>OX352477.1:21332714-24080214 GCA_947093115.1 Brenthis daphne | reverse complement strand
GTTTCGAAACTACTGAACTGATTTAGATGAAATTTGGTAAGAAGATAGTTTGAGACCCTGGGAAGAACATCGTTACTATCCCGGAAATCATCTCTAAGAGGGTGAAAATGGGGATAAGACTCTCTATGTGGAAGGAAACTAGGGGCGAACCCGAGCGAATCGAGGGTAAGTCGCTACTCGCTAGTATATAATATATTCATAAATTACGCTTTCAAAATCTAAAATTTAATAGAACATTAAATTTAATTACGTGAAAACATATTATTATAAAAGTACAAGTGCCATTAATATAATCTCACTGAATAGTTTATCTTTAATTTTATGCAATTTTTGTGAAAAAAATTTCAATTGCAGTTTTTTGGAAAGTATAAATTACAATATTTCACGCAAGCTTTATTTCTATAATCAAAAAATAAAACTGTAATAAATCGTTATATGATTATAAACTTGACTGATCTTATAATATAATAGCTATAATTAAAAATGTTATGAGCAACCAGAATGAAACTCGCACAATAATATTATTTTTAAGATTACACGCATCATGTGGAGAATTAGAGCGTTATTTTATAAAGTACTCGTAACGTAAAAGACGAAATAATAGCAGTGTGTCGGCCTTGATTAGTAAATGCAACAGTTAAACTCTGTTCTAAGGTCAAACACTTATATTTTTAGACTGATTTTGTGACAGTTTTTTGTTAATTAATATAAAGAAATTTTGGTTAAAACTTAATTTACACTAAATTTATTCCAGTTACCTGTTTACGTAACTATATTTTACGTAAATATATTTTATCTAATCTAATAGCTATCTTACATTTTAAAAGTTTTTAAAACCATAGCTCCATTCTTTTACAGAAACTATTTAGTTTTCAAAAGTACTTGTAATTGTGTAAAACTGTTGTATTAGACTTATCTAATTGTATAAAGTTTATTTCATTTCATTTTAATGTACAAAAATAATAGGTGTAAAGAAAAAATCGTCGTCACGTTAACCCTTTATTGCGTAAAAGAAAAAAAACAAGAGTAAACATAATTACGTATATTATGTAACAAAGAAACACACTTATAGACTCATGGACTCTACATCCCATACTTTAGTCAATAGAAGCGTTGAGCCACATGAAAAAAATACGAAAATACAAATATTAGGTTAATAAACTCGTAATATTTAATAGTATTATTACTAAAAGCTATAAAATTAAATATTCTTTCATTATCATTACATCTATACATATAATAAAAATGTAACTAAGCCGAATCTGTATATTAGATATTTTTGGGAAAATCTTATTGAAATAAACATTATTATAGATACGGAGGCCGAATTTATAGCTTTTAGAATTTTTGTTTGTCTGTCTGTCCGTGCGTCCGTCCGTCCGTCCGTCTGTCTGCCTGTTACCGCATAACAGAAAAATCATTTAGAGGGATTTTGATGAAATTTGTGTATGGTGATAGCTAGTTACCCAGGTTAACATATAGGTTACTTTTTACCGCAGGAAAATATCCCATTTTTGAGAAAAAATACAAAAACTGCATTGTAAGAGTATACTAATATGTAAAACCTAAGCATTTGGATTTTGGTCATCTAAACGCGGGCGGAGCCGCGAGCAATGCTAGTAAACTATAAATAAAATCTTAAATCCATACCATATTTTAGTATTGTTAAAATCTATAACTTCTCAAGCTGGTCTGGTATCTATGTCGCAACAGTACTACCACAGGATGCGTTTTGTCGTTGAACCAAATTTCATCTAAATCCGCACAAGCTACTAGATTGAGAAACGCACATAAACAAGTGGACATTTGTAACATCCGGATAATTATAATTGTACGACAGTATAACAACATACATTCAAGTTTGTTATTATGAACCTTACCTTCGGAAATAACCGTATAAATCATTATCTATACTAATATTATAAAGAGGTAAAGTTTGTGATCTTGTGAGTTTGTGAGTTTGTGAGTTTGTGACGTTGTAGGGGGTAATCTCTGGATCTACTGAACCGATTTTCAAAATTCTTTTACCAATAGAAAGCCACGTTCTTTCTGAGTGTCATAGGCTATATATTAACCCGAAAAATGAAAAGGCTTTTTCGTGGTAGTCGGATTTGCAAAACAAGTCGGAGAAAAAACGGTCGAACGAAAACGTTTCTTACGAACGCTGCCTTAACGATGAGAGATATATGATTATGTTCTAGAGAATAGTTGTAGAGCTTAATAATGCCTACAAAAAAGTCAGCGACAGCATATGTCTATCTTTTATATTTAAGTCCCAAAAAGTAGTTTTTCATATTAAAAAGATAATTTAAATCGGTAGGTCATGTTTATTGGTCATATTATCAACAATTATGAATTCTTATCAAAATAAGTAAATTTATCGTCTAAAATGTTTAAAACAAAAGACTTTTCCCTTTTACTGCATATAATTTGGACAAATGGTTAAAGAGATGATACAACATATTCGTAGGTATGGACGAACCCGAGCGAGCTGTTTGTCTGTTTTTCTCTTTGTACGGGCTAATCTCCGAATCTATTGGACCTATTTAAATGAACCTTTGCACGGTGGTACCTTATATCCCCGGGCAACATCTTAGATACTTTTAATCCCGGAAAATTAAAGAGTTCCCGTGGGATAGTTAAAAAACTATAACAACTTATACAGCTTAGTACACAAAAACTACTGATTGCATTTTAATGAAACTTTACAATAATATAGTTCATACATGTCAAAAACAAATAAGCTACTTTTCATCCCGGAAAATTAAATAGTTTCTGTGGGATAGTAAAAAAACTAAAGTAACTTATACAGCTTAGTACACAAAAACTACTGATTGGATTTTGATGAAACTTTACAATAATATAGTTCATACATCAGAATAATAAATAGGTAACTTTTTATCCCGGAAAATTGTACTTTTCCCGTGGGATAGATGTTTAATTTATCTATAACGTATTATGTACACAACATAGACCCCAAAACAACAGTTATTTAAAAAAATGTCTGTTTGTCTGTTTGCCTGTATGTCTGCTTTTGTGTGCGCGTTTCACGCGAAAAATAATGTACCAATTTCAACGAAATTTGGTGAAGTGGTAACTTATTACTCGAGTCAACATTTAGGGTACCTTTTGTATGTATATACTAGCGGACCCGACAGACGTTGTCCTGTCTACAATGATAACAAAACTTTTTTTTAATTTGATCGCAGCGCTAACTGTCGGGACAGACTAAAATTAAAATTCGAATATTATTTTAAAATTTGACACTGCGATGGTAGCGCCGTCTGTCGGATCCAATGTAAAACATTCCAAAATCAACAACTACTAATAAATTAAAAATTAATTAAAAAAACATTGTCCAGCGGACAAAATTGTGAATCTAAACCATTCCCAGATCCCCTTGAACACACACAAAAAATTTCATCAAAATCGGTCCAGTCGTTTGAGAGAAGTTCAGTGACATACAGACTCACAGAAGAATTATATATATAAAGATGTATTCAGCCCTTTTTAACGTACCACTGCTGGGCACGGGCCTCCCTTCAGTACGAGGTGGATCAGGCCATAGTCCATCGCGCTAACCAAGTGCGGGTTGGTGGACTTCACATGTATTTCGAAAGCTTGCTAGGTTCTGTCAGACATGCAGGTTTTCCTTCACCGTTAAGACAAATGGTAATTGTGTTAGAAATGATTCGCACATGAAAATATCAGAGGTGCGAGACCCGGGATTTGAACTACTTGCTTCACTTGGTTTCCCAAGCGAGTGCGTTACCACTGGGATACTACTGCCTAGATACCTTTTACTTCAAGAAAATCTTTCTTTCCCAAGGGAAAATACAATAACTGGTTTTATCGAGTCCTCTCTAGAAACCTTCCGCTGTCTAAGCCTTAAGACATACATACATCAAAACAATATACTTTAAATTGTAGGTCTTGAAAAGTCCTACAGAAAAGTTCTGAATACTATATGTCTATCTCCTAAGTTACACTCGCAATATTTATTCTTATTTATACCTATAATAAAACTTAGTCAAATCGATGTGCGCGTTTCACGCAAAAAGTACTCAACCAAATTTAACTTAATTTTGTATAGTGATAAAACTCAGTACTCGGGTCAACATTTAGGATACCTTTTACGACAGGCTAATTATTCATTCCCACGGGAAAACAAAATAACTGGTTCTATCGAACCGTCCTTAGAAATTTATATGGCTAACGTTGGTTCAACCTTAAGACATAGATCAAAACATTGTGCAAGAAAATTGTAAGTCTTAAAAAGGTTTATAGAAAAGTTCTACATAATATATATCTATGTCCTAAGGTACACTCGCTATAACTATTTTCATTATTATATATTACTGTTTTATTATACGTTATTTATTCTATCTGAATATACATATATAAATAATAAAACTGTAGGGGTCGAATGTCTGTACATAGATGATAGAAAAAAATGCTAAAAACCGAGTCAGTTGTTTCTCTGTCTGTTTGTCTGTTTGTACGGGCTAATCTCCGAAACTATTGAACCGATTTAAATGAAATTTGATACTTTTCATTCCGGAAAATTAAAGAGTTCCTGTGGGATAGTTAAAAACTATAGTAAGTTATACAGCTCAGTACACAACAACTTATGCACCTAATTTAGTAAAATTTGGCATGCTGATACCTTATAGTGCAGGTCTAACGACAGGTTACTTTTTATCCCGGAAAAATAAACAGTACCCGTGGGATAGATCTGTTTGTGCTTTTCTAGAGGTGAACCCGAGCGAAGCGAGGGTGAGCCGCTAGTTATGGTATATTTTAATACAAATTCATTAAAATAATTTTTTTTTATTGAAATAATATTTATTCATTAAAATCCAACTTTTTTTACTAAATAATAAAGCTTACATACATATTTATTCTTTCTGTCTTACCTTAAATGTACGCTGATGAAAATTTTATCAACTAATTTAGAACTCATGCATCAAAGGTAATATAATAAATATATATATATATATATATATATATATATATATATATATGTATGTATATATATATACTAGCATTACCCGCGGCTCCGCCCGCGTTCAGATGACCAAATATACAGAATAGTATTTTTTCTCAAAAATGAGATATTTTCCTGCGGTAAAAAGTATCCTATATGTTGACCAGGATAACCAGCTATCACCATACCAAATTTCATCAAAATCCCTCTAGTGGTTTTTCTGTGATGCGGTAACAGACAGACAGACAGACAAAAATTCTAAAAACTATAGATTCGCCCTCTGCATCGATAATAATGTTTATTTCTATAAGATTTTCCAAAACATATTTAATGTACAGATTCAGCTTAGTTACAATTTTATTATATGTATAGATTAATTTACACTAATACTATACTTGTGTTTTACCATATTCTATATTTACAATGGGATTTAATAACTTGAAAATTAATGCACCCTGATAGATGTTTCCTATATACATATGTAGGTACAATATGTAGGTATTTGTTATATATTAAGGTAGCCGCCATAACAAATTCTGTGAAATAGGTCTATACTCGTATATAGGATTTCCCGCTGGATCAAGAGTATTTTTTACTGATTTTCCCCGGATATATAAATGTTAAAATAAATAAAAATTCATAATAAAGTATTATAATGATTATATACTGAAGTCTAGATGAAATAAAAAACCATCGTGACTCCAACAAATATGTAACCAACAACGTCGGATTCATTTCACGTGGCCTTAAAGAGAATTTCTTAATTACATTTTAGGATTAGATTTCAAACCAATCCACATGCAATATTGTCCTTATTTCTTTCGTTAGACTGTTGTTTGTATGCTTTATATCATATTTCCTAGTTCCATTTTAGTTTAGATTTTGTATATCTTATAGAAGATCAAGTTGTTTGTGGTCTAAGCGACGAAGCTTGAAATATAAGCACTTATAGATGCTATTTCGAAACTTCGCCATCACAAATTTGTTCTCTCCATGATCACAATCTTATTTACTTAATGTTGGTCACTTAAATTACCATAGATGAATGTATTAAATCGATTTATTTGATGATGGTCTGTAGATTTCGTTTGTATGGTCAATACAAAATTAATCGCTTAGGTTTTTACCTAAAGTAAATTTATCAATAATAACTAAAAAGTGTTTTTTTATATATTAAATAACTTACTTTACTAAACATACATTTATTTTTTTCAAGTAATTTTTTTATGTACTAAGTAGTACCTAGCAAGTTACAGCATTTCTAGTAATTTAAAAATTTCAAGTTTTGTATCTAATTTAACGAAATAATTTACTTTACCTATCTGTAGAATTTCCATTAAAAATCACTCTTTTAAAAACACAAGCTATTATTAGATTAGTGCAGGTATATGGATTTTTTTTTATTAATAATAACAGATACATTTATATTTTATAAATATATATATTTAAATAGAAGTTTATTACAAAGATCAACTACGCTCGTCCTACATCAATGCAGGAGAAAACAGCCATAAAACGTGAGGTTGATCGTTTGTGATGAACCTATTTTAGATGCTTTAGAAGTAATAAAGCGCATCGGAATGTAAATTTTAAACGAAGTTTCAGATTTCTTAAAGTAAATAAGAAAAATATTTTAAATATATTGTGCTAGCAATGTGAATTTAATAAAGAAAAATTTTACAATAAAATACATCTAGTTACTCTGCTTAAATGGATGTAGCGAAATTGACTTCAACGCTAGGTAGCTAACCTTTACTTGCTGTACATATATATTAACACTTAGAGATACTTATATCAATTTTTTTTTCTTTATATACATTAATATATTCATTACATGTTAAACAAATAAAAACTAAAAATCACTTTTGTTAATTTTATAACATCTTATCACAAAAAATACAAATTAATCTTATCATAACAAGCAACTGATGTTAGAATTTATGGACAAGGCTATAATGAATTTCATATGATTTATATTTATTATTTACTAGCGGCTCACCCTCGCTTCACTCAGGTTTGTCACTAGGTACGTTTTAATTAGATATAAATAGTTATTTTCCAGTGTTAGTCATTTTTTTTTGTTAATAATATTGACAAATATGGACATTAATATTTATACGATACTAACGTCACGCATTTTTTTTGCCTTCCCGGAACCTCTCCACTAACACTTAAACTTTATGGTATGGTATTAAAGTTCAAATTGACTTTTAAGTATTATTACGAATCTTTTGTATGGGAGTATAGAAAAGTGTTGTTTTTAGACTTTTTCAGGCAATTTTTTAAATTTTTCTCTCCGTAAGAACCATCCTCGTACTTCAAGGAATATTCTAAAAAAAAAATTTGCGAAATCGGTTCAGCTACTCTCGAGATTTGCGCTTACCAGCACCTTCCGCGATTCATTTTTATATTATAGAGATGAATTTCAAACATTCCTTGCATTGTTATCATTAAATGTCCCATACTTTTGAACACATGCATGAATCCACCTTAAATGAATTATTCACCTTGAACTATAAAATGCTACATAATTTTACGTAATTGCTATATTATTATCAAACTACCGTTTTCTTGCGTAGACGGCGCGTACGACTTCGCATCTCGCTGGTAAACTAATATAAAAGTCGGTGGTTCCAGCAGTTAGTATCAGTTGTGTGTGGTCGGTGAAACGAAGCAAACCTTAATTCAAAGCAATGATCGCTAAAGTAAGTGTCTGTGCTATTAGCCAGGGCTCAAGTGAAAGGATCGAACCTACCGTTGCCTAAATCATAACAAAAGATTCAGCATAGTGCTCGATCAAAATTTAAGTTTTGGACTCAAAATAAGCTCAAACTAAGCTCAAGTATTATGAAACTTTCAAAAAAATACTCAAAATTTCCTTTTTGTGACTTGATTGTTTTGATAATTTCAGCTCTACGACGATTTTTACAATACAAAAAAACTGTTGAGCAAAGTAAACAATTTCAGGAGGACTTTACGTAAAACAATTGCTTTAAAGACATAAAGTAAATTACCTTTTGTTTTAGGCCGCAGTCATCTTGTCCGTAGTGGCGGTAGCCGCCGCCGGTGTCCTGCACGGATACGGTGGTGAGAGCTACGGACACGAAGCGGTCGCATACGCGCCCGTTGCCCAACTTTCCCACTACGAAGCACAGGATGAACATGTCGACTACCACGTAAGCTTAGGTTTATGGAGTTATAAATTCAACAAAAATGGTATATTTAAATATTAGTTTTCAGTAAAATTTTGTATTCCAAGCGTTATATGTACGCGAAATATAAAATTTGGAATTAATAAAAATTTACATTTCCGAATTTTATTACGATATACAATAAAGCCTTATATAGTTTAAATTATACGATACTAAAATTTTAATTATCTTTGATATTATTATAATATTGAGCTTAAAAAAATAACAATATAAAATAAAAACGTGAAAACTTGCATTCACTTTTTAAAGAGTATATTTACGATTTAATTTATGTCAAAAACGTAATTCATTTCGTAATATTCACTTACGCATGCAAAATTTTCTTTACAATTAAAATCTGTATGAATAAACAAATAGTTCCTAATAAGTAAGTAGAGCAGTCATTCCCATAAGGCTGGCGTAATACAATAGTATCTGCTAATTGATATCTTGCATAATATATTGCCGCCTCACCGATCGTTTCCGGGATACGATATCTGCGAACAATCCCTGTTAGTATAATGTTACGTCAACACGGTTCACGCTAAATAGGTCCCTAACGAATTATCTTGACCAATAACGTAATCACGCAAACTTGCTTTCATGAACTGTAATTAGACAGCTCAGTTTTAAATCTAATCATATGTTACAGCATTACAAAAGCCAGTTGATTTGATCAGCCTTAATTAGACGTGGTTATTCGGGCGCTCAATCGCATATAACCGTTAGTCTATTAATTTGTCATGTCAAGTTAAAAATTATATTAACAATCTATATAAAAAAAGATTTTTTCTTGTTAACAGTTCTAGGCTATCTAAATTATCGGCCGTATATATAGCCGTAAGGCTATCTATATTATAAATGAACAGGCCTTTGTTAAAAAGCCTTTCCTTTCGATTCAAAAGTGGGACACAATATAAAAGCAATATCGCTTGGATCTTTTAACATTGTCATAGAACTGCAATGGTACCTAATAATTCGATATTACCGCTTACATAATAGCATCCCGATCGTGACTGAAGGACCGATAAGCTAGTTTCCCAGGATATTGTGAAATTGTCTGTAGGACATAATGACTGTCATGAGGCATGCGGGAAATGGTCTGCTGTTTGCATAAACTAACTCGTACTCTCACGCTCGACTTAATAACAGATGTGGATTGTTACAGTTGACCCAAATTCAATTGCGCAAAATCAGCTGTTAATAGATAGTATATTATGATCACTTTGAAGATTATGAAGTGTAAATTGGTTTCATTTTTGTATTTTACTATTTGTTCGATAACAAAAACTTTTTTCTAGGCTCACCCTAAATATGACTACTCTTACTCCGTATCCGACCCCCACACTGGTGACCACAAGGAACAACACGAAGTTCGTGATGGTGACATCGTGAAGGGTGAATACTCTCTGCTCCAACCCGATGGCTCTTTCCGTAAGGTCACCTACACCGCTGATGATCACAATGGGTAATATAAATTATTTATTTATAATTTCATTTATTTCTAAATTCATTAATGAATTATAATAATCTCAATTTCTCCTATACTTTACAACCTAAAAAAATAGTTTATAACTAATTAAAATTTGTTTACACATATTATATCATAAAAATCTTACCTAACCTATATCTTCAAAATATAAAAATATTTTACCAATTTTAGTTAATAATAAAATTAATTAAAAAATAATAATATAATTAAAATTATTTTAAAGAAATTATTAACAAAATATTAATATGTTGTTACAGTTTCAACGCGATCGTCCACAACACAGCGCCCGTTCACGCCGAATACCACCACTAATTATAACTGGCGTTTAGCCTCCTTCATGTGATATTATCTGTATCTTTATACTAATAGATAGTCTTTAGTCGACAATGAATTTTTAAAATAAGACTGCGGCGAAAATAAACTTTTCGAAAATTATATTTTGTTTCAATTAAATTTTAAGATATAATACATAAAATATTAGAAAATAAGATGTTACTCAAAAGAAAGAGGAAAAAGTATTTACTAGCTTAACAGATTTTAAAATATACATATTTTATATACATAAAATACTTATAAAATAGATCGAACAAAACTCTGGAGTCTCGATGGATACAAACAAGTACACCGCCCAACAATAACATTGATTCTGACGAAACATTTGGCTCAGTTTGTAGTGATATCACTTGCTGTGACAGCGGTCGCGGGTTTGAGTCTCGCTGGGGGCATTCGTTTGTGTGATGAGCATGAATGTTTGTACTCCAGTCATGGGTGTTTATATTTATAATATGTATGTATTTAAAGTTATATATGTGATATTGATACACTATATCAACAATCTGGTATCCATAACACAAGCCTCGTAGCTTACCATGGTACTAGATGGTGCTGTATGTTAATGTCCCAACATATTTATATTTATTTATTGTTTTTTGTAATAAATACTATGCAATATAAATATTTTAAAATAATAAAAAATATTAAAACATCATTTAAAAAGTAACAACAAATAGTGAATGTATAGTACCTACCTGAATGAATTTGATACGCTATTTCAACAATGTGACACTATGTTACCTGTGATACCGTTAGATGACACTACGTGTAGCTAAAGACTGGACATTGAGGGCAAACTATAACTAAGTATATAAACTCTAACATAAGCAGAAAAGTATCAATTTAAGAAGCAACCTCGTTTTATTACGTATGTATAAATCTATCGACGACGTATGTAGATATAAGATGTTTTTTTTAGTTTTTTTTTGTTAAAAAATAAAATATGAGTAGAGAACTTTTAACCTTCATTTGAAATTTAAATTCGATGTTTTTTTTTTAAATGATCCTTTTTTTTATTAACCTAAACCGTATGAATAACCTAAAATTTTATATAGGTATTACACAATATAAATATAAATAGGTAAAGTTGAAACACATTATTGTATATACACATTACTCTTTTAATATCAGAATAACAACAAATGTATTGAAGGATTTTAGTAACAAAACCATAGCTATATCAATACTCATGCAAGAGAATATAATATGTATTGTGTATCGACTATTGCATTATTTATAACGTTTTAAATGATCGAGTTCCATAATTATATGATAACTATCAGAACACGCGGCTTCGCTCGCGCTAAAACTACAAAAAAATCTCTAAAAAGATAGTTTCATACAAACTTTCATCACCTATTTTAGGATGAATTTCGAAAAATGCTAAAACACGTATTTATTTAATTTTATTATATACCAAATTTCAATTAATTCTGATCATTTTTTTTTGGATTTTCTTTATAACGTGTATTCCCGTGGGAATTAGATAATCTCCCACGGTAAAAAGTAGCCTATGTCACTCTCCAGCTCTCTAACTATCTCCACACAAAAAATCACACCAATCCGTCAATCCGTTTTGACGTGAAAGAAGGACAAACAAACAAACAAACAAACAAACAAACAAACAAACAAACAAACAAACAAACAAACAAACAAACAAACAAACAAACAAACAAACAAACAAACAAACAAACACACTTTCACATTTATGATATTAGTATGGATTACACTACGGGACTCATAAGTGGTCACGGGCAGAGTGTCTGTCCGTGACCACGGCTGGTGCAATCCAGTCGAAACGTCGGGAACAAGGTATATAGCCAGTTACGAATTCACGCTTTAAGTCCCGTAGTGTAATTATTATGATATACCTATTGTACTATTTATTTAAGACTAGTGTATAGCGTATAAATTAAATATGTGCATTGGGCAAGACTCCATGGATACGCAGATATATATATATATATATATATATAATGTGCTAAAGTTTCAACCAAGCATCTCAAACTAATGATGTCACCGAACATATACCTATCCATTTAAAGCTTCAAACAGGATTGGTTATATTGACGATCGATCGAGTAAAAAGTATTTAAGTATTTATATAATTCAGTAAGGAGATTATATTTAATAATGGAACTTTGCCATTTGACATAATAATCGAGACCGGATCAATTTATGAGTAACATCATTTCAAACATTCGCCTAATAAGAGAATTGAAGCCGCACTCCCAGACGCATCTGTTGGATGATGTGTAAAATGAACATAACATTAATATAAAGTCAAAACCTGTATTAAATTACCACCTTACTGATTCAGAAAAAAAATAAGGTAAAAAATAAGCTAATACATTCGAATGCTAATTACGCTATTACTATTATACTATTTTGTGATCTGTGTTAATATAGATATTCCTATCTACTAAAAGATATTTCTTACATCTATTTATGTAAGATTAAAACAAAAAATCGAGCTAAAAGAATTTTCCTATCATATCTCGACCACGCTGACCCATTTCATTAAGATTAGCCAAGTGCATACATTTTAGTTCAGAAAAATAATGGTCCTTTAGATTATAAGATGGCACTTGGCAAAAATACACTATCTTAATGCTAGTTGCCCTCCTGACCGATTTCGGTCTCAGTGCATTCTCTATTTCTATCACTCTTATATCGTCCGGTGGAACGACAATTCTAAACAACTGGTGGAAGATCAGGGCTTTAGATGCTTCCTAAGACACGAGGGTGGAACATCACAATTTTTCAACTGACAGGCTGTTATTGAAATTTCTTGCAGAAAAACTCAATAGCTAAACTTGATCGCACCCGTGGCTTGAAGGCTGTGTCTCCGGAGCTACTAAACCGAGTCAGTCCATTGATACATGAGGAACAGTAAATATGGAAAATAGCCTTATATTCTGAATGATAGACGAAAGTTTTTACTCAGACATTCATATAATATGTATTTATTATTTTATATCAATATGTTTCTTCTTACAGCAAATTATAATAGCAGACGTGGTGCAGCGTAAAATAGTTAGATCAAATAGAATATAATAAGATAGACGCCACACTATACACACGGGTATGGCACTTAATATCTTAATTTTCACTTATATCGTCGATAAGCGGAAATAAAGGAGAAAAATATTAATAACTCATATATTATATAAAACAAAGCAATTAAAATATGTTTAACTTTTAAATTAATGAAAAGCAACGCCTGCTCAAATTTTATATATATTTTGCCGTATGAAAATAAGGCTACTTGGTTATCGGTAGGATAAGTTAATAAACTAAATTGAAAGGTGTGGCAATATTGAATATCCTTATGTTTAATAATAATAATAATAATTTATTCATATATATTCTTAGTCAAAATTATGTTTATATTCCATTTGCTGTAGAAACCCTTGGCCCATGGAGTCAAAGTACCAACCACTTCTTAAAAGACATAACACCTCGTCTTATCTCCTCTACTGGTAACAGGACAGAAAGGACAGCTAGCTCATTTTTCGTCCAAAAACATTAATATTGGATTTAGCGGAAGTATGTGGCTAGCATTCTTGCCACTGTTCCACGCGGATATGAATTGCACAGTAATAACTAAGTGTACATTTTTTTTGAATATATAATTAAGTATATTTGTAATTTTCCTTGTATTCAGCCCTTCTTAACTTCCCACTGCTAGACACGGGCCTCCCTTCAATACGAGGAGGGTCAGGTCATAATCCACCACGCTGGCCAAGTGTGGGTTGGCGGACTTCACATGTTTTTCAATAACTTGTTAGGTTATCTCAGACATGCAGGTTTCCTCGCGATGTTTTCCTTCACCGTAAAACAAGTGATAATCATGTTGAAAAATGATTCGCACATGAATATGCATATATGCAAATATAAGAGGAGCGACAACCAGGATTTGAACCCACTTCACTTGCTTACCCAAGCGAGCTCGTCATCGCTGGGCTACCACTGGTTCCGTTTCTTTATTGTAAATAAATTTATTCATATAATAGTTTTCACACAGTTACATAATATAAATGACTATCATTGCCCGCGGCTCCGCCCGTGTTCAGATGACCAAATTAGGTTTTACATATTAGTATACTCTTACATTGCAGTTTTTGTATTTTTTTCTCAGAAATGAGATATTTTCCCGCGGTAAAAAAGTATCCTATATGTTGACCCGGATAACCAGCTATGAGCATACCAAATTTCATCAAAATCCCTCTAGTGGTTTTTCTGTGATGCGGTAACAAACAGACAGACAGACAAAAATTCTAAAAACCATAGACCATTCAACCTCATAATAACGTTCAATAAGATTTTCCAAAAAATATGTAACGTACAGATTAGGCTTAGTTACAATTTTATTATATGTAATTAATTATATGTAGATTAACAGATGAAGTAGCTCCGATATTTAATTTGCAACCTATCCTTCAAAAGCTCCGACATTTAGTGTTATATAGTTATAATGTAGATTTCAAATTTCATATAGTTTATTTTAATGTGTTGGTGATGCTTATAACAAGTATTACATAGTAAATTGTAAAGTATATATTGAATGCACACAAAATGTAGGGTGTCATTTTTTTACATTTGTTCGTCTTTTATGCAAAAAGTTACTTCTTAAATATCAGATGTTAACTACTTACTATATCAAATGTTATCTGTGTGATATTGGCGAAGCCAGAGAATCATACTAATTAGAAAAACTAAAACACTATTAAAACATTATGGAGATAGCCTTTGATTCATATTATTACAATATTAAGCTACTATGTATGCTATTTATAGTTGTATTATCTTCAAACCTACATAATATCCGTGCTTAATAAAAGCCAAAAAATGTTCCAAAAATATTTAGAAGCTCTTTTTTATAACCACGATTAGCTTAAAAATTTAGGAAAAGTAGATAAATTCGTTTTTGGTATTTTTAAATTAAAAACCAATTGTTTTTGACAATTTAGTCAGTCAGTTTAATTTTACTCAAAAAATGTTGTCATAAAACATAGACTAGAGAGTATTGTATTAACTACACCATCTTCATTCTTAACATCATTCATTCAGTCATTTACAATATTATTACCCAAAGTGATTATTTGTACAAAAATCAATTATATGCGGTCCTCATTTCTCAGACACTCAGTCTCCAGTAGATCTCATTTATAGACGGATTTAGCGCAATATGAATAGCTATATGAAAATTGTGTAACGTATAAAATGACATAGACCACATACAAGTCATAAACAAAGCGAATTTTTACGCCACATTACTTGGTTTTTGTACAATTCGTGTTTTGAATACAGGACAGTAACAAGGAGCCTGCGTTAAATCTCTATTAACATATTAATTGTTCACCGCTATTCATTTATTCAGCGACATTGGCGGTTTGTTTCGGTGTTGCCGAATGGCATATTTTAGGACAAACAAAACATCACTTATAAAACGAGCATACTTCTAAAGAATGCCAGTCGTCTTCCGTGAATCTACAGCAAGATGCCTCTTTTAGTAAGTTCTTCTCACTCAACAATATATAGATATCTTCGTAATAAATGTGATTTTAAATAATTTATACTGTTTGTTTCAGAATAACTTAGTAACTCTTATTTTTGCTATTAGCTGCATAAGAAATGGTTCTGCAGCCGCCTTTTCAAATGTAATAGTACGAAGAGGCCCAGTGGAGTATTTAAATTATGATCCTGCTACATTTTCCTTTGCAACACCGCAACTAGCTCAATTGTCAGCAGATCCTATAGAATCAGTGGTCCCCATACCTCCAGTGCCGTCTGTAGTAACTCCGTGCGTGTCACCTTGCGTTATTCGTAATGGACCTCCCACTGGTTTAACGCCAATATCCGCCACGACTAATGCTAGAATAGTTGCTCTTAAGTCAACTCTAGCAAATGTACCAGTAAGTAACCACATTACATTTTAAACTATTATTATTAACCAAAAAAAACATTTAAATGTAAAATTTTCGTAAATATATATATATATATATATATATATATACATATGTTTTTCAATCATTAAGTAATGGAGATTTTTGTGTCGTGAGAGTGATATAGGCCTTATTTTAACCCCGTTTTGTAACACCACGTCACGTTTCCGTAAAAAATGTTCTCTGGATCAGCACTACCAATGACGACACGTTTGCTTTAGTTTGTAGTGACCCTACTTACTGTGCCAGCAGTCGCGGGTTCAAATCTCGCTGGGGGCATATAGTTCTGTGATGAGCACGAAAGTTTGTACTGCAGTCATGGGTGTTTATGTACGTATTTGAAGTTATAGGTATATCTATAGTGTATAAACTATCTGGTATCCATAACACAAGCTTCATAGCTTACCATGCAACTAGATGGTGCTGTATGTTAATCTCCCAACATATTTATTATTTATTAATGAAAACTTAAAGATATCATTTATTTTATTTTAGTACTATTACTTAAAATATGGAAAAGAACAAAACTAATAATAAAATATACCTATATGTAATCAGTCTTTTTAACATCGCACTACTGGGCAGGGGCTTCCCTTCAATACGAGGGGCATCAGCATCAGCACCACACTGGCCAAGTGCAGGTTGGCGGACTTCACATGTCTCTCAAAAACTATATTCTTTCCGACATACAGGTTTTCTCATTCACAGGATGTTTTCTTTCACTGTAAGATGAGAAATATATATAAAATAAAATATTTATATGTTTATATTTTTTAGGAAGTAAATGGCTACCAATATGCGTATGCTGTATTTGATGAAAATACTGGAGACAAGAAAACCCAAAGCGAACAAAGTGATGGGTCAGTAGTGCAAGGACAATATTCGTTCATTCAACCTGATGGCTTCCGTCGTGAGGTCATTTACACTGCGGATGATTTGAAAGGGTATCGCGAAATTAGGCGTTTTAATAGTATATAAACTTAAATAATATGAAGACGTAAATGACTAATATTTTGCAACGTATTTTTCTGATAGCGACAAGTTTTCAACCGACTTCAAAAAGGAGGAGGTTCTCAATTCGACTGTATGTTTTTTTTTTTTTTTTTATGTTTGTTACCTCAGAACTCCGTCATTTATTAACCGATTTGGACAATTTTTGTTTTGTTTGAAAGGGTATACTTCCAGATTGGTCCCATTTAAATTTCAAAAAAAAATACCACCCCTAAGGGTGGAAAAACAACTAATGATGAATTTAACCTACTTCTAATTGTCATATTGACTTGAAACTTTGCAAGTATTTCTATTTCCGTTGATAGTACAGTGGTTCGGTGTTGTTGACCTGATCTGATGGCAAGGCCAGAAGGTGGATAGGTGGAACTCTTCAACGGCTAATAGTAGATACTTTGAGTTTGGGCTTATTTTGTTTGATTTGACAAGCCTAACACGTTAGAATTCTTACATTGCTACTACTGTCTACACTAAAAAGGGAAAAATAAAAACTTTTTAACAAAAAAATAAAAACCGACTTCAAACAAAAGCACTAAAAAGTAAAAAATAACTGGTAGTTTTCATTTACTATACATACCTAATCAAATATATTCGAAGTCGGTGTGCTTTGGCTAAGTAATTAAAGCCTACCTATTAAATGCATACCAAATCTAATATTTTCGAAATCGGTGCCAGCCCATACAAAGCAAAGCACACCGACTTCGAATATATTTGATTAGGTATGTATAGTAAATGAAAACTACCAGTTATTTTTTACTTTTTAGTGCTTTTGTTTGAAGTCGGTTTTTATTTTTTTGTTAAAAAGTTTTTATTCATGTGTAATATCAGTCATGTGTATTTTTAGATTCTTTAAAGTTATAGAGAAAATCTAGAAATTAATGTTAGAATTCCTAACGATCCCTTCTCGTTTTGTTGTATTTATACGACCAAAAAGTCTGTGGCTTAAATATTATTTCAAATGCAATATATTTTAATATTAAATATAACATCTACAGGTTTAATGCAGTAGTCAGAAATATTTCCCCTGAACCAGAAATTCAACAAGAAGAAAATTTAAAAGAAAAAAACGAGACTAAAAAGCCAATACCTCCATGTCACGAGGTTAAAAGCGAACAACTCACCCATGCTCATGAGGAAAACTTAGAAGATGGAATAGAACATATGGAAGAAAAGAAAAATGAAGAAAGTATTGATGAAAAAAGTCCCGAAAAGAACGTTGAGAAATCAGACAAAAGTGCTAAAAAATCAAATGAAAGTGCTGAAAAATCACATGAAGATTCATACCTTGCCCTCTCATCTGTAGAAAATAAGCCTCATACATCAAATGCTATAATTTCCTACCATGACATAATAAATTGTCTTCAAACTAAACTCAAAGGAGCTCAAAATGCTGTGTCCCCATTAACTTATGTACTAGTTCCCTCTTCAAGAAGTCCTTGTTAAAAGATTCAATGACATATAAGTCTTATTCTCAGTAAAATTTTGTAATCGAAATCTGGTTAACCAAGGAATACAATCCGAAATATATTGTAATTGTATCACGAATTGATCTATAAATAAACTACTTACGCATACGAATATTGTTTCAATGATTAATGAATACATGATACAAAGTAATAGATACGAATTCTGTTATATATGAAATAGACGGAGAAGTGATGTGTACAATTTTTGTAGTATAGACTTTTATTTCTTACAAGCGACTTATCCTTGCTTCGCTCGGGCTTCGATGGCTCTCTAGGTATCTATTGTATTTTAATGTTATATACAGGTAGTGCATTTTTTGCTACAGTTGTTTCATCCAAATCTGTCCAGCCGTTTTGGTGTGAACCAAAGAGAAATAACATACACGCCCACACAAACGTTCGCATTTATAGGAGGAATGTGGTTTCATACATTCATGGTATGGTTGAATATTGAGCTTTTGCATCTTTAGTAACTTAAGGCTGTGAAAGTTTGCAAAAATAAATAATATATCTATAATGTAACATCTATACATATAATAAAATTATAACCAAGCCGAATCTGTACATTAAATATTTTTTGGAAAATCTTGTTGAAATACACATTATTATGATACAGAGGCCGAATCTATAGATTTTAGAATTTTTGTCTGTCTGGCTGTTACCGCATCACAGAAAAACCACTAGAGGGATTTTGATGAAATTTGCTAAGGTGATAGCTGGTTATTTGGGTTAACATATAGGATACTTTTTACCGCGGGAAAACATCTTATTTCTGAAAAAAAAAAACAAAAGCTGCATTGTAAGAGTATACTAATATGTAAAACCTAAGAATTTTCTTTTTGGTCATCTAAACGCGGGTGGAGCCGCGGGCAACGCTACTTTTAAATAATACTTAATTTAAACAAAGTATTTATTGAGACATTATTATAAAAATCTAAAAAATATAGTTAAAAAAATTGTATACAACTATGAACTCGCCCATGCGTCTAAACAAATATTACATACGATTGTTTATCGCACTGCACACTATTAGTTATGACACTTTCTTGTCACGCTTTTGAAAGTTACAAAACTTGAATTTACGTATATAAAACAAGGTAAATGGAATGCTCTAAAATTACACCATCTACATAATAAATCTCAAGGCGCGAAACATAAACATCGTCTGTACGTAAACGTTCTAGTAATGTTTCAGTGCAACACATACTAAATAAAATAAGTATTGTAGACTGTTAATTAAATTGTCATGCTTAAAGTTTCTTTAAATGTACGGGCTAAGTAATATTTATCAGAAATTTTCGAAATAATCCACGTGCATAAATCTGGACATCACTAGATCAAGAAGTTATTTTATTCTCTATACAGATATTACGAAAATAATGGTATTGTCTTTAAATTGGCATTGAATTAAAAAAAATATATTATTAAATTAAAATATTTGATTAAAATTCAAACATTTAAAATTACTAGTTTTAACATACGATTATTATAGATTCGCAAAGTACAAGTTTCATGCGCTCATGAAGTTTGATACGACCTTCGATAGTAAAATCAAATAAAATTATATTCATTAAATTATTTCGTAAACAAAGAAATTTATGCTTTGAGGCCTTTCTATTAAACCTGACCTACATACCTACGTTCTATACAGAGACATGCAACGATAAATGCTAAGTGTATTAATTTTGTTACAATAAACTAAATATACATACATATATTTATTTATGCAATACATATACTCGTAATACAATTTCAATGAGCAAATGTTACAGCGTGAATCTCAATTCAGTTAAAATTTTGGGTTATTATAACATAAGCATGAATTTATTTAGCCAGCATTATAGCATTGTTTTAATTCCATAAAAACTAAATGGCTATACTTGAATTTATAAACAATTAAGAACTTGCAAGGATACACGCAGTGCGGAAGGCACGAAATGAGTGGTGTTGTACACTATAGAACATAAGCTTATTTTATTTAGATCAAAATCGATTCTCTCTTTCATATTTTTAAATTAATAATAGTACCAATAATATAAATAAAAGCGTAATATACAAAGAGCCGCACAGGGTGCAGTTGGAATCTGAGAATATAGAGTATAAAGGTGGAACAAATCGAGGGGGCATGGAAGAAATGTACCTTAAATATTGAAGTTATCAAGATTTACTCGAAGGAAACATTTCTTTTTTTTTTCAATAATGATAACTGCATTTATTAAAAAAAAACATACCTAAACCGGGAATCGAACCAAATAAAAATGCAAAAAAGGACACTCACTATTTTATCGAATTAATCGATAGGTTCTATGAGTAGGATAAAATCTCTCATACAAGCATTGCGTCTTAAAGTTGAAGAAAACAATAAAATCTTACAAATTTTGATTGATTGATTGAAAGAGTTTTTACTAATACCAAATACTTATACTAAAAATACCGAACTTTCATTAAATAACATTACTAGTATGGACGCAATGATTAATACTTTTGTTAGTATTTGATCGGCGATTATACTAAATCGGCCTTGAGATCGATGTCAGAGTAGCAGAGTCAAGGCGCTGAACTGGCGCATGTCCCCCACCGCGGAGTCGCCGGCCACACGCCTTTTCGTTCTATAAAACCATTCCGCTAGTCCGTTGACATCAATCCATTACCAATTGTTCAACCAAACACGCAAAATGTTCAGCAAAGTAAGTAATGAAAAGTCTAAAAGTCCTTATTAAAATATCAATAAAATACAATTAATTTAAAAATATTAGAATACCCTATATTTCATTTGAAAAATTTTACTTTTGCAGATTGTAGCTTTCGGCGCCCTTATCGCAGCAGCTAACGCTGGTCTGCTCCATGGACACGCATCAGCTATTTCTTCTCAAAGTATTATTCGCCACGATGAAGGGCACTATGCCGCCCCCATCGCCTACTCTGCTCACTTAGCTCATGCTGCCCCCATCGCTTACGCTCCTGTAGCATACGCTGCTCCTGCTGCCCACTACGAACATGAAGAATATGTAAGTAAAAACTATTTATTTTGATCTATTTTTCTCCATTTGATTCCTATAGGGAAGATATGAAAAATTTTTGTTAAAGATATAATGCTGATCATTAAACTATTGTATTAATACCAACTTTACTAGATATATTATTAGTAAACATGTACTTTCTAGGCCCACCCCAAATACGACTTCTCTTACTCCGTGGCTGACCCCCACACCGGCGACCACAAGTCCCAGCACGAAAGCCGCGACGGTGACGCCGTACATGGCTACTACTCCCTGGTGCAGCCCGACGGCTCCGTGCGCAAAGTTGAATACTCCGCCGATGACCATACTGGGTAAGAAAACGATGACAATTTTAATCTAAGCATAATATAAGAGGGTGTTAGTTTGTTTGTCTTCCTTATACACCGAAACGTGGCAAGGGCTTGATGCGATTTTGGTATAGGGATATAAAACATATTTAACCATGGAAAAAATATTTCAATCCTACGAGAAAACACATTATAAGAAATCCCATACATTCCTGTGTTGATTTTGATTGATTTTGTTTTCTTAATCCGATAATTGGTTGGATGAGCCCGAATGAAGCGAGAATAATTCACTAGTAATAATGCATATATAATTGTTTTTTACAGTTTCAACGCGGTTGTACACAACACAGCCCCAATCCATGTTGCCGCCGCCCCTGCTTATCATTACTAGAACTGTCGATATACCTTTAGCGAATTAATTGTGATTACTATTTATACTTTTGTACATATGAATGCATGATAATAAAGTGTGTATACTGTAACAAGCTTATTTTATATACTTTATATCCCTTTATAATTAATATAATAGCTACCATTTAGGTATATAAAATTATTAATGTCCGTCCATTGGTTTTCGATTAAATAGAGTTTAATTGATCGGTTTCATAACCGATGTAGTAGAATTTCTGCTATAATTTTGCCCCAAGAACAGTTACAGCATCAAAACATGATTGTAAAAAATGCTTATATTATAAGCATATTCTTTTTTGTAATAATGCAAATCAAATGAAAAATATGTTTTGTTCAGTAATAAACTTAATCAACAAATGCTGCATATACATAGAATAAGTAGGTAATAAGAAAAAAATAATAACTATGACTTTATAAAAATTACACGAGAACTACCCCATAATTTGCTATGATTGAAATAGCTACGAGTATTTATTTCCTGGTTTTCTTTTACTCATAAAAAAATCCACACAATTTTAATTTTATTTGCAAATTATGTTCATTTACTTGTACGTACTACACCGATATAAGTAATAACATAAACTTAGTCTACACTAGCGACTCACCCTCACTTTGCTTCCGGTGCGTCCCTAGACAAAATCAAGTCTCTCCCACGGGAACCGTACATTTTTCCGGGATAAAATATAACCTAACTGCTATTCCACGCTACATATATCTCTGTGACAACTTTCATTCAGATCCGTGCAGACATTCTGGCGTGAAAGAGTAACAAACATCCATTCATCCTTACAAACTTTATCATTAATAATATTAGTATAGATTTAAGATTATATTATATTCATTATATTCTTATCTTATAGAAAAACGTTATATTAAGTTAAAATAACTTATTAAATATTATCTCCATGGACTGCTAAAATAAATGTAAGCTTTAAACAAACTTAATAAGAAATGATATGACAGTGAGTCAATCCATGCTGTGATTGAACTACACGCTTACATTTTATAAAACACCATATATCTTAATCTCTCTGCGTGTTCGTCTGTATGCTTATAATTATAAAGCCCATACATATTGGTCTGATTAATAATATTTTTAGTATAGCAAAAAAATATCAAAAGTAGCACGGGTTTCTATTGTCAAGCGCAGTGTAGCTAAGGCCTAAAGCGCTCGTCTCTATTGATTTCGAGGTGGCTTTTTTTTCACCGTTTACGCAGCGTTTCTCAATGGCGGCACTAAGTGAGCAAATCTACACAAATATAATATAAAGATGAAATTTTTATTTCTTTGAATCTAATCCAGAAATCTAGTCCATGGAATTACCAGTCAGGTTTAAAAAGTCAGTTTTGCATTTTATAACCTATTTATTGAGAAAGTTAAAGGCAATCATTATATCACGTTGCGAACTTTACGAGCGGAGTACTTATACATAAACAAATTATGTGGGCAGCGCCGCATGTAAATCGAGCAGTCAATTATTAATAAGACCTAACTCTTAAGTCTTAAGGATTTTAATTGTATTGGAAATAGGTACTTTATTATTACTTCACCTAAATAACTTTTTAAACGTTTCTATATAAGAAATAAATATCCATATATTATATAATTATAGACCGGCCCTTACCTGGTCCTATGTCAGTTTTTATCTATTCGTACATCGCACAAATGAAACACTTGAGTGAGAATGATGTAGAGTAAAATAAAGGTTTTAAACATTGTCAAAAAATTTAACGACTACCTCATATTATTGCGTAAAATTAAAATGCGTAGATGTGAAGTTTCAAATGTTATCTAAGATTTTTACCCATATTTACGTAAAAATATGATATAAACATCGTATTGAATTGCTTTGTTATCGCTACTCGTCCTGTATTAACTAAACGTTTTTTCTATTATCAAATTATATTAATTACTACAAAAAACCAAATTCTTAGGTTTTACATATTAGTCTTACGTTGCAGTTTTTGTATTTTTTCTCAGAAATGAGATATTTTCCCGCAGTAAAATGTATCCTATATGTTGATCTGGATAATCAGCTATCATCATACCAAATTTCATCAAAATCCCTCCAGCGGTTTTTCTGTGATGCGGTATTAGACAGACAGACAAAAATTCTAAAAACTATAGATTTGGCCTCTGTATCGATAATAATGTATATTTCAAGAAGATTTTCCAAAAAATATTTAATGCATAGATTCGGCTTAGTTACAATTTTATTATACATATGTATAGATTTTAAAATGGAGTATCAGACTAAGGAATGATATAGACAGAGTGTCGAACAAAACATGAGGCCAAATAATAATGTTTTAAAACTAATAAAATAAAACAAATAAAAATATCTAACGGATTTTATTATAATAATGAATTAAAATAATGTACTTCATGGAAAAAAATGAACAATTAAGTTACTTAACTAAAGTCTCATAAATAAAAACAAAAAAATGTCGTACCTTTTTTATTATTATTCCATATAATAATAAAAAAGGCCAGGATTCACAAATAAAAAGAATGTTTGGCCTCTAGCATTAATAGTTGTTTTTTAGCAAAAACCTTTCATAATAACAGCATAAAATAAAAACAAAATATCATTACAATATAAAAATTTGCATTATAGTGAACATATTATGTATATATACGAAATGTACACAAACACATTTTAGGTAATTTAATATATATACGTCATCATATAACAAAGAAATACAACAACTATGAAAAACTTGTCAATAAGAAAAATCGTAATGATTACACGCTTTACATAACGAGTGACCTGACTTTGACAACTTTTTGCGCCTTTTCGCGTGCAATGTTAAACGTGCATGCTCTAAAATGTCAAATTTATGTTCCATGACACGAATTTGATATTGATTCTATAATGGGGCTCTTTAGGTGACCTTATCTATTGTCATTATTGTCGTTTGCTATGCATGGTCTGTTTCTACCCCACTTATTCTTATTGACTGCTTAATGATATAAAAACTCACGGTCAGGTCCTACTGATATCAATCACTGACCAGAACTCAACTAAACAAGACCAAAATGTTCAGCAAAGTGAGTGTGTTAATATAATTTGTGTAACGAAATACTTTACCAGTGCAAAATATATAAGTTATTCTAGCCGTATAAGAATCGTATAAAGTGACCGCAAAAATTATACGCCGATGAAACAAAAGTTGCATTGAAATTAGCAAATATATCTTTTAAAAAAACAATTTATGTATAATATTTAGCCATATTTACTATGACATTTAATAATTGTAATAATCAAAATAATGTTTTTAGATCGTAGCCTTTGGAGCTCTTCTGGCAGCTGCCAATGCAGGATACTACCCCGATCACGGACATGCAGTTTCATCTCAGAGCATCGTTCGTCACGACGAAGGCTTAACTTTAGGTCACATCGCGGCACCTGCTCATTATGCCATACCTTTGGTGCAGGCTGCGCCTCTGGCCCACTATGCTGCCCCTACAGCTTACGCCACCCCACTTGCCTATGCGGGAAATTATGATGGACACGATGAGCATGTAAATGTTTTTAATTATTATACATGACATACACTATATAAAATAAAAATTAAAATGTAAGTAGTTAGTTACCGACAGTAACTCAACATGAACGAAAAACATTATTTTTGCTAATAAGACAGATAGGTCATAATGCAAAAAAAAAAAAACTTATAATTATTTCGTTCTTTTAGGCCTACCCTAAATACGACTTCGCCTACTCAGTAGCCGACCCCCACACCGGCGACCACAAGTCCCAGCACGAGAGCCGCGACGGTGACGCCGTACATGGCTACTACTCCCTGGTGCAGCCCGACGGCTCCGTGCGCAAAGTTGAATACTCCGCTGATGACCATACTGGGTAATTACAATTTAGCATAATATTAGCATATATAATTTGCTTGAATTGTAATATTTATTTTTGTATGTTTTTTTTACAGTTTTAACGCAGTGGTCCACAACTCTGCTCCTTCCATTCACCCAGAACATGCCTATGCTGGTCACTATTGATTATAAATATTTTTTTATATATTTACATAAACTGCAAAACAAATTGTAAATAAGTAATTTATTAAAATATAAACAGATAAAAACATTTTATTTTAGCATTTTATTTTACCTTATTTCTATAGATAGGCATATAATAATTGTAGACATTAAAAAACATAAAATGGAAAGAAATATCAATAAAATATGTAAACTGTGTGTAACTGCTTAAAAAAACTGAGATATACTGCTTCGAATAGATAACCCAACACAAAGGCTCAAAAAACCTAATGAGCGAGCGAATAAGCTTTGAAAGTTTAAGTATGATTTAACACACTCTATGATTAGTCAGTAACTAATCTATACTTATTCCAATCAATAACTAGTTACTTCTCAGGAAACTATTGAAATAATATCTACTTATGGAAAGCAAAATCGTTGAAACGATGTATTTTTTTAAATTAAGGCGTTACATTATACAAGAAAAGTCGAACAATATCATCATAAGAGTTGAATTATACTAGAGTAGGTATTTGAGTAAAATTGCTAAATGGTAAATCCCTTCTCTGAGCATCAAGAACAACTATAAACTCAAAAACAAAGGTCATAAATCATTTTTTCTCAAGTAATGTCTCGCTCTGTTTGTGTTAACTATTATATAAATGAATTAAACACATATATTATTTCAAATCATATTATATGTACTTGTTTCATAATATTATTTTGTGAAATACATACATACATACATACATATATGTATATTTTAAATTTTCTTAAAATTCTCACTATATTATTAGTTTTAATATTTGTAATTGACTCTGCATATTGATAGTTATTGCCTATTCAAATACTATATTTTTACCATATTTTATTAGATAAGAAAACATTCAATTACCATTTTTTGGGTACCGTAGTCAATTTTCAAAAAAAAAATGGGGTGGTACCTCCATACATGTAACCGAGTGGTAAAAAAATATTTTTGGGTCTTTACATTTAGGAAACTTGCTTATTTAGGATTTTAGAAGTATAATGTAATATGCTTTTAAAATCGTAAAAATTGTGTATGTATAAGAGTAATCCTAAATGTGACATCGAAGCTTTTTCTATAAAATATTCTATATAAAAGTATTTTTTTTTATTTTTATGCGGGGATTTCTTTGGTTCCCGAAGTTTCGAATGCTTATCAGAAATCATGTTTTTTTTACGGGGGATACTCTCCCGCAAAAAAAAGTCTGAAGAAATAGCTTTGATTTAAATGTGAAATGTTCGCGTAAAGCTAAGAAAGGTGTTTTTATAATTCAAACGTTTCTACAAAAAAAAAACAATGTTAGCCAGTCGAGTTATAGAGATTTTAAAGGATATAGATAGTTAAACCACTAAGCTTCGCATACACATGAAATCAAATGGGTTCAAGTTAAATATATATTTTTAGTTAGGGTACTTATCTTTTCCTATTCGTAATAACTCTTGGACCTATAAAAATTTTATAACTCTATAAATCGGAAATTAAAAAAAAAAATAACTCAGTAGTAGAAGCATTTCTTTTTTTGCACATAGAAATTTCTGCATCTAAAAATCCATTATTTTACTTTTTTAGAATATAAAAAGGTAATGAATATCTGACAGATATTTTCGGATGAATAATTAATTATAAATCAAATAATAATCTAATTCATCCAATTATAATAATCGGCGACTAGCAACAGCCAACATATGTTTTAGAACTGTATCTTCAAATGGAAGACTGAATTTTTAATTTAAGATCAAAGTATTCTAAAATGTGTTTTTCTCATTAATCTTTTAAAAAAGGGTAAAATGGAAATAAATATTATATTTCAAACAAAATTATAGGTCGAGCTAATTTTTCCATTTTAAAGTTTGGTAAAATTAAGCTATTATTATATGCAGTTCCTTGTTTACCACACATAGCACACAGGGCACGTTCTCAGAGGCCCCAGCGTCACGAGGGCCCCGAAAAGACAACCTTTTCGCATTCATGGAAAAACTCAAATTTTAATTTATTATGCACTTATTCCATAGACTTAATAATATTATGTTCCTTCGTCAACTTATTTATTATTTTTAGCTGCCTTTTTTGCCCCATCGAGTTTTTATTTTATTTTTGTAGTTTACTTTTTTTATCATTCACGTTTTTCACCTTTCAAAACTTCCCTAAATTGTTGTGTGCCCAGAGCTCCCGCATGACTTAAGACGGCCCTGATTGAATGCATTATATTTTTGATATTACGCTCGCATATATTTTTTAATTTCAATCATCAAGCAGTGTAGCTCCAAGCAATGTTAAAATATAATAAACCTATGTATATTGTACATACATAATATTTATTTACTGTATAAATTACCAGTATTATTTCTACTACGATTTTTCATTATCACATCTACTTTTTTTCATTTGTATTTTTTCCATAACCAAATATGATTAAAGAAGGAAGACGAAGTAGTTGAAATTGGTCGTAAAAATAAAAAATAAAAATTTATAAAGATTTTCTTAAACGTTTAATAAATACTCATTAACTCATTTATATATGTATGTCAATATTATTTGGTTTAGTTTTCGTTTAGTAATTATGGTAGTAAGCTGGTTGAGGGTGGACGGAAGGAGCAGAGTTGTGTACGACGGCATTGAATCTGTAAAAGAAAATGAAATATTATAACATCATCTACTTTTTTAGTTTGAGATCTAATTAGAAGAATATTTATAATGTACTAGCGACATACTCTCGCTTTGCTTAGGTTTGTCCCTACTCCCTAGCTCAGTTTTAACGGTTAGTAGATAGTCGATCCCTGACTTTGTGAAAAACAAAAGCAAAAATATCCCACGGGAACCTTACATTTTTCGGGATAAAAAGTAACCTATGTACTATGACTATAAACTATCTCTGTGCTAAATTTCCAGATCCGTTCAGTCTTCCTGGCGTGATTGAGTAACAAACATCCATCCAAACTTTCTCATTTATAATATTTATGGGATTAATGAGATTACTATGGGATAAAAATTTCTCTGTAGAACATACCCGGTGTGGTCATCAGCTGAGTATTCAACTTTGCGCACGGAGCCGTCGGGCTGCACTAGGGAGTAGTAGCCATGTACGGCGTCACCGTCGCGGCTCTCGTGCTGGGACTTGTGGTCGCCGGTGTGGGGGTCGGCTACTGAGTAGGCGAAGTCATATTTGGGGTGAGCCTAAAATATGGAAAACTTTTGTTATTATATAAATAATTAAACATTGAACATTTAAACACTAGGCCAAGGTATGAAATTATACTTTTTTAAACTCTTTTCTTACTATTAAGGACATAATATGAAAATATGTAAATAGACAAATAAAAAAAGATTATTGAGATCTTACGTATTCATCATGACCGGCGTAGTGAGCTGCAGGAGCGTAGACAGCAGGAGCATACGCCACTGGGGCAGCGTGAAGTAGAGGAGCCGAGTAAGCTAATGGGGAGATGTGTCCTTCATCGTGACGCACAATGCTTTGAGAAGAAACGGCGTGACCATGTCCATGCAGGAGACCAGCATTAGCCGCAGCTAAAAGGGTTCCGAAAGCTACGATCTAAAATAGAAATTTAGATTTTAATTATTTCATTTTGTTGTAACCTAAAATATTAATTTTATTTTAGCAAACACCCACTTTAGCGAACATTCTGTTGTAGTAATGAACAATGTTGGTCAGTGATTGATGTCGATACTCCACTGACCGTGGTTTTTATATCACATAACACTAACTAGAACAAGTGGGGCAATCTGGTGTAGAACGTAGGTCAGAAAATAAAATATTTAAATTCATTAAAAAAATTCATTTACATTTGATAATAGCCTCTATATTTATAATTGTAATTGGTAACAAATTGTATTAAACGTTTGTCAAGGTGCCTACAATTGTGTAAGCTTTAAATGACAAGACAAAAAGAGCTTAATTGTCCTATTCGAACGCGTAAACTTTTACATTGTGTAATTTTTCCAATACATATTATTGGACCACTTGTACTGATCACAATTACGATTTCTGTATAGGCTATAATATTTAATTGACATATATATATATATATATATATATATATATATATATATATATATATATTGTTTTGTTTTAAGCACCAAGTGTAATATTTTCAAAATAATAGAGAAATATGTATCTACGTATGTACATATGTGTGAAAATAATGAAATACCTTGCATGTCTTTCTACTACTATAATACCTACTAAATGTTATAAAATGTGTCCTTATTGTTTTATTTTATAATAAAACAAAATTTATGACATAATATAAATAACAGAGTAAAAAATACAGTCGAATTGAGAACCTCCTCCTTTTTGAAGTCGGTTGAAAATGATATTTTAATCTAACAAGAGACAATTGTAAACAATATGTTAATTTAATTAATCCATGCTTAGATTTACGCGAATATTTGACATGTGTGAAAATGTGTTTGTTTATTTGTTTGTTTGTCCTTCTTTCACATCGTAATGGAGCGACGGATTAACGTGATTTTTGTTTGGAGATAGTTGGAGGGCTGGAGAGTGACATAGGCTACTTTTTATTGCGGGATATTGTCTCATTCCCACGGGAAAACACATTATAACCAAACACATTACAAACCAAAAAAATATTTATGATCAAAATTACTTGAAACTTGGTATTAATGCTCTTCAATAAAATTAAATAAATATGTGTTTTAGCATTTTCCGAAATTCATCCCATAACGGGGTAAAATAGGGTATGAGTTTTAGAGCGAGCGAAGCCGCAGGTTCTGCTAGTTTTAAATAAAACTATCCTTTAGGATTTTTTCGCACAAACAATGCACTGTCTGTAACAACTGTATAATGAACTTTGAGACCTCTAAAATCTTAAGTCACTCCCGTGATCATGATTGCTGTAAAACTGTAAAGCATTCGAAAAGATAGTTTCATTTAAAATGCTTATTTAATTTTAACCGACTTCAAGCACGTTCATTCTATATTTAATTTTTGTATGGACCTAAAATTTTATAATTGTATGTATTTCTGATCTCAGTACAATATTAAAAATAATGACGTCATTGAGCAAATCGGACAAAGGAAGTAGGAGGTGGATGGTGAAACTCAGTATAACTTTTGATTTATGCTCACTTCATTTGTTTTGATTAACTATAACCTATAAAGATCTGATTAAGTGCCTAATACTCATTGTTAATTAAAAACCCTACTGTGTCGATTTTTTACTATTTGGAGCCTTCAAATCGGTTTCAATTTTTATTTAATTTTTTTATTTTCTCAACAATATGAAAATATGTTTATATTTGAGAACTTGTCATACAGTCTATTCTAGTGAATATTTTTAGTGTAATATTTTTAGTGTTTACTCGTGAGTAAACACTAGAAATATTTAGGATTTTTAAACCTCATATAATTAATATATAAAGGAAACCAACACGTTTGTGACAAGGATTACTAGTTAGTAATCTGTTGAAAGGATGTAATTGTATAACTTCCACTAATTTCTTAAATGCAAATATATATATTTTGTCACAAGTTATTTATTATTTATGTCGCAACGTGGTGCACATAATTATATACATATTTCCTTTTTGCCCAACTACCAGAAAACATTTTTTTTATGGGAGCTTTTATAAGCAACTTAGCAATATCATTAGTTTCCCGATAAATTAAAAAGATTAGATATGGTTTCTTTTTAATTTTAAGTCGAGCAATAAATACCTAAACCTACTATTGAAATCGTTCAATCTCAAGGCAAGGTTAAACAAATTGACACGTAGATAAGTTTCTATAAACCTTTTATACAGCTTCTCTCTCATCCTTAAACTAATTTATCTAATATAATACTGTTACCCTGTTTTTACAAAAATTAAAAACGGTTGGTCTTACTCCTAACCAAACGTTCACTAAACTTCAAAATTACAATCCTTACCTTATAACGAGCATGCAGTTATTACGTCTATTACATTTTTCTTTTAATTAATTATAAAAGAAAGCAAAAATGAAAAAGCTTTAATGGACCATGTAATAGATACCAATAATAACTTTAAGCGACCTCAGTATTATTACTATTGTTACAAGCACAAGGTGCGCATTCGCATGAACTAATGTCACTTACAGTATTTGATATCGACTATAAAAACTCACGGACGGAACCGATATCAATCATTCATTGATATTAAATCTAACAAAATGTTCTGTAAGGTGAGATATCTAAGTCTTTTAAATAATAAACCACAATGGGTACAATTTCATTTTTACACCTTAAAATTTCTAGATTGAATTAGTACAAAAATAGAAATTTTAACATTATTGTTTACTAACTTGTATTGAATTTATTATTCATAATATTTCCCTTTTCAGGTTCATTTAATAGCTTAAACTCTAAATTGTAATAAAATTATTAATTTATATCATAAATCTTAATTTCATAACAGATTCTTGCTTTCGGTGCTTTGTTGGCTGCGGCCAACGCTGGTCTATATGGTCACGCAGTTTCCTCTCAGAGCATTGTTCGTCATGACAGTGGCCACTATGCTCCTTTAGTCTATGCTCCGGTGGCATATGCTCCAGTGACCCAATATGGTCATTATGACGACGGACACTACGACTACCATGTAAGTTTAAGCTTTCTTTCGTCATTTACTTTTACTCCATTAGCTGTGACGTAGCCCATGAGCTATAACTAGATTATAAACAAGGGTGATAATCGATGGTAAATCTCTAAAATAACTTTAATGTATGTCAAAAACATGGAATCGTTCATGTCATCGAGTGGCATCCCCTAAATAATTAGCAGCAGCACAATCACAAATTTACAAGTGTTGCTCAACGCAAAGCAGGAAAGAAGTGGAGATTTTTATTTTCATAGCGCGAATATACTTGTTACCGTAAAATGTGCTTTTCGTATGACCAAAGTACAAATCTGATCTGATCTCATCAAATGAAGGAGGAGGTACTATGATCAACGAGTTTATATTTTTCTTTATGTATGCACTCGTTGTCAGACGCTTTGTCTGATCGTTTAAATAGTGCTTTATTAAGATAAATCTCGAAGTGATTCTGTATTTTTTGTGTTGTAGAACATATCGTTATTGAGAAAATAAGTACAACAAATCTATTAGGTCAATTTTAACTTCTAATTTTCATATTGACTTAAAACTTTACAAGTGTGTGGATTTCAAGGAACATTAAATTAAGTATAGTAATCAGTGATATAATTATTGATTGAAATTTTTGAATTATTGCGAAAAAGGATTTGGATTTTTTTAATTAACGTGATTTTTAAGATAGGGAATCTCTATATAATATTCACATTTAATTGTAATGTTTATAGAGTGATATATAATATTTTATTCCACTAATAAAGGAATTCCAATGCAACATAATACAATATAGCAAGACTGTGTTATTAATGAAGTAAAATGATTTAACATGATATAAAAAAGTGTATTAAATAATTGGTATGTAATAGACACAATGTGTATGCTTTGTCTGCTACTAGCCAAAGGCCCTGTACCCTTGAGTTGCAGTTTATCTAGATTATTTAAGAAAACAATTATAATAACTAAATGTAATAAACTTATTTTCCAGGCTCATCCTAAATACGACTTCGCATACGCAGTGGCTGACCCTCATACCGGAGACCATAAATCTCAACATGAAAGTCGCGATGGTGATGTCGTACATGGATACTACTCCCTCGTACAGCCTGATGGCTCTGTGCGCAAAGTTGACTACACTGCTGACGCTCACAATGGGTAAAAAAAATTTCAAATCGGTTCAGGCGTCTTCGAGTAATCGGTGAACATACATAAAAAAAAGAAAAAAAAAGATTCCGACGAATTGAAATTCTCCTCCTTTTTGGAAGTCGGTTAATAACCGCTTAATTTATAGCTCCTTTGACCAACTTAAAAAAGGGCTCTTGTGTGTACATTTCGCGATATCTTCAGAAATTTTAATGACATTTTTTTCAATCAGTACAGTGGGTGTTCTTATGAAAATTTTAGGAATAATTTCATTTAAGAGTTTAGTTTAGTTAACTTAGTAAAAGGTTAATTATTAGTAACTTTATTAAAGGTTTAATTAAAATTTAAATAATTTTGAAGTCAGTATAACTTTTTAGTGTAAGGTAATTTTTAAAAATTTGAATACAATTTTTTTGTTAAATAATAATAAATTGGTACAGAATAAGAAATTTATAATATTCTTAATAGTATTAAATATTAATTAACACAGATTGCTTTTTTGTATATGATAAACTTTGGAAACGGTTAAACTGCTGATTAAATTCTACAATATAATACTTTCTTAGATTTACGCGAATGTTTGACAACAACTTAAACTTGCCTGGTTTACGATCTTAGCGCTTCCTCGTATGTTCTTTTTGGAAGATATTTTTACACACGTAGGAATGAGACGGTGATCACGACATTTCTTCAAGAAAGTTAAAGATGTTAATAATCTTGCGCGCTTTGTCTTCAGATCTTCTAACCGGCGTATCTTGTTTGCGATTTTCATTGATTGATTCTACAATTTTTTCTCATAATGAAAAACATAGGTTACATTTATCAATGTTCCATGCGAGCAAAAAGCTGCGGTAAAAAACTACTTAGTACTTTTAAAATTGAACCATAAGCTTGACTAACTCAATAATTATTCAAAATTTAATTAAAAATTATATTTAAAACCGGCTATTTGATATATCTCTTTATTGTTATGTTAAGAAAATGCGAGTGTGTAAATTTATACTAATTAACCATTAGTTTGGGCTCAAATTACTAACGCGATGTATAACACGATATGCGCAATAGATGCATGAAATAGATAGCTGTGAGAATATTAATTCACGCAAAAGTATAATAGCATGGTTTTCGTCAATTTTATTAACAGTTTATTTTGTTTTTTTTTTATTGTGATAGGTAAATGAAATCTATATACATATAGAGAAAACTTTCAGAGTATGGAGGAGAAAAGGAAAGGCTTTGAAAAAGCTAAAGTTTATACGGAGACGAACAGTGGAAAGTCAATATTTAAAGACTTGTTTTTGTCGATGAATCCGCTCACGTAGTTCTGTCACATATAATTCCGCTTCTAAAATCTGCAGCGTGATGTTAGATCTTCATCAAATATATATATATATATATATATATATATATATATATATATATATATATATTAACATAACATAACACAACACATAACAACAACAAAATATATTATACTTATATATAAACCCGAAGAGTTTGTTTGTCTGCACATGCTAATCTCTTCAACTACCGATGGGATTTAAAATGTTATTGTATTTTATAGTCCATTTATTAATGAAAGTCACAGATGAAGGTATGAACTTTTGACAAAAGAACTTCAGTAACGTTCAAAGTTAATGTATTATAGGCAATTTTCAAACAGGGACAATCACTAGTTATAATAAATGAATGTATATTAATATGAGTCTTAACTCTTACTGGTCGTATCAAGTAGTACTGGAGTATGAGAGTGACATGAATAAAGAGTGCATTTGTTTATGCGCGCATCCTTGTGCACTATAATATCTTCTTGACCAGTCTCAATGAGATTGGTCAAGTGAGCAATATTATTATTTATTAATATGAGATTTTTCTGTTTATTGTAGATTCAACGCCGTAGTGCACAACTCTGTTCCTTCTATTCACCCTCAGCCTGCCTACCACCATTATTAAGGACTAGCTGATTTGTACCAAAATAAACTCTATTCTCTACTACTGTGATGTAAATAATTTATAAATGTTTAAATTATTATTAATAAATACTCTTATTTATAACTTAACAAGTTTTTTTTACTTTCCTATTTATTCTAAACTATGAGCTTCAACAATAAGGGGATCTGATGGTAAACTATTTTGCAGCGGTTCCTTGACATGTTTACGATTAATAATATTATGATTATTATTTTTATTACAATAGTACTGCGATAATCGCTGCTGTGATAACTGTGATAATCATTATTTCCACTACGATATGTTAAACCTAATTTTTCAAGTGGTTGGGTAGTTTGCAGAATATTCTGATAGCAACTTACCAAGTTAGCTTATCATTCCTAATAACAGAAACGGTTTGAAAAAGTGTTACCTTTATATTTACATATTATATATTATATTAATAGTCATGTTTGATTTATTAACAACAGTATATCCTTTATGTTAACAATATAACGTAAATCGTGATGGCTTTCACGCAATTCCGTCACGAGCGGTTATAAAATTAGGGCCAAGTGCGTATAACCTTTAAATTGTTTAATTATCTACATAATTACCTAGTGAAGCATATGGTATAAAAATATTGTTTTAATTTTCTGTATCTTAGTAAAATGTAACAAAAAATATATAGTTATAAATGAAAATGAAAAAATATTACAAATTACTTTATATATATTAACCTCGACATCACAAAGATGTAAACAGAGTTAAAAATGAAAATGAATGAGACATTCCTATCTGTTTTGAAAATTCGTCCCCTTAAAGAACAAAAAAGTGAACTTTAAGTCAAATTAAAAAAAACGATGTAATCTGCATTTCTTTTAATCAGGTTTCTATTACAAATGCGAAAATTTGTATCTGTGTCTGGACATTTTTGAATGTTTAATACACAGAATATGATGATGTTGATTAACATAAGCTGCTTGATTCTTACCTGGGATGTTCCCGAGCGAAGCCAGGTTAAATCACTAGTATAGTGTAAATCGTAATTGAAATTTGCTTTAAGCAATGAATTAAACTAACTACCCACTCCTATTGTTCAAATTAATGCAATTAATATTCTTTTCATATCCTTTAAGTAATGTTGTTAGATGTAGGCAAATGGCAGTAATGCTCTTGACCAAGAGATAACAAGAAAAGATAATAATTAACAAACTATTAACCCACAGTTTATGTTCCGTAAAAGGAGGCTTGAGATTAGCCAAACAGTTTGAAGTTTCTTAATTATATCTATGTACGCATTTTACTGTAGATCCATAGGTATCTATTAAAAAAATATTATAAATTTAATAGTTTTTTTGCTTATTCAATTAAACTTAAAAATCTAAATAATATATAGGTACATATAATAAAATAGTAACAAAGCGAAATATGAAATGTTTTTAAAAACAATGACTTACGTATTATTTATAGAATATGGACCTCAAAACAATAATTATTGAAATTTTGTTTGTTTGTATATCTGTGTACATTTGACGCAAACCTACCGAACGGATTTTCACAAAATTTTGTGTAATGATAACTTATTGCTCGAGTTAACATTTAGGATACCTTTTACTACAGGAGTCTGTCGAGTCGTCCTTTTATCTTATAAATGTAAGTCGCTAGTTAAAAATAAATATAATATTCACCTGAATTACTTTACGTGTTGATATTAATTTAATATGCGATCTGTACTCACACTTGGCCAAATCGAAAAATAGTAAATTTATGTTGCAATTGTTCGTTTTGAAACCTGATCTAAAAGTCAAATTGTAATTAATCAAAATGCCTAATAACTCTTAAATTAAAAAATACATTGAAAAGACAATAACAATAACCTATTTATTGACGCTATTTCAATGAGTCTAAACTCGATATGTTTGTAGTATTTTAGTTACAAGTTAAGTATCTTGCAGATTCCTGGAATACTGGAATTGACGATGCAGCATCAGTCCTAGGATACCATATCATTAAAGTCATTAAAGTAATGAGATATCAAGTTTCGAATCGATTATATTTATGGAGAACGTCTAGATAAGAACTGATAGCATACAAACGGCTGACAGAATTTTCTTGATTTATAGCTTAAAACACATTCATCGAGTCATCAATCAACTCACCTTTCAAACAAAAAAACTAAATTGAAATTGATTTATCCGTTTGGTCCTTACGATGCCACATACAGATACACAGATACACTCGGTAAACTTATAGCTCCCATCTTTTTGCGTCGGAGGTTAAAAATATATACCTGCCAATGGTCTTGTAAACACAACACAAAACAATTTGTCAAAATTGAATTTATTCTTTATTAAAACTCTATAGACTAATTTCACCAACAACCCATAAGCTACCACCTACATATGGGATCCCTAGCTTAAAACACCCCTAAACAAGCCCCTAAATTAAATTTCGTTTTAAGATCGTCTTTAAGCCCATATTTCGAGCACCTAAATTTAGGGGGCCTTTTAATATTTAGGTGACCCCTAACTGTCATTGAAACAGAAACTGTCCCCTAACAGCCCCCTAACCATGCTTAGGGGATCCCTTAAGCTTAGGTGACGTCGGTGAAATTGGCCATATAACTTTTATCTAACCTCTTTCTTACTTCAATTAATTACTATTTCTTAAAGATAGAATGTTCTCAAACAAACGTGAAAAGCTTAATGGAATTTTAGCAACATTCCAAGTAAAGCTATAAAAATTAATGATAAGATTTTTACGTCAGGGTTATTTATTATATCTCACAGATATATAATTGTTACAATGTGTCACTCGTTTTTCTGGTATGAGGTAGATATTACATGTCATAGATACACATTCTTAACATGTGTGAACTCAACAGTAACAAAATCTATTCCTCATTCTACAAGTACTTTACATTTATAAACTAAATGGCAGTTTTCGTTACCTTATCATAGTCTACATTGACCCAGTGTAATGAGGTATAGTCACAGTTCTCAGAATGATATTGTTAAGTAACCATTCTTTGGTGAGCTGTGTGTAATGCGAGAACTGTGAAGACAAAGCACGATGACCTTGCGGCCACATGGATGTACCACGGAGCGCTTTCGGCGCCCCACCGGAGCCACGATGTGAATTCTTATAAAACCCACGAATACTTATCAAAGGTATGTCAGTCACGGATTAGAATTCAAATAAAAAATGTTTTCTAAAGTAAGCACAAGATTACACAGATTTAAGCATAATTAGAACTGAATGAATTGGTTAAAAAGTTTTTGATTGATTATATTATTATTTTGATTAATTTACAGATCTTCATCTTCGGTGCAGTGTTAGCAGTGGCTCAAGCGGGTGGCTTGAGTCATGGTGGTTATTCCCTATCTTCCCAATATAGTGGATTGAACCACGGCTACGGATATGGTGCGGCTCCCCATCAGTCTGCATCTCTAGCTCATGCTGCTCCCTTGGCTCATGGAGCTCTCCAATATTCTGGCCCTCTCGCTCATACTGCTCTGGACTACTCAGGTCGTCTTTCTCACCTAGCTTCGTTAAACCATGCATCTCCTTTGAGCTATGCAGCTCCTTTAGCCCAAGCAGCTCATCCAGCTCATTTGGGTTATGCTGGTCCTCTAGGTAATGCTGATCCTCTAGGTCATGCTGGTCCTCTAGGTCATGCTGGTCTTCTAGGTCATGCTGGTCCTCTAGGTCATGCTGGTCCTCTAGGTCATGCTGGTCCTCTAGGTCATGTTGGTCTTCTAGGTCATGCTGGTCCTCTAGGTCATGCTGGTCCTCTAGGTCATGCTGGTCCTCTAGGTAATGCTGGTCCACTAGGTCATGCTGGTCCTCTTGGTAGTGCTGGTCCTCTAGGTCATGCTAATTTTGCCCACGCCACATCACATACCAATGTGGTTTCCTTGTCCCACGCTTCTCCTTACGGCAATCTTGAAAATGCTGGCCGTTATGCTGCCAAAGACTACTACGTAAGTTAAATTTTACTTTTATAATGTAATATATATCATAACTAGCATTGCCCGCAGCTCAGCCCGCGTTCAGATTACCAAAAACCAAATTCTTAGGTTTAACATATTAGTACACTCTTACAATGCAGTTTTTGTATTTTTTCTCAGAAATGAGATATTTTCCTGCGGTAACAAGTATACTATATGTTGATCGGATAACCAGCTATCACCATACCAAATTTCATGAAAATTCCTCCAGTGGTTTTTCCGTGATGCGGTAACAGACAGACAGACAAAAATTCAAAAAACTATAGATTCGGCCTCTATATCGATAATCGATAATAATGTATATTTCAATAAGATTTTCCAAAATATATTTAATGTACAGATTCGGCATAGTTACAATTTTATTATATATATAGATTAATGCATATAACTTTAGATTGAATAGACATTGCTTATAAATTTATTTACGTACTTTTAATATGTTACAGTCTCATCCTAAGTACCAATACTCATATTCCGTCGAAGACCCTCACACTGGTGACCACAAAGCTCAACACGAAGCCCGTGACGGTGATGTTGTGAAAGGCGAATACTCCTTGGTCCAACCTGATGGCTCCGTCAGAAAAGTGTCCTACTCAGCTGATGACCATAACGGGTAATACATTTATATCAATAACGCAATTAACAAATAGGCGCGACATTTCGACTTTCCTAAAATTGCATAAAATTGGTAAATTGGAAACGTTTATGACTTGCTATTTTTAAACATTGATTTCTCAGGAAGCTTTACGAGACACGTAACAGACGCGTAATATGACGTCACATACATATGTATATAAACTCACATGGCAGTCAAACCGGTAATCTTTAGCTTCATCATATGAGTAATGACCTGAATCGACCTCTGTATTTAATACTAGAGTATCTCGGCAAACAGGTGTCAATAACGGACTAGTTGTAGAACGAGTTCTCATATCTCGATTATTTATTAAACGTAAACATTACTTTCAGTTTCAACGCGGTCGTACACAACTCCGGGCCCAACCATCACATCTACTCTGCTCAATATCATCATAACTAATTCAAAAGTATAATCTAAGTCACCAAAAATGTACAAAATATCTTGCCTTACTGTGATCAATTTTATATATTTTTTTTTTATTATGGGAACAAAATAAAATAATTTAAAAACGATGTATCTTTTGATATATCCTCCTGGGACCTGGCGTCATATCCATATTACATAGAACGGAAAAAAATATAGCACCGCCATCTTTTAAGATTTGTTGTAACTTTTACTTTAATTTAATAGATAAATTATCTGCCCGTCGATTTAAGCTGTGATTGGCTGACGAAATGAGATGTATTACTTTAGTTTCTTGGTTAGAGTGGACAATGGCGTCTTGGCCAGAAACACGTGGTAAGGATTTTTGTATTTTCTCTTCAAATATTAACAATTCCGTTAAAGCTTTATGTTTTTCTTTTTGCCTTATGTGCCTGCTTATTATAAATATATCCATAAGTGTCGTCTTTTGCTATAGCATTATGAAATAAGTAAGTAAATTTGAATGTCATACAGGTATTACACAAGGTCCCAATGACTACCGTCAATCAAAGGAGCCTAATGTAATACCTGTATTACGTAGAGAAGTTTTTCATTATAAAACTGTTTATCTTCACATTACTTTTATAGTTTTTACTAGGTATACACGATAGCGAAATAGTGTATCATTTAGAACAGTCAGAGCTCGATCTAACTGATGAAGAAGACCCAGTACCTATACCAATATTTCAAAATGAAGAGAAAATTAGTTCTGGTTCCGGTTCTTCAAACTCAGAAGACGAAACTCGTCCGGGTTCTGAAATATTTCTGGCCTCATCAACTACAGCTACCACTAGGTGTCGTGCTAGAACGAGAGGTGAACCTAGGACACTTGGAGTAAGATCAAGAGGCAGTATATTGAGAACGAGAGCTACACAAATGATAGATCGTCGCTGGTAAATAACAGAAGGAACTGCAATTTCTCGCCCTTAGACAGGCCAATTTTTCAGTCAACATATAAATCTATTGATACTGATATTGGATTGGAGTTGGATTGACTATTTCTAACAATATATTTCTGATAAAATTTTGGAATAAATGGTTGACGCGATAAATAGGACCTATCTGCTAAAACAAGGAAATGAATTGAAGCTGACTTTGAAAGAATTGAAATCTTTTATAACCATATACCTAATAATGGGTTTTATTAATTTAACAGAAATTGGCATGTAATTGTTCAAGCAAATATGGCATTCAAATCATAAAAGAATCATTGACTTGAGTACGTTTTTTTCGACATTCGGTCATCTTTGAAAGTTGTCGTTGACGCTGAAGCTGAAGTTGCACAACAAGACAAAACAAATAAGATTTGAAAAGTTGCACCTCTTTTTGACGAAATATTACAAGGTATCATAGTCAACCAAGAGCGGATAACATTAGCATTAATGAAATGATAATTCTATTTAGTGGTCATTGCAGGATACGACAATACTTCCCGGGAAACCCAACCCTGTATTAAGATTAAGGTTTATAGTAATATGATATATTGGTTGTAGTTGAAGTTTTTTTAACATTAATTACCTATTACCTAGCTTATTAATTGAAAAAATAATGTTTATTCCATGCCATGTATAAGTATATGACACAAACAACAGTTTGTGTAGGGACCTTATGTCGCATATATATGACATTGAGAAAATCTACATTTTCCAAACTAGATTTTTTTCAATATTTTTTTCGGTTAATTGGCCAACTGCTTATTAGGTAAGGATAGTTTTCATTATAATTCCTTACAATAAATTGTGCTGGGTCCCAGGAGGTTAAATAAAATATAAATGTAACATATTGGTTGGTACCTTTCATCAGTCCACAAAAGAAAATTTTAAGTACCTACAATTTAATTAACATGTCGCAGTACCGAGTATGTATGTTTCTGGTTCTTCATCTTCGTGCATGAATTCAATTTCTATAGTATAATTAATTGGGGCTAGTTTTAACAATGATATTGAGTAACATATTAAAATAAAAAACAAGCTTTAAGCATTTTGAGTTGCGAAAAAGCAATCTAATTGATAATCTTAAATATGCACTGTTGAAACTTCAACACTTGCCTGTTATTTACATTGGTAAGTATTGCACATGAAATTAATTGTGACTCTATCTAATCATATGATATTGTAATTCTATTTGCATTTAATGTCGTAGGGACATGATTATCAGTAAAAGTTGAATTAATTAACAATATGTGGTCATGTCAAATTTTTATTAACTTTGAAATCGAGTCTTGCAAAAATTTATACAAGCGATAGTATAATGTACATACATCAAAATAATTGGATAATATTTTAAAATTCTGTTATTATTGATATTATTAAACTTAGCACTTTAAATATTTTTATTACGCATACAGTAACAGTAAAGTGTCAGTTTAAAATAACTGACAATCTATACATATAATAAAATTGTAACTAAGCCGAATCTGTACATTAAATATTTTTTGGAAAATCTTATTGAAATAGACATTATTATCGATACAGAGGCCGAATCTTTAGTTTTTAGAATTTTTGTCTGACTGACTGTCTGTTTGTCTGTTACAGCATCACGGAAAAACCACTGGAGGGATATTCATGAAATTTGTCATGGTGATAGCTGGTTATCCGGGTCAACATACTCGTATAGGATACTTTTTACCGCAGGAAAATATCTCATTTCTGAGAAAAAATACAAAAACAATATTGTAAGAGTATACTAAAATGTAAAACCTAAGAACTTTTTGGTCATCTGAACGCGAGCGGAGCCGCAGGCAATGCTAGTATACAAATATATGTATATGTTATCAATTAATTTATATGTATGTACGAAATCTTTTGTCAAAATATTGAAGCAATTACTCAACTCATTTTATAACTTAAAATAATCAAAATTATTTTTTTGCAGCTATTAAAAGTTTAGGGGCTTTATGTCTATAGCAGAAGACATACGATATTATTTATCTTATAAAATATATATCACCACATTACACAAGATCTAATGTAAATGGTGTTTTGTTAAATATATCCTATATTGGATCTTACCAAAGCAGTAATCTTATATGAATTACTACAGATTATAAATTATAGTAATTGTCTCTATATTGATGCGATGGTGAATAGCTATGTTTTGTAATATTATCAACTTTCAAAGACTTGACTTTTTGGCGCCACTATTTTAACTGCCAAAATATCCATGTTTTAATGTATTACGACATACCTTCAAGTATAAACTTAATTTTATCTTAATATTAACTGTTTTCAGTAACTGTTACCATTCTAAAAGAGATTAGTCGATTGCGCAGGACATATTATAGCACAACTATGGGCGTAAACACAAGTCTTTACACGTTCTCTATTCCTATTTCGGTATAATTTGAAGTCACCAGTGAGAGATCTGGTGCGAGACCGGCAGCTTTACGTGCTTTTCGAAGCATGTGGGTGTATACACTTCTTATCGAAAGACAAGTGTCTAGTGCTGAGCATTTTGTGATAGAAAAAAATTGTAACTATTTTGACCTGCCCAAGTCCTGAACTTCCGGTCACGATTTGAATAAGGCACCAGGCATATTCTTAAGAATAATACCAAGAATATTTATCTAAGTATAGGTTTATTACTATTTTATTGTTATAAACTTTGTCCCATATCACAACACATACTCGTATATGAAGATTGAACTAATTGCCTTTTACTTGCATTCAGCCCTTTGTTTTAAAGTCCCACTACTGGGCACGGGCCTCCATTCAATACGAGGGGGATCAGCCCATAGTGTTTAAGTGACCTTTCTGAATAAACGCAACTTTTCCGAAAAAACATAACTTTCCAAAAAACGCCGATGGGAGCTCGGTCGCCCAGGTACTATAATTTTATACAGACACGAACTAGTATATTCATAGACAAAAGAATATTTTAAATATATAATAACAAGTTTTACTCATATATATATATATATATATATATATATATATATATATATATATATATATATAAATAAATAATAAAGGATACTCTGTTAATTAAAGTAAACAAATGTAAACAATTCGAAATGCTACAATTTTCAATGCATTTGTAGTGACGAAAAATAGATTAATCTGTCTCAAGAAATTGCGTACTCTAATTTCTCTACTACTATTTACGCCCATGCCCTGTAGATAGTGGCTGGTCCACTTTAAACAGACTTCTATAAGATTGTGTCATAATCGTTAAATGACTATTAAATGTAAAACTAACCTAGTACCTATTTGTAACACCATCTTATATTATTAAGCAACAATCATTTTCTAACGTTACTTTGGAATGTACATATAATATATATATCTTAATATATAAAATTCCCATGTCTGCGTCCGCGATGAACTTCGAAACTACTAATCGGATCTCAACGTATAAAAAATTATAATTATATAAAATATAAATATATATATATATATATATATATATATATATATATATATATATAATTAAATGTCGCATTAGTTCCAACTTAGAAAAAAAGGGAAATTTTTACCCCGATTATTTTCTTTTTTTAAGTGTAAAAATAACGATTTTTATATCCGGAGAGAGATTCGGGAGAAAATCTGAGAATATATTTACTGACATTAACTTATGAAGTTATATGTAAGTGTGCCACTGCAACGTATAGCCGGGTCTGCTAATTGTATATAAGTACTAAAAGCTTGTATTAAAAGGTAATTAAAGTAAATCATAAATCGATCAATACAAAAGACATGAATCAAATTGATTACGCATAATTTATTATGTTTTCATGATGTCGCGGTCGTGACAGGCTAAATATAGAACCTAATTTAACAATTTAGACACCTTTAGAACAAAAAGTAGCATTTGATATTAATCTTATTTCTGTCAGGGTCGTTATTTCGGTGATTAACCTCCGAACCACAAGCTTCATTTATCCTTTCAACCAATTCTATTTCATAAAAGTAACACTATTTCTACTGATGCCTTGTACCTCTTAAAATTACCAGAAAATATAAGAAGTTATTTAAAAAACAGGTTTTTAGCTAATAACTGCAATTTCTTATTTATTTTAGGGTTTTTAAACCAAGGTTTATTTCAACAAAACCATGAAACATGCCTTGAAGTTACACAAATATCAATAAAGGATTTCGATGCTCGCTGATATATATAAATAAATTTCTATGAATCAAATACAAAATCATAACTTAAAAAACTATGTTTTAAGCTATTAATTTACACAAGACTAAGCCATTATCTTTTACATGTTTCTGAAACATCTACCATCTATACTATAATAAAACTGTAGAGGTCGAATGTCTGTACATAGAAATAAAATGCTAAAAACCGAGTCAGGGGGATATAAGAAGACAAATAGAACAAATCCAGTTTTTTTATTTTTTTGTTTCTCTGTCTGTCTGTTTGTACGGGCTAATCTCCGAAACTATTGAACCGATTTAAATGACATTTTTCATGGTGATACCTTATATCCCCGGTCAACATCTACGATACTTTGCATTCCGGAAAATTAAAGAGTTTCCAAGTAAAAGAGTTTAGTTTCAACTTATGCACCTAATTTAGTAAAATTTGGCATGCTGATACCTTACATTGCCGGTCAAACAACAGGTTACTTTTCATCCCGGAAAAATGAACGGTTCCCGTGGGGATTCTTTAAAGATAAATAGTGTTTCAATATTAATTTGCTGAAAGAAAAAAATTATTTCTTAAATAATTATTAAAATAATAATGGAAACATGAGTGAACATGTAAAATAAACTTAATGCAGGCCCTATAAATATTAAGTAAATACTTTTAAGCTAAATATTTTAATTTTATGCATTTTCACTTAGCCAAATATAACAAAATACAAAAGGAAAAAATAACAATTTTTACTCTACATCTTGCAAACGATATAGGTGCATACTTCAAATTCATTCGTATATATCAATCAGCTAACCGCTTCCATGAGCATAACTGATAACAAATCGCTTTCATTATATGAAATCCAAGATAGAATAATTATTTCTAAATAATATTTTAATCTTATTCCAACGAATTTACAGCAACTAAATTTAATTAATCGACCGTGCAAGTTCCTTTCGAATGGCATTACTAATATCCGCAATGTGAGTAAGCGTAGACAAAATAGTCAAAATTGGCAAAAACCGAAAGTATGTTTAATAATACATTAAATTGCCATATATATTTTTATAACTTTATATTTAATTGATGCTTATTTATATATGCAATTCTTAATTTATATTTGAATTCCAACATTTATTTTATGAAAACCATATTCATATTAAGTAAATAATAAAACGTACAATGATATAAATAATTTACTACTTGATTTCACTTTATCTATACTAATATTATAAAGAGGTAAAGTTTGTGAATTGTGAGTTTGTGAGCTTGTGTCGTTGTAAGAGGTAATCTCTGGATCTACTGTACCGATTTACATGAAACTTGGTAAGAAGATAGTTTGAGACCCGGTGAAGATATAGGATACTTTTTATCCGGAAATTATCCCTTAAGGGGGTGAAAATGGGGACGAAAGTTTGTACTGGGAATCAACCTATTGGATAAAATAACAAATATATTTTAATTTGTATTCTATGTAGGAACACGGCAGTGCCCTTGCTAAGTCGAGTTATTCTTTTCTAACATAAAGCTATCAATAATGATAAAAGAAGTTTGTAAGACAATCGACGCAGCATGCGGCTTATTAAGGTGCATTCCAATAAACAATGTGCCTTAGATTCATTCATCTCATTTTGTTTTTTATCAAGACCCTGATCGTATTACGAACATAAGTTAGGAAATCAAGTATACAGTATTATTTGAGTTATGCCAGTGGGTGACCGCCGTGTGGTCGACGTCGTAGGCCATTTGATAGTAAGATTACACAATTGTTTGGTATGGTCAATCACTGAAATTAAATATGACTATTATTTAGTTAAAACATAGATTACTAGCAACTTCGGACTTACCCTGCATTTCCATGGCATAGTTTATCTGTAATAAACTTCATAATAAATACCTTATGAACATATCATCAATAATGCTTATGTGTCCTCTTTTTCCAGCTTCCAACAATATCTACTCCTTGTCTTTAAAATAAAAAATGACAATGTACTTTATAAGTGAGCACTGTACTCGGAAAATCTAAATAAAATTCCAAATTACATTTATTGAGTTTGTATTAATGGCAGTATCTATACTAATATTATAAAGAGGTAAAGTTTGTGAGGTTGTAGGGAATTATCTCTGGATCTACTGAATCGATTTAGATGAAATTTGGTAAGAAGATAGTTTGAGACCCTGGGAAGGACATAGGATACTTTTTATCCTAGAAATCATGCCTTAAGGGGTTGAAAATGGAGTAATGGACCATAAAAGTATACAAAATAGAATCTTAAACATATTAAAACCAGATTAGTAAGTTAAGTAGAACTTCAAAAACTGCCATAGTTTATGCTACTAGCATGTTTTGATTTATTACGAAATGTTACGCGATAATTTAGCCATGTTATAAACCATTTGCAGAAGTAGCTTGAAATATATGAACAGTTGAGCACTTAACAAGTCACACATAATACGCGGGGCGTATCTGAATATGTGCCACATTAAGACATTCAAGTGCAGTAATAATGTGTTATATGCCACGCTTATTTTAATGCGATCTGTCGGATTATAGTTGATAGCCGCGCGTAACTATTCATAATTATAGATCTTCCAAATATCTTCAACGCGTTTTTACGTTTCAAGTTCACAAAAGTTATACAAATTACACATATCCAAGGCTTTTGTTATCTGTTACTTCAACCGTAAAAAGTTTCAATATTGAATATAATATGCATCTACTACTAAATACCTACCGCTAAATTTTACTAACAGAATGTATGTCATAGCATAAAATCAAATATTTCAAGACATAAAATTTTAGTTCATTATATTTGAACCATTTAATTTTGAAGTAACCATAGCTATAGATAAGAGAGTAGACTGAGTATATTTTGCCAGCCGTCAGTTAAAAATGGCGGCAAAACAACAGAGACAAAACGAATTTGCGGCCAGAAGTCTTCTGTATTGATTGAAATGAATGAAATGCAATTAAGGAAAATAGATATTTATAACCATTTTATATTCCATAATAATATTATTATAATTTTTAATAAATTATAATCTTATTTTTTTACATTTCATTTTTAAATTTAAATTATAGGTATTGGCAGTACATTCACTTTCCCTCTTTCTAAAGAATCAATTTCATGACAGTATTGTTCAGACCATTCTCTACTTCTATGAAAGTAACGCAATATCAATATCCGTAGATAAACTCGCGCTGCGGGGTAACAGTGAGGGAGTAAGTGATTACCGAAGGCAACAACGACCTCGCCGTGTCAAAGTTACGGAACTGAAATGACCGCAAGCCCCACCACCAAAGGACTATGTGTCCGTTTTGCTTTTCATATAAAAGTCTAGCCAGGCCCGATAATGGTATCAGTCACATACTCGATTAACAGCAGCAAAATGTTCTCTAAAGTAAGTTAAGCATTGACCTTTTGTTATTATTATATTCATGTCTTTTATACAGTGTTTTTATTTATTTATATTTTTTTACATTAATATTTTAAATGCTAATTTTATTTATGTTTTAGATCGTCGCTCTGAGCGCTGTATTGGCTGCTGCCAATGCTGGAATCCTCCCACTTCACCACGCCTCAGCCGTGTCATCCCAGAGCATCATCCGCCATGACAACCCGGTCCACTACGCTGCCGCTCATCTCATCCACGCTCCCGTGGTCCATGCCCCTATCGTACATGCCGCCCCCATAGTCCACGCTCCTATCGCTATTGCTCACGAATACGTAAGTATTTACTGGCAAATTTTTAAATACTTAGTCTAACGGATAATAGACCCCCCGATCTGATGAAATGCCCTGCTTGACCATTACGCTTTGTTGAACGCATAAATATATTTAAAATATATTTGTTTTATAACAATAATTATAATAATTACTCTTTACTATACACCCACAAATAAGGAATAGTACAAAAGTAACAGAATAAAATTATTGTATAAGACGCAGCCTTATCTTTAAAACGGCTATTTGCCCATTTATTATATTTATTTTATTACTATGGAATATTTTGAGCTATTAAATTACTAATATAATATAAATTTAAATAAATATAATATTAAACTTTAATATTAAATATACGTTGATTTAACCACGATTTCAGTCTCACCCTAAATACGACTTCTCTTACTCCGTGGCCGACCCCCACACCGGCGACCACAAGTCCCAGCACGAGAGCCGCGACGGTGGCGCCGTGCACGGCAGCTACTCCCTCGTCGAGCCTGACGGTTCCGTCCGTAAAGTAGAATACACCGCTGACGACCACCATGGGTAAGTTTATTATCGGAATACTATTAAAAATGCGTATATTTTTATGTGTGTGTATGTTTACTCCATTACGATAATACGGCTAGACAAAGGATGAAATTTAGTAAACAGATAGAATAAGACTTTAGGAAACACATAGCAGTAGCCTATGTTCGGCATCTAAGGACGTACTCAAGTGGAGTTAGAATAAGTTATTAGTAGCTTTATAAAAAATAATTTTACATATTATACATACATGTAAAATCATCACTTTCGTTACTGCTGGATATATTCTATAACTATGACACGTTGAATAAACGGTATGAACCACTGTCTGTATATCTAATCTATCCCTGTGTTAAAGTTCATCCAAATCCGTTCAGCCGTTCTGGCGTGATTGAGTAAACATCCATCCAAACTTTTGCATTTATAATATTTATGGGATTATGGGAATAATGGGATTTAGTTCTCTGCCATAAAAAAATAGCATTGCAGATATTAAATTGACTGTTTCTTTTTGCAGATTCAACGCTGTAGTCCACAAGACCGTGGGCCACCACCCCGCCCCCGTAGTCCACGCTCCTATCATCCACGCTGCCCCGGTCTCACATCTCGCCATCTCCCACCTCGCTCATGGACATCATGGCCTCCACTACTAAACGACCTTAGCATAAAATGTAGATGATGATCGTGATGGATGACTGGTGATTGTGATATTTATGTGTGTATATAATAATGATTGATATAAACTTAATACTCACTTGTAAATAAATATTATTTGCTGATCAGTACTTGCTCCTTTTACTTGCAATCTCCTCAATTACCCTTTATAAACAGGTCATTACATGCAAGACAAGTTTAGTTGATTGATATATAAATATACATGTAGAGTATATTATTATATTCTACAAGAACTAAATTAACGTTTTTTTCTATGTCAACGCAAAGATTTCGTAAGGCTCCACCCATTCAAATTCTTATACTAGACATTTAATTCCAACGTTACCCTTGAATCGTTATATTACAAAGTAGCTTAAAATAATTAGTAAAGTCATTATACAGACATGCGTGCTTGCGTGTTCGGGTTATAGAATAATAATCACAGTTCAGAGTAGTATAAATAAGTACAAACTTATATGTATTCTCTACATATTAATATGGCCTAGAAAAGTTACTATTCAGGTTGCACATTAAATAAAAAGAACTATTGTGTACATTCATATAAATTGTATATAAATAATTTAGTATAAAATTATAAGTTTTCATATCTTTTACGCCATAACGTATCAAAGAATTTACGTCTTTATATATGTGCATATACTAGTTCGCCCAGTGGTCGAAATTCCGAACATAATTATGGTCAAAAATGTGTGGAAACAAATATGAATAGAATTTAATTCAAATTTTCATATTTTTTTATTGATAACACTAAACACATCAATGACTACTAAACAAAAAAAAAAAGAAAATGGGTTGACACATAGATTACAAAAAGATTTTTTATTTATAAGACTATTCCAAGCGAACTGAATATATGTAATATGTACATAAATCCTAATTGGTAAAAGCAATTTAAAAGTAATCATTCACAAAATTACACTTGACTGGAACAAATAATGCAATATGAATAATGTGATGAATTACCTCCAATTTTCTTCGCTCCTTAAAGATTGTGTTAGGAAATTATCATCAAATCACATAATACTTACTTACATTGTAACCTAATGTATGTATTTTACGTGTATAAACATAAAAATTGATTTTAATTGCACTTATCATTCATTCATTCATTCGAATTTTCATTCAATTATTTTGTAATATTTAATCATGTACAATTAATATATTTAGTCTCAATATGCTAGCTTTTTTCATGTGATTATATATTTACCTAACCAAGCAAGAAAGAAAGAAATGGTTTTTAAGGGTAAAACGTAGCTCCCACCTTAGCCTTTTCAACCTACGTTATTTTTATAAAGGCTTTAAATAGAGAGATCTATTAGTGAAAAATCGAAAAATTTTCACCGTTGTCTAATTATCTGTGTTTACGCAATATCTTTTGGGTTTTCCCAAAAATTCGAATTATCACATCATCCTATGGCATATACATAAATTATAAATATTATCATGTTATGGACAAGTTACACAAAGAAGCGCTACCAATATCCAAAGCAACTGCAGTTAGGTACATGTATTGGGTTGTGGTAACATGTATGGGGGTTGCAAGTACATAGGTCTGTGTCACTTAATAGAAAAAATGTTCCAATTGACTTATTTCAGACCGACATATAAGTTAATATCTTGCATCCTATATTATGTTGAAATCGTAACCAAAACATTTTGTATTTCCAGGAAGATATAAACTATTTCATTAACTGCGAAAATAAATAAGATTTGAAAAATAAATAAGTAGTCCGAGCTGGCTCAGAAGATTGTAATTCGCATGATAATGAAAACAAATCTGATAACGATCATTCTTATGATAATAACTAGCGACTCACCCTCGCTTCGCTCGGGTTCGTCGCTGGGTACGTTTTAACTTTTTTGAGCGGAACCCTAATTCTTTTTCGAAAATAAAAGTAGCCTATCTTACTCCCTATAACATCTTCTAATGAAACTCCCGTCAAAATCAGTCCAGTCGTTTCAGAGATTATCCGGAACAAACAAACAGACAGACAGACAGAGAGACAGACAAAAATTTAAAAAAAATCTGTTTTTCTTATAATTACCGTGTATAATTTCATATGCATTTAGTAATATGCTGTTATTTTGACATTACAAACAGACACTTCAATTTTATTTCGCTCTGAACATAAATTTATGAAGAATAACTATTTTAATTGAATTAATTAACTACAGTTAATATGATAAAAAATATACTGTATTGTTAAAATATAATCTATATTTATACATCTTTGAAATTATATATTTTAGAATTGCAATAATTACCAAACTAGATCTATTTTAGTGAAATAACTCCATTTTGAGTTCGTGCTATACTTAAAAGTAGGTGAAAACGTCCTTAACGAAATCCTGCTATTATTTATTATTATGTGGGTGAATTATTACCTCTACTACATTTAAACAATAATGAAATGGCGGCCAAAGTAAATAGCGAGCTTAGATAATCAGAAGAATGAGTCAAAGCGACCTTGAATTTAGAATTTAGATAACAATAAAACCACGTTTTAAATAAAACCTCAGGTACATCACACTTTATGGATTTTTATTTAAAATATTAAAAAAGATTTGTATATAGAGCATTGCTTCAAATATCACACATTAATAATGATCATGTAAGAAATGCATTTAAGTGTAAAGAAAAATTGTATTTCGCATTAAACGTTTAAAATTATCAATAAAAACATAATAATTACATTGTTATATTTAGTAAATTAGATTAATAGAATAAATGAGGTCAGTTAAATAAATATTTAAATTAATTCAATATATTTTACAGGCAGTGGTAGCCCAGTTGGGAAACTGAGTGAAACGTGTTCAAATCCCGGGTCTCACACCTCTGATATTTTCATGTGCGAATCATTTCTAACTTAATTACGTTTTGCCTGACGGTGAAGGAAAACATCGTGCGGAAAGCTGCACGTCTGAGAAAACCTAGCAAGTTTTCGAAGGACATGTGAAGTCCGCCAAATCGCACTTGGCCAGCGTGGTGGACTATGGCCTGATTCCCCTCGTATTGAGGGAGGCCTGTGCCCAGCAGTGGGACGTTAAAAAGAGCTGAATACATACAATATAATACAATTTAAAGAGTTTCCAAAAATGTTCCCAAAAACTTTTAGAATAATGTAATTAAAAATCATTTAATTAAAATTTAAGTATGAGAAAAAACATAATTCCCTTGTCAACATCTAGTTTATATAACAAATTGTTGTGAACGAGTTCTTAGATTCCGATCGTGCGTGAGACCAATTGTTAGATTATAGGCGTTCATAATAAGTTTTTACAGTATCCGTGGTATTCGGATTTCATTCCTACTGTTCGTTTACGTGAGAACGTGTAGCAAATATGTACATTAAAGAAAATATACTTATCTGAATTAATAGTATTATTGCATATTAATATTATTCTCATATTACTTTAGTGCGTGCCCTGGTTTTGCTCACTCCTTATTTCCTCATTTTCACGCGTATTTTCAATTCGCAGTAATATCCCATTAGGACATCAAGTACTCCCCGTAGTCTTTCTTGTCTAAGACCTATCTCTTTGAAAAATTACGTAGATCCAATACTCTATTACTAAGTATAACAAGGATATTCGTCCCAAACAGTATTCTAAGCATATGTATATAGTACAGATATTATAGAAGACATATTGAAGTTCATATTTTTATACTTCAATATTTTCTCCTATTCTCACGAGTGTCGGCCAATACAATTCATCCCACGCATTGATCAAAATCACGAGTTCCAGCTTAGTCAACAAGGCAACAGATATTATACTAACAACAACAACAGGTAGAATACATACATATTTAATAATGGCAACAGGTAGAATACATACATATTTAATAATATGTATGTATTCTACCTGTGTACTAAAAATCTTATACTAGAAATTTCGTGCATTAAAAAAAGTAAATGCTCATTATACTTTTGAAATATAAGTTTTTGCGTAACAAAAATATACACTCGCAATGACATTGATACAGTTCTTTAGCTGCTTAATAAAGACATTGACCCACAAAATATACGCAAACGCGGCAGCCGTTACAAAAGCAAATAAATATATCTACTATCTCTATCGGAAACGATTATAATTTGATTTGAGTAACAAGTATTAATCTATACATATAATAAAATGGTAACTAAGCTTTGGGAAATCTAATTGAAATAGACATTATTATCGATACAGAGTCCGAATCTATAATTTTTCGAATTTTTGTCTGTCTGTCTGTTACCGCATCACGAGAAAACCACTGGACAGATTTTGATAAAATTTGGTATGATGATAGCTGGTTATCCGGGTCAACATATAAAATACTTTGTACCTCGGGAAAATATCTCATTTCTGAGAAAAAATACCAAAACAGCATTGTAAGAGTATACTAATATGTAAAACCTAAGAATTCGGTTTTCGGTCATCTGAACGCGAGCGGAGCTGCGAGCAATGCTAGTTTGTTATACAAAATTTCCGTCTACCACTTGCTAATATATTTTATAAAAATATTTTATTTTTTACTCGCATTCTGGAAATATTCCTTACTTGATATCTCCAGAATGCGGGTAGTATTTTCAACGTCTTCAAGTATTTTTAATTGTGGTTGGATATAAAGTATAATTTGGCAATATGACGTCAGTGGATTAAAAAAGTAGAATAAAGTGATAAAAATATGTACAAGCAATTTACTAAAAAAACCTTTACAATATATTAACCTTAGCATTTTGACGATACTCATTTTCAAGCATACTCATTTCATAGACATGTTTTTTTTTAGATTTTGTTATAATATGTCAGTTTGGAAAACTTCCTCAAAAATCTTCTAATTTATAACTGTTATTATTATAGTTACCAAGAGTTAAAATTAAGTTATACATATTGAAAACAATACGACTATGTTAAATTATTGTAAACCTTCACATTAGTATTGTTGTTAAAATTATTTGACCTCAATTTATTTATTTTATTATTGACATACTCGTATTATTAAAAAAATATGAAAACAGTCACTCACGGCTATTGTTTAATTATTACATTTCAATATTTCGAAATTCGAAAGTATTTATTATTTGTGTAATTAATTTTGTTTTTATTTATTAATTTGGTTCTTTTATTTGATAAAATCATATAGCACCGAGTATAAAAATAAATTATGCTTTTATTGACCCATTAAAATATTTAATTTATTGTTTATGCTAATTTATTAAAACTGGACATTATCAAATTCTTTTACCTTACAATTATTTTTATTATTTAATAATTAATACATATAAATATTGCATACAAACTTAAATGTTGCACAAATCAATTATTTACATACATACTATTTCCTATTGTTAAGTTTTTGCCAATTGATAGCAAACATTTATTCACACGACTATAACGACAGCCACTATACTGTGAATTTATCTTTGCAACAAAATGAAACACCTAATTTATTTAAATACATCAAATATGATTTATATCTTTGATCACTCGCTAGTTTTTAAAAACGATATACTGCAAGTTAAGCAGAACTACAACTACGGACAATCACGACTATCTACGAACTTGAAACAAATTGTTTTATATTGCTTTACATAGATTAGAAACTAACATAAAAACATCAAGAGTTTTATTATTAAATAATTGTTCAATCACTACACTTTCAAGGTAAACCGGAAGATGGAGTAATTATAAATACTTGTTACTAAATATCTGATTATCCATATAAGATTGTTATAGATTAAATTGGAAGAAATATGCTAATAATAATTAATTGGTCTTGAATCTTACACACAATATGAAACTATTGTAAGTATATGGGTATTACGATAAAGCTATTAGGAAACTTGGGAAAATTGATTTTTGCTCTATTAATTCCCACTATTATCACTTCTATAAAAGCTAATGAATCAAACCTCATGCATATATCGTCTGTGGCTCTAGTAAAGGTTTAATCTCTGTCATAGTATCATAATATTAAGTTAAAAATGTATAGAGTAAGTTATCTCAAATTCAATACTTAAATTGTACTTTTTGTAATTTTCATTGTAAGTTCTAAAGCTACAAAAACATACGTATTTCTGTTCTCTCTGAGTAGAGTGTTAAGCATGCTTTGAATTTAGATTTTAAATATATCTATGTAATTTAATGCTTCCTATATAATTTACATTCTAAGCAAAAGCTCTGGAATTCAACTTCTATAAGAAGCAAAGATTATAGAGTTTTATAGAAGGAAAAAGTTATTATCTATTTATTAAAAAAAAGATTCATTATCAACTAAGGAAATTAATTTATTTTTCAGCTAATAGCGCTATGCACCTTACTATCGGCCAGTAATGCATTATTTCATCATCATCACCATGCTGTATCACATCAGGAAGTGATCAAACACGATGGACCTCACCATCCAGTACATATACATCATCCGGTACCTGTTCATCATGTGCCCATCTTGCATCATGTACCAGTAGCACCAATCCATCATGTTCCTCACCATGTGCCACACCATATACCGCACCATGTTCCACATCATGATCATTATGTGAGTAAATGTTTTTGACAATTATTTCAAAAAAGTTTTATTTTTTTGGGCATGTCACATAAAATCTTCACCCGTTAAACCTGTTTTGGGAACCCTTTTCTTACCGAATACGTTATAACTCAAAATTATTCCATTAGAGTTATAATTAAGGTCCATTGAAGTTTAAAGATAAATTCCATCCCTAAGAAAGAAAATTTTTAATTCAAAAAGCTATTTAGAAAATATTTTTCATCAAAATATGTATAGTTTTCGGAATATTTTTTTCTTTATGAATTATATTACGAATAACCATTGAAATTGATTAATATACAGATTTACTAATTTTATTTGTTACTAACGACAACCTATGATAATATAATTCTGTCTTTCTCCTTAAAGAGATCCTTTAGAAGATTCTCTCTTGAAATTGCATTTTTACGTTTTTGTTTCATTTAAACTTGAATTGACCTAGTTTCGCTGTAGTAAGATCAAGTAGTCAACTAGATTATGTATAGCTGCTTTGTTTGTCTTTGGTATCTTAAACTATTAGTAAAACTATCGGTAATGACTATTAAAATATACTAACATAAGTATATTAGTATAATTTATCACCATTTACCTGACCACGATTGATTAGAGCTTTGAGGCGTGAAAAGGTGTTTAACAAACTTTTTTAATATTTCGTATAAAAAATTACACAATATGATTAAATATAACTAAAGCTAAATTTTTAATGTAACTAAAACAAAATATATTACAAGGATTAATTAGAATCGAATGAATGGGATGGCGTAAAATTTTAAAATAGTTTATTTTATAACTACTTTTGTGGGAATTTCCTTATGAAGTTTTGTTCTACTGTTATATGACAGTTATGTAAAAATAATTATCACGATCTTTTATGTGTATTATGTGGCATAGTGACATCATATACTTTTTACTCAAGGTTGCAAACAATACAACGTGCTATGTATCAATGACGCCATTCAGTAAATGTTACGTTATTAAATTAAGAAACTTCTCCTATTCATTTCCTTAAGTATATAATTTATAAAATGAAAAGCTGTTTCTAAAATCTTTTATAACTATTTAATTATAAAGCAATATAAATAATTATTAATTTAAAAAAAATTTAAATCTAGTTCCAAGGATTAAGTTACTTTTTTTTTTTTTTTTTTTTTTGTTATCGCTGGGGAAACCCATCATGGGGACCCTACCGGCCGTCAATGGGTAGGGTACTGTGAGACTCCTACTCACTAAAACCCACAGCGGAACCCGTCGCCGCAGTGCAATGGGGTGTGCAGGATCGCTTGCGCATTCACTGCAACACCCCTGCGGACGGCCCGTACCCCGCGGGCCTGCCTCGCCTAAATCAGGATGCCCTCGGTTCGCAGGGCATCCCAACCGCCCCGATGACGTGCAGGGGAGTCAACGAGAGACCCCCCCGCAGTAGCTCCTCTAGGGTGGCGGGAGAAGATGCGCGTACCGGCGCCTCCTCTCCCCCAGCCGACGGCGACGAAGAGGGTCTGCTAAGGCGTTAGCCTCGCGTTCCCTCTCCGCCGTCTCCTTCAGTGAGATGACGGCCTCGCTGAAGGAGACCATCGCCGACCAGGACCTCTCGTCGCGTAGCATGGCCCCCACCACGCTTCGCAACGACAGGTCTCCACCCACTACCGCCATCAGGGCATGGCGCTGGGGAGCCCAAGCGGCGCATACCGCGAGGGTGTGGTGCGAGGTGTCCTCGGATGCACCACACTCGTGGCATACGGGCAACGGTTCCCGACGCGCAATTTGACACAGATACTTACCAAAGCACCCGTGCCCGGTAAGCATCTGCGTCAACCTGAACGTCAGGACGCCGTGTGGCCGCCTGACCCAGCGAGACAGGAACGGACGAACCGCCCCCACCGTCGCCCGGCCAGCCGCTGGAGTCCCCAGGTCTTCCCACCAGCGCCGGATCAGTGCCTCGTCAGCTAGGCGCCTGATCCGAGCGACTCCCTCCCGCGCTGGACGTTCCCCTCGCGCCCGCTCACTCGCCCGAAACCGATAGACTTCGGCGAGCACCTCCGCCTGGAGTTCCCAGGGCGGATCGCCCGCCAGAAGTGTCGCCGCCGTGAAGGACACCGTACGGTATCCCCGTATCGCCCTCACCGCCAGGACCCGTTGCGCCTTGCGCAGTTGGGCCCTGTTCTGTGCGGAGAGGGCGTCCATCCAAACGGGGGCACCGTACAGTGCCATGGACCTCACGATGCCGGCATAGAGCCGCCGGCAGTGAGATCCAGGGCCCCCGACATTCGGCAGAAGTCTGCCGAGGGCCGAGGCGGCGCCGATCAGTCTCGGGGTGAGCTGGGCGAAATGGACACGAAACGTCCAGCGTCCGTCCAGGGTCAGGCCCAAGTAGCGCATATGGGCCCGAACCTCCACCATCCTACCCTGGACTCGCAGACAGGCGTTGCGGGGGGCACCCCTGCGTGGGCCATGAAACAGGAGGGCCTCCGTTTTGGAGACGGAGACCCTCAGGCCCAGCATCCCTATCCGGTCGGCGACCAGGTTGGTGCCGACTGTGGCCAAGCGTGCCGCCTCCTCGTAAGAACGCCCCCGGGCTGTGACGAGGGTGTCATCAGCGTAGGCGATGACACCAAGCCCGGGGAGAAGCGGACAACGCAGGAGCCAGTCATAGCCGACGTTCCACAGTACCGGGCCCAAAACGGCCCCTTGTGGAACCCCGCAGTCGACACGTCGACGACCGACCACCCCATCTGCCCCCGTCCACACAACCTGTCTGTCGCGGAGGTACGCGTCCAACACCCGCCGGAGATAGAGAGGCACCCCATGGTACCGAAGTGCCTCTCGTAGCGTCTCGAACGGCAGGGTGTTGAAGGCGTTGGCCACATCCAATGAGACGGCTAACAGCACGCCTCCCTCCTCCACCGCGGCCAAGGACCGAACCTTCAGGGCGTTCAGGGCGTCCACGGTCGACCGACCCGCCCTGAACCCGAACTGAGCCTCCGAAAGGCCCGGCCCCACCTCCTCGAGATGCTGAGTAAGACGGGCAACGAGAATTCTCTCGAAGAGCTTGCCCATCTCACTCAGCATCACGATCGGCCTGTATGCCGAAGGGGAGTCCAGAGGACGACCCTCCTTGGGCAACAGGCACAGCAACCCCTCCTTCCAGATCTTCGGGAACTGCCCAACGCGAAGACAAGCGTTGAAGAGGTCCCGAAGATCCCCTCCCAGGTATTCCAGGGCGATGCACAGAACTCGCCCCGGAATACCGTCCGGTCCCGGAGCCGTCCGTTTGGCCCGCAGTTTATCGCGGGCCAATTCCATCTCCCCCTCGGTGATTGGGGGGAATTCCTCCACTCCCACAGAGCGTGTGGGAGGAGCCATCACCGGGGGGACGTGCCCAGACGACTCCGGGAACAACCCTCCGATCAGTCGCAGGAGGACCTCGGGCGGCGTGGTCTCCGTGACCGGGGCGCCATGCGCGCGGAGCTTGTTCCGCGCGCTGATGTAAGGGCGCCCCCATGGATCCCGATCCAGGCCCGCCAGCATTTCCTGGCGGGCCGCCGCCTTGGCCTGGCTGATGGCGAGCTGCAGGGCCTTTTTGGCTGACCTGTAGGCCGCCCGCAGCTCGCTCTCCAAAACCGGGTCCAGGCCATTCCTCCTGCGACACCGGACAAACCTCCGTCTATGCCAATTACAGGTCGCCCGAAGCTGTGCGATTTCGGGCGACCACCAATACACAGACCGGCGACGCCGGTCGATCCGCCTGATCCGCGGCATGGCCGCATTGCACACCCTCGTAAGGGCGTCGCACATGCGGCCAGCCAGCTCCTCAACATTGGAGCTGGCGCCCACCACACTCCCCTGGGAGCACCATGCTTCTACGATGGCCGCCTCCTTGGCCAGCTCAGTATCAAGCCGGCCCAGGGCCCATCTCGGGAACGCTCGAGAGGGCCCCCTTGGGCGGTCCACCGGCACCGGACGGGTGGAGATCTCAAATCGGATATAATTATGATCCGACAGAGTCTCCACCTCCTCCTCTACCCTCCAGTTGATCACCCTGCGTGCGACGGCGGGGGTGGCGAACGTTAGGTCCACCACGGACCCCCCCTGCTGTCGCACGCACGTGAACGCTGTCCCCACATTGAGTAGGGACAGACCGGAGAGTAGGGCCCACGTCTGAACGGCTCGCCCTCGAGCGTTCGACGTGGGATTCCCCCAGGCCAAGGACTTGGCATTAAAGTCGCCGAGGACGATAGTGGGCCTCGGCGACTGCCTGCAAACCGCAGCGCGGACGGAGTCGAGGAAGATCTCGAACTCCGCCAGACTGCGGTTGGGGGAGAAGTACACGGCGACCACCGCGTACTCTCCCCACCCTGCCACGACAAGTCCTTGGCCCCTCTCGATTGCCGAGAGACGGGGGCCGGTGCTGCTCCCAGACACTATGGCCACGGAGCCCTCTAAGTCCCCCACCCAGTTCGGTTGGTGAGGAACAAAGTAGGGCTCACAGGCCACCGCCAGACCTATCTCCCACTCGGCCATGGACTGCAGGAAAAGGTCCTGCGCTCCGGCCGAGTGGTTCAGATTCCCTTGTAGGAAGCGCTTGTCGTCACCCATTATGACGACATATGCGCTTCCTCAGCCTGGCGGCTTCCGGCACTGACGACGGCTCCGGTCCCTAGAGCCGTCTTGCCTTTCGTGATGGGTGGGTTGCAGTCTCGCCCACCCATCATATGCCCAGAGGGGCGCCCGGCATCTGCGCAGACCGCGCAGCGGACTGCCTTCGCGGTGCAGGCAGCGGAATGGTGCTCATCGCTGCCGCACCGGAAACACAGGCGCCCCCGCTCCACCCTCGACGGGCACCGAGGTAGAGTATGACCCAAACCCATGCATCTGAAGCAGCGTAATGGGCGCTGCTCCAGAACCTCGACCTTGGCCGACGACCACCCGACCAGGAGTCGGCTTGCGTCGGCCACTTTTTTAGCTGCCGTAACTGGGCACCTTACGACAGCCGTGCCCATCCCCCCTTTCCCGGTGTGGACCCGGCTCACCCAGACGGCCTCTGATGAGCAGCCGCCCGCCCTTGCGACCGCCTCGGCCACCGCCTCCTTGGTGACCGAGTCGTCGAGGCCCCACACCCTCAACTCTCCCGTTTTGGTGGGGCGCGCAATGGTCGCCACCCCATCCAAAACCTGGCGGAGCTTCTCCGTCAGCCTGTCCGCTGTCTCCGGTGACGCCGAGGCTTCGAGCTCCAGCAAACGTGCCCCCGTTGCCGCAACCCTGACCGTCAGCCCCCCCGTGACTCCCAACTGGGCCAGGTCAACGCCCTGCCGCGCGCGCTCCAGCAGCTTGGCGTAGGTGACGCCCTTAGCCGCCGCCTCCTGCTGGAGCGTTATAATAACCGCCGCTGTACGCGGCGGGGCCGAAACCTTGGGCTTAGCCGGCGCCGAAGGGGCCTTTTGCACCACAGGCGCCTTTGGGCCCGAAGAGGCCTTTGGCGCCGACTTTGCGCCAGCCGGGGCAGCCGGGGCCGCAGGGGGGGAGGACTTCTTCCCCTTTCCCTTGCCCTTGCGGACCACCGTCGCCCACGTGTCATCACCGGCAGTACTCGGTCCTGCCACAGGGGCCGGAGGAGCTGGTCCCGCCACAGGGGCTGGTGGAGCTGGCTCCGACCTAGGGCGCACCGGGGCTGCCGTCCCATCCACATTGGGCTGACGCCTGCGCGTCGCCGAACCCTCGCCCGCCACAGCCGCTACCGGTGCTGGCGTGCTCTGAGGCACCCTCGGCGCAGGCTTAGGTGCAGATGCACCTGCCTCCTTTCTTCTGTCCGCTGCCAGAGGCGGACGATGCGACCTGGCCGGCAGCAGGCGTTCCTCAATGCCGGCCAGTTTGGCATCCATGAGGGCCCCAACCGAGGAGATAAGAGAGGCCCTCAACTCCTCTAAAACATCCCCCTGCAGGGAGGAGGACGGCGCACTCGCCCTCATCTCCGAGAACTGTCGACGGTGCGCCTTAACCTCCGCCTTCAGGTTCTCCACCTCCTTGCGCAGCCGCTCATTGTCGGCAGCCACCTTCTTCGTCTCCTCATTCGAGGAGCGATCCGCCAGGGCGTCCACTATCCCCGTCAGGGCCTCAGCAGCCAGCTTCAGACGGCGGACATATTCCCCCTTCAGGTTGCCAGAGGTCCTGGCAACATGGAGAATCTCCGTCACGCTGCGTCCTGCTTCCGCTCTCAGACCCTGCACATCTCTAGCAGAGATGCCTTCTTCCCGGCTCTCAGAGGCCGACAAATCCGAGCCGAACTCGAAAACGGCCTTCCCCGCCTTATCCGCCTTTTCAGGCTTCTTCCGAAAAGCGCGCGCCTCAAGCGCGCGCTCAAACTCCCGCTCTCTGGCCTCAGCCTCCATATTGCGCAATTGTGCGCGCGCACGGGTCAAGACCGTCCCCCTCCCAGATCCAATGGGCCTCCCCCTTCGCGCCTTATTTTCCTTCGCGCGTACTCGCTCGTCGGTCTCCGTTTCCGAGCCTGTAGAGCCCGCTAACGGAGGACGCGCAGCCGTTCTCTTGCGCCCAATGGACGCATCTGTGTCCGCGCTGGCGTCTGAGTCAGCCATGACTCATTCGCCAACCGCACACACTCGCACACACACAAACGACGCGACAAATGTCGCCAAAAACAACAAAAATCCAAACCAAATCAAAAAATCCAAAAATCCGTGAGAAAAGCCAAAAGTCAAAACATGTAGTGCAAGAATCGAAGTCCAATAGTCAAAGCCAATCAAAAAACAATCCAAAACACTCGAAAAACCCCCACTCACCATGCACATCCTACGATAATAATCTGATAGCTGGTTATCTGGCAAGGATTAAGTTACTACATCATCTTGTTTTTTTTAATTTTTATGGAATTAATTATATTATTAAGTCCAATCAATATAGACATAAAAAGTCTTTCTTTGCAAAAGGTCAAGAAACTCTAGTTTTTTACATTCGCACAGTGTCCTCAGTATTTTAAGTTTAAGATGATAAAAGTAGCACCAAAGATCAATTTCATGGAAATATTCTTATCCATATCATCTTTTCCTGCGCTGCGTAGATTATATATAGCTAATATAAAAATTACAAAGGATTCAAATTTGGTCAACCCTAGTGTATCGAATCAATATACCTTTAGATTTGCATATACAAAACGTCTTTATGAAATAATTAAAACATTTCCCTATTATATAGTATATACATACTACACATACTAATATTATTTACTTTATCACGATAAAAGTAAATGCACGAACGAACAGCAAACGGACCCTGTCACTGTTACTCAGACGTTTAACTAACCGTAACAATGCACGATGAAATCCTTTTAGCGCACTCTAGACTCTACTAGCATAACACAATAAAAAAATGCTTCCTCGTGTACAAACTGGTACAAGTTTTATTCTTTTTCACTAGCCTAATCATTAAATAATTTAAATTCATTCATTCTATCTTTTTTAAGACTGGAATATTTAACTAATTTATATTGATATTTCAATTTAATAGTAATAATTAATTAATTAATTTAAATTTCATTCTATACTAATAATAACCTAAAAAAAATCTCATACTTCACGTTATTAGAAATAAATAATACTTGCTTATATTTATATTCACGAACATTGAACATTTTATATATGTAGATCAGTCTTCTTTGAGGTCGTCGCAGTTTTATTTTGATTTTTTATTCCCGTGATTAGGTAATATTTAATTTGAGTTACTATTATTAGTGATTACGCGCTCGCTTGGGAAACCGAGTGAAGCGGGTTTAAATCGCAACTTTGATATTTTCAAATGCGAATCATTTTAACAAAACCACTTCCACTTCTGTTACGGTGAAGGAAAACATCGTGAGGAAACCTGCATGTCTGAGAGAACCTAGCAAGTTTTTGAAAGACATGTAAAGTCCGCCAAACCGCACTTAGCCAGCGTGGTGGAACGTTAAAAAGGGCTGAATAGATAGAAAGACAGATACATATTACTAAGGTTGTTAAAATATTTTTCTAAGTTTTATAAAACTTTATTAAGTCATTTTATTTACTGTCGATACATTTATAAATTTGAAATATTTATTAAAATTGGGTTGATATTATTCTGACCGAACATAAAAAACTAACTGTTATTATAACTTAACATGTATGTACATATATACTTTTCAGTCGTTCCCTGAATACAAGTTCGCGTATTCGGTTCACGACCATCACACTGGTGACGTGAAGTCGCAGCACGAACACCGCCACGGTGATGTCGTCCACGGGGGATACGAGCTAGTCGAGCCAGACGGTCGTTACAGGAAAGTGGAATACAAGGCGGATGATCACACTGGGTAAATAAAATGATAAGTGGATAAATAAGTAAAAAACTAAATAATTTAGCATAAAAGAACTTTTAGTGTGTATGGGTGAGACTGCGTGTTCATTGTAGTTGTGTATGCAGGGATAACCAAACGTCCAAAGTTACATTTATTTTTTATACTATATCCTAAGACAATATATACTTTTATAAGAATATAAATAATACTTTTATAAGAATATAATAAATACATATAAGCGAATCAGTAGGCAGTTACGGGACAACTGCGGTTAATGGCGCGATACAAGTATATATTATTATATTAAATAGCTAAAATGTGTGCATCAGCACTGCCATTACAATCTGAATATTATGATGATGATGCCAGAATAATTATAAGTGGGACTTTTATTGGCAACTACTAAGACATTTGCATTTGGGCTTATTTTATTTATTTTTTGATGTTTATTCTTTAAAAAAAACGTGTTTTTTTAAATTTCTTATTGAAATATAAAGAATACTACACAATTCATAAATAATATTTTAAATTACTACATATAATATTAGCTAGTGTAAATAAAAAAAACACTTTCGAGATTTTATCCGTACTAATATTATAAATGTGAAATTATGTTTGTTTGTTTATTTGTCCGTCTTTCACGTCGAAACGGAGTGACGGATTGGAATGATTTTTTGTGTGGCGATAGTTGAAGGGCTGGAGAGTGACGTAGGCTACTTTTTACCGCGGGAGATTATCTCATTCCCATGGCAAAACACGTTATAATACAACCTAAAAAATTGTTTATGATCAGAATTACTTGAAACTTAGGAATAATGCTCTTCAATAGAAATAAATAAATACGTATTTTAGCATTTTTTGAAATTCGTCCCATAAGGGGATAAAATAGGGGACGAAAGTTTGTATGAAGTCTACCTTTTTACTGTATTTTTTTTGTAGTTTTAGCGCGAACGAAGATGCGGATTCTGCTAGTATTATATAATAAAATAGCTAATTCACTAAGTTGTTCACTAAAATGAATAGAATTAAAACTTAATATAAAATTAAAACTGACTAAAATTCAATGCACTAAATAGTAAAAATAGCTAAGGTAATGACTTTCGTTGACACTACGAATGAATGTATGTATAGGTATCAAATATTTTTTAATCAATTCAATAATTCAATTTTAATTTTATAGTGCCATACAATAAATATATACATTTTTTCCATATAATTAATTATAAGATAATTCATAAAAATATTAGAAATATCTATAAAAACATATGTTAATTGGATAATTAGACCAATAAATAAAATCTATAAAAAAATAAACACTCATAACGAGTAGTGTATTGTATAATTGACGAATAATTTTACTTGTAAGTCCTCGTAACATTTAACTGTTTAAAATAAAAAAAAATATTATTATTCAATCAATCTACGATATGCAAAAAAGGAAACCGTCCGTTACTGATCGGAAATTTATGATAAAAAACGTTTTGCCGTAATTTATTCATAAGCATATGAGTTATGAGTAGGTACAGTTAATCAACACATATAATAAAATTGTAACTAAGCCGAATCTGTAAATTAGATATTTTTTTGGAAAATCTTATTGAAATAGTCATTATTATCGATACAGAGGCCGAATCTATAGTTTTTAGATTTTTTGTCTGCTGTCTGATACCGCCTCACGAGAAAACTACTCCATACTTTTGATGAAATTTGGTATGATGATAGCGGGTTATCCGGGTCAACATATAGGATACTTTTTACTGCAGGAAAATGAGTCATTTCTGAGAAAAAATGCAAAAACTGCAATGTACTGTATACTAATATGTAAAACCTAAGAATTTGGTTTTTGGTCGGAGTTTGGCGGAGCCGCGGGCAATGCTATTATATTATATATTAAGGATTTGAACACATATAAGTAATCTTTTCTTTTTATATGAAAACAAGTAAAAGTAAACTGACAGTATACTATTGGTAAAATGTTTTTTTTTTAATTTGATCAATTGATTTTAGCCAGACATTTGGCTTTAATTTTCTTCTACATTTTATTCAAAATAATATTTTGTCACTTGAAAAAGCATGAGAAAAAAATTAGTTACAAATAATAATGGGATATGGAAAAAACACGTTCTCTGGTCGACAAATGTTAACAAACTCTGATTATAATTGTATATCTCGTATTTGCTTTCAGTTTCAACGCCGTTGTCCACCACTCCTCACCCCATCATCATGTTCATCTGGAACACCATATTTGATTAAAAAAAACTTGAACATAATGCTGAAAGACTGAATGACCATAACACTTATTTGTAGACTGTATGAACAAAGTTTAATAAAGATAGCGCAATTTTATTAAAGTTTTTTGTTTTCATCCATAAACCCTTTCTTTTTTATTACATAGTCATAATGTCCAAGACTAAAAAAATATTTAATTTACAGCGTATCAGGTTACTTAATAAAATAAAATTAACACAATATACATATATAACATTATTTTCACCTAGTGATTGGATTGTTAAATTTTCAAAACATTTTATCAAAAGTTTTAGCAAGTATTGCAGTAACAATATTTTTTTTTATTTTTAGATAAAAACAATGTTATACCTAAAACAGCTCAGAAGGATGTTCCAGGAAAACAAATATTTGGCAATTAACAATTATATTTCTCGCTTTTTCTGTTGACTCATTTTACATTTATATTTTTATATTCTTATCTTATATAATGCGAATCACCGACTGTCCACTTGACACATCAAAAATCTATTGTCAAAATCTACAAACTGGCACATAAAATAACTGAATGTTATTTTATGCCATACCAAAATATCAATCTGGATTTGTAGATGAGACGGCACTAAGACAGCAGTTTAAAATATTACTGAAGATTTGTCTCAGGCTTCGACTTTGACTGTCGTCTTCGCGAATTGCTATTGGTAAAACTAACAGCATTATGGCATTTGCGATACTTGCCAATGATTCACCTGTTTTCTAGATAAGGAAAAGGGGTTGTTACTGATGGTAACGACAGTGATCCCGATTCTTTTACATTACTCACTGCAAACCTATCTGACTGCATACATTTCTATATCACTTGTATGTCGATGACACCGAATTGTATTATTCATTTATAAGTTATCATTATTATTAGTTATCTACTTAATCAGCCGTACAAGACTTGAGCTGGGATCTAGAGCGTATATTTAATTGGTAAACCGAAAATTAATGCACTGAATCCATCTAAGTCACAAGCATCAGCGGCAGCAGAATTATTTCCAGGAAGGTGCAGGTTCTTCACATTAAACTAACTAATCTAATAAATAATAATACTTTATAGTATTTATTTATATTTAATTTATCATTTTTTTAGCCGATATATAAATTTAAAAAAAATTTAGGAATACAATTTTATTTATTTAATTTTTTCTGTATATTTTCCTTCATGGCAAGGGGGTGCAAGTGCACCCCTTACTGCACCCCGGCGCCCATGATCACAAGTATTAGTTCTAGGTACAAAGCTACAAATTGAATGGATTAAATGAAATGAATAAATAAAATTAAACAGCATTGTAATTAAAAAAGGAAAAGCCGCTAGAAATCGTGGTTTAATTATTGGTCGCGATCAAAAATACATGAAAAAAATTACTATAAAAATAAGCAATGCGTTTAGTAAAAACAAAACTTGTACTAAATCAGGTCATCCATAAAGCAAGGTCTACATACGTCTAATGCTCGTAGATTCACATGTAATTTTTATTTTTGATGATGTTCTTCTAGCCGATTTCGGCTACGGCGGCCAATCTCATTGAGACTAGCCAACTGCGCAGGAGATATTATAGTGCACAAGTGTACGTGCAGACACAAGTGCACTCTCTATTCCTGTCACTCTCATCTCGGTGGGACGACTGTTCGACACGACCAATGAGAGTTAATGCGCAGGACCGACGGCTTTACGTGCTCTCCGAGGCACGGGGGTGAAACACCGCCAACTTCCCAACTCCGGGCTGTTACTGAGACTTACTATACAGAAAGACTCAATAACTAATCTTGGCCCGACCCGGGACTCGAAGCCAGGGCCTCCGAGTGTGCAGCCGTACATGCTAGCCACTACACCACCGAGGCAGTTATTTTTAATTATTACTGCAGTCCAGTGCAGAATACAGGCATTCTCATCTCGTTAAATTTTACTACGACGTATCCAAAAGGGAAAAATATATGTAGGTACATACATAACTTATATTAACCGAAAGTGTTTTCTAAACATGAGGGAAAAGTTAGTATGCTCGTTTGATTCAGAGATTGTTGTAGAAAAAAAAACAGAATATCTGTTCAAAAACTTAAAACAGCCACATTATGATATTTGAAATCTTTGTTCTAGCTATTAACCTAGTAAAAATGCCTTCTCACGCAATCGAGGAAGCTTCAAGCTTCGGCTTTAAATATGCTTTAAATATTTTAATATTTGAAATGATCTTCCTTCAGCACAACGGCATAAAGGGAGTGCGAGTAAATTTAAAAACGTATACCTAAGTGCGGAAGGAGCTAGGTATAATTAAAATTAAAGCAGAGTTCGAAATTTCGATCTTAGCAGCATCAACTGAGTTACCATTAGATAGAATTATTTAATCCCTCAACGACATTTACCTAGAGGTGTTAAGCCAAATTCAAGAATTGTGTTCTGTATACTGTTTTATATACGGCAATTAATGTATTTATATTTTTATTTATTTACAATATATTATAAGTAGGTAAAATTTGTGAATCTGTATTTAATAGGTCGGTAGGTAATCTCTAAAACTACTGATTCGATTCTGAAAATTATCTATACATATAATAAAATTCTAACTAAGCCGAATCTGTACATTAAATATTTTTTGGAAAATCTTATTGAAATAGATATTAATATCGACACAGAGGCCGAATCTATAGTTTTTATAATTTTTGTCTGTCTGTCTGTCTGTCACCGCATCACAGAAAAACCACTGGAGGGATTTTTATGAAATTTGGTATGGTGATAGCTGGTTATCCGGGTCAACATATAGGATACTTTTTACCGCGGGAAAATATCTCATTTCTGAGAAAAAATATAAAAACTGCAATGTACGAGTATACTAATATGTAAAACCTAAGACTTCGGTTTTTGGTCATCTGAACGCGGGCGGAAAGAAGTAAATTGTGCCCAAAGGCACTCCTAGAAGCCACAGAAATAAAGAATTGAATTGAATTGAAAAGGAATTATTTGTATTTTTTTCCTTTTTTCCTTAGATGAAATTTTGACAGTCAAATAATGTACTCATCAAATGTCGACCCGAGTAATAAATAATTATTAATTATCACTACATGTCAAAATCTGTTATGTATTTTTTGCGTAAAAGCTAATACACAAACATACTAAAATTTCAACAACTATTATTTTGGGATCTACATTCTATACGTAATAAGTAAAAGTGAGTAATTTTATATAATATTTTATCTACCGATTACACTTTATTTCTATTTTATTAGATGTGCAGATAAATATCGCCTGTTCTTTTACATCAGACAGATATACAAGCTGTAAACTTTGCTTTCGTAAATAATGAGGCGTAAGAAGTACATATATGTACTTACATATTTATTTATTAATTGGTAATCTTACAGTGTTCCAAAAATAATAAAATACAGTTTGAGCATAAAGTTATTAATAAATATGGCCAAAATTGTGTCTGTGTGTGTGTGCTCGTGTGTGTATGTGTGAGTATATGTGTGTATGTGTGTTATGTGTAACGGCATGAGTCTATGGTAGTTATGGACATATTTACAGTTATGTATACCTATGTATATAGTTTATGGGTATGTGAAGACATTAAGCATTTTCATTTTTTTTAAGAACGTGTTTAGAGAGATTAAATATGTCTAAGTCACTGTAATATTTGTTATAGGTTCGTATCAGACGCGGTATGATATCATTTTTAGTATATAGTGTTTTTTGGTGGTTCGTATAATAGGGCGGTATGTCGCGTTCTTAATTTTGGGACATGTAGTGATATATTTGACAGCAAATCAGGACAATCAATTCTGCCAGTTAAAATTACTTGTATCAAAATAATGTCACTTTGTGTGCGTCTATGTTCAAGTATTTCAATGCCATAATGTTTGTATGCACTTTGGTTTGCATCAAAGTATTTAAAATCCTTGAATGTATTGATAGAGACAGTATTTGAATGACTATGTATTACACAGGATAAGTGTTTGATTAATCATACAGAGGTAAAATAAGAAAGCACATTTACCTATTGCTGCGTAAAAGCAGCACATATTAGCAAATACATTTCGCATTATACAATACTCTACATTGTATAGAAATATTAGTAAATACTCAATACATATCTGATACCAGTATGTAAACTTATATACAAGTAAGTCATAGTCATTACGTACAATCGAAATACCTACTATTTACATATTTAATAATACAGTACCTAAACAATGTAAATCTTACTGAACCATGAAATTGTTTAATAATAATAAAATGAATTGTGCGTACAGAATAAACTCAATGTTCATAGTTTCTAGTTTATATGATTACTAATAATATTTATTGAAATTACTGACAGAATGACAAATTATAGCATAATTTAAATTATTATAGTACAAATAACACTCGGCACGCCCAATAGCCACAAAAAAATATAATAATAAAATGTATGAAATTAAGTTAAAATATACGTATATATAAAAAATGTTCGAGTAAGATATTTTTAGGATTTATATTATAGTTTCAAAAAAATATAATAGATAATTATTATACAATATTATATCGTCTACGGAAAACTTACATAATTTTAATTCCAATACGAGTATATTCCATATTAATCGAGAATATATATATATATATATATTAAATGTCATGATATGAAAAGTAAGTGAGTGAAATAGTTTTTATCCCCGAAATTATCAGGGGGTGAAAATGGGGATGAAAGTTTGTATTGGGAAGCAAGCTAGGGACGAACCCGAGCGAAGCGAGCGTGATTCGCTAGCTTAAGATAAAAAATAGTCTCAAAATCACTATTCAAAATTAAAATATCATTATATTTTATAACAAGGTATAACTTACATAATTAGCTACATAATGTTAAATTATAGGAAAAGATTGATTATGTTAAGTTGTAATTAAAAATGGTTATCGCGGTATTCCTACTCTATTTTATAATGATTTTATTTGATTGAATACGAAAATATTATAATATTCTAAGGTTAAGAAAATTGTTCTAATTTTTATATCGAATAATTATTTTTATTCAAACACGCCCATTTAATAGTTAATCTGTGAAACTGCATAATTGCTGTTATATTGATTTCTTGTAGGAAACTGAAGATTAAAATGAATAGCAATATTTGTGTATAAATACACGAGATAGCGTGTTATCAGTTAAGTTAGCATCTTCTATCGAACGCAAAAATAAGCGATGATTTGGAAGGTAATTTTTAATAAAAATTTTAACAATCCCATCTTTTTTGTTTCTTCTTTTTTAAATACTAAAAGTTAAATTAACGTATCTTAAATATTACTTTTAGGTCTTTACATTTTTTGGCTTAGCGCTTTTAGCGTTTAGTGAAGCCCGACCACCTATTTCAGAACAAAAAGTGAAAATTGAGACTCATAAAAAGCTTTCACATATTGGATCTCATAAACCTGAGCATCATGAGGTATACGTAAGTTTCTTGTATATATTATTTTTTTGAATTAAAAAAATGTGAAAGGAATAAAAAAAATCACATAACCAATACTTATTCAATTATAAAAAAACTCTCCTTTCGAATTTCCTTTGACATTTTTATTTGATTTTCGTATATTTCCAAATGTTAGTTTGATATTACAAACAAATAATCAAATTAGAGTTGCTACTTATACGTATAATATCATGTACTTATATTATATAAAGTATTTTTCTTCCAAAAATTAAGTATTTAAAGTTAAAACTGATTTTAAACTTAACTTTAATATTTTTATTTTAATAAAGTAATTATAATAATAATTTCATCACTCTAATTAATTTTAAAGGCTTGGGCGTATCCATCTTATGAATTCAAGTACGAAGTTAATGACCCTCACACTCATGACTTCAAAGGACACGAAGAAACCCGACAAGGTGACGAAGTAAAAGGACATTACTGGCTTATACAACCAGACGGTTACAAGCGAACCGTTAATTACCATGTTGATAAAAACAGCGGGTAAGATCCATTTTCATTTAATTGTTTTTATTTGTGTATAGGCAGTTGTGGTCCAGTGATAACGTGGTCGCTTGGGAAACCGAGTACAGTGGGTGCAAAATTGCGGGTCCCGCACCTCTGAACGTCAATTTCAACGAACTATTTCCAACATGATTTCCTCTTATCTTACGGTAAAAAAAAACATGTTTGAGAGAATCTATCAAGTTTTCGAAAGACAAATGCAGTCCGCCAACCCGTACTTGGTCAGCATAGTGGACTTTGGTTCGTATGAAGTGGAAGCCATTCATAACTGTGACATAGGCTAGCATGTACTTACTGCCGTTCCAGAACTCAATTACTGTTCCTCGTTCATGATGGTTCCTATCCGTTGTGGATAAATTCTCCGGAGCTGGGACATTCAGGCTTATACACTTCCTTAACTCGGACAGTATGTTGTCCCGTCGGCGTTGCGTCTGATCTCTAACCGATCGTGCGGATATGTCATCCCTCCGATCATAGAGAGTGAAAAGAATAGAGATTGCAACTGTGTTTGCACACACTTTTGTGCACTGCAATATCTCCTGCACACATGGCTAATCCTTGTGGTCTAGTAGCTAGCATGTACGGGTGCAGATCCCGAGGTCCTAGATCGGGTCTAGTTTAGCAAGTAACATTTTCTGCCAAGAATTTCTCAGTAAAAGTCTGGAATTGAGAAATTGGCGGTGTTTCATCCCCTTGCCTCGGAGAACACGTAGAGCCGTCGGTTCTGCGCCTGATATTTCACCGGTCGTGCCAAATTATCGTCCCACTGGACAAGAAGCATCTCTTTTGTGCATCATAATTTCTCCTGCGTAGATGGATAGTCTTTGGATTGGCCGTCGTGACCGAACTCAGTCAAAAGGACGTACAATTGTATGTACATATATATGTATGTATATCCGTGATTTAAATAATAAATCAATGAATTTTAACGGTCGTATCACGAATGTTATCGATATTCTTACAGTTAGTTATTAAAGAACACAACAGTAGACATATATGTGCGTATATATGACCACATGTTTGGCTTAGTTCGTAGTGACCCTACTTGCTGTGCCAGCGGTCGCGGGTTCGAGCCTCGCTGGGGGCATTTATTTGTGTAATGAGCATTTTTTAGTCCAGTCATGGATGTTTATATTTATAATATGTATGTATTTAAAGTTATATATGTGTAGTGTATCAACTATCTGGTATCCATAGCACAAGCCTCGTAGCGTACCATGGAACTAGATGGTGCTGTGTGCTAATATCCCGATATATTTATACATATATATTTACAAGCGTAAATGCACACTAATGCCGAGTAAAATATTTTATTACAATTATACTAATACACTAATAAAAAACCCGTAATTAAACAATATTTCTAAATTAATATAAATCCTAATATCATAGTATTATAAAATACGCATTTTATGTAGGCCATTTTTTAAAAAGAAAAACATGTTAATGTAACAACACACTTTATTTCTCAGATTCAAAGCACACGTTGACTACACTAAGCTACATCATAAATTGTCCGAAGAAAATGCAGGTGAGGAGGAAAATTCGAACGAGGGTGGCGAATCAAACGACAATAGCGAAGATGGAAGTAATGAGAATATAAGTAAAGAAGAAGCGCATGTTCCTAACAAACACGAATTCAGTAGCGATAATGAAGGTGAATCAGCCAATCTCGATGATAATAGTGAACATGAAAGCTATCACGGTCATGGAACAGATAGGGACATATCGAGACGGGGTGACGTAAAATTTTGGGGACGAAGACGTGGGCGTGATGAATCCCACAAAAATCATAAGAATAATAATGAAGAAGATGAACAAGAAGCCAGAGGTAGCGACAATGTAAGCAATGGAGAAGAACAAGCTAGTGAAGAAAATGAAAGCATTCACCATGGCAAAGTAGAAGAACATAGTAGCGGAACTGATAACGGCAATGAGGGAAGTTCTGCTGTAGAAAATAAAAGTGAAAAACATGTCATAAAACATGAATATCATGTAATTATTCACCATCCTAAATATATACCAACTTCATACAAAAAACATTGAAATGAAAGAGTAAAACTAAGTGATTTATTTATTATAAATATGTATGTCACTAATAAAGTATTTTCGGTCCTCCAATACATGGTCATAATATAGCTGTATTGATAAGAAATACTATCATTAATTATATATAAATAAAAAAAACTATTTTCATTTATCTCTTTTCACTATGATTTACTTTACTCAATTGAAATTTATTATGTTAATGATCTTTTTTACAAGTGGTTTGTTCAAGTTCTTTTTTGAAAGTACATAGCTTAAAAAAATCCTACATGTTTTCGATGATATTAAATAATAGTTGTGCCAAATTTTTATTCTTTAAATAACTTTTTTAAGCTTAATTTTTTTTAAAATTCGTATCTTTTTTTTATCCTTGAAAAAAATAATGATTTTAATACAAAATACACTTTTATACCTTTGTCAATTCTGGCCTAATACTTCATTTTTTATCTAAACTAGCGTTCGTCTAGTGGTCGATATTCGGTTATAATCATTATTGGAAATTTGAGGAAAGCATCTATACTATAATAAAACAGTAGAGGTCGAATGTTTGTACATAGCAAAAAAATGCTAAAAACCGAGTCAGGGGGATGTAAGAAGACAAAAAGAACAAATCCAGATTTTTTTCAATTTTTTTGTTTCTCTGTCTGTTTGTCTGTATGTATGTTTGTCTGTTTGTACGGGCTAATCTCCGAATCTATTGGACCGATTTTAATAAAATTTTGCGTGGTACCTTATATCCCCGGGCAACATCTTAGATACTTTTTATCCCGGAAAATTAAATAGTTCTCGTGGGATAGTTAAAAAACTATAGTATCTTATACAGCTTAGTATACACCAACTTATGCACCTAATTTAGTAAAATTTAACATTCTGATACCTTATATTACCGGTCAAACAACAGGTTACTTTTCATCCCGAGAAAATGAATGGTTCCCGTGGGAACTAGTAGTACTCTATTAGTGTTTTATTAGAGGCGAACCCGAGCGAAGCGAGGGTGAGCCGCTAGTATATGAATAGAGTTCACCAATCCAGATAAAAACAAAACTAAATGTTTCAATTTTCTTTTATTAATAACACAAAGCTACTAAAAAAGAAAATCGGTTGAAAAACAGAGAAGAAAAGGGATTTAGTTGTTTTGTATTTTCCTATTTATACTTATATAGATACATATTAATACAGCATATTTTCAAGCACTATGTTATAGGAAAACCACGGGTTGAAATAAAATGATGTTCTTTTTTATCATAAAATCTATTTATTTAATACTGCATAATGATAATTTTTATTCTTGACATAAAAGTAAATTAATACGTAAATTATAATCGATATTAATTATTGCTTATAACATTAAATGCTTGAATGAACAATGAACTAAGAATTCTATTTAATATTGCTTAATGTGAAACAAATGGGTTATAACTCTGTAAATAAAATTTCATTTCAGGAGTAATACAATAAACATTAAAAAATCACATATCAAACTAGTTGCCGTCTCCGGCTTTACTGTGGCCGAAATATGATATGCATTTCATTAATTGTGTCATATTAGGAGCATTAATATTAGGTCTCAAGTAATCATAATAAAGTTAATAAACTCTGCCAACCTTTTCCACTCCCTTGGTTGAAAAATCCGTTTTTATTGATCGTAAATAATAAACAGTGTTATACTTCGAAATTTCAGCTCTCTAGCTCAATTGGTTATTGTCTAGGCCTTGATTTTGATGAATCAGTCCGTTTATATGTATAGATTATGATATATGTATACCGGTTTATATAAAATATATATACATAATAACGTTAAAATGTTCTATTCTAAAATTATTTAATAATTATTAGATACCTTAAAATTTAAGTTCCCTCTGAAAATACGAGTTTAAGCTAATTAATGAAGAACAAATTAAGTTTTTTGTTTACACTTTAATTGTAAATATAAATTAATACCAAGCATTTAATTACGTAAATTTTTACCTTATACATGCGAAGTCTTCAATAATATGTTTTATTTACTACCTTTCTAGACAATTATATAATTCGTATATTCTGTTCTTCCTAATAAGAGTTAGTTGTTTTGAGTTATGTCAGAATGATGAATTACGAATGTATATTGTTTATCAGGTTGTAGTTTAGAATAAATATTAACTGTGAATGGTACCTGTATACTGTTGCTATAAATTTCACATTATAAAATATATTTTTATTTCAAGTTTAGGTACTTTTAGCATCCTTTCTTCTGATTTATTTAAATTTCCTGAAAAAAAATACCTACACATATAAATTAGTATATTTATTCCTACATTTATTTTACTTATAAAAATAAACGGTGATACAGTGAAACAAACATTATCTAAGACAATTTCAAAATATTCTATAAATGCCATAATAGTATGAGAATAACATTCTCCTTTCATGAACACTACGCAGGCGTGGTCGAAGGCGATCGTAGAGTAAGTGAAGTAATTCATTTTTTTATCAATTCGTAACATGAATACAAACACGCCCATTAATACTTAAATCGTGGAACAATATAATTGCCTAAGGAAAGTGAAGAGTGAAAAAACCGGCCTTTCTGTATATATAGACCTGATAGCTGCCTGTCAGCTAAGTTGCCATCGTCAATTGGTAGGGGAATCAAGGGTCATGATTTGGAAGGCAAGTAGTGATGACCTAAATATATATCTTTACCTCTAATGGATTCGACTTTATAAAAATATAATTTAAATTTGATATTTACAAGTACATTAATTAGGATATTAATGATTTTTTATACCTTGTTTAGACAGTTTTGGTGATCAGTTTAGCAAACTATGTGCTATGTGAACATGGCGCAACATCTGAGCAAAGGGTACAAGTACATCACTCAAAATCTGAAAGTGACAGCCACCATGATGGAGACAAAAAGTCGGAGCATCATGAAGAATACGTAAGTATTTGTGATTGTTTATCGGACATACACGCCGACTACGGAAAAGAGTTATATTTATTTGGTTTGGAAAAATAATTTAAACTATCTAGATACAAAAGTTTTGGTAGATAATTTATACGACGTATTCTTGTACGTTAACATTTCGTATATCACAATATTTATTTATATTTATTAAATGTCTACAGATTTTAAGACATTGTTACAGCAACCAGCATGTTAATTTATTTGCTTATAATTAATTCTTAATATATGTTTATCGAATCATTTTTATCGAATATTTTTTTAGTATAATCATCTACAAATGTCCAAAAATTTATCTTATAGAGAAAACTTTATCTTATAAAAAAAATTAAAATAAAGTAAGTCCCATGGATAATATAACGTATACGTAAATCTACTGCTGAATAATAATAATGTTCTACTGAACGACTTCGGCGGCAGACAATCTCACAAAGCGCACTGCGCAGAAGATATTATAGGCATTTCTAACAACGCCAACTTTACGGCTCTACTTAGAATTTCTTATCAGTAACTACTACATGAGTCGACTTGGGGCTTGAAGCCTCCAGACCAGCAGTCGCACATGCTAGCTACTAGACCCACATGACTTTCAATTTCTGAATACAAAGAATGTTACATATACAGTATAAATACTCAAAAAACTCTGATAATGTATACAAAAAAAAGAATGACATAAAAAATAATTATATTTATGAAATTAGTCATAATGATGTTCTCCTGACCGATTCCGGCCACGGCGGCCAATCTCGTTGAGACTAGCCAACTGCGCAGAAGATATTACGCACTAGTGTACGCGCAGACCCAGGTGCACTCTCTATTCCTATCACTCTCATACTCCCAACTCCGGGCTGTTACTAAGGCTTACTATACAGAAAGACTCAATAACTAAACTTGGCACGACCCGGGACTCGAACCCAGGACCACCGGATGAGCCGCCGTACATGCTAGCCACTACACCACCGAGGCAGTTATAAATTAGTATACATATATAAAATTGATAAACCATAGTTTACTATAATCACCTGAAATTTAGGAAGTAGTATGTATGTATATATAAATGACTAAACACTATTTCAAAAACAATACTAAGTTGATTGATGTGCAATTGGCAGTAGATACATGTTACAAGAACAGTGTAATAACAACTTACTGTTGCATGAAAATGGCCTAAATTGAAACAATTTTACTACAAGCATAATCACCTGAATAACAATTATTTTAAATAGAAATCAAACCGTCTCTACAAAATTCCTAAAATAAAAAAAAACACTGTATTTCGCATGTGTATAATTTTATATAAAAAAATATGTTATATAATTTATATAAAAAATTGAACTGTATGTACAATTTTATTTCTATAGGCCTGGACGTATCCTTCCTATGAATTCTCATACAAAGTAAATGATCCCCATACACATGATATAAAAGGTCAACATGAAAAGAGGCATGGTGATGAAGTTAAAGGAATTTATTGGTTGTTGGATCCGAACGGTTATAAACGTACTGTAAATTATCACGCAGATGATCATAAAGGGTAAGAAAATTAATTTTAAACATGAGTTTAATAGAAATCCTTATTGTGTCTAATAATTTTTATTCTCAATTTTAGATTTAATGCTCAAGTTGACTACTCTCATGAAAAACATAATGAACATGGCTATAAAAACCAATATAGTGTTTATGAAGAACAATCTGAGGATAAAGATCAAAATAAAAATGAAGAAAGCAATGATGACACGAACAAAGAATCTAATGGTGAATGTAAAGACCAAAATAATGAAGGTGAAAGTAATCAAAATGAAAATAAAGAAGAAAGTGAGCAAAATAATGAGAAAAACTTAGAAGAAAACAATTCTAACAGTGACAATAATGAAAATGAACAAGACGGAGATAAATACAAGAATAGTGAAAGCAATGTTGCTGAAAGAAGTTGGATTGAGAAAGATGAGGGTGAAAATATTGAAATTGTAAGTGAAACAGATGAATACAATATAAACAAAGATGAAAGACCTGGAAATTTGCGACATAAGCAGAAAGATCAAAATGTAGACAAAGATCATAATGGAAACAGTGACAAGACTGAAAACGATAATTTTCAGCAAGACAATAGAAAACGAACGAATAAAAACGGAAAAGATAATGAACAAAATAATAAAAGAGGTCATATTAGACAAGAAAAGAAAAAAAATCATAACAAAAATGGTAGAATAAATGAAAACCACGATAATAATAGACGCAAGGAAGCAAAAACTAAGAATAATGAAAATAAAATATATAAGGAACAAAACAAGAAAAGTAAAAATAATAATATTCAGAAAGATTCCAACAAAGATAATAATAAAAAGAATCAGGAAATAGATAACATTCGTTTCATGAAATTGGATGCTAGTGAAAATGAAGATAGTCAAAACACTGGCGAACATAAAAGTCAAATTTACGAACATCGTATTTATATAAATCATCCCAAATTTCCCTCCTCAGCTCCAATAGGAAAAAAACATAAACATTAGTGTAGCGATTAATGCTATAGATTTTTGTGTATTATTTATTATAATAATTAAAAATATATATGATGTTTCTTTGCACCACAACCTTCAAAATTTTTGATTACTTTTGTGAATTCTCAATGTATATAAAAATAAATTCTCTTCAGGTATAAAAACGAGCACTTTTCTATAAACGTTTTACACGTACAGCCGCGTCGTATTATGCGTAGGGCCTATCATGAAAGACCTACGTGTATAGTATAAGAATGGTTTCAGAATGCTGATGGGGCTGCTTCGCTACTGTAGTGCGTCGCAGATGTTTGCGGAGGCTTATACCGATGATTTCTATGCACTAATGAGGCACTAACGATCTTCATCTGTAATGAGAATAATATGCGAGAGCTTCACAATATTCTGAAATCATTATCAGATAAATGGGAAAATCCTTTTAAGAAGCATTGGTTCAGTGTGTGTGCTCTCAGAGCTCGATTAATTGTTAATAAATAAAATAAAATAATTAAATTTAACATATGTATAATACAAAAATAAATCAAGGAAAGGAAATCATTTTAAGTTATTAAATTAAATTATTTGCTTCGGTTAACAATCTGACTAACGTTATTAACAACCGTAAACCCTGTTTATAATCTGCTCATCTATAATTTTGTGACTTAATTTAACAATAAACATCATCGTCGTATATAATTCAGTCTCTATACAAAAAATGCCCAATTTAAACAATGGTGTGGTAAATATTGGTAAATAACAGTTTAGACTTGTATAAATACAGAAAAACTGTTTCCATGGACTTCTAAATTTAGAAATAAACTACTACAGCAAAGTGTAATTTTTGAGTGCTTGCTAACATTTGTAGACTAGGCGTGTCTTTTCTAGAGGCTTTATTTAGATACTACTTATGAAAAATAACCTATATAATTACATATATAATTATATAACTTGATATTTAGCCCTTCTATTAAAATGATCTTTATAACGTGTCCTACTTATTATTAATATAAAAACGTTAATTCTTTGCTGCTTTTAAACAAAACTATCCAGTGGTGGATTTACCAGCAGGCTCAGTAAGTAGGTTGGAGCCTAGGGCAGCAGATTTTAGGGGCGACAAATTTGGGTCAAAACTTTCTTTTTGTCTTACAAAAATTAAAAAGATTCAAAGTTATCTAAACTTTAATACCTAAATCTTATTAGGTCCACACAAACAATTCAACATATTGTATTATGGTTCACCACTAAGACAAATTTTTCAATAATTTGCTTAATATTGGTTTAAGAAATTATGATCCCATTAAAAACATATGTAAATGTGAAAATGGTAGGCAAGTTCAATATTAAGAACGTAAAAAACGTATTATATGATCTGTGTCGAAACGGAGTGACGGATTAGTATGATTTTTTGTGTATAGGTAGTTAGAGGGCTGGAGGGTGACATAGGCTACTTTTCACCGCGGGAAATTATCTAATGTCCACAGGAAAACACGTTAAAATATAATCCAACAAAAAATTATGATCAGAATTACTTCAAATTTGGTATTAGTATTCTTCAATAAAATTAAATAAAAATGTGTTTAAGCATTTTTCGAAAATCATCCTATAAGGGGGTAAAATAGGGATGAAAGTTTGTATGACACTACCTTTTTAGAGACTTTTTTGCAATTTTGACTTTTTTTTGGTTCTGCTAGTTTTAAATAAAACTATCTTTTCGGATTATTTCGCGAATTTATTTTGATTTTTGGTTTCCGACATTTCGAATGCTTTACAGCGATCATGGTCACGGGAGACACTAAGGTTATAGGCGTCTCAAACACATAAATACTTGTTACAGACAGTGCCTACTGCCTACCTACTATTTTACATAAATGATTTCAAAAATTCAAAAACGGCACTAAAGTACCTTACAATATTTGTTGATTTTTATTTCTAAATATTTAAAAAAAATATTAAGTATTAAAATTAAATATAGCAATATCATTTATTTAATTTTAGCTGTTATTATTACAAAATATTACAATTTTTTAAAAACTTTATAAATTACTAATATTATTGAATGTTGCTATTATGTACTTCATACTATTATTAAAATAATATATAGATATAATTAGACCATAATAGACTTCACTGATACAAAACCTAGAATGTGTACTTTGAGAATTAAATAATAATTTAGAATGCGAACATCCTTCCTTTACTTGTTGTATAATTACACAAATCCGCCAAATAAGTGATTATTATTAAAAATCTATTTAACCTATTTGAAATATGAACAGAAGTTACTAGGACTTCGAACATACAACATGACTCAGGTTAGTGTTTTTAATCATCATATACATACATATATAAAAATTCAGCAAACTTATAAATCTATACAGATAAATAAAATTGAAGTGTCTGTAATGTCAAAATAACAGCTTTTTACTAAATGCATATGGATATGTACGGTATTTATAAGATTTGTCTGCCTGTCTGTTTGTTCCGCCTAATTAAAATGTACCTAGCGTAACTCGCTAGTTTTCAATAAAGTAACTTATTATTTTATATAATGGACATAAATATATTTTGATAGTTAATTTATAAAGTTGGCTTGAAAATTTAGACTATGAACTACTTTGCCAAGGTCACAGTACTAGTAGCGGTTTTGGTGATCACCGCCCTGGTAGATGAGACAAAAGCTGACCCATCTACCTTAAAAGCAATTCTGAATGAAGAATACTATTTAGGATCAGGCGCTGACCATTCCAAACACTCATTTAATATTCGAGTAAGTATTTTTTGTTTGCAACTATATAATATATATAAAATAATATATATATATATAAAATATATAAAAAATATTGTAGCCCAATTTAACTTTAATTATAACAAACAAAATACCATTAATAACAGGTTTTTTTATAGGATAAGGAGCTCGATTTCACTGAGGAAGAAAACAAGTACGTAAATATTATTTCATTGATTATAATTAACGTAACATAATTGAGCAAAGAAACTGTATTCGTATTTTATATAATATGATACATGATGTACATGTACATATTAAGTACGCATGATGGCTGAAAATTCAATTATATCATACTGTTACAGTAGTGATGTACATGATCTAACTAGCCTTGGAGTCGTATCTCAGTCATTTCAATACATGCATACCTATAATATCATATTATGTACTAGCATTGCCCGCGGCTCTGCCCGCGTTTAGATGACCAAAAACCAAATTCTTAGGTTTTACATATTAGTGTACTCTTACAATGCAGTTTTTGTATTTTTCTCAGAAATGAGATATTCTCCCGCGGTAAAATGTATCCTATATGTTGACCCGGCTAACCAGCTCTAACCATAACAAATTTCATCAAAATCCCTCCAGTGGTTTTTCTGTGATGCGGTAACAGACAGACAGACAGTCAAAAATTCTAAAAAGTATAGATTCGGCCTTGCATTGATAATAATGTGTATATTACAATAAGATTTTCCAAAAAATATTTAATGTACCGATTCGACTTAGATACAATTTTATTATATGTATAGATGACAATAAAACTATTTGGTTGGTCTAGTGGCTAGTTTATAAGTCTGCAGATCCGGAGATCCAGGGATCGAATCGCGGTTGGACAACGTACAATTAATGAGATTTTCTGTCAACAAATTCTCAGTAAGAGCCGGGGGTTGGAGAGTTGTTAGAATTTTAACTAATTAATTATGTCTTTAATAACTTCAGTCATGACAGGTATAAAAAAACATATTTCTAAAAGAAAAGAAATTGTAAGCAAAAGATGACCTATCTTAACTATTACAGGATCGTGCAAGACGTCTTTAGTCCAGATTATTATGAGCCCAACATTATTTTGGATTTTAGATATATGAAATCAGGAGGCAGAGGATACGCTCGAAGTGATGGCGGACAAATTTTAATTCTACCTAAACGACATCACATGCCTTCTCTGTACAACAACTATGATACTCTCATTGAGTATTTACGCCTTAAAAATTTAGAAGAAGCAAATAGACACTTGCTGTTCGAGGCAGATAATCACAGACATCATCAACAAAACTCTAGATCGGAGCACCAACACTCGAGATCGGAAGCTGTAAAGGAACACGCAGAACATCATAAAAAGCATTAATCCGAAGCAGAGACAGGATAGAATAAATACAAAAATTAAATATTTATGTTTATTTTTTTATGCTAAATGGGTAATTTGATTCTTAAAAAATTATTACAGTCACACAAAGATAATTATTATAATAAATCTATTCTGTTTGTATGTATATTTTCACTTTAATTGCTTATCCGCAGCACGCACGCGGCCTCGCGGATATGAATATCATTTTCAATAATAAAAGGATTAACTTCATCAATAAATATTACACTTTTATTATACAATATTTTTGTTTCTGAGTACATATATGTATGTTATACTAGCATTGCCCGCGGCTCCGCCCGCGTTTAGATGACCATAAACTAAATTCTTAGGTTTAACTTACATATTAGTATACTCTTACATTGCAGTTTTTGTATTTTTTCTCAGGAATGAGACATTCTCCTGAGGTAAAAAGTATCCTATATGTTGAACCGGATAACCAGCTATTACTATACCAAATTTCATCAAAATCCCTCCAGTGGTTTTTCTATAATGCGGTAACAGACAGACAGACAGGCAAAAATTCTAAAACTGTAGATTCGGCCTCTGTATCGATAATAATGTTTATTTCAATAAGATTTTCCAAAAAATATTTAATGTGCAGATTCGGCTTAGTTACAATTTTATTATATGTATGTATGTAGATTATATAACATACATTTATGCTATAAATAACGCCTCTACTTAATAAGAATACGTCTATCTATTTCGATCAACCTTATTTTCGAGATACTCGTATTTTTTCGAGGCCCCTTTGATAATTACAGGATATTATACTAACTAAGATGGGATTTTTTGAAGCGTATATGTAAATAATTTTCTTAGTATTAAGCGCAAGCAGAATTTTTTTCTTAATCACTCACTCAGCAAGGCAACATTCGACAGTGTAGTAGCAAAGAAAAGCCGTATTTTCACATACACCGTAATGTTATTATACTATTATTAACATTTCAAAAATCAACTCCAAACAATTTTTACATTAAATTAACTTAGTATTTTGTGACAAGATAGTTATATAAGTAATTTATCAACTTATTAATTTGTATAAATACGATGTAACTTAAGAGATCATAAGTTGTACTAAGCTCTAGGGTCGCCTCACAGCTAGAGTATAATGCTGGGTTTTTATACAATTGACCCAAAAAGTTAAGAAAATTATTGGAACCTTTTATATTTCAACTCTCGTAAACTTTTGTCAATACTTGTTGTAACTTCAAAATCATCATAATTAAAATTATTTAATTACATTACATCGTCACTTATAATTATAATATCATTTACGATGGTCAATCAAGCTTAATATATGAATGTAATTAAAAATTATAAAAATATAAGCTCATAACTTAAACTTAACATAATACATATTAATAATGATTAATGACACAGATAATTTTGCTAGGTCAATAATTTTAAAATTGATTAGACACCTGATATAACGTTTCAATAATAGTAACCAATGACTGGTATATGCATTAAACTATTTTAATAATGAAACAAGCTTAAGATCTATAAAAATACCATAAGTCAAATCAATTCGAGGTCAGCAATGTATTTCAATATCTTAATGTGTGATTTATCATTCTAGTCAAAAGAATTCTTGCCCGCCAAATAGCAACTCTCTCTTAGAATTACTCGTGAACACTTAACATTCAATACATAATTAATATTGACGTTCATTTAAATACGTACGTAATTTTAATGTTTAAATTGCACTAACTTAGTCTTTAAAGCTTTATAATTATAAAAATGTATTAACCTCTAAGTTAAACACTTGTACACATATGTAGATATAGATCAAGGAGATCAAAACGATCGCAACTAACTTATTTATTACTTAAATACAAATTACAACATAAGCCATAAAAAGTTTAAAATTAGTCAGTTTTTTCTCGTTAAGCATTTCCGTAGCTCGAACCGTTATTTATATCCAGTAGTAGGTACTTGTTGTTGTACGAAATTGTAATGTACTGATAAGTTACGTAACGTTTATAGTTAAAGTAATTAAACGATAATTTATCACGGAATCAAGTACCAAGCAAATACTTCAGAAATATATCTAATTTTTAATAATATACAACAACATACATATATAGAGTAGTACCTAAATTTGTAAGCAATACAACATATTTAATTTAAATACTTTCCTGCGTTTTTATTCGACTAAATTAAGAAAAACAATCGGCTTGGACCAGTGACATAGTGGTGGGTGGGACCATCATATAAAGATTCAATCTTAGATAAGGAGATTAGAAAGAATTTTTACCAAAGGCGTCTGTCTAACTGATTAGAGAAACGCTGAATCAGAAGCCGTCACCAACTGGATCATTTCATAATACGATTAATTTATTTAACACTGCTTATAACGTCCCATTTTACTTTATATTTGAGAATAGTAAATTAAAATTGTAGATAACAATTATTGTACTTATATTTTATGAGTTCGGCAAATGATTGATTTATGTTACTTAATTTTTGTACTGATCAGCAGAATTTATACAGGTCTTGTTAAGACAAAATACGATAATGGCACTGCCTAAGTAAATAAGAAGACGAAATAAGTAAATATACAAAAATAACATCTGCTATTATTCAATTTAAAATGGCCTTTACCGTCTATTCTTTCGTATTTTATCATTACCTTTCAAATATACTTAAAATTTTATTCTAAGAGTATAATTGTAATTTTATCATTTCTTAATTTCAATTAGGTTCAAAAAATTTCATAATAACTGTTAAATTTTTTGGTTGTACGATGATAAAAAAGCAAAGTGAGAGGTTAAATGCTTAATATAGGTTAACACTCAATATGCAGATCGTAGGCAGATTGTGTCGTTCTTCAAGTATCAAAACGATCGAAATACCCACGTTGTAACGTATATGATTGTTATCGTATCTTTATAGCACTGACTGAAAGTGAAATTGTTTACGTATTCATATTAGCATTATTTAATTTACAATTTTACGTAAATATTTTAGTTTTTAACATATCACAGTATACACTATACTAATCATACTAAAGATAACTTATCTTCTATCTCTTACTTTCATTTTCCACAAAAGTTGCCCTACTGAAAACTATTGTGACGATAAAAACGTTCATTACATATGTAACATTTCCAGGAATAAGCTTGGTCTTTGCTTGCTATATATAATATGTATTTATATATTATAGAAATTTATAGATTATAAATGGCTGGCCTGGAACGGTTAAGAATATGAAAAGCCTGCAGTGTGGTATATGTGGTATAAGAGATGGATATTAAAAACCAAAGTCCTTCGTTATGCTTGTTCTATGTCTATTCCCAACAGTACTATCGAACGCACCATTAGGTGTTTTAAAAAGTTCTATATTATATATATTATAGTTCTATATTACATTTTAATATATATGGTTTCGAGTAAATTACTAACTTTAGTAAGCTTCAATGTACCTACCACCTAAGTAGAGCGCTATTTTGAAAGGCACGACTTACGATTATTGTGTCTAGCGCGTGCATGTGATTAAATTGTTAATGTTTATGGACCTTAATTATTAAAAAGTAAAAAAATATTTATGTTTACAAACAGTAACTTATAAAGAGAGCCAAACAGTTTTTCATATTACAGTTAAGACGTTCCCTATCCCTCATCTATCCCTTAATCATTTACTCAGTTTATTCTATCTCGTTTGTTAATTTTTATTTATTATTTTTAAACATCAAAATACCATTTCATATATAATTTGTCTTTTTTATATTTTATTGTTAAACATAAGATATTCTTACATCTTCACGGTCTAATTGTAAGCCATTCTAAGTGCGATAAAACAATCTAATATGAAGTTTCGATTAAAGCCGCTTTAGAGTATACTACTCTACCACGATACGATATTATGTAACTACAATATTTTTATTGCCGTATAGATTAATAAATAAGAATAAAATTTATCTAATATATTCGTTGGACTTATCATATACCTTAAACAAAAAAAAATTACATTATTTTACTATAAGGATAATTTTCCAAAAAATATTCTTTTCCTGTACATTTTTGTTCATTTTCATTTTTAATATATTTCTTATTTAATTTCTCCAGTTCTTACACATTTATAAGCAATAATTAAGTTTTCTTTTTTTTTAGTATAATTAGTAAATATTTTAGTATTATATCAATTTTTTGTTGGTAAAATTCTTAATACAACTGTACAAGGTCATTGGAATTTTACAATGTAGTGCACATTACTGTCGAGTGCTTTAAAATCACAATTACCACACTTCTCTCACAGATGCAATTTTCTACCAAATTAGAATTACCTTGAGAAGATATTTAACAGATACAGTTTACATTTATTGCGCTTCTTTTGTTTTTTTGCTTCTATTCGTTGCGGCACGTTTTCTTAAATTGAAATCATGAAATAATAATATTCTAGTAATATAAAATTACATGTCTGATTCATCAACTCTAACACTGAAGAATTGGACATAATGATTTAAAATGTTGAGAAATGCTGTTAATCATAAATACAAGATACAGTGAAACTCCTATGTTTTTAAGATCCTATAATGTGCGGAGCCCCTTACAACGTTGAGAGACGTTGACGTTGATTATTGCAGTAAGTGCGAGGCCTATTCGCACTTACCTACTTCAATAATAGAGTATGTCAACATTCTCGGTACGGTAACAAATAGGTCCGGTCAAATAAATTTTTACAAATTACATGTTTTTTACGCAAGATTTGAATAAAAATAATTATAAATTACAATACTTAACCGACTTACTGATTAATCACGAAATCTCAGAAAGTATAAATGCTACTGATTTAGCAAGTAGTTTCTTGATAATATGCAGGTATTCGCTAAGAAAAGATATTTCAAAATACAAAGGGGTAAAAAAGACGTTAGAAGTCTGTATGAAACCCGTTATTTATGAAGTTGAGAGAGATCACTGACTAATATTGAAAATAATATTTCTAATAATAAATTACGAACGACTATTATAATTCATAAATAATATATTAGGTATACAACTTTGCTTCCGCCGTTTTTTTTTCAAAATTCAAAGCTTTATTGTAAAAAACTGATTATACATTTATGTTTCAAAGTATTGTCCATTGTTTTTCACTACTTTCTTCCACCTTACTGGCAGCAATCGGATCCCGCGTTGAAAAAACTGGTCATCTTTTGAAGCGATCCACAAATCAATCCAATTTTGGACTTGTTCATAAGTCTGGAAGTACTGGTCCTTCAGGCCGTGTGCCATAGATCGAAATAGGTGATAATCAGAGGGAGCAACGTCTGGAGAATACGGCGGGTGGGATAAGACTTCCCATTTCAATGTTTTTAAGTATGTTTGGACCACTTTTGCAACATGAGGCCGAGCATTGTCATGTTGCAAAATAACTTTATCGTGTCTTTCAAAGTATTGCGGCCGTTTTTCTTTCAATGCTCGGCTCAAACGCATTAATTGCGTTCGATAAATATCTCCTGTGATTGTTTGAGACGGGTTTAACAGCTCATAATATATTACACCGAGCTGGTCCCACCAAATACAGAGCATGACCTTGGAGCCGTGAATATTCGGCTTAGCTGTAAGTGCAGAAGCGTGGCCGGGATATCCCCATGATTTTCGGTGCTTGGGGTTATCGAAAAAAATCCATTTTTCATCACCAGTTACAATGCGATGCAAAAATCCTTTTCGTTTTTGTCTCTCAAGCAGGAGTTCACAAATACAGAAACGCCGTTCAATATCTCTAGGCTTCAACTCGTATGGCACCCAATATCCTTGCTTCTGTATCATCCCCAGATTGCTTAGGCGTTTTGAAATTGCTTGTTGGCTCACTTGCAATGATCTGGCCAACTCCTCTTGACTTTGACACGAGTCTTCATTGAGCAAATGCTCTAATTCTTCGTCTTCAAAAACTTTTGATCTTCCACCACCATGCCGGTTTTCCACGCAAAAATCACCGCTCTTGAAGCGTTGAAACCACTCACGACATGTTCTTTCACTCATAGCAGCTTCACCATAAGCGTCTGACAGCATTCGGTAAGCCTCAGCTGCAGATTTTTTAATATTAAAAAAATATAATAATACTTCCCGCAAATGACGAGAATTTGGCTCATAAGTTGACATTTTTATTCGAGAATAACTATAATATGAAAACACAAATCAAATACTGTTGCTATCAGGTTATATTCGCAAGATATTAAAGAGTATTGTAAGTTGTCTATAATGTATGTACTCGACGTCTATTTGTTGCTGACGCCATCTTTAGAAAAACGGCGGGAACAAAGTTGTATACCTTAATATTATTTTATAATGAAATGAATGATTATAATTATCTATACTAATATTATAAAGAGGTAAAGTTTGTGAGTTTGTGACATTGTAGGGGGTAATCTCTGGATCTACTGAACCGATTTAGATGAAATTTAGTAAGAAGATAGTTTGAGACCCCGGGAAGGACATAGGATACTTTTTATCCTGGAAATCATTCCTTAAGAGGGTGAAAATGGGGATGAAAGTTTGTATTGGGAAGCAAGCTAGGGACGAATCCGAGCGAAGCGAGGGTGAGTCGCTAGTACATAAATAAACTATGCAGGCGGAGCCGCGTGGAAACGCTTGTTTGTAATATACACCTCGATGTCACAATACACACATGCTTGATTTATTTATATATGTTGACGATTTGAATTTCCTCCCTATAATTGTTTAAAATTAAATTGACCTGGTTTAATATAAATTCATCTCGATATAAAAAGCCTCGCGCTAGTTTTGGCATATAACGTAAACTTTCTACATTTACGTTAGTAATACTCGTTTAATAAAAACAAACAATATTTTAGCTTTAAAGATTATTTTTATGCAATGAATAATTATTTTTGTATATGTACTAATAGAATTGATAGTTGCGATAATGCTTAATAGGCCATGTGTGTTAGTTTGCTCTTTTTTCACGCAGTAAATAAGGTACGAATTTACGGGATTTGAATGGAGATAATTTATGGGCTAGAGCATGAGAAGATACGTTTTAATGCTGGTATACAAAATAATCCCTTGGAATATTAAAATATTGCAAAAAGTAGGAAAGCCAGACGGCTAAAATACTCTCTTAAGAACGGGGTGTGTGTATATATATAAATATACACCGCTATATTATAGTATTGTAGTACTATATATGTATTATGACAATGAAATAATTAAATAAATGTCTAATCATAATAACTTTAATAAAGAAGCTTAAATTAATGTCCAGTACCAACCATAAAAAAGCTCAAATAAGATAAGAATCTAACACCAAAGGAGCCGTAAGCAATAGATTGTTTTATATAATACTAGCCTTGCCCGCGGCTCCGCCCGCGCTCAGATGACCAAAAATCAAATTCTTAGGTTATACATATTAATATACTCTTACATTGAGGTTTTTGTATTTTTTCTAAGAAATGAGATATTTTCCCAGGGTAAAAAGTATCTCATATGTTGACCCGGATAACCAGCTATCACCATAGCAAATTTTATCAAAATCCCTCCAGTGGTTTTTCTGTGATGCAGTAACAGACAGACAAAAAATCTAAAAACTATAGATTCGGTGTCTGTATCGATAATAATCTTTATTTAAATAAGATTTTCCAAAAGTATTTAATGTACAGATTCGGCTTAGTTACAATTTTATTATATGTATAGATTAATATTTCACAATTAAATGTGATCTATTAAGCTAAAAACTAAAACAAGTTACTCAAAATATTTATCCAAAAATAAATCTCTTAAACATATATGTACGAGTGAGTATTTAGCATTTCGTAATTCATAATATCACTAGCATATGCCCATACCAATTTAAATTTATTACCTCTTATATTACGCAAATTTATTTGCTTTTGATTCTGTTCAATAGATATTTATAAGTTACATAATATGTGGAAAATATAGATCAGTTCTATTTATAACCGTGAAAGTATGCGGTGTTTCGAGCAACGGAGGCAAGATTGTCTTATCAGTGACGTAACAAATCCTGACTTTGATCGATGTCACAAAGTAATTGTTTGTATGTCTATTCGAAGTGTTTAGTTGAATAATTGATTTCACATTGAACATTCCTAAATTGGCGATTACGATCGTTCTATCGTGATTTTAAAGTATAATTTATTATAAACATTTTTGCCCACCTAAGCCAACGGAGTGTAGGAAAATCTGCAGCGCGGATTTGTTGGACCGACGATCAAAAAATGAAGTGGCGGTAGATAGATGAAAACCATCCAAGATAGGGATAGTAGCAGTGGTTAGTCCAATAGTGGACAATGACTGAAAAAAATATCTCGATCAACTTCGTTTATAATGATAATGATTCTATATTAGAAAACAACCGTATATGTATAACACTCAAGGATAACGCTGGCACCCTTGCAACCCTTACTTGCCGGCAACTTATCCTATTTAAATCGTCTCTATAGTTTGTTTTATTATTTATATTATGGGGATTATACCTTTATAATGTAAATGATGTTTATTAAACGTAAGAATTATTACAATTCTTCTTTTTATTACAAAAACTTTAAAAATTGAATAAAAACCGACTTTCAGGCACTAAAATGTAAAAAATTACTAAACGGGGGTTTTCATTTAGAATAGATACCTAATCAGATATTTTCGAAGTCGGTGCCAGCCGATGCAAAGCAAATCTAATATCGATACGTAAAATACATCACAAACTAACATATAATATTTTAACTATAATTAGAGTTCATACCTAGTCATATGTACGTATTAGATATTCACATCTTAAAATATTGTAGGCTGGCACCGACTTCGAAAATTCTAAATGAAAACCCCCATTTAGTTATTTTTTACATTTAGTGCCTGGTAGTCGATTTTTTTAAGTTTTTATTTTTCCATTACTAGTGTAGACGTAATAAGCAGGTAATTTGTAAGAAGAAAGTTTTTTAATAACATATTCGATTATGAAATTTATTATAAAAAAACTATTGTTGATTTTTAAAAACCGCTCGACCGATTTCGATGAAATTTAAATAGGACCAAAAAAGAAGTACACGCTTAGAAACAAAAAAAAATTCCAAATCGGTTCAAGCATCTTCGAGTAATCAGTGAACATACATAAAAAAGGTATTGACGAATTCAGAACCTCCTCCTTTTTTGGAAGGCGGTTAACAAAACATTTTTATAATTATTTATACATAAATCAATGGAGTAGCCGTTATGAAATGAAGGCGGCGCCGACGTTCAGTACTACATAATAACTACAATGATAAATTATGAATCATTTTGATCTCTTTATGTCTGTAGCAAGTAATTTGCAATGAACTATCGTCTTTTATATTACAATATCACAATATATAAATATTTAGGAAGAGCTTTTAAACTTTTTCTTGCAATTTGTTATATCGATTAGTATTATTTCCGTATATGTATACATGGCCTCTACAATGATAGTTATACAAAGGTGAGCGTTTGGAAATACGAGCAAATAAAGGGCATGAGACCAATACGACCCTGCAACTTATCTCTTATCTAGAACTGTATTTATAACATAATAAAACCAAATGAGCAAATATTACGTTATACACACGTGGGTAGTTACACTTAACTGTGTTAAGTTGTTTTAACGTATTAGTGTACTCATGTGTATATTAATTCTATTGAATTTTAATATCGGTGAAAATCTTAAAGTTGATTCTATACATTATTGTAACTAAGCCGAATCTGTACATTAAATATTTTTTGGAAAATCTTATTGAAATAAACATTATTATCGATACAAAGGCCAAATCTATAGTTTTTATAATTTTTGTGTGTCTGTCTGTTACCGCATCACAAAAAAATCACTGGAGGGATTTTAATGAAATTTGGTATGGTGCTGTTGATTATCCGGGTCAACATTTAGGATACTTTTTACCGCGGGAAAATTTCTCATTTCTCAGAAAAAATACAAAAACTGCAATGTAAGAGTATACTCATATGTAAAACCTAAGCAAAGTATCTACGATTTGTCATGTAGGCTTAATAGTGACGCAGATATCGAGACATTGGTTACTCGTGCTGAGGGTTTAGAATCGGTTCGTAGTAGCTTCGAAAAGGTCTTATATGATTTAATTTAACGCCCTTGTCTCTAAATACGAAGACAAGCGGCTCCTCGCGACCACTTATTTAAATACTATATTTGAATACAACAAATAGCCGCTCGCAATCTGAAAGGGAAAACGTCCCTGCGCGAGCCGCGTACGTCTCGCCGCCGCGGCGGTCGCGGTCGCCTCGTGGTAATGCTATCCCGCTCTCACCCGCACGCGACGCTGCGCGCGCAGCCTCTCGCTCGCACGGTAGTGGCGCGTTATCATCACCCGTACACTCGACAGCGCAAGTTCTCTCAGCGTCGCATAGCAATTCCGATACGGCTAATGACGTAATATGCGCTATGGCGAACACTGTGCGTGCCTCCGCGCATAGTAGTCACGTTTTGTTAGGTACCGCTCGCGCTTACGTTGTTTGTAGCGATGGCTCATTCAAACAAATTAGAATTTTAATAGATACGGGTTCTCAACTGACTTTAGCTTCTCACTACGATCCGCGTTACACGCTCTCGTCTGACAACGTCAGGAATGTCTTTAAACGATTGCTTACACTCACCGCTATTATTTGATGGAAAACAAAACCCTAGTGACTGCATCTCTAGAGGTTTATCACCTAAGGATTTGGTTTTTGGTCATCTAACGCGGGCGGAGCCGCGGGCAATGCTAGTTATTGTATAAATTCAGTTTATAATTAAGAGTTTTTTTATATTTTAATATATTGGAAATATTTTATTTACCATGTGTAAATAATATATTTTAAATTAAAATATAAGCTTTTTAAAAGATGTCGTCAATGTGTTTCTACACATACATCATACCAATGAAATATTTATAACAACTGATATCGAGCACCCTAGGTTTTTTTCACAATAACATAAATTTTCTCGTTGATCACTTTATTCTTATACTAAAAATTATTTTTTATTTTTTAGTTCAGTTCATCATTAAAGCGTATATTTTAGTTTTTTAAGCTATAAATATTTATTTTTCACTTTTTAGTTTGATCTGCTGTAAACACGCATGTTTTAAGTTTTTTTAATGCTTTTTTTTAAATAAATTATTATATTGTCAAAGTTTCTGTTCAATCTGAAGTTTTGAAGCGGATAAAAATCGCGTCCTCAGATTTCGTTACACATATAGATACTGATAGATACATGCGAAGCTAATAAAAGCATGTTAAAAAGTAAGTATAAGTTATTTAACTAAGTCAGAGTGTATTACAATATATATGTAATTTTATTTGTGTAATAAATGAAAATAATTGATTTATCCGCTTGAACATATTCAACTATTGGCTACTACTATACTATATTTTATCTTTGTTATTTTATCATTTAAATAACTCTATAGTCTCATTAAAAAAACACACCTGTTAAATATCGTATCGTAATTAATAAAAAGGAGTAGCTTTTTTAAGCATTTACATATATAATATATACGTAATCATTTTGAACTAAATATTTGTGTATGATCTAGTGAATTAAAGACATGTTTTATGATATAACAAAATCGCATATTCTTCTACGATCATAAACAGGTTCTAAGTCTAAGTAAGGAAAGCTTTAGATTTCGTCTACTTTTAAATAAATTATTTATATATCATGCTTCAATCCAATTACGTCAGTTTCGCTTATAAATGTACACGTTATCATTAAGTTTCCATTACCTCAAACGCGCATAATTTGCATGGTAATTAATATATGAACCTATTTTCGATGCAGTATTAGTTTCGCAATTTGCATGGACGTGCAGCTCTGGGGCTTGCACCTTATGTAAGGCGCCACCCACGTCCAATTTAACATAAATTACTACATATGTGCTAGAGCTGTTACACACTTTAATTTTTGACTGTATTTTATCACGTGTATATGTAAGTTTAGTTTATAATTCATTCAATGCCATAATAAAATCCTATGCGTGGAAATAGGTATATGTGTACCTATAAAGTATTTCAACTGACCATGCGCATGTCTATAAAGATTCAAGATGATTTATTTTACTAGCACTCGTATTACGTTTTCACTTTACGCATATTTCAGTAGCTTTCTAACCAATGAAATATGAAATCATTTCGTATACCTATGTATGTATTCATAAACACTTTTTAACAAAAAAATAAAAACCGACTTCAAAAAAAGCACTAAAAAGTAAAAAATAACTGATTGGTAGTTTTCATTTACTATACATACCTAATCAAATATTTTCGAAGTTGGTGCCAGCCCATACAAAGCAAAGCACACCTACTTCGATACACTTTCAAATAAAACAAAAAATGTCCAAATCGGTTAATAAATGACGGAGTTCTGAGGTAACAAACATAAAAAAAACATACAGCCGAAGTGAGAACCTGCTCCTTTTTGAGGAAGTTGGTTAAAAAGCTTTTTTAATAGCTAATAAAGTCTTTACTAGTATAATACTTATATGAAATTCATAAGATTTAAAATTTTTACTTGAAGAAAATTACCAATCGAATTTGTAATACAATAAATCCCAATAACAAAATTATAAAAGCATTAATAAATTAGAGGAGATAAGTAACAAAGTAAGCATGAAGTAATTCATAGAAAATTAAATCAAATTAATTAATTTAATTGTCTAAGCTTCCTGTTAAGTACGAGTAATAGTTTATTGGCTTCTCACGTTACATAAAACTATTAATAATAATATTTATACTTCTGAACGTGTAATATTTTATTAATAACTAGCGGCTCACCCTCGCTTCGCTCGGGTTCGTCGCTAGGTACGTTTTAAATAGATATAAAAAGAAAAAATCTTTCTTTCTCACATTTTAATTATATGTTTTAATACTTACCTATTCCGGACTAAGAGAAATCCAAAAATTAAAATATCATAAAAATTGGAACGCGGTCGAACGGGATAAAAAGTATCCTATGTCCTTCTCCTGGCTCTAAACTACCTCCCTGCCAATTTTCAGCTAAATCGGTTCAGCCGTTCTTGAGTTATAAGCGAAGTAACTAACACGACTTTCTTTTATATATATATAGATTTTATGAGCCAGCCATAGCCAACAGTCATTGGGATACAGATAAATAAAATTGAAGTGCCTGTTTGTAATGTCAAAAAAACTTAAAAAAACCGACTTCCAGGCACTAAAATGTAAAAAATAACTAAAGGAGGTTTTCATTGAAAATAGATACCTAATCAGATATTTTCGAAGTCGGTTTTTATTTTATTTTTTTAAGTTTTTATTTTTCCATTTTTAGAATAGAAATTTTTTTGATAACATGTTCGATTAAACAATTTATTTAAAAAAATAATTTATTGTTGCTTTTTTTTAAAAACCGCTCGTCCAATTTTGATAAAATTTATATGGGACCACCTGGGGTATATACCCTTTCCTCCCCAACGTGCGTTCACCTTGTCGTGGTGGGGGGGCTTAGTAGTAGTAGCGAAGCTAAGAAACGCACAGGGAGGTTGCCCACTTCGGTGGGCGGTGGGAGGTGGCCCTCTTCGGGGGGCGGTGTACCTTGCGGGTTGCTCCTGGTACTTCTCTGATAGCAGAGTGGACCTTGGAGCAACCCCATGGTTGTGGTGGTCTGCTTTGGCAGACCTGCCGTCGGGGCGTCGTAGTTGAATGCGTAAGCGATCCTGCGACGCCCCATTAAGACGGGGGAAGGTTTTGTTGGGTTTTAGTGGGTAGTACTGGCTGTATTACACCGGTGAGTCCCACACGTCGTGCGTAAATGCATTTCCCAACGTTAAAAAAAAAATATACCCTTTGAAACAAAAAAAATTTCCTAATCGGTTCAGGCGTCTTCGAGTAATCGGTGAACATACATAAAAAAAAGATTGCGACGAATCGAGAACCTCCTCCTTTTTGGAAGTCGGTTAATAACAGCTTTTTACTAAACACACATTAAAGTATACACGGTATTTATAAGAAAAAAATCATTTTTTTAATTTTTTGTCTGTCTGTGTATCTGTTTGTTCCGGCTAATTTCCAAAATGGCTGGACTGATTTTGACGGGACTTTCACTGGCAGATAGCTGATTTTATAAGGTACTCCTTATAACATGAGTTACTACTCAGGCTACTTTTAATTTAGAAAAAGGATTAGGGTTCCGCCCAAAAAAATTAAAAACCATGAAATCGTAAACGAAATTCGCGTATCTACAGACAAACCCGAGCAAAGCAAGGGTAAGTCGCTAGTAAATAATAAAAAAGCCTCATCGGGCCTTTTACCTCAGATTTTCAAATTGCCCTAAATGTTTGCGTGACACAGAGATTTAACGTGCGATAACATCAGGACGTCGAGTGTGTGCCGATGGATGTTGACGCAACAGAGGGTTAGTACGCGAGCTTGCCAACACGTAATGATTTTCATAATCTCTTCAAGTATTGAAATCTAGTCTTACTAATAAAAAAGTTAAAGACAAGACATTTCTTTTTAATGGCTTTTTTTAGTGTACCGATAAAGATTAATCTTACCAAATTAGCACGAATTTCGATAAATATGTAATAATATGTAGTCACATACTCAAGCATTGATATCATAAATATACAATTAAATATTATTAAATATTTAATAGTGATTTCTACTTTGTTCGTAGAGTTAAGTAATAACATAAATTTTACTTAAATAGATACTTAATTTTACTAAAAATTATGTTATATTTATGTAATTATTTATAAAATGTAACCTTTTCTGTAACGTTTATTATACAGTATATATAACATTAAATTAGATACTGTCTTTAAAGTTAGTAATTTATATTTATAAAACTAACTAATTGGATAAATTAGTTCTCAAGTGCTGAGCTTAAAGTGGAAATAATCTATTTTCATCTGTTATGCCAGCTTTTCACTTTAAGCATTCTAAATTGTTGGTACTACATGTTATAATTACTATTAAATCTATACATATAATATTATTTCATAATTAAGGTAAGTTACTGACAAAAATAATTTAAAACTTTGTCCAGAACTGTCCAGTAACTGAAATGGCTAAAGTTGTACCTTCGAAGGGCATAATAAAATCTTTTTGCATAACGACTGGTAATAACTTAATTATGATAAATTCAGTATATCTCAATCTCTTTCATCGTCATCTTCATTTTCCAAAGCTTAATCTACTATGTCCAAATCATGAACAGAATGTGTGTCAACACAAAAGTAGTCGCACAAATGCATAGATATAATCGCTACGTTATCAGTTTCCCTTGTTAAGCTCTCACAACAAGTCATTAAAATTAAACCTTTAATTATAAATTATGGTGATTAATTCACATGGATTAGAGACAGTTAAATGGAGTACAACCTTCTTAATATCATGTAAGCGATACTCGTAATATTTCAACACGTAAACTTACAACGTACTATACTCGTATGTATTTTTTTGCAAGTGTCGCGTTACGCTTTGATCTTAATACTCGCTCCATTGAGTGTCATTGAGTTTATTTTATTGTTCCCGTTGTAATTATGTCTTTAACGAATGTGAAGTAGATGGCCTTTATTTTGATTTAAATTCTGGATTAAATACAATGGCAATAAGATTTAATTTATAGTAAGTCACTTTCATAAGTCATGTTAAATTAATATTTTTAATTTTTGATTTTGACTATCATGGCGTATTGTTATTTGTTGTGGATTAGTTGCTTCTCAGGCAGTTATGGGTTTGTTTCCGGCACGATGCAATAACATTATCTACTTTTATAATTGGTACATAGATTTATCTTAGTTTATTTATATTTAAAAGAAATAACCGTGATGCTGAACATCAATATTTTATATTAATCTTTTGAAATGTCAACGTATAATTATAAATATGTTAATTAAAAAATATATGATAGTAAATTTTTTGATAATTGATTAATATTTACCCTTTATTTATATATATATATATATATATATATATATATATATATATATATATATATATATATATATATTATTGTAATCGAGAATTAAAATTAACATAAAACATGATTAAAAATTTCCTTACACATATCGTAGCTATCGACATTACACCGTAAGACAAGCGACGTAATAGATCACAAGTAACTTCATGTTACTTTGAATTAAGGCTGCGAAATTAACGACGTCTTAACGTTCTGTTATAAAGCAATAATCTTTTCGTATAATCAAAAGTAAACAGTTCTTATTTTAATAACAACAGTTGGTTTTAGATTGTAAATATCGATGTTATTATTTTTTATGTACTATACCTATACATTTTATAATATAAAATAGTTTAAACTTAAAACCAATAAAAATATTATTTGAATATCGTGTCGCACTTAATTTTTAATGAAATATTGGGGTTAGTCTTTATTATAATTTATCTATTGTCTCCCCTTTTGACTATTTTTGGACGGTACCTACATTAAATGTATACGGAAATCGAACCTGCGATCACTACATTCAAATTCCCATGCAGTAAACTTTAAAGATTTTTTAAATAAATTCATATTGTATTTAATAATGAAAAACAAAATATTTCAGTTTTTTATTTAAAAACATAAGGTCACTACCACATCTATACATATAATAAAATTGTAACTAAGCCGAATCTGTACATTAAATATTTTTTGGAAAATCTTATTGAAATAAACACTATTATCGATACAGAGGCCAAATCTATAGTTTTTAGGTTTTTTGTCTGTCTGTCTGTTACCGCATCACAGAAAAAACCATTGGAAGTATTTTGATGAAATTTGGTATGGTGATAGCTGATTATCCGGGTCAATATTTAGGATTCTATTTACCACGGAAAAATGTCTCATATCTGAGAAAAAATACAAAAACTGCAATGTAAGAGTATACTGATATGTAAAACCTAAGAATTTGGTTTTTGGTCATCTGAACGCGGGCGGAGCCGCGGGCAATGCTAGTAATATATATTTTCTTTTTATATTCAAAACACGGCAAATGAATATAAATATTGACAACATTCATTTGCTTAATTAGGAGTTACAAGTATCTTGAAAATGTTGCTTTACGTTGACGAGCAACATATGTTTTGCATCTTGCACTATTTAATTTAATCAACACCTTTTTCAATTTTTTTAATCTACTTTAAAAAGAGTATAAATGCTTTTGAAAATTAAAGACCAATTCATAATTATATCCTATATTAATAGGAAAAACATTTAAATTCAATACAATGAGATCTATCTAAAACAATGATCTATCAGAATAAAAAAATAACAAAAGAGCACGATATATAACATTGCAAATATTATATTTTTATCCATAAAAAAACAGCAATCTGTACGGAATAATATCTTAGCATGACAATAAAACCCTTGATATATTATGGACTGAAAACTAAGCATGTGTCCAAAGTTGAACTAAACTTGACCCTCGACCTCTTAGTTATTGACCATATATATGTACGTAATATAAATGCTTACGAAAAATCGTAGCAGATTTATCAAAAGTAGATCTTACATACATAGAAAGTAGACCTTACTACTTTCATAAAAGTTAACTTTTGTATTATTTTTATTACAATAAAATCATAATTATTATTAATATTAGCCCTTAAGAAGAACTATACATAAATTCATACATAATAATATGAATTAAATTCATTGAATTTTAACAAAACATAAACAAAAATGCATCTGAACTTAGTTACCATATTAATTATATTAGTAATTGCATACTAAACTAGATGCAATTTAGAACTAATGCATTGAAGTTATATCCTACAAGCCGCGCCCACGGCACTGCCAGCGAATGTGAAAAAGTGTGACCCGTTCTTACACATATGAGTATACTATATAAGACTTTGCGGGTCCGTTTTGCTCTCATTTCGAATTACGCTTTGCCAAACACAATTAGTTCTCAAATTGTATTAACACGTGATATGTTTTGTGCTTGATATCGAAAGTGACGTATATTAAAATAAAACACATCATGAAATCAGTGAGTATAAAAATTGAATGGTTAATTTTAACATAGTTTTGTAAAACGCGTTGATGTCTTTTGTATGTAAAAAAGTTGCTGTACTTATTTAAACTTTATTAAGTTATGTTCATATAAGGTTTCATTTTACAACTACAATACATAAAATGTATTATGTACGTGTTATAAAATGTTTAAATATATTAATAAAAAATATTTAAATTTTAATAAATATTAAGTGGACTGATTTCAGGATTACTATTTAAAAATATTGTATTAGTGTTCCATTTAAACTATAAACATATAGGTTACTTTAAAATACAACCTGTTAAAGAAATATAACAATATATTACTTAAATAACATTTGCTAATAGTTACCAAATAATTAACTGCTACTACTACTACTAAATTCTCTAGTTTCCATTCCTTTTTTAATTGTTTTAAATAATAATAATCTATGTATATTTCAGATATTATTCGTAGCTGTCGCATTCCTTTCAAATGCACTAGCTTATCACGATCCTGACCTCAACTACCATCTGAGTCAACTACAAAATGCACAAGGTTGTGGTGATTCAGGGTATTCATACCCTGCACCAGCACTTCAATTGTCTTTACAAACCGCTAAAACGACAGCAGCACCTAGATTAATACAATCAGTATCTTTGAGTTCCTCAAATGCTCAAAAAAATGCAGCTGGATATTCACAGTCTGTGTTTTACAATTCTGCGGCGCCTCAAGCTACTTACCAAGCTCAGCCAGCCATCAGCTACCAAGCACCAGTCGTCATTCAAGACGCTGCTGCCTTAGATGCTGAATACTCCGCACAAAGAGAAGAGCATGGTTATGCTACTTCTGCAGGACTAGGACTATCTTCGTCAGCAAGGACTGTCATACCACAAGCCACTTATGCTCAAGCACCAATCATAGCTAAAATAACTGCTGCTCCCCTGCAAGCTAAATTTTCTTTGGCCCCAGCCAAAACCTCATATTATTCTCAAAATGCAATTGCCCAACAAGCTTATTCGAGTGGATCTGCCGCAAAGGCTTCATTGCATTCTTTTACGCAGTCCGCTGGACCTGTAGTTTCTCAAGTATATGCTGCTCCTTCTAGTGGTTATTCCACTTCACCAGCACTAAAAGTTCAATCAGCTCAATATGCTGCACCTTACTCGACTGTTAATCAATACAATCAAGCTCCATTCTCCAGGGTGGCACAATTTTATAAAGTTCCAACAGCCTCCCAATACGCCACCTCATCTGTTTCTCACATCTCTACTCCGGTGGCTCAGTACGGAGCACCTGGTCCTCTTGCCCTACCTCAATATTCTGCACAAGCAATCCAATATGGTGCTCCCTCAATAATTCAACACCGTACTCCTGTTGTGGCTCGGTATTCCGCCCCAATAGTGGCTCAATATTCAAGCCCATTAATATCTCAACAATCGTCTCACGTACACCAGTACTCAGCGCCAGTAGTCAGCCAACAAATTTCCCATGTAGCACCAGTGGCAGTTACCTCAGTAGCATCTAAATACTCCAGTGCAGGCCACTCAGCCAAAAATGTACATGCAGAATTCGTGGAAAATTACGTAAGTATTATATTTCTATTCTTAACCATTTGTATAAAAATTTAGAGCTTAAAAAAGCTTTTGGAAAGTAATTATTTTACACATATAATTAAGTTTATGCACTCAGTATATCTCAGTATATCCAAAAAAATCTATTCATTTTAGTTTACTTTAAACACAGCAACGACTCTATTTACCCACAGACTTTATTAATTATCAAAACCTGATATCAGATTTTCTTTACTTATAACCAGAATCTACTAAAACCAGTCAATCGCTTGGAACTTATTTTGAAATATTAAACACCTCATGATCTAATAATTCTCACAACGAGTCATATTACACCCTACGGGGTATTACTCTGAGTGTTGCATCACCTCTCGTAATTGATAAAAAAATTTGAAATGACGGGTGACCAAGAAACTTCAAACAGGTTCTAAGACATCAAAATAGAGATTGATTTCAATCAAAAATATATATATATCTTAGATTTTATAAATCTATTAGAAAACTATTTATTAACTTAATATTGTATATAAAGTTAACATTGTAAACTATTAGCAATACTTATTGCCAATATAATAGAAGTCATGACCTATTCTCATTTTATAAATTCGTACTCACAAGGATACAGACAACACCCACAATAGATGATTTACCATTCGACGTTTATCATTAATAGCACTATGAAAACGAAAATTTAGTAAAATTATTGGCTAATCTTCACTCCACTTGCGTGCGTCTTAGTCCTACATGCATTTTTATATACAATATTACGACCCGCACTCGTTTAAGGAAAATATATTTTTAAAATAAAAAAATACATACATATAACGAGTGCCGATAGTAGGAAAATCGGTTCTCTCTTTTGATTTTTCAGAACTCATTATTATTAGTAAGAAGTTTTCTTTTAAATTGACCAGAGGAAAAACTCTGTATTGTTTTTAAGTATAGAGATTAGGAACGTTAGTTCTATAAAATTATATCATAGATTTTTGAATATTTGACTAATTTGAAGAATTCTATTTTATTTCAATTTCAATATTTAGTTAATATTCACTCAAATATTCTTAATATTAATGAAATTAAAAATATATCATACTTCTTTAATTTTAAAATTTAGCAAATTTATAAAAAAAATTATTGAATACCTTGTATTTGTGTATTTATACCATATTTTTAATATAATATAAGATAGGTAATTTATTTATATTTTTTATTTATTTATTTGATTATATCTGTATGTCCTTAAGGCCTAATTTGGCTTGTGTATACATATACATGCAATGGCGTCCTTAGGAGGTGGCAAGCAGGGCAACTTGCTTACTTGCTTGCAAAGTGCTTGAAAAGTTAGAAGTGCTCAATCTGCAAAAGAACGGGGAAATCCGCTCACGAGCACTTCTCGACAACCTTAGCCGACCACGCTAGTGGGAGGCGAGTCACCGTCTGCTAAGTATTGAATCTGAGACTGTTAAGAAGGTGGATATCCGGTAGTCTCATCAAATACCTCAGTTTTGTAGCCCATGCAAACTCCATTCCATAGACTCTTTTAATTGTCCATATTTTCTATAGTCCCTAAGCATTACCCGGACCATATTTGAGCATTTCCATATCGGTTACTCAACAATTCCTTATCGGTTACTCAGAGATGGATGCCGGCTGATGCGTCATATTAAACATTTAAATCTCTTAAGCACTATAAAAAATGCTGCCCTATTTTCGAAATTTTGCATAAAATTCATAGTTTCGATAAAAAAAATATTTTTTTAGAAAAATGCAAAAAAAATATTATAAGTGATACCAATTTTTCGAAAAATGTACCTACTAGGTAAACTTTTTAATCATTCATTTTTAGAAAATCAAAAAAATCATTTTCGATAACGTGAAGACAATTTTTTTTCTCAACCTCCAAATTTTGGCGCCCGTAAAAATTTGCTGCCCTGGGCTCTAGCCCCGAGTGCCCCTAGTGTAAATCCAGCGCTGCTAAAGAGATATAAATAATGTCCACTATCTCTGAAAAATTATTTAAAATGAGCTAATAGCTTTAATAGCAAGTCAGGCAAAGACTAAAAATGTTGACAAAATAATTTTGTCTTCTTTGTGCTTGTTAACTTTTCTAAATTTCCAATATACAATTTTAAAAATGTAAATTTATTTATTTATAACTTTGACATTTCTCGTCAAGCATCAGCATTAAAAATGCTTTTAATTCACATAAATTCCCTAACGGACAAGGGCCTCGCAAAGATCTACTGACCTGAACCTCGCATGGCTAAGGCCGCCCCTGTATACATGAAGCATGTCATTGCGTTTCAATGTAAATGATTCTTTCAGTACCTATAAATAACACTCCTATACACCTATTATGTATCCCGATCATAAGTATATCATACTTTTTTAAGATACATTCTGATTAGATCCTAAATAATGTCAATCTTAGTATATTTTAATTAGTTATAGTAGTAATTAATTTATATTATCTTTATTTTCTGACTTTAAATATTTATTCTAAATTATTAGACATCACGTAATATTTACGACATGTTATTTATTGAGAGCAAACTCGAATTTCAATGAAACGTTACAACTTACAACAAGTGTAATAAACTGGTAGCAGTCTTAAATTATGCATATCAAATGATATACTTATAATGGTAGCAACTTCTTATTAATATTAGACCTACATAAGTTTATTATAACATACTGTAAATAAATCTATACATATAATAAAATTGTAACTTAGCCGAATCTGTACATTAAATATTTTTTGGAAAATCTTATTGAAATAGACATTATTATCGATATGAAGGCCAGAGGCCGAATCTATAGTTTTTAAAAATTTTATCTGTCTGTCTGTTACCGCAGCACAGAAAAACCACTGGAGGGATTTTGATGAAATTTGGTATGGTGATAGCTGGTTATCCGGGTCAACATATAGGATACTTTTTACCGCGGGAACATATTTAATTTTTGAGAAAAAATACAAAAACTGCAATGTAAAGAGTATAACTACTATGTAAAACCTAAGAATTCGGTTTTTGGTCATCTAAACGCGGGCGGAGCCGCGGGCAATGCTAGTATAAACTAAAAAACGTTACTACTGACAGCCCTTATTTTGCTTAAATCGACAACTATTTTCTATATTTGTATATAATATCTACCATACATTATAATTATTTCACCTTTAAGGGTGAAGATATAATTTACATAAAGGTACTCCACCTTTGAGGTACAACCTCTTCGTTAAATAAAAATAATGAAAATCTATTCACAATTGGCGAAGTTATCGCCTAACATACCCACAAATAATACTGACTAAGTACGTTGTCCTTTTTGGAGTCGATCAAATAAGAAACAATCTCTTAGCCCTTAGAATACCTCCTGCATGTGAATATTTTACTGATAATGAGTAGAATACAAAACTTGACAAAATTATTAATTAACTAACCAATGATAAAATAATATACGTAGATAAAATAAGATTACACAATTTTTACGTTACGAGTTCATACGAATTTCTACGTTTGGTTCCTAAGAAGATTACAAGCAACTTCTTAAATAATAATTACGCCGCAAACATGTCACCTGGTCAATTAGAATGAATGAATACCTATACCTATATTTTATTTTTGTAAAATAAAAATACAATATATCTATGCTTTTTTCATTTTGCAAGTTCGAAAATCCTAATGATTTTTTGAAAAGTTAACATTAACTATTTAAATAAAATAATATCGAAATACTTCCTTTAGTTTTGCAAACTAGATCAAATATTGTAATTGCTTTAAGGAACGTGATTTATAAATAATACAAGCTGGACGATAAATGTTCTCACTTCTCATGAAATGATGAAATTCGTGCATTCTAAATAATTCCGATATAATTTCAATAGGATCTACCTACATTTTATAAGTCGTTGAAATGTTGATATTCAGTCGTTCTCACCTATAATTAAGGTACTACTCTATATGTTTTATTTTCCGTGTATGTTATAATGTGTTTAATTTGTACTTTGTTGGTGGTCTAATAAATAAAATAAATAAATAAGGAACTGATTCACGGCATACCACTTTCACTAAGCTGATGGGTTGGATGATATACAAACCACAAATTATGCTACTAATTTCTAGCCAGGAAGAGGAAACGAATTATTCTGTTATCAATTTTAACATACCTAATAATTGCACGTCTATTTTAATTTATAATTTTTTACGGCAATACGAGTATTTTTACAAACTTTACATATGGAGATGTTTCGATTTTCATTTTATGGTTTAAAGTTTATTTAAGTCGCCTTCCATTTAATTTTTATGTTCAAATATTTCAGGATGCGCATCCTCGTTATGCGTTCGAGTACCACGTGAACGATCCCCATACCGGAGACATTAAGCAGCAAAAAGAAGAACGCGACGGTGACGTCGTCAAAGGTAATCTATTCATTTACTCGTACTTATTTAAAATTCAGTTTATAAAAAAAAAATTCTACTACCTATTATGAATTTATAATCTCGTCACAATTTGTCCGTTTGTATACATGTTGGTTACATACTTTTCGACCTCCGGCGCCCGATAAGGGTGAACATGTATGTATGTAGGTTACTAGTCAAAGATTCACAATATTACTGGTTTTCATTAACACTGATCTAGAAGTTTTAATGATCTCATTAAAACATCTGGATCAACATAAAATCTAGACATCTGGACAATATAAAAAAATACTATAAAAATGTTATAATTAAACAAAACATGATGTTATAAACATGTTCTGTATCTTTATACTTTACTAGTTGATTTCTTATACAAACTTTCATCCCCATTTTCACCCCCTTAAGGGATGATTTCCGGGATAGTCTCCTATGTCCTTCCCAGGGTCTAAAACTATATTCTTACCGAACTTCATCTAAATCGGTTCAGTAGATCCAGAGATTACCTCCTATAACCTCACAAACTCACAAACTACATATTTATAATATTATTAGTATACTAAAGCTCAAATAAAGGAAAGCTCTACATCAGTATCTAAATGCCGATGGTATCGCACTTAACATTACAGTGCTTAAGCCTTTCGCCATCTACTTTATTAGACGGTGACAGCTAAAGGAGTTTTAATTAATCCAGGTCAGTACTCCTTGGTGGAACCGGACGGCTCGGTGCGGACGGTGGACTACGTTGCCGATTGGGAGACCGGTTTCCACGCAAACGTTCACAATAGCAAAGATAATCAACATTAGGCAGTGCTTGTAAACTACGAGTCTAGTTACCATTTGCGATGCATTAATCATTCTATATAGCAGCACATTGCATTTTTCTCCAGCATAATCAACAAAACCAAACAAACAGATTTCATTCCTAAATTTGGATTTTAAACTAAAATGTTCACTTATACTGCACTTTTTGCTTTATAAAAATTATTAAATGTATCTAATTTGAACTTTTATATATCTTGAAACTGTTATAAACTAATCTAAGTAAGTTTTACTCTTAGTTACATATTTTGTTTCATATAAATTATTTATAATAATTTATAATTAATTAGATATTTCATCAAAACTTTCTTAATAATGCATAAAAATGATTTTACATTATATAATCTTTTAATACACAATTTAATAGATTTATTGCAGCATTATTGAAATTAGTATTTTTCCACATTTTCCTTTGTGCCATAGAAAGTAGTAAATGTAACGCTTACATATCTAATAAGATAAGCTTATTCTGTCTGTAGTTTCGTAGTGTTTAGTAGTAAATTTTTATTGTAAAATTATTTAGAATTAAGTATCACGTCAGTTTTTCATATATGATCATTTTTTTTTTCGTTCAAATATTGTCGCCATTATTTTCATTTAAATTTTTTACATAATTTAAATAACTTTCATTTGTTATCCACATTATATTTACGTTTGTCAAAAGTTAAAAGTCTGATGTACCTAAATAGTGTATAAATTATAACTCTTCGTTTGTAAATAAAATTTTATTAGAATAAAAAAGCAAATATATTATTTTTTTATTTCATATCACAATTTACCCTGAAACATGCCTATACTATACAACTAAATTATCCTATGGAATAACGAATTTTATTACTTCTTTTCCATTATAGTAGCACTTGGGGCAGGCAAAGTCAGGATCCGCAGCTTTGTTCGCCTGCAAAAAATACATAACATAAACTGTATTTAAAAGTACCTATCACTCCCGTTAAAAATTAGGGTAAATGTTTGTAAACTGTGCTGATCTCATAAAAAAAAAGTTAGTTGGTCTGGTGAATAAATGGTAGGAAATTTTAGATGCAATGCTAAATACTTTATTTAAAACTTTTATAGCTAGAAAAAATACAAATCTATAATAAATATATACCAATATTATTACTTATACTCACTGTTAAACAATAGTAGCAAAATATATGAGAACATCCCATAACATGTGGCAGTATAGGTTTTTCTGAACAACATGCACATTTAGTGTACAGTGTCATTGATGCTGGACTTGTAACAGCAGATGGACCTACACGATTTCTCCACCACATATATTTCAATATCTTTGACATTCTTTGCTTCAAGCCAAACATATTTACTAAAGAAAGCACTGTTCCAATTAACTCCTAAAATATACATATATATTCAATTTTAACAGCCCAAAAGAGGGTTAAGTGTTTGACCTGTATGTATGTATGTCGGATCCTATGATCGAATGTAATTCCGAAACTTCTTAACCGGTATCGATTATTCATACGTCGTTAAATTAATCTTGATAACGCAAGTGTTATATGCAAATAATGAATAATGACAGGTTTCAGGCGACAATGTGTCTTCAAAAAAATCTTCCAAAACCTATCAAGTGGGGTATCAAAATAAAGGTTTTTAAGAAGTGATCAAAAAAATATATACAACTAATATGTTTAAATATAATTTGAAATAAGAAATTGCTTAATAAAACTCCAAATTTCTACCTCGTCATAACAACAAAGCTGTAAATAAAAGAATATTTACAAAACACATCCCCACTGTGTAAAAAGCAAACTAAAAAGGTGGAATGAATCGCAGCAAGAATAACAAATAGTCATTATTATGTCTCTGCTGCTATGAGCTCTGCTTGCTTAGTCAACTTATTTTCATATTTTCACACAGTGGGTTTTTTTTATTTTTGTAAATATATTTTTTATTTTATATGGCTTAGTATTAAATCACTTACTAAATTATTACTTACAAATAATGACTTACTATTAAATTATGCCATAAAAGCTCTCGAGTCCAGGAAAAGTCAGTTAAATCTTCCCTTGTTAATTTATTGGCTGTTAGTTCCAGACCTAATATAAAATCAATAAGAGCTGGATGTTTACCACTCTGAATAAATCTCAAAAAATTAAAAATATCTCCAATTAGTTGAAAAGTCTCCAGTTTTGTTAATAAATTTTGTACCTTAATATTAGAAGTAAAACTATATATTGCTCTGTCTTTTAGGTACCTTAAACCAATCATATAACCAAAATACCAATACAACTTTGTCCTTGAAAAGTTATCCGTTTTATATTTTAAAGAAAGCATTTGTTGTCCAAAAGAACTATTTTTATCATATATAGAATTTTTAAATATCCATGTCCTGATTAATAAATCAATCTCAGGAAGAAAAGGTTGTAATATTCCAGGCTAGAAGAATAGATCTGCGTTAATAATTAATAAATAAAAAAAACTAAATAAGTAATAACACTTTAAAATCAGACATTGACATACCTCAAAATATTTTGTGGCCTGAAAAATACAGTGCTTAAACAGTTCTTCTAACTCCCTGTCTAACTGTTGAGAATCAAGCTAAAACAATGTAACAAATTATTAAACTGTAAATATTGATATAATGCGCCTAATAAATCCTTGTAAAATGTGTACCTGAGTTACACGAGGAATGTAAGTAATGGACATTTTTAAAAAATGCTTTTTGTGTAATATCTATTATTTTGTAATTTTAGTAATATTAGTTTCAATTTAGTTTTAATAAGATGTGCCTTTTAACATTTTTTAATTCCCAGCCCCTAACATTTATCAATAATAATTAACTTTATATATGTAGCAATATACTCTATGAATTAACAAATAAATATTCCCAGTCTATATCTATACTCTTTGATAATAACTATCAACGAGTAAAAATGTCAATTTCGAAACACAGATAATATAACTATATTTAATTTCAATAATGAACTGAATATTTATGGTTATCTGTAGAATATAATATGAATAATACAAACAGGTACTTACCTACTTAAAAAACAATCAATAAAGTTTCATTTATTACCACTTTCTTATTTTCAATAAAGCGTCAAAATTTTCCTAGGATGACTGTATGTAAGAAGCTTGCACTTAACTCAAAATCATTTCGCAATTCAAAAATTCTCTCAAATCTTCATTAATCGGAATAAGATTCGCCAGGTACAATATTTTATTTATAGTATCACTACTACTTACTACGTACTACTTACTACGTACTTCATGTCAAAATGAGTATTTCAAGTGAAAACATTTTTTTCTCAGGTTGGATGGAAGCTTACGACGGGAACTTCTATTTAAGTGTATGATAAAACAGTTATTAATTGATTATACTGGCCACACTGACGACACGAACAAACAAATTATGATACCTTTTTAAATCGGGCAATTAAAAATGACGAGATTGGTCAGGCCGAAAAATAATAATAAAAATTTAATTTAAAATAGAAAGAAGAAATAAAAAAAGAAGGGACTGGTTGTCGGGGGGTTGACATGGGTGGTTGCGATCCGTGATTTTTAACTGGAGCGAAAGAAATAAGAAAATGTTGAGAATAAGTGTTTTTTTTAATAATTTGTAACTAAAACTAGTTAAAATATATACGTTTTGAAACATGGTGCTGGCTTTTCTTGAGATATCTTACACTTGGAAACTTATAAATGCCAGTTCCTTTACAACCAAAGGCTACACAAAGACCCATACTTTAGTTTTTTATAAAAAAACTGTAAATTTTAAGCAGTTTCAGTACTACGTTCAGCAGATTGACAGTACGTTTGGTAACAAACTTTTGGCGCCCTCTAAGCGTAACTGATTGACAGTTGTTTTCCCTATTTACCGCGTTTTCTTAGTGTTGACTGTTGGCAACACTACGTATCATATGACGTCAATCGTCACCAAAACGTCACTGAAGTCTGAACTTGAAGTGTAAAATGTCGACTTCTGACTGAAATGTACAAATGAAAGTGTTCAAATTCTATGTTGTAAATAGATTAGATGTGTATAAATTCGCCCAACTTTACTTAATATCTTAATATTTATAGTAAAGGTGTTATGGAAGTTTAATTTGAAAGTATATACAAGGCAGCGACATGGTTGTGTCACCGCAAAGCCCTGCTAGCGAAACCCAAAGCGTACAAGTAAAAAAAATCAACATGGCGTCCAAACAAACTTCAGTAGCCGATACGAGAGCTGAACTTGCCGAATTAGTAAAGAGAAAGGCAGAGGTGGCTGTGAGTGTTCGAACAGAGAAATTTAATATATTTATTGGCGGTGAGCTGCATCCCTACCGGCAATTTGCAAAACTAACTTCGACCTATAAAAACACTTGTGTGTGCATAATGTTTATAAAAATATAAACTCGGGTTTATTACGAATTGTAAATGAATAAGAATTAAGAAATATTATTCTTAATTTGTAGGTCTGTAAAGTGTTGCTAAATCTAAAAAGTTACCAGGGAAAGCTGTTAGCCACCTATTCTTGCTCATTATTTCTTTGAACTTATATAAATAAATTATATTTTTCTAGGAAACATTGGCTAGTTTAGAACGCCAAATATATGCATTTGAAGGATCATATTTAGAAGACACACAACTCTATGGCAATATTATACGAGGCTGGGATAGATATCTTGCTACAAATAAAAGTACTAACTCAAAAGCCGATAAACGTAACAGAAAGTTCAAAGAAGCTGAAAGATTATTTTCAAAATCTTCCATAACATCTATGGCAGTAAGTTTGACTACTTCTCATGATAAATTACGAGATATTTCATAATTATTGAAAACCTTTTTTGTTCCAGGCTGTCAGTGGACTAGTAGATCCCGCTGAAGCTAAAAGTAAGTATCACAAAGAGATAACTTACTTACAATATAATCTAAATTTTATTTTGTTTCTAATAATATGCATTTTTAGATGAAAGAAATAGTGAGACTGAATCTCAAACAAATGAAGACTCATCTGATACACAAATAAGTACTAGTATGATAGGAACATTGAATCATACCACTATACATGGCTCTACTGAAAGTATCGCATCAAAGCCTTCTGGTAAACAACACACTAATGGTAGTATTGAAAAAACTATTACAAGTGCTCTTACTAAGCAAAGTGTAACACAGAAAATTGCATCATCATCAAATGTTCTTCAGAAAGCCTTTGGAAGTGACAATAAGATGTTATCAGCTGTTGGTTTAGATAGTAGACCGAGTACACCAAAAGAAAAAGAGAGTGGAATTGGCTTAATAAATAAAGGAGATTCTACTCCCAATTCATTAAAACATAAACTATCAAACAGTAGCAATAATAGCAACATTAAGAAAAATAACAATAAAAAGGCAAGACATAGATAACTATATATAGTATATATATATAAAAGAAACGAACATGTTACTTACTGTTATCCAAAGAGCCTGTAGTGTGCCTATGGATACTGAAATGTTATCATTCAATGAATGGGTCAATAAAATTACTTTACCAATTTGTTTTTATGGTTTATTTTTTACATCTTAATTATAAGCATGATTTATATTATGTAAGCTTATAGTTTACTTTGTTATAGTCTGATTTAACTCTGCGGAATTCTGACATTTCAGAAATTTTGTCAGCTTTTAAACATTGTCACTAAAAACGGAAAGCATTTTAGCAAAATAAAAAAATAAACCTTTCTTGAATTTAAGGTTTCAATTAGAAAAACTAAGACTTAAAAAATTATTCATAACTATAATGGTAATTATTTTTTTATTATCATATTATCGAAGTTAGAATAATTATTAAGGAAATTATTTTTCTATTACAGGAATCCCTGTTCAATAATCATAGGTTGCAAGCCTTTTTTTAGGAAAACCCCGTTGTTTGTAAAATCTTTGCAAAAAGTCCCAAAAAGACAGGTCCACAATGACCGTTCACAATTTTGTATTATTGTTTTTGGCATGATTCTTTTATAATCCGAGTGGATGGTGACGACAAGGATGATATAAGTAATAATTATTAGTAAATATTTTCATTTCTTATATTTCGTTTTACTCTGTTTTTTTTTCATTTAACCATTAAAAGAATTACATTATAGTTAGTGTGCATTGAATGCACAAAACAAAGACTATTTACAATGTCATACATATAGTTTAATTTATCTAATTCTGTTTCATATTTTTGGTTATTTTATATTAAAAATACAAAGCTTATTAAAAATAGCAAAGGTTTATGTTATCTGTATTGTCAAAGAATGATAGCTGTCATATTTCCGTGGAATTAAAAATCAGACTATAGTTCAAATAAATGTTTATAGATGGTGTAATATGTATGGATTGGTTTTTGCATTCATATAAAATCCTATACAAAATTTGGATTACCCTAATTTACATTATTTTTATTTGTTTAAATAGAGCACTGATCCACAAACTAGAACTTTTTATTTTAAAAAACATGGGCATTTCATGTGAAGCGGACAACGAAAAAAAGTGAGGTTCTGAAATTCAGTCATATTAGGCATATTAATTGTACTTCTAGTTTTCAAGTAATGGGATTCTAAAGAATTGATCTGATTGATGGAAAGATTGTTTTGGAACAGTTTTTCATGTTGAGGTATTTAGTAATAAAATAATAAATGTAGTGTTTTATTTCTAGAAATTTTACTGTTCTTTTTGATGTATTATCAGATTCCAAATTTGAATTATTTTTCTAGTGTTAAACCGGTAAATGTTTTTTTTAATAACTTCTACTATTTTATTTTCATTTTTTTTACTGCACAATAAAGAATAAATTAATATATATTATATCACGATAAAAATTGCAGAATGGGACCTTCATTAATTTAGGAGATAAATCAATTACAGTACGTAGATATCACATTGAACGGGGTACCTGGCGCTCGTTAAAGCGTGCTGGTCGATGTTAAGCCACATTAAAACGCAGATTATATTTTAATAATATTGAATATATATTACTCTCTATTTATTTGTTTCCTTGTAAGGTTATTTAATATCTAAATTTAAAATAAAATGCATTATTTTGAACAAAAATATATTAAGAAACCTAGATCAAAATAAAACATTATTTTACATGATATTTTCGTATAGGTATTGTAACAACAAAATATGGATATTAATGCCATCTATTACTTCCGAAATGAATATGATCTTGAGATGCCTTTTTTTATCTCCTGTTAATTTTACAAAAATTTCAATAAACAATCAATACATTAAATGCCATTTATAGACATTTCTTTGAACTAACTTCGTTCCTATTAAGACGCCACGACAGAACACAAAATGAAAACAGCGCCATCTGTGCATACATAGGGAGCATCTATGCATGCATAGTACAGGGAGTGAGAAAGATAACGATTATGCCATCTGCTGGGAATAAACACAAACATAGTGATGGTAAACAGTATTAGTTTTGTATTATCAGCGTTTTTATTTAATTATTTTTTGTTAATTGAAATAAGTGTTTGTGATATCTTATAATATATATGTTGAAATTTCATAGTTTTCCCGAAAGTTCATTGAACACTGCGTGGATAACCTTCGAACGTCAAAAATAGATAATCCTAGTAAAAAAAACCTTGTGTAAGTAGTCTTCTAATAAAAAAATATATTAATTTTAATTATTATTTTGTATATATAATCAATATGATATTACAGTTGGCAGGCAGACAAGTTCTTTTTTGTTTCCATAATAAAAGATTATTATCAAGCTAAAAATAATATTTTTTAATTAATGTTGAAAATAATAATAATCAGTTTTTTTTTTATTTCAAGTGATTACAAATCTATACATATAATAAAATTCTAACTGAGTCAAATCTGTACATTAAATATTTTTTGGAAAATATTATTGAAATAGACATTATTATCGATACAGAGACCGAATGTATAGTTTTAAGAATTTTTGTCTGTCTGCCTGTCTGTTACTGCATCACAGAAAAATTACTGGACGGATTTTGATGAAATTTGGTATAGTCATAGCTGATTATCCAACATATAGGATACTTTTTACCACGGAAAAATAACTCATTTCTGAGAAAAAATACAAAATAATGTAAGAGTATACTAATATATAAAACCTAAGAATTTGGTTTTTGGTCATTTGAATGCGGGCGGAGCCGCAGGCAATGCAAGGTATAAAATAATTTTATATGTACCTACTTCAAAATTTATAAACATCTTTAGCATTTAGTTTTTAATTTTTTATTCTGTCAAAGTTTAAAATACTTTTCAAAAAGCTTAAATATTACCAGATTTCTTCTATTTTCAATATTACACAGTTAATTTGTAAAAATATTTTTTAATACTTATAATAATTAACACAATGTAAACATTAGAAACACTGGTTGGAGCGACAACTGTGCAGGTTATGACTGATAGCTTATTTTCATCTTCTATTTCAATTACATTTAAAACATGACCTGATTTAAATAATTGTTGGCCTTTTTTATTATTTTGACCTCTAATCTGACCATTTTTTATTTGTAAAAAACCAAATTCTTTTTTTGCATAATTTAAGCATAACTAATTTTATTTATTACACTGCTTACAACACTATGTTTTCTTATTTAACACCAGAGCGCTCTACTTTCGATAGAGGTGTTGCCCTCTATAGTTTGCGTACGATCCCTATAATATGACCTAATTATTGAATTTTTAATCAGTAAATATTATTTAAAAAAGCATTCTTACAATGTCCATTTATTTGTGCTCTTTAAAACCAGAATTAACATTTTAGGGACCTACTATTCTTCTTTTATCAATTTTACATAACAAATCCAAATAAATTTAACGGCATCTATTAATATTTATTAGAACAATTTTTTTGTTGGTCTTGATAAAACCTTATACTAAAATCAATGTAATAAAATGTATATTCTAATTTAAAAAAAAACAACCATATGATGTAGTTTTTAATGTATGTCTATAAATGGTGCTGTTTGAATTTAGTAGTAGCTTTTGGGTACCTTTTTATTATATTATATTCAAATTCAGACAAAATTAAATATCAGACAATTGGGGGTAATTATTTTATTTATAATAAATAGTTAACATTTGTTAGACTTACCTTAAACTATAAAACATACAACATATTTGGCATCAATAAATAAAAAATAACTAAATTAAAACCATTTAGTCACTCCTATTGTCCACTGATCGTAGAAAAGACTGTTTAAATCTGGATTCTGAAAATTAAGCAATATTATAGTTACTAATTAAGATCATAAAATAACATTTACTAGCGTTTTAAATGAATTTGACTAAGTACTTAATATAGCACAAAAATCAGTTTAACAAAGTTACACTTACGTTTCAAAACATTTGGCAAATCTCTTATAGGACCACAGAAGCGTACTGTCATGTAGTATATTAATGGTAGTAGAGATATAATCCCAGCACAACACAAAAATACAATCTCAGGTGTTCTTCTAAGTTTGCAGCAATTAAGACTTTTACTCCATATTGAACGAGTTGCATTCATCTACAAATAATAAAAATATATTTCTTTAATTTTAGACATATATAAACGTAAAGAAAATAATAAAAGAAATCATCTGTAAGTCTTTTTAGACCTAAAAATAATTTTAGATTAAAAGAATACTTACGGAATCAACTATATCCATACAGACACTATCAACACCAATTGAATCAGAACTTAATGATTTATAAAATTCATCTAACTGGAGATATGATTGCATACATCTATTACAAACATCATTATTCTGAGGATACATATTATCTACTATGCACTTCATGGTATCATTGAACATTTTATGAAAACTTATGGTACTATTTTTAAGGGAAGGTATTCCATGATTCCAATCAAAACAACCTAAAAATGAATTAAAATACTAAGTAAATAAAAATATAAAAAGCCACTTGCATAATTTAAATTATCACTGCTTGTTTAATACAATATAAAGTAATAATAATTACCATTGCACTTTCCTTTATTCCATACAGACAATATATTATCATGGTATTCCTGAACTGCATTTAACCTATCATGTGATATGAATACAGATCTACATGACGTTCCATTAACTGTTGTATTTAATAGTTCTTGATATTTATCACGAAATTTAACATATTGTTCAACACATCTCTCACACACAGTTATTGGTCTTGCATTTAATATTGAACAAAGTGTTAAATTAGAAGCATGTTGAGCAAAAACATCCAAAATTTCATAGCATTGGTTTGGATAAGGAAACAAATATCCTTCACCATTGTACTGCCTGCAATTATGTACAGAATAAATTGATATAAATTGTAAATATCATTGAACTTTTTTTGCACTGTTTTCTAATAATGGTAATGTTATACTTACAAAAATACATTGGACTGTAGGTGATTATATATTTCAAAATTTGCCTTCAATATACCAATAGGGCAAAGAACGAACAATAGATATAATTTATACATTTTTTATCTAATAGATATTATCGTATGTTCAACTTTAGGTAACTATTTAATAAAGTGCAGTTTAGTTTTATAAACTTATTACAATATAATAACTCTACATTAAACCTAACATATTTTTGTTTTGAGTTTTGATTTCTCAATTTTCATTTCTCAAAAATAACACTGACACTGTCAATTTGACAGTGGCATTTAACGTCACATGTGCTTGGAGAAGATTTCTCGAAAGGAGGTCGATACACGTATGGTCTATTTACGTTCAGTCAGGTTAAGCAATTTATTGTGATATTTCTTTTATACCTGGTTTTTTGCTTCCATTGTATTCGTGCCTTACCTATACAATGTATGAATTGTTATCTGGAAGTTAGACCAGCTGCAGGAAGAATTCAGAAGGAGTGCATCCTGCAGTGGTCCTGACCGACAGATGGATTTACACACAGCCTTAACTGCTGGTGGTAGAAACGTGAAATTTGGAGGACGTATTTCTTATACAGGCATGGACCGATTAAAAAGGATTTTCCGAAATACATTCTCTCAGTGGGTAAAATAGGGGATAAAAGATTGTGCGAAACTCTGTCATTCTTAATGTGAAATACACAGAAAGTGGTGTTTAGCTTTACAATAAAAAATAAGAAATATATTTATTTGGTTTTTTTTTCGAAATTCATCCTTTAAAGGGGTAAAAGAGGGTAGATAAGTTTATATGGGCAAAGAATTATTTATGTTACTTGAAACTTGGCATCAATGCTCTTCAATACAGCTAAATAAATACGTATGTAATACTTTCTTACATTTACGCGAATGTTTGACATTTTAAATAAAACTATCTTTTCGGATCATTTCGCAGATTTCTTTTGATTTTTGGTTCCCGACGTTTCGAATGCTGTAAGCATTGAATACGTATTTTAGCATCTGTCAAAATTCAATCCCAAATGGGTAAGTGGGAGATGAAAGTTTGTATGAAACTCTGTAGTTAATATATAAAAAATAAAAAAAATAAATTCACCTGTAGGCTATTTAAGGGTTTTAAAATTATTAGTCACTGTAAAATGATGTCCACATAATTAATTTATAATAATTTTGGTCGTCTTATTGCTTTAACCCACAATTTCTTCAGTTTCTTTCATTTGAGAACAAATGAGATCCATTTTCTTTGCATCCTGGCACTGTACAATTTGTCATTTTGATGAAATTTTAAATAAAATGAAAAAAAATCCATCCACAATATAGTTTTACAATATACTGAGGGCAGTAGTGATCGTGACATCTGGCGGGATAAAAAAGCAAAATTCTTTCCCTATGAGTTGAAGATTATAATTATATCAGTGATAACAAAACTTTTTAATTTTATAAATAATGTACCAGTTGCGGACAGAATATATCAGTGGAATGGAGAAGACATGAAAGAGATTGTTCGATATATCAAGATCATGAACGAAATGGCTAATTCGTTCATGATCAAGATTAAGTTTTTTATCTTCTCAATAAGCTATGGGTACAGCCTTAACCTTTGACGTTGACACTTGAGTTTATATTGTTAACTTGACGTATATCTTTATTTGAAAAATTGAAAATATTAATGTCTCATGTGTATGAAAGGAATAAAATTGAGATTTATTTAATTCAAAATAAACTTAAAGCATTGGATTCATTTAATTCATAATAATAATGAACATATGACAGTAGTAGTATTTCTAACATAATTTAAAGAAAAAGATACGTAAAAATTACCAATTTTCGGCTACTTAAAGTATGTAATATTATATTTTTTAATAATGGAAGTTGCTGAACCTACACCAGAAGCTTTACAAAGAAAACTTTATTTTTTATTAGAACAATTACAAGACATGGCAAGAGAATTACCACCGTACGTTTTATTGATCTTTGATAAAGGCATACAATTTTATACAATTTTAATAAATATAAATAATTTATATTTATTAAAAATGTATGGTACATTTTTACAGAAAATATCAAATGAGGGTGCCTATTGAACTTTTGTCTGGATTAGCAAATTGTCTTTTAAATGATACTGTATTTGAGATTGTTAAAGGATTAATGGAAATTCAGCATGTTACTGAAAAACACCTATTTCAACAAAGATTTCATATTATTAATAAACATACTTGTGAGTGTTATTTTTTTTATTTAATTAAATATAATTCATGGCAAAATATGTAAATGTAATAAAATGTCTTAAAGCCTCTGTTTTATTACAGTGGAAATAAAAGAAATGATTAATTCTACACCAAATCCAGAACAACAAGAAGTTAAAAGAAATGTTTTACATCGAAGGCATAGGGAGGAACTCAAGCAAACAGATATGAAACTAGTTATTCAATTAGATCAGAAGGTAATTTAAAAATATTGATGTAATATTGGTTTTTCTTTAATTATCTTGTATTTTTCCATTTTCGTCAATATTACTGGTGCTTATTTTACAGGTGAGTGACCAGCAAGACACTTTAGAAAAGGCAGGAGTACCAGGATTTTTTGTTACTAATAAACCTTTAGAAATTAAAGTGCAAATGTATCTTCTTGACTTCATATTAAGATTAAGTAAAATGGATATACCACAATATTGTAAATAAACTTTATCATTAAAGGTATTGTTATTATTTAAACATACTTTTTACAAAATTTGTAATAAATTAACAATTAAATTTAGATTATTTTTAATTATATACTACATATATATATTATTCTTTTCTCATAGCTCCACCCCTGTCAAATCTGAGAATGCATCATGAGAAAACCACTGGACAGATTTTGATGAAATTTGGTATGATGATATCTGGTTATCCGCATCAACATATAGGATTCTTTTTACAAAGTTCTCTTTAAAATATCTCTTAGAAAACTATACTAACCATTGAAATGTATCTAGGAACTTGCACTGGCAAAATATAATAATTTTAATAATAATTTTACTATAAAATACTGAAGAGCTGTGGTAAAATTTGAATTTCAAGAGAAAAGATTTGTAGAAGTTAGCTCATCTAAATAGTCCAGTCGAAAAATTTTGGCACTAACTTTTCATTTTAGATATAATGTAGTTTGAGTTGGGTGTGTTTGAGGTTATAATGATACAGAAACAATGTGTAAGGGTAATTTTTTTTTTTTCAAATTTTATTTTTACTCGAAAACGGTAAAACCTAGACAGAAAAGTTTTAGTTAAAATGTGTAGAGCTTAAAATTTTACATAAAAATGGTTTCATAACTTTTTTATCTCCTGTCAACATAACTAAGTTAGGCAGGTTTTAAATTTAAGTGATGAACATTAAAAAATTGTTGGTAGTAGAAAAATAAGAAAATTTTAATTTTTTTGTTAAATTGCTTAAAATAGTTTAAACCTATAACATTATATCAAAAATGCTAAGTTGAATGCCAAATGTTTATTACAGACCTTATTTGACTGGACTATGAAGAGGATGTAAATGATTTCAGTCTATTTTATTATTTTTCTCTTCAAATAGTTGTCTCAAATTCTACAACACATTTAGTAAAATTACCTTTTTTTTCTAATTATATTTTGCATATAAATAACTATTATATTACATGTCGATAGTTAGCTCTTATTGTGCTTTTTATAGTCTATCAGGAACTTAAGTTTTAACATGAAAAATATGAACGGTTGAATTAGTAATATTATAAATAAAACAACTATCTGATTGAAAAGGGTTTAATAAAAATGTTTTTACATAACAATCATAAACAAGGTTTTTGTACATAGTATCTATCAACAAACATTCAAATTACACTACTACATCCGGTATTACAAATTTGTATTTTGATAAAGAAATTTAATTTTGGAAAAAGCCCCATACAAACAAAATACGAGGACACTAATGTTATCTGTACATGCAGTAAATAAATAGAAGCACTAAACTATAATAATTGTGAAATTGTAAGTATGAATAAATATGAACGAGTTACATGAAAGCAAACAATTTTAAAACAAAAAAAAAGCACAATGACATCTAACATGTTAAATAATTCTAGTATCACACACAGAAAAAAATTGCACACAAATATATAATGATAATAATATTCCTTAGTGCTTACTAGACAAATTGTAGTCCGGTTTTGTTTAATATCAATACTTTATACAAAAATGGTGAAAATAACATTAAAGTATAAAATATAGTGTATACAAAGTTTATGTTATAGATTATAACCATGTACAAATTCGAAACCGTCACCTCTATTTAATACCTAATCTATGTCAATTATAAAAATAAGTCTGTAGTTTGTTATATAAAACAAAATATTTAAAAAAAATACTAAGACTCATTCATAGAGTACAAAATGATCAGACCTGTTTTAAAAATGTAGTCAGTATGTACTATGCTATGTAGAAGTTTACATTTGCGCGAAATATTGCATTAAATGCAGACAGCAATATTGTAAATAGGTCATCTCAAATCGAGAACAAATACAATACAGAAATGTGCGCCTGACGATTTTTTAAAAAGAAAATATATTAAATTATACAAAAAAAAAATACTTGGAAAAAATTTACAGCTCTTGTAATCAAAGTGCAATCAAAACTTAATTTAAGTATCGAAACTTCAAGAATCGAAAACTTCAGATCGGCCTTTGAAAAGAATAACAATAAAAAAAAACAAAGATATTAGCACATATCCATCCTAGTTCGAGTGACGATAGCCATATTATATTATATAGTTTCATGCACAAGAGGATACTCTAAGCCAGCGGTTCCCAAATGGTGGTCGCAGAACTCTAAAGTTCCTTCACAGGGGTGCAGAGTTCCATCCGAGAGTTAACAAAACACAAAAAAAAACTTTAAAAAAATAAAACGTTGTCAGATATGAAGCCTAATTTTAGTTCTATTATAAATAAATACGTGAAAAAAAAATCATTCATCAATTAAATAGTTGTATTTTTGGTGCAATAAATATTATTATAAGTATTAATATTTTTCATTTATGATTTGTTCTTTCAAGTCAAACAAGAAATTATTCTAACTAAAACACGATCAGTTAGGTTATTATCAAGATGTGGATGCTTTAAAAAAAATAGGATCAATTAGGGTTCCGTGACCAAAAAAAATTGAGGACCGCTGCTTCTAAGCCGCCATCAATGGCGAATCAACAAGGTCAACCTTGGACTAGTGCCTACTAAGTTAAAAAATATATTACAATTAGTGGTATTAAAGATATCTATGTTGTGATGAGAAATTAACATTTTTTTACCGATTTGAACTCAAAGATAGAACTAAAAACTCTTCGAACTATTTACGTATCTCAGTTTACGAAACAATACTAAACGCAATAAATACAACAAAAAAATCAACATGTTCATATACAAAAGGGAATTCTCGCACTTCACAAATTATTATTTACCTCCACAATCATTTATAATACTTCAATCTATACTAATAAATAATTAAATACGTTTTTTTAGAACACATTGTTAAACGGGAGAAAACTATACATTTTTATGTATTTCTTATTAGGTATATACTTGAACGATGATTTATTATTTTTTTTATTTTGTTTCATAATAAAACAAAACGGAACTCATTAAAGTTTTTTTGTATTGAAACAAAAACTAGTAGTATACTTTATATCTTCTATTGTTACTTGACAAAAAATACCATTAGGTAAGTTTTTGTTTCGATTTTATATTTAAAGTAAATTTTAAACGTATCAGATGACAAGCAGTACTTTATCGCAAGGCCAGATTAAAACCATTACATTTCAATGTTTTAAAACTATTCGAACAATATAGCAATTTATATTAAATTTTATTTTTAACTTTAAATTTTATGCTTTTTGCTATAAAAACACTTTTACCTTATTACTTTTTTTCCGCTCCATATGACGAACCTTGACTGATCTTAGACATTCCAATGGACTTCTGAAGAAGAATATAAACTGCAAAAAAATTAATAATATTAATATTAATTAAGACAAAGTCGGGTAGTCCCCAGTAGCCCAGTGGTAGCGTGCTCACTTGGGAAACCGAGTAAAGCAGGTTCAAATGCCGGGTCTCGCACCTCTGATATTTTCATATGCGAAGCATTTTAACGTGATTACCACTTGTCTTACGATGAAGGAAAACATCGTGAGGAAACCTACATGTCTGAGAGAACCTAGCAAGTTTTCGAAAGCCATGAAGTCCGCCAACCCGCACTTGACCAGGGTGGTGGACTATGGCCTGATCCCCCTCGTATTGAAGGGAGGCCCGTCCCCAGCAGTGGGATATGGTGTAGATAGATAGAAAGTCGGGTGTGATTGAATTTACTAGACATATATTTAATTATATAGAAAAAAATGAATGCGTTTCATTATTGTAGATGTTTATTACTACATATCTATACGAAAATAATACTATGAAAATAAAGGTGACATTTTATTTTAGTACGTATTTAGATATCATATCTGCTTACTTCACTTAAGCTTGATTTTACGATTGATAATTAATCGATTAGTAGAGAACCTACCACAATACTTTTATTATTATTCCGCATCTTCAGGACCTAGTTATTTTGCATTCTGGATATTCTTTCAAAGATTCAATAAAGTTTTTTTTTATTACTGAAATTCAAAACAAAACCTCGACAACCAATAGTAGGATTAGTAATTGGACCCAGTTATGCAAAAAACAGCCATATGCGTAAAAGTACCAACAGAGTTATAAGCATTTTTCTGTCGATAGTTGCACTTGGGTTATGTTTTGTTTTTCTGGTTATTTTAAAATTGAACAATATTTATATAAGTATTGTTTATTTTTTATAATTATTTTATATTTTATAATATTTTATTATGCCATATATGCTTATAACTCTGTTGGTACTTTTATGCACATGGCTGTTTTTTGCATAACTGGGTCCAATTAATTGAAGTTTTCTACCGCTCAAACGGACATGCTACAAATATTGAAACCGCCCGCCCTTTTTATAAAAATTTACCCGTCTAATTGTTCTTCAAAAATAAAAGTAGTAGTAAGTTACTCCTTATAAGTTATAACATCAGCTATCTGCCAGAAAATCGGTCTAGCCGTTTCGGAGATTAGCCGGAACAAACAGATAGACAGACAAAAATTTAAAAATTGTTTTTTCTTATAAGAATCGTATATACTTCCATATGCGTTTAGTAAAAGCTGTTATTTTGACATTAAAAACGGACACTTCAAATTTATTTATTTGTATAGATAGATAGACAATACTTACATGCAGCTAATATAGCTCCGCCAATAGAGAAATATAGGAGTTTTCCGCTAAACAAAAGCCCCAAAAGGTAATACAGCATTGGTGTTAAAGTAATAACCGCCCATCCGAGAGTGTTCAACAATGAATAGATACGTTTAGGCCGTTGGAAGGGAGCAACTCTCTCTACACCAGACTCTTGGAAGAAATCGCCCGTATTCATAAAGGAATCCTGCATTTTATCCTGAAAATTAAACAGTATTGTCATTATTTTGAAGTTATACTTCTTTTGGCATGTTTGGAAAAAAATATGAGGGTAAAATTTTTACTATGCGCGCGCACACCGACAGCCTAAAAGCGACATGACGAAGTTAGCTGCATTCCTTTTACAATCAGAGAGTTGTGACATGCGGGATGAAATCTTTAGCTATTTTTGTTCTGTTACGCCAAAGAAGTATAACTTCTTACGTGCGTACATAAGTACCTACACACACATACGTTTTTTTTAAATTAAATTTAAATGAAATTAGATGAGACCTGCTTATTTGTCTTGTATAGATTGATATAAATCTTATAATAATATTAAAAGAGAAATTTTTATATACGTATGATATATGAATATATTTCGTGTATTTCGTAAAGGGTTCGAACGATTTGGATTAAATTTTGTATTTAAGTAAGGATTTGCTTTTTAAGTTTATCTATATAGGTGTCCTTTCTGAGATAACGCAATTTTTATCTCTTTTGGAAAATAAAAGATATAAAACACCGAGCAAAGTTTGGTCACCCAGATACTTTATATATAAATGATATTAAGAAAATTGAATATATTTCTAGTACTTGTAATACTTAGAAAGCAAACTAATTACTATATTATAGGCCAACATAGAGAAGCAAACAAATTACTGTATTATAGGCCAAATTTCATCAAAATCTATCCAGTGGTTTTCTCGTGATGCGGTAACAGACAGACAGACAAAAATTCTAAAAACTATAGATTCGGCCTCTGGGTCGATAATAATGTTTATTTCAATAAAATTTTCCAAAAAATATTCAATGTAGCTACAGATTTGGCTTAGTTACAATTTTATTATATGTATAGATAATATTACTTATAATAAAAAAAATCTTAACATATCCGTTTACGTGCAAGCACTGAACATAATATCATAGATGTTTTATTATATTTTATTCTTGTATTTTTATTTCGTGTATTTCGGTAACGGTTCTAACGATTTGGATCATTTTTTTATTAAGGTACGGCTTGTTTTTTATGTTATGAGATATTTTTCTGAAAAAAAGGGTTTTTTTACAAAAGAAAATTATAACTAATTTATTAGAGCCTTTTTCTATCCGCTCTCATGCTGACAATGTCGTATATGCTCTAGGACGATAATCTACTACTGAACGAGCGCCTACGCCGAGCTAAGCTCGGTGATCTGTCGCCCAGGTACTGTACATATATACGAGTATAATGTTAACTTACTCAAGACTTTCATTCTAATAATAGGAAGATCATAATAATATTATACTTTAAACTAAGGAATAGTAGCAGTAATTCAATGAAGTGCAATGAAATAAAATTAACTAATTACCTACATATTTATATAAATAAATACTAGCGACTCACCCTCGCTTCGCTCGGGTTCGGGTGATTCTTTAAATTAACATAATTTTTTTTATTTATGAGCCGATTAAAATAAAACAAATACTAAATGTTAAGTGAAGCTTACCACAATGCATTAGTGAAAACCGCACCCAAATCTGTTAATCCATTTCTGAGATTAGCGCGCACAAACACACAGACAACCAGACACAAATTCTGAAAATCATTGTTTTGGGTTCTATTGCGTTTATAAAGACCCCCAATAATAGATCTTCTCCAATATCTTCCAGGTACAGACAGCGATCAGTTACTTTATTATATGTATAGATAATTAAATACAATACTTACTCGATATGGATTTTGCATGTTTAGTTAGCATTGACATGGCATGTCGTGCAAATGAGAAATGAATCAAATTGTTTATTAGTATTTAGTAAATAATAATAATGGACTAATAAGGCTTGTAACTATTGTAACACTTATAATAAATAAGAACCGACTTCAAGGCACTAAAATGTAAAAAATAACTAAACGGGGATTTCCATTTAGAATAGATACCTAATCAGATATTTTCGAAGTCGGTGCCAGCCGATGCAAAGCAAATCTAATATATTTCGATTTTATATACGTAAAATACATCACAAACTAGTGTACATACAATATTTTAACTATAATTAGAGTTCATACCTAATCATATTTATTACTTACCTATTAGATTTTCATATCTTAAAATATTGTCGGCTGGCACCGACTTCGAAAATATCTAATAATATTTATAATTACTTGATATAAAAACCAAATAACCGTATGTATTTGGCCCGACTTGGGACTCGAGCCCGGGTCCTTCGGATATGCTGCCGTGCATGCTGTCTACTAGACCAATGAGGCAATAAAAATACATAATAATATAGGTATAGATACAAGTATTCCTGTTACCTTTACGACAAATAAATCGTGCAGCCATTTAGTTGCCTCCGCTTCATCTTCGGGAACAGTTTCTACGGGAATTCTTTCAATGTACAGATGAGCGTGTACCGGCTTGCCGTATAACATACTTGTCAAGGTCGGTGGAACCTACAAAGCAAACAAATTTTAGTTTATATTAAGAGCCTAAATGACGGTAAACGCGCACGGGGAAGGGCACCTATAAGGTGGTCGGACGCGATAAAGAAGGCAGTGGGCGCAACTCTCCATGCCGCAATCCAGGCATTGTTGTACCGAACTGACTGAAAAAAAATCATAAGTTGTCACGATCCTCATCAGTGAGGGAACGAGGAAGAAGGAGATCTGCCAGTGAAAGTCACGTCAAAATCAGTCCAGCCTTTTCGGAGCTTAGCCGGAACAAACAGACAGAAAGACAAAAAAATTAAAAAGTGTTTTACTTATAAATACCGTATTTAATTTCATACGCATTTAGTAAGAAGCTGTTATTTTGATATTACAAACAGACATTTCAATTGTATTTATCTGTATACTATAGTACTATAGACTACTATTATAATTGAAAAGTTTGTATGGCATTGTGTATGTTTGTTAAATGTTACTTCATCACGCGGAAACTGCTAGACGGATTTAGATGAAATTAAGTATAGAGATAGATTATGATCTGTAGTAATACACATACATGCCGTTTGTAGATTTGTGAGATCATAAATTATAAATTCAGTGATGTACCGGATCGTTAAAAATGTACAACCGCGGATACTGATACGAATACGGATATCCGGTACATGACTAATTATATTATATTTTATTTTGACAATAGAGAATGGAATATGTTTTATTTCTACTACATTACTAGGTAAAGTATCCTACCATGTGAAGTAGCTAGCTTAGCAATAAATGAAGTAAAGCACCTATAACTGCACCTGCTGTTATTGTTTGATTTTACTATTTTAACTATTTCTAGCGCCTGTGAAAATTAGGCTCGTATTGTTATTTTTAAATGCATTAATTTCATCATTGTTCCAATAGGGCAATACGAGTTATGGTCATAAACTCATATTAAAGTAGACGCCAAACTGTACAAATATACTAAAATTGAACTCGGCTTGACCTTCCGTAGAAAAAAAAACCGTTTTAGATTTATTATTGCCTAGTTTTAAAATATTAGTTTATATTAAAAACATATATATGTATGTACCCCCAAGTGAATGACACAGTATTGTGTTTTGTACCAATGTGTATGTAAATTTGTATATTTATCATCTGTATAAAACTTCTAACAAATATATACATAAATTATAAATGTGCTAAAAAGTGCAGTATTTCAACAATATGTTGAATTCAATTTAACTATTTATTTTCTTTGAATTTAACTTATAGCATAATAATGTGTGCCATCTGATCATTACGACTAAGGTGTGAGAAATCTTGTAGCATCGCTTACGTTCGATAATTTATGTTCAATTAGAATATTATATATAACTTATGACTAAATACATATCTTTTAAGACAACAAACATTTTAACATATTATGATAAATTAAAAATATATAAAATACTAGCATTGCCCGCGGCTCCGCCCGCTTTCAGATGACAAAAAAACCAAATCCTTAGGTTTTACATATTAGTATATTCTTACATTGCCGTTTTTGTGTTTTTTCTCAGAAATGAGATATTATAAGTATCCTATATGTTGACCCGGATAACCAGCTATCACCATACCAAATTTCATCAAAATGCCTCCAGTGGTTTTTCTGTGATGCGGTAACAGACAGACAGAAAGACAGACAGCCAAAAAAAAGCTATAGATTCGGCCTCTGTATCGATAATAATGTTTATTTCAATAAGATTTTCCAAAAAATATCTAATGTACAGATTCGGCTTTGTTACAATTTTATTATATGTGTAGATATCTTAATACTTTCTCAAATAAAAAAAATCCAATCCATTCTGTTGAATTATTAGGTAAAAAATAAAAATATAATAATTGAATAATTTGACAGTACAGTTGAGTAAGTAATTGCCCCATACAGGCATGGAATCTATGACCTTCACGGAACAGCTTTCGTGACCTCATAAGTAACTATTGCGTGATGTGCGTACCTATTACAAATAATTAATAATAAATAAATAACATACCTTGCTATCCTTCTCGAAGGCCAATTGTATGTTATAAATGGCGGGTATTTTCCCTCTAAAGTATTGTAAGCTGGTGGTAAATCCTCTTGTACGAGGTGTCAAGTGATGTTTGAGTAAGGGGAGATTTTTTTCTTTGGCGAAACTAAGCGAAGCTTCATGTTTCTTCTTCGTAAAGCGCGTGCCTTCTGGTGTCATCAATAGCTATAAAATATTAATGAAAATAAGAAAACTTACACCAAAATACTTTTGATGATGCAATAAATATTTTTATATAGGTAATTATTATTTTTTCGATAATTAGTGGAAATCTAAAATTTATTTTATTAATTCTAACAGATATTAATTACTGAGTTTTATAAAATAAAAACGTATTATATCTACGTACTATATTTAAAAAAAATAACAAAAATTCTTTACTTCTTTAATGTGCCAAATAAAAAATATATATATTTCTCAAATTGATTATCATAATTATTAGTAATTATTTATTTCCGATTTAAAATCGATTATGATAAATAATCTCACGTGAACTCCAAATTACGATAAAAAGTGTTATCTTTTAGAGCTCGTATCAAATCATTATTTAACAACGCAAATTACCTCCAACCCCGGGCTACTGAGAATTTTTTGACAAAAAAAAACGAACTTTGGACCAAAAGATCTGCCTAAGGCGCATAAGACCAAATACAGAATGATCCACGTAATATTACCAATAATAATGAAATTATATAGGTATTTCTAGCAACCAGAAGTTAGACGTGAATAAAAATAACACAAATTCGATTTAAACGAAACTTAAAGTCATTCAACTATTTCCATCGATCGGTATGTGAATTTACAACAATAAAGTATCGATAGCTAGCAATCTATCCGTAACCGTGTGAAAGCTAACCGTCAATTGTATCACTTCTAACGCAATCCTAACAGACCTAACAATCTTATATATAAAATTTCCATGTCACAATGTTTGTTACCGTACTGCTACGAAACGGCTTTACCAATTTTTACCAAATTTTATATGCGTATTCAGTAGGTCTGAGAATCGGCTACTATCTAATTTTCCATACCCCTAAGTGATAAGGATAAGGGTGGTCCTCCCAGACCCCACCCCAGGGACGAACCCGAGCGGAGCGAGGGTGAGTCTCTAGTATACATATAATCATATCGTAACAATAGGTATAGATCATAAAAAAACGTGTATGTGTTAAGTACACATTCACGTTTTTTTTTTGTTGTGTACCAATGTAAGAAGTTATACTTCTTTGGCGTAACAGATCAAACATAGCTAAATATTTCACATCCCGTGTGTCACAATTCTGTGTTTGTAAAAGGAATGCAGCTAACTTCAATTCATTAATGTCGCTTCCAGCTAACTTCATCGTAAAAATTTTATTTTCATATTTTTATCCAAACGTGCCAAAAGAAGTATAACTTCAAAAACGTTTGCTATGTTGCTATTATACAATTTTCATTGTATCATGGTGCGAATGACACTTGTCAGTACCGTATGAATTGGGAAGTGATAATAATCAATTTTATCTATAACGATTTTCATAGTAAAATCTCGAAGAAAAAATATTTTAAAATATCGTTAGTACCAATTTTAATCTTTTTGTTCTTAAATTATAAGAACAAAAATGTGTATAATGCACAAAAACAACCTCACATAATATAATGAATATTCGACCATCCATTGTAGCAATTATTATGTTCCAATGAGATATTACATGCATAACAAATTGTATAGTTTTTTATATTTTCAACGTATTTAAAAATAGATACATGTAATGGGTTTTTCTTTTACTGACTATAGTTATCAATGATTTAGAAGAATACGCTCATAATATTTTGGTTAGAGCAGAAATATTTCCCATATTTGTAAATCATATGCACAATCATTAGTGACAAAAAACGGTTTATCTAATGTCATCCCCAGACTACAGCATGTTATAATAAAAAAACAACTCGTTTTCAAAAATGCGCAAGTTTGTGGAAAAATCCTGCAATTTTCATTTGCCAAATCTAAAATAAATAGTAAGATACATAAAATTAATATTATAATAGTTTATTAGATCGTTATATATATATATATATATATATATATATATATATATATATATATATATATATATATATATATATATATATATTTACATCGCATATTTTCCCTTATTTATACCTTGACTTAGTTATTTTTATTTTCCGGGGCAGAGGCTGACAGCTACCGGACGCGTCCCCCGGGTGGCGGATAGGGGAAGCCACTCGCGACTGTTCCCCCAGACAGGAGCTTGTGGTACCGGAGCAATCCGGCGCGGACCAACAGCCAGGAGGGGCAGGGGGAGCGGTGTCAGGAGGGCGCCGTCTCCTTCTTGGAGGTAGCGCGGTGTCTCGGGCCGTTTCGCGGTAGGAGGCGCTGCGCGGGCCGTGCTGCCGGGGCTAGCCCGTAAGTGCGGCGGCTGGAGCGGGGCCAGTTCGGTGGTCCTGCGTCTGGCGTGGGTGTCGGCAGCCATCTTGGTCCGGAGGTGGGCCGACGGTAGGGGGGCCGCGGGGGAAGAGGAGTGTCGGTATGGCGATGCGCCGCTCGTCCCTATCTCCCGCGGCCTAGCGGGACCACCACCGTTGATGGTGGACGCGGTGGGGCTGTAGGGGAAGGGGAGTGTCGGCGTTGTCGCATCCTCTACTCCTGCAGCCGTTTGGAGTGGGCTCGGTTTCGGGCGTTGTTGGAGGTTGCCCAATTTGGGTGTGGAAGGACAGGCTTAGGCCGCTTATTTTTGCAGGTTGCCCACTTCGGTGGGCGGTGTTTGGTCGTGTGGGGCTGCTCCGGGTACTTCTCTGTTCAGCAGAGTGGACTTAGGAGCAGTCTCACGTTCAGGGTTGCAAGTCTTCCCAAAATGGGGTCGTCTCGCTTGGGGCGGCCTCATGGTTGGTGGCTTCGGCCAACCGTCGGGGCGTCACGGTTGTATGCGAAAGCGGTCCCGTGGCGTCCCACATGGCGGCTGTGGGGAAAGTTGGGTTTTAGTGGGTATGCCGGTCTCATTAGCCGGAGAGTCTCCACATAACCACCCTGGGGGGGAAGTCGGGTGGTATCCGTAATAGGATTTCCCAACTATAAAAAAAAAAAAAAGAAAAAAAAAAGAAAAAAAAAAGTTATTTTTATTTCGATTTATTTCGCTTATTAGGGTTATTGTTATCTCGGAACGAACTCTTCGATACGGTTATTGGACTTTGATACTTGCCGATTCCTTTTTATTATTACAACTTTTATTTATTTATTATTGTTCTTATCATGCCATAACCTAAACGCTATTTTACATATATATAATTAAAGTTATTTATCGCTTTACCGAAAGCGATAAAAAACTTTAATTATGTATGTTAATTACAAAAAACTTTAATTATGTATATATGTTATGTAAGTCGTTAACCGATAAAGATATGATGTAATAAAATTAAACTTCTTCTTCTCCCTGCCCATTTCCCAAATCACTTGGGGTTGGTGCAGTACATCTTCAGTGTACTGCTGATAGGATTTGGCAAAAGTTTTACGACCGGCCGCCTGCCTGACGTCAACCCTCCTTGGGAATGCTATTGTCTTTCTTTGTCTGAATGGTGTTAAATATTATGCACTTTCGATTTTGTTGTGTTTTAAAACATTTTTTATACTATTAATTCAATTATTAATGTTATTTTTGGGTATATTTTAAAATAAATTTCGATTACACAATAAATTTTGTATTGACGTTGTCAAATTTTTTCTTCTAATTTTAAAACTAAACTATTATATTATATATATGTATGTTTATGTATATATGTATGTTTATGTATATATGTATGTTTATGTATATATGTATGTTTATGTATATATTGTATTTATTTTGTTTTACTTATGATTATTCTTATATACTTTCTTATCGTTTCTTTGCACTTTCTCTTTCTGTCCCGCTACTTGACACTATTTCCCACATGCATGGGTTGGCTGGAAGAGATCTCTTATAGAGATAAGTCCACCTTTGTCCACGTCATTTTCTATGTATTTTTTTTTATTACTTGTTTAGTGCAATAAAGAATATATGATTATATAGGTAGGTAAATCTTTAAAATTTATCTCTTATAGGCTAGACAGGGATGAGTGATTATCAGAAGCTTTCATAAGTGCCTCGATGCCGATGCCGAAAAGATAGTTTTATTTAAAACATCCATACTTAATATTATAAATGTGAAAGCGTGTTTGTTTGTTTTTCTTTCACGTCGAAACGGAGTTACGGATTGGCGTGATTTTTAGTGTGAAGATAGTTGGAGAGCTGGACAGTGACATAAGCTAATTTTTATCGCGGGAGTTCATCTCATTCCCACGGGAAAACACGTTATAATATTATGTATAATCCAAAAATTATTTCTAATCAGAATTACTTGTAACTTGGTATTAATGCTCTTTAGTACAAATAAATAAATACGTGTTTTACCATTTTTGGAAATTCATCGTATAAGGGGGTAAAATAGGGGATGAAAGTTTGTATAAAACTACCTTTTTAGAGATTTTATTGTAGTTTTAGCGCGAGCGAAGCCACGGGTTCTGATAGTATTTTATAAGACAATAAAACAATTTTATTTATAACGTTTTGCATTTGAATAAGTAGTTTATACCTATTAAATAAAAACTTTACTTATTTTAATGCAAAACTATCTAGGTTCGACCTTTAATGCGACATTAGAGAAACAGCTTGATGCGAAGCAAGTTTTTGTCAATATACCAAATAATTGCCGCCAGACAAATTGCACAAAACATACAGTTTGTACCAGAAAGTTACTGTGCGCGGTGTTATAAGCGCGTTAATAGTATTTATTATTAACATACGAGAATTATTTGCCATATTTCTAATACAAATATTCGTTTCCGACAAGAACCAACCAATTGGCACTGCATTTGATCGTAGACCTCCGGCCTAATCAACAATCTCAATTACACTCGTTGGCACCGCTGCCAAACGATCTCTACTTTGTTGATTCCTTTTTTTTATAATATCTCCGCTTTAGATGAATTAAAATCTACTTATAAATGAGTTTGCAATGTTAATATGTGATTTTTTAACAGTTTCATATTAGCAGAATAATAGAAAGATAACAGAGGACTTGGCAAACAGTGATATATTGTGAAAAGCTAATCCCTACAAAATAGCGTAAAGAATTCGCATTACAATTGTTACTATGTATATGAAATTTTGCAGTGAGCATACGTGCCTTTTGATATCACTTTAATTAACCGACAAAAAATATTAACTTAATACAAGTAAGAGCTTCTGAAGCATAATGGATGAAATTTTGCATAATTTAAATTTACAACTCGCGTTCCATTTACAATGTTATAATCCCAGGGAAAAAAGGATTCCGCGTGACTTTGAAGATGAATAATTTTTTTTTTTTATAAATTTCTCCACAGCTTAAATATAATAATTTGTTATTGTTTCATCAAGCCTTTACCCATAATTTTCAAAAGAAAAAGCATAAGGATTTCTTGTTGGAGATTGTCCTTTTTATACAAAAACTAAGATCTCACGACCACACGATTTTAAACTGTACTAGTAGGGGAGACAGAGGCATAAACGTATAGCTAAGGATTAAAGGTATCATAAGGATAAAGGTAGGTAGCACATAGATAGCGTTCCGGACATATGCCATTAAATATTTTTTTATTTCTTATGAAAAAATCACCCTCACCAAACTGTGATATATGTGGAGTATATGAAGATGTTTATCATTTATTAATGGAATGTGTCCGGTACGACAAGCAAAGGAAAAACCTAATTAAATCATTGAATCTAAATATTTTCGATGTAGGTAGGTAATTTTAATACCATTTTGTCCTTTCCTACTTCTGAGGAGGCCAAAATGGTATATAATTTTGTTAAGATCCGGTTTATGTAACTATGTAGATTGAGGTATGATAGGGCTGGCATATTTTTGAAATAAAAGCCCTTATAATAAATAGAAAAAAAAAGGATTAAAGCCTTATATTATTATTTTTTTATTTAAAAACAAAAGGGCATTAAATTAACATTTATAATTATTAGTCAGTCTCATAAGTAAATGAAATTATCATATTATTTCGAAAAGTTACAAAATTAAGCACAAAATAACAAAAGTACCTAATTCTCTAACTATTACAGTTATGCCACGACACATGAACAAAACCGTATACTTCATATATGTATACAACACTACCGCAAAAATTTACTATACAAGAAATGTAAAACTGTTTGCACTGCTTTTTTATATATACGGATATGGATCTTGTCTGGGAGTCGTTTTGTAAAGCGGTGCAGCATCAATATTTTTATCAAAATAAAAACAAAGTTGGTTTATATTCTTACTTTGGGGGTCTAAAACATACATTTCCGGTTTCACCCCTTACGGTTTTAGCCCAGATATCTAAATGCAAATACATCACTAACTATATCTAAGAATATCAATTTTGCCGGTACATTTGTAAAATATGCGTAAACACACGCACATTGTCATAGTTACTTGAAACTTACGTAAACTTCACTATTTTTGCTTGAATTTTCGCAAAAATTACTTCAATGGAAAAAAAACACTACGATCAAATATTTAAAAAACGCGCTTGCTTGCAGTGACAAGTATTTATTAACCAATTTAGTTCTCGGGAGGTGGAAGCCACTAAGTGACCTAGGAGCGGAAATTATAAGCCGAAATAAATGCGCCGTCATGTTTTATCACGGTATGCCATTTTGTACGGGTTTTCCTTATGTGTAATCCGGATCATAGTGCAATAATTTGATTACATCGAGTTGATCTGATGATAAAACCAGAAGTTAGAGCGTGTATTTTTTGAATGGTTACTAGTAAGACCTTCGAGTTTTTGCTTATTTGATCTATTTTAACGAGTCTCTTATGATAGATGATGAGAGTTTCTTAAAGTTTTTTTTTGTTATACGGTATTTTTCTTTTAAATGAGTACTCCATGAATTATATTTGTTTTCGAAATTGATGATGATGTTCTCCTAGCCGATTCCGGCTACGGCGGCCAATCTCATTGAGGTTAGCCAACTGCGCAGGAGATATTATAGTGCTCAAGTGTACGCGCAGACACAAGTGCACTCTCTATTCCTGTTACTCTGATACTCCGGTGGGACGACCACTCGACACGACCGGTGAGATTTAAGGCGCAGGACCAACGGCTTTACGTGCTCTCCGAGGCACGGGGGTGAAACACTGCCAACTTCCCTACTCCGGGCTGTTACTGGGACTTAATATACAGAAAGACTCAATAACTAAACTTGGCCCGACCCGGGACTCGAACCCAGGACCTCCGGGTGTGCAGCCGTACATGCTAGCCACTATACCACCGAGGCAGTTAATTGTCGAAATTATAATTAATTCTACATATCGTTTGGTTACCTAACCGAACCCTATAGGTATATATGGATGTATCGAACTTCTAGGAGAATAGAAAGACCTATAGACGGATATATTAGAGTGTAGACATACAAACGTCACGTTTAGCTCAGTTCGTAGAGACCCTACTATTACTGTCCCAGCAGTCGCGGGATGGAGTCCCGCTGAGGGCACTTATTTGTGATGAACACGAATGTTTGTAATCCAGTCATGAGTATTTATATTTATACTATGTAAGTATTTAAAGTTATATATTATGTGTAGTGTATTAACCATCTGGTATCCATAAAACAAACTTTGTAGCTTATAATCGAACTAGATAGCACTGTGAGTTAATGTCCCAACATATTCATATATATTTAATTCTATTTCTATATACATTCCGGTCTTTTTAATTACCGAATATAATGCAGATTTAAACAAAGCAGGAATATTGGTTATTACGTAAATGCAAATGAAGTACGCATTCAAATATAAGGAAGTATGACAATCAAGTCTCATACCACCATACTATAAATAATTTATTAGATGATAACTGTTGATTATAGACAACTCAAGGTTATTTCAATAAAGTTTAGTTTAAAAGGATTTCATATAACTGTATGTTATATTTAACATTTGCAACATATTTAATCTGGGATATTATATGGGAACTGAATTGTGTATGAACATTTTGTGGAAATTACTATTACTTAGTCTTTAAATTAAGATGGAATTTTAAAAACACTATTCTAAGACAAATGGTTCTGCAGGATAAAACATAACCTGCTTTAATATTTTGGTACTTAATCTTGACTAGAAGTGTCTTATTTGCATACTATGCACTTCCGTAGTACATCTTGAAAATAAAGACATAAAAGTAACCTGCGCTTAACTCTTCCTACCTAGATTCTTGATACCTTTCCTACCTAGCAAAAAAATAAAAAAAATAATGTAAATAAAAAAATAAATCGCTTACCCATACAGGATCCGGATAATCACAAATTTCTGATATCTGCTTCTTGATTATTTCCTTATCTTTATCGAATGACCGTTCTAAAAATACGAACTCCGAAAATTTCCATATCCAACCAATGGGTGGTAAATATTGTATAGATTTTTTCGCATAGGCTTTACAGTTCTAAAAGAAAAATCAAACAAATTATTAGTTAAATCATTTTTAAAAATGAATAATAATTAATATATTTTCTGAAAACATAAACTTTAAGATTCACTGTCTTGTTCAAACTGACATTTCATTTAATATCTTATCTATACTAATATTATAAAGATACAGAGTTTGTTTATTTGTTTGTTTGTTTGTTTGAACGCGCTAATCTTAGGAACTATTAATCCGATTTGAAAAATCTATTATTTGTGCATTAGATAGCCCGTTTATTAGAAAAGGCTACGGGTTTTTATCATTATGCTCCTACCCAAGGGAGCGGAGCAGTAATCATGTCAACAAATCAGGCAGACTTCCATACATTATTGTAAAACTTATGTTGATAATAATATGTTAGTGCTTTATTAAGCTTAGAATTTATAATATATAAGTCTATCTATTCCACAATAACCTTTAAAACGTACCTAGGAGCGAAGCAAGGGTTAGCTGCTAGTTTTAAGATACTATTGTAGTACTTAGCAGCAAATTGTACCAATACTGTTCGTTATTTAAGTTTACTTATAACAAATATAAGTAACGATTAAACAAGTATATAGATTGCACGATGCTATGAAACAGGTTTAATTCAAGCTCCATAGTAGCCATAGATAAAAATGTATGTAGGTATATAGGTATTTATTTCAGTAAATATATTATAATGAACACAATTCGATTAGCAATCATGTAACAATTGTTATCGAAGACTTTAATAATTTAATTCGAATATTTTAAACTTAATGTAGTAGGTACTTTTAACATCTTTTAAAGTATGTATAATGTATCTATAATACTGTTTCAATCATCATGGATAGATAAATTATCTTCAAACCAAATGAAATTTTGGTCATTCTTTCCCTATTTACTACAAAATCATTATTTATTGTCAACTATAATTGCACTGCTCGTTAAATCGCAATTTATATATAAATTCTTTTCAAATTACAATGCCTTGTTTTATTTTAATTAGGCACATAAAACATAATGAAGCTTTAAATTGGGAGGGCTTTGTATTTTCAGCCATGCATATTCTGAACAAAAACAGCTGTTGCAAACATTATCTCGATTATTTAACGGCACTTGTGACGTGTACTATACTTGAGTATTTTATAATTTTAAATAGTACATATAAGTAAATAAGGATTTAGATTATATTAAAGTAAACAATAAGAATTTTCGAACCTACTTGTACTTATAGGACATAAGGCAAGAAAACGAGTGTTTGCATAAGCAATACAATAATGTAACAATTTGAATAATAAAGAAAATATTAAAGAGAGCTATTTTATTTAACCAACTTCCTAAAAGGATAAAGATGACCTAACATATATTCGACCGATTTTTTACCCGACTGCAAGGAAAGGTTTGTTTGGATGTTCCCTCATATCTTCCAAACTAGTCGCTAAATTTCTTTAATAAAGGTATCGTTAGATTCGTTTCATTCATCTAAGTGTTCTTAGATAGGTGACATAAAAAAATATAGGGGCTGCTAGATTTCATTGTTTAAACTGCATAATACTATATTCCTTCGTGAACTTGTTTCCATCTTTTTAGTTAGCTTTTATGCAACTTCGGTTTTTTTTATTTATATAATATATATTTTTTATTTGTAGGTAATGTTATTTATAAGTATCGATTTGTTTGACACACCGCTAATCTATAAACATAGTTGTTAGTTGTTCCAGAAGTCTACTTATCATAATGAACCAAAAAAGTGGTAAGATCTATCTTTATCAATAGTTATCTATAAATTCTAGTTATCTATAATTGCTAAGACCGCATTTGCTTTGATTCCTAGTAAATATTTACGCTTAACAATAACAAAGATACATTTAAATTTTTTAAAAATACTTTTCTCAACCAAATTTTGAAATAAAAATGCATACTCTTCGATACAGTGCAATTTAGGTGGTACTGAATTCATTTCTCTTTTGAGAGAGGTAGTCAAGATTTGTAAGGTTAATAATCTCGGCTGCAATTAATGGAACAAGTTCATAATATTATGTACATATATTAGAGATTTTTACAATTCAACACTTAATGGTTAAAAAATTACGAAACATCTATTTCTAAATACGTTTTTAAAACTGCTGAACTGAATTCGCGCGACTCTAATTACGGTTTAACGTTCATTATACATTTCTCAGAGATGAGATATTTTCTCGCAGTTATAAGTATCCTATATGTTGATCCGGATGACTAGCTATTGTCATACAAAATATCATCAAAGTCTGTTCAGTGGTTTTCTCGTCATACATTCCCAGACAGATAAACAGACGAAAATTCTAAAAACTATAGATTCGGCTCTGTATCGATAATAATGACTATTTCAATAAGATTTTCTAAAAAAATATTTGATGTGCCTACAGATTTGATTTAGTTAGAATTTTATTATAATATGTATAGAAAACGAAAGGTTTATCACAAAAGGAGCACTATTTCTTATATGTTTTCGATTGTCTTAAATCGCATGAAACTATGGTAAACTATTGTAACTGTTGCTACAACTTGATATGGTGCTGTTATTACATTCATTCTAATAAATTATATTTACAACTACACTGAGTTTATATTAATTATATGTTATGTTTTTGCTTACATTTATTTTTGATCATAATAGTATTGTATTTTTATTAGAATGTAGTTTTATTTATCAACAACAGTTTGAAATATTATGAACACTATAAACAAAAGTCATTTATGTAATATATAGAAATATCAGATTGATATACTCACTCCTAAAACTTTGATACCGTCACAGAAGTGCCAACCCATGAGCCAGTCTATTTCATAACTATGGTTCATAATAAGATAGCCATGTTCTTTCCCATAGTATCTATCATATTCATCCTTCTTTATGTATATGGACAACTTTGTCCCTGACCACCATTCAGACATAAACACTAATTCTGAAAATAAATTACCAAATAATAAAATAATAATTATTATACTTAATATTTTTTTCTATAAAATTGTTTGGCACTTTAAAATATCATTAATATATAATACTTACGACAGTAAAATGAGTATGACAGGTAATAATTTATTTTTCTGTATAATACTTTATTGAAAGGCTTAAGGCTAAAAAATAAAACTGCTTGAACAAGACTTAATATTAAGCCTGAAGTAAAATATGATATAGCAAAACATAAATGAACTATAGTTGATTGCTTCAGAACGTTTAAGTAGAGCATCCTGTACCGGTCTAACTTACTAATAATTTCATGAAATCTGAAAAAAACGCATCATTTTATATTCAGCATATATCACATTAATATTATTTAGGTAATTTTCAGAAAGGAATACACAAGAGTACCTACTAATTCTAGGATTTTAACCAGTTATTATATTTTTTTGACATCGATATAATTTACACATAATATTTTAAAACAATTTCAATAAAAAATATTATTATTAACTACAATATTTTAATACATGATTTTAGACGAAGCACGTTAATAATTTATTAGAATTCAACGAGCATGTATGCAATATTTGTCATGTAAAATTGCTGTATAATAACGTAAATTCTTCCAATAAAATAAATATTTATTATTTTAGGCGTATTTGGACATATTTTTAATTTATACAGGTTATTACTATACTATATACTTACTTTAAACAATTTAAAACTATTATTGCACCAATTGTAAATACATAATTCTCCTAAATACGTAGTTCAATACACTAGCGGTTAGTCCATTTACAATCATAAATTTATTTAAATTAGATAAGAAACAAGAATAGATATTACACCGAACAGTGTTAATGTTAAATACGGCCCCTGACATTCACCTAATATTGCCATTTGCCCACACTTCACAGATTATGATTTATGGAGAGTGAGACTACACATGTCATTGGTCCTAGCTGCTTGTCATTTTCTTCCATTTTATTTGACGTTTATTATGGATTTCTTTTCTTTTCAAATTTTGATTTTTCTTAATATAATTAAAAAAAATATTTGAGTTTAAAGATAATAATAATTAGTATATTCAATAAACTCTATTATGTTGTTACTATAATAATATAGTTACTTGAGTTTATAGAATATATTATAAATGTAATATCCATCTCGTTCTTTTTTTACATTAAAAATAAAGAAAATATAGATAACATGAATAGTTTGTTGCAACATAATACATAAACAATAACATAGTCGTAACGTACAACTGGTATTAGATAAATGCGAAAGTTTGTTTGTGTATGTGCTTGTTACTTCTTCACGCTAAAACAGCTGGACGTATCACGGATTTAGATGAAATAAAATAATATGTATTATAGAGTGTTTGTGGTATTTTCTTTTTGAATTAAAAAAAATGATCTAATCAGAAACAAAAAGTCCAGTACAATACAAAAAGGCACATGTAAACATAGCTCTAAAAATTAAAGAGAAAGAGACTGTAACTATAACGTTTTACTACAAATGTGCACAAATGTATACTACATGATATTCAAAGTTTTCTTTTTGCAACTTTTGTGTAATGTGTGTCTGAAAGAAATGCTTGCACTCAATAAAATGGCTCACCAAATCTGGCTACAAGGTTGCATTTTTATAAAAGAGCGTCTTAATATTAAATTATTTATTTCATTAATTTGTGATGATTTATGGATAAAGTATTTATTTATGTGACCTTAGCCGATAGGAACTTTTTTTTTAAATAAAAAGGACGTGGATATTCATTTACTTCCCGCGCTTTTTAACAAAGATGTCTGTACCACCTTGTAGTGATCAATTGTTTGTAATACAGTGAATTATTATTATAAATTATATAACTCATAATTTAAAAGAATAAAACAATTTTTTGTTCATTTTTTAAAATTTTTTATGTAAAATTGTCCAGTGGTGAGCAGCAAATTGTAATTCAGAAACTCACCGATATAGCGCCAGCGTACTAAGCAGAAGTGATATGAATATATCAGTTTTAAGCGGAGTGAAGTGTGCTGAATTATAATAATTAGATGCTTGAAAATAATATGTAATTATATTGTATAATAATTAGATGCTTGAAAATAATATGTAATTATATTAACTATATATAACAGTGTTTGCCTTATGTTAGAACTATATTAAAAAGTTCACCATAACAGAGCGGAAATCTTTCTTTCCTTGTTTAGTTCACCATGTTACTCTTATGGATTTTGGCGCTATGTTTTAAATTCATGTACTTATTTTCTGTGGCGACACTAATTTTATGGTGGTCAGCAGTCACTTTTTATACACAGAGATAGTTCTCCTTACTTCTACGCTCCTTAATAAGTGGACTTTAAACATTGAATATTTGATTTGATTTGTCGATTTGACAATGACATGAAAACATGTTTGATATTTTTAATATATTTTTTTATTCTATTGTCTTCTATAACAGCTTCATAAATCATAGGTCCTAGCTCGTCAGAGTAGTAGTTTTTTATATGTAGCAATATTGAATATATTCTATGGTAGAGGTCTATGGTTTATATATGTAGCAATATACTCTATGATGAAAACTGAAAATAATCAAAAAATGTAATCCAACGGCTAATCTCCAACGTGAAATTGACGAAATAATATGTGTTTAAGTGTCATTTTAAAATAATTGAAATGAAGCACTTGAACCATAGGATTTACTTAACTACTTCACTTAAAAACAAGTAACAAATTTAATACATTAATACCTTTCAAATCAAATGTTTTGAACTCATTGATATATAAGTATATTAATGTTCATTGAAACATTAAAACTATAACTTTTATACTTAAACAAAGTTACTGGTTACAATATAGCTTATGAAGTTTTAAATATGTATATATTATGTAGACAGTTTAAAAAAACCAAAAACATTACTCTAAAGTGTTTAAGGGTAAAACTTAACCTAAGATACATTACTTATGATGAAAATATCAATATTTTAGGAATTGAAACATCATGTGATGATACTGGAATTGCAGTTGTCAATGGAAGAGGCAATATATTAGGGCATTCATTGTTTTCACAAAATGCCTTGCATGTAAGATTTGGTGGTGTTAATCCACTAGTTGCCCGAGATTTACATAGAGATAATATTGAAGTAGCTGCAAACGAAGCTTTGAAAGAAGCTGATTTGGATATTAGGAGCATTGATTATATTGCTGTAACTGTTAAGCCAGGCCTGTTAGCGAGTTTGCAAATAGGGGTTAAATATGCAAAATATTTATCAAAAACCTTTAATAAACCATTAATACCAATACATCACATGGAAGCTCATGCATTAGTGGCTCGAATGTATCATGGTATAGATTTTCCATTTTTAGCTTTGTTAATTTCAGGTGGGCATTGTTTGCTTACACTTGTAAAAAATGTCAATGACTTTCTATTATTAGGTCATACTTTAGACAATGCACCTGGTGAAGTATTAGATAAAGCTGCAAGAAGAATGAAATTGAGAAATTTTCCTTCATACTCAGAAATTTCAGGAGGAAGAGCTATCGAAATGGCAGCAAAGTGTTCCAATAATCTTAATTTGTTTGAGTTTCCCATGCCTCTTGTTAGAAATAGAGATTGTAATTTTAGTTTTAGTGGTGTTAAAGATGCTCTAATTCGGCAACTGGTGAAAAAAGAGCAAGAACATAATATAATAGGAGATGAAGTTATTCCTGAAGTTAATGACCTCTGTGCTGCTTTCCAGTTAATTATTGCAAGACATATAGTGCATAGGACAGAAAGAGCAGTTCTCTTCTGTCTAAAAAATAAATTATTATGTGAGAAAAATAAAAGTATAGTTGTGTCAGGTGGTGTAGCATGTAATGATTTTATATTCAAAAATGTTCAATATTTAGGTAGTAAATTAGGTTGTAATGTATTTAGACCTCCACCTAAAGTATGTACAGATAATGGAATTATGATTGCTTGGAATGGTATACAAAAACTTAAAACTAAGTGTCCTATAGAAAATGTAACTCTCAAAAGTATTGATCCAAAAGCACCATTAGGTACAAATATTATTGATCAAGTTAGAAATGCTAATATATATGTCAAAGCAACAAGTTTAAAAGGTATATTGTAAAAATAGCTAATTTCATTAGCAAATAAGTTGTTGTTCTATGTAACAGAGACAAATATATTTTTGTTGTAACTGGATTTTTAAATTTATTTTAATTTTATGGTCTCTGGCAGAGAAGACATTATATTTGTGTGTACATGCTTTGGTTATCGTTGATAAACCACCTTCAAATTAATGAACGCGACTATTCAGCCAATCTATGGGTTTACGAGCTTTCCCGTACCTGACCCATAGGCCAAACTGATCAGCTTAGGCCAAACTAGTTAACCCTAAAGTATTTAGTATTTTATCCGGGCTAGAGCAGTATATCCTGACACACCTTGGATGAACCGATTTGGCCGTCATAATTAGCAAATGTCACAATTTCTTTTTGACAATTTATTTAACTGACGACACATTTAGCTCACTTGGTAGTGACCTTACTTGATGTGCCAGCGGTTGCGGGTTCGAGTCCCACTGGGGACATTCATTTGTGTGATGAGCATGAATGTTTGTACTCCAGTTATGGGTGTTTATATTTATAATATGTATGTATTTAAAGTTATTATTATGTGTAGTGTATAAACTATCTGGTATCCATAACACAAGCCTCGTAGCTTACCATGGAACTAGATGGCGCTGTGTTAATGTCTCAACATTTATTTAACTACCCACTCAATGGTAATTTGCTTGCTTGAAAAGCCTAGTGAAGCAGGTTCAAATCCTGGGCCCCCACACCACATCTCAGAACATTTGCATGTATAGGAGAACTCTGCAAGTTTTCAAGACAAGTGAAGTCCGCCAATCTGTACTTGGCTAGCGTCTTAGACTGTGGCCCGATCTCCCTCGTATTGAATGAAAGCCCGTGCCCAAAACTTACACATAGAAATTGGATCACCATAGTTTGAGCTATTTTTTAACAGACTTATAATTACAAGAATAATTGTAAGAGGAAAGCCCAAGATGGATATAGCCGTTTCATCTATACATCAGGTAGTGTTAAGAATATCCACAAAATAAGGAAATATATAAATTTAAATATTGTTCATATGACCATTAATTAGAGCCAGGTAATAGTTTAAAAAGTGCATACAGCGCCATCTATGAATAAATAGTACAAACTAATTATAACCTCAATACTTCATTTTGCCATACTAACTCCTTTATACACAGAACACTGGCCATATTAGGAGTATTTTTTTATTAGAGTATGCATCTTGTAGGATCTAATTTTACTTTAAATTCCACAAATCCTAAAAATGCTATAATATACAACACTGTTCAAGTGTTCTTAAAGCTTTTTTCTGAGATCCCTTAGCTTAGACTGACTTTAAATAAGTGACAAATGTTTGTAAGCAGAGGATAATTTTTGGAACTGCTGAAAGAATTCAAATAATTCTTATACTATCCCTATAACATTTAGCATATTTTTCTATTAACTTGTTAAATTACTTTAGTTTTTTATAACAAAGAGCTTCTGAAAATGTAGATTTTAAAAATAACTTAGTAACTACCATATTTTTAAAGGAGTTAAATATACTAACAAGGTTTTTCAGGACATGTTTATTTTATTAAATAAAGCTATACAATACAATTAAATAATCCATTGAATATTAATTTTATGTGTAGAAGATGTACGCATCTACTTGGCTGCAGCATTTTTTAGATCTGAAATATAAGATTTATATTAACAAAGTTTTACATTAATTAATTTAATTATTGTTAATCTATTGTTATTTATAAACACACATTTCTAAATATTAGTCATAAAAACAAAATATTTGGAACATATACAAAAATATTATTTTTATCCAAATAATGGCTTGCATATGGCAAACACACACAGATATCTTTAATTATCAAATCTGTTATTAATATGCAAAGGACATAATGACAAACACTGGCAGACAAAATTAAACATACACTTCAATTGGCAATCCGAATCTATACTAATATTATAAAGAGGCAGTTTCTTTATTTGATCATGCTATTGCCCATGGGAGCGGGACAGTAATCATAAATGTTAACAAATCGGGCAGACTTCCATACATTATAGGTAAAACTGATGTTTATAATTAAATAAATAATAACGCAGGTAAAACCGTGGAGCACAACTAGTGTTAGTATAAAACAACATGCTATATAATAATAACTTTTTTCTGCTGCCTAACTTACACTATATTTATTCCTTTTCATCTGAAAAAGTATCATATAATTTAGCTCATTTAGTTCCACTTTATTCATCATAAATTGTTTTGAGGGTGGATAGTTTCTAACATATATAATTTTTATTTTTTATATATGTTGATAGAAGATATAACCAATAGCTTGTAGGTATGTGCAATAAAATATAACTTACGTGCTGGTTTGCCATTAGCCCAAGGTGTAATTCTAACATGCGAATCGTCTCGTTTTAATGCCTCGGTCCTGAATTCTGGTTTTAGAGATTTTCGCAAAATCTTTGCCGCGATGTTTGAGTAGTTTATGTAACTAATAAAAGATAATTATGAGTACTTTACAAAATATCTAAGAATAAAAAAATCATCTTATATGGATAAGATATACTTACTTAAGACCGGCTTGCCTCCACGCGCTCATTTTTAGGTTTTTCTTTTGTTTGAATAATAAAGTGCAAAGTAGAAAATTTAGAATGTGATCGGAAAATTAAATCTCGAATCCGATAAAGTGATATAACACCTATATATCACAGATAACGAATCACGAATGGCCAATGGGGAAGAACTTTGCCTTTTTTCTCCCACCAGATGGTGCTATCACTATGGCCCTCACTACAACAACCAAATTTTGTGAAAATAAAACGAATAACCAATAATAAGTTTTAATAAAGCCAATAATGTCCATCAATCAATGAATAAACAGTAAATATTATATGTATGTATTCCACCCTTTTTTAATGTTCCACTACTGGGCACGGGCCTCCCTTCAATACAAGGGGGATCAGATAATATAGCCCACCACACTGATCAAGAGCGGGTTGACGGACTTCACATGTCTTTCGAAAACATGCTAGATTCTCTCAGGCATGTAGATATTCATGTTAAACATGATTCGCTTATGAAAATATCAGAAGTGCGAGACCTAGGATTTGAACCCGCTTCACTCGATTTCCTGAGGGATTTTTTTTCAAATTGGATTAGTAGTTTCTCAGATTAGCACGTTCAAACAAACAAACCAACCAACAAACAAACAAACTCTGCTTCTTTATAATATTAGTATAGATTAAAATGTTTCAACGAAACTTAAATATGTAAATAAAATGTACCTTAGTCAAAAGAAGTAAAAGCTCTCTAGTAGAGTGAAACTAAAATAATATTTTCAAAGCCTAGTTTGGTTTTGTACTTTATAATACATATTTCATTGACTAACCTCTACCACATATTTACATTTTTGTTTTGTAACCTGTATTACCTACTTACTTGTCGACATGTCAATTGTCATTTGTTGATTTGTCATAAGTCATTTGTCTTTAAAATCATAATCTATTCCTTTTAACGATTAATGATAAATGTTTCTTTTTCTGTAATTTTAAATAACAAGAAATTTATATTTCTTGAAGATACATATCACTATACTAGACTACTAGTCCATAATTTATTTATTGGTATGCCTATTTATATACTTATTACAATTTCTCCAACGAGCATACTAACTTTAATTACATTTATTTTTAATATTACAAAATAATGCACCGCAGATGTTTTATTAATATTTTTATACAAAATAAAAAGTAATATGAAATGATTTTTTTATTGAAATTTCAAATTTATCTTGCTATTAAAAAGCGATATGAATATTATTATTGTTTATCCACGTAGGCATACACGGTATTTTTTTACATTTTAGAGTAAACATGTATCTACACATTATATGATAAAAAAATATAGTGTTTAATCATAAAATAGGAAAATTGTTAAATTTATCTTCTACTAGTGTTATTTACCTTTTTGCAGTGTAAGTTTGCAATGGATACTGATGCAGAAAGAGAACAGCTGCTTATTAACAACCCTTCAAAGTCATCGTCGGTTAAATGCGATATAGTCAATGAATGCCAAATGTTCTTGAATGCAGAAGATGGTGGTGGTGATGCTCATACAAATATGAATCGAAGTGCTACAAATGATACTGGTAACTTACACTTGAGGACAATACTAAATTCAAATAAAGCATACATATTTTACTTGGTGGGTTGCAAATTAAATTTCCATTAATATGATATTAGTAAAATACATATTGCCGATGAATATGAATGTATATAAGTTTTTTAAAGAAAAACATGAGATGGAATAAAATTTTTATCCATACCAAAGTTTTATTTAATCTAATTATTAGAATGCCATCTGCCAACCTGCCAACAGTATATAATCCCTACTTATAAGGTTTCCCTCTATTGTGTTAGTTCTATTGAGATTTGCTGGTGTAAAATATATCACTACATTTTTTTGTAATAAGTTAAATAATAACCTACAAATGGTGAAAAGAAGAAATGCAAAAAAAAGTAATAAAGACATTATTATTTATTTATAGGACATACATATATTTATAAAAATGATTATTTATGATTTTTGTTTTCTTTTAGGCAAATCTAATTTTTTTACTTCTACTCCTTATCCAACAAGGGCAATTATATCAGAGGATATTATTGTAGATTCTAATCCGGAGCATGATCTTGAAGGTAAGTTTTACAATTTATGAATACTACATAATTCCAACAAAAAAAAAAACAAATTTGTCATCTTTAAATAATAAAAACAACATATTTTTCCAAAACGATTGTTTTACTTCTAAAAAAGACATTAATGTATGTTGTAATATAAGTAAATGAAATATTGCATCATGCATACTTTCACTTCTCTTCTTTTTTATGATTAAAGCTTGTTCATTAGAATTCATGAATTTGTAGAAATAACAATAAATCTTTAAATAAAAATAAATCTAACTTACAACATGGTTATTTAATTATAATCATGCTGACTTAAAATATATTAGGTAATTTCCTCTCAAGAACTGAATTTAAGACACTAAATTTTAAAGAGCTGCCAACCACATGATGTCCATCAGAAATATTTTTTAGTGGTATTTAGTGGTACAATGTAGCTTATGCTATGATGGTCAATCCCACTAATTAAAATTTCATTAAAACTATTAGGGTAAGATTCTTGTATTAGAAAAGACTGAACAAACTAACAAAAAATTCTAGAAATATGCAAATACTATACTATGCTAATAATAAATGACTATAATCAGGAAGGTCATTTTTATAGAAATCACGGATAGACAATTAATTTTATTTTCTAATATAATATTGATAAACTTTCATGGTGGAAAATTATTATGGGACTTATTACTGTTTGTGTATACTTTGTAATTAATAAAGTCTTATCAGTAGTCAACAATTCTTTATCAGTGAGTTGTAAAATATTGTATTACATTATAATGTATGAAACTCTAAACCTGCATGTTGAATATTGTTATATTTAATCAAATTAGTCACATGATGTAATGTTGGATGTTTGTTTATTTGTTTCATATGTAGTTGTAACAGTAGCGACTGCATGTACACTTGTGCACCTTATTACGTCCTGCACTATTGGCTAGTCTCAGTGAGATTGGTCGCTGTGGCCGAAATCGGTCATCATGTAACTATTTTACTTTTCTGCAGTTCCTCTGGATAGTTAAAATATAGATAAAATTCTGACATCTGAACTCGTCTATTGGCTATAGAACTCAGCTCAGCCATTCAGGGGATTAGCAACACAAACAGATTGACATGTTTTTTTATTGTTTACTCGTCTTCCATGTGAGTTAGCTATATCGAATTTAGAGAAAGAGACGTGAATTTTAGTATTAAATAAGTAGTTGGCTAGGAACGTTGACACAAATAGTTTGTGCTGTAAAATATCTTCATTCTTGCTGTTGCATTTTACTCAAATAAATTGAGCTGTTGGAACATGAAGCATTAAGTAGTAACAAACATACACACACACAAGTTTTATAAAAGTAATGTGATTACCATACCATAGTAATATTTTTACATCGCATATTACATTCTAGCCAACGAGAAACAAAATGAAGGTACATCCAAAGCTCAAGAATCAGAGGACTGGTTGCCGAGTACAGTGACAGTTTTAGACGCCCCTGATGGAGGTAAAGTTTATTTGGTAGGAACTGCTCATTTTAGTTTGGAGTCACAGGAGGATGTTTCTAAGGTGGGTTGTTATTTTTTTTTAATTATTATTTTCAATAACAATATAGTATTTTTGTATTTATATTATAACTGACTTAAGTCAAATAAGCATATTATGATAGTTTAGTTTGAAAAGTATCAAATAATATATTATTTAATATAATTTTAGTTTATTAAGAGCATAAATGTATATATAAATAATGTTATAGGTAATACAAAAAGTGTGTCCACATATGGTAATGGTGGAGCTGTGTGAGCAACGCACCAACATCCTATTACTTGATGAAGAAATTATATTGAGGGAGGCAAAGAACATTAATATAGCAAAGATAAGGTATTTACTTACATTTATTTAAAGCTTCAATAAAATATAATACTATATAAGAAATGATAATTTTCATTTCATAAAAATAAAATTTCACAGACAATGTCTCTGAATTGAATTTTGATGTCGAGGACTCTTTCTAAGTTACATAATTTATATGGAATCATGAAGGTTAAGTTAATATTCAATAAAAAAATATTATAATCTATATTTCCAATCTGTTCCCATTAATCATCAATAAATCTGGCAATAAATATCGCTAGCATACAAAAAAGATACATCCAAATTTACTTCCTCCTTTTTTAAATCTGTCAACATTGTAATTAAAATAAATAAATATATTAAAAGCAACCACTGATAAGACAAAATTTATGATTTCAGGGCAACAATGGCTCAAAATGGTGTTTTCAATGGCTTAATGTATATTCTACTGCTAAATATGACAGCTCATATAACGAGAGAACTTGGTATGGCGCCCGGGGGAGAGTTCCGGCGGGCTATGGCGGAGGTACCTCCATTATTTATATTTATGTATTTGAGAAATATCGTGCTTAATACTCAGTGAATAAACATAGACTTGCATCGTATGTTTCATCTGAACGGGTGCGCAATTTAGACCAGCTTGGCAACTGGCTTCCCTCAAGACGGCTGATCCCCATTTATGTATTTATTTACCAGCCATCACCCGCCCGCTTTGCTGGGCGTACGTAAATATTTCTTTTGGTCTTCAGAGACCTTAATGTTATGTATATTCCATCAAAACAAACACGGGAGTGAAGAAGGGAGCCAAGTTCAATATTAAGAATATGCATACAAGGTTTTATGAATATGCATACATAATTTACATACAAGTTATCTTATAATCGGCTAATCACTTATGTCTTCTTTATGCTATACGCAAGTTACTGTTTTTATATTGTAAGGTCAACATGTCTCACTCTTCTAAAAACTTGCTTTACTGGTAAAAACTAGCCAAGTCAAATCTTGAACTTCAATTTATCCTAAGTTATCTACTCTGTGTAAATAATTCGACTGTTCAAATTTAAGAAGTTCTATTTTTAAATAGTAAACTTAAAAAAACAAAGTAAACTTAACAGTAGTTTTAAGTAGTGAAGACAGTTGTAGCCCAGTGGTAACGCGCTCGCTTGGGAAACCGAGTGAAGCGGGTTCAAATCTCGGTTCTCGCACCTCTGATATTTTCATGTGCGAAACATTTCTAACATGATTACCAGTACCACTTGCCTTACGGTGAAGGAAAACATCGTGAGGAAACCTGCATGTTTGAGAAAACCTAGCAAGTTTTCAAAAGACATGTGAAGTCCACCAACCCGCATTTGGCCAGCGTGGTGGACTTTATCCAACATAAATAAAATCTGATCCCCCTCGTATTGAAGGGAGGCCACTGCCCAGCAGTGGGACGTTAAAAAGGGCTGAATACACAAACACATTTGTAGCAGAAAGAAACAAGAAATTGTGTTTTAAATTTATTTTAGAATGTTGTATGTTCTTATGAAAAAAATCAGGATTATCTCCAGAACTTGGCACCAATTTTGATATCAATTCTTTTGTCGGTGAAGTTGACAACCACGCATATTCTTAATATTGAACTTGGCGCCCATTTTCACATTTATGTTTTGATGGGATATCATGAAGAAACTATTATTAATCATAATTCCAAAGTGACATGTAAATTCAATCTTTTTTTTTATAATTTTGCGACTATTCGTTAGTGGAAAAGGCGGAATTAGAAAATGTTATTTAATCATCATGGAACCTTTTCTCCTGAGAAAGAAAAAGTGTTTGCTATTAATATGATTGCTATTGCTATTATATTTCAAAAGGCACTGGGTGTTAAGCTATTGCTATTATGTTTTGGAAGGCGCAAAGTGTTAATATTTTTTTTTCAAATTTTAAAAATTTACTGTTTTCGGATTTTTCCCTTTGTATGTACACAATTACCCATCAGGATACCAAATTTCAACTTTTTAGGTCAACTGGAAGTGGGTTAGATTTTACTACTATATGTCAGTCAGTGATAAAAATACCGATTTTTATACGTTAATATCTCAATAACCCTTAGAGCTGTATTTATGAAATTACGGATTCTAGTTAATCTAAAGGAACTTAATAAATTAAGCAAATTTTATGAATTTATGTTAAATGGATTTTGAGTTCTTGGTGAAAAGTGACTCCAAATGGTTCGTGTAAATATACACACGGTGTTGCGTCGCCAGTTCCTTTGTCTCGAACTTAGATGGACACGCTACTGCGTGTCTTGATTTAAGTTTTTCGATTATATTTTGTATTTAGATTGTATTGATTTTAGTATTTAGATCATATAAATTAAATATTCAAGCTAAGTAAAAATTACAAATGAATTAAGAAAGTGTTTTTATGTGACATTGGTGAAGTAAATTGTGTCCAACTGGCACTCCTAGAAGCCACGAAATAAAATAATTGAATCAAATAAAGTGTAACGTCTTTTGTTTTTATTGACGGATATATTTTTTATGAAAGTAAAAAGAATTCAATATATATATATATATATATATATATATATATATATATATATATCCCCCTCGTATTGAAGGGAGGCCCGTGCCCAACAGTGAGACGTTAACAAGGGCTTAATACAAATAAATATAATTATGTACGTTTGCTATAAAAATTAAATTTGTTATTTTAAATTTTTTTTATTATTTATCACACAGGCCAAGAAGATTCCAAATTGTATCGTGCAATTAGGAGATCGTTCAATAAACATAACTCTTCAGAGGGCTATCTCGTCCCTTTCGTGGGGACAAACTATACGATTCATATGGCATTTACTTACCTCTAACCAGAATATTAGGTAAGTTATGCTTAATTCGGTACTGCAAATGTTATATTAATAGGCTATTTGATTATAATTTTTTCTTTGATTAGGTTTCTAGGAAATGTCTCAAATTATTTAGTGGTGTTTATTGCGCCACAAAAAGTTTGAGTTAGCTTTTTTTTTGTTACTAGCGACTCACCCTCGCTTCGCTCGGGTTCGTCGGCTGCTTCCCGATACAAACTATATATACGGATTTCATCTAACTCGGGTCGGTTGATCCAGAGATTACCCCCTACGACGACACTAACTCACAAACTTTATCTCTTTATAATATTAGTATAGATTATTTACTATTACCTAATAAAGAAAATGTAAAAAATATGGTGTTTAGTGCCACAGTGTGTACAAACACAAAGAAGTAGGAACGGCATTGATGGCGGTCGTAAGCAATTTTATATCGGTCGTAGAGCGAAAGACTGATAAATTATGCATTATTTGTTTATTTAAAACAATTGAAAAATAATAGGAGATGTGTCTGTGTGTGTGATTCAGCCTGGAGGAGGTAGAGCGTTGCAAGCAGAAGAAGATGTTGGAGGATATGCTGGAGGAGATGGCGGGGGAGTTCCCGCCGCTGAAGCGCGTGTTCGTGGTCGAGCGCGACATGTACCTGTGCCACTCGCTGCAGGTCGCCGCCATGCAACCGCGTACGTTTACATAATATTATTTTTTGCATGAAGTTCCTTATCGCACGTTACTCGGCACACTTGGTGAAAAAGAGCTAGACAAAAATAAAAATTAAAAAAAAAAACGACTTCAAAAAAGCACTAAAAAGTAAAAAACACCTGATTTGAAGTTTTCGTTTACTATAGATACCTAATAAGATATTTTCTGTCAAAAATTATGTGTTTTTCTGTCAAAAGTGTTAAGTTAAGATGTGCTTTGATTTGTATCGGCTGGCACCGATTTCAAAAATATTTGATTAGGTATGTATAGTAAATGAAAACTTCCAATCGGTTATTTTTTACTTTTTAGTGCTTTTTTTTTATGTCGTTTTTTTCAAGTTTTTATTTTTCTCTTTTTAGTGTAGACATAGTAGTAGCGAAGTAAGAAGAAATTATTTTAATAAAATATTCGTTGAAGCCGTTTAAGTTAGTTTGATGCCAATTTTTATATGAAGACTGACAAACTAAAATTGGCAATATGATGACAATTAGATATAGGTTAAATTCACCATTAGCTATTTTACCACCCTTAGGGGGACCAATCTGGAAGCATACACTTTCAAACAAAACAAAAATTGTCCAAATCGGTTAATAAATGACGGAGTTCTGAGGTAACAAACATAAAAAATAAAAAAATACAGCCGAATTAAGAACCTCCTCCTTTTTGAAGAAGTCGGTTGAAAAGTGTATTATATCGACCGTCACGACAGTTTTTATTATTTGCTAAAAAGAACCCCACGTGACGTCTTCGTAAGTACCAGGCGATCATAAGTGTTAAGGAGAGTATGAAGCAAATAGTTCGTGTACACGCTTACGATGGGATATTATATTATGCACATTCCTTTAAGTTCGTGATCCCCTATTACTCGTCACAAAAGTACCAGGCGATCATTAGTGTTAAGGATTGTATGTTGTAAGAAATTCGTGTGCACTCTTTGTGCACGAAGAAAAAAAACAACAGTTGAAAAATTAAAAACAAAAAACAAATTTCAACACGTACATTTGCTTGATGTTTATTGATAAACTTGTGCTCGTGACAATTTTAATGGCCTGATTTGTGCACTATTACAAATAATTTATACACATTGTAAGGGCAGACAGCGAAAATAATTTTGTTCCTAGCGGGTGTCCCACGATACCTCTTGACTTTTTTTACACTGTAGTACATTTATTAATGGAATTTACAACACTGTTAGAATTTTGACGACAGCTAATTTTATGCTTAAAAAAGTTAAATAAGTTGTTGTGGGTGGATTTTAATGAAAATTAGTGCACAGATTTGTGTACGACCACAAACAACGATAAACAAACAAAAACATATGCACAATCTTTCGCAATTACAAGAGCACTCTGATATATTTATAATGCCAATAATAATGTTTCACAGGCCGTGAGCCGTGTCGGATAGTGGGCGTGGTGGGCATCGGACACGTGGCCGGCATCGTCGAGCACTGGGGCAAGATGGAGCCGCAGGATATATCGCCTTTGCTCCAGTGGGTATTAAGTATTTATATTATATGACGTTATCATTTTTCACGATATATATATATATATATTGAATTCAAATAATAAATATAAACATAACAGACAGGTAGATGTAGTAAGTTCTTACTGTGTAAATCAAAATTACAGCTTATCAGATTAATATTTTTCATTTTTCATTTGTAAAAGTATATAGTAATTGTGTTGCTTAGTAAGTTGTTTTTAAACAATAGCAAACTAAATTAAAATGATTATCCTTAATTAATTTTAACTTTTTTAAATTACACATAGAACAATTATATGGCTTAAATAATTAATACTATATTTTATATTTTTCTTTATGGTTATAATATAATAATGGCAATACTAAATATAGATCACTAATTAATATTTTTTAAAATTGTAATAATTATAAAAATAATAGCAAAAATTAAATAAATAATATTCCATATTCAATTATAATTAAAATTATAAAAATGTTTAAAGTTAAAAAAATATTGTAATGTAATTGGTGCAATTTTCATTTTGTTAATTGTGGGTAGGCTGTCTGTAACAACTATACCTTCAAGACATGTAACACCTCAGTCTCTCCTGTGACCATGGATGCTGTAAAGCATTCGAAACGTCGGGAACCAAAAATCAAAATAAATCCGCGACAAAATCCGAAAAGATAGTTTTATTTAAAATGTCAAATATTCGCGTAAATCTAAAAAAGTATTATATCAGTATGGATTGACCCGGGACTCGAACCCAGGAGGTCCGGATCTGCAACCGTATGCTAACCACTAGACACGTGCGTACAGTTAGTAGTTTGTCAAATCATGGTGAGGAACTACTAAATCGATAATCGAATATGCAATAGCACAATTTTCGATTCAGTCGATTGTTTTGTTTTTGCAACAATCGCCCATCGCTGATGTGTGCGTGTGTGTGTGTGTGTGTCAGGATCCCGGCGGCGTCGCTGTCGACGCGCGTGCTGCGCGTGTCGGCGCGCGCGGCGTGCGCGGGCGCGCTGCTGTACGCGCTGTACCGCCTGGCGCCGCGCCGCTGGCTGCCGTGATGCCGACGTGCGTATTCAAATCGAATCAATATATACTTTATTCAAATAGACTTTTACAAACTCCTTTGAATCGTCAATTTTACATCTATACATATAATAAAACTGTAACTGATCGCTTTCTGCACATGGAAGATATTTGAGAAAAACTATCATTGGGGGTCTTTATTTACGCAATAGAACCGAAAACAATGATTTTTAGAATTTTTGTCTGTTTATCTTTTTGTCTGTGCGTTTGTGTGCCTAATCTCAGAAATGGCTTAACCGATTTGGATGCGGTTTTCACTAATATATTGTGGTAAACTTCGCTTAGTATTTAATAGTTTTGTTTTATTTCAATTGGTTCATAAATAAAAAAGTTACGGCAATTTAAAGAATCACCTAGGGACGAACCCGAATGGTTGAGTCGCTAGTTTTAAATTTAAATTAAATGTCATTGTAGTCAGTCCGTGAGGAATTTACCACCGGCTCGGAATGCAGTTCTGCTAAGAAGAACCGGCGAGAAAGTTGCTCTTTTAAAATAATAATTGTGTAAACAATATTGTTATCTTCCATGTACAGACAGCGATCAGTTACACTTTTATCGTATGTATAGATTTAATACGACTATTGGAGGTAGGTTAAAATCGACTTATAAGATTTGATTACAAGTTTTTAGATTAAGTTTCAAGTAAAGCCTGTAATAAAAATTTTCTAAAAATAATGTTTTTTTTCCAGAACAATAAAAGCGTACGGCACTAATAAAGACTTCATTCATCTTCAAACAAAATTAGATTAGATGGCGGAATATGTATATTTTTATAGCGATAATATAGCATAAAAATTTAGACTTAGACTAAAAGAGTATAGATAGAAATATCTGTTGAATTGTACATTAATAATAAACCACACTTTTTGTATTGTTTTTAAATTCACAGGTTGTTATATGTACTTATAAAGGTCCTTTTTTTATTATACTTTATTATTTGAATTTAGAACGTTTAAACGCTATTATGTTACTTATCTCAGTTATATAACAGCTTTGAAAGAACAGAGTACTACTATTGAAATCTTGTACTTAATGGAAATGGGTCGTCCATTGTTCTTCAGTCATAAACTTAATTTGATACGTGGGCGTTATATTAGAAGAAAAACGGAAATAAATGAACGAATGTTATTCTAATTAAGATATTACATGTTTAAATAATCTTTTACCTTTAATAAAGTGTTCATCTTTTAGATTTTAGAAGTAAGTTTTCAGTAATACTTTATTTATGTTTTGGTTCGAAAGTTTGAATTGTGTTATAATTTTGTTAATAAAATAATAGATATTTCCAGTGCCTTTTCACAATTTTGTATATATCTAATGTTTTAAATTAATATAATTGAAATTATAATATGTTATGGAAAATGTCCCGTGCGTGGTTGTCTCGAGTGGGTTTTAGAATGAAAGTGTCCATATTATAATTTTTTTAAAGATTAAATAAGAAAACTATTAGATGTTTTGGAAATACGAACGTTGAAATTGTTTTGTTTTATTTATTTATTTTTTTGTGTTTTTTTTTTCATTTGTATATAGAAAAAAGTAATGCCTAAATTTGTATCATCTAGTGCATTTAAATTTACACATTGCATCATATATGCTCTTGATTTTTCTTTTTGGAACTTTTTATTAAAACAAAAAGGCTGTAAAAATATTGGGCCTTTTTGAAGGAAAAATTACTCACACCGAGCCGCAACATTGTTCATAGTACAATGTACTGGACGTATTCCATTATACATAATTTTATTTATCATTTATTATTGAGAGATTTTTTTATCATGTCAATAAACGTACATTTGCAACCTTTTAGTTTTTTTTAATACCTACCACTTTAAAGTACATAGATTAGAGAAATATAAAATGAAAATTAAATGATATAGGTAACACTTCTTTTGAGCGGAACCTCTTTTTCTAGAATAAAAGTAGCATAAGTTACTCCTTATAACATTAGCTATATATAGCGGATAAAGATTAAAAAAAATGTGTTTTTAAAATATGCATTTGGTAAAAAGTTGTTAGTTTCACTACAAATAGACACTTCAGTTTTATTCATCTGTATCTAGATAATTATGTTGATATTTCAAGTCCATCAAAATAATTTTATTTCTATTTTAAATGCCCAATCATTAGTCACTGTTTTCTGATTTTAATATTTTTTATATTTTTTTTTTATTTTGCAAGATAAAATATTAATTTACTTTTGTTGTAATCAATTTGTAAAGACTGCGACTTAGCCTTAATGGAAAGGGGTAACGACATTTTCTCTGAGCAGCTATTGTAATAGAGATGTTAATATATTTAACACATACATTCTTACAGTATAAACAATATTAATAAGTATTATTGAATAAATATTGCTTATCACAATGTTTTCCTATTGTACTTCATAATCTAATTAGTATACAATTTGATCTTAATATAATTTTGTTGTTAAAATGTTAGATATATAGATGATCAATTATCAAAGAAACTGCATTTTTTAAGGATAAAAAATTAAATTTGAGTAATTAATATTTAACCTATGGAAATGTATATTAAGCCATTATAATCTACACCGTTACACTTATGATGATGGTTTTATCCCATTTATTGAAGTTATTCTTCTTTTGCGACGTTTAGAAAAAAGTTATGAGAGTAAAATTTTACAATGCGCGCGCTCACCGACAGTCAAAAAGCGACATGATGAAGTTAGCTGCATTCCTTTTACAAACAAAGAGTTGTGACATACGGGATGAAATCTTTAGCTATTTTTGTTCTGTTACGCCAAAGAAGTATAATTTCTTACGTGCGTACGAAAGTACACACACACGTTTTTTTTTATTTATTGTAATCAATTCAAGCGTCGTTCGCAAGCATCCTGATACCGATGATTGTCAAGTAGATAAATTATTAGAATTATTTTATTTTACATGTATGAGAATGTATTCAGCCCTTTTTATCGTCCCACTGCTGAGGGTGGGCCTCCTTTTAATACGAGAGGGATCAGGCCATAGTCCACCACGCTGGTCAAGTGTGGGTTGGCGGACTTCACATGTCTTTCGAAAACTTTCGAAAGCTAGGTTCTGATAAGACAAGTGGTAATCGTGTTGGAAATGATTCGCGTGAAAATATTAGAGGAGCGAATCCCGGAATTTGAAGCCGCTTAACTCTGTTTTCCAAGCGAGCACGTTACCACTGGGCTACCACTGTCTTTTTATTCTACATGATGTGATCATCTTCATTACATTGCGATCACTTCTTTTTATTATCAAGTTATTATACAAAAGAAATAATTCCACTACCTCTCCATAACGTAGAAATGACAATGAAATATTTGGTTCTGAGTAGTGGCGCCATCTATTGAATCCTTTTGTAAATATGTTTGGAGAATACATAAAATGCTTATATTTGACATTAGGTAAAGTATATTTTTAATATGATTTGATTTTTACTCAAATTAAGAGCTAGAGCCAACATGTTTTATTAAGTAGTACATATTGGATTAAAGAAATATACACATTTTTTAGTTTTCGTTATTTATTGCATCTAAATTAATAGCTAGAATGTTAAAGGGATTAAATAATGTTAAAGTCCTGTAATTAAATTATGAAAAAAAAAACGGTGCTTTCATTTTGTCCCTGTTTTTTGTTATATTGTTTTTTAACACTATAATGATTGACTTGCATTTATGTACTATTTCTCTAACAATGTATGTATTAAAAGAGTTTAGACTATATTTATATATAAGTGCACATCGATTTTTTTAAGAATTAGTATCTTAACTGAATTAAAAACAATTAATGTGATAGACCTAGTCTCAGACCTACAACGGAAATAAATTAACTAAAGAAACTTTTTATAATTTTTTTAAAGTATTTTCAAGTATCAGGAAAATACTTTAAAAAAATTATAAAAAGTTTCTTGTAGGTGAAAAAAATGAGGCATAAATGAATGAATAAGGCGATAAATTGAAATAGAAGTTATTTAGTTGAAAGGTAGCTAAATATTGTTGAGCTAGTTTTCTATGTACTGTTTAATTGAGATGTAATGAAAATCATAATTCTGTGAAATAACGAATTATTTTGTTAAAGAGACGATAAACGTACTTTTATATTCTTACTAGCGACTCACCCTCGCTTCGCTCGGGTTCGTCCTTAGGTACGTTTTAAATTAAAATACAATATCCGTATGTTATCCTTAAGAGATAGACATATGCCATCGCGGACTTTTCTGTAGACCTATATAAGATACACAATTCCACCATACATTATTTTGTTATATCTCAAAGGGTTTAGGCAGCGTTTTCGTTGAAAGCTCCCAGACGTCTTATTTTTTCCGACACCTCTAACAAATATCGTAATATTTTAGTCAATGTATACAAAAACTTAACAAATTATATACTAAAACCTTCCTCTTGAATCACTCTATCTATTAAAAAATACCGCATTAAAATCCGTTGTGTAGTTTTAAAGATTTAAGCATACATAGGGATATAGGGACAGAAAGCGACTTTGTTTTATACTAAGTAGTGATTTTATATATGTAGCAATATACTCTATGGTAGTGATGACGTTTATTGTGCTGAAGATCGCGTATTCGAAAAGTGAAAAGGTTCAATTGATTTCCTCTTTTTTATACTGGCCATAAAACCATTGAATAGTTTACATAAGTACCTATTATTTTTTATTTACTGACATTTCAAATCTCATCACGAACATGAAGTAAAATATATATTTTACAAAATTAGTAACAATGAACAGTTTTAAAGCTAAATTATTGTGTGGTACATTCCCTAATAAAATATGAAATATTTAACATGTCTTAGAAAAATATTGGTAACAAGAAATGCTATAAGCCTTCACAATAACTGCCTTACTGTTAAACCTTGTACGTATTTTCTTTTTTATTAATTACTAGCGACTCACTTCGCTCGTGTTCATCCCTAGGTACGTTTTAACGGTTAGTATGGAATAGATAAACTATATATTATAATAAATAGTTCTGAATTTTTCTATTTTCGAGCTGTTTTTTGGGAATTCTTTACGTTTTTTTTGTACTGAAACCATCCCTGACACACCCTCAACAAAACAAATATTCAAATCGGTCTAGTCGTTTTTGAGTTTTAGCGAGACTAACGAATGGCAATAGATTTTTCATTTTTATATACATATGTACATATATAAGATAATTTATTAATATATCGTTGGCTCACTATTACAAGGTTCTATGTTAATTTTAATAAAGTTTAGTAATTTTTACATAGAACTTCGTTATTTTGTTATCGTAAAAAAAACAACATAGAACTATGTAAAATTGAATATTTTGTAGTTATAATGCCGCTATCTAGTGGTTTGTTTTTGCAAAACTGTAGCTAATGACACATAAAACCTTGTCGCATTAATAACTAAATAAGTACTAAAATTGTAACATAGAACCTTGTAATTGTCAGTCAACGATATGTTATTTGTACTTGAAATAATTTTGTGATTTTTAGTGCTATGGCCAATATTCTCACGAGGCGCTGGTGACATTACTAATCTCCCTTCATCTTCAGTTTTGTTGCAAAATGATGATAAGGCAAAAGTTGTATTGCTCGGAACTGTGCATTTTAGTAAACAGTCCGTGGAGGATGTGTCCCAGGTATATTAAATCACTAAAAATTAAAATGACCTAACAACATAGACTTAATTATCTATATGAATAAAAAAATAGCGATTCGAGAGCTTCGACATCTTGATAAATACCATATCGTGTTTTGTCAGTATGTATAGAATTTTTTATAGTACCTACTATTAAATTTTTATTTTTCTTGTAGATAGTAAAGGCTCTGAATCCAAATGCAATTTTGATAGAGCTTTGTCGCCAAAGAGTATCACTGTTAGAATTGGATGACAAAAAGTTTTTAGAAGATGCAAAAAAATTAGATGCACAGAAAATAAGGTAAGACTATCTTAATATCCAATGATATTAGGCAAGAAGCTAGAGGGTAGGTTATAGGTAGGTAATAAGGTAGGTATATAAAATGGCAACTTTAACTTGCAGACGGGCTGTTAAGGGACAGGGATTTGTTTCTGGAATGCTCCATGCTATGTTGCTAAAGACATATGCTGACATTGCGAGAGAGCTAGGAGTAGCGCCGGGGGGAGAATTTAGAAGAGCATATCAGGAAGTAGGTACTTAGATAGTTGCCTTATGACAGGTTTCCTAAATTATTAATAAAAAAATAATGACCTTATATGCTATCATTTTTAATAAAGGTAAAAGAGAGCGATTAAAATTAATAATTTTTCATGAACTATGATTTTTATCATAATATTTTTCCTATAGATGAAAAAAATTCCTGGTTGCAAGCTGTTTTTGGGAGATCGTCCTATACAGATAACAATAGCAAGAGCCTTTCAGTCGTTGAGTGTAATAGAGTTAGGTCAAGTTCTATATCATCTTTCGACGGCCAATCCTAAGCCACTAGAGTATGTACTCTTTTACTTTTTTTTTAATATCCATAAATATATTTTTTTAGATTTACTCGAATATTTGACCTTGAAAATAAAACTCTATTTTTGCGGATTTATTTTGATTTTTAGCTCCCGACGTTTTGAATGCTTTACAGTAATCATGGTCACGGGATATACCTACTAAAGTTTTAGAAGTCTTATAGTTGTTAAGGCTAAATAATTAATTATATACAACCTTTTAAAAGAATAAATTTTGCAACAAATTTAAAAGAATATAGGTAATTATAGTAAATATAATTTAACACATCGTAATCAAGGGAACCACTACTAAGAACTTTGATGTACCTACTTACTGAGATATAAAGTACTCTACATACGAGTATGTTGCTCTTGGTCGTGAACTTTTTAATTTATATTACTTGCGACAAACCATTGCGTAGACCATCGTAGTAGCGTAAAAGAATAGGCTCACTTTCTTATCTATAATATGAATAGCGATTTATTTACCTAATTTAGCGATATATTAATTCAGTAAAACTCAATTGGAGAAATATAAAGACAAGGACTACGTACAAGCACAGTTTGAAGAAATTACTAAAGAAGTACCTGCTTTTAAAAAAATATTTCATGTGTTTGTCGATGAGCGTGATAGATGTCTTGCATTTTCTTTACAAGAGTGTGTTCGTAATGGTAAGTACAATATAATACAAACATATGGTCTCATCAGAAAAAAAAGGCGTGTTATATTAGAAAAAATATATAGAAATGATAGGTTCTTCAATCAAATTGGCATAATTTATCTGTTTATATAAAAACCAGCGTATCTATACATATATACATATAACAAAACTGTAGAGGTCAAATGTCTGTACATAGAAAAAAAATGCTAAAAAGCTATTTTTTTATGTATTTTTTTTAATAAGAAAATACTTAATTTTTAAAAGGTGCAAATATGGGTAGAAAATTCAAAGTAGTTGAAACACACGCCATTGGTCAGACCGAATATGACGTCAAAGTATTATCATATCAGATCATTAGCGTTTTGTCGCTACAAACTAAAGACGTAAATTTTCTACGTAGAGAAATCAAAGTGACTTTTCACGCCAACAGCGCGAAATGGCGGGCATTTAAAGTACCCGTATCGGTATAAGTATTTTAAAACAGAACTAACTACAAAATTTTAGTTTTTTGGAGCTGAATGTATAAAAAATAAAAAAAAATCATGCATATTTCTGATTTTTGCTTATATGAATATAACCTACTTATACATATAATAACTATATTTTATTAGTACAATCTCCACGAGTCTTGGCTGTAGTCGGTATGGGTCATGTAGACGGTATATCGAAATATTATGGCAAAATGAAACAAGAAGATATCGTTCCGCTCTTATTGTAAGTATATACCTACGTTAAATTATCAAATCAATAATTGCCACTTTTCTATATTCCTCCATACTAATATTATAAATGTAATTGTTTGTTTGTCCTTCTTTCACGTGAAAATGGAGTGACGGATTGGCGTGATTTTGTTATGTGGAGATAGGAGGAGGGCTGGAGAGTGACGTAGGCTTTTACCGCGACTTTTTACCGCGGGAGATTACCTGATTCCCACGTGAAAACACGTTATAATACAATCCAAAAAAATATATGATCAGAATTACTTGAAACTTGGTATTAATGCTCTTTCAATAAAATTAAATAAATACGTGTTTTAGCATTTTTCAAAATTCATCCTATAGGAGGGTAAAACAGGGAGTGGGAGTTTGTATGAAGCTGCCCTTTTAGAGATTTTTTGTAGTTTTCTAAACCGCGGATTCTGCTAGTAATCTATATTAATTCCCTATTGGTGGAGATTAGATTTCCCTAATTGTTTTTGAATCTTATATGAAATAAATATCTACGCAATTATTTTAGATACATAATATGTGGATGTTTTCTCCTGTACTTTTGACTGTCAATTTGGCCGGTGTTATGTGTATTTGACTCATAACTTTAAATGATTAAAAAATGAGTTTTAATGATTACGCTTTGATTGAGCTGATTGAACATTAAATATATACATATTAATTTCCCGATTTTTGAGAAATTCTTCTTTTAGGATTTTTAGTAAACCGAAACATTCGGCAAAAAATTGTTTAACCCCAATAGACAACTAATTATTATTTATTTTTCTTTTTAGCGAAAGTGTTCATTTATTTTTCTTTTTTTTGTAAAAACTTTTTTCGATTGATTGCACCACTTCCGATCTTTTTCGTTCTCTCTTAATAAAGATAGATGCAATAAAAATTGAAAAACTTACAAGTTAGCTAGTTTGATGAAGTTCTAATTTAGGCATGACACGATGTGCTTTTAATTATTTTTGTTTTATTTTCAGTGACTAATTTTTTTTGATTAGCTCAATCTGGTTTTCGAATATTTGAGGTGAGATAATTTTCCACAACTTCATTGAACGTAACGTTTAATAAATTTTAGTAAAACTTATTATATTCATTAGATTTTACGTTGATATGGTTATAGCCTATGTTATGTGGAGTACTTGCAACAGTAAAAGAGTTACTACAAAACAACCTACCTAGTACCTACCTATAAAATACTATCACAGTATAAAAAATACAAATCCATAGAATAGGCGATTGATTACCCATTGATTCTGAAGAAAATTCTTTTAGAGCAAGGTGGTCAATAATACCAATTTTCTGTTTACGGTCCCGAAGTTAAAACTCTCGTGCCATTTCATTGCAAGTTACAGTTATTCCCGTCAACCAAAACCGTTTCCCGAGTGTTATATAAAAAAGTAAGTACATATAACATTCGGTATCGTCGCCGTACGATTGCTCTGTCTAATGGCATTCGTTATATCCTCTTTGGGTTATAGTAGACTGAAGTATTAGTTATAGGGTTTAGCATAAATAGGTAAATATAAATGCCAGTAAGCAGATTCCTAAGCAGCAAGTTGCAGAACTAACTTCAATCTACAAAACTACTATTTAGTCAATCCAATGAATGTGAATTATAAATATACTTTTATAAATAAATAAAAATACCCTTATGACATATACAAGCGCTTTGCAGTAAAAGCTCTTATTTCTGTTTTTGTGGATACATAGATCTCTGTGTCTCTATCAATGTATCCACAAAAACAAAAATTAGAGCTTTTACTGCTAGGCGCTTGTTTAAGTCATATGAAACTGCTCTCCTTAAATCCAAAAACAGCTAGTTAGGGAGATCTAATCATCATAATGAATTGTAATTTGTAGATACCTATATTTAAAAACAATAAGAAGTAAATACCGTTCTTTTACAGGATTCCGCCTCAGCCGTTACACAGAGTAATAATAAGTAAAGGAATAAAGTTCACTATATATTTTTTGATTTTTTCTTTTTTTTATAGACTTGTATTTCGTTAAATATCATTGATTATAAAATAAAATTTAAAAATATACTTATTTTTTTATTATTTACCATTTTAAGATAACTGAAATTCCCAAACTATTATTTAAAGCCATTCAAACATGCAAACAGCAAGATAAGAAATATATATTAAACCACGATTGCGTAAAATGTTAACTGAAGAGAGATTTTTTAAATTAAGGAATTTTATTTTTGTGACAATGTAAAAGTTAAAATCTTTGTAAATGATAAATCCATAGGAAAGTGGGGATGAAAGTTTGAATGGGGAATCAACCTAGGGACGAACCCGACCGAAACGAGGGTGACCGTGAGGAGTGTTCTGTGACCGTGAGTCGCTAATGATATTATAAATGTGAAAGGAACTATGTCATTGACCTTTTTGCGCTTAAACCGCTGGACATAATTTACGTTAGACAAAGCCATAGATAGCATCTTGAGATTGACATAGGCTAGCTTTGATCTCCGCCCTGCTTATCACGCGAGCATTGCAGCGGTGAATGGAAAAATAGATAATTAGTAGTGTTTAGCTTTAAGATAAAAAATAAGAAATGTATTTAATTGATTTTGTCTTCAAAATTTATCCCTTAAAGGGGTAAAAGGGGATAATAAAGTTTATATGGGCAAAAAATTATTTATGATCAGAATTACTTGAAATTTGGTATTAAAATGCTCTTCAATATAATTAATTATGTGTTTTAGCATTTTTTGAATATCAATCCTATAAAAGGGTAAAATAAGGGATGAAAGTATGTGACCAATTGTGCAGTGCCCGGACGGCACTGCACAATTGGTCATTTTAATTGAATTTTGAATAAAATGAAAAAAAGAACCATTCACACTACCACGGTAATGTTACAAACATTCCCAGTATATAACTATACTCTTTGCAAACATTAATACCGTGACGTACAGAGCTTTACAATATACTGAGAGCTATAGTGGTGGCGACATCTAGCGGTAGAAAGAGTCAAATTTTTTCTCAATTACGTGTTTAATATTCAGGCTATGATAAGTATTTTTATACTACGAGAAAAAAATTGCTGTTTTTAAACGTGTCCAAAATGTCAATTACTGCAATAGCTATTCTGTTTGTCTAGACGTCATTATTTATTTATTTTTTGTACCAAGGTCTAGAAGCGGTTTTGTACTTTTTGATACACACATTTGTAATAATAAAAATGCTAATGACAATCGTCCTAATGGGTTTTTTACAGGTTAAAATAATAGATAATGCTCAAAATGAATGTGGTTGTAACGCCAACCGAGAGAAGATTAATCATTTTGCTAAGGAGGAAAATTTGAAAAGTTTTTCTTCAAAAGAGCAATGTCCTCTGGATATAAGTCCTCAAAATACTTTAAATGTAGAATTTACACAAGAAATGATGTTTATTCCAGCAAACACCTATCAATTTGGTACAGACGAAATAATTATTGAAAATGATAAGGAAGGCCCAAAACGATTAGTTAAATTAAAAAGTTTTTATTTAGATAAATTTGAAGTATCAAACAGGGAATTTAGTGTTTTTACTGAATCAACTAATTATAAGACTGAAGCAGAAACATTTGGTGATAGTTTTGTGTTCACACTTTTTCTCAATAATACAATTAAGGAGAAGCTAAAAGATTTTCGTGTAATGCAGGCACCTTGGTGGTATAAAGTTGCTGGTTCAAATTGGAGACATCCTCATGGACCTAATTCCGATTTAACTGGTATGATCATATTACAGAAAAAGAATTACATTATTGTAAGAATATTTTGCATCAATCTATTATTAAATATAAAAAAAAGAATACATACATATATATTTTTTAATAGATTCTTTTATTTTTAAATTAGATATAATGGATCATCCAGTTATCCATGTATCTTGGAATGATGCAAAAGCGTTTTGTAAGTGGAGAGGAGCTAGACTTCCTACAGAAGCAGAGTGGGAGGCTGCTTGCCGAGGGGGACAAACTAATATAACATATCCATGGGGCGACAAATTATTTCCCAATAAGAAACACATGTAAGTATTTTAAAAATGATATTGTCTGAGTTTGATTAAATAACTTTAAAATATATTATCACATCTATTTATTATAATTATATTACAGAAATAACCTATCCTATCATAAAATACTACTGTAAAGAATTGCATAATTAAGACCTACAAAACATTTTTTTCTCATATATTAAAATTATTCAATAATTTTAATTAAAATTTTTATACATAATTTTCATATTATTTCTAGGGCTAACATATGGCAAGGCACATTTCCAAATCATAATTCTGCGAAGGATGGCTACATTGGCACTAATCCAGTGCAGCTGTTTCCACAGAATGACTTTGGCCTTTACAATATGGCTGGCAATGTATGGGAATGGACTGAAGATTCTTGGTCCAATGACAATGTAAGTGATCTAAATTTACCCATTATACATATCTAAAATCACTCACATTTTTATATAACAAGTCAGTTTCTAGTAATAAGGAAATTTAATCAATAATTCAAAGTAAATGAAACTTGGATTAAACTGTATATTAAATAGTTAAAGTAATTTTATGATTTTAAATAACATAAATGTTATCATTTATCATTTTAGCCCAATGAAAAAGTAAAAAAAGGGGGTTCATACTTATGTCACCGGTCTTATTGCTACCGATATAGATGTTCTGCACGATCTCACAATACTGATGATAGCTCTGCAGGCAATTTGGGATTTCGTTGTGCTAAATTTGCATAAAAATCTGTCCATTTTACATAAGCATTTTAAACTTTATTAACAGAAGGTTATAGAAGGTATGAGTTGAAGGATATTATGAAATATGAATTTATAATGTGTTATTAAATATTTTAGCTCTATAATAAAAGTTAAGAAATATGTACTTATTAAAATACTAGAACACATTTTCAGTTGAGAAACTATAACATGAATTTTGACCATTTACTTTATTAGTAAAAACTTTATGGATATTATGTTTGTATATTGTATAGTAGGTTCGTAATATCACATTTACTGTAGGAGGCAGCTTAAAGTACTTAAAATAATAAATGTTAATATAAATTGTCAACCTCGCATTTGTATGATGTTATTTATATATTTTCTATTGTCTATATTTGTATCTAATAAAATTATAATAGTTTTAGATAAAAGTGTTATGTAAATAAGTTTTGTTTATTTTAATTATTAACCAAATATTATTTTATATGATTATGTTAGCGGCATAGATTATTTGTAACTACCGACTTATCCTTTCTTTGCTCGCGCATACCCTGATTTTGTTTGCAATTTCATGGGTTTTAATTTTTTTGCTTGGAACCTTGACCCTTTGTCTAAAATAAAAGTAGCCTAAGTTACTTCATAGAACATTAGCTATCTGCCAGTCAAAGTACTGTCTAAATCAGACCAGCCGTTTCGAAGATTAGCCGGAACAAATAAACAGATGGACAAAAATAAAAAAAAAAATTAGTACCATATATACTTCAGATGCATTTAGTAAAAAGCTGTTATTTTGAGATTACAAACAGACACTTCATTTTATTTTTTGTATAGATAATGTTGCACAGTACTCGAGCGCGAGGCACGTTGCATATTGTGTTGCGTAACACATCTTGTCATCAGGAAAAGAAGTCAACTTAAAAATCTCGTAAAAACGTTAGTGAGAGACACTCATATTTAATTCCACATTGCATGTCAACAACAAGACACATTTTTAGAGGGTGGTTTGTGTATAAAAAAGCAAAATAACAAATTAATCTTATAATTTATTTGCATTTTTGTATAAAAATTGCAATATTACATAAACTGATTTCAATATCACTAATGAAACAAAGTTTATTTACAAAATGGCGAGCTTTAGCTTGTCACTGCTAGGCAGAACTGTCCGGAGTATGCAAAGCACCTAATTTCTGATAAGTACAAAATAAAAACGGAAGACCAAACATGAACATCAATGGTTATTGCTACAGAACCCGTTGTTTAAATGTTACCTTACTGTTACATGTTGTGAAAGAATTCTAATATATGGATTTTACGTAAAAAATATTTTCCACAACATCCAACAGTGATTACTAAATATAATAAAGCCCTAGCTGCCGCAAGATCACTGCATCCTTAGTCTTTCAAATTTCAAATAATCTTAACTAATAACATAATTTTGACTAAAACATTTTGTACATATTGTGTCATGATTAAATTTTAACGTTTATTATAAATAAGTATGCAGTGAAGTCGGGACAGGTCCATATTATATATTTGGTACATAAATAAAATTAAAATTAAACAAAATAAATAGCCAACACAACCTTCTAAGTGTAATAAAGTAACTGCATTGCATTTTGTACAAACTAAAAGTGCGATTGTAATATTTTTTTAAATAAAACTGCCAATAAAATATTCATCTTTATCTTTGATAAAACATTATCGTTTGATAATGACGGCCTTACTCATTGGCAAATATAAAAGCAAGCAAGGCAGTGTTCTGCTCAAGTTTGAACAATTAATATAATAATATAACAATTAAATATTTCTTGTAATTCACAATTCGATAAAATTCATATATTTATATGTACATTTAATTTACAATATAAATTCAATGTTACAAATGCATATGTATAAATATAAATATGGAAATAAACAAAATACGAACATTTCGTTAAACCATTTTAAATAATTGACAATTTTTACCATACATTAATAAACAAAAAAATATATTTATATACATAATATGAACAGAGCACCTTTATTAAAAATTCAAAAATCAATGTATAAATAAAAAGCATCTAAATTCAATACGAGTACAAAACGCTATGCGATCACAAGATCTAGCTATACTTTGTATCAATAAAATTAAATTTACACCACTGATACCGTAACATTGTATATACACTAGATACATCACATAACACTAACGGAGTGAGACCATCGTCCAACACCCATGCCCCAAATGTCCATTTTACATCAACAATATTCTAATTTGTTTGTCTATACAAGTCCAAACAAAAGCATTTTGTAAATCGACTCATTTATATAATTTAATTTATAAACATTTTTAACAATTTACATATATTTGTATTATATATTAATATATTTCATTATCTTTAACAATTGTTCGTGAATCCAGCTCATTTATTTTGAATATTTTGTGCCGTTCTGTAAAAGTATCGTTTACAATAATAACATATTTATATAATATCATTAATTGCATTATAAATATGTTCGATACAGATCACTCGATAGACATTAAGAGGAGTCGGTTTACAAAATGATCATCGTATTGGGCTATGAATCACAGTTAGGGGAACATTTGTTTGAATATGTTCCTGTCTTTTTAATTACGTGGTCCATAATAGTGTTTATAAAACGTGTACAACCGAGTGTGGTCGGGGTCAGTTGCCGGCGGGCAGCACGGTGCGCGCCCGCACCAGGCCGTTCGTGTGTCCGTTGCTGTACCCGTTCTTTACTGACCCGTTCGTGTACAAATTCACGTCGTCCTCGATCTCCGTTGTGACCGGTTGTGGCGATTTCGCGCGAACCTGATTGGCAATTGCGAGATGATAATAATAATATTCATTATTGTACACCCAGTAAAGAAGAGACAAAATAAGATTGGAAAATGTACAAGCGGCGGGCCTTATCGCTAAAAAAGCGACCTCTTCCTTAAGGTGTAGAAAATAACATAACTAAGGTAGTAGGGGTGTGAATTATATAAGGAGATAAAATTATATATATATATATATATATATATATATATATATATATATATATATACTCACACACACATGTATAATATAACTGTATTAGTTTAAATTTTCTTTGGTATTACAATAAAGCTTGTTGCGCAGTACTTTTTTTAATATGCATATAGTTAACTATGTTCTATATTACGTTTCTGGATTTTTCTTAAAAATACAAACCAAAAAAAACACCAAAAATCTTATATGTAATGCAACCCACGTTTTATAAACGCGCTAACGACGCACATATTATTATGAACGTAGGTTATCAGAGCATATTGTGCGCTGATAAATTTAAGAAATGAAATAATTTTTTTTTCATTTAAGTCAATATTTCTCTATTTTAGTACATGTCCCATCAAAATTTATATTCATTTATCTACTTATATATAACATATAAGTAGGTGTGCGCTGCGCATTCATTCCTGCGTCCCACGACATTTATCTATCTATATATATTTAGACCTATACCTTGAAAACACATTCAAATAAAATTAAATTTTACATGTCATGGTTTACATAGGACAACGTATAAGATATCATTTGTTAACATTTGTGTCAATTTTATAAGTTATAACATAAGGGTCTCTTTTCTCTATTAGTAAGTAATATTTTAGTGGAAAATTTATACTAATAATAATAATTGACTTGTTGATATTGGATATTTACCTTGGGCTTGGAGTAAGACTGGTTGTAAAAGTCTTTGAACAGGAAGAAGAACATGACAGCGTGCATTCCGATCCACCACACGAAGGCGCGCGGGTAGTCGCACTCGATGAATAGCAGTTGGAATGCGTGTACCATGATACCGACGAACTGAACCTGTGAGACAGATAGACAAACTTACTTTTATATAGATATATCGCATGGTAAGCGGTGCGGGGAAAATCAGAAATGGTAGTTTTATGGTCGTCATCTATACATATAATAAAATTGTAACTAAGTCGAATCTGTACATTAAATATTTTTTTGGAAAATCTAATTGAAATAGACATTAATATCGATACAGAGACCGAATCTATAGTTTTTAGAATTTTTTTCTGTCTGGCTGTTTGTTACTGCATCACAAAAAAAGGAGGGATTTTGATGAAATTTGGTATGGTGATAGCTGGTTATCCAGGTCAACATATAGGATACTTTTTATCGCGGGAGAATATCTCATTTCTGAGAAAAATACAAAAACTGCATTGTAAGAGTATAGTAATATGTATATAAAACCTAAGAATTGGGTTTTTGCTCGTCTGAACGAGGGCGGAGCCGCGGGCACTGCGAGTGTTATATAAATAATAGTATAGTGATAATTTATTAAAATAGGTAAATCTCGCGAAAAGCTTCATATAAATTGTGTAATGTAATAAATTGTTGGGTTTGATTTAATTTAATGTTTATTTTCTTCTTTTTGGAGCATTTAAATAAAAGCTTGTTTTTAAAAATATTTTTTTACTATTATTCATATTATAAATGTCGTTTACTTTTACATTGTACTTTTATTTAAAAAAAGGAAATAATAGTTTATATGTAATATTTTCGTCTACATAATGTATTTCTTTATTAAAAAAAAGGTTGAAACGTCTTTCATTAACTTGAAAAAGAATTTGAATCTTATATAGTAATCTGTTTGATAGAAAGAAAAAACAAATAATATAGGAAAAGAAACAGACAGACTCATGAATTAATCATGACTTTCAAAAATATACAACTGGGTATTTGCATACAAAGTAATTTGTTATGTTAAAACATACAAACGTGATTAAATAAATTAATTAGGTAATTGTCAATTTTATTGTATGCAAACATTTTGTTTTAGTAATTCAGTAGATATTTTAAAGTAAAGACAATCCATACTAATATTATAAATGTGAAAGTGTGTTTGTTTGTTTGTTTGCCTGTCTGTCTGTCTGTCTGTCTGTCTGTCTGTCTGTCTGTCTGTCTCTGTCTGTCCTTCTTTCACGTCAATACAAAGTGACGGATAGACGTGATATTTACCGCGGGAGATTACCTCATTTCTTGGGAATGAGGTAATGTCAATACAAACCAAAAAAATATTTATGATCAGAATTACTTGAAACTTGGTGTTAATGCTTTTCAATACAATTAATTAAATTCATGTTTTATCATTTTTCTAAATTCATCCCATAAGGAGCTAAAATAGGAGATGAAAGTTTGTATGAAACCTATTTTTATAAAGTTATTTTTGTAGTTTGACGCGAGCGAAGCCGCGGGTTCTGCTAGTAAAATAATTAGGGCATTGATAAAGTAAAAAAAGAAAGGTTGAAAATTAATAGTGGCTTTGTAAAAGACAAAGTAAATTTAAATGCTGGAACGAATTATAAATAATAATTAATTAACCAATGCAACAATTAAATTAATTAATTAACGAGTTTATTATGCAGTATGTACTTCTTTAATCGAAGATTGAACCGTGAGGGCAACTCCTAGGTTCAACGTTCCAACGTCGTGAAAAACCCCAATTCTAAGATCAGGCGAGCAGAGGGGATACATCATACATGATCGAGGGTAGCCGGCTATATGGTCAGCGTCGGGGTGTCTCGTAGTTGAGTGTGTAAGCCGAGCATGCTAGCCACTATACCACCGAGGCAGTTATGTAAATTGTATACGTTATAGAAGACGTATAATTTTGTTATTATTAAACCTAATGAACTTCCTTGAATTATTTAGAGATCATTTTGTTTATTAGAGATCATTTTGGTTTTTTTTTCTATCGAGGAAACTACACCTAATCGTGTTTTTAAAGTGTATGATTTATAGGATAAATCCTTAAATATCCTACATATTAACTGCATAATTAAGGTTTTAGTAATAACAATACAGCAAGGGATCAAACGAACGCAATTATTACGTAGTTGGAAGGTTTCGCTAGGTTTTAGTAAGTAGTACTAGCTATGGTTATTAGTGAAAAAAGGTGTTAGTATACGAGGTGTCGGCACCATAGACATATTAGTGTATAAAATAATGTCTGTAAACATTATTTTTTATTCGAGAATGAAATGCTAAATATTATTCAAGGAAATGTTCAATAGATTACAAATGAACGTTGTAAAAGGAGATAAGATCTATATTGAATAGCAATTTGAAGTACCTACATTTCACTTTATGCAGCCGCACCTTGTACATTTCTACTCTGTGTTTATTTATTTTTCTTTTATTCTTGGTGTACAATAAAGAGTTTATTATTATTATTATTTATATATGTACTAGTATTTATAGTTGGCTCCGCCCGCGTTCAGATGACGAAAAACCAAATCCTTAGGCTTTACATATTAGTATACACTTACATTGCAGTTTTTGTATTTCTTCTCAGAAATGAGATATTTTCCCGCGGTAAAAAGTATCTTATATGTTGACCCGGATAACCAGCTATCACCATACCAATTTTTTTTTAAAATCCGTCCAGTGGTTTTTCTGTGATGCGGTAACAGACAGACAGACAAAAAATGTAAAAACTGTAGATTCGGCCTCTGTATCGATAATAATGTTTATTTCAATAAGATTTTCCAAAAAATATCTAATGTACAGATTCGGCTCAGTTACAATTTTATTATATGTATAGATTATGCATTTGTTTTGTTGTAATAATAGTGGGTCATATTACACCGATAAATTCAATTAGCTTTGTCATATTTGCAAATATTACTTTTACAGTAGACCTTACAAATATTTTACAAAATTTACAATGCTACAAATACTTTTTTTTATTAATATATGTATATATTCCAATATATCTATACAACAAATACGGGAATAAGATTTCACTAAAAGTTTCCAATATTTTCATTTGATTGTATTTTTGTCAAATGACGGATAAAATAATAGGAATAAATGAGGCGACAAGTTCAACCAACCTAGATTTTTATGTACCTATATAAAAATGCGAGTCTATTAGGCTGTTTCTATTTTCCCCCCCAACGTGCGTTCACCTTGTCGTGGTGGGGGGGCTCAGTAGTGCCCGGCAACCCAACCGGGCGCGAAGCCAAGAAACGCACAGGCAGGTGGCCCACTTCGGTGGGCGGTGGGAGGTGGCCCTCTTCGGAGGGCAGTGTACCATGCGGGTTGCTCCTGGTACTTCTCTGATAGCAGAGTGGACTGTGGAGAAACCCCGTGGTTGTTGTGGTCTGCTTCGGCAGACCTGCCGTCGGGGCGTCGTAGTTGAATGCGTAAGCGATCCTGCGACGCCCCATTAAGACGGGGGAAGGTTTTGTTGGGTTTTAGTGGGTAGTACTGGCTTTGCCGGTGAGTCCCACGCCTCGTGCGTAAATGCATTTCCCAACGTTAAAAAAAAGGCTGTTTCTATTTTATGTTGTAGTTCGCCTTTGTTGGTGAGTAGCAGTTTAAAAATCTCCACAATAGGTGACCCGTTATGATCCTAACGGAAATCCTGCTAAATGCAAGGGTTGTCAAAAACACCGATTTAATGGCGAGTGGTTTAGAACTTAAAGAGCTGTAATAATCTCATGGTAAGCTACATTACCTACTAACCCTAAAGCTGTCTCCAGACTCTACGATATAGAAGTACTTTCGACAGTCGGGAGCGCCTCAGTCACGCCTCACATGTCGTCTAGACGTGTTCGTGAGACGACTGCAGACTGTATAGATTAGTAAAGTGTGGTAACAGTTTACTAATCTATACAGTGGTTTCCGTTGGTCTCCGATGGTTTCTTACATAGAACCATCAACTCGCGATCGATAGTGTACGCATGGGGTCTCGTCAGAAATAACGATTAACGACATCTATTATTTAATCAAACGAACAAAAATAGCCCGAATTAGCGCTGTATAATTTCTTTGTATGGAATGGGGCATCAATACTAGTATCATAGATCACATAGTACTATACTAGTACACATGCAAAATTCAGTAATTGTAACCATTTTTAGCTGTGATAAACAATTCATAAAAACTAAAAGCGCCATCTGTGAATATACACTACAAACCCATTATCTGATTGCTGATATTTCAATAATATAATCAGTAAAATTACGCAATTTTTACGTGCGCACTATTTCGTTTCCCTTCATTTAAAATATTAAAAAAATACACGTTTTTGGTATTCATTTTTTTCTTTTCTTAAATTAACACAATTTTAATAAAAAAAATCGATACGTGTAACGTCATCTATTGACATTTATTTGAACTAATTTTTCTTTGTTCTTAATGAGAGTCCATGCTAGTATATTATTATATAATCTGTGGTATTCGAATCGTATCGAACAATACGAAGAGTTCTTTCAGATAAAAAAAACAATAAGCTCACCATTTGCAACGTAGTCAAATACTTCTTCCACCACAGGTACCGCCTCACTTGTGGGCCCATGGCTGCCAACATGTAGTACGCGTACATTATAATATGGACGAACGTGTTCAAAAGGCCGAAAAACGTGGAGTGGCCGCCCGGAGTGAACTTCACTCCAAACCACACAGACATCGGCATGACCCCGTGGTGAATAACGTGCAAGGTCGATACATGATCGAATTTCTTTCTTAGCACAAAGAAGATCTGGAAACAAAGTATAATTTAATAAAGAATTAATATAAAATATATTTTAATTGTTAGTTTTTTTTTGCCTTAAATAAAAACTTTTTTTATGGTAAACTTGTACGTTTTAGGTCAAAGTATTTTCTTGACAACGACTATCGATGGCGGATCCCAATAAGATGTAACTTTCCTTGCTAGCGATAGAAAATTTTTACTTCTTGTGAGGAAAACTATACATATATTAATTTTTTCTTTCAGCTTTCTTGTGTACCATCATTAGAGATAAACGCGGTGAGCCATAGTTAGTAACTTCTTTATCAAAGTTAACAAATAAAAAAAAAACTTAGTGGATGTCATTTTTATGCTATATTATATAAGAGAGAGAGAGCAGGTTTGAGAGAGGAAATATAAAAATATGCAAAATAACTTATGAAATCTCACCGTATCGAAGAATTCAGTGAACTTTGAGAAATAGTACCACCAGCAAGCATGAACCATCTGAAAAATGTAATAATTATAGTAATGATAGTCACGTTAAAAATAACTATAATCTTTTATAGTACATATATTGAAAACAAAAAAGGCAATTTTATGCTAAGCATTAAAAATACACCTTTTTCACCTCTAAGCTTTAAAGTTCATGTCATAATCAAAGAAACAAAATAAAAACGAAGACGAGATTTTGTAAAAAACGTTGCATTATTTGTAAAAATAAAGCATATAATAAAAATAACTAAAGACTATATGAATAATGATTTTTTTAGCAAGAAATAAAACTAGCCGCAACTATTGAGACTCCAAAAATCAAAAAATAAATAAAACAAAAAGCTATATCTATCTCATATTATCTAGTAATTTATAGATTATCATGAGTCATATTACACGTAAACGTAATTGGCATTAATACAAGTACTACACAGTAGTTCGTCTATATACATACATATGTATATATATCTGCCAAGACAGGTAAATAAGTACGATTTCTCTCAAAGCGGACAATCACTTGCGACTAGTTTTGTATAAAATTGTCATAACGTAAAATCTCGCAACAATTATGAAATTTATACAGCAATATATGGCATGAGTTTTGCTATGAGAATGTATATTTACATCGTAATGACGATGCTTAATGACAACGAGAAATGATGAGATATGATTGTGAGATTTATAAAATCTATTATTTTTTATGATCCATAAAGATAATAAAAGAATTTTTTTTCACTAATTCATTTATAACATATGTGAAATAGACATATGTACGCATAATAGATATTACAAAATCTTATTACCAGTTTTTACGTCGATGACTACATCGTGGAATTGAATGGGCTATTAATTCTATTCAAGGTATAGAATTTTTCTAAAGCAATTAGTAAATAAATTAAACAACTGAAAATCGTTTTAAGCAAGCGAGATTTGTAAAAAAAAATCGATATTAACGAAAAAATATATGTATAATATTTAGGACTATTTGTCCAAAGGTCAGTCTAAAGTCTACTTTTAAGAGGCTGCATTTAGACCCATAACAGATATAGCCGGGAAATGATTTTTTAACAAAATGTGTTTAATTGGCGGTTTTAATAACAAATATTAAAAAACCAGAAAATTAAAAAAAAAAGTAACAAATCTTTCTTCACATCCCTCGGCTACTAATCCATCTTATAGTTGGCCGATTTTTTTACTTATACATTCCAGGGTACAACCTGTTCTATTCCACTCGTATGAGTTACAGACGATAGTCACCAATATAAAGATTATGTTGCTAAGATTTCTCTTGATATTAATTTGTAATTAGTTATGATAATGTCAATTAAATGATATAAATTAAATGATATGATAATAGACTCAGCAGGGTCAGTTCAGTCAGTGAGTAAGTGCGCATTGTAGTATAAAAACGAAACGTTTAATAATTAAATATTAATCCTGTTAGATTCAAACTATGTATATATAAGTGAAGTGTCAATACATTTATTGTGAATGAACAGCATTAGAGGGGCTAACAGTGACAGTGATTAGAGATGGGTAGGTCCGAAAATCAAGGATTTACTCTCATTTCTACTTTATTTAATAAAAATCATTTGGCAAAAGGAGATTGGTAAGTAATTGCGAAGAAATAATTATTTATTGTACATATTACAGATTTCTATTATTTTATGTATTAAATAAAAGTAGGTAGGTATGTCTGTTTGTCGCAAATAATAAGATCCTCATTTCATTTTTTTGATATCATAATCATCAGAAGTATATTATATAATAGTTTTATCCCTCAAATATTACGTTAGACTCAGTGTCTGTTACTATAAAGAGCCTTTATTAAAGACATTTATTTGAAAAGTAGGCATACTTATGGATACATTCTTCGGATCTACACATCTCTAATAAGGAACAGGTTGGCAAACCGAATTAAAGTAGGAATGAATTTTACCAATATTTTTACGTAACATACGAAAAAAATTGTAAAATCCAAAATAATTTAATTTGTTTTTCGAATAACCTTACAAGGTTCACCACCCCTGCGCTACTACAACAGGATAAAAGACAACAAAATGGCAAAGGGGGTAAAAAAGTGGATAATTCACCCTCATTGTTTGTGGACTTTTCGAGTGATCGACCGGCTGACACTGAAAGCTATACCTCCCTGTGAACCAGCCAGCGGCCCCTATCTGAAACAATATGCCGACACCTGGCCCTGTGTTATTTGTATATTTGCATAGCAACCCTTTATCACCTTAAGCCGATAACGAGTTGTCCAATATATTGGAACAAATTGATGTAACTCTTTTATAAAGGCCAATGCATACGACCTGTGAGAAACATCTGATTAATAATTGCGTATTGCTATCCTTATTTCACAATTCTCATCATAGTCTAACATATGAAATTATATCGCATTTGCGTAATAATGATCGTATGTGTTAACCCTTATATGTTAGCTTTATATAATACATAATATCCTAAGTACCATATACGCCCTGTAAAAATATTTACAAATTCCTGAAATGATCAATGTCTATATACAGTGAGGTTAGTTCTTATCCATCCGAGGCATTGCTTGCATTGCATTCACTTACTCTATTAGCTATAGGATTGTCAGAGTAGTCCACGGGTTGGCAACGGTAGCTGTAATGATTCAGCCAGCCTCCCATCAAGCTCTGGCCACATTGTTTTAAATCAATTAATGTAATAAACAAAGTTACTTTTACCAAAGTCTCATTAAAGTATTATTATTATTGTTAAAAATCAAAATTACACTAATTATTTTCCAAGATAATATATTATTTTCAATAGAAACACCTGTTGTCTGTACCACAAAATTTTAAAGAATATAGATAGTTAATACTATGTAAATTGTCATCAATTGATTGCTCTAATCTACATAATATTTATCAACAAAAATATGCCTAGAATTGGATCAATGATAAAAACTTTTTCATGTACATAAATTAACAAAAAAAAAAATTGCAGGCAATAGCATGTTACTGTACCTTTAGCTGAAAAAAAAATATCTTGCAACATATTAATATATATAATAATTAATAATATGTAAAATAAAATTATTAAGTAATACATAATATAAATAATAAAGTTCTAAAAATATTTCATATATCTATTCAAGTTTTAAAAAAAAAGTTTAAAAAGAGTATAATATTATTCATTTTTAATACATATTATTATACTTAAGAAATAGTACTTACTCAAAAATTCATAGTTGTTACACACAGCTTTTGAACAAAAAACCAAAAGTTTACAAGTAATATTTGAAACTAGTGGAGAATTATTTTTGTTTTACTAATGTGGTGAAGAAGTAAACAATTTTATATTATATACTCAAGTAAATCTTCCTAAAAACCTTTATAGCTGGTAGTGATATTTGTTCAATTTGACAATCATATTTTGCAATCAGTGTTTAAGTCACATAATATTTTTATCTTTTTTATACTCTTTGAAAACTACAATATGAATCTGTTTTAATTATAAATTAAGCAATTTGAAGCTTACCTCATAGAATAGCCATGCACTAAATAGTACTTGTAAAAAGTTGTAAACTATTAATACATTTTTTAATTCATATGGTTTTCTGTTTTCCATAAAACGAGGGCCTAGGACCTGAAAAGTAACATTGTTAAAGTACTATGAGTAATTACTACATATATTTTTATTTTATAAATAACTTAATAGTTATTAATCCACAATATTTAAATATCAAATTTGCTACTTTACAGTAGCATTCAAGATCATTCATACAAGAGCTATTCTAGCTCTTGTATGAATAATCTTGAATAAAATTAAGAATTCTGTATTAACATTTAAGCTAAGCTTTGGATAAAAATTGGTATAATATATAATCTAATTTCACAAATATTGAGTGATTTTTCTTAACAAAATAAATTTTATTTAGTATATTTACCTTGACTAGATAAATATAACTTAGACATATTAATAATGTAGGAAATGGGGAACTCATCAGGAACCATGGATTTGTCCGAGGATCTGTAAGATAAAAAAACAATCTTAATATTTATGGTATGCATATGTTTATAACTAAATATATCATATCATGAGTAAATTATTACCAAGTTAAAATGAGGTTACATGGAGTTATTTGCTATATTAGATTATAAAAAATAATATTGGCTCAAAAATTCTAAATTAAAATATTTTTCATGCATGACCTTTTTATTATACTTTATTTATTAGTATCAAACACATGTTATGAAATTTAAGTTTCTCAATTTTGATTGCATAGCGTGAACTAAGTATTATTCTGTGATATAGGTTGTGGGGACGTAATTAAAGTTGCTTACCTCCATATTTATCCATAAAAACGTGCATATCATTTATATATTGCAGTATAAGTGCCATTTTCTTGTTTTCTGAAATAAAAATTATAATATGTGTGAACAATTCCATAAAATGCAAACCTCCTTATCCAAGGCGGGATGAGATAACATTCAGGTACCTGTGTACTGGGGCACTATGACAAGATCTGCATGAGAAATTCACACCTATCTTTTTCATCAGTTCATAATGTTAAAAATATAGTATTTATATAAATGACTTCTAACAAACATATACAAGTTTATTTCATAAAATCTCATAATAGATTGGTACATATAAGACTAGAACATAATTTTATACTTCTATCTACATTTACATGTCCTACTGACTAGGTACTCATTATTAGTCACTGTCACTGACTGCTCTGCTGACTGGTTTCTGTGATAGATCATTAGATGGCGTAATGTGGTGTGACGTTTGTACAGATTATAAAACCTTGACCTCGTTGACAAAATATCACAAAAATTCAAAACGATATGTTTTGTAGAGGGTGGATAAATCCATATTAGCTAATTACTAATAATATTATAAATGTGGAAGTGTGTTTGTTTGTCTTTATTTCACGTCGAAACGGAGTGACAGAATGACGTGATTTTTTGTCTGGAGATAATCTCATTCCCACGGGAAAACACGTTTTGATATAATCTAAAAAAATATTTATGATCAGAATTACTTGAAACTTGGTATTAATGCTCGTCAATAAAGTAAATACGTGTTTTAGCATTTTTCGAAATTCACCCTTTAAGGGGGTAAAATGAGGGACGAAAGTTTGTATGAAACTATCTTTTTAGAGATTTTTGTAGTTTTAGCGCGAGCGATGCCGCGGGTTCTGCTAGTAATATATATTTATAATTATATCTTCTTTTATAAGATTGTTCTTTTTGTTTTATAAGTTTAATATATATAATTTTAGTATCCTTCAAAAGGTTGATTTAACAACAAAAATGTAGTGTCTTTATATACAAATGACTACATTATTTTTGATTTTCAATATACCTATTCAATGAATGAATAGCAATGTAAAATTGTTCTACCTTCTATTTAAGATGAGTATTAATTTCGACTATACAAATACACGCACCTAAACTTATTATTAAACTAACCTTATGAATCCCGTTTAGTAGAGTGACACACCTTCAGTTTCACCGTATGAGAAATAAAATCTGTAAAGAAAGAAATTATACATAAGATAATTGACATAATTTCAGATAGATGCTTTAACTATACAAAAACAAATAATTACAAAAAACAAATAAAATTAAAGTATCTATGTTGACACGTATTCTATGGATAAGAATGAGTCACTTTTAATCAGAGGTCAGCTACCGTCCTTCTCAACTATTTTGCAAGGAAGTGGATGAACGACCCGTTACATTGCAAAGGTCGTAAGCCGTACTTGACATATTTGAGTTCGATTTTTAAAAGATTTTAGTCTGATTGATGATAAAACTGATATGAACAATTATTTTCATAGCTCAGATATATCAGATACTCTTAACATTATTTCCAAAAAGGGCTTCAATTATTAATTAAAGGTAGCTTATTGTGAATGACGTTTGTCATTGTTTCCCAACTTGCAAGAATCTCGATGGTTCTCTTACACATATGCATTTAACAATTACAAGCATTACCTATACAGGACATACCATTCAACTTTGTTATAAATAATTACAATTTTATAAAAAATATATTAAGTTCAACATGACATCACTGTCATGTTGAACTTAATATATTTTTTATAAAATTGTAATTATTTATAACAAAGTTGAATGGTATGTCCTGTATAGGTAATGCTTGTAATTGTTGCTCGTAGTTTCACAGTTATCATAGCAAATTGATACAAATCCAGAACAGTACCGAGTACTGTAATCTAAAAACGTATATTTTGGTAATACATATATACCTACATGATATAATAGTTATATGATTATAAATGGTGTAAAAACTATAACGGCGGAAGCAGCACTATTTCTTTTCACTTGTAAATACATTATTTTATTACATTTATTGTTATTTATCACACAATTTAATTAAATGTAAAATAAAATGTCATATTATCCAACTATGTTAAATATAGTCAATATTTCTATGTATTGTTGACATCTGACAACCATCATAAAATCCCTGGATTATACCATTCAGAACAAATGACTAAACTGTCGAGTGAGTCCATTTGACATCGACTAGTGCTTGACAATGTCGAAAAATATATCGATATTTGACGAAATTACTAAACGAATTGTGTTATTTGTATAGTACAATAACATAAAATACTTTTACCACAGTATCCTACAATCTGATGACAATAAATTTATAAAAATATTTTCTAAATCAAATAAAAATATAAATGCAAAAATTATAATTAGTATGTGTACTTAATTTTTAATTTTATTTTAAACCACATTTATTTACTTTGGAATATTATTCCATTGTAATAATAATAAAGATCATTTTATTTCAACACATATATTACACAAAATCAAACAATAATGTTTTAGCACTAAACTTCTGGGTTGGCGATTTGTAATAAAACACTTTACCACTTGCACTAATTATTTTACTTTCACGACCCAACACTCACTTTAATTTGCAATCACTTTTTCTTTTTCCTAATTTCACAAATGCTTATTAAGAACTGAGCAATATTAGGACAGTGTCACAATTTTATAACTACCCGAGATAATCAATTGCCAATTAAAATAGTTCAATAACAGAATCAACCAAATCACTTTATTTAATTAAATTAGCTTAATATTTTTTTAATCTTTACAAAATAATATTTATTATATATTAATAGAATATTACCCGATATTCATTTGTTCATTAACATTATTATAGGCCAACAGAATGTTGCCATCAATGCCATCGTATTTATATAAATCAAATTAAAAAATAATTATTATTTGACACATTATTATTGCCTCTTTAATTCATTTATTTTAATTTATTAAAATTAAAAGAAGAAGAATAAATTATAAGATGTAAAATATGATGACTATGCTAACCAATGTCTAAAATGTCATTAATTGGTTCATCGATATATGTATTTTATCGATTACGTTCAAGCACTAGAAATATTGTATTGTGTATCGTTAGGCGTCACTTGGTTGAACTAGTTTTCATACATTTGTATTTTATGTCAGGTCCAGTCTCTAATTCGTCCATGGATTATAATTTATTGTAAAACAAACCTAATGTGTATTGTTCTGAAAGTTCACAAACGGAATGGAATACGCTTTGTAAGATAAGATTGAATGTAACACGTGTTTGTTGGCAGAATATTTGAAACTACGAGCAGACGACAAAATGAATGAATAACCTTTTACTCTAAACATCTAATGAAATATAACTAATGAAAACGTATAATTTCACACATATTAAATATGTGACACGTGAATTAAAATAAAAAATATGCAAAATTGAGGAGTGGTCTTTTTTACTTTCAAAGAGCCTTGTCCGAATTCGATTCTCCGTGTATTAAAGCGAGAACGAGCGATGATTTGATATATTTTATCTTATCTATAAACGCAATGATATTAAAAAATACATTTCTTTACTTGTTATCTCTCAATTCTTCATTCTGATTTGTCTGTACTGGTTATAAAGGTAAACACTTACTCGAAACCACTTTATATTGATAATCGTTAGTTTGCCTGGATACGTCATGCTAAAAGATAAACAGATAAAGCAGTTTCGTAATAAAAAATTAAGAGGAAAATCCTTCTCTTAGTATTGTACAATTTAAGGTTAAAACAGTAGCTACCTAAGTAAGTTCAACCTAATACTAGGTATGTAATTAGGTAGGTTTTATCTACTTAAATTATCTTAGGAGCACTATTATCTACTCGTACCTATGGAAAACTATCAATTTTGCTACAAATAAATTATTCGGTAATAGCTGAATAGTTACTTCTATAATAAGGCTGGTCGGTTAACCGTCTTACGTTTACGTATTTAAAGTAGGTATCGATTCTAAACGTATATAAATACCTACTGTAAGGTTGCATTTTTATATATTGAGTGTTTAATAGAAAATAATATATTTGATTAACTAGCGGCTCACCCTCGCTTCGCTCGGGTTCGTCGCTAGGTACGTTTTAAATAGATATAAAAAGAAAAAATCTTTCTTTCTCACATTTTAATTATATGTTTTAATACTTACCTATTCCGGACTAAGAGAAATCCAAAAATTAAAATATCATAAAAATTGGAACGCGGTCGAACGGGATAAAAAGTATCCTATGTCCTTCTCCTGGCTCTAAACTACCTCCCTGCCAATTTTCAGCTAAATCGGTTCAGCCGTTCTTGAGTTATAAGCGAAGTAACTAACACGACTTTCTTTTATATATATAGATTTGTAATGACTTATGTATAAGGCATTTACTTATGTGACCTTGGCCGATAGGAATGTGTTTTAAAAAAAATAAAAAAAGGCGGGGATTTTCACTTGTTTTCCCGCGCTTTTGCACAGAGATGTCGGTACCACTAGGCACGAATTGTTTTTAATACTGAAAATTATGATTATAAATTATGTAACTCACTGACGATTATAAAAGTAGGTACTGAATATAAGTATATAAGCAAGGAATATTTCGAAGTTTTATTAGGGAACCAACACTACCTACTGTGCTACCTGATAAAAACGTTGGATTGACGTAAAGAAAGAAAATAGGTAATTATCATCCTGTCAGATAACTAGGCGTTTAATATTATTTTGAAAGATTTAATTAAATTTAATACATATAAAAGATATAATTTAAAGAAATAATAATATACTACTTTTTACGAGGAATAAGTACATGATATGAAGTATATAAATGATTCACATATCATTTTATCAAATAATATTACGTGCTCTACACTCTCTACACTCAGTCAATTGTAAGTATATCATGTAGGAAAGCATGTCATCACGTCTTGCTATTCAGCACCTTAAGTGAAATAACGTAATTTTTTCATCTATTCGTCTTTGATAACACATATTTTATAAGAAATATTACACTTAGCCATCGCGATAACAACTATTTCTACAATATCTACGTACCTACGTGTTTATTTAATTTAATTTTATCTTCGTGATAATTTATTTTTTTAACACTAACGTGACGTGCAAGTAATAGAGGGGAGTGGCTTACTGGTGGCCTAAAATTGGCACGGATCAATTATCATATCGCTATATCACCGAAGATAAAGTAAAATTATTTACCTTAGGTACTTGTCTGTAAGTGGGCTGTGACGTAACAAGAATGTGTGTATTACAACATCTCAGTATAAACAGTGACAATCACAATTCAGAAATACAACATTTTTGTAATTTATTTTAAATAGATTGCTCTCAATAATTTAAGGAATACCACCAATATAATTTTTTTTTATTGTTAACTTAGTAGTCTCCTAAGTAGGTCATTGGCTGCACGTCGTTTTACGTAATGTAGAACCGCGTTCGCCTGCCTCGCGGTTAGTTGCACTAAGAAGTCTTCGCACTTGCAAGAAGACATTTCCCAGATTATAAAATTGAACATTAAACGAGTTTTATAATTAGAACACCTTGCAAGCCGAGTTGCAAAGCATATACTTACACAAATCACCATGTGTCAGCAAAATATTTAACTAGCACAATTGGCACACCGAATATTCATATTCGGATCATTTTAATTTTCATAAAAAATATAAACACATTTTAACCGCTCGTGAGTTTAATTATTAATTAATAAATATAATATCATGATAATAATTCGATATTAGGTTACGACTGATATTCCCTTCCCCATAATATGCGTTCACCTTGTCGTGGTGGGGCCTGCCCACTTACACATCTCTACACACCCTCATTAGCGTCCGGCAATCCAGCCGGGCGCGAAGCCAAAGAACGCATTGGGAGGTGGCCCACCACGGTGGGCGGGGTGCCATGTGGGTTGCTTCTGGCACTTTTCTGATAACGAGCAACCCAATGCTTGTTGTGGCCTGTTTCGGCAGACCTGTCGTTGGGGCGTCGTGGTTGAGTGCGTAAACGATCCTGCGACGCCTCATTAAGACGGGGGAGGTTCTGTTGGGCTTTGTGGGTAGTACTACTGGCTTTGCCAGTGAGTCCCATATAACCTGCGTGTAAAAGCCTTTCCCTACGTTAAAAAAAAGGTAGGTACTGATATTTTACATAGATATTGTTTTGTTGTGAGTTTAACGTTGACAATATAATAGGAATCAGCATTTAAAGATATTTATTTAAAATTATATAACGATCTATATATCAATCGACGTCGCACGTATAATAACTACACAATAATATAGGGACAAATAGGGCGTCCTTAGAATATAAGGTGCGTATTATGTTAGCACGCTAAAGGTATGACAACATTATCATGGTTAGTTGCTAAGTTTACAAAACATAATTTCAAGTAGTTATGAAACCCTATTTACATTTTTTATGTAAATAAAATATTTACTGTAGGTACATATTCATATTTAGATTTAAAAATGTATGAGAAATAATGTTGCAAAATTATATGTAGAGTTCTAATCATAATAGAGTTTCTGTAAACGAAGAACTTTTTTATTAAAGTGCCTATTGAATGTAGTTTTTTGCATTAAAATAATTTGTTTCTATTATAAAAGCCGTTTTGCTTTTTTAAGTATATGTATTTATTATACGTGTTTCGCTAGTAAAATAGTATTTCAACATTATCAAATCTCTTTTTTGCATTAACACTCAATCACTAGTTCATTTCCTTAATCAAAACTTAAATGTCTAAGAGTACGTGAGGTTAAAAACATAGGCCTATACTTGTTTGTTGTGTTTGTTTGTTTGTTTGTTTATTTGTTTGTTTATTTGTTTGTTTGTTTGTTTGTTTGTTTGTTTGTTTGTTTGTTTGTTTGTTTGTTTGTTTGTTGTTGTATTTCTTGAAAATATTTGCTTATCAAAATAAGTTTAATACTTAGTTATGTTGTACGGTATACATAAATAGGATCACTCGATTAATCACTCGAATCGATCTAGGATTGGTCTATTCTCACTGCTAGAAGAAAAATTTCTGTAGAATATCCATCAAAATTTTATTATGTACCCACCCATTTTTTAAGCATCAATAAACGAAACATCGAACAAAAATAACAGACAATTATGCAAATTATATGTTCCCTATCACTGCTTGATTATATCAAAGCAAATCATAAAAGATAAATGATGTAATCTTCTTGATAAACTTTAGTAGCTACCTTAACTAACGTGACGATACTTGTAATTAGCAAAATCTATAAAAAATAAAATACGATAATCTGAATATATTTCGACATCAAAAGAAACGAGTTTATAAAAAATCTTAACACCATCCAATGACGGTGGCCTTTGAAATAAACTAGGAGATTATTCATATTCATGTGCTTATAGTTCGTAATTTCTAGACAGTTTATTAAATCTATACACATAATAAAATTGTAACTAAGCCGAATCTGTACATCAAATATTTTTTGGAAAATCTTATTGAAATAAACATGATTATGAGATAAATAATATTGAAGTGTTTAATTGTAATGTCAAAATAAAAGCTTTTTACTAAATGCATATGAAATTATATACAATTAATAAATAAAAAGAAAATCTGGCTGTCTGTTTGTTCCGGCTAATCTCCGAAATGGCTGGACTGATTTTGACGGGACTTTTTCTGGCAGATAGCCGATGTTATAAGGTACTCCTTATATGTAGTATATATCCTAATATATATATATATATATATATGTACATATATATATAATTGATAGTAACTTAGGCTACTTTTATTTTAGAAAAAGAATAAGGGTTCTGCTCAAAAAAATGGATACGCACCTAGGGATGCACCCGAGCGAAGACAGGGTAAGTCGCTAGTTATAATATTATATAGCGCAAATATAGATTTCACAATAAAAAAATAATTAGCAAATAGCTAGATATAAAAAAATTATAAATTATATCTAATAACATTTTGCAGTAAAATTTTCAGCCCTTTATAGTATAAGTTTCCGTAGTATTGGTTTCATATAAAACAATTATAAAGAAGTTTTAAATAATATATCAATAATATCCAATAATAATTACTATAAAAATATTACAAAGTGTACCTATACAAAATACCTGAAGTTTGTTTTTCCTGTTGTACAAGTGTCATACAAGTTGTAAACAGTCGTGCTAACTATCGCAATATATACATAAGTAGATTGTTCTTAAGAAATATTATAATATACTAGCATTGCCTGCGGCTCCGCCCGAGTTCAGATGACCAAAAACCAAATTATTAGCGATTACATATTAGTATACTCTGACGATGCAGTTTTTGTATAAAGTTGCCGCGGTAAAAAGTATACTATATGTTGACCCGGATAAACAGCTATCACCATACCAAATTTCATCAAAATCTGTCTAGTGGTTTTCTCGTGATGCGGTAGCAGACAGACAGACAAACAGACAGACAAAAATTCTAAAAACTATAGATTCGGACTCTGTATCGATAATAATGTCTATTTCAATAAGATTTTCCAAAAAATATTTAATGTACAGATTTGACTTAGTTACAATTTTATTATATATACCTATAGATTTTCTTTGTCTGAGTTCGACAATATTATTTTGAATATATTATATATAAATTCAATACAAAAAAAATCTATATATATACTTATGTATGTATTACTCATGAACAGAGATTTTCAAAGTAGTGTGGGGAAGCCCGAATGGTACAAATTAACATTCTACTGTTGTCTCTGGTGCGTATCTCAGACCATGGAGAATATATTAATGATAAAAAATACTCATATATTATTCACAGTAGTTTTAAACGTTTACGCACATCTGACTGACCCTAGGCCTTGTTACGCATTCTTGTCTATAGGGAAGTTATATAAAATAATAACACTTTTTTCCCTATACTTGAATACGTAGTGGAAAAGATTTTTTATGATTTTATAAGATAGAATCAATTTTTGTTTCTAGTTATTTATAGTTACTACTACTTTTAAATAGATATAAATAGTTATTAGCCAGCGTTAGCCATATAATTTTTTTTCCGTCAATTTTTCATTTTTTCTCTTCATTAAAACCTTCCCGTGGACTTTAAGGAACATACGAAAAAAATTTTTGCCGAATTGGTCAAGGCATTCTGGAGTTATGCGCTTACCAACATTCTTTTTTATTTATATAGATAGACTAATAACGTACGGAACATTGATTGAATAAAAATAAAATCGTACGTAAAGTGTAATCTTTTATTGTTTTTATTTTTGATTCTGAACTTGTACTCAAATCATTAAATGAATTTGTAATTTCATTATTAAAATGTATTATAATGTGTATTTCTATTTTTATTGTTATTTCATAGAAATATTGTTTTATATAGATATATTTGCCATATTTAAAAAATCATCAACATTATAAACTTTATTTATGTTTATTGTTTGATCTACATTCATAGGTACGAATGTAGATCAAACGAAGTAATTGGTATTGTATTCATAATAAATCGAAATAAATGCAATAAGGCATTTATCGCATATTATATACCTGTAGTACAATCGTTCGCGCCTTCGACATTGACAATGGAATAGCGCATGCCTGCACGCTATTTCACGACGAAAATGCCGTTTTGTAATTGAAAATAACTTTCGTTGTATTGTAACGGTAGAGCTCGGGGACGTGTGCGTTGTCGTATTACACCGTGAAAGTACTTTATTTCAGCTGAAATCTTATTCATGACTAGCATTGCCCGCGGCTCCGCCCGCGTTCAGATGACCAAAAACCTAATTCTTCGGTTTTACATATTAGTATACTCTTACAATGCAGTTTTTGTGTTTTTGTATTTTTTCTCAGAAATGAGATATTTTCCCGCGGTAAAAAGTAGCCTATATGTTGACCCGGATAACCAGCTATCATCATACCAAATTTCATCAAAATCTGTCCAGTGGTTTTCTCGTGATGCGGTAACAGACAGACAGACAGACAGGCAGACAGACAGACAGACAAAAATTTTAAAAACTATAGATTCGGACTCTGTACCGATAATAATGTCTATTTCAATTAGATTTCCCAAAAAATATTTAACTTACAGATTTAACTTAGTTAGAATTTTATTATATGTATAGATGAATCTATTTAAAATAACTAATTTTACTATTTTTTCTTAAAATAAAAAAGCAGTTTTTAATTAATATATTACCTCAATTTTAATCTTGAATAGATATAACAATGCAAATGCGTTTAATTCTTCATTAACTTCATCACTTTTATAACTTCTTGGTTTTGAAAACCGTTCTTCATTTTTGTTATTTTTGAAAACAATGAGCATGGTTCGACCGATACCTAACAATTGATCATATATAAAAGCCATACTTTCTGTAAATTTAGTCTACACAGTCACTAACTTTGAATATTTTCACACTATATAGGTATAGGTATTATATACTACCTTGTTAGTCTAGTTGTCATGGGCGCCTGTAGTCTGTACGTTAATTTTCATATATATGTATATATCCAAATAGTGTGTGTATAAACAAATAATACTATCATTAACATCAAGTTCAAAGTGGGTAAGTTTAGCCAATAAAATCAATCGCACGCATTTACCATCTCTTTTCGGATGTAATTACACAAAAGCTTTTTTTAGTGCCTACTTTTCTATAAATATAGATAGATGACTGTGTTATCCATTTAATTATAAATTTATAAAGCCATTAAATGAATTTATCGATAAATGTTTAATAAAAATATTTATAGCATAATAAAATGTTAAAATATATTGTGTATAATAAGTACCTACATAATAATATCTATCTAGGTAATAATAATCTAGGTATCTAGACGTAATAAAAATATTTTTGTGGTCAAATTAAATATTAACTAGCAAATACTCGTACATTCATTTTTATGCGGAAAGAAGAGAAGGGTATAATAATGTTGTTTTGAAGGATTTTATGTTATTATTTTATGTTTCTAAATTATTTGGTAAATTTCTAGTATCCGTCAAAGCCGCGACTTTATATGGAAAAGTATAGTTTAGAAAGTTGGTCTGGTAGTGGTCTGTAGTTGGTACATAATTTTTTATTTTAAATGACTAAAATGTCTGTACATTTTGACTAAAACAATTAAAATTCACAAAACAAATAGGTACAATTATAATATAAAGTACTTTATATTATTCTTGCTTTTAACTTGGTTTCAATAATTAGATACTTTATATATAATAATAATAATAAAGCCCGCATGGCAGCTTGTGGCGAGCTGTTGGTGAGTGGCGATACCACGGACCTGAGACCTCTTGAGGAAACAACATCTATCCCTCTGACTTGCCTTCATTGGGTGTCCAGAGTGGAGCGTAAGTGCTGAGAGCTCGAAAGGGCGGAAAAGTGCTAAATCTCTATAATAACAGGGAAACTCGCTCACGAGCTCTCTCGCGATGGTGAAACCTCACAACACCCTAAGCCGACCACGCCGATGTTGCGCCCAAGGCACTATGCCGCTTTGTGAGGACCCATTTAATGGGAGGCGAGCATTCGTCTGCCTAAGGATCAATATTGAGACTGTTGAGAAGGTAGACGTCCGCTAGTCTCATACAATAGCAAAGTTATTTAACCCATTAAACTCCATCATATACCATTTTAGTTTTCCATATTTTCTATAGCCCCTACGCATTATCCGAAGGCCATTTTTGAGCAAATCCCTATTGATTACTCAGAGATGGATCTCGGTTGATGCGTCACATTAAACAAACTTGAATCTCTTAAGGGGCCTCTATGTGTCGCACCTGTGCCCCCACGCAAACCTTCCAAAGGATTGGGCTCTTTCGAGCCAGTGAAATCGAAAGAAATACAAATAATAATGAAATCTGTATAAGTACTTGGTATTTATTACATTTCTTCTAATTATGTACTTGGATTTGGCGTGATTCATCTTATGATTTCATTATATTACCTAAACAGTGTAAGGCATTGAATGTTTTAAGGTCACATGTTGTAATTCAGCAATATTGAGTTCTCGTTAACAATTTTAATTATGATAACTTAAAAAAATAAAATATTTACATCATCTAATTAAAATAGATTAATGTAACACAAAAGGATATCTTTTAGTACAACCGAAGGTTCTCAAAAATTTACGGCCTTATAAGCAGTAATCTAGTTTTGTAATGATTTCTGGTACTGAATTTAAGAACCACTATTCCGACTAAAAAGCACATATTTTTTTAAAACCTAGATTATAAGCCTTATACATGGCCTAATTAATGTAAAAAAAAATTGGGGCTACATATAGTTAGGTATAGTATTGCGTTTGTTAACTGCTCTTGACCTACATACTTTACGATCCGTTAAAAAATAATTTAATTACTTAATAATATAAAGTTAAAGATTTAATCAATGATAATGCTATTGATCATAACATTCTATATGAAATGTGGAAAAGTCTATACAGGTAGAGCAATTTCTTACGCAATATTTATACCGAAAGTGGAGCGTGACCAAATGATTCTAAGGGGATTACTATCTAACAATATATAGGTACGTTTACTAATTTAACAAATTAGAAAAAGCTATTATTGTATACATTCCTCTGTTATTCTACATATTTTTAGAATAAAATACACATGGTATTAGAAAAAATTTAAAGGTACATTTTTATAATACGTATTTGGGAACGGCTCTAACGATTTGGATCAAAGTTTTTATTTAGATAAGGTTTTGCTTTTCAAGTTTGCCTTTATAAGTGTATTTTCCCAAAAAAACTAAATTTTCCAAAAAAATATCTTTATCCAAGTGATTCCTAATCGTAGAAATTTTTAAAGTAAGCAATAATTTTTTATTCAAACAACACGGAACGTGATAAGTTGTTGAATAAATATTTTATGACAGTTGATATTTTATCGAATATGTTAAATAAAACTATGCACGCTGAAGACAATCACGCAAAGACTTGTCTTAGCGTGGTATCACCGTGTTTATTGTTGGACGAGGGCGAGTTGGTGCACGCCATTGCCCGCTTGCGTAACACCCGGAGGCAACACGCTCGACCCTGAACTCAATTCGGCTGCGATCATTTTGCAACTAATCACTGGTCGTTGGGCCGCAGGTAGACAACGCAGGCCGTCGCCGGCACAAATGTAAACATTTACAAGCGTCGTTGGTCGGACGTACGAGGCCGAAACGGACGTGATCCCTGACACCCACCTACGTCGAATAGCAATCTTCCTTTAATATCCGTCATTGTCACCTAATTTGTCTCAAAATCTCCAATGTCTAAGTCAGGTAAGCATCAAAAATAATACTTCGTCACTAACTCTAAAAATATCATAAGCAGCAATAAACAACACTTCTTATTGGATAATAGTCATTCAAGGATTAACGACTTCAAGGTAGTTCATCTTTATAATTTTTCATCTCAGAATTGTATATTTGCAATAAAACATAAGCATCACGCTTATGTCATGTTTTTATTTATTTTAGACACGTTTAAAACTATGAAACTGCCGTAAACATCTGAATAATGTTAACTTTTGTATTAAACATATTATATACATAATATGTATATGCAGTAATTTCTTGCAATATCTATACATATAATAAAATTTTAATTGAGTCGAATCTGTACATTTATTATTTTTTTTGAAAATCTTATTGAAACAGTCATTATTATCGATACGGAGGCCGAATCTATAGTTTTTAGTATTCTTGTCTGTCTGTCTAGGAACGCATCACGAGAAAACCACTGGACAGATTTTGATGAAATTTGGTTTGATAATAGTTGGTTATCCGGGTCAAAATATAGAATACTTTTGAATGGGGGAAAACACCTCATCTCTGAGAAATCTAAACTAAACCTCAAAACGTAACTAGGGACGAACCCGAGCGGAGCGAGGGTGAGTTGATAGCTTTTTTACAAAAATTATATATATATATAATAAAATTTTAATTTTTTATTATATAATATATATATATATATATATATATATATATATATATATGTATATAATATTAACAATAATATCTATACATAAGGAGGATAAAGTGTTCATACTTTAATATTTACAAACCTCATTTTTTTATTATTTTCTCAAAATATTTTCTGATTTATATTAATGTAGATATTTTTATCAATACAAAGAATGCTTGGACGATTGAATAAGTGTTTAGTATAATATTTCTAATAAATTTCTGTTGAAATAATAATATGATATAGAATACACAACATGAGAAGTAGATTTTAAAAATTCCATTTCATTTCATGGTTCAACTTCAATACAAGAAATAAAATTAAATTAGTCGATAGTTTACTTATCTTCACAAATCAAATATCAATTAAATAAACTTATGCTAGAAATTTAAATTTTGCTAAACATGTTTAGGTACTTAATATTTATTAACCTTCAACAAACTCTGATATTAGCTTTCCTTGTTTAGTTTCTCGATGACCATTGCTAGAGACTTCTCTACATATTTTGCCGGACTTAGCATCATCTTGATTGTTCACTGAAATATTTTCCTACATTTATGTGGAAATGCCGATGAGTTTAAAACGACCTTGCTGTATTACGGTAAAAATGATGTTAATTACATTGTTCTACTCACTAAGTTATTTATGCTATTAACAATCTTGGTTACCTTTTAATTCTCTCATAATTATTAATACTTTTCTATTCAATAGAAGTTTTAATTTTTTTATTGTATAACGTCATAATTTGTATTTTATTTAGCACGTTTGTGTTATATGGAATGTACACAGATACTTTATGTACACATAAGCTTTTAATTTGTCTGTTTATATATACTCGTATAATAAACGAGTTATTTCTGGGTTTGACGTTAACAACTAAGTTTAAAAATGTTAATTAGTTTTTAATGTAATGTTAATCTAGATGAATGAAGGTTATCAATATTTTACATTTCGAAACCGACTTTAGGTCACTTTTATGCGTTTATTAATTAGCCAAATGATTGTTTTTATATAAATAAATTAATAACAAAAAAAATTATACCGCGATAGAGTTTGAGGCGATAACAGGGAGTTAATCTCATGTCATGTCAGTGGCCAGGCGTCGTGACCTTACGTCACACGTCCACTGCTTTGCGCCGACAAACGCGCTGGGAATACTAACGTCTGCAAAACGCCTTGGTGGATCCTTGGCTTCAAAACCAAGCTCCTTTCTTAGACTATTGCGTTTAATGAATGTTTTTCTTTATAACCTTAAACACCACTCTTATTGACCTAGTAGGACAATTACTTATCTTATTTCTAATTTCCTCGTAAATGTTTATATATAGATACCAAGTTTAGTCTGGATGAATTCTATATATGTACTTAGATTTTCCACCTTTGGTTAGTAATTAACAAATACAAGTGTTTTCTTTTGTATAAAATGTTCGCAAATTAAAAGTTTAAATCTCATAAAGTTATCAGTCTGGTTAGCTCTATTATTTTTTATTATGTTAATTTATGTACAAATGCCCTTTTTTTTACTCAATGTGAATCAATAATTAAGAAAATTTGCTTCATAAACAGGTACATCCACCATTGTTAGAATTTCTCAAGCAAAAAACCTGTTATGAAAATATTCAACGTGTAGCTATAAACTATGAAATGTTAATATTTGTCACTTATCATATATGTAACTTAAATTATTAAGTGGTATTTTAAATAATAGGACATTTTATTTTATATAAACTGGAATTTAGATACAGCCTTAAAATTTTTATACGTATTAAACCTTTTTATGTTTTAAGATAGTTCCAAAAATAATTAAAATAAACATACTCAGATAGATGGTAACTATGATAAATGTTTACATACGTTCAGTTATGATCCCACCCGTCATTCTCTATCACATGATTCAGACAACGCAAGTTGATTTCATAATTACTCGTATCGTCATTATGTTCTCACCTGGTACGATCGTTTCTGTGGAACGTTGCGAATCCTTGACTACTTAGAACACAGACACTACCGGAGTGGACGGAGAATGTCCAAATGTATAACGGTCGTAAGTGAGGGCGCTGTAGTTTCGAATGCGCAAATCGCGCGCAGATATCGCGGTACGTAAGTGCGCCGGCGATCGGCGTGCAGGCGTGTTCGCTACTGGCGGTTGGCGTCGACCCCGCGCTCTTTTATCACATCGCATTCACGCGCCTTCAACTTGACTCCTCGTGCCTTATGTTTATTTCATATTACAGGATATGGTTTTAATTTACCATTTTTGGCACATTTTTTTATTTTGGAACAACATACATAACTTTGTTTTTTTCCATTACATAATTTTGTCTTGATCTCTACATATTCAATCACTGAAAAAAATCGCACTCCTTATTTGTTAACCAATTAAACTTAGAATATGAATTTGATATTGTTTCACGAATATTTATTATTTGTTTTCCAATTCTCATCGTACAAGTAACAAAAGCTAAAATAGAAGTTAGAACTCTTGAAGCCACCAATCTATTCGATTGTAGATAGTCAAATGAGCGAGCTAAAATGAAGTAAAAACAGCAAAGATGATAGGTATATATCATACTCGTATATATTTGTATGTATAATGTTCGAAACTATTGTTAAATTATATTAATTAATTTATTTATTATAATTTATATTAATATATATAAATAAATGAATATTGTATAAGTTTTTCATGTTTGTCCACTTTAAAAAACCGTTAGGAATTTTATTTAAATACCGTTCAACCATTGATCTAGTAGCTATAAATCATATACTTGACTTTTTCATTTAAAATATTAAGCAACGCTATATAATTAGTTCTAGAGTTATTCAAACTTTGGGACTCTACTTTACTCTCTCTCTCTCTCTCTCTCTTACTACCCATGTGAGTATGTAAAACAAACGTAATGCTTGCTAGTATGCATTTGTATACTAATTAAGAGATTCACAGATTTTTTTAAGTTCTCTTATAGTATCTCTATTAGTAATATTTTTATTATACAGTTTAATTTTCTATAAAACCTATATTTTAAATATTTAACTGTCCATTTATCCGATATTTTCCGGTAAATAACTTGATGATATTTGCTTTCTTAACTATACATTTTAATTTAGAGTTTTAGAATAGCTGGTAATATTTTTTTCTATTCTCGAATGTTTGTTCACCTCCTCGTGGTGTTAGTTTAACCGTTTTCAGTCTAGAAACGCACTTGGGAGGCACGTGTCAACTTTCGATACAGAGGACCATATTACGAGTAGCTATTTTCTGATTGCATTGTAAAGTGTGAGGGTTCCCTAAACTGTTCTTGTGGACGGAGGTCGAGTGGGCTGAGGAGATCTACCTTTGCAGGTTACCCATCGGGAAGTCTTGGTTAAATGTCAAAGTTATCCTGCGCCTGCGCCCCATTCTCACAGGGAAAGTCCGATGGGTTTTAGTGAGTATTGTTGGCTTTTTTAGCTGTGAATCATCACATAGCTACCTGTCAAGGTGGCATGTGTAAATGCATTCTCCAACCTTAAAAAATGGAGTCTATATAAGGTAAGGATGTAGTCCATATCTTGACAAATTTTTGTTGAAATAGCTTGGGGAATATTATCAAGAATGATTAAATTCTGAAAGGAAACCTTATTTTTAGGGTTATTTATCTTGAGTAAGGTGAAATTAAAAATCCTTTACTGCAATATTAAATTTTACACAAGGAGTTTTTTTTGTGTGTAAAAGTAATACTAAAGGTATGTAAAAAAAGCAATATACATAAAAGAATGTTTACAAGTTAATGTTTTAAATCTATACAAAGAAGCTCGATATTCCGTCAAATTATTCATACTACTAATAATACTAATAATGAACATTTCATCTAAATTGATTGGTGGACTTTGAGTTATAATTTTGCAACTTCGTTATTCTGCAAATCTTGCGGTTTTTTTAAATTTAGTAGAGCTAAAAAAAGGACTTGAAACGAGTTTTCTACAACCTAAAGTAAATTTTAACTTCCTTTCAAAAACGGAGGAAGCTATCAATTCATCTACATACCTATCTATTATGTATATTTATGGATGTTCACACACAAATTCTATAAATTGCGTTCTCCAAGGCAGTCTCATTTTTTTAATGGTATTCAACTATGAATTCGAACGGTTTCAAAGATGCACTAGGAGACTTCCTAAAGTCAAAGTTGCGGTTACGCCAGTTGAAACAAGCACGGCTGAAGCCTTTATGTTTGAGGCGCAAGTGTAGACGTACGATTCCAAAAAAAAAACACTGTCCTTGAATGTAGTTTTCCACAGTACGGCTCACAAATCGTATTGACCATAGATAAATTAAAATTACCGATCCTTGCAGTTATTACTATGCACGAAAATACTTAATGCGAGGTCCAAGACAAGATTTATTATAAATCAAGCTACTGATTTCTTCTTCTTAGGCTTTAACTAAGACCCGCGCGTCGTTCAGTAGCCATTTTGTGGAACATTCACGTGTCATAGAAATCATTTGATATAAGCCAGGGTAAAATGATTATGTGGCTATTAACACATTTAATATTTCCGTGCGAATATGCCACCGTATATGGTTATATATATGGCTCCGTTGCTGCGTCAAAGAAAGACAAACTAACTAACACACGTAATTATGATATTAATGAAGATTTTAAAATCTCATCAAGAATTGGCCATTGTCCATTTCCAAAACTTTTTATTCCAGTTTATTACATTATTTTCATATGTTCTTAACAATTTTAAATAATACTTACTCCTACAACCACTGTCTTACGTGAGTGCTTGTGTAAATGTTACCGTGAGAGTAAATTCCTTTGTGTTCATACAGTAAAACAATGATTGGTAGAGCGCGCCCTGCTTTGGTCGAATACTCTCGGCGTGCTTTATGTATACTCTTTTGTGACTCCCCAAGTCTGTTAACGTTTCGCTATACAAATTAAATCATTATTCATTACATGCCTCACGTCCGTAATGCTAGAGATTTTTGGCCTTTAAACAGCCGTCTAATTCGAAGTAATTATATTTTTTTTTCCTTTAATTTTTTTTTTGCGATGACTCCAATTTGAATGATGGTAGGTGGTATTTATTTTCAACCGACTTCAAACAGGAGGAGGTTCTCAATTCGAATGGTTTTTTATATTTGTTACCTCAGAACTTCGTCATTTATTAACCGATTTGGACAATTTTTGTGTTGTTTGAAAGTGTATACTTCCAGATTGGTCCCATTTAAATTTCAAAAAAGAAATACCACCCCTAAGGGGGGAAAAAACTAATGATTAATTTAACCTACTTCTAATTGTCATATTGACTTGAAACTTTGCAAGTGTTTCTATTTCCGTTGATAGTACAGTGGTTTGGTATTGTTGACCTGATCTGATGGTAAAGCCAGAAGGTGGATAGGTGGAACTCTTCAACGGCTAATAGTAGATACTTTGAGTTTGGGCTTATTTTGTTTGATTTGACAAGCCTAACACGTTAGAATTCTTACTTTGCTACTACTGCCTACACTAAAAAGGGAAAAATAAAAACTTTTTAACAAGAAAATAAAATCCGACTTCAAACAAAAGCACTTAAAAGTAAAAAATAGCTGATTGGTAGTTTTCATTTACTATACATACCTAATCAAATAATTTCGAAGTCGGTGCCAGTCGATACAAAGCAAAGCGCCGACTTCAAAAATATTAGATTAGGTATGTATAGTAAATGAAAACTTCTTCTTCTTCTTCCTGCCCATTTCCCAAGTCACTTGGGGTCGGCGCAGTAAGTCTTCCTCTTCCATTCTCCCCTATTACTCGTCATCTCATCATTCACCCCTTTCTCTTTCATGTCTTGTCTCACACAATCTATCCATCTTTTCTTCGGTCTTCCTCTACCTTTCCATCCATCTACATTCATTTCCATCACTCTTCTCGTCACATGCGTTTCATCCCTCCGCTTCACATGCCCATACCAACTAAGACGATTCCCTTTCAACTTCTCTGTCACTGGTGCTACTTTTAAGCTTCCTCTTATGTACTCATTCCTTATTTTATCCATCCTCGTCACTCCACACATCCACCTTAACATTCTCATCTCAGCAGCATGCAATCTTCTTTCATCAGTCTTCTTTGTAGCCCAGCATTGCGATCCATACATAACGACAGGTCTTATTACGGATTTATAGATCTTACCCTTCAACTTAAGGGGCATCCGCTTATCGCAAGTTATCGCTGTGACCTGTCGCCATTTCATCCACCCAGAGTTGATCCGACGCGTAATGTCTCGGTCAATATTACCATCACCTTGTACAAGAGATCCAAGATACCGAAAGTCAGTGCATATTGGTAAGGGTGTTCCCGAAAGGGTTATGGGCACTAGACTGGAGAGACCACCAAAGTCGCAGAAAAGGTATTCTGTTTTACTTCTGCTGACTCTCAAGCCAACACTCCAGTCTTTGTCGCCATTCTTCCAATCTGTTCTGAACATCTAGACTATTCTCGGACGCTAGCACAATGTCGTCGGCGAACAGCATGCACCAGGGGGCTTCTTCTTGTATGTCTGATGTTAAGGCGTCCAATACCATCAAGAAGAGGTACGGGCTAAGGGCAGACCCCTGGTGTAAACCTACAGCCATATTAAAGCTAGTAGTGGTGCCAGCTGTGGACCGGACTTGTGTACTGCATCGATTGTACATCGCTCGGATCAACTTCACGTACTTTTCAGGCACACATTTCTCTCTAAGGGCCCACCACAAAACCTCACGGGGTACCCGGTCATATGCCTTCTCCAGATCAATAAAGACCATGTGCAAATTCTTGTGTGCACTTCTGTACTTTTCGCATAGCTGGCGAATTGCAAAAATGGCATCAGTTGTTCCCCGACTGGGCATAAATCCGAACTGGTTTTGTGAAATTTCACTCTCTTCTCTTAGTCTTCGCTCAATCACTTTTTCCCAAGCTTTCATACTATGTGAAATTAGCTTTATTCCTCTATAGTTGTTGCACTCCAGCACATCACCTTTATTTTTAAAAATGGGCACCAATGAACTGTTGCACCATTCGTCCAGTATGACTTCATTATTGAAGAATAAGGCTAGCCACTTCCATCCATCCTCTCGCAATAACTTCCATGCTTCTATTGGTATTTCATCCGGCCCCACCGCCTTTTCGTTCTTCATTCCACTTATGACTCCTTTCACTTCATCCATACTAATCGCTCTGACTAATCCTATATTTTCAGCCTTTTTGTCAAGCCTTCCACTCCATTCGTTCTCCTCATTCATAAGCCTTTCAAAATAGTCCTTCCATCTATCTTTAATTTTAGCATTATCTGAGAGTAAGTAAATGAAAACTACTAATCAGTTATTTTTTACTTTTTAGTGCTTTTTTTGAAGTTAGTTTTTATTTTTTTGTTATGTATAATAAATACTAATTAGAAAAGAATTAATGCTAGAGGTTTTTGGACTTTAAACAACCGTCTAATTCGATGTAATTATAGTTTAATTTTGACTTTTTTGCTTTTTTTTGCGATGACTCCAATTTGAACGATGGTAATATTTATTTTGTATGATAAATATCTAATTAGAAAAATTCGGCCTCTGTATCCATAATAATTACTATTTCGACAAGATTTTGCAAAAAATATTTAATGTACAGATTCGACTTAGTTACAATTTTATTATACTGTGTATTGAAGATTTGGGTTATGTTTGATATATTTTGTATTTTAACAAGTCTCATATCTAAATGCAACAGTACTAAAAGTGGCTTATTTACATTAATAACGAATGAAATAGTAATAAAAACATGTGTAAGACGAACTGTATTGAACTCGACCTTGCAATTATTTAGCAATGGTTCAATATTTGGCCCCAAAAGATTTAAGATTATGTGTTAAGAGAATCATTTTAATTTAACGTGACAGGAACCTTTTTAAAAACATAAACTTGAAACTTGGAAGATTACTTGTAAATTTGGTTTTTATTTGAATCTCCCAGTTTGGCCCGGTCAGCAATACGATATATTATATTATGTACTAGCGACTTACCCTCACTTCGCTCTGCTTCGTCCCTAGGTACGTTTAACGGTAAGTATACAATAGACTATATATACGTACAATGTACATACATAGGTATAGAAAAGTAGCTAAGTATTATATATATATATATATATATATATATATATATATATATATATATATATCTTGAGAAATGATTGATTGGAGAATCAATGGAGATTCATTCTTCAACTCCCCTTTTCACCACATATATATGATATGTTTTCCAGGTAAAAAACTATCCTATGTCATTCCCAGGGTCTCAAAATATTTTTATACTAAATTTCATCTAAATCTGTTCAGTGGATTAAGCGTGAAACGGACGGACAGATAGACAGACAGAGTTACTTTCGCATTAAATATTAGTATGGATATATAAAGCTGGCATTTTTTGTGGTGCGGGTTTATCATCCTCGGCTTGGGCTGAACGGTGATAAGTCAGTCAGTCAGTGAGTCGTGACATTGCCTTTAATATACAACTAGCATTGCCCACGGCTCCGCCCGCGTTCAGATGACCAAAATCCAAATTCTTAGGTTTTCCCTTTTTGGTATACTCTTACATTGCAGTTTTTGTATTTTTTCTCAAAAATGAGATATTTTCCCGCGGTAAAAAGTATTCTATATGTTGACCCGGATAACCAGGTATCATCATACTAAATTTCATCAAAATGTTTTTCTGTGATGCAGTAACAGACGGACAGACAGACAAAAGTTCTAAAAACTATAGATTCGGCCTCTGTATCGATAATAATAATGTTTATTTCAATAAGATTTTCTAAAAAATATTTAAGTAATGTACAGATTCGGCTTGGTTACAATTTTATTATATGTATAGATTAAAATAGTTATTGCGAGTGTACCTTAGGAGATAGACATATACTATTGCGGACTTTTTTGTTGACCTTTTTAAGGCCTATAATTTTGGAGGTTGTATGTATCTCTTAAGGTTTAGCCAGCATTATAAATTTCTAAGGACGACTCGATAGAACCAGCTATTGTGTTTTCCCGTGAGAATGAAAAAAATCCTGAAATAAAAGGTATCCTAAATCTTGACCCGAGTAATAAATTATCATTTCACCAAATTTCGTTGAAATCGGTTCATTACTTTTTGCGTGAAATGCGCACACACAATGAGACATACAAATAAACAGACATACAGACAGACAATTTTTTTAATAACTACAGTAGTTATTAAAAAAAAGTCATTGTCTTTAAATAAAACTATCTTTTCGGATTTTGTCGCGGATTTATTTGCATTTTTGTTTCCCGACGTTTCGAATGCTTTACAGCATCCATGGTCACGGGAGAGACTGAGGTGTTACATGTCTTGAATGTATAGTTGTTACAGACAGCCTACCCACAATTAACAAAATGAAAATTGCACCAATTACATTACAATATTTTTTAACTTTAAACATTTTTATAATTTTAATTATAATTGAATATGGAAAATTATTTATTTAATTTTTGCTATTATTTTTATAATTATTACAATTTTAAAATATTAATTAGTAATCTATATTTAGTGTTGCCATTATTATATTTATAACCATAAAGAAAAATATAAAATATAGTATTAATTATTTAAGCCATATAATTGTTCTATGTGTAATTTAAAAAGTTAAAATTAATTAAGGATAATAATTTTAATTTAGTTTGCTATTGTTTAAAAACAACTTACTAAGCAACACTATTAATATATACTTTTACAAATGAAAAATGAAAAATATTAATCTGATAAGCTGTCATTTTGATCTACACAGTATGAACTTACTACATCTGCCTGTTTGTTATGTTTATATTTATTATTTGATTTTATTATATTAATAACAGGATCCCATGACGATGGTAGTACCCAGCCATCTTCCCTATTGAAATTAGGATGTTTTTTAATTTCTATGGCTTCTCGAATCATTCTAGGGCGATATCGGTTTTCTTTCGCCAGGATTTGAGGTCTATCGAAGCGAATATAATGGCTTGGGCGGTCCTGACTATGTTTGCAGACAGCAGATGTTGTATTGCGACGGTGCTTCACATCAGCTATGTGTTCTTTGACCCGGGTTTTAATGGATCTCTTTGTTTGTCCGATGTAAGAGAGCCCACAATCACAATCAAGCTTGTAAACTCCTGCATCTTGTAGAGGGATGTGGCACTTGACAGGTGGTAGAAACTGACTAATTTTCTTTGGCGGCTTGAAGTAAGTTTTAATTGAAGCTCGCTTTAGAATGTAGCCAATCTTGTCAGTGACGCCTCTCATGTAAGGTAGGACTGCAGGGACGCGCTCGACTGTGGCTGGTTTCACTCGGTCCCTGTGACGTAGGCGCGGCACTTGCAGCTTGTTGTCTCGCAGAACTTGCTTGACATGTTGCAGCTCTCCGGCCAGGTGTTGCTCGTCACACCTCAGTCTCTCCCGTGACCATGGATGCTGTAAAGCATTCGAAACGTCGGGAAACAAAAATGCAAATAAATCCGCGACAAAATCCGAAAAGATAGTTTTATTTAAAATGTCTAATATTCGCGTAAATCTATGAAAGTATCATTGTCTTTAATTAATAGTTTATGTACAGATTTCGCTAAGTTACTGCTTTATTATAGTATATAGATAAAATAAATCTTATTCGTCTGAACAATATCTCAAATACTATGTGACTTGAGAGCTTAAATATATCAGACTCTCTAGTAGTCATATTAGTCGACCACAAAATATTTATTAGGTACTTTTGTAGTAAGAGACCATAAAACACGCGTTGTAGTAAATTTTAAAACTTTATAAAACTACTATAATAAATATTATATTTTACTATTATTAATTATTATAAATATTTTTTATTATGTCCATAGTTCATATATTGGTGTTTTAATTTATAAGACGGATTAAATTTTTTTTCTTCCTTACTTATGCAAGAACAATTAAAATTTACATTAATATTTAAATATAATATATTAACTACATTTATATACATTTTTTTATTTTTTCTTTTAGTTTAATTACAACGTTAATTGGTTTACTTTATAATGGATATACGAGTACCTTTTTTGCCTAAACACGTGATTAAAATCAGAAAGAAATATGTAGAATTCTTTAGTGTACTAAGAGAATAAATTTTGAGTGTTTATATTTAAAAATATGCAATGAAACTTTTTTACTTTATAGACTTTCCGACTTCATAATACGGAAACGAAATGTCACACTTACTTAAAATGTTAAAATAATAATTACGTCGCTAACATGAAAACTTGATTTTGTGAATTACCTATATTTTTTATACAGCATAAATAACTTTATTAGGTACAAATATAAATTTATATTTCTCGACTGCCTGTACCATTAGTTGCATCACACGGCAGTTGTTATTGCAAATGTTTAAATAACGCTGGAGCATCGTCTGTCATTGACCTTTATACTCGTATGTCTGAAAATCAACCTTCTACGTAACTACGTAGTGGCCACTGACCGCCACAGATTAAAGAACTAGTAACACTGACCGCTGGTTCGAGACCATTCGATGGTTTATCATACGTAGCTCTTTTGATTTAAATTCTTGAATTTAATACAAATTCATTTTATACGGAGCTTTAATCATAAACTACATAGGTACTTTAGTTTGAAATAATAATTCTAAAATTATACGAATGTAAAATGTTTAATTAATTACAATTACTTCTTAGTTTTTTACATTATGTCAATTTTCTTAGTATATTTACGTAGCTAATAGATTCTTTAAATATATACTTAATTCAATTCAATTGTTTATATATATAATAACCGGTAAAAAAAGAGAAAATAAAACACTAATCTAATTACATGTAGAAAGAGAGCGATTCGTTGTAAAATCAGGACGTACAACAGGCAATACAATATATACAAAAACAATGAGATAAAATAAAAATTACAATTGTTAGTACTAATAATCACATATTTTACATATTTTCTACGATTTAATTTTGTTACTTAAAAGTAAGTGTTAAAACATATTGTACCTACTTGTACACATAAATCTATATAATGGACTAAAAACAAACATCAATAAACAATTAACATTAATGGGAGGGGGGAAGATAGTTTGACACCCTGGGAAGGACATAGAATACTTTTAATCCCGGAAATCATCCCTTAAGGGGGTAAAAGTTTGAATGGGGTATCAAGCTAGGGACGAACCCGAGCGAAGCGAGGGTGAATCGCTAGTATGTATATAAAACAAAACAAACAAACATTAGATGGATGTTTGTTACTCAATCACGACAGAACGGTTAAACGGATCTGGATGGACGGATGAACTTTTGCATTTATAATATTATTGGGATAAATAGTATACGAAAGAAAATAAAACGTTCAAATGAGTATGAGAAAATCTTTAGCTAGTTTATGAATTTAATCGACCATTACAAACCTAAAAATATGCTAATCGATACATTGGTTGATATTGTAAAAACATAAATATTCGTATTTTATTTTAGTGTTAAATTTACGAAATACGTAAGTAAAAACAACAATATTTAGCTCAAACAACAGTATTTAGCTCGACACCATCGATGCGGCAGTCGGACTTGCACTTGCCCGATTTTTACATTAAAAGATTTACGAAAATTAGGTTTATATACTAAACGAAAGCAAAAATGTACAAATATTTTCATTAATTGAAAATTGTTTCAGTTAATAAAATACTACTAATATATTATGTATAAGGCCGAATAATTTGTTTTTGCTGCGGGTAATGATGTTATTCTAATAAAATCATTTATTCACAAATCATTCTTCATAACACATAATTAATTTTTTTTTAGTACATAACGAATAAATTTTCGCCTATATAGTTCTTTTTTGAGAAGCTAATTTTGAATTATTTTGTAAATCACCTAAAATGTTTACAATTTCAGTGTGGTTTTATTTCAAACAGTTTTTCTATTTTTTCTCAAAAATAAGATATTTTCCCGCAGCAACAAGTATCCTATAAGTTGATCTAAACAATTAGCTATCACCATACCAAATTTCATCCCCCCCTCCTCCCCTCCTGTAAGGTTCCTATCTCTTTCTGTATCGATAAGAATGACTATTTCGATAAGATTTTTCGACAAATATTTAAAGTACAGATTCGACTCAGTTACAATTTTTTATATGTATAAAAGTAAACAGTTTTGTAATTATTTGAGAAAGAGTTTTAATTGCAGCTTAAAAGCAACAAACAAAGAATTGAGTGACTTATATATTATAATAGTAAATTTTACGGAAAATTCCTTGTTATTATTATATCCTTCAGTGTTTTTCGTCTGCCAAGCATTTTTTGGTTGGCTATGTACATATATTAAAATAGAATAAAAGAATTTTCCTTTGGAGGAGCAGTTCGTTTGAAGTAATTAATAGAGCGATTATAATATCTGTTTAGGTGTAAAAAATTGTTGATGTTGTTGAACACTCAAACCATAACCGGTTTAAGTTACGAATGGAATATTTTTGCTCATCTTGTACGGCTTATTACTTCAGTTCAGATAGAGAGTGCTCAGAAAAAAAATGTAATTAAAAGTTTTCAGACATGGATTGTTTATAGTGCTACAAGCATCTTTTGGCACTTAGATGACATTTACATGACGGGCGTTGGTGTGAAATTAGGGTTACAAGCTACCAAAATCTACTTAGTTCTAACTTTTAGGGTATTGTTTAAGCTCTATCTCTATATTCCGTAATTCAATTTAAACTTAGGACACGTTTGGAGGATAAAATTTATTACATGAAAATATAATTAAAATATGAATAAAATAAAATTATTTAATATAAATAAATATTTTTTTTTGCTATAATTATTTTCAATTCTTGCAACTGTTCGTAAAGATATACCTGAAATCGTATTTTCTTTTACAATTTGAAGGAAAAAATATGTTTCATAAGGATACAAGATATGAATTAGTATTCGTGGTAATAACGGGCACTCTTACTTAACTGTTGCAGCTGCGACGCGCTCATTTACTCTTTCAAATGGAATAATTGGAGCACTACATTGCTTTTCTTTCATAAAAAAATCCTTTACTTTTAGCGCCACCTCTCTAATACCACGTTTTATCAATTTTGGCATGTATTCAGCCCTTTTTAACGTCCCACTGCTGGGCACGGGCCTCCCTTCAGTACGAGGGGAATCAGGCCACAGTCCACCACGATGGCCAAGTGCGGGTTGGCGGAATTTTGGCTTATTTAGATATATTTTTATTTAAATAAAACCGCGAAATATTCACAACAAACGTCAATTACAGGTGTCTGTCAAAAGTGGCGCTTTACAAGACGGTGGTGTTAGTTCTGATTTCGGCCACGTGCCAAAATATCCTTGTAGCACTATATATTATTATGACGTACTAAAATGTCTGTCTTATATGTTATGTCATACATAATGAAATTTAAAAATACTATACTAGCGAGTAGCGACTCACCCTCGCTCCGTTCGGGTTCGCCTCTAGTTTTCAACCGACTTCAAAAAGGAGGAGGTTCTAAATTCGACTGTATTTTTTTTTGTTTTTTTTTTATGTTTGTTACCTCAGAACTCCGTCATTTATTGATTGATTTGGACAATTTTTGTATTGTTTGAAAGTGCATACTTACAGATTTGTCCCATTCTAATTTCAAAAAAAAAATACCACTCCTAAGGGTGTAAAAATAGCTAATGATGAATTTAACCTACTTCTAATTGTCATATTGACTTGAAACTTTGCAAGTGTTTCTATTTCCGTTGATAGTACAGTGGTTCGGTTAGGTTAGGTTCTGATGGTGCGGTCAGAAGGTGGATAGGTGGAACTCTTCAACGGCTAATAGTAGATACTTTGAGTTTGGGCTTATTTTGTTTTATTTGACAAGCTTAATACGTTAGAATTCTTACTTTGCTACTACTGTCTACACTAAAAGGGGAAAAATAAAAACTTTTTAACAAAAAAATAAAAACCGACTTCAAACAAAAGCACTAAAAAGTAAAAAATAACTGATTGGTAGTTTTCATTTACTATACATACCTAATCAAATATTTTCGAAGTCGGTGGGCTTTGGCTAAGTAATTAAAGCCTATCTATTAAATACATACCTAATCAAATATTTTCGAAATCGGTGCCAGCCCATACAAAGCAAAGCACACCGACTTCGAAAATATTTGATTAGGTATGTATAGTAAATGAAAACTACCAATCAGTTATTTCTTACTTTTTAGTGCTTTTGTTTGAAGTCGGTTTTTATTTTTTTGTTAAAAAGTTTTTATTTTCAACGATTAGTTTAAATTTCTCAGAGATGAGATATTTTCCAACAGTAAAAAGTATCCTATATCGTGCCATAGTCAGGCCGGCCGATGCAAAGCAAATCTAATATATTTCGATACGTCAAATACATCACAAATTGATATATAATATTTTATATAATTAGAGTTCATACCTAATCCTATTTACCTATTAGATATTCATATCTTAAAAAATATTGTTTTGATTGTCAGACTTCGAAGATAAGATAGATCTGATTAGGTTATCTATTCTAAATGAAAATCCCCGTTTAGTTATTTTTTACATTTTAATGCCTGGAAGTCGTTTTTTTTTTAATTTTTATTTTTCCATGTTTAGTGTAGACGTGATAAGCAGGTAATTTGTAGGAAGAAAGTTTTTCAATAACATATTCCATTAAGCAATTTATTTAAAAAAATAATTTATTGTTGATTTCTTAAAAAATCGCTCGACCGATTTCGATAAAATTTAAATGGTAAAATTTATCTGGGGAGTATACCCCTCGAAACAAAAAAAAACCAAATTCGAGTTATCAGTGAATATACTCGTATATATAAAAAAACCGAAGAATTAAGAACCTCCTCCTTTTTGGAAGTCGGTTAATAAAAGCATCCGTGTATCTAACTGCGTAAATACCCAACGTTAAATAACATACATGTATTATTTCATTACTCAAATATTTGTTGCTCCTTTGAGAATAAAAATTTATTTAAGATCGAAGAAAGTACTTGACTCTTAGAGTAATAATAAATGGCTTTGCTACAGTACTCTTTATAAACGCCCTAAAAGGTATGAGTTGCTTCCGTAGCTTTTTCTATGGACACTGAATTCGCTTCAACTTCAGAACTTAATAAATGTAGTTACAAAAATATCTATATATATAAAAGAAAGTCGTGTTAGTTACTTCGCTTATAACTCAAGAACGGCTGAACCGATTTAGCTGAAAATTGGCAGGGAGGTAGTTTAGAGCCAGGAGAAGGACATAGGATACTTTTTATCCCGTTCGACCGCGTTCCAATTTTTATGATATTTTAATTTTTGGATTTCTCTTAGTCCGGAATAGGTAAGTATTAAAACATATAATTAAAATGTGAGAAAGAAAGATTTTTTCTTTTTATATCTATTTAAAACGTACCTAGCGACGAACCCGAGCGAAGCGAGGGTGAGCCGCTAGTACTACTTATATATTCGAACAAAGTTAATATTTATGCAAGCTGTGGTTACGCACTCTCTTGTAAAATCGAGTGAAGCGGGTTCATATCTCGGGTCTCGCATTTCTGATATTTTAATGTGCTATCATTTTTAACATGATTACCACTTGTATTATGGTGAAGGAAAACATCGTAAGAAATTATATATAACTAGCGGCTCACCCTCGCTTCGCTCGGGTTCATCCCTAGGTACGTTTTAAATAGATATAAATAGCTATTAGCCAGCGATAGCCATATATTTTTTTTTGTTAATAATATTGATAAATATTGACATTAATATTTATACGATACTAACGTCACTCAATTCCACTTCCCGGAACCTCTCCATTAACACTTAAACTTTATGGTATGGTATTAAAGTTCAAATTGACTTTTAAGTATTATTAAGAATCTTTTGTATGGGAGTATAGAAAAGTGTTATTTTTAGACTTTTTCAGGCAATTTTTTTAATTTTTCTCTCCGTAAGAACCATTATCGTACTTCAAGGAATATTCTAAAAAAAGAATAAGCGAAATCGGTTCCGCTGCTCTCGAGATTTGGGCTTACCAACACATTCAGCGATTCATTTTTATATTATAGAAGATAAGGAAAGCCTGTATGCCTGAGAGAACCTAGAAAGTTTTCGAAAGATATGTGAAGTCCGCCAACTCACACTTGGCCAGCGTAGTAGACTTAATAGCCTGATCCCATTCGTATTGAAAGGAGGCCCGTGCCGAGCAGGGGGATGTTAAAAAGAGGTGCATACAATGTCCAAGTAAGTTATAAATATTCAAAAGACACAAACATAAAAGGATCAAATTCAAATAAATATAAAATTAAATATAAATTATCCACTCGGTTAATAGCTCTGGAGAAAAAGGGCAGAACAGCTCTATCTCAGTAGAGGGCACTGAATTAGTTGAACGTTTTCCAATTCTATTTAAATTTCAGTAATAATGAATAAATTTTTTATTTTAAATTATTCTAGAATATTTTAAGGATGTATAATTATAATCGTTTCTTATATGCAGCGCCAGTAAATGATTATTATTGTCGAAATTTCTGTGATTTGCACAATCTCCGACGTCAATAGGTTTTTACAAATAAATACGTCAATCGCTTTTAACAAGTGACGTGTGGGTATGAATCTTGCTTGTAAAAAATATTAGTGATAACATAAAAACTGTAAATAAGCCTGAAGGCGACATTAAATCGAAGGTATGTACACTTGTCACTTTTATGTGAATCCTTTATACAACAGCAAAAAATCTTTGTATAATCAAAATTGTTTTTGATAAAATATTATTAAATGTTAGTTCAATTGATAAACGAATATGTAGAAAATTCTAATATTAATCATTTTTAATAAAAATATTAATATCAATCATTATTAATAAATAAAAATCTCCGCAGTGCACGGGAAAATCATACATGGTTTTTGTTGCGCTGTTAGTGTTTAGATTAGTGTTTATAAAAAAATGTAATAAAATTTTAAATAAATAATAAAAAAATAATAATAATTAAAAGTTACGCCAATTACACGCTATATGTAGCTATTATATTTAAATTCTCATTAAAAGTTTATAGGTAAAGTTCTTGAACAGACATACTCGTACATAAAGTTATTTATTTACGAGTATTTAGGTATTTATATATAAAATTTTACAATATATCTTTACGAACATTTTAACCGACTTAAAAAAAGGAGGAGGTTCTCAATTCGTCCTTAACTGATTTGGATTTTTTTTGTTTCGAAGAGTACTTCCCAGGTAAATTTTATCGAAACCGGTCAAGCGGTTTTTTTTAATAAATTGCTTAATCGAATATGTTTTTAAAAAACTTTTTTCTTACAAATTACTTAAAATAAAATTAAGTTCTTAAAACGTGCGATAGTGTTATGTATGTATATATAATAAATTAATTATTATATAATGAAGTTACAGCGCGAGGACAAAAAGTTTCAAAAACAATATATTGAGGCGATTTTATAATTGCAAAGTTTTTAAAGATTTGTCGCAGTATTTAATATTGTTAATTATTAATCCCCTAAATTCTATAACTTCTAAATCGCCCGAAAATTTTAGCACAATAATCACTGTAAGTAAATAAAGCTATAAAACAGATAATCATAACGTCAAAAAAATGGCAAAAACGATGATTATTATAGTTTACTAGCATTGCTGCGTCCGCGTTCAGATGACCAAAAACCAAATTCTTAGGTTTTACATATTAGTATTGTCTTACAATGCAGTTTTTGTATTTTTTCTCCGAAATGAGATATTTTCCCGCGGTAAAAAGTATCCTATATGCTGACCCGGATAACCAACTATCATCATACCAAATTTCATCAAAATCCCTCCAGTGGTTTTTCTGTGATGCGGTAACGGACAGACAGACAGACAGACAGACAGACAAACATTCTAAAAACTATAGATTCGGACTCTGTACCGATAATAATGTCAAGTTCAATTAGATTGTCAAAAAAATTTGATTGTACAGATTCGACTTAGTTACAATTTTATTATATGTATAGGTTAAATACCGCGCAGTGACTAGCTATAAGTGTTTTTCTGAGCTTTTTGTTATCCGGGTTTGGTTCAGAATAAAAACCAGTCTTAAAGCAATTCCATACTTTAATATTATATACATGAAAGCGTGTTTGTTAGTTAGTCTATCTTTTTTAATCTAACCATTATAATATACCTATTGACGAACCCGAGCGAAGCGAACGTGAGCCAGTAATATAAAACAGGGGCCAAAAACTCAATGAAAATAAACGAACAAAGTTATTACTTCAACCCTTCTATTTATTCTATTGGAGATTGAGTCTGCAAATGCCATTACATTACCAATCATTAGGTATAATTAATGCTTTAATTATTATCTTTATATTAATATATACATAGTCTTGCCCTAAATATTGTTACAAGGATAAATACTTTTTTCTATTGCACGTAACATTTATTAAATTTATATTAATAAATTACAGTGTGTTAGTTTAATACATTAATATAAAATCGTTAAAAATATATAAAGCTTATTCGACGTGGTCTCCATTGGCTGCAATACAGTCCTCTAAACGTTGAGGCCAGTTATCAATAGAAGCACGCACTCTTTTCATGAGAAAATTCTTCACTGTCAATCGTATGGATTGTATTAGGGACTCCAAATTATCATGGCATTTAGAACAAGCTTTACTCTCTAAAACTATCCATTAATCATAATCCAGCGGATTAATATCGGGACTAGTCTGATGTCGGCCAGTCTTCAGATCTGATGAAGTCCGGAACGTGGGTTTCTAACCAAAATTGCGTCTATTGAGCTTTATCTCCCGGCGCCGAGTCTTGCTGAAAGGACCATTCTTGGTTATTGAACATGGTGTTGTTAAGAGGCTTAACTACCTCCTCAAGAATGGTATCTTAATACACTTGTGCCGATGTTTTGATACCTTTTTCACAAAAATATATATATATATATATCAGTCACTCCTTCATAGCTAACACCCCAACCAAACCATCACTGAAGTCGGATAATGCCCACGTTGTACTATGTTGACTAATTGGGAAGCTTCCTTAGAGCTTCAAGCATAAATACGGTCATTTTGTTTGTTAAAATAGTGCTCAATTGTAGAAAAATTCTCATTCGTAAGCAAAAATTTTCTGTGTCCTCCCTTTGCGTAGCGCTTAAGTAGTTGTTTTGATTTTACCACTCTATTCTTTTTTAAACTATCAGTTAAGAAATGACCAGTGGGTCTCTTGTAGGCTGTAAGTCCTAAGTCATCTTTAAAATACGCGACATGATTCTAGGTGCTATCTTCATCTCCCGAGATTTAAATCTTTTCTTTCGGACAAGATTTCTTCGAATTCTTTTCCTTACTGCTTTGATCGCCTTTTTCGTACGAACACTACGTGGACGGGCAGATCTTTTTCTGTCACAAACAGAGGAGATTTCATTGTACCTATCAATAGCCCGGTACACTAATATTTGACTCATACCAAGCGTATGGAGAGTTTTAAAAATTGTATTTGGCTCCATACCTACTTTGTGTAATGCAATCACAGCGATTCGGTTCTCTTTATCACCCCACTCGATTTTAATATCACAAAATATTTTACAATGTATTGGCGCGAAATGAGAAAACATAATTAACAATCATATAAAAATGACCGATTCCAAATTCAAATGTAATATTTTGTTTATTTTTAATTGTAACAGTATTTATGGTCGGACTATGTATAATTCCTCTGTACGTGTGTTTGTCACCTAACTCCTCCTAAAGGACTGGATATATTTGGGTGAATTTTTTTGTTTATATTGCAATGGGTTCCTGGATGGTTTGAAAATATAATTGGACCCAATTTCATTCATGATTCCATTTTCCGTGCCATAAATGAATACATTTAAATTGTTGAGTTAATAAAATAAAAATCGATGTGTGTATGTATTTTCCCTGTGGACTCCAAAACAGCGGGAGCGATTTTAATGACATTTTTAGGCAATTTTTAGGTTAGCCCAACGGGTGATCCTGTGAAGTTTGGTAGCGATCGGAAGTTTTGACACTGGCAAAGCTGCGTGTACTGGTAGTCTATTATAATTTATACCTATTCTGGTTTACATTAGACATTTGTCCATACTCTAACTCCATAAAATCGTAAGAAATAAAACTTAACGACCACCTGGTGTAGTGATTATGGCTCTTTATGTAGAGTTCAAGGTTGAATGTCGGCTAGCAATAAATAATTGTCGGAATTTACATACGTATTGTATACGTATTTGCGGAAATCTTTATTGAATTAAAGATTAAACTGGTTTAAGAACTAAGATGTTACGGAATTCCTATTAAATATAATATATTGGAGGGGTCAATAAATAATTTTAATTTGTTTTCTGAAAACAAAATTCCTATTAGCTTCAATGTCTATTGTCATAGGATGAACTAATAAGCAATATGGAAAATTTGTTTCTTTCAATCTTTGAACTGTTATTTTCTGTTTTATTTTATACGTTTGTGCTTCTATAACATGATATAAGATGAATTTACGTTTAGTAATATTTAATATATTTATATATTCTCTTATAAAACACGTGGTCAAGTGGTCAAGTTGTTAAAAGCGAAAGCGCAAAAAGACGTTTATTGGTGACAACAAATTGTCAAAAACGTATCAATGGCCAGATCAAAAGTCTTGTATCATTTCTATTACATGCAAATTTCAATAATTCCTTACCAAAATGATGCATGCATGCAGTCTCCAGAGAGTACTTATATACATAGACCACCCTTACCAATCTATAGTGTTTTCAAATTTTAATATCATTTACATTCTTATCAATATGTATCGATGTTTTTATAATTATATTTTATATGTATATTACATACATAAACAATCTATTTACGCAAATATATTCTTGAATATATTATATATTATTATAATGGAGTATCGATCAATAAAATTAAGGTTAAAATAATAATTGTTGCACATTGAATGCAGTTGCATGCCCGATACCATAGTCTAAACAAATTATTTTTTAGCTGTCTACTTGTTCCGACCAGTCTTTTAAGCAGTTTAATCGAAATTAGTGACTGTTGAATATATATTTTTATATTCACTGTACTCTAATTTTATTGATACTCGGCACTTTTAAGATAAGATTTATCCAAGGACAATAAAAAACAAATTAATTTTTCAAAATTTATAATATTATTTCATGGAATAAAAATTAAATATACTATATTATATATTTTTCAAATAGGACAAGAATTCTGTATAATGGCGTAGTTTTAATGTAAAATAAACAAATAATGTAATATACATTAAATAGATCCTAGATGTATTTATGTAGGCATAAAGCTGCGGACATACATAATGACGTTTACTTAGAACCGCGTCGCTTGTAAAGGTAGAGCGTATAATATAAAAGGGTATTTTTCCACTACAACTTAATACCTAAACCATGCTTTGAGCTTCAGTTACGTACATCGTTTCCTCTGATGGGCTTTACTTATATATTTTTGGACTGATTAATTTATATTCATGTAATAAATATGCAAATTCTCATTATACATTCAATAAAGGTAGGCAGTAGGCTTGCCGCCTTTTTATGTTTAGTTGTAGGTACTTTTCTCAAGAACTAGCAAAAAAAAACTTATATACTTTGTAAGATTTAAAAAAAAATAGTACACATTTATTTTTAATCATTATTTATTTTTCCATTTGTACAAGATTTTATTATTTTTAAAATAATTATAGGAATCTGAGCAATATAGATCCATATTAAAATAAATTAACAATTTATTTTAAATTAGATTAATGGATACTCTATTTCTATCTTTGTGAATTCTTGACGGAAGTTTTTTCCCCGTAAAAACGGGAGTTGCAGAATGGAAAGAAGAAAGCCTGATTTTAAATATATTTGTTTTCATATCTGTGCTTTTGAAAAACATTTGCCATTTTTCAGCAGTGTTTTTAGATTGAAACACCTGTTCTTTGCTTACCTTTGAAAATATTTTATTTACCATAATTATTTTAGAATACAAATTAGTGACATAAATGTTTAATTTTTTAACTCTTTTAATTCAAGGAATCCAGTATGGTCTCGAGTTGTTTAAATTTAATTTTCATATTTAAAAATTCAGACATTGAGATTGGTTAAGCCAATTAGCTGGGTTAAAATCAAACCATTTATTTAAATAAATATCGAAAATATAGTATTTTTCGTATTATATTATTGTTCTACAATATATGGTACAATTGACTAAAATATAATACGATATCTATAATATATAAAATTATCGTGTGTTTGTAACAAAACGCCTCCGAAATGGCTTGACCGATTCTTATGAAATTTTTGTGTATATTCAGTAGATCTGAGAATAGGACGTAAACTATTGTTCATACCACTAGGTAATAAGGGTGGTCCACATTCGTTTTTTTTATTTTAACTTTTTTATGATTTGGCATAAAAATACATACAAACCTAAATTTTCACCAGGGACGAACCCGTGCAGAGCGAGGCCGCTAGTAATATAAAATATAGTACGGGTGGCAAGCCTAGTACGTAGATAATAAATAAGTAAAAGGCAATTTGAAAGGGAGGAAAATTTAAAATACCTTTAAATTAATATTAATTTTTTTATTGGAATATCACATTGGGTTAATAACGTTTTAAAATATTCTTTTGTTTGTTACTACATTGTAAAAGACGTCATATCAATTTACTTTTTAAATTAAATCAAGTTTTTAACAAGGTCAATTCTTTTTAAAGGAATACAAAAATATATAGCCTTTTTAAGTAATGACCTTATGTATTAGTATTAAAGATGTGAGTTTTTGTTTGCAATTGATGAAATTCCAATTATATAGTACCTATACACAGTGTATAGTACAGTAGGTATACATCGTTATTATATCAATACTACATTGCCCGCGGCTCCGCCCGCGTTCAGATGACCAAAAACCAAATTCTTATGTTTTACATATTAGTATACTCTTACATTGCAGTTTTAGTATTTTTCTCAGAAATGAAATATTTTCCCGCAGTAAAAATTATCCTATATGTTGAGCCGGATAACTAGCTATCATCATACCAAATTTCATCAAAATCTATCCAGTGGGTTTCCCGTGATGCGGTAACAGACAGAGAGACCGATAGAAAGACAGACAGACAGACAAAAATTCTAAAAACTATAGATTCGGCCTCTGTATCGATAATAAAGTCTATTTCAATAAGATTTTCTAAAAAATATTCAATGTACAGATTCGGCTTAGTTACAATTTTATTATATGTATAGATACATTTGAGTACAAAGAATACAAAAGTATAGTCGTTAATTTTTTGCTCATTACGAGCGGGAATTCCGACTCTAAATATATAATTTTCATACATGCACCGTGTGATATACCTATCGTATCTAATATTATTAAGATAATTTGTAAAATATTCCATACAAAGATATTTTTTTTAATCCTCAAAAATATAATAAAAAATACCCTTGATACGAATATTTGACGTGTTACATTAGTGTTGCGTTCAAGACCATGGACTCTATCCTCATGATCAAGAAATATCAAAGTATAATTACCGCCATTCTTAATAGGTATACCTATATAAAAGTTCATGAGGATAATTTATACTAGTTACTTGTTACTATGATTAAAATTCTTGTATTTATTAAATAATATTTTCATTTATACTATCGTTCTAAGTACTGCAGGAAGAATTAACAAACACAAACACTCATTCTTAACGCAATATTGCTGTAATTTGCATCAAGTTATATATAGTATACGAGTACTTTTTAATACTTGAAGTAATAATATAAACAAAGAACATAATATCGCTCGATTTAACTTCTGTCGAACTTTGAGAGTAAAGGGAATAGAGAGTCCACTTGTGTGTTGCGCGTGAACTTGTGCACTATAATATCTCTTGCGCAGATTGCTAGTCTCAGTGAGATTGGTCGCCGCGCCGTGGCCAAAATCGGCCAAGAAACCATTATTACTATTACTTATTTTATGTTGATTAAATATATTCTAATGACATGCGATTAATCCATATTTTACATATTTGATTTTTTTAGCGATTACAGCCAATTTTTTAAAATATATTGTAAATAAATATGCATATTAAATGCATTAAATTTATTTGTTTTACATGTCTAAGTAGTAGCACACATTTTTTCCTTAATAGCGGCGCGTGAAGTTTGAACAAAATCAAAAATCATACATTCGGTATCCACATAATATGGTTAATAATACTTAGCAAAGTTTTAGTTGTTAAAATAAATATATCAATACTGGTCGCCTGAAGATAGAGAATATTTTACTGTGAACTTGGATTTGATTACCACATGATGTTAAGTCTCCCCCCCCCCCCCCCCAACGTGCGTTCACCTTGTCGTGGTGGGGGGGCTCAGTAGTGCCCGGCAACCCAACCGGGCGCGAAGCCAAGAAACGCACAGGGAGGTGGCCCACTTCGGTGGGCGGTGGGAGGTGGCCCTCTTCGGAGGGCGGTGTACCATGCGGGTTGCTCCTGGTACTTCTCTGATAGCAGATCGGACCTTAGAGCAACCCCATGGTTGTGGTGGTCTGCTTCGGCAGACCTGCCGTCGGGGCGTCGTAGTCGAATGCGTAAGCGATCCTGCGACGCCCCATTAAGACGGGGGAAGGTTTTGTTGGGTTTTAGTGGGTAGTACTGGCTTCGCCGGTGAGTCCCACACCTCGTGCGTAAATGCATTTCCCAACGTTAAAAAAAAAATATGGTTAATAGTATAGCTATAGACTATAGTGTTCTAAAGTTGTTTAGTTTAGTTTCCATTTCCGTTTTTACTAATAAGATAAAAAATAATAAAAAAGTCTTGGTTATATTGATTGACTTAATGTGACTCACTGTTTGTTTAAAAGATTCCATGAATATCGTATATGTTGATAATTACATAAATGTAGTTTTGATATGGAGTATATAAGTGTTTCAATGCAAGTAAATTAATATTAATACATTTAAACTGCGGTTACGATAACTGCAGATGTGATTTTCTGAGAAAAAAAATCTTAGCAAATCATGTTTGTGACGCACGAATAGTAAAACGTAGTCTAGCATTTAAATCTATTATAATAATATGTAATTTACATATAATAAAATAATATGAATATGATAATTGAATAATCTTGGTCCCGCTGAGTTTCTTTCGCCACTTCTCCTCAGGTCTGAGGCTTCTTCTTTCTGAACTGGTAGTAGACTCATGACGTTCAGTAAAAAATTATAATAATTCAATGCTGACTAAAATATTTTGAATTTGAATTTGAAAAAAAAATCTAAAATTGTAGAGGTCGAATAAATGTATATAGAAAAAAAATTTGCTAAAAACCGAGTCAAGGGGATGTAAGAAGAGAAATAAAACAAATGCAGATTTAATCCTTAGTTATCAAGGAAGGTGCTAAAATTAGAAAATTCAGGTTTTCTGTAGATTGCACTAATATTAATGGAAAAAAATCTATATAAATCCATAGGAAGTGATTATTGTTGAAGCTAAAATTGATATACCACCACCTTTTGTAGTCTTTTTAAAGTTGTAATAATGCGTATATCTGGCAATCTGGGAACGTGCTGTTTCATTTTGAGATTTTAACCAGGTTTCAGTTAGTACAATTAAGTCAAAATTAGAGTTCCGGATTATATATTTTAATTCGTCGAATCTTTCTGGTGCTACATTACTTCGTATATTTGCTTATAAACAGTTTAGGCATTTTTAAGATTTAGTGAGTTTTTCATAGTTATCGACGAGTTCATAGGTAACATTATTAATAGCTAAAGCTGTATTAGAAATGTTCTCTTCTCTTACATTCTTAGTTTCTGGAGACACCTCAACAATTTTATTATATTCATGATAAATTTTATTGTGAGATTTTTTGTCCATATCAATTTGTCTTTTAAGTTCTTTAAGATGTGATAAACATCTTCTTTACTGAGGTGTTTGATCACAATAAATACAAATAGAATCTTTATTTGCTTTATTTTTGTTTCGTAAAATTGATTTAGCTATTTTTCGAGAAGCAAAGCAAAGAAAACTTTGATAGGGCGGTTTATATTACATTGCAATATACCTAAACGAAAGACTTTTTCAGAATTAGGGCTGTCATTATTGATTGATTTGAAAATTTTTACTACTTTTTTAGTATCTAAATTCTTGCGTTGGTCTTTATCGTTTGAATCTTAACTCTTTGAATTCATTGATTTTATGTTTTTATTTCACGTTCATTTATTTCATTTTATATGTCTTCATGAGTTCTTATGAGTTTCAGTAAAGGACGTCGTAGTATGAGTTGGATTTTTTTTAAGAAGTTCAATCTCGGTTTCCAAATTTTTAATATTACATTCTGTGGCAACATCTTTATTAACTACTAGCGACTCACTCTCACTTCGCTCAGGTTTGTCCCTAGCTCTGCCCCTTTGTTTTAACGCTTAGTATAGATTTCTCAGAGATGAGATATTTTCCTACATTGGCATTCCCGTTTTGGCCTCTATATCGATAATAATGACTATTTCAATAAGATTTTCCAAAAAATATTTAATGTACACATTCGACTCAGCTAGAATTTTATTATATGTATATATAGATGAATTACCTATCTGTTTTTATAATATTTTGTACGGTCTTAAGATAGTCAGTACTAATTTTGATATCGCTTATCCTGCTTCTTAATGTCGTTTACGTCTTTATTTCTTATATGAATTCATTCTGATTATCTCGGAGTGATGTTAAAATTCTCATAATTTTCAAAAATTATGACACTACTACTATTATGAATTACGTAGACAAACCTCAAGGTTTGTTTACGTAGTTCACCACTATTTACATATTATACTATACTACACAATAATACACGTCTGCCTTGCGCGATTTCGAAAGTAGTCTCGTAAATTATGGTTTTTAACTAACAATAAGTTAGGAAATACATATAGCTTATTCTCGGACTAATAAGTGTATTTGAATTCAATTTTTTATTAGACTTTACGTAAAAGATTAAGTATGAAATAAATTTAAGTTTATATATGTATATTGATTATATTAATGTATGGTAAATATGTTAATATAATAGTTACAAGATTCCATTACGATCATTGATAGATATCCACGTGTTAATAAGAATAATAGTAGGGGAGCCTACATAAACTTTATAGTCGATTTTTGCCTCTCCGGCTTGTGCAAATCGGCAGATTATTGAATCGCACACTTTTCAGGATGTAATTAGCCCACCATACCTTAATCTGACGGTTTCAAGTATTTCTACTTTATCAAGATTTTTTTTAATGTTTTGACCGGCTGCCCTAGACGCATCCCTTATGTAGAGGACTTATATTATAGTGGAGGTACTCAGCAGAGTGCAAGGTACCCATCCACCCTTATATTAATCTGCCGCGCTTGAGTAACTGCAAAAATCCCCTATTGGGCTCCACTACTATATAAGCTATATACCTATATTTGTTTTCTTAATAATATATAGTTCTCGCCAAACTTTTTGGTCACCCTGAATTGGTGCGAGTCGTTGCGCAAAACCACGGTAATGTTATACATAATTATTAATTACCGTGGCAGAACGAAACATTATAAAGTATCGGGCGAGGGGTGCAGGGGACGCGAGTCGCCCCCTCTCTGTTTCCCGCAGCGCCCGAGAGGCGAGAGCTCGTCTAGCGTTGTGTGCGTGACACGACTGTACATAAACCACATTCACACGGCACATTCAAGTATGTACAACATTTTTAACAACTATTTATTATTGTTATAATATTTATTTAATTATTTTATTACTTTTTGTTGTGTTAAACTTTTGTTATCTCTACCTATTGTTTATACCTCGCGGATGTTGTAATGTGATTGATATGTCGACAGGCTTAAAAAATGATATCCGATCCATTTAAAATATTTTAATGATTAAATATATTTAATTTCCAAATCCTATTAATTTACTTTATTTATTAAATTTTTAATTATATTTATTAAAACTATATAAAAAAAGCATTGCATAATATGAAAATGTAATAAATAACAATATGTATAACACTTATGAACTTATATTTATAATTGCTTTAACTATTGTTACGCGAATGTATCTGCGCGAGGTCTTGCTAGCGCCAACATCAGGGCGGCCAAAAAGTTTGGCAAGAACATGGACGCACCCAGAGTTTGGTCCAGGGATGGGGACATAACAGAAATTTATTAAACCGGGTTCCCGGTGCTTGTTTCATCCTACACACTACACGAAGACTAAAAAAAATCCGAATGTACATTTTTATTTAGCACTTTTATTATCGTGCATAAGATTGCACACTGAACACAATATCAACCAGATTTTTTAATATTAGATCACTATTTTTGATAGTTGTTGTTTTTTTTAAGTTAGAAATATTTATTTAAAATTTAGATACAATAATTCGTTGTACATTCTTCTTCTTCTTCTTCTACCTGCCCATTTCCCAATCACTTGGGGTGGGCGCAGTACATCTTCTGTACTGCTGATTTTCGTTGTATAAAAAGTAACATAATATATTGAAGAAAAAATGTAAACTTTGGCTCCCCTTTTACATATCATTTATGTTTAGAATAATATAATTCTTAAATTAAATTCTGAAGTAACAAATATAAAAAAAAAATATACAGCTGAATTGAAAACCTCCTCCCTCCTCCTTTTTGAGTAAGTCGGTTGAAAAAGCAGTCATGAGGACTGCCGACAGAAGTGACTACTTAAAACTATAAACAGACAGTTGTTATTTTTGGATATTAAATTTGATTGTTTGATCTTTAATTAAAACTGTTTACATTTATCTGGTTTTGACTTCTATCGGCACTCTGAGTGTTAAGCGTTAACACGTCACGTGACCATGTCGATGACGACTTACATGAATATACTCCCCATCCAAACCTGCCTATAGAACTTTCACTTCAAAAATAATAATCGAAATTAACAGAACTTAGAGAAATGTATGTTACTTCTTCTGAATTGTAGTTATAAGTGGTTATAAATTATTTAAAAATGATAACGCAAACAGGACACTATTATTAGTGCTGTACCGCGTCTTGAATTTTTGCTTTATGTTCTATAACGAGTGAGATATAGAGTGCGCTCATGCATGTCGCCACGCAATTGGAATTACCAAAGGTGATATAGCAGTAGCGGTCACACTATATCTATATTTGAGATTACGAAAATATACTATTTATTTAAGTGAAATGTGTGTGTATGAATACTGCCTATGTCGTTGAGATGCAAATTATCAGTTTCATTCAGGGTTTTTATGGGCCACAAGAGGCCTTTTTTTTTAACGTTGGGAAATGCATTTACGCACGAGGTGTGGGACGCACCGGCAATGCCAGTACTACCCACTAAAACCCAACAAAGCCTTCCCCCGTCTCAATGGGGCGTCGCAGGATCGCTTACGCATTCAACTACGACGCCCCGGCGGCAGGTCTGCCGAAGCAGACCACAACAACCACGGGGTTGCTCCAAGGTCCACTCTGCTATCAGAGAAGTACCAGGAGCAACCCGCATGGTACACCGCCCTCCGAAGAGGGCCACCTCCCACCGCCCACTGAAATGAGGGCCACAAGAGGTCTACCAATGAAGTAGGTATATAGTTACTCTCTAAAATTAAAGTGCAATAATGATGATTTTCAACCAAATGCATTTTCAAACAATTTGGTTACTGAATAGCCACATTGCAAATTCCAATATGAAAGTTCTTTAATTTATTTAATCATTACATTCATCATTATTTTCATATCAATATATTTAGTTACAATAATATATACTTTTATTACGATGATGACTGTCGCTTAATTTCTCAGTACCGTGTTTATTTTTTTTTAAATGTAAAACTACTACCTAAAAACCACTTAAAAATAATACAAAAAGTGTTTTGCACAGAGCGTGACGTTAGCTACCTATTAAATACTGCCTCGGTGGTCTCGATAGTCTAGTGGCTAGCATGTACGCCGTACGGCCGCAGATTTGGTTGTGTGCAACGTGTATTAATTGAGAAATATTGACTCATATGCGGGCTACACACACACACACACACACACACACACACACACATATATATATATATATATATACATGAAATGAAATGAAATATTCTTTATTGCACACCATTATTTTACATTATATAGTTGAAACAGATTAAAGGAATATAGTACAATAGGCGGCCTTATCGCTAGAGAGCGATCTATTCTAGGCAACCTTTGGGTAGAGAGAAAGAAGAGAGAAGGAAGGGGTGCAAACAATCTTAAAGAGAGATACAATAAATACATACATATACAAACAGATATATACATATATACCATATATATACATACATACATACATACATACACACATACATACATACATACATACATACATACATACATACATACATACATACATATATACATACATACACACATATAATAAAATATGACACCATTTAGCACTTATAAGTTAAGATAATATTCATTTATTAATTTTTTAAATAGTGACAGCGAATCAGCCTGTTTTACTTTATTTGGTAACGAGTTCCACAGACGGACAGATTGGACAGTAAAGGAGCGAGTATAGAAGGAAGAAGAGTGTGAAGGAACTTGTAAAGTTAGATTAAGGTTAGAACGAAGAGAAAAATGGTGAGAATCACTTAAAAATTTAAACCTATCTTTAAGATACTGAGGTGTACAGGGATTAAATAGAATATTATATAAAAGACAAAGAACGTGAGTATTTCTGCGAAGACGGATAGGGAGCCACTTGAGCTTTTTACGAAATTCGGAAACGTGGTCATATTTACGAAGTCCAAATATGAACCGAATGCAGAGATTTTGAATTCGCTCAAGTTTATTTAATTATTCCTCTCTTAAATCGAGGTAACAAGTATCAGCATAGTCCAGAATTGGTAATAAAAGAGTGTTAGCCAAGGCAATTTTAGTGGGAATGGGTAGAAAGTTGCGTAAGCGACGTAATGATGCAACGGCAGCAAACATTTTCTGCTCACTTCGCCCACCTGTGACTTCCAAGATAAGTCTCGTCCAATATAATACCTAGATTTCTCACTTTATCGCTGTAAGGAATTTGTATACCGTCAAGCATAATAGGTGGTAATTGTGATAAAGATATTTTTGATTTTAATTTTGAACTACCTATAATTATAGCTTGTGTTTTACCTGGATTCACTATTAAGCCTAATGATTTACTTTTTTGCGAAATATTAAGTAGGTCAGTATTAATATGATCGATGGTTCGAGTTAAGTTTAATACGGTCGTTTGGCGGTAGATTTGTAGATCATCTGCATAGAGGTGGTAGGGAGAAGAAATATAGTTACAGAGAGAGTTAATAAATATAGAAAATAAAAGAGGAGACAACACGCCACCTTGAGGAACACCGGCATGTAGCGAAATCCATTCAGAGCAAGAATCGTGAATACGGATTCGTTGCCGGCGACCATACAAGTAATTGTGAAACCAGTCAATCACATCTGGAGATATGTTAAGAGAACACAATGTAGCAAGAAGAATATCATAATCAACAGTGTTAAAAGCGTTACTAAAATCTAATAGTGTCAAAACTGTGACTTGTTGATTTTCCATTCCTAGTCTGATGTCATCTGTTATTTTAACGAGTGCAGTAGTCGTGCTGTGACCATAACGAAAGCCGGATTGCATAGGATTCAGTAGATTATGATTTGAAAGGAAATTACTTAGTTGATGATGTACAAGGCGCTCGAGCACTTTGGATAAAAAGGGTAGAATGGAAATAGGACGATAGTCGGAGAAAGTAGTGGGATTGTTTTTTTTTGGTAAAGGTATTACTTGAGCATCTTTCCATGCGGATGGAAAACAGCCAGTATTAATAGAAAAATTAAGCATGGAAGTTATGACAGGGATCAATATATCTAATAAAGGAACGATCATTTTACGACTAATGCAGTCAGAGCCAACCGCATCAGAGTTAATTGCCACTATGTGTTTCCGAACATCACATTCTGTAAATTGACTAAATTTAAAAATGGGAGAATCAGGAGTGGCCAAAGCGAGAATTTGATTTTTAGTTCTTAATTTAGTTGTACTATCAATTGTACTGAACGATGAGAAATGTTTGTTTAATTGATTTAGATCTATATTTTTGGAGGTTATATTTTGTTTTGCCTTTCCAACTCCAAGAGATTTAAGAAAGTTCCAGACTTTTACTGTATTGTCTTCTTCGACAACAGATTTATGAATATGGCGTCGTTGACTATCCCTACACACCCTATTGCAATGATTTCTAGCTTTAACATATTTTGCCGATTGATATCACTTGCATTAGTTTTTAATTTAGCTTTAGCAATGTTTTTCTTTTCTTGAAGCTTTTTAATGTCTACAGTAAGCCAGGGTGCAGGAAGATGTTTAGTACGTACAGGTCTAATAGGCGCATGAATATCATATAATTGTGTCAATAGCGAATTAAATGTATCAATCTGGTTGTCCATAGTCTCTGCATTTAAAACCTCAGTCCAATCAATATTTAAAGCATCTTCGCGCAAACGATCTAGGTCCATTCCCGCAAAATTACGTTGGAGAAGGATTCTTGATTTTGCTTTAGGAGGTTTAAGTTTATAAGAGAGAAAAATAAGATCGTGGTAAGAGAATGCAGTAGCATTGCATTGACCATGTTTATCAACGTGGTCAATGGAAGAAACTAAAATTAAATCTAAAAGGGATGGATTGCAATTAGGGAAAAAGTGAGTCGCAGTTAAAGGAAGTACATGGAAGTTGGCTGATTCAATTAGTGCTTTAAGTCGTGCTGATCGATGATCATTTTTAAGCATACATGTATTAAGATCACCCATGATAACAGTATGGCTGTACAATGGAGTTAATTCCTCCAATAGGACCTCAAGTGACTCGAAATAATCTATAGTTAACGATGGACTGTAATAGACGCCTAGTAGGACTTTAGTGTGAGATAGGATGACTTCAAGAAAAAGATACTCCGGGCCAGTATTATTGGTAAGGTGCGATTGTTTCACAATGTTATAGGATATGTGAGAGCGTAAATAAACGGCAACACCACCGCCAGTCCGACCCGTGCGATCATTTCGAATCAATTGAAATCCTGGTAAAGAGTATGCAGTAGACGGAAGACAAGGTTTAAACCAGGTTTCCGATACTAAGATAGCATGAACATTGACATTTTCAAAAGTTGATAAGAAATCAGGATAATGTGCAGGAATACTCTGAGCATTGATGTGAACGACGTTAAAATTCTTCTGGACTGTAGGGAAATAAGAATTAAGAGACTCATTCAAAGATGGGATACTGTGGAAGCTATTATCGCTACTTTGGTCGTTGAAAGAAGATACGTATTGTTAAACATTTTTTGTGTATATAAAAAATATTAAGTAATAAAATAAATAACTAATACAATAAAAATAATAAAATAAATGTAACCTCTATATTTAAAAGACCAACTGTTGAGTTCCTCGCCGGTTCTTCTCAGCAGAACTGCTTTCTGAGCCGGTGGTAGCTTCCTCACGGACTGACTACATTGACGCTTACATTAAATTGACGATTCAAAAGCACTTGTTCTAACTGAATAAAGTTTATTTCAATATTTCATTTCATTTTTAAATATTGCTATTGGGAGAAGTTATTTTGATAGGCAACCTAATATAAATAAAACAAAAAGCCCGTAGCACGTCTACGCCGTAGCACTGACGAATTTCGTAATCAGTACAATGTTGTACATAATTTTATATTATTATCATATAAAAAACCTCTGAACCACTAATAATCCTAAGTCCCTAACAAGTATCGTGGTTATGCTAGCTTTTCTTTATGAATATAATTATATTATATTATCCTAAAAGTACGTCCGTCGCTTATACCTACCCATAGATTGTTTTTCATTAATTAGTGACATCATGTTATCAATGAATTCGTAATAATAATATGTTTTTGTTATGTTTTATTTTATCAGTAACTAGCGATCTACTCTCGCTTCGTTTTTGCCTTCCTAGGTTAAAATACGTCGTCTAGATATTTTTTAAATAGATAAAAATAGTTATTGTGAGATCCACACATGCTATTGCGGACTTTTCTGTAGACCTTGTAAGACTCACAATTTTCTTATAGTATATAGTAAATTGTTTTGATGTATCACTTAAGGTTTAGTCAGCGTTAGTTATACAAGCGCACGAAAACAGACACGTTATAGTTCGGCCATCTTTATTCATTCATCATCATTCATAAAATATTTACAAATTATATATACAAACCTTTTTCGTTTATCGGTCATTATATTAGTGAAAACTATATCATAACCCGTTGTATGGTTTAGAAAAAGTAAGCGGAGAAACAGACAACCAGCAAATTTGTTTTACACTATTTATAGGTGTAGGTAAATGCGCGTCTTGTGCTCGGAATAAATGTTGTATTTTCAAATAAAAATGAGCGATTTTACCGCACTACATAGTTAAAAAAAGTTAAATATAATACCACTACTAAAAGTTTTTGTGTAATAATTCATGTAAATTTTGGTATGAAGGACAACTCGGCCGACCAATTATTGTGTTTGTTATTTATCCCGTGGCAGGGCAAGAAAATGTTGACTCGAGTAATAAATTATTACAATAAAAAAATTTGTTATAAAATTATAAAGAAAAAATGTATTCAAATAGGCCCGGTGCTAAAATAATTAGTAGGTACTTTAAATTAAGTATTATTAAAACTTCGTTCTAATAGACTATTGTTACCCGTACGTAAGAAAAAAAGGCGAGACGTGTCGTGGGACGTCCGGTAGGAACGAAGTACCTTACGCTGTCTGCTCTTGGCTTATTCATTAAATCATAAAAATCGTCACGAGTACTAGGGTATCATAAACAGCAAGCAATGTACATACATTGTAAAAGTACATGATAATCCCTGAGACCCTTCCCGGTTTGATACTTCAGTCATGTTACACACTATATACCTATATATATTAATACGTGAAGCAAATACTTTGAACCCCTTTTTAAACCTATTGCATATACGGAGGAGGATGAGCTTCGGAATAGTTTAAGTTTATATAGAGAAAGACTGCAGAAAGCCGAAATTTATTGACTTTCAGCTTTTTTTTACCCGCGAATCCGCTCGCGCATTATATTTATATATAACTAGCAACTCACCCTCGCTCCGCTTGATTGGTTCCTACGTTACGTTTTAACGTTTAGTGTAGATTTCTCAGATATGAGATATTTTTCCGCAGTAAAAAGTATCCTATATGTTGACCCGGATAACCAGCTACTATCATACCAAATTTCATCAAAATCCCTCCAGTGGGTTTTCTGTGATGCAGTAACAGACAGACAGACAGACAGAAAAAAAATTTAAAAACTATAGATTCGGCCTCTGTATCGATAATAATGTCTTAATGTCTATTTCAATAAGATTTTCCAAAAAATATTTAATGTACAGATTCGGATTAGTTACAATTTTATTATATGTATAGATTGCTTCACTGCTAAAAGATGTAGACTATGTTAACTTTAAATGACCTTAATTAGAAAAGCGCGTTATTTGAAGGTCTTGCTTCATCATTTTTAATAATTAATTTGATTGGTAAAATATATTGCATAGAATTATACAGTATATATGTATATATATTTTTTTATTTCAAAAATTATTTGTTTATGTAAATAGATTATTCGTTGGGCATGTATTGTGCCATAATCAGTAATAATAATCATCGCACCAAACCTCTACCTTGCTTGTTAATGTTTATTAGGTTCATAAGCTTTTTTTCTGGTTTTATATTTTAGTAGCGACTGATCATCGTTTCGCTCGGATGTCCTAAGTACCTAAAAGAAACCTATATGTTACTCCTCAGAATTTACTTGTGTATTAAAATTCTTGCGAAACCATTCAGTTTTTTTAGTATACACTAAATGTAAGTAATTTAAAGATAAGTTAAAAATAAAAACTTTAAAAGATAAGTACAAGAGTTCCCGACTGGATTTAATTGTCAGTTTCATCAGAGGGCGAACCCGGCGCAAACGGACATCATCCGTTTTGTGTGAGTATATAGACGTAGAGAATGGACTAAGCAAAACTGTCAAGAAGTTGACCATTCTCTAGAAAGAGACAGCGAAAGTGCGATCAATACCTGTCTTTTATTTCAAGTTGAATTTATAAATGGAATATAAGTGATATATTATAAGTTATCAAAAATTATAATAATACTACCATGGAAATGAATGTGAAATGGTTATAAATTTAACTTCATTAATTGTATTAAATTCGTTTTGTCTCTATCGCGCCTTTCCGCCATTTTTAGCGGACGGCTGGCAAATAAACACTCAGTCCACTCTCTATGTCTATGGTAAGTACTGACCGTTATTAATTATTATATAATATGTCCAAAATATAGGATCCTACTTTTTTCTGTTAATTTGTGAGTTACCTGGAGTAATTTTCTTATCTGACGATGAAAAAACGTGAACGGGGATAGAAATAGTGATGAACGTTTATTGCGACAAATCGAAGAAGGAAAATTGAGTAAGCGGCGACGTTAATCGGACCTTATGCACGATTTCACCAACAACCCATAAGCTACCACCTACGTATGGGATTCCTAGCTTAAAAGTCCCCAAACTAGCCCCTAAATTAAATTTTGGTTTTACGATCGTCTTTAAGCTCATATTTCGAGCACCTAAATTTAGGGGGCCTTTTAATATTTAGGGGACCTCTAACTGTAGGTGAAACAGAAACTGTCCCCAAACAGCCCCCTAACCATGCTTAGGGGTCCCTTAAACTTAGGTGACGTTGGTGAAATCGGGCATTATTCTTCTAATCAGTTTACCTCAACAGGTAAGTAAATTCTTAATGTTAACTGTGATAAATAAAATACATTAAGAGAAGTTTTCAAGTGAATTAAATAACTTACCTATAAAATATTAATATATTAAATTTAAAAAAACAGGGTTTTATGTTGTCAGTTTTAAGTTGTAATAATAATTTATTAGCCACGTTTTATTAGGTAGGTACTGTTTTATTTTATAAAAGATGGCCACGTATGCATTTTCATAACCTCATTGTGTTTATTGACAACACAGAATCATACTAAGTAGCTACCGTATGGTAGACAGTGTATTGAGGTGGACCTGCGCCCAGCAGGTGGACGCTTAAAGCTCTAAATTTATTAAATAAGAATATGGTATAATGGCAGTAATTTGCTACTTGAACATAGTGTGTTTTATTGATCACTAGCGGCTTAACCTTCCTTCGCTCGGGTACCAGTAGCCTATATATTTCTCCAGGTCTATAATATTCTATCTGGGTGTAATAAATTTTATCTAAAGCAAAAACAAATATAAACACACGTACAGACTTACATTAGTCTGATTATATATTTTTAAGATTTCCTCTTCAATAATATTGAAAGCATTATCAGGGATTCCAATCCATACTAATATTATTAATGTGAATGTGTGTATGTTTGTTTGTCCTTCTTTCACGCTAAAACAGATGACGGATTGGCGTGATTTTTTGTATGGAGATAGTTGGAGGGCTGGAGAGTGACATAGGCTACTTTTTACCGCGGACAATTATCTAATTCTATAACTAAAAAAATATTTATGATCGGAATTACTTGAAACTTGGTATTAATGCTCTTCAATAAAATTAAATAAATATATGTATGTGTTTTAGCATTTCTCAAAATTCATTCTATAAGGGTGTAAAATAGGGGAAATTTTTATACGAACCTTACCTTTTTACAGATTTTTTTGTAGTTTTAGCGCGAGCGAAGCGGAGGGTTCTGCTAGTAGGTATATTATATTTTAAAGAACTTTTGACTTTAACTTATTATAGAGTACTATCGGCTGAAATAATTAGTGATATTAAAATATCAATTATTTTAACACTCGTGTACCGAAAAATCAACGACTCAATCAATAAATAAGATTAATCATTGAAATATGCATATTTAACATTATCACCATATTATAATTACATGACGAAATGACATTTAGAATTAATCATTGTCTAATTATTACCGTGCGTATGCCCTTGTTAAGCGTTTTGAGTCTTTTTAGCTTTGCATTTATTACGCAGGAAGCTACAGTGATGATTTTTTTTCCAACAAGTTGAAATAAAACGGATACGCTTCCGTACTAAGACCTACTCGAGACATTTACGTAGAAGATTGCCTTGGGCCTCTCAAGGTGACATGCTGCTGACCTTCCCTACTTTTCTTATGAATTATTAGCAAATTGCAAAAATCAAGTCAACGTCCGGCTATTTATGACAATGATGACAGGCCCACGCCATGTGCTGAATATATACTAATGAGCCGTAATATATGGGCTTTTGTGCTATGAATAATATATAATTATAGCTTCTGTCGTATCAAAAAGATACTACTAATTGAATGGTTAATGAAATAAATAAATAAAATAAACATTTAATTAAAGTCTAAGTAATTACGTATTTTCTGGTTGAACGTCAAAATGAATGTTCAAATTATGTTTATTTACATGAAACATCAAATAAATTAGTTTTATTTTAATACAGTAATTTATTACTCAATAACTTTACCTATTAAATCTCAGCAATGTAGATCCAATAGTCTTCGAGTAAAATTGGAACTTACAGAATATTGACAGACGGACAGACGGACATGGCGAAGTTGTAATTATTTAGTTTTAGCATTTGTTTATTATTTTATATGTACATGTTTTCCCTTAAAAGAAACAAATACAATAAATAATACAAGAGATTATAGTGGTCTACGGTTCAATTTATTACGTAGGTAGGTATACAATAAAATAGTAATTTTTATTATTGACAATTTTATAAAAATACATTTAGAGATCTTTGAAGTGTTCAATTTTAGGACATTTACCGTCTTATGCTTATGCTTGTTTTGTTATGCTATCGTCTGTTACTGAGGCTTACTAAACAGAAAGACTCAATAACTAAACTTGGTCCGACCCGAGACTCGAACACAGGACCTCCAGGTGTGCAGACGTACATGCTAGCCACTATACCACTGAGGCAGTCCAAGTATCGTATAAATTATACGTATATAAGTATGAAATATACGTATATTATTATGTACGTATAAAAGAATGATTGAATCCATACAGACATATGTTTTAATTCAAAACGTTATTAAGTAGTTTGAGTTATTGTATTATTATTCTTAGTTTACTAGTCTAGTACTTAGTAATAGGAAGGTAGTAGATTTATTTTTTTCCGAATTCGATATTGAGGAAGGAGTGTTTAGTTAATGTTAGAAACCCTGAATCATAGATAAAAATTAATACATATTTCATTTACAAAATTGCAAAATTTTTATTCGGATTAGACACAAAGTTAGACTTTAGAGAATGGCATATCTTTATGTCAATACAGGAAGAAACAGGTGGCCTTATAATATCTTTGATTTACATTATCTTCAGAGTTATTAGCAATATTTAAAGTATCCTGAATAAATAACCGACAGTGAATTATTAAAATGTTAACATAATTTTGTGGTGTGTTTATTCTTGTATTTTTTGTTTAATTTCATTTCAAAATCATGATAATATAAAAAATGAAAAATAAATTATTAAATAAAAAATATAATTAATTGATTGTGACCTCACTTTATATGGGAGAGCAAATATCAAAGAGTGTTTTTAGAGTATACTTAATCGAGTAATATGAAGACGAACAGTAAACGAACGGCTAAATAAGTAAAAGGGCAGACAAACAGACATTTTTTTAATTTATTGTATATTTGTAGAACATATTAAATTAAATCTGTGTCCTCATCAAAATTTTATTGAACCTACTTACTTGGTTTACATCCGCATGTGTATTATATGATCTCTATACGCGTAGAACGGAGAGCTCCAGTAATATCCTTGTCTACTCGATTGGTTATAAAAAAAGGGTGAAATGTAAACCCATAATTCAGAATAGTAGTTCAGGTATTATAAAAAAGCGCCTGATATCTATTGGATGAATATCTCATATGTATCATACAAATATATCATTCTAGTCCGTATTTTAGATTAAACCTTTCATATAATAAACGTAACCTCAAATAGAGTATATGGACCTATTACGTAAGTGTTATGGCAAATAATTCAACCGTTAAAAGATATTTAAGCGGAAAGATTCCACTTTATTGATAAAATTTAGTTATTGACGTGGGTGTAAATATATAATCTCATATTATATTAAGTCCGATGGCAAATTTGATTTGTTGCAAAAGTAGCTTCACCGTGATTGCGTGTTGAGGACGTGTTTACAGGACAGAATATAAGTACAAAAGAGTTAATAAATATTCGTGTACACTTTGAAAAATAATATTTGTCGATCACTATTTGTATGCGCGCAAAGGTCGCCTCCGTTAGTACTAGAACGAGTATTAGAAGTGTTTGTCTATGTATTCAACGTATGGCGGAATGTCAAGTTAAGTGCCAAAGTCATGGTTAAGAATTTTCAATGGATATTCTTTATATGTATAGATATGATATCTAAAGAGACAAAGAATATTAACAACGTACATATTATGTCCAACTGAACTATTATTTAGATATACATTTTGGGTACTTGATTCAACTGTCATTATTCAGAGCTTATTTTTTCGATTGATCCCGGATTTGAATATTTGTGGGCAGGGTGGGACTGTAATCATCTTCGGTCAAGACACTCGTATAATTAGAAATCAAATATCACAAGGTAAATTCGTTTGATTCTCAATTATACATCGTATCTCTCCCGAAGGTGATTATGTTTACAATAAAAGTATATATAGATTTTTTTCGAGTACAGAGAGTAGGTACTTATTTTTTAAAAGCTATCAAATCAATTCTTACATTACGGTTTCATCTCTAATACCAAACACGCAAAAACTTATGTAGGTATATTGGTACACAGAAATAATGCATTCTTGAATAGAAATACCTTACTTTCGTATTGGAAAAGAAGTAGGTAATAAGGTAATAGGTAATAAAGATACACTTTGCTTTCAAGAAAATTATTTTTAATAAGTTTAAAAAAATCTTATTCTGCGTCTATATTAAATATATAATTTCCCTGCTACAAATTTTGTAGCAGGGAAATTATAATATCCGGCTGCCCGGAGTATCGGTCCGTTTTGATTGGTCGATTAACTGCGATCAGTGAATAGACCAATCAAAACGTTTTTAAAACCTAAAACGTAATTTCGACGTAGAGCTAAAAAGTACTACAACCCGTGTTGAGATTTTTTTCATGCGTATAGAATCAAAGTAGACAAATTTTTTTATGTAAGAGAATTATTTATTAGTGATTTTTAATTTTTGATTAGGTGACAGATTCGACTTGGATAACGTAGGTTGAGCAGGCTAAGGCGCCTTAGTCTTCTCGTTAGGTTTTTTTTTAATTTCAAACCCAGAACACCTACTATCAAAAAATATATATTTAGCATGTGGGCAAGTAAACTTAAAAATTATGATTTAAATTGTGGCATTGACCCGGATAATCAGCTATCATCATACTAAATTTCATCAAAATCCATCCAGTGGTTTTTCTGTGATGCGGTAACAGACAGACAGACAGACAAAAATTCGAAAAACTATAGATTCGGGCTCTGTATCTATAATAATGTCTATTTCAATAAGATTTTCCAAAAAATATTTAATGTACAGATTCGGCTCAGTTAGAATTTTATTATATGTATAGACAATGACGGTAGTTATAGTGATTTCATCGTAACAAATGTATAGGGCCTATGCACGTACACGACGACTTTTAAACGTGCTGTCGACGCGCGTTTGTCACGGGTTTGTATTGATGAGGACGCAAGGAGTCTGCATTTTTTATGTTTATCAGCGCACAATATGAACGCAAATGAAGAAATGTATGTAAATTAATGATATACGTGTCGTCGACGCGCTTAAAATAGTACGTTGTGCATATGCCTTTATAGTTTATACTTTGTGAAATCAATAGGTATTTCGATTTTTATGTTATTCATTATCAAACCAAATTAACATTCTGAATTAATCAATATGATTTACTAAGTTAAATCTTAAAATTTCAAAATGCTACTAAATCTATAACGGTTTAAGCAGTAATCTATACATATAATAAAATTCTTAGTCGAATCTGTACATTACATATTTTTTGGAAATCTTAAATATAGTCTTAAAAATAGTTATTATTATCGATACAGGTGCCGAATCTATATTTTTTAGAATTTTTGTCTGTCTGTCTGGGAACGCATCACGAGAAAACCATTGGACAGATTTTGGTGAAAGTTGGTATGATGATAGCTGGTTATCCGGGTCAACATATAGAATACTTTTCACTGCGGGAAAATATCTCATCTCTGAGAAATCTATACTAACCGTTAAAACGTACACAGGGACGGACTCGAGCGGAGCGAGGGTGAATGGTTAGTAGAGTTATAAAATAGTCTATAAAGTAAAATTACTTTCGCCTTGAAATTTCTGACACAACCGATTTATCTTAAGATAGTATTTCTGACGTACTGCCAATTTGAATAATAATTATTCAATCTAGCATTTCCGTGAGTATTTTATTTTACAACTAAGATAACATGAAGTGCACATAGCTGCCCTCATATGGAAAAGGGGCACGTCCGACAAAAAAAAATTGTAACTTTAAGATAACTGTACGAATTATATTATTTTTAATTCTAATTTTTAAAATTGATTCGAAAATATCTGATTAGGCGTCTATTATAAGTGAAAGCCCCCGTTTAGTTATTTTTTATATTTTGGTACCTGGAAGTCCGATTTTTATAAAGTTTTGTGAACGTTAGATAGCTGGTGTCCACTTGTATGTTATGTTAGAAGTTAGAACATACGTTCACAAGAATATTGCAAGCTTATACGGCAAAAACTGGTTTTACCGTCATTATTTTCGCGATTAACATAAACTGGTTTTATTAAATGATGACATGACTTAAGATGATAGTTTGCTTGATTTGAATTTATGACAACTCGAGAAATAATGATTATATTTAATAGTTTTGCATTTCCTAATCTAATCTGTAAATGGTATAAAACAAAGCGTCATTTTTAAGCTGCGTAACAGCTTATGAAGCGTTTTTGAAATTATACTTCTTATGACGCGTTAAGGAAAAAATGATGAGAGTGTATTTTTACGATGCGATAGAATTTTACTACAGTATAAAATTAGTCCTTAAATCTGTCTTTAGTGTAGTGGTAGGGGCACAAGTTTAGTGTATGGGACGCGGCCCCTGGCAGAGTGGGTGGTATTTTTGGATAGGGTAGGTGACAGGGAGCCCAAATATATAAAAATTATTTTAAGGAAACGTAGAAGCAAAAAGTTATTGAGACTTAAAGTTACAACAGACTTAAAGTTATACTAAATGTGATATCGGCCACGATAGCGGTCCAATTTTTGAAAACTCGACTACGAGTATACGGGTGGATTTTTGAGACAGGACAGTAAGGGCAGGTACCTTAACTGTTCCCCCCCCCCCCCCCCCAACGTGCGTTCACCTTGTCGTGGTGGGGGGGCTCAGTGACAATACAGCGGCAATACATCCGGGCGCGAAGCCAAGAAACGCACTGGGAGGTGGCCCTCTTCGGAGGGCAGTGTACCATGCTCCTGGTAATTCTCTGATAGCAGAGTGGACCTTGGAGCAACCCCGTGGTTGTTGTGGTCTGCTTCGGCAGACCTGCCGTCGTCGGGGCGTCGTAGTTGAATGCGTAAGCGATCCTGCGACGCTCCAATAAGACGGGGGAAGGTTTTGTTGAGTTTTAGTGGGTAGCAAATATTATTTGGCATGTCTTTAATCATAAAAGTATGTTGAATAGAGCCAAAAATGAAAATAATTTTTGACCAGATAAATCAGACGAAGAACGCAGTCTCGGAGAAATACCCACCTATAGCCTATAGCCTCCCTGAATAAACGGGTTATTTAATGCAAAAAGATTTTTTCTAATCGGATTAGTAGTACCTGAGATTAGCGCGTTCAAATAAACAAACTCTGTTTCTTTATAATATTTAGTATAGACTTCGTGGTTCTGTCTGCAATTAATTACGCGGCGCAGGCCAGTAAAGCTCCTAGTCGGTGTGATTTTTTTCCGAAATCTTAAACAATTATCGTCATATTTCAGCCAGTTTACACAAAACCTTAATAAATTATACCTACACCTAAACCTTTCTCATGAATCACTCCGTCCTTTGGTAAAAACTGTACGAAAATCTGTTCGATCGTTTTTGAGTTTATCGCGTTCAGACACACAGACAGATAAATGCGTTGGAGGACTTTATTTTATAATACATATGTATTATGTATAGATTAACTATTACAGCTTGAGCGTGGTCGCTAACTAGTAACTTTTAAAATTTTAGCGTCATTTTCGGAAAACATGAGATCAATTCTAATTTGGACACATTTTCTCAATTGCAAATTTAATTTGTCTACTGGTGCTAATTTGAAATACTTCGCATAAACGTCGTCCAACAAAGTATTAATATTGTACTAAAACTACTGTAAAGTAAATACCTATTGTCTAAACGTTCAATTTTTACTGATTAACGTGTATGGATAACACCTCTTTGTTGATATTTATAATTATTATATTTTGAAACTATAATTTATAAAATTCTCGCATCAAAATATCGTAGCATTTTCTGAGAAAATTTACCATAGTAATGTATATTTTTTTCCACCATGAGAAAGTAGAGGTTTCAACGAACAAAAAGCCCACCGACTTTTTAAAAAAAGCAGATATTTAGACGAGAATTTTCGATTGAAAATTAAGGTGCTTTTTTTAATATTAAGTCAAAATAAGTTGAAAAAATAAATATTTTAAATCATAAAAATTACAGTGTGTTTGTGAGATAAAAAGGTAAGTTTTCACCAAATTTCGTGAAAAGATTTTTTTTTTGTAAAAGATAAAAATAAAAAACCAAAAACTATGTTATTTGAATTTTTCACATTAATTTTTAGGTTATGTGAAAAAAATGTAAATATAATAGTTGTAGATTTTTTATTACCTACAACTTTGCTATTAAACTTTTTTCCATAAGACTTGTAAATAGGGATAAACCATTTTTTACGCTTAAAAACTCACCCCCTCCCATTTTCCGACCTCAGATCGACCGTGAATTATTTTTCCTTTCATTTTTGTTATATTCTCTTCCTTTTCCAATGGGTTTCTACTATTATTTTTTTTCACTTTTTACCATTTTCAAAGGCTTCAGGCCCTGGTCTAAATGACGAATGCTATTTATCAAAGTTAATAAATTTGATTTTGCATTAAAACAATTTCGTTGTATTCAGCCCTTTTTAATGTCTCACGTCCCCTGCTGAGCACGGGCCTCTCTTCAATACGAGGGGGATCAGACCATTGTTCATTTCACGGGACCCTACATATATATAATGGACACTCCTTGTGGTTCATGGTCCCCTAGTATTCGTGACAAAAGTGCCAGGCGATCAGTGTTGAGGAGTGTATGTTATAAGACATTAGTGTGGACTCTGTGCGGGCTTTTCTTCGATAAGCTTCAACATGTACACTCTACGTTGCTCGATGTTTATGCTGCCCTGGTACTCGTGACAAAGTGTATGAGCTTAATGTACATATGTATGAGCCAAGGGCGGATAGCGAAAGGAACTTCGTTCCTACCGGCTGTCTCACGACACTGACCGATTTTTTCTGTATGATATTTTGAGGTTAACTCAAGTATGTATTCTTTTTTTTACATTATTTATAAATTATTATAATACTTTCTTAGATTTACGCGAATATTTGACATTTTAAATAAAACTATTTTTTCGGATTATTTCGCGGATTTATTTTGATTTTTGGTTCCCGACGTTTCGAATGCTCTACAGCAATCATGGTCACAGGAGAGACTGAGGTGTTAGATGTCTCGAAGGTATAGTTGTTACAGACAGTCTACCCACAATTAACAAAATGAAAAATTGCACTAAGTACCTTACAATATTTTATAACTTACACTAATATAAATTATTACTTTATTACTTAACTAGCAGAACACGCGGCTTCGCCCGCAATCAAACTACGAATAAAAAACCTTTTCGCAATACATTCTTTATTATTTGCAAAAATAAGTTTGCGTTTCATATTACTTCTTAAAGATATATGGAAAACAAATTTAATTTAAGCGATCGAAACATAAAATATCCAGTATCTTAAAAGATGTTAAATGTAGGTATATTCTGTAAATAAATTTTCATTTTATGTATTTAGCAAGCTCCACTGCCTCTATTTTTTCCACATTTTTCTACTCCATCTTTCCAAAGTTAGAGAGAGAGAGTAATTATAAAACTCGCATACAATGTTTACGACTTCAGAATCGTGTAACTCGGCTAATATGGGCTTTTTAACTAACATATTAACCGGCTACATCTACGTTATTTTTAAAGACCCAATCCTATGTACACCTGAAGCTTACAGTCTCCCTTCTTCTCCTCCTTTTTTAAGTTACATATATAAAGTGCCATTCTTATTTTGCTATAGCTTTTTGCCCGCGGCTACGCTAATATGGACAAAAGAATTTGCTCAGTTTTAATTTCTATTGAATTTATATGTTTTCATATCGAATCTTTAGTATTATATGTTCATTTAGGTATGTAATCACTCTAGATTCACTTAGTCTACACTAAAAAAGCAACCACGAATAAATCACATTGGTGGATGTTCTGATTAGTTCTGGTTTCGCTAAAATTTCCTTGTCAGAAGCAATCCTCTCCTAAGTCTATGCCTGCTACTTGTAACGACTGGCCCTTTGATATATTAATGGTTATTGCAAAGCAAACTTTAAGGAGGATAGGAACTTTAAGGACAATATGTAGATTAAATTCATAGGCGTAGTCAAAGATTATCAGTTAAAAAATGTTAACATGTTTTAATAGCTTCACTAAGTAACTAACTGTAATGAAATCTTTTAAGTCAATTTTAGCCTACTTTTAGTTGTCGTATCGAAATAAAACTTTGTATATTTATGTAGTTTCGACAATAATTCTTTGGTTTCATGGATCTGATCTGATTATGGAGTCTGGAGGTTAATACTGGCACTCTTCAATTGCTAATGCTAGTAAATCCCTCGAGTTTAGGCTTATATCATATCTCATCATCTTAACTAATTATGCTAAAATTTACTGTTTATGGATGAGCGTGATCCTCTGACACAGGTATTGTTACTTAAAAAACTTTTTAACAAAAAAATAAAAACCGACTTCAAAGAAAAGCACTAAAAAGTAAAAAATAACTGATTGGTAGTTTTCATTTACTATACATACCTAATCAAATATTTTCGAAGTCGGTGTGCTTTGCTTTGTATGGGCTGGCACCGATTTCGAAAATATTTGATTAGGTATGTATTTAATAGGTAGGCTTTAATTACTTAGCCAAAGCACACTGACTTCGAAAATATTTGATTAGGTATGTATAGTAAATGAAAACTACCAATCAGTTATTTTTTACTTTTTAGTGCTTTTCTTTGAAGTCGGTTTTTATTTTTTTGTTAAAAAGTTTTTATTTTTCCCTTTTTAGTGTAGACAGTAGTAGCAAAGTAAGAATTCTAACGTGTTAGGCTTGTCAAATCAAACAAAATAAGCCCAAACTCAAAGTATCTACTATTAGCCGTTGAAGAGCTCCACCTATCCACCTTCTGGCCTTACCATCAGATCAGGTCAACAATACTGAACCAGTGTACTATCAACGGAAATAGAAACATTTGCAAAGTTTCAAGTCAATATTACAATTAGAAGTAGGTTAAATTCATTATTAGCTATTTTTCCACCCTTAGGGGTGGTATTTTCTTTGGAAATTTAAATGGGACCAATCTGGAAGTATACCCTTTCAAACAAAACAAAAATTGTCCAAATCGGTTAATAAATGACGAAGTTCTGAGGTAACAAACATAAAAAAAAAAAAATACAGTTGAATTGAGAACCTCCTCCTTTTTGAAGTCGGTTGATAAAAGAGAATTTCAACCTTGTATTGTACTTCTTAAATGAAATAAACTAGTTATATGATGATCGCTTAGACAGTTTCAATTCGTTAAAAGCGTGTATTTTAGTTTTTTTCCAAAACTATAGATAGTTATTAAATGTTATTGTAATAAAGATAAGCAAAATTAACAGTACACTTATTGGATAAATACATTTACTCGTATAAGAATCTATCCCTAATCCACTGTAATCCACTGCTTAGTGCAACAGGCAGGGAACACAATTGCAGGGTAATAGGCTCTAGTCTAGAGTTACTAGCCATTATTTTACCAGATATTTAGTAATATTAACATAAAAAGAAATCAAGTAAAAAAATAAAAAAAATAAAAAAGTTATTATAGGCTCCTCCCCGGAGGTGGGTTTTGGTTCTCAAAAATATGGCGCACCCTGCTTGTCAGGATTGTAACCCACCTAGTAGGTAATTTGAAATAAAAATTCTTAATACAATCTTTGAAGAAGTAATTTTTTCACAAAAATACATTTTTTTACTAGTTACTTTGATTTATCTTAATTTTTAAAAATAGTAAAGTTAAAATTTTGTTATAGTTTTAGTTAGCGCGCTAGAGAACAGAGAAGGCACACGCCAATTTTCAAGTAAATTGATTCAGTAGCACTTGAGATATCATGACATTAGTCTCGAAAAAAGTAGTTTCGACAAAAACACGTTTTTAGTTTTGAGTCAATTTTCCGGCCGGGATTTTATAGATCCTTAGTAACCTATAAGTTAAAATTTCAAGAGTGACATAAAATAGTTTCCTTTAACTTTTACTTTGGTTAGCGGTCAATTGTCTGCTGTAAATGTCTGAACAAATGTGTCGTATATAATTAGAATTACTAGAAAAATCGACGTAGTAGGTATGTCCTTTTAAAAATATGTAAGCAATTATTTTCATCACAATTTCACTAAGTATGTAGATTAATGTTAAACTGTACATAATACATAAAAGGTTAGAAGTTAATAACTTATCTTGCTTATTTAAATTGAAATTGAAGAACCACAAATGACTTTGAATTTATCATTATGAGACAAATACATATAACATAATGATGATAAACAAAAACTAATAAATAATAAGTGGAGGTACTTAAAGAGCAATCATTTTTCGTTCTAGTTCTTTCTTAGATATGTTAAAGTAGATATGTTATTGCGTCATTTGTGATTTAGAAAACATGTAATCGAATGTGTAAGTACATTGAATAATTTCGTACATTGAAAATATTATTTAAAACTAGCATTGCCCGCGGCTCCGCCCGCGTCTTAAAATCTACTATCTTAGGTTTTACATATTAGTATACTCTTACAATGCAGTTTTTGTATTTTTTCCCAGAAATAAGATATTTTCAAGGGTAAAAAGTATCCTATATGTTGTTGATCCGGATAACCAGCTATCATCATACCAAATTTCATGAAAATCTCTCTAGTAGTTTTTTCGTGATGCGGTAACAGACAGACAGACAAAAATTCTAAAAACTATAGAGTCGGCCTCTGTATCGATAATAATGTCTATTTCAATAAGATTTTCTAAAAACACTTAATGTACAGATTTGGCTTAGTTACAATTTTATTATATGTATATGACTTTAAAAGGTTAGTCTTAGTGTTTGGTTCTTTTACTTAGTATTAGGCCGAGGCCTCGCTCGGGTAACTGTATGTGTGTATATGACAGAATGAATAGAGCGAAAATAAATATTAATTGAACCGTGTAGAAGTTGACAATCTGCAGCGCCAACTAGGGACGAGTAACAGCAACGTGGATAAAATAAAAAAAAATCTCCAAGCACTTATAAAACGTAGCATATTTGAACTTAATTTGGTAGCTATAAGACGCTTGAAAGCTTCAAAAAGTCTGTGTGTCTTCAAACTGTGCTTAGATCACATCCTAAGGACCCTGTGATTAATATATGTTATTATCAAATTTTAACTTTTTACTATGGAGATGAATTCGCTTGTAACGGTTTATGACATTTTTCATCTTAATGGTGCCGATTAAAAAGATAAGAATATGTTTAAGCATGAAGATAAATTATTTCTTTTTAGTAGGTATGTTATTTATTTTGATCTTCGTTGTGTATTAAAACTGACCATACTTTCGTTAACCTACAACAACTTTTACAGTGTGGGCATCGTTCTCCTCAGTAGTTCTTGTAGTTTTCGTTAATTTATTAGTTTTCCGAACATGTGTTGCCCTCCCAATGCACGGATCCTCTCAAAACTTTGAAAGCGCGATTACGCTTTCACGTAATTATTTATCTTTATTAAATTAATCAATAATTTCAAATAAGTATTAAAATAAACACTAAGATTTTATTTACATAGAAAAATATTATTCTAAATAAAACATTCGACATTGAACATGTGGTTATACGTCAATATGTAGATATAATATACATATGTATGTATCTTGTCATTACTGGCTATTAATATTTAATATTATTTTATATTTCAACAGAGTTATTTTCGTTTATGTCTTAATAATATTGAAAACACAGGAACATTAAAATAATTATTAGTGGAGCTACTTATAACTAGCATACGAAAACTAAGTAATTACTTTGCCCTTATAACTTATTAAGAGCTAAATTCGAGCACTACGAATACATTTACACGACATAGGTAAGAGCACAATGGTAGCCCTATGGCTAAGTCCTGCTAAAGTAGGTGAAGACTAAGGGTGCTGAGTTGTAAAAGTCATGCTTGTAATGCAATTGCTTGCAAGAAAGCAACATTTTAGGTTGGATTTAATCTCCTACTGCGAGTTCGACTAAGCGCTAGTCAGGTTGACTGTCGGGGGGTAATATATCGGTATAAGATGATTGATGAAGATATCGCTGGGTGATAAAAATCAGTGACATAGCTAGCGTGGGTGACATTCGATATGCCTAATAATAATATGGTAATCGATGGTGGATCAATTTAAATGTATATCTACATTTTATTTACAATAAAGAAAATTACAAATGTACTCAATTATATATACAAAACAAATGTAAATTAAATTCATTTAATATTGGATTAATTAATTCCACATGGACATAACACGAAATGTGATTTCAGACACTGTGTCAGTCATACAAAAAGAAAATAATTTTGACTCTAACAAACATTCAATAAATCGATGATAGTCTTTTAAGCAGCCGTTTTACCACCTATAAATAAAAATAATATAATGAACGTGGGGTATACCACTTATCATGAATGTGTATTTTGAATTATCCAGAAAAAATGCTAAAATATCTGTACAGGAGTTGATATATTTTTTAGCATACAGATATTATGTATTTAGTAATAATAAACATTATTTATTTAGATATCATTGGCCCATTGGTTTTGTACTAGTGTTGTAATGTAACTAGTCAGTACTCACTACATGATCTTTATATATGTATGTATGTATGATAGTAGCCATACAATTTTCATTTTATTTTACTTCTATTTAATATTTAAAATTAAATTCTATTAACGTGTCTTCTCCATTCTACGTGATATTGGCGCAGTAAGTAAATGGTGCTCAAACTGCTCTCCTAGAAGCCATTGAACATAGAATTGAAATGAACATAATTTAATATAATATAATTTAGTATAATTTAATCAACATTTAAAATAATTGAATTATTTTAATTCAATCAAGATTCAATAATTAATTTAAATTTAAATTATGATAAATCGGTTTAACATTTTAACATACATACATATACATAGGTATGTCACAGTAATAAATTTTGCGATGTTGATGTTTTTGGCTGACACAATACCTTTGTATTCGGTTATATGCATCTATTTTTATGAGCACACGATATCCTTGTCAATTGTGAATTTATATTCTGATAATATGATTATTTTTTTATGAAAAAGCCATCCTAAGGTCCATAGGAATAAATTATAAAAAAAAACATCTCTAAAAATCCCTAAGAAGAATTTAAAATATTTTTAAGTAATTTTAAAGTCCGAGTACTCTTTTAGTTCAAATTAATTGGCATGCGCAAGTATCTTAGTGTAAATGCTATTTATACAAAAAAAATATTTTTTATCAATTTTATTGTACAGTTACACTCAAAAGGAAACTGATATAGTTATACTTTAAAAATGAATATGTACGAAAGAAGTATAAAGTATATTTACGAAGCTTTTTGATTGCAAGTTCCTTTTTATATTTTAATTCGTTATTTTAATAAACATACAATTTAACTATAACATTTATGACGTTTTATATAATCCAGTGACAATGATTATTAGGATCTAGGTCTACGAGGCATGTCGAGGTTGCATGACACAATTCTAACGTGTAATCATCTCACAAGGACCGCGCGGACGACTACATTTACGTATTTCCCAATAAGCCAATGATTTGCAATATTAAAGTATTAGTGGAAGTGGTATATGCACTATTTCTTTTTAAATGTTTGCGTTTTGAATTATAGCTGATGTTTCAATAAATTCTTACCCTTATAATATTTATTTAAGTTTTACGATAGAACTTAGTATTACGCGTTTATAACAAAACTGATTTTATTTGATAAATACTTATCTATACATATAATAATACAGTAACTTAGCGAAAGAACAGTAAAAATTAAAATTAACATTATTTTTAATTATGATAAAAAAGTTTATGAATTACGAGTGTGTATACCTAACTTATAGGTACCTACCATTTCTAGATTCTTTCCTAATCTAAGATTAAGTAGAGCTTATTTTACTTTTTATATTAAATAGTACGTACGAATGGTGTTACTCTCCTCAAAAATATTCAAAACTTAGTTAAATAATTATAAAAAATAATTTGTTTCAAGAATATTTTATTTTATTTATAGACATATTTTTTTTATGAATAGGTATATTTGGTCGATTTCTAGAGCCGGAGATACTCAAATCAGTTAATGTACATATACACATAATAATCATGATTCTTTTTCTGATGAATAAATTATATCGAAAGGATGTTCCCGTTTAAATTTTACCTCTAAATGTGCTATAATGAACGAATTAGCCACTCGTTCATGTGTGCTATAATTAATAAATAATTTCAACTCGGTGTACCTAACTTTTTAATAAATAATTACTATTCGAAGTAAAAATGTTAGCCCCGTGGTTATAGAACGCGCTCGCTTAGAAAACCAAGCGAGACTGGAGAAATCTCGGGTCTCGCAACTCTGATATTTTTATATGCAAATCATTTCTAACATCATTACCACCTTACGGTGTCTTACGGAGATGGAAAATAGGATATCTTCCATGAGGAAATCTGCATATCCTCAGAGAAACTAAAGTTATCGAAAGACACGAGAGCTTCGCTAACACGCCCTCGACCAACGTAGGTAAACTATGGTCTGAGTCCAGCAGTGAGATGTTAAAAACGGCTGAATACTATTTAAATTATTATTTATATTTGATCGAAAATGCAACAATAGGGAATATGCGTGTTTTTTTTTATACAATAGCTAATATCGTTATATAATTGTAAAAAAATATCCAGCTCCAATAAACTAAAATTTAATATAAAGAATATAAAAAATATATCATAACGATAAGGATATTTTAAACGCCCGCCTTAGCGTGACGTTAAAATTATCATACATAGAAAATTGACAACTTTAGTTTGAGCGACAAAATCGCTACGACTGACAAGTCATAGTGATGTCCTAAAGGACGTAATAATCGATATCGCGTTTTTTTTGTAAAATATAAAATATACCTAATATTTATTTTCATATTTATTAATATGAAAATAAATATTATAATCGAAAAATTATATGAACGTCAACTATCCACAGCGAATAAAATTTTGCAATTACTCTAAAACGCTTGCAACCACGTGACGGCCGAGAACTGGGTATGTGTGGTGGAGAGAACTAAGAGAGTCATAATGTCTGATTGGGACCGTGACATTGATTTGATAATTTATGCACACAAGAGCTATTACATTAATATTACTGAAGACTCCTCATCGAATAAATCTAGTATAAATGGTAATTCTGACGACCCATGTTAATAAAAGGAATTAAATGACTTTATTTGTTTTATTTGTATGCCTTATACTAAGAAAAAATTGAAACTTTATATAATGTTAATATTTTAATGTATTAAAACCTGAAATGTATTAAACATTGAAACCATTCAACTTTAAAATTTTGTTGTCTTCCTGATTAAATAACATATTACACCTTATTTACATATTAGCATTTATTACTACCGATTATTTGTAATCTGTGGCACAATCGTAGTAATCGTTATGTGTGGCACATCACTAAGGGGACGGTACCGTCCATGAAGTACAATATTATTTATATGAAATTTTAATTTAAACAATACGAAACTTCATGGGCGTGAGCTGTCAAAAAACTTAATAAAATGGACAAACTACCTAATAAACTAGTAGTCCATTGAAAACTTACATTTGGGGTTGCATTTGTCAGAGGACGCAATTTTATTTTTTAGATATCAAGGAGGGGTTAGTGTAAAGTAAAATCCAAGTTTGTGGGGTTGCAGCCCTTGTCCCACGGCCGCCATCTTGGAAAAAGGGGTACAAATGGTTTTTATGGTTTATCTGACAAACTACAGGTCTTACAAAAAAAAATTGTTAAATCATTTTTGGTTACAAATAAAATTCTCTACAACTTTGGTCAAGTAACTTTCAGTCATAGAATCAAAAATACTAGGTCACTACCTAAGTTTTGTCGTACTTTTTTATTTATTTATTTTTTTCAAAATTATTTCCATTAGCACTAATATATGCTCTCATACGTTCGAACCATGTAATAAATACTTCGCTCTATAAACCATTTGGAATACTACCGCATATCTCTTTAAATGCGCCTATAAGCTCTCCATCATTAGAGAACTTACGCACTTTTAATTGTTTTTTCACATAAGGAAAAAGCGCAAAATCACATGGCGCTAAGTCTGGGCTGTAAGGAGAATGACCTAGTAGTTTCACTCCAGCTTCACGCAAATAATCTGCAGTTTTGCCTGCCTGATGTGCGGGAGCGTTGTCTTGATGCAAAAACCAAGTGTTGAGTCTTGAGTTTGGTCGCTCGTTTTTCAACGCTTCTAAAACTCGAGGCAAACATTCTTCTGTGTACCATTTTGCAGTAACAGTCTTCTGTTTATAAAGCAAGATGGTGGATAATTTTCCGCGTTTTGAGAAAAATACTGCTACTATTCTTTTTTTAACTGATCGAGACATTATGACGGATGTCGGCGGATCTTCATCTTGAAACACCCACACTTTATTCTGAGATTTAGTTGGGACATCAAAACAGTAAAGCCGAGTTTCGTCACATATAAAGATTGAATTGACGTACTTAGATCGACCGCCACCAATTTTTTTTAACGTCTCATGACGCCAATTCATACGTTGGTCCCTCAGCTCCTCAGTCATTGAATACGGCACCCAGAGTGTTCAGAGTTTCCTAACTTTTAAATCGTTGTGAAGAATTCGATAAACAGTCGTTGCATTTAAATTTAGGATTTCCTCGATCTGTCGATACTACACATGCTGGTCTTCCTTAAGTAGTTTTCACAATGCCTTGACTTTTTTATCGGTAGTTATCTCTATTGGCCTACCCGACTTCCAATCGTCCTCCAAGTTAAAATTATCGGGAATTAACTGAATAAACCACATTTCTATAGTCCTTAAAGAAGGACAAGTATGAATTAATGCACCACTCATTTGTTCAAAACATTGTGCTTAGTAAAGCCACGCTTAAAATAATATAAAATTATTACACGAACGTCGCGACGAGTAAATTCAGTTATGTATAATTTTCAAAATATTGCAATAAATCTGCAAAGCTACAGTACGTCACAAAACTTGTACTATTATTGTTTATATTAGTTTGCCTTTACGAATCTATCCTTATCTGAACAATACCTTACATATATTTTACGTACGACAAAACTTATGTAGTGACCTACGAACAAAGTTATAAGCGAAAATGGGTGAAAATTTAAGCAAAATTTTTCTATTTGTCGTTATAACTTTTTTTCTGTTCATTTTACAAAAAAATTATATCAGACCATTTTTATAAAAGCGTTTTTAAGGAATAGTTTTCATTATAAGCTTTTTAAATTTTATTCATTAATTTAACCCTATTGAAGGTAGGTAGTATCCCTATTGAGTGTAGGTCTAGTAAAAATCTACGACTTTTATAAATAACACTTTTTACTATAACCTCAAAGTTTTCGAGATATTTGTAGAAAACTCGGTTTTTTATTTTTAATTTCTAGAATAATCTTTTGATTTTCATGAAACTTAGGGAATGTAATCTTCAAAATACATGTAATAAGTAAAAATGGAAATGCTAAGCCATCTCCGAGAAAAGTATGTTTTATGGTCCCGAGAGGCTGAAAAATACCCCCAACTTCAAGTGGGCGTTTACATTTAAAAAAAAAGTTCAATTTTTAAATAGGGCTCATTCTTATTGTCTTCAACTGCACTTTCTAAATTTAAGAAATTGGAGAAATCGTTAATTTTTACTTTGTAAACTACATTTTTTTTCAATTATCATTGAAGAAGTGTACTTTATTAACCAAATTTTTATAAACTGATTACACCATAGTGTTTTTCGGGAAAAAACGAAAAAGATGATATCCTTAAGTTTTTAATTTGACGCTTATTTTTTATACAATGCCGCCGTAAACATTCCAACTTTGCAATTTGACAAGACGTGAAAAAATAATAAACGTTATCTATACATATAATTAAATTGTAACTCAACATTAAATATTTTTTGGAAAATCTAATTGAAATAGACATTATTATCGACACATAGTCCGCATCTATAGTTTTTAGAATTTTTGTGTGTCTGTTCGTTACCGCATCACGAGTAAACCACTGGACAGATTTTGATGAAATTTGGTATGATGATAGCTGGTCATCCGGGTCAACATATAGGATACTTTTTACCGCGGGAAAATATATCATTTCTGAGAAAAAATACAAAAACTTCATTGTAAGAGTATACTAATATGTGAAGCCTAAGAATTTGGTTTTTGGTCATCTAAACGCGGGCGGAGTCGCGGGCAATGCTAGTTTAAAATAAAAGTTGGAGTTCACGTAAAGCATACCACATTTTTTTCACGCTTTTGTATTTTTTGCCGTATTTGTCATTATTTTTTCAAATTTTTGGATATTTTATTAGTTTTTGATCGATTTTGGAGCCTAATTTATGGATTTTATCAGAAAAAATTGATGTTAAGGTAATTACAGAAAGAAATGAAATTGATTCACAGTCTAATATTGTTTATTCATTAGTTAAAAATATAATTAAAAAAAAATAAAGTTGATATTACAAAATTTAATCATAGTTTTGTTAAAAAAATATAAAAAAAATGTAAAAAACAGTTGTTATTCTTGAATATTCAAATTGTTTGATCTTAAATTAAAATTTGAAAATAAAACTGTTTACATTTATCGGATTTGGATATCCATCGGTACTCGGAGTGTTAGCGTCAGCACGTCACGTGACCATGTCGATGACGACGTAAATGAATTTATTCCCATCCAAACCTGCCTATAGAACTTTTCACTTCAAAAATATGGATACTATTAAAGATGGGATGTTAACTTCAAATGCGTTAGAACGAGGATAAATAAAACAATAAAAATCCATGTTATATTCTGTAAAATACTTTATTAATATAATAAATAAAGGTTGCAAAACAGTGAAATCGCAGCAAATATTTGAGCACAGAATTTCGCCCAAAGCAACCTTTTGCCGTTCACACAACACATAAAGCATTAATACACAAAAGGTAATATAAAATTAAACATTAGAAAATATTCCCGGTGACAAAACAATTAAAATATCTTACGTACCTAACCCTTCATATCGGTTATTTTGCGGTCGAGTCGTCGGCTATTTAATTTGCTAATATAAATTCAAGTTCTTGTATAATGTAAATTCAATATTTAGTATTTCTTTCAACTACGTCTACTGATCTATTTCATTTATTCCTACAATTCTTACAATATTTTTAAACGTTTCTCGTAAGCGATGGTTGCAACTCGACCGGTACTTAATAATCGTGTGCATTTCTTACAATAGACATTACAAATATAAATATGAGTGACTCGACGATATCATGTTAAAATATTTTATTTTCCTTATAAAATACATAGACACAAACCAAATTTATAATAAATGCTTTAGCATGGAAAAATTCGTAACCAATGACACTGGATATGAAGAACATAATATATGGTAACATTGTCAATTTAAGACATAATATTACACAAATAATATTTACAGAACAAACAATTACCGGTATTTCTATACAGGACATATAAAATAACGAGCGTAACTAATTTCATTCATAGTATGTACAGTTAACATTAGAATGTACTAACGACATTCTGCTTTCACTAATTTATACATTAAAGAAAAATTACTCTATTCTCCGAAACCGATAACAATTACAAAATAACTATTCATTTAACATTTCATAGTCTAGTAAATAGTTTTTGTACTTAAAATAATTTAAGGCAATTGATGATACATATCTCAAGGTCGAAGGGACGTTGTGCTACTTCAGTAACGTATATGTATGTATACGACTACAGATAGAAAACAGAGTACATGACTACCGATGAATATATATATATATATATATATATATATATATATATATATATATATATATAATATTATTATATACTGGTAGACAAAAATTAAATATTACAAAAAATATGAATATTTTCAAATAATTTTCCGATATAATATCGTGTGGTATCAATTAAGTAGATGACGTCACATATATTGCTATCTCTCTCCAAATCATGTACCCTATTACAAATTACATTCTTATTTTCGTGTAGAGGTAATTCGAAGAAGAACAAATATGTATATACGTATTAAATGCGGACAATTCGGAATCAATTAAAACCTCATCAATATACACTAGAATCTAGTTTAATTATATCAGCCACAAATGGGAGAGTTTAGTGAAATATGAAAATATAAATAAATGGTTACTTAAAATTTATGTGCAATTTAATTTTAATATTCTTTTTATGGCAAAGAAAGCTTTTGTTTATGATTTTGACTTTTACATGCTCCATCGAGATTTCACTTTTGTTTACAATTTGTGTAGAAATTGAAAAACAATGGTGTGCCAATTGAAAAAATATATCAATTAGAAGATGCTACTTTTCTTAACAATTCCTTTGTGTGAAAATGTAATTTCAAATTATAATACGACTTAGAAAAAAATATATACATATATGTAATAATGTAACAAGTATAATGCACATTATAAAATAAGAAAGAGTGCTTATCAAAATCGATACTGTTGAATGAAATCAACGTGTAATATTTGGTTCAATAAGGATTTCGCTAATACAAATAGCGACGCCCGGTGTTGTCACAGTAATAGGGTACATGACCATTAAAGTTGTCGAAAAATAAATAAGCACGGTCTTGTGTGAGCGTGCTACGAAGGTGGTGATGACGTCATACATCATGTACCCTATTTAGGTATAAAGGGGACCCTGATTTACACCGTACTATAGCAATAGGACTATGAGAGCGGCCGTCTGCGTACAAAGGCGTCCGCCGAGGACGACGCGTACGAGTTAGGGACGGAGCCTTCTTCGTGTTTGTAGCCGTTCTTGCCGTTTAACGGACTGCTATCGTCCATTACAGTCTGGAATAGAGAGATGTATAGTAAATAATAGTATGTTTAAAATTGTACATGGATGTCAAAGTTACTTTATAAGTTTTAATTATTGTATATTTATCATATGGGTGGATTTTTCTCTTGAAGTATTGGACCTTAACTTATTGGACCTTGAGAGATTTTAAGGTATAAAAGTAATCATGAAAATTTGCTTACAATTATTATCGAAGATATCAATTAACCTACATAGAAAAAATATACACATAAATGAAGACCCTCCTGCTTTTTAGACGTTGGTCAAAATTTGTGTTTTTAGGGGATTCAGGATGTAATAGAACAGAAACAAGTTTTTGATAACATGTGACTAAATACACGCAGCACAGTCCTGAGCATGTGGATGAATTTTAATGGGACTTTTGCAACGTGAGTCAATAATATTGTAATAATCAATAAGCAATAAAAATATCTTTACTGAAATAAAAGAATTTAATTTTAATAACCGAAGGTTGACATCATATTCATAAATAAATTTTATAGACGATTGTTAAAATAGTAAAAAAATAATTAAAAATCAATTTCATTATTTATCGACGTGCATATTTGTCTTGAGAAGTATCGTTTTATTTTTGAATAAATTTTATTTATAATGTTTATAATTAAAAACTTATTAAAGGCCAATTAATTTGTTTACTGCTATTTTTATTCGATTAACATGTTATGGAGGTTTTATTTTTTTTAATAAATACTTCAACAATAAACTCACAAAGTGAAATACATATTTTACAATATTTATGTCAATCATCCTATATGTAAGTAGTATATGTAAGTAGTGTTTAACTGCCTCGGTGGTGTAGTGGCTAGCATGTACGGCTGCGCACTCTGAGGTCCTGGGTTCGAGTCCCGGGTCGGGCCAAGTTTAGTTATTGAGTCTTTCTGTATACTAAGTCTCAGTAACAGCCCGGAGTTGGGAAGTTGGCGGTGTTTCACCCCCGTGCCTCGGAGAACACGTAAAGCCGTCGGTCCTGCGCCTTAACTCTCACTGGTCGTGCCGATTAGTCGTCCCACCGGAGTATGAGAGTGACAGGAATAGAGAGTGCACTTGTGTCTGCGCGTACACTTGTGCACTATAATATCTCCTGCGCAGTTGGCTAGTCTCAACGAGATTAGCCGCCGTAGCCGGAATCGGCTAGGAGAACATCATCATCATCATGTAAGTATAAAAACATAAATATTAAATTATTATTAATAGGTGACTCTTCTTGACTTAATTTCAATATATTTTTTTATGATCTTTGAGGCCATACAAGTATTATGTAGAAAAAAAATTAGTTTCACTTGAATTTCAATTTCCCTGATAACTTTTCCAATTGTTTTGTAAAACTTTATTCGAACTAATATAAACGTTCTCAAGTGATGCGCTTACTAACGAACAGGAATTCAGTTTATTTTATAGATAAGAGTCCTTTCCAAGCTGTAAAAAATCATTTTTGATTTCATGATTGTAGTCTGTAACTAGCTGTTTTAATATCCCTATTGAAAAACTCCAATAAAGGATCTTACCAAAAGCAACAAAGGCCACATAGAAACCAATAAATATTTATTGGAATATTCCAGATGTATGTATGTATATGTAATATGTTAGACCTGCAAAGTTATTGTTATTTCTTATATTCCCTATATCCTCCTATCCTATATCAATGTTTAACAAATAGAAGAGTAATTACGCGTTCTGTAGTAATAAGCAAATTAATATAAATAAACGTATACACTGTTTTCGACACATTGATTACTTTGAAGTAAAGATAATCTATACAGATAAATAAAATTGAAGTGTCACAATTTTTTAATTTTTTATCTGTCTGTCTGTTTGTTCCGGCTAATCTCCAAAACGGCTGGGCCGATTTTGACGGGACTTTCACTGGCAGGTAGTTGATGATATAAGGAGTAACTTAGGTTACTTTTATTTCAGTAAAAGAATTAGGATTCCGCTCAAAAAAAATTAAAATGTGCCTAGGGACGAACCCGAACGAAGCGAGGGTGAGTCGCTAGTCATAAATAAATTCGGGCAATGTTTTATAAAGTATCACTAAATGCCGGTTTGTCGGTCGATATTTAATGTACTACTGAATATTTATCTTCCTGTTTAGATTATTTTATTTAACTAAACATTTATTCACAAACATAATTTATGTGTTGCATTTGTAATTTAAAATAAAATTTAAATTTTGCAAAACTTTCTGATGTATTAGTTAGGTAATATGACATTTATGTTATTATAAAAATAATATAGTATTTAAAAATATTTAAATTATATGTTAATTATTATGCAGTCTAGTATTATTCCTAGATATTCTTTCACATAGTCTGTCGCAGTCGACCTCGGACTCTATTGCAAGTTGAGCTAGATTAGTAGGTTTATATAACAGTTACACATCAAATCAGTTAACACAAAAAGCTATTCATATATATCTGGAAGGTTAAAATTGTATACGCTTATAAGCGTGTATAAATGAAAGTAAATATTTGGAGTGTTACTTACCATGCAGAGGCCGTTAGTTTTAGACTTCCTTTCGGCCTTATTATATCTTGCTTTGTAGAAATCGCTGAAGAGGAATAAGAACAAGAAGCCGTGCATTGCGATCCAGTACACGAACACACGGGGATATTGGCAGGACGGCCGGAACAGTACTTGCAGTTGGTGACTGAATATTAGCACGAATTGAACCTGTGGAACGATATGTAATTAAATAAAAATCTTTTCGGACTTTTTCGCGGATTTATATTTATGGTCACGGGATACTCTCGTTTGTTGTAAAGCATACGAAACGTCGGGAAGCAAAACTCAAAATCTAAAATTCGACAAGATAAATAAAACTAATATTTAAAATGGCAAATATTCGCGTAAATTTAAGAAAGATACATAATCAACAATCATTTTTTATCCCACTCCGAGACCAGTAATGCTATACTATAAGAGCTTTAATGTAATACGAGAGCTGAAACCGCGATTATATTTCATACACCATGAAGTATGTTCGCGGTTTGCGCTGTCGAGATGCGTAAGTTCTTACGGAAGAGCAGTACAGGTAGTAGATACACAAGCTCCATGACATTCAGGCAAGAATGACCCTGAAAGGAATCGAATATACAACCTCCGACGTAATTGGCAAATATACTTGACCGTTACGCGAGGTTAAACACTGAAATTACTTCATTAAAGTATTTACGATGTTAACGTTGGTTTACGCTTCCGAAATTCGACATGTAATGTTGACTAAATAAAATCGTTTTCATAACTATTACAATTCTTATGAAACATATATGAAAACTGTTTATTTAATTAGTATATATGTATTTTGTAATGTATTATTAATATATTTCAAAAAATATTAAATTTAAACTTAGTTTTTATTCATATTTATGTACTAAATGCATAATATTTACTTAAATTGCATATTCATTAAGTCTGTGTTGTTAAATTAAGATATTAATAATCAAGTACCTATAGTAGATATAATAGTGTATGCATTGTTTTTTTTTTCAAAACAATGAAAGTGATTACATTATATATATAATATATATATATATATATATATATATATATATAAAAGTTATATTAATTAGTGTCTACAAGGTTATTTTAACTATATTATTGGTTACCTTTGATGGTAGAATGTATGTATGTACCAGAGGTTAAAGGATAATCGCGCTATATAAAAACTGACAGGCAGGTAGTTAATCATTTTTATACTATTAAGAGTTTCTATCGTATATTATTGAGAATGTTCTGGGTGTTATAAAATGTAATCTACTCAAGAAAAAATAAATAATAATCGTCTTTAAAAGTGCTATTCATAAATAAATCTTTGAAGGATATTTTTGAAACAATTTTATATTCAAATAAAAAAACACAAATCGTATTAATGAAATAGTATTAAGGTATGTTTACATACATTTTTGTTTTTCATATGCATAATTTAAAACTACAATTCAGGCTGTCATGTCAGTGCAAGAACAGCGTAACCCATATTTTTTTGTTTTTCGACTTAAATACTGCAAAATATTCTTAATAATAAATATGGTAAAGTTTAATTTATATAGAAGACCTGCTTGCAGCTTTATATCTATACTATAATAAAACTGTAGAGGTCGAATGTTTGTACATAGAAAAAAATGCTAAAAACCGAGTCAGGGGGATGTAAGAAGACAAATAGAACAAATCCAGATTTTTTCAATTTTTTTGTTTCTCTGTCTGTTTGTACGGGCTAATCTCCGAATCTATTGGACCGATTTAAATGAAATTTTGCATGGTGGTACCTTATATCCCCGGGCAACATCTTAGATACTTTTTATCTCGGAAAATTAAAGAGTTCCCGTGGGATAGAAAAAAATATAATAGCTTATACAGCTTAGTACATAAAAACTACTGATTGGATTTCAATAAAACTTTACAACAATATAGTTCATACATGACAATAACAAATCGGCTACTTTTCATCCCGGAAAATTAAAGAGTACCCGTGGGATAGATAAAAAACTATAGTATCTTATACAGCTTAGTAGACAAGCGTTGATCAAAATAAAGGTTTAGATTTCCGATTGTATTTTATAAAAAAATTGAATAATTGTATATTATATGTATTGTGATTTTGGCAATTTAATCATACGTATTGTGAGCATCGAAAACTTTAAAATGAATTGAATAAAATGCTTTTTAACAATATATGGTTTTAAAGTTATAAAGACCTTTTTCCCTTCCGTCTTGTTTTGCTAAACGTGCAAAAAGTATAAAAAAACCAACTACAAATATTTAATACCTACTACCTACGCTTTAAACTTTTTAAATTTTAAATTTTCCTCGTAAATGTTGTAAGCCATTTTCTTCCTGAAGAAGTGCTAAGTTTTCTATCAACAATGATTTCCTGGTTATTTTTAAAACCACTTTTTCTACGTAAGTATATTTTATTTGCTATTGTCACTGTAAATGTACATTTAACAAACATCCTCTACAGTCATATGGACGACGTATCGTCGTAAGTGACATTTATATATAAATATGAGACATACGACGAACAAAATTTAATTAAATATCATTATAGTAGTTACATTTTATAATCTTAAACTTTGTTTAATAATATATAAATGTTTGTAGTAAGTAGGTGAAGTCTCTTTACATATTTACTAAGTGTTACATGTTGTAAAATATTTAAGGTGTTTCACATGTCTTATTCAAACTTGTGGATTTTACATTTACAAATTTTCATTATTGCCAGTCTATCTAATTGAATTGTGTTTAACGTTTTGGTTTCGAATTATAATTTAAATGACCACTAAATATTTTTTCCAAATGCAATAAGTACATTTTAATACTATTATATTCGACAAAAAACAACTTTTAAATAAATAAAGATACACAAAATCCAACTTACCATCTGGAATGCTGTTAGATACTTCTTCCACCAAATATATTTTTGGTATTTGGGTCCCATAGCAGATATCATGTAATAGAAATACATAACGATGTGGACGAATGTGTTCAGGAGCGCAAAGAAAGTACTGTGACCACCTGCGGCAAAGCAAAATAATGAAACTTTTAATAAATCTTTGTGAAACATAAGTATAATAAAAAATGTACCTATGATTAAACGTCAATAAAATTAATTAATAATTAAAAAATATATTAGATATTATGTATTTTCAATATCTTTCGCAGATTTTTAACATGGAAATTTTAAATGATTTTTTAAATGTTTAATTTTCAAATGATTTATAAATTAAGGGAAGTGCATATTTATGCTTGAAGCACAAAGCTTGAAAAAAAGTAGGAGATGTACAATTTAATAACTTTTTTTTTATTTGTAATTTCCGCGAAAAATCCTAATTTTTTATTCGGTTCTAGATTATAATTTTAAATGAACACAATCTGAGCGGCCATTATGTCTAAATTAACAATTATCTATTAGAGTTTGATTTGTAAAATTGTAGGTCATTTTTTTTATTAAAGATGATCTAGGGTCAATACTTAATTTTTGATAATAAAAAACCCACGTAAAACCCTTTCCCTTTTACTCCTTTAAGGGTCGAATTTAAAAAACAAAAATAATTGTTTAATTTTTATTTTAAAGGTAAATAAATACTACTTTTCGTGCATTTCACTTAAAAAAATTACAGTTTCATCCCCTATTTTACCCCCTTATAGGGTAAATTTCGAAAAATGCCACGTACTTATTTAATTGTATAAAGAGCATTAATACAAAGTTTGAAGTAATTCTGATATTAAAATTTTTATTTTTCATATAAACTTTAGCAATCCTTTTTATCCTTTTAATGGATGAATTTCGAATAAGTCTGATACATGTTTTGTTATTTTTCTTATTTTAAAGCTAAATACCATTTTTCATGTATTTCACATTAATAACGACAGAGTTTCAAACAATTTTAAATCCCCCATTTTACACCCTTAGGGAATTTCCAAAAATTCTAATCTGATACCTACATCATATAAGGAATACGTTCTCAAAATTTTACGTTTCTACAACCAGCGGTTTAGGCTGTGTGTTGATCCATCAGTCAGTCAGGACAGCCTTTGCCTTTTGTATATATGTATAGATATACCTATAGATAAGATTTCGCAAGATTCGGTAGAACAAGAGCTAGTCGGACCTACGCACTGATAGTTGCTTACACATTATGTTTTCCCTACGTTTACACCAAAAATATAACACTTCAACCTGAATACTAGTTGAAACTTCTAACGTGATTCTGATTCATTTTTGACCAGTTTCTATTGTTTGCTATTTTACAGTGGACTTGTACCAACTACAATCACACCAATTTTGACACTTGTTCTACATAAAAAAGTCGGTATTACAATAGCGTAAAAACAAAAGCAACTGCAAGAACACGTTTTTTGTATTGGGACTACCCAGTTTTTTACAATTTTTTATTATTTGTTAGCAAATCTGCTATAACCGCATATTCTATAAAATTTGTGAAGGCTTAAAAGTTTTAGCCTAGATAGCAAAAGCTTAATAATAGGGTTCAGTTGGTGTTCTTTGGGTATGAAACCTTACAAATCGTTTTAATATATGGTAACTTACTGTTATTTATATAAATTCTCGTAATAATCATAACGTGTTAAATATCAGGTTGAAACTAGAGGCTAACCAGTGTTAAAACATATGATTAGACCAGTTTTTATACTATTGTGGTGAAGTCAAATGATTACGATCTTGACACGCATATGCATTAACATTAACAATTACGTTCTCGTTCTATTGCGACTTTGGTTACGTGCAGGTATAATAAAAAGAAAGGAGATCATACTAATGAATTTCATGCAGTAATCTATACGCATTGTCGTACAAAAGGAATCTGAATTTAATCATCTATACAGATATTTATAGGACTTGTGTTCAACATAGTTAGGTACAGAATGAAGTTAGGAATTGTTGAAAAAAATCTCATAGGGATTAATTGTCGTTGGAATAAAAGAAAAACAAAAATAAACAGAAAAGCATATAGCTACACAGTTTTATTCAAAGTATCTTTTGTTCATATTAGTTAACCCATAAACTTATTATTTAGTTCTTATATACATATTATCATTGCTCGCGGCTCTGCCCGCGTTCAGATGACCGACAACCAAATTCTTAGGTTTTACGTATTAATAAAATTAAAATACATATACGAGTTTTATTGCGCACCGCAAGATTGAGAAAAAAAGGAGGTGCAATCACCTCCATTTTGCATTGCCAATGCATGCCACAAATGTTTCTTCCATTAAGAAGCCTATTACATATGACCGTGATTTTTCAATTTAATGCCTATATTTAACGTTCTTATTCAGAGAAACTGAAACTCTTCGACAATTTATACTTATTGTATTGTTGAGAACAGTTATCAATAGTTAAAACCGTTTATGACGACATCGTTTAGAACAACATATCGGTTATATTGACCAAAATCAAAGGTACCGGCTGAATGCTATATGACCGCCTTATAAAAAATATGCTTTTTACGACATTGCTTATTACAATATACCTCTTTAAGCGACCACATTTAACTAATATCTTCGGCGATTTATATCTGTTAGAACGACCAGCTGTATTGTAAGCAATTTGAATAGGTAACAGTATCCACATCTGGCCCTCGGGGGCTCAGCATAATCGTCAATGGCTATTAAGATCGCAAAAGTAAACAAAGACTTGTCGAGTTTAGGGTCTTTTGTAATTCATAGAAACAAAATACAAGTGCATGCAGTATAATCAAAACCCGCTTCTTCATATCTCTTCAGTCAGTTTCTTACTTGTCTGTACACAAGACGCACCAAATCATATAGTCGAGTTATTTGTGAAACTTTTAACATGTCGTTTGGAAAAAGAAAACAAATTAATATCAAGGAAAAATCGCATATTATATCAAAGCTAGAGATCGGAATTCCAAACAAAGACTTGGCAAAAGAATATAGTATATCACACTCGAAAATATCAACCATTTGGAAAGAGAGGGAAAAATTCAAAACCTTTATTGTCATAAATTTTTTGGAAAATGAAACGAGCCAGAACAACGAAGAATACTAAGATTGAGGAAGCTTTGTTAAAGTGGTTTAAATATCAAAGGACAAATAATGTGCCAATAAACGGGCCCATTCTTCAACAAAAAGCAAACGATTTTGCTGAGCGTTTTGGTGAAGATTTCGTTTGATCTCTCTCTCTCTCTCTCTCTCTCTCTATATATATATATATATATATATATATATATATATATATATATATATGTTCACATTCAATAATACCACTTCATAAAAAATACTTTGTACCTAAAAACCATTACCGGCTGCTACGACTATCGGTTTTTACGACCAAATATGAGTGGTCCCTTCGATGTCGTTATAACAGATTTTGACTGTAGTTCAAAGCGGCTTCGCTTTTCACAAATTTTCATTATTAATTAAAATAAAGCCAAAATTCAGAAGCAAATTTTTAATTAAATGCGCGCCGGCACTTTTTCAAGTCCATGGATTGAAATACTATACCTACCTACTAAGCAAACGAAATGAAAAGTATATAGGTAATAATATCTCGTATATAATGGTTAAATTTATAGCGGCCTCGGAATTTGAAAATATATATTGGAATTCTACAAGAAAATCCTTTTCGAAATATTAAAAATTATTAAAAACGTTCAGAATTAGCTGTAAATATATCATTACAACATTAATATTATTAAGAAAAATGTATACTAGAATATGCGCTAGTTCAAAAGAAACATAATTATATACTTTTTTTTAAAATAATTAATTATAAAAACTTTACATAGAAGTAATTACAATTGCAGAACTCTTAATATCATTAATATTATTAATTACGTAATACCTACTGCATTTTCCGTTTTAACATCAACATTTATAGTAATGTCTATACATCTACTCTAATATTATAAAGAGAAAAGATTTATACATTTGTAAGCGATAAATTCTCAAACTGCTGAACTAATTTTAATGATTCTACTAATAGATAGCTATTAGCTAGTAATATCAAAAACTAAATTATTAGATTTTACTTATTTAATTATTTATATATAACACGAGATTCAATGTGCACCGCAAGATTAAATAAACAATGGCGGTTCGTGGCAATGCCACAAATGTTTCTCTAAGTCTGATATTTAATTCAGTAATATTGCAATTTTCGTATTAAAAACAACATTTTTAGTACGCCTATATTTCTATACTAATCTATACGTATAATAAAATTGTAACTAAGCCGAATCTGGAAATTAAATATTTTTTGGCGAATCTTATTGAAATAAACGTTATTATCGATATAGAGGCCAAATCTATTGTTTTTAAAATTGTTGTCTGTCTGTCTGTTACCGCATCACAGAAAAACCACTGGAGGGACTTTGATGAAATTTGGTATGGTGATAGCTGGTTATCCGGGTCAACATATAGGATACTTTTTACCCTGGGAAAATATCTTATTTCTGAGAAAAAAATACAAAAACTGCAATGTAAGAGTATACTAATATGTAAAACCTAAGAATTTGGCTTTTGGTCATCTGAACGCGGGCAGAGCCGCGGGCAATGCTAGTAATATCATATAGAGGAAATATTTATATTTGTTTTATTACTACCCGAAACGGTTTTCAATTTAAAAATGTGTTGTAAATTTTTGTTCTCATCTTGAAATATAAAAATCGGGCAAGTGATAGTCTCAGGAGTACATACGGAAATCTTTCTAAGCTATTTTTTTATCATTTCATATAGCTCGGCTAATATAGGCTATATTAACTGAGCTGTATACTAACTCTAAAATCATAAACATTGTAGTGTTTAAAAAATAAACGTTCTATCTTTACCTTTCAAGAAATGGTGTCAAAAAATCTAAATATTTGAGCTTAAAGAGCTTCCAAAATACTTTTAACGGAAACTGCTTTTCAGAATACAAATATATTGCGCAATTTTAGAGATATGGATATTTTCAGTTACCCGCTTTGTCTGTTTAGAAACCGCAAACTTTGTTTTCTATTATAAGTAAAAAATTAGAATATATTATGGAACACAAACTTTTTTTTTTGATCGATAAAATGTCGATGTTGTGAAGACGTAAATATTCGTATTTCATTAAACAATAGGTACGTAAGTAAAAAAAAAACTCGTTTGATGTGCGAGTTCGACCGTCACTTGCCCGATTTTAATATTTATAAATTTACAAGCATTAACATTATTTACTAAATAATAGCAAAAATTTGCAAATATTTACATTTCAAAAAAAAAAAACGGGCGGAGTCGCGAATAATGCTAATAAAATCACAGAAAGATCATATCTGATGCGATCACAGAGAGATAGACAAGAATTTTGATAAACTGTAGATTTAGCTTCTGAATCGATAAGATTTGGCTATTTCATTATAAATAATAATTTCCAAAAAATATTTTATGTAATAAAGAGTTAGCTCGATTAAAATTTTATTAATGTATAGACTATTATTAATGTTACTAATTTTTAAGCCAAATAGTTTTTTTTTTGGTTATTAGTAATATGCTAGTATTTCTAACTAAATTATACTGCTGTTAACTACACATATTTTTTTGGAATTAAAATTACCTATTTTAAAAACACAAGGCGACATCTAGTAATGATTTTCTAAATTTAAGATTAAGATTTACCAACATATGGGCTTTTATATGGGTTTGTATGTAATTCCATAGATGGCGCTTTTACTTTTTTTTAAAAAAACTTTTACTTTTTTGGTAAAAAAAAATTATTCGAATGTAGGATGAATTTTACAATATTTACCATACGTTAGTTTGCACATATTTATAAAATAAAACAGTTTAACTATATGCGAATCAACGACATCTATTATCTATTCAAGCAAACAAAAATAGCCCGAAGAATAGCCCGAATTTGCGCTGTCCAATTACTTTGTATGGGATGAGGCATCTGTACTAGTATAGTATTATGTGATTGTGATCTGTCCTAATAGCTAAATAAAATAGCGAAGTACAAAATAAGAGCGTTGGTAATAAATAAGTTCCTTGATAACAGGTATAACAATATATTATAGTAATAAGTATTGTCGTATTCGCTCACTATATATAATTTATCCTTGAAAATATTTAAAGTTCAGCCTTTTAAAGGTCAAGATCTAAAGTAGGCGGGAAATTATGAAATAGGATAATTTCGTATGGTTTAAATCTATAAAGAATTTTATTGCTTCTATTAAAATCACAAAACCTAATTTATATTATGAAATAGAAATGAGGTCGAGTTTGTATATAGAATATCATAACATTGTATATTAATATTACATAATGATATGTTACATGTATATAATATATACAATGTGAAAGTGTGAGTAAGTAGGTACTGATTGTGTCCTTCATTTATTATTTATGGAGTTACGGTTAAATGTGATTTTTGACCGACTTTAAAAAGGAAAATGTATTTATCTTCGCCAATTGTGGATCGAATTGTATAATTACTTTGTCAAGAGTCATACCATTATCCTTTCTTATATGTTAATTTTATAAAAAGAATTTCTCTTATAAGTGTGGCATACTTTTAATAGAATAGTTTTTATCCCGCAAAAAAATTCGCAGCAGTTTCCATGGGATATAAGTATAATAGAATAATGTAAAGTGAAGGGAAAATATTCGGGGTATTTTCGCCTACCTGAAATGAAGACTATATTTGTGCCTGTTTCTTTTACAATAGTAATGGTTCAACGGATATGAGAATATATGAGAAAAATATGTAGACGCACAACCAAATATTTGAATCTGATATAGAATATAATGTATATTGTATATCTACTAATAATATAGATGTGAAATTTTATATGTTTGGATGGATGTGTTACTCAATCACGCCAGAACGGTTGAACAGATCTGGATGAAATGTTTACACAGAGATCGACCATAGTCTGGAATAACACAATAGGCTACTTTTTATCCCGGAAAAATATAGGGTTTCCGTGGGATAGACTTGTTCTTGTTTTTCTAGAGGCTAACTCGAGCGATTCCAGGTGAGGCGCTAGTATATAATAAATATATTCGATATTCATTAGAGCGGCGTGCTTGATTTGGGTTGAGTTCGGTTTAGTAAGGAAAAAGTGCGTTTACCGATTTTCAAAATTTTTTTTAGGTAAAATGGTAACTTTTTTTAGTCGCTTATATATCTAACAAAGCTATATATAATATATAAAAACTAAAATTACTATTAAAAAATATTCCTGTAGTAAATTGTAATCATATAGTATTAAAACACAGGTAGATGGAATTTGATGAAGCATTGACGTAGTTGGTTTATTGAAGTGACATAGGTATTCCAATTACGTAATTAACAATATTATGTACATACACATTAAAGGTTTCTTAAGAATATAGTTGTTAAAACATACGATATGCAATACTTGATTATAACACGCATTAACCCTTCGTTTCTTATTTTAAAGTCTAAAAATTTTTTTTTTTCATATAATAAAATAGTAACTTAGCGAAATCTGTTCATTTTTTTAAACGATTACGGTAACGTATTATGTACATGTCCGCCAGCCCGCACTTGGTAAGCGTGGTGGACTATGGCCTGATTCCCCCTCTTACTAAAAGAAGGCCCGTGCCTAGCAGTGGGACGTTGAAAAGGGCTGAATGCATACATACATACATACATTATGTATATGATTACTATAACATAATATAGACGATCAATGTGCGACAAATCGATGTGCGCATTTCGCGCTAAAAGTATTTATTGGACCGATTTTAACTAAATTTTGTGTAGTGATAACTTATTACTGGGGTCAACGTTTAGGATACTTTTTACCACAAGAAAATTTTTCATTCCCATTGGAAAACACAGTAACTGGTCCTATCTAGTCGTCCTTAGAAATTTACATGTCTAACGCTGGCTAGACCTTAAGGTGACAGGTACATCAAAACAATGTACCAGAAAATGTACTACAAAATGTTAAGTCTTAAAAAGGCCCACAGAAAATCCCGCAATAATATATGCCTATCTCCTAAGGTATACACGCAATAGCTATTTTTATTATATACTAGCATTGCCCGCGGCTCCGCCCGCGTTCAGATGATCAAAAACCAAATTCTTAGGTTTTACATATTAGTAGCCTTACATTGAAGTTTTTGTATTTTTTTTCTCAAAAATGAGATTTTCTCGCGGTAAAAAGTATCCTATATATTGACCCGGATAACCAGCTATCACCATACCAATTTTCATCAAAATTCCTCCAGTAGTTTTTCTGTGATGCGGTAACAGACAGACAGACAAAAATTCTAAAAACTATAGATTCGGCCTCTGTATCGTTAATAATGTCTATTTCAATAAGATTTTCCAAAAAATATTTAATGTACAGATTTGACTCAGTTACAATTTTATTATATGTATAGACTAGCAGAACCCGCGGCTTCGCCCTTAAAAGTTTTATAATGTAAGTGCTAAATAAATATCAACAAAGAGGTGTTATTGATACACGTTAATCAGTAAAAACGTTATTGAACATTTAGACAATATTTACTTCACAGTAGTTTTAGTACAATATTTATACTTTGTTGGACGACGTTTATGCGAAGTATTTCAAATTAGCACCAGTAGACAAATTAAATTAGCAATTGAGAAAATGTGCCCAAATTAGAATTGATCTCATGTTGATAATATTTTGTTTTCCGAAAATGACGCTCAAATTTTAAGTTACTAGTTAGCGACCACACATAAGAGAATACGCATTAAGAATTTGATGATGATACTTATTTTTATTTACGATGAAATTTAACATAGTGATGGCAGCCTCCGACGAATATTCTTGGGTTTTTTATATTAAGTTGAATATGTATGGGAAAAGTTTTTGGCGATTTCTGTCATTTCTAGTACTCATTACCTTAAATAGTCCCATAGTCTTTTGATCCCTACATGAAATAGAATCGATTATCTCGACTATATATCGATTAGAATCGATTCGGCATAAAAAATAATCATGTTCTGAATATTTCAAAAAGTTATGGATGGTCTCTTAGGAACGTTTTCCTGTAGATATAACAGTTAAGGTTCCTGTCCTTACTGTCCCGTCTCAAAAATCCACCTGTATAATCGAGTTATCTAAAATAAAATTGGACCGCTATCGTGGCCGACATGAACGAATTAGAGACTGGACCTGACATAAAATACAAATGTATGAAAACTAGTTCAACCAAGTGACGCATAACGCACACAAAGATTTTATTACATTATTATAAACACTGATACACAATACAATATTTCTAGTGCTTGAACGTAATCGATAAAATACATATATCGATGAACCAATGAATGACATTTTAGACATTGGTTAACATAGTCATCATATTTTACATCTTTTAATTTATTCTTCTTCTTTTAATTTTAATAAATTAAAATAAATGAATTAAAGAGGCAATAATAATGTGTCAAATAATAATTATTTTTTAATTTGATTTATATAAATACGATGGCATTGATGGCAACATTCTGTTGGCCTATAATAATGTTAATGAACAAATGAATATCGGGTATATATTCCATTAATATATAATAAATATTATTTTGTAAAGATTAAAAAAAATATAAGGCTAATTTAATTAAATAAAGTGATTTTGTTGATTCTGTTATTGAACTATTTTAATTGGCAATTGATTGTCTCGGGTAGTTATAAAAATGTGACACTGTCCTACTATTGCTCAGTTCTTAATAAACATTTGTGAAATTAGGAAAAAGAAAAAGAGATATAGAGCAAATTAAAGTGAGTGTTGCATCGTGAAAGTAAAATAATTAGTGCAAGTAGTAAAGTGTTTTATTACAAATCGCCAACCCAGAAGTTTAGTGCTAAAACATTATTGTTTGATTTTGTGTAATTTATGTGTTGAAATAAAATGATCTTTATTATTATTACAATGGAATAATATTCCAAAATATATAAATGTGGAATAAAATAAAAAATTAAGTACACATACTAATTATAATTTTTGCATTTATATTTTTATTTGATTTAGAAAATATTTTTATAAATTTATTGTCATCAGATTGTAGGATACTGTGGTAAAAGTATTTATGTTATTGTACTGTACAAATAACACAATTCGTTTAGTAATTTTGTCAAATATCGATATATTTTTCGACATTGTCAAGCACTAGTCGATGTCAAATGGACTCACTCGACAGTTTAGTCATTTGTTCTGAATGGTATAATCCAGGGATTTTATGATGGTTGTCAGATGTCAACAATACATAGAAATATCGACTATATTTAACATAGTTGGATAATATGACATTTTATTTTACATTTAATTAAATTGTGTGATAAATAACAATAAATGTAATAAAATAATGTATTTACAAGTGAAAAGAAATACTGCTGCTTCCGCCGTTATAGTTTTTACATCATTTAACAGAACATTTAGTCATTTTTGGGAGATGTTTTGTTGACAAATAAGTGCTTGAGACTGACGCAAAAAACAAACGACCAAGCCTAAAATCTCCTGGTTACTGAGAAGACCGATAAAGGTACGTCCGCTTATATGTCTAGTCCAGTGGTTAATTCGTTCATGGTGGCCGATATCACATTTAGTATAAAAAAACTTTTGATTTTAGTAAAAACCAAATTAATCACATTAAAAAGGTATTTTATTAAACTAAAAGAGCGTCCATATCGTAACAGAAGTAATTGAGGTTAGGGGTCAAACATAATTCCTAGCTATGTAGCAAGTTATTAGTGTAATGTTATTTATAGGTACGAGTATACTGATGGTATGCGATACGACGGAAATCATTAAAATTATTACATACTAGCGAAAATTTTCAAAATTTTCAAATTTTTCAAATCGTATTAGTAGTTTCTGAGATTAGCGCGTTCAAACAAACAAACTACATCTTTATAATATTATAAGTATAGATTATAGTATATTGGTCCAAGCATTCTCGAACGATGCGTGATACAAATCATTTGAAAAATCTTTGATTAAATTTTTACTTAACTTAATCAATAAACATTCTACGGAAATAGTTATATTTTTTTAAGATAAATTTTCTAACTTGAACATTTAAAGAGATTGATAATTATTAGAAAAATTCCGGACAAGTGCGAGTCGGACTCGCCCATCGAGGGTTCAGTACAAATTTGTAGGAAATCTGTTTAACTTTAATTTTCAACCTTTTTTTCTTTTCCCTTTATTTGTGCTGTAAGACCTTGCTTTTTGCCAAATTTCGTGATTCTAGGTCAACGGGATCTACCATATAGATTTTTGACCCAAAACCTATAGGGTACTTCCGGTTGAGTTAGAATTGTCACTTTTGACAATTTTGATACTTACAAGTTTTCGCGAAAATCTAAATTTGCCCATATCTTTTTATCGTGTTGACTCAGGACCTTGATTGTTATACACCTAATACGTGCTATAGACCTCAGTATCTGGTATAAATTTCAACTTGCTAGGTCCACCCATTCCTGAGAAAATCGGTGCTGACACACAGACAGACAGACGGAAAAGAGAGTGATCTTATAAGGGTTCTTTTTTTACCTTTTGAGGTACGGAACCCTAAAAATTTACAAATCTTCTTTTGAATGCTTCTGCAGCTTCTACGATTCAAACCAATCATTGACACCGTTTTGTACGAGAATGCATAATGCATATTGTCTGTGAATAAGTGATTCTAGTTTTGCCTGCGGCTTAGCTCGCATGATAGATACCTACGTTAAAAGTCTTTTGTGTTAATTCAAAATATAGCTATCTTCATTTCGGATTTCACTACAATCCGTTGAAATGTCATCCATTGAGAATTGAGATACATTGTGAAGCAGTAACAAAAACATACGTAGACTTAATAGGATGACAACTTCATTTAACATATGGAACACCACAGTTATTTTATGTAAATATAAAATAATAATTTAATCATGTAAACGAAATATTAATTATTAATCCGTTCCGGCGTGAAAGAGTAACAAACATCCATACATACTCACAAATTTTCATATTTATAATATTTATACATATATAATACGTATTACACGCATATTGTAAAATCACATGTATTATACAGATAAAGGTTTTTTATTTTCTAAATACATACACAATACACATCAATCATTTTTTTAAATTTTGTTTAATATCATAATTGTGATTAAATTTTATGATTTTGCAATATACTATTAGCAATATATCGACACATGTCAAGAAAAATATTGTAATTTAAATAATAAAACAGTAATATTTTTTTTATTCTTCAATAATAAACTGAGTTACAATATTGTTCCTTGCCGTTATCAATTTTAATATTAACAAAGTCTCTTAATTTTTTACATACCTGGTGCAAATTTAAGTCCAAACCAGACGGACATGGGCATAATACCGTGATGGATCACGTGGAGTGTTGACACGTGCTCGTTCTTTTTGCGCAGCACAAAGAACAGTGTGTCGAAAAATTCCGTAAACTTGCTGAAGTAGTACCACCAGCACGTGTTCGCCATCTGTTTTATGTTATAACTTTTAAAATGAGTCTTTAATTAGATAATTCGGTTAAAATAATAACCTCATTTGGTTATAAAACATGCGCTATGAAGTAAATAAACAAAGATATATCAGATAAAATGCTGACTTAAAAAAAACTATTATGTTATTATAAAAATAGCACAGGTAAAAAGCCATATAATAAAAATATGCAGAAAAAAAACAAGTTAATATTTGCGCGCAAAAGTAATTATACTAAGAACATAAAGTTATGGATAATTTACATATGTACATTTATTACTAATATTTAACTCTCCTGCGATAGGTGTAATATACATAACTCTTGACGATGCGTAACATTTTCTTAATTACGATATAGATATATGTAGTGAAATCGTAATCAAATTTATAGAATTTCAGAATGAAGCAATATTATGCTATATAATTTGAATATTTTATGTGTGTTTGCAACATTTCGAAATTGCCTCGTCATAACGTAATAGCATTTCAAATACCGGTTCATGCAAGGTCCGACTTCTTGTGGTCCATTCTTTAAACCACTCCTGGTACGAGATGTAAAATTCGTGACGAATAGGACGAATTATTGTGTTTTATAGTTGCAATTTTATTAAATCAATTTATAACAGTGAAATTAAATCAGTTAGTTGCGTGTTAGTTAAATGCACGTGTTAATTCAAAGTCAAATGGAATTTAAATTTTGATAGAAAAAAATTATAATAAAATGGACATAATTAAAAATTATTATTTTAGATTAAAGAATTTATATTTCTTTTCATTTTAATTTTGCGCTATCAGTTAAGTTTTTGTTTGAGCAGTAATTAATTTATTGTTTAAGGACACGAGTGATTTTATCAGGAACTGCGTGTATAATATTATGTATGTCCTCATTATCTTAAATAATTTTTAACCGCCAACAGTTCAATAAATTTTCGTAAATAATTTAAAAACGTTAGTATAAAAGTTAATCTAGAATACATAAAAAGGAATAACACGCTCTAGATTTTTTTTAAAGTTTTAAACATGCACTTGCGATTTTTTATTACAATACTATAATACTAAAAAACTTAAAAATATAGTAATTTGTCATACGTACCCTCATAGCTTTTGGGCTTCGCGAATAGTCAACGAGTTGACATCTAAAATCGTAGTGGCCCCACCAACCACTTGCTAAATACTGTGAACAAAATATTCTATGTAAATATTAAACCTTTTTATTATACATACTAATTAAAACAGTTATAATCTATAGGTACTATAATAAAGCAGTAACTTAGTGAAATCTGTACATGAAATATTTTTTAAAAATAACGACTCTAACGTATTATGTACACAATATAGATCCCAAAACAATAGTTATAAAAAAATGTCTGTTAGTCTGTATGTCTGTTTTTGTGTGCGCGTTTCACGCAAAAAGTAATGAACCAATCTCAATGAAATTTGGTGAAGTGATGACTTATCACTCGGGTCAATATAGGATACCTTGTACTTCAGGAAAATCTTTCTTTCCCACGGGAAAACACAATAACTGGTTTTATCGAGACGTTCTTAGAAACCTTCCGCTGGCTAAACCTTAATACATACCTATATCAAAACAATGTAGTAAAAAATTGTATGTAAAGGCCTACAAAAGTGTCTGCAATAGTTATGTCTATCTCCTAAGGTACACTCGCATCTCGCAATAACAATTTTTATAATAATATATTAAAGGCATGAACGAATTAATATATAATAATAGTCTATTCTTTTATACTTTCCGTAAATGAAAATACAAAGTGTTAAGCATTTTCATATCTAGAATAGATATTAATCCTTGTAATTTGTATGTAATTCATTATCATATTTAGGTAAAATCAGTAAGTATTTATTGATCATTAAAACGAAATCTGATTGAGGCTCAGCGCTTACATATATATACACATCCAATATAAAGGAAAACAACAGCATAATTAATAAGATAATACATAAGACTTAACCTCGTTTGGGGTGCGTCCCTGGTACCCAACAATATCCGATTAACGATTAGCTGAAGCAACTCAACGGCCATTTTTTTCCGACTCCAATTAAATACATGTACCTATTACCATTTTTGACAGTAAAAATATTTTTATCGAAATACAAATAGCCTATAGCATTCGGCAGTAATGTAGCTTTTTATTAATGAAATAATTTTCAGAATCGGAACGATAAGTCCCTAGTTTCAGAGATTACCCCATACATACAAACCTACAAACTATACCTCTTTCAAATATAGTATATATATTTGATAATTCTTCCTTAGATTTACGCGAATATTTAACATTTTTAAATAAAACTATCTTTTTGGATTTATTTTGAACCAAAAATCAAAATAAATCAGCGAAAAAATCCGAAAAGATGGTTTTATTTAAAATATATATTTGGTGTTCAAAGCTATACTATATTAAAAGGTTAACGTACATATAATATATACATATGGACATACATAATATATTATATTATATATTAATACAATAGGTATGGACCGTATTAAACACTGGTCATCAGAATGCAAATATTTGTAATAGGTACTATAGTGAAATCTTTGACCTTCCTTTAAATTTCGTAAATCATAGGTACAATTATAATATTTTATGTCCGTTCGCAATTAGGCACACAACATAGTAGACCAATTGGAATCCGTTTATTTTCAAGAGAAAAAAATGTGTACATATATTGAAAATCTGAAGTTTTATGATTTTTTAAATATTAGCAGGTATACAAGGAATAGAAATTAGTAAAATGCCCCCGATGCCCAAATGAAAAAAAAAATTGTTTTACTAAACCCTTTACGTCGATTTTTTCCTGAGATGTTCGACTTTTAATGGTAAAGGATCTTGTTCTTTTTTTATCATCAATATCTTAGTATTTAAAGGATGCACAGTAGATTAAAGGGTAATTGTAAAAATTAAAATCATAATTATACAAGGATCTAATATAGTTATTGTTTTTTTTATTTATTTTTTCATTTTTTATGAGTTTTTAACAAAACTATGACTAAATTTTGTAAATATCAAGTTAATTTTTTAAATTATATTTTTAACTAATGAATAAACAAGATTAGACTATGAATGAATTTCATTTCTTTGTTATTATTTTAAAATCATTTTTTTTTTCAGAAAAAAACAATAAATTTAACTCCAAAATCTATCAAAAACTAATAAAAAATCGATAAAATTCAAAAAAATAAATATAAATACATTAAACGGCAAAAAAATAATAATACAAAAGCAATGGTATAGTTTACGTGAATTCCAACTTATTACTTTTTCACGTCTCGTCAAATTGCAAAGTTGGAATGTTTACGGCGACATTATATAAATATTAAGCGTCAAATTAAAAACATTGATGTAATCAGTTTATAAAAATTTGGTCAATACAGTACACTTCTTCAATGATAATTGAAAAAAATGTATTTTATAAAGGCTAAATTATAGATTTCTCCAATTTAAAAAAAAATTAAGGGCGTTTTACAGGTAGACCATACAATGTTTTTATTTCTTCAAAAAGTACAGTTCAAGACGAAAAGAATGAGCCCTATCTGAAAATTGAACGAAAAAATCTTTAAATGTAAACGTCCTTAAAGTTGGGGGTGATTTTCAGCCTCTCGAGACCATAAAACATACTTTTCTCGGAAATGGCTAAACATTTCAATTTCATTTTTTTAAATTTATTATTGTATTTCGAAGATTACATTCCCTTAGTGTCATAAAAATTAAAAGATTATTCTACAAATTAAAAATAAAAAAACCAAGCAAAAATTAAAAACCGAGTTTTTGCAAATATCTCGAAAACTTTAAGGTTATTGAAAGTAGTGTTATTTATAAAAGTTGTAGATTTTTACTAGACCTACAACTTTTGTAGAAAACATTTTTCGATTGGACGTCACAGTAAGCCGGAAATTGAAAAAAAATTTTTTTTCGACGCTTTGCGTCTCCCCATTTCTCGAGGGTAGCTGGGCATGGCAGGCATTTTACGAATTTCTATACTTTATATATATGCTAACATTTTAAAATCATAAAACTTAAGGTTTTCAATATTTTTTTCCCCAACCGGATTCCGATTAGACTATTTAGGTACGGTTACACATGGTGGTGGTACATTATTTTTCCTATTCTACTTAGATTTATTATCTTTTTCTCGCTTCGTTTATGTTTGTTTAATTTGTAAATTTACATAAAATACATAATAATTTAAAACTGTTTAATAATTCGGTAGTATCTTTTAGACGCTGTCTTTTGTATATTATTATGTACGAACTTCCTCTATTACCCGCAATCATACTGTTATTACTCGCAAAATTTAGCTGATGTATGTAAATATCACTTTATTGTTGAACATATATAAAAATAGAACGCTATTTAATATAATAAGGAAATATATCAACCACATTTTATTTGTCAAGTATGTGTTTTGCTGTAAAGATATTACGTATTTTAATATTTTATTTAAACAATTTATACGAATGTAAAATGATTGTACGAGACATTTGGCTAACATTAGACTAAATATTAAAATTAGTTTACATAATATTTATTTAATTTAATATTGTACTTACATATGATATATAATTAAGAAATAAGTTATGTTATTATAGTAAAAATAAGTAAATATATTAAAATTGAAAAATAAGCACTTAAAAAATAGGAAAGTTTTGTAGTTTGTAGTTTTCGTGCCAACAATTTAATAATAATAGATTTTTAACACTGCTTGGATTTTTTGTACAAACAGCTCAGGGATGCTATATTACATAGTTGGATACGAAAAAATGTATAGTAGGTATGATTTTTTATGTATCCTGTTTATATAGTAGATTACCTTGCATAATTGATAAAACAAAAAACAATCAAGTGCAAATTTGACTCGTTAGAGTTGCTTTGCACCGTAAGGTCACTGAATAATATTCATAATTAGCGAAGCACCCTCGCTTCGCTCGGCTTCCTCGCTAGTAAAAAATAATAACAAATCTATCCCACGGGAATCGTCATTTTTTCCGGGATAAAAAGTAGACTATGTGCTATTACAGACTATAATCTAATTCTGTGCCAAATTTCGTCCAGATCCGTTCAACCGTTCTATCGTGGTTGAGTAACAAACAAACATCCATCCATCCAAACTTTCCCATTTATATAGTAAAATAAGATCGGAGTGTCTTAATTAATATTAAGACACCCCGATAAGACACCGCCGAAATTATATTTTTTCTTATTTGAAACAATACTGATTTATTAAGAATCGGAAAAACAAAATTCTTGTTCAACATAATATGTGAAATTGATAATAAATTAAAAATTATGTTATAATAAAATTACATAATTCTTATTAGTTTGTTCGTTTGTATGTATTATAACTTTCAATTTACATATTACAAATTCAATTTGTATCATAACATTCAATTCTGTATAATTTAAGCGAACCGTCAACACAAAATGACTTGAGTTTACTGGCAGCCCTTGAACTATTTTTGCGCCATAATTCAGGCTTAAAGGTAAATTACAGCCGTGGATAACACAAGTTACAAATATGTATATCTTAATAAGTATATATACTTAAATAATATGCAACACTTCCTAAATTCACCAATTCAATTTAAAGTAATAGTTAAATACGTAAAGAAAATTAACTTATTATTTAATTTTTTAAAGTTAATAAAAATATTTGTATTAAATAATTAAATTAAATTTTCGATATCTTACCTCATAAAATATCCAAGCACTGAATATTGTTTGCGCCAGGTTATAAACTATGAGTACATTTCTCAACTCGAAGGGTTTTCTGTTCGCCATGAGTGCCGGCCCAATTTTCCTCGCACACACCGCGTAGCACACGCACGCCATCAGTGTAGGCCACGGTGAGGACATCATAGGCCAATCCTTAACACGCGGATCTGGGAAAATAAAAAAAGAATATTAAAATACAAGTAACCTACCTTTGCTTTGCTCGGGTGTCTCCAGGTACCTAGTAGGTCGAGGTAGTCTATCTGTGTACTCATCCAAATCCGTTCGACCGTTTCGGCGTAAAGCATGCACATATATACATATACATAAAAACTTTCGCATTTATTATTGTAGTGCGATAATTGTGTGGTAAAAAAATTACATACTTTAATTATTTTAATGTACCAATGTCTTGCATAAATTTACTATTTATTTGTTAACTTTTTTAGATTAATTTCGTTTTTGTGTGTTGTGGTATGAACGATGTATAATTTTTGAATTACCAGGAATTACATATTGTTACACTATCAGTATTCAGCCATCTTAGAAAACGAAACTTAATTATGATGGTCTTGAATAAAAAAAGGGATATTAAAATTGTTGTAAGATAGATGACTTTTGACTAAGAAGTTACACCTACTTCAATATCAGCTAAATAAAAACGATTGGTGTATAATCTTGACGTTTATCTGTTGTATATCGTCATAGCTCCTAAGCAGGTAGACTGATTTAAACGCGACTTATTGTTAAAAGTCTAACTATTTTTTAATATAGCCATTCAATGAAAACCAGTGAAAAAGTTACACATTCCATTTTCAAAATGATGTCAGGAACTTTATGGACAAATCTATACATATAATAAAATTGTAACTAAGCCGAATCTGTACATTAAATATTTTTTGGAAAATCTTATTGGAATAAACATTATTATCGGTATAGAGGCCGAATCTATAGTTTTTAGAATTGTTGTCTGTCTGTCTGTTACCGCATCACAGAAAAACCACTGGAGGGATTTTGATGAAATTTGGTATGGTGATAGCTGGTTATCCGGGTCAACATATAGGATACTTTTTACCGCGGGAAAATATCTCATTTCTAAGAAAAAATACAAAAACTGCAATGTAAGAGTAAACTAATATGTAAAACCTAAGAATTTGGTTTTTGGTCATCTGAACGCGGGCGGAGCCGCGGGCAATGCTAGTAATGGAATAATTTTGTTTTACATGCCAAACGTTATGCATTTTTGTACATGTTTGTAGAAGAAACTGTATACTACTTCAATAATATGATAGCCTTGCATTGACTTGACACTACCTACAAGGATAGTCAAGAGACCCCTCTAAGGACCTAACATAGTTTATGGGTTGGCTCATTCATTCAGCATTGATGTGTATATTATAAACACGGACATCATTTCGCTGTTTTGATAGTGAAGCAATTTTACATATAATTGGATGTACATATTATGTTATGCAAAAGAGATCCAACCACAAAAACTTACTTTTAAAATAGGAGTTTTAGAAAAAATCGTATATCTAAATAACAAGACTGTGGTTTTTTTGAAATTCCTCTTAAATATTGGGTATTTTATCTATTTTCAGTATATAAGTAAGTTGATAAGTAGGTGCCACTTATGACAGTAACTTAAAAAACGGTTTTCGCATAACTACGTCCAATTATAGTTAATAAATTACGCGAGCGGAGACACGGGCAAAAGCCAGTTTCTCTATATTTTAGGGTCATGATCAAGACGATGTTGTGAAGGCAAGATGAGTAAGGTTAACCAGGTGTGACGAGCAGGTACACCTTAAGAGGACTTATGACAAACAATTTGCACACATTATGACAAAAGAAGTACAATGCCACATTTTTTGGAAAAAATTTCAATATAACGTAGGCATTTTCCTTTTAGCTGTAAGCAACCTAGTCGTTTTCGATCATAATTGCTTTTTAATTGTATAGTTTTGTCACTAATATTTATGTCCATACTGATATTACGTCTGGTAATAAAAATTTAACGATTTAAGCACCATAAAATAAATATACATGGATATCTGTTCTTTATAATATGCTGTATACAGGGTGGAACAAATGGATGGGATATGGAAGAAAAGTACCTCAAATATTGAAGTTATCAAGTTTTACTTAAAGGAAACATTCCTTTAATACTTTCTTAGATTTACGCGAATATTTGACATTTTAAATAAAACTATCTTTTCAGATTATTTCGCGGACTTATTTTGATTTTTGGTTCTTTGGTTTGGTTCAGGGAACCAAAAATCAAAATAAATCCACGAAATAATCCGAAAAGATAGTTTTATTTAAAACATTCCCTTATTTTAAAAAATAAAAATAACTGCATTTATTTAACACCTTTTTGCATTTTTAGTCAGTTTGATTACCGGTTCAAGTCACCTCTTTTAAAAAAAAATTAAATGCAGTTATTATTATTTATAAAAATAAAAACAACGTTGCCTTTGAGTGATAATTAATTATTTCAGTATTTAAGACACTTTTCTTTCATGTCGTCTTACATAGAGTCGAATTTAAATTATACGATTTCAAGACTCTCTTTAATTGTAAGACACAATGTTGGTTCGAGATATTTAATCCTTACCATAAATTTTATCGGTTAGTTCAATAAAATTGAGACAAGGTATTTTACAGCATTTTTAGTTGGTTTGATTTCATGTTCAGGTAAGTTTTTATAAAAAAAATATTAAATGTTATTATTATTATTTTTTAAATAAAATGCTTCCTTTGGGGGAAACTTGATAACTTCAATTTTTTATGTACTTTTCTCCCATGTCCCATCCATTTGTTCCTCCCTGCTGTATATGTACATAGTACATACATAATTATGTGTATTAAGTAATTGCAAATACAAGTCATACGAGAAGCACGTGTATGGATGGCGATTGGCAAAAAGTGTTTACATTGTTATAACATAAAAGTTTACTTTAAATCTATACATATAATAAAATTGTAACTAAGCCGGATTTGTACATTAAATATTTTTTTGAAAATCTTATCAAAATAGACATTATTATCGATACAGAGGCCGAATCTATAGTTTTTAGAATTTTTGTCTGTCTGTCTGTCTGTTACCGCATCACTAAAAAACAACTGGAGGGATTTTGATGAAATTTGGTATGGTGATAGCTGGTTATCCGGGTCAACATATAGGATACTTTTTACCGCGGGAAAATGTTTCATTTCTGAGAAAAAATACAAAAACTACAATGTGCTGTATACTAATATGTAAAACCTACGAATTTGGTTTTTGGTCACCTGAACGCGGGCGGAGCCGCAGGCAATGCTAGTCGTTAGATAAAAACGTCACTTTAATGATTTCTATCAAGCAATTATTCTAAGTTTAGTTAAAAACGCTTCATCTATACCTACTCGTATAATAAATTACAAAAATAATAAAATCCGAGTGCGCAAAAAATATAAAACGTGTACATACATCATGTGTGTATATATTTTATAGTAGCTGCGAGTCTTGCTACGTGTGTGTATGTCTTGTTCTGCATAAAACTATGCTTCTTCGTCAACTTGTTTTCATCTTTTAGTTTTCGTTTTACGCAGTCGGTTTTTTATTTTTGTATTTTTTCTTTATTTAGGCATTTTTAGTTTTATTAAACAACTTCTTATCCTAAATTATAATTTTTGTAATAGCCCCTTATATGCTTGTATTTTGATGCCCTACTCGATTGATGCGGACGAAAAAAATTTTTTTCAGACAAATTGGCGCCTTAGATCCATTTTAATTTTAAATGATATTTATATATATGACACTCGTGTTACGAAGACGAATCGAATGACATATGAATCATCAAAATCGATTAAGTAAAATACGACGGACTATGGGATAGGATCGGACAATAAATACTCGTACATATGTATATTGTATACCTATACCGGTCAAGCACAATAACTGCTTTGAGCTGTTGGGTAAATAGTAACAAAGCGAAATCTTGAAATTTTTGTTAAAAACTATGACTGTTACGCGTTGTATACAGAATATAGACCCCAGAACAATAGTTGTTGAAACTTTTGTTTGTCTGTATATTTGTCAGCATTTGACGCAAAAAGTATCTATTGCACGGATGTTAACTAAATATTGTGTGGTGAACTTATTACTCGAGTCAACATTTAGGGTACCTTTACTACAGGAAAATCTCTCCTCACGGGAAAACACAAAACCTATTTCGTCCGAGATATAATTCATACAAAAAATTCAATGATCTATTACACAAAAACTATTAATAAAAGCACGGCTTAAAATTAACTTATCTAACAATTTATCGGCAAGAAAAAAATGTAGCGGTAAAATCCCTTATTTTCATGGGAAAATACAAAATTTAGTTCGCATGTAAGTCGTTCATAGGTGCATACATACATAGTAAAAAACAAAGTTGTTATACTTCTGTTTGTTTGTTCGCTTACTTTTTCTAAGCCACGCAAAAGGATTTTGATATGATTTTCACCAATAGAAAGAACGATAAACGTGGAAGGTTTGTGTACATAATTTGTAAATGTTACATAACTGAAATATGTAGTATGACTTGCTTCCATCGCTAAAACTCAAGTTATACATTGAAACAATGTACTAGAAAACTGTAGGTTTTACAAAAGGCCTTTAGAAGGCATGTGTGTATCTCTTATTAGGTATACTCTCAATAATCATTTTTACTTTACCTTACAATATTTTGATACGTCTCATTGTAAAGCTTTTTTGTGGTAACTTTTTTTTTATTATTTAAATAAAAATGTTGAATGTATTTAAATGTTCTGCCTTATATTTAACAAGTATCAATAATATATTAGTATAGTATACGTTTACATTTAACTAATTTTATAGTCTGTGGCACATAATAAATATACTGTAATTATTATCTGTGAATATATCGCTCTCTATGATTGTTGGCATAAAGAGCGTTGCATCTTTTATTTATTCCTCCATAGAAATAGAGTAGTAGTAAAGTAATCCACATATAATTACATTAAAATTAACAAAAAAAAGTCCTATCATTAATTAAAGGAAATATTAACTGAGACTAAACTTAGGTATACATATTATGTAAAGTTTGTCATCCTTATTTGATGCAGCAATAATAGCCATGTAGAGATATATCTATACATATAATAAAATTGTAACTAAGCCGAATCTGTACATTAAATATTTTTTGGAAAATCTTATTGAAATAAACATTGTTATCGATATAGAGGCCAAATCTATATTTTTGTCTGTCTGTATGTTACCGCATTACAGTAAAACCACTGGAGGGATTATGATGAAATTTGGTATGGTGATAGCTGGTTATCCGGGTCAACATATAGGATACTTTTTACCGCAGAAAAATGTCTCATTTCTGAGAAAAAATACAAAACTGCAATGTAAGAGTATAGTAATATGTAAAACCTAAGAATTTGGTTTTTGATCATCTGAACGCGGGCGGAGCCGCGGGCAATGCTAGTAACCTAATGTAATATGTTCTATTCGAGATACTAAATATCGATTGATCCGATGCGACTTTGCTCCTCCTATCATATTATGTAGATGACATTATGTTAAAAACCTTCACAGACTATACACAACGACTTATTACTTATTACTATCATCGCAATCGTAAGTAGTTTAGAAAATCATGCGTTACAAACAGACAAACATACACTCAATTTTATATGTTAATATATAATTATTATTTATTAATGGCTTCCAATCGTAGTTTCTCAAGTAGGTAATATTTTCGTTATAATGATCTCAATGTATTTTATTTTTGAAAGCTATATTTTTAACAAATTAAGAAATATTTAAGTGTGCCATGTGTAATTTGTATATACTAATGCTATTGTTTTAAACTAAAATATTTAAGGATATAAATAACTTACAATACTATTATTATTAGTGGAAAGTAAGTAACGGAAATAAATAATAATTACATATAAAAACTAAAAAAATACACTTTTGATTAACTGTTACGTGTTTACCTATGTGGTAAAATATAAAATACTTGGTAGTTCTTTTAAGAACTTTTGAAAGATCAATGATTTAGAAATCACACTTGGTACAGGTAAATAAATGCGAAAGTTTGTATGGTTATGTCTGTATCATTAACTCTTCCACGCTGAAAATCTTGAAAATATTTTGACGAGTACTCTGATAGACTGTGACCCGGAGTAGCAAATAAATCTAATGACCCATGAACACGAACTTCTTACTAGATGCCATTAGAATTCCACTTTATACCTCCTGAATTAGAATTAATTTGATTATATAGTATACATTCGCAAGTGAAGCGTATAAAAAGAGGTCGATATAAAAAGAAACAGCACAGCAAAAGCGTTTTATAAAATTATTTCAATGTCTCTAGTGATATTCACGGGCAATGTGAAAAACGTAGGCTTTGGGTATTTGCTGACATAACAGTGACAGAAATGGCGTCGCTCCGCAGATATGCCCTAGTTATAGTGGATCACTTTGTAGGTAATACTTTACGTAATATAGTTGAGCAAATTTCTAACTGGAGAGCTCCAAGTCGATTGCCGGCTCAAACCACTTCAAGTAGCGGTGTTAGCAAATTTATCCTATTAAATTTAAGTGATGCATACGTAGTTTTGAAAACAAACTGTCTTGTAACACTTGTATTTACATGATTTTGTACGTGTTTTCTAATACTTTTGTGTTCTAATAAAACTATTAATCTCTCCACGACCGCGGACACGCCGGCGTGTCAGTTAACGATAGATTTCTTAGTATTTTAATTAATTTCTTAGAAATTTACCTGGAGGTGAGACAAAAGTATTCCAATAGTCATCACATTTCAAAGGGATATCATATTAGAATTACGAGAGCCAAATTATTTAAAAAAAATATATTAGCAGCAATTAAATTATGTACATACTTTAATATTTAATATTTTATTTTACATTCTTTAGTTATAAGGTGTATTGCGATAATTCCATATATACTTGTAAGTTGTAACGTTTGAGAAATAACACTTATTAGAAATAGTATTTTAATGTTTAATGTTTTTTAATATATTTATTACCTTAGTAATCTAAAAGAAATCTTTTTGCATTATATATATATATATATATTTATATATAGTCTAAATTATGGATATAAACAGTCATGAATAACTAATTAGGCACTAGTAGGTATACCTATACCTTTTTTTACCTATACCTTTTCTTCTAGGTCACGTTATTTGTACATATGTGGAAGCTTCAGTGTTTATTTTATAATTGTCATAGAAGTAAAGTCATATCCAAAATATACATATAGTGAATTAACGAAATAGCTGGTTAAATAGTCTAGGTATATATTCTTAGCGTATATATTATATAATATAAGAATATAAGAATAATTCCGTCCTTTTGTCATATCAAATCAAGATGAGTAATAAAAGGAACTTTTATAATTATTCTCATTATCTAGAATAAAAATACTTGGGTTTTACTCATTGTTTGTTAAATTACGAGGGTCTCGTTGATCAATATTAATTCAAGAATCAAATAAAAAATATACGAAATCTGAAAAGTTCATCGTCCTATGTCGATGCTCTGACGATAGCATGCACGGAATGTAAAATATTAGCTGCTTGAATAAATAATTTATACATATCAACAATCTTTGTAATAATGATGCATATATTACATTAAACAATGATATCTGTAGTTTTTAGACGCGCACGTACTCTTGATAAATCAGTTTAGACAATATATGTACATACCTACAGTACTTAGTATACATTTCCTTCTCACAATCGTCTGGTGCATTAGTAGATAGTCTATTTATATTACTATTATTATTGAATACAGGAATAACTTCAAGAACAGCATGTTATTAGTATTTAATACATGAGACTCGAGTAAAATAATAGTTTCCAAAGAAGTTAAAGAAAGCCAGTGTCTTCTCATAAATTAATAAGAATAGTGGTTATTTTAAAAATCATAAAAAAAGCTCACGTGGAACTGATGTATGTATTTTTATTATATATTTATTGGGTATGGTGCCGAGGTCAGCCCTAGCTACGTCGACCAGTTATGGTCCATTGTAGCTCCCTTTAGAGTTAATTTAGAGTTCTCCGCTTAGTCCTGTTGACTCCAGGAACTTCCAGATTTTCTGAGCGGGGAGCATCTGTATTTCTTCCGGTTGCATAATATGCTGTAGATAGATACTTCTGCGATGCATGAGTGGTTCGCACGAGCAGAGGATGTGCATAGCAGTTTCCTCTGTCTCATGGCATAGTCTGCACATTGCAGTCTGAGGCCGAGGGTAAACATATTATGTTTATTGAGTTTGCAGTGACCAGTAAGTATTCTAGTTACCGCACTGGTTTTATATATGTATTGTATATATTATTATTTATTTCTATAGTAGCTCTATTATTATGCGGAAGTAGGTACTTTTTTAAGCTACTTCATGATTTTTTTATATGTTGATACTATCTAGTAAGTAGACACTTTAGAGTCGATTACCTTTCACATCAACAAAAAAAAGAAAATACCAATTTATTGACGACACGTTTGGCTCAGTTTGTAGTGATCCTACTTGCTGTGCCAGCGGTCGCGGGTTCGAGTCCCGCTGGGGACATTCATTTGATAAGCACGAATGTTTGTAATCTAGTCATGGGTGTTTATATTTATAATATGTATGTATTTAAAGTTATATATGTGTAGTGTATCAACTATCTGGTATCCATAACACAAGCCTCGTAGCTTACCATGGAACTAGATTGTGCTGTGTATTAATGTCCCAACATATTGGGACAAGTAAAATGTGTTTTGTATAAATTAACTAATAGAAGAAAATACGTGAAAAAACGTAGAAAGACTCATACTAAGTGAAATCAAAAAAAGTCAGTATAAAAATTTACTGTGTGTGTGTGTGTGTGTGTAGATCTAAATTTTGAGATATTGCGTAACGAATTTTTTTAACAAATTTCAACAAAAAAGTAGGGGTATAATATACTTATTTTCCTTTTATAGTATCTAGTTATTGTGTATATGTAGGTATATTACGTGAGATATATATATATATATATATATATATATATATATATATTTGCGTATTGTAGACCAATTTTAATAATGGAATATTGAGATAAAATCCACTTAGAATTTTAGAAAAAATACTTTTATATCGGTGTTAAAGGTAAACAACTTACCTAAAATAATGTTTGTAGAATTTGTATAGCGTTTTTTTTATATTTCAAAAAAAAATGTTTAATGTAAAATAATTTTCTCAATCTTTTAAACAAAATGAAGTTTTATATAAAAGATATACAATATATTAAAGAAAATTAAAAAGAACACTGAAACTTACCGCCTCTATTGTCCATGAGGTCATTGTACCAACCGTAGACACTCTCCATCTTTGGATAGTTTTCTTATTGACTAATTATATCTGCAACAAACGAAATTAGCTATTAAAAACGTAGGCTCGGTACGATTACACGGTATTTTAATTAGGCCAGTTAACATAAAAGCGTGGTGTGGCACATGGAGAGGCGTTCGTGACTAAATGGCTATTTGGTGCGACTATGGAGTGGCGATAATTCGGCACGTGCACCTTGTTCAATGAATTTTCAAATTTTTCTATTAAAGCATTGTGTACTTTTATATTTCACCATAGGTTAAAAAATATTTTTTTCAGTAAATTTAAAAATGAGACGTTTTTTAAAGATTTTATTTACAAATAAATATTCATAACTAGCGACTCACTCTCGCTTCGCTCGGGTTCGTCCCTAGCTTGCTTCCTTCCATACAAACTTTCATCCCCACTCTCACCCCCTTTTCATATCATGAGATTTAAAAAAACCTTATTTTAGTAAAAACTTTTTTTTCCTTGAATTTTCTTCTAGACAAAACTTTCTGACAATAACAAACACAAAAAAAAAGAATTATCCAATTTGGTGCAGTCGGTCCGAAGTCATGCGCATATATACATTTCGGTGATTCATTTTTTATTATCTAATCTAATCTATCTAATATATTTAAGCGAGCAATTCTTGTATATATATAATCTGAATTTCGGAAACCGCTGGATGGACGGAATGTCTGGGAAAACGCGTGTTTTCGAGTTTTCATGCGGTTTTGTTTCGCATTACACGCAAAATATATTCGCTAATTCGTACGCTAGGACATAATACCGTGGTCAAGCGGCCAAGGCGCAAGTTTGACAACCACAGGTGTCTGTGTTCGTATCCCGGTCGGATATAAAGTTTTTACTTTTGTTTTTTTTTGTATTTATTCAAATTTTTAGTTTGTTTTCTTTAAATGTTTTTTATTGGCCAAAAACTCCGAGCGAAGCTCGGTAGCCCAGGTAGTATACATTATACAATAATAGAAATGATATGATATCTATACATATAATAAAATTCTAACTGAGTCGAATCTGTACATTTTTTGCATAAGCTTATTGAAATAGTCATTATTATACCATACAAAGGGTTAATCTATACTTTTTAGAATTTTTGTCTGTCTGTCTGTCTATCTGGGAACGCATCAAGAGAAAACCACTCGACAGATTATGATGAAAGTTAATATGTACAGTAAATATTTTTTGCAAAATCTTATTAATATAGACATTGTTATTTATTATCGATACAGAGGCCGAATCTAATACTTTTTACTGTATAGTATGTATTGTATTCAGCTCTTTTTATCGTCCCACTGCTGGGCACGGGCCTCCCTTCAATGCGAGGAGGATCAGGCTATAATCCACCACGCTGGTCAAGTACGGGTTGGCGGACTTCACATGTCTTTCGAAAACTTGCTAGGGTCTCTCAAACATGCACGTTTCCTCACGATGTTTTCCTTCACCGTACGGCAAGTGGTAATCATGTTAGAAATGATTCGCACATGAAAATATGAGAGCTGCGACACCCGGGATTTGAACACGCTTCACTCGGTTTCCCAAGCGAGCGCGTTACCACTGGGTTACCACTGCCCTTTTACTACGGGAAAATATCTCATCTCTGAGAAATCTATACTGAACGTTAAAACGTAACTATTAAATCACTAGTATGTATTTAATAAAATTATTAATTTAATAAAGCCACATACATATATTAAGTTCTAGTCGTGGCAAGCGTTATATGGCGGAAGTCTCCAAGTTAATATTGCAGCACTGTCCTTAAAAAACTGGCCGTTTGTAGATTTCGCATACGGAATGAGTGATTAAGAGAATTTCCGTCAATTACGACACAATGGACAACAGAAAGAAAGGAGGGCGTGACTATTTCCCAATTAAAATTTCTTCACGATAATTATGTTATGAATTAATAATTTTGTTCATTCAATAACTAATTATAATGTGTATGTGATAATTGTAATAATATAAAGCTATAAAGCTATTATTTTACGATGAATCGTTTGTCAAATATTTCTCATATCGGAAGCACTGTTGGCACGTTTGTTTTTTATCTTATGTTAAATGCTTTCGTGCTATTGTCACGTTCCTCGAATCACTATCTCATAACATCGCTGATCGCTAAGAAACAGTACGCGATGTTGATACAAATAGTCAAGAACTATTAATCGTGCGAATCGCAATGTTGCACTCTAGGAATGCGTTTGGGTTTGCTTAAGTATATTACTATGGAGCGTATAACACACTCATATTTATCGACTAATAATGAAAAATTAATAAGATAATACGTACAATAAGCACAAAATTTTGGTCGAACTTACTCGTATTTACTCTTATGAAAATGTAATATTTATTTATAACTAGCGACTCACCTGCGCTTTGCTTCGGGTTCGTCCCTAGATAAAAACAGACCTATCCCACGGGAAATTTAATTTTTCCGGGATAAAAAGTAACCTATGTGCTATTCCAGACTAAAATCAATCTCTGTGCCAAATTTCATCCAGATCCGGTCAGCCTTTCTGACATGATTGAGTAACAAACATCCAAACATCTAAACTTTCACATTTATAATATTAGTAAAGATATATAATATATAAAGTAATGGGATAACTACATTTGCTACACTTCCTTATTCTGGTTATAGCAAAATTTTCTTAAAAACATACCTGTACATGTGGTAATGTATGTATACAAATACGGAGATGTAGTAACAACGGCCGAGTTGAATGTAGAGAATGAGCTACTTAAACTCTTATACAATTGCGAATGTTATGTGACCTTGATCTAAAATAATTTAAAGTTGTACACCGTTAATTTTTGTTAATACTATATTCTATTAGATGTAATGAATCATTTTGAAATGATTAATCAAAGTGGCCTTCGAATTATTCTTAAAGGTAATTGTTATCAAATAAAATGGCTTTATTACGTAACGAGGTCGTATTGATCGCGTCATTTAATATAAGCCCGCGATGGTAAAGAGCAGGTGACAGAATTTCGCATCGAGTTGCCCGTGAAGCCACAACTTTCACCGCTGCGGCGTACGGCATGCGCAGACGCAGTCACAGCCGGTGGCGCGCGTTTTACGTAAGGAACCACTGACCTACTGCCACAAAGTCGCACCCCACTACCCGACATCCCATAGAACGTTCTCAAACATTGCGTTACACATGTTACGTGCCGCCAAATGCGAATAGTTGTTTATGTATTCCTTGGAACACAATTTCACTAGATTGCTGAAGGTGAATACCAAACCAACCAGAGCATCACATTCAATATTACAACGCGCCTGAAAAATATTTCATTAAATTCTAGAAAGGAAAAATTACAATTGTGCAAAGAATAACGTTTATGCACAAGCAATCATTTTAGTTGATTGCAACTGCTTGATTTCGTAAAAGGAAAATGACTAGACAAAATGTTATGTTCCGCAAATAAGTATATTCTCTTCAGTTTTATAATTTATTCAAAATTCGAAATTATCATTTATTGTTAAATAGTGCAAAAGGTGTAATATTACTTGGTAAAAATTTGTGCTCAATTATGGTTTTAATTACTTTAACTGACAAACTATACTGTGGAAATTTTTTTAATAGGTACAATTAACGTGTTGTGTTGATTGCATATATATTCAAAAAGTCATTAGTATATAAGCACGATATTTTTTTATCAATTTGTTTCCACATTAAATTAAATATTGATTAATCTATAAATACTTTGTTATATAAAATGGTACAATGATAATATAGTTCTACGTCTAATCGTTTAAGGCTGAAAAATATTGTATTAAAAATATAATACACTCAATTCTCACCTCTGATTATGAAAACTCTAAAGCGGGATTTGTCTATTTTCTTTTGTAGTTATGCATACTTCTTATGGCGCATCAGAGAAAAAATTATGCGGGTTGTTGTGAAAAAATATGTAATGGGCCATTTTGTTCGCGGCCATCTTGGATTTACAATGACACTATATTTAGATTTCAGTGTCATTGTATTGTCATCAGAACAAAAGCTTACACATAAAATGTTACCAAATATCAAATCAATTGGTCAACAGGTCAAGTACACCAATCGAAATCCGTTTATTTTTAAGAGAAAAAAAATATTGAAAACCTGAAGTTTTATCATTTTAAAATGTTAGCATATAAGGAATAGAAATTCCTAAAATGACCCCGATGCCCAGCTACCTCCGAGAAATGGGGGGACGCAAAGCGTTGAAAAATAGGTTTTTTTTTTAATTTTTGGCTTACTGTGACGTTCTATCGAGAAAAAAAATCTACGAAAGTTGTAGGTCTAGTAAAGATCAACAACTTTTATAAACAACACTTTTAACCATAACCTCAAAGTTTTCGAGATATTTGTAAAAAACTCGGTTTTTAATTTTTCTTGGTTTTTTATTATTAATTTCTAGAATAATCTTTTGATTTTCATGAAACTAAGGGAATATAATTTTCAAAATACATATAATAAATTAAAAAGAAAAGAAATTGAAACGTTTAGCCATTTCCGAGAAAAGTATTTTTAATGGTCTCGATAGGCTGAAACTCATCACCAACTTTAAGTGGACGTTTACATTTAAAAAAATTCTACATTTTTATAAACTGATTACACCAATGTATTTTTCGGAAAAAAAACGAAAAAATTGTATACTTAAGTTTTTAATTTGACGCTTATTATTTATACAATGTCGCCGTAAACATTCCAAATGTGCAATTTGATAAGTCGTGAAAAAATAATAAAAGTTGCAATTCACGTAAAGTACACCAAAAATTTTGTATTTTTTGCCGTAGAATCTATTTATGTTATTTTTTGGAATTTATCGAAATTTTAGTAGTTTTTTATCTACTTTGGAGTAAAATTTACTCTTTTATTTTCTGAAAAAATTGATTTTAAGGTAAATACAGAAAGAAATGAAATTCATTCATAGTCTAATCTTGTTTATTCATTAGTTAAAAATATAATTTAATAAAATAAAGTTGATATTTAAAAAATATAGTTATGATTTTATTAAAAATTATAAAAAAAAGTAAAAATGAACAAAAAATTTAAAAATCATACTTCGTATACATATTGGACTAAAGATAAATAAAACCGTTTAATTAAGATGATGAATTTTCAAAAGAACTATATTTAAATTGATAGTATGAGTCATATTACATACTAGCGGCTCACCCTCGCTTCGACCGGGTTCGCCTCTACAAAAGCATAAACAGATTTATCTCACGGGAACCGTTCATTTTTCCGGAATGAAAAGTTATCTAAAATGTTGACCGGGGATATAAGGTACCACCATGCTAACTTTCATTTAAATCGGTCCAACAGTTTCGGAGATTAGCCCGTATAAACAGACAAACAGATGAAGAAATAAAAAAAAAATGGATTTGTTCTATTTCTCTTCTTACATCCCCCTGACTTGGTTTTTAGCTTTTTTTTCTATGTACAGACATTCGACCTCTGCTGTTTTATTATATGAATAGACTTGAATAGATTGATTCTAATGAAATTTCCTAAGTTTAAATATTTATTACAATAATATTTGAAATTAAATACATTTTAGAGAAATCAATTTATTAATGCCTGATTAAAGATTCCCTCGACCTTTATTGTTTAAATAGCAGACATAGTATGTAACTTTCCACATGCCTACTTAGCAATAATAAAGGAATACAGTTTTGTTCTCGGTTTTTAATCGTTGTAAAAGTTATTATATCAAACAGAAATAGAGTCTAAGGTACTTTAAAATCTGTTTAATTTCAACATCATGTAAATAAATTAGTTAAGTATATTTTTAATGAATATTATGCCCAAAACAAACCGTCCAATGACTAGACGAAAATAATTAATTATAATATGGCGTTGTCCTTTGAACTGGGTCTGGGGGCATGACAGTGCCCCTGTCAAGTCGAGCAAAAAAGGACACAGCCGTAACAACCTTTTCTCGAAGCCATTTAGGACATTTTCAACCTCCCTGTAACTTCGTCGTGGTTACAGCTAGGAGCTTGAATTTTCAGTGACTAAGAGGACACAATATAACTAGGTATATTTCCAAATTACATTAAATTTGAACCTGCAGTTTAAGAACTATTGCAGGTCAAAGTTCTTTAATTTCGTCACTCACTCGCTTACCGATATATAATAAAAATTCTAGGGGTTTAAATTTTAAAGACAATTAGTGTTCACCCTATAAAGCAAGGAACAACTAAAACATCCCGTAATTCCAGCCCCGTTATCTAGATATTCAACAAACTGCATAAGTAACTTTGTAATCCATACTAAAATTATAAATGTGAAAGTGTGTTTGTTTGTTGTCCTTCTTTCACGTCGAATCGTAGTGACAGATTGGCATGATATTTTATGTGGAGATAGTTGGAGGGCTGGAGAGTGACATAGGCTACTTTTTACCGCGGGAGATTATCTAATTTCCAAGGGAAAACACGTTATAATATAATCCAAAAAAATATTTATGATCGGAATTACTTGAAACTTGGTATTAATGCTCTTCAAGATAATTAAATAAATACGTATTTTAGCATTTTTCGAAATTCATTCTATAAGGGGGTAAAATAGGGGATGAAAGTTGTATGAAACTACCTTTTAGATATTTTTTTGTAGTTTTAGAGCGAGCGAAGCTGCGGAATTCTTTTTAAAAGTCTATTAAAAAGAAATTAAGGCAGATTCATATATGTGCTATACACGATACTTGAGTGAATTTTTTACGTCATATATGTAGGTACATATACATAAACAATAAAAAAAATCATTGTATTAATAAATGTTCTAACTTATAATTATGACGGTGATTCGACAGATTTTTAAGAATTTTCCTTTGATCGTTTTTTTGTTATTTTTTACGGATAACACGTGTATTAGTCCGTAATATCGTCAGTCTGTGCGATGTGTTCATATGAATCGAAGTTTTGACCTTTAATTTATTAAACTGCACTCTCTTGATACTATAGTCGCATACGGTTGTAAAACATTAACACCTCCAGGTAAATTTCTAAGAAATTAATTAAAATTCTAAGAAATCTATTGTTAACTGACGCGCCGGCGTGTCCGCGGTCGTGGAGGAGTTAAAGTTACAGTATGGATCGTTCTTTCAGTGACGTACATTTAATAAAAATAAGTAAGGCTATTAATTAAATAAGTTATTGGTAGCACTCTCACCCTCATTGTGCTTAGGCTTTAACGACATTTTACTGAACAATTATTCTTTATCCTCGGCCCTAGTCGCGCAAGCAAACATACTTATTGATAAAAACTGTCCGACTCATAGGTGTTTCATGATTAGATTGAGAAACTAATCTATAAATAATAATTCCGAATTTCACTGAATCCATTGAGCCGTTACGAAGGAAAAACATATAAACAAACTTTCGCATTTACAATATTAGTGTGACTGAATAAAGTATATCGAGATATTTCTCTATACTGACAGAGCAATATTTAGGACTAACAACTCACCCTCCCTCCGCTCGGGATCGTCCCTGCTTACATTTTAACATATTATTATTATTTTATTACCACATTATTTTATATTATAAATTTATATGTAGATGATATATAGGACATATAGATGAGATATTTTCCCGCAGTAAAAAGTATCCTATATTGTTGACTGACCCGGATAACCAGCTATCATACCTCATCAAAATCCCTCCTGTGGTTTTTCCGTGATGCGGTCACAGACAGACAGTCACACGGACAAAAATTCAAAAACTATAAAATCCGCCCCTGTAGCGATAATAATGTCTATTTCAATAACATTTTCCAAAAAGTATTTAATGTACAGATTCGGCTTAGTTAGAAATTTATTATATGTATAGATAGATATATGTAGATATACATAATGTAGATTGTAGATATTATAGATTGTTGTTTTATACTATCAACCTAGTACCTAAAGGGCTAACGTTTGTGAATTGAATTTGCTCATAAAATACACATGTAGAGGAAGTAATTTTATTAAAACCTGTTTGTAAGAATATCGTTATTGACAGTACTATGTTAATATTATGTGCAATTTTTAATGAAGGCTCAATTGATTAGCGTAGTGTCTTCTTGTAATTTCAAATTATGTTTTTATAAAGGAAATGGAATTAAAGGTCACTCTCTGACCTGTCAATTATTAGTACTAGCAGAACCCGCAGTTACGCTCGCGCTAAAACTACAAAAAAATATCTTAAACGGTAGTTTCATACAACTTTCATCCCCTATTTTACCCCCTTATAGAATGAATTTAGAAAAATGCTAAAACACCTATTTATTTAATTTTATTGAAGAGCATTAATACCAAGTTTCAAGTAATTCTTAGTATAAATATTTTTTGGAGTGTATTATAACGTGTTTTCCTGTGGAATTAGATAATCTCCCGCGGCAAAAAGTAGGGGAGAGGGGGGCAGTTTAGTACAGAGGCAGTTTTGAATTGTTTGTTTTATGAACGGATCCTTTATCATTCCTAACCTCTGAAACCATTTTAATACTGGTAAAACCGACCTACACACCTGTCAGTTTCCAGCTAACGTCAATGTCAGTGTAGTTTTGAATATCATTCGCCGGTTTGTTTACGAAGACCAGAGTAAATAAATATTTTTTTATTTGTAAGCAAATTACTGAAAAGGTAAGTATTATTTTCAAGTTATTATTATTTTAATGCGTTGTATATATTATATCCCGAGTATTACAAATGAAAATTAATTTGAACTAAAGTAAGTTTTTCGTTTAGAGATGTTTATTTATGCAAAATGGTGTTAGGGCAGATTTGAACAAAATTTCTGGGGCACTTTTGAATAAAATGTTCAAAGGTACCTAACCAAGTACATATCATGAGATTTCTAAATTTTTAATTGGTTTCTTGTTTCAGTCATCATGGTTAGAAATTACAAAAAGAGAAAAGAAAATTCTGTGAATGAAGACGATGCTGAAAGAGCTGTATTATGTGTTGTCAACAATGGCATGAAGCTTAAAACTGCTGCTGCTATATATAACATAAAACCAACTACTTTATACAACAGAGTTAAAAATTTTAAAGAGAATATTACTCTAAAAAGTAAAGAATGTAGTAGCAAACACACAGTTTATCAATTTTTTACAAATAATGAGGAATATATGCTGGAAAAGTATTTCTTAAGAATGTCTAAAATGAACTACGGCTTGACCTACGTGCAAGGGAGAGAGAGAATTAGCATACCAATATGCTAATGTCTTAGAAAAGTGCCCTGAGACGTGAATAAACAATAAGATTATTGTATTGAACGGATGCGAGTATTGAATGGATGAAAGGATTTATGAAGAGGCATTAATTTTATCATTACGAAAACCCGGAAATACAAGCTATTCTAGACAACAGACATAACGTTATTTTTTATAATAACTATGAAAAAGTACGAGGAAATTTTACTCCAGCTCGCATTTATAACTTGGACGTACATGTACGTTCCTAAGACTCTTATGTTATATTTTTAAGATAGGATTCATAAAGGTACCTTTATGAGATTGTTTTGCAATATTGATATTGATCTTTTTTATAACTTGTTAGTTAGTTTAATCTTGTTCAAAATTACCCCAGACTGTTTAGTGTTTTATACAATTTATTTAAAAAATAACCAGTGAAGGTATAAATGGCTATGTTCAATGAATAAAATGTAAGATGCAAATAACTTAAATATAGTCTTAATTATATTCTAAGATACGTGGTTTTTATTTTATCCTGGTTTTACAATACTGCCCCTAGGGGTTTCAAATGTGCCTCGCGGATGGGGCAGATTTGAAGAAAATATGGTTTTTTAAAAATGGACATTGCGTTAATTTGATAGGTCAAAATAAATAAATATCATTTTTATTATTTAGTATAAACCCCATATCTATTTATAAAATATAATACATTTTGATTTTTAATACCATATGGGAAATATAATTTAATAACTAAAAAGGGTTCAAAGGTCCCTCTCCCCTACCCTATGTCACTCTTCAGCCCTGCAACTATCTCCACACAAAAAAATCACGCCAATCCGTCTCTCCGTTTCGACGTGAAAGAAGGACAAACAAACAAACACACTTTCACATTGATAATATTAGTATGGATATGGATGTGCAACATTAACAGTACCTGGGCCAACAAGCTTCGCTCGGAGTTTTTAGTCAAAAGTACAATTTTCTTTAAAAAAAAACTAAAAACTTGAATAACACAAAAAAAAAAATATCTTTGTATCCGATCGGAATTGTCAATCTTGCGCCTTAGCCGCTGGCCATGATGCTTATGCCTGAGCGTGCGGAATTATCGCGTCACTTCATTTGCGTGGAATAATGCGAAAGAAAACCGCATGAAAATTCTAAAACACGCGTTTTTCCAGACATAAGACTAATCTAGATCGATTTATCGCCCCCGAAACCTCCGTGTGGCACCTTTCATTATATATATATATATATATATATATATATATATATATATATATATATGTATATATATATATTTATTTTATATATACAAGAATTGCTCGTTTAAAGATATAAGATAAATAATCACAATCTTAGCTACTAACGTTAATTCATGGGTGGTATTTTATACTTTATATTTTAAATAATTTTCTTTTAAATAAATTAACAAGTCTTATGCTATACAAATCCATACATATAATAAAATTGTAACTAAGTCGAATCAGTACATTAAATATTTTTTGGAAAATCTAATTGAAATAGACATTATTATCGATACAGAGTCCGAATCTATAGTGTTTAGAATTTTTGTCTGTCTGTCTGTCTGTTACCGCATCACGAGAAAACCACTGGACAGATTTTGATGAAATTTGGTATGATGATAGATGGTTATCCGGGTCAACATATAGGGTACTTTTTACCGCGGAAAAATATCTCATTTCTGAGAAAAAATACAAAAACTGCAATATAAGAGTATACTAATATTTAAAACCTAAGAATTTGGTTTTCGGTCATCTGAACGCTGGCGGAGAAGCGAGCAATGCTAGTGAAGTTATATGATATACTTAGTTACGTAGGAGTTTCTCAATAGCCACCATCGATATGCAGCGATGATGACCAATTAAGAAACCTTCGCCGGTGCATTATGTAACAGACTATAATATATACGAACATTCAATAAATTCGATAAGAATAAAAAAAACGAATGTAAATATACATATAAGAATTTTATTTCTAATCACAATTTAATCATTTTTTTGCTTTAGTATGTTAGTTTGCTTAGTTGTTTGTAACTTGTTAAATAAATTATTTATTGTGAAACTATGATTTTTAATACAATTAAAATTTAAGACTACAATGCGTGATTACAATGACTTTAGTGCACTGTATTGTATTTTGACCTATTAATTAAAAAAAAAAAACTTCTACAGCACGCAAGCACAAAAGGTATTATGTTATGTAGATTTTATTATAAACTATGTTTTCTATTGATTTAGTTTTTTAATGTAGCGTTCGCAAATTGTTATACTTTATGTACGTGTCTCATGTTTTTTACGAGACCTAAGAATTACTATGGAATATAAACTCATAAATGCTTAATTTTTATAAATAAACCCCAGAAATCCTATGAAAAGCTTCTATAGCTAAATTTTAAAAAATCGTTAGAGGGTGTTTGTGTGTTAAAAGCTATTACTATAAACGAATTTCTAAAAGATAGCACTCATTGCGAAAAATATAATCGCTTCCAGCTGTTCCATTTTTAAAACTATTTCAAAAATAAATAAAAAAATAAACATGTCTTATTGCATTGTGTTTCTTTCGGTAGTTTATCTTAGGATAGAGACATTATTTCCGAACTTTTAAATAGAGTCTTTAAAAAGAATAAGTGATTCGAAATAAAATACCAGTGTCCAATAAAAACTTTTAATTTAAATAAAAAGTACCTACTTACCTATAAAAAATAAACTATTCATATAATGCTCTACTTTATTGGTAAATATAGTTACAAGTATTTATTATTATGAAATTGTCGATTCAAAAAAATAATTTAAGATTAAGTGATTCATTTTTCATTGCCCAGGTTGAACTGCTAAAGCTAGTGCACTTTTGCACTTATGAAATTCAACCCTTAAAGAGGTAAAAAAGGGAGGCAAAAACTGTATCAGCATGATTTGTTTTAAAACAAGTAGGGTGGCGAAGTAAAGGCCGCTTAATAGATGTTTTTGTAATCAGAAAGAATACCACATGCACAAGTTTTAACGGAAGCAAATTTACTAGAACGTTTCTTTATATTTCGCCTATCCCTATTAACATTGTCGGATGTGAAAATCGGCAACTTTACAGGAGAGTGCGTCAAAGTTTGAATTGTTGATATTTTTTTACATGTACAAGTTAGGTTAACAAAAATTACTAGTGGCTATTTTAAAAACTACTCGTAAAAAATATTTTTTTGTTGCAGCTACTAAAAGAAGACACTTTTTAAGAGTGATTAGTGAAATAAAAAGAAATTGACAAATTTGCATATCCGACAATGTTAATAGGGATAGGCGATTTATTCAAATGTATCGTAAATTGTATTATAGTAAATTATTGTAGGAAATATCTCGATTTTAAGCTAAGAATATAATCAAAATTTAAGTTCTCTTGAATATAAAATTTATTTTATACATAATCTATATCACATAATTTATAAAATAAATATATATAAGAAATGTTTTATAATAGTATACACAGAAAAGCTTATATAAAATGATTACGAATGATACGTCACTTTATTTATTTTTTCATATTTATGATATTTAAACGTTAGGAATAGGATTATTATAATTCCGCAGAGTACTCAATAAAAATTTTAATCATTTTCGTTTAGTTGTTAAATAAATAACCAAAAAAAAAACTATCACAATATATTGCAGTAATATTGTTTAAGGAAAAATTCCTAGTAATACTATACTATAACGTTGGAAATAAATTTTAATTAAGCGTCAATATTAATTAATTACATTAATACTCACATATAAAGAACTATCCAAAATGGTACTATAGGATATTGATTCCCTTCTTAGCGCGGAAAGGTGTACGATTGAATACAAAATATAATACGCGCGTATACTTTCGCGTGTCGTGTAGTGCACGCTGATGGGCGAACGCGAGTAGCGTTCAGCGGCGTCGCGATCAGTGACTGAAGCCACGACGTTCATTCTAAGAACGAGGTGCAACCACCAGTCTCTCGTTTACGTCATTTAAACGTCACGATACATAGCAAATTAAAGTCCTAAGGATCAAGATATGTCACATTTATTAGCATTCTAACACGCCTGGGCCGACGATGTGTACAATGTTTGCTGGTATGATAGCTGAATTACTTGTGTGGTAGGTTTGGTTGCCTAAACGACTTGATTGATTTCAACAAAATTGAACTACGGTTTGATGTATCTAAGTTTTGAGAGTGATAAAACAGCCTCTTGCTCTCTTACAGATATTGCAGGAGAGAAAAATCTGTATATAAAGTGTAACCAATCGGTGTCTGTACATGGAAAATATTTGAGAAAAACTATTATTGGGGGTCTTTATTAACGCAATAGTACACAAAACATTGATTTTTCGAATTTTTGTCTGTTTTTCTGTGCGTTAGTGCGCGCTAATCTCAAAAACGGCTTAACCGATGTGGGTGCGGTTTTCACTAATGTATTGTGGTAAGCTTCTCTTACCATTTAGTATTTGTTTCGTTGCAATCTTTTTCAAAATTTATGAACCATAAATAGAAATAGGTCAATTTAAAGTATCACCTAGGGGCGAACCCAAGCGAAGCGTGGGTCAGTCGCTAGTAATAAATATAAATGCCATATTTTAGTAGTCCTGCAAAGGTTCTATTCGAGTATATAAGCACTTTACATTCGTGTTAAATTTGATAGTGGGTATAAAGACCCACTAATAAATTTTGCTTACAGGTTTTTGCTGTAAGCACGTTCTTAATAAATTTAAAGATATCTTTTATTAGCAATTTTATTGATTAATTATTTCGATAGCAAAAACTAAATATACATTCAATAAAAAAACCTATAGGTATTTATATACCAATAACTGGGCTACCGAGCTTCGCTCGGAGTTTTTGGCCTAAAGTACAATTTTTTTTTAAACTTAAAACTTGAATAAATATAAAAAAAACAAAAGTAATAACTTTGTATGCGGCCGAGATTCGAACCTGGACACGTGTGATTGTTGATCTTGCAACTTGGCCGCTTGACCACGATGCTTATGTCCGCGTGTAAATTACTGACCACATTTTGCGTGGAATAATGCAAAAGAAAACTGCATGAAAACTCGAAAACACGCGTTTTCTCAGACATAAGACTAATCTAGATCGATTTATCGCCCCCGAAACCTCCTGTATACTAAAATTCATGAAAATCGTTGGAGCCGTTGCCGAGATTCAACTTTTATATACGAGTATATACAAGAATTGCTTGTTTAAAGGTACAAGATATAGATAGATACTCGTATATAGTGCACACAATGTTTTTTTTTGTCAATTAAAATAAACAGCGGTGTAATATGTGTATATTTAAATATCGAATGAATTTCGTTGCAATCGCCTTGTCATGTCTATTGTCAACCAGCTAAGAACAAAGAGGGTCTTGAAAAAAATAAAAGACTAACCAGCCGCCAGCCGGTCAGAAAGCCAATAAACACACTAGGAGGTGGCTCACTTTGGTGGGCGGTGTACTATGCGGGATATTCATGCTATTTCTTTGATAGCAGATTGGATCGTGGGAGCGACCCCCTTGGTTGTTGTGGTCGGCTTTGGCAGGTCTGCCGTCTGGGGTTTGGGTGCGGTCCTATATCCTTAAGCGATCCTGCGAGACCCTACTAAGACGGAAGAGGTTCTGTTGGGTATAGTGGGTAATACTGGTTTTTCTAGCCGGTGATTCCCACATAACCGCCTGTATACAGATGTTATGCATAAATGCAGTGCCCAAAATCGAAAAAAAAGGTTGTTAGAATAGTTATTTTGTCAGATGCTATAAATCTATCTCCACGAAGTTTGCCGGATCAAGGAAAGGCAAGGTAAGTCAGATTAAACATAAAACAGATACCATGATTTTTTTACATTTACTTCACGTTCACAACGGTCGTGTGCATTAAATGCAATTATTTAGTTTATTATTATTATTATATGTTTGTTATTTTTTGAATTTTTAATCGGAACAAAAAAAATCCCAATAATAACACTAGTTTACAAAATAAAAAAAAAGTTATGTCTTTCCAGTGAATTTTATATTATTTTATTCAGTTACAATACCTAAACGCGAACATAATTTTTTTTTAACTGTATCACGTCAAAAACTAAAGTTATCGTCACAATTTATTTTCTAGCTACCCACAAGTTGGTTTTAAATTCATTGCAAAATGTTGAAGCAGTATAATGTTTAATTTAATGAATATGAGGCCATCTTCTATCTCTAATGACTCCTAATCTTTCGGAGATGAAATTAAAAGGTGTTTTTATCGGACCGCAAAGCAAAAAAATACTGGGTGTTTAGTATAAGAATAAAAATAGTTTATATGTTTTTAACTAGATGGCGTTACCGGTTCTCTGAATCACGCTATGGTTTGGTTCTGCTAATTACTATAAGTAAAATCTTTTTTGGTGAATAAATTGTCTTCGCTCATATAGTTGTTTTACTGTGACTCAATTATATAAGTGGTTTAGAAGATTGTACATGGTCCTATCGAGACGGACATACGACGCGCGACCGAGTGTCAGTAAAGTGAGAAGTACCGAGTGTTCGCACCCACGGGCAACGGATTGTTGTCAAGGGCGAAGCCGGAGCTCCTGAGGTGAAGAAGCAGAAGTCTCTGGTGAACAAGCGACAGGCCTGAAAAAATCCTTCAGCACGAGTGACTACTGCCAATGGGTGGCAACTACCGAAGTGACGTATACAAGAGATTAGTGGTGTGAGTTAAGTAAAGTGCACGGAAACTGTAAGTACTTTTATTTTATATTAAAATCAGTGGTGATAGACACTTTAAAAATTAAATTCATTAAAATTTGCGAAAATAAGTTGAAGTTAAAATATGGACTTAGAATAAATTTAAGAAAAGTGACAATACGGGGAACCTATGCCCGATTTTAGTGCCGTGTAAAGGTGATACCAAACACTTGTAAAATTTAAAACTTTTTTTTTGGACTTTAAATTTTCATTAAAAAAAAAAAAAAAATAAAATAAAATTTAAAAATGGAATCTTTGATAAAGGTGCAATATAATTGTAATAAAACTATAAATAAAGCAAAAATAAATTTCAAAAAATCACCTAAGGAACGTTTAACTCCTTCTTATATTGAAACACGACTCGAGGCTTTGGAATCACAGTGGTCCGTATTTGTGGAAAATAATAATAAACTTATTGCAAACTATGATTTGGATAGTACGGATTATTATAAGAGTGATGTGTTTGAAATTACAGAAGAATTATATTTTGATTATAAGTCTGAATTAAAGGATGTTTTAAAGAGTTTGGTCCGTAAAGAAGAGTGTACATTGAAAGTAGCTAAAAAAGAAGAACAAAATATATGCAATGTAAAATTACCAAAAATATCATTACCTATATTTTCTGGTAACTATAATGAGTGGATTAGTTTTCGTGACTTATTTTTGTCTCTTATTCATAATAATAATAATTTAGATGATGTTCAAAGATTACAATATTTAAAGGGCCATCTCACAGGCGAAGCTGAAAAATTATTACGTTATGTACCTATTACATCGGATAATTACAGTACTTGCTGGACACAGCTAGAACATAGATATAATAACAAAAGGTACCTAGCAAATTGTATTTTGAGAAGGCTTATTAATCAAAAGAACATTACAGTAGAAACTTCTAATACTATTAAGGAATTATTAGACACCACTAACGAATGTTTAAGTGCTTTGAGAAACTTGGATATAGATGTCTGTAGTTGGGATGTTATTATTATTTATATGATTAGCCAAAAACTCGATCCACAGTCCAGAAAGGAATGGGAACTCTACATAGGAGATGTTTCACAAGAATTACCTAAACTAAGTCAATTTAATGATTTTTTGGAACATAGATATAGGGCATTGGAGTTTATAGATCCAAAAATGAATAAAAAATACACTCGTAATAATGATATAAAGGCACTTCATGTCTCAAATGCAATCTCTTGTGGTTATTGTTCTGGAGACCATAAATTATATAATTGTAAAAAGTTTGCTAATGAAGATGTTCACTCACGTCGTAATTTTGTCCAACTTAAAAGGTTATGTTTTAATTGTCTCGGATTGATTCACTCGGTATATTCGTGTCGACAGTCTACCAGATGTCGTATATGTAAGAGAAAACACCATTCTCTTCTGCATACTACGGAACCTTCTAAATCAGATGAGGAGATCAAAGCTGTTAAGTCGGTTAGGGAAGTTCCATCAACCTCCTCACAAAGCGAGACCGATAATGTAATTTCTTGCCATTCAAATATTTTTAGCCAAGTTTTACTTGCAACTGCTATGGTAAAAATTAAGGCGAGGAAAGGTAATTTTATACTTTTTAGATCTTTATTAGATCAAGGATCGCAGGCGTCATTTATTACTGAAGCTGCAGTCCAAATGTTAGGGTTAAGAAAAATACCTAATAGGAGTATCATATCAGGGATAGGTGGAGAGGAAGAATCTAAACTTTCTTCAAAAGCGATGGTAATAGTAAATATACAGTCTCGCACTAATCCTAATTTTATTATCACGGTTAAGGCTCATGTTCTGAGTAAATTGACCGCTCTTCTTCCAGAGAAAAATGTCACTGTGGAAATGATTACGACACTTCCGTCTACAGAGTTAGCAGATCCGTCATTTAATATTCCAAATAAGATAGATTTGCTACTAGGGGCAGATGTTTATGGCCAGATATTGTTAGAAGGTATAGTCAAAGGTCCTCCGGGCACTCCTATAGCGCAAAATACTCAGTTCGGTTGGATCTTATCAGGCCAAGTTCTTAATAGAAATATTCAAAACGGGTGTCGTATTATAAGCATGCATAGTAAATTGAGTGATGTTAATGAATTAATCAAGAAGTTTTGGGAACTTGAAGCAGAGCCAAATAACAATATTAAAATTCTTACTAAGGAAGAAGAAAAATGTGAATCCATTTTTCAGAAAACTACCAGAAGGGATGCCACAGGACGTTATATTGTAAATCTACCTTTTAGGAATGAGGATCCAACCTGCAAGTCTGGTGATTCAAGAGAAATCTGTCAACGACAATTTTTAAGCCTAGAAAGACGTCTCTTAAAAAATCCCGATTTAAAGGAGGTATTCATTAGTAATGGAGGAGTATTTAAGTTTAGGTCACATGGAAGAAGTAAAATCTGGGAGAAATAAAGATGCAGTTTACCTTCCACATCATGCCGTTGTCAGGGAGGACAAAAGCACCTCTAAGGTCCGGGTGGTCTTCAATGCGTCATGTAAGGATAGCAATGGCGTCTCGTTAAACGATGAGTTATTAGTCGGTCCATCCTTGCAACCAGAATTAAGACATTTAATCATGCGATGGCGTTGCCATCCAATATGCCTAATCGCGGATATTATCAAAATGTACCGCCAAATAAAAATTTCGGAAGAACATGTTGATTTTCAACGTATTCTTTGGCGCAAGAACCAAAATTCAGAGCTGAAGCATTATAGACTTTTAAGAGTTACCTTTGGTACATCTGCAGCTCCTTATTTGGCTGTAAAAAGCATGCAACAGTTAGCTCACGATGATGGTCAAGAATATCCTTTAGCTGCTGAACGAATTCTAAAGGATTTCTATATGGATGATTTAATGAGCGGTTGTGAAAACGTTAGCGAAGGCTTAAAAATATACAAAGAGATGAATGAGTTACTTGGCCGTGGAGGATTTCAATTACAAAAGTGGTCTAGTAATAGTGCAGAATTACTGGAACAATTAAGACAAAACAATGCTTCGAAAGATAATTTAGAATTTAATATTGATGAAATGTTTAAAATTTTAGGTTTGGGATATAACAGGAAAACCGATGAGTTTGAATATAAAGTCCAACTACCTCCACTGGATCAACCAATAACTAAAAGAAAAATCATCTCGGATATAGCCAGATTATTTGATCCACTCGGCTGGCTGGCTCCTGTTATAATTAAAGCTAAGGTGTTCATACAAAGAACTTGGCTCTCAGGTATCGATTGGGATGAAGAACTTCCACCACAATTGTTGAAGGATTGGATATCATATCGTGCAGCCTTGAGAGGACTTACCAACTTTCGTCTGCCGCGTTGGATAAATTCGAAGCGTGATGATAAATGTATCCAATTACACGGGTTCTCCGATGCTTCCAGTGAAGCATACGCTGCAGTCGTATACGCACGTATTGAAGATAGTGAAGGACGAATACATGTTAGTTTACTTACCTCAAAATCTCGTGTTGCACCGATAAAGCAAATTTCCATCCCACGCCTTGAACTATGCGGAGCTGTGTTGCTCGCGAAGCTTCTCGATGAGGTCGCAGGAACGCTGAAAATTCCAAAACAAAATCTTTATGCTTGGTCTGATTCACTGGTAGTACTAGCTTGGATAAGTAGCCATCCCAGCAAATGGAAAACGTTTGTTGGAAATAGAGTGGCAGATATACTTACCATTTTAGACAGTACCCAGTGGTCATTTGTACCGTCTGAGGAAAATCCAGCTGACTGCGCATCCAGGGGGGTCCAACCTGATGACTACAGCAAACTAGAACTCTGGAAAAGAGGACCGGACTGGTTAAAGGATGCAATAGTTAACTACGATAGAAGCAAAATAAAGGAAACTACGTTAGAAATGAAAATATCTAAAATAGCATGTCATGTTACTACACATAATGAAGAAAATAATATTTTGTCAAGATTTTCATCATTAAAAAGGTTAACTAGAGTCGTAGCATATTGCAAAAGGTTTTTGAAAACAAAAAGCAAGGATAATTTTAAAGCTACAGCGTCTCTAACGACAGAGGAAATAAATAAAGCATTACTTACCTGCATTCGTCTATGTCAGATGGAGCACTTTGAAGATGAAATAATATGCCTGAAAGAAAAAAGACAGATTAAAAAGAATAGCAAACTTACCTCATTAAACCCCATGATAGATAGTGATGGCAGTATGCCATGAGGGTTGGCGGAAGATTGCATCGCTCTTCTGTGAATCACGATATGATGCACCCAATTCTTATACCACATAAATCTCACTTTACTAACCTTATCATAGCGGAAGCTCACCTTTTAACACTGCATGGAGGACCTCAAATGACACTTAATTGCCTAAGAAGTAAGTATTGGATTCTCAATGCAAGAAGCGCTGTAAGACTGTTTATACAGAAATGTATAACTTGTGTTCGTTATGCTGCACAGCCAACCAATCAATTGATGGGTCAGCTGCCAGAAGCTCGAGTCAGGGCTTGTAGACCTTTTCTACGATGTGGTGTAGATTATGCAGGTCCAATCAGCGTAAGGCCAACCAAAGGCCGAGGTTATCATACCACTAAAGGATACATTTGTCTCTTTATTTGCATGGCAACCAAAGCTGTGCATTTAGAAATTGTTAGCGACATGACGTCTCAAGCATTTTTAGCCGCCTTTAAACGATTTGTAGCTAGGAGAGGCCATGTTTCCGAAATATGGAGTGATAATGGTACGACATTTGTTGGCAGCGCAAAGGAACTAAAGATACTTTATGACAAGGAAAGATCGAGCATAATACCAGAAATCGTTGAATGGCTTGAAAATAATAGCACTAAGTGGCATTTTATTCCTCCTCACTCTCCAAACTTTGGAGGACTATGGGAAGCCGGGATAAAATCCACCAAGCACCATCTGAAGCGAGTTGTGGGCAATAGTACGTTGACATTTGAAGAAATGACAACAGTGCTGTCGCAAATAGAAGCTTGCCTTAATTCGAGACCGATTTCTCAAATTAGCAGCTATCCAGAAGATCCAAGGCCACTAACACCAGGACATTTTTTAGTCGGTGAACCTCTGGTTCTTGTGCCTGAAGTTAATTTTGAGGAGGCATCGATGAGTAATCTTACTCGTTGGCATTTGACTCAGCGAATAGTCCAAGACTTCTGGCGTAGATGGTCACACGAATATCTGACTCAGCTTCAACATCGTTATAAATGGAAAAATACCACAAATGAACCGAAGGTTGGAGACGTTGTCCTAGTTAAGGAAGACGATCTTCCCCCTTCTCGATGGCTATACGGCTTAATAGTAGAGAAACATCCTGGTTTGGACAAATTTACACGTGTAGTGAGTCTTCGAGGTAAAAATAATGTAATTAAAAGACCTATTTCTAAACTCATTATTTTACCTATTGCTACATAAATTATTATTATAAGTTAAAGTAAAATCTATCGTGCTTGTTTAAATATTGAAAAATATTGAATGTTCATAGTTGATAAGTTTATTGGTACATAACTCGTTTGTTTAAGATTACAGTCCATTAGAAGTGTTAAGTTAAGCAGTTATTTTATATTGTTTTTGTTTATTGTTTAACAATATTGTTGATTTTTGTTATGTTAAGATGAACTTTCGTCCATGGTGGGCGGAATGTTTAGTATAAGAATAAAAATAGTTTATATGTTTTTAACTAGATGGCGTTACCGGTTCTCTGAATCACGCTATGGTTTGGTTCTGCTAATTACTATAAGTAAAATCTTTTTTGGTGAATAAATTGTCTTCGCTCATATAGTTGTTTTACTGTGACTCAATTATATAAGTGGTTTAGAAGATTGTACACTGGGGGTTATATTAAAAAATCAAAATAGCCTTTCAGACACTGAAAGTTCTGCTTGGAATTCATTACGAATTTTTATAATAAGAGTTCTAAGGCAACAAAATAATGAAAATAACGGACAGCTAATTGCCGATTTATTAAATAATTTTCAACAAAAGGGTGTCCACATGTCTCTGAAAGTTCACTTCTTTTCCTTGCACCTCGATTTCTTCTATGAAAGACTTGGACACGTCGCCGACGAATATGGAGAGGGTTTTCACCAGGACTTTAATTTTTTTGTGCAAAATTATCAAGGTTCCTGAGACCAGGCTATGTTAAGTGACTAGTGCTGGTCTATTATAAGAGACACAGATGCAAATAAATACAAGAAAAAAGCTAAGGCAATTTATTTTTACTTTTTTTATATACTTTTGTATGTATTTTTTTTGGAAATTAAAATAAATAAATATCTTAGAAATTTGACGTGTTGGATTATTTAATTATTTTTTTTTAACTTAGTGCACCTTAATTGTTAAGAAAAAATACTTTTCATTTCAAGGACCAAAACCATGTAAACTAGTGTAATTATTGTAACCACTGGAAAGAAACGAAACGATAAGGTTACACAACCAACTTATTACAAGATTATCTTACCTGCAATGTACCAAAATATAAACGAATATAATTTACAATATATTTTTTGGATAAGAAAATAAATGATATACCTACCTATTTATTTTCTTTCATTATAATTACTACCTTAATCCTGTATGAAAAATACTCGCTCCATGTGCGGCTGTCGGCAGCCCTGTGGTTTTAAGGGCTTTAAGGGCATGTCGACCAGTAGTAGATAATTAAGGCTCGTAAGTATGTACATAGAGTAAGATACTATGTATACATAATTGTACAAGCCTATGAGCATGACGACTTTTAACGCACTGTCGACGCACGTTCAACGCGCGCTGATCACGCGTTTTTATCGTTACGAACGCTGCATTTTTTAAGTTTATCGGCACAGATTATGCGAAGACGACGTAGTTCTATTATATGCGCGTCGTCAACGAGTTTATGAAACTTAATGTAAATAGGCCCTAACAGTGCAAGGTTTTCTATTAGAATAATTAGAAGATGAAAGGACTGAACGTTAAAATAACCTGACTAAGCCAAATATTCGTACATGTATGTAAATATAGATAATTTTGAAGAACTTGATGTATCAAGTTCTTCAAAATTATCTAGATTTAGAAATATTCCTTTTCAATCCATCTGCCAAATCATATTTATATATTTAACTAGCTTGCTTCCCCATACAAACTTTCATCCCCATTTTCACCCCTTAAGGGATAATTTCCGGGATAAAAAGTATCCTATGTCCTTCCCAGGGTCTCAAACTATCTTCTTACCAAATTTCATCTAAACTCGGTTTAGTAGATCTAGAGATTACCCCCTACAACGTCACAAACTCACAATTCATAAACTCATAAACTTTACCTCTTCATAATATTAGCATAGATAGATTAACGTATAATATTAGTATTTTAAATAAAAAGCAACCATCTTATAGAAATATCACTCAATAGGTTACGACGCGGTCGTGGTTCCAAACCTACGTGTATGTCGTATTATCTCTTTAACCAGTTGTCCAAATTATATGCAGTAAAAGGGAAAAGTTTTTTGTTTTAAGCATTTTAGACGATAAATTTACTTATTTTGATAAGAATTCATAATTGTTGATAATATGACCAATAAACATGACCTACCGATTTAAATTATTTTTTAATATCACAAACTACTTTTTGTGACTTAAATGTTAGAGATATGCTGTCGCTGACTTTTTAGTACGCTTTATTAAGCTCTACAACTTTTCTCTAGAACATGATCATATATCTCTCATCGTTAAGACAGCGTTCGTAAGAAACGTTTTCGTTCGACCGTTTTTTCTCCGACTTACTTTGCAAATCCGACTACCGTGAAAGTTTTTTCATTCTTCGGGTTAATATATAGCCTATGACACTCAGAAAGAACGTGGCTTTCTATTGGTAAAAGAATTTTGAAAATCGGTTCAGTAGATTCAGAGATTACGCCCTACAACGTCACAAACTCACAATATCACAAACTTTACCTCTTTATAATATTAGTATAGATTGAATAGTGAGCTGTTGAAAGGTAATCATCAGACTGATTTTAAAGGTTGTATAATTTCAACTACGTATAGTAGGTAAGTAGCTACATTATGTGCAAAATGTAAAATGCAATGAGGTACTTACCTAACTCTAGTAGATTTAACTTTTGTACCTACAAACTAGGGACATAAGTAATGTATGGACCTGTTTCAACAGAGTTCTGCGCTCATCTTGCGCTTGCTCAAAAGCATTAATTATATAATTATTCAATATAAGGTTAAATAATAAAAAGGCTGTGGTAGCCCAGTGGTAACACGCTTGCTTGGGAAACCGAGTGAACCCAGTTCAAATCCCGGGTCTCGCACCTCTGATATGTTCATGTGCGAATCATTTCCAACATGATTACCTTAACTTGTCTTAACGGTGAAGGAAAAACATCGTGAGGAAACCTGCATGTCTGAGAGAACCTAGCAAGTTTTCAAAAGACATGTGAAGTCCGCCAACCCGCACTTGGCCAGCGTGATGGACTATGGCCTGATCCCCCTCACATTGAAGGGAGGCCCGTGCCCAGCAGTGGGACGTTAAAAAGGGCTGAATACAATACAATAAAACTCTGTTAAATTTGTAATTAGGTTGAAGCCTACTTCATGCATGCACTTATGAAATAATTTGCTTTGTTAAATTAGATAATTTTGGTAGGATGTATATTATGATACTAGCGATTCACCCTCGTTTCGCTGGGGTTCGTCGCTAGATGAGTCTTGATTGAACCGATTGAAATAAAACAAATATGTACCTACTAAATTTTAAGAGAAGCTTACCACAATGCATTAATAAAAACCGCACCCAAATCGGTTGAGACGTTTCCGAAATTAGCGCGCAAAACAGACAAAAAAATCTAAAAATCATTGTGTTTTTGGATAAGAAATTGCACATATTTGCTTTCATGTAAGTAGAATTTATTAGGGCGTAGTTTTTTTATGCATATATTTTATAGTTAAAGATAGCTTGAATGGTCAGTGAATTTGATTAAAAAAATATGGTTGCAGTACAACTGTTGTTGTTCCTCGTACGTATCATGATCGTAATATGATTCACATTTTAAGTCGAATGTTCTAATGATAAGATAGTTTGGATACTATAGACTATAGAGTATTGATGACTCAAAGTATTAGATAAGTGTGACTACATACTACGTATAAAGAAAAGTTTGCATTACGATTAGTACATACCCTAAATTTTCTATAGCCATTAGTATTTAGTATTTACGTTTTGTATTCTTATTTATTCGCAATGAGTTGTTACTAAGCATTGTCGGTACTAAATATCATAGAGTATTATCAGGAAGAAAGAGTGCTAATTAAAAAAAAATACTTATACAAAAAAAAAATTCCAGCAAAGGTTTTGACCTTTATTTATGCCATTATGCCATTGTTATACTATGATATATTATGCCAGTTTTAAAATTTCTCTGATCAATAATAATGGCTGATGCCGTGTGATCATTTTTTTCTTAATTTTAAATTAATTTGTTCTTATATTTTGTTAAACATTCCACACATTTTCTGGATCTAGTGGCCATATAATTTAGTTATATTGTGCCATTCTAATCAGAGACTATTGGTAGCATCTAGCTGAAAGTTAGATAAATATTTAATATGAATTTTTATATTAAGTAAAGTCAAAAATAACGAAACGACAAAAACAGAGAATACCATATACGTAACAAATAGATGTACAAAAATTGGTATATTTGTTTTCTTAAGATGGATGTTCCTAAAGGATTTTTTGTTTACGTCAACAGTTGTTCAGTCATGCGCGTCTACAGTCACACATTGTACGGGGTAAGTGTTATTAGTATAATGTAATCTTTGATAATATCGTAACTTAAAATATTAAATTTAACGTGCGCCCTGTGCTAACTATATATTTTTTTTTTGACTTTACGACTACTGCTTGTAACTATGTAGGTAAATAAAGATTTGTTTCTTCGATAGGCACTAAAATATTTTTTTCTGAGAACCAGTGCGTTTATTTTTTACATGTGATGTGTAAAATTCACACTAATATGATAAAATTGTACTTATTAATATATTTTTCATTTCGTTCGTGGAGCAAATAATTGTTTTGTAGCTATGTCAGTTTGTCAACAACAATGACATCAGGTAGTACTTTACTAAGGACTAGATAGTTCGTATTACAATAACTTTTTGCAATTTTCCAATATCTTACTGACATAACATAATTAAAATATCTTAATAATATAATTAAAATTAAAAAAAAAAGATTAAATTATATAAATAGTGGTAATTAATTACTTTTAATTAATCCATACATATAATAAAATTGTAACTCAGCCGAATCTGTACATTAAATATTTCTTGGAAAATCTTATTGAAATAGACATTATTATCGATATAGAGGCCGAATCTATATATTTTTTTAATTTTTATCTGTCTGTCTGTCTGTTACCACATCACAAAAAAACCACTGGAGGGATTTCGATGAAACTTGGTATGGTGATAGCTGGTTATTCGGGTCAACATATAGGATACTTTTTATCACAGGAAAATGTCTCATTTCTGAGAGAAAATACAAAAACTGCAATATAAGAGTATACTAATATGTAAAACCTAAGAATTTGGTTTTCGGGTCATCTAAACGCGGGCGGAGCCGCGGGCAATGCTAGTTAAATTATATAATTTAAATATCTTCTTATAAAAAATAACTACTTAATATCACAGGATGCAGATTCCTTGCAGCATAAAAGGACAGAAGACAACAACCATAATTGCTGTTTAAATATAGTAGCAGTAAGAGGCTCAACAAGTAAACAAGTTCCACTCTCCTCGATTATTACATTATTATAAAATCTTAATTAGATAACTTACCAAATGATTTGGTATCACAGTAGCGACAGCTCTCAGCTTAGAAAAACTTGATAGAATATCTGAAACAAGTTGTACATAATATTTTATTAATAAATATTGATGTCAGTCACAGAAAATATTTTTAATGATAAACATCTATTAATATAGTAATATCTAATAATTAAATCAAAGTAGCTGCAATTAAAAAAAAATATCTTAATTACCTAATATTAATTAAAGGTACACCTCAATAGATTAAAATTATATTATTGTAATTTCATTGGTAGCCTGATTCCCACTTTATCTGGCTTTTATGTAATCTTAAATTTAAAAAACACTATTTTCCACATAAACATTGCCACCACACTTCATTCTCTGAGTCATTTAATTTCATTATCTTTAATCCCATGATATTATTGGAGTAAACTGTTAAAATTAGTTAGGTTAGAGCTGTTTAACTTTTTTCTTATGATCCAAATTATTTCTCTATAATATGAAAAACACAAAATTTACGATTTTGTTACATTTAAGAAATACAAAAATATTTATAATAAATTTGATAATAAATCTATAATACACCACCTAGAACTTAGAAGTAATATAAAAATGTATAGCTCTATTTATTAATTACGTTTTACAAACTTAATCTAAGCGCATTTTGGCACAGGTATTGTTTACATTCTGATATCTCACATAAATTACTTTTAAGTTTTAAGTTGATAATAGGAATATTATTAATTAATCTTAATCAATAATATTGTCAATTATACAGTCAAAACACTAGGTTTTTTTTTTGAAAAACAAAACACTATATGCTCATATGAAAGGATTGTTGTAATGGTATGGAATGATTAATGGATATTTAAGTTTTGTAGAGCAAAATTACAATCTTCTATAGCTTGACCATTAATTAGTTTTTTTTAACTTCGCACCTTGTGCTTTAAATATCAAATTAAATCTCAAAAAAATTTAATTAAATCTCCAACTGGATTATGGATATAGGAGGTGAAAGAGAATTTTAACCTCCTTAAGAGGGTTTCCTTTTGTTTTCACTCCAAAGACCCATACTACCTATAGTTCTGTATTATAAATTCAAGCTTGATCAAGGTCTGGTCCTGGGTGTAGTTGATTTTTCAATATGTAATGAGAGAAAGGTGGTTGTAAGGGGTATTCAAAATGAATAACTTTTTAATTATAGAGAAATATTACATTTTAAATATCAGGTAATAATTTTATTTCAAATAACTAAACAATTAATAATTATTTCAACCCTTAAAGCATTGGTTATGGTTATGGATAATTAGAACATTGTTGGTAAATCTTATACTTAAGGAGGATTAGAATAGTCAGAAAAACTGGCAAAGTCATAGCAATATTATATAGGAAAGTTGCAAATTAAAGTGTCCAAATCTTCATCTGTTATGTTCTTTTTTTCAAAATATTTTTATATATTAAGATTCACCACCACTTCCCCTATTCAAAAATATAACTTGCTTCTCCGGGGTATCATAACCATATACTAAACCACAGATTAAGAGGCCAGAAAGTATTATTGCTATGCTAATGTGTATAAATTTAAAGTTATTTAATATTATTGTAATTTACCCAGTGATCATTGTAAATGACCTGATTTATGTAAGAGTGAAAGTTGATAGGTGGCAATTGACATTATTCACATCAAAATAGTACCCCTGATTTCCTACTATAAAAAAATGTATTTTTTGACAAGTAACTTGATTTATACATATTTTATGCCTACTAATAAAGCTGTGGGCGTGTTCTTATTTCCTTGAATAAAAGTAGCTTACAGCAGTGAGCAAACAGTTACTAATTTGATTTCACTTACCAAATAAAATTGCCGATTTTATCACCACTGTAGGTCATCACAGAACAATAAAGTAGGTACTTAGCTGTAGCATTATAAATATAAAATCGTAATATAATGTATTATACTAATGCAATTCCAGACAACGTTTGTCACCTCTTCATTTATCTTCAATAGATGACTAATTTAGGTTATAAATATAACTGTCTACTTTTTAGTTACTAAAGATTATACTTAGATTTTTTAATTTTATTAACAACATTACAATAGTACAAAGCAAAACATTTCTGTTTAAAATAATTTAAATAGACTTCCAATGATTCTGAAAATGCATTTCAGAGTTCAGACACCAACTCCTACTACTACTGCCTAGTTTAAACTCCTCCCAGTCCCACCCGGTATTGCCAAGACGTAAAATTGAAATTCTAACGTCAATTTGTTTTTTTATTAATTAAATAATATTACAATATATTCTATAAATTATATTATTCGTAATTATATATTATAATTAAAATAACGAACGAATTGTATGCTTTAAACATTATTATATATCTACAGATTAGTACATAATCTACAAACTGAAATAATAATAATAATATATTATATATGTATTAGATATGTGAGTACAGAGACCATACTATGTTTTATTTTAAGATATGATTTAATTTCAAAAATAATAAAAATTAACAAACGTTTATATAACTGCAACGCCATCTATATTCATAAGCTTATACTAGCTTAGCTTATCAGCAGTAGCGACACCTATGAAACTTGAGGATTGAAGAACTTGAGATTTGTGTTACCAATGTAGCTACTCAACTATGGATGTCAGTAGTAGTAAAAAATGAGAAATATATTTGTTTTTTTTTCGGAATTTATCCCTTAAAAGGGTAAAATGGGGTAATAAAGTTTAAATGAGCAAAGAATTATTTATGATCAGAATTACTTGAAACTTGGTATTAATGCTTTTCAATACAATTAAATAGATACGTGTTTTAGCAATTTTCGAAATTCAATCTCAATAAGGGGGTAAAATGGGGTATAAAAGTTTATATTAAACTCTGTAATTAATATGATAAAAAGTATAAAAAAAATCACCTGTAGACGATTTAAGAGTTTTAAGGTCAGTTTCTTTAAAATGATGTCCACATAGCCTTAAATATAAAGATTGTGATTTCGCCAATTTTGGTAGATTGCTAGCCCACAATTTCTTCAATTTTTGTGTTTTGGAAACAAATGATAGGTATCCATTTTCTTGGATTATAAATATTGTTCAACTAAATTTTGCTCAACTCAACTGGGAAATAAAGTCTTTAAAGTAACATTTAAATTAAATTAAGTACAAAAATAGGTAACATAATCATAGAATAACTTCATAATAAGTAGATATTCATTATTTTTATTTCGTAGATATATAGATATCTAATATTATAAAGAGGAAAAGTTTGTGAATTGTGAATTTGTGACGTTGTAGGGGGTAATCTCTGAATCTACTGAATCGATTAGATGTTTGGTAATAAGATACTTTGAGACCCTGGGAAGGACATAGGATACTTTTTATCCCGGAAATAATCAGTTAAGGGGGTAAAAATGGGGATGAAAGTTTGTACGGGGAATCAACGTAGGGACGAACCCGAGCGAAGCGAGGGTGAATCGCTAATATGTAGATAAAATATTTGTGTCTGACTAAAGTAAGTTTCTTTTTAATAAAAGTATCTTCCGTACTATGATTTATAGATAAACAAGACACTAGTTATATTATAAAATTAAGTATCGTTTTTTTAAATTATTACTTTCATCCGTCGTTCTTATGTAAAGTAAAGCTTAAATTATAAAGCATAAAAAGCTTTATGATGGCTTAAATAAATGCCCTATATTATTGTTATGCAATTTGTAAAGTTTATTTTATACCAAACTAGCGACTCGCCCTCGCTTCGCTGAGGTTTGTCCCTAGTATGGTTTTTTTTTCGTGAGTTTTTCCGATGTTTTAATAGTTATTCTATGGTTGTCACGAACCCGACTTTGTTTTATATACATATATAGATTTTAGATTATGGTTTTGGGTAGCTTTTATGGCGTGTGTTAAGATAAGATGCATGAAAGGGATATGACACGTTCGGTCAAACGTAGATAAGATTCTGTTAATCAGTATTTTATCAACATGTACTGATTTTAAGTGATAATAATATTTATTAAAAATTAAAAATAATAATTTTAAAATTCAAAACAGAAATTTATTAAACCTGGTCCCCCGTGCTTGTTTTTCCCTACACACCACATGAAGACTAAAAAAAATCCGAATGTCCATTTTTATTTAGCGGACACTTTTTATTATTGTTCAACAGATTGCACATTGCACACAATATTAACCAGATTTTTTAAATACCATATAGGTATTTCCTTATAGACGACTTATCCTCGATTCGCTTGGGTGCATCCCTAGGTATCTACTACCTACGCGGATTTTGTTCACAATTTCATGGATTTTAATTTTATTGCGCCGAACCCTAATTATATTAAAAAAGTAAAATTAGCCGACTTTTAGCTATTACCAGGGTGCGCTGACGTTCGATAGAAGCACGCCCAGTTTAAGCTAAGCGCTGTATAATATGCTCAACCATATAGACCAGGGCGAAGCCTTTGAAAATGGAAAAAATGAAAAAATAATAACAGTAGAATGAAACCCATTGGAAAAGGAAGAGAATATAACAAAAATGAAAGAAAAAATAATTTACGGGCGATCTGAAATCGGGGTCCTCCTAGCCCCTTCCCCATTTCTCTATGAAATACCTTTTGATGGGCTAAAATTTTCCTTTGGTCACTCCTGTACATAAGTTATCTTTAAATAGCAATAAATAGGCATCTACGCAAATAATTTAAAGAAGATACTACAACTTTCTCAAAATATTGTAGATGTCATATTAACTTAATTAATTGCATTTTCTGAGAAAATTTACCATAGTAATGTATTTTTTTTACACCATCAGAAAGTAGAGATTTCAACGAACAAAAAGCACAGCGACTTTTTTTAATAAAGCAGATATTTTGACGCGATTTTCGATTGAAAATTAGAGTGCTTTTTCGATATTAAGTCAAAATAAGGTGAAAAAATATCTGTGCCTCCTGTGATGAGTGATATAAGTCGAGTTGTACCCTCTTTGTGATTTTTACATAGAAATATTCAGAAAATATTAGGATTTTTTTTGTCTTACTCACGTTCTTCTATCTACTATAGTTTCGGAGATAATTTTGTGCAAAATGATATAAGTGGCAGGATTTTTGCAAAAATATCGTGAATATAGATATATTTCAAGTTGTAACCTCTTTATGTAATTGCTGCACACACTATTTTTCGTGCTTCGTGGTATAAGTGCGATTGTATTAATTTTCACATTTTATTTTTTTGTAAATTTATCATGAATATTGATATTATTAGAGTTATATCACTTTGAACAGATTTTTCTCAATAATGTTTAGGGTACAATTCAACATGTATTCGTACCTACTAATCCTAATTCTGTACAAATCAAACTTTATGTGTAAACGAATATAAATTGAATTGTCTAAATCAAAAATGTATGAAGAACAAGACGTGCTAAATGATAAAAGTGCTGGGATACACCTATAAACTTTTAACTTTTGTGGTTTTGGGATTTGGTTTGGTTTGGTTTTGGGTTTTATAATGGTATGCAATTTTTTTCGCGATTTTGGAGCAGTGGTTTTGCATGAACTTGAACCTTCAAAAACAAATAAGATGAGCGCGTGGACTGTCAAGTGGTTAGTCGTCTTTTACGACACCCTCGGAGTGTTGGGTTGGTGACTTTCAGTATTCTCAATCCTTCACCACACGGACAGTTGCAATTAGTAGATGCCGAACTGAATCAGGTAGGTGTACCTTCTTACAGACGTTTATTTTTATTATCATTTCCGAAATCACGAATTACTAAAATTATGGATTTAGCCAGTAGTCACATGGCGAACATGAGTTCACAAGACCATATTAAAGCTGAAATTGAACGAACAGAACAAAATAATAATACCAATGAAGACAGCTACGGATATCATGTAAGAGAACTTATTGAAGGATCATTGCCAGTAAAACCTATAGAAAGTCCAGTCCCTACTATCCACGAACACAAAAATTCAGAAAAATCTGCAGAGAATTTAACAGAAATGGTTATTAACAATAATAAGACAAACGACACAAATGACAACGATTGAACAAAACCCTATGATGATTTGAACCTTGCAGATTCATCCAGCGATGGTGATTTTGTAACGCGTGACATGGCCACACCACCTTAGAAGATTCTCTTCAACTGAACTTGACTGTGACTTGAAGCTCCGGAGTGTGTTGCGATAGCGCTGCTCAGCACTCACCTCCGTATAAAAGGACTGGTCGGATGATGCTCTTGTTTATCTGTTCCTTGAGCTTAGACGGTATTCTGCGATCACAAACCACACCTGTGACCTTCAGCTTCCCTTATACAGGCTTAACTTCGTGATCGATGCCTTCTGAATTTTTTCGACTTAACGGCTGGCTCAAGCCCTATGTGGATGGTGCTGGAGTCCGGACTCCCGCAAGCCATATACTCGGTCTTCGCGACATTTGGTTTGACACCGTCGTTCTCAAGCGTACCCTTCCACAGGTTCACCGTACGATCCAGCTCTACACGGCTCTCATCAACGAGCGCTATATCATCGGCATACATCATCAGCCATGGAGGCTGGTCCTGGATGCATGCGAGACAACATCTAGTACTACGTTGAACAAGAAAGAACAGTTCTGACCACGGGACCACCGCCTTTTTGTGTAACTTTTGTGAAACTATATTAGTTCCCATTGAGAATAGTTAAGTTACATTCGTATTCTAAAATGATGGTGATAAGATCTCAATTTACCGCTCTTAAGAATTTTGATAAAACTGTGCCTTATTTGTATGTGAATAATTGATTTTGAAGAAGTTTAATAAGCGATGATTGTTTTTCTAAAACTTGTATTTATTTACACAATAAATATGCATTTTAGTGAGGGGTATAACTTGAGTTGTATTATTTAACACATATTTCAAAAAGCCAAGATTTTAGCAAAGTGATACAATTCAGCTAAAATATGAGAATAGGGGACTGATAAGTAAAAAAATCTCTTCTTTGGGGTAATATATTTATCATTTGTTTGAGCAATATTGCGCTAGGAACATATTCCAATGAGTTATTAGATATTTTTACTTCATGTACCTATATCAATTTACACAACGACAACTTATAGGTGCAACATAATTTAACTATACTTGTACTATTTATTTGTCATTTATGCTAGAAATAAGGTACAACTCACAGGTTTTTCAATAATTACACTAAAACTATAGTATTTACCAGAAAAATTCAAATGCACAGTGAAAGTGAATGTTTTATCTACAAAATAAGGTACTCAAGTTTAACCTAGCCCACTTAGGACGCGAACTAGGATTTTTTAAATCTTGTTTTTGCTCTGCTGTAAAATGTAGATTTTTGACTTGTATCACTTGTCACAGGAGGCACAGATATATATTTTAATTAAAAAAAAATACAGTATATTCGGAACATAAGAAGGTAAGTTTTCACTAAATATCGTATAAGAGATTTTTTTTTGTAAAAGAAAAATAAAAAACCAAATCTTGGTTATTTGAATTTTTCACATAAATTTTGAGGTTATGTGAAAAAAGTGTAAAAATAAAATAAAAGTTGTAGATCTTTATATTACCTACAACTTTGCGATTTAACTTTTTTCCATAGGACTTGTTGTTTTGCCGGAAATCGAGATAAACGGTTTTTTACCCTTAAAAACTCACTCCTACTTATTTTCCGACCTCAGATTGCCCGTAAAATCTTTTTCCTTTCATTTTTGATATATTCTCTTCCTTTTCCAATAGGTTTCAACCTACTATTATTATTTTTTTGTTTCAAATATTTATCGACCCTGGTCTAATATAGATGTGTCAATTTCATTGGCATTTTACAAACTACCTGCATATAATATAATACGTGTTTTAGCATTTTTCGAAATTCATCCCATAAGGGGGATTCCCATGATAGTTTGTATGAAACCTACCTATTTAGAGTTTTTATTTGTAGTTTTAGCGCGAGCAAGGCCACGGGTTCTGCTAGTATAATAATAATTGTTAGTACTAATAATAATCTAATAATATGATTACAATTTAATGTTATTACATTTAATATACATATTTACATAGAAATATAAGTACATGGACTGAAGATCAAACATTAACAAACAATTACCATTAACCCTTAACTACTGACGTGTAACGTCTAAGTGACGTAGGTTCATATATACTAAAACTATTATAACTATTAGTGTTGTACGCACACGAACTTGCCGCTCCCAGTACCTTTATAGGATCCAGTGACGCGAGCGCAACAGGGGTGAGCGGGCGTGCGGTGCGCCTCTAACAGGTACATATTGAATTCGTAACGTCTGAGAGACGTAGTATCAGTGTTAATGTAGTTTTTTTTATGTTATAGTTTTGTTTTTATTTTAGGGCTTAAAAGACGATAAAATGGCTTATAATAAACGCGCCTCAACCGCTGGATGCTCGACACCAAATAAACAGCCTCGACTTAACAAAACCAGTCCAAATTTTGTAACGGAAGCCCTTAATTTTTCGGAGTTTGCTGATTCATCAGCTGATGAGCATGAGACGCTGGTAACAGAGTCTGCAATGAATTCTTCCTCGGACAACGACTAGAATATTCCTAAAGAAACTTCGAGTGAACCAGTTCTTGATTCAGATTCTGAAGAAACTTAAACTTCCCAGGAATCCATACGATGGTTTTGTAATGGGAAACGTAGATGTATGAAGTGGGCAAGAGAGTCTCCATCAAAAAAAAGGGTTCACACCTGCTCATAAAATCGTGATACCAATGGTAAATGTCAACGTCCCAGCAGAGAGTGAGCCTGTATTATTTTTATGTAAAACATGCGGTTAAAAAATCTTTATTTCTTTATAAAGTGTCATTTGATTAATAAGTATATATATATATATATATATATATATATATATATATATATATATATATATATATAATAGGGCGACCCAAAAAAAAGGATTTTTTTTTCAAGTCTCGTGTGAAAATATGTTAGTTTACTATGTTTTAAGAGTCCCCTCCAAAGGACAGCTCAAAAAAAATTTTTTAAAGGTCGCTCACAATTTTTTTAAATTTCCCAAATCCTCAAAAATCGATTTTTTTTTCAAATGCTCTTTCTCGTAATTTCATTTCTTTTTACATGAAAAATCATGAAGATCCTGAAAATTTCAAGTCAAAATTTTAATATTTAGAGGTCGCTCCAATTTTTTTAAGTTTTCAAATCGAGTACTTTATATCTATTTGAGCAACTTCTAAACATGAATATTAACGAACTTAATATATATATATATATATATATATATATATATATATATATATATATATATATATATAATATAATTATAAAATCATATATGTTTAGATTTTTAGGTGTTATCAGATAATATTAGAATGATAACATAAGTTTATAATCCTTTAGAAGGGAGGCTATTTTTGTTACAATGGATTTTTTGAAGTTTTTGATTTTGATTTAAAAATAAATACCTAAAGTATAGATATTACTCTATTTTTATTTTTTAAATACCCCAAGTATTAAACTAGAAACATTTAAAAAAAATATATATATCATAATACATTAATAGATTAGGGGCATTTAAAAAAAACATAGGTCTGACAGTCAGTGTTTATGTAAGTAAATACACGTCAGTGGTTGAGGGTTAATGGTACGAGGGACTTTAGAAGGAAGAATGTCATAGAGAGGATAAAGAACTTTGAGACAATTGAAAAGGATATGGAAATGGGAGCCTTCGTCAAGGCCACATTCACACAGAGAGTGCTCCCTGACTCTGATCTTAGTCAAGTGGACAGCAGTACTTGCATGTCCAACACGTAGACGACAAATGGTAGATACAGTCCAGTGTTCCGCCAGTTGGTAACGAAAGAACCAAGGGCGTCTTGGAATATCCATTAGAACTCAGGTCAAAAAATATATATCAGATGTGAAGCACCCTCGCAACACAACATCTGTAGTACCTATGTAAACATAGCCAGGATCGCCTAAGCCACTACATTCGCTTTGATAATCCACAAATAATCGCGAAAGAGAACCGTTATCGCCCCAGGATGATTCGCGAAGCTATAGAAATTAAATAATATCCAAACTTTAATAGACAACATGGCTGGGTACAACCATCATCGTGGGATCCTGTAATAAACATAATAAAATCTAACAACAAAAACTAACATATCAGACCAATAAATGTAGTTGATTCATACTATGTGGATTGCAATAACAGTATTTCTGATTAATATTTTTTGTCTATAAAGGTTTGCAATAGTGTTGCTTAATATTTTAAATTTAAATAATAGTAATCTACATTAATAGTTTAACTTCTTTTTTGAAACACATGTAAAACAATAATATTGCTTAAATAAATAATTTATATTTTTAATTTTTAATATTCTTTATGGTCATACATAATATAATAATAACAACTAAAATTAAATAAATAATATTGCTATATTTAATTATAATACTTATTTAACGAAATTTAGAATGCTTTGAATTAAAATCAACAAATATTGTAAGATACTTTGGTACCATTTTTAATTTTTTGAAGTCGTTTTTGTAAAATTGTGGGTACTGGGTAGGCACTGTCTGTAACAAGAACTCGTATGTAACGTCTTTAAGACGTCTAAAATTTTAGTCTCTCTCGTGACCATGATTGATATAAAGCATTCGAAACGTCGGGAACCAAAAATCAAAATAAAACCGCGAAATAATCCGAAAAGATAGTTTTATTTAAAATGTACCTACTAGTTAATCTTTTTTTATTTTTCACTTTTTGTAAAATAAAAAAAAGAATTTTCGATAATGCGAAGAAATTTTTTTTCCCGCCCTCTGAGTTTTGCCGCCCCTTAAATTTACCGCCCTGGGCACTAGCTCCGAGTGTCCCTAGTTTAAATCCAGGGCTGGGTATAATGAAACCTCCTTTTTTGTGACAGAAAAAGATCTGGCCGTCCACGTAGTGTTCGTACGAAAAAGGCGATCAAAGCAGTAAGGGAAAGAATTCGAAGAAATCCTATCCGAACGCAAAAGATTTTATCTCGGGAGATGAAGAATGCACCTAGAAACATGTCGCGTATTTGAAAAGATGACTTAGGACTTGCTTTACTTGACTTGGACTTGGACTTTTGGACTTGATTTATGGTTATTTTTAGAGAGTATGGCTTGCTCTAAATGCCATTTGGAGTCCCTAAAAGTATCCATACGATCGGCAGTGAAGAATTTTCCCATGGAAAAAGTGCGTGCTGCTATTGATAACTGACCTCAACGTTTAAAGGACTGTATTGCAGCCAATGGAGACCACTTCGAATAAGTTTTATACATTTTTAATGGTTTAATATTAATGTATTAAACTAACACACTGTATTAGTAATAAATGTTACGGGCAATAGAAAAAAGTTTTTTTCTTTGTAACAATATTTAAGGCAAGACTATGTATTTAGGTATTACAAATTTTAACTTAATTTTTAAACTAGCGACTCATCCTCGCTACGCTCGTGTTCGTCCCTAGCTTGCTTCCCAATACAAACTTTCATCCCTATTTTCACCCCTTTAGGGAGTGATTTCCCGGATAAAAAGTATCCTATGTCCTTCCCAGGGTCTTAAACTATCTTATTACCAAATTTCATCTAAATCGTTTCAGTAGATTCAGAGATTGACCCCTACAACGTCACAAACTCACAAACTTACAAACTCACAACGTCACAAGCTCACAAACTTTACCTCTTAATAATATATTGTATAGATAGAATGGCATAGGTATATTATGTAAATAAATAAAATAAAAATTAAAGAATTATTTCTAAGTCCGAGTTGTATATAAGGTCAGTCTAAACAAATCAGTAACAGTTTAATTATTTTCTATTTGTTTTATACTAGTTTCCGCCCACGACTTGACCTGCAAAAATGTGGATTATTTTATCGTGGTCAATATGATTTAAATTTTAATGTCAGTAGAAAACAATAAATTTGGTCTTACTTGTTTTACAGAAATAAATATTATAATTTTAATGTGTCTTAGTAATAATAATAATAAAACTTTATGCAAAAAACTATATAACTTTATTATTATTATCTGTATTCGCCAACTCGGTCATTAGTATAATAATATAGAATAAATTAACAAAAAATAAATGCAGTCTTGATGCCTTTGGTTGTATATTTAATTGTGTGAAAAATTCGAATTACGATGTACTTAGGTATAATTTATAGCAAAAAGTAGCGGGTGCGTCCAAAGTAACAAATTATTCTTTATCATTTATTTTGAATACAAAGGGACTTTACACTTTAAATTAAAAAAAAAAGGTTAATTGATTGATGTCGTCTTGACCACGGCCAATCTCACTGAGACTAACCAACTGCGCATACCTAGCCTTCCCTTGTTTTTAGAGTTCCGTACCCAAAGGGTATAACGGGGCCCTATTACTAAGACTTCGCTATCCGTCCGTCTGTTGTGATTTTTTGCCGTTCTTATAGATAATGGTACGAAACCTTTCGTGCGCGAGTCCGACTCGCACTTGGCCGGGTTTTTTTTATCTTCCGTGGTAGTGTAAAATGTATAGAGAGTGTAATAGTGTCTGCGCATACACTTGTGCACTAATATCTCCCGCGCATCTGGCTAGTCTCAGTGAAATCGGCCGCCATGGCCAGAATCGGTCAGGAGGATATTAAATTGTTAGGTTTAATTTTACAAATACAAAATGCACCTTTTTTAATATTTGTTGATGAAATGCATTTACGTATACCACCAGGATGTCCCAACGGTGATGCCGAAGCAACAACAGACCACAACAACTATGGGATTGCTTCCACAGTCTACTCTGCTATCAGAGAAGTACCGGGCCAACGTGCATGGTACACCGTCCACCGAGGTGGGCCGTCTTCCAGTGAGTTGGGTAGCGAACATGAGTCTCTTGTGAGCAATAATATAACATTTATTCTTATAAATTGTCTTTTTAGCATTGACAACATTAATCTCTCCACGACCACGGACACGCCGGCGTTACAGTGAACAATAGATTTCTTAGTTTAATTAATTTCTTAAAAATTTACATGGATGTGTTAAAGTATATTAGTATAACAAGATTGTGTAAACTTTGAACTGTTTCGTGAATTTGTATCTTCGTAAAGATTATATGGGACGTATAGATTGATAGAAGAATCGATATAGCACGTTTTTTGTGTTTTGATGGTAAGTAGCATTATCGAAGTGCGTGACGTCATAATGATCGAGATATATAGACGGTTGAAAGAGGCGCGCGGGCGCATTGCAAGTTTATCCGCTTATCCGCGCGTGACCTGCATTGTTGTACCATTTGTATTCCAACATTTCAGAGTTGCGATTCAAAAATATTATATAATTATTTTAGTGTTTAGTGTTTCATTAGTGTCAATTTTTTGAGGTAAGTTATAAAATATAAATAATTTTTAAACAATGTCAAATTTCAAATAATAATAATCTACATTAGATTTTATAGTAGGTATATGTATATAGTAGTTCTAAGAAAAAAATTGAGTTTATTTCAACAAAAATGTTAAAAAACTTAAAAAAAGCCTATGTAAAGCAAATCTAATATATTTCGATACGTAAAATACATCGCAAATTGATGTAATATTGTAGACTGGCACCGACTTCGAAAATATATGATTAGATATCTATTCTAAATGAAAACCCCCGTTTAGTTATTTTTTACATTTTAGTGCCTGGAAGTAGGTTTTTATTTTTTTTTAAGATTTTTTTGTCTATTTTTAGTGTAGACGTAATAAACAGGTAATTAGTAAGAAGAAAGTTTTGTAATCACATATTCGACTAAGCAATTTATTTAAAAAAATAATTTGTTGTTGATTTATAAAAAACCCCTCGATCGATTTCGATAAATTTTAAATTGGAAAATTTACCTGGGAAGTATATATACCCTTCGAAACAAAAAAATCCAAATCGGTTCAGGTGTCTTCGAGTAATCGGTGAACATACATAAAAAAAAGATTCCGACGAATTGAGAACCTCCTCCTTTTTGGAAGTCGGTTAATAAGATCTAGGTACATAGACAAACCGCGTAGTTCCTAATTCCACGTACATTTTTGTTTTAATACAAAAAAGAAAAAAAAAACATAGCTTGGTCATAATCTTTATGAGTAATTATCTTTATTTATTTCTATTTGCGATGTATACCTAGTACCTACAGCATATCTGCAATAAAAATATTCTAATTACTATATTCCTATTTTGAATTATATGACTCTTTTAACCTATTAGCCCTACTCACACTAAATTCTGAGTCGAATCTGTACATTAAATATTTTTTGGAAAATCTTGTCTATCTTATCTATGAAATAGTCATTATTATCGATATAGTGACTGTATCTATAATTTTTAGAATTTCTGTCTGTCTGGGAACGTATCAGGAGAAAACAACTGGACAGATTTTGATGAAATTTGATATGATAATATAAAACTTACGAAGTAATGTAGGTAAATATGTTTTATTAGAGCCTATGAGAAATGGAATCGCAATTTATTATATTAATTGATTTTAAATAAGTAATTATCCTAGAACATCATTATTTCGCTACTTTCAAGTTGTGACTTGTCATATTTACATATTATATTGGCTTCACCAATAAATTGTTGTCGATTGCGGAGATATTTAAAATTTAAATAATATAGTAGTGGACGGGTAAGATCCTGTAAAATAATGAAAATTTCTATAGTATATTCTGCATTTATAATTTAGATAAAATATACCGATCATGATTAATATAATGCCGATATTACAACAAAGTTCCATACTTGTTAGTACGTTTATATTTATTTGTAGCTTTTTATACCGATTTCTTTGCTACGATACTTAATTGCAAGGCACGTATGTACTATATCCTAACAGTATCAATTCATTTAGTAAAAAACGGACATCAATTTTTATGCTAAAACCACAATGAACAGGGTCTAATACGAATATTAAACTACATAATATATATGTTTAATTGAGATAGTATAAATATTTTTCTTCTATACTTAGTATTATTATACTACTTTATTCCTTTACAATTACAAAAAATTTTTGCCTTTGTGTTTTTTTTGAGCTCAGACACAGTGAGCTACCACTATTCCTGATTTAGAGCTCACTAGCTTTGAAAACAGAGCGAAGCCTAAACCAACCCTGTGTCTCGCACCTCTAAGATTTTCAAGTGTGAATTTTATTTTGAACATTATTACTTACTAGCATTGCCCGCGGCTCCGCCCAAATTCAGATGACCAAAAAGCAAATTCTTACGTTTACATATTAGTATACTCTTACATTGCAGTTTTTGTATTTTTTCCCAGAAATGAGATTTCCCCGCAGTAAAAAGTATTCTATATGTTGACCCAAATAATCAGCTATCGCCATACAAAATTTCATCAAAATCCCTCCAGTGGTTTTTCTGTGATGCGGTAACAGACAGACAGACAGACAGACAGACAGACAGACAAAAATTCTAAAAACTATAGATTCGGCCTCTGTATCGATAATAATGTCTGTTTCAATAAGATTTTCCAAAAATATTTAATGTACAGATTCGGCTTAGTTACAATTTTATTATATGTATGGATAATACTGTGAAGATCTACATGTTTGAATCCTAACTTGTTTTGAGTAGACTATGGCCCTCGCATTGTGCGGCAGCTCTTACAAAGCAGTGGGCCGTTAAAGGGTCTGAATTGTTTATTATTATGACCTCGTTACAAATGATGTCTAGAAACGTTGACATCTAAAGGAAAACGTAACGAATTCCAAACAAGCCACGTGTGAAAGTGTCGTGAGGGTCGATTGTAATGTAAGCAAATAAGCCGCATGTTATTCTAATATGATCATTAAAGGGAAATATAAACTTTACAATGTCACGAGGGCACTACATACTTATGCTGTTTTTATTGTGTTAGGTATTAAAAAAATGTAAATTTGCTATAATAATAATTGCCACTACAATTCAAAATTGAGATTTTTGTATAGATTATATTAATTGAAATATAAGTTTTTTTTTCGGATTAGTGTTGAAGAATTTTCATTGACATAATTAACTTGAATAAACTAGCTGTTAAGGTGCCATGTTCAAGATAAATTATAATCGTAATTTTAAAATATTTAAAATGCTTAGAACACGAACTGCCTATTGTCCTGATTAATACAGCTTGTAAATATCAATGATATTTAAGAAAGTAACATTTTTATCACTTATATTGTCCTTGTATTATTTAAATCAAGCTTTTAAATATACATGATAAATCATCACAAAAATATTGCATAGATAATAATTGTAAGGCTTTGCTATGATGAAATTTTGCCACTTGTACTGGTTACATACATATATTTATATATTTAAAAAATGTTTACCTACTTAGAATATGCAAAAGGATAAAAAGTTTGTATGTATATCATATATATATATATATATATATATATATATATATATATATATATATATATATCTGTGTGTTTGCTCTTGCTCAAAGATGATTGGTTTTAGTGATTTTTTTGATGAATAGATTAAAGTCCGGATGAAAAATTAACTAAATATTTAATTACAATTGTTAGAGTAGATTCTACATAACTCTCTTTTCTTTCCTCTTTTTTATTCGTAGATATATACATTTCATAAGAAAATACAATTTATTTAATGTTATTTTGGGGCTTTTGCGGATTTATTTGTTATATACTAGCGACTTACCTTCGCATAGCTCGGGTGTGTTCCTAGGTGCGTTTTAATTTTTTTAGCGGAACCCTAATTCTTTTTCTAAAATAAAAGTAGCCTAAGTTACTCCTTATAAAGTTATATATTATAAAGCTCCGTCAAAATCAGTTTAGCCGTTTCGAAGATTAGCTGGAACAAACCGACAGACATGCAGGTAGATTAAGAGAAAAAAATTAAATAATGTGTTTTTTTATAAGTACCAATAATTTCATATGCATTTAGTAAAAAGCTTTTATTTTGACATTACAAACAGACACTTTAATTTTATTTATCTGTATATACTATAGATAAACGTCGCGCGTCGTCGTTATAAATAGTCTCTCTAATATATTTTTTTAATTTGAATAACGAAACCAAATCCTCATTTTAAAGTTTTAAATATTTTTTAAGTTATATATTATATTTGTATATATATATATATATATATATATATATATATATATATATACAGAAAATGCTTTGTCCTGACTGATTGATCGATCAACGCACAGCCTAAACCGCTGGTCGTAGAAACGTGAAATTTGGAGGACATATTCCTTAAATACAATGCAGGCATCCACCTAGAAAGGATTTTTCGAAATTTATCCCTTAAAAGGGTAAAAGCGGTTTGTGCTGTTTATATATATTTTATAATCATTGTTTATGATCAGAATTACTTGAAACTTGGTTTTAATGCTCTTCAATACAGTTAAATAAACATGTTTTTTTTTTATAATTCAGCCCCTCAATGTTTGTTTTGGGTGGTGAAGTTGAAGTTGGTTTTTAAACAGAGTAACATGGCTCAAGTTCTCGGTTGGCCACAGCAGTGACAATTATAACAGACCTAGAGCGCGATCCTGCTATCTATGTATCCTCCTTTTAAAGGTTGGTACACCTGTAATGCAAAAGTCACCTAAATAAATAGTAATTCATTAAGCATTATAGCGGCTAATGTGTTTGCTGGATGTACTTAGGAGTAATCAATATCTATTCATACCTATTACCTATTAATATATCTCAGAACCCGTCGCTAAAAGTAGCAGGCACAGACTTAAGAGAAGATTGCTTCTCACAGGGACAGGGTTGGTTTTTTAGCATAGACTTAAGTCAAGTGAATCTTGGGGTGATTACATAAATGAACACATAATATTAAAAATTCAATATGATTCGATAAAAGTGAGCAAAATTTGTCTACGCGAGCGTAGCCGCGGGCAAAAAGCTATAGTAAAATAAGAATGGCTCTTTATACAGTATGTCCCAGGAAAGACTGTCAAGCAGTGGCCCAGAGGTAGAGCACCCCTTGGGCTACCCGAATCACCCCCATGTATGTTCTGCGAATTTTCGTAGTTTAGAAGTTATGGTTTTTCTGTGATTTTTCTCTTATTTAAGAGTTGCAAGATAATTCTAAGCATATTGAAGTGAATAATTCAGATAAAGCCTTGATTTTTTTATGTTTAGTCTCTAATAGTTAGGCCTCTTCAATACAAAGATAATTTACTTCGCAACCCATACACTTCCTCATAAAATAAAAAATAAACATAACATAAAAGGAAATAAAGAAAAAATACCAGTACTTTTAAGAGTGTTTGAAAAAAATTTACATAACATTTTTCAACCTAATTTATTTTAAAAACTTCCTTGTTTCATCAGCTATTTACTCTGTATCGAGCTATCTCTATGGCGACCTACCTAAATTTCGCCTCAAAATGTACAGTCTTATTTTTTAAATAATTTTGCCATAAAACCAAGTGAAAATGTTTAAAATCACAGTATTTTTAATTATTACAACCAATTTTCAACGTATCGAGCTTCTTGTTCTATGCATAAGCGACATCGGCGATTTTTTTTTCTTTTAGGCGACTGAACGCTGTCCTATAGTTTTTTATTGTCCTTTCTACTTCGTTTAACTTTCTTTTAAGTTCCTCTAAGCTATGCGATTCCTTTGAGTAAACTAGCTCTTTATATTATCCCCATACAAAAATGTCAATCGGGTTTAAGTCAGGCGACCTTAGGGGCCACGTAATTGGCCCGCCGCGACCAATCCACTTGTCTCCAAACCTCTGGTTTAAATGCTCTCGAACATTTCTCGCATAGTGACATGGTGCTCCATTTTGAAATATCATGTCCCTGCGAGTCTCCAGATCAACGTCTAGTAACAACCCGTTGAGGTCTTCTCTCAAGAAATGTAAAGAATTCTGACCATTCAAGCGATCTGGTATTTCAAATGGGCCAATCAGTTGTCCGTTGACTATTCCGGACAAGAGATTTACGCTGAACTGTTCTTGAAAATTTGATGGTCGCGCGAGGTGAGGATTTTCTAAGGTCCAGGAATAGTAATGCCATTTCATCTAAAATGAGATCCGTCCACAGAATATTTAAAAAGTTATCATCATCATCAAGCAGAGGCTTGTTGTCTGAGCATTTCTTGGAAAAATAGTACCCTCCTTGGATAATCCTCTGGTTTTAATTGCTGAACCTTTCTAATGTGATACGGCTGACATCCCTCTTGCTGAAGTATGCGATGAGCTAACGACTTAGAGATTCCAGTTTTGCGTTCAATGCCCCTGACACTAACACTTGGGTCTCTTTCCACTTCTTCGACCACTGCGTCTACCAAATACGGGTCACGCATTGTTGCACGTCCCGGGATAGTCCCTGGTACTCAACATTCCCTTTAAATATAACGCAGATGTTTATACGTTAGTTAAATGGCCCATATTAGCCGAGTTATATGATTCTAAAGTCGTAAACATTGTTTGTGATATCATTATACTCTCTTACTCTAAATTTGGAAAGATGGAATAGAGAAATGTGCAAAAATACAGGCAGTGGAACTTGCTAAATACCTAAAATAAAAATTTATTTACAGAATAAACCTACGTTTAACATCTTTTAAGATAAAATACGATGGCTAAAATTAAATTAGTTTTCCACATATCTTTAATAAATAATAATAAGACACATGGAGTTATTTTTTGCAAGTAATAAAGTATGTATTGCGAAAAAGAGTTTTTTATCGTAGATTAATCGCGGGCGAAGCCGTGAGTTCTGTTAGTATATGTATAAAGTAAGATCAAAATTCTATGACATAGAAATCTTTGAATTTTCTTGTATTATTTCTTTATTTATTCTTATAGCAGATTATATATGTAGGTACATGCTATCACATTTCAAGTATATTATCACAATAATTTGTTGCTATTATTATATTGGCTTAGATTTTATGATCTTATTTAAATTTTATTGACCATTAAAATTTTAATAGCCATAACAACTAACATAGGAAGTGCCATTGTATTTTATGAAAAAAAAAACATAATATGAGATTTAGCTAAAACCCAAACCTGTGTTGCGTTAAAAGAAGTAGAATTTTTTAATTATATGAAGTGCTCCGTCCGAAGAGATTAGCAACCTAGATATTATTTACACATATAGTAGCCCATAGATGTCACCACTCCTACACTAAGTTGAAAGAAAAAAAAAATTACCGTCTTTTTTTGTGGGTACTTCGTTCAGTTACGAGTATCGCGAGTCATTTCGTTTAGTAAATTTCTAGGTTACTAATTTCGAGAACGAGGCGCGAGTGTAATATATTATTAAAATATTATATACTACTAGCATTGCCATTGCCCGCGGCTCCGCCCACGTTCAGATGACCAAAAATCAAATTCTTAGGTTTTACATATTAGTATACTCTTAGATTGCAGTTTTTGTATTTTTCTCAGAAATGAGATATTTGCCCGCGGCAAAAAGTATCCTATATGTTGACCCGGATAACCAGCTATCACCATACCAAATTTCATGAAAATCCCTCCAGTGGTTTTTCTGTGATGCGGTAACAGATAGACAGACAGACGGACAAAAATTCTAAAAACTATAGATTCGGCCTCTGTGTTGATAATAATGTCTATTTCAATAAGATTTTCCAAAAAATATTGAATGTACCTACAGATTCGGCTTAGTTACAATTTTATTATACTAGCGGCTCACCCTCGCTTCGCTCGGGTTCGTCGCTAGGTACGTTTTAAATAGATATAAAAAGAAAAAATCTTTCTTTCTCACATTTTAATTATATGTTTTAATACTTACCTATTCCGGACTAAGAGAAATCCAAAAATTAAAATATCATAAAAATTGGATCGCGGTCGAACGGGATAAAAAGTATCCTATGTCCTTCTCCTGGCTCTAAACTACCTCCCTGCCAATTTTCAGCTAAATCGGTTCAGCCGTTCTTGAGTTATAAGCGAAGTAACTAACACGACTTTCTTTTATATATATAGATGTATAGACTAGACTATAAAACTTAAATGTCGTAACAATTTCTCTGTTGTTGTAAATTTAACATATAATCCTTATTTACTCGTATAACGATAAAAAATCTAGCTCGTAAATACAACAAATCTCTCATACCTAACTATAAATATACAAAGTTGACTGCGATACTTAGTACAATATGACACCATAAATTAAAATTTCAATAGAAAAAGGTGAGATTAAAAAGTATACCTTGTATGTATTTGACAATTTCATTAAATTAATATGTAATTGTGATTTTTATATTACAATTTAGTACTTATTTATATTTCAAATAATTACGTTGCAAAATATATATTATATCAATTAAAATTATAAAAATACATATATATACACATTGCTTGTTATACAGCGAGTCAATAGAATCGTAGGAATCTCATCAATAGTAAATCCAACCAAAGAAATAGCATTAAAATATGTTATGGGCAACATTGTTTTCGCAATCGATGAAGGCTTTAATGCTCTGATACTTTTACAAAAGTCATTGACCAATTCGTATATTAAAAATAATATATTAGCTTCACACGGGTTTATTCGGTACAAGGTTTTTATAGATACTTCGAAAGATGGATGCCGAATAATTTAGTGAAGCAGGTCTGACTTCGTTAATAAACTTCTCTAACATACATACATATATGAACATTTATTAAAATAATACATTATTACAAAAGGTATGTACCTATGTATGAAAATAAATAATATTTGCTACAATTAAAATACAAGTAGATAATCAAATTTATGCTTGTAATGATTGCTTTACTGGACAAAGATTAGTCTGACAATGGATTGAGACCCTGGGAAGGATATAGTATAGTTTTTATCCCGGAAATCATCCCTTAAAGGGGCGAAAAGAGGGGTGAAAGATTGTATGGGGAATCAATAATTTTTCTAGTAAGGGATATAAAACTCATCACACCTATATAGTATATAGTCTATTTATTCTATATTAACTGTTCAAACGTACCTACGGACGGACCAGAGCAACGCGAGTGTGAGTCGCTTGTTGGTAATCATTTTTTTTTATAATACACGTTTTTGTAGTAGTACTTTGTTGGGTTTAAAATAAAATAAAATATATATACGAGCATACTTTAAGTGTCCAAGCAGTAAATATTTTATTCAAATCGATTTTTGATTTTTTATCATTTTTTTAAATTATCTTTTTTACTTACCCACTTATTGCAACGACGCATTTCTTGTCAACTTTAATAAACAAGTTTTAATATTGTTCTAAATGGTTTAATTATTGCAAATATATAAAATTTTCCAGAATACCTATCTTTAAAGTTTCTTTTTAGTCTGCAATTGAAATGGGTTTTCAAAATAATGTATTTTGTGTTTTTCATTAAAAAAAAGTTTTGACTTTTGCTCAGCGTACGCGCAATGCGCACTTGCAATATTATTTAGCTATGAATAAATAACATATTGATAATTTTTTATAAGTCATTAATATACATGACCATATAGGTATAATAAAATACAGATTTACTTCGTTACTTTGATAAGATATTGCAACTTATTTATATTATAAACGTGTTCAAGAGCAATGACTCTATGAGACATGCAAATAAATGCAATAATATCACTGAGGCTCAACAATTATCCATATTGTAAATAATACTTCTAAGGTCTCTGGACTATTACTTACTTAATGTAAGGACCAGTTATTTATTTATTTTCCAATATAATTAAAATCATGTAAGTATACTATATATAGGCAGTGGTAGCCAAGTGGTGACGCGCTCGTTTGGGAAACCGAGTGAAGCGGGTTCAAATCCCGGGTCTCGCACCTCTGATATTTTCGTGTGCGAATCATTTCTAACATGATTACCACTTCCCTTACGGTGAAGGAAAACATCGTGAGGAAACCCGCATGTCTAAGAGAACCTAGCAAGTTTTCGAAAGACATGTGAAGTCCGCCAACCCGCACTTGGCCAGCGTGGTGGACTATGGCCAGATCCCCCTCGTATCGAAGGGAGGCCCGTGCCCAGCAGTGGGACGTTAAAAAAATAAAATAAAGGGGCTGAATACAAGTATACTTTTGAATATAAAAATAAATAAACTTTATGCGGCGTAAAAAATAAAAGTATCTTACGGCACAAAATATGTAAATCAAAGAAACCTCTCTCTTTGGGGTAGGGACATTGCCCTTGGAGTATTACTCAAGATTATGGCTCTCATAAGATCGACGACATTGAACTTCCAATCGTTACTAAATTCGCTTGGAAGTGCACGAATTTTGCGGTGGCTTGTCGCAACCTGTGCCATCTAAGCTTATTACTTTGTTTTGAAAGCGCATTCGAATGAGATTTGCGATTCAATCTCGCTCATATAATTATACAAGTTAATTACTTTAATAGGAATTATAAAATGCCATGAGTCAAATTCCATGAAGAATAGAAATGTGTTGTGGGACTACCTGTTTATAATAATGAACATTGCGAAAAACTTGTACCAGTAATTATAATAGGCAGTTTATTAATTGTTCTACTGGTTTCTATCGTATTATGAGAAAGATATTATTGATCTGAACAATCACTACATACTTATCGTTGATTCGTCGTACTTACCGATGAAATAAGTATTTAAATATTTATGATATTTAACTTTTTACAAAAAATGATGCTGCTTAAATGCTTATTGGAAACAGATTATCGACTTTGTTATTATGGTGATTATAAAAAGTGTGATTCATGGTAGTGTCGTGCGCGTTCCAGCTATATTTTAGCCATTTAAATAACTTTACATGTGACTTTTGTAATAACTGTATTTTAATTTTGAAAATTGACAATCACCACACAAACAACTGACATTATTTCATTTGGTTTATTTTTTTTTGTTTCTTTAACTATTTTAAAAAGAAATGCGAAATGTTTTTTTTAAGAAATTTCTTTACACATTTTATATTAAGAACAGGGCCATTATTGATATTAAATATAGGAATATTCGTTCGCTCGTGAACGGAATGATGGCTGCTCGACATTGTATCACATATTAATTACCAGGGCTACTTTAGTTTAAGGTCACAAGCCGTCGCACCGGCCCGGTCGCACCGCTCGGCACGCTAAAGCCGGTCAAAGCTGGACAACACGTGTGTTAGGCAATATGCAAGTCGCCAATCCCACTGAGTAGACTTTAACATTCCTCATAAGTTTTATGGTTTTGTATTACTATCACTCTTCGTCTAACTCTTAAGTGTCTATCTGGCTAAGCTTAACATTACCTATTGGATATGATTAACAAATTACAAAACAAAATAAACGAATTCACAGATAAAGATATATGTTAAAGCTAAAAGATTAAAGTTAAAGCTTAAAGAGTAAAAGATAAGGGGAATTCCAAACAAGTAACATGTAGGGTTTTTTGACCGTCTTATTTGTTTGTTTTGTGTCTGTAACTTAATATCAATTGTGGACCGATTTTTATTTGGTAGGTATACAAACTCTAGTTAAAAAGTAATTACTGTTTTGTTTGATCTTAAAACCGATAATATAGATACGTTCATCATTGCGGGGTTATAATTATAATAGAAACTACTTCTTCAACGAAAAAGACAATAGGTAAGTAATATTAATTGGCCAAGATAGATGATCCATGTTAGGTGATTCAATATTAACAGAATATCCTATCGTAACATCTTGATTGGTCGTGCGTAACCCTTGGAACATAGTGGCGACTTCGATGTGTAAACTTGTACTTACAATATATACGAGTATATTATGCCCTTGTGAAGTGTGTAAGCACTGCATTACACAAGCTTCTTCCTCTTGACAATCACATTTTATTGAAATTTGTAATAGTAGCAATCGTACGACTTCCTTCATTCTTCTGTACAGATACATAGTTTATCCTGTTATCAAGAAAAAATATTAATTTAGTTTCGTATCCTAGATTAGAACACCTTTAAGTAATAGTTTTGTCTATTATGTGTTCTTGACAGTTCAAAGTAATGTAACTTTTTATTTATAATAAATTACTGCATATAATAAAATTGATAGAAGTAATCAATCATAGATGGTGTTGTTAATTTTAATTTAAACATCATTAAAAAGATAATAACTTTGGTGATTATTGTAAGATGTAACGAATGAACACAAATAAAAGTCTACATAAATGTTAAGTCACTTATTAAATAATTACTATCGAAAAGTCAACATACACGTAAAAACAGTACAGAAGAGAAAGTTTAGGGAGATATACAATAACACAAAGAGTTACAGTACAACACACAAGAATTACCACATACGATAACTCCCGAAAACGATTAAATTATACGAGTATAAGACAAGTAATTAGCATCAGATCACAAAGCATCGACTGTCTGCTTAGTAAAAATCACAAGTGGCCGGTAGGTGGAAAACAAATCTATCAATTTTCTGAGAAATTAATTTAAATTTCGGTCGTTTAGGTCGTGTGACATTACGAAATTATTCTTACAAGCGCAACGTTTCAATACAAGTTTCATAACTTTTTCATTTGTTGAGATATTTTAATAATTCTTTCACATTTTTGTTATATTTTACTTAATTTTTTATAATTAATACATAAAAAAATTGGAAACTTCTCCAATAAGTTTCACGATGTTGTACATATCATATTTAATGCAATGCAATAATAGAATCGCTCGGGTTCGTCCCTAGCTGCTTCCCAATACAAACTTTCATGCCCATTTTCACCCTCTTAAGGGATGATTTCCGGGATAAAAAGTATCCAATGTCCTTCCCAGGGTCTCAAAGTATTCTCTTACCAAATTTCATCTAAATCGGTTCCTATTAATAACGAGTCCTAAGTTATTTTGGTCACACTGCTCGGGACAGCCAGACATTCTTGACAAACTGGTTGTAGTAAGGAAGATTGAAGGCAAAAGATCACGCGGTCGAGCACCTACCTGCTGGTCCGACCAGATTCAAAATATAACGGGACTCAATATTCTGACTGCCCTGAGCCAAGTCGAGGATAGATTGGTGTGGAGGAAGCTAGTCGACACATCGGTAAAAGCATATCAGGACAAGCACGATCTTCAGTAATGAAGTACACGAAGAAGAAGAAGTTTTTATAATTAATGCCATGAACAAATTAGCCACTTTTTTATGTTGGGACATTAACACACTTCATGATTAATACAAAAAAAAATTGGAAACTTTTCCATCGGTTGTTTTATGAAAAAGGTGCAAAAAAGTTGTAGAACGTTGTATTATACTCATACCTGCTATTTTTAGAAGACAGAATTCAGTGTGTTATCGTTCTGATATTTATCACTCAATGGCCTTTTTGATAACGTAGTCTATATCTGTCTCCGAAAATTCGGATATATTTACAGTTCTCGTGTTTTAGGCAATTTAAAAAAAAATATAAATATAAAAAATATAAATAAAAAATAATAAATTTTTGTTCATATAAGGATTCGCTAATAATGTTAGCGTATTTTTATTTGCTCAAAATTCTTGTATTTAGTAAACTAATAACTAAACACATCTAAATAAATTTGAGCTTTAAACGCTTTTGACTGTTAAAGTAGTATGAAAACGTACGGGTAGATAATATATTAATAAGTAATACCTACACGTACGTATATCTTTTAAGTAATCTTCACGCGCTCTTTCTTGTTACAAAGAGAAGACTTCAGCTAGCATATAATATATTATATATAATATTATGTATACTATTATAATTTAAAGAAAAAAAAAATAATTTTGTTTGTAATGGATTAACTAATAATCCGCTGAAACGATTTAGATAAAATTTGGTATGCATATAGTTTGGGACACTGGGAAGAATAGATTTTTATTTCGGAAATCATCCTTTTAGGGAGTGAAAAGGGGGATGAAAACTTGTATGTGGAATCAATCATTTTTCAAGTAAGGAATATAAAACTCATCATACTTATGTATAACATTGTATATATTTATATGTATATCCATACTAATATTATAAATGTGAAAGTGTGCTTGTGTGTTTATTTGTTTCTTCTTTTTTCACGTCGAAAAAGAATGATAGATTGGTGTAATATTTTGTGTAGAGAAGTTGGAGGGCTGGAGAGTGACATAGGCTACTTTTTACCGCGGGATATTATCTCATTCCCACGGGAAAACACTTCATAATACAACCCAAAAAATATTTATGATCAGAATTACTTAAAACTTGGTATTAATGCTCTCCAATACAATTAAACAAAAACTTGTATTAGCATTTTTCGAAATTCATCAATTAAAGGGGCAAAATAGGGTGAAAGTTTGTATGAAACCTACCTTTGTAGATTTTTTTTCGTAATTTTACCGCGAGCGAAGCCGCGGGTTCTGCTAGTATACTAATATATAATCTATCTATTCCATACTAACTGTTGTAACGTAGCTAGGGACGAACCCGAGCGAAGCTAGGGTGAGTCGCTAGTACATTATAACATGCTTGAAAAACAGATTTGTGATTTTTATTAGTAAATAAAAAAATATATATTTAAATAGCTTTAAAATCTTTTTATTTTGAAGCCGTGAGTTACAAATAGACCAATTTGCTGGTACTTTAAAAGTAAAATGTAAAGTATGTATGTATTCGGCCCTTTTTAACGTCCCACTGCTGGGCACGGGCCTCCCTTCAGTACGAGGGGGATCAGGCCATAGTCCACCACGTTGGCCAAGTGCGAGTTGGCGGACTTCACATGTCTTTCGAAAACTTGTTAGGTTTTCTCAGACATGCAGGTTTCCTCAAGATGTTTTCCTTCACCGTAAGTAATAATCATGTTAGAAATGATTCGCACATGAAAATGTCACAGTTGCGAGACCCGGGATTTGAACCCGCTTCACTCGGTTTCCCAAGCGAGCGCGTTACCACTGGGCTACCACTGCCTATATATAAATTTACAGTATTGTTAACAAGACAATGACAAAAAATTACTACGTATACAGGCTGGATTGCTCATAATAAAAAAAAAAATATGTAAATTAATTAATTAAATATTCAAGTATTTGATGTTAACATAATAGGCGTAAAAACTAAAAATGTATGATGGTGTTTATAAAAAAAACATTTACATAAAATTATCGTCACTGTTTCGGTTACGTTGTCACCTCAGTTCAGGGCACGGAACTTCCATCAATACGAGAGGGATTAGGTCATAAACCATTTATTAAATTTCTGTCATATTTTGAGTGACTATATATATATATATATATATATATATATATATATATATTGTTCTGAGATACAAAGGACAACCATTGACATCAAATAGCACAAAAATTATACCACTTGGTGAATACTATTTACTTATATCGATATTATATTTTCCTAGCAGAACCCGAGCCTTCGCTCGCGCTAGAACTACGAAAAATCTTTAAAAATGTAGTTTCATACAAACTTTCATCCCCTATTTCACCCTCTTATAGGATAAATTTCGAAAAATGCTAAAACACGTATTTATATAATTTTATTAAAGTACATTAATACCAAGTTTCAAGTAATTCTGATGATAAATATTTTTTTGGATTGTATTATAATGTGTTTTCCCGTGGGAATTAGATAATCTCCCGCGGTAAAAAGTAGCCTATGTCACTCTCCAGTCTTCCAACTATCTCCTTACAGAAAATCACGCCAATCCGTCACTCCGTTTCGACGTGAAAGAAAGATAAACAAACAAACAAACAGACTTTCACATTTATAATATTAGTATGGATAGTAGGGTCATTTTACTGCGTAGTAAAATGTTGGGTACCGTTAACATTATTTTAAAAATAAAAAACATGAATGCCTATGAGTGTTTGCTCATAGAAAAATAAATAAAGACGACACATTAATGGCCTTTTGTATTCTGCACAAGATCATTTAACTATTTATCGACTGTTACGTGGTAGATGTAAACATGAATTAATTATACGTGGGCGATCGTACGCATCTGTATTGTTAACCGACTTCCAAAAAGGAGGAGGTTATCAATTCGTCGGAATCTTTTTTTTCTTTTTTGTTTATGTATGTTCACCGATTACTCGAAGACGCCTGAACCGATTTGGATTTTTTTTGGTTCAAAGGGTATACTTCCCAGGTAGTCCCATATAAATTTTATCGAAATCGGTAGAGTGGTTTTAAAAAAAATCAACAATAAACATATTATATATATATTAATTAAAAATGTGTGTTAATGTCCCAACATATTTATTTATTTATTTATATATTTTTTTAAAATAAATTACTTAATCGAATATGTTATTAAAAAACTTTCTTCTTACAAATTAACTGCTTATTACGTCTACACTAAAAATGGAAAAATAAAAACTTTTTAACAAAAAATAGAAAACCAACTTCCAGGCACTAAAATGTAAAAAATAACTAAACGGAGGTTTTCATTTAGAATAGATATCTAATCAGATATTATCGAAGTCGGTGCCAGCCTACAATATTTTAAGATATGATAAATATCTTATAGGTAAATATGTATTTTACGTATCGAAATATATTACATTTGCTTTGCATTGGCTGGCACCGATTTAGTTATTTTTTACATTTTAGTGCCTGGAAGTCGGTTGTTATTTTTTGTTAAAAAGTTTTTATTTCTACGTTAGGTTGCTTTTTGATATTTTCTTACTTAAACTATTTAAAAAATTGCATCGTGTCCTGCACTTGTTACCTTGTACTTTTTATTATTTTTTGAAGAAAACAGTAGTCATATACCAATTAACGCAAATACTATATTAGAGTAAGTTACTAGGATAAAAATATCATACAATCGAGTGACATATAAAGGCATATGTATAACAGTACTCTAAATCTTTGCTTTGTTATATGTATTTATGTAGTATCTAGTATTTTAGTTTTGCTATCCATAGTAATATAAAGTGTATTATAAATATTATAGTATATTATTCTTTTTTAAATTAGGTAGTGAGTGTAAGTACGTATCTATGTTATCTAAAACGTAAACTTCCTGTTTTACTTTAATTTAAAATTATCTAACATTTAACCCAGCTCTACCAACAACTCAAAAAGAGCATTCAAATTAGACAATAGTAGGTATGTATGTATCTATAGGAGCCTTTATCAATTTATGATATTTGAACATAGAGACATGTATATAATAATAATTGTAGAGCTTATTTGAAATATATATTTATTGCAATAAATACTATTATTGGTTTAAATACAACTATTAATGTGATTTAAGCTGATTAAATGTTTATGGAACTAGAGAAATGAAACTTGATCGTTAATATATGGACAAGGTAAATATCAAAGAACTGTACTTTATTTCAAACTAGTAGAACCTGCGGCTTTGCTCGCGCTAATACTACAAAAAATCTCTAAAAAGGTAGGTTTCATACAAACTTTCATCCCCTATTTTATCTCCTCATAGGATGAATTTTGAAAAATGCTAAAACACGTATTTATTTCTTTGTATTGAAAAGGATTAATACGAAGTTTGATTATAGCGTGTATTATAGGATTGTAGGATTGTATTACAACGTGTTTTCCCGTGGGAATGAGATAATCTGCCTTGACAAAAAGTAGCCTATGTCACTCTCCAGCCCTCCAACTATCTTAATCCAAAAAATACGCCAATTCTTTACTCTGTATCGACGTGGACAAATAAACACACTTTCACATGTATAATATTATTTAGTATAGATAACCATTAATTGGTAAGTCCATGATCTAAATATTTTATAATCTCGCATATAATCAGCTGTTCGATACTGACGTTTTGACGTGTAACATTAATAAGATGCTATAAAATCTACTACTAGTCCAGTCATTATAGTAAGTTCACCTCGGAATTCAAGATACCCAGCTGTAAGTCTGTAAATACTTGTATATTGACACCCATAAAGTTGTCTCAAAACCTACATATGGTAGGGTGTAAGCAACTATTAAATTTCAAGGTCAAAGGTCACAAAAATCGTTTTTTTGCGCATTTTTTGGAAATATCTCATTTCCTATGGGTTTTTTGCTATTTGTATTTATTATCAATATTCTAAAATACAAAATTCTCTACAAATTTTGTTTAAAAAAATTTAATAGTTGCTTATGCCCTATCATATGTAGGTTTTGAGACAACTTTTAGGGTGTCAATATACAACTATTTACAGACTTACAGCTGGGTATCTCGAATTCCGAGATTCTTACCTAATTTAAGCTTCAATGACTGGACTATACATAAAGCTAGCTACATGCACTGTATCGATTGGTCCTACGAATAAGAGTTTAAAGCGAAATCGCAACTTTTCATGAGAAGTTTATATCCAGTATATCTTTAAGACTATTTACCCAATAATTGTGAAACTTCTGCGTTCTGCAACATTTTTAAAAAGCATTAGGTATACAAGCGCCAAAGTGTCACATCGGGTAATATATTAATTATTATTTTAATTATACTAAACTTTCATCACCATCATAATACGAATTTCATTAGTAATGTTCTATTTTACTAATAGTCGTAATTAATTTTCATTAACATTAACTTCTTTCGGCATTCTACTTTAAAATAAAATATTAGACGTTCCACTAAATACAAAAAATAACAAGAGTATAATATAATACTCGTAGAACTCTACTTTTTCCGAGACCAAGGACACTGTGGAATATGAGTCTGTTTATTAATCATTATTAATTTACACACCTATTATTAATTTCAAATGAAAAGCTTTGGTTTTAAATGCATAATTTAATAAGTGGCTTTCTCTTGCAACTATTATTATTCAAATATTTACTTTGATAATTGCAAATAATAATTGATTAAGCAAATAATTAATAATTATGTACTAACATTTCTTATAGTAACCTATACTATATAAAAAGAATGACAAGATCAAAAAAAATCAGAAAAATTTTGAAATCTATTATTTTCTAGCTTTTTTTATTTTATTGATAATAATATAATATTTTTTGTATAAAATTATATATCCAAATTATCCAGCTATAATCGATCTAATGACAGCCAAAGATTTTAATATGTGCGATTTGTACATATTAAGTATACAATATTACTCTTACTCTATAAGAAAATTAGCCTGTTTATATCAGGTATCAGGATCAGGTAAATATGGACTTTCTTATCCATAACAGAAAGTTAATTTCTTATTTAGTTAAAAAAAATGTATACAGCCTTCAATAAAGATAAATTCTAACAAGATTATAACAAAAATGGCAACCTGTATTTTTCCACAAAACCTGTAATACGTGTTAGAAATGTTATTAATTGTTACTAGTATGAGAATATTTAGTTGTCATTATTATTTAGAGTTAAATAAAATACTTTTTTCCGCCAAACTTGTAGAGATGGCTGCTCCAAAAACTGTATTTAGTATTAATTATGAATCTTAAAATAAAGTCAAAACTTATATATAACCTTTAATTTAAATATGTGGAGGTGGAAAAATTGTAAGATATAAGAAGTCTTATTTTGTAAAAGGATAGCATTATATTTTCTAGAGGGAGCTGAATGCCGATAGCTAAAGTGTTATAATGTAAATTCTTTTCACATGAAGTGATTATGTTAATAGGTGATAGGTGAGGTAAAACATAAAAGTGAAATAAATATCGTAAGTACGAACGAGTTTTTTATACCAGCCTTTGATTAGAGGAAAATTCTTACATACGCAGCTGGTTTTAAATTTTTTTGTTATTGTAATCTCATTGCATGATAATACCTCATTCAAAAAAAAAAACGACATATGCCTTAACTTTTCATTTGACTCATGGGGATTTACAGTCTCATGACACGTGTAATTTATGTTAATTAAACAGGTTCTGCTCCCATAGTCTGAATTTTATTAATACTTTTATTTGATTTTACAAAATAGTTTACTTAATCGTTGCTGATATAAGATAATATAAGTCAAACTATTTTAGACGTTTTATTTACAACATTATTACCACTTGTCTGACTTGTACATCGTGAGGAAACCGGCATATCTGAGAAAGCCTATCAAGTTTTCGAAAGACATCTGAAGTCCGCCAACCCGCACTTGGCCAGCGTAGTGGACTATGGCCTGGTCCCCCTCGTATTGAACTGCCCCATTCCCAGCACTTGAACGTTAAAAAGGGATGAATACAATACTACACGTACATAGAGTTCAATATTCGGAATTTTTACATACATTTAAATCAATCTTTAAAAAGTAAAATATAATAGGACAAAATTGATAAATAGATATATGCACTAGTTATTATCATCCAGTTTGGGGTAATGTCATGGACAATACATTAGGGAAACACAGGGCCGTCGCTCACGGTCTCTATTCAACTAATATTATATCGTGTGTATGCTAAACCCGCCTCGTTTCTTGTCAATGCGCAATAAAACTACTATATGGATACGTACAGCTTATGTAGGGTTGTCGACAACTGTTTAGTTCATTATAAGCTATATATAATGCAGTATGCATAGCAGAGCAGAAGTGCCGTGTTTTTAGTAGAGTTTTATATAAACAACGAATAAGGAAGTTTACTGACTTACTGCACAATTAATTACGTATAATTTTTATATTTTATTTAAAATTATCAAGATTATTTCAATGTCCTTTCAAAATTTTAAAGCGTCTGTTTATCATAATGCATTAAGCACAAAACATAATCACAAAATAAAATTATGTCATAAGCTTAACCTGACTTCCGGCTGTTTATTGCTCTCAATGTTTAAAACGTGGTTTAAAAGGCGATGCGGTAGCCCTTATATAATATTATAAATAGTTTTTATATCCTAGTTTATTATAGCGACCTCCGCGGCTTTATTTACATTAATTGCGATGGGACCTAACTCATTATTACAAGTGAGTTCGGAATCTTAGGCTAAGTTTCAGTAAAACGATGTTAGACATGGTGTAAGTCTCATTTCCGTCTAATTTTCAGAAATGCAAGGTAAAAGTAACAAAGCAAACAAGTAGATATTTGCCATCCTTTAACTAAAAGTAGCTTAAAATCCTTATAGTATTCCATTTCTGTCAATAGACCAAACTAATCTTATGCAAAACATAAAAGGAAGTTGACATCTATAAACATCAACAAATAAGTAATGGCGATGGTCAAAAATCAATGTCAATAAACTAATCGTTAATACGTAATATGCTATATTATATAAAAGAACACCTTTAAGTAAACTAGTTAAATTCATAAATAATTTTTAGCTATTTGTGCCGTTTCTGGAATTGGGTATTAACAAAAATGGTGATGAATATATTAAAGCTAATTATGAGAATATACATGTATTTTAATTATGAGAATATAATGTTATCTCATGTATATTGACAATGAATTTAATATTAATATTTATTTAGAAATCAGCGTATCCTTTTGCTTAACATAGCCACGAGAATAATATGTAGTAACGTTTTTGATGTTTGTGGAAAGAACTTTAGTACTAGAGAACTTAAAATCGAATCGAATAGTTTTTTTTTTAAATTCACATTATATACTCCGTATGTCATTAAAAGTGAGAGCGGTTTGGACATCATGTTAGGTAATGTGGACCGTGGCACCAATATTGAAGTTCAATGGTGATAGTATTATGTCTCGTGATCAAGGACACTTGTATCATAAACATCTAAGAATATTTCATTAAGAATTTAAATTTTCATCATTCTGAGTTTCATAAGAGTGCAGTCGTTTGAATAATTGCTTTAATCTCTGATTTCTTATACAGTTTTCTTACTTATTTGTGTTATATTATATACACAATGTATATAATACTAGCGGCTCACCCTCGCTTCGCTCGGGTTCATCTCTAGAAAAGCACAAACAGATCTATCCCACGGAAACCGTTCATTTTTCCGGGATGAAAAGTAACCTGTTGTTTCACCGGCAATATAAAGTATCAGCATGCCAAATTTTACTAAATTAGGTGCGTAAGTTGTTGTGTACTAAGCTGTATAAGTTACTATAGTTTTTTAACTATCCCACGGAAACTTTAATTTTCTGGAACGAAAAGTACCATGCAAAATTTCATTTAAATCGGTTCAATAGTTTCGGAGATTAGCCCGTACATACAAACAAACAGAAAGAGAAACAAAAAAAGTGAAAAAAAATCTGGATTTGTTCTATTTCTCTTCTTTCGGGATGTAAGAAGAGAACTGACTCGGTTTTTAGCATATTTTTATCTAACCTCTACAGTTTTATTATATGTATAAATAGAATAAATAACGTATACTCGTAATAAAACAGTAATATATAATAATAACAAACATCGATATTATCGATAACACATATCGACATGTGTCAATGTCTAACTGGTCTTTGATGAGAGTTCAAATATGTCTGACAGCTCATAGGTATCATTTGTAAACTTCGATCAACAATACTACTAGACGTAAGAAATCCCTCTCGGTAAATATGTATAGGCTTACTTGCAAAGTGAGCTTATATACCTTTCGATTAGTTCACTATGGTGCAATATTTATTTAAAAGTTACAAAAATAATGCACGAAGAAGAAATTTTTCAGACGGAGTGTCTTATTTTCGGTAAATACATGTAGATTAAGACAATATTTTAAGATTTAACCTACGAAATAAAATAAAAATGAAATTTTGAACAATTTTAAATCCGCTAAGAACGTTGGCCCAGGTAGGCCAATAGATGCGGAAATTCTTCGGAGCAAACAGAAACAAAATATAACGATTTAGCTCACAAAGCAACAATGGGAAAAAGTGGTTTGAATTTTTTGATATAAGTTTGATTTTACAATAAAGATAATAAAACTTACGAAATGATTGTAAGTGTATGATAATAATTTGAAGATTTGTGACTTTATTACAAGTTGCTATGGTGTTAATTAGGTTGAAAATAAAACTATTATAAGACTTTGTTTTGGTTCGTTAGTATACAAATGAAGCTGTATAAGTGTATAATCGCGCGGACAAAATTTATTTTTGGTTTTGTATGTAACACGTTATCTAGTAGTACTCGTATTGTTGATCGTAGTTTGTAAATAAACATCCATACTAATATTATAAATGTGAAAGTTGTTGTTTGTTTGTTTGTTTGCTTGCTTGCCCTTCTTTCACATCGAAACGGAGTGACGGATTGGCGTGATTTTTTGTGTGGAGATAGTTGAAGGGCTGGAGAGTGATATAAATCCAAAAAAAAATATGATCAGAATTACTTGAAACTTGGTATAAATGCTCTTCAATAAAATTAAATAAAAACGTGTTTTAGCATTTTTCGGTTAAATAGGGGATGAAAGTTTGTATGAAACCACCTTTTTAGATATTTTTTTGTAGTTTTAGCGCGAGCGAAGCCGCGGGTTCTGCTAGTATTTTATATTATAAAAGTTTTGAAATATGCTAAAACAACTGAAAATATGAAATTATATTAGTTTTTCTTTAGTGATTTACCTTTATCAGGCACGAAATCATAGAGTAGGTAATATGTCAAAATTCATGTTATATGTATTCCGCAATTTTTAACGTCCCACTGCTGGGCACGGGCCTCCCTTCAATACGAAGGGGATCAGGCCATAGTCCACCACGTTGGCCAAGTGCGGGTTGGCAGACTTCACATGTCTTTCGAAAACTTGCTAGGTTCTCTAAGACATGCTGGTTTCCTCACGATATTTTCCTTCACCGTAAGGCAAGTGGTAATAATCTTAGAAATGATTCGCACATGAAAATATCAGAGGTGCGAGACCTGGGATTTGAACCCGCTTCACTCAGTTTCCCAAGCGAGCGCGTTACCACTGGGCTACCACTGCCTGTTATATAATGGCGACTTATTTTACGAATTTTATACATCAAAATTTTATGACGTGATTGTACAATAATTAGTATTTCAATAGTGGCAAAGAACACGAACAATAAATATTCATAAGTTTACGGCACGAGTTCACTAGTTTAAAGATTTGAAATAACACAAAAACAATAACAATTAGCGAGCGCTTCACTTGAAATTTCAACGATTTTTGACGCGTTAATTTGATAAAAATTCCAAAGTTTGTATGTATCACTCATTTAGCATAAAATAAACTGATTTCGTCTTGTAATAAGTGATAAAAGTGCAGCGGGCGAGGTGGTGCCCATAGGCACCAGCGGGGTTTGACGGTAACGCCGGAAGTGGTGCCTACAGGCACCAGCGGGGTTCTAGTGGTTAAGACTCGTCATTTTAGTTTTTAATGAATCTATATACCCTATGAAACTCGCGTTGTCCTGAATCTAACGACACATATACATTCCAACGTCCATGATACAGGTCAAACACATAACCCTTCTTTAGGCTACGCCGCAGTTGGGTAATAACAAAAATTATAATATATTTAATTACAGTTATCAGGTTACACAGGTACAGGTAACAATAATAAAATATGATTAAAAACATGAAAAGAGATAAAAATAAAGTTATAATAAACATTTATCAAATAAAAGTAACTAGATACTTATTGATATCAAATTTAATGATATTCCCTCCACGATCGCGGACATGCCGGCGTTACAGTTAACAATAAATTTCTTAGAAATTTAATTAATTTTTTAGAATTTTTTAAAAACTATTGGAGTAAATATATTTCACTTTTAACTGTTATCTATACATATTATAATAAAATTGTAACTGGAGTCAAATCTGTACATTAAATATTTTTTGGAAAATCTTATTGAAATAGACATTATTATAAATGAATGATAATTATAACATTATAGAATATTTTATTATATCATTAGAATTATAACAATATTCTATATTTTTTATTTTGTGTAAATGATTAAATAAATAATAAATACCAAATTATAAATAATTAATTAAATTAAAAAATAATTTAGAAAAGCTCAAAGGTCATATGAGCTACAAGACATTCATGTTGCGGTTTGGTTGAGTAAGCCACACCACGTTTTGGCAATTTTTAAAAATGCTATCACACGAATAACGTGTTATAAAATTTTATAAATTCTATTCTGTGATCGAATATTGTAAATGTTATTTTTTATCTATAAAAACTACGAGATACTGATGATATCCAGTAACATATTAATAAACTTTAGCTAAAAGTTCATTTGAAAATAAAACGAGGATCCAAAAATAAAAATATTTAATTCAATAGGATAACTAAAGTAAGATTAGACAGTAATAAATATTACACGATAAGTTACAAAATAAAATAAATAAATATAGTATATAGTCCAAAAAGTTAAGAGAAGCGCACAAGCACAAGGTCTCTTATTCGTAATATTAACTATAAAATATGTATGTAATAAAAGGTTAGAGTGCATTTATAACACCGTTTTTCCTATGTATAATCACCAGTGATTTTTATTGTACTGACTGACCATGACGATATTATATATATATATATATATATATATATATATATATATATATATATATATAGAAACTATAATAGTAATATTTGCTTTTACGTGATTTTACCCTCCCAAGCTACAAAAAAAATATATAATCTATACACATAATAAAATTGTAACGAAGCGAGAATCTGTACATCAAATATTTTTTGGAGAATCTTATTGAAATAAACATTATTATCAATACAGAGGGCGAATCTATAGTTTTTAGAATTTTTGTCTGTCTGTTACCACATCAAAGAAAAACTACTGGAGATTTTTTTATGAAATTTCGTATGGTGGTAGCCGGTAATCCGGGTCAACATATAGGATACTTTTTACCGCGGGAAAATATCTTATTTCTGAGAAAAAATACAAAAACTGTACTGTAAGAGTATACTAATATGTAAAACCTAAGAATTTGATTTTTGGCCATCTGAACGCGGGTGAAGCCGCGGGCAATGCTAGTATAAACGATAATAATTAATCATCCAATGAATAGATATCTTTAAAAGATAATTTAAAAAGATACCTATGTAAAACTATACTAATTTTACTAAACGTTGCTATTGAATTCAATTGTCTTCTTAGTAATTTTTTTTTAACGGAACAGTTGAGCACAATAATTTACTTCACTTAGATTGTTATTATAGCATGTTCTGTTACGTGAGAATAATTTTGTTAGCTGTAATGCCTACGAGTACTGTGTTACAATTTTAACCTTTTAGAGGTCTTTCTTTGATAAACGCAATTTTGAATTATTTTTTCCTTCCTATTTCCATTATATAATAATATAATTCTAGGTGTTTGTTTGGTTTATGTTGGCGATATGTTTGGCTCAGTTTGTAGTGATCCTACTTGCTGTGCGGTCGCGGGTTCAATTCCCGCTGAGGACATTCAATGGGGTGATGAGCACGAATGTTTGTACTCCGGTCATGGGTGTTTATATTTATAATATGTATGTATTTAAAGTTATATATGTGTAGTGTATCAACTATCTGGTCTCCATAACACAAGCCTCGTAGCTTACCATGGACTAGATGGTCTTTTTAGTATTATGCGCAATTAAGTAATATTTTCAGTTCACATTTTTTCTTATAAATTTACATTTAATGTATCAGGTCATCTCTATTGGTATTTGATAGTGATTAAATCCAATATAAGAAATCCATTTTAACACCCGACGCAGAAAAGGGGTGTTATAAGTTTTACGTGTCTGTCTGTGTCATCGTAGCTTCTAAACGAATAGACCGCTTTTGATGCGGTTTTCTTGTTTAAATGCTGATATGATCGAGGTAATTCTTAGCTATAATTTATAAAGATTTGTTCAGGCGTTTGATGATCATCAGCTCATTTCCTACTTGACAAAAGGGTCCAACTAACTTTGCCAGATCCGATTGATTTGAGGTGTACTGTTACTTCGGCGGTATTTAGAAGACATGTTAATTGCTGTAGCATCAAATAGTCTGCGCGATGCTCAATTCCTCAGAAACTTGCAGCAGATATAGCGAAAACCAAAAATTAAAATAAATCTGCGAAACAATCCAAAAAGATAGATTATTTATTCTACAGATTAATAAATTACTTTATGCATACAAGATTAAGTAAAGATTTATTAAATTTTAAAATATGAAGTAAAAGACTCGTGCCATATATTCCCTCAACAACAATATACTTCACAAGAATTGTAATAAATATAAAAAAAGTCTTCATGTACCCGTGTAGACTTTTAATAATAAGTAGGTAAAATAAATTTTTATTAAGTAAAATTAATTATTAACAAAATTAATAGTGAAATTAACAAGGATACACATATGAAACTGAATCATACGTTCGCTGGCAAATTGTAACCGTAGAGGGAGGCGGTTCACCCTGACATTCGATAAACTTGACTTGGCTCTTAAGAAATTGACCAAATTGCAGCATACCACTATCAGACGTCGTATTGTAGTCACGCATTTAGCTTTAATAGCCGCGTATATAACTATCGTATGTAAATCAAATGTTGGCAATATAAATTAGAATAACCGTCGATATAAAATTAGAAATCAATTATTTTTGTCTGGTCTTCTCATATTGTCCTTATATTGTTACAGTGAAAATGGAGTTTGTAAAATATATAGTGGATGGCTACCATGATCTGATGGACAATAAAAGTGACCAAAGAGTCAAAGACTGGTTTCTAATGTCTTCACCGTTTCCCACACTAGCTATCTGCCTCACATATGTCTTCATTGTTAAAGTAAGTATGCCGATTATTATATATAAACATTTTTCTAATTATTTTTTTCTATTTAAAAAAGTTTTCGTTTTTTTGTTTACATTTATTTACGAAAAAATAATTATAATTAAATCTATCATCGTCAAGAACGATCACAGTTTATCTTCTTAAATCAGCTCTATCTCATTTCCAACAGGCGTGAGTCAATTAGTTAACAGAAATATTTCGTTTATTTAATGATTTATGCCAATTATTAAAAAAAAAAAAAAATTAAATCATATTACAGATGATTTGTAATTTTACTGTATAATTTTTTTTTAAATTATTTTTACTAGATTCTTGGACCGAAGCTCATGGAAAATAGAAAACCGTTTGAATTGAAGCAAGTTCTCATATGGTACAATCTCTTTCAAGTAGTATTTAGCATCTGGCTGTTTTACGAGGTAATTAGCTGCCATTGTTTACTTATATCTCAGTTACATAATATAATATATTTCTATGCTACTCGGCTATTTTGTGCTAATATGTTTCTATATTAGCTTAGCTTTTTATATTTGTTAATAATTAAATAGACTACGTGTTAAAGGAAAAATCAAAAAACCTTTTCCCTGCTGACTCGCTTAGCAATAAGGGTATAATTTTCATAAAATAAAATAGTTATCGTGCAAAATATATGAAAAAAACTTAATTTTGCTTGCTAATAAAAAAAATGGATCCCTTTTTTATTACAAATTATATTTTCATTTTTCAATCATATAATATGAGCAATGTTAATCGGATGATAAGACGTACGTACTCCCTAAACGCGTTTCTAACATATATTAATAGATGTTTGAAGTTTTTCTTTATATTCATATGTACAATTTTTGCAGAGCATTAAAAGTGGATGGTTCACTACATACAGTTTTCGATGCCAACCAGTGGATTACTCAAGAAGTCCACAAGCAATGCGGGTAAGCTTCTATTATTATATCCGTATAAATATTCATATTTATTATTTAAGTTTAAAAAGCTTATTTGTTTGGCTTTCTATCACGCATCGACGAAGCATCTGATCGACGTGATGTTTTACTTAGAAATAAGTAATTAATAGATTAAAAAGTCATAAGTTTATTTTTATCCCTTTAAGAAAACTATTTATTGTTTAATATCGTTGGATATCAAGTCTGTGTTGAAATATTATTTAAACATGATATAAAAGCTGCGTTGATCGTTTCGCCCAATTCATTTATTTATATTTTATAGTTATTGATAAGTAATAAGTAAACACTAATTATTTAATAATAATGGTCACTAATAAACACAATGTTACAAAGAATTTAATTATATCTAACGTTTCCGTTATAATTAGCTTTTTATACATATGGTTTTTTTTTCGGAGTTAGTTTCGTAATTTCAAGGCAAAATTTCGATCAAGTTTCGTATTATTTTAATTTTAAGTAGCATGAATATATGGAATGTTCATACAACAGTCACCAAAAGGACATTTAATTAAAAAATAAATATCTTACTACAATAACGACAGATATTTAATTTCTTTCTCGCTCAATCATCATATTGATAGTGTTATTTTTTTGTAATCTTCAATATAATTTATTTTGTTTCACTTGCGACTCACCCTCGCTCTGGTCGGGTTTGTCCCTAATTACGTTTTAACGTTTAGTATAGATTTCTCAGAGATTAAATATTGGATAACCAGCTATCATCGTACTTTTCATCAAATTCTGTCCAGTGGTTTTCTCGTGATGCTTTCCCACACTAAGAGATAGACAGATAGACAAAAATTCTAAAAACTATAGATTCGACCTCTGTATCGATAATAATGACTATTTCAATAAGATTTTTCAAAAAATATTTAATGCATACAATACAGATTCGACTCAGTTAGAATTTTATTATATGTGTGTACTAGCGACTCACCCTCGCTTCGCTCGGGTTCGTCCCTACGTTTTAACGTTTAGTATCTATTTCTTAGAGACGAGATATTTTCCCGCTGTAAAAAGTATCCTATATGTTGACCCAGATAACCAGCTATCATCATACCAAATTTCATCAAAATCCCTCTAGTGGTTTTTCCGTGATGCGGTAACAGACAGACACACAGACAAAAAATCTAAAAACTATATATTCGGCCTCTGTATCCATAATAATGTCTATTTCAATAAGATTTTCCAAAAAATATTTAATGTGCAGATAATGTACGGCTTAGTTACAATTTTATTATATGCATAGATTAAGTTCCTACTCTAAGAATGTAAGTTTAATATTTATTTAAAAATTCCACTTATTTTCAAAGTATATTATTTACCCTGTATTTATCAAAGCGAATCCATATCATACGCGTTTTTTAAATAGACAATATAATTAGTTAATTAGTTCCAACGAATTATATTACTCATAACTATAGTGCTTGTTATGTCCTTCCTTGACTTACGTTACATATTACATTTAACATTGAATATTCTTTATTACTTAATAGACATTACTTTATCTTCTAAGGATAACAATTAACATACAATTGAATTATAATTTGCTTTATATAGTAATTACTTACGTGAATTAATCAATATTTTTATCAATCATTATAATAATACGAATCATTTAGCAATCGTATTGCCAGCCCCGTCTCTTACTAGCTTTTTAAAAGTCTAGCCCTACTAATATTTTAAATGCGAATGTTCGTATGTTTGTGACGGATTTAGATGAAATTTAGTATAAAGGCAAACTATAGGCTTCCAGGGACGCAGCCGAGCGAAGTGGCGGTAAGTCGCTAGTATATTCATATGCCATAGTGATGCGCCAGATATCCGTATCTGTATCCACGGTTATCCGAGAGACAAAAAAAAAACTGTATCCGTATCCGTTAACTTTGTAGCGGATCTTGATTGTATCTTTTTTATTTTATTATTATTTTTCATAAAGTGAATGAATATTAAAGTGTAGATAGCAGTGAAACATTTTTTAATAACATTTAAACTATTATTTATTTCTTAAAATCACATATTTGATACATTTGTATTGGACGAGGTGAATATTAGATCATTTATTGTAGTGAGTTACAAACAATCCTTATATCTTTATGGTGTATATAATTATTAAAAAAATAATGAAATATTTGAACATTTAACATAGCTATTTATATGGGCTCCACGGCTTTACATGGACGAGTATCCGTATGTGCGGATGTACATTTTTAAGGATGCGGTACATCCTATGCCCATATAGTTCCATAAACTATTTAACTTATCGCAACGAAAAGTAGTATTTGTCTCAACCTGCATTTAAACAACCTCTAAGCAAAAATCATGTTATCATTTACTCCGTCCTTACTTGAAAGAAGGACAAAGAAATAAAAACGTTTTTATGTGTATAATTATTATACTAAAAACACAAAATTAGTAGGTAGTAAAAAAAGTCTTCATATTTTTGTTGTACGGATTTATTAATTACGAGCATTGCACGCGGTTCCGCCCGCGTTCAGATGGCCTTAAACCATTTTTTTAACATATTAGTATACTCTTACATTGCAGTTTTTGTATTTTATCTCAAAAATAACACATTTTCCGTAAAAAGTATCCTATATGTTGACCCGGATAACCAGCTACCACCATAACGAATTTCATCAAAACCCCTCCAGTGGTTTTTCTGTGATGCGGTAACAGACAGACAGACATAAATTCTAAAAACTATAGATTCGACCTCTGTATCGATAATAATGTTTATTTCAATAAGATTTTCCAAAAAATATTTAACGTACAGATTCGGCTTAGTTACAATTTTATTATATGTATAGATTAATATATTTTATATTAAAATATTTGAGAAATTTTAGTACGTCTGTATTTACATGGTTATTTATTTTCAGACAGTTAACGGCTGTTGGTGGTACTACTTCTCCAAGTTTACGGAATTCTTCGATACGGTGAGTGATAGCAAGATGCATCATACCTATAACTTTTTTTCAAATTATTATCAAATAATTTCTATAGATTATATTATTCATTTTATTTAGTAAAGTTTCTTTTGTTATCGACAAGATAAAAACAAAAATAAGACGTTAGAGAATATTCAATAATACCTAGAACTTATTTTTAGTGTTTACGACTTACCTATTTCCGAATTTCAATGTAATAAATAAATACGGAAGTCAATAAATACCTAAGTTTTTTGTATGTTTATATATGTATGTTACGCGATTTCTTTAACAATTCAAATTGTCAACAATTTTTTTTTTATTGAAAAGGTTTACAATAAGGGTGGTCCAATATATCCTTTTTTGCCATTCCAAAGTAGCTGACGCTATTTGAATTAAATATACTTAATATAAGTCAGCTATTTAACGCAATTATCAAAGAATTTTCTTACGAAAGCAGGAAACTATAATTTTTTTGCCTTATATTTAAAGGGTTAACAAGAATCTAGTTAGCATGTGAATACATCGCTAGGCGTGAGTGGTTAGCTCTTGTAGGCAAAATAAATGTTTTATTAATAAAAATATTTTAATATGAAAATATGTTGCCTTGGAACATTTAGAATACAATACAATTAAATAAATTAAATCTGATGATGATGATTCGATTTTTTTTATTAGTTATGATCCTATAGAAAAAATTAAGCACCTCTCCTCTTCTAACGAATAACAGCTCCTGAAGTAAATATTAATGTACATAATATTATATATATATATATATATACATTGATATATATATTATTGATACTGTAGCAGTGTAGGTAATAACTAATAAGATAATAATATAAGTAAAACGTATTTTTTGAACTATTCGAATTAATTGAATTAAGCTGATATAATTCCTAGTATAATTTAATAAAATATTTCGGTTTAAGATTTTCTTCGTGATGCGCAAGAAAAATGACCATGTGTCGAAGTTGCACGTCATTCATCACGGCATCATGCCCATGTCGGTATGGTTCGGAGTCAAATTTACCCCAGGTAAGAGTTCTTTGATGTATTACTTATAATTTAATTAATATACTTACAATTTAATTAATATACTTATAATTTAATTAAAATAATGTATGGCAAGAAAGGAATAAAATCTATATAGTTTTTTTTTTTAAATAATATGTTATGATTTTGCAATTCTATTCTATTTATTTACCTTTCTAGCAATATTTTTTCTTATTAGGAATTTTCCTTAATTGGAAGCTCTTGGTAACATATTTTATTCAGAAGTAGGTATTTGCTTTACAAATGCAACAAGCCTATGTTTATTATTCATTGTCTGTACATCACTATTCCGTAGGTATTCTATGACATAACATCTTGATGACATATGTAGTATAATTTGCTATCACATCACCATAAATCACATAAATCATATAATTTTAAAGTAAATTTCATCAAATCAGACTATTATAATAATTATGGCTATAATAAATAACTTCAAGGTCAAAACACTAAGGTTTTTTCCCCAGTTTAATAATCATTTTAATCGATTTATATAATAAAATATGACGCAAGTAATTTATAATTCATAACACTCATGGAAAATGATAAAGAGGGTGCTTAACTGAAGGAATAATTATTTACATAAAACACAAGTAAATAATTGCTTGAATTCGATCGTCCTAGTCGTGAGAATTTTTTTTTAACTAGCTCTATACTAGACTTATACTAGTCTAAAGGCTTTACAGATTTGATACGATAAATAAAGGATTTATCACTAAAATCAATAAATTATTATCATAAAAATCTGATTTATAAGGAGTACCCTTCTTTCCTTTTTGCATTTTTTTTACTTCTACCTAAAGTCTAAAGGCTGATTAAGAGGACTAGGAAATGTAAACCCATGTGATAACTTCATAAATATCTAATTAAACTATATTCTCTATTATTATTATTTACTTTTTTTGACATGATGATATGACACGAAAAATCGGAGTTTTATTATCTTTTAAAGAAAAACAAAGGCGTTAGTATGCTTGTCACGATACGTAAACATTGCGGAGGCTTAACTCGTTTATTATGATTTATATCTCATAATAGTATACGACTCTACATTATTCTTTGTTACTTTTCTCGAAGTTTCATAAAAACTTTGCAGGGATTTCACTTTAGCTTTGCCAAATTGGACGCAAACTTATAAACAACGATGTCTTAAATATATAATAAAATTGTAACTAAGCCGAATCTGTACATTAAATATTTTTTGCAAAATCTTATTGAAATATACATTATTATCGATATAAAGGCCCAATCTATAGTTTTTAGAATTTTTGTCTGTCCATCTGTCTGTTACCGCATCACAGAAAAACTACTGTAGGGATTTTGATGAAATTTGGTATGGTGATAGCTGGTTATCCGGGTCAACATATAGGATACTTTTTATCGCGGGAAAATATCTAATTTCTGAGAAAAAATACAAAAACTGCATCGTAAGAGTATACTAATATGTAAATCTAAGAATTTGGTTTTTTGGTCATCTGAACGCGGGCGCAGCCGCGGGCAATGCTATAGTCTGTAATATTTATTATGTTCATTATTGTAACTTCGATATTTAAAAGAACAACTGTTTAGCTTCTCGCCGGCTCTTCTCAGCAGAACTGCTTTCCCAGCCAGTGGTAGCTTCCTTGCGGACTGATTACTGACGCTTTTTAAATTAAATTGACGATTCAAAATTACTTATAAAAAGTCTATTTGAATAGTTTCATTTCATTTCGTAAAATCTACGGATACTTTATACCGCGGTAAAATATCTAATTTCCGAGAAAAAAATACAAAAACAGCATTGTAAGAGTATACAAATATTATGTAAAACCTAAGAATTTGGTTTTTGGTCATCTGAATGAGGGCGGAGCCGCGGGCAATGCTAGTTGTTTAATAAAATACTTTGATTGGTATTTATTTTTTATCTCATTATCAATAATAATAATCCTTATAAAAAAACGTTCGCTATTTAGATACTTATTGGTTTTATACAAAACAGTACATATGTGTCTACTTCCTCTAATTTTATTAGTAGCTTAATATAAAATATTAAAGACGTGACAAAGAAAGTTATATTTAAACAAAATGTTTATGAATAAGGAAAAATAAGGCATTATCATATGTAGGATATAAATTCAAGGCAGGCCACCTGCTAATATATTGAACTTGTGATACCTAATAGGCGTGGCGTAATGAGCCTTCCATAAATAGCCGATTTAGCATACCACGTATAATCTAGATTTATTTTATCTTCTCGTTATATTATTTCCTTGTAAAATATTCGTAATTAATTGAAATATACAAAAGTCTATTTTGCTATTATAAATAGTGATAGACACACAATAACCACTACGAATAAAATTAAACTTGTTACCGCCAGATCAACTCCAAAAGGTGAATAAATCCTTAATTGGCCTGAGTATACGCATATAATCGTATAATAAGATTCCACAAACTGTCCTAGATTTACTGCGTATTACTTTGTTCAAGAATTTCTTGTTGATGGAAATGTGTGGAATTAAGGTATATTGACTCATATGCAGACTATCTATACATATAATAAAATTGTAACTAAGCCGAATCTGTACATTAAATATTTTTTGGAAAATCTTATTGAAACAAACATTAATATCGATGCAAAGGCCGAATCCATAGTTTTTAGAATTTTTGTCTGTCTGTCTGTCACCGCATCACAGAAAAACCACTGGAGGGATTTTGATGAAATTTGGTATGGTGATAGCTGGTTATCCGGGTCAACATATAGGATACTTTTAGCCGCAAGAAAATATCTCATTTCTGAGAAAAATACAAAAACTACATTGTAAGAGTATACTAATATGTAAATCTAAGAATTTGGTTTTTGGTCATCTGAACGCGAGCGCAGCTGCGGGCAATGCTATAGTCTGTAATATTTATTATGTTTATTATTGTAACTTCGATATTTAAAAGAGCAACTGTTTAGCTTCTCGCCTGCTCTTCTCAGCAGAACTGCTTTCCCAGCCAGTGGTAGCTTCCTCGCGGACTGATTACTGACGCTTTTTAAATTAAATTGACGATTCAAAATTACTTATAAAAAGTCTATTTGAATAGTTTCATTTCATTTCGTAAAATCTATTATAATTTACAACTATACGTATTTTTGTATCAAGAATGCCATATAAAGAATGTGTACTAAAATTTCATATCATCTAAAATTAGGTGAATATGTAAATGGACAATAAAACTGATAAAACAGGATATTAAGATTTTTGAGGTATCAGGATTATAGAAAATTTAACTATATAAATTTTTATATTTATACTAATATTATATGTAAATGTGAAAGTGTGTTTGTTTGTTTGTTTGTTTGTTTGTTTGTTTGTTTGTTTGTTTGTTTGTTTGTTTGTTTGTTTGTTTGTTTGTTTGTTTGTTTGTTTGTTTGTTTGTTTGTTTGTTTGTTTGTTTGTTTGTTTGTTTGTTAGTCTTTCTTTCACATCCAAACAGATAACGGATTGGCGTGATTTTTTTGTGTAGAGATAGTTTGGAGAGCTGGAGAGGTACATAGGCTACTTTTTACCGCGGGAGATTTTCTAATCCACCACTGGAAATCACGTTATAATACTATCCAAAAAATATTTATGATCAGAATAACTTAAAACTTGGTATTAATGTTCTTTAATAAAATTAAATAAATATATGTTTTAGTATTTTTTGAAATTTATCCTATAAGAGGGTGAAATAGGGGATGAAAGTTTGTATGAAACTACCTTTTTAATGATTTTTCGTTGTTTTAGCGCGAGCGAAGCCGCGGGTTCTGCTAGTATAGTATATATTAATAACTCAAAAATAAGCAGTGTTTATGTCAAATGCTTTTTGATACAAATACGTATCTTGAACACTATTGTACGATGATGAAAACGATTATTTCAACTGTAGACATTGAATTAGAATTCAGACTCATAGTAATATATTATGTACATATATTAATTATTATATTTTATGTGGTTTGATTTTATCTATCTATAATGGTTACGGCTCTGTGCCTCTATGAAAAAGTAAATCACTTTAAAATATGTTAATAAGTTTTAATTACGGAAAAAAACATCACTTGTTGGCGATCTTTTGTTAAATGATTTGAATTGACGTAATATAATAAAATTTTCTAGAATTTGACGTAGTGTTTGTAGAATTAAGACGCGACGCGGACGGCGCGTCGTAAGTAAACTAATTTGTAGTTATTATTAATGTTTGACCACGACTGGCGTACGAGTTCTTAATCATTTCTAGAACATGTTTTTATAAATAACAATAAATAATAGGTTTATTTATTTGTAGATTTATTGCCTTAAAATTAAAATATATTAATACTCGCGACTCACCCTCGCTTCGCTCGGGTTCGTCCCTAGGTTTGTCGCCATACAAACTTTCTTCCCCATTTTCACCTCTTTCAGGCATGATTTTTGGAATAAAAAGGATCCTATGTCCTTCCCAGGGTCTCAAACTATCTTCTTACCAAATTTCATCAAAATCGGTTCAGTGGATTCATAGAGTACCCCCTACAACAAACTCACAAACTTTACCTCTTTATAATATTAAGTATAGATTATGATACTTTTATGGCACATCGTTCCGCAATGAAACTTTATATTTAAAAGGCCATGAATATTTTAAAATATAAAATATATTTTTTTTATATTCGTTTTATAAAGTTATAACACTAACTGTTTTTGAAAAGAAGTAAATATACATATATAGAAATATTTATTAACTATGTAAAATATAAATTGTTATTTTTGAAACTATCAGTAGAATATAGTTATAGCCTACAGGATACTATTTATGTTAACATTATATATATTCATAAACAAACTTCTGCAACATAATATTCTGTTGCTAAAAAATGCCGGACAAAACAGGTGTGTTTATGTAGCTTGGAAATCAGATTGGTTAAAATGTAAATTTAAATTACTATTTAAATAAAACCATCTTTTCGGATTTATTTGCGAATTTATTTTGTTCTTTGGTTCCCGAGACTGAGGTGTTAAATGTCTCAAAGGCATTATATAGTTGTTACAGACAACCTACCCACAAATTAACAAAACGAATTATTCAAAAAATAGAAAAATGGCACCAATGTACCTTACAATATTTGTTAATTTTATTTTAAAACATTTTTATAATTTTAATTATTTAAATAAAAAAATAATTCTAGAGTGTATTTTGTTTATGCATATAAAAAGGCCGGCAGTGTGTCGATAGATCAGTTGAATTTCTAAACTAAGTGAAGTTTGAGAAGAAGTATGAAAAAGTGATGAAAAGTGGAGTGAAGTTTAGTGAATGTTTATCTAGTGGTGAAAATTAGTGTCCAGTGACTGAGTTTAAACTTTAACCAGAACTGTGTATATACTGCGCGTGTTAGTGAATCTCCATAAGTCACTCTTGTAAAACATCAATAGTGCATAAGACGTGCTTTAATTTCCGATCCCCGAACTCATATAATTTTATGAAAAACCCTTGACAGTTCAAGCAGCAAAACTCTGGAACTCCCTTCCCGAAAATCTATAGGTACTAATATAATAAAGAGGTTAAGTTTGTGAGTTTGTGATATTGTGAGTTTGTGACGTTGTAGGGGGTAATCTCTGGATCTACTGAACCGATTTAGATGAAATTTGGTAAGAAGATAGTTTGAGACCCTAGGGACTTAGGATACTTTTTATCCGGGAAATCATCCCTTAAGGGGTCAAAAATGGGGATGAAAGTTTGTATGGGGAATCCAGCTAGGGAGGAACTCGAGCGAAGCGAGACAACCATCGCTGAAACTGTTTAAATCTCGCTTAAATGAACTTTATCTGAGTCACTCCACATAATTTTCTTATTATATAATAGGTATATTACTTGAAATAGGTGTATGTATGTAATGTATGTATATATATGTATGTTTGTCGATTTGTATATTTGTATAATAATTGATGTTTGTAGTTTATACCTACACCGCACCTCATTTTTTTTTATTCTCACGCTCGAGAGTTTCTGCTAGAGATCAGCTCTTAAAAAGATAAATCATCCTTTGTATACAAAGTATCTGCTTTCTGTTTTATATGTATATTTTGCCTCCGTGGTGTAGTGGCTAGCATGTACGGCTGCACACCCGGAGGTCCTGGGTTCGAGTCCCGGGTCGGGCCAAGTTTAGTTATTGAGTCTTTCTGTATAAGTAAGCCTCAGTAACAGCCCGGAGTTGGGAAGTTGGCGGTGTTTCACCCCCGTGCCTCGGAGAGCACGTAAAGCCGTCGGTCCTGCGCCTTTACTCTCACTGGTCGTGTCGAGCAGTCGTCCCACCGGAATATGAGAGTGATAGGAATAGAGAGTGCACTTGTGTCTGCGCGTACACTTGTGCACTATAATATCTCCTGCGCAGTTGGCTAGTCTCAATGAGATTGGCCGCCGTGGCCGGAATCGGTCGGGAGAACATCATCATCACATCATGTATATTTTGGTGGTACATAAATAAATAAATTTTATTTTTACTACTGTCGAAATATAAATGCAATCGGAAAAGAACATTAATATTTTTACATTGATTACATATCGATTTAGATTGAACAATAAAAAACTTGAAAACGATAGAAATAAGCATGTTAAATAAATAATTCCACTCAAAAAAATATGTTACTAGTTATCATATTATGGGCTCACAATTACAAGGTTCTATGTTACAATTTTAGTATTTATTTAGTTATTAATGTCACAAGGTTTTATGTGTCATTAGCTACAGTTTTGCAAAAACAAACCACTAGTAGCGGTACTTTAACTACAAAAGATTCAATTTTACATAGTTCTATGTTGTTCTTTTTTACGATAACAAAATAACGAAGTTCTATGTAAAAATTACTAAACTTTATTAAACTGAACATAGAACCTTGTAATAGTGAGCCAACGATATTATGAAGCTGTGTACGTTTATTCATAACAAGTTTTTATAAAATTTCTGAGAGAGGTATTTGGTTAATTTACTACACAAGTTTTCTCGCTTATGCCCAAATATTATTTGTATTTCTATCTATAAACTAATTCAGCACATTAAGAACTCGTTATAGTGCTGTGAATGTATTGACGTTACGTGTAATATTCCGTTAGACTTTAATTCCGGTTCGAGCTTCAAACTGATTACAGTATTAATACCGAAGATTTTTTACTTCCTAGTAAATTGAACAGAATCGAATTTTTTTTACGAGATGTATTATGATTCCCCTATATTTTATGATGTCTACTGACGATCATATTACGCAAGCAATCCGACATTATTATATTTTTTTTATTAAATTTTGTTATAAGTGTTATATATATAATATTCTTTATTGCACTAAAAAAGTAATAAAAAAAACATAGAAAATGATGTGAAAAAAGGTGGACTTATCTCTATACGAGATCTCTTCCAGTCAACCCATGTTAAAATAAATCCCATGTATGTGGGAAATAGTGTTAAGTAGCGGGACAGAAAGAGAAAGTGCAAAGAAAAGAAAAGAAAATAAATAAGAATAAGCATAATACGAGTATGTAAAACAAAATGAATACAATATATAAACATACAAATATATGTACACACTATATTTCCATATATAATATATAAGCATAAATACATAAATACAAATATTACTTATAAACAATACATAAACATTAGAGAGAATAAATAAATACCAAAACTACGAGTATATACATACATACATACACATACATACATATACATATATACATAAACATACTTATATTATGACGAAACAGAAAGATATATTTTTCAATTATGAGCTAGAAAATGCTTCTTTAAATTGACTTTGAATGCATCATTAGAAGGGCTCTCCTGTAGGACTTTGGGAAGTTTGTTCCATAACACTGCAGCGTGTACCGAGAATGAGTTTTGGAAAAACTTGGTGTTGCTTCTCGGTATGTCAAGCATCGATGTGATGCATGGCCGCCTAGAACGTGTTGAAGTGGGAAGAAAGTTAAACTTTGAACGAAGGTAAAAGGGAAAATTGAGGTTATGAAGGATATTGAACAGAAATGAAAGAATGTGCATATCATTATATTACCAATAGTGAGAAAATTTCTAGGAATTAGGTATGTTTGAACTTTTTTATCTCATTTACTAAATTATACTCGTATTACACGGTTGTGCGTAAGTGTTAACGCAGGGCCTGACTGAGAAAAATTTATGCTATTTGTTATATTTTGTTACATACTTCCACATAAATACTGCATATCTTAAAATATAAAATGATTAAAATAAAATAACGTTATTTAAGGTATGTCATAATTAACACCGTGCGTTTCAAGTTGTGTTTAATAAAATGTGTGTGATTAAGCTAGAATATTTTCAAAGGGCTATTAGAATTAGTATGATGATAATTGTAATTGAGCATATTTTAAATTGTAACACCTAGAGATTTACGCGAATATTTAACATTTTAAATAAAATTATTACGAGTGTCTCCCGTGACCATGATTGCTGAAAGGATAGTTTTATTTAAAACTAGCATTGCCAGGGGCTCCGCCCGCGTTCAGATGACCAAAAACCAAATTCTTAGGTTTTACATATTAGTATACTCTTATAATGCAGTTTTTGTATTTTTTCTCAGAAAAGAGATATTTTCTCGCGGTAACAAGTATCCTATATGTTGACCTGGATAACCAGCTATCACCATACCAAATTTCATCAAAATCCCTCCAGTGGTTTTTTTGTGTGCAGTAACAGACAGACAGACAGACAAAAATTCTAAAAACTATAGATTCGGCCTCTGTATCGATAATAATGTTTATTTCAATAAGATTTTCCAAAAAATATTTAATGTACAGATTCGGCGTAATTACAATTTTATTATATGTATAGAGGTCACCACCTATTATTACCCAATTCAATTGTTTGAATTCGAATAATAAAGTATACGCCTATTTAGTTTTTATTGTTTATGTATGGATTATATTCATACTGCCATAACTTATCATATATTTTCCTGTCTATCATATTTCCGGTATACAAGTTCACAATCTGTATGCTAATACTCGGGTAATATTACATTATTTTGCAATTCGTGGAAAATACTTTAAAAAAAATGATTAAATCATAAGAAGAACATTGTAATTTAGGATGCGGAATGGTAATTTAATTCCTCTCGAGTATGATCACTACGTACTAATTATGGTACCGGAATTACCGCAAAGCATGAACGATAAACCAAACAGTCTTATACAGGCATTATTATTGATAGGCAGTGGTAGCCCAGTGGTAACGCGCTCGCTTGGGAAACTGAGTGAAGCGGGTTCAAATCCCGGGTCTCGCACCTCTGACATTTTCATGTGCGAATCAATTCGAACATGATTACTACTTGCCTTACAGTGAAGGAAAGCATCGTGAGGAAACCTGCATGTCTAGCACGCACACTAGCAAGTTCTCGAAAGACATGTGAAGTCCGCCAACCCGTACTTGGCCAGTGTGGTGGACTATGGCCTGATCCCCCTCATATTGAAAGGTGGCCCGTGCCCAGCAGTGGGACGTTAAAAAGGGCTGAACACATACATACATTATGTACGAAGAGTTTGAAATATATGTAAAATAGTTAATAATTAATTCATGTAAAAATTGTAACTTACGTTTCCGCAAATAAAATTTTGTACATATAGTGTATGTCGCAGGGAAATTGTAAAAACCCGTGAAATTATAATTATCCGGAGGAATATCAATCGTCTCCTTTTTTACAATATCACGGGGCATTTTTAGTTATGTTATAATCTCCCTAAGCACATTCTGTGAAATTGTAATAATCTTAGTTAAATTATCAATAGTAACAATACCAGGATGTGATGGGAAGCCTCGGTCTGTTTTGATTGGTCCATTCACTGCGATCTGTGAATCAACCAATCAAAACGTTGTTAAAATCAAAAATGTAATTTCGTCTGTAAGAAAGTACGACCCGTCTTAAGATTTTAAAATGTATAGAATCTAGGTAGACTATTTAGTATTTTTTTTTTAATTTGAAGAGATTATTTATTAGTAATTTTTAATTTTCGATTAGGTGATATTGTAAAAAAAGGAGGTGGTTGACTAAACTCCGGGTAATTATAATTTCACTAGTGAAATTATAATTAAACGGATTTTACAATTTTCCTGTAACATATACAGTAAACTTCAAAATGTATTTATGAGGTTACGCCTATAAATTGATCAAAAATCAGAAAGAAAGTCGTTACTATTATCATTGCCAATATTCATCGTATGTATCATGAAAAAATATGTTGGTATTAGCTATATTGAAACTACCTTTTACCCGTGACTTAAACCGCATGGTATGAAAGTCGTTACAAAAGTTTCCCATAATATTATTATATTAAGTTAGTATATTACAAAAATTTATATTACTTATATCACCAAAAATTACTTAATGTTCTCTAAAATAAAACAGCGCTGCTTATTCATTTATTTTTTTCTATAAAAAGAACAAAATCTATTATGTGTATTGTGTAGCCTTCAGTTCAATGTCCTTTGCTATTTTACGCCGACATTCGCACACATCTTAAAATTTAAATTAACGTCTGTGTAAAAAATATACAGCGGTGATGTTATAAATCTTTTATAATATTTAATTACACGTTTTAATAATCATTCATACATATCGTATACATATTTTATAATTTTATTATATTGTTTTGTTTAAAATGTTTTATTTTATATTTTTTTTTCAGGTGGTCATTCCACGTTCTTCGGGATGCTTAACACATTTGTCCACATTATAATGTACTCATACTACTTACTCGCCGCTCTCGGTCCCAAAGTTCAAAAGTACTTGTGGTGGAAGAAATACCTGACGGTTCTGCAAATGGTAATGAATTTATTGATTATATTAAAAATTATATATAGTAAAAATAAATTAAATGTAGGTCTAGTAATTGCATACATCGCTACCCCTGTACTCCGTAAACTATAACAGAAGATTCTTTATAATTTAGTAAAAACTTCCCTGTAATTTCTCTTCCTGATCATGATGATGAATTTTCTAGTAACGTTCGCGGAGCCAACTAATTTTAATTAATTGTTAAGAACCTATCATGGGTTTTTTGATATAAAAATTCATATTGGCTTCCTATTCGCCACGAAAACACATTGTGCTATATAATATTTTCACAACCTTCATCTATACAGTATTTCAAAAAAAAAACAAAGCATGTCTTTGTTATTTGTTGTATTAAGTGCAGAACCATTTTTTTTGTTTTTTGTGGTTCAAGAATGAAAGTGTATAAGTCTTGCAAATTATAAAAAAATAACATTAAAGCGATTTTATTTTAAAATGTCAGGAATTGTTTCTGAGCAGAAAATGTAAGAATGGACCAAAAAAGTATACATACATGTAGATAAATAGTAGTCCATTCGAGTGCCTAAATTTGAAAAACTAATTCGAAAATCAAATTAGGAAACCGTGCCTGTACCGACAGCCCTAGCTATTATTAACAAATATGACATTATCCGAATTTATAATTTGTATCAACCAATTTAACTTATAAAACTTAATGACCGCTAATGCGCTAAAAACGTAATTTATTAGAATATTCTTTCTGAGTATCATGCAATGCACTTGTTAATGTAAATATTTAAAGCTTAATAGCATTACATTTTCAACTCGTTTTTATTAGCTTCACTTGGAACTAACGAACAATGTACTCAAATCTTAAAATTCAATTTTAATCTACTTCGAATTGTTCTTTCGTTCGTGTAGTCCGAATTGAATATACACGTAGTTCGAAAGACAGTACTATAATTTGGAAGCTGATCTGATGATGCAGCCAGAAGGTGAATAGTGGAACTCTTTAGTGGCTACTAGTAAACCCTTCGAATTTAGGTGCATGTTTCGTCTTCATGTGTCCCAAACATTTCAATTCATGAAAAGCATTTTTTAATTTTTAAAAACTATAAAAATTGTAAAGGAACGAACTGAATTCGAAAATGATGAATGATTTATTATGGTGAATGATTTTATTGAATTTTAAATGATTTGACATAATTGACGCTAGATTGCGGTCATGCAAAGATATTTCTAAGGCCGTTTGTAATTAAACGTTCGTCAGCAAGGTTAATAAGACTGTCCATTGCATCACGAACTAAGTAAAAGGGACGTTTCCCGTCGTCCACGTCTAGGTCATTAACACAGTCAAGACGTAAACACTTATAGTCAGATGCAATATCAAAAAGGAAATCAGTTGACTCATTCTCTTTTATAAAGAACCTTCGAGTAAACCATTCTATAACATAAAAAACTATTTAATTTTGATATCTAGAGGCTCGGTTTTTTCCAAGTATGATGTTAATTATTGCTGTTCATGATTTTTTGCACACTACTTTTGATTAGAATTAATAAATTGCTCGTACTCGTATATATAGATATAGAGTATATGGCTATTATTTAAACGATTTGCAAAAATGTAGCTTCAATGCATCCGACAGCGTATCTAATGGGTACCTACCTATAGTCTTAAATATTTAGTACTTTGGTTATATATTGCATGTGAATTGCTTATGATAATTATTTCGTTTTCAAAAATAATAATTACTGTGTTTTATATACATAGGTGAATTAATTATGTATTTTATATATTTACCTGCAGGCTAATTTAAATGATTAACTAAAACGTTGTTTAACGTATATTATTATCGAACAATTGTCATGCCGTTTCGTAGATTTGTAGACAGTGTTAGCCATCACAACTATTATTATCTACGCTTGCCCCAATAATACAAAATTTAAAAAAAACTGAGTCCCTGTAAGGTCTTTTCCAGCGATATACTTTGAAATAATATAAAATACAAGAATGCTTGTTAAATAACAAATTCTCAAATGCTAATACTAAGTTTTCATATTTTTGAACTAGTAAGTTACTTTTATAATATAGTTAGGTGAGTAAGCTACGATTAATATCTCGAGTATCACGTTAGATTTTCCTGTTTTTAACATATTTAAATATTTTATTTTCAATTTTAGGTTCAATTTGTGTTGGTGTTCTTTCACGCCTTCCAGCTGCTCTTCATCGATTGCAACTACCCTCGCGCTTTCGTCTGGTGGATCGGAATGCACGCCGTACTCTTCTACTACCTATTCTCTGATTTCTACAAACAGTCGTACATCAAGAAGGCTCAGGTAATAACTGATAAGCACATATTTTACACATAAGGCAGTGGTAGCCCAGTGGTAACGCGCTCGCTTGGTAAACCGAGTGAAGCGGGTTCAAATCCCGGGTACTCTCGCACCTCTGATATTTTCATGTGCGAATCAATTCGAACATGATTACCACTTGCCTTACGGTGAAGGAAAACATCGTGAGGAAACCTGCATGTCTGAAAAAACCTAGTAAGATTTCGAAAAACATGTGAAGTCCCCCAATCCGTACTTGCCCAGCGTGGTGGACTATGGCCTGATTCCCCTCGTGCTGAAGGGAGGCGTGTACCCAGCAGTGGGACGTTAAAAAGAGCTGAATACATACATACTTTAGAAACACATATTTATACATATTTTAGAAAATGTTGATTTCATTTCATATAATTGTCCTATTCATTACGAAAATTGACTTAATACGTTCAAATACCCATGAGTATTATTCATTATGCTTTTTTTCTGATTCTATCTTTAGACGATTGAATGCTGTTTAGCCAGAACTATAGCATAATAAATACGAAAGTGTCATTGGCATCAATAGAAACAATTGTGACTAAGCCAATTACGTTTTATTCTACTTAAAAATCAGTTACTTTAATCTACAAAAATTGTAATTTATATGAGAAAAACATCTTTTAAAGCTTTAAAAAATGGTTGGGGTAATTCATATTGAACGTAATAAAAGTCTTTGTATATTTGTAACGATACGTATATATAATCCCAATGCTTCATTATATAAACTGTCTTAAAATTAATTTATACATGTTTCTGTCACAGAAACTAGAAGCAAAGAAAAAAGCTGAAGTAGAATTATTGAAGCAAGAACATGAAACCAAAGAAAGGAAGTTATCTCTACTTAATAGCTTTGGCAACGGCTCTGCGCTCGGGGACGTGCGGCAGAGGATGGCGGGAGCCGTCGCATCACAGTGAGCTAGCACAAGTGTACACCACAAACATAAGAAGACTTCAAAGAACAAAATCTCTTTCCATTTTAATATAAATTAGTTTATTCGATTATAAACTGATTTCAGAGACAAACGGACAATAGTTATTCACATTTATATTATATTGAAATAAGTTTTGTTTAATATTGTTCAAGGAATATGGAACTCCATTTCTTGTACCGGACGTTGTTGTGGGGTAGTGAGTGATATGTACACTGAAATAGGACAAATTAAATATAAAGTGAATCTCATTTTCTGAATCGGAAAATTAAGCTCAATTAGTTGCAAGTCTTAGCATAGTTTAGGTTAATATACGGTGCTGTCACAGAAATGTAAATGTAGCTAAAATCATTTCAAAATATATATATTTTAAAGGTTTATACACCTTTAAGTGAAAGCATGCATTGTGTTAGATATTATATAGAGTTATTTAGAAACATTGATAAGATCGTTTTACTGAATGACCAACACAATTTTAACGTGAGCTATTATAGATATTTCTTATTTATCCGTGGTAAATATTAAGTACTTAAGTGAGAGGTACGACTTACGATAGAAGGATAAAAATGAAAATATTTTAAAATTAGACAATAATTATAATTATAATTAATAATTATTAAATATTGTCTATTTCTAACACATTACATACTTATGTATATATAATCAATGAAAAGAAAATGTGATATTATAAAATTATATAAGGAACTTTTCAAGTGTTGATATGATTTAAGCTACATTTTGCTACTTGTAATTTCAAATATTTATCTCTAATGATTATGATTAATTTTCCTCTGTGAATGGTATTCTGGTGTCTAGAGGTTTTTATATTTTTATACTTGCCTTAACTTGCGATAATATTCGATTGTACTTTTGAATTTTACATAATAGGTTTAAAAAATATGGTTTAAATTACGTAAATAATTCTTAATATTTACTTAAATATTCGGAAATGTTATGGTATTATGGTTATTTAAAGGGCTTAATTATGGTACTTTTGTGACTTTCCATATCAGAACAAAAGACTGGTAAATGGGAATATGAAAAAAAAAATTGATTTGTTCATTAATTTATATAATTATTAAAAGTTCTCATTTGTTACATCACTTGTAAAAATTTATACATTTGCACATATGTACGTGTAATTGTACGAAGCTTATACCTATTTATTCGCAACTTACATCGATTTACATAATATATTGTACAATAGAACCTACCTCTTATTTTATAATTCATTATCAACAATTAATCTCTGCCGGTCAATGTCAATGCACGTCTTTAAGTTAAATATTAAGAATGATTTCATTCTTTCATTGGATTTACTGAGAACTCAGTGATGTAATACATAGACTGAATATTACAGACTGGTGTCTACATTATGTTGATAGACTACGTTTTTTAAATGTTCGCACAGATTTATAATTTGCACTGAATGTAATAAAATTATTACAACCCCGTCCACGTTTTAGGTGACCACAAAATTATCTAAGTCACCAATGAATAACAATTTACATTGTGCTATACACTACGGTACCAATATCACGTTACCGCGACCATATTTTATTATATAGATAAACGGTCGCTGTGACAGTGATCTCGGTCGTAGTCGCCTAAAAGGTTTATGCCTACAAATAAGCATAATTCATTTGTTAAAATTGTTAAGTCTGGTTAGCAGAACAACTAGATATAAGCATATATTGCTGTGAATAAATGTAACTGTGTTACATTTTAACACGTGTAAATGATTTTACAATGTTAATATTATAAGATAGTTATTTAAATAAAACTTGACTATCATATTTTATCGTTTCATTAACCTCGAACATATATTATACTGCAGATACCTAGTGTTGCAACATTGCTCACGATTACCTTGTACGTTTTATTAAAAATATATATTTAATTTTTAAACACGAACTTTTGCTTCTTTAAAAGACCCTAAAGAGTAAATAGTGCGTGTCATTTACTTTCAATAACATAATATTGTTATTGAAAGTAAATGAATTGGTTAAAAAAGCGACATATGAAGGAAACGCATTGAAAGTTGCACCATATATACAGAATGCCTTTATTTGGTTAGAAAAAAGTTTTCGACATCTGGAAAGAGTTTTTTGATAAAAGGTCAAAAGAAAATGGATTTTGGCATAAGACTATTCAGGCTAAAAAAAAAATTCATCCATGGATTGACAGGAAGGACCTGTTTGAATAAGAAAGATACATATCTTGCTATGCGCCTTCGCTCTGGACACATTCTATTAAATTTTGCATCTTTAATAAGTAAAATCGCTACACCAAATTGTTTCTAAAGTGGAATTGTAGAAGATGTTTTCAATATATTAACGAGATGAGCCTCAACCGCAAAGCTATTTTATGAATAATCAAATTTTTTTAACGACCTTTTTAACTAACGAATAACGAAACGAAACTAACGAATTTGTTACGTTAGATATGAAATAAAATATTTACCAATCTCCGATTGTTATTGATAGTTTATATTTCACAGATATTTTATTACTATGAGAACCAAAGTTTTTTTTCGAGGCCGAACGCGTGAAACAGAAAATATTTCTGAAAGTATGGACGAACTCACGCTTTAATATAGCAACTTTTTACATTATTGTTTGTCAGTTGCTATAAGTTTAATATATATTTTACATTGTCAATTTAGTATTCTCATTAAAAGTTTTCTAAAATTATACGTCTTTGATACACATTTATTTCATCAATCTCTTATCTCAAAAATCGGTGGCCATTTTTGTAGTGATTCCAATAAAAAATAAAATATGACTATCAAATTAAGACTTAAGTTTAAAGGTGGGTATTAATTTTAACGATTACTTATTTTATCTTTCCGCAAATGTAAACAAGTCCAACGTTCAAATAACTCTTGAATATAAAGCGGAAAGTGAATCGGATTAAGAATTGAATATCTAATTTAAAATCATGACTTTTGATTCTCTATTACGGCGCTAATTGCGTACAATATTTTCCTAGCCTCTTCAGGTGCGTCAAACATTTCTTGCTATATAAACATATATAGATTTTTGTTTAATTCATATTTACACTTATAGGGTTCCGAACACGCAATGAAAAATATAATACTTAAGTAAAGTAGGTTTTTACATAGGTATTAAGTATGATAATGATTTTTGCCAACTTCGCAGGAAGGAGGTGTTATAATGCGCAACTATGTAAGTACTTATATACGCGCGAACGCAAGTGCACTATCTGTTCCTTTTCTCTGTCAAAGTCCGACAGGACGATTCTTCGACACGACCGGTTTCTATGCCGGATTTAAAGTGGAGGATTGTCGGTTTACCGTGCTTGACATGGGGGTGAAACGTCGTCAACTTCCCAACCTCGGACTGTTCCTGGAGCTTTCTTAATAGAAAGATCGTTAAACTTGACCCAAACAAGGATTCGAAACTAGGATCTTCGGATCGGCCGCCGTTTTGTTGTTGTAATTGTTTATTATTATTTTATTATGTATAAAATAAAGCAAAATTTAGTAAATAAATATATAAATATGTATTATACAATTGTATATAGAAGACGAAAATTTAATAAATGAATATAGAATAATCAAATATCGTATATAAAATAATAAACGGCAAAATTTTTATTAATTAGCGTTCTGCGACATCTAGTGACGAATAGAAATAATTATAAATTATTTTCCTCACCGGACAGCAACCGTAAAAATAAGTCTACTAGCGCAATTGCCATAAAATTTTATTTCGGCGCTCAAAATTTTAAACTTATTCGTATAATGATGCTTAAACTTATCTAATTCATTTTCTATGTTAACAAGAAATAAGTATAAAGTCATGACTGTACAGTACATAGGTACTATCTATATTTCTATACAAAGTTTATTGTTCCAAGCCGTGAATCAGCAACACGCTTTTGCTTTGCATCTGCAAGTGGATATGGACGAAAAGTCAAGATAATTTTCTCTGTCTAGTTGTCAGTTTCGCAAGGGAAATCATAGATATGTGTATCTAAAGTTTACGCAAGAATTTATAAGATGAGAAAGGTTCCGTTGGATTTATCAATTCCCAACATTAAAAAAGGACTATTTCGCTCAAATTCGTGGAACCGTTCCTTAACGTGAAGAAGTACACACCAACACTACATTCACTTATAAACTTTCGCATTTATATTAGTGCGTATGTGCTCACAAAAAATTGTAATATATTTTATATAAATAATAGTCCTTAAACATATCTCTTGATGTTGACATCAACAGGGCTCAAAAACACGTTCAATTTATAAACCGGTTTTGGCCATTGACCTCAAACCGAAAGGCATTTTGGTTTAAGGTTTCAGTTACGTTCTTTAATCGATTAAAATCCCTCTACTTAACACTATTTCCCAGATACATGGGTTGACTGGAAGAGATTTCTTATAGAAATAAGTCCACCTTTGTCCACATCACTTTCAATGTATTTTTTATGACTACTTTTTTGTGCAATAAAGAATTATTGTATTAAAACCCGGAGAGCGGGTTTTCACAATTAAATTTCATGATCAAAATTAAACTGTTAAAATGAGTTTTTATGCGTTTACATTCTTTGCAATTCCTGAATTGCTTAATAAAGGGATATATGTACGTTTCTTACTGATAAATGGATTTCCCCGTTTAGTTAGTTATCAAAACCGAGATCCAATCTGTCTCTAAGTAGAACCGTTAACCATTTTATTTCGGTTTACTAAATCGTTCGTTCTTATAAACCGGTTGAAGAACGAGCGATGAATTAGCGATGAATGAGCGATGATTATAATACCGAAACAAACCGATTTCTGTTTAACCGGTTTCAAGACCTAACACCAAGTATCTATCTTTTTTTTCTTTCTTCTGTAAAACTCTTTATTGCACCCCTTCCCTATCTTTTTTTCTCTCTATCCAAAGGTTGCCTGGGAAAGATCGCTGCGTTTAATATAAACATATGTAGGTACATATATGTCACGTTTTGTGGAGTGCAATAACAGTGCTTTTAAGTTTCTATCGCCAGGCTCAAAGGCTAAAACTGAAGATTTTTTGCACAAAGTGAATATATATTTCTACTTAGCCTTTGTTAAAAAGAAGCGCCTGTCGATAGAAGACAAGCAAATCAGTAAGTTAGCTTTTTTACTGTAAAATTGTTTATGTGTATTCCCTATCTCTGTATGTAGCTTTTCTTCTATTATATTATTATGCGCAATGTGTTCAAGTTCTATTTAGTTCTTGTTTGTTATTCACGGGACTCGGCCAGCACCGGGTAATTTCTTTGCATTTTTTTTATTTTTCTTTTATCTAGTACCCAAGGTTACTTAATATTAGGTATTTTCAAACGCTTTTGGAAGATTAATATCTGCTATTATAAATAGGAATGTTGATGTGCGTGTGCGAGTAAGTTTGTTACTCCTTCATACTGTAACCAATGGACGGATTTGAATGAAATTTAGTATACAGATAAAGTATGATTTGGAGTGAGATATATTACGTAGGTACTACTTCTATATATAATTATAATAAACTTGTAACCAAGCCGAATCTGTACATTAGATATTTTTTGGAAAATCCTATTGAAATAAACATTATTATCGATACAGAGGCAGAATCTATGGTTTTTAGAATTTTTGTCTGTCTGTCTGTTACCGCATCACAGGAAAACCACTGGAGGGATTTGGTATGGTGATAGCTGGTTATTCCGGTCAACATATAGGATACTTTTTACCGCGGGAAAATATCTCATTTCTGAGAAAAAATACAAAAACTGCATAGTAAGAGTATACTATGTAAAACCTAAGAATTTGGTTTTAGGTCATCGAACGCTGGCGGAGCGGCGCGCAATGCTAGTGTAGATATAAATTATTAGTAAATTTTTACTCATTTCTTTCATTTTTATCATTTTAAATATAATATATGTATAGGTTTCATTGTTATTATTATTTTACCTTAGAAGTATCTCAGTTATAATTACTAGATTTGCAAAAATAATGTGAACACATTTTTTACTAGAAAACTTTATTTACAAAGAAATATTTCACAATTTTTGAGTGTCACCCTATATTATGTTGTACTTAAAGACAAAAAATATTTTCCTTTTATAATATAAATTAAAGAACGTATTATGATTATCCAATACTCTGATATTATATACATTAAATTTGATTTCATAAGTACAATATATTTAAGAAAAATATATTTACTTATTACTTTTATTAAATCCGTTAGTTCCACTTAAAATGTCTAATAATTGGATCATAGTATAAATATATTTTTGATGGTAATATTTTAATGATAAAATAAGGGACTTAAGCTAAATACTAAAAGCAATAACTTATTAACTAATGAAGTACGAACATCCACAAATGTATCACAAAATAATTTAAAATAACATTACAATCAAAAAGCCCCTTTAGATTACATTATTATTGTGTCCATATTGAGTGTGTATAATAGAAATGTACTTTACATCCGTTATAGGGAAAATTTCGAAAAAACCGGCCAAGCGCGAGTCGGACTCGCGCACGAAGGGTTCCGTACTATTATCTATAAAAACAGCAAAAAATCATGTCTGTTGTTGGGAGACCCCTTAAATATTTATTTTATTCTGTTTTTTAGTAATTATTGTTATAGCGGCAACAGAAATACATCATCTGTGAAAAATTCAACTGTCTAACTATCACGGTTCATGGGATACAGCCTGATGACATACGGACAGACAGACAGACGGACGGACAGCGGAGTCTTAGTTATAGGGTCCCGTTTTACCTTTTGGGTACGGAACCCTAAAAATCAGTCAATTAAATAAATTATTAAGTACTCGTAATTTAAAATTATTATCTAAAGAGGCGACTAACGTAATGGCAGTGGTATATTATTATAATAAAATTCTTATAGCTTAGTTTTAGTTCTACCGAATTCTTCTATATGATCATATTCTGAAAATCCTGGATCGGAATCATAATAAGCATAGTCGTAACTTGTATCTTCCTTAATATTGCTTGGCTTTGAGAAATGAGGAGGTCGAGTAGATCGAGATAATTGAGATGAGGGAAGTGACGTTGGTGGCACAGTTTCTCGAGGTTGGAATCGTTCAGTAGTTCTAGGAACTGATGTGCTGGTAGCTCTTGCTGGGGGGAAAGTGTAAGCTTGCGCAGAAGGTGATTCATATGGCCGGGATGTAGTTGTGTATGTTTGATAGTAATCAAATGTTCTTTGCGTTGGTTGTTCAGTCTGCCTAAATGTAGTTGAGTAATATTCAGGTGCAGGTGTGGAAGATGGTGTTGAAGCAGGTCTAAAAGGTCGTGGAACGGCTGCTTTATTGTTATATTGCTTCTGGGAAAGCTTTTTGTTATGTTTTTGTTCTTCGGGTAATCTATTTCCACTAGCAGCAATATTTAAAGAATGAGCTCCTGAAAGCAACTCTGATTCACGTTCGTACAACTCTGGTCTATATTGACCGTCGTCCTCACCCTGAGGTGGTCGATATTGTCCATCGTCTTCTATACTTTCCGCATAGTTCGAAGATTGCGTATTAAAACCTATATTAGTATTATATGCTACTGTATTTAAATTGGATGGTGGATCAACACGGGTGGTAGTATATATAGTGGTAGTAGGAGGAGTTGTTGTGGGATTATTAAAATAACTCTGTTTAGCGGCAGGAAATGAACCAAAGTTATTTTTCTCTGGTTCATATGAAACGCTATTAAAATTTCTATAGTTTGCTGAAGTACTTGTTCCACGTACAGCATTATAGTCAGCGGTAGATGTTGTGAAACCTTTGTTGTTATTGTTTCTGATTCGAGAAAAATCTGATTCTCTTGGAGTGTCTGATTGTACGCTAAAGCTATTTCTTACCTTAAATGGGCGATTATCATTATTTTTACTGAAATCAGTAGCTGTTTGAGTGTCATAGTTATATACTTCAACAAGACCTTCCTTCTTTGTCGCAGGAGCTTGAGTTGTTTGAGAGAATGGAGTCGGACTGGGTTTACTTTGGAAGTATTTATTGTTGTTCGGTTTTGGAGTGACTTTACTTACTTCTACGTACTCATCCCTATATTGCGCGGGAACATTAACAGTTGTAGGATTTACTTTAGTCTGTGGGAGATTTTTGCGATTAAAATTTTGTGATTGTTCAGAGAAAGCTTGAGGGGGGAAAGTTTGAGCAGGTGTAGTTGGAGGGGAGGTCGGATTTTGAACTGGACGTTTTCTAACAAGTTTACGTTTCGAATGGTCATACTGTGCGGGATCTGATGCTTGTGGGGGAGATGAGGAAGGAGGAATAGTATTTTGTGTAGTTATATAAGGAATACGTGTCGTAGGTGCGCGTGTTGTAGGTATACGCCTGAAAGATTGTCTGGTCGCTGAGTTATATGCTGGTGACTGAGTTTGCACTACTGGTTCATCACGTCCCCTATCACGTTGTCCAGTGAAAAAGTCGGAAGAATGTGCTGCTCGTAGATCGGACCCGCCACCATTAGTATTTTGTGAAAGACGTTGATCACCAGTTTCAGCTCTCTGAAGATTAAATTCAGCTTCCTCTTCTCGATTTCCAGAAGACGATACTTTCTTGGTGTCGAATCCTGTATATTTAAAACATCAATTAGTATTAATTTCTATGCTATTGTCCAAGCTCTAGGTAAATAATTCTAAAAATAATCAATTTGTACTGATTATAGAGTATAAGTTTTATAGGCACAAGCGCTACATATAATAAGCGTTCATGTAAAGCTTTAGTTACTTTGCTGGAAGTTATCACATAGGCGCCACTTATTACTTTCAATATTATAACACATATTGTTCTGTTTTTCTGCTCTTAAAGCACCAATTAATAGCCTTATTAATATAATGCCTTTATTTTAATAATTTTGACATATTTTATATATAATTATTATATTTAATATACAAAGCGCCTTTTCCTATTCTATTTCGCTAACTACCAACACATATATCCTAAATGACTTACAGCAGAACCACGGACATGAACTTGTCATTAAACTGTATGTCTGAAAACACTCATTTTAACAACATATTTATCATATATAAAAATCTAATAAGAAAAATGGAATTTGCTTAAAACATAAGCTTATTTGTAAGTGTTGTTAGTTGCAAAGCGAGCTCACCAGATCCGATCTTGTAGAGATCAAACTGACCATCGTAGATATCGGCAGGACAAGCGAGAGGATCGTCGTCTCCCCAGTCAGTGCACGTTTGTGCTTCTTGATGGAACAAAGTACCGGGAGGACAGAAAAACCTGAAGTCACGGATGCCACCTCCAGCCACTCTCACACAGACGTGGAACGCTTTACATCCAGATTTTGCGTCAGCATAATACGCTCCTAGGATGCGTCCCCGACAGTTAAATCTTTCAGCTCCCCCTATAATAAAATATAAATCTATTAGTAATTGAAATATATTACCCAAAACCATAATTTTGTTAAATCCTAAGATTAACTGACTGAATACTTGAAAAAATATGAAATGAGTGATTCTCATGGAATTATATGGACTCCATCGTACTTAGATTTACCCAAATTTTATTCAAGTTTTACCCAAGTTTACCCAAATTTTACTGGAAAATATTAAAAATGTGGTAATTCACAGTTTACAGTAACATATTGAACGTTTTTAAAAATTCAAGTATTAGATTGCCATGGAAAAAAATTACATCCAACAATACAGATAAATTATAAGTTAAGTCATAACAAGTGGATGTTCTTATGTACTAAAATGTTAGGTAAAATATGGATAGGTCAAACGGCACATTACTATCGTCTTACATTGAGGTCGATTACGTAATCAAAATGAATTTAATGTTTACCCAACTATAGTACGTAAATTGTTAAATAATTGAATTTTATTTCATCTAATTCTCTGTTATAATGTTTATGTTTATTAGAACGAATTGACTTTAAATACACAATATAACGTAACATTTCATACTATTAATATAAGGCCAAAATAATGTAAAATAATATTTTCATTCATTATACATGAAAAAATTAAACACAAATTATAAATTAAAAAACGTGTCATTGAGTAAGAGCGTATTTTTGTAACATATTCATGATGAATGGATTGAAGTGAATTTAGTATATATATGTACCTATCTTTTATCCTGCATAATCCAAACAATATTTTTCCCGACATATGTATGAGCAAAGTCGAAGATAGTAAATAGTGTATTTTAAATACATTAATTGTTATTTGTACTTCACAAACATTTTTTAACATTTTTAATTAGTAGCATAAGTTGCATAACATACCTATTTAATATAATAAATAGGTGTCGCAGCGTTTTAAACAAAAAATTTGCATTTTTATACATATATAATGTTTTTACATAATTTAAACTGTTAGTAATTAATTATTTAGGTCACGAGAACATCGTTTCACTATTTTAGTATAAATGCTATATTCTATTTAAGGCTATGAAATAATTAAAGTAAAGCGACTTACATATTTACGTCTTTTTAAAGAAAAAAGGAAATCGCATACCTACACGCGCTATCAATATTAATTCATTATGAGAATGTTTGGCAAATAATAAATAAAATATCTTATCGTTTAGTTGTATTTATAATTATTTAACCATAATTTATGTGAATACAAGGCCTTAATGTCTGTGTCTGTAAAACCACAAATTATACGGTAAGTTAGACAGTGTCAAGCTGTCAACAACTCTACAGTAGCAACAAACCGTTGCCAAACTATTGCTCCACTTTGTTCACACGAACTGTGTTGTATTATTATTACTGTATTTCTAGCATATCTCCTTACACTTTGTTAATGAAAATAATCAGATAAATCACCTTTATGACCAAAAAAATCAACATCCCAAAGGCTTACGTAATTTGCTTAGATAAAAATGTCAATTAAGTTAAATATGACAATATAATTATTCAGATGTAATCATCATGTCATATCTGTTTAATGTTTGATATATTAATTTGTTTGTCTACATATGCTACTTCCTATCGAGAGGAGCTTGAAGGTCCAGGAAAGAATAGAGAAATATGAACGATGCCCTTCAGTAATCATGACTTTTATATTTTTCGTAAAGTGGAGAATATTTTACATAACAATTAACTTCTCATGATATTTCATATATTCATATGGAACTATATATGTACATATAGAGTTGAGCATTTTTATATTTAAAAGGACAAAACAATAAAAAAAATAATTTATTAAAATATAATTCACGTAAAATCATTTTAGCTATCGCAAAAATTCGTAAGATAATCGTGGTCATTTGTTGGTTGCATCACGTAGGTCGGGTGAATGCATGGCGAGTCGGAGGTTAAGCGAGATTCCCATGAGTGGGGCGATTGTGCAATACACCACTAAGGTGCGATCTTCTTTGAAAGGTCGTTGCTTGTGACGCAAATATAAAAGTACTATCTAAAAATAGCACTATTCAATTTTGATCCCATTAGTTCTATCTATATTAATTCATTTACGAGTAATGGTATAAAATACGAGAATTGATAATTAAATGTTTGTTACGTTTCTTAATATGCTATAATTCATCATGATTTTTCTAATTTATTTATTAATAACTAGCATTGGCCGCTGCTCCGCCCGCGTTCAGATGACCAAAAACCAAATTTTTTGATTTACACATGAGTATACTCTTACATTGCAGACAGGCAGATAGACAAAAATTCAAAAAACTATAGATTCGGCCTCTGTATCAATATTAAAGTCTATTTCAATAAGATTTTCCAAAAAAATACTTAATGACAGATTCGGCTAAATTTCCAATTTTATTATATGTATAGATATATTGTATGTTACTGTATTTTTGAATGATTAGTTTAGAAACTATTTAATTACTTATAAATACAAATTTGGCTAGCATGTGAAAATGCTGAAACAGGTAGTGAAAACTTCCGTCCGCAACACTATACGCTATACGGAACTAAATTTTGCGTTAACATTACAACTGTTTAGTTTTTAAGTCGTACATTTAAAATGATTAATTAGTTTGTGTTTGTGTTTGTTTTGTTTTAAGAACTATAACGCGTGTTTATTATTTGCTCTATTATACTGTCTTTTAATTGTAAGCGTAAAAAGGAATTGACATGAAATAGAAAAGATTGGTATTAATATCCAGTATTTCTTATGTTGATTTAAACTCAACATTCCTTTTTTACACACAAAATCTTCTCTGTCCTTATTATGATTTTTTTTCATAAAGTTATTTTATGGGCCCAAGAGAGAGTTGTTACTGGAACTTCAGTAGTAGTATCAACAATTATTTATACAAAAGTACAATCTCGGCGTGACCGCGGACACGCCGGCGTTACAGTTAACAATAGATTTCTTAGAAATTTAATTTTATTTCTTAGAAATTTACCTGGAGGTTTTAAAGCTATGTATAAGCTAGCAACGCATCAATATTTATGCTAATTTATTGACATGCTTCATACTACCACGATCAAATCACGACTTAGAGGATAATGACATAACTTATTGTTATGATGATTTAGCAACTATAAACAATTCATTGTCAAAACTCTGCCTGTCAATATTTCATAATTCACGGACGCTGCAACTACTTCCATGGCACTTTCTTTTTCTATTCACGTAACAAAATTTCTCACGCTTTGATGACCGCGCATGTAATTGTTTTTGTTTAACACATTATTATATCAATATGTTGACTTTAGAACATCATTGTTTAACTTGTCTAAATGTCAAAATGTGTAATATTAGTTTTAGTTTTCCAATCCGTGAGGAGAATATTTTAAAATAAATAGAGATGGTATCTGTTAAAATTTTAAGTACGGTAAAGTACGAAAAGAAAGCGGAGGTGCTATTTATACTTACTTAAAAGTATATTATTTCAAATTAACAACTTCAAATAGAGGATGCTAAAATCTAAACAACCGTCAAAAGAGTCGTCTGACGATTTCTGTCCCCGCTAATCTCTAGAATGTCTAAATTGATTTAAATGGAATTTTATCTGGTGGATAGAGGAATCAGTCATAAATTATATTATATTCTACATTTTCTCCCGGGAGAAAGAAAGATGGAAAGAAGAAAGATGAAAGAGAGGAAAAAAATATATGACAAAAAGTTTAGCGAGCCCAAAATCAAAGCAAAGGAAGGTCGCTTTTTTATAAATTTACTGCGTTGTAAAAATTTTATGTAGTAGACAGTTTAAATTAAAACAATATCCGCTTTATGGCAAGCTTTCCATATTATCCAATATCTCTTTAGCTTATAAAATTACAATTTAATGAGCTTCCGTTAAGTAGTAACGCCACCAGCTAGTATGAAATTTAAGAGTAGTATTGAAAAGTGTCTAAGTGAATGCAATATTGGACAAAAGTAGACTCGTGCATTGTTTTAGGTATACGAGGCACATTGTTTTGGATGCGCATCGAAGCCTTGGAACACATCCGTTCTCCGGCCGTCACGCCGCCCTAGTTTTTAAGAAGGGAGTCGTGAGAAAACCACTTATGTAAATCCGGGGAATCGATTATCGCGACGTGCGATAGTTTGCGACTAACATCGCGTCGTACGAATGGAAAGTGCATTAGACTTGCGTAACTAGGCGCTTGCAATGCACCTCTCTAAGACATGCAGATGCACCGAACGTAAGGACTCGTGCACAATCTTGCACAAGATTGTAACCTTTATACAGTATATATTTTGAGTCTAATTTACTTTATTTAATATTAGGTTACACAATCTGGAGAACCGCTATTTCGGCTGACTGTAAACATGATTAAGATGCGCATTAAATTGACGAGAGCTTTATGACATCTTCACGATATAATCTCACGACGCACTAATAATGGAATAATTTGTTCAGTCAAGCTAATGCAAGTCATTACTGGTTATTACCTATTATTTGCTGAGCTATTATATTGCTTTTTATCAATTGTGTTATATATTATAATTTTCTGTTATATATTTTAAATTTTTCGTCTGTTTACTTTTTTACGGTCAAACTGCTAAGCATAAATATAAATTTATTATTACTCATAGACTTGTGTAATATTCTGTGTATGCTAAAAAAACTGAAGGTCCCACAAGACAATAAATATAATAGATTTCGAAATTTATATTTTCTTCTCTGTCCTTATACTTTTAAATGCAACCTTTTTCGTTTGTACAACATTTTTTGAAACTTTTTCCAAATCCATTTCACGCCTTAGTCGTCCTTTCTTAGGTTTTAACAACAATAAAGTTTAATAGAATAGAATAATTAGAAAAAAAAACTAACTTCTAGATCATAACAAGTACTTATAGGGAAAAATGCATTTTACTTCTTTAACTATAATACTATAACTTAAGGGAGCACCGAGCTTTTGGCACTAATTGATATTTTAGTAGGACGAAATGGAGGAGGGGGAGGAGGGGGGTTCTTGGGCTAGGATGGACGAAACGGTATTATTAAAATAAATACACATGTTGAAAATGTAAAGTATATACGTTATAGAAAACGTATAGTTTTGTTATTATTAAAAAACTGATGAACTTCCTTGAATCATTTACGCCGCACTAAGGGTTAATTTTGTTTTTTGAGAGATAATTTTGGATTTCTTTTCTATCGAGGAAACTACAAGTTATCGTGTTTTCAAAATTGTGTGATTTATAGAATAAATCCTAAAATATCCTACATATTAATTGCATAATTAAAGTTTTAGTAATAACAATACAGCAAGAGATCAAACGTAATTATTACGTTTCGCTGCCTCGGTGCGCCCTTAACAAAACAAAAAAAAATTATATAAAAAGCGATACTACTTTCGGTATATTCAAACAATGCATAATTATTTCCTTGTTTCTAAAGCAATTCTCACGCGCCCGGACGTCCTGCACAGAATAATCAGATGCGCGCAACCGCACTAACACAATTACCTATTTCCTCACGGTTCCTGAACACTAAAATAATGCTTTAAAAATAACACTTTAGTTATCACGTTCACTATTGAATATCACTGAAACTTACCGAGTATTGGAAGTATTGCGAGCACGATCCACATGGGAGACATGTTGCCGCGAGAAACGTCGCGTAGGCACTGATGTCTGCGCGTGCGCCGCCCGCCCGCTTGGAAGGGGTCTGAAAGCTCGCCGACTCGCCTGCCCGCCCGAAAACGCAGAAAGGTTACGTTGGTCATCATTGATGTATGGTCAACGTGCAAGATATTAAACTGATTTTGTTATTTACAACTTTTTTATTCATTATTGAACGTTTGAGGCCTTCACTCCTAAATACCTAATTTGATAACATAATTTATAAAGAAAAATATAAATTAAAGAACGATTTATTTAACCCATTTGCTCGTAGTAATACATATCTGTTACTTTTATGTTATACATTTTAATACTGCAAATCTTACCAGATAATATCTCATCTTTAAGAAAATATCTAATCGTGATAATGCCATCTTGTTAAGCAAACAATGTGCGCACACGACTCATGTAAGAGTTGTGCAAATAGAATGTAAACGTGAGGTACATCGACAAACCCACATGCAAATTCGTGCAATTTTACGTCTTGTTTAGCGCATTATATTATATTCGGCCTAAATTTTCTCTAATATCTGAATATTTGTCACTAAGACTAGGAAAAGAATTTACTGCAATGAGAAACCTTTAGGTGTTCGCTGTGTATTCTGTTTTCATTAAAGTTATTGAGTGTTAAAAATTATATAATTACAAAATTTTCTTGTCATACAATAGGATATTATTCATTCTACGAGGGATATTTATGAATCGTGCTAATGCCTATATATAGAGCAATACACAAATTACAAAATCTATGCCGAATTGAGATTATATAACTAATCACGATTTTATTGTAGTAGTTAGTACGTTTATTAGTTATCGTTTTTTATCGTATTTGATCCCTTTCATTATTATTGTCTTGTTGAAAATATCCAGCAATATTAAAAAACATAGCACATATACTAGCAGAAATTACTTAAAGGCACAGATCTCTTGTACATGAAAAAAATACTTCCGTATGCGGCAATAACTGCTTATAATTCTGGAGGTCGCAAGTTCCACTAAAGTACGTTAAAATCATCTAATAACTCTGTAAGATTTGTTTATTTTTACAAGTATTAACTTAAGAAACTTATTCATCGTTTTACTTACAGGTAGAGTCTCGTTATGGTCAATAAAGAAGCCTAACTTCAGAAATTTAAATATACTTATTATTTAAATCCAAAATATATATGCAATGAGTTTTTTACATATATTATCCATACCTAATAATATAAATGTGAAAGTGTGTTTGGTTGTTTGTTTGTCCTTCTTTCACGTCAAAACGGAGTGACGGATTGGCGTGATTTTTTGTGTGAAGATAGTTGAAGGGCTAGAGAGTGACATTGGCTACTTTTTACCGCGGGATATTACCTAATTCCCACGGAAAAACACGTTATAATACAATCCAAAAAAAATATTTATGATCAGAATTACTTGAAACTTGGTATTAATGCTCTTCAATAAAATTAAATAAGCATCTGTTTTAGCATTTTTTGAAATTCATCCTATAAGAGGGTAAAATAGGGGATGAAAATTTGTATGAAACTACCGTTTTAGATTTTTTGTAATTTAAGCGCGAGCGAAGCCGCGGGTTTTGCTAGTATATATAATTATATAATAATCATTCGTGTACTATGACTTTATGTACTATGAGTATGTTTTATACACACATTTAAGTACTACTGTAAACGTGAGATATAAAAGGTCGTAAGCGTCGTGAAAGGGCACGCAGTTTGCTCATCATTATATATGGAATATATCGAATGAATTCAGAAACAATATTAGTATCACTGCCATTGACATGATGCTATTTACATATATACTGTTATAGAGGTAGAGTTTGTTCGTTCAATATACTTGAGAATATTTGAGTTTTTTTTAATAGTATATATATTACAACTTACGGCCTATCAGTATCAACTATCTATGATACGAGGGCCTCGAGATACAACTCTAAGATAATTAATGAAACTGTATTTCTTTACCAGTGAAAAATAATAGATAGTAATATTCGATACCTGCATGCATTTCGTTTTAAAAGACCAATTTTTAGGAGATAAATGAAATGAATGAGAAAAAAATTAGTTCGACCTACATTTGACCAACTACGCTAAATATGTAGTTAATTACTAGATCCTTATTCATCTTGTTCCCATCATTTTATGTAGTTCCCTTATTATGCAGTTGAGTGGTTTATTTTTATAATTAATTTCTATTATATAAAAAAAAAATATTATTTTCCAAAATCCTAGAATGAATCATGACATAAAATTCAATGGTATTCGTACTTACTCAATGTATCGCCTACTTCGAAAACTAGTTGCATTCACGTAATCGGAATTTCTATTGTTATCCGAATAAAACAGACACAGCTATAATACATATATTTTGTTTCTATGAATAGTATTCTAATGACTTTGTCATTATGTTCATCACAGATAACTGTGAATACATATAAATGTAATGACTTATTTTAAAAATTTAAATTGTATATTGCCTTACCATACAATAAAGTTACTATGCCATAAAGTCATTTTTGTCGCTTATTCATGCCACTGTATTCATAGTAGAAATTATTACACATTTTATCTCTTTTAACTCAACAAATTTAAAGATAATATAATTGATTCTAGACACGCACACTTTTTATTCTATAAAAACTATCAGAACGTACATAAGTACTACAGAAAATAATGTATTTAATTAATTATAAGCAAAACCTTTCTTCTTAAATTTTAAATCTTTCTTATTTTAAACATACGTAACAGTTATATGGCACTTAACGCATTACGAGTGCGTTATTTAAATTTCTCATATTCCTAGTTTCATAACTTTTCCGCATTCATGTTGCAGTACGTCCGACACGGTTTCCAAAGCGTGTTTTCAACCAATGCTAAATAGTATATTTATTAAAGAATGGCAATAATATATCCATATTTGAATTTGAATATTCAATTTTTATGCATTACCCTGGCTGTCTTACAATAGATAATGTTTTAGATTGCATGTACGTTATATAAATGTACAATATATATATACATATCGACGACACGTTTGGCTCAGTTTGTAGTGGCCCTACTTTCTGTGCCAGCGGTCGCGAGTTCGAGTCCCGCTGGAGGCATTCATTTGTGTGATGACGAAGTTTTGTACTCCAGTCATGGGTGTTTATATTTATAATATGTATGTATTTAAAGTTATATATGTAATGTATCAACTATCCGGTATCCATAACACATGCCTCGTAGCTTACCATGGAACTAGATGGTGCTGTGTGTTTATGTCACATTCTAAAAAAATAATGTATATTTGTCAATTTCCTTGTTCATCAATTTCCATGTTCTATAGCCTAAAAAGAGTTTAATTACCAAGTTACAAAGATTACAAGCTACAACTATCAAAGATCACAAAATAGTTTGTGTAATAATGGGGCCTGTTAAAAATAATTTTAAGGGGAAAAGAGAAGGTTTTTATGGACTTATTATGGCTTTTAAATTGGGTACAAACATTTTTATAAAAAATAATAAGAATCTAGAGTGTCACATTTAAATATAAAATGCTAAAGTCTAAGTTACTTTAATGTTTGGAGTAGATATCATCAAGGTTTATTCTACGCTGAACGATATTTAATTACTGTAAAAACGGCATGGCCAGTTGACCCTAACGAAACACGTAATATGACCTATTGAATGGTCAAAGCCTCATCGTTCAAAGCAATCAGTGATGAAAGATGATATTGAGTATTATCATATAATTTATTCTAACATTGGAGACCAAGACGGATAATCCTTCATGTGTGAAACAGTACACATGTCACAGTAATGAAAGATAGACATGAATGTTACTTAAGCAGCACAATGTCGTTGCGGTCGAAATAGCCTATATTTTATGACAAAGAATATAATAATTGTATCATATTATCTCATCACAACGAGATCTTTATAGTATATGACCTATATTTGGAATAATTTTTTTTATTAAGCTCAATTAAACGAAGTAAAAGCAATTATTAAATCATTTATGTGATAACATCTCAACTAATATTTTCTCTTGTATTCAAAAGAGTTAGTTTAGTTCATAAGTTTAATTTATCGTCATCCTATCGTTTATTTACTATTATTTTAAACTAGCAAAACCCGCGCATTTGCTCGCACTAAAACTACAAAAAAAGTCTTTGGCTTTATGCTATTAGTAATTAAGTATGGAAGTCTGCCCGATTTGTTGACATTAAAGATTACTGTTCTGTTGTCTATCCCTCTATCTCATCTATCCCTTGGGCAATAGCATGATAGTAGATAGATAGTAGAGCCTTTCTCAATAAATAGGCTATCTAATGCAAAAAGAATTTCTCAAATCGGATTAGTAGTCCCTGAGATTAGCGCGTTCAAACAAACAAACAAACAAACAAACAAACAAACAAACAAACAAACAAACAAACAAACAAACAAACAAACAAACAAACAAACAAACAAACAAACAAACAAACAAACAAACAAACAAACAAACAAACAAACAAACAAACAAACAAACAAACAAACAAACAAACAAACTGTCTCTTTATAATATTAGTATAGATGTACCTAACAGTAAATAAGTTTATTCATTTGGTTGTTTCATTAGAACTGATTTTTATAGTAATTGGTTAAGAAAATGTTTATGTTCCAGCCAAAGAGCTTTATTTATAATCATCTATCTATGCTATAGGATTTATATCTACCACAGATTCTACAGTACAGTACATAATTAAAAGTATTAGAACATTCTGGTCATTAATGTAATTAATAGATAATATTAAGGCTAGTAACTGATTATTTTCTTTATCTATACATATAATAAAATTCTAACTAAGTCGAATCTGTACATTAAATATTTTTTGGAAAATCTTATTGAAATAGACATTATTATCGATACAACGGCCGAAACTACAGTTTTTAGAATTTTTGTCTGTGTGTCTGTTACCGCATCAGGGAAAAACCATTAAAGGGAATTTGATGAAATTTGGTATGATGGTAGCTGGTTATCCGGGTCAACATATAGGATACTTTTTATCGCGGGAAAATATCTCATTTCTGAGAAAAAATACAAAAACTACATTATAAGAGTATACTAATATGTAAAACCTAAAAATTTGGTTTTTGGTCATTTGAACGCGAGCGGAGCCGCGGGCAATGCTAGTTTATTTTATATAAATATGGATATGCAATATGCATTATTAACATTTCGACTTATATTATTTCTATTTTGAATGTTTTTTTTTCATTTAAATAAAATAATTTTCTCTAATATGAGGAAGTTTAATAAAGAATGTAATGCTTGTATATTGTGTTTTCTTAATCAAAAGATAACTCAGACTTTTTTCTCTGTCTGTACAAAGGCTGGCTGGAAGATATCGCCCACTTAATAATAGGGCCGCCTCTTATGCTACTCCTTATTTCATTTATTTATATCATGTAATTTTATGGTTTCTAATAAAGAATGTTTATATTGTATTATATATTATTATAAATAAAATGATATCATTAAAAACGAAACTATTTCATATGAATAATGTATAGAGAGAAGTTACGATGACGTTGAAGTCTTTTGTATGAAAAAATTATAGGAAGCGATAAACTAAAAATACATTTCCTATATAACTTTATAAATTACCATGCTCCTGACTTAAATTAGTTCAATTTAAACATAACTACGATATATTAGGTCTAGTTTATAAATACCTATCATTAACGAAAGACTGTATGTCTCATACATGTCTGTAAAAATGTAGCTTCGCCATACTTATCAACAAGGAGAAAGATGTGCACGTCTTTGGAATATATCATCATATTTGTAATCAAATATTTATCATTGCCCTTTATGAGTAAATTCTAACTATTACGCTAAATTTAGTTTCAAAACGTGCGTAGAATGCCGCTTCAATTAACCCGCTATAGTGAGTACTCACTATTCCTTTAGTAATCAACCATAAACGGTAGAAATAAATGGCAATAAGTGGATGTCTAACGTCTATATGTAAATAAATAATAGGTACTAAAACAAAACAGAGACTGATATTTAAAGTTAAAATTTATTATTTTAGTTTAGTACCTAATTATGAGTATCAAATGATATACATATATCATATGCATATTTAGATTTCTTCGGTAAAAAGACCCTTATTATATATGTTATTAAAAATATACTAATTATAAATGTACTATAATAATACATCCATACTAATATTATAAATGTGAAAGTGTGTTTGTTTGTCCTTCTTTCACGTCAAAGCAGAATGCCAGATTGGCGTGATTTTTTGTGTAGAGATAGTTGGAGAGCTGGACAGTGACTTAGGCTACTTTTTACTAGAGAGATTATTTCGTTCTCACGGGAAAACACGTAATAATACAACCAAAACAAAATATGATCAGAATTACTTGAAACTTGGTATTAATGTTCTTCAATACAATTAAATAAATATGTATTTTATATATTTTTGGAAATTCATTCCTTATGGAATGAATGGAAGAGGGGTAAAGTATGGGATGGAAGTTTTGTATGACACCTTCCTTTTTAGAGATTTTTGTAGTTTTAGCGCGAGCGAAGCCGCGGGTTCTGCTAGTATGTAATAATTATAAAATTTGCTAGAACTGCAGATAAAATCGCGCTCACATACATACAATATCTCAAGTAATATCAAAGCGTACCTCTTGACCGCAGTTTGTTACAGCGCCCATTATATCTGGTTATATAAGCAGCCTTTTAATGAGCTACATCATAAAACACCGTAACTTACTGGTTTCATGTTTTTCTCAATCTAGTCTCACTATTACATAATGCCGGTAAACATACTACTTGTCTATGTTAGTGATAAATCGATAACTTAACCGTGTTAGCACATTGCATTAATCATTAATGAAATCTATAACACCTTATTATTTTTAGTTCCGTTACCTACTTCAGACTCACGGCTGTTTTTCTCTTGCTCATAATTTTTCTTAAAAAGATTATAAATACATACATATGTATAGTATATAAGTACAATATAATACTTATTCATAATAATTATGCTAATTATTTTAATATTTAATGCTAAATTGATTTTGTTTATATTTAACAGAAATTTCATATCTGTTCATTTGACTTAGTTGAACTAAAAACATCACCGAGTTCTAAATAATTGAATCCTGAATTCCTCTCTTAGGGATAGATTTGTTTCTTGATTATATGAGATCACACTCAAGGTATTACAATGGATGAATATATAACTTAGTATATACATAAAAAATAAACAAAACGTACACCTAAATGGCTTAGGATCTATGGCTCTATGCCTCGTTCTTTCTTGAAATTGACAATAAGCAAGAATTAGGAACTGAAAAAGAACTACAATATAAATAAAATACGTATAAAAAAATTAAAAATAACATCTTAATTAAAATAACTGCCTAAATTGGTTAAAACCTTTTTTATTGTAATATTACATTGAAATTGTTCACGCAAGCCAGTAACTGGAGTCACCTTCTACTTAATTGTAATACTGCTATTGTGTGTTCTGCTTCTGGCTTTATACCGTGACCTCGTTCCGACCTTTGATGAGGATGCTCACATTCCGAGCAGGTGAAGATTTCCCAAGCAACGACTGCGGACACCTGCGTCATTTGTATGTCAATAGTTTTTCTTTAGTACATATTCTATTAGTCGAAAGGTTAATTATATTCATATATACATTTACATCACTGATATAGTATTTTGTTTTAAAATTTGATTTTTCCGATTTACAATTATGTATATATTTTAGAAAAATGCCTTCTTCTACCATTACTACTTGTAGCATTATGTACTTCGTAACTATTAAGAATGAAAACAACATACAGAAATAAAAATATTTTTTAAGATTATACATTTCGGTACTAAAAATTAGTCATTTTTAAAGTTTTAAGATTATACATTTCGGTACTAAAAATTTCCTGTCAAAAATATTGAATAAATAAAACCATAAATCTTATTTAGTCCATCTACTTTTTCAAACGATGCAGATAATGTAAAAATTGAAATTGAAAACTAATGTTCTTCGGCGTAACATAAGATGAACCATTAAACTCATAGATGAACGATAAAATATTTTTTCTGTCGTAAGGCTACGTTCATATAAGCTACGTTTAGAAACATCAAACGACCGAATGAAAGTGGTCAGACCAATAAACATTGGACTAAAGGTCAGCTTTTGCAACAGTTTGTACTGATATACATCGTTGTTTAATTCCCACAGCTTAAGAGTAATTTGAGTACAATAATCGAGAGGATCATTTATCATATTTTTAATACTAATTGTAGCATCCGACGGATGTTTGAGTCAATTACGGTCACTATTCTCACAAGGTCTGTGAGGTGTCAATATATTTTTTTTTATATTTTTACAGATTTTTTAATCTATATTTTATGAGTTATTGTTGCTTTTAGTACATAATATAAAACGCCTTAATACTTGATAAACATTCCGATTTTGTTAAATTTTAATGCGTTAAAAAGATTGAAAGCTGAAAAAAATTATAGACAGGGCCTCACTTCTTTTTTTGGCAGAACCTAACAGTTTTATCTAGCGCCATCTATCGTTAAAGATTTCAATTAAATTATCAATCGTTTTAGAAACTACAACAAGGAATTTTTAACCACAAAAATTTCCATTTTTCCCCAGGTCCCCCTGGGAATTATAGTAGTGATAAATATACTTACTACTAATTTTTTTATTATCCATGTGGGAAAACCATAAGCACTCGTCAACATCTAAAAATTCAAGCTTACTACAATATATCTGCTTAAACGTAAACAAAATTTATTTTTAAATTACTTTACAATTAAATCTTCATAAAAGGTATTGTGAAGTATTTTACGGCAACAAAAAGGTGTTTAAATTGATTATCTCCCTATTCTCTTAGTAACAATGAGCTTTGTTAATGCACGTATGAACATAGTGCATGTGACTAAATCACTTAAGGAGCCCGTTCTTTGTATATTTAACGAAAAAAAATAACGAATATAAATATATTTAATTTTTATTTTTCACTTTTGAGTTTGCTATTACATAATTCTATACAGTAGGTACATAACCAATAGTCCACACTAGGTCATCTTTTAAAATATGTAGAAAACACACGGACATTGATATGAAGACTGCAACAAATACTTATAATAAACTTTACAGGATCAATATAGAAAAATGTAATAAAAAGCAATATTATCGTTATTATAATTAAATGTTTTTAAAGCTGTCTCCAGCAAAGTACGAAACTGCGAGCTCTACCGTAGAGACGGATATTTAATTCAATCAGTAATACGGTAATATATTAAAATATTGTCAAAATAAATAAAATATTTCATGTGGATTTTGGGTAAATAGACTTACTTATAGATTAACGTTTTTTAATAAAAATAATAAGATCAAACGTCAAGTACTATAGTAGTATAAATCTATAGTTAAATGAGTCTTTTTTTAATTTGCTACTATAAGATACATGACAGAATAGTAAAACATTTATCATAGTTACCGTATGCAAATCGAAACGTGCAGCATCGAATCGTGACCCGCCCATACCATCATCCAAAATATGTTTGTTTTATGAATACTCCAAACGATATAATTTATACCAATAAATTCTGCGGACCGGTTATTAAAATTTAGTTTTAGTATTGCAAGAACTACTTTTAATACTTATTTAACATACATTTAAATTTTACTATAGTACTATGTAAATATTGAATAATACATGCCTTTTCCTTTGTTAGATAGACAATTTGTGATACTTGACTTTGTCTACTTTAGATCTACATATGTTAAGATAGAGTCAACTAAATGCATGTATCACAGTGTAAAAACTAATATTCGCTTCTGGAGTCGGACATTGCTACAGCAACCTTTTTCATGGAAGCCAGAAACCAGAAGACGGAGGTATACCTACTATAATTTACTACCACTGTCCTCGTCATACATTATTTAGTCATATTTATTTTATTTATTTATTTATTACATAGGTCGCTAACAGAGCATACATCCTTCCAATTCTACATGGTAATAAACAAAAGAAGATCTAGTTTTAACGATGCCCTAATTATAAGCAACACTGCATTCTAATAAGACAACAACATAGAACCTTAATAATAATAGTTTACATTAGTGCAAAATTAAAATTGAAATTAAAGTTAACAGTAAGTATGTATATACTCAAACAAAAACTTAAAGATGTGTTTTTTTTTATTAATAATAACAATAAACAATTAACCATTGATAGTGGAATGAAGAAGCTTAAGTTTTATGGTTTTCTTAAATTTATAAAAAGATTCAGAAAAAATATCGATATTATGACTTGAGCATAATGTTTTGTGAGATCTTATCATTCTATTAAGTGGCGCATTGTGACCAGGTTGGTTTTACATATTTTTCATGAAATAATGAAACATTCTTAGATCTAGGTAGTCTCGATGGTATGGCAAAGTCGATTCGGGTTAATAGCCAGTCGGCGTCAAATACACCTCTCACAAGCTTAAACAGAAAAAGGCTGTCAAGCATGTGTCTTCAATCTGTATTTAAATAAATAACCATATCAACATTACCCGCCACATATTTTTCACGATTTTTGCTTCTATATGTACTGTCTCTTTGTTGCTCATCAATCAAGAAATGCTAAAAACGCTTTAAGTACACTAAATAAGGCCTTTAATTTAGTTTTAAATATTTTATATTTAACCGATTTGAAAAAAAGAGGAGGTACTCAATTCGACTGTACATTTTCTTTGTCTATAGTACCTCAAGCGTGGCTCACATGAAAATGCAAAAAAAAAATCCAATCCTAAAAATACTTTTAAGCTTATATTAATAACATGCCGGCGTTACAGTTAACAATAGATTTCTTAGAAATTTACTTAATTTCTTAGAAATTTACCTGGAGGTGTTAAACTCAATTTATCTTATCAATTAGAAAATAACTATATAATCAGTCAAAAAGTTCCGAAAATGCAGTTTATACCTACACATTATATACGTTCCAATAGCGCGGGTCTAGTGGTTACGCACCATGAGGTACTAAAGACGTGGGCAGAGCTGCAAGCAGTAACAAGTACTAATTTGATAGCAATAAGTTAACAAATCGGCTAATGCCTTTTATATTTATTAGCAGTAAATATGAGACTTGAGTTAAATGAAAGACAGATATAAAATGGTAGAACATGCGCAATGTTATGTTACTACTTTTGACTGACATCGGTATTACGATAGAGTTACGTAAGAATGTACTTTATTGCCAGGTAAAATACGCAGAGTGTATCTAAAAGTTTATTAACAGAGCGATAGTTATAACATCGAACACCATTAAATTTGAACTATTTTTTCCCAGAGGTCTATCCCTATGATGTAATCTATGGTTTTGATAAGTTTCATCGAATTCTGTTCAGCGATTTAAACATGAAAATGCAACAAATAGACAGGAAACTATTGACTTACCCTCGCATCGATCGGACACGTCTCTAGGTACTTAACAGTATGAATGATGCCTATGAGTTAATCTCTTTGTGGACTATATTACATCAAAATCACTAACATACATACATACAAACTTGCACTTACTCTAGTAGTTTTGGATTATGTAAACAACTTACTGTAGCTTATTAAAGTTTAAGATTTAATATTCCCTTCTCCATCTCTTCAAGTTAAATATCAGTCCATATTTATGACCAATATGAATTGTAATGATGAAATTTTTAATTATATGAACAATATACTATTTTTTACTAATATACCTATTAAAGATACACAATGCAATATACAGTTACTATTATATGTACCTTTATTATATTACGACTCTGTGGCAGCTTAGGATTTTTTTAAATATTCTATTTTTGTACATGTTTTTATAATTTTTTTTCATATCGCAGTAAAACACAATCTATACATATAATATAATTGTAACTAAGCCGAACCTGTACATTAGATATTTTTTTGGAAAATCATATTGAAATAAACATTATTATCAATTCAGAGGATATGGTGATAGCTGGTTATCCGGGTCAACATATAGGATACTTTTTACCGCGGGAAAATATCTCATTTCTGAGAAAAAATACAAAAACTGTACTGTAAGAGTATACTAATATGTAAAACCTAAGGATTTTGGTCTTCTGAACGTGAGCGAAGCCGCGGGCAATGCTAGTACTAAATACGAATTACGAATAAACATAACTAAGTTTTATCTATACCACTAGAAGTATCAAATATTACATGCCTACTAATATCCCTATTTAGTTCCGATGCAACATATGAAATGGCCTTGAACCAAATGTTCTTCACGGTGCGTGGTCTCCGGACGGTATTTGTATCGGGGCTGGTGCAACGATTCCTCAATGATGATCTATTGTTATTCTTTCATTAGTGATGAAACTCATCTACTTACTATAACCTAATATCTGTATGTGAAATTAGATGCAATATGCCATATAGTATATAATAGCATTACGATAGTATATAACTGTCATTAGAAAATAAATATTAGTATTTGAAAAAATGATTGGATAACATTTTGTAAAATTGTAATAATATATCTATACTAATATCATAAAGAGGAAAAGTTGGTGAGTTTGTGACGTTGTAAGGGGTAATCTCTGTATCTACTGAACCAATTTAAACGAAATTTGATAAAAAGATAGTTTTAGACCCTGGGAAGGATGTAGGATACTTTTATATCGGAAATCATCCCTTGAGGGGGTGAAAACGGGTATGAAATTTTGTACGGGGAATCAAGCTAGGGACGAACCCGAGCGAAGCGAAGTTGAGCCGCTAGTACTTGATATAGATATAAGTTTTAATATAACACTAATCCAACAATTTCATTTAAATGCTATAATGGTCAAAACTTTATTTAAGCTTATAAATCTATAAATAATATGGCCACCTATTTGGATTTTGTTAGCTTTTAAAGATAAAATCCACCTTGAGCTCGTGATTTCTTAATAATAATTTAGATTAAAACTGTGAACAATTATTGTGTGTACTAAAAGTTTCCCATAACATGCATTGTTTTGAAGTGAATATGTGCACCACTTGTGTAAAAACTTGTCTGCCGGATTTTGCAATTTGTCACTGTAGTAATAATATAGTCACTTGAAATCCGCGACAATAATAATATGAGCAATTTCACAAAATAGCTTGGATACTAGCAAATTATCTATAATGATAATAATTTTAAATCAAATCCCCGATATACATAGAGACAGATAACTACTTCTTCTTTTCCCTGCCCATTTCCCAATCACTTGGTCGGCGCAGTACATCTTCTGTACTGCTGATAGGATTTGGCAAAAGTTTTACGGCCGGCCGCCTGCCTGACGTCAACCCTCCTTGGGAATAGAGACAGATAACTACTGATACTGTAAAAGAAACATATAAAAACCTAAATTTAAAAAAAAGTATTTTAAAGTCTTAACTTTTTATGATATTTACTTAATTTTAAAAATTATAATTGTAATTTGAAACAATATTCTAACTCTTGTTTGCCTCTATTTGTTTAAAATATTTTAATAGATATGTTATTATTCGTGATAAAGGCGTGCCGCTCAGTGGTGAGTGAAACGAATCTTGGTTTTAATTTCGATATTCTGCCGCTGAACTACGTGGGAAAGCTTTTAGTTGCCAGTCACACCTCGCGTTGCATATCGTTGTCGTCTAGCACCTTTGAATTTAGTAACCTACCAACTTTATCTGATTCGACTTAAACAATGTATTGTAAAGTATGTATAATACTGTGGTATATGTTTAGTTAGTATTGTGATAGATATCCATATATCCTATATTAACTGCCTCGGTGGTGTAGTGGCTGGCATGTACGGCTGCACACCCAAACCCAGGACGGGTTCGAGTCCCGGGTCGGGCCAAAGTTTAGTTATTGAGTCTTTTTGTATAGTAAGTCTCAGTTACAGCCCGGAGTTGGGAAGTTGACGGTGTTTCACCGCCGTGTCTCGGAGAGCACGTAAAGCCGTCGGTCCTGCGCCTTAACTCTTACCGGTCGTGTCGAGTGGTCGTCCCACCGGAGTATGAGAGTGACAGGAATAGAGAGTGCACGTTGTGTCTGCGCGTACAATTGTGCACTATAATATCTCCTGCGCAGTTGGCTAATCTCGATGAGATTGGCCGCCGTGGCCGGGATCGGTCAGGAGAACATCATATGTTTAGTTAGTATTATGATAGATATCCTATATAAAAGTTTAACTTTTTCTGGTAACGCGGGTATTTTTTTTAATCTAGCACCTAAAGGGCAATGAATTAACACAGACACATTCCAAGAGAATAGAATAAACCGTCAATACATTTATCTCGGCAGAGTAGCTAGATCAGAATTTTATAGACTAATTAAATAAATATTGTATACAACAATGTTGGGTTTTCTAATAGGTACCGAGCTAATAATATAAGTATGGAATTGTGACAAGAATGCTAACAGCATTCTTTGGATAAATTTAAATAATTGTGGAACAGATTCGGTGTCGTTATTCAAATTTAAGGACACTACTAATGGTAATTATTAATATCATTAAAAACTAAGCTGGAATTGGTCTAGTAACTAGCACGTACGACTGCAGATCATGGGTACCTGGGTTCGAGTCTCGGGTCAGACAAAAAATGTTTCTGAAAAAATGTTGCTCGGAAAGCTGACTGTCCTGCCAGGCGCAAGCGCAATTCTCATCTGCATACCTAGGCTAGTCTAATTTAGTTGTTAGCTGGTCTCACTTTAGTTTAGCTGCCTTAACCTAAATCAGTTTGGAAGGATTATTATTATATTACGTACAAAAAGAAAAATTAATATGTTCAATGATGTATCGTTAACCATGAAGTTTAAATTATATTTATCCGCTAGTAAGTATGCGTTACGGCGCCAAGTTGTAATATAATATTAGAATAATACGCTAAGTAACCCTGTGCCCGAGGTCCATGAAACATACGCAGAACTAATTAAATTACCCAGCCTGTAATAAATACTTGGATAGCTATTATTGTCACCGACATAGAGACAAATATAATATTGCAAAATATGACTAACTTTGAATAATTATTGTAATATTTTTCATTAATTGTTTTTTTTTGTTATAAGGATACCGTATATTGTTGTAGGTCTGTGAAAAAACGGAGTATGGTATCTATCTTATTGAATTTTCCTTAATGTCCGAAACCCTGCTGCGTGCAAATAGACTCGCACTTGACCATAATTTAAAGTAATTAAGGAACAAACATAACCTCCATTTTTGTACTATACGGCGGATAATCTAAATAGTTTAGCTACTAAGATACGTTAGCAATGTAATATTTTATAACGGTCAATAACATAAATGTTAATTTAGAACCTTTGTGTGACCTTTGCTGCGCATCCTACCGACACGGAACCAACTCATGGACGATGACTATCTCAACAGGATCTGATCTTTAAGTACGGAATTCAGGCATTACACTTAACACATTTATTATAAGGTATATATATATTGTATAGTATATCATCTAGTAAAGAGGTTGTTCATCTGTCTATTTAATTGTATTCTACATACATATACGTAGGTAAAGTGTTTAAACTTTTATAGTAATTGATAATATTCTTATTATCACAATATATATTATGTTTTTACTTACTTTTACGAGTTTCCGATATTTTGGCACTGTTCCACGCGCGCTACTAACACGTGAGTTCCGTGAGCTACGGCATTATTTCGTAGCTCACCGAAGTCTTTAAAATTCATGTAATATTCTTTTAAATCTAATTTCCTGATCAATATATGTAAATGTTTAAAGAAGGATTTTAGAAACTTAGGTGTAACTCTGATATTTTCATGTGCGAATCATTTCTAACATGATTACCACTTGTCTTACGGTGAAGTAAAACATCTTGAGGAAACCTGCATGTCTGAGAAAACCTAGCAAGTTTTGGAAAGACATGTGAAGTCCGCTAACCCGCACTTGACCAGCGTGGTGGACTATGGCCTGATCCCCCTCGTATTTAAAGGAGGCCTAAGCCCATCAGTGGGACGTTAAAAAGGGCTGAATACATACATACATTTTGTATGAAGAGTTTGAAATATAGTGTAACATAGTTGATAATAAATTCATGTAAAAATTGTAACTTACGTTTCCGCAATTAAAATTTTGTTTAAAATACTAAATATACATCTAGTATACTAATTTGACAAAAGATAATTTGACATCTTGACACAAAATATTGCTTGACTCTAAAAATATGGTAGATGCGGTTACACTGAGCATGTACTGAATCCAATGTTATTGCTAAAAGTAGGACCTCTTGTTTTTAAGGAGAGGGATAAACTCTATTATTACTTCTTATATACGTTTCGGCTATCGCTATCGGGATGGACATTGGCGGCAGTTCCTTATAAGACGTTTAAGTCTACACCTAAACGAGATAGAAATATATAGGGTTGTAATAAATGTTGTTTACCAAATCAATTTAATTTTCTATTTTCAATTTTAAACAAATGACACAGCTGAGCCAAAGCAAAGATCAATAAAATTGGTCACATCATTCATTAGGTGAAAGACACTTAGCAAAATTTTGAAATAGAATGTTTATTCAACAGCACGCGATCGTAAGAAAATAATTATTGTTTTCGTGAATCGGTTGCAACATGTGCATAACCGTTGTCGATTATTTAAAAGAGACAATGTTTGGTCGCACGCAGAGCGCGCCGATGATTCTCACGGCTGCCGAAGGTCGTGGATAAGTTTCTTACAACACGCTTTAAATAATTTTGTTTCATAATAAACACCCAGGGGCGTTCTGTACAGTGTGATTAGGATGAATCACGTTGCAAATGTTTTGTGTGAGGCACTAAAACAATAGCCGGTATCCATTAAGATCCACCGCCGCTAGCAATGTATTGGGCTACTGTTAATTATAGAGTGATTATAATAGATACGTTTTGATATAAGAGGAGGCTTGACATCGTTAATAATACTAATATGATAAGAAAATGATAAATCTTTTAACTAAAAGGAAAAATATGTCGAGTGGAATTAATGTGTTAAAAGTACACACACTAGCAACCCATTAATGTTACGAATGTGAAAGTTTGTGAAGACGCTAGATGTTAGTTGCTTAATCACATAAAATAACGAATTTGGATAAAACTAGATTTACACCTCGACTTGAAAAATAGAATGTCACCTACTATATAATAATAATATCCTGACAGCTTTCGGCCACAGCGGCCAATCTCACTGAGTCAAGCCATCTGCGCAGAACCTAGTATCTAGTTAATAGCAACAAATTTATTTATTAACATAACACAATAAGTTCTACAACAATGCCTTAATAAAAAATAATAATAATAATATAGCCCTTATTCAGACACATTTGTGTTACAATATTAATTAAAATAAAATAAAATTATGACTCTGGTGAGTCGACATCGACAACGGTCTGTGTGCCGCCATTGGCAAAGGCGTCCTCCATATCTTTCCATTCTTTTCTGTCAAGTGCTGTCCTGGTCCATGTTTTCCCAGCTGTTGCTTGTATATCATCTTCTCACCTTAAGAATAATAAAAATGAAGATGATAATAAAAATTAATGAATATTAATTACTCTCTCTTTTGTGTAATAAGCGTACTATGTATTTATATGAACGAACTGAACGTTTTTAGCCATGTGAATTTCGTCAAGGCTCCATTAATAATGCCTAGCACTAACTAATGTTTTAAGCAATAAAATTAGATACGAATTAGATACATTACTTAAATCTAATCAACTTTGATTAATTTTGTTAGAAATCAGGTAAGGTTTGATGATGATAATGATGATGATAGCACTTCATAGGGCCCCGAAGTAGTAATTTACTTGAAATATGGATTGGCAGTATGCAGTGACATTTGCGTTTCCCAGCCCCGCAGCCAAGGCCTGATTAGGTAACCCGCTTTCACTCCCGGTATATCACGAACGGACCCCTCTCTCGGTTAGGGATGTCACTCTTTACTTTCATTAACGAATTTTACAATGAACAATTCAGTATAAACATTCAACAGTTAGACTAGGAGATGATATGGACGATTAAAAGATAAGGCTATGAAGTTATTTCAAAAATAAACTAGCTTCATGTTTTGTTTTGATAATTATTTGTAGAAGAAGAATATAAAAATGTTTCTTGAATTATATGATATATTAAGGTATTTTTTTTAAATATAAGAATTACAAACAATTATGTTAAACTTTTGCTGGTAGTGGTAACCCTATTTTTGCCCGGAGCTTCCATGACCTAACGATTCGCGACCTGTGACCTCCGCAATGAGACTTGCCTATTCCATATCAACGATTGTATAATATGAAGTTCTTAAACTATACATAGTTATTAATTGTCGTTATTTAACTAAGGATTAAATTATACGGTTTAAAAACTGCGAAAAATCTTTAAATAATTACAAGAATTCTTTGAATTAGAAAAATATTAGTATTTGTCACTATAAACGTTTTAACTTAAGGTAAGAAGGTTGGTACAACGCCGGGGATAGTAGTTTCAAGATTGAAGAAATAAAGCTAGTTTACACTTCATTCTCTGTTAGAATTGTCATTTATTAAACCTCAACGCTAAACAATAACAATACATGTAAAGTCGATGCATTTAAGACATATAAATGGTACCATTTGATATGACTTTTGATTTTAAGTTACATTAATTAGTAAATTTTACAAACATCACGAATAATTCTGTATACCAACGGTTAATCTAACATTTGCATTTGCCCCGACCGTCAGTTTATAGATAGGCATCTTTAAAATGTTATTATAAGTCCCTATGTGACTCATTTCATAATTTATCTATGTTCTATACTAACATTATAAACCCTAAGGCCTTCTTTTCTTTTAATGAGCGCTTTCTTAAAAGTGGATAAGTATATATGTATACGTATTATATATGTATAAAAAAGTATTAGTATAAAACAAAACGTGTGCGTACTTATGTACGCACTTAGGAAGTTATGCTTCTTTGGCGTAACAAAACAAAAATTTCATTTCATCCCGTATGTCACAACTCTCTGTTTGTAAAAGGAATGCAGCTAACTTCATCATTTCGCTTTCAGCTAACTTCATCATGTCGCTTTTTGGCTGTCGGTGTGCGCGCGCATCGTAAAAATTTTACTTTCATTATTTTTTCCAAACGTGCCGAAAGAAGTATAACTTCAAAAACCCCTCCAAAAATAATGTGTCAATGCCACGTGCCTTAAAATTTCAAAAATGTTGATTCAAATGAATTGAATAAATAAAAATGTAGAAAAATATGTTATTATTTAGTACAAATATTACTAATACAACTTCCTACAGTAACATCCAGTTGCAGATATACGGTATGTACCTACCTACTATATTATTTAGGTAATAATATACATATCTACGTATTTTTCCACTACACGTTAAAAGAATTATTTTTCCATTCCGATGTTAAAGGCTGTAACTAGAACATCTCATTATTACTAAATCTAAGAGTAAGAAGGTTTTTTGTTATCTCTTCATGTTATTTAAGAAAATCTGAAGACCCGACTAAGTAGGTACGTAAAAAAGTACCTAATCATAATAGATTATACTGTAATAGAAAATCTTATACTTAAATTAAAACACTCATTTTTACTATAGATCTTTACAAGGTGAAAGATAAAGTAATACAATGTGGAAAATCATCCAATCATATCATCCCACGAAAGCTCTATTTAAGAATTGCTGTTAAATTGCAAAGGAAACAACATCTTCAGTTTGTAAGACCTAATCAATAGTAAGGATATAACTCCATATGGTAGGTACTAATCTTTTTGATCGCTCGTAATTACCATTACAGCTTATATGCTTCAAAAAACCCCTCCGAAAAAAAAGTTATAAACTCCATTACGAAGAAATGACTCGTCATTTCTTTTTATTAGTGTGAGATAAATAAGAATAAATAGGAAATTGGTAAATGTGATCTTATTTTTGGACGGTATCCATATAGTAAAAGCTTGTTTTTATCGTATATATATGTATCTGTATAACTAAGGCGAAAGGTTAAGTCGATCACGAACCGATGCGCGTACGCAAATAAAACTCGTACTGTTGGGTAATCGACGATCTCTTAGATCGTTAACTGTGATAATATGCTAATATTCAATCTGCATCCTAACTAGGTAACATCACAAATTATCAGTTGACTTACTACCTTATTTTTTAAAGTGTATGGTTACGAATTTAAATATTGATAAAAAAAGGTTAAATTCTTGAATTCCTTTATTAAATTTACAAGTTCTAATTTCGCCTATCGTTCAGAATATTTAGTTGTGTATATTGAAAGGCTGCAGACTGAATGAATTAACTAATTTTAACATATAAAACAATATAATAAAGTTATTTAATACCGTTTAATGCTTTAGGAAGAAGACATCCAAAGATTGATGGCACCGGGCACTAAGTCATGCTCATGACGACTAGTGCTAGTTTCATCACTCTGCATTATATCTTCCTGCTTTGAAATGTTAAATTTTATTTAATTTATAGCATGTATTAAATTTTATTGCTCTTGTGTTTTACTAAGTAATAGTATTTAGTTAATGAACAGTATTATTAACATTCTTTTTTTCAACTTTACTATACAAATTATATATTAACAACTTAGAACATATCAATCTAATTAGACGAATAAAGGGCATATAAAGGTACATGTCACAGCTGAGCCACTACCAAAGCTGTATCTTTGTTTGTAATGAAATAAAACATGTTGTAATAAAAATTCTTCACGCTTGAATCACCGACATTATAATCAAATATACTATATATCTCATCCATTACATAAAAGCAATAAAAACTATTGTTCAAAAGAAAACGCATCTGAAACGAATCCATAAGAGGTGTTACTTAAACTCAAACAGGTTTAATTTTAAAATGCCAATCACTCAAATTGTCTAAGAAAGCTGAACAATGGTTTACTGAAGAAAGATAAGTTACCGAACACAAATCAGTAGATAACAATAGAATTACATAGTATGACTCTAACGGTTCCGTCTGTTCGTCACCTATTGATCTTTGTCTATCTAAATTTTATGATCATTCATAATTGATAATACCTTAATGGAATTGGGTACTTGGTGAGAAGATTAATATTGAAACAATATACATCCGCATACATAACTGTGATTTTGATTCCCATCATTGTTATTATAATGGCTTATAAGATATATTTTTTTCAATAGGAAAGTTAAATTAGACACTTGTTACACATCTATTATATATGTTCTTATTCGACCTTTTTAATACAAATATTACCTCAATCAAATATTATTTTCAAATATTAAAAATATGTTCAAGCCAACCCAGCCTGAACATTCCTAAAATACCTATATTATTTAATTGTAACCTTGAGCCTAATTCGCATGTCCTTAAATCGTTTGTAATCACGATTTTTCATGAGAAAGATTTTTAAAAATGTAATCAGTAAAAACTACTATGTTAAACCGCTTTATGTAGGTATTATCAAAGTATAATTTATACCTCGTTGGCCTAGTTGCTACCATGTTACGGCTGTAGACAATGAGGCTCTAGGCTCGAGTCCCAGATCAAGCTGAAATTATGTGTTTTTCTGCCACAAAACATTCAGAAGCAGCGTGCCTCGGAGAGCTCTACCTGAGTAGAGATCAATTGTAAATTCCTAGTAAAATATATGAGTTAAAGGAATATAGTGCACTTATATTTGCGAGCACACTTATGTACTATAATATTATGTTCACAATCGAAATCAGTTAATTCGACAATATGGATTTTCTGTCTCGTAGTCTAGGAGCGTGCCTTTACGCCTGAAAATCATACACATTTAAGTTACAGTGCCAGTTTGAACCAAATTAGTTACTATTTAGTTAAAAATATTCTCAGCAAGAATTCAACAGTTTGTAGAGTTGCCTGTACCACGGAGAACACGTACCTAAAGCCAAAGTTCGTAAAGGTCATGTCGGGTTATTAATGTTATCGTGGATTCCAATAATCATATTTGGCGGATAAATTAAATGAAACTTCTATCACTAGTAAAGAAAACTACAGAAATTTGTTGGGATTCGTCGTAAGTAGGTATAACATCTTCCTCATAAATGGTAAATCTGAGTTAAATTAGTTGTCATGAACGGAATTCGAGTAGGTGGATGAAAACCTTATATTAATAAGATTTTATTAACTTAATATGTTTTTCGTTTTGTTCTTAAAAATACTATATATATAATGTAAAATATATGTATTATGTATGTGCCATCCAAAATATACATTATTTACAAATAATTTATTATTAATATAATTTATTTGAAATAAATGTTACACACATTCTGCACAAGTACCTATTATATAATTTCAAGTGTTTACAAATATAATCATAACTTTGTAAGTATATCTTAAAACAGTACTTGACTGTAAATTTAATGGTCGGATGAGTATAGGTAATAAGTGTTTACGACTGAGCCAAGGACTAAAGCGACTAGCTGATATCCTCGGGACATCCTTTCACGACCTACGTACATTTACAAACTTATGGATATTTTAAAACACTTACGTAATAAACCTATAAAGGTATTTTAACGAGCGGAATTATTACACTATGCAAATGACTGAATATTTTATTAAAATTTGTTATTTTCTCGAGAATTGACCAATTAGGTACGTACTCATATGAGTTGATTTTTATACAAAACTTTTAAGGTTAACATAGATAAATAAATTTCAAAGGTATGTATGTGTATATATATATATATATATATATATATATATATATATATTAAAATTACTAATTCTAATAAATACTAATACTACAGATTAACTAATAGTTCCTTATGGAACTAATACGCTAACAAATCACGATGTGATGTTATTAAATAATACAAAAAAAATAGTCATTAACTTAAAAGCTACCTTGATCTTTAAATATCGACAATGAGAAAAACGTTTATGGAGCACCTTCCCAACCCTTCACTCTGATTGCTGTGAAGCGATGACACCATTCCAAAGCGTACGGCGCACGGACTTAAGTATCTATATTCATTATTAAATAAAACTATCTTTTCGGATTATTTCGCGGATTTATTTTGATTTTTGGTTCCCGACGTTTCGAATGCTTTACAGCATCCATGGTTACGGGAGAGACTGAGGTGTTACATGTCTTGAATGTATAGTTATTACAGACAGCCTACCTACAACTATACATTCAAGACATGTAACACCTCAGTCTCTCCCGTGACCATGGATGCTGTAAAGCATTCGAAACGTCGGGAACCAAAAATCAAAATAAATCCGCGAAATAATCCGAAAAGATAGTTTTATTTAATAATGTCAAACATTCGCGTAAATCTAAGAAAGTATTATCTATATTCACTTTATCTATACATATAATAAAATTGTAACTAAGCCGAATCTGTACATTAAATATTTTTTGGAAAATCTTATTGAATAGACATTATTATCGATACAGAGGCCGAGTCTATAGTTTTTAGAATTTTTGTCTGTCTGTCTGTTACCGCATCACGAGAAAACCACTGGACAGATTTTGATGAAATTTGGTATGATGATAGCTGGTTATCCGGGTCAACATATAGGATACTTTTTACTGCGGGAAAATATCTCATTTCTGAGAAAAAATACAAAAACTGCAATGTAAGAGTATACTATGTATGTAAAACCTAAGAATTTGGTTTTTGGTCATCTGAACGCGGGCGGAGCCGCGGGCAATGCTAGTAATTATATATAAACATAATTTTATATTTTATACAAATAAAACACACAAAAATCTTTGGGAAACATAATAAATAATTAATGAATTTAATCGTTTTGAAGTAAATTTATTCGATCCAGAAAATATTGTAACTGTTTTTATACCTAATTTTAAAGCATAATTTCCATTTATATCTAAAACCTTTTTACAAATTTTAAAACCTAAATAGTTGTTTACTTTAATAACCAAAATTTACCTGTCCATATGTAGATTAAGATATTCCTTCTAGTAATTCATACAGGACGAGCACCATTGCATAGCGACAAATTTAGAATAATTCTGATAATTTCGATTTGGTCATTTATCATTCCAAAAGCGGCGGAATTCTTGAAAATATTACTAATGCTACAAATATATGTTTGTATACTATGATAAGTTATCCGTACAGGGTGGCATACTGATCTAATTGACAAAAGGTGATATGGCGGAAGCTATTGTGGCAACGCACTGACTTCCGCACATTGTGGGTGGGAATTGTGTCGCGGGCACTTGCAACATTGTGTCTCGTTAACCGCCCAATGGCAAAATACTATTAAACACCTTATTTAGAATTTGCGTAAATTTTCAAGATGGCCGTTAACTAAGGCAGTGGGTAAACATTTTTTTCATACATTGATACGGAACTTTTGCCAAGTAATTAAACTTTACCCCAAAACAGGCCCTTTTTTTTTAACGTTGGGAAATGCATTTACGCACGTCGTGTGGGACTCACCGGCGTAATACAGCCAGTACTACCCACTAAAACCCCACAAAACCTTCCCCCGTCTTAATGGGGCGTCGCAGGATCGCTTACGCATTCAACTACGACGCCCCGACGGCATGTCTGCCAAAGCAGACCACCCAACCATGGGGTTGCTCCAAGGTCCACTCTGCTATCAGAGAAGTACCAGGAGCAACCCGCAAGGTACACCGCCCCAAGAAGAGGGCCACCTCCCACCGCCCACCGAAGTGGGCAACCTCCCTGTGCGTTTCTTAGCTTCGCGCCCGGTTGGATTGCCGGGCACTACTGAGCCCCCCCACCACGACAAGGTGAACGCACGTTGGGGGGGGGGTCTAGGTTACCCCCCTGGCCCGGTTCGCCCCTCCTTAGTGAACCTGCACCCCCCAGACTCCTCCGGGGGGTCCATATTAACACCAGGCTTAGTGTGGACGTCCAGTCAACATGGGCCACGCAGCACCAGGACTCCCGACCTCAAATCATCTTCCGTGCCCGACCTCCGAGTAGCCGGATTACAGGAGACGCCACGCTCCCAGTCAACCCCAAAACATACCCTACATCAAGCCAAGGGTTGATGAAAACGTTATAAAATACATACAACGCTCTTCTTTCAGTAATCTCAACTCGACAAAAACATGAAAAAAACATGGACAACGTTGATAGCACCGATTCGCCAAGATATTTCTCATTACAAAATGAAAAACTAGTACTCTGAAGTGACCTTGCTTAATTACTTTTTTTTAATTTAACATTCCCAAAAAACCTGATATATGTACAATGTACATATATAATAGTGACTTACGATCGCTTCGTTCGGGTGTGTCCCTAGTTACGTTTTAAATTGATATGAATAGTTATTGCGAGTACCTTAGGGGAAAGACTTACCTATGCTATTGCAAATTTGTATGTAGGCCTCATTAAGACCTACAATTTTCGCGGCCTCGCCCGCGTCCAAACTTTCGATCGCTGACAAAATTCACAGGATCATCCGCTGGGCTAATCTGAAGATTACCTGAAAATTTCATCAAAATCGCTCCAGCTGTTTTGGAGTCCATAGGAAACATACATACACACATCGATTTTTATTTTATTTAAACAACAATTAAATTTATTTATTGCTCGGAAAATGGAGTCTTTTATGAAAATTTAGTGACAAACCGACTGCAGCGCCACCTACCGGATCCATTTGTGAATTCAAATCTTGCAGGGATCCACTCGAACATACACAAAAAAATATCATTAAAACGTCCCTGCCGTTTAGATGATCAGTGGCACACCGACTACAGCGCCACCTACTGGGTCCATTTGAAATATACACACAAAATTTCAACTAAATCGGTCCAGCCATTTAGGACTGACACACGTACAGAAGAATTATATATATTAAGATAATAGCGAATCTTATGAGCCAATTTAACTCTTACATATTTTTTTTCTCCAAAACCTATTGAATACATGTTTCGCCCTTGCTGTGACATGTAATTTTTAGTCGATTCGATTACCGGTTAAGTCACCTCTTTTAAAAAAGGATTGAAATGCAGTTATTTTTATTTTTTATATAAAATAATGTTTCGTTTGAGTTGAACATGATATTTTCAGTACTTAAGATACTTTTCTTCCATGCCCCGTGCTTTTGTTTCACAATGTCAATTAGAGTCGACAAATTTAAATTATAAGATTACCTGGTTTTCTTTAATTGTAAGATACCACTTGTTCGAGAGATTTTATCCTTACCATGGACTCTATCGGTTAGTTCGATAAAATAGTGACGATATATTTTATTATTAGTGGTTCGATTACCGCTTCAGTTAAGTATAAAAAAAAAATTAAATTCAGTTATTATTATTTTTAAAATAAAGAAATATTTCCTTTGAGTAAAACTTGAAAACTTCAATATTTAAGGTACTTTTCGTCCACGTCCCATCCGTTTGTTCCACCTGTAGTATACTTTTAAAAAAATGTTAAAATAAAAGAAGCAATATTCAATTATTTTGTTTTATTTACAATATATTAATATTCTCTGTATTTAATTTGTTTTACGTTGCTCATAATCAGTTCAGGCACTGTACATATATCAGTTGAAGCATCACACAGAACAATATATAAACGTTAGGACCTCACTTTTTCCTTTAAAACTCAGGTATTTTAACAGTAAATGACCCTCGAAGATCTCTACGTAATATATAACCTATAAAACTACTGCCTACAATAGAATTATTTCATTAAATTATTGCACAAAGAAATACCAAAATTATTATTACATAGAGAAAATTTAACATTGATAGGGAAGAGTATAATTTTATTTATAACACTAATTATATATAGAGGGCATATGTATTTAAATGAAGTCGTTGAATCAACATTAGTAGAATACCATTCAAGTATTTTCTTTTTAGCTTTTAACAATGGATATGGCCTACAGTGAATGAGAAGAAACAGAGAAAATATCTAGATCTCTACGTGTTTACTGGTCGGCCAATATGTAACCACGAATAAAAACAACAAAACAAGATAACTACTAAACTACTATTAATAATTACTATTAATTTAAAAGTTGTATATGTTAAGACATTACAAACCATCTACTTTGAACTGTTTTAAAAATACTAATTTTAAAATATATTTATGTAATAGTTCAATATTTTTACCCAAAAATATGAAGGAAAAATTGCGTGTATATAATTTATTCTATTTATAAATATTTTTCAAGTATAGTTGAACTACTCAGCGGTAAAACTCGGCGATATTTAGAAAACGGTTAAGTATATGTATACAATGAACTATGTATATAAACCTACATACTACCGTTCAATGCCAAAAAATATGGAAAGAATTGAAAAAGTGAGGTCAAAACTAGCGAATTATCTCTTTAACGTTCAATCGAAGAAGTTTTTTAAAGAAAGGAACACTACCAGCCATAAAATGCGTATTTTTGGCTCGAGTTCATTTTAAATACATCTATTAACAACACAGAAGAACATCAAATGTAATTTATAAGTTGGCATCGCATCATACGTCTACTTTACTTACTAAACAAGGACAGCTATATTAGGACTTACTAAAAATATTCAAATAAAGTATAAAATCGGCAGTTTACATAAATGTTAGAGACTAATTATTACAGTATGAAATGCGATGTCAACTGATAACTTCAAATACTTAAGATTTAACATTTTACTTTTCTTCTGCTAAACAAATATTATTCTAACATGCACAAAAATTTAAGAAATAAAGTCTAAGAATCAAAGTAAGGTAAGTCGTTCTTTACATACATACATACATACATATATGTTTATCAGAGTTTTCTGCTGTGTAGTAGTCAAATGGATAAAAGGCGACCTTATTTTGGACCTTCTACTAACATTTATGAGGTTATATCGATAATTTCTTTATTACTGTTTTCTCTAAGTACCTACATCATAATTGTCAAAGTGGTCTAGTCAAATTGTTAGTCTGAAATAAATAAAAGGGCGAATTACGTTTAAATAATCATATAATAATTTCATTCAACAAATTCAAACGAATTATTGTCAACTAAGAAAGAAAAATAACAAATTATACTTTAATTATAACTATTTCAAAAATATCTGATATAACCCCAAAGCGGACGTTTATTTAATAATCAAATTTAAAAACTTTGTTTAAAGCACAAATAAAATTGTCTTTTTTTTTCAATATTATTAGTTTTCATAGGTATATTTTCCCTTTTTTTATGCCACAATTCTACGATTTGCATATTTTTGAGATCCCGTGACAGCTACAACAATTTCTCAAACAATTTAAATTTGGAAAAGGAAGTCGCATTTCACCACAGATAGCACGAAGAAATTGCACTACGTTACATAATACTTACATTATTATTGTCTTCATCTTGGATATAGATATTCAAAATTATTAGTAAAATAGTGAATTTTCCAAGTTAAAATATATCATCCGAAGAGCTAATACTGAAAATACTGTAAGAATTTAGCCAAAATATTGTTTCAATTATTATTATTATTTCATAGAATTGTTTTATATTGTATTGTTTACGGACATACGACTCTCATTATCAAAGAACAAGAACATTCCTTATAAAAATATACGCCTCAATATAGTAGTTTTGTAATTAATAAAAGCTTCACGTTAAGAATTGTTATTTTTAAATCTTTCTTAAAGCAATCACATGTTAATTTTTGATACAATAATTTTTCAACGATTGCTATCACACTTCAACATTAATCACCCTAACGTTGTAAACATGTAAACACGTTATAAACTATCCAATATTATATAAAACTACTCAACAACGAGCTCGTATTCGTGGCTTACCACGAACATAATCAAATAAAACCGGCTTATTCATGAACAAAATTTCTTTTTTAGATTCACGCGAGTATTTAACATTTAAGAATTTAAATTTGAAGTTTAAAAAAAAGGGTCTCACCCGTGACCTTGATTGCTGTAAAGCATTCGAAACGTCGAGAATTAAAATTAAAAAAAAAACTTCGAAAACATCCTAAAAGAGAGTTTCATTAAAAAACTATATAACTATTTAGCATTGCAAAATTTGTTTCTTTGTAATTGAAAGCTACATAATTTCTATTGTTGGATTCCACAAACAAAATTCTGATTTCTATTAAGGATCTTACTCGTATTTAGGATGTTATTTCGGTGGGACTTACAATCATCGATTATTTAGTGTGTAAAATATATTTCATCAATATAATTAAGTGCGAGTAGCGAAATGCAACTTCTAGTAATAATGGCTCTACTGAAAACAAAAATATATTTCCATGTTTTCATACATGTATTTTGGACTTAGTTCCCTTCGAATATTAAAAATTATAAATATAGGTTTAGGTTCTCAATTTGATAAATAAAAAAATATTACGCTCATATTACATTTGAGATCAATGCTTTAAATAACACACTTTGATTATTTTTGGTACAAATAGAACACATAATAGTGTCACTATCAACTACATTTTTGATACAATTAAATTTTTATTATTATATATATATATATATATATATATATATATATATATATATATATTCATTGAGAAAAGGATCATGAACATCCTTACAATTGACATAGCTATGGCGTACCATACACAAAACAACTTTATAAATCAAACAAATCTATCCCACGGTAACTATACATTTTTCCGGGACAAAAAATAGCTTACGTGTTATTCTGATGTATGAGCTATATTATTGTAAAATTTCATTAAAATCCATTCAGTAGTTTTTTACGTGAAAAAGGCACAAACATACATCTCTAACCATCCAGACATCCTTACAAACTTTCGCATTTATAATATTAGTATGATTTCGACTTTACTAATTTTATTAACTTTATGAAGTGCTTTAATAATAACACTATAGAATTCGCTCTCCACTTGTGATCATAATGAATATAAAATATTTCATTAAACATCGCCATGTGAATGTTACAAGCATATTTAAAAATAAAAACAATTCTAGTAATAAAGAATTACGATATTTAATACTGTTTAAACATCACTCGACTCTTCATGCGATATACATTTCAAAGTAAAAGTTACATTAAAGCACTCTGTAATGCTTGTTCACTTTATCTCTTCCTTTATCTCTTTCCTCTTTATGTTTTTGTCAGTGTCAAAACTATACTTTTTCTATCCAAATCCATTGTTTTTCTGCGATGTAAAAGAACAATAAACATTCAAAATATAAACAATATAAAATTCATAATATCATAATGGGACAGTATTGTACAGGCGACACAATACAATTGTAATTTACAAAATAATAATTTTAATATTAATATTATAATTCTTATTAAACATTTTTTCAAATCGATATAAGCTTTGGAAAATATTACTTCAATAAAAAAAATCAATCAATCGAGAGGTGTAGTGGGACTCCTGGTAGGAACGAAGTTGCTTTCGCTATCTGCCCTTGTCTCATAAATTATATTCATTTAAACTGGCACGAGTACTAACGTAGGGTTGAAGCTCTTAGAAGAAAGGTGCACTCAAATTTATTACAACACACATTCCTTAACACTCATGATCGCCTGGTACTTTTGGTTACGAGTACTGGTGGACCACGAATCTCAAGGAGTGCTCATTATATAGCTCATCATGTGTATATGTAGGGCCCCGTAATAAGAATGCATACCAACTACTTACTAGAAACACTCCTTAACACTTATGATCGCCTGGTACTCGTGATAACGTCACATAAGGTGCTCGTAGTAAATAATAACTCCTCCTTTTGGGAAGTCGGTTAAAAATTGTGGTAACAGTAAAAATATTACGCTACATTTACACGCTTGGCAAGTGTCGACAAGCGTCCACAAACACAAGCGTGTGAACGGGTGTTTGGCTTGGCGGCTTGCGTGAGCTTGCCACGATCCGGGCTAGTGTCGGTCTTTGAATACAGATCAAAAGGAGCTTGCGGCAAGCGCCTTTACACGTCGTTGTCGTCACGAGCTAATAATATCCATTTTAATAAGATTTTCCAAAAAATATTTAATGTACAGATTCAGCTTAGTTACAATTTTATTATATGTATAGTTAAAAATATGTCAAGCCAAACGCAATAGTCGACACAACTTCAACGTCCACGTCTGCACAGCTTGCCTGTTCGGAACACACTAATTGCAAATGGCATCCACGCAACCGTGTAAATGGCATCCACGCGTTGTAAAGGCTTGGAGCTTGTAGACGCTTGCCAAGCCTCGGCAAGCGTGTAAATGTAGCGTTACACTTTTTCCCGTGTAAGCGTGTCGAGTAACGTGCAACAAGGAACTTCGTTCAGAAACGTATTCACTTATAAACACAAGTGGAACCAATCATGGCAGACTTGATTTGAATAGTTGATCTCAGTAAAAGTGTATTATTTTAAAATACGCACTAAAAGGCACAAGCGTTTGTCATCACTGTCAAGATCAACCGTAGATACGAATATGAGCGTATTATTTTTTTCAAATAAAGAAATTGTCTATGCTTGCTTCCAGTAGAGACGTCATATTATTTATTAACAAAGAAACTGTCACCTAAACTTTATTTTAGTACATTTTTAAACGAAATTTTAAAGTGAATACTAAAATTTTATCGGCAATCGGCAAAACATCGAAGTATAAATTAAAGTTTTAAGAAAGCAAATCATACAAAATACATCACGTTAAAGGACGCCAATACCGACACGATAATTTATGTGCAATTTGACAAAAATGATACATAGATAAAAAAATTACGGCTTTAATTCTCGAACTAATGATCTAAATAATTAAAAAGCAGATCTCGCCGCCATATTGCACATAAAGCTGTCTACGAATATGTATAAACATTTAAAAAATAAAATCAAGACCGGTGGTGATTTTAGTAATAAAAAATATTATATTTTCTAATAAATCACAAAAAATGCTTTTGCATACAACATCTTCATATTATGTATTAGACAAATAGGTTATTTCAATTAAATTACAGAGCGGGCACGTTTACGATTGAGAGATTACTTTCAATAAATAAAAAAATTATAAATATTTACATTTGTTTAGTAATGAAATCAACTAAAAAGTTTTCAAACTGACAGACAGTGACATTAATTCAAATTTCAAATTTAATACTCATGTTATCGTTGATAGGATTAATAGATAATATTATTCGTAACGACACAAACATTAGCTTGGGATTAATTAGGCAAGGCAAAAAGTAATTTCAAAGTAACATAAAATCTCTACTCATAAAAACAGTTAAAATAGGACAATTCTCAAACAACAGTCACTATAGTGACAATCATGTGCTAAAAACCAAGATTGGCCTAAGCTAAAATCACCACTGACCAAATATTTAATTAGGGGAGCAATCAAGTCCTATCTAACCCATAGTCAATAGGTTTGTATAGGATGACCATCAGGTTGGGGTGAAACGAGACTGTCCTGCAACCATCACAATATCCGAACCATAGCCACAATAAGATTGGATAGGGTGACAATCAAATTGGGGAGAAACGAGACAGTTATATAACCACTATGGATGAACTATTTAGATTAGTAGGGTGACAATCACGTGAGGCGACACGAAGGCAGTCTGCCACAGGACGAATGCCAACGACGCTTGCATTGCGTAGACTCTGCGTCCGATAATTCTGCAGTCGACATAGTGCGAGAACCGTTGTCACCTAATTCTGGATAAAAAAACAAACAATATTATTTATGTATTATACACGCTTTCGATTTATTATTATATATAATAAATTTAAATTAACGATGCAATCGATTACTTAAAATTTTCTGAAGAAACATTGTTAGTAATTATAAAAATAACTAAAAAAGGTGCAATATAAATATAAACATACATAGATAATACAAGAAAAATATTCTGGAACATTATAAATGAAATATGTCATCATAAGCCATTAAAATGGAAGTCTCAAATCAAACGCCGTGACATAATTTACAGTTTGGTAAAACATCGTATAATAATTTACTTCTCAGGATGAAGTGCAAATTATTTGTGCAAATAAGTTTTCAAGAAACTTCAACACTTGTTAATCTTTAATGATAATGGTAGACAAGTGGTTAGTGCGGATGTTATTTAAATAAACAAGTATAATATTAGATACACACATATGAAATTAAAGTGTCTGTCTGTTACATCAAAATAGTTTTTCTACTGAATACATTATTATATCTTTATATATATAATTCTTCTGTGAGTGTGTATGTCACTGAACTTCTCTCAAACGACTGGACCGATTTTGATGAAATTTTTTGTGTGTGTTCAAGGGGATCTGGGAATGGTTTAGATTCACAATTTGAATATTAATTTTCATCAAAAAAATTATTAAAAAAAGTTTGAAATTTTCAAATTAAAGACGTGTAGACAGGACAACGTCTGTCGGGTCCGCTAGTAATATCTAAGCCTTAATTTATTTAAATTAAAAAAAAAATTTGCGTGTCCGATTGTTAGTGTCCTGTCTGACCTACATGGCACTCTCCAAAATGAAATAATCGATTTTAAATTCTTCCACTGTTAAAATGGATCGAACTTCTTTCAAAAGATTTGGATAACAGTAACTTAAGAGTACATTTTATCCCAAGAAGGAAAAGTAAGTCCAATAGGATACCGGATTAAAGCACGATTTAACTGATGTAAACGAGACCTTTAAAGTGAAGTATTATTTAAAAACAGACCATTTTACGGTCATAACATACTAAATAATTCGCGGGCAAAGCTATTATGAAAGCAAACAATCAACTCAATAGAAGGAGCCTATACGATACTTTATCCTTCACAACTTCAATTCGTTCTCTTCAAAATTTAAAATCACACTTTATATCTACATCTATACCTACACTGAGATAAAATACAAAAACTGCAATGTAAGAGTATACTAATATGTAAAACCTAAGTATTTAGTTTTTGGTCATCTGAACGCGGGCGGAGCCACGGGCAATGCTAGTAGGTAATCATTTCCGGAACTGAAGCGTAATTATTGACTATAGCAGTTACATTTAGTTAGTAATGGCCATGCAGTTTCATTAGCTCAATACTATGTATGTAATTATATCTTGAATGAACGATAATAATTATAAGCAGTTAATAGAAATACTGTATAGGATTTGCGTCATAGAGTAATCAGATTAGCCGTGTTAAAGGAGAAAATAGCTCTTACGCGGTGGGCATTAATGAATTCTAACAATATAAAGCCTATAGGGGACACTTCCATGCTACGAACCTAACTCATTGAGCATATACGAGCGCGAACTTGACCTTCTTTGCAACATTCCTCAGAATCTGCAATACGGTCAATATACAAATGTAATAGGTATATTACATAAAAATATTGTCTTCTTGGTTTTCATAAACAAAACAATTTATTAAAATTATTTAAATTTTCAATTGTATACATATGTATCAAAAGAACTGCACCTATAGTAATACATATGAATTATTATCAATATAGATTTGTATCTTCGATATTTACAACAGAAATAATGATTGAAATAAACGTTTTACATAGAAAGATCTAACTTTTAGTTTTAAAGAGGCATTTTCTTTATCCTGTTAGGTATGTAGTTATGTACATGTGTACAAGGATGACTGACGAATGGAAATTATTAATACAATGTATGAAACAGTAATATTTACATTAGAGCTATCGTATATATGTACATAATATGTGCCTATCAGAGCTGAGAAATGTATAATATTTAATAGCATTGATGCAATGTTTCAATTAGCAAATATTTGCACCGTGGATTTTTAACATTATGAAACGAATTCAGTTAGTTTTTCTAACGTAGTTAAATAAATAGCCTAGAATAAAATAATTATTCTCATGAAAAATAATTTAGGAGCTTTTACAGAATATAGACTCGATATATTATTAACTAACAATTGGGTTGATTTGGATTTATAATTAATAGGCAGTTGCTGTGAGAAGCGTGAGAAACGTAAAAAAAATACTTTAAACTTATATGGTTAAGTAACAAACTATGTGGACAGATAAAATTTAACAAACATAATATGTTCAAAATGACATAATTTATTTTCTATTTATTAACATTTAAGATACATTTAATAAAACATTATTAACTTGATATATTTTCTCTTAAGATATTTTTAGTTAAAAATGTTATTAATTCATTACGCTGAAACGGCTAAACGGATTTAGATGAAATTTGGTTCACAGATAGACCTGGAGTAACACATAAGCTACTGTTTAAAACCAAACCGGTGCGAGGGTGTAATTTATTATATTATAAGGGCAATACAAACCATTTCTAAGATCATGTTCAGTGAAGTAGTGGTGTGAGGAGGCGTAGTGTCGTTCCACGAGGTACGGTATCACTGTAGAGCTGTGCAGTTCGTCAGACCGGCGAGACCGGGGCCCTACCATCGTCTCACCGGAGCGGAATGGTGGACGAGACCGAAGCCAACTGAAAAACAAACCCAAACTCAAAATCACAGTCTGCTAATTCATTCAGTCGTCTAACAAATACAGGGCAATCCTGCGGGCGTGCGAGCTGCAGCCGACTGTCATACTAACTTTTATACGACAGTCTGGCTTCAGGGTAAAAAGCGTATAACTGTAATTAGCCACGAGATGGCACTTCATTGGAACCATTCAAACTATTTGCCACGAACAGTAGAACTATTTGCCACGAACGTAGTTTTGAACTATCAAATGGCTGTATTTTTATTAAAATCAATAGGTAGTTCGCCTAATTTATGTTTTTTATACTGTACTCAAAATATACTTTACCTACTCTAATAGCGCAAGCACCTTTAAAATATAGTCAATTATAATATTTACTAATTTCAGAGGAAACAGAAAAAGTTATCATTGGCTCAAAATACAGAAATGCAACATGCAATCTAAATTTTTACTTTATTGATTGCATGGTCGCAGGTTCGATTATGATTGTAGTACTATTGTTAAACCAACTTTTACAACTTTTTAGAGGAGGAGGCTCTTAAGTTTTTTGTATGTTTGTTACGTTATAAATTCGCGATTATTTGAACCAATTTTTATGAAACTTTTTTAACGATTGAAGAATAGACAATTTTCATATATGTATATATTTTTTTAATTACTTTTAAATTTTATAATTGGTACATCATGTTCATACACTTCATTAGTTTAATGCACATAGCAAAATATTTTTTTTATTTATTACTACCAAAAACTCCCTGAATCAGCCTAATTATATTGTAAGCACCAGATTTAAACATTTAGGTTGGTGCACTTAGTGACAATTGATAGACAAACTCATGAATGAACCTATTAGGCCATTTTCATCCAAATTCTAAACCCTAAAGACAGGTTGAATTATTTCTTAGAGTATACAATAAATATACGATTTATAAAGTAGTACCAAATTAAAATTTAATAATAAGGAAAAATTACTTCATATAATATACATATATGCATATTAAAGTGTTGACTCATAATGAATTCATTTACTTAGTCATGCGATATTGTTTTAAAATGCAGGTCATCTCTCTGGAATTTGTTTACTTATATTGAAAATATATATATATATATATATGTTTGAGGGAAATTAAGGATAATGTCATAATGATATCATGTCATATGAAAATCTAAAACAATAGATCTGTAATCTTTCGTGGGGCTTAGAATACTATTAGGGCGATTAGTTGGCTTTATACGACTAAATAAGTATGATTAAGGAGATTAAAGAGATTTCAAACATAACTTACTCGTGCCGCCGTATTTCCTGTACACAAGGTCGTTCGTCTGGATTTCTTTTGAGCATATGAATTAAAAGGGCTTGTAGGGAAGATCCTAGGGAAGAGGGAGGTGGCGCGGGCTCACCCCTGCCTATAGCCTCTAATAGCCGATAAACATTGTCACCTTCGAATGGATATCGTCCAGTTGTCATATTATATCTGTGAACAATAAATGTTACTTTTCAAAATAACCTGAAACGTAATTCGTTCAGAAACTTCAACAAAAAGAACCAAAAAAACATTTGAGTGATCTAGTCAATCAAATCTAGTAGTTTTTAGAATTTTTGTCTGTCTGTCTGTCTGTCTGTCTGTCTGTTACCGAATCACAGAAAAACCACTGGAGGGATTTTAATGAAATTTGGTATTGTAATAGCTGGTATTCGGGTCAACATATAGGATACTTTTTACCGCGAGAAAATATCTCATTTTTTAAAGAAAATACACAAACTGCAATGTAAGAGTATATTAATATTATGTAAAACTAAGAATTTGGTTTTTGGTCATCTGAACGCGGACGGATCCGAGGGCAATGCTAGTACTAAATAAAACTAAAAATCATAAAAGATAGTTTTATTTAAAATGTCAATTATTTCTGAAGTATTCGTAAAAATAAGAAAGTTTTATGTGAACCTTTTAACATATTCTATTGTGTTCAAAATAAAGTGTAATGGAATATTTTAAAATTGAAAAGTAGCTAAACTGCATAAGCATTAACTGTTATTTTTTGTGATATAAGAATTTAGGTCAGCTCACTCCAACTGTATTGTTGACAATCTCACATTTGAATAATATTGCTACTGACTCATTGCCAATAACATATTTATTTACATTTAAACTTGGTATTCTTTATCTTAAGTTCTCAAGCCTCAATAACACTTTATATAAAGTATGTATGTATATGATTTTATGTCTATAATAAAGCACCTACTAAGTGCAAAGCAGAGGGTAGTTAATTCAAAGAGAGACATTTAAGTGTATTAATAATGACTCCTTTTTAAGCGCTTTAACATAATTTAAATATTTTTTTCAATAAATATATATATACAATGGCTAATACTTAAGCATTTAAATTGCCATTTTTGAAGTATCTTGCAAAAACCATATTTTACAAGAAAATTTATCCATTCAGCTGAACCCTAGATGCATTCAGTATGAAACTCATTATTATTTAAAAAAAATAGCAGTTGTCAAAAGATTCAATAAATATTCTTTTTCCTTTACATAATATAACCTCAGGATCCATATGTTGCGAGAAACAATAAAATAAACATGTATTTATGAATATAATTATAAATAGAGGAAAAACAATGTTTCAATCATGATTATATTAATTAATATATACTTGGATTACCAAGTGTATATTAATTAATATAATCGCAAATACTATATATATGGTAAGAGAATAATTAGCAGGTAGTAAAATAGCTGCTCGAAACTGACATAAGATTAACATTTTGGATTACTATAATCATCCTACATCATCATATATTGAGTACCTACTCATTGTACTTTCAACCTCTTGTATTTGAATCATAATATGGTCCAGTATGATTTTATTGAATATGGACAACATATTATAAATTTCTTAACATGATGACCATGAAGTCAATATCTGCAGGTATACTCATAGATAATTCTTATTTAAATTGAATTAATTAAGAGAGAATGCACTGTTAACTTAATAATAAATATTTTACTTACAAAGTGACTCCACTACTCCAAATATCAACTTTAACTCCAGAAAAAGTTTCAGCACCATTTGCTATTTCTGGGGGTTGAAAGGCAGGTGAGCCTTGTCCTGTATAACAAGTATCTTCTGGAGAAAACAAATCTAAAGCCTGAAATTAATTATAATCATAAATCTATCCATTAAAGTGTAATGCTTGACAGTCAAATCATTCAATCAAGCCTCACACATTTTAAAATCTAAATATAATTATTATATTACTAGAATACAATTATATATACAAAATACTGGAAATTGAATGCATGAATATTAAAATGAAGACCTATACAGTTAAAGTAGTCCTTCAATAATTTACACAGTTAAGCAACATATTATAATTTAAGTATCACAACAGATTAATAAAATAAAATCACATTTATCACAAAAGATACTAAAATAAGATGTAGTACTCACTTCAGCAACACCAAAATCAGTTATTTTTAGTGTCTGGTCCAAAGTTAATAACAGGTTTCCAGGCTTTATATCTTTATGTACTACACCCTGACCATGTAGGTATTCTAAGCCATCCAGTAGCTGAGTGAAGTAGTCATGCGCTTGGCGCAGAGGAAACTTCTTGCCAGGACTAGACTCTAACATATCCTAAACATATTAAAATAAAAAGTTTACATTATTTCATATTTGTTATTTCAGATAACTTGTTGTATTGTTTTCCTTAATGCTCTCTACTTACCTGAAGTACACCCACACAAAATTCCATAACTAAATACATTTTTTGTTTCTCATCATTGTACATTACATCGACTAGTTCTATCACATTTTTATGTCTAAGTATTCGCAGTAATTGTATCTCTCTCTGTACATTCTGTTCACCATTTGGTATTCTTCGTAGCTTTCGTTTTTTCAATATCTTAACAGCCCTTCTACATAAGGTTTCAGAATCTAACATTTCTTTAACTTTGCCATAGGATCCTTCGCCTAACACGTCGCCCATAACATATTTTCCTACCATTTTACATTTTTTCTTTTTGCTTCGATATATAACATCTGCACTATCAACTCTATGAAAAAATAGATTAGTTTGATCTAAATTAACATCTAAATCATCTATTTGATCATCGTCAAGCCAGGTAACGGAGTGCCGTTCTGGGCTGCCCTCCAATAAGAAATTATCTTCACTTTCTTGCGGTGCAATGATGTGTGATACTTCAAATTCCACATTTTCAGCATCTGGAAGACTTTCACTACTACTGATTTTCCTACACATTCTTGGATCCATTATCTATCAAAACAACACATTTGGAAAAACTGTCCGTAAATTTATGTTAACTACGAGGCCTCTCACCGATACATATATCCTATTTAAAAAAATAATTTACACATATCTCAAAATATATTCCAACCATACATGGTGGAGTAAAGATTTTTATAAAAATTAGATTTTTATTTGCAATGATTGAAGGTAAATAAAATATGAATCCATGAAAATTGAAATATCGCAAGTATACCACAGATAATTTACAAAACCGTCAAGTTTGTAGTTTTATTATCTATATGAGCACAGCTAAACAAAGTATGAATAAAACTAATAAAAAAACTAGTTTTAAAAATATTTTTTATAGGTATTACAAAATTCTTTTATGATAAAATACAATGAGATTCAAATCGTATTAATTCATAAGACATTATTTTATTTATATGACAAGAAACATTTTTTATAATAAATTTATGCTCTTTTACCTAATACCAATATTTCACTTTTAAATTTAAATATAAACATTAGTTTGATAGTATAAATTCAAAATTAAAATAATTAAGATGAAAGAAGAATAAAACGCTGGAATTAATCAGTATTTTTAAATACAAGTATCTTTTAATAGTTTGGTATCAAATCTGAATCAATCTCTAAAGGAGGCCATCGTTTTTAGTGGTATCAGTTGACGATACTGGCGAGTGAGGTCCTATCGCTATCTTTGAAAAGTATTTGTTTCCTATCCACAGAGGCACTAAAATTGAGTTTAGGGGATGATTGGGCCCTTGGATCGGTCTGTCTTCTTGTAAAAGGTTTTAAAATAGTTGTCTGGCCAAAATATATAGAAAAATGGAGCATCAAAATTTATGTAAAGTTGTAATTATTTTGGGACCTTTAAAGCGTCTGCAAAGCAATACGGCCGACGGAAAATGTCTGGGAGTATTGACGACTTATTTTTAACGATATTACGTCTGGCGGCCCTGGGATCTTGGACTAATAGATAGATAGATACAGATGAAACTAATGAGAGCATGTTAAAAAAATTAGACATAATAAAGATATGAAAAAATTAGTCATAGTGAGATAGATGCTTCTAAGGTGATTTTTTATTCATGTAAATAGTTGCCGAGTTATAGGTATGCTTCTATTTTTTTAGACTTGCAATGAATAGTATATTCGGCCATACGCCGAATGCCGAATATTCGGCGGGCTTTCTGGGGGAATAGTCGAATATTAGGCAAAAGTATTTGGCCAGCGCGTGGCGGGAAAACTTGTATCTACGTGTTTATTTTCTGTTTGGCGCCAGAAAATAGTATTTATTCCGAGTGTCTTTTCTCTGAATTTGGCATTGTCTGAGTCTACTGCGAGAGAACTACTGCCTGAAAATGTATTTTTTACATCATAATTACCCACTTCTAAATTTTAATTATGATTATGCAAGTGTATAGACATTTATTTGATAGTTTATTTATTATTTTTTGTATAAATGTAATATTCTGAAATGAAACAAAAAAATCTTAAATCTTGTATTTTATTGCAACAAATAACAAATATTGCATATACATAAGACAATTTTCCATTTTAATTTGTTTCACAAAATATAAGCATCTGAAAATAGTTTAAATGATTTATTTTTATCAATTTTTATTGTATTTATCGTTCATCTCTTTTTTCAATAACGCCAACCGTGTAAGGCAAGCGTCCCGCCACGCGCGGCGCTCTTGTAGCCGGTCTATTGGCACCATAGCGTTGAGTTGCTCGCAAATGGTATCCGCGCTTTTTGAAGTCGTCATATGAGGGTTTGGACCGAAAGTGTTGCTCACTTTGTAGATTGTTTCTCCGTATCTAAAAAAAATATAATATTTTTTTTTAATAAAATAAACACAAGGACTGGAGGTTTTTTAATGAAATAATACAATATAGCTTATCGCAAATACATTATATTTTTCTTTCGGGGGTTAACACAAAGGTTATTGTGATATATTTTACGAACGATCGTCTGTAAATAAATATAAGCAAGAACTTTGATGGGAATTGAAGCCGGAAGTTTCGGTAACGTTACTTTCAGGCATAACCTAAATAGTGCGAATTTTAAAGGTACCCATTTTAACGTTCAATATAACGTTCTTAAACCGCTATAATAATTGTTACACTGCTACAATTTAACTATTACGTGCCATTTATTTTTCAACATATTTTAATATATGCGTTCTCTAGATGGTTGTAATTAAGGACAATTTAAGATATTAGGTACCTTTCAATATAGCTCTTCATGCCTTCCGCGTTCAAATGCGCCGTCTCTAAGGAACCAAGGAAAGCGTATCGCATTCCCAAGCCTTCAGATATTACTTTGTCAATGTCTTGTACATCCACAACTTTGTCGTCGACTAAGCGCCAGACTTCATTTAAAATGGCATATCTAAAAAAAACATTTAACATTATATTTAATGTCAGAGATATAACGAATTTTACTACATTAAGGTAAATTGTATTTTACAACTTGAATTTTTGTGATTCCAAAATATTACATAAGTGTAAAATCTTCAAAATAAAATGATTATATGCGGTTAAATGTTTAAATAACCTACATTCTATTATAATACTGTTAGATATAAAAAAAACTTGTAATGTAAAATTACCTACATTTTTATTAACATGCATTATAATTAATAATGTAATAATATCTATTGAGAACTTACTGGATACGATTTAAGACAAAGCCATCGATCTCTCTGGACAAAGACACAGGTTCCTGGCCTATCTCTAACATAATTTCCCTGGTCTTCTTAGCAACTTCGGGCTTCGTCCACGGCGCAGGAACGATTTCTACCAATGGCACGTAATAAGGAGGATTCACTGGATGCGACACGATGACCTGTAAAGTTATTCAGACTTTGTAGGCACAGATTTACGAAGAAACTATTAAATAATGTATGGTGCAAACCCTCAAATAAGATAACTAAAGGTAAGTACATAAGGGTCCTTGTGTATGTTACTTGAATAATGCATAGATAGTTAATCAGAACCGGTTTCTTTTTAAATGTAAATATATAGGTGTAAAAAACTAATGATGTTCAACTAGCTATCTATAATCCATTATACATTATAGATAGCCAGTTAAACATCACTGGTTTATTACAACTTTAGCAGGTACCTGTAAAACTATAAAGAGTACCTCTAAATCTATAATATACTAATATTATAAAGAGGTAAAATTTGTGAGTTTTTGAGGTTATACGGGGTAAGCTACTGAACCAATATAGATGAAATTTGGTAAGAAGATAGTTTGAGACCCTGGGTAGGATATAAGATACTTTTTATCCCGGAAATCATCCCTTAGGGGGGTTAAAATGGGGATGAAAGTTTGTATGGGGAATTAACCTAGTGACGAACCCGAGCGAAGCGTGGGTGAGTCGCTAGTAATTCATATAATATTAAATTTCTTTATCACATGCCATTAAATAACATATTAATGCAATGAAATACGTTCTCATCGCAAAAATGTAATTGGCAAACATAACCTGTTTATTGCTTAATTTCGTACGTTCGTGCTCATTATCGGCAATATGAACTCGACAAGCATGTAAACTTAAATAAAATGAAATCGAGACATTTCATCCAATACTTAAAATATATGATAATTAGGACTCAAAGTTGCTAAAATGGTAAAAAATAAATAAATAGACAAGTAAAGAAAACAAACCTGGGACTTGTGTTTCAATCCTTCCGAAAAGAGCGAAGGCAAGGTAGTGCTTGTGGAACTGGATAAAATAGTTCTATCATCGACTACTTTATCTAGGTCTTGGAAAACTTTTTTTTTGAGCTCGAGGCTTTCTGGCACGCATTCTTGGACGAAAACTGCATCTTTAACTGCTGTTGATAAGTCAGTCGTGCCTGAAAAAAAATGTATAGAAAATATTTAAACAATTACATCTATATTAATATTATAAATGTGAAAGTTTGTGAGTATGGATGTTTGTTACTCTTTCACGCCAGAACGGCTGAACGGATCTGGATCAAATTTGGCACATAGATAGATTATAGTCAGGAATAACACATAGGTTACTTTTTATCCTGGAATAATGTACGATTGCCGTGAGATAGGTTTGTTTTTGTTTTCCTAGAGGCGAACGCGAGCGAAGCGAGGGTGAGCCGCTAGTTTAAAATAGAAATAACGATATCGCCTGTTACTTTTTATATTATGATTAAAATAATACCTACTTTTTCTATTAGTAATAGCATAATCTACTAATCCACACAGACAGAACAATCATACATATACATCATCAACAATATATGTATATAGGTATAGAACAAAGAGCATAACATAAGAACATTCTAAAAGATAGCACTATAGTGCCTCAAATTCTAAAGCGTTCGACATGAATATTGCTAGTTTTTGACAAACCTTGTCGTATTTTCATTTATTCCCCTTATGTATGTATGCTTATATATAATTCAATTAGCGAATGTACTTATAATCTATACATATAATAAAATTCAAACTAAGCCGAATCTGTACATTAAATATTTTTTGGAAAATCTTATTGAATTAGACATTATTATCGATATAGAGGCCGAATCTATAGTTTTTAGAATTTTTGTCTGTCTGTTACCGCATCACGGAAAAACTACTGGTGGGATTTTGATGAAATTTGGTATGGTGATAGCTGGTTATTCGGGTCAACATATAGGATACTTTTTACCGCGGGGAAATATCTCATTTCTGAGAAAGAACACAAAAACAAATTTGGTTTTTGGTCATCTGAACGCGGGCGGAGCCGCGGGCAATGCTAGTAAATAATAAGTATAGAGCATACATACCTACAATGATTTTTAATTCTTTTGTAGGAATGTCTAATTAGCTACTAGCTTATTAGCGCTCTCTTTGTAACTTATGCAAACCTATAATGTAATACTAGAACCTTGTAGAATTAATAACTGCATAGTTTTAAAATAATAATATCGTAGGAACTGTATTACAGCACAGATCACATAGTTCTATACTACTTACATTACATTCACTTTTTACTCATTTGCTTTCCCAAGATCGAAATCGAATGTATCTTTTATACACTACAGACTAAAGGAATCGTTTACGAAACAACAGTTTAAGGAGACCGAAAGAAACATTTTAATAGTGGAATCCATATAAATGTCCACACAAATATATGTATGTACCTAAATATTCAATTCTTGTAGAAACAATAACACAAATAATTAACTCATGTTAAGATAAACCCACGTTTTTGGTACGCAGTGTTACACTATTTTATAGTCCAAACCACATCAACAAGTCGCACCATTTTTTTACCGTGACATTATTCCAGCTAATTTTATCTATAGGTATTATAATAAAACTGTAGAGGTCAAATGTCTGTACATAGAAAAGAAATGCTAAAAATGAGTCCGGGGGATGTAAGAAGAGAAATAGAACAAATCCAGTTTTTTTTTCAAATTTTTGTTCTCTGTTGGTCTGTTTGTACGGACTAATTTCCGAAACTGTTGGACCGATTTAAGTAAAAATTTTCATGGTGGTACCTTATATCCCCGATCAACATTTTACATACTTTTCATCCCGGAAAATTAAAGAGTTCTTGTGAGATAGTTAAAAAACTATAGTAACTTATACAGCTTAGTACACAAAAACTCCTGATTGGATTTTAATGAAACTTTACAATAATATAGTTCATACATCAGAATAACAAATAGGCTACTTTTTATCCCGGAAAAAAGTGTGGTTTCCGTGGGACAGTTTTAATTTGGATTGTCCAGAGGCGAACTCGAGCGAAGCGAGGGTGAGCCGCTAGTTTTTAAATAATAATTTACCTTTAATACAACTCATTTGCTCATCCGCATTAAGTGTACCGCGCAATAACCCATCCTTTGCTAAGGTTTTCAGCTGTACTTTGATATCTGCAAGCGCGTCAGACACTTGCTTCGGCACGATGTCAAAAATTGTAACTTGATAACCAACTGATGCGAAGAGCATTGCCCATGATCTTCCAATTAAACCACTGAAATATAAAATTGAGAAAATATTAAATACTTATTTCTATTAAATACATAATAATAATTTCATTTCATCATCAAACTTAATTCCATTTTCTCTTTTCTATGTGACAGTAGCAAAATAAATTGTACAACAAATACTCTAACAACTCTACAAATAAGTACTCTTAAACTAAATTAAATCCAAAATATACAATACAGTTTAGTTTTTACTCGTAGATGTTAAAAGGTTTAGCTTTATTGGCTTTATGAATTACTTATTAGATGATTTTTAATTCTGGTATACATTTTATATGTTCATTGTTCGTGTAACTCTATATCTTTGTATATTTTAAACCAATTATTTTTAATATAGATAGGCTGATAAATTAAAGAATGAACAAAAAATCTTCCATATGAGTGGGAAAAAAATATTTTAATTTAAGTGTGAATTTGAAGTGTCTTACTTTTTAACAAAAAAGTAATTACCTACTATTACCTAATCGAGGCTATTATAAAATATAATTTATTACTCTAGATTGTAATGATGTTTTTTTTTCGATACAGTATGTAGAAAAATAATTCTTAGTACTACAATAATCTTACTACTATGATAAATGCCGAAAGTTTGGATGTTTGTTACTCAATCATGCCAGAACGGCTAAACGGATATAGATGAAAGACACAGAGATAGATTACTGATAGTCTGTTACTTTTCCTCCCGGAAAAATGTGCGGTTCCCGTGGGATAGATTTGTTTTTCTTTTCATGGAGCATGCAAAAATTCGCAATTTTCCACCTAAAGTACACTCGTTATAATTATTTATATCTATTTAAAATATATGTAGCTAGTATGTAACAAAATATTGTGTGTTATCGTACAAATAAATTAGTCAATTTGCGTCCCATTACTACTCTATGATCCTCTATGAGTTATAATTCTAAAATTATTGAAGTTTTATTATCTTATATATAAAATTCCCATGTCACAATGTTTGTTACCGTACTCCTCTGAAACGGCTTTACCGATTTTTACCAAATTTTATATGCGTATTCAGTAGGTCTGAGAATCGGCTACTATCTATTTTTCATACCCCTAAGTGATAAGGATAAGGGTGGTCCTCCCAGACCCCACCCCAGGGACGAACCCGAGCGGAGCGAGGGTCAGTCGCTAGTGATTATATAAAAATTAAAAAATAATTAGTGGTACAACTTTTTTGTTTTAATATTCTTCTGTATATTTCGAGAAGTGTTTCGAGTGTCTCAATAATATATTATTAAACTATAACTTGAATGTTATCTTATGTAAATTAACCTTATAGTATACATACCATGTAATGTTATCTACTGTTATCTATACATTAAATATTTACTTTGATTCTTAAAAATAAAATAAAGCAATTAATTTACTTAAAATTTTAGTAAAGCAGGTATTTTTTATTTAAAAAAAATCAATTTTTGATCACATAATAAATATTTTTTTTAGTACTTTTTTTACAATGGGCTTAAGCTATAATTTTAAACAATAAAATGAAATTATATTGAAAAAGCTATATTACGCAACATGGCTAGGATAATACAAGATTCATAGATGATATAATATTATACTAGTACTGTTATCACCATATTGGTCGTTATTAAATTTCTTTAGTTGCTACTTTCTGTATTGCGATGTCCTTTTTTATTTTATTGTTTGTGATTATTTTTGTGAAATTTCGATAGATGTTGCCTGCACCAAAGCTGAAAAGGTTTGTACCTATTTTGTTTAAAATAATTGGTATTTGGTATGGACTGTATGAAAATAGCAAGATACATAAAGCAAATTAAGTATAATTATTAAGTGATCAACAAATTTAAAATCCCAAAAGGCAGCTCAGCATCTATGAATATATAGGTACATACCTACAACTTAAGAGCCGAATTTTCAACTTTTAGAACTTTTGTAAAATTATTACAGAAAATGCAAGTATGTAGTTTTAAAAGTTATCAATTTAAATTTTTAGGCATGCATTTAATTTTAGTAATATTACTTTAATTATTATTAGTCAATTTAGATAATAATAATCTCTGAAAACGGGTTTTGCGTTTCCGCGTTGTAGACACAGCTTAAAGCACTAACGTCTAACATATAAACATTAGTACCTGGGCTACCGAGCTTCGCTCGGATTTTTTGGTCGACATTATAATTTTCTTATAAAAAAAAACAAAAACTTGAATAAATACAAAAAAAACCAAGAAAAATTTATACCTTTGTATCCGACCGGGATTCGAACCCATACACCTATTCAATCTTGCGCCTTGGCCGCTTGACCATGATGTTTATATCCGAGCATGCGAAATTATCGAACATAATATTTTGCGAGGAATAATGCAAAAGAAAACCGCATGAAAATTCGAAAACACGCGTTTTCCCAGACATAAGACTAATCCAGATCGATTTATCGCCCCCGAAACCTTTTGTACATTATTCTATAGCATCTCAATAATTATGGCTATATTTCATTATCAATCAATAGCATTTATAGCTAGTCCATTTAAATCGAACGTCTGTGTCTACTACTAGTATAGTATTATAATATGATCTGTGCCACGGTAATATTTATGCATTACATTACGGTGTCTGTGGACTGTGCTGTCTACGTATACAGAAGATATACCTATAGAAGATAAGTAGGTGAAGGTCGTTTCTACTAGGGAGGTTTCTTTAACCAAAAAATGTTTTTGTATTTATTCTATACAGTTAAATAAAATTGAAGTGCCTGTTTGTAATGTCAAAATAACATTGTTTTACTAAATGCATATGAAATTATATACGGTACTTATAAACAATTTTTATTTTTTTTGTCTGTCTGTCAGTTTGTTCCGGATAATCTCTGAAACGGCGAGACTGATTTTGACGGGGCTTTCACTGGAAGATTGCTGATGTTATAGGGAGTAACATAGGCTACTTTTATTTTAGAAAAAGAATTAGGGTTCCGCTCAAAAAATGAAAACGTACCTAGGGACGAACCCGAGCGAGGCGAGGGTGAGTGGCTAGTATTTAAATACAAGGGATTTATTTAGCTAATAAAGTATTATCTCTTGTAGTCGAAGAAAAGTCTTGTAAAACGAAGGATGGTAAATTCATAAACAAACATTCAGGTATTTTATTGTAATAAATGCATATTAAGTACTATATTAGCTTATCTTATATAGAATGTGTTTGATACATTACTGGAAATTTTATTTATTAAATACATAGTAAACAAATTCGTCAGAATCTCGTAAACGGAAAGAATGAGAAAATAATACTAATGTAACGGGTTTAATCTATACCTAAACTGAAATTGTTGAATTCGTAACAAATCACCACATAATCTAGACTTACAATTAGATACATATGTGCCTACCATACGTAAATTTTAAGGATGATACCTCACGATTACCTTGGCTCTATAAATTCAATTAATTTAATCAAAATATGCCTTACCTGCCTACAATTCCCACTTTCTCAGTCTTAAAGTTTGGCGCCATTTTGCACAAAAATTGCCGATTGCAACACAATGTCCTTCTCGCACGACGCTCGAGCGAATGGCGGCTCCAAGTCCGCTATCCAATTAACAAACTAGTTATCGGTACACATCAAGTCTTCATCAAGGAGCTATAACCTATAACTGTAGTATATATAAGAAAACAATTGCTGACACCGTGATAAAAATAATGTAATAGTTATTCGATGTTATTTTTTATGATTTCTTTCTTTTTATACTTATTATTATATTCTTTTCTTTTTACCCGACTGCGGCGAAGCCCAAAGGAGGTTTATGTGTTTGACATGCATCTATGTAAGTATGTATGTATGTCCGACCCTACGTTCCCAACGCAACCGATTTTGAAGATTCGTACGTCGTTAGACTCGTCTTGATAACGCGATTGTCATAGGGTATATATATATCATGAAAATCCAAAAGGGCGGGTCCTAGGCGCCAATTTGTGTGTCTTGAAAAAATTTTATTAACCCGAAGTAATCGAGTGGGGTATCAAAATATAGGCTTTTAAGAGGCAATAACAAAAGTATACCAACTTATATGTTTAAAAATTTAGGATAATAATTTAGGATACGAAATTGTTAAATAAAATTAAAAAATATCTAACTGACTCAGCTAAAAGCTGTAAATAAAAAAAACGTGTATGTAGGTACTTATGTACGCATGTAAGAAGTTATACTTCTTTGGCGTAACAAAAAAATTTCATTTCATCCCGTATGTCACAACTCTCTGTTTTTAAAAGGAATGCAGCTAACTTCATCATGTCGCTTTCAGATAACTTCATCATGTCGCTTTTTGGCGGACGGTGTGCGCGCGCATCGTAAAAATTTTGCTCTCATATTTTTTTCCAAACGTGCCAAAAGAAGTGTAACTTCAAATAATTTACAAAAATTAAAAAAAACCGACTGTGTAAAAAGCAAACTAAAAAGACGAGAACAAGTTCACGAAGAAATATATGTACATAAAGTACAACTTATGCAGTAAAATATGTGTACATGCAATTTTTGAATTTAGGTACAATTTGTATATGTGTCCAGGCCGTTTTAAGCAATCACACGTATACACTATATGTAGTATAATTTGAAAGTGAATGAATGAAAGTTTTTTTCCCGTTCCCTTTTCTCATTATATCATATTATGCAATAGGTTAACTTAACATCTATTTGAATGCGAATTTCGGGTACTATACCTAAGTTAAAATGCGGTATGGAATGTTCCTTTCCTTCTCCTTTATCTCCTCAAATTTTATACTTTAATATAAAATATTTAAAATAATATAACAATATTCATATTTACTATATATTTAATATTTATTATTACGTTTTTTTTTTTAAATTTTATACTTTTATACCTAAGCTCCTATATTCTTCAAAATCTATAAATTCTCCTTTTAATTTTTGGACCATTTTGATAGAAACCTCATTAATTAAACTCATATCCCCATATTAAGGGCAGTTTATAATTATTTTATTAATGTAATTTTAAAATATTTTTTATTGACGTATAAGAGGACATTCTCACACGTAAAGCAAAGCAATCAAATTTTTATCGGTTATTCTTTTTTTTCGTATTTTTTCGAGTATTTATTTTGATATTTGGTTCTTGACGTTTCGAATACTTTACAGAGCACATGGTCGCGGGAGAGACTAAGGTTTTAGATTTCTCAAAGGCATTATATAGTTGTTACAGACAGCCTACCGAAAAATGAAAATAAATCCGCGAAAAAATCCGAAAACATAGTTTTATTTTAAATGTCAAATATTCGCGTTAATCTAAGTATTTATACCTTATTTTAATTTGTAGAAAAAATACTTAGTAGGTAGGAACATTTTAGCTACAAAAAAGTTAAAAAAACCGACTTCGAAAAAAAAAACACTAAAAAGTAAAAAACACAAAAAACATGAACTTTATGAAATACTTTCTTAGATTTACATGAATATTTTTAATGAAACTATCTTGTCGGATAAAAAAAAATAAAAAACCAAAATCTGAAAAGATAGTTTCATTTAAAATAATGTTCACGAAATCAATTTTGAAATGAAAATCCAAAGCACTAGTTTATTTTCATAATTGTATATTTATTACTTAAACAGGAAAATTTTACAGAAATAATACTTTTTTTATGTGACTGCAACATTATTTTGCCTCATGGCTAGCACGTATGGCTGCAGAGGTTCTGGGTTCGAATCGAAGTCGGGCTAAGTAGTCAAGCCAAAGCATTATTATTTGTAAATCACTATTCTTACTGTCGTGCTACGAATCAGATAACCTTTGCTATTGACCATGCATTATGTAATTTACAAATTATGTTTACGTATAGATAATAACGTATAGATATGTATAGATAATTATATGTAAATATATTGTTTAAACATCGTTATTGATAATAACAACTAAAATAATTTTCACTGGTATCAGCACAAACAAATCTTAATATTTAACTTATACTACATAAATTATAGAAATTCGTATCAAAAATTGTGCGTACTTTTTTTTTGTCGGATAAATAGACAAAATCTAGTGACATTTCACTCAATTCAATATATTAAACTTCAGAAAGATTATATATAGTGATAATGTAATAGGTACACACGTAATTCATAAACAAAGAACTAAATAGGTACACATAATATACAAAACACGAAATTAGATCAGTTAGTTTATATTGGAAAATGTTATCTGTAGATATCTCTATAATACTTAAAAATCGATATACAATACAAGTAAGAGTTTTCTACACATATGATAAAATTCTGAGTCGAATCTGTACATAGAATATTTTTTGGAAAATCTTATTGAAATAGTCAGTAGTATAGATGATACAGAGGCCGAATCTATAATTTTAGAATTTTTGTCTGTCTGTCTGTCTGTCTGTGAACGCATCACGAGAAAACAACTGGACAGATTTTGATGAAATTTATGATGAGAGCCGGTTATCCAGGTCAACATATATTTATGATACTTTTTACTGCGGGAAAATATCTGTCTCTGAGAAATCTATACTAAAGTTAAAGCGTAACTAGGGACGCACCCGAGAGCGAGGGTGAGTCGCTAGTATTCTTTATAGTTAAATAAATAGAACTATTAAAAAATATTTTAAGAAATTATTTTTACCAGTAAGAATAAGTACTTGAAATGTGAATATTACCATATTGTAGGTACTTACATTGTATACTATCAGGTGTTTGTACTTTGTACATTGAATATTTTAAAATAAACTTATTAAAATAATAGATAACTCAATAATTTTATTATATTTTATTCATAACATATTTATATCAGTATATGTCTTAAGAAGTATTATAAATCAGGAGAGGTTAAAACTGTTTAGTTTTAAGCAGAATAAAATATCTTTTTCATTAAAATAGACAAACGCAGCGTGCAAAAATAGCGATTGAAGGCTTTAATTACTTCTTTTACAATACCATTCTATTACACTGCCGTAGATATTCTTTCTGACTGACAGTTTCGTTTGGTTTCATATACAGTTCCGACTAACCTTAAAATTTCATTATTAACAAGTCGACATATTTTATGGTCAAAGTTAATATTTAATATATAAAAAATAATTACGATCATTCGCAAGCACTTCCAACAATGGCGTCTTTTGCTTTAATGCTGAAAATTCTGAAGTTGACGTCATTAGGATCAAGGGATTTGTATATGAAGCGCGGAAGTTTATCGCTCAGGAACCATAAAGTACCTTCGTTATCCACCTATAAAAAATACAAATGATTAGGTACCGTAATTAATTTTGAACCTTTTTTAATTTCAATACGGTTCATTTTCAATTTAAACTTGACTTTATCTTATACTTAGGGACTTCTCTCACTGATTCTCTCATGACGACACGTTTGGCTCATTTTGTAGTGACGCTACTTGCTGTGCCAGCGGTCGCCGATTCGAGTCCCGCTGGTGTGTTTTTATTATTATTTATTATCTTATTTATTCATTTGTGTGATGAGCACGAATGTTTGTTCTCCAGTCATGAGTGTTTATATTTATAATACAAATGTATATATTTAAAGTTATATTTATGTGTAATGTATCTACTATCTGGTATCCATAATACAGGCGATCGTAGTTTACCATAGAGCTAGATGGCTTTGTGTGTTAATGTATCAACATATTTAACAATTTAACAATACACTTCGCTTGAATGCGTGCCTAGGTGCCTTTTATATTTATACATAATATTATACACGACGCGTTTTGGCTTTCATCCAAACCCGTCCAGTAGGCTAACATGAAGGAGAAACAAACATACAAACTTTAACATTTATAATATGTATGTAGTGGTGTGATATCTGTAAAATAGTGCAGATAATAATATTATATTTATAAATACCTTAAGATCATTGAGGAATTCATACAAATTGGGGTCACTAAACAGAAGAGGATTGTTCGCTGGAGTGTAAGGCTTATTTGAGTTCCAGCAACCGATGCCATCCCGATTTACCTATAACAATGCACGATAAAGTAATTATGATGATAATAATTGTTATCTTCAGAATAATTGAGATTATCTTACAGTAACATTCATCTCTATAGGAATTAGCACTTTATACATGTGACAGTTTAGTTTATATATTATATAACTACTGGTTATTAACTAGCGTCATCCCGCGTCTCTGCCCCAGTTACTGCGTTCTAACAAACAAACACTTCGTTTTCAAAATATTTGTAAATCCTTGCACTTACGTACCGAAGGTTTCGACAAAATTTAAAACTGCTATCGTCAGAGGTTTGGGCTAGCGAAAACTGCGCAAAAAAAATTGTATACAAGACGATTATTTTAACGGTAAACTGCCATGACTTCAAATATCGAGTCTTTCCTCAGTTGATTTATTTTGTACTTTGAATAATTAAAAATGAAAGTTAGCATGTTGTAGCAGTCAATTTAAAGCAATGTTTTCCTCCTTTAGTTGATAAAGTATTGGATTTCCCAAGTTTTACACGAATACTATGAATAATAATCAGATGACACACGGACGTCAGACGATATTATTCTCCCTAGAGTAAAAATGTTCCTTGATATTATTGCGTTTTTTTAGGATTCCCGCAGCCAAAAGCTTATAACGGAACCCTTCGGTCCCAACATATTTTACTCGAAGACTATTGGTTATACATTGCTGAAATTTAGTAGGTAGTCTCGTATGGAGCGCTAAACAAGTATGTAGTCAAAATACAAAAAATAAAAAAATGGGGCTTTAAAAACTTTTGAAGTATAGGGTGGAAAAAAAAAGAAAAAGTGAGGTAATAGAGCTTTCCAAATACTTTCAAAATTATTTTAACAAAGGTAAACTATTTTGACAAAGGTAAATTATTTTTAATAATCAGTTTTGTAGATGTGGGGTATTTTCTGTTGGCCTAACAGGTAAAACGGACTAAACTAACTTTGTTTTTCATAATATTACAAGTACTATAGAACAGAAACTTAATTATCAATAAAATGAATATTGTAGATGAAGGAATGTTTTACTTTTAACTTATAACAAATTAGTACAAAATATAACATAAAAGTGTTTCATGCTACGATACCCTCGCACTTGTCAAATGTTTTAAAATAAAAGGATAGCTACCTAAACAACGACCAGGTAAAAGATGCGATTTTTCCGTTATGGTGAAAAGTTGACAACCATGATATTATATCAAAAATTTCGAAATCAAAAATAATCATATGCATTCCTACACATATGCATAAACAGTAAAAACAATTCTTAAAGCTTTATCTACTGATCCATGGGTCCCATAATAAAAAATAGCCTAACCGTAACTCTGTTCTTATTCAAAATATTGTACAAAACGCTATCTTCAACATACAAAGTCGATAAGTAAGATAGGAAATAGAAGTATAAAACTTATGTGTATAGGCCCTGAGGGCCTTTTGAATGGGCGCTGTCGAGGCGCGTTTGTCACGTGTTTATATCGTATAATAACAAAATGCAAGCTATATCTATGCATTTTCAAAATTTATCAGAATTAATTTATCACAATGAGATTGGCCGCGGCGTGGCAACATTTGGTCAGGAGAATGAGTGTAGTTATTAATATTATAATAATAGAATGACTTCAAGTCTAAACTGTAACTTATAGTTAGACTTATACTAACGGGAAAATCGATGGAAAAATAATAAAGTTTTAAGTATTAGTAATTTAAAATAAATAAAATGGAAGTTAGCATACCTGTGTATAAAACAGCACGCTAGTGTTTGTGTCATAGTAACTGGCTGACGATTGAGACTTCTCGCCGCGATCACCCAAAAGCTAGAAGAAAGAAAATTTTTTTTTATATTAATCAAAATAATAAGTTGTATACATTTAAAAATTTTTAGTCAAAAATAAAGAAAATAAGTATAAAATGAGTTCATAATTAGTAACAAAATATCGTCTTTTTAAATCATTCAAAAAGTCCAATTGAATTCCTTTGAAATTATGTTCGTTGTTACATAAAATGATTTACCTACTATATCTAATATAATATATATATAAATACTTTTAAAGACATATTTTTGAGATTTAAGTGTAATACTCAAGCAAATCATAAGCACAAATGATACAGTAATTAACGGCCAAATGCATGCCCCTTCTAATCATTAGTATTCGCAAAGTCAATGACATATGGAAATGAAATAACTGTTCTGTCATTTTCCATTTACTAACAGTACGCGATAAACTAGTGGTTTTGACTTATTGTAGAAAGTTGACCAATATAATTGAGGAAAATGTTAACATACCCAGTACCTACAACTTACAATGAAATAATGCAACTAAATAATATTTAGAATTTCTCCTTTATTTTCATATTAGACAAAAATATTTACTTTCTTTAAAAACGTTTGAAACTTGCGAAGAGCGTTTGATTGCTATATAAAAATATATTGCGACTTCTCGAAGACGAAAAAAACTCTTCGACGAAAACGCGGTTGTTTTCTCAATTTCTAGACTAATTATGTGCCTAATCTATACATATGGATAGTAAAATTCTAAGTCGAATCTGTACATTAAATATTTTTTGGAAAATCTTATTGAAATAGTTATTATTGTCGATGCAGACGACAAATCTATAGTTTTTAGAATTTTTGTCTGTCTGTCTGTGAACGCATCAAGAGAAAACCACTGAACTGATATTGATAAAATTTGGTATAATGATAGCTTGTTATCCGGGTCGACATATAGGATACTTTTAACTGCGGGAAAATATCTCATCTCTGAGAAATCTATGGGCGCTAACCTTAAAACGTAACTAAGGACGAACCCGAGCGGAGCGAGGATGATACGCTAATGTCATTTAAATCCATGCAATCGTTTAATTTTTATTACGCTTGAACCCTAATAAATATTTATGTTTACGATATAATAATTTAAAAGTAAGCGCTACAAATAGCAAATGTTTATCATCACACTTACATAATTTACCTACTTGTATTTGTTAAGGAGTTTGTCATCATTAGATCATGGTCATATTCATATGGGGAATAATTTCAAATTTAAAAAGTACCTACGGCAAATCGTCTCGGATATCTCAGAGTAATAAAATAGATAACAAAAAATACCGGCAAATATATACATATATTTTCTTTTTGATGTCGGTTAAAATAAATTTATATCAAAATAATTAAATCTGCATTTATATATTGCTAAACAAAGATGAGATATTTTTGTTATAAAATAAATAAATATTCCGTTATAACAAAAACTGTTGGTAGAATGTGCAGTCGTATCTTAATATTCAAACCTTGAAGTCGTGGAATGCCTGTTGCTTGTCAATGTGTGTGTAGTTGCGAAGCAGCTCTGTGGACACGCAGAACTCCTTGGTGCTAGAGAACGCATGGAAAAACATCGTGCGGTATCTGAAATAGATTTTGCTTCTAAGAAAACTAGCTGGCCCTTACCTTATTTATTCATTTATTTATTAACGGTCATCTAATCGAATGAAGATTAATTTGCCGTAATATTAAAATTAATTTACGATATATATTTATAAATATATATAATTAAAAAAGAAAAAAATGAAAACGAACTAGTAACTACCTTTTAAACATAACAAACATTTTTTTTTAAACCAAAAAATACAAAATCTTATCTACGTGGTTTAATTGAAAAAATAAGATGTCAATAAATTCTCGACTTTCATCACAACTGAGTAAAGTATAGTTGTTTTGATCTTTGCTTTACAGCAATGGTCATGGGAGAGACCCGTCTCTCCCATGACCATTGCTGTAAAGCATTCGAAACGTCGGGAACCAAAAATCAAAATAAATCCGCGAAATAATCCGAAAAGATAGTTTTATTTAAAATACTATATTGTATTTGACCTTCTCAGGATTAAAGTAAATACATTTTTGTTGACATTTACAAACAAAATAAATTATTCAATCGATTCTTCAGCGCCCTACTAATGGAAAGGGCAAATTATATAACAAAAGAAATATTACAAGCACATATACCATTCAATAATATCGCACAGAAAGCATTGAGCTTTATATAGCACTTTGTCTAAATTATGTAGAGCGTGACGATAAAAATACATACACGGCCAGTTCGATACTTATGAACACAAGGTCTAAACAGTAACCACTCACCCATTCTCTCTTGGTTCGGAGAGTGCTAACGCGAAGACCCCATCAGTCCAATGAAACTCGACCCCACCAACCCTATAAGAGCCAGCCAACGGTTCAAAGTGGAAGTAATGGTGGCTCACACGCCATGAGTCGTTCTGTTTAAGACTGTAAACCACAACTCCGTATGCGCCCAAATCTGGTACATACGCAAAAGCATCGTCACATGTGTCTTTATCTACGTCCACAGCCTGGAAAAGATATTTTCAATGAATAAATTTGCAGCAATCACCAATATAACTGCTGAACTTTTGGACCGATCTCAAAAGAGAAAGATTTACTCAATTTAGGGTTATATTTTTTTGTATGTTTATACACCAACAATTTTAATGTTTTTTTTTTCTTAAGCCTATAAAAGATAAATTACATTTAAAATGATTTAAAGTCAGTATACCTTTCTTATCTTCAATATTAATTATTATTTCTTTTTTAAAAGTTAATGTTAGTTGTTCATTGCTTCCATATAAGTTGTTTTAGGAAATTCATATTAAAAAGGAGTTTAGTAATCGTGAACTCTATGTTAGTAGGATAATATTATTATACTTATCTATACATATATTAAAATTGTAAATAAGCTGAATCTGTACACTAAATATTTTTTGGAAGATCTTATTGAAATACACATTATTATCGATACTGAGGCCGAATCTATAGTGTTTAGAATTTTTGTCTGTCTGTCTGACTGTCTTTTACCGCATCACAGAAAAACCACTGGAGGGATTTTGATGAAATTTGGTATGATGATAACTGGTTATCCGGGTCAACATATAGGATACTTTTTACCACGGGAAAATATCTCATTTCTGAGAAAAAATACAAAAACTGCAATGTAAGAGTATAATATTATGTAAAACCTAAGAATTTGGTTTTTGGTCATCTGAACGCGGGCGCGGTTCGCTGGCAATAAATGTATAAAATAATTAACTTGTAATATTAGAATAATAAAAAGTTACATCGGCTTTAATTCCATAATCGGAATAATAAAATAGTCATATAATTAGTTGTGTGCTACAATTTTACTAATTAATTATGTGCAAAATCGTGAGCGAAAGCAATCACTATAAATTAGTGAACGCGGTAGTGACATATGAAAGTATTTTTTTCTTTGACACAGTGAAAACATAGATAATTTTATATCTTTGAAGTTAAATTATAAGTTGTATGCTCAATAAATCATAAACACAAGCATTTCAAGCAAAAAGTTAAATTACTATTATTTCGATTTATGGTAATGAATAGTCATCAGATAGCTGATTTATGGGTTACTTCATATTTAGTTGCATATATGTATATATTATAAAGATATTTTCAATCGACAAGTAAATTGGACAATAATTTTATAATGATACTAATTTATTTATATCCATATATGTATTAGCTTTTATAGAGACTAGTTTTTACCCTCAACTCCGCCCACATGGTCGATCGTTGGTAAAAAAAGCGTATGTGTTAATGTCAGATATAACCTATCTCGTTTCCGGTATTTCCTAAAATCAGTTTGATTGATACTAGAAGAATAGAGATCTCAAATTTTCATATTTAATATAGTATTATTGTGATTTTATTAAACATGAACATTTGAGCTCATACATTCATGAGTTAGTAATACTCACAATGTTAGCGAAGAACGAGTCTTCTTTCATATCAGCCACTTTGAAAAAGTAACGGTGTAGCAACTGATTGGTGTTAAGATCAAATATAACAATAGATGGACCTGCAATTTGGTTTGGAGACCCTGAAAAATAGAGTTAGTTGCAGATAAACGAAAATAAAATAAATAATAACACTTGTAAGCTTAAAAGTTAGGGTGTAAACCGTTAAAATAAATAAAATTAAAAAAATGAACACTTAGGTAATAACAAGAGCACATGAAAAATTACAATTGCAAACGTACTTAACTAAGTGTCGGACAAACTTCATAAATTAAATTATATAAAATTACACAAATTGGATGAAGTTATTTAAGAAATATTTTAGTCTTATTTAATATTACACGACATAATAAGTTATTATTTTTAAACATAATAGAGATAATTATTTTCTAAAAAAATATTCAAAATATTATTAACAAGATTCAAAAATGTTATCATAATTGATCAAAAATGTGACTCAACGAAAGATTTTTATCAACTGACTTTCTCTAGACGATGTAAACAACTCTCCCTACGTTTGTGCAAGAAATTTTCATAAATTGTTTTAAGTATGCAAAAACGATAAGTACGTGCCTGGAAGCGATAAAGTATGCAACTACAAAGGTAAGTTATGTAAATTGTAAACTTACCCAAGATATCTGCCAATCCTGAGTCCATAACCCACAGTCTGTCACAAGGATCTACGAATAATCTAAACACGGAAATAATAGAGCTGTTTGATGGAAGTTCTGTAGCAGTGTCAGGTACAAGATTGTCTATTAAGGACGGATAAGGCTTTAACGGTTGATCTTGAGCACCATCTAAGTCTACATAGTTTAATGAAGATGCCACACCGTTCTTCCACCTCGGTACAGTTACGAAAATTTTGTTCTTCCATCTCACTAAACCTAATGGAAGATTGTTTTCTTTTACAAAAACTCCATCTTTGATTGCCGTTTCGCGTTGCTCTGTTGAATCCCAGACGTAGTCTACTTCTTTCCATGCAAATCGCAGCTGTGGTGTTGCTGCCTTACAGCTTATTACCGCCGTAAGTGCAATAATAAAACTAATTGCCCTCATTTTTGGTCTGTAACAATGAGATGAGAAAATAATAATATTTACGTAAGTTTTTTTATCGAATATAATTTTTAGATTACTATTAAACCTAACTTTTTTAACTGCGCGTACTTAATACTTATACATGTAAATTATTGACATGATTGTTGCAACTTTTAATGTAATTTATACTGAGCGTTGAGCACAGTTCACGTTATTGTGTTATAACTTGTTAATGACAGAATGTACAAGAGAAACATTCTCTTACTCTGTAATAACTACTCACGTTTTTGTTTACTTTATTATTGGGAAATTCTTAGAGCATCGAGAAGTCTTCGTTATCTCTACAAATCTACCTTGTTAGCGCTTAGATAGCATGAGAACTGAGACAGTTGCACAACGAAGTATTGAATGAGACGTAACAAAGGTTATATAGTAAACGATACATTGAATAAATTAATATTACTCGTTTGCATTGTCAGGTTTTATAGGTATAAAAACATGTCAGAGCTATAAAAAAGATCTTGAAAAGGTGTATTATTGAAGAAATATTTGATTAAATACAAAAACAAGCTAAATCGTTTAGCCTGTGACTTATTTGGATTCTCTAGTTTGAAAAACCCAGTCATAATTTGATCGTATTATATTTTCGTTGCAAACATTTATTTAGTAAATATTTATATTTAAATTTATTTTTATGAATAAATTACTAAATATTAACTGTAGGTAATTTTACTTGAATGCAATTTACATGTTTTATTCAGGTAACAAATTAAAAGGGAAGAGATCAAGAGAATGTCGTTAAGTCATGACTTTTTGCCTCATTCGTTCAAGGTTCCCAGTTCTTTTGTATGTAGTCTAATAAATTTTGTAGAGAGCAAGTCATATCTAAGTACGTGCCATGGAAATTCATTTATAGGCGGGTAGCTAATTATAGCCCCAAGGTGTAATGTAATCTATACATATAATAAAATTCTAACTGAATGTACAGATTCGACATCTGTACATTCAATAGTTTTTAGAATTTTTGTCTCTCTGTCTGTCTGTCTGTCCGTTACCGCATCACGAGAAAACCACTGGACAGATTTTGATCAAAATTGATATGATGATGGCTGGCTATCCGGGTCAACATATAGGATAATTTTTACCCTGGGAAAATATCTCATTTCTGGGAAAAAATACAAAAACTGCAATGTAAGAGTATACTGATATGTAAAACCTAAGAATTTGGTTTTTGTTCATCTGAACGCGGGCGGAGCCGCGGGCAATGCTAGTCACTAATATTGACAACAATATTATTTAATCTACATTTGTTTTCCTGTTCCGGACAATAGGGTAGATAAATATGTAACTTAATTACGAGTAACTAGTAAGTATATTATGTTCTTAGAATTGCAAATCTTCACTTTACACCTAGTTCCTGATGATCGTTTTTAACGTGCCAAGTAACGGCAACGAGAGTTGCCTTGTTGAAATGAACGTGGATATATGTGTGTACTCGTATTACTTATAGGAAGATTTAATCATCAAATATTATGCTAATAATTAATACGATGCTAATAACTAAATTCATCAGAATTACATCCATACTAATATTATAAATGTGAAAGTGTGTTTGTTTGTTTGTTTGTTTGTTTGTTTGTTTGTTTGTCCTTCTTTCACGTCGAAACGGAGTGACGAATTGTCGTGATCTTTTGTGTGGAGATAGTTGGAGGGCTGGAAAGTGACATAGGCTACTTTTTACCGCGGCAGTTTACCTAATTCCCACGGGAAAACACTTTATAATATAATTCACAAAATATTTTTGATCAGAACGACTTGAAACTTGGTATTAATGCTCTTCAATAAAATTAAATAAATACGTGTTTTAAAATTTTTCGAAATTCATCCTATAAGGGGGTAAAATAGAGGATGAACATTTGTATGAAACTACCTTTTTAGATTTTATTTCTAATTTTAGCGCGAGCGAAGCCGCGGGTTCTGCTAGTTTATTTATATTAAAGATTAATAAGAACTATAGTTTTCTTTTTTTTTAAAGACGTTAATAATATACAATACACATATTCTTTCCAATATACGAGTACCTACCTAACTTTTATGCTAACATCCGTGTTTGCGGTTGGCTTGCTTTAGGTATAATCTATACAGACAAATAAAATTGAAGTGTCTGTTTGTAATGTCAAAATAACATCGTTTTACTAAATGCATATGAAATTATATGGGGACTTATAAGAAAAACTCAATTTTTAAAATTTTTGTCTGTTTGTCTGTTGTTCCGGATAATCTCTGAAACGGCTTGAACTGATTTTGACGGGACTTTCACTGGATGATAGCTGATGTTATAGGGAGTAACATAGGATAAAAAAATTAAAACGTACCGTTATGATTCGGCATTAAAAATACATACAAACCTAAATTGTCACTAAAGGGACGAACCCGAGCGAAGCGAGGGTGAGTCGCTAGTACTTATTAAAACTAAATGTAACAACAGATTTGTATTTAAAAGCAAAATAAATCAATCACATTATTTTACTTTGTGTAATATTTTCTTAGATTTACGCGAATATTTTACATCTATATATATAATAAAATTCGAACTGAGTCGAATCTGTACATATCGATACAGAGGCTGAATCTATAGTTTTTAAATTTTTTGTGTCTGTGACCGCATCAGCGGGTCAACATATAGGATACTTCTTAATGTGGGGAAATATCTCATCTCTGAGAAATCTATATAAAACGTAACTAGGGGCGAACCCGAGCGGAGCGAGGGTGAATCGCTACTTTCAAATAAAACTTTATTTTCGGTATTTTTTTGTGTACTTAGTAAATAATATTTGATATTAATATATTTTTCATTTAGTTATTAATATATTTTTCATTTAGTCTCAATAGATAAAGTGAAAATTGTCGTACTCTGAACAGATAGGTACCTATTAATTATTTTTAGCTTGCATCTATATCTACTCTTAAAATAATTCTTACTCTACTTTTCCTAGAAAAACATTTGATGGGTTTTTACACTATTACATAGTACACCATTGGTCGGTTATATACATAAAATATGTTTTGATTATAACAATATATAAAAATAAAAGCGTGTTAATTAAAATATATTTAGTTAATACTTTAATATTCACGTACGATATGCATAAAATAAAACTCTATGTAGAGCTTTTGTACCGCATTGCCATTATTTATATTAAGTTTAGGTTATTGAAAAAACTGTGTGATTAGTCTGTCTGTCTCTCTGTTACATTTTCACACCTAAACCGCTGTACCAATTGTAATAAATTTTTGTATAGAGCAATCTCTGTTCCATCAATATGGAACCTTAGAAAAGGACATAGGCTACTTTTTGTCGCGAAAATAAATTTTGAAGGGGGTAAAATATGGGTTGAAAGTTTGTATGGGGATCCAACTAAAAGCACACTCACGATAACTATTTTATCTATTTATAACGCAACAAGGAACGCACCTGAGCGAATCAAGGATAAGTCGATAGTACAAAATAAAACTTACGTGCAATAATTGGTTTACCGTGTGAGGTCAGTCCGCGACCGGTTCACTGAGGACGCAATCACAGACTAAACAGTTTGAGGCTTCGACAGCCTTTTTATTCACAATTTACACTGTAACATTTTTATGGAACTTTTGGAAAAAATATAAATGAGATAATTTCGGTAGCATTTCTATTGCGATACGAATTACGTATCATGTCGGAAAAAGCGTGTCTTCGTCACTGTCACTGAAACGATGATAATTACTTAAGAGGAATTTGCAACTGTGTGAACGTAAGTAATTGGTTTTAGGTATGCGATTCAAGAATTTCTCCAAGTTTATATATATTAATATTGGAAATTATTTTATTAGTGTTATCAATATTTAGTGTCTATAGTTTTAAACAGGCTAAGGTATCTCTTGAAACATGTTATTTTTTTATTCCTTATATTCTTAGAAATTAACTTAAGGGACGTATAGAACCTATAGAAATGGATCTACAGGTTCTATATGTTGTGTACATACTACTATTAGAAATAAAGTAACGATTGTTCGATTCTTTCATAGAATTAATTTTTTTACAAATGTCAAAGCTCTATATTTGCTCAACATAAAAAATATTTTATCTAACTACGTATGAATAATAAATACTCGATTGTGAGTTGAATATGCACTACGACTATAGTGAATGTAAGTTAGTTACATTTTTTAATAAAATGTAAAACTGTGTATTAATTATATTTGTATTATTTTTAGGTAATATTTAACATGATAAAGATAGTTATCGAAATACTTAAGCTTTTTCAAACTTACACCGATGTAATTCCATGAAAGCTCCTTTTTTTAAGAGGGAACACTTCCTTCAGGCATTATTTTTATTTCACAAACTATTGATTAAGTAGTAAGTACCCACAGTTAGTGTGTCAAGTTGAACAGATTGCGCGAGCTCTGTTGTGAATTCGATTCAAGTAATTCAAGGCTCATCCTCGTGATCCACGTATCCGCTGTCCATTCATATGACTATTGATAATGTGCAAATGACAACATCTGATTCATTTGATATCAAATAGTATAAAATTTCGATTTTACAGGTAGGTACATATACAAAAATAGCTTTCCAAACTGTTAATGATAGTCCGTTTGAATAAACAAACTCAGTGACAATTTTTGTAGTTATACTTCTTTTGGCACGTTTGGAAACAAATATGAGAGTAAAATTTTTACGATATGCGCGCACACCAACAGCCAAAAAGCGACATGATGAAGTTAGCTGCATTCCTTTTACAAACAGAGAGTTATGACTTACGGGATGAAATCTTTAGCTGTTACGTGCGTACATAAGTACACACACACACGTTTTTTTTAATACTAGCGTTTGTTTTCTGCCCACGTGTGTATTATTTATACTTTCTTAGCCGATTTCCTACAAAGATGCTCCTATAAAGAATCTCAATATCACTTTCCTTTTAAAATGACAAAATCTCTAATTTCACACCATGCCCTATTTTCCATCCCTAGAGAATGTAAGTACTGCCAAAACTTTGAATTAGAATAGTGACCAGTTTTAATTAAAAAGAAAATTTCCAACTTTAGTCAACGTAATTTTAAAAATAACAGATTTTCATACAAACTTCCAACCCCTATAGGGGTTGAATGTTCAATAATCCTTTTTTAGCAGATATCTGCTTCCTATAAGTGTGCGAGCGGTATTCCAATTTTATATGTAGGTACATATAAAGTAGATTCGGTATGCTGAAATACTTACATAGGTACTAGGTATGCTTAGTTCGTGACCGCTTTACATAGAAGTCTACAAAACTTCTGCAAACTACGAAAGTTTTGGTCATTAGAATTCAGTCGACCGATAAAAGTATTACTTGTACCTACGACCGGATGGACTTAATAGGTAATAAAAATATAAATAATATTATAATTGAGATTATATTTAAAAATATAAATAATGTTAATACCTATTTAATAGGTAATAAACCTACTAAATAAGTTCTTAAAGGTCGGCAACGCGCATGTGATGCCCCTGGTGTTGCAGGCGTCCATAGGCTGCGATAACCGCTTATCAATAGGCGGGCCGCATGCCTAATTGCCACCGTCGTGGTATAAAAAAAGGACCATAAAATCTACTATGCACTTTGGCTTAAATTCGACTCAGTCTAATGATGTTATGCTGAATTATTACAACGTTTGACGATTTTAGCTAGTATTTTGTCTATCAAATATTTTTTGCAATCATCATGTCTCTCTTCGGGAGTAGAAAGAAAATGAAAGCTTCTTTTCCCGTTTATGATACGAGTAGTATCTTATTCGAACCTATATTTAGCGCGTTTAACACGCGTTTGTTGCTTGTTGCGTATAATATTTATTGCAGTATATGTAAGTATAATGCCATTATATCCCGGTCAGACGATGAGGGTGTCACTGTGTTTTTGTAGGAATTTTGGCTCTTTCCAAAAACGCATAAAATGCAAAAGTAAGGCATAAAATGTAAATTGCTAAAAAATTACTTGTTTAGTAATTGTTTGTACTAAGACACCGTTGAAAAGACTAATTTCGTTGTGCAAGCTATCGAACAACCCCTGGTCCTTAACATATCGAGAAAACAGCTTTGAGAACTCCTAGAAGTTATTCGATAATCTTTCACCAGTCATGAATTCCGATTTTTACACTGCTTTTTGATTAGCATTTTAGTTTTGTGTTTTGCAGTTTATACCTAATATTCAATTATCTTCTATCATATTTCCACCCTTTGCATCAAACACCATGCCTTTTACTCTTGCTTCCCTTCAACACACCGCATATCTCTTCCGCAGCTTTCTTTATAGTCTCCCTAAAATTCTGCCAACATGTTTCAACACTGCCACGCTCTATGTTCTTACTGACAAATTTATCATTAATCACAATTATATATTTGTTTCAAGTATCCGAATGTGGAAGAGTCCAAGTTCTGATTATTTTTCGCGCTGCAGCGTTTGGACATTTTGAGCGGCAGCGCCAATCTGTAAGCAGACTACATCCTATTTTATTAATCCTTAATTTTTATGAGCTTAGGTGCAGAAAAATGATAATGAAATATCTTTTTCTGTTTGGTAAATGGATTTACCGATGTTTAAAAAAAAACGTAAGGTTCACTTTAATTAAAAAAAGATCAATTGATATTTTGTTTCGGGTAATTATAGTGGAATGCTTAACTAAATTAAAATGTTTTAAATATATTGTCTATTAATAACGATACTGTTGATCTAAAATAAAAAATAATAATGAATAAATATTGTATACTTTTGAACACCTTTTTTTAATGTTGGAAAATGTATTTACGAGTATCACCTGTAGGTATTTGTTAACGAGCTAGTTGTCCTGACTGACCGGCTAAAAAGATAAAATTATCTAACGAAATTCAACGGAACCTTACTCGTCTTAATGCGGTGGCATAAGATAACTTACGCACTCAACGACGATGTCCCGACCTCCTAAAGTCATCCTTCAGAACTATATACATTATATACATCTTCAGGCTCATTCAGATAGGCCGCCTCCATATAACTTCACGCCCGGCTGTACTGCCAGGCGCCACTGAACGCCCCTCAACCATGACAAGGTGATTTCGGGGGATACTTGCCAAAAAGCAACTAGAGGTTGTCGACATTTATTATATTTCTGTATACTGTAACTATATACTGTGTAAAACCTTGACATTCAAAAATGTTAATTATGATTTAAAATTGCATGTTATATTTAAATAACAAACATACTAAAAAGTGACGAGTGGCATTTTTGTAGTCAACTGAGAGTAAATAATTCATTTAACCAATTTTGTGAACAATTCAGTTATTGTGATTATCCTTGATATATTTTTTAATTCTTTACTAGCAAAACCCGCGGCTTCGTTCGCGATCAAACTACGAAAAAAATAAACATTTTCGCAGAACATACTTTACAATTTGCAAAAGTAAGTTCGTCTATGTTTTATTATTTCTTTAAAATCAAAATTTAATTCTAGCGATCGTAACTCAAAATATCCAGTATCTTAAAAGATGTTAACGTATATTCTGTAAATAAATTTTTATTTTAGGTATTTAGCAAGCTCCAATATCTCTATTTTTTGCTCATTTTTCTACTCCATCTTTCCAAAGTTTTCTAGATGTTCTTTTGGGGTTTCTGCATTTTTTTATATTTAAACCACCCCCGACACATCCCCAATAAAACAAAAAAAGAATGATTGCAATTAGTCCAGTCGGCAATTAATGTTTATATATACATATACTAGCGGCTCACCCTCGCTTCGCTCGGGTTCGCCTAGAAAAACACTAATAGAGATCTATTAGTTCCCACGGGAACCGTTCATTTTTCTGGGATGAAAAGTAACCTGATGTTTGACCGGCAATATAAGGTATCAGAATGTTAAATTTGACTAAATTTGGTGCATAATTTGTATAAGTTATTATAGTTTTTTAACTATCCCATGGGAACTATTTAATTTTCCGGGATAAAAAGTATCTAAGAAGTTGCCCGGGGATATACGGTACCACCATGCAACATTTCATTTAAATCGGCCCAATAGATTCGGAAATTAGCTCGTACAAACAGACAGAGAATCAAAAAATTAGAAAAAAATCTGGATTTGTTCTATTTGTCGTCTTACATCCCCCTGACTCGGTTTTAAGCATTTTTTAGCTATGTACAGACATTCGACCTCTACTGTTTTATGATAGTATAGATAGATGTATATATATAGAAGATTCATAAAAAATATGTATTTAATTTTTTGTTTTTGAAAGTGAACGTATTGTATGGAACTTGTTTATAAATATATATGTATGAATCTGGTATATGTATGTACATATTTTCGAAAATATTTTAGAAATTGATACTAGTCATAAGAAAGGTTAATCAACTTTAGGCGGTCGTCCTTTACTTCGTCTACTTCCTATCACAAACCTTACAGTTATTTTTGGCAATTTATCTTAGGTATATACATAACGGCGCGGTCGACTCAACCAATTACTATTTTCTTGCACAAGATTACCTGAATCTTCGAGACTATTGAGTCTCAATAACCGATAGACTGAATTAAAAAAACAATTTTAGTTTAATCGTGCTTACATTGATGTTGTTGTTTTTTTATTGATATATAATTATTGATATATATATATATATATATATATATATATATGTATGTATTATTTTTTTATATTTATCTATTTAGTTTTATACTAAGTTGGTGTATTAACATACAAAAATATTGGACAATAGTTAAATCCACCTCCTAACTGTACATAAAATTGGTAAGAAATCTTAATATTTGAGGTATGTAACCGCACAACATAAAAAGTCAAATCGTAACATACTTGTAGGTATATAGCACAAGCAGCAAACAGTAAGCTCGTCTAAGTGATTGCGTAAAATGGCTGTTATCGATTTAGAACGGGCACACCTTAACATCTTGATTGCTGCACTTCTACAAAAATTCATTGCTAAACTAGATATACGAGCATGTAACGTCGTTAGTTTAGTCATGTAGTCGCTAGCATGTAGAGCTGCAGATCCGGCGATCCTGGGTTCGAGTTCCAGATCTTGCCAAATATAATAATTGCGTTTTACTGCCAAGACATTCTCAAGAATCTCAAATAGTTGAGAAATTGGTGGTGTTACATCCACGTGACTTGAAGAGCCGTCGATCCAGTTACCGGTCGGATCGAATCGTCGTCCCATCTGACATTGAGAGTGAAAGGACTAAAGAGTGCACTTGAGTATGCGCCTGCGCTAATGTGATAAAATAAAAGGCGCAGATGGTTAGTTTTAATGAGATAGCTGTCGTGACCGAAATTGACCAAAAGGACATTACTATTACAATAGAATCTCACCTTCTATTAGGATCTTACAGTAAGAAATTGTAGCGCACCTCTTATACATACATATATATAACTTAACAATTAACTTTGTTTATCCTTCCTTTTGCTTATATTATAATTTTATGATAATTTTCATAGACCAATCGCACCTTTATTATGAATGTTTATGAGTAAATGTGTTTGTTTATTACTTTTTGACGCGAAGCTGTAACAACTGAACAGATTTTAAAGTCAAATGTAGAAGATTTTATCCCGGAATATCACATATGCTATCTAATCATACCTTTGAATTTTGAAACACAGAAACATGTAATAAGAGTAAATAAAAATATGTTTTACTTCCGAAGTTATTTTGTATATAGATAATTTCAGAGCCAGTCAATTTAAATTTAAAAACAAATTGCTATTTTTGAATATTTAAAAAGTCAATCGATATTAAAATATTTAAATTATAAATCAACATCTATTTATAGCTATAAATTAATACCTTTCAATAATTATACGTTTATTAGCACAACCTTAATATAAGATTGTGCTGTTATTTATAATTATTGTCATGTTCTACATATATTTTATTCCGATATATAATTTACACTTCTTTAGTTATTTTATCAAGACCTTGCTTACGGGAAAGGTAACCCCATCTAAAGAATAAGTTGCGGAGCTGAACTCGTGACGAACAACCACCAACCCTGACCTGAGCACTAATTAATATTACTAAATTACTGTTAATTTTTCAACACAGGCGTCTAATTTCGCACGCGCCTGTCTAAAGTGGGTCTAGCAAAGCTTAGAATGAGTTGATTGCTAATTCAGAAGTTAAGTTTTACTGAACGCCTTCGTATAATTGTTAATATAATTTAAATTACTCTGTGGTTTACAAGATTGAGTAACACGAAAATTAATAAAAGATTATAAGCAAGTACTTTTATTTATGACTTGGCTCGAATTAAAAGTTAAAGATCTTTAGAAAATATACCTAATAGAAAATGTATTTATAAGAAAATAACTTACAACTTAAACATGATTGAAACTTTAAAGTATAGAATAACTATTACATTAGATACGTTTTAACAGTTAGTATGAAATAGAAATTTTTTAATTTCTTGGTTATTCTGTACTATCTTTATATATGTATAATTCTTCTGTGAGTGTGTATGTCACTGAACTTCTCTCAAACGACTGGACCGATTTTGATGAAATTTTTTGTGTGTGTTCAAGGGGATCTGGGAATGGTTTAGATTCACAATTTTTTTAATAGAAAATAATATATTAAAAAAAGTTTGAAATTTTCAAATTAAAGACGTGTAGACAGGACAACGTCTGTCGGGTCCGCTAGTATAATATAATATGCATGTATTATACATATAAACCTTCCTCTTGAATCAGTCTATCTATTAAAAAAACCGCATCAAAATCCGTTGCGTAGTTTTAAACAACTAAGCATACATAGGGACAGACAGACAGCGGGAAGCAACTTTGTTTCATACTATGTAGTGATATTTATAACTTTAAAGAAATAAAACTATACATAAAATGTATCCTTTAGAGCCATTAATAAACTACAGCTATTCTAATTTATTTTTAATTTATTTATTCTTATGAGTAGACAAGTTAAAGAATATTCTTAAATAGCTAATACTGTCTATTTTCTGTACTTGCTTGAATTTTTTTACAACTTGTCATAAATACTCGTATCAGCTGTGTTTATAGTGCTCCTGACTAATAAAGAGTTGACATAGAAAATCGTGTTATGAAAAATCTTTCAAAACCTTTTTTGAAATTATATTGCTTCTAGGTTATTAAAACGTTTTATTTTCAGTTAAGATTAGATTTTTTTATGTGAAGCGAAAGTTGAGATTTTTATAAAAAAAAAACTAAAAATAAAAAAATTAAAACCGACTTCAAAAAAACGCTACAAAGTAAAAAAAAACTAATTGATAGTGTTCATTTACTATAGATACCTAATCAGATATGTCCGAAGTCTGGGCCATCCCATACAAATCAAAGTACCTACACCGAGTTTGAAAATGTCTGTTTAGGTATCTATATAATTCTATAGTAAATGAAAACTACCCATTCGCTTTTCTTTACTTTTTAGTGCTTTTTTTGAAGTCGGCTCTAATTATTTTAAGTTTATTTTTCCATTTTTAGTATACACATAGTAGTAACTACTAGCATAGTAAGAAAAAAGTATTTTCTCAAAAAAATCAGTAGGTGAAAAATCAATCATTCCCTATTCTCTACACTTAGAGGTAAGAGGTGGATTTTTCAAATTTAAATGGAACCAACTTTGAGGGTCCAATAATAAAGAATCATCGAAATCGGACTAGGTGCACTTAAAAAAGTTATGCGTGGTCAAACATAAAAAATATACGTGTCGAATTGAGAACCTCCTCCTTTTTTTCGTCGGTTAAAAATGGTACAAAGGTGAAAAAATATTTCATTAATATAAATATTATTTTAAATATTAATAGGCATGATTAAAAGCGAAATTCCAATTACATACTGGGTGGCTGGCACTGGCTTTAAAATATCTGATTAGGCATACAATATCGATTTTCTGTTATTTCGCACTTTCATTCAAAAATACAATTTTTGTTTATCAAAAAGGCAGTTCAGAAAAGTGCCTCAGTCCTGAGAAGAACTGCCGAAAAAAACTCAGATTTTAATGAGCGATTAACATCAGTGAAATTAACATCTAGTAATACTACAGGATGCATTTTTTTAAATAACAATGTCGATTTCCTTTATGATTAATTATTGATTAAATCTGTTCTTTTTAATATTTTGTGGTATTAATATAAATATATTTAATAATTTCGTCATCCATGTCCACTTATATAGAGATTGATGATGTGTCTACGCTCCGAAGTTTTTTCAATGACGCCTACATTTTTAGTATAGTTTGTTGTATACAAAAGTTTAGTTAGTTGGTGATAATTTTTGTCGCAATTTAACCTATTATAATACACCATTCATACACATTGTTTCTACTTTAATATCTGTAATAATATATTATCAGTAAACAGCGTGGAATGAGACTTGTTTAGCAGAGCGTTAGTAAAAGCGCGCGTCGAAGCGAGACCGTGCGTTGATCTCGATGCGTGTACGGAGCCAATAACAATGAGTTTGTTGAAAAGATAAGATCCCGGATAAACATTATAACATAATTATTCCTATATTATCTTATAACCCATGTATATAGCATAAATGTTAAGCAAGAACTAAAAATGAATACTTCACAGGATAGACCTAATAAGCTTAGCTTTTAAAAAAAAATTGCATTTATGTAAATATTTTGAAGAGAATCAATGAAAACGAAATAAATAATATTAGTATAGTATAAAAAACAATATTTTATTTACAACACTATCATAATAATATAAATAATAATTTATTCCTAATTTAATATTAAATAAACAACAAGGTTATTAAGAAAATTTAAGCGTATTATGATTTTTAATTTATATAAAATGTAACAACAGTAATTAATTTATTATGTATATATAAATTATATTATTTATGTGTATATTTATTCAAACAAAAGATGTCATATAAGTACAATTAATAAAATATTCACATTACAACGTTAAAATGCAACGAAATCTCTTCATAGAATTCGATGTGTAACATTTCTATTGCGTGCAGTACTCACGTCACTCACACAGACAATACGTTGTAAGAGAAAAATATTTGGCACAATTTCTAATCACCAATTAAGAGTAACAATAGTAAGCACATATAAAAACTAAACTACTTACTGAACTAATTAAATTATCTACATATTACAATACTATAAGAAAATGCATCGTTCTTACATGCTAATGATAAATTCAAAACAAAGTTCTCTGCATTAATATTTAACATCTACCACTTCTCTTGCAATAGTTATCAAACTCAGTATCACTGTCGTATTCTTCGAAGTCACGGTACTTTTGTGGTCGATGCTCTGAATGATAAGGTCTCCGAGGCCTTTGGTCGTATCCAGGTCTCTTGCTTGGAACGCGTTTTCTATTACGATCTTGATATGCCATACGCGAAGGTCTTCTCGAAGAAGGGCGAGGCCTATTATTTGAACTACAAAAATCGAAAAATATAATAATCAAAAGATAGTATATTATAAAAAATTAAAGGATATTTTTTACATTAAGAATTTTAATTTAACTTTAAACTCGCCAAAGAAAAATAGTTCAAATCTTTGTAATGCTTTTAGATCTAATTGAGCGCAAGTAATTTCCATATCAATAAAAACAGAGAAGATATTGGCACAATCAATAGTATTATAAAGTATTATAATGTATATATACGTATTATATAGAATCTGTCCGATTTTTTTTTTACAACATTTTCGCTAAATTTTTAGCCATGCTCTGTACAAAAAGACTATTGTAAACATAGGCGCGGTCGATCAACGTGAATTTTACTACTATCACAATATCAAAATGATAATGTCACTAAAAAAACTAGTTCATTTACTTTTTTGGTCGTTTGTATACTCCTTTCTTAGTATCTGGTCGGGCAATATACTCATCTTCATCGAAATCTGACTCTTGATCATCATGCGGTTTTGTATGGTGGAAAACTGGCCTTATTTGTGGAATATGCACTGGATACGGTTTTATTACTGGCACGTGAACCTGCAAATAAATATAATGAGATTTCACTAGATAAAACTAACAGACCACTTTATCTATGTAACTAACAATCGAGTGTTGCTCATAAATTATTTAATTTGTGTTTCCAACTTCGATTTCTAATATGACTCTACCTTACTTTCCATTTCATCGAATAGGTAGTTACTGGAATAGATAAATTGTACTATTTTGCTTTAAACTTTATAAGCAGATAATAATATATACTCGTAATAGTATGCAATATCGCATGCAAGTATGCCATCTTTTTGTACAGCATATCTAATGTGATAACACTAACTACATGTGCCACAAAATCTTAATTACAGTGCTTAGTGCATAAAATAATTTACATAGTTTTCATGTACATTTTTACATAATATAATATAATGAAAAATGAGTAATTATCTACTTCGTATCATAATTATTTATGAATGAAATACATCGATCTAATCAATCTATACTGTCATATAATAAAATTCTAACTAAGGCGAATCTGTACATTAGATATTTTTTAGAAAATCTTATTGAAATAAACATTATTATCGATACAAAGGCCGAATCTATAGTTTTTAGAATTTTTGTCTGTCTGTATGTCTGTTACCGCATCACAGAAAAACCATTGGAGGGATTTTGATGAAAATGTCTCATTTCTGAGAAAAAATACAAAAACTGTAATGTAAGAGTGATGATGATGTTCTCCTAGCCGATTCCGGCCAGGGCGGCCAATCTCAATGAGATTAGCCAACTGCGCAGGAGATATTATAGTGCTCAAGTGTACGCGCAGACACAAGTGCACTCTCTATTCCTATCACTCTCATACTCCGGTGGGACGACCACTCGACACGACCAGTGAGAGTTAAGGCGCAGGACCGACGGCTTTACGTGCTCTCCGAGGCACGGGGGTGAAACACCGCCAACTTCCCAACTCCGGGCTGTTACTGAGACTTACTATACAGGAAGACTCAATAACTAAACTTGGCCCGACCCGGGACTCGAACCCAGGACCTCCGGGTGTGCAGCCGTACATGCTAGCCACTACACCACCGAGGCAGTGTTGTAAGAGTATACTAATTTCTAAAGGCTAAGAATTTGGTTTTTGGTAATCTGAACGCGGGCGGAGCCGCGGGCAATGCTAGTCTTATATATTTTCTTCATTATTTAAATAAAAAAACCGTTGTAACTACTCATATAATATGATTTTAGCTAATATTTATATTATATACAGCATAATTTATAAAATACAGAGAATTTATGCTATTTTCTAATTTTCATTCAAAGATAATCGTAGTAGGATAATCTAACTAAATTTAACGCACCTGTTTCTCAACAGGTACAGGAACGGGCTTCTCTATGGGATAAGGAACCTTTTTGATGACCGGATACGGCATCGGCTTTTCGACCGGCACTTTTAACTCCCGGATAACCGGTACTGCGACCGGTTTTGGTATCGGAACCTTAACCGGATAAGGCTGCGGTACCGGAACAATTACCGGATGTGGAACTTCTATCTGAAATTGATTATAAGAAAGGAAAACTAAGTGCGCAACAGAACCAAAAGCATCATTATACCAACACTAATCTACTATATTGAATGTGCATAAGTGTAAAGTAAATACATGCTTTGATAAGTGAGGAGTCAATTGAATAGATATAACTTAATGATACATAAATTATTTTATATAACTTCTACTATGAATATTCTTTGACACGTACTCGTATGTACCTACGCAGTAACAAATATATTAATCGTGATTCATTTATATGCTTTCCTTAAAAATGTTTATGTATTTGAAAGATTATTTCGTTTTATTAAGTTTCTCTCCCAGACCCCGTACTTATAATAACAAATGATACATACGTCTATCAACAGCTTCTCTACTATTACTAGAACCAGCTAACCAGCACTCCATTTTTTCCTATGAAATAGTTTTACTTTGTTGTTTGTTTATCATATCATTGATATTCTAAAGAAGTAAGTAGCGAGTTTAGATAGGTAAGTTTATATATAGATTGTCAAACTTTCAAAGTACTGACTCAATTTTAATTTTTACTACTAAAGTAACAGTATTCACTACTGGTATGAAAAATGGTTTTTTATATAATGTGAAAAGGTAATTTAAATTATATCTACGGCTTACGTGCACTAAGAACCTGCCTGGACTACTCTAGAAATCAATCGCATATTGAAAAAAACCTCAAAATAAAAAATAAAAATATCTTATGTTAGATAACAAGAACATATCAAATTGATCAAAATACCTACTCAATCGGTATGTGTTAAACTTTTTAAATCTAGCTCAGGGATTCCCAAACTTTTTTGGGTAAGAGACCCTTTTTCCAAAATAAACTGATACCGCAGATCCTCATAGCCAAAAAATTACTTTAAAAATCTCTTCTTCCACTCTCACATTTATAATGTTAGTATAAAAGTATGGATTTAGTGCAGTAAACTAGCATTTTATATAAATAATAAAATAAATAAAAGTTGAAACTACATTGTAAGAAATGTAATATACTAACAAATGTAGAACAAGGTGTTCAATTTCCAATTTTCACCTACAAAACGTATAGTCACATAAGCGAGTCATCTTACTAACCGCGAGCTATTGAAGAAAATAGTGCGCGACGCGAGAATTTTACACACACGATCCGCATTCCAGTCTATCTTTTTTATTGATTAATTACATAAATGATGATCAGACAATTGAAAGATTCCAAACCAGTGCACACAGTAAATCTAGCATACCAACAAAACGTTTAAGAACTTACCGGGTATGGCTTTGGAAGTGGCACGTGTATCGGCTTAGTCTCGGATGCATAACTTTCGTATTCTCGATTGGCATCCCTATATTTAGATCTCAAGTAATTTTGTTTCCATTTCTGTGTTAGCTTTTTGTAATCAATTTCTTCCGCGAAATCATTGTAACTAGGCTTGAGAGCTGAGTGATATGGATGCGAAGTATCGTGATTTCGGAGACCTAATAAATCCTCTTCTGATTTAAATCTAGTGTTAAAGAAATCTTTTGGCCAGTCGTACTCTTGCTTATTATCATTAATCTTGTAAGGTTTGTAGGCATTTGAAAGTGACAAATCATCCAATTTTATATCGGTATATCTTCCATACTTATATTTTTGTGGTCTTTTTGGTATATGTACGATATCATCTGTACTTTCCTCCTCAAAATAAGGTTTACTAGGATGCTCTTTATAAGAAGAGTACTCAGCGTTCTTGAAAATATTACCCCAATGAGAAGTTGTACTAGGAATCGAAGAATACAAATTTTTAAAGGAATTCAAGTAGTCCTCAGAAGGTTTATACTTGTCACGATAATTACCGGAAAAAGTGTCTTGGTTATCAAAACCAAAAGAATTAATGTTATGTATATTTTTAAAATTAGAAAATTCTTTTTCAGGTGATTGATAGTTGACAAAATCTACATTGCTGCTTGAAGGGGAAATTTCATCAATGCTGCTATTAAATGCTGCTATTACTGTTTTTTTTGGCTCTTCGTAATCAAACTTAAAACTAGTAGCACTGTAATTGGTCGCATACTCGTACCCTTTCATTGGATTCCGCATCCCATTATTCTCGTTATTATAATTTGTATTCCATGGTTTAATTTTATCTTTGAAATCACTCTTAAATCTGTTAATTTTGTAATTGTTTTTTTGTTTTGTGTAGCTATTAGACATATCTTCATTTGCAAAAGAGTTTTTTTCTTTATCTTGCTTGACTTGTTCACTATTTACTTTATTTTTATAAGATTGCTCTATTTTGCGTTCATTATTTGTATTATCTTGAAAAGAATGAAAATTAACATTGCCTTCACTATTTTGAATCGGTTCAATAACAATCGGTTTATGCATTGACTCTTGATATTTGCTCTCCACACTTGTCGGATAGTAATTCTTAGCATCAGTAAAATCCACGAATTTTGAGAATTTTAATGAAGAGGGATTTGAATGGGACGACATCGTTACAATCTTATCGTTTTCAACAGAAGTAGGCGCAGAATGCAAACTCGGGTAATTGTTATATGCATTTTTATTGTATACTGCATTATCTCCATTTATAACAGAAGAAACACTACCGAATATATTATATTCTGTACTATTATTGTTATTAAAATGTTTGTTCTTACTCTTCGAATTCAGTTTAGTTCCATATTTTGGTGAATTTACATCATCAATATTCCGATTATTTACTTCTTTGCCCTCACTATTATTTAGGTCGTGATTTGGAGATGTAAAAAAATTTATCGATACTCCCTGATTCAGATTCTCGTTTCCATTCATACCGCTGTTTATAGTAAATGATCCCATTTCAGGCTGCGGGTCGTAGTAGCTGCCCAAACCTGTTGTATCTAAAGCTGAAGGAAACGCCGGCGCGTACAAGCGCGTTGACGATTCTTGGGACTTAGTGAGGTAATTGGCATAATCAGGTGAACTTGGAACAAATCCATCATAAGATCCAACATCATTGAAACCAAAAGTCGAATATGTGAGTACATTTGGTTGTGGTGTAGATTCAACGGCGTCATTATTGATACGCTTCTTCTTAGATTTCTTCCCATTTGCATCCTGAACTACAGCAAATATAACGAGAGCCACCAAGATAAACTTGATATACATGATCACTGATGCAGTAAACGCGCTCTTACATTTTCCGAAGGCGTGGACAGTGATAGGTGTCCAAGTAGCGACTGAGCTAATAAAACGTTGAACGACTCGATCCGTGCCTGGGGTGTAAAGCTACGTGACTCTCTGTCCTACGAAAACGAAAGCGTTTACGCTTCGCGAACCCGACAATTTTCCCCCGATCATTATCATTGTTTGCTAATAGCAATGCCTTTATTTGAATAATGCATGACATTAATTGTGTTTAAATTTTCGTGATCAAAATTGACTTCCTGTTTATATTTAATCCTGTTTTGACTTGTAAATTGTAATTGAACTAGTGCTATAGTGTTTCCTTATTAGGTAAAAGTTTACTTTATTCGTGACAATGTTTCAAGTAATTTTGCATTTTTTAATTAATTTTAGCCATCGGATGGCTAGGTATACATATTGTCTCGAAGTAACCACTCTAGAAAGGGTGGATTAAGAAATTAGGTTCTGATATTTTACCAAAACTAACAAAACAGAAAATATGTAGTACAAATTACTAATATAAAGTATTAAGATGTTAATAATAAATAAATTCGGGCATATATTCAAAATTTCAAACGCAAAAGTGGTTTGAAGCCTTTAACATTTCACATTATTTATTATATTTATAAAATGGTCTATTTTTTAATTCTGTTTTATTTTATTGTAAATGTACGTAATGTAGCACTTCTTACAGTAGAGAGGAGAAAAGGTAAAAACAAAAAGCTTGAGTGCTAAAACACTTTTATTGTTCTATGTAAATTATCAAACTTTGATACATTTTTGTAAACTTTATGAAGAATTAAATCACTTAACACTAGATTAGTCACAATATCAAACTTAAAATGGCCACGACACACAGCTTTCAAGCCGAAGCTATTCTTCATATCGAAGACATTTTTTTGTACTAAGTCATCTAAATATTATAACAAATAAAGATTAAAACGAAGAAAAATCAATTTGTTCAGGAGTGAAATAATAACGAGTGGTTGTTATTTTTTTTAAGTTTCAGTGAGAATCATCATCCTATAAATAATTTCTACTTTCAAAATAAACAACAATATCTATATAGGCACAATGGAGAACAAAGTATTCTTGATTAAATTAATAAAAAATCCGTTTTCTATCTCTTTCTCACTTCAAGGTTTTACCGTGTATAGAAAGAGACAGATTAATAATATCTAGCAATGGTTTAAACTTTAAAGGATTGATGAATTCACTTTGAAGACATTCATTCAAATACAATTATTAGACTAGAAATAAATGTCCTTTTAAATTATATTGTAATTGTATTAGAGATTCTGTAATAATATACATATTCATAAGATATCGGTAGAAAGATACAGATGTTGCAGTCACACTATAATATCGTTTCTTGTACAGATAATTAAAATTAATTTTACATTGAAGCAAGTTTGATGATTTATTAAAATAAATGTCAATAAATTATATAAAGTCATTATACTAAAGACTGCAACATTTGTATTTAAATTATTGCTTTTGATGGGAACTACTTACTATTAGGTATTTAAGACAAATAGGCTCTATAGGTTTTACATAAAAATACAAAAATATCTTTCATTTCTATCACTTTCATGAACACTTCGATATAAATTATCAACTGGACAACTATAGATCCGGGATAAACATTTAAAATAGAAATGGGAATAATTCTGTATGTAGAAGTTAAGTCCACTAGATTTCATAAGACCTCTACTTTTTGTAGTAAATATGATATAATAAACTTTATTTAATATCTAAACTAAGCCATAATGTAATTTATCAACATCTAACTACTCGCTATAAGTAATTATTGTTATAAAATAGTTCCTAAGAAATGTACGATGATATCTATTTTAGTGACAGACAAACCTACAGAATGATAAAGGTGCGTAACAAGAATAGTAAACTAACGATTTCAATGATGAAATGTTAGTGTGACGTTAAAAAGTTTAGAAAAATATGTTTTCTTTTTTGAAGACAACGATACCCTTATTTTTATAGCTCACGCAGTCGATTCCTCAGTCAATGGTTTGTTTCAATAAATTATTTTATCAATATAAATGAATTAAAATCATTACAATCTGTTCATCATTGAAATATCACCACCGGTTAAGTTGGATTAAATAAACAATAACGGTTTAGTAATTTAAAACTAAATCATATTGTATATATTGAACAAAATTGTTTTAAAAATTTTATTTATTTGACTCAACGCAGTAAACTGTGTATCCAATCAACAGCGATATTCCTATGATAAACAAATTATAAACGGTAACGTAGGCATTACAATGAATACAATATAATAATAATAATTAATGATCAAACAAATGTACCAAAACGACAAAATATAATTACTAATAACTACCATACACAATAAAACTATCAATACGAAAAATATATATTTTGTGACACTTTTAGTGACTTAGCTTCAATGACAAACAATAAACACCAAATACCTATCTAACTATACACAAAATAAAATTAATCAAACAATTACATATAAGCTTTGCAGTCAAAGCTTCCCCTATCCCTAACTCGCCCTTTCAGTTTACATTGTAAAAGAAAATCCAGTAGAATTTTATTTATAGATGTTTTGTTATTTATTACGCTAAATACTACTAGCGACATCTGTATTACTTTCTGAAAATATGATGACTTTTTAACGAGACATGACAATAGATGGCGTTGGGATAAAACTTGATTTCGAAATTTTCCATAAATCGTTACTCTAGAATCATTTTTATTAGAAATGTTTCAGAATTTTTACGACTTTAATATGCACCAAGCCAATATTAATTTGCACTATCGATTTCTGTCTGTTCTGTAGCCATATGCAAAATTATTTATAAATTAGGCCATTTAATTTAATATTGCTTCATTTACAAAACATGTATTCGTAAATTGACATCATGACGCTGACAAATGCTTACTTTTCAACGGCTTTAGGACAATGATTTGCGATTATCGGGATTTGATATAAATATTAGAATAGTTATTTTTATCATTACAAACCGGATATATTACAAAAAAATACAGAATGTACCAAATTAAATAACACTACAAGTAACATTATTATATAAAACATTATTGAAAAACTAATCCTTGGTTCTAAATAGGACAACGGATTTATTATCCTCTATAATATAAGACTAAACTTATTCTCTAGCATACTACAAACATATGCAGATATCTAAAAACAGTAGTGTTGATCATTGGAAGCACGCATACTTTGGGAATAGTGACGCGGGTTCAAACCAAGGGTTTTGCACCTATGAAGATTTTCTTATGAGGATTTAATATTCAACATGATTACCAGTGGCTAAAACGGTAATATATTCAGCCCCTTTATAACGTCCCACTACTGGGCACGGGCCACCTTTCAGTACGAGGGGCATCAGGCCATAGTCCACCACGCTGGCCAAGTACGGGTTGGCGGACTGAGCATGTCTTTTGAAAACTTGCTAAGTTCCCTCAGACATGCAGGTTTCCTCACGATGTTTTCCTTCACGATTAAGACAAGTGGTAATCATGTTGAAAATGATTCTCACATTAAAATATCAGAGGTGCGAGACCCGGGATTTGAACTCGCTTCACTCCTCGGTTTCCCAAGCGAGCGAGTTACCACTGGGCTACCACTGTATGCTAAAACGGTAAAGGAGAACCAAATAAAATCACTTTGGCTCAGTGTAGTTTGCTTTGTAGAAAAGCCCCTAGCCGTTTAGTAGGACATTAAATGGACCGTCCGAATTTGCTTAATTTATTATTAGGATTATTTTATTGAGGATTATATTAACAAAATTTTTTCAAGGTGAGAAAATAAATTGTAAATGACTATTATTACCACCTACAAATATCTTATAAATGATCTTTTTTTTAGTTTCTATTTTTATTAGGTACAAGGAGCGTATTGTACGCTCATACACGTTATAGGCCCAGGGCGGCAAATTTTAAAATACGCTACATCCGGTTTCTAATGACAAAAATAAAAGGAAACTAAAATGTTACTTAGTGTGCGGATGCTGCGGGAGATGGCGTTGGTGCTGCATGTCTTAAACGAGCTCGAACCTCCTGTAACGTTGGATTTGTACCAGCTTCTATTTCCTCCGTACTATGCTCTGCTTGTTCGAGACGTCGCGCTCTTTCAGCTATTGCTCTTTCTAGTTCTGGAATTAATAAAAATAAACAATGAAATATATTGCTTTTTAACCGACTTCCAAGAAGGATGAGGTTCTCAATTCGTCGGAATCTTTTTTTTTATGTATGTTAACCGATTACTCGAAGACGCCTCAACCGGTTTGGAATTTTTTTATTTTGTTTGAAAGGGTATACTTCCCAGGTGGTTCCATATAAATTTTATCGAAATCAGTCGAGCAGTTTTTAAAAAAATCAACAATAAATATATTTTTTAAACAAATTGTTTAATCAAATATGTTATTAAAAAACTTTCTTCTTACAAATTACCTGCTTATTACGTCTACACTAAAAATATAAAAATGAAAACTTTTAAAAAATAAATAAAAACCGACTTCCAGGCACTAAAATGTAAAAAGTAACTAAAAATATAACAGACATTTTAAGATATGAATATCTAATAGGTAAATATGTATTTTACGTATCGAAATATATTAGATATCCTATGCGTCGGCTGGCACCGACTTCGAGAATATTTGATTGCGTATCTATTCTAAATGAAAATCCCCGTTTAGTTATTTTTTACATTTTAGTGCCTGCAAGTCGGTTTTTTTTAAGTTTTTATTGCTATACATATTTCTTAATGTGTTTAAATGTATGTCTTAAAATTAAATACTACATATATTTCATAATTACGTTAATTGCTACATTTCTTAATGTTTTTGTAATAATTTTATTTTGTAATAAGTTTAATGATACAAGGACATAAATAAATAAGTCCGAATAGCAGGCTAATCGCATCTTTGATAACACAACCACATTTGCACAACGCAACAAAAATGCTTTATAAAACTATTAATAATATGAAGATTATGTAATTTCTGCAAAAATGCAAAATATTGTCTAAGCAGTCTTTAATTATAAACTATAAAACCTGTTTTGCAAATAATTGAACTTAAAACCTTGAAGATAATTATTTCAAATAGCAAAAATATGTACATATACAAAATAAAAACTACCACTTGAGCGCTTCGGCTGTGCGTCTGATTACACTACTTATTACGAAAGTATTAGCTCGATTTCCGTATCACAAACACAAGATGATAGTTTTTTTGTCAGTCTGACTTTATCAAATCTAGCATAAACATTGTTGATATATAGGTTTATTGAGAACGATACAATATAACATCTTAGGTATTTTCCCCATTACAAAGATCAACGTATTAAAAACATTAAGTAAATCTTGGTAAAAAATTAGCAACTTAACGAGCCATTGTTTATAAAATCTACACGAAGATTGTAATTTGCAAATATTAAAATTTTTATTTATACACATAATAAAATTGTAACTAAGCCAAATCTGTACATTATATATTTTTTGGAAAATCTTATTGAAATAGGCATTATTATCGATACAGAGTCCGAATCTATAGTTTTTAGAATTTTTGTCTGTCTGTCTGTTACCGCATCACAGCCAAACTACTGGAGGGATTTTGATGAAATTTAGTATGGTCATATTTGGTTATCCGGGTCAACATATAGAATACTTTTTACCGTAGAAAAATATCTCATTTCTGAGAAAAAATACAAAAACTGGTTAGAATAAAATCACGATGATACTATATATATTTTAGCAAGGTAACATACTAAATAAGGCAAAAACTATTTAAAATAGTTTATCTTGAAAAAAAATAACAATAGCGCTATTTTATTTGGTTTTTGGTCATCTGAACGCGCGGGCGGAGCCGCAGGCAATGCTCGTCTAAATATATACTATGTGAACTGGAGATCTTTCTTAAACAGAATAATAATTACTATACTTACTAAGAAGTAATATATATATATATATATATATATATATATATATATATATATATATATATATATATATATCAATTGTTTCAAAATACATAACGAAATTAATAAATGAAGGTGTCGTACATAATAATTTACCATGAAATATGACAATAGACCTATAATTTAAATTAAATTACACGTCAAATGAATAACGCAGGTGTACAGCTTTCGATGCAATTTATTAGTTATCCACGCTAATATCCCTGACAATCCGCCAGCGGAAAGAGTAAAACAAGTTAGCAATTCACTTTCATCCAACCTTGGTCATTGACTTCCAGGGCCAGGGCCAATTATAAAGATTAACAATCTATGATAATAACTTAATTTTTCTACAATTACTTTCTTTTTATCATTTTATTTTATCGATAAGTAAATCGAAATCATATCGTGTATTTCATGTATGATTAAGATAACGTCAACTCATTTTAAAATACTTAAAAACTCATTTACTATATTAATAATAATGTTCCATGGAATAAATAACGGGCAACTCATATAATAAGTTTTCAATGAGTTCAATTGGATTGAATGTGATTGCAAAAGTAATATATTCTAGGGTTAACAATTTTGAATAAGAATAAAATCTTTAAAGAATAATTTTAATAACAAAACTATTTCATAATGACATTATAATTTAATAAAATACGTGGTGCATTTTAATTATTAATTTTAGTTTACATTGACAATAGATAACGATATAAATAAGTAGCTGACTAACATTTTTAAGGTCTATTGAGTTTATAATTTAAGGAATTCCAACTCCAGAGAGAATGAGACAACCCTAATTATAATGATTGACGGGGGTTAACGTCCGATGCACCTGCACTGAGCCGGACAGAGTGGCCGCCAAATATGCAGGAAAAAATGAAATACGAGTTATGTGAAATATTAAACCATCAAGGAACGCAGGACATCTAAAAAACAATTGAATGATCTCTATGTACTTATTTATGGCTTAAAACTTTTGTTAACTTTCATGGATAATTATACTCGTAATATTCCCTCGTGTATAGCAAACCAATTAATGTTAATAATCAATAAAACTCCTAACATTTATTATATTATACTATTAGTATGTGTTACACATACAAGAAAGATAAAAACCTAGCCATCAGAAATAAAAAAATAATTAACGCTTCATATCTGAAAATGTTCAACTTGGAGCGCCTTAAAATCTCGGTCATTCCTATCAAATCTGTATCAACTATCAATATTGAAATAAATTATTCATATAATGGTTATAAAAAATGCGCCCTCGCAAAGTAGAGGCATTTGGATAATTTTCACTGTTAATTACGAGAACACGCCAGAGGTAGTGGGTTTAATTTCGTTTGATATATAGAAATAATATATACATGTGGTGCTCCTGGTCACCAATTTACAAAAGCGCCACTAGTCTCAAATGCTATTAAATGGTCAATATTTGCTTTTTCACATACTAGCTAAAGCCTATTTTGCTTCCAATTCAACGATTGATTAGACTCTCTTAATAAGTTCTCATAATAGTCTCCTTAGACTTGATATTGTCAAGGGGTTTGCTGTATAAACGAACAAAAGTTATTACAGTGTGACCCGTACAATGTGAAGCAGCGTTTTTAATAAAAGATAAATAATAATTCAACCCTTTCAAGATCCCCCGTCTGGGCATGGGCCTCCTCTATACGAGGAAGATTAGGTAAGCCACACTGACTATATGCAGGTTGGTGGACTGATATACAGCATTGAAATCGCTGTGTGGACTTCCAGTGAGTTAGCATTTATACAAAAAATAAGAAAACTTAAAAAAAACTTTTTAATTTGGAACCTGTATTAGGTCCAAGTAGAACGAACCCGGTATTAAAGTAAGCGTGGCTATGGTATTAGGTAACTGGTAAGCATGTGCGACTTAAGACTTTAATCACCTTTATAAAAAGTATGTATATGAAATATAATTGCAAAATTGCCAGTGTTCGGCCAACTTTTACTATGAAGCTATGGTCATTATGAAACGCCATGCCAGAGGTTAACGGTTACGTTCTGAATTTTTACGTTACAACATTACTCGATGATTTGTCATAATAACGGTTCACATATGTACGTGCAATGACTTTTATGAGTTTAAATTGTCCAAGAAATTAACATGATTTATTGAATTAATAAAGATAAAAGAATTGTACGATTACATTCAGAGATTTACAGGCAAAGCTGCCAATTAATTTACCTGGCGTTTCCTTGTGTTCTTTTATTTGATTCATAAGCTGCTTCTCTTTATGTTTTGAAAGTGCTTTTTGAAGCTCGCTCTTTTGATTGAGAACGTTTTTGCCTCTGGAATAGAAAAAGATTTGTTTAAATAAATGCTAGTGGTTAGAGGCTTAACCTAAATAAAAACATATATTAACACTTTAGATGACTATACTCGTACATAACTTTTATTTTTTATTAGAAGTATATATATAAAAAATATGTGAGTTACTACAATAATTATTCATAATCCTACGCTCGAATCTATTTATGTAATCGATATCAGAATGATATAAACATTAATATCACTCTAATATCTATCAGCACTAGTCTCAAATGCTATTAAATGGTCAATATTTCCTTTTTCACATTCTAGTTCAAGCCTATTTTACCATTCCAATTCAACGATGTGTGATTCAGTATAAATGTAACTGATTTAAAAACAAGAGTTCTGGTAATTCTTTAGTCCAATGTCTCATTCCTGTTGAAAAACTCCAATAGAATCCCATCAAAAGCGATAAAAGCCACATAGAAACCAATAAATATTTATTGGTTTCTATGTGGCTTTTGTCGCTTTTGATGGGATCCTATTGGAGTTTTTTAATAGGGATAGTAAACCTATGACTTTGTCAGGATATAAAGTAGCTAATTTTAACATTACTACTGAACAATGATAATCAAACAATATATCATACTAAGATGTCCATAACAAAGATTGTTTTTTTTTAAATATTACAATAAATATGCGTAGTAAAAAATAAAAACGTGTTGCGATGTTGTAACACTGTACAGATTAGAGACCGTCCAAACTGATAATACCTATACATACCATTTGATGCGTATAATCTTATCACGCTCATTTTCGCTACCATATAAGGTAATGTTTACTTTAATAATAAAAATATCATTACATCTTGTGCAATTTCATATATAAACACTATTAAAATATTTTAAAAAACCTTTATCATAATTGGTTTGGTAATATTGTAGTACTTATCTTCCTATTTACGGGGCATTATTAACTATATGTTTAAATACTGCGCAATTAGTAATTAAGGCCTTGACTGATTTAATATAAAATCTTCATTTAGTAATGATAAGACTAGTGCCTAAATAGTGATTTTGGCACTTCTTTTACATATTATACAATTTGGCAAATAATATTACATTGTTTTTAAATATACATTCCTACCCTAGCATTGTGAATAATAATCCATTTGCTAGTTTTTTATAAGTGTCATAGCTGTCATCATATTAATACGGTTTCAAACTATCGTCTTACCAAATTTCATCTAAATCGGTTCAGTACATCCAGAGATTACCCCCTACAACGTCAAAAACTCACAATTCACAAACTCACAAACTTTAGCTCTTTATAATATTAGTATAGATTACAATGTACGGACTAAATATGCGTATGATATTTCATTAAATGGTAGCAGTAGCATGGTAGGTAGCTACTGTCTTGGATTCCGAGAAATACATAATAAACAAATCCTTGAACTATAATGTTTTGTAGTAATTCTATTGAATGTGACTAGACATATTGTACCATTATATGATTTTTTCCAATGCAGCTTCCTTCATAGCTTTCCCACGCGCACTACCTGCATGTGTGGACTATTTAGTGTAATGACGTCAAGCGTTAACTTGTTGCACAGCTGTAGCACTAGAAATGCGCTTTGCTTATTTGAGGTTGCATTAAACAAAACGACGATTTGTAAATGGCGATATTTTTACTTTATATAATATTTGAATATGCCTGGATGCTGTTATTATTATATTATTTATCAGCGACTGCTTGCACCCTCGCCTGTGTTAATATTTTTTGTTAATTTTATTCTCATTTTTAAAAACCCTTCATTTAAGTTCTTTTCACAAGACCGAGTAAAATCATATTTAATCAAATTATTGTGATAGTAGGATTATTATTTATTATCGCTTATAGTTTCTCTTAAAAACCACTACCTAATATGACGACGAAACATTTTTATAAAAATACCAAATTTAAATACATACTACTTAAGTATATATAATGTAATTAATATATAATAGGACCGATATTTATAATTTTTGTAAGAATATTTTCAGTATACAAAATTATCATAATGATAATAATGTTTAGTGTTTACCCTTCGACTTCGACTTAGCAAGAGTGTAGTTTTGTTGGACCTTGCTAATTTTTGTTCAAGACTGTTAAATAATAATCGTGCTAACTTACATTTAATTAAAATTTCCTGTGATGTATTAGCTTAGTAACAATTTCTATATAAATTTAAAGCGATTATTGCGAAATCACAGATATACTTCCTTTACCTACTTATAAGTATTGATAAGATAAAGATTATGTTTAATCTTACTATGTTTAATCGTTTAACATGAACTTATAAAGTGTAAAACAGTGTATAATATAATACTGTAAAACATACAACTTTAATATTTGTATATGTATGTATGTACGTATGTATGTATGTATGTATGTATGTATGTATGTATGTATGTATGTATGTATGTATGTATGTATGTATGTATGTATGTATGTATGTATGTATGTATGTATGCATATACCTAAGTAATCCACATAAAAAATAATCTCAATTTAAAGAATTCCTGCAACAAAGTTGCCTTTTAAAACTTGCCATGATTCAATACCTCCCAAAGGATTACTAAAAGCGTCAATGCCAAATAGCAAATAACATATGTTTATTTTTGTAGCACGTTCGCATTTCCATATCAGCATCCCGTTTGGTTTGTATACCACTCTCGACCTAATTGAGCTTATGAAATTATAGACTGGGTTTGCTTCATTAATACTATTACAGAAAATTTTAAAATATTTACAAGGTTTATATTTATAAATGTTAAATTTTGCTTGACGATTGCTGACATGAAATTTTTACACCATTACCAACTTCATCAACATTCAATTTCAGCTAATTGCTGCCGGCTTTACCGACCACCACAGTCTACGTTAAGCCGACAGTCTAAAAGTTATTTCTATTTGAAAATTCAATTTAGGTGATCTGAATCATATCGCGAACTAAATCTAGAAGACGATCAACGTATGCACCGAAGCACAAAACTGGCACTGCTATCGTAAATATGTCTGGCACTCATGCTAACTTGCCTTGCATGCTTTTGAAATAAGGAAATGTCATTCGCTTACCTAATTTTACGGCGCTTTACGATTTAGACGCCTGATATGTAAGCCTATCTTTAACGCAAAAACGGTCTGGTTGTTTTCATACCTTAAAATATACTCGTATCTACAATGTACTAGAATGTTCCTTTATTGCAGGATATACATATGTACATATATTTATTATAAAGTTTTTTGTGATATTTTTGTGATCTAATCATTTCAGGTATAAATACTTTCGTAATATTTATTTACCTACATTAATATTATAAAGAGGTAGTTTGTAAGTTTTACAGTTTGGATGTAGAGTGAAATCTATGAAACTACTGATTCGATTGAGAAAATTCTTTTACTAATACGAACTACATTTCCGCCGATATGCCGTTCTATAGGCTATTTTTTATTCCGGTAAGAATGTGTTTGCTGTCAGAAATCATAATAATAACTTTAATTGAAGTAGAAAAAAACCAGGCCGTTAAGTTGCTTTGTGGACATGCACTAACTAAACGGTTTGAAATAAAGCATTGACATGTACCTACGCGAAGTCAGGGTAAGTAACTAATCTAATATACCTACATATAATAATAGTAACCAAGCCGAATCTGTATATTAAATACTTTTGGAAAATCTTATTGAAATTATCATTATTATCGATACAGAGGCCGAATCTATAGTTGTTAGAAATTTTGTCTGTCTGTCTGTTACCGCATCACAAAAAACCACTGGAGGGATTTTGATGAAATTTGGTATGATTTCCTGGTTGTTCGGGTCAACATATAGGATACTTTTTATACTACACGTTAATACTAATACGTAAGTAGGGACGAACCCGAGCGGAGCGATGGTGAGTCGCTAGTATCTAATAAATATGCAAAAAAGTATCTAAGTGTTATTAAAAATGTACCAACAAAGATAAGTAAATTTCGTTTCGGATTTAGGACAAATTATTGAATACTTTGCATACAGATACTTGCAGGGAATATGGAATAGCGTTCCAGTTGGCATCTAGAATTGCTTCCTTCCGCCGGGCTGGCGGGCGACGCGGAAATAACTGACGAGAAGGTTCCGACAATCACAAATGACTGGGAAATTGACTAAATCAACAGGTTCAATGCGATAAAGAGTTTATATTTTTCTTTACGTTTATTTCAATAATATCAATACTGGAACTAGATAACAATGTGTTAGGAAGTGAGATATGCTGTGACTAACACTCACATAGGTACGTACACTTTTTACAGTCACACATCTATGAACAAAAATTAGAACATCGTTTACATTAAAGATTAAGTATAGGTAGCAATTCCGTAAACAGTCGGTTTGACCGAAATTCGACAGTTTTAGTTTAGTTGAAACCTTAATTCGGTTCTATTTTTTTTTTAATAAAACCGATTACATAATTTGTGACGAATTCAAAGTATAACTGGTATAACTTTAGTTTACTTTGCAATGTGATAGAAACAAACCGTAAAAATATACTACAGGATAAATGTCATGATTCAAAAACCTCTAATATCACAATACTGTTATTTTAGTCATATTAAACACAAGTAACAGAAGAATAATATTACGTATCTTAAAAAAAATGGAACCGATCACGCTTTCTACTTATCGATAATAGTATTTATCAACCTTTAAGTATCACATGTATCTAAATAAGTAATAGTAATAATGATAGATGGTGGTAAGTATTGGATAATCTTAATTCTATTTTGACGTCATAATTCTAACGAAATCGCAAGCGCAAGAAAAATCGAGAGCATTTCGTAAACAAGCTGCATCGCAACTCGCAACACAGTTAAACCGTATTTCGACCGAACTACGGATTAGCCATGTAATCAAACTCATCATTCTGCTGAAATTGGTTTCGGTATAACCCACATTCGGCTTGTCTAAATAAAATATAGAATAAACACTTATAAAATATCACTCGAGAACCGATAGAGCAATGAAAATTTAAAACATACCTTTTTGTAGTATGCTAAATTAAATTACGTCATCATAAAAGCAATTTTTGTATTTTTTCACCTGTTTGTGCATACCGGCAACACATTCCGTCTAAACGGCTGCTTTAGCCCAGCCTATCTAATCTCAATCATCTGAATAAAATTAAATTGGCCCCGATTACATTTGAATTAGTCTTGTAATAATTATAATTAAACTTGTATAATATGTAGCTTGGACTCTGAATACGAATTGGTATATGTATATATTATCTATTATACTACGCATATATGATTACCTATAATATAATCATAATATACACTCCTCACGAGCTTCAGTAACATCCTACAGGATCCACTTGTATAACAAGAAACGAACGAAATTAGCATATGTCACTCAACAATCCCTTCACGACCACGAACACGCCGACGTTACAGTTAACAATAGATTTCTTAGAAATTTAATTAATTTCTTAGAAATTTACCTAGACGTGATAGCTTACTATCAGTAAAAGAATTTTTAGAATCACATGAGTCGGTTTGGAATTTATACTTAAACTGAAAACCTTTAGCTCTTTAATATACTTTATAGTACAAGTAGATTGAAGAAAAAATGTCAAGACGATTAGACACGAACTGGTAATAGGAATTTCTAGTATTTCATAAAATGACATTTATGTAGATTACATATGCTGTTTTACTTTGATCCATATTTGCTGTCTATGAATAACTCTCGTATCATTAATATTGCGTAGAGACAGATGTTCAATACGAGTTCGGTTGAGGACAGGATGTGGTGCACCTGTGCGGGGAATCCGGGTAATGTGGTGGCAAAAAATAATGATTTTTTTGAACGTTTACAAAAAAATCACTAAGTAACAAAGAAACCTCTAAAATCTATAGAGCTACATCAAGAAGATATTAGAGCTCTTTGTAAAGTTGTAGCAAAAATACCATCCTTCAAATTAGGAATATCATATGCTTACGTTTTTAGTTTTTGTTTATTTAGTCTTTCACGTAACTTTCTTAGAAGATAATTTAAATTAAATATAATATTCATATTACTCATGTTTATGTAAAAGTTTGTTTTAGTTTAAGTTAAAATTATAATAAGCGCTTTAATTCTTGGTCATTTTTAAATCAATATAGAACTAATTATAGTTAATAGTTCTTTATAGAAATAACAATAAAATTAATATCTTAATATATTTACACCAGAATTTTAGTATACTTTAAATAGGTAAGTACATTTAAATAAGTTGTATTAGAGATTAAACCTTTAGCATTTTAAAAATATGGAGCTCTGAATGATTAAAACAGTAATGAAAATGAACTCTACAACGTTGTTATTCACAATACCGACGCTATGTTGGCAATAAAAAAATTCCATAGATATCAGAAAACCAAGCACATGTTGACGTATCTCATTAGCGATTACGCTACTTAACAACTATCTTAATCTCTTTGTTTCGGTATTTACTATTAGACTTTATTAGACAGTTTTCTTATCTATACATATAATAAAATTCTAAGCCGAATCATTACATTAAATATTTTTTCGAAAATCTTATTGAAATATACATTATTATCGATACAGAGGCCGAATCTATAGTTTTTAGATTTTTTGTCTGTCTGTCTGTTACCGCATCACGAGGAAACTACTGGACCGATTTGATTTTTGATGAAATTTAGTATGGTGATAGCTATCACCATCCTATATGTTGACCCGGATAACCAGATGGTTATCCGGGTCAACATCTAGGATACTTTTTACTGCGATAAAATATTTCATCTTTGATCTTTGAGAAATCTATACAAAACCTTTAAACGTAAGTAGAGATGAACCCGAGCAAAGCGAGGATGAGTCGCTAGTTTTCATTATAAAATGTTAGTGTTATTTTTTATTTTTTTTTTAAATTTAATATCAATTCGCTTATTTGGAAATATGTTTTTTTTTCATACTTACCTATTTATCTTATATTATCTCAGTTATGATACTAAAAAATATAACAGAAATAAATTATATAACTTTGAATTATAATCTTATCATCCATACATATTTTACCTGATTTATGATTATTTCTCAAATTGCAGGTACCAGTCATTTTTAGGGAACTAATGTTTCTTTCTCTTAGAAAAGATATAACACGCCCGTGTCACCTTGCGATCTCTGAAGAACCTTTTGAAGAGACACAAAGTGCTTTCACAAGGGCTTTACAATGGACAAAGACGCCAGCGTCAGACTAAAGGTAGGTACACTTAACATCCCAAGCCGACAAATGGCTAGGCCTCTTATATATTAAACTTTATGTATATTCCAGTGGTGTTATAAATGTTTAATTATTGTCAAATCTGTTTGTACATTAAGCTGATCTTCATTTCATACTGTTTGTTTTTCATTCGTTATTATTTATCGCGTTTTATTTGAGGGACCGCCTACTTCTGCAATAACTTTGACCCGTAAATCCCGTAAAAATACATTAAATTGCTACACCATTACTTTCCCTTTTTTTGGGATAAAGGTAGAATTCATATATATGAATCCTGGCTCGAGCCACCCAGCTTAAGTATCACTAAAAACGATTATGTTGTTTTGTTACTAGGTTTTATCCAACAGGAACCCTTCTGGTTTCCTGGCATTAAAATAACTTATGTCTTGCTTGAATATTCTATTCGCTATGAAAAAATTGGAGTAAAATCAATTCAGCAGTTTGAAGACTTTGAAAATTTTGTAATTGTTAATAGATTTTTTTATTATTGTGTATGTAATCATAGAGATCTCCTTTACAGACAAATGCACCTACCTTGAAATTGCAGAGGGATTCACACGCACACTTCAATTTATTTATACTTATTGAGGTATATATATACATATGAATAAAAAACTGTACAATGAGCAACAATACGTATAATACCGTTACTAACTTTTTATTAAGAAATGTATTATTAGTATTTACTTTTAAGTTTTTCTTTAAAAAGCGAATCAAAAGTAATAGTAATGGCTTTTTAAACGTTGATTTGTGCATGAAATGATTAAAATTGATTCACAGGAAAAAATAAACTATAAATATATATAATTTAAAACATGATTAAAAGAAAGTTACAGTGTCAACAACAGGTGTGTTAACATCGTAATTATTAGATATTATGCCTTATATCTATACTTATTATAAAAATAAGTCCCCCGGCCGCGTCTTTCTGTCCTCCTGTCTGTCTGTCCTCCTGTCTGTCCTCCTGTCTGTCTGAACGCGATAAACTCGAAAACTACTGAACGGATTTTTATACGGTTTTCAACAATAGAAAGAGTAATTCTTGAGGAAGGTTTAGGTATATAATTTATTATGCTTTTATGTAAATTAGCTGAAATACGGCGACAAATGTTGAAGAGGTCGCAAAAAATCTCGCCAAATGGGAACTTTCCACGCGAACGCCGCGTAAACTAGCAAAGATACAGTTAAGTATTGTACTAGAGAATTCAAAATCTATAAAAATGCTACAAAAAAGTCCGCGATAGCATATCTCTATCTCTTACGGTTGACTTACAATAACCACTTTTATGTTAACATTTTTAATTAAAAACATTACGTTATTTTCAAAGTTATTTTCTTTAGTTCGGTATTAATCCTTATCCAAATGAATATTTTAGTTAGCTTAGTCATTTAATGCAGATTAAAATTGCTCTTTACACTAAATCAATCAGATGAATAGTTTTTGAGATATCGTTGTTAGAAGTAATTAGTAGCGAAACATTTTTAATGCTTGGCGAGCATTGAGATGCCTACGGCGAGTCCATCCCCTCTGCCCCGCATCGCTCGACCGCCTGCTCAAGCTATATAAACCGGGCGATGTAGCGCGCGATCCTAGGATACTTTTTACCGCGGGAAAATATCTTATTTCTGAGGAAAAATACAAAAACTGCAATGTAAGAGTATACTAATATGTAACACCTAAGAATTTAGTTTTTGGTCATCTGAACGCGGGCGGAGCCGCGGGCAATGCTAGTCTAATAATAAGTAAGTATAAATAATTCATTATATCAAAAGATTTATAATTTTATAGACAATATAATTACACTAGATACTATCATTTAGTTTGTTCATCATTTTTGTATGATGTAAGTTGCCTAAGCTATATAACTAACCTCCAGAACGATATCTGTTGAAATATAGATTATGGTGAAGGACGGAGAGAATGTACATAGGTATATTGTATAATTTTGGCTTTTAACATTACATAAACACCTCAATAATTTTAATAAAAAAACTAGCAACTTTACACGAACTATGTATATAAATTATATTAATAAAAATTATATCGGACTATTGTAAATGCGAAAGTTTGTAGAATTTAACAAACATGGAGTTATACATAGGCTACTCTGTATTAGGCACCTATAGACGCACTAGAGCGAAGCAAAGGCAAGTCGCTAATAAATTCATAATAATTAAATCAAATAGAAAGACACAAAATGATACTTACATTTTCTGATTGAACATTAGTTCTCTATGCAAATCCATTCGCAGAGGGTTCTCTAGGCAGGGATTGGGCAGGCGACGCGGAGCGATCAGTGCGTCGCCCAAGCCCTCTCCCTCTTGCACCATCTCCACGGCTCCCAGTCTTGTTTCGGACAGCGTGGGACTGATGCCCACGCTACCACACTCGCCTAGTGTACCCACTGCCAGGGCTGTTGACAAGATATTATTTAATGTTAACATTATGCATAATATTGAGAAATAGTTGCGTCTGGTATAAGAATAAAAATCATTACTATATTATATAACTGCACTATCTAAAACAAACATTTACTCAAGAGTATTTCGCCTTACATATGCATAATATGTAGAAAGTCCTAAGTCAATTATATTTTATTACAATTAACTTAATCAATGACGTCAATGCTGTATAAAAAGGTATGAAGTACAAATATTGTGTTTAATGTAAATAAACATACTCTTCGTGATTATAAATAATTAACAATTCTAAAATGACTTCATAAGAAATTTCTCGAAATATATAAACATTTTAGGCAGTTACAAATTCAGAAACAAGAATGACAATAATGACACGGTAATGTAATGCATATATGTAACATAAAAACTTTTTAACAAAAAAATAAAAACCGACTTCAAACAAAAGCACTAAAAAGTGAAAAATAACTGATTGGTAGTTTTCATTTACTATACATACCTAATCAAATATTTTCGAATTCGGTGTGCTTTGCTTTGTATGGGCTGGCACCGAATTCGAAAATATTTGATTAGGTATGTATTTAATAGGTAGGCTTTAATTACTTAGCCAAAGCACACCGACTTCGAAAATATTTGATTAGGTATGTATAGTAAATGAAAACTACCAATCAGTTATTTTTCACTTTTTAGTGCTTTTGTTTGAAGTCGGTTTTTATTTTTTTGTTAAAAAGTTTTTATTTTTCCCTTTTTAGTGTAGACAGTAGTAGCAAAGTAAGGATTCTAACGTGTTAGGCTTGTCAAATCAAACAAAATAAGCCCAAACTCAAAGTATCTACTATTAGCCGTTGAAGAGTTCCACCTATCCACCTTCTGGCCTTGCCATCAGATCAGGTCAACAACACCGAACCACTGTACTATCAACGAAAATAGAAATACATGCAAAGTTTCAAGTCAATATGACAATTAGAAGTAGGTTAAATTCATTATTAGTTTTTTTTCCACCCTTAGGGGTGGTATTTTTTTTTGAAATTTAAATGGGACCAATCTGGAAGTATACCCTTACAAACAAAACAAAAATTATCCAAATCGGTTAATAAATGACGGAGTTCTGAGGTAACAAACATAAAAAAAAAAAAAAACATACAGTCGAATTGAGAACCTCCTCCTTTTTGAAGTCGGTTGATTACCGTGATAATGATAACCGAATGTCAAATTGAGATAAAACTTTAATTAAACATATAAAAACTGACTAGATACAAACAAGTTAATATTTTGTATACACACAAAGTAAATATTTTGTAACTAAGTACGTTTTTGTGTAACCTCTGATCACCTTAAGCATAATACAAACGATTACGTTAAAAAAAACCTTGTGAATCAGCGATGATATCATCTACATTAGGAACCGTTTCGCCAGCATAATATTATAGATTTTAAATAAATATATACGAATGTATCTGAATTTATATACTTTAAAATATTTTTAGATTCGGAAAATGAGGAGTTACAAACATTGTTTATCACACAAGAGAAAATGAAAAAAATCTCCTACATATTTTCTAGTTTAATTCGGCTAAAAATGTATTATTTAGTTTTATATTAAAATTACACGAGATATAAACGCACTGTTTATAATGCATCTGTATAATTTTATTATTTAAAATAGTGCATAGTACATGTACGTATAATCTATCTACTATATAAACAAAAATGAATGTTGGTAAGCGCTTAACTCAAGAATTTGGTTGGACCAATTCGGCAAATTTTTTAATTTTTTTTCGTATGTTCCTTAAGGTCCACGGAAGGTTTTAATTAAGAGAAAAAATAAAAAAATTAACGAAAAAAAATGTATATGGCTAACACTGGCTAATAACAATTTATATCTATTTAAAAAGTATCTAGCGACGAACCCGAGCGAAGCGAGGGTGAGCCGCTAGTAATAGTAGGGGAGCCCAAGAGGGGATTTTCTGTAGTTACTCGAGCGCGGCAGATTAACATAAAAGAGTACTTTCACCACAATATAAGTCTTCTATATAAAGGGGCGCGTCTAGGGAAGCCGATTAAAATATTTAAAAAATGTTTTGATAAGGTAAAAATACTTGAAACCGTCAGATTAAGGTGTGGTAGGCTAGTCACATCCTGAAAAGTGTCCAATTTAATAATCTGCCGATTTGCACAAGCCTAAGAGGCAAAAATCATCATAAACTTTATAGTCGATTTTTGCCTCTTCGGCTTGTGCAAATCGGCAGATTATTGAATTGGACACTTTTCAGGATGTGACTAGCCTACCACACCTTAATCTGACGGTTTCAAGTATTTTTACCTTATCAAAACATTTTTTAAATATTTTAATCGGCTTCCCTAGACGCGCCCCTTTATATAGAAGACTTATATTGTGGTGAAAGTACTCAATAGAGTGCAAGGTAACCTCTTTTATGTTAATCTGCCGCGCTCGAGTAACTACAGAAAATCCCCTCTTGGGCTCCCCTACTATAATTACTAAATTAATGCAGTAACAGAATATTTTCCTTGCAAGTAAATAATCTTTTGAAAATTGCTGTTAATATAAAAATATATGTACAGATATATCTTGATTTTGAAAATTATATTCTAGGTAGTACATATACACATTACCACCTACTTTTATTACGTATCTATATTATGAACAAAGTCGCGGATAAAGTTTTTCCACGAATTGATAATTAAATATAACAGTGAAAACCTATTTGACGCTACACAGTTGCTTGCATCATATCAGTCATCAATATTTAATTACAATGAATGAAAAATTGATGTTTCTGAATTTTATTGCGCTGTTGACCTATGTCCTGTTAAGCCGTGTTGTTTCGTATTTCGAATATCTCTTTGCAATTAAAATTTATTTTTGCTTTTCCCATTTCCTTCATAAATAAACTCGTGCGGTACTAGAAATAAGGTAACTGAACTCATATTGCAACTCTACTACTATTTAACCACTCGCTCCTGGTTCGTTATGGCATGCCATGACCCCATTTCCTCCACTTTAAACAAATGGAAATACTATTTATTTACTTTTAAAATTCTCTTACCAAGAGAGCCAAAGTTTTTCGTTCGAAAAAACTTTCCTCTTCGAAATCCTCGTTTTTACGATAAATTTATTACCGTTAAAGTTTAAATTGGGGACTTATTACATTTTTTACAAATCAATATTACCAATTCTACTTTTATTATGTTTTTACTATGTACTTACTAATATAAAAGAAATAAAAAAAATTCTAACTTTGTAAGCTTGTTCTGTTTAGAATCTACACCAGTTCAGAGTTGAGTTTTTACTAATCATTATTTTGTATTATACATACAGTATCTATATATATATATATATATATATATTATCTTTATAAATTTTTGCCATAATCGGTTTTTCCTAAACATACAAGAGAGTTGTAACGTAATAATAAAGTGTGAGGGTTATTATGACACATTATTTGCGTTGATTGAATAATACCATCATTACAAATTTTTTAACTACGTACGTACTCGTAGATGTGGTCGTAAAGTTAACATTAAAATAGTTGATTCGTAATACTTTAATACTTTCTTGTAACACCTCAGTCTCTCCCGTGACCATGGATGCTGTAAAGCATTCGAAACGTCGGGAATCAAAAATCAAAATAAATCCGCGAAATAATCCGCAAAAAATAGTTTTATTTAAAAAATGTTGATTCGTAAGTTTATTTAAATATCGTCGGATCTTGAAACTATTGATCTGATCTTAATAAAAGTGACACAAGGACAGCGTACATTTTGCGTACATATAGGCTATTTTTTATCCTGAGATATAGAAAAATAACGAAAAAAAAATTACATATAAATATGTTTTATTAGGACAATTTTGTTGTATAAACGACAAATCACGTAAACACTTCTACAACACAGTTAAAATTTTATGCAACACGTGGATGAAATATATACCTGAGAGAAACTGCAATCCTATAGAGTTTACGAATATACATAAATAAATAGTGTAGTAGGTATACTACAATAATACAAATTAAAATTCTTTCGATGTCAGTTACTTCTGCATAACGAATCAAATATAATAACTATGAAATCTAAAAATTGAAACATAGTAAAAGAAATCTAAAAACTTTAAAGGTTATTGTTGTTGAATAAAAAATAAATATTGAAAACAAAACAACATGAAAGACAAGTAGGCAAGTAGAAATCATTCATTGTTTTCAGTTTTATAAAATTTTCCGATGGTATATAATTTATAGCTTGTACATATCTTGTACATAAAATTTTCATTATTAATAAGCTATTTATCTTATAATATAATATTGGTCTTATAAAAATATATCTATTATTGTAATAATATAATCTCTTTATTATTATTGCATTAATATAATTAATTCTACACTAATAAAATAATACAAATTTCACGGTATAACAAAAAATTGTTTCTACCAAATTTTATCATGCCTAGGTAATCTTTTAACCTTCACAACTCATATACTCGTAAGATAACGGTAACTTTAGATTAGGCGATTCCACATTTTATTTACTTGTTTATAAAATACTAGCATAGCCAGCGGCTCCGCCCGCGTTCAGATAACCAAATTCTTAGGTTTTAAATATTAGTATACTCTTACATTGCAATTTTTGTGTTTTTTCTCAAAAATGAGACATTTCGGTAAAAAGTGTCCTATACGTTGACCCGGCTATATCACCATACCAAATTTCATCAAAATCCCTCCAGTGGTTTTTCTGTGATGCGGTAACAGACAGACAGACAGACAGTCAAAAATTCTAAAAACTAAAGATTCGGCCTCTGTATCTATAATAATGTTTACTTCAATAAGATTTTCCAAAAAATATTTAATGTACAGATTCGGCTTAGTTACAATTTTATTATATGTATAGATAATATAGGCATACGTATAAAAGAGCAACAATTATAATGTACGTTAGTTTTGATTGCCCATAACTTAATAGCAGATGTATAAACTACTTTCACCGTTCAAATAATAACACACGATTCATTAAAGTGTGAAATTACGACGATCTAATAATATTAGCACGGACAGTAGATACGTGAATTGCAATACGGGAAATAAATACTACCGGCTATGCATTGTGAGTTGTGACGGAACGAGCGGACGTTTGCATGACAAATACGATAAATCTTATGTAATGTTTGACACAGCTGTAATTAAATTAAGTATATTTGAAAACGGTTAATAACGTGTAATAGTTCACGAGTATACATATTTTTTTGAAAATTTTATTGAATTAAACATTATTATCGATACAGAGGCCGAATCTATAGTTTTTAGAATTTTTGTCTGTCTGTATTTAATAAATGTTATTCATTTTACATAATGTAGTTATTAAAAACCAGCTGCCCAACAAAAATTGTCCTGTACAAAATTAAAAAAAAAAGTTTGTGACCATTGAGTTGATACAAAAGTTCATATAAGTCGGTCCAGCCGTTCTTAAGGAAAATGCTTACCAACAAAGAATATTTTCTTTTAAAAAGCTTTTATTTAGTTGGTTTGTATGGGTCAAATCTTGCAAGCTGAATTAGAATTTGATAGAAATATTGTAAATTATAATTTTACTTTATAAAAAGATATGCAAGTTAATATTAGTCCCGTTGAGTTTCTTTTGCCAGTTCTTCTCAGGTCTGAGGCTTCTTCTTTCCGAACTGGTAGTAGACTCATGACGTTCAGTAAAAAATTGTAATAATTTAATGCTGAATAAAATATTTTGAATTTGAACTAATTCTTCTAATCGCAAAAATTTTACGTGTTTGTTCAGTTCCGATAAAAATGACTTTTTATTACAATTATGACCTGTTCCTCTATCTAGGATGGGTTCCAGACGAAGCAACGGTTAACAGTTCAGAATTCAGATACGAAATTATATATACGCATTTAATTATTATGACCCGTTCTAAAGTCTACTATGATTTGGCTGCTACGTCCAAGATAAGCCCCAAATGAGAGATCTCTCGATCTGAAATTTTGTACACATTTTCAAATAAGCCTATTCTAAACTCCACCATGGCCTGGATGCTGCACTCAGAATATGAGAAATCGTCGCGGCAGTCAAGGGCAAACACACGAAATTTTTATATACGCATTCAATTATGATTCAGTCGATTTAAATAGTGAATCCACACCATGACTTGTAAACACCATGATATTTAAATTAAGAAAATAATAATTATTTTTAAAAATAAGCTTTTATTTTAATTCGGTAATAAGAAAAAAAATTGTGAAAGCTTACTTTTATAAATGTGTGTTTTAATTACTTTGTTATTTGTACATACACATAACTTCTTATACCACTCTTAGATTAGTATATCTCTTTACTTTCGAAGAATCGTGCAGCAAATTCATTGTACCTATCCTGTTATCATTTCACAACATTCCTGTTTTCATTGTACCTATCCTGTTATCATTTCACAACATTCCTGTTACTTTTATTAAGGACAGAAAATCTAAAAGAAATATAATAAACTATGTGTATTCGTCCAAGAATCGTATGAATACAAAATATATTATTCGTCCGACTATTGTAGATGGGTGACATATTTTATATTGCGACTGTCTACTTTTGTGTTTCTATAAAAATAATTATAACTTATGAAGTTACATAGATTTTTAAGAAATCGATAGTTGAAATTTAAAGTTTCGAATAAGATCGAATGGACTTAAATTGAAAATCTTTATCTCCCGATAGGTTAGAATTATCTTTTTATATTAGTATAACGCAGTAATATTCTCCCAATAAAATCCAAGTTAAAGCGCTTTTCTTTTCTTTACACAAAACTCTTGAACGTAAAAATCGTTGGGATATAAAAGAAGCTCGGTAGGTTATGGTTATTTTTTTTTTGCATATCGAAACTCCTGCACCTAAAAATCACATATTTTACATTAGAAAACAAAAAAAGTGGTAGATATTCGTACAAACCGACGAATAATTATTTTTTATTCATTCGATTATCCGACCAACAGCAACAGCCTATAATAAAATAAGTTACACGTATGTACAATGTGCATATTATGTATGTACTTATAAACCGTAAATCGCTTTTGATCGACAGCTGCGATAGTAAAACATAGGTTTATGATAAAACATAATTTTATCTATAAAAAGTTAAAAGGAGTGTCCTTGAAGGATATTTACGTTGCCATACAAACGTAGGGCGAGCTTATTGAACCAGACTCCGGTGAAGGTCGCTTCGAGCAGGTGCTGGAGTAATCCCTCTCAAGGTCCTCCACGGGAAACGTACAATATTTTAAATTATTTTGTTTCGCATATACTGAAGGAATATAATCTTCAAACTCATTTGTTTTGTTGATGTTTGAACTTTGAACTTGATGACTTGCATAAATATTAAATACTGTAACCCCGATTGGATGGGCGACCAGGCTACTAACCTAACGCGTAGTATATTATTGTAAACAAAATTATGATCTATATGTTTAATATTTAGATATTTGTATATAGTGATATAACAAAGTTTGTTGTATTATCAACCGGAAAACCCTCCCTCTGCTCCCTTTTTACGAGTATGTCGGTTATCACTACGCCTTTAATGAAATTTTAAATTTCTACAGAATTACGGCAAATACGACCCAAAATACCTATATTATTAAAAAAATTAGATAATTTTTAGTTATAATATATGAATCCAATTAGATTGTAAAAAAATACACTTTAGTATAGAATTTAAGTGACGCAATGAACGCGTAAGCCGCTTAAACATACTTTACAAGATTAAATTATTTACTCTTATTAATTCTAAGTTTATTTCAAGTACCTATATAAAACGTAAATATTGTTTCTGCGTTGTTGAGTATAAAATTAAGATACACAAAGTACTAAATAAGTAAATATGCATGAAATACAGCAGAGATCAGCGATTAACTTTTAAGTAGAGTCTGGATTTAGATAATCTAGACTCCACTTGTTTAATGTTTTAATCTAGAAAAAATATATTATAAAAAAACCGATGGCGTAAAAAGCGAACTATAAGTAAAAAAACAAGTTGACGAAGAAACAGTATTATGCAGTCATTTTGTCATGTCAGTGATGCATATTAATATGCAGAAACAACATACATAGTATAGACTTTAGTGTATGTAAAGTATAAAATTAAAGTAAAGTATAAACCTATAAAATTTTGTATATTTGTTTGGAAGCCCTAATAGATTATCATATGTATTATTATGTATTTATTGCTGTTGCAATAATATTACATAGAAACGTGCCGAATGATAAACTCCTTTTTTTGAAGTCGGTTAAAATATAACAAGCGCAAACAGTAAAAAATCAACTAGTTGAAAAAAATATACAATGCTAGAGTAATAAATAAAGTTTATATAAAAGTATTCTTATCAGACTTCTAGTTTTGCATTATTTTTCATTTATCGATGAACGAGAGCTATCCGACCCCTGACCTTTCAGTATTTTTAGATCCCCATCCAGCGTATTGCTTCAGCAAGGTCATTCCAGTGCTCATTTGCTGAAACAATTGACGTCACAACACGTCTAAAGGCCACGCCGTCAATCTTGTTAAGGACAGAGCGATATCTGCATAGATTATTATGATTACAGCCATATATATGGTATTGAAAATTAAAAGCCTATTTGTAAATATTTTTATATATCATTAGTTAATTACTATATACAGCTATTTCAAGTTCAGTATAAAGAAATTATTCCGCCCTTAAATTATTCAAGCCTGTTTTTAAATTTATATGGGCCCACCCTTGCGCTATAACATATTCATTATAAAAAGAATTAATATGAATAAAAAATGTACACACGTAACATACAACCAAAGTGAGTAACTCTATCCTTTTAAAGTCGTTCTTAAAGTAAATTATTACGATGAAATCTTGCAATTAAGTATAAGAAAATGCCATTGTTAAGCAAGCTCCTGCAGATGATATTGCTTTGTATACATTCCTTCAAGTCTTTCCATTTTTCCTCGCTTTCAAGTGTAATCTGACGTATGAAAAACTGTATACAGTTTCTGCGAAAAAATTACCAGAGGTTTTTCTTCCGTCTTTATTTCTCAAGTGGTATGAGACATGTTTTTAGAACTTACCCAAGACTCTTTCGAGTCTTAAATTTTAAATTATTCTTATTTAAAAGTTACATTTTTTTTACTAATATTTAGTTTTATTGCCATAGGTATATGTAATATGTATATATGTACACGCTATTTAACGGATACATAGTATATATATAATATGCAGATGGACACAGTATAAAATTACGTATCATCAGGGGATTTAATAAAGGGACGTCAGGGAGATTCGTTGCATATCTTTATGACCAAATGGGATTTAAACCCGGCACCCTTTTTAACTGACTAAAATTCAACTGTTGTCGCTGCACACTACATATTTTTGTACATAGACACAAATTCAATTTTTTCTCTCTAGTAAATAAAATATATAATACATATTTTACTATAAGTATATTTCATTCGTTATATTGACAAAAAAGAACTTAACACTCCTTCCTATGCAGAGTAAACTGGCGAAACTAATATCTACAATTTTTTCATTATTATTATCTATACTCTGTACTGGCTTACAGATTAGAGCATCCACATTTGTGTGATGTCCGGTGGTGGTGTTCAACTCCATTCCTGAACTAAGATCAGACTACCATAACGGAAGACATGTTCTTGGGGATATTGTCTCTATTGCACAACAATGTTGGTCATAATATAAAAAATATAGTACCTATACCTATGGGATTATTAAAAGTAACACGTCCTTTTTTATTTATCACCATTAAATTACACACACTTTCTGCTAAAGCACATCTAATGTACCTATAATGATGTTTTAATGGAAAATAAATATGTAAATAATGTTGCTGTATGATCTTTCACATAACTACTTAAGTTGATTAATCGAATAAGAGCCATCTTCAGCGGAGCGATCCAGACGGGAGAGAAATTAATCTCGTTTAGATATTTGATACTTTGATGGCTTGCTAATAAAATTACTACCGGAGTTTAACTTAATTCTTATTTTATTGTTAATTTTATAGCCATTGCCTATGTTGCTAGTAAACAGTTTTAATAGTAGGTAAATAATTTTCGGGAAAATATAACACAAGTATATGTACATAATATAAATAGGTCGGTACGTTAGTATCAACTTGGTAAGCCATATCAATATGTGTGCAACCAATTTTATAAAATACTGATAACTTATATCAACCCATTTTAGACACAATATAACGTGTTATTTAATATTTTTGAAACGTGCGATGGCAATGTAGAATACACGGAAATGTAGAATGAAGTATGATGACATATACCGGAGTGAGGTAACTTGGTGGAGAGTAGTCAAAAATTATTTTGACTGCTCTCTAAATATCCGTGGATGGCTAACGCGTGGGGCTAGTTACAAATTGTAAATTAAATCGCAAAGAATGAAGCTGCGAAATATAATTAGCGTGTAACAAAGTATTAAGGAATATTGTGATTTTCTTCTTCGATGAATAGGAATCGAATATCAGACTATTTTTATTTATGATACCTATACTGTATACTGTATAATATACTATATATTGTACCTACCTAATAATATGTAAATATGTCACTTTTACTATTTTTATATTAATCGATTTAAAACATAACAAAAATAAAACATAACAACCATACTAAAAGTGTGAATAATTATTGCCAGTAATTACTATCGGCTTTTAACGAGTTGGTGCATGCAACACCAAGAAAAACTATGAGAACTGGAACAAAGCAGAAGTGGGCCAGACTTCTTTTAAACTTCAATCGTTCCACATTTTGTATTGCGTCATTAATGGGAATTCCTGAATATACTGTATAGTATGGATAATTATGACGAAACAGGCTAACTTTCAAACAACGCATCGGGTTTTTACTTTTAAGTGCCGACAGAAATGCGTCGTTAAGAAATATTGTCTCGAAAAGTTTTTAAAAGTAAAGCGTGGTAGTCGAGTCGTGAGTTTAAAGTTAATAAATTTTTAAGATATAGGGAGCATTTCAAAGCAGCACTTAAGAGGATTGTCTAATAGGTATGCATAGGACGATTTATTATTTGTATGAACTTAGACTTTATAATATAAGCAACGTAGGATTTATTATAAGACAACTACACAAGATAAGTATTACTGTCGTTAGTAAAATCACCATAAAGTGCCAAATCGTTAATATATAAATATTTCAATGCAATAAAAACATGTTTCAATAAATATTTTATAAAGCAGGTGACGACGTTGAACAATCACTCAATCCCCTCAGATCACAGTATCATTCAATCAATAAACCACTTCCTGATGCGGGCGTGTACAAGTAAGCTTATTAAAGTTGATGACAGTCATGGCATTAATACTTAATTTTCCCGTGTGCCTTAAGGGGCGAGGTTAAATAACAATAATCGGGCGGACCTCAAGAAGCTACCACACGCATACGATGCTTAATCATACCAATGAATCTAATAGAGCTCCATTGTTTTAATTGATTCCAAACAAATTCTAGGTCAGTCTGTCCGTTAAAGATTTGGTTCATGTGTTTGGTTCAAGACATACATAATGTTTATCTATAGATAATTATGTTACTCTAAATTCTAATTTACAAGTAGATTAATAGATAGTAGTTACTAGTTAGTTATATCATGTGTCACTTTAATACAGAGTCAAATATTTATTATTGAACAATTTCAAAATTAACTAATTAGAATGTATAGTTTTGTTTAGGGTGTAACATGCGTTAGATAATAATGGTCCGGTTAGAAGTAAATAGGGTGTGAATAGAAAGGGTTAAAAACGATTTAGGGGACGTTCCCTGTCTAGATTGTCGGCTCATATTAGTTGCGATTAATCATACAAAAAGTTTAAATTTAAGTGCTTGATTCTTGTTAGCATCCTTGCAAAGCTTTACAAACTTCACGCGTATGCATATGTTTTTAATAACGTTTTTTATTTGTATACTAACTAGCATTGCCCGTGGCTCTGCCCGCATTCAGATAACCAAAAACCAAATTCTTAGGTTATACATTTTAGTATACTCTTACATTGCAGTTTTTGTATTTTTTCTCAGAAATGAGACATTTTCCCGCGGTAAAATATAAAAAGTATCCTAAATGTTGACCCGGATAACCAGCTATCATCATACCAAATTTCATCAAAATCCCTACAGTGGTTTTTCTGTGATGCAGTAACAGACAGACAGACAGACAACAATTCTAAAAACTATAGATTCGGCTTCTGTATGATAATGTTTATTTCAATAAGATTTTCCAAAAAATATTTAATGTACAGATTTGGCTTAGTTACAATTTTATTTTATTTGTATATTAATTAATATTTATATTGTTTTGTTTACAATGAAATGTGCTACAAAAAATAGTTTATAGCAACTAATATGTTGTGGATTATGAACGAAAAATGTTTTCTTATTGACAGTTAAGTACCTCAGCTTACAAAACGTTAAGCAGATTAAGAAAGTGCTACACATAAAAGAAGCCAATTCATAAATGGATTTACTCACACATTTTGCGACTCAAATTTAGGTACCTAAGTTTTGAAACCAGTATCATTTAGCACTAAACGTGAAACCATAATGTCACTGCAGTAGATAGATATCTATACCTAACTACTCATAACTAAAAAAAATAAGTATACAAGTCTAGGTAAATAGGTATAGTATTTAAATAGCCTAAAGGCTTACAATTATAAGTCACAGCGACAAAAGCAGCTCATTTGTTTCAATATAACGCCTCCGTATTTGTAAACAATGTCACGTATGTATATGGGACATACTGAGTTAGCGTCGGCATCACGTTACGCTTTGAAGTGGAAATATCTTCTTATTACTTTCAAAAAGGAGCAGTAAATGGTCAAAACTCAGAAGTAAAAAAAATATGTAAAAATAATTACTATTAGCATTTAAATAAAATCGTCATTTTTAAGAAAATAAATACTATTGGAAAGAAATAACTTACCTACATAAAATTCTGCCAAATATGGTATTTTATCGCAGCCTAGCTTATTCCATAACCTAGATGCATGTTTATGCAGCGAACGTTGCAATGATATGCAATATCGAAGCACAACGCATAATTTAAAACCATCAAAGGCACTTGTACTGGTTGGCTTTAGAATACTGCTATTAAATTTATAATTAAAAATATGCTTACACGAAAATTTACTAAACTATAAATATAAAATTTTAAATGACTTTTAAAAATCTCTTTTTTTTATTCTTGTTTATAATATTTCTACTTCAATATTGCTAAAGAGTAAAAATATATTAAGTACTTGTAGGTACTGCAAATATAGGCACGATATGTTAATTAGAATATGTGAATTTTTCTTAATTATTTTCTTTAAAAAGTAACATAATATAGCGAGAGCGCTCTGTTCATAAGATTCACATACGAAGACTTAAGTGTTGTTGATGGTAAGATAAATTCGATGTATATAATTGCACTTAAATTATTTTACATTCTTTACTTAATTACAATTTTGAAAATAAAGAGTAATTTGTACGTAGTAAATATTTTTCCCTTAGGTATAGGATCACTTCATTGTCCGTCCGTCCATCTGTCTGTCTGTCAAGCCCCTTTTTCTGGAAACCCGTGGACGTATGAAGTTAGAATTAATATCAAATACTCAGGTCTGCAATCCCTAGGATTTGTAAAAAACCCAAACTTCTAAATCAACGTAATCAAAAGATACGGCTGTTTATGTCACATAATATGTATTTTCACGCTCGGCTAGGGAATTCGGAAGGAAATCAAAACCTATAGGGTACTTCCTGTTGACCTAGAATAATTAAATTTGGCAAGAAGCAATGTCTTTTAGCACAAGTAAAGGGAAAAATCCGAAAACCCTAAATTTGTAGTTATGTACATCACAAAAAATAAGTTATTTATTTATATTAATGTTATATTTTAGACACACGATAAACCTAGAATGTTCTAGTAATATATAAAAAGCATACAGTTTATAATACAATAAAGCTAAATGAAATTAAACATTATTTTTCGCAAGTTAAACGGTATCGATAACAGCTGAAAGCATCCCTCGCCACGTTCACGGGCAGGGTTCTTAGGACGTTGAACCCTTAACGCAGACGAAGCTTTTCGCCACTCGCCCTACATAACGCCCGCCTAACCGCATATATATACATATATAATCTATGAGTAATTGTGTAATAAATATGCCAAGCAAAATACATATTAATTTTAAACCAACGGTTAAACTGCCCAAAATAAATACTCAGCAATTATATTGCTATTGAAAGTTGTTTCTTGTGTCAATAGAAATTTACAAATAGCGGAACGAAATCTTAACAGATATTAATTATAGATTTTACGGTGCCACTCGAGGATGTAACACTACAGGATAGAGGTTTAAAAACTTTCAAGTGATGTCATCTGCCAAAAATCCGTGCTTAAGGGCTTCCTTGACGTGAAACCCTCTGACAAAGTGATACTTTAGTAAAGAACCTTATTAGGCACAAAGCTACTCACGTAATAAATTGTATGCATTCTAAAAAAAAAACTTATTTTTTTTTATACTTAATCCATATTCTTACTTGTATTTTAATTATTTACAATGTAGATCGATTATTTTTATTAAATATAAAATTACCTTAATTAATTGCTGATTACATGAATTATATAAATATAGAAAGTTGATTTCAATGTACCTGTTATATGTCTTTAAAGTATTATTTATTAATAATATAATACATATTTTAAAAATGATTTATCGTACGATGTATGTACATACATTATTATAAGGACTTTATAAGATTTAACTTTAAAAAAATTGTTTCTAGATTCTAGATTCATAGAATTTTGAAACGACATTTTACTAATTATTAAATAATATGAGTCGAAAGCATCTCAATACAACAGCTACATAAAATAAATTGAAATATTTTTATTGATAGATTTTTAAATATAACAAACCCAAAGACTGATCTCTACTATTTTTAAGTATTTGATTTTTATTGTAGAGTTAACCGCTATATCGCTATGTAAACGTTAACATTACTCGGATACACTTTCGTTTCCTTCTCTAAATACATACTATATACTTAAATCAATGTAAATAGTGTATGTAGCCTAGTAAAATGTATCATATAGCATGCAAGGTGTTTAAACTGCAATTCAATAGTGATTCATGGTACTTAAATCAAACAATTATATACATATATTTTGTAATTTATAGGTAGGTTTAGCTTTTGTCAGTTTGTCTTCCTCAAAACATTTACTTGACATTTGTAAGCTTGGATAGCAAAGACCATATTATACTTAGCTGCGCATGAGTTTATCTTTTGCTGTAATAAAAATGAGAGATATATCTCAACGGCAGTTAAATTTTACCGACAAATAAAACATAACAGGTTTCAGCTGCAGCGTGATTATCTCGGATAGCAGGTTAGCTTCGCTCTCGTAAGGAATTACAACAAATGCGTAATAGCCGTGTCGTAACCACGACAATTCCAACACTTTCTTATGAAGCTGGTCTCGGATATTGTAACTTATTGATATAGATGATAACTTTCAAACAGTGACATTTTGTAAGCATAAAACTAAAATTACTATTCTATTCTAAATAGACATAATATGCAACTAAAATTTAAATATACTTTATAGGTGTTCTAAAAACAGGCGAAACGTAGAAAAATTTCATTAATAAAATGTTACATATTTACATAGTGGACATAGTTATCCATACACATTCATTAAAATAATAAAATGACCTTTTACTATGAAAGTTACCATTAATTTTAACAAAAAAGCATAATAATCTAAATTTATTTTTATTTCATAGGAATTTGTATGTATTTAATACATATTTATAAATTAAAAAAATATTTAGACACAATACATGAACCACCCATGGCGTTTTTATACCCTTAGTCTAGAACTACGCACTACGCATTGCATTATTAAAAGTATGAGGTGCATACATAATCCAGTGTTTGACGTTTGACATGCAATGCGCAAAAGAGTAACTGTTGTGTCGCATATGGACTGCAGTTAAATAGTTCCGTAAATATTACAACATTCCGCACAATAATATGGTAATAATATGTATCGGGGTGATGCGAAAATTGCATACATGTGTTATGTATATAAAATAATCATTGGCCACTTGGTCCAAAGCCCTATGGTAAGCAAATATTCCATTTCGATGTAAGTATGTGATGTATGTACGTTGGTGTATTCAATTAATTTGTAAACAAAAAGTATCTAAACTTTCTTTCTTAAGTTATTATTAAGGTCTAAATAGTTGTATTTAAACGCTTTTAACTTATAAGTAGTAGTAGTATGTACTTCTGTTAGCTTTTTTATAATGAAAAGAAATCAATTTATTTTCAAAAGTTAATTTTGGTTTTATTTAAGATATCAAAACGAGAAATAAAAACACAATGGTACTTAGTCATAAGTAATACAATAAGGATAAAATATAAACATTGTAGTACCTAATGAATAAAAATGAACAATGGCTCTGTTTTAACGTATAACGTAATTCCTTTATCTATACATATAATAAAATTCTAACTAAGCTGAATCTGTACATTAAATATTTTTTGAAAAAAAAACTTATTGAAATAAACATTATTATCGATGCAGAGGCCGAATCTATTGTTTTTAGAATTTTTGTCTGTCTGTCTGCCTGTTACCGCATCACAGAAAAACCACTGGAGGGATTTTGATGAAATTTGGTATGGTGATAGCTGGTTTTCCGGGTCAACATATAGGGTATTTTTTACCGCGGGAAAATATCTTATTCCTTGTAAGAGCATACTAATATGTAAAACCTAAGAAATTGCTTTTTTGTCATCTGAACGCGGGCGGAGCCGCGGGCAATGCTAGTTTATAAGCTGATAATATTAATGAATTCTGCATTGTACTCCTCTAGTGTGAGCGGTTAGAAATGAGACTAATCGCCTGCATATACGTGACTTGAGAACAGCGCATCATTGTGCCCGACAAAGCTAATGAGAAGTTGCCGACAAACTTTAACACCACACCTGCATTTAAGAGCACATTCTTCGCCAAAATAAAGAAATCAAACATAAATATTTGGACTAATCATTATCAGTATCACAAGTCTTAGCAATGTGGCGTGACTTATAAATAGAGCGACTGCCGTGTAGGAAAGCTCTATCGAGGTAACGATGTTGCAAACACATTGCACAAAGTCTTGTTAAGATTGTTCTTGATTCCAAGTTGCTCATAAGATTAATTGCAAAACAATGAAAGTGAACGTGTGCTTGATAGAAGGATGGGTGCAACAATGAATATCAGGTAGCATAACACTCAGTATGTCAACGCGATCCAATGTCGTAGCCACGAGGCGTGAAAGCACCAGCTCTACGTGCTTTTGTTTTACTTGCGTTAATAGCGCGTGAACTAAATGACAACTAGCCATAGAGAAACGCGCGTCCATATGAATATGCATCACCATAAATTAAAACGCTTGGACACTTTCGATCGTAAAACGAAACCCGACCAAATACGGAGGCGACAGATGATATGCTAAAATGAATGTGGGTATATTATTTTGTTGGGCACCTATACCGTTTTCATAGATGGTGAGCTTCTCTTGTATGGCAGGTGCAGTTTTACGTGTTCTCGCGTCACACATCGCGAGTACGGATGCGTCGAACTAAACTGAATTGAATGTCTCACGCAGAAGCCGGGCAACGTGTCACGGCCACCTAACAGGATTACCTGTTCCACTGCGCAGGTAAACCGTAGATATGGGCCAGAAATGCTTTAACCGGCTTATGATATTTCTCGGATTATGAACAGACAAGCTTTATCCCACTCGACCTTTAAAGGAGCTTAGGTTTAAGTTACAATTACCAACCTACGACATTCCCATGATGATTCATAATTATAAATATTAAACAAAGTGTAAACTAAACCATTCCTTTAACTTCAGGAAAATGTCTAAATATATATAATGTCTAATCCCATTAATATTATATTCCATCCTATTAATCCATATACTTATATTATATGCTAGCATTGCCCGCGGCTCCGCCCGCGTTCAGATGACCAAAAACCAAATTCTTAAGGTTTTACATATAAGTATACTCTTACATTGCAGTTTAAGTATTTTTTCTCAGAAATGAGATATTTTCCCGCGGTAAAAAGTATCCTATATGTTGACTCGGATAATCAGCTATTAACATACCAAATTTCATCAAAATCCCTCCAGTGGTTTTTCCGTGATGCGGTAATAGACAGAGAGACAGACCGACAAAAATTCTAAAAACTATAGATTCGGCCTTTGTATCGATAATAATGTCTATTTCAATAAGATTTTTCAAAAAATATTTAATGTACAGATTCAAATTAGTTAGAATTTTATTATATGTATAGATGTGAAAGTTTGTGAGTATGTATGGATGTTTGTTACTCCTTCACGCCAGAGTAGCCGGACGGATCTGGATGAAATTTGGCACAGAGATCGATTATAGTCTGGAATAACACATAGGTTACTTTTTATTCCTGAAAAATATACGGTTCCCGAGGGATAGATTGGTTTGTTTTTCTAGAGGCGAACCCGAGCGAAGCGAGGATGAGCCGCTAGTAATATATAAACCAAATAAAATGTTTTAAAGTATTTAATTTACTCGGACCTCTCTCTTAAAGGCAAAGCATTTTAATTCGCTAAATCGCGACGATAAGATAGGAAGCCGAGTTACGAAAAAGGACGCTGTAGCGCAACATACTCGTATGTAGTGTTTAACGAAAGACATAGATTTTTTTTGTTTATTCGAATGGAATAGCGGTAATCTCTGAAACCTCCAATCAGATTTAAAAAGATATTTTTGCATTTAATTACCTATTTATTGAGGAAGACTATGGGTATAGGGTTTTTAACATGACGCTACGACTATAAGGAGCGAAGTATTTATATACATATATAATAGACTACGTAAAAATAAAAGTAAACATAAAATATTTATTCTTAGAACCACCTAGTATCAGTCAGCAATTGAAAAGTAAAGAACTCAATTGATTCATTCATTTGTTATCTAAATTAGTTTCTTGTTACAATAGCGTGTTTACGAAGGATTTATTGTATGACACACGACTGCTTTATACGTAGTGATTGACGTTTCGTGTTGTAAGTATAATATTTTATGAATAAGTAAAATAAGACAAATTGGTAGATACGCCCATTTAATTAGCATAGTTATGGAATTCGCATAAAAATTAGATCGAAATAATTACTTCATTGGTTGCGTAACAATAGGGGAACATGTAAAAAATTAAAAATTACTTATTTTATACTATGTACATATGTACTAGTCTTTTATAATAGTTACAATTATACTATACAGATATCTAACAAACTATAATTAATTGTATTTGTGTACTAACTTGGATAGGATAATTACTACTAAATCCTAATAATCCGTAGGTGTAATGATTAATGAACCGATTGCGTTTGTTTATCGGAATATATTTAATATTTGTTTCGGTTATTCGATATTTTACATAATATATTGAAATTCGCTTTGATTGTAATGGAAAAGAATCATAAAAGTTAATTTATCAACTTGCAGATATAATAAAGAGCAGATATAATTTTAGCGGCTACATTAGGAATCTAATTTTATTATATTATTAGATTACTAATGTAGCCGCTTAAAATAAAATTTAAGTTGTTATTTTATATCAGTTAAAAGCTGTTCGTTTAACCGTCAATAAGTAAAAAAAAACATTATTTAAACATTATTTAGCATTAAACTAATGGATTAGGTAAGTACTATTTTAAAATTAAATTTAGTAGTTACGCTAAGTTTAAGTTTTTGGTATATTGATATAATTACAAAACTTAAACGGTTTGTCTTTTTCTTCGTACTAAATATAATATGTAATTCGTAATAGTATAGTATTTCTACCGCGAGGGGTATTAATGAAAAGTATGTTTCAATAATATTTTAACGACAAAATATAGGTACATTATTACATATAAATATTATCAGCTACAATACATGCCTAAGTACGATAAATTTTAATACAAAGTCAGCTTTATTTATGTAACGCGATAACAATTCTCTAGAAGTCTAGGAAATCAACTGTCGGTATATCTACAGAGAAATATAAAGTTGTTTTTAAGTTATCATTTACAAATTACAACTAAACACTTAACAATTATAATTTAAATTAATATCAACATAGTACAATAAAATTAATACTATAATTATATTTTACTCACCCACTGATATGAAACTTTCAATAAAAATATACGCCGATTACGTTAACGTTCACTCAAAGGTTACTTTATATCACGTGGAGACAATAGGTAAAAAATATTTTCCTATTGATTAATGCAGCGTGTTTCTAATATTTTTGCTATTACTACCAACAAACACTACCGAGATCGCTATGTTTCGTACTGCTTCGCTTGATTGATAAACAAAACTTCCGTTTCGGCAGCGCGCGCAATTTCATGTTGCCACAGTACAAATTTAATCTAAGCATTAATTTTTTTATTTGTATTGTTGTGACTTTTTGTAATATGTAAAACTTATACAAAAGAATAATAATAGTAGTAAATTTACATGTTAAAAGTCACTGTAACAATTATATGAAATTCTAAATGTTCTAGATAAAATTTTATAATCTGCAAAATTTCATCTGTGGGTTCCAATAACAGATGATGAATGCAAATTGCAATCTCCAACAGCTGTGACATTCGTGTGTCAAATTTGCCGATCGCCAGGGTTCCACAAAGAATATCTGCTTTATTTAAATTATTAAGTGGCCCTAACAAATAATTTAAATATGGGCTATAAATTTCTAAAATTTGCATCTACTTCAATTAGGGTAAGCTTTTAATTTTCTCATATGCTTTTTTTGTTTATAAAGAACATCGGTAGTAAGTTATGCAATCTTACGCATAAGCAAATATGTACTTAGATTAATTGAAATTTGAAATTAATTAATTTAAGGGCAAGTCACAAAATATATTCATTTACTGCCTACTCATACTATTATTACTAATTATTTTTTTTTATAAATATTTCATTAAATTATTGTTTTCACCTAATTTATCTTGTCTTTGACCTTCAACATGTGACCGCCTATTAAATTAACATATCATGCCTTAAAATAAAATGCATTTTTTTTTAATTAAATTTGAAATGTTGATTCAATTAACAACAAACATCAAATTTGTAATAAAATATTATGAAAGATTGTACATGTGCACAGAATAATTATTGTGAATATCATATAAAACATCAATATATATTTAATAATAATATATTTATTTTTAAATGATATATTTTAGAGTGGTACTGTAAGAGTTGGCGTCAGACAGTATGCAACCTCACATGATGCAGATCTTGTAGTCATTGGTTCGGGCCCTGGCGGGTATGTAGCTGCAATTAAAGCAGCTCAGTTGGGTTTAAAGGTACTTAAAACCATTTTATTTATTATTATTATTTAATTTAAAATTTTAATTTAAAATTTAATAAAAGAAATTCTCAATTGTTTTATCTTGATACTATCTTCAAAAGTTTACAGTGATCTAATTAATAATCAGGAAATAAATATATCTCTTCAAACTGAACACCAAATAGATAAAAAAAATATTTATTATTACTTTCTCTCTCATCATAATATATTTTCACAGACAATCTCAGTGGAAAAAGACCCAACTTTAGGTGGCACATGCTTAAATGTTGGTTGTATTCCATCAAAGGCGTTGCTGCATAATTCTCACTTATACCACATGGCCAAGCATGACTTCAAACACAGGGGTATTGAAGTTGGTGAAGTCAAGTTTGACTTTGACGCTATGATGACCTACAAATCAAATGCTGTGAAAGCTCTTACCGGTGGAATTGCCATGCTTTTTAACAAAAATAAGGTAAAACAATTTTGTGGTATTTGTTATACATATAAGTATACAATAATTGTACTACAACAAAAATGTTAATAAATATAAAAACAGTTATTGTTATCTGTTTTTCTAAATATTTGCAATTTGTGCATTGTTTGTTTTTCAGATGTCCTATAGGAATGAAACCTTGATGAATTGTTGACTTATAGCACATTCATAAAGGTTTCTTATTCTTTAGTAGATGATATAAGTGTACATACACAACAATATAATATGTTTTACAGGTACAACTAGTTCGTGGAGTGGGCTCCATCGTTGCCCCCAACAAAGTTGAAGTACAAGGAGAAAAAGGAGTTGAAACTATAAACACTAAAAATATCATAATTGCAACTGGATCTGAAGTCACACCATTCCCCGGAGTTACTGTAAGGCATTGTATACTAGTTATTATTTTATATAAAATTTGTTCAACTAAGGGCTGAGTGAGACTAAATTAACCAAAAAAGTTATCTAACAAAAAAAACTTGATTCTCAAAATTAACTATTATCTACAATTTAACTATTTTGTTGATATAGCCATAGATTTTAGTGATAATTGCTGACATATTACTGATATTCTCTTCTTTAAATAAATCCGTACTAATTATATATGAGAAAGATTGATGGAGTGGAGTGGGATGTGAGGATGGATGTTTGATACTCTTTTTCGCCAGAATAGCTGAATGGATCTGGATGAAATTTAGCACAGAGATAGACTATAGTCTGGAATAGCACATAGGTTAGGTTTCTATCCAGGAAAAATGTATGGTTATCATGGGATAGATTTGTTTTTGTATAATAATGAGCCCTTATTTTAAAAATTAAGAAAAGTAATACTTATAAAACTTTTTCAGTTTGATGAGAAACAAATCATTACTTCCACTGGTGCTCTTGCTTTAACCAAAGTACCCAAGAAGATGTTGGTTATTGGTGCTGGTGTGATTGGTTTGGAATTAGGCTCGGTTTATCAAAGGCTTGGTGCTGATGTCACAGCCATCGAATTCCTTGAAAGCATTGGAGGTGAATGTAATAATGTAACAAAAGTAATCCATATATTTTTTAAATGAGCAGTTAATATAATAATAGTGATACTTAAATAAAATGTAGTTTTAGAATAGCTACCCCATTAATTTATAACGTGATATTTTATTTAGTTATAACTGATAAATTGAAGTTTGAAAACTTAATATGTATTGATATTTTCAGGAATTGGTATTGATGGAGAAGTATCCAAAACTCTACAAAAGATTTTAGCTAAACAAGGTATGAAGTTCAAATTAGGAACTAAAGTAACTGGTGTGCGAAAGGAAGGTGAAACTGTTAAAATTGATGTGGAAGCTGCCAAAGGTGGAAATAAGGAAACTGTAAGTTCTATATTTCTTTGTTATTTAGTATATATACACACAAAGACATACATGCAAAATAAATAGAATAAATATCTAAATTATTTCTAGTATTTGTTATACTATAACCAATAAATAAGCTGGCTGAGGCGACTCGCACGCCATCTATCGTATGTTGATGGTACTATGTCAAAAATCTTGTGGTTATAATAGCACCCCTCCAAAGTTTTAATTGCAATAGAATGGACAGTTCACTAATGCATATGTTACATACAACAAAATCACTCCCCATGATGTAATTTATTATAGTGTTATTTACTTTAGTTGAGTGATTATTTTTATCACTGTGAGATATCATATCTGAAATTGTACTAAAAATAAACAATATATTTGGCGTGATTTGTTTCTCATTGCATAATATCTTTTACAACTCTTTTGTTCATTTTTGTTATTTAAATTGATTTTTAATGTTATGTTTACAAACAAGTGACTTGCAATCGTTTTGTTTGGGTCTGTCCTTATCTTATGTTTTAATTTTTTTGAACGACCCTAATTCTTTGTCTAAAATAAAAGTATCCAAGTTACTCTTTATAATATCGGCTATCTGCTAGTGAAAGTCCCCTCAAAATCAATCCAGTCGTTTCGGAGTTTAGTTGGAACAAACAGACAGACAAAAATGTTAAAAATTGTATTTTTCTTATAAGTACCATATATAATTTCAGATTCATTTAGTAACAAGCTGTTATTTTGACATTACAAACAGACACTTTCATTTTATTTATCTGTATAAATTATCTGATGGCTAGATTTCGCTACTGACTTCATCTTACGCTTTATTTAATAATGTATGTAAACTAGCGCCTCACCCTCATTCTGTTCGGGTTCGTCTCTACTTACGTTTTAACGCTTAGTATAGATTTCTCAGAGATGAGATATTTTCCTGCAATATAAAGTTTCTTATATGTTGTCCCAGATAACCAGCATTCATCATACCAAATTTTACCAAAATCCCTCTAGTGGTTTTTCCGTGATGCAGTAATAGACAGACAGACAAAAATTCTTAAAACTAAAGATTCGGCCTCGGTATCGATAATAATGTCTATTTCAATAAGATTTTCCAAAACATTTAATGTACAGATATGCCTTAGTTACAATTTTATTATATGTATAGATTGTATTTTCAGTTGGATTGCGATGTGGTTCTGATCTCCATCGGCCGCCGGCCGTTCACTAAGGGGCTGGGCCTAGACAAGGTGGGCATCGCTCTAGACGACAGGGGTCGTGTGCCCGTCAACAATAAATTCCAAACAACTGTACCTGGGTAAATAAGTATATTATAACATATAATACAAAGTACTTGGCCGACCGAGCTGCTGTTTTATGCTGTTTTGTAAAATCGTATATTTTTGAAAGAAATTTAAAAATTTGCATTTTAAGAGACCTTTTCAAAGTACAAACTTTTATCCAAATCCAAAATAAATTTATATATAAGTACATAAATTACATATTATGTACATTGTACATACAAGAATTATTAATTATACTATAAAATTGTTTAATGCTACTTGTTTGTCGAATTTTAATCTATTTTTATTGGTTCTCTGAAATTGTTCGCTTTTGATTAATGAATGTTGGTGGTGTTTAATGAGGAGGTGTTTAATGAATAAGTACAAATAATAATCATTATTATATAGATATGTAAATAAATAATGTATAATTATTATATCACTTAATTTTATGTACATTACATGTACTTTAAATGAATCAATTTCCTCAAAATAGACTAATTTATCATGAGAAAAGAACGAGTAAGCAAGAAATATCTCTAAAAAAAAATAATCATAGGGGCTGTATGATAATTATTTTTTTGAACTGTAAATTATAAACTTATATTGTGACAGTTACGTGAGCAATGCTGCAAAAAAACAATTAAGTTTTCAGTTAATATGTATGTTAATAAACTGAATAAAAATATATGAATGAAAGATATAACCTACTGTTTCATCACAAGTCATCAACTCCCTACCCATTTCCCAATCAGTTGGGATCGGCGCAGTACGTGTTCTGTACGGCTCATAGGATTTGGGAAATTTTTATGACCAGCCACTTGCCTGACATCAACCCTCCTTGAGAAAGTAAAACCCTCTTCACAAATGAAAGTTGATAATAATAATGATAAGTTTTATTATTATATTTTTTAGAATTTATGCCATCGGTGACGTCATCCACGGGCCCATGTTGGCGCACAAGGCGGAGGACGAAGGCATTGTGTGCGTGGAAGGAATTAAGGTTAACAATGTCTATACTAATATTATAAATGTGAAGTGTGTTTGAAGTTGTGAATATGGTTTGTTACTCTTTCACGCCAGAACGGCTGAACGGATCTAGATGAAAGTTGGCACAAAGATTATAGTCTGGAATAACACATAGGTTACTTCTTATCCTGGAAAAATGTACGGTTCCCGTGGTATAGATTTGTTTTTTTTAATATATATATACACTAGTGACCCGGCGCATACATCGACTCTGTATGCACTTTGAATTTATAATATTCGGGAAATTCTCTGAACGGACGATATTTTTGGAATTAATAATACACAAATATTATTTTATCAATAGCTTATTTTCGTAATGTGTTTATAATTTATAGCTTAGACAATTGCTATTTCTTTTGGTAAAAACTGAATGAAAATCCATACAGTAGTTTCTGCGATTTACCCCAAACAAATACGAACTCAGCAATTTACTATATGAGTATTATATTGTACACCTATAATAAATAAAAAAATTAGAATTAAGTTTTGACGTATATTTTTTTTATTTGTATTTCTTGTATTTTATGTTATGTTTATATTTTACAGGGAATGCCAGTACATTTCAACTACGACGCCATTCCATCTGTAATCTACACATCACCTGAAGTCGGTTGGGTTGGAAAATCTGAAGAGGATCTCAAAAAAGAGGTGTGTGTGTAGTGTATCTGTAAGACTGTGAAATATTTTCACACCATTATTAACATTTAAAAACTGTAACCTATTCATTGTCACCATAGAATCAAAAGCTTAACACTGAAGTAAGGATGAATGTGTATAAAGAGAAATTACAATGTATTTGATTAATAATAAATATATAAGACATATGTATATAATATATAATATGTTTGTTACTCGTTTACTTATTACGCTTCGTTGTTTATACTGTCTCGGCGGTGTAGTGGCTAGCATGTACGGCTGCACACCCGGAGGTCCTGGGTTCGAGCCCCGGGTCGGCCCAAGTTTAGTTATTGAGTCTTTCTGTATACTTAATATATTAAGCCTCAGTAACAGCCGGAGTTGGGAAGTTGGTGGTGTTTCACCCCCGTGCCGCGAGAGCACGTAAAGCCGTCGGTCCTGCGCCTTAACTCTCACCGGTCGTGTCGAGTGGTCGTCCCACCGGAGTATGAGAGTGACAGGAATAGAGAGTGCATGTTGTGTCTGCGCGTACAGTTTTGTACTATAATATCTCCTGCGCAGTTGGCTAGTCTCAATGAGATTGGCCGCCGTAGCCGGAATCGGTCAGGAGAACATCACTATTACGTTACTTATACATGGATATAAATCTTAGAAATAAAGCTATTTTTTTAAATAGGGCTGAAAACTTTCTACTGTAAAGTGCAACAAGTATTGGTACTGTTAGGCGGCTTGATATAATAATTCGTCCAATATGTTTTCAGGGGAGAACGTACAAAGTGGGCAAGTTCCCGTTCCTGGCGAACTCGCGCGCGAAGACCAACGGCGAGCCCGACGGCTTCGTCAAGGTGCTGGCAGACAAGGCCACCGACATCATACTCGGCACTCACATCATTGGGCCCGTGAGTTATTGTTATTTCATTATATATCCTTCTGCTAATTACCTTTCTACTTTTGACTGATCCTTGGTTCCTTCAGATGTAAAGTGATACATATATACTCACAAAATATAATAACATATATGTATTACTTTACAGCAAACATGTTTGTCGTAAAGAATTCGAAATGTCTGGCGAAAAAACGACAAATATTCACTTTATGCACCTTTCTGATCTTTTACATTTATTTTTTGTATCCTTTACTTATCTGTTGAGTGTAAGTTATCGTTTGTAGTAATAAGGACGCCTTTGCCCATCTCTTTAATTGATTTTTTTAAAATATATCATTTTATCGTGCAATAAAGTGTTATAATAATAATACATATTAGCGAGTAAGAAGTCCTTATTTAAGTATTAAGTAACGCGTCTCACTGTGGCAGGGCGGCGGCGAGCTGATCAACGAGGCGGTGCTGGCGCAGGAGTACGGCGCCGCGGCCGAGGACGTGGCCCGCGTGTGCCACGCGCACCCCGTGAGTATCGCGCTACCATTGTTATATACTGTATGTATGTATGTATTCAGCCCTTTTTAACGTCCCACTGCTGGGCACGGGCCTCCCTTCAGTACGAGGGGAATCAGGCCATAGTCCACCACGCTGGCCAAGTACGGATTGGGGGACTTCACATGTCTTTTTGAAAACTTGCTAGGTTCTCTCAGACATGCAGGTTTTCTCACGATGTTTTCCTTCACCGTTAAGACAAGTGGTAATCACGCTGGAAATGATTCGCACATGAAAATATCAGAGGTGCGAGACCCGGGAACCCGCTTGAGTCGGTTTTCCTAAGCGAGCGCGTTGCCACTGGGCTACCACTGTCTTCATAATATACTATAAATTTTCGAAAAAAAAATTTTTGAGAGTAAAATTTTTACGACGCCCGCGCACACCGACAACCAAAAAGCGACATGATGAAGTTAGCTGCATTCCTTTTACAAACGGAGAATTGTGACATACGGGATGAAATCTATAGGTGTTTTTTGTTCTGTTACGCCAAAGAAGTATAACTTCTTACGTGCGTATATAAGTACATACACGCACACACGTTTTTTTATATTTGGATATATACATACTATATAATATATTAATATATACATATTATTATTATAAAGTTTTTTGCCTTGACCAATTAATAGACAAGTGGAGAACTGAAAATTAACACCTTACGTGACAGTGTGCTATCGTTGTGCGGTTTATAAGTCTTTAACTCTAGGCCCTAGGGGATTACTTAATCATGTGTTATTACTGCATCTAAACATGGATGGTCAATGAGAACGTCTCAAATACAATAAATATAATCCCCAATTAATATGGGTAATTTACTTGTTATTTTTGTTAACTTTATTAATAGTTATAATAAACCTAATATGTTCTTCCACAGACATGCGCCGAAGCGCTACGAGAAGCCAACTTAGCGGCGTACATCGGCAAACCCATCAACTTCTAAGCTTAGAATTAATTTATTTATATTTATGTACAAATAATTTACGCATCAGATCCTGATCACCACTTCCGAGAAACTTGTATGAATCTGTAAAATTGGGTATTAAATAAACATAAAAATATGTGACGTACTTTCCTAAGATTAATATTTGAACAATTCAGTGTTTCGTATAATGTATAGCGATTTATTTTGTAGTGTTTTTTTTTTTATTTCATTCCGATTCGTCACTCAAAACCTCGTGCATTTACTTAATGTAAATGTTGTGAATGTTTGTGTATTTATTTTATTTGTAAATAATAATAGTCTTACAAAATAAACACCGCTATGTTGTCATTTTTTTTTTTTTGTTATAAATCAAACGCAATTTTTATATTTTCATTATATTAATATTTATTTATTACATAATTTTATTCGAGCAATGAATTATGAGAAACATCAAATATGAAAGTTAATTAATACTCAATATTATGAGAATTCTAATCTGAGAGTAACAATACTTTGCACTAACGAATAACTTAAATCATTGACAATTTTTTCTATTTGGGCAAGACTATCCTTACTACGATATAAAAGTATAAAACTACAACAATATCAAAAATAATATCCAAAAAAAAAAATTTAAAAACAAATTACTTCGATCGTTATAAATAGTACTGTTAAAAGTTGACAACTAATAATTATTATTATCAATAAAACATTGATATACAAAACCTCAAGATACATGAGTAGCGTCTCAAAAATGTCCTCAAAAAGAAAAGCACAATTCGAAATTGTGCGCTTTTTTCAAATCTCATTTGTTCATTGCTTTTCGGATGACAAAAGTTTTATTTAAAAAAGTACTTTATGTGGTGTGTGTATTCGATAATGCGTAAGATCGAATTCGTCTTTAGACAATTAGAACTTTCGATTTTTGAATTTTATTCTTTGATTTGATTTAACATCACGCCACTTTTGAAGAGATATTTGTTAGGAAATGTGTATTTCAGTTTTAAATATCAATGCAATAACACAATTTAAATTATACTAAGAAACTTGTTACAATAAACTTGCACTTAAAATGTATAACAGAGCTATCTACAAGCAAGCAATACAGACGGAACATGTTTATGATTGAGGTTCAACAAAACAACGGAACTATAAATAGCATTTCATTTGCAAAAAATATACTAAAATATCTGATAACTCTGTGCGGACGGCAAAAATGTACATAAAGCATTTAAATTCGGCGTTACAAAAATATTACTAATGACTAGACAAAATAACGGGGGGACGACATGTTATATTAACAGTAAACGATAACATGCAATACATTTAAAATATTTCTAACGAGGAATGCAATAACAAAAATTTCATAGGATGTGATTAACAAAAAAAAAAATATTTTTAAATGATGCAACACTACACTACATTATAACACACCAGATTTATGACAACATGTGCAAAACCGCCATATACCTAGCGCCAAGATATGCCATATAGACTAAAAAGACATAAATAAATATGTTGGGACAATAACACAGTGCCATCTAGCTAGTTCCATGGTAAGCTGCGAGGCTCGTGTTATGGATACCAGATAGTTCATACACTACACATATAAATCTTTAAATACATACATATTGTAAATATAAACACCCATGACTGGAGTACAAATAATCGTGCTCATCACACAAATGAATGCCCCCAGCGGGACTCGAACCTGCGACCGCTGGCACAGCAAGTAGGGTCACTACAAACTGAGCCAAACGTGTCGTCGAACATACATTTATTTTGGAAACCGAACCATGGATCTTTTAAGACAAATACCAAATACAGCGATATGGCGGTTTTCATTAAAGTGAAAGTATGAATAATAACAATACGCGTCTTGTAGTAACCGACACGGATACTAAACACAGATAGATTATTAATTATCACGTAAGTGCGTGTATGGGACGACACCCTTTTAGTACATATATATAAAAAATAATGATTAAAAGCAGCATCCACTCACTATATACGACGTGTATTAAAATAAATTGAGTGCGTGTAACTTTTACGCGTGGTTGAAGTAAAACTTCTTTGGCGCTGTGGGATATACCGCCATTAAATTAGGGCATTAATCCAGAATATAAATATAGTATTTTTTATAAAATTATTATTAATAAATATATATATTTATAAATAATAAATATAATTATTATAAAAATATAAACATATCTTTATTAATAATAAATTTGACTCACTTCCGCGGCACTGAGGTATCCAATGTATTGACTTACCCCTCAGTTACGCCTAAAGAAGTTTTACTTCAAAAATTCCACCCAAATTGAATACCTCCTCCTTTCAACCGACTTCTAAAAAGGTTTTATATGCGGCCGGTATTCTTTTTTAGTCTTTCAATAAAGTTTGTGCTCACATTCGTATCGATGCTATATTAGTCACGGAAATCGTTAAAACACACACACAACAATATAAAATGGCAACCCAATTACACAAATGGCAACATTTAACACTAAATTACAAACTTAATACAATAACATGACATCATCATGGTTTCATTACTAGTTAGTGCGTTATTTTAATAAATATATTTATTATTCACTGCATTGATTTAAATATATTGTAAATATTAATAACTGCTAATTATTTTTTATTAAATAAGATTTTTTATATTGTTCACTGGTTAATTGTTTAAAGATTAAATATCATTGATAAGACCGAAGTTTGTTACATCTTAATTTTAATGTATTAGTATCTTATAATATGAAATAACTTTATGGCAATTCAGTAAGGGTAAGTCCCTAGTGTAATAGAAACGATTACACATGGTATGTACTTAAGAGTATGTTCTATAAGAAACCCCATCTACAAAATATCATTATTTAGGCAAACCATTGTTATTTTTTACTAACAATAGACACGCATTATTCAATAAAATGACTAAGCCATTACATATCACACTGTAAAGGAAATAGTATTCGTATTATAACTACCGCCATGAAGTATGCTACTAATATGTGCTGTAGTCCTTAATGCCACAGTCTACTAACCTGTACAGTTGTCTAAGACTTCTACACAGAGCAGCGTGCGAGCTGCACCCGACTGTCATACTAAGGCCCGACCCACACTATAGAGTCGATTACAATGAATGCATTCACATTATCAGTAAGAGTCAAATTCCGGTAAATCACACTCCAGCAACGTTTCTTGTAAAGAACAACTTTACCAGATCGAAATCGGACCGAGAACGGGTTGTCATCGGCGCTATAGTGTGGATCGACCCTAATTTTTATATGACAATCGGGAAATATAGGGTTGATGAATACAACTAACTTAAAGCGCTTTAACATCAAGTCCGCTCGCCATGAAAATTGGTACTTTTGACACTGTATGGATTTTTATACTGTGCCGATTCTGTCGAAATAACTGTTGCGAATGCGCGGGTAACATTGCTTCGTTTGCAAATTTTCATAAAGATCCAGATTAGCTTCAACAGCACTGCACTAATATTCTTGTAATCAGTATAATTTCTTGTATTTACCACATTTACTACGTAATTTATAGCGATTAAGATTGATTATATCATATTCAATTTGTATATGTCGAACATAGCTGAAATATGTAATTTAAATTCCACATTAAATAAGATACTCCGTAGAACATATTTTATGAATAATATTCTTCTATTTAATTCAAAATTTAATCCTTTGTAAGTAAAGTATAGTCTTGATATATGAAAGCTAATGATTAAATCGTAGTGTTTTTTATTTACGAACAACCTCTTACACCTTACATTTAATATACCTATTTTCACTCTCATTTACGATCGCAATTTTTCCTTTTTTTAAAAAAAATATCGAATTCTATCAGCCACATTAAATTATATATATTTTTTAAAATATCAAATATCTTTCTTTTAGAAAATACATAATTCCTTACTTCTTTCCAATTTCTCAACAACTTTGACATAAGTAATTGACTTTCGTCATACTTTCTTTACATCATAAATCTTTCTCGAAACCTTCAGAACATAAATAAAAGACCCCGATTCAAATTTCAACCCCAAGTATCTAATATTTCACTGCACATATTCAAGTAGAATTTCGGAGACAAAATCTCGCTGTATTGGGCACAGTCGTTAGAATACATAATGGCCGCCGCCATTGTGTCAGCGTTACTTTCCATATATTTACGTAAAACCGTCTCCAATTCATCAACACGTAAACTATTATCGATGAAAAAATCTTTAGCGTATCGAAAGCATTTTTCCCACAGCGAGCTATCTATTGGGAAAATGCTGATAGATTTATCTATTATCTGTGCAGCCCTCACGGATAAATCGATTTCCGAAATGCTCAAAATCGATTTCGGTATTATTTGTTTAGTAGTGTACTTTAATTCGTCACAACAGCAGGGTATCGATAGATATGTATTAGGATCGATTATCGGATAAGGCTCCTCGTTTAGGATCGACATCGATATATCTTTGATTCGTTTGGACATAATGTTTGTGATAACTATTTTAAGTTCATCTTTTTTCCTCGAAATATTTTCATCATCCTGATCTTGATGCGTCACGTAGAACTGGTCATCTTGGATGCCAAGTTTTAGATTGTCTAGCATTAACTTAAGACAATCTGAGTACATTTTTCTGTGATAGGCCAATTTGGCCGCCATATTTAGATTTCCAGAAAGGTCTTCTTCATTTATCCATGGTTTTAACAGTAATATTATATCGTCAGCCCAGGATTTCTTCTTGAAATCAGCGAGTGAGTTTAGTGGGTTCAGCCTCGGTTCTATTGGTTTCCTCTCGATGCCGTCAATGTCGAAGGGGAACATGATATGAATAGAGTCGATTTGGTGAAATACAAATTTATTATTACTTCTACTTGCTGGTATCTTTATGACGCGTTTTGTTGTCTTCATCATTATAACGCGGTTGTTCGGTTTATCTTTTTCATTATTACTCTAAAAATATAAAAACCATATTATATTTTTTGAACATATATTTAATACTAGCGACTCAACCTCAGTCCGCTCGGGTTCGTTCCTAGTTAGTTTTCCCGCAGTAAAAAGTATCCTATATGTTGACCCGGATAACCAGCTATCACCATACCAAATTTCATCAAAATCCTTCCAGTGGTTTTTCCGTGATGCGATAACAGACAGACAAAAATTCTAAAAAATATAGATTCGGCAGCTGTATTGGTAATAAAGTCTATTCCAATAAGATTATCCAAAGAATATTTAATGTACAGTGTGCTTGGTTACAATTTTATTATATGTACAGATAAATATTTGTATGGACATTTTCTAAACTACCCTACATGTACATAATAAAAATTAAGCTAATAAACTACCTGTAAATGCATATTGCCAGTAGCATAAACCCGTCCATCGTCATCTATGAATATTGTGAAGTCCCCGCCGCAAGCGACGAGCGCTTTAGTTTTCATATCAGCTATTTCCTTATCCGGTGACTTGTTGCCTTTGTCTGGTGGTGCGTCAGTTTTGAATTTCACTTCTGTCGGTACATGAACTTGTTTACGATCGCCACTTCCTAAAACATTATTTATATTTCATTTAAAATACATTTCGGAAACAAATGGAAGTAATTCAAAGGATCATGATGAAATCAACATAAGAAAATGACTTAAATTTAATTCAATTCTCTTGTTAATGGCTTTAAAGCGTGCTAGTTGAGCACAGATTACTTCGCCAATGTTCGTAGAATGGAGAAACGTCAAAATTCAATAATCTGAACAACCTAAAGAACTAAATATTTTATTTATTAATTAATGTATATAGATATTACATATAAAAAAATTACCAAGCTGTCCATCAAAATTTAGTCCCCAAGAGTACAACGTCCCTGCATTATTTATGATACAAGAATGATGCCAGCCGGCTGATATCTGGAAAATAGTATTATATTCAAAATAAATTAATTAAAAACAATACCTAAATGATGTGGTGAGTTTATAATTACATATTTTATTTTATTCTTGGGTCCTCTACGGGGCTTGATAGTTGATTTTTTAAAACTCTGCAATTATTAAATACAATTATTAGCGTCCGGCAATCTGTGGTAGGCGGCGTGCTGTGCAGATTGCTTTTGGTACTACTCTGATAGCAGAGCAAACAGCCATCAGGGCGTGGAGGTTGAGTGCGTAAGCGATTCTGTGATGCCCGATTAAGACGGGGGAAGTTCCGTTGGGTTTATCACCTCCAGGTAAATTTTAAGAAATAAATTAAAATTTTAAGAAATCTATTGTTAACTGACACCTCGGGGTGTCCGCGGTCGTGAAGGGATTAAGAGGGCAGCACTGGCTTCTCGAAACATGTTGCAAGTGTGCAGTGTAAATTATAACAATATAATATATATAAAACCCAGCTCACCCTAGCAATCTTCCCCCTCACATTCCTCAGATCCACCAGCTGTGGCGTTAGATGCGGGTCCACGGCGGGGCCGGCGGCGGGCGCGGGCGCGGGCGGCGGCGGGCCGGCGGCGCGCCGCGCGTGCGCCGCGCGCACCTGCTGCGGGCTCGCGCCCCAGCACCATAGCTGACCTTTTGTTGTTAACGCCAACTGGGGATCGTGCGGGTGTAATAGAAAAGTATAGAGGTGTTATGGAACTCCTGGTAGGAACGAAGTTGCTTTCGCTGTCTGCCCTTGGCTCACAAATTAGGTCATAAAAATATTGTCAGAAGTACTAGAAGAGGGTATCATAATTCATAATCATCAAGCAACGTATATTTTACATGTTGAAGTTTATCGCGGACTAGTCCGCACAGAGCTCTCCTTCGCCAAGTGTGCCGAGTATAACGTATGATAAGGAACTTCCAATATTATTTGTAGTTATTAAGAATTAATGGACTTTTTTTAACTTGTAGTCAATGAAAATATTTGACGTGCGATTCCTGGTAAAATGGTAACAACTACAGTTACCAGTTTAAAAACAATTATCCAAATATTAATTTCATTTAAGTTATGAAGTCATTGCTATATGTTTTTCTACATACTAGAGGAAACGCTATATTAATGACATTAAAATTATACAGTAAAATACGTGTGTAACGCATATATAAAAAAATGGCCAAGCGTGATTTAAACTCACGAAGGAAAAGTTAAGTATATTAGTTATTAAAATAATTAAAATATTGGTTCGTCCACTTAATTCAAAGAAGAAATCGCAAAACAAAATATATACATCAAAAACAACTCACACTTTAAATAAACTATCTTTTCGGATTTTTTCACGAATTTATTTTAATTTTTGGTTTCCGACGTTACGAACGGTTAACTGTAATCATAGACACGGGAGAGAGTAACGTTTAAGATGTCTCAAATTTAAAATGTGAAATATTCGCGTAAATCTAAGAAAGTATGAGAACTCACATTGTGGAAGTAGCCGACGGCGACGGCGGCGACGTCGGCGAGCGGCACGCGCACGGGCGCGGCGCTCTTGTCGCGCGCGGCGCCGCCCAGCTGCCCGAAGGCGCCGGCGCCGCTCGCCCACACCTCGCCGTTCTTCATCAGCACCACCGTGTGGCACGCGCCGCACCCCACCGACAGCACCTGCACATACCACAATGTATCCTCATGGACGCCGGCATGCGGAAATAAATATTAGCAACGTCCCTGTTTAAATTTAGATATCTGCGAAAAATAGATAAAAAATATTCCCTACGAGTATTAAAAAAATCTATACCTATAATAAAATTCCGAGTCGAATCTGTACATTAAATATTTAAAAAAAATCTTATTAAAATAGTCATTATTTTCGATACAGAGCACGAATTTATAATTTTTAGAATTTTCGTCTGTCTGTCAAGCAACGCACCACGAGAAAACCACTGGAGAGACTTTGATGAAATTTGGTATAATGACAGCTTGTTATCCGGGTTATATAGGATACTTTTTACTGCGAGAAAATCTCTCATTTCTAAAAAATATACACTGACCGTTAAAACGTAGCTTTGGAAGAACCCGAACAAATTGATGGTGAGTCGGTAGCATATTATATTTATAAATAAAAATTAAATAGTTAATAATTTAAAGATCAGTTAGTAGTTCAATATGAAGAAGCAGATGCAGCTCCCTCGAAATAATTCTGCCACTCATTATATTCTACTATCCACTTACAAATTTTTAAATTAAGGCGTCAATGGAATCAATCTAGAATTGATGATATAGTTCATTAAAACGAAGCAAATAAAAGTATGTTGATGGTGTCTCCTCTCTATTAGAAATTCGATGAAATCATAAATAATGCTTCAATAAAAAAAGAATTATAGTTACTTACTTTCCTTCCTTGAAACTTTGTGACAAGTTGAGGAATGTACTGATCGTCGATATTGCCCAGACACAGTTGTCCGTGTACACCCCAACTGTAAAGTATCAATCAAAAAAATATCGTCAAATGGCAATGTTACATAATAATTTTTATATATTTTCACTAATCGCCTTTTTCATTTAAACATTTTGAGTCTTATTAGCAGAAATGTATTTTAAAATTCTGGCAGTTTTATCGTGTACATCCTGAATTATATTGACTAGAAAGTGCTCGTAAGCGCGGTAATGGATTAAAAGTATATTATGCCACACAATAGCGAAGTGAGTAGTATATCTGGAATCTAGATGAAGTACCCCCAAGTGTAGAGGCGGCCGCCGACGTCGACGGCGGCGGAGTGGTAGTGCCCGGCGGCGACGGCGGCCAGCGGCGCGGGCCAGGCGCGGCGCACGAGGCGCGGCGCGCCGCCCGCGCGCGCCGCGTCGCCCGCCGCGCCCGCCCACGCGCGCCCCAGCCCCAGCTGCCCGAACGAGTTGTCGCCCGCTGCGTATATCTGCGTGTATACCTCATCTTCACTCGTTGTGATAAAACAACACTAGCCATATATTGCGCTATAGTGATGCGACTTCAATATAATAACACTGGGCGTATACTATACATTAAGGTGGAACGGAAAAAAAAACATTTTTTTTTCTTTTTAAATAAAAAACTAAATTTTTGAAATAAAAAAAAAATTTTACTCGACATTTTGAGGTGACCCACTGATTTTTAAAATAATTAATTTAAATTTTTGGTTTGGATGGAGAAATTTTTTTTCGACTAATCACCTTTGAAAACATTCAAGAATTGACGAATAATATAGTCACTTTCTACCCAACTTTCACTGTAATATTGCATTATTGCAATTTTAAAGTCAAAAAATGAAAAAATAACATGTTATCTTTTTTGTACCTTTAAAAAAAATCTATATACTGATTTAAAAATAATTGGATACGCGTCATCTTTCGTCTATTTAAGTTACATAAATTAGAATTTTTTAATTTACTTTTTTTCTAAAATAAGGTATTAACTATTAATATGATGCGCTACAGTATTATTATATTATCTGCGCCTTACGACACTTTGCACGGCAAACTAATAAAAATAACAAGTCAGTCTTTTTTACGTCCCATCGCACACGCAGGCCTTCCATGTATACAGAGGAATTAGACCATAATAAATCAGCTGGCTAAGATACAGAACAAACTAACAACCAATACGAAAAAAAATGCATTATTGCATATCATTTTATATTATTCATTTCATTCATGATCATCATCATAAACAGTAGCCTGTGCCACATACAAGCATTCCTTAAAAAAAACCAATCGCGTCGCCATGACAACCAAACAAGGTATACTCACCCCGTTCTCAGTGAGCAGCAGCGTGTGGTGGCGGCCGCACGCGACATCTATGACCATGCCGGTGAGCTCGGTGTCGACGGCGGTGTCGGCCGCCGCCACGCGCGCGCTGCCGTCGTCCGCCACCGCCCAGTGCGCGAGCCCACACGCCACGGCCCGGCGCGGGGTGAACTGGTTCTTCCATGTTTCCGCCTTTTGTGTAATGTCCGTGTGTATGTCTAGACACGGCTGTCGGGATTCGATGGCGCTTGCGACGTGCACGAATGTTGCTATCAACTGCAGCATTCTTGTTGCCTAGAAATAATGATAGACATATTATTTTAAAAGAGAACGCAACTCTTCTTAGCTCAACTGCCTTTCGAGCCGGTGGTACATTTGGATATGTAATTGACTATAAAAAAATGTAAAACCAGTCCAGGATTGAATGAACCCATTTCTATTTATGTTAGTTACATGTGATATGACACAATAAAAACTTATTAAGCAAAATTAAAAACTTTAATGTTCATTAAATTAAAATAATATTATAATATAGGCGTACAGACTCTCTAGAAAATATGGCCTACAACTGAGTCATCATTTGGACACTGTCTTGTCTTTGTTTACATTTTTGATCTTTAAATTCACTCCAATATAGTTGCCTCGCAGATTTACTGACATACAATTTAAATTAAAAAAATATATTAAGAAGTGACGATTGAAAATAGCTTGTAGAAGTTTATTCAATAAATACTTTATTATAATGTGATATGAATAAGTTAAAGTTCTTAGAGGAAAATCGTTAACAATTGAATGTTTTTCTAATATGAATAAAATTAAATTTAAATCCACAAATTAGATTTATTTTATATATAATTGATAAAAAAAATAAACTTACATATATTGACGTAATTCCTTGTTTCAAATCTCGCATCACTGGCCGCAACTGGTCTTGCAAAGGGTTCAACCATAAACATAAACGCTGAAAAACAAAAAAAAATTGTATTTTGTGCATTTTACATTATACAAACTTTGCGATAATTAATGATTTGATCATTCATTTAATGCTTCGATTTGCTATTTAATTTTTCAAGATGAATATTTTTATTGGGTCATTGTTAGGTTGGCTAAAAACAGATAGCGACGACATATTAAGAGAAAGCAAGCCTAAATGTTATGTTACGTTAGATCAAAGCGACATGTGGACCATCTGAAAACTCTTTAAAACTAGACTTACCTTTAAAATTATAGTGTCAAATTTATGGCATTTCTCAGCAATAAAATCGAAAAACCATTGGCCATTTTCCTCCAAGAGTATCGGTACGAGACATTGTTCTTTCAAGATGCATAAAATTGCGCCTCGACAGATATCATTCTTAGATTTAATAGCGTTTAGAAGTAAGTTGGGATATCCTCTATGGATACTGAACACTGGAACTAACTCCCACAGCCCTATGGCAGCGGCTATAGACGTCAACTCTTGAAGTTCCACCGTAGTTAGTGATGTGAACTTAACATCCCTTAAATTTAAATATTTCCTTTAAGCTTTAAGGTATTCACTTTAATGTAATTTAAAATAGTAAAATTATATAGGACATAATATATTCTTAGTAAAAATGTTGTTAAAAAAATCTAATCTTCGTTTAATAGCACATTGACAAAAAAGCAAATAAAATTGTTTCATTAAAAGACTGTGCCAAATGGTCGCCTGATGCCAGGTTGTTGTTATCAAAAATTTAATTAAGACACTAAAGTACTTTGAACTTATACCTACACATACCTAAGCTTGTAGTTTAATTACAAATTAAGGAAATGGAGTAAAAGAAATATAAACGTTTTTTTTTTAATTTAAATATAGCTTACATGTCAAAATTCTCTTCACTGTTGGTCCCTATTTTTAGTAGTAATGCAAGCAATTTTGATGCGATAGCAGCATTGCCGAGACTACCCACATTCCCAACTTGCTTGTACATTGATAGTTCATGAAGTCGTCCAAATACACCTAAACGCGCAACCCAACCATCCGGTTGACTCTAAAATTAGAAAATTGTAAAATTTGTATTGAATTACGTTGTAAAAAAATCAGTAAAATTTATATTTAGTACGAGTATAAAACAAAATCGCTGTCTGCGTCTGTCTGTTTCTCCGGCTTAATTTCCTAAGCCACGCATGGATTTTGAAACTGTTTTCACTAATAGAAAGAGGAATTGTGTATTTATAATTTGTAATAATAACTGAACATAGACGGTGTTTTGTCAAAAAATCTGTTTAAAATTGTAAGTTATAAAAAGGCCTACAGAAAAGTCCGCGATAGCATGTGTCTCCTAAGGTACGCTAACAGTAACTATTTTTATCCACTATATATATTTTTTTAGAAAATACAGCTCCAGAAATTAAATTAAAACTAAAATGCAACGTAAAGCAGAAAAAACTGGCCAAGTGCGAGTCGGACTCGCCTAGGAAGGGTTCCGTATCATTATCTACAAAAACGGAAAAAATCACGTTCGTTGTATGCAATTAAATATTTGTTTTATTTTAATTTAATTATTTATTTTTAAATTGAATATATAACTAAATATTCTGTGAATATTTCAAGCGTCTACCTGTTGCCGTTATCAATATCGAGCAAAAACGGGCAAAAAAAATCACATCTGTTGTGTGGGAACCCCCTTAAATATTTATTTTATTCTGTTTCTTAGTATTTGTTGTTATAGCGGCAACAGAAATACATCATCTGTGAGAATTTCAACTAACTATCACGGTTCATGAGATACAGCCTGGTGACAGACGTAGGACGGGCAGCGGAGTCTCAGCAATAGGGTCCCGTTTTACCCTTCGGGTACGGAACCCCAAAAATGAGCAGATGTACAGAAAGTAATGTAAAGCAGCGCGCGTACCTGCGACAGGGAGTAGAGGTAGTGCGCGGGCGCGACGCGGCCCCGGGACATGAGCATGTCGGCGGCGGCGCGCAGCAGCAGCGGCACGGGCGCGCCCAGCGCCGCCGCCGACAGCTCCGCGCCCGCGCCGCCGCGCATGATGAGCCCCACCACCCACTCGCATGGCTCGCTACTGTTGGGACGGATTGGTTTGTTTTTGTTCGATCAAGAAATAAGGCACTAGTGGTTATATAACAAATAACTCATCGACAAATAATATGAGTACATATATGTATATAACGTATGTGACTCGTCATATTTGATTCATTTGATTTTCTATAAAAATTGTCACGATAATTACATATCTTTATATTTAGTGTACAAAAAAATAATAAAGGCTTATCCTGTCCAAGAAAATTATAAAAACAACAAATGTATGAGAACTTACACAGTGTTAAACACGTAAGCCCCGCATGACGTCACGACAAGGCATGGCTCCAATACAAAGCGAGGCAGTTGCAAATCACACATGAAAGTCGGTTCCTTCCATCCACCGGAACCTGATGATGGTTCCTTCGCAGACATCAAGTACGCTCTTTGAACATCACCTATCAGTTCTGCCGCCCAAAGCTCAGAAAAATCTCGTTTAGTACCAAGTAATCCCTCCCCCTATTAAAACAAATTAAAAATGTGTCAATGAAACAATACTCATTAATAAATAGTTAAATTCATTCGCTTAAAGGCAGTGGTAGCGCTTGAGAAACCGAGTTCAAATCCCAGTCTCGCACCTCTGATATTTTTATGTGCAAATCATTAACATTGAACGAAAACATCGTGAATAAAACATCGAGTTTTCCAAAGACATGTGAAACCCGCCAACCCGCACTTGGCCAGCGTGGTGGACTCTGGCCTGATCCCTCTCACATTGAAGCGAGGCCCGTGGCCAGCAGTGGGACGTTAAAAGGGTTGAATACATTCACTTAACTCATGTATTTTATTAAGGTTACAATAATCTTTAGAAATCATTTTGTACTGAGATATAAACCCTTAGGTGGGGTTAAGAATAGTTATTCAAAATTTCTGCCAAGATATTCTCTCTCTGGAGTAGTCTACCTCAGTAGACCAGCCATCGGGGCAGCATGGTTGAGTTTATGGGTGACACTTCATGAAGATGGAGAAGTTCTTTTTGAATTTTAGTGGGTAGTACTATTATATATTTGAGACTGACTCTTTGAGTTTGCCCATGACTACGGCTGGTGTAACCCAGTCAAAACGTCGGGAATAGGGTATAATACACCTTATTCGAAACTAACAAATTCACGCGTTTAAAGTCCTGTAGTGTAATTATTATATAATTATTACTGGTTTCTTTCAACTTTAGTAGTGATTTTTCCAGCTGGGGAGTCTACACGTAAACACCTACATATGTGCAATGGATATAGGTAAATACATTTTTCAATGTTAAAAAAAAGGGGAAGGGATGTTGGGAAGTACACATACCTCGGGGAGATTCTTGGCCTGAGTGTTCTTATAAGTGTCAAATACAGATTCTCAAACATAATGAAACAGCATAATTGCTTTTTTTACCTGAAACTGTGAAAACTGAGCGCTATGAATTTCCAATTGATTTTTTCTTAGAAGGTATATCAATCTTTGTGACCATAAGCCTTGAATATATTGACTGTCTTTCTTAATTTGAGGTCTGAGAGTTCTTGATGGAATGTCATCAGCAGGACTTTCTAACTGGAAAATATTAAATGAATAATATCATATTATCAAAAATATTAAACAAAAGCATAAATTCATAATTATGAACAGTTGTAGAACTGTTTGTGATAGACATTAATGATAAATAATAGCTAGTGTATAAGTGCAACTTACAATAATAATTCCTTCGTTCAATTCAAAAGCTGTTAAAAAATGTCGGCCAGTGACATATTGTGCAGTCAAAGCCCAGCTATTAGAATTTTTTCGAAAGTTAGGCAAATATTCAATAGGCTTTAAAACGTATTCCACTGTTTGTGTCTTGTTCTCATCTATGACAATTAAAAAAATATCAATATTTTTGTGATACATACTTTGTATAACAATTATTAAAAAAAACTTTTTGCAATTTTAAATATATCTTTTTTTGAAGCTAAACTTCACCTTTAGATCCTCCTTGGGTAAAAAATGTAATTTTATCTTTGGAAAGCTGTTTAATGTATGACATGAAACCATCTTTCTTCTCTCTATCATTTTGTACCCGCATTTGCTGTAGCCAGTTATAACCAAAAGACCTGTGTTCCAGTACCAGTTTCCATTGTTGATTTGGACCTTTTGATATCTGAAATAAAGAAAAAATAATTACTTTTTATATAATACCAGCGATTTTCACTCGCTTCGCTCGGCTTCGTTCCTAGGAACGTTTTAAAGTAAAATAGCTATAGTATGTTATCCTTAAGAGATAGAAATATGCTATCGCGGATTTTTCTGTAGAACTATATAAGATACACAATTCTACCATAAATTCTTTAATCTCTTGTTATATTTCATAGGGTTTAGCCGTCATTTTCTTTAAAAGCTCCCAGACGGCTTATTTTTTCCAACACCTCTAATAAATATTGTTATATTTTAACCAATGTATACAAAAACTTAAGAAATTATATACTAAAACCTTCCTCGAGAACCACTCTATCCATTGGTGAAAACAGCATGAAAATCGGTGAAGTCACCTTTGAGTTTATCGCCAACAGACGGACAAACAGACGCGGCGGAGGACTATGTTTTATAATATGTAGTGATGTTTCACATTATAAAACCGATGATACATTAAATAATACCAAATTCACAGGCATGATTAAGTATTTGAAAATTTATTAGATCAAACACCCAGTAATGTTTAATGTTATTGCTATAAAAACCAAAAATATATTAAATATGGGCATTAAAGATAAAACTGGACAGTTCTAGTAATAAGGTTACTATTAATGAATTGAGAACTATATTTTTTATCTCTATTTACATTCCATAATTTGCAAATATAAAGAATGTACCTTCAACTCATTCTCTACTAAATACTAAAATTTGAATGTAGTTATCTATACATATAATAAAACTGTTGAAATTGAATGTCTGTACATGGAAAAAAAATGTTTAAAACTGAGTCAGGGGGATGTAATAAGAGAAATAAAACAAATCCAGATTTTTTTCAAATTTTTTGTTTCTCTGTCTGTTTGTATGGGCTAATCTCCGAAGCTGAAGGACCAATTTAAATGAAATTTTACATGGTGGTATCATATATACCCAGTCAACATTTTAGAGACTTTTCATCCCCGAAAATTAAAGAGTTCCCATGGGATAGTTAAAAAACTAAAGTAACATATACAGCTTAGTACTCAAAAACTACTGATTGGATTTTAATGAAACTTTACAATAATATAGTTCATACATTAGAATAACAAATAGGGTACTTTTTATCCCGGAAAAATGTATGATTCCCGTGGGATAGATTTGTTTTTGTTTGTCTAGAGGTGAACCTGAGCAAAGTGAGGGAGAACTGTTAGTATTGTATAAAACTATATGCACATTATACATATAAAAAATGATTTACTAAGTATAAAATTAGTTCGAAATGCTTACCAAAAGAGCAAGCAAGTCAAGAGAGTCATCAAAACAAATCTGCAAATCAACAATTTCTCCTGGAACTTTTGTTTCTCCAACAATGATTTGTGATTCCAATGAATAAAAAAATATTGATCCAGACTGAAAATAGAACATGTTCCATAATTATTACAAAATTGTTATTTTTTAATAATAAGAAGTTACTGTCTCTAAGTACACTACAGTATCTTATATCTTCTTAAGAAATAAGAAAAGAAGAGAAAGCGAGACATCATATTAAATCAATAATTTGTGGATTTGATAAGAATTTAACCTTTAATAAAAAAGTTTAAAAGGCCTTAATATAATATTAATTTAATTAAAAAAGAATAATAAATTCAGTTTTTATATAATAAGTATTTATTACATTTGTGATTGTTACTAAAAAAATACTCACCTTTGAGCCAATAACAACAATGTTTTCCGATTCTTTAGTTAACCACCATACAACCGATATTGGCTGTGGTATCTCAAGAAGTGGTAGAACTGTTACACTTGACAGTGACCATTTACAGTCAAATGTATTCTGTGGTATAAATCTTGGCAAAAAAGGTACAAGCAAAATTTTCTGATCACTAACAATCAATACCCAAGTGCCACTTGGTTCAAAACACATGCAAAAAACTGGATTATCTACAAAGTCCCAATCATACACATTGTCAAACCTTTCAGATTGAGAATTAATATATAAAAACACCAACTCCTTGTTACTTGATAAAGCTAAAAATTTCTTCAAACCAACTTCGTAAAAACTGTGGCTAGCAATATCAAGTTGCACCAAAACATCTAATTTAAATAAGCCAGAAAAATCTAAATGTTCACTTTGTTGAGACATAATTTGCAGTTCAATAGTTCGCTACTTATTAGTTTAATTTAGTAGTTGTCGTATATCCTTTCCGAAAACTGTATTCTACTCAAATGCATATCGTATTTATTTTTTTGTTACAAAGACAAAATTATCCAATGCGCATCTGCAATCTGCACTTTACAGTTTTATTTGTCATCCAATCATACTTTACAGCTGACTTCTGTCAAATCGTAGAGTAATAAGTAACCTTTTTATGTCAAATTATCAAATTGCGTCTTGTTGTTCCTGGGTCTGTGCAAGTGCGTCACTGCGAAATGCGAAATGTCAAGTTCCGTTACAGCCCACACACACGAGTCAGGCCATCTAAAAGATCTTGTCAGATGGCAATCATATCTCCTGAACGGATTTAAAAGATAAAATTATTTTATTTAAGGTCTACAATACGGAACTTGATTAATTTTATCCTAGCGCGCTCGTCATTACCACTGGACTAAAATTGCTGAATATATGCTTAGAAAATAAACTGAGTGATTCACATCTAAGATAATAATGGCAAAAATCAAAAAAATGTAATAATTCTAATATATATTATTTTCCAGCACAATAATTATATTATTCCGGATTAATTATATGTAATTGAATTATACAAAGAAAAAATTTGGCCGTCATGAGTAGCAGATGTGAAGCATCTAAGTTATTATCTATCTATACATATAATAAAATTGTAACTAAGCCGAATCTGTTAAATATTTTTTGGGAAATCTTATTGAAATTAACATTTTCATCGATACAGAGGCCGAATCTATAGTTTTTAGATTTTTTGTCTGTCTATCTGTTACTGCATCACAGAAAAACCACTGGAGGGATTTTGATGAAATTTGGTATGGTGAAAGCTGGTTATCCGGGTCAACATATAGGATACTATTTACCTAGGGAAAATGTCTCATTTCTGAGAAAAATACAAAAACTGTAATGTAAGAGTATACTAATATGTAAAACCTAAGAATTTGGTTTTTTAGTCATCTGAACGTGGGCCGAGTCGCGGGTAATGCTAGTCTCTTATAATAATACCTGGTTTTTTTTCTATTGTGTTTGCATCTAACCTGTGAAATATTTTTACCTGGAAGTTAGACCAGCTAAAGGAAGATTTGAGAAGAAGAGGTATAACCTGTGGTGGTTCTGACTGTCTAGTGGATAAACACACAGCCTAAATCGCTGGTCGTAGAAATGTAAAATTTGGAGGACATATTCCTTATATTACCGTTTTTGTATTTTTTCTCAGAAATAAGATATTTTCCCGTGGTAAAAAGTATCCTATATGTTGACCTGGATAACCAGCTATCATCATACCAAATTTCATCAAAATCTGTCCAGTGGTTTTCTCGTGATGCGATAACAGACAGACAGAAAGACAGACAGGAATTTAAAAACTATAGATTCGGACTCTGTATCGATAATAATGTCTATTTCAATTAGATTTTCCAAAAAATATTTAATGTACAGATTCGGCTTAGTTACAAATTTATTATATGTATAGATATCACAATAAATTGCTGAACCTCAGACTGAATGTAAATAGACCATACGTGTGGCGCCCTCCTTTCGAGAAATCTTCCCCATTAGAGGTTACATAATGCATTCTCTTTGAGAATTGAGTTTGAGTAGTTACTAATTTGTAATTACTTATCTGTGAAGGATGTGAATAAATCTTCGTATCTTAGGCGGATTTTTTAAATATTTTGCGATATAAATCTTAAAATCAGAACAGAAGTAGCCTAAAGCTTTTTCAATGAGTGTTGTAATGGAACTTTTAATAGATTTTCCTTAATGATTGTAATATTTTATTACAGCTCATTTGTTTGAAAAGCTATAATAATGTCATGATAACAAAATCATAATCATAAAATATTATGTAAGAGTCAAAGAATTAATGCAATATAATTGTAAAAATATAAATACTTATATATATTTATTTATTAATTACTTTTCAATACTTAGATAACTTTAAAAAATACATAACCTCAAAACTGGGTTAGAAAAGGTATATTTTATATTATTTTTTCTGATCTTATACCTACTTCTTTGTAAATTAACATTATATAGAAATTAACCTTATTTTTCAGATAGTATTATTATAGTAGAACATCATTATAACTAATGATGAAATCATCTTTCCACCGGGGAGTACATTTCCTCTTTAAGAAGAATTTGTTATTAACAAACAGTATTACATCTGGAGGTTTTATGGCTATGGGTGATTTAATTCAACAAGAAATTGAAGTTCAATCGAATGTATTACCTACCAGATATGATTGGGCTAGAACAGGTATTATATATAGACTAAAAATATTTTTTGTTATATGTAACTAATTCTATTTTCATTTCCCATCTACTTTTTTTTCAGCTAGAATGTTTATAGTTGGAACTTTGTTGGGTCCTGCTCATCATTACTATTATATTTATTTAGATAAAATTCTACCTCAAGTTAATTTGAAGACAGTTGCAAAAAAAATTTTAAGTGATCAAGTATTTGCATCACCTGCTACAATTATTTGTTTTTTCTATGGTATGGGTATTTTGGAAGAAAAGACTATGAAACAAAGTACAATAGAATTAAAAGATAAATTCAAATATGTTTATATGGTATGTAATATGTTCACATTGCTGTTATGGCCACTGCCCACTTGTATCAAAATATTATTTTGATTTAAATGTTGATTTGGTTGAATATTGTTGTTAATGGCTTTAGAGTGGAACAACAGAGCACATTTTATAATGTTTAATGTGCTTAGCAAACATCAAATACTATAGCCTCATAATTGCTAAATATTACAATTGACATTTCAATCAAATTAAGATTTTGGTGCAAGTTAAATTTAATGTTATTTTTTTTATATTAAAAAAAAATCATATTGTTTCAGGGTGATTGCCTATTTTGGCCTCCAGTCCAATTTGTTAATTTCTATTATTTACCTACTCATTACAGGGTGTTTTATATTAATATTGCAACAATGGTGTTTGATGTGTTTCTTTCATACATGAAACACAATGATCAACACAAAAAGCCTTCATAATTTGATTATTGTTTATATTGTTCTGTGATTATGTAAAATATATAAAATAGTGTCAATACAATTTATTAGTACTATTTATTGTTTTAGTTAAGTTTAATGTTTTAACTATTTAGGCGGCCTTTAATAGTTGGCTAAATGCATGAAACTTTCAGATAAAAGCGTGGGAAAATTTTGAGCGTCCTCTTCACGCTTACAATTAGTCTAATTGGCAATGAAGAATACTAACAACTTCAGATTTCTAGCTAATAATAAAAGAAATTAAAAATAAAAAAAACGATATTTTTTTCGAGTTTTCGAGAAATTGAATTATTTAACTTCATGCGCAGGCGCAGCGCAGTTGTTATCAAGGTTCGATGCTATGACGTCATAATTCATAAAATACCCACGCTAGCGAATCGGGCGGGTAGTCGGGGTCGCACGCTCCCGTACAGTGGTCAGTGAGAATACTTCTTGTAGGTCTGGTTCTAAAGTCTAGCAGTAATCAATGAAAAATTTTAAATTTTAGAACTCAGCACACCACTCTAGACATGCGTAGGTCCGGATTGAAAGTTCACTCCCCGTGTATAGCAGCTAAATTCATATCGTAGTTTTTCGTACGCCAGCGCCATCTATTTTCAGCATAGAGCTGGACACTTTCAACTCACCCAAAGTATAAGACGGTTCTCCTTATCATTACTTTCTATAGCTCACAGGTAATCCACCACTTTTTGAACTTGTTTCCTCAACATGTTAGTTTTATTTACCTCTACCCTCCATAATTGTATGGCAAAATTTAATTTAAACCGGCAGATAATACATGTGTTGTCTAGTTAGAGTAACTAACTGTCTAAAAACCTTTACATTTGGCTATTTATAATATGTGTCCAAGGACATACAAAATTCTGAATTTAGCCAGGTGTATATTATGTCGACGGAGGCTTAAAGGGTATCGAAGAAAATTAATTGGTAAAACACACGCTGCACAACGATAATCGATTGCTAATTAAAATATTGCCTAAAATATACAAATGAATACTTATTACTTTCAGTATTTTTTACATATTATTAAGTTTATCAACGAGTACAAAGAAATATTAATATCTTGGCGCTATGAAATATATCATTCAGTTTCTTTTCAACGTCAACGACTATGGAAAGATAGAAAGTGTAAAAGAAACATTTCTATTATTATCATGGTCGATTATTATCTATAGTTTTAAGAATCTGTTGTCAGTGGTTGTCAGTTCTATATTCTATGGTAATAGTTTATTATATTCTTTTATGTTTATTATTATTTACAAACTAAAAGTTATCGTTACTCTGAATAACAATAAATTAAATAAAATTACCCTGATCGCTTGCAGTAACAAATAAAAATAATATTAATATCAATTAATTTAAGCTTACTATTCGTTTCATGCAGTTACATTAAAGTGGAAGTAATAATGCCTCCTAATAAGAGAAAAAAAATAATACTTTCATCAAAAAGTGCTGCATCAAAGAGAAAAAAGTTGCAACGTAGAAATGAAACTATTGAACAGCGAAATGAACGTCTCGAGAAAGCAAGAATAAGACAAGAAAATGCAAGAGCCGGGGAAACTACGCCCGAAAGGGAGTTACGGCTGAAAAAGGGTAGAATCTACCATGCGCAACGTATAGCTTCTCAGACCAATCGTAAAAAAAAATTGCAAAGGGATAAAATTTTCCGGGAGATCCAAATACGCCAACAAAGTGAGAATAATAAGGAAGAGAGTAAAGGGGAAGACCCACAAGAGTATGATATGCATCACATTTTATGCTATAGATTTCTAGATGCTGACAAAGAAAAAAAGCTTAACCCAGATAAATCTGAAAATGAAATGGAATACACTTTAACAAACATGAAAACTGAAGTGGATGGTTGAGATTTCTCAAATAAAATGATATAATATACAGTATTATAGGCATTGATAAAATAATAATAACATTATTGAGTTCATCAAAGTATAAACATGTCAAACTATTTAAAATTATGAGAGTTGTCCAAATGTTTCTTTTGGTCTTATATGGTATAAATTGTTTACTTGGATTTTTTAGATTCTAAAAATTAGAATATATAATGTATAAAATGTTATGTACACATGCTCAAGTAAAAGGGAGAGGAGGTATGTTTTAAAAGATTAGTAGAACATTCATTATAAGCAATAGAAATGCAAAATTATAAAATAAATAAAACAAAAGTGAATATTTAATAATTATTAATATATTTAAATTATACTACTATATCCATATAAATACTAAATTCTTTTTAAGAAGAAGTATATACTATAGGATTCTGGATATTGGTTATGTGTTAACCCCAACACATCGTCCAATCATCTTTTCTTGTTTGTAATTTTACTATAATTCGGTATAATGCTAGGGCTGGGCCAAGTGGCAGTCCTAGACCTCTTACAATGTCTGCTCGTCTTGCCATACTTAAGGCTTGTCCATCAAATTCCTAAAAATATATTTTAAACACCATTTTAACTTAAAAGCTTTATAATTATTCTTTATTTAAAGGTTTAAAAAATGAGAGGACTGGTAATGGATGAATATATTATTGGGTTCTATACCTAAACCTAACAAAATATGAGTTTGATTCATGTTGTTAATGGTAGATAAATAAAGTCTTAATTCACATTTGGTTGATTTCTGAATCTGTCTTAATACTCAGTTTAATTTAAGAATCAAATGTGTACAAAGATAAATTGTGTTTGTGACTTAGTGAATAAAATAAACCAATTTTTGTCATTACCTACAAATCTTTTATTTTAAACTAGTGACTCGCCCTCATTTCGCTTAGGTTCCTCCCTAGGTTGATTCCCCATACCAACTTTCATCCCCATTTTCACCCCCTTATGGGATGATTACCGGGATAAAAAGTAATATATATCCTTCCCAGGGTAAAACTATCTTCTTAACAAATTTTATTTAAATCGGTTTAGTAGATCCAGGGATTACCTCCTACAACCTCACAAACTCGAAACTTTACCTCTTTATATTATCAGTATAGACTATAGATGAATAATAACATTTTATTTATTAAACTTTTTCATATTTCATATCCATGACTTTCTGCTTAAATCAAAAGTTGTTCTAGGACTATAATAAATATAAATAAAATTACTGATATCGTCCTATTTAAAATGAATGTCTAACAAACTTTTACTAAAATTAACAATAACATACCTGTTCTCGTAATATAGGAGCAGCTTCAGGTAAATGTTCAGAAAAATAATCATATACATCATCTACATTCCAATTAGTAATATCGGGAATATTTGGATCTACGGGAACATCAGATAGTTTTGTCTGAGCCCTATCTAATTCATGTGGTTTTAAAAATGGGTCCGTTAGTGATCCTTTTGCAGTATAATCTATGTTATTTGGTACTATTGCTGGTGACCCTGCAATTGTGGGTCGAGATTCTAAGCAATTGTTGCATTCCCATTGGTCCCATGCTTTAAGTCTTTCAGGTATTCGAGGTGAATGACACAATGCATGATATGCATCTGAGCATATACTACACACAGTCAAAATACCCTGTAATAAACATGTGATTAACTGAGAACATTAACCTTTTATTAACATAGATAATATGATAGAATTACTTTTATATTTAATTATTTGAAATTAATTTAAATACATTAATGAAGCCTTATTGATTTATGTTGTTATAAATTTTGTAATTATATAACAGTAACTCACAGCATCATTGGTTTCACAACAGATAACACAAGTTTTACAATGTGGACACTGCCATGTATTATCAGGCCTTGGCTTCAAAATACCCGAACCAGATTGAAGACAGCTCAAATGTGCTTTATTATTGCAATCTCGGCATTCCACTAGTCTATCATTAGAACCTCTTGGTTTTTGTACTAGACAAACAGAACAGACACCAGAAGTTTCATGAGGTACTGGTTCTTCATGTTCCAACTCATCTGCACTTCCGTCAAATGATTGTTGGCTTTCAGATAACGGAGTGTCCTCTTTGTCTTTTTCATTTTTTTCATTTAACATTCGTTTTCTAATTGTACTTTTATTTAAAGATCCGACAGGCCTACCTCTTTTACGCTTACTTGGAACATTATGATCAGATGGATCAAACACTTTCTTAGCCATTTTACGTCTTTCCCCGACTCTAACTCCTGTATTTTGAGTGTTACTATTACTATTTACACTATTACATGATGTACCACCGCCTCTAGACTTTTTTGGCCTCCCCCTTGTGCGCTGCGGTGATGATCTACATGAAGAATTAGCAGAAGATGTCATCTGAAATTAATTACTATTTTTATTATTCAAAAATCAATATTTTAATATTATACTTTTTATCTTAACTAAAATATACATTCTATTGAAAATATGTTTATTGAGAACTAAACCATTACCTTTGTATTTGAATCAGTATATTCAAATTTAAAACTGTCTGAGCTGTCTCCATCATGATCAGCTGGACCAAGAGCTAAAGTACCATTTGGTAGCTTAACTAAGCTTCCAGATATAAGCTCTTTATTAATAATTGTCTCTAATTGTTTCTTGCTATATTTAGATTCTTGAGAAGCAGCTACTTTTACAAGATCATCAAAAGCAATACCATTTTCTAAGTAACTTTGATCTTGATATATTAAAGTAGCAATTGCTGATGTTATTATTCGTCGTTCACTAGTAGCAACAGAAGCACTCATTTCTGAAAATTCAAAAAATATTACGTCATGCACAAACAATATCTTATTTTATTAGTAAAAAATAAACAAATCTTACTGTGATTATGTGATGACTTTTTTCGCCACTTAGCAGCGTTTCTGTAGCTTACATTATCTTTATAATCGACTTTATAAATACTTTTCTCCTTTAAACAACGTTTAAGATCCGCCTTTGTGTCTTTCGGTGTTACTTTATAACACTTGAGCATAAACTTACAAATTCTGTTTATATCTGGTCTCGATTTTCGGGAACGTAAATGATCAATCGCTGCCAAAATTTGATTTTTATACTTTATCTCTGACATTTCTGAAAGGAAATTAAGTTTTGTTTTATAATTATTTTAGGCACCCAACCTTATAACTTTAAGTAAAAAAAATATACCTGAGCAAATACATGCCGACAAATTTAAATATCTTTGTCGATATAGTTATTAACTATCAGTAGCATAAATAAAATAAATAACAAAAAAGAAAACCTTAAAATAAAAGTTGTAAGCAAGTAAAGTACAGGAGTACAGTAACTCGCACTCGACGAGACGAGTACATACAAACATACACAACTTACAAGTACATTGAACAACGTACACTTCATTCATTTAAGCAATATTGCCATTATTTGATTTATACAAAAATTTTTTTGTAAAACATACACTTTTTTTGTGAAATTAACAATTTTATAATGAATATAGTCCCTATGTATTTACACATATAACATTATGTGAAAATTATTCGATGTTTTAAAATATTTGAGTCAAATACTAATACTTAGCACTGATGAGGATTTGTGTATGTAGCTTAATGTCAATGTGACAGTTTCAAGTTTGACAATTGTGAATTGACATAAAATTTATTGGTTATCTAGAAATGACAAATTAAAATTAAAATAGAAATTTCAAATTAGAATTTTGTGTAGTAGTGCACCTATGTATCTATTATATTTTGATTTTTAGTGCTTTGTATATTTGTTTTTATAGTATTTACAGAATCATGTCAATATTCTGTATATTCTCTCCACGTATGAAACTTAACAATGCTTTTATTATAAGAGCTTTATTTTATTCTTCACAACCTCAATATGAATCAAAAAAAAGTATAGGAAAAGTCGTTAATGTAGCAATTATTGGTGCACCAAATGCAGGAAAGAGTACTTTGATTAATAAAATTTTAGAACGAAAGGTAAGCATTATTATACGAAGATTAACATTACCTGTCTGCATAAATTTTAAGTCATATATTTCTATTAGGCAAAAAAGTTTCAAAGGCTCATGATATAGATGATAGAACCTATATCCTAGTGTCATTATATACTCTCTTTAGGTATTCCCTGTTTATTTTACCATAAAAGTTTTTTTTTGTATAGTAACTTATATTAATAAGTAATAAATAACTGTTACAGATTTGTGCTGCCTCCAATAAGGTTCACACAACAACAAAACTAACCAGAGCAATTGCATATGAGAAAAATACTCAAATAATATTTTTAGATACTCCAGGCATTGTTACAGAAAAAGAGCAGAAAAAGTAAGTATTATTGACAAACAAAATTATTAAATTTATTTATTTTAATATATTTTCTATAGGTGTAAAATATGACCTAAACTTTAATGTAAGTTTATCAATTTCAGGTATAAGTTGCCAGAGTCAATGCTGGCAGCATGTCAAAAAAGTTTAAGATGTGCTGATGTGGTAGGAGTTGTACATGATGTGTCAAATAAATGGACAAGAGATGGTCTTCACCGTGATGTAGTTAATATGTTAGAAATTGTCAAAGATATACCTAGTTTTCTGATACTTAATAAGGTAAATTTATTAATTAAATACAATTTTAATCCAAAATGCAGTTATGTATTAAGAACATTTTACAAAAAAGTATATATATTTTTTTAATTATTGCCAATTTATATAACAAATATCACATAATTTGTTTTGAGAACTTATTTATATGTAAATATATGAAGTATGTGAAATTTTCCCATTGCAGATCCATTTAAGCTTGAACTACATATAATTCATCCATGGGTCAGCTATGGGAAAGTTTCACGTAAACCTGTATGTAGATCAGGTGAATAGTCACAGCCTTTATTTAAAATGTCAAATATTTGTGTAAATCTAGAAAAGTATAATGTATAAAAAAATTGCAAAAAATAAATTTGTTTTAAAAAAGAAAGATATTATCATAAAACCATTGTATGTGCATTTCATGACTGAGTCTGTTTGTTACTTCTTTATAAAAGAACTGCTCAACATATTAGGGTTAAATTTAAAATGGAGAAGCATATCCTGGATAAACACATACTTTTTATCAGCTTACATACCACACGAGCATAGCAATGGATAAAAAATTATATATCAATTAAGTAAATAGTTGTAGTTTTACTTAATGATTATTTATTTTGGTTGTTTTTAGGTAGATATGCTAAAATCTAAAAAGCAGTTATTGGCAATAATTAGTAATCTTACTAATGGAATGATAGCTGGAAGTCCAATACCTAGTCCCACAAAAAGCAAAAAGACTCAAGAAAACGGCTACAATCATTTTTCTGATGTGTTCCTGGTATCAGCACTCAATGGCGACGGTGTGTCGGATATAAAGGTATCAAATTTACTTAGTAGGGTGATACAAAAAAACTGACGATTTTTTTTGTGTCTCATATGAAAATATGTTAATAATAATATGTTAATTTTTCATGTTTTAAGAGTACTGTTTTAAGATCAAGAGAAAAAAAAATTTTTTTAGGGGTTGCTCAAGGTTTTCAAACCGTGCTTGAATGTTATAATATTACAAAACACATCATATAATACTATACTAGTATAGATGCCTCATCCCATATAAAGAAATTGAATGGCTATTCTTTGGGCTATTTTTGTTTGCTTGAATAGATAATAGTAGATGTCGTTGACTCCCAAATAATTAAAATGTTTTATTTTATAAATATATGCAAACTAATGAATTGTAAATATTGTAAAATTCATTCTGCATTCGAATCTGTATTTTAACAACTTTTAACCACAATAATTCATAAAAAATAAAAGAGCCAACTGTGAATATACACTACAAAGTACATACCCACCAGCTGATATTTCAATTTCAATCAAAAATTTGATATGCAGGTGCATTATTTCTTTTCCCTTCAGTTAGAATATTTTTTAAAACAATAATATACCCTTTTGGTGTCTATATTTTTTATCTTTAGTTAATTTAACACAACTAATAACAAATCCATACATGTAACGTCATCTATTGACATTTATTTGAACTAATTTATTTTTGTTCATGATGAGTATTACAACTTTTTTTCCACCGCATGTCACATTATCAAAATATCAATCTAAGTTGAATATTTTCCAGGAATATCTCATCAACAACGCCAAAATTCGCCATTTCCATTATGATCCATCAGAATGGTCAGATCAAGCTCCAGAACTGTTAATAGAAGAAGCTGTTCGAGCGAAATTCATGGATTTTCTTCATCAAGAAATCCCATATAATTTGTCTACAAAGTTAGAATATTATGATGATATCACAGAACAAGATAAAATACTTTGTTTTGTGTCAGTGGAATGTCCATCAGAAAGATTAGCGAGGCTAATAAGTGGGGCTGGAGGAGGGAGACTACAACAAATCAAATCTCATGTTAGAAATGATCTTATGGACATGTTTAAAAAGACTGTTGTGATAGATATTAAGTTAAAAGTAAAAAGTAAGCCCTCGTCTGAAGAAATATAAGTTATGACAGCACTTTGAAATTACTTTATATTCCTTATGCCAATGTAAAAACGTAAGGAATAAAATTTGTAAATAGCACAATCTTTCATTATTTAAATATGGTTTCTACTGTTCTTATACTACTTTAATGGCATAATAATAGTAGCTTGTAGCGTACTGTAATTTTTTATTTCACTCTAGAGCTGTTTGAGACGCTTAAAATAAAACTGGACAGTAAATTAAAAATCCCTGTATTACATGATGATGAATTTCGTCTTTTTTGTTATATTATATTTTATTCATTTCTTCCTTCATCTCTATAAGTTAAAATATATGTATGTAAATAATAGTACCCCAACCTATAGTGATCTAATCCAATGGTTACCAAATTGTCGCGCCACTCTGTATACCTACAGCCATGAAGTGCAGACATGAAGACTTAATTTTAGTGCTAATCTATACTATGATAAAACTGTAGAGGTCGAATGTCTGTAAATAGAAAAAAAATGCTAAAAGTCGAGTCAGGGGTATGTAAGAAGAGAAATAGAACAAATCCAGATTTTATTCAAGTTTTTTGTTTCTCTGTCTGTTTGTCTGTTTGTACGGGCTAATCTCCGAAACCATCTGACCGATTTAAATGAAATTTTGCATGGTGGTACCTTATATCAATAAGTCAAAGTTAACATCTTAGATACTTTTCATCCCGGAAAATTAAAGAGTTTTAGTGAGATAGTTAAAAAACTATAGCAAATTATACAGCTTAGTACACAAAAACTACTGATTGGATTTTAATGAAACTTTATAATAATATAGTTCATACATCAGAATAACAAATGGAATAAACTTTTTATCCCGAAAAAGTTACGGTTCCTGTGGGATAGATATGTTTTTGTTTGTTAAGTAGTATATAATAAACACTTATGTGAAAAAAAAATCGTTCATCATATTAAATGATAGGTTATATTTTTAATGCAATTAGTAATATTATTATAAGTATTAATATTTTTCATTTATGAGTTATTCTTTCAAGTCAAACAAGAAAGTATTCTAATTACAACACAATCAGCTTAGTTATTATCAAAATAGGAATCCGTTAAAATAATATTAAAAAAAAAATTGTGTCTAATCTACGTAAAGAGAAACTACTTAGACGTTACGAATTATATAGATATTTCTAAATAATTTACAGTAATTCTAGTATAATTTATAACTTTGTACAGTGTACATATATTGAACATTTCATGTCAGAATATATTATATATTATTATAACTTTTGCACTTTTAGAACCTAGGGACACTCCCTTACTTTGGTGAGGTCTTAGGGCTATATACAAATTGAACACCACGTTACTTAAAACGTCTTCGGCGTTTATATATCAAGAACGTACGTCTACTGCGCATATTACGAGCTAAATAATACAAAAAGAAAACAAACAGATTGCCTGAATGATTGCGTTCGTATCGATACAAACGTGTGACAAGCGCGCTCCATGCACTGCGCGTTGAACCAAGCTCGTTCACCCCGTTTACGCGTATAAACCGACGTAACACCTAGTATAGTATTATATTATGATCTGTAGTAATACTGAATTAGTATCGAGTGTTAATTTCGAAACCTCATGTAATAACTAATATCAGTTAATTCGCGGATACTATTATACTATAATTATATAATAATACTAGCATTGCCCGCGGCTCCGCCCGCGTTCAGATGAGCAAAAACCAAATTCTTAGGTTGTACATATTAGTATACCCTTACATTACAGTTTTTGTATTTTTTCTCAAAAATGAGATATTTTCCCGCGGTAAAAAGTATACTATAAGTTGACCCGGATAACCAGCTATCATCATACCAAATTTCATCAAAATCAGTCCAGTGGTCTCCTCGTGATGCGGTAACAGACAGACAGACAGACAAAAATTCTAAGAACTATAGATTCGGACTGTGTATCGATAATAATGTCTATTTCGATATAAGATTTTCCAAAAAATATATAATGTACAGATTCGACTTAGTTACAATTTTATTATATGTATAGATATTATAATTGAAATATTGTTGAGAATATATAAACAGTTTTTATTTAATAATTATTTACGCATTATTATACGGTATACCAATATAATAAAAATTAACAACCTTCGGAAATTTTATTTTAATAAAACATAAAAATCAGAAGCATTCAGCTACAAACATCTTTATTACTGCTTGCTTTAAATTACTCGGCTACACGGATAAAAATATAACAGAAGATAATAATATGTTCGCAACAACTCCGAGCTTCGGATATGTTAAAACGGTTCGAAAGTAAAGCTTTTAAGCTCTCCAGTAACAATTACTCGCGTACTTCTAAAAATTCGCGCTGTTTTCGAGGATGCGGTTTCGTTGGGTAGAGTTTCAATGGTATGATTATTTAGATGGGTTTCTATTTGTTCTTACAAAACTGTTATCCTCGGAAATTTAAATTATTGTTATTCAAACGTAGTTTAAAATAAATTAACTTTAAATATTGAAAACATAACTTGACAGATAAGGCCGTCTTCACGGAATGCTACGCCGGAGTTCGCGGGTTCGGTCCTATACGAGGTAAATTTCTGCATTTACCACATTAAAAGACTTTGTTTTAAGTATCTAAGACAAATGCGATTTAATTATATACGTCTGCATAAATTCTTATAATATTAATCTTAGTAGTTTTAAAGAGTGAAAGAAATGATATTACATCGGACGGATGATAAAAGTTAAAATATAATAAAAATAAGACTTTCTTGTCACACAATTATATTATAACTATATAGGGCCATATTCCGTAAAAGCCATATTTAGCTAGCTGCTTAGCGGTGTTATGAAGGTGTGCTATAACGCTTACTAAAGTACATTGAAAGTTGGCACCAGTATGGTTGCATATCTGTCCAAATTGGCATAGCTTTGTTACGTTACATACTTGTAATTTTTTTTTTAATTTTATAAGATTTTAGAAAACATTAGACTACTAATAAATAAACAAACAAATACTAATTTGTAGATTTATATTTTAACTGTTGTATTTTATAGATTTATATTTTAATACTGACTGACTTTTTAACCATTTTATTAAAATGTTGTAGAGTTATCACTTTCATATAAGAGAATCCATTATTATCGATGGCTTATTATATACTTAACTCGTTCTGAATATGTTATAACATGAAATAACATGAATGGGTTTTAATAAATTAACCAAATTTTTTCGCCACGTCTATTGATTGACTATTTTGTAAGAGAAAATGAAGAAATTATTTTTGAGCTTCGTATAATGTCATTTTTATATTAGATAGACGTGGATCGTGGTACATTTTATTGCAGACATTCGAATAATATTGGCAAAGTTTTGAGTTTCAAAATACTACCTTTTTCTCATTGCTTGTAAAAACTTCTTTGTGATCGTAAAAAATGAAATAGAAGCAAGTTTATTTCGGAGTTATTTTCACACGCTCTAATGTAAAGTTACAAGAACTTTGATTAAATTTAAAATGTTCTTTTACTTAAATAAATTTGAACAAAAAAATTATTTTTGCTCTTATTTAAGTTAGTAAAGGGTAAAAACCTATATTAGATATAATCTCGTATTTATTTTTACGTAAAACTATTTTACTCGTTATATTTAGTTTCGATAGTTCAGTTATGATCGTGGTGTACCCATGACGATGTTATCTCTATGAAAATGGTTATCTTTAAGATTCATGGCTCAGTTCGGGTAAAATGAAAGTCGTTTAATATACAAAGCTTTTATATAAGTATGAAGTTGAAGTTGACGTTACGTTTGGCTCAGTTTGTAGTGACCCTATTTGCCATGCCAGGAGTCGCGGGTTCGAGTCCCGCTGGAGGCATTAATTTGTGTGATGAGCATGAACGTTTGTACTCCAGTCATGGGTGTTTATATTTATAATATGTATGTACAAGTATTTAAAGTTAGGTATATATGTATAGTGTATCTGGTATCCATAACACAAGCAGCTCGTAGCTTACCACGGAACTAGATGGTGCTCTGTGTTAATGTCCCAACATAGTTAATATTTATTATTATATAAGTATATTATACTTATTTAAAATATGATTATAGCTTATTTTATTATATACACATATTTTTACCTACTTATTTTGGTCAGTATCTAATACATACCTAATAACTAATTGGTTTAACATACAATTAATATGTGGGAATTTTTCTCTAGGATATATAATAGGAGGAAGAAGACGAGAAAGATGACGAGTTTTTTTTAATAAATAATAACTATGAGGTTTTTCGTTTTTAAATATAGAATGTTATGATTCTCATTATGTTATTTGCTTACCAAACACAACGTTCATTTATTTTTTAATAGACGTCCAATACTAGAACTTCCTGAAAAATTGTTAAGTTAATTTGGTCTTGCATTGCAAATTGCAATTTCGCATCCATTGGATTTATACAATTTTTAATTCTTTACCATGTTGTCATGATACGTTAGTAATTCCTTACAAAAAAACCAATTGTGTTTGGAGTACCTTGTAAAATAAAAAAAAGGTCTGCTCCATAAGTAAGTAAAATTAAGCTTATGGACCTTAGCCCTTGGAGGCAACATAACCTATTTCGCAGAAACTATTTACGAATGTGGTAAAATAAGGCTAAGTGTAACAAACATCGACAACTATATAAGCTTTTATGAAAAGGTTTTCTCAAGTCTTCCTTCCCATTGCCATCATGATAAATCTTAAAAATGGCGGTCCTCGGGAGCACATTACGTGAAAATATCGCTGGCTGATGGTGAAAATGATCTCGTATGTTTCAGTTACAAGAGTTATTTATTGCGAGGGACATATCAATCGTCATTCGTAATAGCCTTTATATACCATGAATTTATAGCATATTTGAAATGTCGATGACAAAGATAAGTTTATGTTTATTTACATTTTGTACTTACTGCATAGGTAGGTATATAAAATTATACTTTTTGGTAATTTCAATACTTATTTGTTAGCCATGACAATGCACTCGATAGGTAAAGTTTTCATATTTACAAAGTTGTATCTCTAAATTAGTCTGATTAATTTCATTTTTGTTTAAGTTTTTAAAGTCTTGCAGTTTGCAGAAAAAAGGTGTTAACCTTAACCTTTTTAGTATCTTGAAACGTGTTATTAGTTATTACTTTAAAATAGTATTTATATATCTATTGTAAATGTTATTTTTTATACTAGATACATATGTATATAGAACATCGGTAATAGCTATTATATGGTCGAAATTCTCTGATGCATTCTGTTCATTAGGCTTGGAAGATCGGCATTGTGTAGCAGTTTGATCAATTGGTTGTTGATTAGACACAATACCTGTAGTTGCTACTGTAATCACTAGATTTGCATATATTTAGGTAAGCTTGATATTAGTGCTGCTTTATACCAAGTGTATTAATATATTATATTCGTGTAATTCTTTCATTGTCTTTTTTTTAAATTTTTATTTCTTAGTACCTAGTCAAAAATGGGTAAAATCTTGCCTTTTAAGACTAAGCTAAAATATAAACAACATCAAAGTGCTACAGTGATTCCTCTGTAAACAATGTAGAATCAACGCGATAAATGTATCTGAAGGGAAATCTGTTAGGCGGAAGGCAAACATGTCTTGCTTCGAAAGACTGCTAAGGGATGACTCACTGGGCTAGAAAATGTTAGTTGATTTTTGAATTTAACGCCTCAGTGTCTATTTAAATACAAGGGTGGCATTTTCTGTTCAATGATGTTTGAGAACTGTAGTCTGTAAATAACTACGTGAATTTAGTTTAATATTAGGTCTATTTAAAGAAAAGATCCCGCTTTGCCCGCTTGTGCAATTGTCACAACTGTTTAAGTGATCAACAAATCCCTAATTTGGGCGTAACTAAAAGTAACTTTAAAGGGGTTAAATGACATTTTGTGAATGGTTAAAATATAGAGGTATTTCCGTGTACATATTTGTACATATTTTGCCCAGTGTTCTAGCGACTCTTAATATCAGTAAACTTGTCGGTGGGTTGGCTAGACGGAGTTATAATCTTTATACCTATAATAAATGAGAAAATAGGGCGTTATTTTTTTACGAAGAAACAAGGCTTAAGATTTTTTGAATGATTGAATGATTTTAGCATAAAATAGTTAATAGAGTCAAGTGCAATTGACACGTTTTGAAGCTATTAACAGAGAATTGAATTGAATTAGAGTCAAGAGTGATAAGGTATAAGATATTGGTAAACTTAATGCGTTAGCTTATCAGCAAGGCAGTAGGTGTATTCTGTATCTGTCGTGATAGGATATGCTAAAGTAACTCCGTCTATGTATCAGTTTGTTACGTTTTCACGCCTAACCGCTGAACCATATTGGATAAAGTTTGGTATACTGAAAGGTGGAGAAAGACGTAGGATACTTTTTGTTTAAAAAATGAAAGTTGACAGGGGTGAAATAGGGATAACATTTCGCAAGTTAAGGGCAAAAAAAATCATTATATAGTATAATTTTGGTAAAAGATAAAGTATATTTCGGCGTTTATGACCGAGGTAAAAAAGATTTATGTTTTTTGAAGTACTTACCTAATTTTATATACCTATGTATAATGTATGTATAGTCTATCTATTCTATACTAACCGTTATAACATTCTTGGGGACGAATCTGAGCAAAGCGTGGGTGACTCGCTAGTTCAATATAATTTTTAAGTACAATGTCTATGAAATTTTGTAACGCATGTATTACAAGCATTTTTGGGATTTTTTGGTAAAGATAACAGACTAATACTGAAATAAAATCATACCAAATTAATACTTGATTTCCTTTGAACAAATAAGTTCACAAGTTACATACATTATAAGCTTTCGTACTTCAGAGGAAGTCTCATGAGTAATATAATAACAAATATGAAAGAAAATGAAATTATACACATTTAAAATATATTGTTTTAACTTTGCTGTAGGTTCCATTAAACAAGTAAATATATATACTAGGAAAATAAATACATGACTCTAAAACATTTAACTGATACGTTAGTAAATTTTGTTAAACTGAATATAACTTTTCGTGTCTGCCTTTGATATGAAATGTAATTTCGTGTAGCCGTCAAGCCTAGTTTGTATATAATTTATCTTTGATTTGATGCCATAAGGTTTGTTAAAGTCAACTCACAACATTCAACGTCAACATTTAATATTAATATACAACACTAATATGCGTAAATATGCCTCCCTGAGTAAAAAATAATGCAAATGGTATAAAGGCATACCTTTATAAGTTTATACTATTTGCTGTAGAAACCATCTATGGAGTCAAAGCGCACACTTATTAAAATAAAAACCAATTATAAAAATACTAAAAAGTAAAAAATAACTGTTTGGTAGTTTTCGTTTACTCTAGATACCTAATCAAATATTTTCGAACTCGGTGTGCTTTGATTTGTATCGGCTGACACCGATTAAAGACCTAAGTATGTAACCACATCTATACAATATACATACATACATGTACTAAAACAATAACTTTGCAAAATCTGTACATTAAATATTTCTTAAAAACAATAACTGAAACTTATTGTGTACAGAACGTAGACCCTAAAACAATAGTTATTAAAAATTTTGTCTATTTGTCTGTGTGTCTGTTTTTGTGTGCGCGTTTCACGCAAAAACCGATTTTAACTGAATTTTGTGTAGAGACATCTTATTACTCAAGTCAACATTTAGGATACCTTTTACTACAGGAAAAAAAATCATTCCCACGGGAAAACACAATAACTGGTTCTCTCGAGTCGTCTAGGGACACATCAGAGCGAAGCGAGAGTAATTAGTCGCTTCTGTAATATATTAGAATATAAAGTATATTTTGATTTTAATTCATACATTTATAAATACTTTCTGATTATTATAAATAAGTATAATAGATAAATTATTTTTCTTTAGGTATTACATGCAAACTAAGATGTAATTGCTTGCTTCTAGCGAACCAGAACGAAAGTCGCAATTTTATATTTCATTCACAAAACTGTCATTGCAATGTTCATCACCCTCGAGAAACTTGCCAATTGGATTATTCTCTTAGCGCAGCTTAAGCTGTATTCCTTCTTAGCATTGGGGTCAAAAGAAGAATCCTGAATTTTATAATTCTACATAAAATAAAAGTTATAAGTGGTGTAAATTTTTTTTGTTTTTTTTTTTGTAAAATTCCATAACAGGTGCCGTGTGTAGTTTTAGTTCTTAAATGCCAATAGTACATATTAATATGTATTTTATGTATGTAAAAAAGAACTTTTCCTGACTTAGATAGCGCTAAAGAGCATTGCATACGTAGCAATTTATAAGATATGCCTTGTCTAGAGGGCCTGGAGATGCACCATGAATAGACTTTTCTAATATTATAGCTTCCTTAACAAGAATAAAATGTCATGTTATAGATATATGGAAATATGCATGCCTACTGGTTAAGCACTATATTCTACGTAGAAAAGTAATACATTCTTGAAACTGGAGTAAATAGTATCTACTATACTAAAATGATCCTAAAGGCATATAGAGAGAAGTTTAAATAAATCAAAATATTAAAATAGCAAAAAACCAACAGTTTATTAAAATAATCTGTGCAAGAGTCTGCAAATCTTAAGGTCAATATAAGAATACAATCCAACTACAATCAACTTGGCAATTTAGTCGCTTGACCGCTGGCAAATAACCTAAAGATTGGGCAGGAACCCTAAATTGAAGTGAAGTTTTCTCATTAATTTGATTACGTCGATCCCACGCCGACCCGTGTCACAAGTTACTTCATTAGTTACGCAACTTGCCGAAAGTAATCCTATCGAATTACGCTCGGTAAAATACGATTACCTAAAATTATTTCGACGCTTTCTCTAATGATTCAATTTTTATAACTTTAACTGAGCGGCTCACTCTCGCTTCGCTCGGGTTCGCCTCTAGAAAAACGAATACAAATCTAACCCACGGGAACCGTACTTTTTTCCGGGATAAAAAGTTATTAATAACCTATGTGTTATTCTAATATATGAGCAATATTATTGCAAAGTTTCATCAAAATCCGTTCAGTAGTTTTTGCGTGAAAGCTTACAAACTTTCGCGTTTGTAATATTAGTAGGATTCACTTCAGGTATTCACACAATTGAATAATTTTAATCATCTGGTGTAGTGCAAGTCTAGTGATTTTTTTGGTCGAAATAGAATGTCTAAAAGTATTTTTATTGAAAAAAGATTTCTGCAAAAGGGACTGTAATTGAACTTGAAATTTATGATTTTTCCCTCGAGTACCTAGTTTAAGTAACATGCTAAAAAGGAAAAACCTATTTGTGATTTTAGTATATTGAAATGTAGAATAATGCATAAAATTAAAATTTTTATTTTTATTTTTGAGAGTTCTAAGCTATGAGCAAGGGTAATTATGAAGAGGCGGCTCTTGTGGCGGCGGCGCGGTAAACATTTATAAACAACCTTGTTTTAAATACAAATTACATATTTTGAAACATCTTGAAAAAGAGTAAGTATGTGTACATATTATGTGAATGTTAATACGTTTTGAATCTATTGCAAAGCTTATAAAAACTTAATTAGTTTTTTTTTTAATTTAAAAGGGATCTTTTTATTTTAATTGTATAGTATTATTATAAAAGATAAAAGAAAAACATTAACTTGAAAGAAAATTGATAATGTTATTGCGATACAACATATTGTTTTTTATTTTTCATCCCTTCTGCGAGTGGGTATTCGGTCGGCCTGGCCGAGAGTCTCGTAGAGCAGCACCTTGCTCCTGCAAATCTCCTCTTCTTTAAAGCTCGACTTGCAGATCTGCATGATGCTGACCTCGTCCATAGAGTCGATGGCGTGCTGTATAAACGCCAACAGCTCGTTAGCTATGAGTTTTTCGGAAATCATAGCGGCGGTATCCGGCAGCGGCTGAGCCGTGCAGTACGCGAATAATTTTTTGTACACAGGTGTGCAGATACAGAGGCCGAATCTATAGTTTTTAGAATTTTTGTCTGTCTGTAACCGCATCACGAAAAAACCACTGAATAGATTTTGATGAAATTTTGTACAATAATAGCTGGTTATCCAGGTCAACATATAGGATACTTTTTACTGCGGGAAAATATCTCATCTCTGAGCTAAATGTTACAACGTTATAAGGACGAACCCGAGCGAGGGTGAGTCGCTAGTTTATACATACTAAATTGTTGGACCAAAAATAGTTAAATATAGCCCATTCACAACAATTTTGAATTCAACCTTAATCTGAAAAGAATTAATGTAGAGCAACTAGGAGAAGCCGGGGCAAGCCATTAGCCAATCTATATAGGAGAAGGACCGAATATGGAATACATAAACAAATTCTGAAAAAAAATCAGTAAAAAAGTTTTATTTTAATCAGTTTAATGGTTTACAATTAAATGCAGTCGTAATTACTCTTGAAAAGTAATAATGAAATCAACAAATAATAAACACTTTCCGCAATATTATTAACTAAAATAAATCAACCAAAAAATTGCTTCTCAAAAATGTGATCCTATTATGGAATACCCTATTCCATAATAGGATCACGTCTTGGTAATCAAAACAAAATAATAAAATCAACCCTGCAAGCAAAAATTACAAATAAAATCTGCATGTTCTGATCCGGACCACGCAACGTGACACCACTGTCTACAGGCAATGCACCTAATCCACTCTTCTCCCTTTTTGTCTTCACTGAAAAAAACAGAGCAATAAATGCACCCAGCGTCAGCAATTGGATTGTACGGTTGAGTAACTGCAGGCTTATCGTCACTATAATTATTAGATAAAGATGGTATTTCTATCAGAAGATGATTCAGACTTCTACACTGGTTTCTACATTCGCTTGTTTTTCTGACAGCCTCTCTCGATGCATGTGCAGCTCTCTTATAACCCATTGTTTGGGTTTTCACCGCTTCAATAGCATTTTCCATATTGGTTTTGTTTCAGGCTTTTCGGTTTTTTACTGGCGGATCCATGTTGATCATGAATATATTTGTAAAAGAGAGAAATAGTAATAAGTCACCACATTAAAAACTTACTTACGTTGAGATCCTAATATGGACTAGTATTCCATATTAGGAACTCGACGATGTTCCATATTACGAACAATATGATGGCGGGAGGAAAAAAAATATAACTATTTTTTATTATTAAATATTCATAAAATAACAATATCATTTAAAACTACATACTTCGATTAGATACTCACTAACTTATATCGAAATATTCATGTAAGAATAATAAGAGAACATATACGTAAAGCTTACGTAAATATCCAATGGATGTTTCGTCAACAGTGTCGCACACTCTTACTCGCATCTAGTGCTGCCAAAAGCCACACTCCCACTGGCCGTCGAACGCGGGTAGCGAGAGGGATACTATGACATACGTCTAGAATATTCGTGGCGCTTAGTTTTAGAAATATTATGGTGTTCCATATTAGGAACGTGTTCCATATTAGGAACGTATTCCATAATTGGTACTTTTCCTATACATATAATAAAATTCTAACTGAGTCGAATCTGTACATTAAATATTTTTTTGGAAATTCTTATTGAAATAGGAATTATTATCGATACAGAGGCCGAATGTATAGTTTTTAGAATTTTTGTGTCTGTCTGTCTGTCTGTCTGTCTGTTACCGCATCACAGAAAAAATACTAAAGGGATTTTAATGAAATTTGGTATGGTCATAGCTGGTTATCCGGCACAACATATAAAGGGAAATCACTGCCATTATTTAACAACCATACGATGCACAATGAAATTATTATATGTATGTAAGAGTTCACTAATATGTAAAACCTAAGAATTTGGTTTTCGGCCATCTGAACGCGGGCGGAGCCGCGGGTAACGCTAGTAGTATATAAGATAGGCATTAATTTAACATCTGGTATGTGTATTTAAGTGAATCTGATGTGGATTGAAAACTCAAACTCATTAGCGTAGAGGTTACTTATACTTAATTGATGTTAGCTGAATGATTGATTACGTTACCATGGTCCCGGAGCACTTGAAATTGATATCACTCTATCTGAGGCATTACCATGACAGTTATCTTCTCATCTACTGTAATCTAATAGATTTTCGCTTTAATTTAATTAGGGTATGCAATAAATGAATGCAACATTTACATTTTATCAACTTATAGAAAAGTTGTATTTTTTAAGGCTATTCGAATTGAATATATATATATTTTACTAGCAGAACCCGCGGCTTCGCTCGCGCTAAAACTACAAATAAAATTTCCAAAAAAGTAGGTTTCATACAAACTTTCATCCCCTATTTTACCCTCTTACGGGTTCAATTTTGGAAAACGCTGAATTATGTAACTCATTATTTTTGCCGTACTCAATTCTTATGAAATTTCATGCAAATATGTCCAAGGAATAAAAAGTGGCATACAAACTTTTATCCCCTACTTCACCTCCTTAGGGGTTGAAAATCCTTCCTTAGTAGATGCCTTCGTCATATGAGGAATACGTGTGCGAAATTTCAATTTTCTAGCCTTAAGGGTTTGGGCCTGTGCGTTGATACATTAGTCAATCATTGCCTTTTATATATATAGATAGATAAGTCCTCATTTTTATATAACTATAGGTAGGTGCTCATAGAGAAAGAACTTACTAGTGGATTTTAAAATATAGAAGTGACTCTTTATAAATTAAATTTGAGCTTAAAGAACCCTCTAAGAGCATATAATGCAGGGACTTGGTTGTGTACGTTTAAGAGCTTAAAGTAAAAAGCCACAGGGACTGTGTTGTTGGAGACAAGCAACTTAATTAACTCGACACAAAATAATCCAAGCATGGTTCATTGGAGGCTATTAATAAATTTTTATTTTTAATAATTCAAAACTTTAGAATAAGTTTCTAAATACTAATTAGGTAAAGTTAATTTGGCGAGTGTGTGATAAAACTGAGTAGTAAAATTTGAAAAATCGGACTACTATTAATTTGTAAGAGTTTGTATGTATAGGCTCTAGCAAAAGATAAAATAAACATATAGAAATTACTAGCGAGTAGCTATTTACTCTCGCTTCAATTTGTGCTAGATGTCTAACGGCCCAGCTTATTCCAGGTTATAGTCAATTTGTGTCAATTTCATCCAAATTCGTCCAGCCATCCCAACGTGACGGAGTTGCAAACATACACAGAAGCTCACTTTCGTATTTATAAGTAGTCGGATTTTATTTTATAAGTTAGGATGAGTATCTACGTTATGTATGTTACATATGTAGGTATATATATACATATATATACCTACTATATATATGTATGTATAAAAACTATATATATATATATATATATATATATATATATATATATATATATATATAAGTGCTGAGTATTTTTAATTTATTTTCCTAAAAATATTTGTATCAATCCAACAATTAAAAGTTGACCTGTCAAGGAAATAATTTTCAAATGATTGCTTAAACTTATATAGGTACTTCTTTAAATTAAAATAAAGTGTTGTAAAGCTGAGGCTTGTACTTTATATTCTTCTATCTTAGAGACAACAGAACACTATTTACATAATATGCAGATATTTTATTGTTACACTGCAGTTTATTTCCCGTCTATTTCAAATCTCAACCACAATAAAGAATCTCGTATATGCAATACAATCATGTATTTATTTCTTACTGTGCTTAGAAAATTATATAAATATTTAAAATTTCAAGTGATTTTAATTAATTGTAATTTTATAGACGCAAAATTGTACGCATAGTTTAATTAATTTTATTTACATAATCCTTTTTTAGATTTACTTGATGTACAAACAGACAAACAGAGAAACAGAAATTTTGAAAAAATCTGGATTTGTTCTATTTGTCTTCTTACATTCCCCTGACTCGGTTTTTATCATTTTTTTGCTATGTGCAGTCATTCGACCTCTACTGTTTTATTATAGTGTAGATATTATTATCCACTGCTAGGCACTGAGGGACGCACTCGAGCAAAGGTAGTCGCTGGTACCAAATAAAAGGACCTATTTGGAATTTTAGTCAAATGGAATAACGATAACAACTATTAATTATTACTATTAATATAATTTTAGAAAGTTAATAATCGCATTTAATACTTTTATCATAAATATATAACAAATAAACAATGCTAAGACAACATCCAAATGTCCAATATTGTTGCTCACTCCACTGTATTTTAAGCTATAAATACAAAGATAATGGTATATGCATATAGATTGAACATTGAACGTATAAGCTTAGCCAGCCGCAATAATAATAGCTATTTTCAGTCATAGCTTCAATACAGAAACGTGAATAAACCTATTCAATTGAGAATGTCGTAGTTCAATAGACGAGTGTCACTATAGTAATGTGTTGCAAAAATTGTTCAAATTCGTGTTAAATTCGCATGCAAAAAAGTTTTTGTCATTATTATAATTTGAAAATTTATGTTACACTAGTGAAACACTCTCGCTTCGCTCGGGTTCAGCCCTTCGTACGTTTTAATGATTAGTATGGAATATTTCAATTTCTCGGTTTTTCTGTACTATATAATATGCATGTATTATACATATAAATCTTCCTCTTGAATCACTCTATCTATTGCTGAAAACTGCATTAAAATCCGTTGAGTAGTTTAAAAGATCTAAGTGAACAGACAGCGGAAGCGATTTCATTTTATACTATGTAAAGATGATTTCATATTGATCGTTGATGTACAGGGAACTTTTCAAGATTAACATTGTGGAGATACTGAGCTAGAGGTTGAGGATTGTATTTCAGCATAGAACCAAACTTTTCGTTATACCTACTTCTTTTGTGGCTATCTAGCGCACAATATCCTCTTTCATGTACAACCTTCGCCCCGTAACCATCTTATTATCTTTTTAATTCAGAATCAAATAATTTTCATAATATATTTTTTGCCTAAAACCTTTTATACGTCTTACTTAATTGTAGGAGGTGGAGGCTATAGTCCATCACCCAAAAAAAAATACAGCTTAGAATACTTTACTTTCGTAAACTAGTTAGGTTTTTTTTATGGGACTAAGGGGGCAAACGGGCAGGAGGCTCACCTGAAGAAGTGATCACCGCCACCCATGGACATCTGCAACACTGCAGGGCTTGCAGATGCGCTGCCGGCCTTTAAGGAATGAATACGCTCTCTTCTTGAAGGTAGCCAGGTCGTAGCGGTTCGGAAAGACCGCCGGCGATAGCTGGTTCCACAGAGTGGTTGTGCGGGGCAGAAAATGCCTTTGGTTAGTTAAATACGTAGGTTTTCTCATGATATTACACATATGTGATAGTCACGGTGAAAATTAATTGCATGTTGAACTCTCAGCGATTTGAGATCTGAAGATCTTGAAGTTCACCCACTTAACTTAGTTTTTCGCTGTACCATTATATATGAAATAAAACATTTTCTAAAAATCTGTATATGTAACACGATGAACACGTACACTAATTTACAAAATTGTTAATATAATGGACGTGGTAGCATCGACAGTCGCGGCACGTTGTGCCTTCCGCCTCTAAAATCACTTCGCTGCCCGCTCCCGGTGACAGTGACGTATCGTTTTACGCTTCTTTAACATTCGTGTAATGGATTTTACTACATGTTGTACAAGCTATGCTATACTTCAGCACTTGCATGAGTTATTTCTTACTTTTGAAATTATGGTTTCTATTGCAATTAATAGTTTTAAAAATTAAATTCTTAAATGAAGTTTTATTATTGTGAATGGCAATTAAATTAATTGATTTACTTAAAAGAGAAATCTACTTATTTAATTAATTGAATTAAAAAATCGTAATGTTATTTTAAACAATATTTAAATAGTTAAAGATAAAGTATGTGTTTCGATTTTATTTGATTTCGACGTATTTCTTAATTTTGTAGTTAAGTATTTTTGTATTACTATCATATCATTTTTACATTTCCGTACATTTAAAATTATTAATTTAATATAACCTAAAAATTGCTACTTCTTTAACAATTAAAATATATCTCTTCTGGCGATAAACAACTGTGTCCAAGAAAGCAAAGTGATATAATCAGAAAATTTCAAAGATTTAAATTTGCAAGACTCACTATTCTATTCGAAGATGACAGATTAAAAGCGAAAGATCTGTTATAATTGACCTCTTAATTTGAATTAAATTTCTTATTCTTTTATGCTTTAGTAAAAAGAATTTTACTATGTATATATATATATATATATATATATATATATATATTACGACGACACGTTTGGCTCAGTTGGTAGTGTGACCCTACTTGTTCCAGCGGTCGCGGGTTCGAGTCCCGCTGGGGGCATTCATTTGTGTGATGAGCACGGATGTTTGTACTCCAGTCATGGGTGTATATATTTATAATACGTATGTATTTAAAGTTATATATATGTAGTGTATCAACTATCTGGTATCCATAACACAAGCCTCGTAGCTTACCATGGAACCAGATGGTGCTGTGTGTTAATGTCCCAACATTTATTTATATTTATAATTATTATTTATTATGTATAGCAAATTATTAATTTATTATCTTACACAGATTATTGATTTATTATTACTACTGCTCTATTCTCTTTCTCACTCGGCCATTTTTGATATCCTTCTGCTGGGCACTGGCAATTCGAGTGGGATATATGACAACGGTTTCCTGGCGATGTTTTCCTTAACCGTAAAGTAAGTGCTAATCATGTTGAAAATGATTCGTACATAAAAATATCAGAGGTGTGAGACCCGGGTTTCGAACTCACTTCACTTGGTTTTCCAACGTTGTTACCACTGAGCAGGGATGAAATAAAAAATGATGTTATAAAATATATCTTTTTACTACTTACTTAATACTCTACTACTACTTACGTTACACAAAACAACAAAAACCATAATATTTATATTTTACAAAGTTCCTTTTGTATAATAAAAAATATTTACATAAAATAAATTGACACTTTAACTGATCTTATGTTAAGTTTATATTGTCCAAGAAACACTCGATGTGGGCATCTCTTGAAAACTACTCAAGAAGAATTATTACGTTACGTACGAAGTAAAGAGCGCAGTAAGTCTCTATTATCTGCGCCGTTAGAGTCGCGTGAATGAAGGCCATGGACGTGGTGAGAATATACAAGATAACTATTTTTACCGTTCAGCTATCATTTAAGTTAGTATTATAAGTTATTGATGAAACAACTTTCTGTTTTTATATCTCAAAAAATATGTGTAAATAATATTTGTTTTTTATATATTGTACAGTAACAATCGAATCTATCTCCGAATCGATCAATCGATTCGTAATAGATTTGATTCACATTTTGAGAGGTCTAACAATGAACTTATCGTATATAATAATAAACATTTAATAAATAATTATGGCAGCCAATGAATCTTTTCTCACTTTTTAAATCTTCAATAAATTCTTGTCACGTTGAGAGTTTTTTTTATTTATGTATAATTTCTTTTGCTATCTTTATTTTATGTCTGCTTTAATATAACCAGTTATGAATTGCAGATACGATTTTTTATGATCGGTTCCATTCACTTTAATACGCGTCTTTAATGCTTGTCGTAAAATTTTATGGCAAATCTTCCTAAAGCCTTGATAGATACGCAGGTAAAGATGTATATAAACATAAGTTTATTCATATATTTATATTGCATATAGATAAAATAAATAAAGAGAAACGTGTGTTCATATTGTGGTGAGTGGCGAAAATTTTTAAAATATATGACGTGAAATATCTAATATACCGTAACATTACCGTCTTGGTTGAGTATAACATTTATCTAAGTCATAAACAAATTAAAAATATTTTATTTCAAAAGTAGAATAATATTTCAATTAAATCTGGTAAATTTAAAGACCCCATCAGAGCTGTTTCCTTTATGTGCCTTCATAGCAAGGTGAGGATGCTTAATAATAGTGAACTAAATAGAAATACTCATGATAAAAATCTATAAAACCTCATTGTATTGTGCCGATGTAAAACATAATCAACCCAAATTGTAAACAATGTTACTAGATGCTTTTGTCAAGCTACGAAATTCTAAAGATAATAAAAATAACTTCATGCATTATTTCCTCTCTCGCTTCCGTAAACACTCAATAAATTCTTCATGTTGATCCGGGGATGAACCCTTGCGACGTATGAAAATTAGGTTTCAGTACGTGGCATCTCGCCGAGAAAGACTTGTGATTCATCGTAGGCTGCGGTCACCGCTACATCTGCATCGCTCACTGCTGCGCTATAAATCACGAACTACGTCCAATTAAAGAAATGTCTGAACAAAGCTTCTAACTTATATCCACACAGTCATTTTGGATCTCACGTACATATGTGCACACTGCACATAATACTTACTAAATATAATAAATGCAAAAGTGTAATAAACAAAGTTTATTTTTTGGTTGTTTTAAGTCGCTTTGTTCTGCAGATAAGAATCCGTATTTTGACAAATCTGTTTAGATATCAAAGCCTGGAGAAAATTTATAGATTATTTAGATATTCCTTTAGGTTTATCTCAATTATACGTAAATTAATAAAAGAAGGCGAAGCCGCGGACAACGCTAGTACAGTACAAATTACACAATAACTAAAAACTAGATGTTCGATTCTCGAGTCCAATTGATCCTGCTCTAGTTCTCTATATACGTAAAGCCAATACTTCAGACGTGTGGTGTATTTAATGACAACATTTAAAATTATTTTATATAAACAGAAGTCTAGTGCAGATTTTATTACTAAAGTAAAGTTAAAGAGGAAACAAAGACAGTTTTGTGGAAATTCATCAAAAGTTTTGATTGTATTACGTATATTCCGCCTTGAGTGCTTGTTAATCTTTCGACTTTGGATTTGTTGTGCTCGTTCTTAAAACACTAACATAATATAATTAACTTATTTCTTTTTTCATTAAAATCTCTGTTATATTCGAATTTCATTCATTGTTTTGACAAATAAGGTACCAACTTTTTTCCTCTCTCAAACAAACATCTTCATTTTTCTTATGTGTTGTGTGTAATGTATAAATTATAATTTAATAGGAGTATACTTCTGTAAACATTTTTTAATTTTTGCCATTGTCATAGAAATTTGCAAGTCCCCGTGTTTATTTAGACGTATAGTTAGTATGGCAGTTATAAATTTACTGTAGAGGGCTTTGTATCAACGTATTTTAATATCACTGTTGATAGTACACGTTAAGTGTATGCCAATATTGTATCAAATTATAAATTTAATATTACTGTGTCTAAAATAACACGTACACATACAAGATGGCTTGACTGGGATCGCGGTCGGATCCTGTTTAATTAATCTGGATTTGATGAGGGATTAAGTTCGCGCGACGCGTGACGGATCGAGCCGCGTGGTCTGCTCTATACTGCGGCCGTGGTTTAAAGCAGATTTACCTTTCATTTCGTCTCCACCCAATTTGTACACACGTCCAAGAACATGTAATTACTCCCTTGATATATTATAATTGCTATAATTTTGCAATATTGTATAATGCGTGATACTTAGCAAAATTTTGTATGTATTGTTTATACTTTGAATAATAAGTAGGACAACTGTTCGATGTTTCATAATACAAATAATTAAATGACTAAATAGTTACAATAGTACAGTATGGTTAGAATTATAGATAATATTTATAGACAAATGGATTTTTGTAAAAAAAACAATATATCAGCTACTTTGAAGTTAATAACCGTATAATTTATTTCGGTCAAGATAATTTTACATAATGATAAAGATATAGAACTTAGAAGTAATATAAATGTACATGGTGTAAAAAGTAATGAAAGAATTTGTACCTTCTTTTTACCCGACTGCGGCAGAAGCAGGATTATGTTTTTCGAGAGTATGAATGTATGTATATTTGTTTAGCACGCTCTGTAGCCTAAACGGTTTGATACATTTTAGCTTGAGAGGTTAGATTCGTCATTATTGTGACAGTGACACCGGGTATATCAACATTATAAAAATTAAAATGGCTGATTTTTGGCGCCATATTGTGTTCAATTTTTTTTCCCCTAAAAACCTATCGAGTGGGGTATCAAATAAAGGGTTTTATAAATGACTAAGAAAAATATAAAGAACTTATATATTTAAATATAATTTTGAATGAGAAATGCTAAAAAACAATAAATAAAAAAGATATTTACAAAAATAAAAATCCGTTTGTTTCTTATGTTACATACATAATATGTACAATGTACATGTTTTATAAAAGCTGTATCTATGTAGGTCTCTCGACTCCGACTGCATTAAACTATGTTCTTACTTCCCTCGTCAACTTGTATTCATCTTTTTAGTTCGCTTTTTACGCAGTCGGGTTTTTAATGTTTGTAATTAAAGATCTTTTTACTTCGATTTTTACTTTCGTGTTGTGTTCTATATCCAAAGAGCGTGTCTAGAAAAGATCGCCGACTTAGCGATTAGGGCGCCTGTTGTGCCATATTTTTTTTGTTTTATGTATTTTATAATGTATGGGAAAGTGCAACGAACTGAACGCATCCGTAAAGTATTTTTGATGTGTGTCAACACTAACATGCTGCCATTTTGTTTTTCTTAGTGAATTGATTGTAATGGATTTTTAAATATTTTCGGACAAAAAAGTAAGTATTTATCTAATTTTTGTTCTATTTTTTTTGTGAATATACGCGTAAATGACTATTTTTTGCGATACACTAGTATATATGTACAACATTGATTTTCAGTGATATAGAACAGTGTAAACCAGTATTATTCCGTTAAATATTTTTTTAGATTATTCTATCAGATTGTACCTGTAGACATCGAATTATATGTATCAAGATCACACAAAGGGAATTTCGAATCGGATGATCAGTCACGTTTTGTATGTCAGAAGTGTTATATTGTTTTAGATTATAACCATCTCTAGATCTCTGCGATAGTTCTACCTTAGAATAAAGGTAAAATCACGAGTTGAACCTGTCTACAAATTAAGTGTTTTTAAAAAAAGTGATTTATTTTAATAATAATAATACCCACAAAAACAAAGACTGCTAATTGTTATGCGTTAACTACTACTAAAGCAATATTTGTATTACTTTAAGTATAATAAATAAAGAAAATGCTACAAAACCTTATTATAATGAAAAATCAGGCGAAGGTCCACAGGCATAACACCTTCTCTACATAGTATTGTACTTTAAGTTTTACTATTCGTCCATCCGTTCATTTTATTATATTGACGACACGTTTGGCTTAGTTTGCAGTGAGTAGTGACCCTACTTATTGTGCCAGCGGTCGCAGGTTCGAGTCCCGCTGAGGACATTCATTTATGTGATGAGCACGAGTGCTTGTACTCCAGTCATGGGTTTAGTATTTATAATATGTATGTATTTAAAATTATATATTTGTAGTGTATCAACTATCTGGTATCCATAACTCAAGCCTGGTACCATGTAACTAGATGGTGCTGTGTGTTAATGTCCCAACATACTTATTGGTTTATTTATAGAATATAATCAGCAACAATCTCTCTATCGCTTAAGGAAATTGTAATAGGAATGTAGATACTTTTAATCAACTAAAAGAATAAAAGGTGCAATATCTATATAATTTATTTGTATGTTGAGTAGTACATTGACAAATAGATGTTGTATTTAGATACCGAATGTTATATAATAAATAATACTACCCGGGTAAGAGTGACTGCCATTAGTCTTCTAGGTTAGGTTAGGTACTTATGCGGTCGCTTACAGCGATAACTCACTGGATTTAATACTATCTACACTTTACAGTAATTTATCACAAAATAATAAATTGTTGTATGTCTATTTAAAATTGACAATATATTATGTAGGACTATGTTATTATCATTCAAATGTTAGTAGATACATATTTAAAAAAAAGAAAAAAAATCGTTTTCATAAATCAGTTTTATAAAATAAGCACTGTGTCATTTTAATTAAAACTATCTTTTTTATTTTTTTTCGCGGTTATTTTGATTTTTGGTCCCGACATTTCGAATGCTTTACAGCAATCATGGCATATGAACAGATTGTTGGTTGGTGATCTTGAGCGAATTGTAGGGTCATTAGTTCATTTATTGCTTTTACTAAGCATACAAAGACAACGGAAAATATAGTTAACCTCAGGCCTGATTCCCAACTATATTAAACATCATTCTTATGAGCTTGAAATATACCGCGATTTAGTCCTAACTTGCTATTGGTAGAAAAACTGACTCGATAACAAGAAGCTTTTTAGTGTTACAGCTAGAATTAAGAACTTTCACTGCCATAATTGGTTTCTATGCGTCTAATTCTTATCATTTACTTAATATGAAATATTTACAAGAGTACCTTTTGTCTACAGCGTCATGGCTATTCTATTAAGACCGCTACTTATGTACAATATCTACTACATTATTGAATTGAATTCCTGCTCCGTCTCTGTAAAAAAGATTTACAGAGACGGAATAGGACGATTTACATAACCGATTAGAATGAAAAAATGTTGTTATTAATAATCTAAACCGTTCATCTAACCTACTGTATTCATATCTTTTTAATTAAACAATCAGATGAGCAGATAAAAATTATGTTAAGAAAATAATTAATCAAAATTAAGAACAATAGCAATATAAGTATACTTAAAAAATCTTTAACATATATAATTGTAATGAATATAATGAATATAATGTTTCTTAGGGGGTCGTTATCAAAAGTAAATAATAAATAAGCATAAAAGACAAAATATGTTCAAAGAAAAAATCTTTTTTTGCTCCAGCACCCTTCGCGTGCATACAGGATAACCACCAGAGTTTCAATCACAATTGGATCAATAGTTTAAGAGCCCATAGAGTACAAACATACGAACAAATAGATAGATAAATATAAGATAAGAAGTAATACAAAAAAATATAGTAGACCGAGTTGTATGCAGTTATGTAAGAGTAATAGAAATTAGGTTATATTACTCTTACATAACTACATACAACTCGGCCATTATTATGTATACGATACATTAAGTATGTTTATTGTTAATTGATATATTTAGTTGACGGCTCTGACTGGAGACGGGCTCCACCACGGATTTAGGTACGCTTCAAAAGATCTTATGAACGTGTCGTAGAATAACTCAGCGCAGTATTACGGAGAACTTTGCTCGCTCGCACTATACAGTACTTTGAGTTAATTGTACAATGCTTCTATGTAGTTAAGCTTTAAAATTTGTTTTTGTTATATTTACCTACTATTAAATTTATATATATGTAAGCTGTTTTTGATAAAGTATTATATTATTTTAGGGTATTAAAAGTATTAAAAATATTAAAGTGTAAACTAAAAATATTAAAAGGGCTAACTTTTTTAGTACATATATTTCTTAGGTAATACCACAGATCATATTATAATACTATACTAGTAGTAATACTTTCTTAGATTTACTCGAATATAACATATTTAAATAAACCTATCTGTTCAGATATTGTCGCGGTTTTATTTAATAACTAGCATTGCCCGCGGCTCCGCCCGCGTTCAGATGACCAGAAACCAAATTCTCAAGTTTTACATATTAGTATACTCTTACATTGCAGTTTTTGTATTTTTTCTCAGAAATGAGATATTTTCCCGCGGTAAAAAGTATCCTATATGTTGACTCGGATAACCAGCTACCTTCATACCGAATTTCATCAAAATCCCTCCAGTAGTTTTTCCGTGATACGGTAACAGACAGACAGACAGACAGACAGACCAAAATTGTAAAAACTATAGATTCGGCCTCAGTATCGATAATAATGTCTATTGCAATAAGATTTCAAAAAAATATTTAATGTACAGATTCGACTTAGTTACAATTTTATTATATGTATAAATTTGGTTTCCGACGATCCGAATTCTTTACAACAAATATGGTCCCATGACCAAAAACAGGAGACTTCAATAAAAGTTTTAACCTCTAATAGGTATGGAAGATAATGAGGAAGAAACATCACATAGCATTCACGGAAATGAGACCAATTAAAGCAACGATATAGTACACGTTTAATAATTACTACGGGAATATTACTTCATTTTTGTTAAACATAAATAGTATTTTAAACAAGGTAATCATGATAATCGTAAAGGGTCCTTTATATGTACATATATCAACGAAACAAAATTAACGTCCTTTATAAAAAAAAAAAAAATTCATCCCTTAATCTGTAGTTATTTATATTATGACTGTGGGCTTGAAATTATTTTCCCTCAGCAATATCGAGAACTTTGATCATTCGCTATACTGAGCTCCGAGTTAATAGGACAATAGCTCTCGTTAAGCTCTAGAGCCAGCAACTTTTATTTATTACACGGCCAAGCATTTAAACTGTATACAAGTTCGATTTTGTTGACGCCATCGGTTGATTACGGTGCTATACGTTAGCTCATATTCGGTATAGTTCGAGAGCAGGCGAGGCCCAATTTTCTGAACGTGGCACGGAATAACAGAGCACTGTAATGTCTTGAACTTTACTCGCGTTCTATCCTCGACGGGGAATTTTATGTAAATTATTACAATACTACCTAAGCCAACGAAGCTTAAACTACGAGTGAATTTAATTCTAACGTCTTATGATTTCTCTTACGTTGATGTACTTCCTGTTGGAAGTTAAGAATATTAGGTATATATTTTATTTAAGTATTTCTTATATACTAATGAAGCTTGAAAATTGATAAAAAACATACTCTTTATAAAAATATTAAGTTAGACGCTAGTTTTGTGTATGTGTATTCAGCCCTTTTTAACGTCCCACTGCTGGGCACAGGCCTCCCTTCAATACGAGGGGGATCAGGCCATAGTCCACCAGGCTAGCCAAATGCGAGTTGACGGACTTCACATGTCATTCGAAAACTTGCTAGGTTTTCTCATACATGCAGGTTTTTTCACGGTGTTTTTTCTTAACCGTAAGACAAGTGGTAATCATGTTGAAAATAATTCGCACATGAAAATATCATAGGTGTGAGACCCGGGATTTGAACCCGCTTCACTCCGTTACCCAAGCGAGCGCGTTACCACTGGGCTACCACTGCCTCCACACCAGTTTTGTACCGACTACAAAATAATATAAAAACAACATGAGTTGAATAATTACTAATATTTATATGATTGCTGTAAAATTTATCTCTGCATAAAGCCTATAACATGCATCTAGTTATTTCAGTTGTAGCTGGTAATACAAAATGTTTATCGAAAAGTTTCTATAAACCTGTGATACATCCTGAGCGCCACAAAAAACCTACATTACCAACTCAAGCGCTAAATAATAGAGCCGGGCGTGAAATTGCACAGTTCATCCGATTTTATATCTTAAAGTCTTTTAACGTAAACTTTCATCTTGCTAATCTATATTATATTCTCAGTTGGCTCGTTTACGCTTGCATCAAATTTAATTAATAGCTGGTTAGTGGGATCCTAAGCCGCAATATTAAATTTCATCATTTTAGCATTAACATCACCAGCCTTCAGTCGACAGCTTATACGTACATTTGAAAGGATCGATGCCTTGCCCATTCGATAACTGTAGTAATACGTGTTTTGGGGTTTATTTTCCTTTCATATAGCAATAGGGCAATAGATACACGTTGTTTACACATAAATAGTTTACGAGCTGGAAAGTGATATGGGTTTATCCTGTTATTAGTTATATGAGGACGATAAATAATATTATAAATGCCTAATTTCCTCATCTGTTATAAAGCAAGGATGGAAATATTATTTTATACTCCACTTAACGTTTTATCTATATAATAATACAAAAGAATTAAAAAAAACCATACAGAATCTTCTAGAATACGTGATACCATAAAGTGATTTTACAGCAGACTCGTGAAATACGGTTGTTAATTAACATATTTTTATTCATTTTTCATGTATTTTCTCTCTTCAGAAGTTTGCTTTTACAGTATACGTAAAAGCAAGCTTAAATATCTTCTTTTTGTTATTTTGTACGTCGCCGATATAGCGATAGTGCAATAGCGCCCGAGCCTTGAACGGGTGATGCGCTATCTGTTACTATTTAAGATGTTACCTTTTTTTATTTTCAGGTATATAGAGTGTACGTCCGAGTATCACAGTCATTTATTCCAGTACTAGTATTGCCCGAGGCTCCGCCCGCGTTCAGATGACAAAAAACCAAATTCTTAGGTTTTACATATTAGTATTATCTTGCAATGCAGTTTTTGTATTTTTTCTCAGAAATGAGATATTTTCCCGCGGTAAAAAGTATCCTATATGTTGACCCGGATAACCAGCTATCATCATACTAAATTTCATCAAAATCTGTCCAGTGGTTTTCTCGTGATGCGGTAACAGACAGACAGACAGACAGACAGACAGACAGACAAAAATTCTAAAAACTATATATTCGGACTCTGTATCGATAATAATGTCTATTTCAATTAGATTTTCCAAAAAATATTTAATGTACAGATTCGACTTAGTTTCAATTTTATTATATGTATAGATTATTGGAGATGTACCTTTCAATAACTATATGCATTTTATGTTAATTGAACGATGAAACACTGCCAACTGAAGGACAAAGCAAAACTCTCAGTCGCGTTTTTATTTATTCAATTCTAGCAGAACACGCGGTTTCGCTCGCGCTAATACTACAAAAAAATCTCTAAGAAGGTTGTTTCATACAAACTTTGATCCCTTTATTACCCCCTTATAGGATTTCGAAAAGTGCTAAAACACGTATTTATTTAATTTTATTGAAGAACATTAATACCGAGTTTCGAGTAATTCTGGTCATAAATATTTTTTAAGATTATAGATATATTTTCAGATTGTATTATTACGTGTTTTCCCGTGGGAATTAGATAATTTACTGTGGTAAAAAGTAGCCTATGCCACTCTCCAGCTCTCCAACTATTTCCACACAAAAAATCACGCCAATCCGTCTCTCCCTTTTGACGTGAAAGAAGGACAAACAAGCAAACACACTTTCACATTTATAATATTAAGTATGGATGTACTTGTTGAGTTTGACACTTTCTGATTTAACAAACAGGAGCTATTTGGCTCTTCATATATGTAGATTTTGATGTGTTTGGTTTAACTCGTAGCTTACATACTCAGTTGTTTTTAAGATGTTCCTAACATAGATGGGGATATTTTCAGTTACATAATATTAAAACGACTACTATGAAATAAAAAATACTTCTGCTGCCGATAAAATTAAACCGTGTTTACTTAAGGGTTTAAAGTTTAGAACATGTTATATTTATTTTAATATGCCAACAACATTATTATCCAGTTTATAATACACTAGCGACTCACCCTCGCTTCGCTCGGGTTCGTTCTTAGCTTGCTTCCCGATATAAATTTTCATCCCCATTTTCACCCCCTTAAGGGATGATTTCCGGGATAAAAAGTGTCTTATGTCCTTCTCAGGGTTTCAAACTATCTTCTTACCAAATTTCATCTAAATCGGTTCAGTAGATCCAGAGATTACCCACTACAACGTCACAAACTCACTTTCTCACAAACTTTACCTCTTTATAATATTAGTATAGATAGTATAGATATAGTTTAATATTATAATTATGCTGAAGCTAATTAAAACGACAAATGCCTTTAAGTGTAAACGTAGGTACTAATTTATCTTAGCATGGTCTTAATTATTACATAATAGCGTGGGTACTATTTAAGACTTACTATAAACTCTATACATATAAAGCTTTATATATCTAAGCACCAAAGCTCACAGAAGATAGGAAAGACGTTGATCTCGGCAAATTAAACTAATGTCCATACAAAGTCTTCTAATATTACGAGTATATCCAACTAATTTATGACATGATTAAGAGGAGAGTTATTCCTACAAGAATATGAAGATATTTCACTACATATTATAAAATAGTCCCCGCCGCGTATGTCTGTCTGTCTGAACGCGATGAACTCAAAAACTACCAAACGGATTTTTATATAGTTTTCAAGAAATGGAGTGATCCATGAGGAAGGTTTATAAGCATGTTAATGTTTCATAGGCATAAAGGTACATATATCTAATTTATAATATCTAATTATTTTTCGTAAGAAAAATAGGACATCCTATAGGTATGTAATAAGTAAGCAAATACTACTTTAAATATTTTAACAAGTTACTGACTTATATTTTCTGTAACCTTAATATCTATGTACATTAAAAATATAATCTTATAAGCGACGTTCCAAATTACCAAGGGGTTAGATTTGTAAAAATACTTGTTTAATTTTTTACAATTGTCTCAGAAAAGTTTCTGCAGGTGACAAGATAAAGGCAGTTATTCTTTTACATTTAAAATTCTTAACTTTTGAATTAAATTGGAATAATTTCTCATTTTAAAATTTTATGCCAACGAATTTCATCTTATAGCTGGCAAGAAAAAAGAAACTTTTAGGATTCGAATTTTGAATGATTGAAAAGTTATAAAGTAGAAGAAGCGTAGGATTTATAATAAATGGAAGGACTGCTCAGTGAGATTTCAGCTCTTAAGAAAACAACATATTAGTTTTATGTTTTAAATTTGTTTTGTTTTTGTGGGAAAAACACGAAACTTCAGGTATAGTTTATTAATCACGCTATATAAACAACTCATTACTATATACCTTTGAGTAAGTTTAATTGATCGTAAATATCTTGAATAATATATAAAAAATAAAAATATAACTTACTTGAAGTATCTTAAATAAAAATATATTTCAATTTTGCAAGTTTCTTAATAACATTGTAAGGCAGGGAATTTATATATTGTACATTCGGGTGCGCGCCATCATTTAGTGTACTTAGAAAGGTGTTAAAGCACACCTTCCTTAAGTTGCGCCGATAACCGCGTTAGGGCAAATTTAAAGCTTAAATATATTTTTTATTTTATAATGTAGGTATATCTAATATATGAAATTTCTGAATCTGTGTGTGCTAGATGCTAGAGTCAATCAAAACAGAGCCTTAAACGGTTGTCATGACTACGAAGTTTACGAAAATTGCACAATTATATGCTTAAAGTTTTTAATACTTAATCGATTTAGAATGTTACATTTTTCATAATTGTATTTGAAAAACCTATAGTATTTCGATTTTGATAAAATATTTCTTTTTTAGACATAAATATTTTTGTAAAATTATCAAAATGAGTGACAAATAATTCAACTATTTTTTAAAGATTTATACGAGTACATATATGTAAACTATTAGAAAGAGAAAAAAAACAATACTGATAACTACCGTTATATATTTTTATGTGCAATCAAAAGCGCATTTTTCAGTAAGATAAACCTATTACAAGTTGTGAATGGAAAGTTTATATACTGTATTTCGGATATGTACTCGGATAATATCTTTGATAGACATGTATTTTCTGTAGAATTTCCTATTTACTCGAAACACTCAATTGATCCGCTTACACCACGATCGAAGCTTAAGAGCTCTCGACGAGCTATAAGAGTGTTTGCCGCTTTCGCTGTGCCTCAGAATTTTGTTTCATATGTCAAGATAGCAAAGAGTATAGTTGTTAAATTAAGTAAATTGACGTGAGAAAGGCAGTCAAGTTAACACTTGGAAAATATTTAGTTTAAAATTCGCCTTAAATAGTTAATTATATAAACAATAACATGTTAAATTTAACATATGAAGTTAAAGTGACTAGATTAAAGAATTAAGATTTGTTTTTTGTGACAACTTTTTCGATACATTAAGATACAAAAATAAAAAAATATACAGCCGAATTGAAAACTCTTTCTTTTCGAAGTCGGTTGAAAATAAACATGAATATTTAAATAAATTTTCAGTTATTTTGATTGAATTAATTGAATTCTGAAGTTATTCTTCAACCCATTAATAATTGATTGTAAGAATAAATTTTAAACCATAATTGATGTTATTTAATTTGACTCACATGTTGCACAATTTAAATTCTTAATCTTTATTTCGAAGATTCATTTCAGTTTTTTTAATAATAAATCAATTTTTTGTCGACGAATTTTCGAAAACAGCTTTGCTTCTGGCATCAATATCGAATGGATACGACTGTTGATATCTAATAATTCAGCACTCCACTGTAGACATTTGAATTGCCAATAGCGGCGATTGTACGGACGCGGCTGTGGCATATTAAAGTTGCTCGTTCGGCAGGGCGCAGCTCTACGTCTATTCAATTAAATTTTTTTCGTTAAAACCCTACCCTGATGCTGTTAACTGATGTCAACATAATTTAGCTTCTTATATGTTACATACATAATTATAATTAATTTCCCATTAATGATTTCGTTTCTAAAATTTTACCAAAGAATATAAAATGTCAAGGTTTATTTATATCTTGTTCAGAAAATGTTGTGTACAGATTTTGCCGACCGTTTTAATTACTTTTGAGATATAATATGTATAAATAAAAATATTATAAATGTGAAAGTTTGTTTGTGAGTATGGATGTTTGTTACTCTTTAACGCCAGAATGGCTAAACGGATCTGGATGAAATATGAAAGATTGATTTTTATCCCGATATAAACGTTTCTCAAGGGATAGATTTGGTCTTGTTTTCCTAGTTAATAATAAAAACTTTTTTAGTAGTTTCATGTTCAGTGGTTGGATCTTGCCGATTTGCACTTACATGAAACGATGAAACAAACATACATACTTCTCTTTGCTTTTGCTCGGGTGATACGTACTGACTACTGAGTCGCGTCTCCAAAGGAACTCTACGCCTCACTTTTCGCAGCATTTTTTCCTACGTCGCCTCAGGCGTCGGGGAGACGCCCTAGTCCATATCCTCGTAGGGACACTCGTCGCAATTGGAGCCCTTCTAAAATTGAAAGGACAACTTTATGAGATACTTGTGTTTTCGAACTTTTAATACTGACACTACATCTAATTATATTCCGTCTTACCTTTTTACTGAACCATCAATATTATCATAAGCTTAAGAGTATTGTAAAACAAATCGCCATCTGGATGTGTTTGTTTTAAATTATATGATATTTTTTAATACTATTAATGCAATTATTTTAAAATAATCAATAAATATTTAAGCGGCATTCAGGAGACACCACTTATAACTATTATTTATTTTTTTCCATACCTCTGAATAAATAGAGCAAATTCATTATTTATTCTACTTTTTGTAGTGATAATATTCGCTTTATCTTAATTACTTTACATAAACGGGCAGAGGAAGCGCTTAAGAGTTAATAGTTAATTTTTTTTCTGTTATTAGTTTCTTTAGTTATTGGCTGAAGTTTTCGAGGACTTAACTTGCAACTATACACTAATGTAGAAAATTAATGAAATATATAAAACGATAGATTTCAATATGCTAAAAACAAAATGATATGTTTTGATTTAGGTGCAGCTCATACAATAATATTATGTTCTGAGATCATAAAAAAACACTGAATGAAGTTGAAAACTAATCTAATGATACTTCGATTTAATAAAAACTATGAGGTGAATATGTAACAAAATATGAGTATTGGCGCTTTTTCCTATTTTTTGTTAAAAAAATCACAAAATCGTAATAGTCAAAATAGTTTGTGCTTTAATATTTTTTTATATTTTAATATTATTCATTTTATGTCTTAGTGACGCTTCGCTCGGGTGTGTGTGACTCTATGTCTCTATCCAGTTAACAAAAACCTATATACTACAACAGGTAACAGTAGGTATATCCGAGTGTTAAATTTCATCCAAATCTGTCAAATTGTTTTACGTTGAAGGAGTAACGACTAACGAATATACACACACACACACACATGTGTACATACTTTCACATAGTGGATCGATTATTGTCACATTAATGTATTGGGACGGGATTTGCTCAGATCGATCGATCTGTATCAGCAGCTATACATGCGCGGCATAAAATAATAAGAATATAATAAAAACAAATTTACATTTCGTGGAAATATAGTTTACTTATTTAATTATTATCTATCGAGGAAAAGAGAAGGATTTAATATTCTAAAGATGTTTCTAGAGAACAAACTACAACTACACTTTTAGTTTTAAAAGTGTTTAAAAACTAAACTACTAAAGCTTTCGTTATTTTTGTATTATTTGGTTACTATTGTTGAATTGAACGTTTCTTAGGTTGATATAATGAGTTTTCTCTTCATATATTTTTAATTTGACGCTCTCAAAGTGAAATTGCCACTTAGGTGTATGTATATTGTGAAACAATGAAACACTTTTCCTGATATAATCGTTATATTGACAGTAATTAATAAAATTTATATACACAACAGAAAATCATACGTCCCTTCCAAACGTCAATTAATATGTCTTCGTCGTCATACTTTTCCTGCCTGCCTGGCACCTGCGTAGACGAACACCACAGAGGTTGTATGAAGGCGTACTTGATGTCTTGAAATAAACTAGCGGCGCGTAACAATATTATTACTGATACGTTATTCTTAAACTAATAAATTCCTACAATGGTAGATAAAATTATATATGACTAGCGACTACTCTTGCTTCGCTCGGGTTCGTCCCTAGGTACGTTTTAACGGTTAATATACTCGTAGATGTCTTATTAATAAGATATTTTCCCGCAGTAAAATCCTTTATGTTGTCTCCGATAACCACCTATCTAACCAAATTTCATTAAAATCTATCCAGTGGTTTTCTCGTAATGCGTTTCCAGACAGACAGACAGACGGACGGTCAGACAAAAATTCTAAAAAGAAAAGATTCAGCCTCTGTATCGATAATAATGACTATTTCAAAAAATGATCCAAAATATATTTTATGTAACATATTCGACTCAGAATTTTATTATATGTATAGAATATAGATACTAAATAGTAACAGTCTTTATTGTATTACTTTGTTGGAATAACGTGAAGCAATTAAATGTGTATCTTGCGCGCATCGTGGACAAATCCGTATCTGTCACGTGGCAAAGATCCGGGGATAGCGAAGACGTTGCCCGCAGCAATCTCTGACCGCACTAAGACAATCAATCATTCAGCCAACATCAATTAACTGAAACCCACAAATCTCACTTTGTTAAGCTTACGTAGATACCGTTTATAAATATATGTAGGTTCTAGTTTCTAGACACAGCTTTCCATTTACTATAATCACAATATGTATGTATGAGGCAGTGGTAGCCCAGTGGTAACTCGCGCTTGGGAAACCGAGTGAAGCGGGTTCAAATCCCGGGTCTCGCACCTCTCGCACCTTTCATGTGCGAATCATTTCTAATATGATTACCACTTGTCTTACGGTGAAGGAAAACATCGTGAGGAAACCTGTATGTCTGAGAAAACCTAGCAAGTTATCTAAAGACATGTGAAATCCGCCAACCCGCACTTGGTCAGCGTGGTGGACTATGGTCTGATTCCCCTCGTATTGAAGGGAGGCCCGTGCCTAGCAGTGGGACGATAAAAAGGGCTTAATACAATACAACATGTATCAAATATAAATGATGATAAGCTTTGACTCTTTTTGGTTATTTGTAAGTTACTAATAGTTGTACAAACTCTAAAGTTAAATGTCAAACTCATTTTATAAATTAACTACTTAACAAATTAACATTAAGCAAGATTTTAAAATTATATTGTTTATGTTTAAATAATGATTTTATAACAATTACACCTAAAACACATATATTATGTAATATACCATTGTAAAAATATGTATAAAATCAGCCTATTTAAAAGTAATAAAATATGTAGATGAGTGTATCTTTTGGTAAAATATAACATACTCGTAAGTGTCCAACAGATTTTAAAATGGAACTATTATTAAGTCATATAAACGTGTAAAATGCAAAATAGTGTTCTGTAAACAAGATTTCGGCGGTAAATATAAACGTTGGGCTGTTGGTGGCATCTCTCGACATAAATATTCGGTATATATTATGGCGCTATAGCCCGCAGCTCGGCGACACAAAAACACCTCTGGAACTGAACATTGATTTTAAATTCTAATTTTATGATACTTTGTTTGCATATCACAAGCGCAATATATTTTGAAGATATTTAATGTGAGGTAACCGTTATAGTTGTCCCGAGTGAGTACTGCACATACAAGTTAGTTGTTATATACATATGTTTACTTGATTAAAGATATGCAACATCAATATAAACAACTAAATAGCAATTGTTTTAATATGTTTTAATCTATACAGATAAATAAAATTGAAGTGTCTGTTTGTCATGTCAAAATAACAGCTTTTTACTAAATGCATATGAAATTATATATGACAGTATATATATTCGTCTATCTATCTGTTTGTTCCAGATAATCTCTGAAACGGCTGGACTGAATTTGACAGGACTTTCACTGGAAGATACCTGATGATATAGGGAGTAACATAGGCTACTTTTATTTTAGAAAAAGAATTAGGGTTCCGCTCAAAGAAATGATAACCTACCTAGAGACGAACCCGAGCGATGCGAGGGTGAGTCGCTAGTATATAATAAATAGTAGCAATATAGTTTCTATATTTTTTATTTATACTATCGGCTTGAAACTTTTTAAGTTTGTGTGATCTGGACAATCGTGACAATTCAATAATTTGACACTATTAAGTTGATTTAAAGATATAGCCAGCAAGGTCGAAAGTGGTACTAGTTAAATTTTCGAATTTAAGCTCATTTGATTTATTTTGACCGGTCTTTTTTAATACAGTCCTCCAAGAGCAGTTTTTTTTGTTTTGAAAACTGCTATTTACTATTTTAGTATCATTTATCTCTTTTCAGTTAATCTCAGGATAGGTTGAGTCATTTTTATTCTACTAAATATTGACGAACTGACATTTAAAAATATTTTTTTTTTCACTTTTACGTAAGTAAAATGGACATTTATTTTTTACTGCGGTACCTCTTCTTTTCTGCAAACGTGCGATAAACAAAAAATGAATTAAATTGTAAGTTTATTTTAAGTATTACTTTATTTTCTAATAATAATTCTTCAACGGTAAACAGTGTTAACACAAAATCATATATATAAAAAATCTCTAGTCATAATTTATGAATGCTGCTAATAAGCAACAGTATTAATTATTATGATCAATATTTACAATATTTAGAAAATATGAGCGTGTGACCATTATCACAAATTAATTATAACGCTTTCCTAAAATACAATAAACCATAATAACAAAGCCGTATTGGCAGGCACCACAAAGTCCGGTCAAGCCTCACTTAATTGGTCTCTATAGATGATTCCGCTTTAAAGCAATATGATATAAATCTGTCTGTGAATCATGTCATTATTTAATTGATTGTTAGCATTTTATTATTAAACAAGTATATTTGAAATGAATCCTGACTGACTCATTCATTAAGACCTACATTTACCCGAGAGAAAGTTTTTTGGAATTCAAATATTGAGACCGTGATAAAGGGTACCTACCTAAGTGGATACTAATAAATTGTATCGGAAAAAAATGGATTTTGTTCTTTGATATCTATACCTATAATAAAATTGTAACTAAGCCGAATCTGTACATTAAATATTTTTTGGAAAATCTTATTGAAATAGACCAATAGACATTATTATCGATACAGAGGCCGAATCTATAGTTTTAAGAATTTTTGTCTGTCTGTTACCGCATCACCGAAAAACCACAGGAGGGATTTTGATGAAATTTGGTATGGTGTAGCTGGTTATCCGGGTCAACATATAGGATACTTTTTAATAATCTGTAAAACCTAAGAATTTGGTTTTTGGTCATCTGAACGCGGGCCGAGCCGCGGGCAATGCTAGTAAACAATAAAAATATAAGTATTTACCAAATAAAAAATTAACATACTCGCAGAAAGGTATTGTTTTTAGTCAATATCATCTTTATATGGTATTGGATTGAATAAAAACTTTTTAACAAAAAAATAAAAACCGACTTCAAACAAAAGCACTAAAAAGTGAAAAATAACTGATTGGTAGTTTTCATTTACTATACATACCTAATCAAATATTTTCGAAGTCGGTGTGCTTTGCTTTATATCGGCTGGCACCGATTTCGAAAATATTTGATTAGGTATGTATTTAATAGGTAGGCTTTAATTACTTAGCCAAAGCACACTGACTTCGAAAATATTTGATTAGGTATGTATAGTAAATGAAAACTACCAATCAGTTATTTTTCACTTTTTAGTGCTTTTGTTTGAAGTCGGTTTTTATTTTTGTTAAAAAGTTTTTATTTTAACGTGTTAGGCTTGTCAAATCAAACAAAATAAGCCCATGGAAGTATACCCTTCAAAACAAAAATTGTCCAAATCGGTTAATAAATGACGGAGTTCTGAGGTAACAAACATAAAAAAAAAAAAAAAAAAACATACAGTCGAATTGAGAACCTCCTCCTTTTTGAAGTCGGTTGAAAAGTAGGCAATATTTTCTGTAATGTACTCTGTATTAACACAAGTACGAAGTATTAAAAATAATTAATTGAGTTTTTGTACTACTCGGCACCGGCCGGTGCAACACTGCCGATTTTCGAGACCCTTGTCTGTAAAAAGTCCGTAATATATTTAATCTTAACGGCTACAAGAAAAAGGCCATTTATTTATTTCAACGCAAAAAGACATATAAAGAACATTTCGAAAAACTATTTTCTTTTCTTAATTAACTCCCCAATATATTTGTTTATAAATCAATACTAATATTATAAATGTGAAAGTGTGTTTGTTTGTCCCTCTTTCACGTCAAAACGGAGTCACGGATTGGCTTGATTTTTTGTGTGGAGATAGTTGAACGGCTGGAGAATGACATAGGCTAATTTTTACCGCGGCAGATTATCTCAACATAGAAATACGTCAAAATACAATTGAAAAAAATATTTATGACAAGAATTACTTGAAACTTGGTATTATTGCTCTTCAATAAAATTAAATAATTACGTGTTATAGCATTTTTCGAAATTCATCCTATAAGGGGATGAAAGTTTGTATGAAACTACCTTTTTAGAGATTTTTGTAGTTTTAGCGCGAGCGAAGCCGCGGGTATTGCTAGTATTATATATAATAGTAAATATTTATAAATGAAAAAAGCTCTCCGAATTCAGCCATATGCAACGACGAACATGCCAACTCCAGTTCACTCGCAAGTGTATAAAGCGCCGTCATAATGCCGATAAGCACGTTGTGGTAAACTTTACTTTTATGAAACACATTAGAACTTTTCATTATGTGGACGGGACGTAACATTTAGATGCGCTCACAGTATATTTCTAGACTTTAGTAAACGTTCGAAAAATGAAAAAATGTTAAATTGAAAGAAAAAAATTGTAATTAAATACGTCGTCGGGACATTAACACACAGCACCATCTAGTACCATGGTAAGCTACGAGGCTTGTGTTATGGATACCAGATAGTTGATACTACATATATATATAACTTTAAATAGATACATAATATAAAAATAGACACCCTTGACTGGAGTACAAGCATTCGTCATCACACAAATGTATGCCTCCAGCGGGACTCGAACCCGCAACCGCCGGCACAGAAAGTAGGGCCACTACACACTGAGCCAAACGTGTAATTACAAAATTAAATAACGTTAGTTCTTATTATTATTTCTACATTTACTATTTATGACGTATACCAATTATTATCGATAGATATAATTAATTTTAAGAGAAAACTCAGATTCAATTTAAAGTTCCGTGCTTCATTTCACAGCGACCTAGCGACTGAATAATCTTGTTGATTGAGTTGAGCTGAAATTTCAGCACTTTTATTTATTATTACTTACTATTTTTATTTATTATGTGAACTAAAATCTTCTTAGATAAAGTGTTAAATATAATAAAATATTGTTTTGTACAAGTTTAAAATTAAGTTTCTGATGATTTCGTGCTACATTATCAGGATTTTAACTGATCAAAACTATAAAGCTGCAAATATAAAATTAATTTAAAAAATATGATATAGAAATATATTGTATACACGTAGCGAGACTCGCAGCTAGTATAAAACATCTGGCTATGTCTCCGAAGTCAGAGTGCATAATACCAAATGTTCGTTCGTCAACTTTTTCTCCTCTGTTTTAGTTCGCTTTTTACGCTGTCGGGTTTTTTTTTTAAATTTTTTTAATTAATTTTTATTTCCAAATTATATATCTATTTTTGTTACCAAATATATTTCTTTAAGTAAAGACCAGGTACAACTACTTTTTACTGCCATTTTATTTTCATTGATTGTTAATTGTGATTAATTGCGTTATAATAATTAATATTACATTTTCCTACCACATGAACTGAAGAAACGGTCTCACCCACTCCCGTTTTTTGTTCGGAATAAAGTTTCTAAGTGTCAATCTAAAGCTATAAGCTATAAGCTTCTTCACATCAAATTACATCCAGTTCAAGTTATGGTGTGATGAAAAAACATATTATGTATTCCCAAAATAACAAAATTTTACATTTAAAATATTTATGTGAATATGTGCAATATAAGGAGATTTATAGGAATTAGAATGATTATAATTTTTAGTAGAAAGTATGACACTGATATTCATATGTAGGACTAGCGACTCACACTCGCTTCGCTCGGGTTCGCCCCTTAGTGTATTTTAATTTTTTGAGCCGAACCCTAATTCTTTTACTGAAATGAAAGTTGCCTAAGTTACTCCTTGTAACATCAACTACCTGCCGTCAAAATCTGCCCCGCCGTTTCGGAGATTAGCCGGAACAAACAGACAGACAGACAAAAATTTTAAAATTGTGTTTTTCTTATAAATACTGTATATAATTCCATATGCATTTAGTACAAAGCTGTTATTTTGACATTACAAACAGACACTTCAATTTTATATATCTGTGTAGATTTGTAGACTACTTTTCTACTGAAAAAATATTATTTCAAACTCTTTCGTCAATTAGCCTTTCGATCACAAAAAATAGTAATATAAAATAATAATAATAATTTATTTATTACTCCCACATGTACAGCATAATCTTACATCTATGATAAACAGTATAGTTAGTCTATAGGTATAAGTGGGAGACAGGAGCTCAAACTAGGTCAGCTCTTAATATGAGTCTCCAGGCTCCTCTCAGGAAGGTATTTGTTAACACTAATAAATAGAAAGGGAAAGAAAAATTATATAAAACTAACATTAAAAAGCTTACAAACTAAAATCTAACAATTATATACATATATATTAAAAAAATAAACTAATCCTATTTTGCATAGTTTTTCATGTACGAGTAGGTATGGCATAGTTTTGCTGAACAATAATTTGTAATTTTTATCCTACAAAAAAATATATACATGGGAAAGATACTTTAACTAAACTTTGTTATTATGAGGAACCTGAGGCTTTATGATGTAAATTGGCATAATTAATGGTTGACTTAATTGTTGTATTAAAATAATTACTGCTCATTTGTTGATTAATTACACATGGCAAAACTTATCTCGGTAAAACAAATACTCTTCTGTATGAAACGACAATGCTAATTTTATAGATTAACTAGCTACTCACCCTCGCTTCGCTCGAGTTCGTCCCTAGGGTATGTAGACTTCCCTATTTGAATGGGATATTATTAAATTCTTCATTGGTTTTAATTTTTTTGTGGGATCCTAATTTTTTTTTCTAAAATAAAAGTAGCTTAACTTACTTCTTATGACATCAGCTATCTGCCAGTGAAAGCCCCGTCAAAATCGGTCAAGCCATTTCAGAGATTAGCCGGTAAAACAGACAGACAGACAAACAAAAATTCTAAAATATGTTGTTTTGGTAGGTATATGTACCGTGTTTACATCCATATGCATTCAGTAAAAAGCTGTTATTTTGACACTAAAAACAGACACTTCAATTTTATTTATCTGTATAGATTTAACAAAATTAAAACGTTAAAAAACCGACTTCCAGGTACTAAAATGTAAAAACTAACTAAACGAAGGTTTTCATTTAGAATAGATACCTAATCAGATATATTCGAAGTCGGTGCCAGCCGAATCAAAGCAAATCTAATATATTTCGATACGTAAAATATATATTTACCTATTAGATAATCATATCTTAAAATATTGTCGGCTAGCACCGACTTCGAAAATATATCATTAGGTATCTATTCTAAATGAAAAGCTCCGCTTAGTAATTTTTTACATTTTAGTGCCTGGAAGTCGTTTTTTTTTAAGTTTTTATTTTTCCATTTTTAGTGTAGACGTAATAAGCAGGTAATTTGTAAGAAGAAAGTTTTTTAATAACATATTCGATTAAACAATTTATTTAAAAATTATATTTATTGTTGATTCTTAAAAAACCGCTCGACCGATTTCGATAAAATTTATATGGAAAAAAATTCCAAATCGGTTCAGACGTCTTCGAGTGATTGGTGAACATACATAAAAAGATTCCGACCAATTGAGAACCTCCTCCTTTTTGGAAGTTGGTTAAAAATAATACTTTTCTGGTCAACTTGACTTTAAATTTTGATTCAAAAACTCGTATTTCGCCAGTCTCAAAAATTCTAATTTCCTTATGGAAATTTGTGTGGAAAATAACATTTTTCCTTTCCTAGAAATTTAGTGTTTGCTTACATCCAGTATTATTTGACGAGAAATTGTTAGGTTAAAGTTAGCATGTAAAATAATATTTTATGGTCAGATTTATTTAAATTAATATTAATTTGCATTTACACGGTTATAAATAAAAGAGAGAAGTTAGGAAATTTATACGCAGGAAAACGCAATGATTTCGCGGGGTTAATTATGTAAATGTTATTAGTATTTATATTTTTAGAGTATAAAATATAAATTGAAAATTTTATTTTGTATATGCCAAGAAAAAAGTTTCCGCATAGTAAAAATTAGTATTGTGTTTTAGTTAATTTGTTATTAAAATCATGTAAATATTGATATATTAAAATTATGTACGTGCCCAATCTTGCAAGTTATTTTTAAAATCGCAGACAACAGCAGCATATTGTTCGTGTATATAATTATGTATACAGATTACATTAATTAAAAATGGTCCGCGGAAAAAGCCGCGGTTAATTACTATCCTACCATATCTTTTCACCTTCGTTTAAAAGCTGTGATGCATTGAAACATGATGTTACGATTGCTGAAACGAGCTCTGACGGTAAATGCATATGTGCAGGCTCAATAAAAACATATTTAAATTACCCTTATAAAGCAGCACTGTATCATCTACGTTATTAAAGTCAAGCTATTCATTTAAATTGTGATTTAATGTGGAAAATATAAAACAATAAAATATAATCATTGAGTGATATTATGCAGAATGTATAGGGAAATATAATGTGATTGATATTTACCCCATGATATTACAAGAAATGGAGACTATTAAAAAATAGTCCGTGAAATTATATCATTAGTAAAATTATAGTTTTACCCTGCAACATATGTACATAATATATAGAGGTAGTATAATTTTATTGGTAAAACAAGAAATGCATTATTAGTACTAAATTAAATATGACATCAAAGGTATATCAAAGTATATCATATAAAGGTAAAGGTTCATCGGTGGTAGTTGGCAACGCCACAAACGTTACTTACGTTTTTGGCATTGCCAACCACCATTTACCTATGTAGTCAAACAAGAATATAATATTTAAAATAGGTAAATCTCGCGACAAGCTTGTATATCATATAAATTCTGTAATGTGATAAATCATTGGGTTAGGTTTAATTTAAAGTTTATTTTCTTCTTTTTAGCGCATTTAAATAATAGATTATTTAAAAAAAATTGTATTAATTTTAACGGGAAATGCATTACTTTATTAATTACGCATACTACCTGCATACAGGTCGTTATGTGGAACATGTATTCAGCCCTTTTTAACGTCCCACTGCTGGGCACGGGCCTCCCTTCAATACGTGGGGGGATCAGGCCATAGTCCACCACGCTGGCCAAGTGCGGGTATGTGGAACATACCGGGCAGTAAATTCACAGTATTGTACTACCCACTTAAACACAACGGAACCTCCTCCGTCTTAATGGGGTGTCGCAGGATCACTTACGCACTTTACTACGACACCCTGATGACTTGCCTGCTGAGGCATACCACAGCTCTCACGATTCACACTGCTATCAGAGATGCACCAGGAGCAACCCGCATGGTACACCGCCCACCGAGGCGGAACATAACGCAATGAGTTTATTGGCTTCTCGGGTCGGGCCAAGTATCGTTATTGAGATTTTTCTGTCAAGAAATTCTTAGTAAAAGCCCAGAGCTGGCTAGATGGACTCATATATCTCAGAGAACACGTAATGCTGTCAGTCCTGATCTCTCATCGGTCATGTTCCAACGGACTTTAAGGGTGACAGGATTAGAAAATGCGCTTGTGTTTGCGTGCATACTTTTGCTATGGCCTGCGCACATGGCTCAGTGAGTATGGCCGCCGTGGACAGTCGTCTTCTTCAGAATTATTAAAATACTAGTGACTTACCCTCGCTTCGCTCAGGTGCGTCCCTAGGTACATATAGCATTGCTACAATTTCATAGATCGTTTTATGGGAAATAATTCCGTAATACATTGATTGATGATGATTTGATTTCATATAACTTTTGTTGGTATGCGTGGCATATGCCAATAAAGTCCCAAGCGTCATATTTTCTGACACGTTCAACAATTATCTTCATATTTCAGCCAATTTATAAAAATCTTTAATGAGTTATACACCTCAACTTTCCTCGTGAACGACTCCGTCTATGTTGAAAACCGTATGAAAATCCGTTCGGCACTTTTTGATATTATCGCGTTCAGATAAACAGACAGATAGACGCGGCAGGGGAACTTTGTTTTAAAACATTTAGTAATAAAATAGCTCTCGCAGTTTATATAATATTATGTTGGTACTTATAGATGTGTATGTTAAAGATTGAAGCCATAGATCCGAATTACAAAACAGCTTTCAGTCGTTGCGATAGCGCTGACGTTGTTATCTCGTTTGATGAATGAATCTTTTGTTACAAATAGACCTTTGTTTTATGAATTAAATAATAATTGTCATTTAATGCTATTGCTATTAAGTAATATATATTTTAACTAGCATTGTCCGCGGCTTCGCCCGCGTTCAGATGACCAAAAAACCAAATTCTTAGGTTTTACATATAAGTATACTCTAAAATTGCAGTTTTTGTATTTTTTCTCAGAAATGAGATATTTTCCCGCGGTAAAAAGTATCCTTTATGTTGACCCAGATAACCAGCTTTCAGGATTTCAGTGGTTTTTCCGTGATGCGGTAACAGACAGACAGACAGCCAAAAATTCTAAGAACTATAGATTCGGCCTCTGTATCGATAATAATGTCTATTTCAATAAGATTTTCCAAAAAATATTTCATGTACAGATTCGGCTCAGTTTGAATTTTATTACATGTATAGATAATGCATTATAAAAATATAAGCTGCTTGTTATGTTAATTTAGCACTATTATTTAATATTTATAATAATTAATTAATTAATTAAAATAATCATCAACGTAAATTTCGCTTCTGATAACATGCCAATTAATTTGATCAAACGCAAACAGTGGCGTGGCAGCGGCGGCGCGCACAAACGTTTTGTACAATATTTTACAAATCATACGTTGTTGAATTTTATATAGGGTATAATCGAAAGATCATCCGATTCATGATTTGACTTCAAGGTATTGTCTAACAGATCTTGCTCTTGCTGTAAATGTTAATAAGATCTTTGAAATTGCAAAATAAAAAAATACAAAAGTTAAAAAAAAAATAGGAAAATAATGGGTTCTTAAAAAATATATAAAGTATATTATTAATAACTAATGATGATGAAATATGATGATGATGAATGATGAAATAAACTAATTTCAATTAGACTTATTACAAGTACTTTTGAATCGTCAATTTAATGTAAGCGTCAGTGTAGTCAGTCCGTGAGGAAGCTACCACCGACTCGGAAAGCAGTTCTGCTGAGAAGAGCCGGCAAGAAACTCAACAGTTGCTTAATATATTTTTAAAGTAAATACTCTTGATAAAATTAAATAGAAAAAAAAAACAAAAATATAAAAACACAACTGTGTTTTTATTATTTCAGTTTAGCCTAATAGTTTATTAATAAGAAACAAAATACTTTTATAAAACAAACAAAAATATATTTTAACGTTTATTAAAGCTTTCCAAAATATAAACTATATAGTAAACAAATAAATAAAATGATTACTTCCACTGAATGTTTAATTTAAAATAAAGCTTTATATCTGCTTTTTGCACATATATTTTATGTTGATAGCAGCTTCCAATGTTAAGTATTACAATTATTTATGTATGTACATTTAGTGAGCAAACAATAATTACAAGATAGGATATTCCGTGAATTTATCAGAAGTTTATTTTAATGTCATTTATATTTATATAATATAAATAATAAATAAATAGCTTAATTAATAGCAATAGATGAATAATAGGTAAATTCTACAGCTTCACTAATTTGGCGAATATTTACGTAAAATCAGTTCTGTCATCATCATCATTATCATGAAAACTGTCCGAGATTACCTTTTGAGGATTCGGATTCGGAAAAAGAAAGAAGTAAAATGAACTTTTGTTAAATGTCAGCACCATTTTTCAAGAAATTAATCTTAGCAGATGCTATTAAATTATTCCAGGAAGTAATTTACTTTCAAATAGTACTGCTTAAGAGACTCGGGGGTAAAGCTTGAAGACTTCGAGACACTTGCCTTGCATTTAACAGAATTGATGATCTACGTAGTGTATTAATTAATAGTGATAACTAGAAAAAGTATTATTTATAAATGTAATAAGTTTTTATATTTACTGCTTGTCTGTTTGTCTTTTGTTTCTCCCAGATTGTAATCTATTGTACAGTTTATATTTTCATTTTATTTTGGTGAGTTTAGTTACATCTAAAGTTAAAGGGGGTTTAAACTGGGGTCATCTTTGGTTATTACAAAGAAAATAAGAAAACTGTAGGTATATATTAAGCTGTAAATTCATCTAAAGCTTTAAAATTTATTTATTTCTATTGATTTCTAAGCCAGTATTAAGTGAAATCTGGTATAATAATTTTTAATACCACTAGCGGTAAAGAATGTAACGCAATATTTCACTAGTGCAACTGATAGAGGCCTGGCAATATGCCACGAGTCGTGACAGGAGCATGCCATTCGTATAGGGCGTTCCACCGGTCGTTGTTGGAGTTGTACAATGTTGATACACAAAGAATGCAGGCACTGTTTATATTATGTCACAGGTACTTTGGGATAGTGAAATATAAATAAATATAAAAAAATATATCTTTAAATATTGAGAAAATATAGACGTACGTATATTTCTATAGGATTTTGACTGGGCAACATAGCAGTGTAGATGATGTTCTCCCGACCGATTCCGGCCACGGCGGCCTATCTCATTGAGACTAGCCAACTGCGCAGGAGATATTATAGTGCACAAGTGTACGCGCAGACACAGGTGCACTCTCTATTTCTGTCACTCTCACATTCTGGTGGGACGACCACTCGACACGACTAGTGAGAGTTAAGGCGCAGGACCGACGGCTTTACGTGCTCTCCGAGGCACGGGGGTGAAACACCGCCAACTTCCCAACTCCGGGCTGTTACTGAGGCTTACTATACAGAAAGACTCAATAACTAAACTTGGCCCGACCCGGGACTCGAACCCAGGACCTCCGGGTGTGCAGCCGTACTTGCTAGCCACTACACCACCGAGGCAGTTAGCAAGTGTAGAGTGTTAGTTAGTGTAGACAAATGTTGGTGTATTGGAAAAATGCATGAAAGTTGAAAGTATGCATAATGTCTGCGTATTATATGGAGTTAAAAATGTTAATCAGTAAATAATAATTATTAATTAATAAAATATTAATTAAGAAAATATGAAGAGTCCGCACAAACATTTTTTTGACAAAGCTTGTATGTGCTTTTTCACTTAGACTTTTCAGTCTGTACGACAAAAGTTTGTACCAAGTCTATATCCTGTGGACGGACCATTACGCCGCGAACGACGTATAAGACTAATAGGAAGTAAAGATAGACGTTGTGTATACCTGTCTTTACAAAGTTTATTTTTAAAAATCTAAGACTACTATATTCTCAAACTAAATATATTACAAAGAAATGGAAAATGGAACAGTAGAAGGAAGTTGTTGAACAGTATAAAAACTTTTAATGTTAAGCTGAATATTTTCACGCACCTGTGCTTGTCAATAGACCTTCTATGTTCATGAATCCGAATTGTGTTGCTTAACAACAATAAGTCTTTGTTAGCGCAGTCAACTTGGCGTAATACCCAACTAGAGTGGAAAGGTAACATATCTTGATTTGTGTCGAATTTATTGTGAATGTCACAAACGCTTTAGTCACTTTTACATGCTTTTTTACATTAACACACAGCACTATCTAATTCTATGGTAAGCTACGAGGCTTGTGTTATGGATACCAGATAGTTGATACACTACACATATATAACTTTAAATACACCCATATTATAAATATAAACACCGATGACTGGAGTACAAACATTCGTGCTCATCACACAAATATATGCCTGCAGCCGGACTCGAACCCGCGACCGCTGGCACAGCCAGTAGGATCACTACAAACTGAGCCAAACTTGTCGTCAAATTGTACTTATATATTAAACTAGCATTGCCTGCGGCTCCGCCCGCTTTCAGGTGACCAAAAACCAAATTCTTAGGTTTTACATATAAGTATACTTTTACATTGCAGTTTTTGTATTTTTTCTCAGAAATGAGATATTTTCCCGCGGTAAAAAGTATCTTATATGTTGACCTGGATAACCAGCTATCATCATACCAAATTTCATCAAAATCCCTCCAGTGGTTTTCTCGTGATGCGGTAACAGATAGACAGACCGACAGAAAGACAGACAGACGGACAGACAGACAGACAGACAGACAGACAGACAGACAGACATACAGACAAAAATTCTAAAAACTATTGATTCGGCCTTTGTATTGATAATAATGTCTATTGCAATAAGATTTTCCAAAAAATACTTAATGTACAGATTCGACTAAGTTAGAATTTTATTATATGTATAGATTATATTGATTTTTTGTTACGGATTATAAATAAAATAACTCAATCACTTATATTGCTCTAAAAATGTGTCGTTAAAAGGCTTTCGAGACGAATTACAGGACTCTTGTAACATTATCTTTCGCTTAATTGGTGTCTAGATGACTGATTAAGAGGTAGGGAAGCTGCGACGTAATTGACAGCTCAATCAGAGTGGAACCCCTTGATAGATATGGACTTAGATCGTCCGAGCACAGACCAGAAGGCGTCTTTTGGTGAGGTAAATGTATTTTAATTTTCAAATCAACATAAAATCATAATTTTCCTTTTATTTCTTTTAATTGTCTCACAAAATAAAAATATACTTTATTGAAATAGACTTTTACGAGCACTTTTGGATCGTCAATTGTCTATTTTAAATTAATGTCAGTATGTTAATCCGCGCGGAGTCTACCATCAGTATACTACAAAAATATATAAATACTAGCGGCTTACCCTCGCTTCGCTCGGGTTCGCCTCTAGAAAAACACTAATAGAGATAGTTTCCACAGGAACTGTTTATTTCTCCGGGATGAAAAGTAACCTGTTGTTTGACCGGCAATATAAGGTATCAGAATGTTAAATTTTACTAAATTAGGTGCATAAGTTGTTGTGTACTAAGCTGTATAAGTTATTATAGTTTTTTAACTATCCCACGGGAACTATTTAATTTTCCGGGATAAAAAGTATCTAAGATGTTGCCCAGGGATATAAGGTACTACCATGCAAAATTTCATTCAAATCGGTCCAATAGATTTGGAGATTAGCCCGTACAAACAGACAAACAGACAGAAAAACAAAAAAAAAAATGAAAAAAATCTGGATTTGTTCTATTTGTCTTCTTACATCGCCCTGACTCGGTTTTTAGCATTTTTTTGATATGTACAGACATTCGACCTCTACTCTGATTTTGAGATTTTTAAGCAGTGTCTTAATTAAACTAAAAACTATAGTAAGTTTTTATGTTGCACAAAAAGCATTTGATTTAATTTGTGCCACGATAACTATTCGGGGAGAATTGTTACTTTAGAAGTTACGGAGTAAAGAGCGTTGTAAGTCTGCATTATCTCCCTCGTTAAACGGACGTGGTGGGAATAAACAAGCTAACTCGATTTTTACTATTGTGGTGACATTTCTATGAGTGGCTACAACTTATACGTTTAGAAAATGCTTGTGCTTAAAATACTTTTATGATATGCTTATATTTAACAAGAATAGTTCGAAAATAAAAAAAGTTAAAAAAAGTCCATCTGAATGTTACTATTTTATAACTTAGTAATAAACTTTTTTTATTTTCATTTTTATAAAGTAAATAAAATAAAAAATAAAATAAAAGAATAACCCGACTGCGAAAAAAGATGGGAACAAGCTGTTGACAAAGGAACATAGAATTATACAGTTTAGCAGCAATTCCATATTTTTGTAAGAAAAATCACAAGTAAAATTATTGTTTATGATACAATAATTCTACGGTACAAATTATGAAGGTTTTTTAAACTGAATTTAATACTACTATGAACAGTAATAACCTAAAAAACCCTTATACGACCCCTCATTATTCATTATAATATGCCCATCTGTCAAACCGTATTTACTCCGTAACTACTAGACAGTGAAGGAATTTTTAATCTCTATAATACTTTCTTAGATTTACGCGAATATTTAACATTTTAAATAAAACTATCTTTTCAGATTATTTCGCAGATTTATTTTAATATTTGGTTCGCGACGTTTTAAATCCAACAAGTATATTGCTATACAGCATTCGAAACAATCAAAATAATTCAAAAAGATAGTTTTACTCTAATCTATATATTTAAAATTTGGTAAGTATAAATGTAGAGTTAAGTAGCCAAATAACTAACTTGAACCTACTGTAAATATAAGCCTTCTAAATTTGACCGTTAATATTAGGACTTACATTAGATATTAAAAAAGTTTTATCAAGTCCATCTTATGATAAGTTCGGCACCCTTCTTCAGCGAATATGACTAACATTTGACCATTTTTAAATTTCCATAGACAAATGGTTAAAACGCAACCCTTATGATTTCGTCATGTCCGTCTGTCCGCATGTCACAGGCATTTTACTCGATGGTTCGATAGACAATTTATAAAATATAAAAGAAAGTGGTAGTGGCACTCCATACATATGCTTTTGGAGTATCTCTTGTTAGGCCTTTAAAATTTAGATAGATGTTGCTAAATGCCTTTTTTGTTCAAACTAACAGTTGTAGATCTACATATATGCTTGTAACATAGTAAATATTGTGTCCCTTGTTTCTATTTTTTAAGTATGGCCTTTTTTTTAACGTTGGGAAATGCATTTACGCACGAGGTGTGGGACTCACCGGCAAAGCCAGTACTACACACTAAAACCCAAAAAAACCTTCCTCCGTCTTAATGGGGCGTCGCAGGATCGCTTACGCATTCAACTACGACGCCCCGACGGCAGCCGGTTGCGGTCTGCCGAAGCAGACCACAACAACCACGGGGTTGCTCCAAGGTCCACTCTACTATCAGAGAAGTACCAGGAGCAACCCGCATGGTACCCTCCGAAGAGGGCCACCTCCCACCGCCCACCAAAGTGCGCCACCTCCCTGTGCGTTTCTTGGCTTCGCGCCCGGCTGTATTGCCGGGCAATACTGAGCCCCCCCACCACGACAAGGTGAACGGCACGTTGGGGGGGATTTGAAGTATGGCCTGAAAATTTTGAGATAATATACAGCTTACAAAATACTTTCAACAAAAGTTATTATGAAAGCATACATTTAGTATTTTTTTTAAATATCAGAGGATTTCTATAGTAATACTATAAAATAAAAACGTATTTATATCGTCTACAAAATGAATATTGAAGATGGGTAGTTATTTTGTTAAATTTTTAAACTAACAAATTAGTATATTAAAAATAACAAATTTCATGCTACGGAACCTTGGGTGTGCGCGTCCGACTGCACTTGTCCCATTATATTTTTACTGCTTCCATCACAAGTAAGTCAGCTGCAGATTTATTAAAGTCAGCCAAAAAAGGGAAATAGAGAAAGTGTTGGGGAAATTCATCAAAAGTTTTGATTGTATTACGTACACTCCAACTTAAGAACTTATTAATCTTTCAAGTTTAACTTTCTTTTGTACTAGTAATTTGACTGTTATTTAAAAAAAATAGAATTCTTTTAAATACATACATATGTACGTATTTTAGGATATTTTATGAATAATTGTTACCACAGAAATATTTTTAATAGGTAGGTAGGTACATGGATATAGAGTTTCGCACTCATAATATAATAGTAATATTAAACAAACAATAATAATATCAAGGACACGAAATAGTGTTTATTGGTTTGTTCTCCTTCCAAATACAATAACAGAGCAAACAATCAACACGATTATTTCTGTACATACTCGTACATGAAATGGTCTACATTTTCATAGCCTTAAAATTTCGATACATATGTATTACGTATGTATATCAAGCGATTAACATAGGGCTATTAATTTGTTATAAAAAGATAGGCATCACCCGATGTATATACCTATAATGTATATATATATATATATATATATATATATATGTATAAAATGTAATAAAATAATATTTTAAAACAAAATCCTGGCTAATGCCAAGTAATGTGACTTAACTTTATATTAAGCTTTATAAAAAATGAAGTATTAAAGTCTTTGTAAAAGATAAAATTCATCTAGCAAACTTTTCAGAAACTAGCACAATACAAAAGATATCGAAGAGAAAATTTCTAGGAAGAATTTGATGCCGATTGCATTTATACCATTTATTCTCGACACGTATATGTATAGTTCAATAAGTGTGTACATTATTATGTTACTGAATGTTGAAATAAAACGCTAGAATAGAATTAGACTTGTTATTTAGTATTACTTTTTACTTTATTTGCCTATTGCTCAGATACGATAGCGGATTATTAGGAGTGTCTAGTAGCAAGCATGTACGGCAGCAGATCCGGAGGTCCTGGGTTCGAGTCCAAGTCAAACCAAGTTTAGATACTGAGTTTTTCTCTTAAGAAATTCTGAGTAGCAGCTTGGAATTGGAAATTTAGCGGTGAATAACTTTTGTGACTGTTCTGATCCTGACTTTTAAATCTTACCGTTCGTGTTCAAGTATCGTCATCTCCATCGGAGTTGACAGTGACTTGATAGTACTTGTACACTACAATATCTTCTGGACACTTGGCTAGTCTTAGTATTATTGACCACCGTGATCAAAATCGGTTAGGAGGATGTTTATTAGGGTTCGATCCTAATTATGAAGGAATTGTCGAGACTTCCCATCTTGAAATTCAGAAGCTGCCACGAGTAAGCAGTATTGTACCACTGTGAATTTTAGAAAGAACAAACAGCTGTGGGTCCTACTATAGAAGAACATGATGTGTAGCGTACGACTATTACATCGAATGAATGTAAAATGACCTATTTCATATTTGTATGTCTCCATATAATCATATCTACTTATAATCTTCGCTTAATTAGCTGGATGAATTGGTGGATATTGAAGTATTTTGGAATTAAACGCAATATCTATCGAGAAAGTTATTTAAAATATATGAACGATGTATTTGCCTTATTTAACTAATTTATTATTGATTGTGAAATTCTATGATATAGAGGTCTGGCGAACCTCACGTGAACAAATACTTCTAATTAATAATAGTACCTGGGCGACCGAGCTTCGATCGGAGTTCTTTCTTGTTATATCGTATTTTTAGATCAAAAAGAAAACTATAAACTTGAATAAATAAATAAAAGTAAAAACTTTGTATCCGATCGGTATTGGAACCCGGACACCTGTGATTGTCAATTTTGCGCCTTCGCCGCTTGATCACGATGCTTGGGCCCGGACTTACGAAATTAGCGACTATATTTTGCGTGGAATAATACCAAAGAAAACTGCATGAAAACTGGAAAACATGCGTTTTCCCAGACATAAGACTAATCTAGATCGATTATTCACCCCCGAAAAATCCCACATTCCAAATTTCTGCGAAATCGTTAGAGCCGTTTCCGAGATCGCCCGTATATATAAATAAATATACAAGAATTGCTCGTTTGAATGCATTAGATAACACTACCAATTAGTACCTAAGACGTATGAAGTAGAGGCATATACTCTGACGTTTACGTTATAAAGTGGATCAATATTCATGCAAAAGCCAGTTTGAAGATAAAATATATAGTAAAATATTAAAACAATAAAGAAAAAAATGTTTAATTATTTATATATGTATATTACAATATTAAATCTTTATAATACTCTCAGTATTATATAACATGTAATCAGAAGGCTAGCTACTTGATAAAGGGTTATTGTGGACTAAGTATTAAATATATCCCATATTAAAAGGCATTAAATCAGCTTTATTATAATTATGCAACAAAATATCTTTGTAAAAGAACAGTAAAAGATAATACCGTCTATATATATATATATATATATATATATATATATATATATATATATATATATATATATATATATATATATATAGCGACCTATCTTTAGTAAGACAGCAGCCTAAATATGAAAATTATTATTTTATATAACAGATTATATTATATTATTTAACAGATTCAAGTATTCTACCCCGAAAAATAAGCATCCTGCTGAATGTGTCAAGTACAGAAGTATTCACTGTACCTATACTAATATTGTTACTACTGCATAAGCTACAATTTAAGGCTTAAAATTTTGTTATTATAGCTGCATGTATCTAATACCTTGATAATAAAATATTATAAAAATCTTAAATTTTAATATAGTATTTGAGTTTCATCTATCATGTTTACTTGAATTAAAAAAAATATACTTACAAATATTGGCCTAAAAAGGAATTTGGGATCAGATCAGATCGTATCACATTAAAGATCTATGAAAAATACCCCTTAACCTGCTTAAATCTCTGCAGTTAAATGTACATACGTATATGTATGTATGGAGTGCTACCTTTACTTTTTTAATTATCTTTTGTTTATACGAGACACCTACTTATCAGCTTCAGCTATATACTATTAATTGACTGAAATTATAATAACTGTCTCCCAATAGAATGTGACATACGGACAGACAAACAGACGGAAATGGCAGAAACGGAACTCATATATGTCCATTTGGCTATCTAACCCCAATAAAAAACATTGAATGACTTAAGAAGAACTTTTCAATTGATAAATAATAACAAAAACTCGTTCGACAAAATTACGTAGAGACTTAGTTAGCTATTTATTTTATATATGTATATATTTCAAAACTAGGTTTTATAAAAAATAGGTAGCAGGTAAAGTAAAAACTTTTAAATATAGTACATTAAGTAACATATTGCTGTTTCTACGTGCATTTGATAGAGGTCGCTGGCAAAATGCCACGATTTGTGACAGAATCATGCGGTGCCACACCGCATCGCGGTTCTCCATAAAAAGTGTAGGTATCGACTCATACTCGTTTATTTACATTGGAAAAAAATCAATGGGAAAAATGCTTTTGTATTTGTAACTACACATGTATTCAGCCCTTTTTAATGTCCCACTGCTGGGCACAGGCCTCCCTTCAGTACGAGGGGGATCAGGCCATAGTCCACCACGCTGGCCAAGTGCGGGTGGAGACTTCACATGTCTTTTGAAAACTTGTTGGGTTCTCTCAGACATGCAGGATTCCTCAAGATGGTTTCCTTCACCATTAAGACAAGTGGTAATCGTGTAGGAAATGATTCGCACTTGAAAAATATATCAGAGATGCGAGACCCGGGATTTGAACTCGCTTCACTCGGTTTCCCAAGCTAACTCGTTACGGTAGTCCGGCTACCACTGCCTTTGTGTAACTACAGGTGAAATACTAATGATATAGATATATAGATGACAATGAACATTATGAAACTATATCTACCTTAATGATGAAGAAGGAAGGTTGACTTTCGATGACAAAATATGATAATTCCTAATTGTCACAATATTTGCAGCCATTGAATTCTTAAGAATTTTATTTTTTTCGTGATGATGATTACAACTGTCAGCTTTGGTTGTTTCATTGATTCAATACCTACGGATTTTATTTAATGTCCTCCTGTGGCTGATTTTGGCTTTGGCGGCCAATCTCACTGAAACTAGTAATGTATGTAGACGATACTATAGTGCACAAGTATGTGCTCAGACACAAATACACTCTCTATTTCTTTCACTCTCGAATTCCAGTACGACGACAAATCGACAAGATCGGCGAGAGATTAGCGCAAGACCAACCTTTATATACCGCCATCAAACATGAAGTTATCGATATTGGTAACGCGCGCGCTTAAGCGTTAGGGGGAAAAATTGTGATTAATTAGTCTACAAATTACGATATACATAATATTTGCCTTTGCCTGTTTCATTACTCATAGTACCGAGTAACAGTGTATATGTCGACAAATTAAAATAATGTTATATTTAATTATTTTCTTTCTTATTTAAAGTATATAAATGTAGGTGTTAAAAAAAAGTTCATAATAGGTATTATATTTAAAGTATTTTTTAACATAACGTAGAGATTTATCTTTGCCTTCATATACATATTAGATATATTTGAATTATTATGATATTATAATAATTCAAAATATTCATGGAAGCAAAAACATAAATATAGGTACATTTCCTATTCATCCAATTGCGCTGAAACTTTGGTGAGTTATCGAACACCCAGGAAAGTTACCATCAATAATAGGGTGGCGGGCGACTTGTTTCGATTAATTTGAGATTTATTCGTCTGAATACGATAGATGGTACCTATCGACTAAATAGATAGGTAAAAATCTTAACCACTAGTTATGACAGTGTTACCATTTGATTACGTTATAAACAGATTATTGTTTGTTATTTGTTCATTCAACCCGACTCCGGTAAAATTAACATAAAATATTTAAATACATTGTTGTGACTAAAATAGAAACAATACTTGTACCTTTTTATATTTATATTGTGTGCAATAAAGATTAAATAAAAAAAATACATGACTCAACGGTAAACTCAACGATACTCACTTCTGTAGTAATTTACTGAATAAACGAATCCACTCTATCTATTATAACGCAGTCATATGAAGTCTCAAGTACTTACATAAGAAAGTTGAACAAATTGTGAACTAACTTAAATAAAATAGATTATTATTATATAATCGTTATATATCGTCATCGTATATTGTTTTTTATCACAATATTGTAGTTTTTCACAATAGGTTTAAAACAAATTCGGTTTTCATTCGAATTGCTTTTAAACTCCAAGGTTTCCTATTTACAATAATTTTTAATTTAATTTTTTTTTGTCAATTACAATATTAATTTGCGCTGAAGAATAAAAATAATATGATGGCTAGTACGGCACACTTAAAATATGTAGTTCTAACTTAAAAAAAAATCTCGTAGAAAATAAAATCAAGTCCATAATTTTCATAAATTCTTCTACACTTCACTAACTGATAATTAAAGATGTTAAGAAATTCAAATTCCATTATAATAAACTGAGATAAGATTAGCCTTTGGGAAAATATTTCTATTGTGTTCAAATTAAATTCTGCTCAAATGTCCCTTGGCTACTGATAAGGAGGGTCTCGTCGAATCCAATCGAGCTCTCCTGAGTATTATTATTTAGAGTTCGACGTAAAAGTCCATAATAATTTTAAACGAATTATTGTGAAAGATTGTTTTAATTACCTATTTTAAATTTATTATTATTATTATTGCCTAATACGACAATATTTTCAGTTTATATTTCCATGCCTATATATATATATATATATATATATAGGCATGGAAATACAAACTATATATATATATATATATATATATATATATATATATATATGTGTATATAATTAATTTTGAATCACTCAACGTATCTTCTTCAAAATAATTTTCGTTAAAAGTATTTTGGGAACTCTTTTATCTTACGATCTGGTACTCTGGATTCTGTTATCTGGTACAACCCTAAGTTATAAATGTAACTATTGACGTATAAAATCAGGAACAACTAGAAAGTATCTGCGGTTTTGCCTTCGTTTTTAATTCTATTTAGTCTATGACAATAAAACGTCATGTTTAGTGGTCGTATTCCTTCATATAAAAGGGAGCAAAAAGAGGTGCTTAAATTATGTCAAATTAGCCGAATAAATTTAAGCTTTTTTAAAATTTAGAACGTAAACTGAATAGCAAAAAAAAAAAATTAAAAATCCAATAACTTCATTCAATGACAGTTATATGTTATGTAAGAATAAACATTATAAATAGTATTTTACAGTGATAATAAAAAGCGTAAATATATAGAATAAAAGAAGTGTCATACGAATAAAATACCAGAAGAACTGTAAAAATTGAGTTTACTTATATATTCTCACCACGTCCGTGCCTTCGTTCACGTGACTCTAACGGCGTAGATAATAGAGACTTACTGCGCACTTTACTCCACTATACCTAAAGTAATAATTCTCTGTGAGTAGTTTTCACGGAGAAAACATCCGGATCGAAGGCTCCTTAGGCGATACAAAAACTTTACTGAGGTCATTGTGCGAAGTTTCCCGACGGAACATTTAACAAGCAACAGGGCACCTATCAACGATTTTAATTTTCACAAGATAGTTTTAACTGAACTTTTAATTTTGACGAATTTTCCTATAAATTTATTAGACCTTATGTCATTAAAGGAAACGTTTACTTTATTTCGTATTCTAGAAAAACAATAACAAATCTATCCCTCGGGATCTGTACATCTTTCCGGGATAAAAGTAGTAGTCAATGTGCTATTCCAGACTATAATATATTGTTGTGCCAAATTTCATCCAGATCCGTTCAGCTGTTCTGGCGTGATTGAATGACAAACATACATCCCAACACCTAGTTTCACATTAATACATAATATTAGTATAAATTACACCGATAAATTAAGGGATAAGGCTATCTTAAAAATACCGGGAAGTAAATTACAAACCTATGTAAATAAATATTTATACTTATTTACACCTTTATAATTATTTACACCTTTGTAAATACACTTTTATTGGCCTCACTTGTAAGAATTAAATCTTGAAAGTCGATTTTAACTTACTTTTAAGTGACGTATTGATTTGAAATCTCTAAAACCCTAACTTTGCAAGTACCTACGAGTATGTGAAATTCAGATAACATTGTCTGATGATAGAGCTAGGAAATGAATAGTTGAACTCTCCAATAATTCTTAGTGATTTTTTTAAGTTTGGGCACATTAAATTCGTTTTATTTCATATATTAATATAAAATTATTTAAAATAAAACATTTTAAATAAAAATATCTTTTCGGATTTTTTCGCGGATTTATTTTGAATTTTGGTTCCCGACGTTTCGAATGCTTTACAGCAATTATGGTCACGGGAGAGACTAAGGTTTAAGATGTCTCAAAGGCATTATATATGTAATTGTTACAGACAGCCTACCCACAAAATAACAAAATGAATTCAAAAAATTGAAAAATTTAAATCTAAATGTAAATGTAAATCTAAGAAAGTATCATATAAAATTAATTTATTCAAACTACAGTTATCCACTTCTTAGCATCTAACTAAGGTGTAATATATTTATGTCCCAAGTACTTACACAATGCTACCTGTATTCAGATCCACCGTATACTGTAAATGGTAGTATTTAATTTATTATAGACACAGGTTCACAGATAATGTAAATAAAAATATATATTATAAAAATAATGTAATAATATATGACAATTCCGCTCTATGTTGGGATAACGCCAAGTTGACTGCGCTTAACAAAGGCTTCCTATAGTCAAGCAACGCAATTTGGATTCACAAACACCATTGATAGGTAGAAGAGCGTAAGAGTTGTCAGTCCAATATATTATGATTTATTCGATTCCATCATATCTCGGTATTATGCTTGGTACGATATTGTTACATTTGTTTGTTATTTTATAAAGAGCAATATTTTATATAGGTACTTAGAAATATATGTATATATAATATTGTGTATATATGTATATAATATTTTTATACTCGCGTAGTAGGTGCGTCGATAAAAAGTAGCTTTAGTTGCGAAAATGTATTTACTTACGTACTATAAAATATATATTATACAAAATAAACTAACAAAATATCGACAAAAGATAACTTATCACTATAAGAAATCTCTTCCTGAAACCCTTCAGAATTGACAAAATAAGTTAATTAAATGGTATTTTTACCCGCTACGACGTAAATAAATAACAAATACGAGCATGTACTCGTCACTACTTATACAGTCAATAAAAAGCTCTCGTACTTATATATAAAGTAATAATTTGAGTAGAACAACCGTGTAGTGCTAAAGGAAGTACAGATTTAGTTTTACTACAAAAAGACTTCTTTATACGGATCTTCAAACAACCGGTATAAGGCTCATTAAACGTTAGGCCCTTTTGTCTTCCTTCTCGCATAGGCAATTCTATGTCTTCTCTGGCATATAAAGTAGCCCATGTAATATTCGTTAGAGTACTCTATCCACCAGTGAAGGTCTCATTAAAATCGGTTTAGCATTTCTGGGGATTTACCGATACAAACAAATAGATAACTATATGAGCTCAATGATGATGTTCTCCTGACCGATTCCGGTCACGGCGGCCAATCTCATTGAGACTAGTCAACTGCGCAGGAGATATTATAGTCCACAACTCTACACGCAGACACAAGTGCACTCTCATACTCCGGTGGGACGACTGCTCGACACGACCAATGAGAGTTAAGGCGCGGGACCGACGGCTTTACGTGTTCTCCGAGGCACGGGGGTGAAACACCGCCAACTTCCCAACTCTGGGCTGTTACTGAGACTTACTATACAGAAAGACTTAATAAAGTAACTTATCCCGACCCGGGACTCGAACCCAGGACCTCCGAGTGTGCAGCCGTACATGCTAGCCACTACACCACCGAGGCAGTTAAATGAGCTCAATATACCATGGTTGTTGCTCCAACTACTCTTTTTATTATATTAAAAGTTCTAATTAATTCATTGAAGAGATCTTAAATTAAATTAAATCTGTAAAAATATTTTAAACCATAATACCTAATATCAATTTACCCATGTCTTCAATATTCTATTTCCCGTAACAAATATTACAGCCGCGGTCGTTCCAATTTCCAATGACAAGACCTACATTAACTTTAAGAGTCCTCTGTCATCAACTCTGTATACAGAATAAATTTGGTTCAAGAATAAATTAGGGTCTTTGTGTCGTAAAATTGTCCCACTTACCTACAGAACCACCCGGTCGCAGTATGCCAGGTACCGTCGCTCACCTACAAATAAATTCATGATTTACGCTTATATTTTCTCATTCAAATGACAAAATCCTATATTTGGATAGCGTGTTTGTGATGTTATGTGCCATCAACAGAAACTATTTAAACTTTCGAAAGCCTTAAAGTCTTGTATTTCATAGAACTATATAAAATATTATATTTATATACGAAATATAATCAAAATGTAGTAATTAAGCGTTCTATTTACTTAATAGTAGGTATCTTAATACATAATTAGTATAACTTGGTAAAATCTGTTAATTTCATAATCAAACTTGATTCTTGCTGATGTACCTAATTACATAATATAGTCAAAAGTATTCTTAATAAAAAAACGAGTAAAATATGTAAATCGAAACATAAAAAACTGATTATACAGATTAATAAAAAGTTTTTTTCCTATATATTTTGAATTTAAAATATTTAAAACTAGCGACTCACCCTCGCTTCGCTGGGGTTCGTTCCTATGTTGATTCCCCATACAAATTTTCATCCCCGTTCATTCACCCCCTTAAGGAATGATTTCCGGGATAAGAACTATCCTATGTTCTTCCCAGGGTCTTAAACTATCTTCCTACCTTAATAGGTTCAGTAGTTTCGGAGCCTATTCAGTACAAACATACAAACAATTAAAAAATCTAATCTTTCCTCTTTATAATATTTGTATAGATATAGACTTAGCATTACATCTATAAAAATAAATACACAACACCTTAATTTATGTAGGCTTTATAAGCCAAGTATTGTAATAACTTTCAGGGAAAAATCTTTACGACACTATGTTTATAAACGTCTCAGTTTTTACAAGATCCTAAAAAATATAATTTGTTTTTTGGACTCTATGTGATCCTAAATCATTTATCCGATTGTGATGAAACTTTGGTGAGTTGTTCTGCGTACACCCATGAAGGTTCCTGGCCCAATAAAATATTTTTCTTTGTATGATTGTCCTCTATGTTCCTAAACTATTCATCCCCCAGACATTTTATGATAGTTTACGCTAAATGAGAAATAAAAAGTGTATTAAAAAGAAACATGTTAAATAATAATCATATGTGATATGCTATTCCATTATTTCTCCATACATAGAACTCTTGATAGAAGTTTTAAAGGAGAAATACATACTAATATTATAAATGTGAAAGTGTGTTTGTTTGTTTGTTTGTTTGTTTGTTTGTTTGTTTGTTTGTTTGTTTGTTTGTTTGTTTGTTTGTTTGTCCTTCTTTCACGTCGAAACGGAGAGACGGATTGACGTGATTTTTTGTGTGGAGATAGTTGAAGGGCTGGAGAGTAATATAGGCATTTTACTGCGGGAGTTTAACTAATTCCCACGGGAAAACCCTTTATAATACAATCCAAAAAATATGATTAGAATTACTTGAAACTTGGTATTAATACTCTTCAATGAAATTAAATAAATATGTGTTTTAGCATTTTTCGAAATTCATCCTATAAGGGGGTAAAATAGTGGATGAAACTTTGTATGAAACTACTTTTTTAGAGATTTTACTGTAGTTTTAGCGCGAGCGAAGCCGCGGTACTGCTAGTGTAAAATAAAATAAGTGACATAAGCTTTTTAGGTTTCCAGAATAGACATAGTTTGTTCTAAACGACTTTTTTTATTTAAGCTCATAAGTTATAGCTTTTGCCAAGTAATTTGCTTCCATAGTCTCACTTAGACTTTAATTGTTTGAGCGACATTGTATTAATAAAATCCTCTCATTAAAAATATGTAATACTTTAAATGTAAATTAGTTTGATAAAAATATATTGAGTTGTTTTTGAGATATGATATATTTTCAGTTCTACGTTTTGTCAATTCAGAGGCCGCAAAATCAATTTAGTGTTCATAGAAATACTATGAAATAGAAACTTATTTATTCTATCAATAAAATGAATATATTAGATAGGTAAATATTGTATTTTAACTTGTAACAGATAATGATAGTAAAAATATTGGTTTAATGTTCGATGCTAGTGGATCCAATTTATATAGCTTTATATTAGCAACAGAGATTGTAGAATGTCATCTTGTTAAAACCTTGGTTTATTAAAGCTCTTATTTAAAAATGCATTTATTTTCATAGAAATAACAAGAATATTTTACTATTTACAAACAGATTGCTTTAAGGTTTAAGTATTATTTAATAGTACCCACTTACATATTAGTGTAATATAAAGCGTAACGTACACACTGATATTGGAGTGCTTTCTGTTACAGAAGCACTTAGTGCATCCATGCGTATTACTTTTGAACATATATTTCGGCGGATTTCAATGTTTATTATACTCGTATGAAATATCTAACCTATATATTGAATTTTGTACTATCAGAGTAATTTAAATTTCCTTTTAAACTGATAGTTTTTCATATACATACATGTGGGATGAGGATTTAGTTACCTTTTTCTGCTAGAATGTAAAACCTTATCATTGTTTAAAGTCACTATGTTATTTAGTTAAGTTTTTATTTTGTTTTCATTCGAATTAAGAGCAGAAAATTCGTCTCAAGCGGGGTCGAAACGCCATCATGACATTTGTTTGAGTTGTGTGGATCATGGTGGATCATGGAGAGTTGTTTTGATATTGAATGTGGAAGTATGATCGTTGTCGAGAACCCGCTGCTTAATTAAATTATTAGGATTACTATTTGGATTTTATAACATTGTGATTTCCCTTATTAAAGTATATTGAGCATTGAATACTTTATTATTTGAGCCCTGAGAATGTCCACAAGATTAGTAACTACTAAAGATGGTGTCGGTAAAATATGGATAACACGACATACGTATGTATATTCTATATCCGCTCGTAAGTCTGCTATCAAGAAAAACGATTAAATTTCTATTATGCACATATATGCGTGAGGAAAATGTAGTAACTTTGAATCTGTTAACAGTTCATATAAAAAAGTCACTGATTAACCATTTTTGAGCTATCGGCGATTAAATTGATATACTTGATGAATTGAATTCTATAATCTATTTTATTAATTTGACTAACATCTAAGATAAATGTTTTATATATTATATACTAGCTTGTTTGTCAAGTTATAGTCTGTGTACCTAAAAATGTTATCCAAATTTGTCCAGCTTTTTCAGCATGAAGAAGAAATATCATTTTTTGTCTTTGTCCTCGGTTTGGACATCTTTGTCTAAATTGACTGGACTATTTGACAATATTTTAATTTTCCTCGTGCAGAAACTTTAATTTTGCAATTAAAAATACCTGTTCACGATGAACAAAAGAAAAATTTTGATATTTTCCCAAAGATTTATATTGGTCTGTCTTAACAGTATTATAATGCTTTTTTATTTGTGTAGTACAGGTGTCGTGTGCAAGAAGTAGAATGAGGGTTGTGTTAGATGATGTATGATTGACGTAGTGAGTGACGAAGTTGTATTTGAGTAGTTTGATTGGATGACTCTATAGCTCGATATAATAAACTTAATAAAGCGCCTTATGCTATAATAGGGTCGACAATAGGAAATCTGGCGTCGACAATACTACTTTCAATATAGTTTACTAAGGGTAATTTACAACAACATACTTACAAAAAAAAAATGAATTTTCAAGTGCTTTATAATTGCACAGGAAAAATTTGAATTTTCCGTGATTACAGCCCTTTGGTGATCAAAAATAAATAAAATAAATAGGGAATGGAGATAGCTTTTATCTTTGATTAACATAAAGGCTACAGACACAAGTTAAGTATATGGGATGCGGTCCCTGAGCAGTGGCGAATATTTTTGAACAGAGAAAGTGATAAAAAATTCTAAATGTAATAAATAAATAAAATTATTTTGAGGAAATGTAGGTGACAGGAATTTAATATAGAATCACTTCCTATACTTCTGTGCTCCATTGATGTGCGTACATAATATTTTTTTAATTTGAATTTTGCTATACCTTAACACCATTATTCATAATGCTATACATTAAATTTAAATTCGGTGACAGATCCGAACTAGATATGTTAGGTCTTAGCTATCAAATCTTGGATAAGTAGGGTAAGGCGAGAGCGAAGCGTAATCCTCTAGGGGTCGTGTCCCATATACTAAACATCAACCAGGCCATTTGGCCATATACGCAATTGGAGTTACGGGCAAAATCTAGTTGCCTATAATTTTGTTATGACATTAGATTCATTTAAGATACCTACTTATTGTTTTTTTATCTAAATAGTAAGTAATGTTAATCACAAACATCACAAATTATTTAGTTCCACTCCTATCTCCTCATCCTTCTTTACTGTAAATCTTTAAAAGTTTTCAAGAACAAGTATGGGTTCAATTCTAAGTTTCTATTTAACGGGTGTTTCCTCTGTAGTTTGAAACGAGAACTCATTTTATATTTCTGAACAAAAAGGCGCGAAAGGGAATATTGGCAAATAACTTTTTTATAAGTGAATCAAAAGTACTATTATTAGATAAAGATATAGAGAGAGCGGGAGAGAGAGAGAGAGAGAGAGAGAAATAAGAATGAATGTTAAATATATTTTTATTAAGATATAGTTTAAAAAATGCTGGAATCATATGACTGTCTAAATAATTCATGTAATTGTTGATCAATTCTCTAACTGTTACCTAACAAGAACGAAGAGTTGCAAAACGCCGAGTCGAGTTAAGAAAAAGTTGCTTACGGGCAACGTGTTTCGGTTGCGACGATCAGTAACAATGTATTGTCAGCACCTAGTTAAGATATTAAGACTACAAATCTAAGCATATACTTAAAGAAGACTTTAATTATAACACTTAGATTTAAAAATTTCATATAGCTTCATGTTAAATTATTTAAAGAATTTTAACGTAGACATATGTAAATTTACGTTTTATTACACTTAATATTTTATACTTACTTGATATTTTTTTTAATATCATACCTGGACGTCACTGATGTAATCGTAAAGCTTTTTAAGGACTAATAAAAACTCGGACAATATTACGAAGACAATGCCATAAAAATTGGCATAAAATGTTGGCGCCGAAAAATTTTACGACGCGGCGTTCATAAAGCATGAAGAGGGAACATGAAATGATTGGGTAATATGCCTTCGAAGCAAATACTCATATTGGCTTGTATGAAACGGCTTGTACGCTGCTCCAATCAGAGTTTGGAGAGTTTAATTGCATTACTAGTCTTTGAACTACGAGTTATTCGTTGTCAAATTTAGCCTTAACATGCTACTAACTTTAGAGTACTGTGTTGAATAATTAAAATAACCAATACATATTTATTATTATATGTTATATTTTTATAGGTTTATTATACGTTCATAATTGTATTTCCTATTATATATTGCTATGAAGGTGGTATGGTGAAAAAATCTCTTTGGCAGCTGGCACCCGTAACAATTGTGTAGAAAGTGTTGATATGAGGCATTATTTTTGTCTTTAGTCCAATCGGAATCCGGTTTGGGAACAAAATATTGAAAACCTGAAGTTTTATGATTTTAAAATGTTATCAGGTATATAAGGTATAGAACTCCTAAAATGCCCGGTATACCCAGCTACCCCCGAGAAATGGGGGGACGCAAAGCGTTTAAAATTATTATTTTTTCAATTTTCGGCTTACTGTGACGTTCTATCGAAAGATGTTTTCTACAAAAGTTGTAGGTCTAGTAAAAATCTATAACTTTTATAAATAACATTTTTTTACAATAACTTCAAAGTTTTCGAGATATTTGCAAAAAACTCGGTTTTTATATTTTGTTGGTTTTTTATTTTTAATTTATAGAATAATCTTTTGATTTCCATGAAACTAAGGGAATATAATGTTCGAAATACATATAATAAAAAAAATCTTAAAAAAATAAATAAAAACCGACTTCCAGGCACTAAAATGTAAAAAAAAAATAACTAAACGGGGATTTTCATTTAGAATAGATACCTACTCAGATATTTTCAAAGTCAGTGCCAGCCGATGTAAAGCAAATCTAATATATTTCGATACGTAAAATACATATTTACCTATTAGATATTCATATTTTAAAATGTCGGCCATAAAATACCCCTATTTAACCCTCTTATAAGAGGGTAAAATAGGGGATGAAAGTTTCTATGAAACTAAGGTAGTTTTAGACACTTTTTTGTAGGTTTAACGCGAGCGAGGCCGCGTGTTCTACTAGCATTACTTATATAAGTATTAAATATGAAAGAATCATTAAGCTAATAATTTTAATTCTTCAAACATTGATACTGAGCTGAATTCTGATTATATGTGTACTTGTTCATTTGCTATAGATAATTTATTTATTTGAAAACTTGCTGACGGAGGGCGCTTACGGTTAATGAAGGCTTGTCATCGGAAATTGGAGCGGCCGCAGCCGCGCTATTTATCACGTGGAATTGAATGTTCGAGGTGAGTATAGGTGATTCATTTAAGCGTGGTTTGGAGAGAAAATTGCTTTTATTTCTAAGATAAAAGAAAAAAATACTTCATGCGATATTTCAGCTGGATATCTAACTTCTCGTTTTTTCGGCGGTAAACAAAATTGATTCTATAAACGAAATGAATCAGTCGGTATTGGTGCTAATTATAAATATGTTGCAATATGGTTATGAGGAGGGCCGTGGTAGCCCAGTGGTAACGCGCTCGCTTGGGAAACCGAGTGAAGCGGGTTCAAATCCCGGGTCTCGCACATCTGATATTTGCATGTGCGAATGATTTCTATCATGATTACCATTGCCTTACGGTGAAGGAAAACATCGTGAGGAAACCTGCATGTCTAAGAGAATCTAGCAAGTTTTCGAAAAACATGTGAAGTCTGCCAACCCTTAGCCAGCGCGGCGGGCTATGGCCTGATCCCCCTCGTATTGAAGGGAGGCCTGTGCCCAACAGTGGGACGTTAAAAAGGGCTGAATACATACTTACATTGTTATGAAAATTAACTATAATAAGCTTTTTCCCCAGTCAGTACCTCAGTATAAATATTTATAATTTTAAGTGTTGCTATAGTTATAAGATAAAGACGTCAGATAATCCGTACATAAATATTCAAAATGCGTAAGACACAAGTTACAGTTGTTACAAGTTCAACAACTTTGGGGGCGACCCTCGATACCGTTGTTTAATCTCTTCAGTTTACGAATTAAATCTAAACAATGTCCACATAAACGTAACAACAAACTTTGATCAAATCTATTTGAAATTACGAGCTATACTGTTTACATAATACATAGCTGTGACAGTAAGATATTGTTTTTGATTGTAGTTAATCAAAATATATAAAAATATATTATTTTAGATTTATAAAAAAAAAATTATAATTATTGCTATTGCTTTTGTTAATATAGACGGAAGATGAAATGTAAATTGAATAATTAAAACCATGTAGGTATGTATAATATATAAATATATTATTTTATTTTAATAGTTTATTTATGAATACTGAAAATAAATATATTAATTAAAATCTATAAATATAGACATACAAAAAATAGAGAAAACGATGTAGGTAATATAAATAACAATAGTTAAATAGGAGTGTCAGATAAATGATGACGATGCACGAAAATTATATATTAAGCACAAAATTCCAGATATTAAAAAAATCTTACTACAGAACACTTAATTTGATGGCGTACTTAATAAGGAACAGGAAGAACTATTTCAAGTTACTGAAGTAAGTTAATCACAGCTACATAAATGTGTCTCAAGGAGGAATATCGTAGAGTCACAGTGTCCCTCTGGACTGCGTCCTGTGCTCTGAGCCAGCTATAAAATTTTATGAGCACACCGTATGAGCATTATAGCTCTCGTCGATGTCGGATACTGTGTCTAACATAGTTTGTAACGAGAATAAAGTTGAGCGTTTACAAAAAAATGGTTTAATTTTTCATGTATGGGGAAATATTTTTATCATGTTGTTACGTTGAATGTCAATCAACTCTTAATCCATACTAATGTTATAAATGTGAAAGTGTGTTTGTTTGTTTGTCCTTCTTTCACGTCGAAACAGAGTAATGGATTTTCGTGATTTTTTTGTGTTGGAGGTTGAGATAGTTGGAGGGCTGAAGAGTGACATAGGCTACTTTTCACCGCGGGAGATTATCTCATAATTATAATAAAAGAAAACAAGTTATAATACAACCCAAAAAAAATATTTATGATCAGAATTACTTGAAACTTGGTATTAATGCTTTTCAATGTAATTAAATAAATACGTGTCTCAGCATTTTTCGAAATTCATTTCGTAAGTGGGTAAAATAGGGGGTGGAAGTTTGTATGAAATCTACCTTTTTAGAGATTTTTTGGCGCTAGCAAGGCCGCGGGTTAGTAATATTATAAACAAGAAAATTACTTTGTCTATATACTGATATTATATACTGAAATTGGTTAAGCCATTTCAGCGATATCAGTTTTGAGTAAAGTTTACTGCAAATATTTTTATAAAAAAAAATTGATCAAAATAAAAGAATAATTTAAATACGCAGCCTTGGCTAGATTGGATTCCAATTGTAATTTATAGTAAATAATGTACGAAACATTTAAGTTGACTTATTTTCAAAGCAATGTTTTAATTACGCATGATATGTATAGCGCTATTCGATATTGAAGCATTGTAAAATGGGCGGAAACAGTTTATAAAACACTTTAATATGTAGGACTATTCTCTCTCGTATCTTATTTTCTTAAAAATATTAATTTGACATTTATTTATTATATATTCTTTATTGCATATTAACAGAGTAACACAGATAATACAGAGACCAATGTGGGCAAAGGTGGGTAAAATTTATTCCTATAAAATACTATGATTAACGAAAATATGAATATTTATGTAAATATTAAAAATAAGTTAGTAAAATATAAATAAAAATTTGCCTGATCTCTATGTAATGTTAAAAATAAAAGCGCACAAAGAACTATGTATTCATTACGGTTGCATTTTCTTCCTAAATCCTCGGTCTCAGAGCCAAATTAAAAGGGATTGAAAGGGTACAGAATATCCATTATAGAGGTTTGTACCCTTGGGCTTTAGAGCTACTGTGTGAGATGTGCCCTAGTAATCACACGGTTAATTTTTCCGAATTTCATGAATATGTGGAATATTCAAATGAAATATTTTCAGACATGATATATTTAGACGAATTCTTTTTTGAAAAAAAAATATATAAAATATTTACAAAAATTAAAAACCTGACTGCGTAAAAAGCGAACTAAAAAGTTGGCGAAGGAACTATTATGTAGTCGAAGACATATATGTACATATTGTGTACATATTTTATAATAGCTGCGTGTGTGTATGTCTCCAACTACATAATGCTTCAACTTTTATTCATCTTTTTAGTTCGCTTTTTACGCAGTGGGGTTTATTATTTTTGTATTTTTTTTATTCTTTGTTATTTAGCACTTCTCATTCCAAATTACATTTAAGCATATAAGTTGCATATATTTTGTAAGGCAATTTATGAAAATATGAAATGATAAGTTTTGCGAACGGAGCGTATCAAAGAAATATACATACATATATACATTCGAAAAATATAGAGTGCAAGATTGCGTCGTTGTCAAGGTTCAGAAACTAGGTCATAGACTAGCGTGCTCTTCAGTTTATATTAGTAGGTACTAGGTAGATATAATTTGGCTTGCTTCTTAAATATCTATTACTCATTATATATTAGTGAAAAACAAAAACAAACCTACCCCATGAGAACCGTACATTTTTCCGGTATAAATAGTAAGCTATGTGTTATTCCAGACTATAATCTATCTCTGTGCCAAATTTCATCGAAATCCGTTCAACCGTTCTGGCGTGAAAGAGTAACAAACATCAATACTCACAAATTTTCACATTTACTCGTATAATATTTATACAGATATATTTTTTACAATCCATTAGTATCCAATAGTATATGAATTTAACGTTCGATGGGCTGAGAAGTAAATCGGCGGTCATTTCTTTGTGGAGGCAAGCTGTGAAAGCTTTGATTAGTGTAAGCATGAATATTACTTCGCCGAGAAATTACTACTCCCTCTGATCCTTACTATCAAGCTATTTTTATTTTGTACACTGTAAGCGCCTGGGATTCAACCGTCTATTTCTATCGTATTCCTTCTCCAGCTAAACTTATGAATTCTGGGTTTTGATACACTCTTGGTGTTGCGAACTATAACTTTATAAGCCACAGTTAGTACTAACCATCACCCAAGCGTAGTTCGTATTACAACCAGAGATTGACAATAAAAGTTCAAAGAGTGTCGAGTAACTTGAAGGCGTGTCAAGATTGATAGTAGGTAGAGATCTTAATTATCTTTAATCAAATGAAAAGGATACAATTTACCTTTCCATTAATAAAAAAAATACTATACGTGAAACCAAAACTATTTTTTAATACGTTACGCTTAAAGTAAAAAGATGTAAATGCTTGTAAATTAGATTCTTACTCAACAAGTGTTTTTACCAATGAAATTAATTTGACGTTGCTGAGTGAGTGAATCCTTTGCTTGGACGCGGCAAGTTGCTCAGCAATTTTCATTCACAAAGAAATTCCTTTAAAAGTCAAGCTCTAGCATTTCAATTACAAATCGAAGTGGAGGGATGATTTCTTTAAATTGGCGTTTCTGTGAGGAATATTGCATTTTAAGTATGTTTTCCAGAAAAATGTTTTCAAATAAATTTTATAAAGTAGGTTATCTATTTGAGCTTCATGCGCACTTTTTTATGTAATGAATATACATAGTATATTTGCTAATGCTTTATTTTTAAATCATAAAAAGTTTTTATGTCGATTAATAATATAGAAATTTATAATACATTCTACATTGTTCATGTGACATGTCCTTTTGCGAAAGTCACTGTCCATTTTACACAAAAAGTCCATTCATCACGAGATAACAATGTCGAGGCGTTATCAAAATATTATAACCCGCAAGGCGATCACATTATTCATAATGTTTTGCTGCTGGCATTCCCTGAAGCAAAAACTTAACAATAAAAAATGATTCATAAATATTTTACGTAAAATTCTTACCACTCTTTTAATTTTAACACTTATCCAACAAACACCAACAATTTAAGCTATAAAAAATATTTGAATACATCCTTCTAGCAAGTGTTAAATATCCTAAGAAACGAAAATTTTAAGTCTGTATACAAAATAACGATTAGTGTAATACAGGAAGTCACCTAATATTTTCACAATGTGATTTAGACTCCTTTTCCTTTGCAAGTTGCAGTTGGCATGATGCCGAGTGCAACTGCAATTAGCCAAAATTATGTCCAAAAACAAGTTGGGAAGTAATTAGCAGATGTAGACCAAAGTTAAGGACTACTTTAAACCAGTTTACTTGAGCTAAATAAAATCCGGTAATAAATTATACTTTACTTTATTTATGTTAGTTTTCATTTATGAATGGTTACATAAATGTAATGAATAATGAAAAATAATTGAATACTCTTGTATATATCACTAAATTTTATTCATATTATTGTAAATTATCATAGGGACCATTTTATTATTGTATACTAACAAGTTAAAATAGAATAGTTTTTTTGCAAAAAAATCTTTAATATATAATATTGCTACCTTATTTGATTTTTATTTTATTTTCAAATTAAAATAATTTTTGTGTTCATTTATATCTTTTTAGTATTATTGAAAATTGAAAGATAAACAATAAACAGTCTACGTTTTATTTTAATCTGCTTATTTTAATTATGAAACTTACAAATTGACATTGTGTGCGTAATTTTGGTAATTTTACATAAAATAGCTTTTTCGGTCGCTAAACTAGTAAATTATGTCACCGGAAATATTTCAATTTCAGAAACAGAAAATTCTTCCTTCCATAAAAATATTTCTTAATTGTATTATACTAGATTTTTTTTCGCAAAAATTATACCTCGTATTTTAAAGTTAGTTTTAGAGTTTGTTACAAAAATATGTTTACGACTTTAAAGTTTAAAGGTATTAATACCTAAAAACAGCCATTTAATTTTTACAACATTCAATTCAATATTGTCCCACACACTTAGAACGTATATGAACTGTTATCCTTATTTTACTTTAAGTACATCATTGTTGGGTGGTTCACACGAGACATAAATTTTATCTTTAACGCACTCTTTCGTCTTATGTGTTATTCCAGATCATGTCCTTTCTCCAGCAGCTTTTTATATGGCAGTGCGTTCTAGTAGGATAACGGTTTAATTTTCTAAATTTTACAATGCTTTATAATTTTTTAATAGCTGCTCAACATCATCATAAGGGGCGTTATAAGAAGACGAAGAAAACATTTTCACGTTCCCGGATCTTAAGATAGGCTATGATAACTTAAGAGGTAAATAATATAGAGTAAATATGAAAGTATCCGTCTGTTTACATAAAATTTTAGGCTATGTGGTTATTATGAAATCCTCTTAATATCGAGTAACAATGTGATAAAAATAGATTTTGTCTATAGGCCTATTTATTTAGAAGGCTAAACCAATTTGAATACGTGACTAGAGGATTTATAAAAATAAAGAAATACGTGCCGGGAATCAAATGGATCACTATGGGAAAGGCGGCGGAATTTGAGCAACATCTATTTATTTACATTACATAATAATGGCAATAAGAAATTAATAATCATCTCAGCCGAAAGACGTTCACTGTATTGTGCCTTTTGATCTTGTGCCATTTTGTGGGTTCCACCTACTTTAACCACCTCACCTTTCAGTACGCAGCTGCCACTCGAGAACTCTTTATAAACAACTATAATCCGTCCTGTAACCTTTGTGCTCCACCCAATGCTACTTAAGCTTGGAGATTCGGTGGGCTGTGTTGGAACTTGGACCTTCTCCGTATCTTCTTATTTCTGATACGATCTCCCAGTGAAACTCTGAGCATAGCCTTATCCATTGCTCTCGTGGTGGCTTTGAGCTATTTTATGAGGCACATCGTAAGCGTATCTGTGCCGTATGTCATCACGAACAACACACTCTGATCGATGACTTTTGTCTTGAGACTGCTATATTTGAGACGAGAAGATGTTCGTCTTGTCTATGTCTATTTTACGCCAACATCTTCGAAGACTTTATTGAAATCATTTAGCATTGTGCTGAGGAATTGTAATAGTATGCTAAATACTAAAGGCTTGATCCCTATTCATAAGATCGAAAGATATTGTTCTCATATTATTTTTCCTACAACTTTTTAATATAAAAATATATAACAAAAAATAATGTATTTTGTTTTTGTTTCATTATATCTTAGCTATAAAATTACCATATTGAAAGAAATATATGATGCTAAATTACTCATATTAGGTTAGAGTTTGCGTTAAATAAATACACTGGATTTATATTGTATAATGTACTTGACTGTAAAGAGATTTATTTTGACAATAAAATGATTTGTTTTTGTAAACTTGTCATACTATACAAATAAAGAAAGTTTATATATTTTACTATTTGGCTATTTCACTCTGTCTGGTCCCATTTTTTTTATCTAGGCCAACGTATACATCAAATATGTACTAGACTTGCACCTGGCACGGGCTATTCCGTATACTGTTCATTTTGACATTTTCTAAAAATATTGTCACATTGCCATTTAATTGATAGTGTAGAAAAGAGACGAGTTTCAAGTGTTGTACTGAAAATATTCTATCCGTATTGGTTCGAAATACAAAAATTTAAATTAATCCTGCCTAAATCATCAACACCTTTTTTTAATGTTGGGAAATGCATTTACGCATATCACCTGCATATATACAGGTGGTTATGTTGGACTCACCGACTAGAAAAGACAGTACTACCCACTAAAACCCAACAGAACCTTTCCCGTCTTAATGGAGAGTCGAAGGAGAAGTACTAGTAGCCACCCACGTAATACACCGCCCACCGAAGTGGGCCACCTCCCAATATGTCTTTTGGCTTTACGTCCAGCTGGATTGCCAAACGCTATTCCTATTTATATAACGATTAATGGTATATATAATACTTAACTAACGAAGAATTTTATGAAATTCAACTCCTCAAACAACGGTGTTGAGGGATTTTTTTTGTATAGGAAATATTTTTTTGATATCAAATTTAAAAAAAGTAGCCTATAGAGCCTTTTATGCATAATATATAATATAGAAGATGCATTTGTAAAGTTAAGAATTTATTTTTAAAAAATAGTTATTTTAGGGTCTAAAAGGAATTTTTAAGTTAGATGTTTAATTTTTTTTAATTAATGTTTTTTTTTTCAATTCTGAATCGAAATAAATAAATAAATAGTGTATATTTAATTTCAATTTGTTACCAGATGGCCATAGTAAATGCAGTTACCCACTGGAATTCATTTAACAGTAATTAAAACTTCGCTATTGATCAAACATTCACTTAAACATTTTCTCAGAGACGGCTTTTTAAAATAAAATATAAAAAAGAAAAGATAAATGAAACATTATTACTTTTCCTAGTATATTTGGTAAATAAGTTCAATTTTATACCTGTATCTATAATAATATTATGATATGTACAGTAATATCTGTACAGTTTGGTATTAAATTCTGTAAATTCTTGTTTACTTGCATTACTATAATTAATATCTTAAAATTAATTACATGGCCTTGTAGGATTTGCAAAGAAATGGTTGGGACAGGACAATCAGTCACGGGATAACGGGCTTCCCAAACCCACGTAAGCTTCTAAGATGATATGCTGTGATGTCTCTCATGTCAACATTATGTATATTTAAGTACATTGTTATACATATCTATGTACAGATATTATATTATATTTAAATACAAGGGATTACGATGTATTATTAATTGTAGAACATATTATATCTAAGAAAGACTTATGAAATAGAGTTCTAAAAACTTTGTACAAGAGAATTACTTGCTAAATGAAATTACTAAATAAAATTTATTTAGCGTTATTATTTATTTATTTAGACAGTGGTAACCCAGTAGTATTGCGCTCGCTCGGAAAACCGAGTGAAGGTTCAACTCCCGAGTCTCGCACCTCGTATATTTCTATATGGGAATTATTTCCAACTTTATTATCACTTGTCTTACGATGAAATAAACATGGTAAGGAAACCTGCACGTCTGAGAGAACTTAGCAAGTTTTCAAAAGATATGTGAAGTCCTTCAACCCGTAATTGGCCAGCGTGGTGGACTATGGCCTGCTTTCCCCCGCACTGAAGGGAGGCCCGTGCCCAACAGTGGGATGTTAAAAAGGGCTGAATACAACAGTAATTAAAAGTTGTAAACATTATTCTACTAAAATAAATTCGATGTATCATGATTTTTACTAGGTAATTGAATCAATTTGGGCTATGAATGGAACACTATGCATAGTTCAAAATGATCATAAATGGATTTTCCACTATCATGCGTTTGCAGACATATACTATACACTAGTGTAATCACATTCATTTCCATTATAGAACTAATGTTACATGAATCACTCCTAATAGACTAATAGGCTAATAGATTTTTGGCTAATGTTAGAATATAATACTTTATTCTAATTATTTTGATTTAGAGTATTCATTGTTTTAAAGTTATTTGATATTTCATCATCATCACAAATAAAAAATATCAACATAATCGGCAACGTTATTTTACACGATTAATATTATTTGGAAAAATCTTTCATTAATAGTTAATTATTTAAAAGAAAATGTTTTATTATCAAGCGCTTGCCCGCGGCTTCACTTGCGTTGTTTATTTATGTATAATTACTCCGCTCCTAAGGGTGCTGGCGTGATATAGCTTTCGCCATAAATAGGCTATGAAATTGAAAAAGATTTTTTAACTTGCCCTTACAGTTTCAAAGAGCGTGTACAAACACACAAACTTTTCCACTTTATATATTAGTATGATTTTTATGTAAAACACAATTTATACATAGCAAGAATAGTACAAAAAACTAAATTTAATACGGCTAAGCGGTGCTTGGATGTATAATTCATGTATTTAAGTTACTTTAGCACATACATCATCTAATCAAATAGTTGGCATCGGATTTTCATCTAGAATTAGAGTCACGAACTCCTGATTATGTGAATAAGATTTTAGAGTGCAGTATTAAGTGGATTATACACGGAACCGAGAGGTATCAGTGACGCCAATAATTATTATAACTTTCTAGTAAAGTTCAACATAATTTTAAAACCTAATGGGAACATTTTGTAATCCAACTTATGTAAAGTTGATATGTAACGAATTCAATTAATGAAGCTCAATATAGTTAAATATCTAATATCTTTAAACGAGCAATTCTTGTATATATATATATATATATATATATATATATATATATATATATATATATATATATATATATATATATAATCTGAATCTCGGAAACGGCTCCAACGATTTTCATGAAATTTAGTATACAGAGGGTTTCCGAGGCGATAAATCGATCTAGATTCGAATTCAAATCGAATTCAAATTCGAATCGCGGTCGGATACAAAGCTATAATTTAGATTTGTGTTTTTTTGTATTTATTCAAGTTTTCATTTTTTTTAAAAGAAAATTGTACTTTCGAGCAAAAACTCCGAGCGAAGCTTGGTGGCCCAGGTACTGATTATTTAATTTATCAATTATATTATGCAAATAATTTTCGCATTTTGTCATTCTATGTACATAAATATACTTTTGATGAAGACATTTGAGCATGAATGAATCGTATTTAACAATAAATTATGTCCATTAAACCACTTTGCAGCATTAATCTTTACATATTTATGTTTGTTTTGAAACTAATTAAGAACTTAATCTAGTAGTAGTAATCGTACGTGATACGAGTATCTATATAATGAAATTCAAGTAATTTTATTAAAGTTGATTACTTTTATGAAATATATTTTTAAAACTTATAAGTAACAAAAACCCTCACAGAGTCAAAAAATCTTTAAGTCGCCCATCTTTATGATAATTGTCAATCTACAAAGAATAATAATAAGAGATTGCCTCGTGTTGGAAGGAGATGAAACACGTCCCAGAAACAAATCGTGTTATGAGAACAATTTCGAAACTTTTATTAGTACATTTTTCTTTATATTATTTATATGAACAATAGTTTATCAAAGAGACAGTACGGGTTCTAAATCAAGTGAAGACTAAAATAAGATACGGAGAAGTGAAAAGTATAAATGAAGTGAGCTAGTGAAATTAATGTTGAAATTAGTATTCAGGAATTGAAATAGGCCGTTAGTGATAAATTGTCGCTCTTCTTGCGATAATCTTCTAATATATAAAATTTCCATGTCACAATGTTAGTTACCGTACTCCTCCGAAACGGCTTTACTGATTTTCACCAAATTTTATATGCGTATTCAGTAGGTCTGAGAATCTGCTACTATCTATTTTCCATACCCCTAAGTGATAAGGGTGGTTATGGACCAAAAAAAAAAATTTTTTTGTTCCACTTTTTTCACTTTTTTTATGATTCGGCATTAAAAAATACATACAAACCTAAATTTTCATTAGGGACGAACCCGAGCGGAGCCAGGGCGAGTCGCTAGTAGATATTACAAAATGTTAGAAGTGTAGGAATATATTTTGTGACAGCAATATAAAAACTATTTTAAAAGTGACCATCTTTATTTTCGATCCTAGAACACAAGTGCAAAAAACTATCAAATGGACTTTAAATTAAAGATATATTCAAGTGAAAGATGAATAAGCCGTTGTCGAGACTTAAATGAACGGATGCCAAGTCATTCAATTAGCTTAAATCCTTCATTAGCCTTACGCTGTTTTGCTTACAAGCGTTCAGAACAAAATAACAAACTTTGGCTGTCTAAATTCATATTTTATGATTTTTAAACAAGAAATTATTTTTTGTATAAAAGTATTATTTTTGACGTACATACAATATTTTAAATAAAACTATCTTTTCGGATTTTGTCGCGGATTTATTTGCATTTTTGTTTCCCGACGTTTCGAATGCTTTACAGCATCCATAAACCGTAAACCGCCAGACATAGGTAAGTGGTATCGAAAGAAGGCACGTAGTCTCATATAAGTACATAATCTTGGAGGGACATTGTGTGTTCTTTTTCACTTAATATTTTTCCTGCTAAAGGTCCCCGGAGGCGATTACATAAACAGGATTCAACCACGACCTTAATGCGCCTAATAAAGTTTTACGAGGGACCCTCGGCAAAAACGTGAACGTTCCAAGGCGACAATGCTTTTATCTTTTCTGTTTTACTGATTGTTTCGCTCTCAGGGAATTAAGACAAAAATATTATAACCTTATTATGAAGAATCAAGTGGTTGGAAATAACATTAATAATTTTTTCTTCTGAACTTCTCACTCAAGTTGTTGGATAGGACATTTAAATATAGCGTGGTCGAGATACGTGAGAAAAACTGTTAGTTTAAGATTATTTATTGTAATAGCGTCCCACTAATTTCTATAAAACTAAAAAAGTGTGATTATATTACTTGATTATTGTGTTTTGTAGACTTTTATATTGTAATAGTTGCATTAATTTTATTTATAAGCAAAAAAAATTTTTTTTCTCCTACAATGACGATAAGGAAGTGGGAATTTATTTTTTAATCGGCCGAAGTTCCTCGCATTCATTGAAAACCACTTCTTGTACAACCAACTGACATTGATGTATGGCATTTCTTACTCGACATTTTGAAGACTGAAGTGATTTGTTTTATAAAATACTAGCGACTCACCCTCGCTTCGCTCACTAGATACCTTATAGCGGTTAGTATGGACTACGTAGACTATATAGTCTATCTATGTGTATAATGTATTCCCCATACAAAGTTCCAACCACCTTTTCACCTCCTTAAGGGAATATTTCCGGGGTAAAAACTATCCTTTGTCCTTCCCAGGGTCTCAAACTATCTCCATATCAAATGTCCTCTAAATCGATTCAGCGGATTAAACGCGAAAAGGTAACAGACAGACAGAGTCACTTTCGCATGTACGTATATGTTAGTATGGATAATACTTTCTGACATTTACGCGAATATTTGACATTTTTTTATTTCGCGGATTTATTTTGATTTTTGGTTTCCGACGTTATATTATTCCCGATGTTATATTAGTATGGATTAGATTTCCGATCAATTTTAGGGATTTTTAAAGTGTTATATGAAATTCGCGGGAATATAGACCCCGACTCTCGTCTGTTTGTCTGTATCTTAATATATATAATTCTTCTGTACGTGTGTTTGTTAACTTACTCCTCCTAAAGGAATGGACCGATTTGGATGAAATTTCGTGTGGATATTTCAATGGACTCCTGGATGGTTTGAAAATACATTTGGACCCAGTAGGCGGCACTGTAGTCGGTGTGCCACTGATCATCTCCTAAACGGCAGGGACGATTTTAATGATATTTTTGCGCATGTTTGAGTGGGTCCCTGCAAGGTTTGAATTCACAAATGAACCCGGTAGGTGGCGCTGCAGTCGGTGTGCCACTAAATTTTCATAAAAGACTAAATTTTCTGAGCTATAAATAAATTTAAAGGACTTCAAAACAGTTGGAGCTGCTAGTATCTGTATAATTATATCACGCAAAAAGTACAGAACGGATTTTAACATACAATTAGTATAGTGATAACTTATTACATACATTACACACTACAGGATTTTTTTTCATTGCCACGGGAAAACACAATAACTGGTTCAATCGAATCGTTCTAAGAAAACAAAACTAAGCTGGCTAAACCTGTAGAGGTACATCAAAAAAATGTCAAGAACATTAAATTGTAGGTCTGTCTATACGAGTAAAAGGCCCACAGAAAATTATTCAATAGCATAAGCCTACCTTCTAACGTAAACTCGCAATAAATATTTTTATCCATTTAAAACTTACCTAGGGAAGCAAATGTAGCTAGTAATATCTAATTTGTTATTTATTTATTTCTATGTAATTCAATTATATGATTTTGCAAACAATTACGTGAAAATTTAACAAGCAAAATATTAGTAAGCCGTTGCTACAATATGAATCTTTATTTATGTCACACACAATTGCACGTAATATATGGTGTATTTATTAAAACGAGTGTTTAACGATTATGGCGCGGAATTGCGGAATTAATGCCATAAATCAATGTCAGAACATGTTTACGAGCTAACAGAGTTAATTCTAGTGTGACATGACGTTTATATTCGTGAATAATTGTTGATTGCGCACCGGGGACTGTACTAATACTAAATCTTATATAAATCATATTATGCTCCCCTACAGGCTGGCCCAATATGACCAACCACCCAATCTCCAATAGCCAATGCCAAATTCAAAGGCAGAGTCTAAAGTGTACTGTGCACGGACTTATAATTTCTTAAATTTACGCGATATTTGTAATTTTAACTAAAATTATTGCTTCGGAACGTCGGGGATCAATAAAGTATAAAACCGCAAAAAAAAAGGTTTGATTTGTAATATTGAATTTATTTTAAAATATTTTCATGACTATTTTAAAACAAAAATGAGTGTAATAAAAGCCTTTTTCGTAAAGAACATACTCTGTGGTATTATTATTTGATGAAATCGCGACTCGCGTGAACCCCCTTATATGTTTATGGTCGACTTGGCCCAAACGTAAAGGTAGAGAGAGCCGTAGTAATATTATGATAGAAATTCACTTGCACTGTCATCGTTCAAGATTTATTGATAAGATATATTTATGTAGTGTTTATGCAAATACAGGATATGTGTCCATGGTCTGCATTCAATACTAGTAGGCTAGGTACAATTAGAATAATATTGTGATGAATTATATTGTTATTTTTATTCACAATTAAAAATCTACAATAATATAACATACATCAAAATTGCTTTCCAATTTTTAAATAACTTTCAATAGTACTATTAGCATGACGGATCTCGGCACTTTTTTACTGAATATATTATCTATACAAATGTAAAGTCCAAAATCATATACCGGACCATATGATTTTTATAAATATACTAGCAAAACCCGCGGCTTCGCTCGCGCTAAAACTATAAAAATAAAACGGTAGTTTCATACAAACTTTCATCCCCATATATGAAGAATTTCGAAAAATGGTATAATACGTATTTATTTAACTTTATTGAAGAGCTTTAATACCAAGTTTCAGGTAACTCTGATCAAAAATATTTTTTTGAATTTTAATTTTTATTCGTGTTTTCCCGTGGGAATTAGATAATCTCCCGCGACAAAAAGTAGTAGTACTCTCCAGCCTTCCAACTATCTCCACACAAAAAATCACGCTAATCCGTCACTCCGTTTCGAAGTGAAAGAAAGACAAACAAACAAACAAACACACTTTTACATTTATAATATTAGTATGGAAGTTTGGATTTTATTCAGTCGTAATGCAACTGTTATTATGTAAGGGGATCTGAGTAGTTATATTTCATTGATCATTCACTCCTGATTGTGCTATCAAAAGGCGTTACATGTTTTATACTGAAACATATATTATTTAATTTATTATAACATGCATGGCATACATTTACTGAAAAATTAGCGGTTACCATTTTATAAGTTTTTAGTGTAAGTACATACACATAAATGTGTTGAGCAAAATCATTTAATTGGTAGGTAGTTTTTATTTTATACTAGCGGCTCACCCTAGGTACGTTTTAAATAGATATAAATAGTTATTAGCCAGCGTTAGCCATATAACCAAATTAGCCAAAATATATATATATATATATATATATATATATATATTTTTTTCGTTCATTTTTCAATTTTTTCTTTCATAAGAACCTTCTCCTGACAATAACAAACACAAAAAAAAAGATAAATCAGTCCAGACGTTCACGCGTGATGGCGTGACCAAGGGACATAGGGATTCATTTATATATATATATATATATATATATATATATATATATAAATTAGAATTTAAATATAAAATAAAAATCTGATTCCACTCAACTTTATATCCATACAATCTATAATTTAAAACGAAAAGTCATGGATAAAAAGTTATTATCATGAGATATTTATGAGACACGTTATTTTACGACTTAATGCATAAAGCAAAGTTTCTGATGTTAGTGAAGTATTTAATGTTAGTCAAAAAGTGAACCACTTCGGTTACGATTGGAATGAACTTTACGGCACTTACAAGTTTTACGATATTTTGAACGATTAAGTTACTTTTGCGGTTTTATCAGGTGATGCAAACAGATCGATATGGCTATGGCTGTTGTTATAGTGTATTTAGACCTTTTTTTAACGTCCCACTGCTGGGCACGGTCGTCCCATCAATACGAGGGATAGTCTATAGACTATATAGGATAATTAAATGCAAAGAATTTTAATAATAAATTAACTAGTCTGCAATGTAATGAAAATATTTAATTACTTTAACAGGATATTTTTAAACGCAATTTTGTTATAATTATTTATTTTAAATTGTGGTTTTGATCATTATTTTTCAATTTTAATTAATTAAATCATGGTACAATTATTTTAAAGTTAATCGTTAGTAGTAATTTATTTTACGAGATGGGCAAAAACAATAATAATTAAACTCACTGTCAAGATAGTATCGAAGCAAGTGTTAGTTCCTAATTTGCCCTTATATTAGATTGATATTAACATCTAAACATATTTTATTAACCGACTTCCAAAAACGAGGAGGTTCTCAATTCATCGGATTTTTTTTATGTATGTTCACCGATTACTCGAAGACACCTGAACCGATTTGGAAAATTTTTGTTTTGTTTGAAAGGGTATACTTCCCAGCGGACAATATTTTAAGATATGAATATCTAATATCTAATAAAATGTATTTTGCGTATCAAAATATATTAGATTTCCTATGCTTCGGCTGGCACCGACTTCGAAAATATCTGATTAGGTATCTATTCTTAATGAAAACCCCCGTTTAGTTATTTTTTACATTTTAGCGCCTGGAAGTCGGTCTTTTTTTAAGTTTTTATTTAACTTACTAAATTTTTTGAACTAGTGTTCCCCCAACGGTCAAAACTCTACAATAATATAATAATTATTGAAAATTTAAGGAAAACATATGAATAAAATTTACCTATCTACATAAAAAATTAACTAATTAAACAAAAAAAAAAAAAAGAAAATCGGTTGATGTACAGAAGAGTAAAAAGTACTGAACTGTTTTGCCTTTTATTATTTATATATAGATAATAGACTATATATAAATGTGAGTAAAAGTGGAGTGGAAAGTAGAGTAGTATCAATGTCAATACGTCGAAACGCCTAGACGAGTTTTTCTCTAAGCAACCAGTGTAATTGAGAAATAATGTTACTGTGCAGACATAAAAGTAAAAGATCGGATTTTTATGTATTACTAGCGGCTCACCCTCGCTTCGCTCGGGTTCGTCGCTAGGTACGTTTTAAATAGATATAAAAAGAAAAAATCTTTCTTTCTCACATTTTAATTATATGTTTTAATACTTACCTATTCCGGACTAAGAGAAATCCAAAAATTAAAATATCATAAAAATTGGAACGCGGTCGAACGGGATAAAAAGTATCCTATGTCCTTCTCCTGGCTCTAAACTACCTCCCTGCCAATTTTCAGCTAAATCGGTTCAGCCGTTCTTGAGTTATAAGCGAAGTAACTAACACGACTTTCTTTTATATATATAGACTAGCGGCTCACCCTCGCTTCGCTCGGGTTCGTCGCTAGGTACGTTTTAAATAGATATAAAAAGAAAAAATCTTTCTTTCTCACATTTTAATTATATGTTTTAATACTTACCTATTCCGGACTAAGAGAAATCCAAAAATTAAAAATATCATAAAAATTGGAACGCGGTCGAACGGGATAAAAAGTATCCTATGTCCTTCTCCTGGCTCTAAACTACCTCCCTGCCAATTTTCAGCTAAATCGGTTCAGCCGTTCTTGAGTTATAAGCGAAGTAACTAACACGACTTTCTTTTATATATATAGATATCTGCATACCATATCTGCCAACTGCATAGGAAATTTAAAAGCGTACATTGTACGAGTACAAGTGTGCTTGCAAACACAAATGCAGTATAGAGACTGCATCTATTCCGGTCATACTCTACAATTTTTCGGTGGGATGACATTTGTACACGACTGGTGGACTGGTGAGAGATAAGGCAATTGCTTAACTTGCTCTCTGATTAACCTTTATAACCCCTAAACTTGAAACTTCAACAACCCTCACAATCTACATCCACTACTGAACTACTAAATCGTCGAGACAGTATATACCTTACATATACTAATATAATCTATACATATAATAAAATTGTAACTAAGCCGAATCTATACATTAAATATTTTTTGGAAAATCTTATTGAAATAAGCACTATTATTGATACAGAGGCCGAATCTATACTTTTTAGAATTTCTGTCTGTCTGTCTGTGACCGCATCATGAGAACACCACTGGACAGATTTTGATGAAATTTGGTATGATGATAGCTGGTTATCCGGGTCAACATATAGGATACTTTTTACTGCGGCAAAATATCACATCTGAGAAATCTATACTAAACGTTAAAATATACGTATATAATAATTACATATATAAATTGTGTATATTAGTTACTTTTTCATACCTACTGTAAAAGCTCACCGTACTTAAATGGATTTCGGAATAGATATATCTTTCAGCTATTTTTATCGACGTAGGTAAGTTGTGTAGGCGGAGCTAAGAACAGAAATATTACATTAATATATAAGCAATATGAATAAAGACATTTACTTTGATGATTATAAAATATCTCTTGCGAGAAAATAGTGTGATTTGTAAATATTGACAGTTATTTATGCAGGAATGAAACCTTTACCTCGGCCTAATTTCGTATGACAATTGCAAAATTTTATAAGGTAAGTTATAATTTTTCTTATCAATAAAGTTGCTACAATACGTAATAACTCACTAATAGCTTAATACTAACCTGCAATAATTTAAATGGAAATCCATAATACTTTCTAAGATTTACGCGAATATTTGACATCTATTTAAACGGGTTTGTTACAACATTTATAACTCAAAAACTGCTGGACCGATTGTGATATGATATGTCTTCACCCCGAAGAGCAGAATAATTATTAAAACATCCGAAAATTCATGAAAAAAAAATGGAAAATCTATTCTAAACTAAGCGTCAAAACGTACCTAGGAACAAACCTGAGCGAAGGGAGGGTAAGTAACTAGTTTTAAATAAATCTATCTTAATTAAAACCATCTTTTCGGATTTATTCATTAATTTATTTTGATTTTTGCTTTCCCGACGTTTCGAATGCTTTGCAGCAATCATGTACATGGTAGAGAAATCTATACGCCAATCGTCTAAAAAGAAAAGTCAAAGCATAAAAGAATAAATATCATAATTGCGGGCATTAAAAATGCTAAGAATTTTATTTATTACAGTCAGCATTTTTATAGCACCTACTTGTTTCAATGAAAATATGCACCATAATATAATATTATTATTGTGTTTCTACACCGATTGCTCGCGTGAAGCCAACTGAAATTTCTATGTAGAACTTTTATTGTGAGCTACTAAAATACTGTGTTTCACTCAAAAACTATTTCACTTGAAGCCAGGCTCAAAACTTCAATAGCATACGCGAGCATTTTCTCAATTTCAAGTTTGCAACAAAGACGTTTTATATTCCATCAGACAAATTGTAGTAACAAAGTGCAATGCTTCGATAATAATCTCAGCAATTGTAAATATTTTGCTGATGCGGAAATAATAGCTTTGTAGGTAAATTGAATTGTCCTTGAAGCGACTCTGTATTATATAATACTAGCAGGACCCGCGGCTTCGCTCGCGCTAAAAGTACAAAAAACCTCTAAAAACGTAGGTTTCATACAAACTTTCATCCCCTATTTTACCCCTTTATGTGATGAATTTCGAAAAATGCTAAAACACGTATTTATTGTATTGAAGAGTATTATTACCAAGTTTCAAGTAATTCTGATCATAAATATTTTTTTGAGTTGTATTATAACGTGTTTTCTCGTGGGAATTAGATAATCTCCCGCGGTAAAAATAGCCTAGTAGCCTATATCACTCTCCAGCCCTCCAACTATTCCCACACAAAAAATCACGCCAATTCGTCACTCCGTTTCGACGTGAAAAACGATAAACAAACAAACATACAAACACACTTTCACATTTATGTTATTAGTATGGAAGTATGGATATGTAATGTTATAATGGAAAGTAAAATTAGATTAACGAGACGAGAAGTAACCGGTTATTTCTGAAATAAGTGATAAACTAAATTTCCTGTATACCTATTCGTTTTCCGTCATAATTTACTGGTTTCAGCCCCTGGCCGGCATGTTTCAATTACGGGGTAGTTCGCCGGACGTCATTATTTCCTGCTCGTGCTGACTTTCGTACAGCAACCAATCTGCCCAATATTTCTAGGAATATTTCCTTCATTACAGCTTTTAAAAAATCTACGTTAAATATATGTAGGTTTTTTTAACAGAGCTTTTTTAGTTTATAACAAAATGTTTTACAACTGTGAAAAATATTGCACCATTAGTCCTTTTTACAAAATGAAACGTCTGATTTTGGGGAAAATATTTATTGTTATTTTGACTAATTTAAAAAAGGAAAGCTTATTTAATATAAAATATAAAGGTATATTTTTTATAATCTCATACACAGTCATATTCTCAACGGTAAAAAATTAGAAATAAAAAAATGCTTATTTCTCTCTGCTCTTTATTTTTTTAATTTATAGTTAGCTATTATATAAGTTTTTAAAAAACATCAAATAATTCTTCCTTAAATTCTTTTAAAGTAATTTTGAAGAAAAAGTAAAAAATAATAAAGACGAAGTAAAATCTTAAAACGTAAAATAAAAATCATATGATTAGGACAAAATAGAAATAAAACTTTTATTTTCGACAAAACCTTGACGTAAACAAAATAAAACTGATTTTCGTCGTATAACCTTTTATTATCAACAATTAATTTTGTGACTGTATTGCTGATGTTACATAGAAGTATTTAGGTTTATTTACGGGTCGTTCGCTCTCTTACACCGGCCCATTCCAATTACTCGGCGGATGTCATTATTTCCGCTGCCCAGGGATGGCTTATATGTCGGCACTCGTCAATGCTTTGCTGACCTCTGAAATTATATATAACGTGTTAAGTATTGCTGCTTTTAGTATAGAGCAATATGATTTATGTAATATGATTAAAGACCACCGCTTTCTACTTCCTTTCGAAATAATTAAGGCAGCCATCTTTGCATATCATTAAAAGCTTTACAATAGGATCATGTAATTGACCAGTAAAGAATATATGTAGAGCTTTTACTCATTAGACATTGTTGCGGTGAAAAATTTATAATGATGACGCTGAATACAAAACAAAGGAACACAATGTGCGCTCACATACGTCATTGTTCCACCTTTTATTGAATTCAGTGCTCATTAAAAACTATATTTAAACGTGATAAAACGATTTTCAATTGAGCTTAAAAAAGTAATAATTTAAGTTTTTATTAATATGTAATTTATTTAAATGCTGTACCTAATTGAAGTTTGTAACTGTACGAATTAAATAATTTATCATATTATGGCAGAGTAATTCAATGAAATTTATAAAATTACCAAAATACAATAATTGTGGCCATATTTAAAATTAAAATGGATTGTTAAATATTAAAAAAGTCTAAAAAGGCTGGACCTATTAATCTAGCGCCTGTACAAATTATATAATATGTTTTTATTTATTCGTTAATGAACTGTGGCTGTTTCGTGCATTAAATAAAATAATAATCTTAATCTAAAGGAAAATAAGAAATTTAAGTGCCAGTATGTCTATGTACTAGAAATATAATATTTGACTGGAAAACCAAAAAAGAAAATGACCCTATTGTATCGAGTAATTTTGAGATAATCTGGGTTATAAATCGGAATCAAAATTTGTACTATCGATATCTCTAATAAGTACAAAATATCTAAATAGTCATATATGTATTTTCCATGCACTTAGTTTATTTAAATTAATTTTATATTAAAGTTAAAAATGACTAAAGTAAAAATATACTGATAAAAGAATACTAATAAAGAAATGATAGATCACCATATAATTGTGATTATTATATATCTACACACTATTATTTTTAAGTATCCAAATATAGCACTCTCTAGTGTGTTGTAGCTTCTAGTTTCGCGCTTCAGAGAGTTTGGCAGCGAGTGTATACTGTACATGTTAGGAAGGAAGATAATTAGTCTGTTGTTAGTATCTCAGTGTCAACTAGCGAAGCTTCGTATTTAGCCCGCGTTTGTTCCACCCCTAAAAGCCAAATAAAGCCATAATCCCTCAGAATTCTTCTGTATGTACTTTCGTGGATGTTTATTAGTCAAAATTACCTCTTTTTTCTGAGATAAATCGTAGTAAATTTTGTCAAATTTTGTCCATTCTAACATTTATGTTGATGTTATATGTTTCCATAGCGAGTTTTTATGTTTATTTTAGGGTATTTATTTTTTCTTAATGTAATGCATGCAATGTTTTTGTATTAATATTTTTTTTAAATAACGCTACATGCTAGCACTTGCATAAATTTAGATATAAGTAAGAAAAGAGAAATTGAACCCAAGACCAAAGAACGTATAATTGGATTAGATATCGCTACGGTATACGACTATATTTACTCACTTCATATAAGTAAACAAACAGCTTTTGATACTAAATAATCTCATAAAACAGCAAAAACTTCCGCTGTTTACAATACCTTTAGTACAATATTGTCGGTACTATTTTTCTACCCTTTGGTAGTGCAATGCTAACGAAGTCAGTCAGTACAGAGCATGGCTGGATTTAATGACGCCAGCCTTTCGACGATAGACAGGAATGTGCTTTGTTCTTTTACCCAGGCCTCGTTAAATATTTAAACTCGAACGACCGGCTTTTTCAAAAACGTCTGTACCATTGCTACGTTTAAGCCGCATTCATATTTTTATGGACTTTAAGAAAAAAATATGTAAAACAATATTAATTATTTTAAGTGTCCATAAATTATGTCCATATTATATTAACACGTCTTTATATTCGACTTGATCGTCATTTTATGTTGCCATTTTAAAACGGTCAGTTGAGTAACAGTGCTAAAATTAATTTTATTTACACTATTCCTTATTAATCAGTATGTAACACACCACAAATATGTAGTTCATGTCTCTTTTATCTCTTTATTTACTTTGCTGTGATTTAAACTTTTTGCATGATTTATTCTTCACAGCTTTGCTTGCACTTCATAATATAAAAAAAACAAGTAAAATGAAAATAAAATTATATTCATGTTTTTCGTTTTTTTTTTAATTTGTTTTTAGAAATATATAAACATTTATAAATAAATGCTTTACAAACTACAATATTTAACTAAGCACGTTTATCGGAATGGGTGTGAATAAAAAAATTTGTATATTTAAAATACTAAATATTAAATTAATGATTAATAACAAGCTATTTCACGAGTAGCTTCATTTTGACAAGACGCCCAACTTTTCTTTCTACGAAAATTTGATCGTGGTAGGTACAATTGTGGCTTGATAAGGTGCATGTTGAAATGGTGATTGCCTAAAATTTATTACTAACAAATGTTTTACGATTTAATCTTGAGATAATTCAACATTAAACAAGAAAAAATGATGTCCGTGAAGTTTTAGCTTGTTATTAATCACTAGCATTGCCCGCGGCTCCGTCCGCGTTCAGATGACCAAAAACCAAATTCTTAGGTTTTTCATATTAGTATAGTTCTTTGGCTAAGTAATTAAAGCCTACCTATTAAATACATACCTAATCAAATATTTTCGAAATCGGTGCCAGGCCATATAAAGCAAAGCACACCGACTTCGAATATATTTGATTAGGTATGTATAGTAAATGAAAACTACCAATCAGTTATTTTTTACTTTTTAGTGCTTTTGTTTGAAGTCGGTTTTTATTTTTTTGTTAAAAAGTTTTTATTATAGGTTTAACTTAAGGTAGCAAATATTATATCTATTTTATTAAGTAATATAATATAACACATTTTGATCAACAATGAGTTAAGTTACTAGAACTCATATATGCGAAAAATTGAGTGTGAATGCGTGAGTGTGTTATTTGATATTTTTTACACTGTAATGTTTTTTTGGAAAATACGTTATATTTTAAACTAGCTCTAGGTACATTTTAAATAGATATAAATAGTTATTAGCCAGCGTTAGCTGTATAATTTTTTTTCTTAATAATATTGACAAATAGTTTTGCCTTCCCGGAACATCTCCACTAACACTTAAACTTAATGTTATGGTATTAAAGTTCAAATTGAATTTTAAGTATTATTACGAATCTTTTGTATGGGAGTATAGAAAAGTGTTGTTTTTAGATTTTTTCAGGCAATTTTTTATTTTTTCTCTCCGTAAGAACCATCCTCGTACTTCAAGGAATATTGTAAAAAAAGAATTAGCGAAATCCATCAGTCAGCTGCTCTCAAGATTTGCGCTTACCAACACATTCAGCGATTCATTTTTATATTATAGAAGATTAACACATAGGTTACTTTTTCGCACGCAATTGCCTACCCTATGAGCGGAGTCGAGACTGAAAATTAGTTACTAGAGTAAAAGTAAACATATATGTAGGATATTAAATTTCTCTATCAGTTTAATGTATCATGTTATGCGATAAATAAATAACTTTGTAACAGCAAATATTTGCGTTTTCCCCATCACGTTCTCTGATAATAATAACGTAGGCACGTTGAATGTAACGCATAATTTACACACGGTGAATATACTTTCACAAAGTACCTTACAGATTATCTTTTTCTACTCAAAGCATTTCTTTACCTTTAATGAAATCCAGTCAAAGGAAAGAAAGAATTTAATTTAAGACGAATCAGAAAATATTCAGCTTCCGCTCGCTAGTTATAAATCATTTGAATGCTAATAAATTCGACTAACCCCCTAAGGCCCCAGGTGGGAACATCATCTCTTCTCGTTCCATCTTTGTTTTAAGAAAAAATGAATAATATTCAGGACCAAATATTAAATATTTTCACGAAGACAGCCATGGCTTTGGGGTTTGGTTTAATATCATAATGTAATGGAATTTATTCGTCGTGGTCCAATGTAGCTCGGCGAGTGAACTTAGTCATGTTTGTATTTGAATTTATTTTATACTCATCGCTGCCTAATTGCCTATTAGTCCCTATTACCCTGTTAAGCTTTGTTTTAAGTGTTAAGTCTGCCTAAACGATTTCAATTTAAGAAACAAACCTAATCTCTTTGGGTAAATTACAAGTGGTGGTCAATGAATGTTTTTAGAATTACATTTTCATTACACAATGATGATAATATTGTTTAAAGAGTTCATTTTCTTATGACAGTTCGTTCTGAATTTTCTGTAATGCTATTTTAAATAATGTAATTATATTTATATAAGTACTAGCATTGTCCGCGGCTCCGCCCGCGTTCAGATGACCAAAAATCAAATTCTTAGGTTCTACATATTAGTTTAATCTTACATTGCAGTTTTCGTATTTTTTCTCAGAAATGAAATATTTTCTCGCGGTAAAAAGTACCCTATATGTTGACCCGGAGAATCAGCTATCATCATACCAAATTTCAACAAAATCCCTCCAGTGGTATTTCCGTGATGCGGTAACAGACAGACAGATAGATAGAAAGACAGACAGACAGACAAAAAATCTAAAAACTATAGATTCGGTCTCTGTATAGATAATAATGTCTATTTCAATAAGATTTTCCAAAAAATATGTAATGTACAGATTCGGCTTAGTTACAATTTTATTATATGTATAGATTGTAAATATTATAATGTTGAAAATTTTAAGCTATATTTGATACAGATAATATGTGGATCACTAAAAAATAAAGCAAGGCAGGCGTGCATCTAGGCTGTGGTTATGATTGAGGTATGCAGCGGCCGGCGCTTAGTTGCCTACGAGACCTCGGTGTGCGCGCTTGTGCTACGCTCGCTACGTAACACGCTTATCTACTATCTACGACATGCATACATTCGGTGATTATTGACAGCTACTTACCAAAAAAGTGCGTTTTGTGCGAACTGTTTTAGTATATTTTGTATATATTTTGGATTGAATTCTTGGTGCATAAGGTAAGCTTTATAAATAGAAAAATATATCATTGAAATTGTAATGTTTAGCAAAAATATAATCTAAATTTTTAAATCACATTTTTTTTAAATAAAACCATACAAGATAATGTTAAATTATATTATAATAACTATTGTAATGTACATCTATATAAAAATACTTTTATTCGTTGTTTTATATGATTTTATATGAAATCCAATTTAATTATATCATTCAAATACAAAGAGGACTTATGTATATTCTATTTTGCCGGATTTATCTAGCGTTTGTTTTAGTTATTCATAAATACGTGCATCCAACGCAAGTTCTTTCTTAAATCATATAAGAAAAATTTCATCAATTTTCTACTTAAATAAATAGTAAGCTTATTTTTTAAATGTATTCATAATAAAATAACATGATTATAAACTAGTCAGAAGATTTACGTTGTAGGTTTGTTTTAACTACATTCTTTATATATCTTATTATTACCTTTTAAATATAATTATTCAAGGAATAAGTATAATTTGTATAGAAATAAGTTCTATAAAGAATGTAATGATTTGTGTATAGAAAAAAATAATAAAAATATTTTCTTTTCTGTTAATAAATTTAATAAACATTTGAATAAATATTTTCTAAATTTTATTTTTCAATTAACGAGCTAACTTAACAGTTTACAATTAAGTTTAATACGCGTTAAATTTCAACGGAGTAAAAATGTAGAAACTACGACGGTAAAGAAAAGGTTTTATTCCGCATTTCTTTTATATACTCGGAATACACTCGGACAATCTTATCATAACGAGATCAATGTTTTCCTCACTGTGTTCTCTAACTTCGAACCTTCTTTATAAACATCGATAAAGTGACGTAAGAAAACCGTATATAGCTAATATATCGTTTTCTAAAAACATACTAAATATAAAATGATTATTGCCCGATTTCACCAACGTCACCTAAGTTTAAAGGATCCCTTAAGCATGGTTAGGGGGCTGTTAGGGGACAGTTTCTGTTTCACCGTCAGTTAATGGTCACCTAAATATTAAAAGGCCCCCTAAATTTAAGTGCTCGAAATATGGGCTTAAAGACGATCGTAAAACGAAATTTAATTTAGGGGCTAGTTTAGGGGACTTTTAAGCTAGGGATCCCATAGGTAGGTGGTAGCTTATGGATTGTTGGTGAAATCGGGCATATATCTCGTGTATAAATTGGAATTGTAATGCAAATTATTGTTAGTCTTTCGCAATTCATCCTTTCATAGGGTTTTTTTGTAAAATAAAGGCTTCATCAGACTAATGCTAAAAATAGAAAAAAAAAAAATTGAAATTCAATTAAAATTTATAGATAGATTTTTCTTATATCCTGGTTTTAGCAAGAATAATTAGAAATGCATTAAAACTAAAAAAATAAAAGATCAAACTTTTATAAATATAATTGACTAACGATTCACCCTCGCTGTGCTTCGGGTTCGTACCTAGACAAAAAACAAATCTATCCCACGGGAACCGCACATTTTTCAGAGATAGAAAGTAATCTATGTGCTATTCCAAACTATAATTTATCTCTGTGCCAAATTTCATCCAAATCCATTCAGCCGTTCTGGCGTGAAAGAGTAATCCACCCATCCTCAACAATTTCTCATTTATAATATTAGTATGTATGTATTCGGCCCTTTTAACGTCCCGCTGCTGGGAACAAGCTTGCCTTCAATACGAGGGGGATCAGGCTATAGTCCATCACACAGGCCAAGTGCGGTTTGGCATAATATTAGCATGCACTATACATCATATTTAACTAATTTAGTTATTATTTTAATTTTAATTTGTTATTTGGAGTAAAGGAGGGTTTGGGTTCAGTCAGTTCTCGAAATTTACATATATGAAAATTTTCATTGAGAAATGAGATAGATCGGTTTATATTTAAAGGATTTTGTGATGAGCTCCATATTTGGGTAGAATGTTCCTTCCAATTCTTAGAGTCAGCAGTGTACCGTGCGTCATGATTGATAAATTACGTAATACACTCTCTAGACAATAAATATAAGCAAAAGATGCTAATGACATTGAAAATGTTTCAAAAATATTAAAACTAAAAAGGATAGCTAAAATCCGTTCGTTAAAAATGATGCGGAATAACTTGGAAGTGGGCGTCGGTAATTTATATTATAAAACATAATATTGTAGGCTTTGTACCATCTCAGTCTACAGTTGCTTGATATGTTAACATTCTTAAGTAATTATCTGGCAATAAATTTCCATAATTCAGTATTAGCACAGATCATATAATACTATACTAGGTATTAGTATTATATAGGTTCAAGGTTGACAAAACAAACATTTTTATGTGCAATTTACATTTTGGACGTCTCTTTGGACTATATTATAATTTATATTAGCTAAGAGCAAATTATAGATTAAAATAAACTTCTATAAATTATTATTAAGTTTTTTGTTAATATTAACTTTATTTAATAACTCTGTGAATAAAGCAAACGACATAAATTAATTGTGCACGCATAGCTAAATAAAAAAGAGCGTTTATTCTCTGATCAGTAAACTTTCCTTATCTAAAATTAAATAAAATTGTAACTAAGTCGAATCAGTACATTAAATATTTTTTTGAAAATCTAATTGAAATAGAGATTATTATCGATACAGGGTCCGAATCTATAGTTTTTAGAATTTTTGTCTGTCTGTCTGTCTGTTACCGCATCACGAGAAAACCACTGGATAGATTTTGATGAAATTTGGTATGATGATAGCTGGTTATCCGGGTCAACATATAGGATACTTTTTACCGCAGGAAAATATCTCATTTCTAAGAAAACGAAACAAAAACTGCAATGTAAGAGTATAGTTAATATGTGAATGTTATACAAGTTAATATGTAAAACCTAAGTATTTGGTTTTTGGTCATCTGAACGTGGGTGGAGCCGCGGGCAATGCTAGTAACCAATATAATATTATAAAAAGGCAGTTTGTTTGTTTGTTTGTTTGTTTGTTTGAACGCGCTAATCTCAGGAACTAATAATCTTATTTGAAAAATTCTTTTTGCATTAGATAACCTGTTTATTGAGAAAGGCTATAGGCTGTATTTATACCTAAAAATATGTGGTTCGCGTGGGATATACTTGTTTTTGTCTAGGGACGAACGAGGGTTGCTCCTGGTACTTCTCTGGTAGCAGATTGAACCGTTGGAGCAACCCCATGGCTGTTGTGGTCTGCTTTGGCACCGCAGCGGTGACCTGCCGTCGGGGCGTCGTGGCTGAGTGCGTTAGCGATCCTGCGATGCCCCATTTAGACGGGGGAGGTTCCGTTCCGTTGGGTTTTAGTGGGTAGTTGGGTTTACTGGCTTTGCCGGTGAGTCCCAAACCTCGTGCCTAAATGCATTTCCCAACGTTAAAAAAGGGGTAAGATACATATATTGAAAAAATTCCGTTTTCCTGAGATTGGTATGAATGGGGACTTAGATACTTCTTTTAAATACCAATATCGTGACTAGCTGGTGAATATTCTTCGGTTCGGTTCTTTGGACATTTGTAGTTTTGATCCTAAGTATACATATTCTTCTACATAATCGATTTTTAGGCAGTTTCATTTTTATTAACGTCATAACTGTTTCAGTTTTTCCAGAAAATACTTTCCAGTACCACTGGCCCCTGTCTGACCGGTCTTTGGCTTTGAATTCCTCTTCTACATTTTCTAAATGAATTTTGGCCTTGCTATTACTGTAGATTTATTCTATCAAACGTATTTCTTATTTGCTCGTGGTCTATGTATGAGAGATTTATATATTATAGCGTAGTATAATATTGAGTCGAAAGCCTATCTGTAGTCAATAACCCCGATGTAATAACATTTTCCATTTTATGAGTTAACTTGCCTTAAATACGGATATAGTTTTAAATATTTTATACATTTATTATTACTGCCAGTTTATTGATTCTATTTTTATATTTCCAATAAATGTCTAATAGCTAATTTTCAAATGTTTTTCAAACTTTAACAAACCTGCCTGTATGTATATATTATACTAATTGTCATCTTTTATCCCACAGGAAACATTAAAGGTTTTATGCGAACAGGTTGCCAAAATCTTAAAGATATTCCGGAAGTCATATTTGTGATCTGACCTTAGTTATATTTTCGCGTTGTATCTTTGGTTTGACTGATGAGTCAGCATTTTTCTTTCATAATGATTATGATGATCTTCTCCTAGCCGATTCCGGCTACGGCGGCCAATCTCATTGAGATTAACCAACTGCGCAGGAGATATTATAGTGCTCAAGTGTACGCGCAGACACAAATGCACTCTCTATTCCTATCACTCTCATACTCCGGTGGGACGACCACTCGACACGACCGGTGAGAGTTAAGGCGCAGGACCGACGGCTTTACGTGCTCTCCGAGGCACGGGGGTGAAACACCGCCAACTTCCCAACTCCGGGCTGTTACTGAGACTTACTATACAGAAAGTCTCAATAACTAAATTTGCTCGACCCAGGACTCGAACCCAGGACCTCCGGGTGTGCAGCCGTACATGCTAGCCACTACACCACCGAGGCAGTTCATAATGATTATCTTTTATGAGAAGCTATCGGTATTTATAAAACAGAAAATATGTCCAACCGAAGTTTACGTATACTAAATGTATATTTCAATGATATAAACTAAAATTAATTAAATTAGACTACATCCCAATATTACTAAGGTTAATTACACCATATTTTATAAATTTAGTCATTAGCCATCTGCGATTAATTTGTTTATCTATACTAATATTATAAAGAGGTAAAGTTTGTGAGTTTGTGAGTTTATAACGTTGTAGGGGGTAAGCTCTAGATTTACTTAACCAATTTACATGATATTTGATAAGAAGATAATTTGACACCCTGGGGAGGACATAGGATACTTTTTATCCCGAAAATAGCCCCTTAAGGGGGTAAAAATGGGGATGAAAGTTTGTATTGGGAAGCGAGCTAGGGACGAACCCGAGCGCCGAGTGAGCGCGAACGAGTCGCTAGTATATTTTGCATAGATTACTGTTATTATCGTCTTGATTTATCTTTCTGTCTTAATTTTAGAATGTAAACTATATCTAAGTTTAGTTTTTTGTTTTTATATTTAAATGATCAACAATAATATAGAACAATTTTTAATAAATTAAAAATAATTAAGTACGAGTATATAGTAAACAATTTTTTTTATGCTATGCAAAAATGTTCTTTTAAAACATCTCGAATTCGTTGTTGGGTACGTGTCCAACATGTCGAAAAGTTTAACTGAAACGTGTCACAAAAGTCAAGATGTAGAGAATTTCCATAGAAATGTAACAAAATATTTCCCTGAAAGTGAAAAACCTGTCACTAGCCATATTACATTGAAATATTTTCTCATGAACATAGAGATAGTCGAGCTTTCATAAAATATATAGAAAATGTATAGATATATGTATATAATTTCGGTTTATATTAAGTTACGTACCTGAAGGATCCCCTTGGACGTATATTATTAAAAACCTACCCCATTGCTTTTTTTTTTAAATTTGTATTAGGATTATATGGATATTTAAACAAATAAAGAAAATGATTAAAACTTAAGACTAAGTAAGTAAGGGGTTTTTAAAAGTTCTCGTGGTTTATTGAAAGACCTAAAATAAAAATAAAAGGACACACAAATCTCTAGAAATGGTAATACACATGAACAACTCATGTTCACTTGTGTAATTATTATACAAGTAGTACAAACTCAACTCTAACAATAAATAATGAAAACTGTCCAAGCACGATTTGTGAATCGTGTTAGGGGTTTTAGCCGCTATTCAATATAAGATTCAATTTTATTGGTGAATACATTATATGTGTGGTGGCATAAAACCTTCTGTAAGCCAGTATGATTTGAGTGTTTTATTAATTACTAGCATTGTCCGCGGCTCCACCCGCGTTCAGATGACCAAAAACCAAATTCTTAGGTTTTACATATTAGTATACTCTTACATTGCAGTTTTTGCATTTTTTCTCAGAAATGAGATATTTTCCCGCGGTAAAAAGTATCCTATATGTTGACCCGGATAACCAGCTATCACCATAACAAATTTCATCTAAATCCCTCCAGTGGTTTTTCTCTGATGCGGTAACAGACAGACAGACCGACAAAAATTCTAAAAACTATAGATTCGGCCTCTGTATCAATAATAATGTCTATTTCAATCAGATTTTCCAAAAAATATTTAATCTACAGATTCGGCTTAGTTACAATTTTATTATATGTACAGATTTCCTTTTTGTATGTCAAATACATTCGCCAAGCATTCGCATCGTTTCGTGGGAATACTCGTTACATCACTAATATATAATATGTATGCTAGTTTTGAATTTTTAAATCTAATAAAGATAAAATATGTTGGATAAAATGATCAATTCAATTATTTTTTCTAATTCGTTATATGTTAGTATACTTTTGTAAATCTTGCTTAGAGTTTAGCGACGGAAACCTTTTATGTACTACTTAGTTAATATCTCTTTCCGTTAGATGATGTAATGGAAAGACTAAAGAGATATTTCTAGTTAAATCAATATAAACATACACATTGGGCATATTATAGTTCATCTAGTTTTTTAAGTAACCGAATCAAAAAAAGGAGTTGATAGACAATTTGGGTGTGTAACTGTACATAACAAATCCATATTCATATCCTGCACAACATTTAAAAAAAATAACTCGTCTGTTGTTCATTTTTGTTCTTTTTTTATTTTTTAACTTTTTGCCCTGAAACAAGTCAAATAGGCAATATTAGGTTTATTATGTAAACGTTCTAAGCTTTTTAGCTTGTAATTGGAATTATGTAGTTTCTATAATGTCAGAGATACGAGACCCAGGCTTAAACCCAATTCTCTAGATTTTTCAAGAGTTTATTTTCAACGTGTTTACTTATAGAATAAGAAAATATCGTAATAAAACCTGCTTGATGAGGGTGGTGGACTATTTGCCCAATAAGACGTTAAAAAGTTTGGATGATCATACTGAATGAATTTGTAAATACAATAATAATTATAAATAGACTAGCATTGCCCACGGCTCCGCCCGCGTTCAGATGACCAAGAACCAAATTCTTAGGTTTTACATATTAGTATACTCTTACCTTGCAGTTTTTGTATTTTTTCTCAGAAATGAGATATTTTCCCGCGATAAAAAGTATCCTATATGTGTTGACCGGGATAACCAGCTATCACCAAACCAAATTTCATCAAAATCCTTCCAGTGGTTTTTCTGTGATGCGGTAACAGAAAGACGGACGGACAGACAGACAGGTAAAGAATCTAAAAACTATAGATTCAGCCTCAGTATTGATAATAATGTATATTTCAATAAGATTTTCTAAAAAATATCAAATGTACAGATTCGGCTTAGTGACAATTTTATTATAAGTACCTACATATGGATAATTCGGAGGTAGTAAAGATTCATATAATTAGCTCTGACGTGTAGCATAATATCGTTTTTGGGAAAGTTAGATAAAGTCATACCTAAATAAATTTACTTTGTTTTTAGTCAATTAAAAATTTCGCCTGATGTCCCTAGATAGATACCCTTCGCAGTTATAATATTACGGAAGCTCTCAGAAGGGATGAACTTTTCCGAATTAATTGACACTTATCTTCATTTATTTTCGCAAAATGTTGATAAATAATAGCCCTAGGTATACCTATTACCTAGATAATTTACTGGCCTTTTAATGGTGAAAACCATGTGGAAATCTGTATGGTAGTTTTTGTAATTAGCTTAAATTCATCACGGCCTGTAAGATATTTATAAAGTATTCTTAGTCAGTTTACCTATTTTCGGTATATATAAGCTAATAAAATAAAACGATATTGAAAAATATATTAAAAGAAATTGTTTCCCAAGAAAACTTGAGTACATATTTGATATGTACATTGTACATATGTCTAATTATATTACTAGAATGCTGTGAACGGAATTACTTCAATTTCGTTAAGGAATGGTAATTTTTTTAATCCCTCCACGACCGCGGATACGCCGGCGTTACAGTTAACAATAGATTTCTTAGAAATAACAATAGATTTCTTAGAAATTTAATAAATTTCTAAGAAATCTATTGTTAAAATAAATAAATATTTTCACTTCTCCATCATGTTTAGTTTCGTAGCATATTTGGTAAATTTATTATTTATATAAGTTCCTTATATCCTTTAGCACTATCGTTATTTTATTTTATTTATTATAAAGGCTTGCTAACTAAATTTACATAAAACATGTATTTAACATTATAATGTTAACTATTTCTATATAAATTTAATTTAAAAGTATGCTTTTTATAGAAGTATTCCATTAAAATTTTATGTGGTTACGAGTATATAAGGAATCATTTCAGTTGTACAATAAACAAAAGAAGAAAAAAAAAAGAAAAACAATCTAATCTAAATATTTAAAAAAATTAAAGTTATAAAAGATAGTGCTTAAATTAATAATGTACATACATAAGTCTATTTCACGCTTGTGTTGTACGTATAAGTATAATTTCTAGTTATTTTTATGACTATGAATTTTTCATTATTCATTATTTTTTTAAATAAAAATTGCGTTGAACACACAATAATAATTTAAGTTGTTAAAAAGTATCCCCTTTTGTAGAGTTTTCATGGTTCACCTGTGATTAAATGTTTTCTTTCAAAATTATTGAGCAGCATCAATTATTAGTAAGTTCAGAAATAATATAAGAGTTGAAATAATGTTTAAACATTACTGTAATACGAAGTACTCTTTTTTATTTCAGGATATGATATTTTGTGAGTACAAAATCTATTTTACGAACATCTTATCTATATATATAAAAGAAAGTCGTGTTAGTTACACTATTTATAACTCAAGAACGGCTGAACCGATTTGGCTGAAAATTGGTGGGGAGGTAGCTTAGAACCAGGAGACGGACATAGGATACTTTTTATCCCGTTCGACCGCGTTCCCGTCTGACGTGACATAAAACTCAAGAATTTTTGGATTTCTCTTAGTCTGGAATAGGTTAATAAGTATTAAAACACCAGAAAAATCACGAAAAAAAAATTAAGATTTATATGATTAACGCTGGCTAATAACTATTTATATCTATTTAAATCCTAGCGACGAACCCGAGCGAAGCGAGGGTGAGCCGCTAGTTTTTACATACAAACCAACAAAAAACAATATTTAATATATTTGCATATCACATTAATTGTTTACCTTTGCTTTTTATTACATTTGTACGGTGTAATAGTATGGTAGACGTACTGCGCCGACCCCAAGTAATTTGGGAAATGGGCAGGAAGAAGAAGGTGTAATAGTAATTATACCTGCCACGTAACAGCACGTAGTTTTTTGCATACTCATAAACAAAAAACAAAATTATATACCAGATAATACTTCTATGAAACTTATTTATTCGATATACGAAGTTGGTTCGATGACATGCGAATGTGCCAATAAACTAAAGTGTCAAGTGGAACAGCGAGTCCGTTTGACGTATCGACGCCGTGGCGAAGGTCGCGCCTGCCAGCCATTCCTCTAGCTAAGGATAAGATTCGGTACCTCTATGCTTATGCATTTCTACTAAGTGCTCCCTCTACAGTTGATTTATGGTAGCATCTATTCATATACTGTATAATGAAAATAGGTTAATATTTTTTTGCTTAGTGTAGTATCTCATCCGATCAATTTATCTCATATAATATTTTTACTATAAATAATATCACTTTTCGAAATTTGACTTAAAATATAATAAGGACTTAAAGGATTTACTAGAAATATCTAATTTGAAAATCTTGTACAAGTCTGTTAAGTTTTTCATATCGTATAGTCGACTCGACAACTCGGAGACAGCAAAAATGTTTAGGATACAATGAACTTGTAAAGTTGAAATGTGTTTCCTAATAAATATCTAACACTTAATATACTGTATAATACTAGCTCCTTAAATCATGGAATACGCTGCTTAGTATTTATCACGATGCTAGTAACATAAAGGCTAAGAGGCTTTTGTACTCCCTAGAGGAACTTCGTCTGTTGGAGGTTAGTACGTAACGTAACAAGACTCTCTCAATTAAAAAGGATCCGGCTTTCAATTTATTGTAAAAGAGCGTCTTGATTGCCTTGTGTTGTTCTTATTTGGAAGAATTCTTACTAAAAGATGAATATATCGTGATAACTACCATAACAAAATAACTTACACAATTTAATACTATAGAAGCTGGCCCGGCAGATATTGGTTTACCCTTTTCAGTGTATTAAATTGATTAATAAATCCATTGCAGTATCATCTACGGGGTTCAGATTTTGTGATATTCCATCTATAGATATTGCATTCCATTTAAACAATGTAAACCTTTCGTTTATATGGTGAGGGAACATATCGTGACTATACAGTCTGGATTAACCCAAGGAGTTTTCGAAAGATATGTGAAGTCCGCCAATTGTGGGCTGCATTTGGATTTATAACCCCCGACCAAAAATGACGGGGTGTTATAAGTTTGACGTGTCTACGTGTGTGTGTGTGTGTGTGTGGCATCGTAGCTCCCGAAGGGATGAACCGATTTTAATTTTTTTTTGTGTGAAAGGTGTATTAGTCGAGAGTGTTCTTAGCTATGTTTGATGAAAATCGGTCCAAGATGGCCGCCGCCACAAAATAGCGGATTACATATTTTTTCACAAATCCCTCAATATGTGTATCAAATGAAAGGGCTGGACTAGTAGAATACTATACTCTATGATAAATTTTAAATCTAAGATGGCCGCCACCACAGAATGGCGAATTACATGTCGGGGTTTTTTTTTAATTTTAATTTAATTTAGTTATGGCTAGTGTGTTGGGTAGCCTGGTGCGCCTCGTATTGAGTAATAAGCGGTGCCCAGCTTTGGGACGATAAAAGGTCTTCATTATATTATTATTATTTTGACAGTATACCGTATTATCTTCTACACATTTTGGTCCATTCAATTTTGTAAATAGCTCAACTAAAGCCTAATTCTAATTACCTACTACATTTTAAATAAATCTAAGAAAGTATTATGTGTACCTACTACATGTGAAAAATCTTCAAATAAGATATTAGTATAGATATTGTATTATACATTGTATAATATTGTATTATATACTCGTAGTATCAGATATTTTTTTATTTGATTAAGTCTAACACCCACAAACATACAATACATCCGTGCCTTTTTTTGAGCTATTTTTATGTTTTGTTGTTATTAATATCGAATATTACACGATCACTAAAACACATACACACACACTCACATATACAGGTGGTATCTGGAAATGTATTTCCCAACATTAAAAAAAAGGTGTTACAACGCATGAAAGTTTCAAGCACTACTCTTAACAACTTTAATTGCCCACATTTATGAAGACAGCTGTGAATTTTCCAAGCTGTAAAATGCTTGGTTGAGACGCTCAATGTGTCCGCAATTGTTCCACAAGAACATTCCCCCGGGCGCCAATAGTAAAACTTTGGAATACTCACTCGTAGATACGAGTATTACAGTCGAAGAATATATGTGATTCTTTAAAGAAACTTATTTACATAACTGTCGCATTGAGCTTGGATTGTATCTGCAGAGCTATAAAAATGTAGTTATTTTTTTTTTAAATTCATTAAAAAATATAAGTCTATAACATATACTTACTTATATTGTACTATATGTGAAAAGTATTAGCCATTATTTAAGTAGTTTTATTAATTGGTCTATTTTGTATTTTATCTATAAACTAGCGAATCACCCTCGCTCCGGTCGTGTTCGTCCCTAGGTAAGTTTTAGCAGTTAATATAGATTTTTCAGGGATTAGATATTTTCCCGCAGTAAAAAGTATCCTATATGTTGATCTGGATAACCAGCTATCATTGTACCGAATTTCATCAATATCTGTCGAGTGGATTTCTCGTGATGCGTTTCCAGACAAAAGTTCTAAAAAACTATAGAATTGGCCTTTATATCGATAATAATGACTATTTCAATTAGATTTTCCAAAAATATTTAATGTACAGATTCGACTCAGAATTTTATTATATGTTGCAATTATTTTAAAAGCAACACTGTGACACTAAAACTCTTATTCTAATGTGAGGTTTTCCGCTTAAGTAGACTAAGTGAATCTTGGCAAAATTATTAGAAACAATTGTTGTTTGTTTCTAATCATTAAGAAGCGGTAAAAGGTGAAATGATTAAAAAGTCTTAGTAAATGCAAGTACAGTTAAAATGTTATTTTTTTATATTAGATACTTTTAAATAAAATATACAATATATTATAATAATTTATGAAATTAATTCAATTAGCAATAACTATATCGAAAATTAATATTTCAATTTATTATTATTGGCTAGAATTGACATGACTTATCATTAAATCAAAATTTAACTGGCCTAATTTAAATATATTATGCACAAATGCAAATGTAACATAATGCTTTTAAGATATTAAAAATGAAACTTAAATAAATTTCATCATATTTTGATAAGTAATATATCTACCTAATCAAAGATCTTAGATACAAACAAGTAAAAGTAAAAAGCTTAATCAATATTACGCACTGTTTGAGGTATAAAGTAATGAATTGTTAACATAATATGAATAGTAAACAATAACCAACTCTAATATACTGTACATTGCAATTAGCTAGACAGCTTACTAAACAACGTTCCTACGCTTTTGCCTCACTGCACACTGTATCACACTTTCCACGTAAATCTCTACCTACAGTGAACCTATTTTACACGAAATCTTTACTCGAATCTCGACTGCTCTACTTTATTGAATCAGTATGTAAATTCGATGAAGGGTACAATACTTAGACATTGGAATCGAACAATCAATAGTATCTGAATAGAACAACGTTAAGGCGTTCCCAACAGACTAATTTTAAAATGAAATGAATTTTATAATTTATTAGATTTATGCGTATTATTTTTAATAATTGCTCAAAGATGTTTTTTGTAGGCTTTGATTTTTCAAACATTTATTTTGTGCTTAATAATATACTATAGTAATTATTAGAACTACACTTAAATGGTAGGTGTTTTAGAGTATTCAATGTGATGCCTGTCTTTTTCATGAATATTCAATGCTGGGCTATCTACGTGCAAATAGTTTACGAATCGAATACTGACTGATTTTGCGTCATAGATATAATGCGATATCTATATATATAAAAGAAAGTCGTGTTAGTTACTTCGCTTATAACTCAAGAACGGCTGAACCGATTTAGCTGAAAATTGGCAGGGAGGTAGTTTAGAGCCAGGAGAAGGACATAGGATACTTTTTATCCCGTTCGACCGCGTTCCAATTTTTATGATATTTTAATTTTTGGATTTCTCTTAGTCCGGAATAGGTAAGTATTAAAACATATAATTAAAATGTGAGAAAGAAAGATTTTTTCTTTTTATATCTATTTAAAACGTACCTAGCGACGAACCCGAGCGAAGCGAGGGTGAGCCGCTAGTATTCTATAGTTTATACTTCTAATAAAGCTAAACGCATATTTAGCAAACCCAACGAGCGCGTTAAAAAAAATGAGCGTAATAAGACAAGCTCAGTAGGGCACGAGAAAAACCATCGTAATCTCCGAACAGATGAAATAGGGCGTTGCTTAAATCCAGCGAAAAGCCTTAAAATTGGAAAAAACACTGAACGGATAGATTAGCCGTGTTGGGGCGCAGGCGAACCATTTATTGAAAGTCGGAGGCCAACGCGTGGAGCCATTAGTCGTGGCGCTCGACTGAAAAAGTGTCGCTCGCACTGAAACATTGCGCTAGGGCGCTATTCAATTGCTGAATTTATTTTATTCAAGCCAATCGATCTTCAGACAACAGAACGCACGTTGAATGAAGTGTCTCTTGGGGCAATAAATTTTGGATCCTCGATATGCTTTATTAAAAGTATTACTTTTTAGTTATTGTAATGTTTTATCTATACCGTTATCTTATACAGAAAACAGTGTAAATAGCGCACTGAAAATTTTGTTATGGTTTTAATAAAAAATATCTATACTAATATTATAAATGTGAAAGTTTAGATGTTGGGATGGTTGGATGTTGCATATGATGCACGCTAGAACGGCTAAACGAATCTGGATGAAATTTGGCAAAAAGATAGAATATAGTCTGGAATAGCATATAGGCTACGTTTTATCCAGGAAAAATGTACAGTTCCCGTGGGATAGATTGGTTTTTGTTTTTTAGAACGAGACCGAGCGAAGCGAGGCTGAGCCGCTAGTAGGTTACAAAAAGTATACAAAAAGATATATGAAGTATATTTGCGCTGGTATTTAATTGATTGATAGATACAAAACATGGCTGATCTGATTTCAATGACACCTTTATATTGATTTAATATTGTTTTGATATAAAATTATGTTTAATTGATAGAAAAGATGGTAAAAGCTAGATGTTAATTAAATAAACTCATTAGTGCGTGTTCTTATAGTGTTTATATAATATCTATTATAGAATATGAATTATTTTATTTTAATTAAAATAAAATAATTTAGATAGATAATTGCTTTATTAAATAATTAAAGTTCATATTTAATTTTCTTAATTAATTGTATCTTCACTACTATTTATAAGAGCCCTTCATTAAGTCTTACTTCGGTTGTTGATATCTTCTTTCCTTTAATGGTTTAGAATTGCGTTAACAGGCAAAAAAATACTCGGCCAAATAATATCTGTATAAATATTATAACTGTGAAAGTTTGTATGTGTGGATGTTTGTTACTCTTTCAAGCCAAAACGGCTGACCGAATCTGGATGAAATTTGGTACATAGATAGATTATAGTCTGAAATAACAAATAAGCTACTTTTTATCCCGGAAAAATGTACGGTTCCCGTGAGATAGGTTTGTGTTTGTTTCAGTAAAGGCAAACCGGAGCGAAGCAAGGGTAAGACGCTAGTCTTATAACATATTATGAATTTAAATAACATCATAATTTATAATGATATTTAATTTAAAAAAGTATTAACCTAAAGGATTTACTTTTCGGAATTCTTTGTTTTGAGGGATCTACATATACATACATATGTAAGAGAAATCGATAAAATTGGACTCAACTATTAAATTACTATTATGCCAATTTATATATTTCGCAATTGTTAAAATTACTATAGAACTGACTTACATATAGCCCGCACGAACACTATTCTTCTGGGATAGTATATATCCCAACGGTCATATCTAATTCATCAATTAGGTTAAATTACCGAATTCCTTCAATACCTTATATATTTTGGAGTTTTTCGTGTTCATTCGTCCAGTTGTGCTTACTCAACGTTAGTAATCTAATCGAGATGTGTTCTGAAAAGGCAATAAAAAAATGTACAAAAACATGATAAAAACTCTTTTCAATTCTATAAATGCCAAAGTATTTTTTTTTCATTAGCTCTAGTAAATTTCTATAAATTCTAGTAATAAAGAGCGAAAGCAAAGAATATATGTGACTTTTTCTAAAAAGAGTTTATTTTTGCTATGGACTAGTTATTGCAAAAAACGGAAATTCTCTGTAACAGCCTGGAGTTGAGAAGTTGGCTGTGTTTCATCGCCATGCCTCGAGCACGTAACGCCGCGCCTTCGCGTCAGCGGTCCTTTGATTCTTACCGGTCGAATTCTCGATTTGAGTTGACCAGTTTGAGATATTATATCTACAGGAATAGAGAGTGCAATGTTTGCGCGAATACTTATCAATACATACAATAAAATTGTAACTAAGTCGAATCTGTACATTAAATATTTTTTGGAAAATCTTATTGAAATAGACATTATTATCGATACAGAGTCCGAATCTACTTATAGTTTTTAGAATTTTTGTCTGTCTGTCTGTCTGTCTGTCTGTCTGTCTGTCTGTCTGTCTGTCTGTCTGTCTGTCTGTCTGTCTGTTACCGCATCACGAGAAAACCACTGGACAGATTTTGATTAAATTTGGTATGATGGTAGCTGGTTATCCGGGTCAACATATACGGTACTTCTTACTGCGGGAAAATATCTCATTTCTGAGAAAAAATACAAAAACTGCATTTTAAGAGTATACTAATATGTAAAAACTAAGAATATGCGTTTTAGTCATCTGAACGAGGGCGGAGCCGCGGGCAATGCTAGTTCACTATAATATCTCCTATGCAAATGGTTATTCTCAGTGAGATTGACCATTATGGTCAAAATCGATCACGAGGTATTATATGTAAAAAGCTGTACGAAGTGAGAAGAGCCCCAGTTGTTTTAATCAATTTATTTGTATGAAAACAGCGGCTCGTCGACACTGAGGCACGTACAATATTCGTATTTTGGGTTTAAGCATATATATTTAATGCTTATAGATACTTAACTACGAATCCTAAAAGTTTGGAATGGAATCTGTTTATTATATCCATACATTACTTTAATATTATAAATGTGAAAGTGTGTTTGTTTGTTTGTTTGTTTGTTTGTTTGTTTGTTTGTTTGTTTGTTTGTTTGTTTGTTTGTTTGTTGGTCTTTCTTTCACGTCGAAACGGAGGTACGGATTGACGTGATTTTTTGTATGGAGATAGTTGAAGGGCTGGAGAGTGACATAGGCTACTTTTTATCGTAAGAGATAATCTCATTCCTACGGGAACACACGTTATAATACAACCCAAATATTATTTATGATTAGAATTATGTGAAACTTGGTATTAATACTCTTCAATACAATTAAATAAATACGTGTTGTAGCATTTTTGGAAATTCATCCCATAAGGGGGTAAAATAGCGAATGAAAGTTTGTATGGAAACTATTTTTTTAGTTTTTCTCTAGTTTTAGCACGAGCGAAGCCGCGGGTTATGCTAGTGTAGTTATAAATTAAAAAAACATGTTCATATCTATTTTATTACTTCACAAGCGTTAATATCGTATTTATCGTACAATCTTAAAGAATAGTTTTTTGTTACTCAAATGAATTACTGGAATTAGATTTCTGAATCGTGTATCTTGCAAGTGATATACTGCGCATTATTATGTAGGTATTTTTCTTTGGATCTATTTACGAGGTACAATTTATCGACACATTTAAACAGCGGACGCCTTAAATAAAAGTGCTATCTAAATATTTGATGGCACTTTTATTTTCATTTGATCAACAAACATTTGAGCCAATTATTTACAATGTACATAGGTATATACACAAAACTTTATGAATTATCACTTTCAGAGTCTATCGGTTCGTAAGATAACTGGAAATTCCTACTATAGTTTCTGAGAAAAGCTCCCATATAAGCTTTTAAGATGGCGAAACTAGTATGTAGTTATAAATTCATATTAAAATAAAACTATTTCGTCTATTTTGATGAGTTGGAAATTTGTTGGTGATTATAATTTACGTCACGTTACAACGATATCTAAACAATGAAAAAAAATTATTAATGGTAGAATAGAACAGGTTTTTATGACATTTTCGATTTATTTTGCTTAAAACTCTTAGCAATAAACATTCATTAGTACGAATATACCGGAAATTTTAGAAGATATAAATTCAAAAATATGCCTTATTGTATTCACTTACGATATATAACCCTAAGTTAGTACAAATGGCAAATCAGTACCACTATCATATACGTATTCAGATTTTTTAAATAACCACTGATCAAGTACTTGTTGACTCATGAATAAACCAATTTTTCAATTGTAATTTATTACGTTGGTAAGCTTTGCTACTTTTAGGCTAATAATGAATCAATTCCGGCGTTGCTCTCTTGAGTCTTTGAAAGCAGTGTAATTGAAAGCGACATAAATTATATTTGAAGATTGATTACATTTACTTTATGAATTATACTAGCATTGCCCGCGGTTCCGCCCGCGTTCAGATGGCCAAAAACAAAATTCCTAGAAAATTGCTTTAAGCGAGTTAGTTAAACTATAAAGATATATAGCTATTGTATAAGAACTTAGTGGTTATCTTGATTTACATCCCATTTGGTCAGGTCTCTAAAATTTTACGCTATAACACAATCCTTTCGCGAGTGCCAGCGGTAACAATCGCGTGACGGTTTCACATAATTTGTGTAGTAACCCCTAAACCTTGGCCAAGGACACACGGTTTTCTCTTAGAGTTAAGATAATATTTCGTTTATTTTTCCTTTATTTCTAAAATCTTTTTTTTATTTAGCATTAATTCCTGCATATTATAATAAATTAAAGTTCGTCGTCGACTTTGTATTTGTTTGGGCTAATCTCAGAAACTGCTGTTCGAATTTTCATTGGATTTACATTAACAGAAAGAGGAATCGAATAAAAGAGGAATATCTAGACAGGTTTTCCGCTATAATTTATGAATATTTTTGAATAAGTCGTCCCGTTTGAGAGCTTCCGTAATATTGTAGATATGACGAGTATACAGGGATCCTAGCCATAATATAAACAAATTATAATTTGATTTAATATATTAACAATATTATGTGAGTTTAAATTAAAAATATAAAGAAAAATAAATAAAACATTATTTGCTTTTAAAATTTTTATTGTTCAATTGTCTGAATAAAATCCGCCTAGCAGTAACTAATAGCTTCGGTACGCGTAATATCTTCGACGAATTTGAACAGCATCGTTCCTAAATAATGGCATCTACTAAGAACTATAGAAATAAAGTCTACGTACATATTGTATGGAGCTCAAAATATTAAAAATAATAATTTAATTACATTGCTTTACATATTTATCTATATTTCTTATTTTTTTTTTTGACAATAGGAACACCCGAATGAAGTCTTTTCATTCTTATCATTTACTAGCATTGCCCGCGGCTCCGCCCGCGTTCAGATTACCAAAAACCAAATTCTTAGGTTTTACATAATAATTAGTATACTCTTACAATGCAGTTTTTGTATTTTTTCTCAGAAATGAGACATTTTCCCGCGGTAAAAAGTATCCTATATGTTGACCCGGATAATCAGCTATCACCATACCAAATTTTATCAAAATCTATCCAGTGGTTTTCTCGTGATGCGGTAACATACAGACTGACAGACAGACAGACAGACAGAAAGACAGACAGACAGACAGACAAAAATTCTAAAAACTATAGATTCGGACTTGTATCGATAATAATATGTATTTTAATTAGATTTTCCAAAAAATATTTAATGTACAGATTCGACTTAGTTACAATTTTATTATATGTATAGATAAATAGACATATTTATTCCATTTTCTTTTGTTTCAGATGTCCGTGTCACATAAAAGGTAAAATGCTTTGTCACAGGCGACATATAAAACAGTAACTCATTTAGAGCATGACAGGGCGAGATCAAATATTTCGGAGCGCTTGAAAATGAAGGAGGTAGTAAGAAGGCGCCGAGAAAAGGCGCTAGTGACTTGATGTGCGCGCGATCCGTCAAATAAACATGGCTTCACAACTTGCTGCGATACTCTTGTGGCTCGGCGGAAGTAAGTATTTTTATTTGATTTTATATTTATTATAATAGGTGAATAAAAAATTTCAATAGTCCTTATAAACTAGACTTAGTAAATGTTGGTTCGGAAATCTTAATAGATACTATAAATATTATTATTAATACTTATTAGCGACTAGCGGCTCAGCCTCGCTTCGCTCGGGTTCGACTCTAGAAAAGCACAAACGGATCTATCCCACGAGAACCGTTCATTTATTCGGTATAAAAAATAACCTGTTGTTTGACCGGCAATATAAGTTATCAGCATGCCAAATTTTACTAAATTAGGTGCATAAGTTGTTGTATGCTAAGCTGTATAAGTTACTATAGTTTTTTAACTATTCCACAGGAACTCTTTAAGTTTCTGGGATGAAAAGTATCTAAAATGTTGACCGGGGATATAAGGTACCACCATCCATAATTTCATTTAAATCGGTCTAACAATTTCGGAGATTAGCCCGTACAAACAGATAAACAGACAGAGAAACAAAAATATTGAAACAAATCTGGATTTCTTCTATTTCTCTTTTTACATACCCCTGACTCCGTTTTAAGCCTTTTTTTCTATGTACAGACATTCGACCTCTACAGTTTTATTATAAATATAAATATGTGTAGATTATAAAATACCATCTTAAGTCTTCTATAGGTAAGAGTAAAGTATACCGAGGTCTTATTATAATGAAAGATCGAATCCCTTATCTTTGCAAAGGTGATGAATTATTAAAATCACTCGGATATAGTCGAGTTTAATATTCAATCCCTTAAGTTAAGCTGATTATGGGAACACCCGAAGGCTCGAAGTACTACTGTTAAGTGCCAAGCTATTTCGATCTGGCGAAATATAATTTATTCTTTGAAAACATGTGATGTCATTTATTTATAATGCAAAGAAAAGGACTGTACCACAAACATTATTTTTACATGTAACTTTGAAAAACTTTCACTAAATTATATGAATGCCTGACATTTATGGCCAACTAAGGAAAATGTATTTGGAAATTAAGTAACCAGATTACGTAGGAATGTTGATGATACCGGAAGACCGTGAACATAAAACTATTTTTTGCGTCAGATTTATAGCGGAAGGGTTTGGGATACCATCAAATTGGACGAAAACTTTTGGGACATAAATAGGATGTCTTTTGCAATATTACATGATTTTTGAGAATAAAATATTGAGACGTAATAATATATGACTACGACTCTATTGAAGCAACGAAGATTATGTAATACTAGTATTGCCCGCGGCTCCGCCCGCGTTCAGATGACTAAAAACCAAATTCTGAGGTTTTACATATTAGTATACTCTTACAATGCAGTTTTTGTATTTTTCTCAGAAATGAGATATTTTCCCGCGGTAAAAAGCGCGATAAAAAGTATCCTATATGTTGACCCGGATAACCAGCTATGATCATACCAAATTTCATCAAAATCTGTCCAGTGGTTTTCTTGTGATGCGGTAACAGACAGACAGACCGACAGACAGACAGACAAAAATTTAAAACTATAGATTCGGACTCTGTATCAATAATAATGTCTATTTCAATAAGGTTTTTCAAAAAATATTTAATGTTCAGATTCGACTTAGTTACAATTTTATTATATGATCTAACTACATAAATAATAATTAAATTATTATGGATTTTCAAATGAATACATATTATTATTCTGGCTGAATGCATAATTTTAGAGCACATGACGTGATTTAAAATCATGCTCGATGATATTGAAAACAATCACGAAATATTACGATGTGGCAGAAATCGTAAATTGAATTTGGTTACATTGTAATGAGTTCTAGTCGAGAGTTGTGTATAGAGTTAAATCTTAAATTCGATCACGTAGCTTTCATTTGATTTATGTATTCCGACCACCTTTACTATTGCTGAAGGCCAAGATTTGATTACTTATGTTGGGATGGAATTTTGTTCAGTGATCCGCTAACGGATCGACCACAAAGTTACGAGAAAAAGTGCCTTAAAACAAAACTTTTCTATAATATATAATCTCTTAAAAGGAATCAATAAATAAAAAAGTAATATTATTAGCATAAAATATTAGGTAGCTCTCTAACAAGTTTTAGTGATTATCATATATTAAGATAACCACTAAAATCTTTTTATATATTTATATCTGCTTGTGACAAATTCTCGTGATTTTTTGTGTAAAGATAGTTTGAGGGCTGGAGAGTGACAGACTACTTTTTACCGCGGGAGATTATCTCTTTCCCACGAGAAAACACGTTATAATACAACCAAAAAATATTTATAATCAGAATTAATTGAAACTTGGTATTAATGCTCTTCAATACAATTAAATAAATATGTATTTTAGGATTTTTCGAAATTCGGGGATAAAAAAGGGGATGAAAATTAGTATGAAACCCTACCTTTTTAGAGTTTTTTTGTAATTTTAGCGCGAGGGAAGCCACGGGTTCTGCTAGTAGACTATATTTTGAAGTGTGATTTCAATAGATTAGAGATGGCCTGTCATATAAACATACATTAAAAATAAATATTCCGATTTAGAAATATTAAACCTCCGGCTTTAAATTTGACTGATTTTTTTTTTGCTGACTAGAAATCCGAAGAAAACGTGCCATTTCAAAATTGTTTCACAAGACAATTTTCACAATATATCCTGTAGTTTATATTTTACATCATTCAAATTTTATTGATTTTTATTTATTTAAAGTATCCATATACTGAGTTTGTATATGCGCATTACACAAAAACTTAATTAATAAAAAGAATGTTAAATATTATAAAGCTTTATTAAGTAATAACTGTGTTTATTTTATTGAATTCGACGCGATTTATCAAATAATATTTATTTATAAGTTTATTTATTATACTTATAATAAAAGCATAAATAATCCAATCCTACATATATATTTTTTTAATTTTTTCTTAATTTTTATTGACAGACTCGGGTTAACATTCAGGATAATAAAATCAAAATTCTGTTTTAAAGATAATAAGATTTTATGATGCACTGATTATCCTTTTATAGTTACGTCTAGATTTAGTTTATTTTATGTATATCCCGTAAACTTCAGAGGTTTTTCGCAAGGTAGGGGTGAAAGTTTTATCAAAACTCTCGTTTTATACCACATTCATTATTTTCATAATAACAAAAAAAAAAACATTAAAATCTTTCTTTTTCTTTATAAATGTCCAATATCACTAGGAAAATGTAATCGTATGTATATCTAGTATTATTATGTAAGTAGTTATATTTAAAAAAAATTAAGAAGTTTAAATAAATGTCGGTAGTATAAAGTGCGTTTGAAACTACAATAACTATACTATAATAAATATATAATATAATAACAAAAATAAATATAAATAAATAAAAAATAATATAATAACAAAAAAACTACAAAAAAAAGCTCTAAAATGGTAGGTTTCCTACAAACTTTCATCCGCTATTTTACCCCTTTATGGGATGAATATCGAAAAATGCTTAAACACGTATTTAATTAATTATATTGAAGAGCATTAATATCAAGTTTGAAGTAATTCTGATCATTAATATTTTTTTGGATTGTATTATAACGTGTTTTCTCGTGGGAAAGATATAATCTCCCGCGGTAAAAAGTAGCCTATGTCACTCTCCAACCCTCCAACTATCTCCAAACAAAAAATTACGTGAATCCACGAAGCCGTTTTGACCTGAAAGAAAGACAAACAAACAAACACACTTTCACATTTATAATAGTAGTATAGATATATGAAGTACCTACCATACCTACTATATGAGTACTATGGGTTACATGCAAATTTCAAAAAATTCTCAATTACATTACCTTCTATAGCCACGCTTTACTGTTAGTGCAAACAACTGCAATAGTAACAAACGAACTGGAATGGTTATAGTATTCTCGACCATTTTCGGGTATATCGACCTAAATACCTAACAATGAACTTTATCTGAATAGAGTATTTTATTAAGTCATATTAGATGTTTTAAGTTTTTCTAGAGATCTATTTAGAAAGGAAACCCTTTCTATGAATGGAAAGTAAAAGCTGTGTGCTATAAATATATTATAATACTAGAAACTTACCCCCGCTTCGGTCGGGTGCGTCAGTGGTTTTTTTTTCACCGAACCCTAATTCTTTCTTTAAAATAGAACTTAAGACTAAGTTACTCCTTATAACATCAGCTACCTGCCAGTGAAAGTTCCGTTAAAATCGGTCGAGTCGTTTCGAAGATTAGCTGGAAGTAACAGACAGACATAAAAAAATATGTTTCTTTTTTCTTAGTACCGTATATACATACTTTCAAAGGCATTTATTTAATAAAAAAGCTGCTATTTTGAGATTACAAATAGAAACTTGAATTTTATTTATTTGTATAGATTCCAAGGGGAAAATGAACTGTATATTTTATATTGGGTCGTAATATTATTGTTAATTTTTGATTTTTCGACAGGTGTATTCGGTCTTCGAGATATTCAGCTAAGCGTGCCAGAGGCGGTTGGAGTTGGTGCGAGCGCGACACTCGGCTGCCGCTGGGCTTTAGACACTGGGGAAGCACTTTATACCGTTAAGTGGTATCACGGCGCCCAGGAGTTCTTTCGTTTCGTGCCTAAAGAATTGCCTAACACGCGGGTGTTCTCACAGACTGGCATAAGTGTTGATGTAAGCATATAATCATAGAATTACGAATATTCTATAAGGTTTATTTATAACAGATTATTTTATAACAGATTTGATAATATGTTATGGGAAAATATCACCTTTTCTTCTAATCTTGATAAGAGAGAGAGAGAGAGAGAGAGAGAGAGAGAGTATTTAACAAGTATACCAAAAGATATGAAGGAAATTAATGCATCATAGAATGATGTATAATTACGTTTCTTCCAACATTTTTCAAATTTTCTTTCTTTATAAATAGATACTATTTAAATATTAGTATATTTGTTTATATTTAAACGAAATAATAAATCTAAAAATGTTAATTTTTCAAATATTTCATTTACAAAGCGACGATAAACAGCACTATAACTGTGATTACATATGGGTCAATAGCTTTGCGACATCTTGCTAGTTCGTTAAACTGCTTCCAGCGAGTACGCTGAAAAAAAATCACTTAAGAATCTCGCCGAGCGGGCACGTTAAACCTTTAGCAGTTGGCATCGTGCCATAGGAGAGCAATAAAAGTGTGCCAAAATAATACATTCAAAACCCTATCAAAAAATAAGGAACACGCAAAGTTGACTGCGTAGTGAAAAGTGCGATCTGTAATTATGTTCAAGTTTCACTGGATCCAATTTTAAGCTAATGTAATAGGTTGATGGTGAGAGAATGAACCTACATACTATAAAATGTATGAAAGCTTTTAGTACATTCGACTCCAGCTGTGCGCGCAAAAGTGCTTCTGACACTTCATAATAGTTAACGCTACTCAATATAGAACGTTTAATATTTATAAACTAAATATTAGAAAACAAGTTTAATCTAAAACATAACCTCCTAAAAGTTATACACGTTTTTTTTTGTATCCGACAAAGTCCTTTCACAATCGTTCTGTAAATGGCACAAGAGTGGACTTTAACAAAAGGTAGCATTTTATTTCTATGCAAGTACTACTATAGAATGAAAGCTTTTGTTTTCAGTGCAATTAAGCTCATAACATTTGATTTTATGCCCCATTTTAATGAACATGTTACAGAAAAAATCTTTTCTGGCCAATATTATTTTTGTTTGATAAATCAGATAAAAGTAGTTTCTTTTAAGGTCAATGTCGATTTTGTCTAGTAATTTGGTAAAATTACATTTGGTCATTCAAAAGTACGTGTAACTTAATACTTAATAGGTTTTAATTTGAAATAACGAAATAGTTACAAAGACTAGAAATTTCTAATGAGAAGTATATAAAGTATATACTGATTATCAATTGACAAAAAAAAGTTTTTTACTTTATTGATTCTATATATTTATTGTATATTGTGTGACAACATTTTTACTGTAACATGGTATAAAATCGCAAAATTGAAAATTTATGCACGCAGATTTAAACAATGCTTAATTATTACGCCAAAATTGTTTCAAGAATAATACAATACTATGATAAAATGAATATGCAGGTCGTTAATGATGTGAATACTTAAAATAAGATTTTTTTTGTGTGCTACGCAATATAACTATGCATAAATACGAAACAAATTTATTATGTAATATACATGTTTGTATATAAATAAAATTTATACGTATGTAACCGAATTTTATACTAAAAAAGTTGATATTTAAAGACTATTATAGAAGTTTATGGTAAATTCCACCGTAAGCAATACACAACTTACGTGACATTCTGTATGCTTTTTAGGGTTTCCTAGTCAACAAGGAACCCTTATAGTTTCGCCATGTCCCTCCGTCCGTCTGTCCGCAGCTTAGCTTAGATACTCTCAGTACTAGAAAGCTGTAATTTGGTATGGAAATACATATTAGATACTTCGAAAAAGTGATAAAATAAAATGTTGAGAAAATTTTTTTTAGGGTATCTCCTCTACACGCAAAGTGGGGATGTCTTTTTTCTCGTCTACCCGTGGTTGTTTTTGGATATGTGAAAAAAATCTCAGACACACACACACACATATATATATAAAGAAGTTAAAAAGAAAACTATCACAGCTAATAACATCGTTACGTAAAAACTTTTTAGCAAAAAAATAAAAACCGACTTCAAATAAAAGCACTAAAAAGTTAAAAAATAACTGATTGGTAGTTTTCATTTACTATACATATCTAATCAAATATTTTCGAAGTTGGTATGCTTTGCTTTGTATCGGCTGGCACCGACTTTGAAATTTAAATGTGGTCAAATTTTTTTTTAATTTAAATGGGACCAATCTGGAAGTATACACTTTCAAACAAAACAAAAATTGTCCAAATCGGTTAATAAATGACGGGGTTCTTAGATAACAAACATAAAAAAACATACAGCCGAATTGAGAACCTCCTCCTTTTTGAGGAAGTCGGTTGAAAAAGTTAAAGGCCCTCTTCTCAGTCCGTATTATTGTGATGGGCAACTAGGGAACCCTACATTCCGCGTGGCCCGACACGCACTTGGCCAGTTATCCATTTCTAAGAAATCTATTTACCAATAACAATTGAAACTTAAAATTTTAAATTCTTAAGGTATTGGTAAATATATTTAAATGACTTCATTATTATTTTCATTAGAGTAATTCACTCTGTTATAATCATAAAGTGAAATATGTAGAAAAGCTTATTCATGTGAAAACTTTCGGACATGATGCCTGTAAGCAAAATATTGAAACGGTACTGGAAAATGTTCAATAAATGCGAACATGACACTCGAAATTATTGTCCGCCACCTATCAGATTGAATTTGTCATATGATGCTTACTATGAATACTTATATTTTTATGTAAATGTTTTTATGCGAGGCTTACAATGAGATTTAATATCTACTATATTATTACTGTTTAATGTTCTATAAAATATTCCATAATTTATTAAGCTTTCTGATTGAGATATTACTTCTATTGTGAATGCAGCATTGAATGATGATATGCGCTGAAATTAAGAAGAGGGTGAGAAAAATTATGAATTATTAAAGAAGGCGTTTCTTTTGTGAGACTTCATAGAGATTTGAAGAAAACGATACAGTGAAGACAGAATGAATATTTGTTGTAGGTCTAGCACAATGTTGATTGGTCTAACCTGTAAGTCAAACCATTCTGGATTCGGATCCCGTTATAGAATTTTTCTATCAAGAAATTCTTCACGACAGCCATTGACACATGAGCAGTTGGCTGTATTACGCCTTACTTGCGTCAAAAAGTAGAAAAAAGTTGTCAGGCGTGAGCCTAACCTCTTTCCGATAGTGTCAAATGTCCTACTAAATAATGATAGTGAAAGGGAAATAGGATACATAATATAATAAAGTACTACTATATTTCTCTGTGCATAGATTTGTGTGCTATATGACTATATAACTCTTTCGTAGGTGGCTAGTGTATGTACATATGTATGTATAACATATTCCCGAATTGTCTTTCTAATATTATACATATAATAAACATTAAAATTTTGTAAATATATGCATTCATATTTCACAGATCTCGCGCTCAGGTGCCCAGCAAGTCGTTTTACGAGGTGCTTCGAGGTTACTGAGCGGCAGATATCGATGCGAAGTGTCGGCAGATGCACCATTCTTCCACACGGTGTATAAAAGTGCTTATATGAGGGTTGTCGGTAAGCGTTCACTTACTACTTATAAATACTCTAAATCTTGTATTTAATTTATATTAGAAAATGGATGTAAGTCTAAAGTAATGAGTACCTGAGGTGTAATGCATTGGCTTTGTGAATAGTAAAAACATTCATCGTTGTTATGTTTTAATAGTACCATAATACAACAATTACAATTTTATTTGTGATATTTTATAATTTATTCGTGAGTTATAATCAATATTTAATCTTAATTGCTGCTGTGAACAATATAATAAGAAAAAAATGAACGGTTGAATTTAAACTACAGAGTTACATTGCCCAGAATTCATCGCAATTTCTTTATTTGTAATGGAATGAAATTTAATTAGTCCAATCTCGTCACCAATTTCAATGTTGATTCTATCTTTGTCGTCCACAACGTGAATGGGCAGATTGATAAAATAAATATTCTGGCTAAATAAAGTTCCTGAACGCAATTAGCTTACGAACTAATAAACAATGAGTGATGTTGATTGCTTGCTCCAGAGATTGCTTGTTTATAAGTTACGTAAACATAATTTAAAGTTTCCTTGGCAATGTAGCAGATTAACTAAATGAGTAACTAAGTCAATCAAGCTTGCTCTGATTTTGACATCAGGAAATTAAATTTACAGTTGTAAACTGTCTACGATAGTTGTCATTATAAATGGTTTATATAGAGTTAGTTTCGATTAATGACTGTGTAACGTCGAACGTATAAGTAATAGGTATAATCCCAGAACGCTGCCGTGGAATTCTAAATCGTAAATCAGAACTATTGTTCGGCATTAAATGCGGAGTAGAACACAGGGGATGTTTGATTAAGGTTTATCTTGTTGAATTTACGGTTATTGTTGAGTAATTCGGTCGCTACAAGGTGTGTACAGCTTGCATACAAACAAGCAGCCACTTGCCTCTATTATATTTTACTGGTAAGCATTATGTAATGCGAGCTGATAACAAAATTGTCAAAATTATCTATCGCGCTTTTTATTTAACATAAAGTTGTATATGAGGTTAATAAATCTTGTGTATTTGATATTCTTAATTCCAGCTGTTATAAAAAGAACCATGAATTCAAAATTTTCTTTTTTGTTATGAGTAGAGATTACATCATAGAAATGAATAGAGATAGATATTAGAGATCTTTTCATTTATAGTTTGCCTTGGTGGTGTACTGACTAATATGTACAGCTGCACATCCGGATGTCCTGGGTTCGAGTCCGGGGTTGGGCTAAATTTAATTAAGTTGAGTCTTTCTGTTTAGTAAGCCTCAGTAACAGCCCGGAGATGGGAAGTTGGCGGTGTTTCACCACCGTGTCTTGGGGAGCACGTAAACCCGTCGGTCTTGCGCCTTTACTCTCACTGGTCGTTCCACCAAAGTATGAGAGTGACAGAAATAGAGAGTTCACTTGTGTCTGCGCGTACACATGTTCACTATAATATCTCCCGCGCATCTCGCTATTCTCAGTGAGATCGGCCGCCGCGGCCGACTTCGGTCGGATATTATTATTATTATACCTTTATAAGTGATAATGTTGATTAAAAGATTTCACATATCTATATGAAATCTTTTTAATTTGCATAGATATATTGTAACAGCAAGTGCCACTAAAAATGAGACATATTTTTGCTACGAAAATGTATGATGCGCATATTTTTGTATTTGATGTGGTTTTCAAATGTACAAGTTCATAATGTAATTTAAATGCTTGTTGCAATATACATATTTGCATGTGGAACTATTCGACATAGTATACATATGACAATAATAACAATGTTTACTCGGTTAGAGAAACTTTGATAACGAGGTTTGTGGCGAACTTTAGCTAGAACTCATATTAATCTATAAGCTAAAGGAATACAAAATGATATATTTATTTTATGTACAAATTAAATCATATTTATATCATTCTTAATATAAAATAATTTACAATATTGTAAGGACTCAAGTTAATTTTCATTTAACAGACTCTGTACAGACCGCTATAGTCGAGTGACTAGAAATAAAGACACTAAAGTTAACTTCTCTAAAACAGAACGCGAATCTTGACTTATAAAATAAACACTAAAAGATGACAAAATAAACGAGGTGTCGGAGAATTCTCCCAGTTTCTATTAAGTACAATCGGTAAAAAGCGGGAGAACAGGAATGTAAACACTTAAAACTTTACTCCACACAGCGATCCCCGCTTCTCAGTAATGGGGGGTGGTTGCTGACAAACAAAGCACGCCGAGTTTAGTCTCTGCTACCATTCTGTCGGTTTGGCGTTTTAACCGGTCCAACGAAATTCTGAGTGGAAATGGAATGAACGTGTATGAAAGAGAAATATATGCAACATCTACGCTCCAATGGGTCGCGCTAAAACGCGTACGGCCTCGTTAGATTTGATTTATTAAGATAGCTTTGCTACTCACCGATGCCGCAAATTCTAAACAGTGGAATAAAGGACTAATTTGAATAAAATGAGATGGCACATTTTGTAATTATTTTTTTGTTGAGAATTTTCGCTTTTGTTTTAATAATGCAAACTGCTCGTCATGATGATAGTGTCAGAATGGTTTGTCGCGATCTCGTCTTATAGATTTTAGCAGCTTTTAGAAACAGGGATTTTTAAAGTGATTTGTTCTCAGAATTGCCGGAGACGGGTCCGGTAGTACGAGCGCAAAAAAGTTGGTACTCTATCGGTGATATGCTACGTGCTAACTGCACTTCCTCGCCCGCTGACCCGCCGTCGAACCTTACGTGGCTGCTTAACGGATATGAGGTGAAGTAGGAATGTAATATTACCCAATTCCTACGTGTTGAATGTCCTTTGATATCATATTGAAATTTTTTATTTTGACTTTTTCATTCAGTATAATTTTTAATATTGGACTTTTGGACATATTAAGTCGAATTATGACAATGATACTATTAACGTATTTGGAAGACTAAGTTTAAAGAATTAGTTTGATAAAATTGCTTATACGAATATATATAGTAGAGGAATTTCAAGGCACTGTAAAATTAATATGCTACGTGCTATTTATAGTCACGTAAAATAAAGTTAGTTTTTCATATTTTTGGATTAAGCTTCAATATTTTAATATACAAATTATTTAAAGGTGAAAGGCCTCGACATACCACCACTAGATTCATCGTTTCCACAAAGACAACCTGTGATAAGTGATGCATCTCTAGAAGACGCGAATAGAATTATTTTCAGTCCATGGGACGCAATTTCTGGCTATGAAGAGCCAGTGACTGACGTTATAGACATTCCCGGCGATATTGAAGGCATACTTACCTCGAACACTCACAAGAAGTTTGAGAGCACGACGCGAATAGCGCCTCGGCTAGAACAAATTGCAAGCAAAAATATTAGCATCGAAGAAGATAAATCTAATAAATCCTCTTCGTTCAGTCAACTCGTTATACGAGTGCAGACGTCGCATTTTCACAAGGTATGTACAAAATTTATTTTATTGTATTTATTTTATATTTGTGTGTTTTATATAAAAATAAATACCTACCTGTATTGATAATGTGCTGTCCTTAATGAGTATGAACATTTATCAGCGGCTCCGCCCGTGTAGTTAATTTATGTGTTAATTGCATCGCTTCTAAGGTTTAAGTGGCAAAATATTGACTGTGGAATTTTATTATACATGCGTATACCTTGCCACTTTTTGAAAGCAAAAGCTAGCCGTTTTATAGATAGCCTATAAATCGTCTTCAATATCGGCTATAAAATACAATATTTTTCAAATCGGACTAATAGCTCCAGAGATTAGCGCGTTGAAACAAACAAAATTTTCAGATTTAGGTATATTTTAGTATGTTTTTTATAAAATCTGTAAAATTTGTTTTTATAGTAGAGAAAACTATTGGTGGATAAAATTATTTCATTGCTTTTCCTATTATATTATTATGCGTTTCGACATGGGACCGATAAAATATATATTTTCAATAATTTTCATTAACGTTTTTTATTTGGTTTACAATAAACAAAACAAAATGTATTTACTTTAATAAACTTAATTTTTGGGCCATGCAAATATTACAACACAATTTTTTGAGGTATGCCAATCATATAGAGTATTTTTTCATATAATTTCATTAAAAAAAATCAATCTCGCGTTTGAATGATACGTCACTAATATTTTCTAAATAAATATTTTATTATTTTTCCATAACGTAAATTGAGTGACATAACTTTTGGTTCTTTTTGTTCGACGACATGTCAGAATAGGCCCTTGTACCTTTAACTTGGACTATAAGAATTTAATCAATGTGATAGTAAAATTATCTTATATAAAATTTGGTTATTTAAACAAAAATAAAGAATAGATACGTATTCAATCTCGTATGTCCAATTTCCTAAAATATCTTGATTCTTCTCTAAGATAATTATTGTTAACAACACACGTCGGAATTACTGATTTTTGAACGCTACATAACTCTTTACCAAAATACAGGAAATAAATGCTCACTAAAACGTATTGGAATCACGCTACTCCAAGCATAGCGCAATTTAAACCATGGAAGACCATTTGTTTGCTAGCCGCATTCGTGGACACACACAACGGCTTGGCATCGTTGCAAACCAAGCTTTCACCCAGCTTGAATCGCTTTCTGTATACACCAATTACTTATTTACTACAAACAAGATTTTTTTATGAAAGCTTAGTTAATACTGACATTTTAGGTCTTATTTTCTTTGTAGATACTTTAATGCCCAATTTCACCAATGTAACCTAAGTTTAAGGGATCCTCTAAACATGGTTAGGGGGCTGTTAGGGGACAGTTTCTGTTTCACCGACAGTTAGGGGTCACCTAAATATTAAAAGACCCCATAAATTTAAGTGGTCAAAATATGAGCTTAAAGACGATGGTAAAACGAAATTTAATTTAGGGGCTAGTTTAGGGGACCTTTTAAGCTAGAGATCCCATACGTAGGTTGGTGGTCCCATATGTAGCTTATGGGTTGTTGGTGAAATCGGGCATAAATTTCCTAAATCTCCCTAAATGTACCTTCTAATTTTCTAACAAGAGGTAGATGAATAAGATATATTTAAGCTAACGCTATCGAGATACTCAAAACATTGCTTCACACATGGAGAGTTTATATTTTAGATTATCCAAATAGCCCAATTTTACTTATACTAAAATATATTTATATACTCAAGTAATTACAATTAAAACGTACCTTGGCTAATTTACCCGTATCTATGTTACCCTGACGGGACTTAACAAGGTCGAATAGTTGAAAATGATATAATATAATTATTGTCTCACAGCTCAAAATATATTATAATTAAAATATTGTAATTAATATAAAATACTAATATTATAAATGCGAAAGTATCTCTGTCTGTCTGTCTGCTACCTTTTCACGCTCAATCTGCAGAACTGATTTTGATGAAATTTGGTATGAAGATAGTTTAAGAACCTGGGAAGGACATAGGATAGTTTTTATCCCGGAAATCATTCTTTAAGGGGGTGAAAATGGGAGTGGAATTTTGTATGAGAATCGATCATCTCAAGTAAGCGATATAAAACTCATCATAACTCTATAGGTATGATGAGTTTATATATATATATAGACTATATAGTCTATCTATTTCATACTAAAGCGTTAAAAATACCTAGGGACGAACCTGAGCCAAGCGAGGGCGACTCGCTAGTTATTCATAAGAAATATGCTTTTAATCAAAGAAAATTCAGACATTTTGCTTAAAGTAATTTTAATGATATTTGTCTCTAATATATCTTTCTTGTACAGGGTCGTTTAAATGTAACGTGCGTAGCACGAATACTATCCGTTTGGTCAGCGAGCGATTCCCTCTTACTCGATGAAGAACGGCCCCAAATCGCGCCCGTTATGGGCAGCCGGGATACAAATTCTGGTACGTACAAAAGTAAAAATACATGGAAGGAATCATTTTATTTTCAACTTACTATAACACAAATCAGTAAATTATAATGAGAATATTTATAAAAATTAACTAGACTCACGTTCAGGCACATATTTTTTTACTATAACCTAAGATTTTTTTTAAATGAGCTTATATCCCACGGAAATTCGCTGGATGTCCCGGGATGCAAAGTAAATAATATCTGCTCTTTATATTTTTTTTTAATTGCTTAGTAGTGGTCATTATGTACATACATACATTATGCATTGCTTATAGTATAAATATAGTGATATTTTTTGTATATATATTATTTTACATGTACCATTCTAATGTGCATATAAATTGTGGAATGTGTATCTAATACAGATAAATAAAATTGATTGAAGTGTCTGTTGGTTATGTCGCAATAAAAGCTTTTTATGAAATTCATATGAAATTATACATATTTTATCATATTATTGTTTGTCTGTCTGTTTGTTCCGGCTAATCTCCGAAACTCCAGACTGATTTTCACTAGCAGATAGCTGATGTTATAAGGAGTAACTTAGTCTATTTTTATTTTATAAAAATAAATTTTTATTTTATAAATTCAAAAAAATGAAAACGTACCTAGGAAAGTGGCTAGTTATAAAAAAAAATAGTGCTTAAAAGAAGGTCATAGCATTACATTTAAACTACACTTAAGCTTTAGTATCTAACACGAACGTAAGTATGTATATATGAAACAAATATATATTTATTATTTAGTTATAATCAAACATGGTTCAAACCGTGTCCGTGGCGAATAATTGCAAGAACGCTAGTTGCATTATATTATATATGGTTTCTATTATCAACATTTCTATTATCATAGGTATTTCATTAACGATAGTTGATATTTTATCAAATGCTTATGTTGTTGAATCAAGTGTTTGGTTTCCTAAATACAACATTTTGCTAATTACTGTTAGTTTAAATGATACGAGTTGATACGTACATACATACATAAATTGATTTTTTGGAAATATTTAGTAAGGACTTTTTGTGTGTTAATATTATGGTTATAGTCCTAAAATATTGTAATCTAACTTTCATCATATCATCATACTACTTTAGTACATTTTTTAAGCCCACTCCATTTTCATTTTTAAAGTTATTCGCTAAATCACGAACGGCTCTTTGTATTTCACCGGTCGATGAGCGGCCTCAAATAACGCCAGTCACGGACAGTTGGAAAGGACTTAGGGAAAGGCTTACAGTATAGTTTAGTAAAGACTTACCCTTTTTCCACCAATTTCGCCAAGTGTCGTGGAAAATTGGTATATTAACTCGGGATAACACTTCTAGCTTACTGTTAAATGATTGCATTTTTAGAGCTTCGGTTTGACAGTGCCATTGGTTATAGGTATTATTTAGATTATTATATGATATTCTGGTAGCTCTGTAATAATTATTTTATTTAAAAGGGAATGTTTCTAGAATAAAAAGTTGGGGGTACAATATAATATGTAATATGTATGTATATGTATATATGTATGTACGTATGTATGTATGTTTGTATATATGTAAATTTATATTATAATTGATGTTTGTAGTTTGTACCTACACCGCACCGCATTATTATTTTAATATTTTCTCACGCTTGAGGGTTTCTGGTAGAGATCTTTTAAAGAGATAAGTCATCCTTTGTACACATGGCATCTGTTTTAACTTGTATGTTTTTTTTCTGGTACATAAATAAATAAATAATATTTCTTAGATATATTTAAGGTAATGAAAGGATGCCCACCGCCCCATAACTTTAAAAACGTACGGAAATGAAGGACAAGGAATTTATTAAAAAGTTTGGATTTTTAAGATAAAATAGTTTTCATTTTAATAAATACCTACAGTTTAAAATCATTTCAATAAATACACAATTTTTTTCTGATAAATATAACCGATATTGTATCAAATACAATCTAATACTGGAAGCACAGAGGAACTGAGCAGGAAGACAAATATTGATGTGCTGCCGGACCCAATCAAGATAGGATACTACTGTCATAAAGTAACTGTAGAATAATATTATTCAAGCACGCAAAATTCCGAAAAAACTCGACTAGCATGTTGTTTAAAATCAAATTTCAATTTTCATTCACAGAAACCAATTTCTTTATGTCGTTTCATATTAATCTTTATGTGATTCTAATAACGTGTAAAAATGCTCCCATCTTTTTTGAATAAACGTAAAAATACCGCGTACCTACCTATATTAAACATAAATTAATACAAATTTTTAATATAAGCAAACGCTATTGCTGGACGTTTTATGGCCAAAAATTGGTATTGTTCATGGATTAAAAAATAAAAATACTTTTAAAGTGTTTAATATAAATAGGTGTGTATATAGATTTCGTAAAAATTAAGACCAATTCATATTATTTGTACAGATCAGATTCTCTATTACCTTCCTACTGTCATTAATAAAAAATGTTTTTTTAAGTGTTAAGATTTAATGAATGGTTTTAATTCTTTAAGCTCAAGATTTAGCATAGCTACCAATCTCGAAACTATGTACATACATAAGTATGCAATATATTTAGCTATATTCCGAAAAGCATCGACTTGATTGTATTTAGATAACAACTTGGTATGGAATATAATATCCTGTGTGATTTCTGCGATCTCACTTTAAAAGTATAAAAGTGTAAGAATGTGTTTCAACGACGATAAGTTCTTGCTTTACTTGACATCTCAACGTTGTCGTTTATGAAACATTCACTTGAATTCGAAGGAAATCATATTGTTCGAGACGCCATCTTCAAATGCTGCAATCTCAAAATAGAACTTTTGTTATAATTTAAAATGTACGACAGTTATAACAAATGTTCGAGCAATTATTAAAAAAATATAATACATTTTTTTTTATATCAGGACATTAACACACAACACCATCTAGTTCCTTGATAAGCTACGAGGCTTGTGTTGTGGATACCAGATAGTTGATTATTATACATATATAAATTTAAATACATGCATATTATAAATATAAACACCCATGATTGGAGTACAAACATTCGTGTTCACCACACAAATGAATGCCCCTAGCAGGACTCGAACCCACGACCGCTAGCGCAGCAAGTAGGGTCACTACAAACTGAGCCAAACGTGTCGTCAATTGTATGAACTGTTCAGTGTTCATATAGAAAAATTAATCCATATTTCTACTCATGATAATAATAATTGATATTGATATTAATTATTTTTTCTTAGTTTATAGGCTTCTGTATTGTGTAGTAGCTATGTTCTAAATTTAAAAAATCATATTTTTTTTTAATTTATTAGTGTCAAGATTGGCTGTTAGGTAAAATTACTATAATACTCTATTATTTATAAGTAACTTCTTGGTCAAAATTGAGTCATTCGGCTAGCTAATTAAAGAAAGTGCTTTTTACAGTATGTCCGTTGTTGCAGGTCCACGGTGTTCCACATCGCACATCTTGGCGCTTTTAAACTATTTACTGTTTAAGCACTGGTGAGAACTGTTCCCGTTTCAAGTTTCCTGCATAAGTTATGTGCATATGAAAACCGTATTCGTAAACTCTTGGGAAAATAGACAACTTGCGCGTCTAAAACTGAATATGGGATAACTAGGGAATAAAATAAGCGGTTAAAGTTAATTTGAAATTTAGTTTATTTAACACTGATTTTTTTTCAATCTGTTAAATATTTTGTTTTGCACCTTTATATAATAATAATAATGTTTCTTAATCCTTTTAAAATTTCACCATACTTTTCGGGAAACTCTACGTAAACACATTTCAAAACAAATTAGTTTTAGGTCTTCTTTGTGGAAACCACAAGAATTATCTACTAGAAATTCTACAGCGCAATATATAATATAAAATGTTCCTTTATGCAACAACAATTTTTTGACTTTCGTGTATTTCTATTAAAATTCGTACATTATATCGCTTTATATCATAATATGGAGATTTTTTACGATTAATATTTATACAGCTAATATAGTGAATTTAATCGATTAATAGAAGAAAAGAAAGAAGCAAACTATGTAGATGCAAAGAAATTATCTAGATTTCTAGTACTATTAATAGAAATAAGTAAAAATGAAGATTTTTATGGTTGTACCAATAAATACAAATAAAAAGTGACATAATAAAAAGTAAATTTTCACAGATAAGTAAGCAAGCAGTGGACAATTCACAATAAACAAGAAAAGTGTATTTCTATAGGAACATTGGTTTCGCCGTTTTGTGTACACGAGTACAAAAACAAATTGATCCCTTGAGTCAAAAGTTTACGAATATAATCATACTATGAAATGTTTATTTCAAAATATGCGATAACATTTTTAATACTGGTAATATGCTAGTTAAATCATTTAAAACTAAAAACATATTTATTAGAATAAAATATTGAGAAATTGGCACTATACTTACAATTACTAATGAAAGCTATATTAAACCTGTATAAAGTTGTATAGTGATTTTAAATAATTTGATCACAAATTGATAAAATTTGTATTATGGTTTTTTTAGTTTTAATTTTTGATAGTATGTGATCTTTGTCTCATGATAAAGTTATAGAACGTGGAAACAATAAAGCCCATCTCCAATGGTATTAAATAACGTTAAGTCTTCAACATAAGACAAACAATTTTCTAAGTCGATTGTAAGTAAGAAAGTCTTAAGCGACTCTGTAAAGGACTTAGTAAAATATAAAAAAAAAACAATATTTTTATTTCCATTGTTTATTTTTGTTGAATGTTTATACTTAAGAAACAGTAAGCAAGATTAATAAGAAAAACAAAATAGATGAATGCTGTAGCAAGAGATACCACCAATAAGTAACAAAATTAAGTTATATTAATTGATATTTTTCTCGAAATAGATCTATTTTTGGTTAAACTTATACAATTAATTATATTTACAATTTCTTACTTTTTGAAGATTTCGTTTTAATCATAATATTTACGAGACAATTTCTTTTCAGGTTACTCCGATGATTGATGGCGGAAAATTATTAAAAATATTTTTTCTCAACTCAACTCAGTGCTAATTAAAACACCCATTTTTATAGTTGAGTATTAATTATTTACTATTTTTTAAATCAAATAATTTTTAGTATTTTGTAAGTAAATAATAATATAATCATGAACTTTTACCCATACTTTGTTAAAATAAACGTACGATAGACGGCGTATTTCTTGAATAAATAATGTTTCGATATAAAATATTATTTTTGTAGATGTTTCATACTCCACTATATATTTGGGTACTAGTGGAAATACAAATTGACAGACAAACAATTTATCGGTGAAGTGATGTAGTGAATTTTATACTTGTATATAAATATATATAGTTTTAAATTAATCTTTAAGAGAATAGTGATGTTTCGATTCACTCTATGTATGTATCTGTTATGATAAAATAAGGATGGTAAATAAAACAATTCCCTATTTCTAAAGCATGTTTCATTTTGTTATATAAAATGTCCAATTACTATCTCCTTTCTTTTTATTATATGCATGAAATAATAGAGGTGGGAAAACTGGGTCAGATAAATAAAATGATACAGGTCGCTTAAAGAGTAATATATAAAAATTAAAAATAATTTCAACAACTTAATTAGTTGTTTTAAAAATGCTGCGGGTGTGAAATTCAGCCTTGCGTGTGTTCTACATAGACTGTGTGTGTTTAAAAATTAAGTTGCCAGATCTAAATAATTTCAAAAAGTCAAAATTCATATATTGTTCTTTGAGAGCTATTTCTATAGTTATAGTTTTAAGTTGAATTATTCAAAACTACCTTTTTTAAATACACCTCAATAGTGATAAGTATCCTGGCCATTATTAGAAAGACGTTATTTAAGTTCAATCTACAATAAAAGTTCATATGAAAACAAAACAATGTCTACTTTTCATTGTTTTGATTATTACTAAATGCAACAGTATTTTCTCAAAATGAAAGTCTAATTGTTACGTTAGAAATTCTACGATACAATATTCTCATACCTATACCTATGTATGCTCGTTTTACCTGTCACTAACATTTAGCTAAATCTCAATAAACTATATGACAAAAATATACATTTTTGCAACTGCCTATATATAAAAACAATATTGTTATAAAATAATATCTAAGACAGATTAAAAGGCAGTGGTAGTCCAGTGGTTGTCCATATAACCTAGTAACGCGGGTTCGATCTGGGGTCTGGCATCTCTAATATTCTCATGTGCAAATAATTGGCAACATGATTATTGATTACTACTTGCCTCACGGTGTAGAAAAACATCTTGAGAATCATCTGGATGTGTTAGAGAACTTTAGAAGCAAGTTGTAGAAAGACATGTGAATTTTGCCAACTTTTATTTAAGGGAAACTGTGCCCAGCAGACATCAAAAAGGACCAAATACATATACAGACAGTAGTGGTTTTAAAATACGTATTGTTATTATGATAAATTATTCAGGCATATACTTGTACATATAAATACCTAGAATGAAAAGCTTAACAAAGAATCGAGATTAAACCCCTAAATAACGGAAACTACTTCCACATCACCGGCTTTTAACATAACCATTTACGTGTTGTGCACAGGTTGAAAAGTAAAACACACAACCAATACAGTTTGAAGGTAATGGAAATTTTACGAACGACTGAGCCTTAATGGAGCACATGCGATATCTTACACGAGTGCGCTTACACCTAATATCATTTTACAGGCCAATAACTTATGATACTTTAGATACTAGAGCTACAGGTTATGAAATACATTTTGTTATGTTAAAGTCCTTTTTCTATTTATTTTTATTATATTTTATTTATTGAACTCGTTATTTTATACGTTTATGAAAAATGACAAAATATATTGAATAAAAAAGACGCTTATAGCTGCTACAGAGTGGTAATTTTTCATCTCCTTCATCTCACAGCATAGCTGGAATGTTGTATGACAAACAAAGAAAAACAAGTTAATTATAATATAAATGGTAAAAATGTATTTTATAACTTTAAATTATTTTATCTTATTGAATTTGGCATTTATGTATATATAGTCGTATCTAATCAAATATATTTAGCAATTCTACAGAAGATCATCTTGTTAAATGTATACTAAAAGCATGGACGAATTAGAGACTGGACCTGACATAAAATACAAATGTATGAAAACTAGTTCAACCAAGTGACGCATAACGCACACAAAGATTTTATTATATTATTATAAACACTGATACACAATACAATATTTCTAGTGCTTGAACGTAATCGATAAAATACATATATCGATGAACCAATGAATGACATTTTAGACATTTGTAAGCATAGTCAACATATTTTACATCTTTTAATTTAAAATATCTGTATTTATTATAATAAATTAAAATAAATGAATTAAAGAGGCAATAATAATGTGTCAAATAATAATTATTTTTTAATTTGATTTATATAAATACGATGGCATTGATGGCAACATTCTGTTGGCCTATAATAATGTTAATGAACAAATGAATATCGGGTAATATTCCATTAATATATAATAAATATTATTTTGTAAAGATTAAAAAATATTAAGCTAATTTAATTAAATAAAGTGATTTGGTTGATTCTATTATTGAACTATTTTAATTGGCAATTGGTTGTCTCGGGTAGTTATAAAAATGTGACACTGTCCTAATATTGCTCAGTTCTTAATAAGCATTTGTGAAATTAGGAAAAAGAAAAAGTGATTGCAAATTAAATTGAGTGTTGGGTCGTGAAAGTAAAATAATTAGTGCAAGTGATAAAGTGTTTTATTACAAATCGCCAACCCAGAAGTTTAGTGCTAAAACATTATTGTTTGATTTTGTGTAATTTGTGTTGAAATAAAATGATCTTTATTATTATTACAATGGAATAATATTCCAAAGTATATAAATGTGGAATAAAATAAAATAAAAAATTAGGTACACATACTAATTATAATTTTTGCATTTATATTTTTATTTGATTTAGAAAATATTTTTATAAATTTATTGTCATCAGATTGTAGGATACTGTGGTAAAAGTATTTTATGTTATTGTACTGTACAAATAACACAATTCGTTTAGTAATTTCGTCAAATATCGATATATTTTTCGACATTGTCAAGCACTAGTCGATGTCAAATGGACTCACTCGACAGTTTAGTCATTTGTTCTGAATGGTATAATCCAGGGATTTTATGATGGTTGTCAGATGTCAACAATACATAGAAATATCGACTATATTTAACATAGTTGGATAATATGACATTTTATTTTACATTTAATTAAATTGTGTGATAAATAACAATAAATTTAATAAAATAATGTATTTACAAGTGAAAAGAAATACTGCTGCTTCCGCCGTTATAGTTTTTACACCATTTAACAGAACATTTAGTCATTTTTGGCAGATGTTTTGTTGACAAGTAAGTGCTTGAGACTGACGCAAAAAACAAACGACCAAGCCTAAAATCTCCTGGTTACTGAGAAGACCGATAAAGGTACGTCCGCTTATATGTCTAGTCCAGTGGTTAATTCGTTCATGACTAAAAGATTTATATAAATTAAATAATTGATTTTACTACGGATTATTGCATTTCATTTTGTTCAAAAATACAGTATATTTCTATTTGTGAAAGTAAGTAAGAAAACTCACTATATTCTCTATGTCACTGAAAAATAATAATAATTAAATTCAATGTACAGATTAGATTTTTTTCATCATCCAAGAACACATTTTTGTGGGCATTATTACTTTGAGATGTAACCGACGGCAATATTAAGTGGTTGGGGAATACAATTTGTAGGGAAAACCACAAAAACTTACAAGTGCAAAATAAGGTTAAGTGAAGTTTTAATGCAGTGAAATAATTTAAAATAATTATATAAATTTAATTTATGCCATGTGTTATGCCATATGCCATACAAATAATAAATTTCTTAGTACACATCAATTCATGAAATAGTATATAGGTACGTCACCTTATTAAAATACTTTGTAATATAAAGCAAGGCATAGAACTACAATATTTTTATAGATGTGGGAGTACAAAAGAAATATAAAATATATTTACTTTTTCCAGAAAGCATAACATTTTCCTTCAAAATATTCGTCATTTCTCTCCGAAATTGTCTGCTGACAGTTTTTGTAATGCACCGTTCGTGAGTCGTTACAAAGCGATTGCTGCATCCCATCTCGATTGTTACATCCCCAGGCTCGTTTGAGCCGAATCGACCTACTTGTTCGAGGCAAATATCAAGTGATAAAATTTTATACGGAATATACATGAGTTAAGTTGAGCTTAAGAATGTCATATTATACATCATACATAAATATATCTTGCAAAACTCACATTTCAAAAAGTAAATTAGTAAAGTACATCTCTCACTATCTATTACTCTGAAGGGTTCGATTTTCGCTTGGATTGAAAAAAATTTTGTACGAGAAAAATGACTTATTAAAGAATATTAAATTAATAATTTAACAATTTTATATTATTAATGCTTATAGAAATTATAATATTAAAAACACAAAAATTTACACAAATGAACAATAGTAGAATCTTGTTTACATAAATGTGACAATTAATTATTTATTTATAAGCACTTGTATTAATTTCTGGTTTATGAATACAATTCTACAAAAACTATGAAGTGATGCACCGATTCGTGTATCGCGCCGGCTCGAAAAAAAATAAAGTCAACTTGACAAGGACTCTTGACAGCTTGATGTAGTCACAGATTAATTATTATCAAATATCAAAACTTAAAAAAAAAAAAAAAAAGACTTCCAGGCACTGAAAAGTTCAAGAAATTACTTTTCATTATTTAAAAAGAAATTGTTTGATGTATTATTAGAAAAATTATTTTATAATGTTAATGACTGTCTTATTTGTGGAGTTTGAAATGATATGACATTGTTATAAATTATTATTATTATTATTATTTTTCTCTATATATATAATATAAACTTGACATTAACTTTTGATTTTGACATAACATAGAAATAATTTTTAAATAATTAAGTTCAATTTATATAAATATTTGCACACTCTTTATGAGTAGAATATGTATGAAATTAACTGTAAACCATAAGAACATTGTAAATACCATATTCTGAGCAAATAAAGAATTATTATTATTATTATTATTAAAATGACTTATTAAAGAATATTAAATTAATAATTTAACAATTTTATATTAATGCTTATAGAAATTATAATATTAAAAACACAAAAATTTACACAAATGAACAATATTAGAAATTTGTTTACATAAATCTGACAATTAATTATTTATTTATAAGCACTTGTATTAATTTCTGGTTTATGAATACAATTCTACAAAAACTATGAAGTGATGCACCGATTCGCACCGAAAAAAAATAAAGTCAACTTGACAAGGACTCTTGACAGCTTGATGTAGTCACAGATTAATTATTATTAAATATCAAAACTTAAAAAATAAAATAAAAAAAGACTTCCAGGCACTGAAAAGTTAAAAATAACTAAACGGGGGTTTTCATGTAGAATAGATACCTCATTAGATTTTTTCGAAGTCGGTGTGCTTTGATTTGTATTCGCTGGCACCAAAGCCCGATTGCCTGACGCGACAACCCAAGACCGTTTATCTTGGCGTAGAAAAGGGAGGAGAACTCACCCCAAATAATGGGATATGGGACAGAAGAAGAAGCATAGTGTGTACCTACTATAGACTGAGCCCATAGAAATAAAGACAGACATACGGTAAAGTTTGCACTACAGTAATCTTAGATGTTGCCCACGCTTTAATAAAGTTTTAGTGTTCAAGATAATCACACAGACCACTCAGCAAGCCCAGTGCATGTTGGCGGACTTACACGTCGTTTAATAACTACTTAGACATGCAGGTTTCATCACGATGTTATCTTTCAACGTAAGGGTAATCAAATAAAAACATGCGAGACCCATTTGAACCCACTTAACTTGATTTTAAAAGTAAGCGCGTTACCACTGGGCTACTGCTGTCACTATTATTATATACATCTAGTTCATCTCAACAGTTTTGTACAAGCAAATAATTGCATATATATGAGTTCCTTCATTAAATTGTACAACTTAACTTAATACAACACTAATTTAGTAGGCATTCAATTTAATACTATTCAACATATTACACTATGCTCAGTGAAGTTGACCATTGACAGGTTATACAATGAATACAATGTGGGGAGTGGGTATAAAGCGATTGTTCCTGCCGCGTTTGAACTACATATGTAGCCGCCCTAAACACTTAATCATGCGAATCATGTGAGTACTGAATATACATATATTTATAAAGGTGATGTAACAGGCAATTTTAGAGACAGTTATATTTATTTTGATGGGGACATAGAATGACTGTCGCTATATCTATACATATAATAAAATTGTAACTAGCCCGAATCTGTACATTAAATATTTTTTGGAAAATCTTATTGATATAGACATTATTATCGATACAGAGGCCGAATCTATAGTTTTTAGAATTTTTGTCTGTCTGTCTGTCTGTCTGTTAGCGCATCAGAGATAAACCACTGGAGGGATAATGATGAAATTTGGTATGGTGATAGCTGGTTATCCGGGTAAACGTATAGAATACTTTTTACCGCGAGAAAATATCTCATTTCTGAGAAAAAATGCAAAAACTGCATTGTAAGATTAGACTAATATATAAAACCTAAGAATTTGCTTTTTGGTCATATGAACGCGGGCGGAGCCGCAGGCAATGCTAGTTTATGATAAATTCAACTTGAAATCTAATATATAAATCATAACAACATATACCTAAGTATATTTTTTTTGAGAAATATGACTTTTTTAAGGACATAGCGTGATGTATACATACATTATAATATGTTTATGTATACATTATATAAAAAATGAATAGCAGTTTTATTTAACTTTTATGCACAATAATATTGTCAAAGCAATCATTTTCAAGAGAATCGATAATAATGAAACTACGTAGAACTCTTAAGCAAAATTATTTCTCTTCTATTTCTGAATACTATTTGTAAGACAAAAGAATTTAAAATCGTCAAAGTATAATTTAAAACAAACGAAAAGTTATTATTAAATTATATTGGCTCTAAAAAAATTGTGTTTCTATTTAAATTGGAAAAACATTATGAACTATTTATGGGTAAATTTCACTGAACAGGCTCATTCAATTGCAACATTGTAGCTCTCTTACAAGAGCAAACAACAACACAGTCGCTGGTCAAATACACCACAAATCTAAATATTGCTTGAATAAATTACAATGATTTTATTTACACTATATTTGCAATGAAGTTCGCCAAATTTATATTTACCGCTATAAATTCTATTATTTGCTTACAGCTTTTTACGAGAACAGGAAGAAGACAGTTTTTAGGAATATAACAAGAAAATTAGTACTTTTATAAAATTGTACTTAAATATATATTCATAATATTTAAAGAATTATTAAAATCTTTAATTCAAACTGACAAAATTTAACAACTCACAATTTTATTACAAAACAAACTATCCATACTAATATTATAAATGTGAAAGTGTGTTTGTTTGTTTATCCTTCTTTCACGTCGAAACAGAGATACGGATTGGCGTATTTTTTTATGTGGAGATAATTTTAGGGCCGGAAAGTGACATAGGCTACTTTTTACCGCGGAAGATTATCTCATTCACACGGGAAAACACATTATAATACAGCCCAAAAAAAATTATGATCAGAATTACTTGAAACTTAGTATTAATGCTCTTCAATACAATTAAATACATACGTATTTTAGCATTTTTTAAAATTCATCCCATAAGGGGGTAAAATAGGTAATGAAAGTTTGCATGAAACCTATCTTTTGTAGTTTCTTTTTTGCAGTTTTACCGCGACCGAAGCCGCGGGTTCTGGTAGTTGCATAATAAGTAGGTATTGTGTTGTATCTGCATTTAAAATGAAAATTAGGATGATGAAATGTATGTTACGCATTATATTATTATGAAGTACCTGAGTTTTTGGTTAAAAAGTACAAAAATAAATTATACCTTTGTATCCGACCGAGATTCGTTTTATATATATATAATATATATATATATATATATTATATATATATATATATAATTGCTCGTTTAAATATATTAGAAGTAATAATAATAATGTCGTCCTAACCGATTTCAACTTAGGTGGTTACAGGAGATACTATTAGTTCGCAAGTGTATACGCACATACAAGCACCTTTCGTTCTTGAATACCAGTATGATCACTATTCGACACAACTGGTGTAAAAGAAGGCAGGTGGAGTACATAGCACCACCAAGTTCGTTCATACATGAAACAAACAATACTTGGACGGAACCGAATCCAGGACTTCCAGATGAGTAACTGTACGTGCTTGTTGTTAGATCAACGAGGCAGTTCATTAAATATACATATAATGTGATAATTATTATTAGGTAAGTCGATGAAAAAGTTAAGTATTAAAATTTTATCTTTCTATTAGAGCGCAAATTCTGCTCTGGCCTAGTTTAATAAAATAATTTATTAAAATCCGATTTACGAGTATATTTAACCAATTTCAGCTTTAGTTATTTTATAGTAGAAAAGGAAATAATAAATTAGAAAGATAAAATCTTGAGTATAGCAGTGTTTTATTATTTTACAAGTTATAGATATGATAAAATGGCCTTCTTAGACTCTTGTGTGTAGCTCTTGTATGTGAGGCGGACTAGAACTCACGACTACTAGTTTTGTGACTGTAGGTACTGTCCATTTGTTGAAGTCATGTGCTGCTGTCGCTATATTATTTAGCTTAAAACAGTTTTAAGTTGCTAAGTTTGTTTTATAAAATAACTAGCAGAATTCGCGGCTTCGCTCGCGCAAAAACTGAAAAAAAAACTCTAAATTGGTAGGTTTCTTACCCCCTTATGGAATGCATTTCAAAAAATGCTAAAACACGTACTTAATTAATTTTATTGAAGAGCATTTACACCAAGTTTAAAGTAATTCTGATCATAGATATTTTTTAGATTGTAGTATAACGTGTTTTACCATGGGAAAGAGATAATCTCCCGAGGTAAAAAGTAGCCTATGTCACTCTCCAGCACTCCAACTATCTCCACACAAAAAATTACGTCAATCCGCCAAGCCGTTTGGACGTGAAAGAAAGACAAGGAAACAAACGAACAAACAAACAAACAAACAAACAAACAAACAAACAAACAAACAAACAAACAAACAAACAAACAAACAAACAAACAAACAAACAAACAAACAAACAAACAAAGAAACAAACAAACACACTTTCACATTTATAATATTAAGTATGGATTCATTGGTTACCTTAATTGAAATATTGATTTAATTTAAAAAACCGCTAATTTTCCATCATCTTATAATAACTGTTATGTATCATCACATATCGTGATGATGCTGTAATGGCAAATTATAGTGCTTATGCTCTTAGGTTATCCGAAGCACCATAGCTAAGGTTCATTTGAATTAAGATAATTAGCTCAAAGAGACTACTATTATCTCTTTATTAAATTAGCCAGATCGATTCAAATACAAATAGCGGACACAAAGGCATACTATTAAAATTTACTATTATACATTCGAAAATTTGTTAGTGTGTATGTTTGTTACTTCTTTACGAAATAGATTGATTTGAAGATTTGAAGATTGTAATTCGCCAGTAGTTACAAAACTATAAATACCGCAAAATTATCTACTTCTGAAAAATATGGACACTGTATTAATTTTGTATAAGCTGTAACCCTATATTTATTCGGTCTTGTTTACTGACATATTAAGATCTGGCGACCCTAGCTGAAGCCACTTACCACTCTATCTCCTGTCAAACTAATCGCGATAGTTTATTTATAGTATAGATACATCTTTTATTTGCCCCTATTGTTTGGAAATATTTAGATGGGGAGAAAAACTTGGGGGAGAATTTCAATAAATTATTTTTGTTTTGTAAGCCGTTTTATAAGTTTATAAAGTTATTGAACCTCTGTCAAAATGTATCATCGTATAAAGTTAGTAATATCCTACTAATATTACAAATGCGAAAGTTTGTGGAAGGATGGATGTATGAATGTTTGGATAAACTACTGAAGGGATTTTGATAAAACTTTACAGTAATATAGCTTATACGTTATGTAGGCTATAGTTTATATTTTAAATGAATAATTGAGTACGCGGGCGGAGTAGCGGGAAAATGCTATTTTTTTCTCAAAGTCGATAAGGTCGACAAGACAAGGCACTATGACATATAAATAAATACACAAAATCAGTATTTGCTTTCCCATATTTTGCAAATATTATAGTAAAATTCAATTTATCAAAAAAACAGTATTAACAGATTGCTACATATGAATCTCTTGCGCATTTTAATACAAAGATATTGAATGTATATGACTATATATTACATTCTAAATAACGCTATCCATCTGTAATAATCTTATCTGTATGTTTGAATGCGCTAATCTTTAAGCTAACAGTCCGATTTAAAAAAAACATGTGTGTGTGCTTATGTACGCACGTAAGAAGTTATACTTCTTTGGCGGAACAGAACAAAAGATTTCATCCCGTATGTCACACCTCTCTGTTTGAAAAAGGAATGCAGCTAACTTCATCGTGTCGCTTTCATCTAACTTCATCATGTTGCTTTTTGGCTGTCGGTGTGCGCATCATAATTTTTTTTCAAACGTGCCAAAAGAAGTATAACTTCAAAAATGATTTATAGCCTATTAGTTAAGGAACGTTGTACGTTTTTAAACATGCTGCGACTACGACGACGCATAGATTAAAAATGCGGGCCGAACCGCGGACAAACGCTAGTAATAAACTTGACATTTAGTGTCAATAAACTACATAATTTTAAAAAAAATAATTTACTGTAATCAGTTCGCTAAGCGTATGAACTTAATACTTATTAAAATTTCATTATATCACTTAGTAGGCTACATTGGTCTATTTACTTATTAAGTATTAACCGCACCGTTTATCTACTTGATTGAATACATGAATCTCCATTAATTACTGTGGAATCTGTAATAAAGGTTTATTAATCGTTTAGACAAATAGTAATCATAATAGAAGACTGCTATTGTTTAAGTAGTGGTGTAGTGGCTAGCATGTACGGCTGCACACCCGGAGGTCCTGGGTTGGCTTGAGAAGTCCCGGGTCGGACCAAGTTTAGTTATTGAGTCTTTCTGTATAATAAGTCTCAGTAACAGCCCGGAGTTGGGAAGTTGGCGGTGCTTCACCCCCGTGCCTCGGAGTGCACGTAAAGCCGTCGGTCCTGCGCCTAAACTCTCACTGGTCGTGTCGAGCAGTCGTCCCACCGGAGTATGTTAGTGATAGGAATAGAGAGTGCACTTGTGCGTGCGCGTACACTTGTGCACTATAATATCTCCTGCGCAGTTGGCTAATCTCAACGAGATTAGCCGCCGTAGCCGGAATCGTGTAGGAGAACATCATCATCATTGTTTAAAGTAATAATAATTACTCTGTAACGCTATATTCGTCTATTCGCCTTTCACCGATATCCATAAGCAGGCTCCTAATAAGCTATATCAATCCAGCAGACATTAAGTAGGTCTATATTTAAAATTCTTATACCTTTTGAAGTGAAACTTCTTTAGAAACGTTGTGATTTGAAACTCGATGAAACAAAAATGCGACACGAGAAAGAGACAAGCACATAAATATATGTATAGGGTTATGTCGGCGAGAGAATGAGATAGAATTCATTACACAGGAAGTGAAAAATAATACTGAATAATGTTTTATGTAATATATGTTTCATAAATTGTAAAATAACTCTTAAACTTGGTAAAAAAAACTAAACCTTTCAATTATCCTACTCCTGATACTCTATATATATTCATCTCATTCTCTCGTAGGTTACTTTTCTGAAGTTTCTGCCGTGTGTGAATTGCACACAGACACACATTTTTATCCATAAGTGGTACCATAGACATTGTGGACAGGTAATTTAAGTCATCCATACATACATTATTTTAATCATATTCATAGCATTATGACAGGAATTGGACATGTAATTGAATGTACGATAGTTATAAGCGGATAAATTACAATGAACACATACGAATTATGATTATACATATGTATAACATAATATATAAGGTATTGTCCATATTTATTCTTATATATCTAATAGAAATAAATAAATATAAGTCAAAAGTCAAACATTGCATTATTTCTTTCATAGAAATTACTCTGTAGATAAAAAATATTTTAGTCTAAAGATATGACTCAAACCAATCCTGCATTGCTATATCCAAACAACATGCCCGTTAGTTGATATTACAGGGGGCACTTTATGTATTTTTATCTCTTTGCAAATATACCGTATTTTGTGTGGACTGTTTATGTCACTTACTTATCTGTAGAAAGAGCAGAGCCAGAGACCCGACTGAAGCGTCAACTGCTCTCGTCGCTTCCTTCCACTTAATTACTTTTAATATTATGAATGTAATAGGTGTTGTTTGTTAGTTTGTACATCTTTCACGCTCAAGTGGAGGGATTTTTGTACTATATTGGAAGGTCTGGAAAGTTAAATATTAAGCTACTTTTTAATGCACGTTACGTAAAATTAAAACAAATGAAATTTCCATTCATGTAGTTTTCTGTATATACATAGTGGAAAGTCTTGAGACTGATATAGGCATGTTTCTGATTATTTACAGACGAACCTGAGCGAAACGAAGGTGTATCACTATATTAATATAATATGTACGTAATAATTAATCGTAATGAGGTAGGTACTATAAAAAGTAAAATAATTGATGAAATCGTAAAATTTAAAGCACAATTTAAGAAAGCAAATTGTGCGAATTTAAGAAAGAACCCACTACAAGTTTGTGAAAAATCAAAATTCGATTAATGTAATTATTCATTCGTGGTATATTTGAACAGTAATTCAGTACAAAGGCCGTGGTTAACATCATTTATTCGATTCGTTAAACATAACAATTATTTAAATTACAGAACAGCTATACATGATTAATACTTAGTTAAATAATTTACGTCGTTTGAGCGCAGAGTTTACTATAATAATTAAATCTTTGTTTGCAACAAGAAATATTAAATATGAGCGCGTTATAAAAACCGACTTCAAACAAAAGCACTAAAAAGTAAAAAATAACTGATTGGTAGTTTTCATTCAGTATACATACCTAATCAAATATTTTCGAAGTCGGTGTGCTTTGCTTTGTATGGGCTGGCACCGATTTCGAAAATATTTGATTAGGTATGTATTTAATTTAATAGGTAGGCTTTAATTACTTAGCCACAGCACACCGACTTCGAAAATATTTGATTAGGTATGTATAGTAAATGAAAACTACCAATCAGTTATTTTTACTTTTTAGTGCTTTTGTTTGAAGTCGGTTTTTATTTTTTTGTTAAAAAGTTTTTATTTTTCCCTTTTTAGTGCAAGACAGTAGTAGCAAAGTAAAGATTCTGACGTGTTTAGGCTTGTCAAATCAAAACAAATAAGCCCAAACTCAAAGTATGTATCTACTATTAGCCGTTGAAGAGTTTCACCTATCCACCTTCTGGCCTTGCCATCAGATCAGGTCAACAACACCGAACCACTGTACTATCAACGGAAATAGAAATACTTGCAAAGTTTCAAGTCAATATGACAATTAGAAGTAGGTTAAATTCATCATTAGTTGTTTTTCCACCCTTAGGGGTGGTATTTTTTTTAAATTTAAATGGGACCAATCTGGAAGTATACCCTTTCAAACAAAACAAAAATTGTCCAAATCGGTTAATAAATGACGGAGTTCTGAGGTAACAAACATAAAAAAAAAAAAACATACAGTCGAATTGAGAACCTCCTCCTTTTTGAAGTCGGTTGAAAAAGTTAAAATAGGCCATACGGAACAGGTCTTCTGCGATTTTTTAGTTTCATGTCGATTGATATGGTTACATTTATATCGTTCTTTCTCTGCAATCGCAACGTTATTTTGGGCTTGAGAGAATAATTTATCTCTCTATAGTAAATTATTATCAAAGTTGAATCACAATCAAACTTAACGAACCTTCAAAACTTAAATGAAGTTTATTACGCTCTTCTCTTTGCTGTATTTATATATTTCTAGATACTTTTATTATGATTATTAAAGTCTAAATATTTTACGAAATTATATACGACTAACAGAACCCGCGGCTTCGCTCGCGCTAAAACTACAAAAAAGAAAACTACAAAAAATAAAAGAACTCTAAAATGGTCCCCCTTATGGGATGAATTTCGAAAAATGCTAAATCATGTATTTAATTAATTGCATTGAAGAGCATTTATACCAAGTTTCAAGTAATTCTGATCATAGATTTTTTTTGGATTGTATTTTAACGTGTTTTTCCGTGGTAAAGAAATAATCTCCCGTGGTAAAAAGTAGCCTATGTCACTCTCCAGCCTTTCAACTATCTCCACACAAAAGATCACGCTAATCCGCCAAGCCATTTGGATGTGAAAGAAAGACAAACAAATAAACAAACAAACACACTTTCATATTTATAATATTAGTATGGATACGAGGCATGAGGCATCGTTGACAATAATGTTTTCATTTCGATTCCGACCTTCCACCATTTTTTAAAACGATTTTACATGCTTATATCGTATGTCATCCCTTTTTTTAATTACAAATCGTGTAGTTACATTCAATACGCAACATGCTTGGTTATCGCATTTTACTATATATGTATTAAAGCGGTAAAACTTTGAAAGTTATTTTTAACAAAAAGAGCTATATCGTCGCCTGTTCATACACGATGTAATGGTACTTAAAGCCTTAGTAGCGGCAAATATGCTAATGCTACGTGAAATAACAGAGGACATACAGATTTGCTCAAATCCGACCCGTAGTCTGATTATTCTCTGAAATCAACCCTCTAGAATTGGCAGTGATTCTCTACTTACCTAAATTACTTTGCCCACCGCGCTAATTACATCAGACTGAAAATGTTAATGAACTCTAATTGGATAGAAACTTTCTTAATTATTCCAATTTTCCGTTTTCTTTTACACCTTATTTGTCAACAATGGTCTATTGTCTTCAAGGTATTTTTAATATTCTCGTTTTATAGAGCTTAGTAACAAAACTTAAAATAAGAGAGCCGAAATATTTCTTAGATGTATACATATATTCTGTAAGATTTTTTGCTCAGATCTCGTTTGTATAAAAACTTAGTAAAAGTTTTTTTTATATGTATGTATTAAATTTTCCTATTTTGTGAAATATTCTGTCATTAAACTAAATAAACATTAAGCATAGAGAGAAGATTGATTATCGTTAAATGTCATAATAATTTGCAATTTCTATTAAATTACCATTAAGCTTACCGCGCTTTTACCATTAAGCATACGCTATTTATTTCACTTGGTAGCGGTTCTCAACATATCGCTGTCTAGACAAATGCCTGTAATATAGTATTATTCACGCAGCTAATATTGTGGTTACATATCGTAAAAGGGTAAGTGAATAATTGTTATTTTTAAGTTTTTATTTGTGATTTAAAACATTGTGATTTGACAAAAAATAAGTTTTAGTAATATTCAATAAGTTGAATTAAAATATTTTCAAATTTTTGATGTTATATTGTAGTTTTTTTTTGTTTCAGGTCAGCTGTAAAATACCACATGAACAAAATGATCATTATATTGCGCAGCTGTTATAGGAAAGGAAGTGGCCATGGATAGTGTGACTGAAAACGGGTTGTGGGGATGCCGATTGTCAATCCACAATGCCCCGCTGCAAAAACGATAAAAAGTCATCATAAAAATCAAAACCAAAAATCTATTCCTATAGTAGACCGATCGCCTTCATATAAAAAGTGCCATATAAGAGTATGTCTGTAAATCACAGACAGGAAAGCAGAGACTAAATGGCCTAAGTACCATGACCATATGTGTAATGGTCATAAGATTGGAGTCTGTCAAAATAGTAACGAGGAAAACTAGTATTTATAAAAATGAGTGTGTAATGTGTTTTGTTTAAAAAATAATTATTATAATAACAGATGGACTTAAATGTTGATTAAAATGTATTTTAAATAATAAACAACAACCCGAACAACCACTCTGTGGAACCAGCTATCGCCGGCGGTCTTTCCGAACCGCTACAACCTGGCCATCTTCAAAAAGAGAGCGTATTCTTTCCTTAAAGGCCGGCAACACATCTGCTAGCCCTGCGGTGTTGCAGATGTCCATGGGCAGCGGTGATCACTTTCCATCAGGTGAGCCTCCTGCCCGTTTGCCCCCTTAGTCCCATAAAAAAAATTAACTAATTCGGGATGCTACACACCCCACGCAATCACTTATGTCACATTCTAGGGCTTAAAGAGGTAAGTTACCTCAGTTTTACTTTTATTTTGCTAAACACATATTTTTATAGTATTTATGTACCATGTAAACAAATTAATAAATAAAGATATATGTACAGTATTTTTAAGTATTGCTTTACGATATTCCTATTGTATGTTATGTTAACACCAACCGTCCTATTTTAGTCTAACACATTTCCTAACTTAAACGTAGTCTGGAAGAAATCGTTAATTAGAGATGCGCCCCGCCTTTTATGTCTCACACTTGTTTCTTTACTTTATAACCTTTTATGATTATTTTGTGTTGTATAAAATGTATATAAAAAAGGTTGTTATATATCAATTTTTTTGTTTTTCCGTTTTAAGTACAAAATCCTAAAAGGCAAATTCAATTTTGTCCTAGTGCAAAAGGATAATTAATAACAAGGTTCTATTATTTATTATCACCAAAACAAACATCTTTATATGTTTTTATATGACTATAAGTATATATAGTAAGTTCTTGTAATGGAACTTTCAGATGGCGAGCTTGATAAAGCCCGGAAATTTAGTTTTAGTTGGCACCTCTGTGCCAACTTTCGCACAATTTGCATACAAATCCTTTTAAACTTAAATATACTTATAAACCTCACATTTAAACTCTAGAGACCTTGCTTATGGTTTCCTTATGAAATCATAATCGCAAAGCCCAAAAATCTAACAAAATGTTATAATTTTTTTTCGAGTAAATTCCTTCACTGATGGCACATTATAATAATTTCTTTCTTTCTGCACTAATACTTTATTTCTTACACTAATGCTTTATTTCTTTCTGCACTAATACGTATATAAAAATTGTATATTTTTGGAACGGCTTACCTCTGATAAAATTTCACCCTTTTGCCACTGGTATGTATACAATATACATAGATAGTTATTAAAATTTACCTTATCTTTTGTATATTATCCCTATCTTATCGATCTGCTTTAATTAGTCGTTTACTCATATAGAACTGTTAAAACGATCCCCAGCAAAAGAGAATGTAAATATATTCAAAGATTATTACAAATCTAACATATTTCTATTGTTCGATGAACTAACAAACTTGCTCCCTTCCCTTCTATCTTTCTATCTATACTAATATTATAAAGAGGTAAAGTTTGTGAGTTTGTCATGTTGTAGGAGGTAATCTTTGGATCTACTGAACCGATTTAGATGAAATTTGGTAAGAAGATAGTTTGAGACCCTGGGAAGGACATAGGATACTTTTTATGCTGGAAATCATTTCTTAAGAGGATGAAAATGGGGATGAAAGTTTGTATGGGGAATCAAGCTAGGGACGAACCCGAGCGATGCGAGGGTGAGTGGCTAGTTATTTAATAATTAGCAAAATGTAAATTACACAGCCTTAAAACATAATAGTAAATATTTAAAAATAATATATTATGAAAATACTATTTACCTTTTTTAGGGACGACTGATGTTAAGATATACTTCTACATACTCAATGTCCTTATATATAATTTAAGAATTTTTTCAGTCACTATTACTCATAAAGATCATAATGATTACATTAACGTTTTTGAAGATATCTCTTATGTAGTTTCATAAAAGCTGAATTATTATATACTAGCGACTTACCTTCGCTTCGCTCGGGTTCATCCCTAAATAAGTTTTAATTTTTTTGAGCGGATCCCTAATTCAGACAGACACACAGACAAAAATATTAAAAATTATTTTTTTATTATAAGTACCGTATACAATTTCATATGCATTTAGTAAAACGCTGTTATTTTGACATTACAAACAGACACTTTAATTTTATTTATGTGTATAGATATATAAAGTGCCACTCCTATTTTATCTATTTTATTTTTCTTCGACATTATATTATATAAAGATTCCTCGTACTTTCTATATTGCAAGTGGGTATATTATAGATTATAATGATCAAAGTATCAAAGATCTCGAAGTAATATGCGACCTACAGACGGATAGACGCACATTGTAGGAGTTTTTAATTGCCATTAGGCAAAGGAATTTAAAAACGTCATGCGCTACCACTGTGCAACATTGTTACAGTACCTAGGTATGTGTAATAATAACTTTTTAACAAAAAAAAATCATCTTTGATGATGAAATTATTTTTGAAATTCATATAGGAACACCCTCGAGGTAGATATACATAAAAAAAGAATTACAAAAATTGATTTGTAAAACCTTTTTTTTTAAATATTGTGTGCATACGAAGAAACACATTTTACATACCTTTTGAAAATTTTATCTGTATAAATATTATATTAATTTCATTTAGGATAACATTGAAATTTTATAAAAGTAACTGCACTAAAAGAATATACGTGCATTGTTTGAATATTCGGGGTATCCATATTCTACCGACATCATCTTTAGTGGTTATGAATCTTGTGGACGTTTTCCGGGCTCAATGCGGGCACAAAATAAATTATTCAATGCTCAATACAATTTAATGAAGAAAATCACTATGTTATAAACTTGAAACGATAATTCTGATAGTTTAATTGAGCAGCGGGTTCTCGAAACCGATCTGACTTCCATCTAGAATATTTAAAAACAACTCTCCAATGATCCGCCATGATCAACCAACGTTACCAAGCCACATATCTCCAACGAATGTCATGATGGCGTCTCGACTCTGCTCGAAACGTAGCCTCTGCTCTTAATTTGAATTTAATTTGACGAAATATAACATAGGGACTTTACACAATAATAAAATTTTAGATTTTATCAGAAAAAGGTAACATGTCAAATTAATACTTCTAATCTATACATATAATAAAATTGTAACTAAGTCGAATCTACATTAAATATTTTTTGGAAAATCTAATTGAAATAGACATTATTATCGATACAGAGTCCGAATCTATTGTTTTTAGAATTTTTGTCTGTCTGTCTATCTGTCTGTCCGTCCGTCCGCACGTCCGTCCGTCCGTCCGTCCGCTCGTCCGTCCGTCCGTCCATCCGTCTGTCTGTCTGTTACCGCATCACGAGAAAACTACTGGACAGATTTGGATGAAATTTGGTATGATGATAGCTGGTTATCCGGGTCAACATATAGGATACTTTTTACCGCCGTAAAATATCTCAATTCTGAGAAAAAATGCAAAAACTGCATTGTAAGAATATACTAATATGTAAAAGCTAAGAATTTGGTTTTTGGCCATCTGAACGCGGGCGGAGCCGCGGGCAATGCTAGTTATATTATAATTCATTTCTCATTAATCCTCCTCTAACATATCTAATAATCTTTTAATAAAAATAATGGTTTAAATATTTAATGCTTAGCATGAGTAGTAAAGTACATAATATACAGGATATTACTGTTCATAGACGTAGTCTAGATGAATGCGATAAAACTTGTACTGTATACATACATGAATGTACCCAAAGATAGCGAATTCGATTGTGTTTGAGTCGTTCACTCTTCTAATTTATTCCACTCCTAATCCTGTTCAATGAACTTGCAAATTTACTTGAGTGCCAAAGCGATATTCTCTTACTCATAGCTCTTTATTACTGCAATATAATACTTCGCTCTAGTTAAACTCTATTGTAAATAAAAATATTTTAATCAACTTTCGAAATAAAATATTGCAATTTTTTGGCGCATACAATGAATTGTTATATATAATAAACTGATAATATAAAATACATAAATTTGAAAAATTAATTTTCTAAAAACTGCAAAATAAATATCTTGATATTCAAATCACCCCTAAACCTTATTACAGTATAATATCGACATAGAATTTTATTATGCATATAGATTATTATTAAGAAGTGATCTAAATAAATATGAAATTAAAAACAACATAATTTAGTGTACTAAAATATGTATTATTAATTTTAGGTGCTAGCGTTAATATTTTGTTATTTATTTAAACATTCATTCATTCATTTGAACTTTTCAAACACATCATCATCATCATTCATAGTATTTTTACCTAAAAATCTATGAATTTATATTTATTTAGTTATTACCGTGTTTACACTACACCACCGCGCCACATATTCTGTAGGTATAAAATAATAATAATAATAAATATGTTGGGACATTGACACACATCACCATCTCGTTCCATGGTAAGCTACGAGGCTTGTGTTATGGATACCAGATAGTTGATACACTACACATATATAACTTTAAATAGATACATATTATAAATATAAACACTCATGACTGGAGTACAAACATTCGTGCTCATCACACAAATGAATGCCCCCCGCGGGACTCGAACCCGCGACCGCTGGCACGGCAAGTAGGGTCACTACAGACTGAGCCACACGCGTCGTCAAAGGTATAAAATCATTATTATTTAATTTTCGCGGACAGACCTGTCAAAATTTTATATTTTATCGAATCAAATGCGCGGCACTAGTAAGTAAATATATTAATAACTTAGAGTAAAAAGTTTCTTACTGAATTAGATATTAAACTTGATAAGGGAGGGAGCATTGACGTCTCAAGATATTATAAGTTCGGAAAACCCTTAAGAGAAATCCTTTAACTCCTAAACAATTGATTTAACTTGATTAATCTTAGCTAAAGTTTGTAATTAGTAATTCAGTAATCTCACTCAATGCTGGTACGTGAATAGAAAGTAATAACAAGAAATAAATATATCAACAATTTAAATAAATCTTTATATATTTAATCAAATATATTTGATCAATAAAAATTTCCGCGTGATGATGTTGGTCCGCGACGAACTCCGAAACCACTAATCGGATCTTAACGTATTTTTTTAAAACATGGGATTTTTTCCAACTTAAAAGATAGGATAGTTTTTATTTCGTTTTTTTATTGCAAAACTATTTTCATATCCAGACAGGGATTCCGGAAAGAGAACCTGAGAAGCTACCCTAAGCTACAAATCCTACCCCCAATATAAAAAAAAATGATAAGTGTGCTACAGTAACGCGTGGCCGGGTCTGCTAGTATATTATAAATCATGAGATTAAATTATTCATATACATTTCACTTTTTCAGTCGGAAAGTTTAAAGTTAAAAAAAGCTATCTTTTGAAATAAAAGCATCTTTTTAATAGCTAGTTTGTTTATTGTGTTAGAATTTTTGCTAACATTAAAGTGGGATGTATCTGATTACCACTGCTTACTAAACCAGAGCTCGGGAGCTCATGAGCTTACATGTACAGTTTTGAAACAGACAGAAATCTGAGCAATAAGGCTTGAATCACATAGGTCAAAATCAAGATTTTTTTATTAATATTTTATAATATTAAGTTCTACAGAGAACAACAAAGAGCAAGAAAAACCTTACTATTCAAATATCTATAACACCTTTAAAAACGTTCATATTATCACTCTTCAAAAGCAAATGCTTTTAAACGAAAATTGGATTACACAAAATAAATAGATTGCTATTTGTGTCCTCAAAGCAGGTAATTACAAAGCAGATAAATTATTCTACCCTTATTGGGTGATTCAACGCACACGAAGGCTCTTGTAGCGTAGCTGTTTCGTTCAGCCTGAACGTAATTGCGATGAAGATAATAGTTTGCCGTAAATAAACGCAGGCTACAGTGGCGATGAAGATGCTCTCTGCGAATCGTCCGATAATCGTTATTCGTTAATAATCGATTACTAAAAGCTCATCCTCGATGTTGGAATCATAATATTCTAACCAAATACTAGACGTTACAAAATTAACTATTTTGATTAACAATCGAACTATAGATAGATTTTTTACTAAATTAAGCTCAAGAGCAAATACGATTTGTATGTGCCTGACTGCTGGTCTTTGTGCACATTTGAAGTGGGTCGTTAACGAGGGTCGCACCAAGGGCTCCCGAGGCTGTTCTATATTTGGTACGAAAATAACCCTCCAAAGATCAAAACTACTTGTATATCTTAATTGCTTAAGTACTATTCACTGTAATAAAGCTTCTTATTCTATTTTTATAACTGCAAAAATAAGAGCGAAATATTTTCTATATATTTTCTTTGTTATTTTAGTGTTACCAGATATATTTTTCTACTATTATTTGTCCCTACATTTAATCTTTTTTTTCTTGTTAATCTATCATTCTTTTTTATTATTATTAGCGTTCACTTTAGAACTATTTAACATCACCGCCTCTACAATTTTACGTTCACTTATTCGTAATAGAATTTTACAATATTTTTTAATCAAAACAAATAATTCTAAGGCAATAAAAAATTTATTCGAAAAGAACCGACACACAAAAAAATAGACGATTTATTATTAATATATCCATATTGTTTCTATAATAATCATTATTCTTATAATATTCACTCGTTATATTTAAATTACATACATACATATATTTGTTGGAAACAGGCATCTCTAACAATGAACTAGCTTACATCGACTACAGTATTTGTACACAATACTTAAATGTTAATATGCTGCAATGTCATTTCAATACGAATAGGGAATGATATTTTGACTCACTTCGATAACTGCGAGGACAACCTAATGCATAACAAAGTTCTGAGTGAGCGCTACTTGTGAAGCCTTTCGACGTGTCGTTGTTATCTCAGTTACTCAGTCTTACCATGCATTTTCTATATGGTGCAAATTAGGAGAACTAGCGAAATATAATGTATAAAAGCTAATATATTAAATTCTATAAAATATATTAAAGTTCTATTAAGAAACTGAAGTTTCACAATGGAATTTCGAACTTGTGCCAATTGTGGGAGCCCCTGATGCCACGTAGTTGTTATCAGTTGCTTGCGAACTGTGACTGCTTTAGTATGGCCTAAACTACAATTGAAAGCGGATTGCAAAAAGAAAGCTCTTACTGTATTTTTTATGCAACACACTTGTTTTTTTTTTCAGGAGCTAATTCTATACTTATATATTCTAGAATATATTATTGGGCTGTCACTCCATATCCTCTATTTAATTATGGAGTGGACATAACATATAGGCGTTCAAGGCTCTTCTTGTCTTTCAGTTAAGATAGTAAGCTGTAAACGTTTTAATAACATAACCGAAAGAAATCAGAAAGCAAAATTAACTTTGTTTCTCATAGAAATAGGTACTATGGAAGACTACAGAATACATATTTTATACTCTCACAAATTAATACTACCAGAATAATGTATATACAAGTATATATATCTATATATATATATATATATATATATATATATATATATATATATATATATATATATGTACATTTAGACTAATTATATTAAATTACCTATGTTATTAGTACGCTAGCAGTTGTTGGTAGTAGGTAGGTAGTACGTATAATTAGTTACAAAGAATCACAAGGTTTTGAATAATTTTAAATCATTTTGAATTTCTTTAAATTTTCATCTCTTTTTAAGCCCCGATGCAAGAAAAGAGATGTTGAAAGTTTAATGTGTGTATCTGTGGGGCTGTCTGTGGCATCATAGCGCCCAAACGGGTAATAAACCGCTTTTAATTTAGCTTTTTTTTATTTGATAGGTGACTTGATCGAGAGTGTTCTAGTTCTAAGTCAAGAATATCCATTCAGCTGTTTGTGCACTACAAATCAGCTCTTTTCTAGACGATAAAAGTAAACAGTAAATAGAAAATAAAATCTTAGCGCTACTACTTCTACGTATTTTATTCTATTAAAAGGGTAATAAACAAATTGTTTTCTTGTGTTGCCATTAAATGAAACCTATTAAATGGAAATTATTTTTGACTTTTTAAGGGGTCGTTTTTCTAAATTGTATTTATGTTTCTTTTCGTGTTTTTTTTACTTTTTAACTAAACTTTTCCCTACTAGTATCGAGTCCACTACATAGGGTATTGCACGACATTAGTTGTTATGTTTTTTAAGGTCTTAAAACTACATAAATAAGAATAATTCATTTTAGTATGGATACTTTCCATATATATATGAACGTTAATATTTTTAGCACTCTAGCAAATACTCTTAAGAAAACATTTTCATAATGTAGCTGGAGCAAGTTTATCTAAACGAGACACTTTGGCTTTCCTTCCTCTCTACAAAATATTATTAAAAGTAACCAATATAATGTGGTCGGCATCGGACTGACATTAAATATCATTTTCTTAGTTTTTCCTCGATAGCTTGAACAGAGAAAATAAGTAGTTTTTACTTCATTTTAAGCTATTTGTATTAAACCACTACGTCTTAACTAGACCGAAATATACATCTAAATCTATACCCTATAATAAAATTCTAACTAAGCCGAATCTGTACATTAAATATTTTTTGGAAAATCTTATTGCATTATTATCGATTCAGAGGCCGAATCTATAGTTTTTAGAATTTTTGTCTGTCTGTCTGTCTGTCTGTCTGTCTGTCTGTCACCGCATCACGAAAAAACCACTGGAGGGATTTAAATGAAATTCGGTATGATGTTGGCTGGTTATCCGGGTCCACATATAGGATACTTTTTACTGCGGGTAAATACCTAATTTCTGAGAAAAAATACAAAAACTGCAATGTAAGAGTATACTAATATGTAAAACTTAAGAATTTTGGTTTTGGTTATCTGAACGCGGGCGGAGCCGCGGGCAATGCTAGTAAATGATAAGAATGAAAAGACTTCATTCGGGTGTTCCTATTGTCAAAAAAAAACAAATAAAGATAAGTATGTAAAGCAATGTAATTAAATTATTATTTTAAATATTTTGAGCTGCATACAATATGTACGTAGAATTTATTTCTATAGTTCTTAGTAGATGCCATTATTTAGGTACGATGCTGTTCAAATTCGTGGAAGATATTACGCGTACCGAAGCTATTAGTTACTGCTAGGCGGATTTTATTCAGACAATTGAACAATAAAAATTTTAAAAGCAAATAATGTTTTATTTATTTTTCTTTATATTTTTAACTTAAACTCACATAATATTGTTAATATATTAAATCAAATTATAATTTGTTTATATTATGGCTTCGTCATATCTACAATATTACGGAAGCTTTCAAACGGGACGATTTATTCAAAAATATTCATAAATTATAGCGGAAAACCTGTCTAGATATTCCTCTTTTATTCGATTCTTTCTATTAATGTAAATCCAATGAAAATTCGAACAGCAGTTTCTGAGATTAGCTCAAAGAAATACAAAGCTAAGCGCATCGGGGAACTTTAATTTATTATAATACTAGCGGCTCACCCTCGCTTCGCTCGGGTTCGTCGCTAGGATTTAAATAGATATAAATAGTTATTAGCCAGCGTTAATCATATAAATCTTAATTTTTTTTTCGTGATTTTTCTGGTGTTTTAGTACTTATTAACCTATTCCAGACTAAGAGAAATCCAAAAGTTCAAATATCATAAAAATTGTTCCACCCATTCTTGAGTTTTATGTCACGTCAGACGGGAACGCGGTCGAACGGGATAAAAAGTATCCTATGTCCGTCTCCTGGTTCTAAGCTACCTCCCCACCAATTTTCAGCCAAATCGGTTCAGCCGTTCTTGAGTTATAAATAGTGTAACTAACACGACTTTCTTTTATATATATAGATGCAGGAATTAATGTTAAATAAAAAAAAGATTTTAGAAATAAAGGAAAAATAAACGAAATATTATCCTAATTCTAAGAGAAAATCGCGTGTCCTTGGCCTTAGGGGTTTCTACACAAATTATGTGAAACCGTCACGCGATTGTTACCGCTGGCACTCGCGAAAGGATTGTGTTATAACGTAAATTTTTAGAGACCTGACCAAATGGGATGTAAATCAAGATAACCACTAAGTTCTTATATAATAGCTATATATCTTTATAATTTAACTAACTCGCTTAAAGTAATTTTAACTAAGTTAAATTGCTTTAAGCATTTGAATTAAGCTAAAATTTTAATTTTAAAAATTGCAAAATAAAATAATTAAAAGTTGCTTCAAACAATTCAGTAACGCTACTATCACTAAATAATATAAATTTTGTTTGTTCGGGCTAATTTCAGAAACTGCTGTATGGATTTTCGTATGGTTTTCACCTATAGAAACAGGAATATTATCTAGAAAGGCTAGAGTACAATTTAAATAATATATAACTATGATTTATAAAATATACTAGCAATTTTTTACAATAAATAAATAAATAATAAATAAATAAATTTTGATATATGTGAATTTATTCGAAAAAAATTGTCCTTTCAGAGAACGTCCGTAATATTATAATCCGTAATAATCGGAAGGGCATCTAGGGCACAAATAAAATACAAGATATAAAAAAATCTAAAAATATTTATAAAATAAGCAATTTTATATTAGGTATATATTGTATGTAACACATGAAAAAGGTATTTAGTTAATGAGTTGTAGTAAAAAACATATCAAGATTTCATAAAGCCGTATTGAACCGAGAAAAATCACTGAATAAATTATAATAATTTTTGTGCAGGCTTATGAAATAATCACTAACTCACCCTAAGTTAAATTTTCGCGAGATTCACAGCGGAAATTGAAAATAAAGTATTCACTATGTGTCTAATAGCTGAACGTAACAATGCATTAAGGAGAGAAATTATTTTATTTTTTTTAAACTGGCAAACATTTAGACTTTATTTTAAAGATTAAAATAATAAATAATTTTGTTTGGTAAAATTTCCAGATATAACGCTATGAATTCACCATGATTTTCTGAAGGAATGGGTTCAATCTGAACGATGAAGTAACTACTGTGCGCTTCCAAATGTTAAACTTTCCTATCCTACCTAGTTATCAAGAGAGAAACGCATATTAATAAAAATCTTGCATCAGGAAATTCGCATTGATGATTACAACAAACATGGCATTGTATTTAATTAAAATTAGTATATTTAAAAACAAACATTATATTTCTATGAAATCACTCAATAATACCAAGGCGTACAATTTACAACTAAAAATGAGCAAATATATAAAATAATCATATTAAACATTAAGAAGATAAAGTGAATAAAGCAGAGGCTCACTTACTTAGTTTAAGACGTACACAAACCGAAGTGCCTAGATAGCACTTTAAATTTAAGGTCGAAGCTTGCATACACTAAGAGAAATCTCGTTGTTACACTTAAGAGATATATGTATGTTATTTCCTGTGTACTACAAGAATGAATATTATAAGCCTAATGCCTAAAAGGTAGTAACTATGAGAAAAAAATTAAAGTTACGATACTATAACAAATGTTGTTGCAATAAAATAAATTTGACGAACGTGTGGCTCAGTGTGTAGTGACCCTACTTGCTGTGCCAGCGGTCGCGGGTTCGAGTCCCGCTGGGGGCATTCATTGTGTGATGAGCACGAATGTTTATAATCCAGTCATGGGTGTTTATATTTATAATATGTATGTATTTAAAGTTTATATATGTCTAGTGTATCAACTATCTGGTATCCATAACACAAGCCTCGTAGCTTACCATGGAACTAGATGGTGTTGTATGTTAATGTCCCAACATGGTTATTTATTCATTTATTTAATAATGATTTAAAATACAGACATTGTAATTTCTTCATAAAAGCTCTTTTACATAATAATAAATATAAATAACTTATAAAATTCAGAGATAATGTATCTTTTAATAATTTTAAGAATTTAATTAAATTTTTTTGGTTCCATGGCTTCTTGAATAATTTTAAAAAACCATCTGACTTTCAGAGAAATTGACAGACGTTTTATTACATCTTTACAATATTAGTGTACATAGATTATTAGTAGGTACGAATAGTTAAACCAACAAATTAATTTATTTAAAATAAATTTAATACACATTTTCAAGCACAAGCTCACGTCTCATATGATTTATTTGGGTCTATATATGCGGTTTCACTCTACAGGAGCGTCTATACTGGAGCAATATAATTAAACAATTTTTGTACTACTTAAAAATAATGGTAATATTACATTCCTTTAGCAAATACATCAAAAATACCTATATTTCTAGTTTTCAATTTATTTACACTACAGGATTTTATCACGGAGAACTATAGTAAGTGCTCTACGATAACAATGAGCAGTGCCGCGGCGCGATTGCGACATCGTTTCCTATCTGCATAGTGCCTCGCTTAGGACCTCGTGAACTAATACGTAACGTTTGTAAGCTTCTATAGATATTTGAAGTAAAAGGGAATTTGAGAGAGACAATGAATTTAATTTGCATGTACTAGCATATTGTGAATTGTGGAAATTTGAATTATCTATTTGATTTACATTCGAGGTTTACCGCTAAATGTTGAATGTATATTAGATACTATTATTTATTTGAATGATATTTAAATGTAATTGTGATTATATAAATGTTGGTATGTAGATGCCTCGTCGGGTTACCTATGTAAAGCCCCTGCTAACCTCCTATTTCACTTTGCTTTCCGTCTTCCGCACCTGTGTATGAAGATTTGCATCAAACAACGGTTTCCTCCATCTAAGCCGTGCTTTCTTGGCTGTGCATATATTCATTTGAATTTATTCATATTGCAATTTAGTATTCTACTCTCATATAGATAAATGTAAATTATATAACGTTAATAGAAATTATAGAATTTTCTATTGAAATGCAAATGTTTCCTTGCGGGCTTATCTTAAGTGGCTTAGAAGATATAAGCTACAGTAACCTCTAGGTATAGTGAATGCAATTTTCTTCTCATACTACCAATATAACGAAACATGGTTTCTGTATAGAGCTTTAATTTAGATTTTAAATCAACTTTAGGCGAAGTTACTTGATTTATCAAGTCATAATGACTTTGCAGCATGAGGTTTCATAGTTAAGCAAAGTTTGTGCTTACCTTTAATATACTGAGAGATAGTTTATACTTGTGTCTGAGTATTTAGAACTATATAATCCTACGATATATTAAATTGCTGTATCAAATATTGCATATCTCTTCTCCGATCTTATTTTTAAAAAATATTTGTACTACAATTTTACTAACTTGCAATAGGTATATTATTTTTATTTAAATAATAAGTTTTTACTCATTAATTTTATATTTAAATAAATACAAAAATAAAACAAAAATAGTACTAAGGGCTTGGGGTTTGATACCGGAAATAGGAACTGGTTACTTGCAAATTAGAACATTTCGTGTGTACACTCGTAGTTCACGCACAGTCATACCTTATTTGCATCTTTGAGTATTATATTTAATCACTAGCGACTCACCCTCACTGCGCGAGGTTTTAGTATAGATTTATCAGATATGAAATTTTTCCCGCAGTAAAAAGTATCCAATAATAATAATATGTTGACCCGAATAACCAGCTATCATCATACCAAATTTCATCAAAATCTGTCCAGTGCGGTTTCGTGATGCCCTCCCAGACAGACAGATAGACAAAAAATCTAAAAACTATAGATTCTGCCTCTGTATCGATACTAATTATTATTTCAATAATATCTTCCAAAAATTATTTAATGTACAGATTCAACTTAGACTTTTATTATACGATCGATCGATCAGTCGGTCGATTAATCGGTCGACCAGTCGTTCGATCAGTCGGTCGATCAATAAGTCGATCAGTTGATCGATCAATCGATTTGTATCATGTCAATGGTTGTTTTCATTTTAAGATGAGAGTGTGTCACAGCTAATACCAACCCCCGATTACTTAATGTAGCCAAAAATATTTTTGATTTAAAAAAAAACCTTTTTTAAGTATTTAACTGTTTCGTTAATTAAGCGTCAATACAATTTCATTAATGCTGATTTTTAAGTCAACTCGACTCTGATAATTTTTACTCTCTTAGGGGACGAATTTAAAATAATCTGTTTGATAACACGTAGTACTTATTTTTTATTCTGAATACTTAATTTTAACAATAAAAATTATTTCCTTGCCAACTTTACCACCCATTTTTACCCTCTTACGGGATAAATTACACCGTAATACGTCTTTATTTAATTGAATTGAAGATCTTCAATACCAAATTTCATAGAAACTTTCATCCTCTATTTTACCCCCTTAAATATTGAATTTTCATAAAAAAATGATACTATAAACTTTTTCTCTAACCAAGTATAATATATCAATTTTTACATTTCTTACGTCAAAAAGACGAAGTTTCATACAAATTTTCATCCCTTATTAAAATAGGGGCTGACCCCTTAGGGGATGAATTTCCAAAAATCCCTTCTTAGTACACACTTACGTCATTCAAGGAATTTTTGTGCAAAATTTCAGACTTCTAGACCCAGCGGTTTCGGCTGTGCGTTGATTGATCAGTCAGTGAATCAGTCAGCTTCTTATTTTATATAATTATACATATATAGATTAACATGCCTATTAATTCCCTTTACTTAAGTAACACTTCTTATATATTTTTGCCAATCATCAATATTATGTATTGAATTAAATATAACTTAGTAAAAAAGTATTATTCTAAATTTACATAATGTGGTAGGTATATAAATATAACAATATATTGTTTACAAAACAAATGCTCAAACTAACTTTATGTTGTGTAGACTTATTTGGTGCATAAAAACAAAACATTGTTAGAAACTTGGCAAACGCTTAAGAAGATAAGAAATATTGCTTAAGATATTCTTGATACATATACGGTTTAAAATTTAATTTAATACAGTCACCTCTCAAATAGGGTTTTCTAGCGAGAGGTTTTCATTTAAGCTAAAATTAATTTAAAAAATATCAAACGAACTAAATGTAATAAGAACTAACAAATAACTATTAAGAAATCTATGGTTAATAAGAAACAGAGACTATTTCTCATAACCTATGTACTCGTATATTAACTATTTATATTAGTAAGTATTAATTTTTGGTCGCTGTGGAACTTGAGCTTTCGTAGAATAATTGGAATTACTTCAGCAAAAACCTCTTCAGAGAGTTTCCTTTTAGATAGGATGCAGATATTTACTCTGTCTCTGCTTAAAATATTTGTTTATATATTTGTTAAAATCCATAGGTATATTATTTTATTATTAAAGTGTTATTTTAATTATTTTCAACTATGAAACATTTTCAATACTAAAGGAACCTGTTAGCAATAACTAACCCTTGTAATTATTTTCATTTAACTATCATTTCATTCTGATAGTAATCTCCACAAATTGAAATAGATTATATCAACTTCCTATCTTTTAATATAACGCTTAAATTGAGGAAAACTCTAAAAGCAAGTCACACGATCCTTTATAAGTCACACTATATTTATAACTTCTTTCAAACAAAGGCATCGAGACACAAAAGCCAATATTTCATGAAATGTAAAATGTAAAGCGCGTATCGCATTAATAGTCATTTATAATTATACTAGCGACTCACCCTCACTTCGCTCGGGTTCGTCCCTAGTTACGTTTTATCGTTTAGTATAGATTTCTCAGAGATAAGATATTTTCCCGCAGTAAAAAGTATCCTATGTGTTGACCCGGATAACTAGCTATCAAATCTTATCTAATTTCATCAATATCTGCCCAGTGGTTTTTGCATGATGCGGTTACAGACTGACAGACAAAAATTCTAAAAATGCTATTGCGAATACTATCTATGCTTTAAAGCTGGCTTTAATTGATTATCGATCGATGCTTATATTATAAAAGAGATACTCGTCGTTCGATGCGCATAATTCTCGTCAGCTTTGCGGCGTGCATGGTTGCACCGTGAATTTTGACTCAATTGCCTCTTGCCCGTGTTCGGCAACCATCTTGTTAAATTCAAGTATTAATCTATACCAGCTAATACTTACTTAGAAATAAAATTAATCTATATATGAGTGATTTAAGCTTCGCACAAAGTTCTTATAATACTAGTGTTGTCGCCATGGTGTTTTTTCTTATGGCAACTCTAGTGTGAGGCGCTCTCTTCAATTTTGACAAAAAGGAATGGCGGTAAATACGTTACTTCATGACATTTCTTCAGGCGTCAGCACGAAAAATATATTTCACTTTGGCAATAACCGCTGCCCCGGTGAAGACACTAAACGGTAGTGGTAAGATATTAGGTTTGAAGTGTTCACATAAAATTATATTAGTTGTACAGAGTTAGAGTAAAATATGTATTTGTATATAACTGTAATAGAGTTATTGTTCGAATACTTTATGTAGATTCTTATAATTGTAATTAAATGCATTGGAATAGTTTATAGTTATATCTGACTTATACTGTTTTCTTTTGTTACTAATTCTAAGAGAGAATACCAGCTTTAGTTACTAATTATTATAAGAGGAAAATGTTTGGTCTTGCTAAAGTTTAAAAATGTAATAGTATAATTGTTGTGAGTAAAATAGATGGTTTAATACTGTGTTTTCTTGTTATCAGAAGTGTGAAGCAACTTATGCCTACATTATGCCGCGTCGTAAGCGTACACGAAGATATTCGTCGTCGAGTTCTTCGAGCACGTCCAGTAGCAGTAGCAGTGGACGAAGTCGACGAACACGGAATAAAAGGATACGTAAGAAGTCCCCAACTGTGAGTCAAAATGTCATTTTATCGTCAGTGATTCCAGAATTCGATCCATTAGTTGATAATATAGATATGTGGTTACATGTGGTTGAAGCAAACTCTTTAGCGTTTGGTTGGTCTGATAGTATGATTAAACATCAAGCATTGCAAAAATTAAAAAACTCTGCTAAAATTTGGATAGATTCGTTGCAAAAATATGAGACATCTTGGACAACGTGGCGATGGCGAAAATGGCGTGATACTTTATCTGATACATTTCAAACAAAAAGAAATATGTTCGTCTTACTTAAACAATTGATTGATACCAAACCATTACCTAATCAATCTTTATACGAGTTTTATTTTCAACAAAAAGGGAAAATAGATAAATTACAGTTAGATTTTAAAGAACAAGACATTATAGCAATTATAGTAGGTTCAATTGGAGATATTAATATTTCAACAGCAGCTGAAGCAGGAAATTTTAAATATTGTGATGATTTAGCTTCATTTTTGCATGGTAAAATTTATGTCCAACCTGAGAAAGTGTCTGTACAGAAAAATATTTTTTCAACTAAGCCTCTTAATCGACAGTCATTGAGTACTCAATTAAATCTTAATAATAAAATAGAATCCATATCTAATAATGAAGGTAGTTCACGAAATAATTTTGTGTGCTATCGCTGTGGTGAATCTGGTCATAGAAGATTTGATTGTACACTCAATGATAAGGTTAAGTGTAATTTTTGTAATAAATTAGGTCATATAGAAAAAGTGTGCAGGTTGAAACAAAAACCTAAGCTAGAAAACGATAAAGAAGTTAAGATGATTGTAGATTCGAAGACAAAGCATAAGTTTTATAAGACTGTATATTTAAATGGTATAGAAAGTGAAGCATTTTTTGATATGGGTAGTGATTGTTCATTGATTACATGTGATTTGGTTAAAAAGTATAATTTCAAAACGTTTAAACTCGAGGAACCTATTAATTTGGTAGGTTTTACTAGTGAGTCTAGTTTTCAAGTTTCGCAAGCTATATCTGGTAGTTTAAAGGTTGATGACATTGAACTTAGTATAGTTTTATATATTATTGATTCATTATCGAGTTGTAATATTTTGATTGGACGAAATTTTACAGAAGATAAGCGTATTATGTATAAACGTATAGGTGATTTATTAACATTTTCACCAGTTCAGCAGTTTAATGTCGCGGCTATAGATAATAATAATATTTCAATAGAAAATCTGAATGATTTGGTTCTTAATAAAATTTTCTCGGAATATAGTAAATGTATTTCTAAAGATCTAGCTACTTTAGGTAAAACTAGCGCAGTTGAGTTAGAAATTGAATTGAATTCAAGTAGGCCTGTTTGTCAGAGACCGTATAGAATGTCTGAGTACGAAAGAGAAACTACCCGCAAAATAATTGATGATTTATTAAAAAATAATATTATTCGTAATAGTAATTCTGCGTATGCAAGTCCAGCATTACTAGTAGATAAGGCATCTGGAGAAAAGCGTTTATGCATAGATTATAGACAATTAAATAAGGTCACTGTAAAAGACAAATATCCAATGCCTATCATTGAGGACCTCATTGACAGATTGAGAGGGTGTAAATATTTTAGTTCACTTGATTTGAAATGTGGTTATTATCAAATTTGTATTAAATCTGATTCCATTCATAAGACGGCATTTGTAACGCCGGACGGTCATTACGAGTTCGTAAGAATGCCGTTCGGCTTATGTAATGGACCGGCAATTTTTCAAAAGTTAATGGACAGAGTTTTAGGAAAATTAAGATTTGGGAAAGTCATCTGTTACATGGACGATATTTTAATTATATCAGAAACAATTAATGAAAATGTAGAAATCTTACGTAAAGTATTAGATATTTTTCAACAAAATAATTTAACTATTAACTTGAATAAATGTATGTTTTTTAAAACTAATATTTCATTTTTGGGATATGAAATCTCTGAAAATGGGGTACGTCCTAATTCTAGAAAATTAAAAGCTATCCAAGATTTTCCTACCCCAAAAACTATTCACCAGTTAAGACAATTTTTAGGGTTAATTAATTATTTTCGAAAGTTTATAAAAGATGGTGCTATGCTGTCTAAGCCTTTAACTAATCTCTTAAAAAAAGATTCAATCTGGCAATGGGTTCCACTACAAGAGCAAGCTATTAAAAACCTAAAGTTAGCATTAATAGATAATGCCATATTAAGTATTTTCGATCCTAAATATCCAACATGTTTATATACGGATGCGAGTCGCGATGGAATCGGTTGTATATTGGTTCAGTGCACAGATTCTGGTGAAAAACCCGTATATTTTTATAGTCGTCAAACTAGTAACGACGAAAAAATATCATTCCTTCGAACTTAAATTATTAGCTGTAGTAGTAGGATTACAGAAATTTAGACAGTATTTATTGGGTTGTAAATTTAAAATTATAACGGATTGTAACGCTGTACGTTATGCATTAACTAAACAAACAATCTTGCCGCGTATTAGTAGGTGGGTATTGCAAACTCAGGAATTTACATTTGAGGTTATTCACAGACCAGGTGCACAAATGAAACATGTTGATGCGCTAAGCCGAAATCCAGTTCCCAATGATATAGTACAAACTGTAGATAATATTATGTCAATTTCAGAAGGTGACTGGCTTTTAGCAGTCCAATTACAAGATTCGAATATCTGTAGTATTAGAGATATCCTACAGTCAGGTGAGGCCGAGAATAATAAACGTATTTTTCGGGAATATGAGCTAGTAGGTAACAAAGTATTTCGGTCGACTGAATATGGGCGACGATGGGTAGTTCCAAAGTCATGTATTTGGCAAATAAGACGGATAAATCATGACGATGTAGGTCATTTTGCGGTAGATAAAACAGTCGAAAGAATTAGATCAAAGTATTGGTTTCCGAAACTAAAAAGAACTGTACAGAAATATATAAATAATTGTCTTAATTGTATATATTATAAAAATATTCATGGAAAAAAACCAGGAAAATTATATCCTATTCCAAAATACGCTAGACCATTCCATACGCTTCATATAGATCACGTAGGCCCTTTTATAGAATCAACACGGAAAAACTCTCATTTATTAGTCATAGTAGATTCATTCACAAAGTTTGTGTTCATTTCAGCAGTTAAAAATACAAAAAGTAAAATTGTTCTCAACGAGTTAGATAAAATATTTAAAGTATTTGGCAATCCAAAAAGGCTGATATCTGATGCAGGTACAGCTTTTACATCTAATTTATTTAAGACTTACTGTAACGATAGGGATATAAGACTTCATGTTATTGCAACGGCTATGCCTTGTTCGAATGGGCAAGTAGAAAGGTATAATCAAGGAGCCTGGAAGCCCTACGGGCATTAGGTGCGGATTCTAGTAATAATAAGTGGGACGAACATATTACAAAGATACAGCAGGGTATAAATAGTACCATAAATAAAACCACATAAGCAGTGCCAAGTGAGATATTTTTTGGATATCGAATTAGAATGGATAGTGATAAAATCGCTGACGATGACAATTCAGAGACTTTGATTGATGTTACTACTTTAAGAAAAACAGTGGATGAAAAAATAAAAATAGAGGCCGAAAAGCAGAAACTAGCGTTCGATGCAAGACGAAAGGAGGCTAAAATTTATAAAACTGGAGATTTAGTAGTTATAAAAATTTCCAGTCAGTCAAATGATGGTAAAAGTACCAAACTAATGCCTGTGTACAAAGGCCCTTTTCAAGTCGTAGAAGCTCTAGGTCATGATCGATACAGAATTATGGATATGAGAGGATCTGAAAGAAGTTCCAAACGCTATGATGGGATTACCTGTGCTGAGAATATGAAACCATGGATTCATATTAATAATATGAAGGATGAGTAAGCCCGGATGTTGTCAAAATGCAGGTAACATCAATAATCTTAATATTCTAAGCTATTCAGAATACATACGTATCTCCCAGTTTGTTAAAATTCATATAATTTCATGTAATATTAGTAAAATATTTTTAAAATATATATATATTTACAATATGTACATACAAAATATACGAGTATATTACATAGATATTGTTTAATGCAGTCGCTTCGAAAAGTAGTGAGATATGAAATGAAGGATGGTATAGTGGAAAGTCCTCGGAACAGGATGCTTTGGATAAATGGTAATTGGTGGCTAATGATATGTACATCATTTAGCTTAGCAAACCATTGTAAAAGCGCTGCCATATCAAGAAGTTTCATATAACACTATAATAATTTTAGTTGATGGTAATTGGTGTTACAAGAACTAACACTGATTACAACTAAAATAAATATTTGATATTTGTATTAATGCAATGCTAATATTTTGTTCTCAGCTCCTGCATCAAACTATAATGCATTCAGGGGCGAATGCATGTGCAGGACGGCCGGATGTTGTCGCCATGGTGTTTTTTCCTATGGCAACTCTAGTGTGAGGCGCTCTCTTCAACTTTGACAAAAAGGAATGGCGGTAAATACGTTACTTCATGACATTTCTTCAGGCGTCAGCACGAAAAATATATTTCACTTTGGCAATAACCGCTGCCCCGGTGAAGACACTAAACGGTAGTGGTAAGATATTAGGTTTGAAGTGTTCACATAAAATTATATTAGTTGTACAGAGTTAGAGTAAAATATGTATCTGTATATAACTGTAATAGAGTTATTGTTCGAATACTTTATGTAGATTCTTATAATTGTAATTAAATGCATTGGAATAGTTTATAGTTATATCTGACTTATACTGTTTTCTTTTGTTACTAATTCTAAGAGAGAATACCAGCTTTAGTTACTAATTATTATAAGAGGAAAATGTTTGGTCTTGCTAAAGTTTAAAAATGTAATAGTATAATTGTTGTGAGTAAAATAGATGGTTTAATACTGTGTTTTCTTGTTACTAGGATGACGAAATAAACTAGTTTTTTTTTTAAATATTTTATTATATAAAATATATTTGACCGCCATTAGTGATGTTTTTGTAGACATTTCTTGTTTTTTTCTATGTTAATTAGGTTGATCAACACAAAATTCAAATAATGTTATACCGAAATTTGTTATATATTACCTAAGTCATTATTTAAATATAACAAAATTAAAAAATAAAATAAAATACGTTTATGGATTTTAAAAGAAAATTGTAATGTATATATTACTTTTAGGTCTGTAATAACTTGTAAATCAAGTGCATACTCGTATCTTGTTTTAGTACATATTTGCTAAGGCTAGTAGGTCATGTCGCTCAGTTATGTAAAACATATTTCACTGCATGCTGTCATTAGTCACTGTGAGGCGAGCAGACGGACTGCTACCGCCTTCACTCGAGGACCTGACTAACGATCGCATTAGACTACATACTTACATTTAATTCCAATATTTCAAGATCACACAGTACTTGAGAGATTTTCTACCTTTCACATTTTATGTTAACTAATTTTACATTTAATTTAGATGCCAATTACCTACTTGTATAAATTCATTAATTTTATTTTATTTATATATGGAAGTAAAATTGTAGTTAATTCCTTAGTTTACTAAACAGCTTAAATACTTCAAAGGCCAAAATTGTATATAGAATTCATAATATATACTTCAAATTTAAAAACCATTTAGATACTTCAACAAAGAATGAAGAAAGGAATATAACAGTGAGAAACTGTTAAAAAGTGATGTTGTTGCATTTGTAGGGTAATTGGGCGAGTCCCTTGCGTTTCCGTTCATTAGCCGCGGAAATGTTGCGGGCAATTGCCGGCATTTTCACAGCGTGGCGGGCACGGGCGAGATGATCTGCTATCATTGGACACGTTTTCATGTAACAAGTTAATAACCATATCCGGTACAATATAGATTGCATAGGTTATATTACTTGGTCATGGAAATTTTATAAATTGTAAACGTTTTTGCTAAACGTTAATTTAATATTGAATATTATTATTTGAGCAAATATTCAACTAAGGCTTTATCTTTCATTATGAACATTAAATTACATATAACAATGAAATAATTATTAAATGCATATACAACTAGTTTGAATTACAAGGGGGCTACAAAACCGCTATTGTGCACCACTGTCGTGTGGTCGGCTTCTGACGCGTTCCAAACAATAATTGTCGTGTAGTTACGAGCCACGCAGATGCTGCCGTTTAATTAAAAGTTTAGCTATAGTTACCCTTCAATATTATTGGACTCTTCCATAGCCTATCCCTTGAAATGGGCCGTAAGCTTTTACAACACGTTTATAGGTAATATTTCCTAATACCGATATCTGTGCTTTTAGTATTCGTGCAAAGTGATTAATTGTTTTAGAGCTACGAGTATAACTCGAATAACGGTGACTCACATATTCTACAAGACTATATTTTGAAGATTTATTAGTACGTGTAACGTTTTAATGATCGAGCGAGTGTCATACTTTGATTTTAAGCTTAGAGAGCTTACAATTTTCCTAAAGAGATATTTCTTTCAGTTTTTATTGAGTTCAAAGTTGTTAAATATTATTCCAATATGTATGTTAGAATTACAAGTACTCTTTAGAATTTTTGTTTTTTGATCGTGCTTCACTCGAATATTGCTGGATTTGAACAGGATTTAAATTGCACTTGTCAATGTATAAAAATGTAATAAATTATTAAAATAAAGATACATAGATAAAAGATAGTTATAATTTGTTTTTATTATTCAAGTAGTTAAATATTCTATGTAAAGAAGGAATATTTAGTGGATCTACATATAAGCTCAATAAATTACACAGTAGTCGGTAGAGCTATAATATGTAGATTGTTGAGCATAATTACGAATAATTAAATCTAAAATTCACCGCCGTTGGACGTTATGTTACCTGACAATCCAATTAATAAGCAAACCTCCCGTATTCACAATGAATATAACTTTTTTGAATAACGGCAAATTGCCTATTCAAATAAAATATTCATATTAAATCATTTTCATACGTGATTGCGGCACAGTAGCGGATAAGTCATCGTATTTTATCATAGTAGACTGAGTAGAATCACGATGAATTTTAAACGTAATCTTACTAAGTCGAAATAGTACTATAGGTAAATACAAAAGTTTGTATGTGTGTATATTTGATCATAGATAGACTATTTCCTGACGTAACAGAGGCTACTGGCAAGTGTTTAGGGACGCACTCGAGCGGAAGGAAGGTGAGTTGCTAGTAATAGATAATAATCTGATTAAGTTTGTCTTTTTGTACGTGTAAATAAATAAATATCATAAATATTTAATTACTTAAATGTTGAGTAATATTCTTCTGTTTTATTCTGAACCTCGTAAACTCAATTTCCTGTCCGACATTAACAACATTCTTATGTACATAACGTTCAAGCTAATCAAGCTTAGCTAGTATGGAAACAATAATTTACATTTAAAAAAGTCATCTCATAACTTTCAAAAAAAAAAAAACGACTAGCGACATACTCTATCTGTTACTCCGGTCATATTCTATCTGTATACTTATTTTTATATAAATCCGTATAACCGTTTGAGTACTGTATTTTGCCTGCGGTTATACTTATAATAAAAAAAATATCCGTAAAATATATATGTATTATATATTTTTCCTTTATAATGTTTAAATAAAATGATTTAATATATTTTATATAATATATAAAAGGGAGCTAATGTATAAATAACGAAATAAGAATCAAATTGTGTAGTGAGTTGGAGTAATGGCAGTGATCGCTCGGTCGCGTAGCCTTAATTTCCCACTAGATTACCTCAATGACGGTAAGAAGTCAACCGCAACTTTTGAGATGTTTCTACTTCATTTGTTTGATTTTTAACTTCGTTATTTTCTTTTGTTTTAGAAAATAATTATTTTCATATTTAGGGTTCCGTAGTAAGAAGCAAAAACAAATTACGAAACTGTATAAGCTTTATAATTACATTTTGTCAGTTTGTCTGTATTTTACTCAGTGACTTTTGGCACTGTATACACGTATATAGTTGAAATTTTGTGCTGTTAAAGTTTTAGTAAAGTCAACCTAAAACATCAGTTTAAACATTATACAATTTATATATATATACATATATAATAGGGAATCCTCGTTAAGCTTAATCTATTTTACTAGAAAAAACATTAACACATCTTTATTATAATCACATAAATTCAATTAAATTCTTTAAAGATGACATATCATGTCTAGTATCGAAGCTGAGTGGCATGAGTCGCTGGATCAATGTGGGCTTGACTTTGATAGGTACTTTGTCTCAAAATAGGAGTATATTAAAAATCTAATATATAAATATCTCGTGTCGCGGTGTTTGTGGATGCACTCCTCCGAAACAGCTCGACCGATTTTAATGACGTTTTTTTTTGTATATTTGGTAGATATTAGAATAGGTTATAAAGTATTTATATTTTACACCCTCTCAAGCTCTAACACCTCCCCCACCCCCACCCCACCCCTTCCTCCTCCCACATTTTTAAATAACTAAGAGTAAGCGCGAACCCGAGCGGAGCGAGGTAGAGTCTCTAGAATTATTATATAATTACCTGGATATTCCATGAAAATAAACAAAAAAAAAGTTAAGTTTATGTATTTATCTAACAACAAACATGCATTACCTTATCATAACAGTCATATTAAAAGTTCTTTCTTTCTATACCACCTGCGTCTCGCACAAAACGGTGTAATTCTACAGATTACGTACAGTTTAGTTTATTATAAATCTAAACCTTTAAATACCTATTTATTTATGCTGTTGTATACATAAATATTTATTAGGCTTTTTCATGCAAAAAATACAACTTTAGATACTCTCTTGTTCAACTGTAACTGGTACTTTTTGCTTTCTGGTAAATGCATATCTAAATATTTTATTCCCAGTTGTATGCATTACCTGAACAAGCGCCCGAGCGAACAAAAACTGCTTTGTAGCCTGTGATAAATGTTCAACTTTTTCTTTCTCTTAACTCTAATACATAGCTCCATCTGGAATTTACGGAAATTTTATTGTATATTTTTTGCACAATCATATTTTTATTCAACACTAGCAACAGCATGCGTTTGTTAAACAGTAACCATAAAGCTTTATTTATTTATAGGAAGTGAGCCGATTCGATATCTCTTTGACTTTGACAATATAAACAAAAACTTCAATATTTCTGACAAAAATGATGATCTTCCATACAAACTTTCATTCACTATTTAACCCATTAAGCGGATTAATTTTCGGTCTATTCTAGTTTATGCGGTCTAGGCTATGCCTTTGTCATCAGTATGAAGTATATGTGTTTTTATTCATTCCTACAAATGATGCCTGGCTTATTATTATTAATCGAAAATATTAACCACGCTAAAATGCCCCTTGTATTTTTTGTTGTTTTTGCAACACAATTCAGTAGACAGCCAAGCTTCTAAAAACTTTTAGTACAGCAAATATCTCGAATCGTAATTTTTTTTTAAAGTATGAAATGTAAAACTTTACCCCCTACAATTTATCTACTTCTAATAAATGATGTTTTTATTCATATAAGCATTTATCATAGTAGGGTGCTTGTTTATTTGTTTAAACGCGCTAATCTCAGGAACTACTAATCCGATTTGAAAAATTCTTTTTTCATTAGATAGCCCGTCTATTGAGGGCATAGACGAGGCAGACTTCCATACATTTGTCTGCCTCTTTATAATATTAGTATAGATGGTAACGAACCCGAGCGAAGCGACATAGAGTCACTAGTATACTATATATATCATTAAAAAATTATATGATAAAAATCTTATATGTCTATTTTACTTTTTAGTTAATTAGCGTCATTCTGATAAATGTTCTGCCATTTTTCTCTTTTCAGGTCGTTAAGAACACTGAACTAAAGTATATTTTCTCTAACAAACATTTTTAAAAATTCAGATTTCATTTTCTTATATTTGTGATTTTTTTTAATTTCAATTGGCTGTGTAGTGTGTCAGAGAATAAAGAGCGTTCAAAAACAACATAAAAACTATGTCAAATTGAAGACCCCAATTAAAAGTGAAAAAGAATTTATTACATTGCTGATAAATCTATTTAATAAATACAATATATATGCGTAATGGAAAACAAAGCTTGGATCAAAGTGTGGAAGTTGAATCTAATTAGGATAAATTTATTTCATTGCCAGTGAGAAGGCAGTTAATCGGCACGCACTAATTTATGTGAGCCGCTTCTGAACAGATGATTAGAACACTCCAAAGTTCATGCGGCCAATGAATTCTATCGAGATTGCCCTACGTTAGTAATTATTTTTATATCATTCTTACACAATTCTTACATTATCATTCTAAAAGATATATAGCATAACTATTTTTCATTTCAACAATATATTATTTTGACTAAACTGCCTCGACGGTCTAGTAAAATATGCTAATATAAAGCACCCACTTCAAAAAAGGTTTTATGAAGTTTTATTAGTAGTATTAAGTATTAGCGCAATCTTTTGGCAACTTTTATTATTAACACTATCCCATGTTATATTCAAATCCGTGTAAACAATGTTGATGACATTACGAAAAACAAAAATTGAGTTTGGACATATATAATTCAAATACAAAACTATTAATAAAATAGGTAACAATCAATTATCAAATCAAATAAGTTTATGAGTACCTAAATATAAACTTTAATTTATAAATTTTTCTTTTAAATCTAATATTGTGCATGCCATGATTGTCTGTGGAAGTGTGAGTGAAGTGGAAAAGCATTTTATCAATGTACTAATAGCATATTTTAAATTATCATGTAATAGTGTATTTTCTGTAGACGATCCTAAATGAATCTATACTAATATTATAAATGTGAAAGTTTGTGAGTATGGATATTTGTTACTCTTTCACGCCAGAACGGCTCAACGTATCTGGATGAAATTTGGCACAGAGATAGATTATGGTCTGAAAATATTTTTATCCCGGAAAAATATACGGTTCCCGAGGAATAGATTTGTTTTAGTTTTTCTAGAGGCGAACCCGAGCGAAGCGAGGGTAAGCCACTTAATAAATAAATAACAAAAAAATATCATTAATATAATTAGCTAATTTAGTATTAGTTCTATTTTATACTTCATATATATAGTGTATTTTATTATATGTTATATATATTCATTTTCAAAAGCAAACAAAATTAAGTTATTCCCGTGAGGGTGAAAGTATAAGTTTCAGGCTTTGAAAATTTATACATATAAATTAAATTATAAACACTTAACATTTGCGAGAACTTTTATCATTTACCTTTAAAATTATTTCATTTTACAGAGTGCTCATCATAAACTAAAATAGATGAAGTATTTCAAAGATTGCGGTGACTTTGCAGAATTATCAAATTTTCGTCTTTTAAAAAAAATGGTAAGTCTATATTGTTACTACATATGATGTTCTCCTGATCGATTCCGGCCACGGCGGCCAATCTCATTGAGACTAGCCAACTGCGCAGGAGATATTATAGTGCACAAGTGTACGCGCAGACACAACGTGCACTCTCTATTCCTGTCACTCTCATACTACGGGACGACTGCTCGACACGACCAGTGAGAGTTAAAGCGCAGGACCGATGGCTTTACGTGCTCTCCGAGGCACGGGGTAAACACCGCCAACTTCCCAACTCCGGGCTATTACTGAGGCTTACTATACAGAAAGACGCAATAACTAAACTTGGCCCGATCCGGGACTCGAACCCAGGACCACCAGGTGTGCAGCCGTACATGCTAGCCACTACAACACCGAGGCAGTTACTACATATATTAAAGTAATAGATGATAGAACTATATTTATGTAGTTGTCATGTTAGTGATACCCAATAAAAATATAAACGATTGAAAAGCCACGGATAATAATGTGTATTAAAGATTAAATAAAAAAGCTGCTAGATTTCTAAGTCATATATTTTGCTGCAGTTAAAATTCTCTCTTCATTTCCAAAATACATTATGCAGACAGCTAGTAGCGAAATTAAAGTAAGAACGTTATATTGCTTAACTAGCATTGCCCGCGGCTCCGCCCGCATTCAGATGACCAAGAACCAAATTTTAAGGTTTTACATATTAGTATACTCTTACAATGCAGTTTTTGTATTTTTTCTCAGAAATGAGATATTTTCCCGAGGCAAAAAGTATCCTATATGTTGACCCGGCTGACCAGCTATCACCATACAAAATTTCATTAAAATCTCTCCAGTGGTTTTTCTGTGATGCGGTAACAGACAGACAGATAGACAGACAAAAATTCTAAAAACTATAGATTCGGCCTCTATATCGATAATAATGTTTGTTTCAATAAGATTTTCCAAAAAATATTTAATGTACAGATTCAGCTTAGTTTCAATTTTATTATAGATATGTATAGATATATTGCTATCGTTTTATTCTGAACAATGATACTTGTAACAATACTTTATATGAGAATTAATATATTTATGACCAAAATAAAAGTCGTTTCGATAAAACACCCATTTCATAAAAGGTTTTATGAAGTAGAAGCACTCGAAAAGAAACCTTTGAATATTTGCATGAAGCAGGCTCCATTGTATTAAGAACATCGAACGCTTGCATCAAAAGTTCTTCTCAATATTACTTACACATTTAGAAAGATTTTTATATTTGTTTGTCAATTTGAGGACTGGTTTTATATTTTCGCCGTAATGTTTTTATTTCATAGCAAGCATTAAGCTACACCCAAATAAAATCATGTTTCAAAAACCACACAATATGATACCACCTCTAAAGTCTAAGCCTATTGCCACTCATCTATACAGCTTTAAAATTAATTTTTTTGCCATATTTCAAGTACAAAATTCCTATATATGATATACAAGTGCGAGTCATTTTATTACGTAGGTACTAGCGACTCACCCTCGCTCCGTTCGTGTTCATCTCAGGTTTTATTGGTTGCTATATCTAGATTTCGCGGAGATGAGATATTTTTCCGCACTAAAAAGTATCCTAAATATTAACCCGGACAATCAGCTATCACCATACCATATTTCATCAAGACCGTCAAGTGGTTTTCTCATGATGTGTTCCCAGACAGACACATACACAGATAGAACACACAGATAGACAGACAGACAAAAATTCTTAAAACCATAGATTCGGCCTCTGTATTGATAATCAATATTATTTCACAAAAAGATTTTCCAAAAATATTTAAAACACAGATTCGACTCACTTAGAAATTTATTATATGTGTAGAATAGGAGTAATTTTTCTACTTACTTTATTGGGTAAAATAATTACCTAAGTAAAAACTTCATTTCATCGACATCATAAATAAGTTGTATTTAATAGTACAATAGTAAATACCTACCTATTATTTCTCTAAAATACTATAAATTTAAACAAAGTCAGTTTTGTGGCCGCTGAAGTATCGGTCGCGTGGTTGGAACAAAGATAACTCAGCAACAAGTTACTTGAATTAATAGATTTTTTTATTTAATCTATCTCATTTATAATATAAAAATCCATAAGGTTATGTACCGAAAATTTTCACTCCCTTATTTTTACTACAGTAAAAATAGAATTTAACTTTGCACTAAATTTCCGATCTATTTTTTTTATTTTATAAATAAAAAAATGGATCGGAAATTTCGTGCAAAGTTGATAAAAAAAATGTCTATTTTTACTGTAGTATTTTCGTAATATACTTTTAATACTGTCTAACAGGTTTTAAAAGATATCTACCAGCTAACGAGTAGCAACGACGTATGGGAGGACAGACCTAACGAAATTATAACGATTCGGGTTTTGCTTTTAACTATTCCTAATAACGGAACTTTAAAATTTGGCCAAGTGAAGGAAAAAAGTACAGACTCGTGTGAAGGAGATTTTTTGTATATTTAATTTAATATTTTGTATATGTTTTTGTAAATAATAAGAAAAACTTGTAGTCCTCCAAACTCTTTTATAATATTACTAGAAGAACCCGCGGTTTCGCTCGCGCTAAAACCACAAAAAAATCTCTAAAAAGGTAGTTTCATTCAAACTTTTATACCATCTTTTACCCCCTTAAAGGATGAATTTTGCAAAATGCTAAGACACGTATTTATTTAATTTTATTGAAGAGTAGAGTAGAGTTAAGGTATATACCAAATTTCGAGTAATTCTAAAAATAAATATATTTTTTGAATTGTACTATAACGTGTTTTCCCTAGGGAAAGAGATGATCTCCCGCGGTAAAGGTAACCTATGTCACTCTCTAACCCTCCAACTATCTCCACACAAAAAATCACGCCAATTCGTTACTTCGTTTTGACGTGAAAGAAGGACAAACAAACAAACAAACAAACAAACAAACAAACAAGCAAACAAACAAACAAACAAACAAACAAACAAACAAACAAACAAACAAACAAACAAACAAACAAACAAACAAACAAACAAACAAACAAACAAACAAACAAACAAACAAACAAACAAACAAACAAACAAACAAACAAACAAACAAACAAACAAACAAACAAACAAACAAACAAACAAACAAACACACTTTCACATTTATAATATTAGTATGGGTGTACTCATATTATAATATATTTGACAAAACATTTTAAATTTTAAAAACAAATTTACAAAAATTCATTGTCTAATTTTTCGGAAAAAAAAATTCTATGTATAGATAGTTCTATATATGCCCATATTTTTAATAAGTACGTATAAAAATAGAACAGTCATTTAAATTAGCACGAAAAATATGTAAAGTCTTCTATATATATAAAAGAAAGTCGTGTTAGTTACTTCGCTTATAACTCAAGAACGGCTGAACCGATTTAGCTGAAAATTGGCAGGGAGGTAGTTTAGAGCCAGGAGAAGGACATAGGATACTTTTTATCCCGTTCGACCGCGTTCCAATTTTTATGATATTTTAATTTTTGGATTTCTCTTAGTCCGGAATAGGTAAGTATTAAAACATATAATTAAAATGTGAGAAAGAAAGATTTTTTCTTTTTATATCTATTTAAAACGTACCTAGCGACGAACCCGAGCGAAGCGAGGGTGAGCCGCTAGTAATAAATAAATTGCAAATATGGTAGCAGAATTTTGCTTCAATGAGGTTATGCTTCTGGGAAATCAAGACGAGCGATTAAGCCATTTATATCTCTGACAACATCGTTATAATAAGATCTCTTAAGTATTAACTTATTTAAAAGCTCAAATGAACATCGCTTTCTTTTGTGAAATAGAAATGAAGAAAGCTGATTTTTGAATAACTTTAATTATAAAAAAGTTTAATATTTTGTTATTTTTATAATAATTTTAAAGTAAATAGCAGTAATTTGCATTCCTTCCTTTTTTTGCTCCTTACAAAGCTTTATTTTTCAAACTCTTTATGCTGTGCCAAAAAAATCTGTTAAGTTAAATGACTCATATTATTTTAATGCAACAAATACAAATATTGATATACTTCGTGCCTTAGAGTCCCCTCATTTTAGTATTACGAGGGCCTAAAAAGCCAAAAGACAAATTATATAAGAGATTGCCAGTATACCTAATAATTTTTTTTACATATGTAATAATCTGAAAAAATATCATAGTTAAAACTAGTAAAGAGCCAAAGAGGTGATAATGTAATATAATATACTAGCGACTCACCCTCGCTTCGCTCGGGTTCGGCTCTGGCTTGCTTCATAATACAAACTTTCATCCCCATTTTCTAAGTTTCTGCGCAATTTTCTTATTTTTTTTTAATATAAGAACCTTCTACGAAGTACGAATATAGAAACCATTTAAAAAAAAGATTAATGAAATCGGTAAAGCCGTTCTCAAGTTATAGGAGAAATTGGGGTTCATTTTTATATGAACCCCAATTTCTCCTATAACTTGAGAAACAAAAAACAATTACCTATAGGTAATTGTTTTTTGTTTGTCTGAACGCGCTAATTTCGAAAACTACCAGTCAGACATGATAAATTATTATTTTTGTATTCTATAACATATTTTAGTATATATAGACTTTAATTTAACGTCACTCTTCTATTATACACGCTACATCAATAAACTATGCGAGTGGACACACGGGTAAAAGTTAGTATAGTATAAACATATGAAATTTTGAAACATGTTATATTTAATTTAATTGTTATATCACTCGTATATTGGAGTAAATTTATATTCTATGGTTACCTTTTATAACAGAATCAGTCACGCACAATTGCAAAAATCCGATAAACCGCTAAAATGTATCGGTACAATTTATATGGTACCTATTAATTTCCAACAAGTATGATCGAAATTATTCATTGTTTTATTTTTTTAATTAGGAGTTTGGCATTTTTTTTTAAAAACAATCATAAATAATAAAAGCTTTCTATCTAAACATTATGCATGTGTTGCTCTGAATAACGTGTAGAAAACCACAAGCAACAAATATGCAGGAACTAACAATGAGATTAATATGAACAACTTCAAGGGATGTTGCCAGACAGGGGCGAGCGATGTCTATACTTAATTGTACCTCAGTTTAACCATTATACAAGATTTTATATATGAGTTAAAATTATTGTTGGTATTTTGTAGATTTGTAATAAAATAATAATTAAGAGATTTCTTACATAAACCTTTCAAATGTGAGAATATTTGAAGTGATTACGAGTAATCTAATAACTAGGTATATAATAACATCTAAGTACTTAAAATGAGTTTTCGAAACGTTGGGAAAATATAGTTTTATTTAACATGTCAAACATTCATAAATCAAAGAAAGTATTATAAATTCTATTTTAATTCAAATATAAGTACTTAATGAAAAATATTAATGGTTATTTAATTTATGTTATTATTTACATAAAATTAAAATATGAGAACAATATTGCCAATCCCTTTCCTGAAATTCGTATTTCGTCAATATATTGTGTTCCATTTTGCTATCGTCGACTCAGCAATACCAAATTCGAGTTCATTTTATGTCAGCCAGGCTTTATCGCCTCTTCATACTTATGGACAATAGCATTTGAGTATGAGATAAATCCCCTGAAATGTTCGTTAGCTTTGGTTTATATTAATGTTCCTTTTTATTTTACGAATCGAGTACAAAAATATGAAAGTTAAAGTATTTATAAATACGGAACAATGTTTTGTAATTGGATGAATTTAATCAAAACTCGATTATTTTTTATTTTTAAAAATTTCCCTCGTGGAATCGATAAAGAAAAAAGAGATAACTTTTTGTTTCTTATAGGCATTTCCTTATATCGCAAAACGTTAGACTAGAAGAAATTTTTTTAAGGTCAATAAGTTGTTCTGTAATAGAAATGAATTTAAGTAATACATTAGACAAAGCAGTACGGTATAATACTGCGCCGCTTTTAAGTCTATTCTATTCTGCCCTTTTTAACGTCCCACTGCTAGGCACGGGCCACCCTTCAGTACGAGGGGGATCAGGCCATAGTCCACCACGCTGGCCAACTGCGGGTTGGCGGACTTCACATGTCTTTCGAAAACTTGTTAGGTTCTCTGAGACATGCAGGTTTCTTCACGATGTTTTCCTTTACCGTAACGCAAGTGGTAATCATGTTAGAAATGATTCTCACATGAAAATATCAGAGGTGCGAGAGATATTTGAACTCGCTTCACTCGGTTTCCCAAGCGAGCGCATTACCACTGGGCTACACACTGCCTTTTAAGTGTACAAATTAATTTAAAAAAATAATTAAATTTCGTTGTGTAAGTTAAATAGGATAAAATAACTTTTAGAAGTATAAGTTACGGTACGCGCTTGCGAGCTGACACTCATTATTCTTTAGACCCTCTCTGCCTCCGCTTTGTCGCTTTCATTTCCTTCCGCGATGCATAATAATTTTGCCGTAGGAAGTAATGTTATTAGTGCGTAATTTTTGTATGTTCGTTGATAAATATTCAATTTAGTAGTTAAATTACATCGGGATTTTATTCCTCCTATTCTCATCAATATAATACCAGAATAATGTTATTATGGTACCCATAATCCCTGCTTACCATGCGAGAAAAACCATGGGCAATTCTTCTCTATAGATTTGAATTTTGCTATTTAATTATTGCGTCAACTTTTGTTTGTATACAAAATAAATCGAATTCGCTCAATATACAGGATGATAAAAGATACGTTATTAATGCGATTTTTGCAAGTGCAAACATTTTTTTAAAAGATTGTAAATCTAGTTTCATAGTCAAGTTTCACACTAGTGTTTGCACAGGTGCAATATTTCCGACTAAAACAATTTATCATTTCGCGTATTACAACGAAGGTTTGTAGGAATCAATTCAATTTTCCACCACCTTGAACACGATTAATGGAATGGAAACCCAAAAGCTTGTAAATTTGTGCAATGCGTCTTTGAAAAATTGATATCAAAATGCACACAAATCTAATATTCTATACATATAATAAAATTCTAACTGAGTCGAATCTGTACATTAAATACTTTTTGGAAAATCTTATTGAAAAAAAATTTATTATCGATACAGAGGCCGAATCTATAGTTTTTAAATTTTTGTTTGTCTGTCTGTCTGTTACCGCATCACAGAAAAAAACCTGGAGGGATTTTGATGAAATTTGGTATGGTGATAGCTGGTTATCCGGGTCAACATATAGGATACTTTTTACCGCGGGAAAATATCTCATTTCTGAGAAAAATACAAATCCTGCGATGTAAGAGTATACTAATATGTAAAACCTAAGAATTTGGTTTTTCGTCATTTGAACGCGGGCGAAGCCGCGGGCAATGCTAGTATTTAATATAATAATTGATGGAACTATGTATAGATAAATAACAATATATAGATAAAAATAGCACTTTTGAAAACTTTGTGTTTCCCAAATAAGAAACGCCAGATAATAGTAGCAAATACACTTTGTAACATTTCCCCTCACTATTCTCTTTCTTCTTATAGGTGAACAAAGAGAAAATAATATATGTTCTATCTTCACTAGCTTTCAACGCCATAAAATGATAATAACGCAACAATATCACTACACTGAGTTTTCTTTTATAAAAACATTGAATTATCTCTAAAATTTCTTTGTAACGAAAATCGCGTCTAAAAAAGTATGAAAATACAATAACCATTTAACTTTCCTTTTATTCCTTAAGGATCAAGTGCCTACCTATTACGTGTCTATGAATAAATTAGAACTCTGCTTTAATGGTAAGTAAGGATGAGTCGAGTGGAATCGATTGATTTTAGGTTCAGGGAAGCGAAAAGCTCCTATCATATTTTACTACTCACTGTCCCGTTGGCCTAGTGACTAGTTCAAGCGGCTGCAGGTAATTAGGTTTTATACTGAGTTCAAGCCTTGGGTTAGTCCAAAAGAGTTATTAGGCTTCTATTTCAGCCCGTACTTATTTTAATAAAGAGAATATTTGTTGGACTTCTGCTTGTACCCACGTTTGTGTACTATCCGCGTAGATTTAATATCATTACTTTAATGGTAATATAATAGTCAGGATAGCAGAAGTAAAATGTTATTTAACTTATATAATCAAAATAATAAAAATTTTACTATAATATTTGACACTCAATATTGTTTATTGAAGAGAATGTTCTTGCCGCCGAGGTTTTATTTTATCGAACATGAATATAATCAACAAATTTTTGCAAGATCCAAACCTATAACATAATAAATCAATTTAGTTAGAAAATATAACTATTACAATACTTTTAACACTAACAAGTAAATAGGATAATATCACAATATAAATTCCATAAAATCTAATAATAAAATAGCTTACAAGCCTATATTGAAAACGGGCAGTTATAGCACTAAAATAAATCATGAAAGTTTAAAGTTAAATTTTAGTAAATGCAGATTGTATTAATATTTGCATATTGGAGAATATCCACCGCATGAAAATTAATATTCAATTCAATGTAATATTCTGGATAGACCACTTTAAAGTACAAACCGGCGGCGTTCGAATTTCAGTTTTATCGCTTTCAAAGCGCGATAGCATTTTATAACCCGTGCACTAAGTGGACTTTATTTTGTAGCGGATAGGGCTTGCATCCGACAACTGCAGCGTTCACGCCACGATTTTCATTGTATTTTGATTACACTCGTATGTGAACTAAACGGAGTACACTTTTATGCAAGGAAATAAACGTCTTGCACATTTCAATCATTTCAATTATTTTTATAACTGATTTTATTAACTATTATACATATAATAAATTTGTAACTAAGCCGAATCTGTACATTAAATATTTTTTGGAAAATCTTATTGAAATATATGTACATACATTATTATCGATACAGAGGCGGAATCTATGGTTTTTAGAATTTTTGTCTGTCTGTCTGTTACCGCATCACGAGAAAACCACTGGACAGATTTTGATGAAATTTACTATGATGATAGCTGGTTATCCGGGTCAACATATAGAATACTTTTTACCGCGGAAAAATATCTCATTTCTGAGGAAAAAAAAATCAAAAACTGCAATGTAAGAGTATACTAATACGTAAAAGCTAAGAATTTGGTTTTGGTCATCTGAACGAGGGCGGAGCCGCGGGCAATGCTAGTTACTTATATAATACGCCGAATCGCTGATACCCTAACTACACACGTCATTCATTTTCGGTTAAGAGGTTAAAAATGTTCAAAAGGTTTCATAATGTTACATTTCAGAAGGGTAATATTTCAAATAACTGAAGCACCTGTCAAATTACCCAAAGGGTTTAAAAAATGCATCTTTTTTTAACCGACTTCCAATTCCAAAAAGGAGGAGGTTCTCAATTCGTCGGAATCTTTTTTTATGTATGTTCACCGATTACTCGAAGACACCTGAACCGATTTGGATTTTTTTTTTGTTTCAAAGGGTACTACTTCCCAGGTAGTCCCATATAAATTTTATCGAAATCGGTCGGGCGGTTTTTAAAAAAATCAACATTAAATATATTTTTAAATAAATTGTTTAATCGAATATGTTATTAAAAAAAATTCTTCTTACAAATTACCTGCTTATTACATCTACTTTTTTTCTTATTAGGTATCTATTCTAAATGAAAACCTCCGTTTAGTTATTTTTTACATTTTAGTGCCTGGAAGTCACTTTTTATTTTTTGTTAAAAAGTTTTTTGTGTTCCTCTACTTTTGCCGGTATGTGTATTTGGGATACATACACATATGGTATATATAATGGTGTTATTAAAGTTATTGTAATTATAAATCTAAAATTATCCGAACAATAAACACGCCAACTATGTATTGTACGTATAACATTGATGATGATAGTTAATCAGAAACTTTTGCACAATGCCAACAATAGCTTTACAAAGTTTTTATATGAATCAAAGGAAATATGCGAATCGATGAAAACGCATGGAAAATGAATGCATTAATGTTAAATTTTATGTTAAGTATGCCCCTAATTAGAACCACGTTTATTATATGGTTAATAGGATTTTTTGATCAAAATATACTTGCTTTGTATTATTTATTCTTATATTGACACTGAATGTTGATCATACATTTACACGCGGTCTTCATCACAATTTGAACGAAAAAGTGAAAATCAAGTTTGTGTGTGTGTGTGTGTGTGTTTTGCTACGACGAGCACACAAGTAGATGTTTAATTTTATTAAATAAAATTAGATATTCGAAATTTTAGTATTCACTGATTAATTCAGGGGCGCGCCTCATGTAGCCTTGTAGGAATGACTCGACGAAGATAGCAAAACATATAATACAGCAATATTTACTCCACACATTTGTTTATTGATTTTAAAATAATAAACTAATTGTTAGTTACAACGGAGCATAGATTTAAATGTGCATACCAGTAGCGAAGCGTGACATTTTAGCAGAAGTAAGCCGTCCAAAAAATATACAATTTATATATATAAGACGGAGGAGGATTTAGTTACCTTTTTCTGTTATGAAACCTTATTATTGTTTAAAGTCACTATGTTCTTTAATTTACTTTTTATAGCTTTTAAATGGATTTTGAATTTAGAGCAGAGATTTAGTCTCGAGCGGGGTCGAGACGCCATCACGACATTCTTTTCATATGATCATAGAGAGTTATATTTGATATTGTAGTTGGAAGTCGATGATCGGTGACTGTGAACCCGCTAGCTCTAAATCATTAGAATTACCGTTTTAAGTTTATAACATTGTGACTTCCCTGATTAAATTGTGTATTGAGCACTGAATACTTTATTATTTGAGCCCTGATAACGCCCACAAGATGAGTAACCACTAAAGATGATGTTCGTAGTATATGGATAACACGACATATATATATATATATATATATATATATATATATATATATATATATATATATATATATGTGTGTGTGTGTGTGTGTGTGTGTGTGTTAATGCAGAACGAAATAAAGCTATTATTATAAATATTTTCAAAAGAACATTTATACATTTAAAAAACTAAATATAGGTATGAAAAATTATAGCCCAATAATTTTAAGGTAAGACATCTTGTATGGACCCTTCGCCACTGGTGTCTGGTGCATACCTACTATCTCCCCGACTGTGAGAAAAACTTGATATCGATACATATAATAAAATTGTAAATAAGCCGAATCTGTACATTAAATATTTTTTGGAAAATCTTATTGAAATAGTCATTATTATCGATACAGAGGCCGAATCTATAGTTTTTAGAATTTTTATCTGTCTGTCTGTATGTCTGTTACCGCATCACGGAAAAACCACTGGAGGGATTTTGATAAAATTTGGTATGATGGTAGCTGGTTATCCGGGTCAACATATAGGATACTTTTTACTGCGGGAAAATATCTCATCTCTGAGAAATCCACACCAAACGTTAAAAGGCAACGTAGGAACGAACCCGAGCGGAGCGAGGGTGAGTTGCTAGTTTAAAATAATTTTTTGAAGACTGTACTTTAAATATATTTCCTCGCAACTTAGTTAAGGAGTTGTAAGCAACAAGTACAAGTATCTGTAACGTCAACTACAGCGATAAGGACCCTACAACTTAGCAAACTCAAAACTTTACCTTGACGCGACATCGAGGCACTTCGGTTTCCGTGCATCTCAAGCAAAGCAAGTATCTTGAGGGTGCTTTATTCGCTTTGTGATATACTCAGTCTAAGTATGAAATATTATTTTGATAAAGGATAGATAATAGCACCTCCAGGTAAATTTCTAAGAAATTAATTAAATTTCTAAGAAATCTATTGTTAACTGTAACGCCGGCGTGTTCGCGTTCGTGGAGGGATTGAGATTAGTAATGTTTTGTTAACGATAGTGTGATTTTACTTACGTAGTTTGTTAGGTTCAGATTTAATATAAAATATTTACGTAAACATAACATAATTTTATCGACTAATAAGTGTGTAATAGAAAATATTCCATACCTCAAAAACGCTACGCATCTTTCTTAGAGCAATTTTTGTTGTAACTAATTTAGTTTTTTTTTGTCAAATTTTAGTTTTATAAATTTTGTAACTGTCATATAAACATTGTTAAATAGAATCACGTCATACATGCATATGTACATATGTATGCTGGTAGTAAATAGAAAAGTTTCTGAATTCTACGGGAGCGTCACGGTAGGGTTCAATAATGTCGAAGGATAACGATGGCCTAAAGTTTTAATTAAATAGAAGCGTCTGTAACGTTCCTTATTACAAACAAAAAATTCTAACGGTAACGACGCCTAAAATCAATATACTTTTTTAATCGTTCTTACTGCTTTCAATTTAATTTTACTTGTAATCATTTTTATACAGTTTGAATTATAAAGTGTGTCTGTAAAACTGATGTAGTAGTTTAATCGTATCTATGATGAAAAAAATATTACATAAATATTCAGTAAGTAAATTATGAACAGAAGATCATTACAATATTTAAATAAAATAGATACATAATAAATATAAATAATAAATAAATATGTCAGGACATAAACACACAACACCATCTAGTTCCATGGTAGCTACGAGGCTTGTGTTATGGATACCAGATAGTTGATACATTATACATATATAACTTTCAAATACATACATATTATAAATATAAGCACCCATGACTGGAGTATAAACATTCGTGCTCAGCACACAAATGAATGCCCCCAGCGGGACTCGAACCCGCGACCGCTGGCGCAGCAAGTAGGGTCACTATAAACTGAGCCAAACCGATCCTTGAATTCGCCAGACACATTCACGAAAAACTTAGGCAGGCATGTCCTGAATCTAACGATCGGACTAAGGCTTTGATATCCTAATAAAATAAATATATTGCAACATAATACGATTCGTATTTTTTCAATAGTAATTTTGAGAGTATGTATAAAATTTGATTTTTTAAGTTACAATTACACATGGGATACGAACGTTAACGCGCCATAATATTCGCTAGCTCTAATAACCTATGATCATTGTGTGCGCAGGAATTTGACAGCTTAGATACACCTTATGTGTGTCTCGAACATATATGGTGTGGGTTGTATGGCCGTTGGTACTAACTTATTTTGTACATCAGTAGCCGAGGTCTGGCGGAAGCGAGTGAGATCATGGTTCTGTAAGCATATTGGCTGCGTTTGAAGTAGTGTAGTAATAAATATTAACCGATTTTGAAATAAAAGTATAGGACTGCCGAAACAACTATTTTTTATCATCAAACAATGATGATGATGATGTTCTCCTAGCCGATTCCGGCCACGGCGGCCAATCTCAATGAGATGAGCCAACTGCGCAGGAGATATTATAGTGCTCAAGTGTACGCGCAGACACAAGTGCGCTCTCTATTCCTATCACTCTCATACTCCGGTGGGACGACCACTCGACACGACCGGTGAGAGTTAAGGCGCAGGACCGTCGGCTTTACGTGCTCTCCGAGGCACGGGGGTGAAAAACCGCGAACTTCCCAACTCCGGGCTGTTACTGAGACTTATTATACAGGAAGACTCAATAACTAAACTTGGCCCGACCCGGGACTCGAACCCAGGACCTCCGGTTGTGCAGCCGTACATGCTAGCCACTACACCACCGAGGCAGTTAAAATAAAATAAATCAAACAATACAAATCCTATGTAAATGTCGACAGTACAAATCGTAAACATTTGACGTCACATTATATTCTAACCAATGTGCAATATGGGTAATTTTGAATAAATAGCAATATAGGTAATTTTGAATTTTATTAATTTATGCGATTAAAATATTTAAATAGAAAGAATAGTAGGGATATAAGGTCTACAAATATTTGTAAAAATACAAGTGGTATGCATATTCTCTATTCCGGTGTATTCTATACTGCTTATTCTGTTACCCAATATCTCTCATATGCGAAATTGATAGATTATAAATACTTTAAGCTTCTTTTTCGTGGTACTCACGATACAGGCTTTGCCTAGTGTGAGTTACCTTCAGATATAAAATATATTGTAAGCTGTACTTTTTTGACAATAAAGATTATTATTATTATTATTTAAGCTGGTTTCATACAAACTTTAATAATAAAATCCATCCCTAAAATTATATAATTACTTTCTAAATGATTTTGAAATAGATATACCATCATAATTAAACAGTAATTTATTTAATAGAAATTAAAATTTAAAATTGATGATGATGAATGATATAGTTTTATTTTATGATAATTTATCTCGTCAAACAGTTACAACACCAAACAGATGTTGTAAAAAATAACTTAAAGACGAACATGAGCGGATTAACTTTGTGTAAAACAATGAAACACTTTTCCTGATATAATCGTTATATTGAGAGTAGGTAATTAATAAAATTTTATACACAATAGAAAATCATACATCGCGACCCCAAATGTCAATCAATATGTCTTCGTCGTCAAACTTTTTTGCCTGCCTGGCACCTGGGCAGACGAACACTACAGAGGTTGTATGAAGGCGTACTTGATGTCTTCGAATAAACTAGCGGCGCGTAACATTTGCTAAAGTCTTAAAAGTCATAGGAAAGTATAATCGAGAAAATAACCGTTATATATTTTTTTTTTATTATATTATGAACAAAAGCATTTGATAATTTGAAGCCTCACTGTCGATTAGTTTACCCTTTATTAACCAATAAAGAGTGTCCACATTAAATTAAGCGAGTGCGGTTCATCTCACTCCCGTTTGGCGTCCAGGCCGTGAATATCACCACAATTGGCCGCAACAGTTCCACTGGTAACGAGCGGAAGCGGAGATGCGACCGATTGCCCTATAAATGCACCCAAATTACTGTATGCGTCTGATTTTTTCTGTAAAGCTCATTTGGCTTTAGCTTCGGACGCTGTTACATTTAACAATCCATTTAAAGGCTTTAAATAATGTTTAATATTCATAACATTAAAGTAAAACGTATCATTAAATATAAACTTTTTTTCAAAAATTCGTAACATTAACTGTAAACTTGATTCCATCCATAACTCATAATTTTTAGTCTGTTACGCCATTGAGTGTCGAAAAATGTAGCATACATACATACATTAACATAGGCACATTAACATTCTGTCCTCCTTTCTCACTTTCTTCATCCTTTTGATTAGGTCACCGATCTTGAAATGAACCCCAGATGCTGCCTTAACATGTTAGCCTGTAAACTAACGAATCTAGTCTAGTGGCTTTTTTAATATAAGATATGACATAATAACATTTAATGAAGCTAGATATTATCATGATTTTTATAGCTACCTTTCCAACAAGAACTGCCAGATTGAATACGTTTTAATTTTGTGTTACTGACATACTGAGAGTTGAGGCATTTATTTTTATGTTATTTTCATATGTATAATTATAAACAGTAAAGTTATAACCAGAAACTAAATACAAAAATTAGAATGTTGCTAGTCGCCCGATTATAATGGGACTATTACGACGAACCATTGACTGTTGCCGGTTTTTCATGAACGATCTGCTATTTATGTAATTTTGGCGTATGATTACTCGTGCTTCACGCGTGCCAATGACAATTAATTTGCGTAGGGGTTTTTTTTAAATTTTAAATTTATAATTCTCCTGAGTTCTTTTTATATTTTAATTTAACAATTTTTTTATTAAAATTTAAGAAATAAATATTATCGGACGATTAGTCATAATCGTCTGCTTATATCGGAGAAACAGACACTTCAAAAAAAAATCAATAATTTTTTTAATACGTGACCGATGCTATCCATAACACGTAATAAATGAGACAAACCTTTTCATTAATTACGTGTAATATTATATGATACATACGTGTACATATAATTATATTGTTGCATGATTTCAAATACCTACGATCTTTATCAAATAGTACTAGTATACATATACAAGAAGCATGTAGCGCGTGAACCATCACAAGTGATTCCTTTGTTCGAGTAAGCAATTAAGAGATCTATTGGAGATACTAGTATGTAACTATTATTTGTTTTCTTTTAACATTGGTTCCCAATTTACCAAAAGCACTGAAAAATGTGTATAAAATTTTCATTTTCTATAAAAAATAAACAATTGATGGTGATTGTCATGTTTTCCAATATTAAAATATGTAAAATTGTTTTGTAAGGTCGTAAACCAAAGTTTAATTTTAACTTTTAACTGTGTTTTTATTTCCGACTTTATACTAATATTTATCTTGGAAAACTTTTCACCATTTTAACAGTGCTTTGTTCGCAGTGCAAAGCATTGTTAATAAATCTATGCTAATATTATAAATGTGGAAGTGTTTGTTTGTTTGTTCTTCATTCACGTCGAAACCGAGTGATGGATTGGCGTGATTTTTTGTGTGGAGATAGTTGGAGGGCTGGAGAGTGACATAGGCTACTTTTTATACACGTTATAATGCAACCCAACAAATTATTTATGATCAGAATTACTGGAAACTTGGTATTAATGCTCTTCAATACAATAAAATAAACATGTGTTTAGAATGTTCGAAATTCATCCTATAAGGAGGTAAAATAGGGGATGAAAGTTTGTATGAAGTCTATCTTTTTAGTTCTGTTAATAAATATTTATATTTTATTTAAAGATAAATACAAACAAATTAAGTAATAAATATTTAATATTATTTGATTAAGATAATTCTGTCATCATCCTTACATTACGTAGGTACGTATTACGCATTAACATTTAAAGATCAGATACAAATGCTAAAAAAAAATTGTTTATATGTTAGTTTGTCTTTCTTTTAAAGAACAGATCTACAAATGAAGACGAGAATGACATAGGCTATTGTATAATTAGTAAGATGTGAGGCTGAACGTGGTTCCCGTGCGAAGGTGTAACAATGCCAACTACCCACTTTAAGCTGCTACTAAGAGCTCTTAGCAGAAAACTCAAAAACTAAGCTTGGTCCGACCTGAGACTCGAACCTGACTATTTAATAACAGCTCAACTTAACTTGATAAGGATGTTTCTAAACGCAGTAAGAGCGACAGAAAATGGCTTGTTATTTATTTTTATTGTTTTTTCAACATATAACAATATATCCGTATGAACGATAAGATTAATAAAAAGATTAAACAACCTAACAGAAAACAGAATAATGTAGAGACATTCACAGGGGCGTGTTGTATCAACTGTGACAGCAAGATAGCGTGTCAAGTGAAAAGAATTCATGAGCACAAAGATAATATTACCTTTGCTTAAACATTTAACATCTACGTCAGCTATAATATGTGATCTAAGTAAATATACGGATTGTTATTTAAAAAATTGTGTGTTTTTTTAGAATACATTAAAACAATATGAGGAAAAATGAAGAAAGCTTTATAATATTACTAGCATTGCCCTCGGCTCCACCCGCGTTCAGATGACTAAAAACGTATTATTAAACTCTTACATTTTATCTTACGTTTTACGTATTATTATACTCTTACATTGCAGTTTTTGAATTTTTTTCAAAAATTAGATATTTTCCCGCGGATAACCATCACAATACCAAAATTCATCATAATCTCTCCAGTGGTTTTTCTGTGATGCGGTAACAGACAGACAGACAAAAATTCTAAAAACTATAGATTCGGCTTCTGTATCGATAATAATGTTTGTTTCAATAAGATTTTCCAAAAAATATTTAATGTACAGATTCGGCTTAGTTACAATTTTATTATATGTATAGATACTTTGTTGATATATTGTTGTAACATATGTGGGTAGTGTAATAAAATATAAGAAATGCTGTTTGCGAATATTTTCTCTGTTTTATTTAATTTTCATGTACATTGTATACATGTAAAAAATAGCATTCAGATTGGGTTTATAATTAATAAAACAAATGTTTGGAAAGCCTAGCACGTACATAAAAGCAAAATTATGATTGCGAGCTTAAAAAGGTTTTTGTAAATGGAATATTTGGCAGTGGCAGTAAATTTGTTGTTGTTAATATTTTAATTCAAGTTTTGATAAGTTACTTTAATTTGAACTGATACAAATTAACCTCGTAGGTTCTAATTACTGAGAGTAATCGATACTAAACACACAATATATTGTATTCACTCATTATTCACTCATATTAATTCTTTATAAGATAGAAAATAGTGTATTGCAAACGACTCGACTTTTTTTCTTTATATTTTTGTAATTTATTAAAAAATAGTTACATATTATTGATAAAAAGTTTGATTTACTATAGCTATCAATGGCTTAGTACTTTACGATTACAATTTTAGGTTACAGTATTAATATTACGCTAAATCATTTGTAAATCAAAGCAACATTCATAATTGAAAAGGAACGGTTTGACTAAAGTCACTTGTATCATCCTATAATGAAATTACCTCACCAAATGAGTTTGTTATATACGTATTTATTCTGAAATGATATAATATTCGAAAATGTAAGTAACAGCTAGTGAAACCTAATCTTCCACTAAAAAGGCTCGGGCTTAAATCTTGATATCTCGTCAAAATTGCCTTCTTTAACTAAGACGAAGTGTAATAAAAGTAATATAAACAAAGTATAATATGTATGTTTAACTATAAAAAGTTCAGGAAAATATTTGCAGATATGGTTAGGATTGGGTCAGTGCTCGGTGTAGCGTTAGTAATGGTTAGGATACTTACTGTAAAATACGTTCAGCGTTACTGCTTGACATAAATAATACCTAACAATATACCATTAATAGCCTCAGACACTTAGATAATTTTTATTTTAGGTTACATACATCATAATACAGAATATTACTATTCTTTAGTACTGTATAAAATAAAATAATATTTAATAATTACTCGATTCATATTTAGTCTTGTTTGTGACTGTCTAATATAAGTGTTATTGTTTACTAGCAACTCACACTCGCTCCGCTCGGGTTAGTTTCTGAATTCGTTCGTTTCGTTTTAACACTTAGTATAGATTTCTCAGATATGAGATATTTTCACGCAGTAAAAAGTATCCTATATGTTGACCCGGATGTACTACCATCATACCAAATTTCATCAAAATCCCTCCAGTGGTTTTTCCGTGATGGGGTAACAGACAGATGGACAGGCAGACAAAAATTCTAAAAACTATAGATTCGGACTCTATCGATAATAATGTCTATTTCAATAAGATTTTGCAAAAAATATTTAATGTACAGATTCGGTTTAGTTACAATTTTATTATATGTATAGATGTATCACATTAATTATATTTTCTCTCTTCTTTTTATTCAATGTGTAACGTGCATTTGATAATTCCCATCACCGGAATGCTATGTTTTAAGCAAACGAGAACAAATATTTCTTTATTTAGGTATGTCTTTATTTATTGGACTCACAAAATATGACTAAGTAAAAAGTGCCACTAACGATACTCACGCATGACGCTTATATGCGTATATTTCAATAAACGACAAATATAGGAAAATATTTAATTTTATATTATAGATCATTATCGTAAAGCTGGATATCAACATTCGAGGCCCAATAATATTTTATATTCGGCCGTAGAGCACCGAGTGCGCACTTACGTAGCGGCAGATAGGAAATGTAGTCGAAAATCACGTTGCTATGGCTATCCGCTCATTATACTTAATACTAAGTAATACTCTCCTATATGATTATAAACCGATACAAAATGCCTGCGGTTAAGGTAAATAAACATTTATGTTAGTAGGTACTAAGTAGTTCCCGCCCAACGTGTGTTCACCTTGTCGTGGTGGGGGGGCTCAGTAGTGCCCGGCAATACAGCCGGGCGCGAAGCCAAGAAACGCACAGAGAGGTGGCCGCCTTCGGTGGGCGGTGGGAGGTGGCCCTCTTCGGAGGACGGTGTACCATGCGGTTGGCTCCTGGTACTTCTCTGATAGCAGAGTGGACCTTGGAGCAACCCCGTGGTTGTTGTGGTCTGCTTCGGCAGACCTGCCGTCGGGGCGTCGTAGTTGAATGCGGCAGCGATCCTGCGACACCCCATTAAGATGGAGGAAGACTTTGTTGGGTTTTAGTGGGTAGTACTGGCTTTGCCGGTGAGACCCACACCTCGTGCGTAAATGCATTTCCCAACGTTAAAAAAAAGATACTAAGTAGTTATTTCAAAAGTTTTCGAAACTAAGAAAAAATATTTATAGACCAATCAAATTTCTTTATTCTTATAAAATAACTAGCATAGCCCGCGGCTCTACCCGCGTTCAGATGGCCAAAAACCAAATTCTTAGGTTTTACATATAAGTATACTCTTATATAGACGTTTTTGTATATTTTCTCAAAAAAGAGATATTTTTCCGCAGTAAAAAGTATCCTATATGTTGACCCGGATATGATGATGTTCTCCTGACCGATTCCGGCCACGGCGGCCAATCTCATTGAGACTAGCCAACTGCGCAGGAGATATTATAGTGCACAAGTGTACGCGCAGACACAAGTGCACTCTCTATTCCTGTCACTCTCATACTCCGGTGGGACGACTGCTCGACACGACCAGTGAGAGATAAGGCGCAGGACCGACGTCTTTACGTGCTCTCCGAGGCACGGGGGTGAAACACCGCCAACTTCCCAACTCCGGGCTGTTACTGAGACTTACTATACAGAAAGACTCAATAACTAAACTTGGCCCGACCCGGGACTCGAACCCAGGACCTCCGGGTGTGCAGCCGTACATGCTAGCCACTACACCATCGAGGCAGTTGTGTGACCCGGATAACCAGCTAGCACAATACCAAATTTCATCAAAATCCCTCCATTACTTTTTCTGTGATGCAGTAAAAGACAAACAGACAGACAGACAGACAAAAATTCTAAAAACTATAGATTCGGCCTCTGTATCGATAATAATGTTTATTTCAATAAGATTTTCCGAAAAATATCTAATGCACTATGTATAGATAAAAGACTGTAGGCAAAACAGTATCAGTCACTTATGTTATTTAATTTTATCAATAAATTTAAACTCACTAAAACTCAGTTAACGTTAAAACAAGAATCATTTATGTAGGTATAGCTGTTCATGTATGTATGTACATGCGCAGTAAAGGCTTATTTTAGTCACTGTGTACTACATTTTACACCTAGATCCAGCACTATTACTTGACTGCTTTTTACTTTACTTTTCACATCTTCATATTTCTCTTCGACCTTCACTTATTATCGAAATCTTACTTATCACTCAACGAAATGCGGTTCGTTACTTGCCATCTATGAAATAAGAAAAAAAAAATACTTCTGTCTTGATTTTTTTTCTGTTCTCTTCTTTGGTAGTACAAATACGAGTATTAATATTATTCCATCGCAGCCAAATCTGCGTCATCTATACTGAAAAGTACATTTACTCGCGTGACTAATCTTTTCATCACACAACACAACCAAGGGGTTGCTCTTAAGGTCCATTCTGCAATCAGAGAAGTACCAGGAGCAACCCGCATGATACACCGCCCCCCGAAGTGGGCCACCTCCCAGTGTGTCTCTTGGCTTCACGCCCGGCTGGATTGCCGGATGCTAAATTATAGATGGACCACGATAGGACGAAAACACATCGAGGGTGAAGTAAACCTAACCTTGTATTAACTAATTTTAAGATTCGATTAATTAAGTATATTCTACATATCTCGTATGTATCAACAGAAGAATTCAAAATGTCATGTGTAAATATTAAAAAGTATATTCATTAATTCACAATTATTATGACGCAATCATAAATGAAAATGTTAAAATATAAATATTTTATTATTATAGCCAGTTCGGTGCTATACCAACATTTGATATTCACAGTGAATACAGAAGGTTTGCTTATTAATTGGATTGTCGTACCACGTAGCGTCCAACCACGGGAAATCGTTCGATCTGAATTGCTCTTAATTTGCTAGGCCTCGATAAAATATAGAAATATTTTATGCTGAGCCGCAATCGAAGTTAAAGAAATACGTATCTAATATTAAAGATAAAGTAACTTATTATACTATTAATATGACTTAACTTTCATTTAAAAACTAGCAGAACCCGCGGCTTTGCTCGCGCTAAAACTACAAAAAAAAAATCTCTAAAGAGGTAGTTTCATACAAATTTTCATTCCCTATTTTACCCCCTTATAGGATGAATTTCGAAAAATGCTAAAACACGTGTTTATTTAATTTTATTGAAGAGCAATCATATCAAGTTTCAAGTAATTCTGATCATCAATATTTTTTTGGATTGTAATATAACGTTTTATTTTCCCGAGGGAATTAGATAATCTCCCGCGGTAAAAAGTAGCCTATGTCACTCTCCAGCCCTCCAACTATCTCCAAACAAATTACGCCAATCCATCACTCCGTTTCGACGTGAAAGAAGGACAAACAAACAAACAAACAAACAAACAAACAAACAAACAAACAAACAAACAAACAAACAAACACACTTTCACATTTGTAATATTAGTATAAAATATACATACATTGGCTCTATATCGACTATTACCGTTATATACCGTATATACGCATACACCGTTATATGGAAGGAACAGAAAGATGTCTCTATATCTGCCTGCCCCACAACCAGAACAGTAATGAAAGCTATGAATATTCAGTTTATTATTCTTACTCTCATCTCTATCTCAAGGCCCGGGACGGACCTTGTTTAGGTATGGAGTCTTTCTCATAAGAAATACTCATTAACAGCCAGCTTGGGAAGTTGGCGGTGTTTCACCATACCTCGGAGATTGGCTCGCTCTATGACTCGCCATGGCTGAAATCTTAGTCAAGAGACCTTCATATTAAATACGTTTATTACCTTTATTGATTACAGTTTTTATGATAACTTAGTAATTACCTGTTCAGTAATAAATCGGAGTAATTTTAAAGTAATACTACTTAATTTGCTAGGCCTCGATACTTAGTAAAAATGTAAGCAATATATTAGGTACATATTTACAAATAGTGTAAGCATCTTTATACCCTTCGATGAATTGACCGGAAATATTGAAACGAAATGTGAACACTTCACATGTAGTCGTTATTCAGGTCCTCGACTCAAGAACCGTTCTCGTTGACTAGCTAATGGTCACATGGGGTTTTATATAAACATAGAATAATATATGACAATTAAATTATTTGTTTGTACAAAAAATAATTATTATTATTTTCATATTATCTACCCACATATATTATGTCATTAATCTATACATATAATAAAATTATATCTAAGCCGAATCTGTACAATAAATATTTTTTTGGAAAATCTTATTGAAATAAACATTATTATCGATACAAAGGACGAATCTATAGTTTTTAGAATTTTTGTCTGTCTGTCTGTCTGTTACCGCATCACAGAAAAACCAATGGTGGGATTTTGATGAAATTTGATATATTGATAGCTGGTTATCCGGGTCAACATATAGTTCAACTTTTTGCCGCGGGAAAATATCTCATTTCTGAGAAAAATACAAAAACTGCAATGTAAGAGTATACTCATATGTAAAACCTAAGAATTTGGTTTTTTGTCATCTGAACGCGGGCGGAGCCGCGGGCAATGCTGGTTAAGTATAAAAAACCTCAATATAAAAGCAAAAATGGAATAAAATTACAATGTATCATTGCGAGGGGCCCCTGTGGATTCAATTATAGGCAGGTTAGTAATTTATCTCCCCAATTCAAGATCTTCACTTCTTAATTCAGGGGAAGATAAATTGTTATAAATAATTTTACAAAATTGTACTCGTAAGTAACGTCGCGAGTTTGCCTCAAGTCATTATTCTTTCGTCCTTCGACAGCGACTCCATTTCGCAGTCCCCAATTCCTTCCTTCAGTATAATTTGCCTCATAAGTTCTATTGCTACAGAAGTTAATGGATACTGTGACGTATTGTTATACGAGAATATTAAATAAAATCTTAAACGATTTAGTGGTCTTTGGTGTTAGATTTAGACATTTATTAATAATAGGTTTAGATTTGGATACTTTTTAAAGCAAATAAACCACTAAACGCCTCACATATTAATAACAATCGATAGAGCTCTAAAAATTCGTGCACCCTTTCACACGTTACAACGCATATTATTTTTGTTTCCTATTTGTCAGGTTTCCAATAGTTTTATCGAGTTTTCTGAAATATAAACAAAATGTTTTAAAATCTAAAAGAATTAAGGTTTTAAAAAAAACCGTCCCTTGTTCTAGGAAATAAGGGAAGCTTTTCGATTACACAATAATAATTAATATCAACATTGAACAAAAGAAGGTTTACAACGTATATATATATATATATATATATATATATATATATATACATACATATATATATATACATACATATATATATATATATGTATATGATCATGTTAATTTTGTACTTTATACAATTTTATTCCTTATACATACTCGTATATGTATAAAAAAACGTCATGATTAAACGATACAGAAATTCATAGTTACTTGCAGGAGTCTTCTATGGCATTAGCATTAATATCATTATAAAAATATTCATTGTATTAACATTTATTTTTAATTAATTTTACGGGGTACTTAGCAAGGCAACATTTCGTTTGCGTAATTATTTCCCAACTCGTTGCCGCACACGAACCTTTAAATGAACTTTTGCCAATTTAATTTCTAAGGAAAGAAATGACTTGTTGAATTGAAACCTTTTGATTTCAACATTTCATTTACAAATTCTAAATAACTTTTAGAAGGAAATATTTTATCATCTGCTTTATAATTGCAAACCTTTCAAGTTTGTATGTGGGATCAGGATGCGGAATATAGTAAACTAGTTGTATAAAGGCGTGAATAAAATGAATGCATTTGCGTCTTATGGTCGCGTTTTGCACTACGCTTTCGCACTTTTCATTCCATTGAATAAATATATTTTAATAATACTTAATGAACAAGTCAGTTCTGATTCTTGGGAAAATAACCAAATAAATAAAGTTATAAAAAAATGTTTATGGCCAAATATTACCATACCTCTTACCAAATTCGAAGGTATTACTAGTAGCCATTGAAGAATTTCATTAAAAGCCTCACGATTCCAGCTCCTCCAAGCGTTAGTTAATAATGATTTTTTAAGATGAATATTTTATACCTTCAAATCCTTAGGTATACGAGTATAAAATTGGCTTATGCATCTGGCATACTCATCCATTTAACGGTTTAAATATATTTTATATTATATTTTTGTATTATATATATATATATATATATATATATATATATATATATATAATGTTTACGCCACCTGGGCGAAACCAGGACAGATTGCTAGTTATAAATTAATTTAATTCAAAGTTAGAGTAATCAACGTAATTAATTTTACTATAGTAGAGACCGGCTAATAGGCTTTTGACATTCCATTAAATTTCGGATAGTATAAATTAGGTTTCACGTGCGCCAATTGCTACTTTACTATTTAATTTGTAAAATTGTAAAATTTATTTTAGTATTTGGTATTGTATTCAGCCCTTTTTGACCTCTCACTGCTGGGCACGAGCCTCACTTCAATACGAGGGAGATTAGGCCATAGTCTGCTACGCTGGCCAACTAAACTGGCAGAATTTTAAAAATCTTGCTAGGTTCTCTCAAACACGCTGGTTTCCTCATGACGTTTTTCTTTACCGTAAGGCAACTAAAAAATACCAGAGGTGCGAGTCCCGTGATTTGAACCAGCTTCACTCGGTTTCTCAAGTGAGCGCGTTACCACTGGGCTACCGCTGCCATAAATTTTGATACCATTTTTGAAATACATGAATGTATACTTTAACTACATATGTTTCTATATTAAAGCAGTTTACAAAATAATTACTTATTTAATATAATAAAAATATCTTTCATATTTATCTTTTTAAAATTAGAGAAAAAAGGTTTTTTATTAAAACTTTGCAAATGCTCACTTAATATAAACAGTATTTTAAATCCCATAAATCCATATCCATACTAATATTATAAATGTAAAAGTTTGTGAGGGTGGATGGATGTTTGTTACTGTTTCATGCCTGAACGGCTGAACGGATCTGGATGAAATTTGACACAGAGATAGATTATAGCCTGGAATAGTACATAGGTAACTTTTTATCGTAGGCCAGACATGGTACCGTGGGATAGATTTGTTTTTGTTTTTCCCTGGGGACGAATCCGAACGAAACGAGGGTGAGTCGTTAGTTACATAAATATTTTTATAAGACCCTTAAAACAAATGGATAGTAAAAGTATGAAAGGCCATTTTAATGAAAAAAAATAACAGTACAATTCAAAAAGGGTGCGTAACCCGGGTAAATTGTGCCACGCTGTTAGCGCGGCCCGACAATAAATAACGATGATAGTCCAGTTGGCTATACACTACAGTTTACCTGCGCTAAACTGTTACTATTAATAAAATCAAAAAGAAAGTTTTAAAATAATGTAACCTAAAAAAAAAAATACTTCTGTTATATTTTTGCAGGTGCTAAATAAGAAAATTTGTCGATCTGTCAACCTACGTCTTTTTCATTTCTCATATGACAGAACTGTTGTAAAAAGTTCTTACATTTTTCCTAATTGTCTGGACCACTTTAGTAGGCAAACATAAATTAAATAAATACTTTTCTTTTTTACATAAAATTTTATATAACGCTTCGATCGAACACGTCCAAACTAAAAATCTTATAAATAAATACATTAAAAAAATCACGTCCTTCCGTTCCGCCATCGTATACCAAAAATTCTAACTAAAAGTATTTTGCATTTAAATATTATTAATAATTATATAAACTTCCAAAATATATAAAATTCCAAAGAGTTTTTACTTAATACTTAATATTGAAAATAAGGCTTAAAAAATGCTATAGATTTATTTCTTATGAAATTCGATATTTTGAATTATTGGAAATAGCACAGCTGTTGACATAAAATATTATTTAGAATTAAGGGATATAATCAATTTTAATATTTTTTTAAACATTTGAATTTCAAAAATTACTGATGCTTAGCGCAAAAAATATTCATGAACGATTTAAACCAAGCTCAAAGGTTCCATTGAGTCAATACTGAAAGCTCAATAGCCTTCAGCGATATGCTGTTCTAATTTGGGCCCCTTTGTACGATAAAAGGATTTAGGCGACCTCTACTACCTCGCTCTTATCCTCGGACTAACGAATCGTAATTTAATCGTCTCAGGCTTAATTATGAAGCTCTAGGGTCCGCTCGGTCTTCAATCATCAATCTTATAACAGAATAGAAAATTCTGAATCTCATAATTTAGATTTATATATGACGACACTGTTGGCTCAGTTTGTAGTGATACTTGCTGTGCCAGCGGTCGCGGGTTCGAGCCCCGCTGGGGGCCATTCATTTGTGTGATGAGCACTAATGTTTGTACTCCAGTCATGGGTGTTTATATTTATAATATGTATGTATTTAAAGTTATATATGTGTAGTGTATCAACTATTTGGTATCCGTAAAACAGGCCTTGTAGCTTACCATGGAACTAGATGGTGCCGTGTGTTAATGTCCCATAAAAAAAAAGATTTTTTAATTAAATGTTTTTTTGAAATTTTACACAGGACATTATTTTTTTAACATATTATTAAACACGCAAAAAACCTCTTTTGATTCGATTTAATTAGTATAGGTATATACTAGTTTTAAAAATTATTACATTTTTATCACGACAACGCAAGAGAATTTTTGCGTCATAGCCATTTGCCATAATCAAGTTTATGGAGATAGCGACAATTCGTTGTTATTATATTCTTTATTGTACATTAACGTCGTTATACAAATAATACAGAGATCAATGTAAGCAAAGTTATTATATAGTAACAAAGAAATAATTCTTTCTTACGCTTCTTTATTTTATAATATTAACATAATATTATTTAGAGATATGTTTAAAAAAAATCGAATGAGATACTTGTTAGTTCATGAAGATTTTTTTGGAAGTTCAGTAAGAGCCGGCTAAAAACACCAAGTGAGTAAGTTCAAGGTCGGGTCTTACACCTTTGATATTTTCGTGTTAAAATAATTTAAAAAACCAAATAAATAAATAAATGAATAAAACTTCATTAGATTACCCATACACTGAAGGAAAAAAAGTGATAAAACTTGGATGTCTGAGAGAACCTAACTAGTTAGTGAGTAGTAGATATATTAAAAGATTGTGAATTCTGTAACAAAATTTTAAATTATTATGAAACTAGCGGCTCACCCACGCTTCGCTCGGGTTCGTCGCTAGGTCCCCCCCAACGTGCATTCACCTTGTCGTGGTGGGGGGGCTCAGTAGTGCCCGGCAACCCAACCGGGCGCGAAGCCAAGAAACGCACAGGGAGGTGGCCCACTTCGGTGGTCGGTGGGAGGTGGCCCTCTTCGGAGGGCAGTGTACCATGCGGGTTGCTCCTGGTACTTCTCTGATAGCAGAGTGGACTGTGGAGCAACCCCGTGGTTGTTGTGGTCTGCTTCGGCAGACCTGCCGTCGGGGCGTCGTAGTTGAATGCGTAAGCGATCCTGTGACGCCCCATTAAGACGGAGGAAGGTTTTGTTGGGTTTTAGTGGGTAGTACTGGCTTTGCCGGTGAGTCCCACACCTCGTGCGTAAATGCATTTCCCAACGTTAAAAAAAAAGGGTTCGTCACTAGGTACGTTTTAAATTGATATAAATAGTTATTATCCAGCGTTAGCTATATAATTTTTTTTCGTTAATTTTTCATTTTTTCTCTTTATTGAAACCTTCCGTAGACCTTAAGGAACACACGAAAAAAATTTTTGCCGAATTGGCCCAGCCATTCTTGAGTTATGCGCTTACCAACATTCATTTTTATTTATATAGAGATAATAATTCTCGCATATATTATTAAGCTCTTTTTCATTATATTTAATCAACAGGCGTATTTTAATAAAGGTTTAATAAACATTTTGAAATTGCGCCCCAGAACATCAGAAATGGTTGATCATGAAAATTCTATTCTTTCTTGAATTATTCATACACCTTGAGTCTTGAGACATTATGAAGACTCTCAGAATTATTATAACATTTAAGGAAGCTTAACTCCGTAACATTTTACATAATTTGTATGATAATTCGTGATCTACACATATAACTGTTTTATTTATTGTAAAAAAAAACAGAGCTTAGAGTTCATATTTTTCATCTACTTTGCGACGTATGTATAAAATATGTAATTATATGATGTATATAACAAATATGTTTCATCATTTTGTTGCGTATGGTTTATTTACCCAGTCTATGAGCCATATTATAAAATTTGGTCATTAAGAACACTTTTTCAATGAAAATTAAAAAAACTATAGTTACACATATACAATACATATATACAAAGTAAAAATTATCGATTTCTCCGGGGTTTTTTTTCCAATTTTTAAGGGCATTTTTACAGGATCACCATACAATGTTTTTGTTTCTTCAAAAAGTAGAGAAAAAAATGAGCCCTCTCTGAAAATTGAACTAAAAATGTTTTAAATGTAAACCATCCACTTAAAGTTGGGGGTAATTTTCAGCCTCCCGAGACCGTAAAACATAAATTTATTCTCGAAAATGGCTAAATATTTCAATTGAAAAAATTTTGCTTATTATATGTATTTCGAAGATTGAACTCCCTTAGTTTCATAAAAATCAAAAGATTATTGTAGAATTTAAAAAAAAAACAAGAAAAATTAAAAATAGAGTTTTTTTGCACATATCTCGAAAACTTTTTGAGGTTATTGTAAAAAGTATCAACTTTTGTCGAAAATATTTTCCGTTGGGTGCGCCTAATCTGCGTCTCCCCACGCACGACCCCACGGCCCACACGATTGCCTTGTCTAGAAGCATATGGATGAGTAGTCTTTGCTTATAGTTTGCTAATACCAACATTAGTTTGATAGTAAAAGCACTTTTTGAAAATATTTTTATATAAGGTAGTAAATATATTACAATTATTTTAATTTTGTTTAATATTTTTCTTCATGAATAATATATTTTTGTAATAAAAATCAAATACATTATTCTCTCTATCGTTATATAATATCGTAAGTAATGTTGAATCCTCTTGAGAGGTTTCCTGTTCTAATGAGGGGTCCGGAAGGAATATATCCACATCAGCTCAAAGAATCCCGATACTAACATATCAATTATAAAGAAAATGTTAGCACAATATTACATAGGTATCGACCTAAGAATACCTAAAAACAACATACATATGTATTACATTTTAAATTCAATGAAAATTTTCTATTAAGTAAAGTACCTACCTTGTGATAATCGTGTAATTATTCAAAGACCATTCACGTCAGCTAATTCTTAAGTAAGCCCGTATCTGAGAGATTTTAATGAAACAAGTAATTTACTCCCTGCTTTATAAGAAACTCCTAAATAAATAAAAAAGGAACTAGATTTCGACTACATAACGTTGCTTAATGAATAAGAGGCAAGGGGAGTTTAAGGTTTTACTTTAATGTTTTTTTTTTTAAATTAAGCAATTTGGGATTAGTTAGGCTTTATAAAAAAAAATGGCTACTCACCCTCACTACGCTCGGGTTCGTCCCTAGTAAAAACTAAAAACAAATCTATCCCACTGGAACCGTACGTTTTTCCGAGATAAAAATTTACCTTTTACTATATAATAACCTATTACATATTTTACTATATAATAGCCAGCCGATGCAAAGCAAATCTAATATATTTCGTTACGTAAATTACATATTTACCTTTTAGATATTCATATCTTAAAATATTGTCGGCTGGCACCGACTTCGAAAATTTCTGATTAGGTATCTAGATTATTCTAAATGAAAACCTCCGTTTAGTTATTTTTTACATTTTAGTGCCTGGAAGTCGGTTTTTTTTAAATAGTTTTTATTTTTCCATTTTTAGTGTAGACGTAATAAGCAGGTAATTTGCAAGAAGAAAGTTTTTAATAACATATTCGATTAAATAATTTATTTAAAAAATATATGTATTGTTGATTTTTTTAAAAACCGCTCTACCGATATCGATAAAATTTATATGGGACCACCTAGGAAGTACCCTTTGAAACAAAAAAAAATCCAAATCGATTCAGGCGTCTTCGAGTAATCGGTGAACATACATAAAAAAAAAGATTCCGACGAATTGAGAACCTCCTCCTTTTTTTGGAACTCGGTTAAAAAAACAATACGAACAACAAAACATTTTTGGAATTAATTTCAACCAATATGTTACCAACGTCAATTGATCCACCGCGCATATACGTCACTGTAACTTGATATCAGTTAGGCCGAAAACAGATCGAGAAAATGCGTTTTTATAAAAAATGTGGTTTACAAAATGTTTAAGTTCAAAGCATATTTACTTTCAAAATATAAATTAACATTATCACAAAATTTGTCAAATAAATATTTAAAATTAAATGGATATATTTTAATTTTAAAATAAAATATAAGGCGAATGGTACTGAGCTCATATATACACAGTAAAGAGCGCGTTTAACATGTCGTATGTTGATCATGTATGTCATGTCTAGAACTAACAAAATGTATCTTATTAGTTCTAGACATGACATTGTAAAATTAGATTACATTTCAGTATATTATTTCTATATTTTATACTACCATTGCCCGCGGCTCCGCCCGCGTTCAGATGACCAAAAACGAAATTCTTAGGTTTTACATATTAGTATACTCTTACATTGCAGTTTTTGTATTTTCTTAGAAATGAGATATTTTCCCGCGGTATAAAGTATCCTATGTGTTGTCCCGGATAACCAGCTATCACATACCAAATTTCATCAAAATCCCTCCAGTGGTTTTTCTGTGATGCGATAACAGACAGACAGACAAAAATCCTAAAAACTATAGATTCGGCCTCTGCATCGTTAGTAATGTATATTTCAATAAGATTTTCCAAAAAACATTTAATGTACAGATTCGACTCAGAATTTTATTATATGTACCTATAGAAGATAAGGATATATTTTATTTATCGAGTTCTCGAGCTGAATGCTTCTTTTCATTATACTGAATTTTTTCTTTAATTTTTACATTAAAAAGATATAATCCATAACTGCAGATCCTACGTATTTATGATTTGTTTACTCTGTACATCTTTTTCAAATACTTTTTTAAATAGCCCTAAAAGTAGTTTGAAATTTCATTCAATCATTTTTGTATTAAATACTAACAAATTACCAAATAATTTTAAAAATTAATGAATATTTTATAAAATTAGTAATCAAAATGTTACCTTTATAAACAGCGAAATAATTTTATATAAAAGCCTTTGGCGTCCGGTAACTCATAGTAAAATTTAAATAAAATATGTGGTACAGTGCAGCGTACCGAAAACTTCCATATTGATATTCGTTATATCAGAGGTCTATTATAATGAAGGCAGTTTTTGTCAAGAATTCGATCCTTGCGATGGAATTGACTGTATTAAAAGGTTTCATCGAAATTCAACATATATTTAATAACCAATAGTTTATATATAAAAAAGATGAATGTGGAACAATAATAGCACGATAAATAATTTTTTTCTTATCAATGTCCATAATTCAATTTACCATTCGTATACATATTATATCCTTTAAATAAATATATATCAGAATTAATAACAAAATAATAATAATTACATTTAATAAAACATTGAATAAATAGTTTGGAAAATGAACTATATTTTTTCAAGAACGTTTCATGGTATTACTAGCGTCGGTATTAACGACAGAAAAATATGCAATTACAAAAATATAAATCCACCATGAAGCCCACTGAAGTAGGAAGCTAACTTTTTGTTAACTCGTTTAAATATAATTTTTGAGACTGCTACAAATCACAAAAAAAAATTCGAACTCCATTCATCTACAGCAAAAACAACAGAGAAATGATAGCGTTTCGGCAACTAAAGAGCAAATTTAATTAAGCCAAGCAGGTACTTGACTTTTACAATCTGAGGCTTGCCAACAACCTGCCAATTAAAAAGTAACTGAGATTTGTGCTATTCACAAACTCAGTACCTTCTGAAGTTGCCGTACTCTAAGTAACTATTAATGGTTGAGAGCTAAAGCGTAGCTTTTCAATTCAAACTAATAAATAGTACCTTATTCTTACATTTCTAGATTTTTTTTCAATCATATAATTTAACTGACAATTTACTTAAAAAAGCATCAACTGTGATAAGCTTAAACTTTTATTATATATTATATATATATATATATATATATATATATATATATATATATATATATATAATAGCCAGACCCAACGGAAATATGTGCATGTGCCGACATTTTTTACAATTTCTTATTGGAAATATTTAAATATCAAGAACTTACCTATTAGTCGCCCAAGCACGTGGTGTTGTCTGAGAAGTGGTCTTTATATATTTTTACACCATGCAAAAACTTACTTAATATTTTAATAGGTATGTTAAATATTTTTCTCTACATAATATAACGCGTCAAAATATGCTTTCTATACCTACTAATAATAATAATGGTTTCTGATAATTGTATATTAAAAATTAGTTTCTAAATCTGCCAATAAAGTTTTATAATAAAATTATATAAGTATACAAGAACTTCTCAATGTATTATCAGGATATGTTTGTTGCGAATAAAAGAAAGCAGTATCATATTTATAATATAATTAACACTTTTATTTTATTATTTATGGACTGTTATTTTCCATATCATTTTAGTCTCATATTTTTTAGCGTTAAAAAAGTGTTATTATAGTATTACTGTTTTCCAGTTATTTATAATATGAACAACGATGCATCGTACAAATATACATAATCTAAATAGATACCTTTTTATTAAAACACACAGAATAAATACAATCAAAATATTTATAATTAAACCACAAGAGTTAACTCATTTTTATCTATACATAGATAAATGGTATACGTAGTGATACATCGCAGACAGGTACATACGATCGTATCACAGACCTCATTTGGTCAGAAAATAAAAAAATACTTTTTGAATCATCGAAAACAAAGCCATCTGTCGGTTTCAAGTATAGTTAAGAACCATCCAGGTTAAGGTCATCTAAGTATTCACAAAAAAAAAACCATTAAAATCGGTCTAATTTACGAATATACATACACAAACCAGAATTTTATTAAAAGATTTTAAATTACTAGTTAGCTTATATTACTTACTTTATTAGAACGATTTGTGATCTAAAAAAAAGCGGCTTTATAAAGTCGCTGACGACACTAGGCTTAGAAAACGTACGTCAAAGAACGATATAAGGGCCACTTGCTCAGGGCCCGGGCCTGCTTTATCGTCATCTGTGGCTACGTTCAAACGCCTATGCTGTAAGTGAACCACTCTAATTAAACTGAATGTTCCCATTGTACCGCGGCCTCCTGGCTCCATGTCGTTCTGATAAAATTTGCATAACTAGATATTACACATGTAATTAAATTATGAGTCATATTGATTTTTAATATTTTTAGATCGACTTTAAAAATAAAGAGGAACGAAATTCGAGTATAGTTTTTATTTTGTGAATATGCAACACTTTACTCTTTATGCTTAAATTGTCTATACTTGAGCTTATTTAATTGAATTATTATAATGTTAAGTAAAAAATGAGATTTTTCAAAACGACAGTTTTTTAGACTTTTGCTTTAGGTCTTCTTAGCTTAGCAAACCGGAACGGGAACCAAAAATCTAAATAAATCCGCGAAATAATCCGAAAAGATAGTTTTTTTTAAAATGTCAAATATTCGCGTAAATCTAAGAAAGTATTATGTCTTCTTAGCTTCTATAATAAAACGGAATAAATAAGTTCCATTAATTAATTTAAATAATAATAATTAACATAAATTAACAATAACTTTCGATAGAGTGTAACAATATGCGACAGTCTTTATCACGATATTAGTTGTAATATTACAAGGCAAAATAGTCTATAGAAGCATTAAGTGTTCTTAGAAAAGTTTGTAATAAAAAATCTATATAAATTTTATAATTGTTTAATTTAAAGCATAAAATAAGAAAAATTCTTGTAACTATAAGAAAATCATTTGCAACTCGATATACCATTCTATACGCGTTGACCTACAATAAAAGTTCTCAACAAGGAGATGAATGAAAATATGTAGTAACACTAAAATACGAAGAATATTTCTGAATTCCTGATTCATTATAACATCTGAACCGTACGCAAATAAAAAATGATGGCATTAATGTTATTTACAATGTTTATCAATACACGGTTTTCATTTATTGTTTATGGTTCTATTAAAAATAAAACTTTATTTTTTTCCCCTCACATCACAAGTTACTTTATATAAAAAAAACTCTGAACCACGTTATGTAAAATTTTATTATAAATTAAGGTTTTATATTTCATTATATTTTCAATTACGAATTGAAACGAATTGTTCATGCAAAATGACGGATTACGCTGAAAACAATGCGTATAAATCAACTTTACTCTGAACAGCTATAAAAACATTAGTGATTTATTTAGCATTTTTATTACTTTAGCTGTAACGGCCCATTAGGGTAACTCGGCAATAACAGGTTCTGGTTACACAGTACTTTATGAGTGTTTCAAATTTGTAGTAAACGTTTTGTCTTCACCTAGCAACAAACTTAATGTTACGACGTCTATCCTGTGCGGTTAACCGCGACATATTGGCAACTGCGCACATTTCCGGCACCAGTAACCGCACATCTGCTCGTTGGATTCATATATACTTACAATCCAATAAATAATTAATTTTAGTTATAAGTTTTATAATTTAACTAGCATTTCCCGCGGCTCCGCCCGCGTTCAGACGACCAAAAACCAAATTCACAATTAAGTTTTACATATGCTCTTACATTACAGTTTTTGTATTTTTTCTCAGAAATAAGATATTTTCCCAGGGTAAAAAGTATCCTATATGTTGATCCGGATAACCAGCTATCATCATACCAAATTTCATCAAAATCTGTGCAGTGGTTTTCTCGTGATGCGGTAACAGACAAAATTCAAAAAAACTATAGATTCGGACTCTGTATGGATAATAATGTCTATTTCTATAAGATTTTCCAAAAAATATTTAATGCTAACTGCCTCGGTGGTGTAGTGGCTAGCATGTACGGCTGCACACCCGGAGGTCCTGGGTTCAAGTCCCGGGTCGGGCCAAGTTTAGTTATTGAGTCTTCCTGTATAGTAAGTCTCAGTAACAGCCCGGAGTCGGGAAGTTGGCGGTGTTTCACCCCCGTGCCTCGGAGAGCACGTAAAGCCGTCGGTCCTGCGCCTTAACTCTCACCGGTCGTGTCGAGTGGTCATCCCACCGGAGTATGAGAGTGATAGGAATAGAGAGTGCACTTGTGTCTGCGCGTACACTTGAACACTATAATATCTCCTGCGCAGTTGGCTAATCTCATTGAGATTGGCCGCCGTGGCCGGAATCGGCTAGGAGAACATCATCATCTATAGTTTTTAGAATTTTTGTCTGTCTGTATGTCTGTTACCGCATCACAGAAAAACCAGTGGAGGGATTTTGATAAAATTTGGTATAGTGATAGCTGGTTATTCGGTTCAACATATAGGATACTTTTCACCGCGGGAAAATGTCTCATTTCTGAGAAAAAATCCAAATTCTGTAATGTGAGAGTATACTAATATGTAAAACCTAGGAATTTGGTTTTTGGTCACCTGAACGCGGGCGGAGCCGCGGGCAATGCTAGTATTTTCATAAAAATATTTGTCGCTCCAGTTGCAAGCCGACTCCATCGCTTCAGTCAACTTCATATCATAATTTGTTCGTCATAATTGACGTCGGCTACAACGCTACACCTTTACAGTGATTCACTGAAAATTACTAACTACGTACATGATAAATTGTGATGGTCGAATTGCGCGTACCCATTACAACGAAGAACATTTTCATAAAATTTCGTCGCTTTATCCGCACCATACACAATATAATACAAATCAGAATCGAAAATCGATTTAACGCACCGTAAAACTTCAATATATCATTATGTTTTAAATTTTGCAGAGGCAAATGGGTCATATCATAATCACAATGATATGCTTATTCAACAAAAATATATACTTAGTAATTAACAATTATATTTTTACCAGTATTAAAATAATTATTTCTTTGTTTTTTATCTGTAAATTCATATAGTTTTTTGTATTTCATGCTTTCATTTCGATAGATACTCATAAAAAAATTGAACTTATGTAGGTACGTGTAAACAAGAGCAAGTTAGTGCTAATAAATAATAATTATTAATAATAATATTTACTCTGTTTCTGTTAATTTACCTAAATATATATAATTTTAGTTTATAATCTCAAAGATACGTATATGCTTTTAACTTAATAGAATTAGACATTAAAATCGTAATATATGAAGACTTAATGAACTTATTATGGTAATAAATATGCCTTCATGAATAACACATGTCCTCTGAAAATTTCGCTGTTCGTGTTTTATCAGGCGGTAAATTTGCATTATAGACACCAAGATAACCACAGACGAAAACTGATTTAAAATATTTAAACATAAAAGTATTGCAATGTTGAATCTTATTGGATTTTTCTTTTATATAGTCTTCATCTAGCACTAGTTGAAGTTTACCTCTAATGTAAATGCTCTTTAAATAGCTAAAAGGCGCAATATAACAATGGACTAAAAGCAACAACCTTTTCAAATATTTTCGTGTAACAAGAGGTTGAAATGTAATAAAATTAATATTCTTAGAAATCAAAGTATATGTTAGATAATATAATATGCCGACAATATTTTAAGTTGTCAATAGCTAATAAGTAGTTTATTATCTAATAGGACGTTTAGTTATTTTTTACATTTTAGTGCCTGGAAGTTGGTTTTCTTTTTTTTTTAGTTTTTATAATGTATAGAAATATGGTGATTGTAATACACTCTAACTATCATTGAAAGAGAATATTATGTAGGTATTTATCTTAAGTAGGCGGTGGATGAAAATGATCCGGAATATAGGAAATACGGCCTATGCCATAAGGTTAATTAAATCTCAACCCAAAATCCTGTCTATATATAAATAAATAAATATTAATGTTCGTTCGTGCAAAACCGCACATCTACGATTCGTCTTCACGGATTTCTTTTATATTTTGACACATAAGTGCCTGTACGAAGTTTTTATCATGGATGACTAATAAAACTTTTTATACTATTTATCTTACAGTAACTCGACAAGATGGAGTGCATAAACTTTTACAGTGCTAAACCGTTTGCTATGATAATTAGTACGTTTGTGTATTTGAGTAAGGCTCGGGTTCAATTTACGGCAAGACAAGCCATAGACAAAGATAACTTTTAATAAATTGATATACATTTGCAAATTCTTCTAATTTCAAATGCTAATATACACCTTTAACTGTCATGAAAATCAGTTCAGTGACACCTGCTTGAATTAATCTAAGTAATTATTATTATGAATTATTTAAGTACCTTCTTAGAGAAGTTGTAGATAATTTAAATTGTTACATTGATTGTTTAAAATATTTTGTGTAATCCAACTTAAGACAATTAGTCCATAAATTGTAAATATAAAATAAATAGAAAAAGAAAAACAAATCTAGCCCACGTGAACCGTACTTTTTTCCGGGATAAAAAGTAACCTATGTGTTATTCTGATGTATGAGCAATATTATTGCATGGTTTCATCAAAATCTGTTCAGTAGTTTTTGCGTGATAGAGTAACAAACATACATAAATACATCCATACATACGTATTCTCACAAACTTTCGCGTTTATAATATTAGTAGGATATAAATGCTTCATGAACATGCTAAAGTATTAAAAATGAATACGTGTTACGCTTTATCGGGTATTACAGGCTTATTGTTCGTCCTATGAAACAAGATCGACAATATGAAAATCAAATATTTGTAAAAGCTCATAAATATCCTATTATAAGTTTAATATTTTATAGTGTCCATAGTAGATGTTCTCGCAAAATTAATTAAAAGCCCGTAAAAGGCTGTAACAAAATGATTTAATGTGAATTCTTTTTGATTAAAACATATAAAATAGGGTTTTCTTTATATATCTATACATATCATAAAATTCTAACTAAGCCAAATCTGTACATTAAATATTTTTTTGAAAATCTTATTGAAATAGACATTATTATCGATACAGAGGCCGAAACTATAGTTTTTAGAATTTTTGTCTGTCTGTCTGTTGCCGCATCACGAAAAAAACACTGAAGGGATTTTCATTACATTTGGTATGGTGACAGCTGGTTATCAGGGTCAACATATAGGATACTTTTTACCGCGGGAAAATATCTCATTTCTGAGAAAAAATACAAAAACTGCATTGTAAGAGTATACTTATATGTAAAACTTAAGAATTTGGATTTTTGGTAATCTGAACGCGGGCGGAGCCGCGGGCAATGCTAGTGTATTATATATCTAGTATACCAACTGTCATTAAATTATATGACTTCTAAACCATCATTCTATAATCATTTTCTTGTTTCTTCTCGAACGGAAAAATTTTCGATACTCATATACTAGCACTACATACATTAAAATCGCCTTTCGTTTACTTATTTATACATAATCTTATCAAATACTAAATGATTAAATTATGTATTGAATTTTTATATATTCTTATCGCGCAATCCATACTAATATTATAAATGTGAAAGTGTGCTTGTTTGTTTGTTTGTCTTTCTTTCACGTCGAAACGGAGTGACAGATTGGCGTGATTTTTGGTATGAAGATAGTTGGAAAGCTGGAGAGTGACATAGACTACTTTTTATCGCGAGAGATCATCTCATTTCTACGAGAAAACACTTTATAATACAATCCAAAAATTTATTTCTGATTAGAATATTTCTTTAAACTTGCAGGTATTAATGCTCTTCAACATAAATAAATAAATACGCGTTTTAGCATTTTTCTACATTCATCCTATAAGGGGGTAAAATTGGGGATAAAATTTTATATGAAACCTAGGTACCTACCTACCTTTTTAGAGATTTTTTTGTAGTTTTAGCGCGAGCGAAGCTGCGGGTTCTGCTAGTTTAGTATATTTTCTATTAAATCACATTTTATATAACGTAGACATTTCCTGTCCTAAGGACGACGAATTAACGTACATAAAAAACCATTCTTATGACATGTCATGACTAAATCGTAAAAACAAAGTATTTTCTTATTTTTGTTCAGAGACCAGAACAACTGTAACGAGACGCTCTAAAATTGTATCCACATTGAAAATTTTCAACAAGCATCTGCGCTCCAAGTGTTTCGGTCATATTATGTAGAAGTGAGCGAAATAAGCCGCACTTTGCTACAAATCCAACCAAAGTCCGAACTCGACTTGGATTTGCCGGTGTCCGTTTTGTGCTTGTTATTCCAGCGTTCTGAGACCGTCCTGGGCTTAAGTGGCTCACACACTGGGAATGAAATCGTCTAACGAATACATTTATGCACCTACAAGCTTAGTCTCACTTCTCGGAGTTCACATCCTCTGAATGTTATTTTAAGAAAATTAGCTATTTTCTTTAAATAACTTATGAGGAACCTCATAATAAGTATAATACGTTCCCAATTTTTTTCCAACAACAATTTTCTTCTTCTATCATCCAAGATAACACATCACAAATATTTACCTGTTTGTAAATCAAAATTAACTTCATAAATGCACAAACTGATATTGGAATAAAAATTCTGCTAAAGTTATATAATGTAATGTTCATGTGGCTTATCAAACTTTATATTTGAACAATTTAAAGCATGATCACAACGCAGGTTAAATACTTATTTGGTAAAACTCATATGCATAAATCATGGACGTTAAATGACGAGGGTTCGATGATAGCGCCAGAGGGTCATATAACAGTTTGGCATTAACCAAATTGCCCCAAGTTTACGGAAAAACGATGAATTTCGAGCTACAATTTTTTTTTAACTTTTTTAATCCCCATGATTTGTTATTCCGAATATATCCGAAGTCGGTGCCAGGTATATTTCGATACGTAAAATACATATTTACCTATTAGATATTCATATCTTAAAATATTGTAGGCTGGCACCGACTTCGAAAATATCTGATTAGGTATCTATTCTAAATGAAAACCTCCGTTTAGTTTTTTTTTACATTTTAGTGCCTGGAAGTCGGTTTTACTTTTTGTTAAAAAGTTTTTATTTAAATACCATTTTTAGTGTAGACGTAATAAGCAAGATAGTTTTAAGGTATTTAAAGGTAATTTGAAAGAAGAAAGTTTTTTAATAACATATTCGATTAAACAATTTATTTAAAAAAATATTTATTGTTGATTTTTTTTTAAAACGGCCCGACCGATTTTGATAAAATTTATATGGGACCACCTGGGAAGTATACCCTTCGAAACAAAAAAAAAATCCAAATCGGTTTAGGCGTCTTCGAGTAATCGGTGAGCATACCTACATAAAAAAAAAGATTCCGACGAATTGAGAACCTCCTCCTTTTTGGAATTGGAAGTCATAAAAATTATAAATAGCATGAGCTTTATATTACATTTACAAGTACGTTTCTACAATTCGATCTCAATAAAGACGCATAACTAGCGACTCACCCTCGCTTCGCTCGGGTACGTTTTAAGGGTTAGTATAGAATAGATAGACTATATACTATATGGTATATAGTGTAGCCTTTCTCAATAAATGGGTTATATAATGCTAAAAGAATTTTTCAAATCGGATCAGTAGTTCCTGAGCTTAGCGCGTTCAAACAAACAACCTCTGCCTCTTAATAATATTAATATAGATATACATATAAGTAGGTTTTTTCTAAATTAGTAACACAAATGATAAAAACAACAAAGCGGCCACATACTTTTTTCACAATAGAGCTTCGACAAAACGTATATTGATATGGATGGACCCCTGCTAAGCTTTATTTGTTTCTGCCTTTATTTATATTTCACTATTGTTTCCGGTTTTTTGGGTTCACTTCTAAATTGAGACTGAGTGAAAATTTTTCTTAATATACCCAAATTGCAATTCAACTACGAAATTCCATTCTATAATATAAAAATGACTCGCTGAATGTGTTGGTAAGCACAAATCTCGAGAGCAGCTGAACCGATTTCGCTAATTCTTTTTTTAGAATATTCCTTGAAGTACGAGGATGGTTCTTACGCAGAGAAAAATTTAAAAAATTGCCTGAAAAAGTCTAAAAACAACATTTTTCTATACTCCCATACAAAGGATTCGTAATAATACTTAAAAGTCAATTTGAACTTTAATACCATAACATAAAGTTTAAGTGTTAGTTCTGGGAAGGCAAAACATTGATGGCAATTGAGTGATGTTAGAATCGTATAAATAGTAATGTCAATATTTGTCAACATTATTAACAAAAAAAAAATTATATGGCTAACGCTGGCTAATAACTATTTATATCTATTTAAAAAGTACCTAGTGACGAACCCGAGCGAAGCGAGGGTGAGCCCCTAGTTGATTATAAATACATACGTATATATATAACGTCACAATCATTAGTCGAATAAACGTTGTATACGACCCCGAAGAATCCAAAACATAACTATTAACACGCTCTACTAGAAATGCAGATGTTGAAATACAACGTTTTAGAAGAGAGAAAATACAAACGTAGGGATTGCAGTCCCTGTTCTCGTACTGTCTGTGCACCTACACAAAATGGCAGTACAATGATTATTAGTTTAACATTTATTAAAAAGCAGCACAAAAACAATTAATATATAAAATTAGACATGCAGGCTACCAAAGTCTCAATTGCTAATATGGCGAAGAAAAACATCGTAAGGAAACCTACTGCTATGTCTGAAAGAACCTAACTAGTTCTTGAAAGACATGACATGTGTAGTTCGCCAACCCGGATTGTTAGTGTGGTGGATTATGGTTGCTACCTGATCGGTGATCCTATTCGCATTGAAGAAAGGCAGCGTCCAGTGCCACAATGACACCTTTAAGAGGGCAGAATTATTAATAAATATCATTAGTATGGTTTATATGTCAGCACGTCTCTCTACATTAAGCCAGCTTGGTTTTAATGAAGCAATACTACACGATATAAACAAAATAATGGTCAGTATCTGTAATAAAATTTCCATTTTAGTAATAAGTATGATTGAAATAATTATTTATTCCATCGTAGGTGCCTGTGGAAAATGCACGCGGCTTACTAATGGTCTCATGTAGTTACCATCGGTTCAGGCAGCGTGACGTTACAATTTGTGCACCAGTAATTGACGTCGGCTGTCACGATGCACCGTGTGTTTATATTGCTTCGCTGAAAATTGCTAACTACAAGAGCGTACGTGACAAATTATGACGTCGTATTGCAGAGAACTTTCACACAACATTCAACGCTGTTAGATTTAATATGAAGATTTTCAAGATGAAATCTTATTATTAGTATCTATAGATAATACATGTACATCTATAGATCACAACTATGAAAGTAAAGCGCCAAACAAAGTTTTCCAGAGTTCTATTCAATGATATATAAGTCTTTGTGAATATCATTCAAGTTACGTACTTTGGGTAAGATACGATTGGGATCGTAAAATACTGGCAAAGAAAACTTGGTATGCAAGGGTTAAATTCAAGAATGATTATACAAATAATATAAGATTTACTCGTAAGTTTCTCATACTAATTGAGAAAATAGGTCAACTATGAAATGGATTTGCACAAAAGATTCCTTATCATGACACATTATGTAGGTACACTACACATTGATTTTGTGAAGGTATTTTTTTAACGTTGGAAAATGAATGCATTTAGGTACGAGGTGTGGGACTCACCGGCAAAGCCAATACTACCCACTATAACAAAATAGAATCTCCTCCGTCTTAATGGGGCGTCGCAAGATCGCTTACGCAGTCAACCACGACAGCAGCCAGCAGGCCTGCCAAAGCAGACCACAGCAACCATCGGATTGCTCCACGATCCATTTTGCTATCAGAGACGTACCAGAAGGAATCCGTATAGTACACCGCCCGGCGCCTACCGAGGTGGACCACCTCCCAATGTGTTTCTTGGCTTCGCGTCCGGCTGTATTGCCGGGCACTACTGAGCCCTCCAACCACGACAATGTGAGCTATATTACAAATATTATAGGACTGTATATAGTAAAAATGCAGCGGTTGAAATCTTAAGGGCCAGCATGACTCATATACCTAAAGGCAATTTACCTAACAGACGGATTAATAGGATGATACCGATACGTGGTCTATAGGTTGTAAAATGTATAATCTATTAAAAATCAAGTAGATTTATTAAAGGAAATGTACAGATAAATAATGGTATTATAATGGCGGTATTGATGTTATCTGTTATATTTAGATATAGCATCGCTCTTAAGGCACACAACCACTTTTTAACATGCAGTGGACGCGCTTTCGACGCTTGTTCAAAGGCGTTTATAAAACACGGTATGCATAGGTCATTAGAAGTAGTACCTATAATAGGCCATAATTTTAACCAGACTTTTTAAACATAATGAGTTAAAAAATTAGGTGCATTACATAAGATCTAGATCTCTATCTGCAGTCGTACTTGCTACCCACTTGACTAATGAGAGAGTAAATATATACCTAGTACCTGTAGCAAAAAAATACGGCCTTTACTCTAACTAAATTGAAACTGCCCTGAACATTTTTACGTAAAAAAAAATACTAAATTGTGTTCGAGAAAGCTTTTTACCATAGACATAGTCCAGATTGGATGGATTTGCCAGTCCGCCAGTATTTGTTATTCCAGAGCATAGAGACCACCTAGGCTTAAGTGGCCAACGCGCCGCTCTCGGAGCGCATGCAATCGCCTAACGAATGTATCTATGAAAACATGCTGAAAACTTATAACAAATGTACACGATACGAAATACGACATTTTTGTCTATTTTAAGTATTTATCTATACATTCGATAGCAAATTGATGTTAGATTATTATCTGTACAATTAATAAAGTAACTGGGTCAAATATAAGTTATGTTATAGGTAAGTGATAATTATAAAAATGTTTGGAGATGTAAGTATTTCTAAAATCTGTAGTATAAATGAATTCAATTGAAAGAGTCAAGCATTGAGATTCTTTCTCTTTATATGAAGCGAGGTTTTTGTTTATATATATAAACCGCTACATGCGGAACTGGTATAATTAGAAAGAATGTTACAACTTAGTAATTCATATGAGCTATACGTATAATATATTTTCAACCAACGCTAGAGTTTTAAAAAATATGAAAAACCTAAAATAACCCTTTATGAATATGACCAACTACATATCTACATAAGAACTTAATTACATTGTATCATACTATGTAGGCCTTCATTAATATTCTTTTCATTCGTAGGAAGCTTGTGACGAATTTTTCATTTGAACGAGGAAAACGGGTCGTGGAAAGAAAATTCGCTGACTGTGAAGAGGAAAAATAAAATGCATATCCTAAGCCTTAACGATCGTCAAGGGATGTCATTAGCTGATGACCACTGCCCTCAGTATCACTTAAATTACATCCTTATTCCTTACTAGCATTGGCCGCGGCTCCGCCCGCGTTCAGATGACCAAAAACCAAATTCTTAGGTTTTACATATAAGTATACTCTTACATAGCAGTTTTTGTATTTTTTCTCAGAAATTAGATATTTTCCCGCGGTAAAAAGTATCCTATATGTTGACCCGGATAACCGGCTATCATTATACCAAATTTCATTAAACTCTGTTCAGTGGTCTTCTCGTGATGCGGTAACAGACAGACAGACAGACAAAAATTCTAAAAATTTCGGACTTTGTATCGATAATAATGTCTATTTCAATTACATTTTCCAAAAAATATTTAATGTACAGATTCGACTTAGTTATAATTTTATTATATGTATAGATTCCTTATTAACGAATATTTCTTATTGGAAAATCTTTTAATTTATAAGTGAGCGAGTATATTTTATAAGAAAAATAATAAGATTCATTCTAACGATATTTTCACATTGTTTAAGATAGAGATTTCATCGAATTCTTTTTGCGCTTCGCATATTAGAACAAATTTTTCTTGGTATTAATAAATTGGAAAAATAGTAAGCCATTTTATGGCATTATGTACTTATAAAGGCTGATATGTCAATATTTTAAGGATTGGATCATCTAGTGAAAAGAATCTTCTATATTTTGAAATTGACTAAGCCCTGCGAAAGCTTTTACAATTTCCAGTTTATGATAATTAAAACTACTTAATAGGTATCTAGATTCCAGTAAAGTGCCTGAATCAAATAAAAACTAAATAATAATGAGTAAGAATTGTTATCAAACTGAATGTTGTTTCAATCTAAAAGAAGAATTTTTATTCAAAATGCTTTGGCTCTGTTCCAACAGAACTAATAGTAGGTACTCTTAAAACTTTTAATTAGTCTACTTCACCAATCAAGCAGTTTAGGTTGTTTCCGTTTTCTTTCAAATTCTCCTTTAATAAGTCCTTATAATAACTATTAATAATTTATAAAATGTATATTTTTTAGCTTAACAAGTAACCTATTCGCTTCATTTACATACTGATATAATTGATTTATCAATGTAAGTTATAAAAATATCAATTAGATGAAAATTTTTAAGCGAATCGTTGTAGGAAAGTCAGTCTCTGGTCCATAAATACTGACTTTCGTGTCAAAAAATTCTTAGAAGCCGCCCGAATTTTGTTAGATTACGCAGAAAAAAGTTGGAACACTATGATTTCAGTTTTTCACCTAATCCCTCTCAGGTCGTGACAGTTCGCTTATACATAGAAAAGTAAAAAAAATAAACGGTGATATGCTCCGGCGCTAGTACACACATGTGTCTGTGTATGTATCCGTTTTTTTACCATGTATTGTTTTGTACCCTGTATTTATTACTCTGTAAAATTGGCATCCTTTACCGATTTCATTTTGATAAAGTTTCTAATAATTTCTCAATAGAAAAATCCAAACTATGTAGTAAGTATATATTTAGGTTAATCCAATAATTAAAAAGACACATTAATATTATGTAAAGTTTTAGAATACACAATTATAATTTATTATGTACTAGCGGCTCACCCTCGCTTCGCTCGGGTTCGTCGCTAGGTACGTTTTAAATAGATATAAAAAGAAAAAATCTTTCTTTCTCACATTTTAATTATATGTTTTAATACTTACCTATTCCGGACTAAGAGAAATCCAAAAATTAAAATATCATAAAAATTGGAACGCGGTCGAACGGGATAAAAAGTATCCTATGTCCTTCTCCTGGCTCTAAACTACCTCCCTGCCAATTTTCAGCTAAATCGGTTCAGCCGTTCTTGAGTTATAAGCGAAGTAACTAACACGACTTTCTTTTATATATATAGATTAAAATTAAAATGTTCAATATATACATGTAAATTTTAATAGATAATAAATAAATAAATCACCACTTTACTCCTTGGCTTGGTTCAGCATTCTATTAAAATTTTAATTTTGATTTAAAAATACAATGTAAACTCCTTATAACGTCATTATTTAACGAAAAACTGAAAATTCTAACGTAGAGATTATTTTAATTTGGTTACCTTAAAACCTATGCATTCAATCAAATAGATTCGAGATTAGAGAATTCAATAAGAATTTAAATCATATTTAGACTCAGATAACATCCAAAAATAAGGAGAAACAAAATAAAGATGATGAAGTAGTTGAGCCTAAAGCATCACCAACTGCTCAACGAGCACTTGATGTCGCTAAACTAATTCTTATTGTATTGTGGAGGATGATCGCATCACGTCATCTAAGACATGAGATAAAATATAAGACCAATAGATACTGGCGTAGGAAAAAACGTTAGGAAAAGTTAACAGACTATATGTATTTAGAATACTGGTTAACTATAACCCATTAAAATACATACTAAATACTAGCGACTCACCCTCGCTTCGCTCGGGTTCGTCCCTAGCTTGCTTCCCAATATAAACTTACATCCCCATTTCACCCTTTAAGGGGTGATTTCCGGAATAAAAAGTATCCTATGTCCTTCCCTGGGTCTCAAACTATCTTCTTACCAAATTTCACCTAAATCGTTCATTAGATCCAGAGATTACACCCTACGACGTCACAAACTCACATTTCACAAACTTTAGGTACCTCTTTATAATTACATTAGTATGTATAGATTATTGTGATTAGAGAAAATTGTTTTATTTTTCTTCACTCGATATAACGAAAAAATATGCTCGATCTCTTATGTTTCGCTATAAAGAGTTTATACACTGTAAATATAAATTCAGTGAATCTAGCTTAAAGACTACATTTAGAGCAAATTTTCGTTAGTATTTACCTACTATTACAAAATAATTTTTTAGGAGGGTTACATGAAATTAATTTTTTTAGAGTAAAGACTAATTTCATTCGAGCCAAACTACGGCACTATTAAGTACAATACAAAAACTTGCCCTGTTGCATCTGAGTCTTCTACTCACAGCAGCTATTCATCGTTTCGTGACTAAATCCAGTCATCACCACAGATTATATTATATAATATATACTTCGCACCCGTGTCCCGTCCCCAATTATATAATAAACGTTCCACCGGATTTGTATAATTTAACGTCATTAGGATTTGTTTGTGGGGTTACAATAAATCACGGCTACAAGTTGTAGACTATTGATGCTCAAACACATGTACAGAATGTTCACTGGAACTATTCATAACTCGAATTCCCGGATAAGCTTTGCCGGGATGCCCTATGGGGTTATGGCCGAAAATTAATTCATATTATATTCTATACAAAATGTATGTAGTTGTAATATCATTTCATATTAAAAAAAATATTTTACATTTTTTTTACAGACTAACCTAATGAAATGTACTTTAACTACCTACCAATTAGCTTTTAAGAATTTAAACAGGTATAGCAATGCCATCTAGTGGCACTACAATAAAGCTTCTGGAAGGATGTGCTTCTACTGTTAAGTTATGGTTCGCATAGGTGGATAAGTTACCTACTGTCTAACCCTACTGATTTAGTTACATAACAGTTATATAATTCTTACATAATATCTGTTATATCACGAATGACTTATTGTATCTTATATAAACATGTAAAGACATTAAATGTCAACATGAAGTCAACATATTTGCTTGTTTACAAATTATTTAAAACAACAAACAATTCAATCTTCATTATATTATGTAATGTAGAACTTTGGAATGTTCAAATAACAATACAATGTAGGTATCATAAATAAAACACCTTATTATAGTTACACATTTATTTTATATAGTAAACATACATTTATTTAAAAAGATAAGAAATAGAGAAAATTTGGTGCAAGAATTGGTATGGGGCCCCAGGTTGCCTTAACCTAGATTGGAATACAATAAAGAGATAAACATTTCTACTGTTCTTTACTTTGTTCCACTGGTTGAGATATGTCAGCCTTGAACTTCTTTGCTTGTGTCTCTTCAGAATCATTTACTGTCTCTTCTTTACATATTTCATGTAAATTATACTTCTTATAAGAATAATAATTGTCTACAACACTCAGTAAGCACATTCCTTTTATTATCTCAACTATAATACACAAACCAGGATTTTTTAAATCTGCTTTGTTTCCACCATTCTTAAGAACAATCATATCGGCAAGTTCTTTTATGATAAGGTCTCGAGAAGCACTGCTGTTGAATCTTTTATTAAAAATAACAGCAAATGTTGATGGCTCTTTCAGAAAATATTTATCAAATAGTTTCCCTGCACATTCCATAATATCGGGCAAGTTTGCTTTGCAAGTGGCCATGATTGGTAATAAACGCAACACATGTCTCGTTTTTTGCACTTTGGTTGTAGATAGGTCTTTTATAATAGCATTTGTTAATTCTTCTGGACAAGGTAAATTAGTCTTGATAAAAATGCAGTTAGAAGCTCCTGTCTCTACAACTTGGAATCGTTTATGCCTCAGAGATTTTCGAGAATCTTTTTTCATATTTTCCACCTCTCGTTTGAGCATATCTCCAATATCAGTCTCATTATCAGATTCACTATCGGATCGTTCTTCGGAATCTACTGAAGCTGGTCTTTCCTGCTGCTGAGGATCTTCATCTGGATACAACTTGCTTGCGTACTCGTTTAGCAAATTATACATTTCTTTAACACAATCTTTCTCCCTAAAGTTGCATGTGCAAAAGAAACCTCTAAAGCCGGGTTCCAAACAATATTTGTTTCTACGTTTACGAAAGTAAAACTTTTTCTTTTTTCGATTATCTCCCATTGTGTTCAAAGGTAAACTACGCCCTCGTTCCAGAAGTATCACAAAGGATAGGGTATGATATAACTATTATTACGTGAAATGAATTATGAAATCATAATAACACAGTAAAGATACACCCATGCTAATACAATTGTCAATTTTGACACTAATGACAGTAGACATTAGATAGAAGTACAGAAGATACAGATGTTCACAGACTTTTACATTTTTTTCTTATAAGAAATATTATGAAATAATATCATAATATTATATACTGTAGTAAAATGTTATCAACGTCTTGTTTATTAACGGAGCAATAAATTCTATTTCTTTACTTTTATCGAACAACAAAGTACTAGATAAACAAAAAATCTCCTCAACAAATGAGCATTTATTTGAACATTGTTGAAAACAAAGTGAAAAATAACATTTTTTTTTAATTTTTCCAACGGGAATCTCTTCTGAGACCTTTCAAAAATAGTTCCAAAAAAGGATAAAAATCTCAAACTTGTTATTCAACATTTATCGCACTTGCAATGTTCTAGTCCAGTAGGTAAAAATTATTAATTAACTAATGCATAACACTAATAGAAAAAAATCGAGCAAAACATTTTTTGTCCGCGGATTATTGTTCATTCATCTATTCAGTAGATGTCTAAATTTTTTCAATTATTAATTTTTATATTTAATAAATTTAAATAATATTTATTCATTAAAGGTCCAAAGTGGGTGGGGCTTACGCAAGCCAGAGTCCCCGTTTTCGGACGTATTTTCAGCTCTCTGGTAAAATTATAAAAATTGGTCCTAGAGTTCCGTGAGGTAAATTTGTTTTTGGGAAATTTCCTCCTCTTTTTGAATCTTTTTCAAATTAGAAAAATGTCAAATAGTTTTTGAGATATTTGCAAAAAACCAAACTCAATTTTTTTTAGTTAATTGTTAATAACTTTTGTAATTTTTGCAAGCGACACTTGATTTTTTTTAAAAATCATCTACACACTATTCCGAAACGAATGACACTTCGTTCATATTTTTCGGAGGCGGAGAAAAATTTTTACCCAAAAAGCACTTGTTGACTGGACTATAAGTTAACAAAATATAAATACTAGGTGCCAAAAAGGTACATTATGGTTTTAAAAAATACTTTTAACTGAGGGGAAACGAAATAATACGCCCGTAAATCAAATTTGTGTAATTTTACTAGTTATTATTGGTATATCAACAATCAAGTAATGGGTTTGTAGTGCATGTTTACTTTTCATCAGTAGCTTATCACAATGCAGGATAAATTTTGCAATATTTACCATACAGTTCAACTATTTGCGGATCAATGACAACTATTATTATTTATTCAAGTAAACAAAAATAGCCCTAAGAATAGCCCGAATTAGCGCTGTCCTATTTCTTTGTATGGGATAAGCCATCTATACTAGTATCATAGTATTATGTGATCTGTGCCTCCAGGTACATCTCCAAGTGCCTAAAACAAGCTTGTATATTACGACAGGTCTATCTATTAAATTTCATCCAAATCCGTGCAACGGCTCAGCAAGTACAAACATACACACACGCGCACAAACTTTATTATTTCCAATAGTAGCCCAATTACATTAATTCATGACTTACAAGAATGCATCTTTGAATTATTTTGAGACCAACATAATTGGCATATTATTTTTTTCAATAGATGGCGCTGTATGGTATTTTATTAGTCCGCCCAAACATTTACTTTCACTACCTCTTAATAGTTTCAACCCTAAATATTGTAAACATTACATTTTTGTTTCAGTAGACGAGCATTATTATTACATAAAGATATCAACCAAGCACTCGAACTCAACAAAATACAAGTAGTAAAATAAACCATGAATATATAAGTAAAAACTCTCTTGAATGTGCCAAAACATTTAACTTTCAAAATATTTTTCAGACTTCCTTTCTTAAGACAAAACATTTTTTATAAAAATTATTCTATAACAGCTCTCAAAATCTTAAAACGATAGTGGAATTTATAAAAACCTAAAATATCACCTACAAATTTCTCACTTCTCGCATACATTAACTTTAATTGGGAATAGGAAAAAAAAACAAGTGTTACATAGAAATAAACATTTAATTATTTAAAAAGTAATAACAATATATATACATGTAACATTCATTGTATGTATATACAGTGAATATTATATAATTTTTAATCATTTTACCTAATTCTTCTAACCAATTCTTAATATAATCTTAACTAATAAAAATACTATTAGGATAAATAATACTTTCAACTTGCATTGATACAAAGCAAACATTTTCTTTGAGTGCTAATCAATTTATACATATAAATATACAAATTACTAACCACATCTGAAAAATAATTATGTAAAGCTACAATACTTTGTCTTCATGATTGTTGGCAAGTTTGTAACAACTGGTTTCTTAGACTTCGGGCACACTGTGATACTAAAACAAATAAAAATTCATTTAATTATTACGGACTTTTAAAGTAAATTGTCGTTGTAAGATATGAGATTGATCAAATAAGTAGTGACGCGTCCAAATAATTTTCCTTGATCGCATTTTTAGATCAACTATTTGTTGATCAGTATATTGTAGGATCTTACCCTACCTTTGTTTAAAAAAAGCATTTTATATCCTTGATTTATCAGAATGTAAAATACTATTTTATAAACAAAGGTAAGGTAAGATTTTATCAAGACACAGCGAGAAGTCGCGAAATTTAATTTTTTCATTTCATTTAGTAATTGAATATTTAATGTAAGCTAAAAAACGTAATACATAATAAATAACAAATTTGTTAATGACTTGACTACAGCGCCACCTAACGGATTTTAATTTAGATACGAACTACTATCTCAATAAAACATTTATGTAAAGAACATGAAATGAATATGATCTCAATCGGATCGTATCATCATACCAAATTTCATCAAAATCTATCCAGTGGTATTCTCTTGATGCCGTCACAGACAGACAAAAATTCTAAAAACTATAGATTCGGCTTTTTTTCGATAATAATGACTATTTCAATAAGATTTTTTGACCACACCTCCGCTGTGGAAGGTCGATAAAAAATAGCCAGCCAAGAGGTCATCCCAAAAAATATTTAATGTACAGATTCGACTCAGTTACAATTTTATTATATGTATAGATGTATTTTTTTATAAGTCGATACTTACTCAGTATTATATTCAATAGATGATATTTTGATATATTCTATGTAAATACTAGACGATTTGAGTAGCCTCCATGTCATGGGGTTTAGCAAATTCGCTTCGTATTTCCATTCGACGATAACTGATAATGGTGGATAGCCCGTATCTTTAAACGCAATCAACTTAGTTTCGAGATCTCCTGGTCTGTAATATTTTCTGTAAAATTTCAATTTATATTAGTACCAATAATAAAAAATACATACTAATGTGATAAATGTGAAAGTAACTCTCTGTTACCTTGTCAATACTAAACGGATAAATAGATTTTGTTGAAATTTGCCAAGGATATCAATCGCATCCTGGGGTTGGACATAGGCTACCCTTGTCCTGCAACGTTTAATAAGCGAGCGGAGCCGCGGGCAAAGACTTGTCCAATATAAATAAATAAAATGTAAAAAATTTAGTTCTTCCCTAAAGTACTTCTTAAAATATAATTTTACTGAATTCAGCAGACCCAAAACTAGATGGAAAAATGTAAAGTCAAAGAACATGAAGAATTACAGGTTTTTAGAAGACGGTATCTCTGATAGTGAAGTGGAAAAGAAAAATAAGGAAAGAGAGAAAGAAAAAGAGAGAGAGAGAGAGAGAGATCAACAATTTCTAAAATGTAAAGTATTAAAGAATTATGAAATATCATTATAAGAAACTACAAAAAGATAATAATAACTGTGCCATGTTTATTTATACGTCATTTATATGTTTTCATACAAACGTCTATAAATATAAGTTGAAAATATGTTGCGTAATTTTAAATGAAACGTCATATAATTTTTTTATAATACCGTACAGAACTTAAAAAAAAGATGCAGTTTATAAACATCGATAATTTAGTTCCGTGTATACGTTTTAATGTAGATACTTAGGTTATCTTATTAAAATATTATGAAATTAATAAAAATATTGACCTTTAAACCCGCACTTGCCACAATTTGTAAGATATAGATATTTTAATTTTTTAGAAGTTATACTTTTTTGGCACGTTTGGAAATTTAAACTAGTCACTAGGTAAAATTAATTTAACGTGTTATTTTAGTAAAAAGCCTAGTAAAATAAAAAAATATCTTTATACTTTTAATTTAAAAATTTACAATGGCAAAATCTCTACAAAAACGAAACGAAAACGAAACGAAAACGAAAAACGAAACTTTATGAGCGGACTAACGTCAAAACTGCCTTCATATTATCATGCCACAATTTTGTCACGCTTTAAAGCAATCTACACTAATATTATAAAGAGGTAGAGTTTGTCTGTATGTTCGTTTGTTTGTTTGTTTGTTTGAACGCGCTAATCTCAGGAACTACTAATCCGATTTGAAAAATTATTTTTTGCATTTGATAGTCCGTTTATTGAGGAAAGCTATAGGTATAAGCTATATATTATGATTCTACTACCCAAGGGTAGGGATGCATTAATCATAAATGTCAACAAATCGGACAGACTTCCCCATACATTATTGTAAACAGAATGGAAAGAACAGTTTGTTTTTTTGTACTTTGAACGCGGGCGAAGCCATGGGTTTTACTAGTTAGCAATAAAATTGAGTTAAATGAAAAAAAAAGTACTCACTGTTCATCATTCATAAACTTGTGATCGCTTTTATTATTGTTCCTGTCCACGAGAGTGATCGACACGCGGCCCACGTCCGGACCGTGCACCCTACTCTCAGATGAATTAGATACTTTTAAAGTAACCTCGTAGTGAACTCCTGTATAAAAATATATTTAAATTAAACAACTATATTATAATATAAACATTGAAAAATACAGTATAAGCATGGTATTTTTGTACAATCACAAATTACGATATTTTTTAAATCTGGCTATCAAACTTTATAAAATCTCAATAGTAACTTGTGGTAATAAAAATGAATATCTAAATTTAAAGCTTTTTAAAGATTAAGTAAGAAATTAATGATGACAAAAATTTAAACAAATTTGAATCAATTTAAAATCAATAGTTTCAAAAAATCGATACAGTTAATTTATATTATCTATACTAATATTATAAAGAAGTAAAGATTTAGATGAAATTTGGTAAGAAGATAGTTTGAGACCCCGGAAAGGACATAGGATACTATTTATCCCAGAAATCATCCCTTAAAGGCGTGAAAATGGGAATGAAATTTTGTATGGGGAATCAACCTAGGGATGGAACCGAGTGAAGCGAGCGTCGCTAATCAATAGTATAATATGATACAAGCATAACTCACGACAAAACGGTTTAGATCTTCCAGTGAGAGCGTACAAGGCGACGTTAGCGTTCGACTCGACGACGCCGCGCGCGCGCAGCCGCCGGTACGTCTCGGCCGAGTGCAGGCCCAGCGGCACGCACAGGTGCTTGTTGTCGCACGTCGTACAGTTGCCTTCTAGGAACGCCTGGAAACATGTAATAACAAAGGAATCAAAGGAAGTTAGACGTGAACTAAAACACACATTGAATTGAAATGAATCTTAAGAAAGTATATACGGTGCTTATAAGAAACATTTTTTAAAAACATTATCCTTTTTGGTTGTTCCGGCTAATCTCTGAAACGATTGGTTAAAAGAAGCTGATTTTATAAGAAGTAATTTAGGCTACTTTTATTTTAGAAAAATTATTAGGGTTCCGGGCAAAAAAATTAAAAAATATAAAATTATAAACAACATCCGCGTATCTAGGGATGCGCCGGAGCGAAGCGGGGCTAGGTCGGTAGTTATTATATATAAACATTCATATAAATATGATATAAGTAATAGAGCTTCAACTACCTTCTTATTCAAATGGTTAGTTTGTACGACTGCTTAAATAAAGTCCTGGGTTCGAGTATCGGTTCAGACATAAAGAAATTATCAATAACTCTCGAGGAACCATACAATATTGCAAGGTAATTATAATAACAAAAATTACAAAAAGTCAGCCATACCTCATGAGATCTACACTGTATAGCCATGAAGGGGCAACTCGGAGCCACGCTTTCTGTGAACAACTCATAGCTCCTCTCATGGTTGCAGCTCACATACTTCACCACTTGCAAGTACATATCATTGTCCATCCCTTGGTAAGTGGGCGCGTCGTTCTTGCAACCAGGTTGTATTGAACCGCCGTTTGGATAGAAATCCACGTGGCCTATCGGTTCTGATATACCGAAACCTGGTAATAATTTAACTTTATTATATAAGCTCTCTTTAATACTTTCTAGGTCTACGCGAATATTTGTCATATTAAATAAAACTATCTTTTCCGGTAAGTCTCTCCGGTGACCATGATTACTGTAAAGCATTCGAAACGTCGGGAATCAAAAATTAAAATAAATCCGCGGAAAACTTCGCACAGAAAGTTTTATTTAAGCTCTCTTTTTTTAATTTAAAGTGTTCTTAGAATGAAGAAAGTACTGTGTAGTTAAGCAGCGTACATAACAAAAAAAATATATTATGAATGTGTAAATAGAACAATTTTAAGTTTTCTTCACGTACATACTGCCTTTCACTAGTGTGAAAGTTAGTTTATCTTATTACCTTGGTCTGAAATACGAATGAGTGAATATTGTGAGTGTAAAATTAAATTACCTGAGAAGTACAATGGCATTGCATTAGTATGGATAATATCGACGTAATCCGCGTCAGATCTGTCCAAACGCACCAGAGTCACTGTATTACTGAAATATGGCGCCGCGGGGTCTAACCCGGTGATTCGGCCCAATTTGAGGTTAAATTTCTGAAAATTAAAATATATACATCGTTATTTAATAATTTACTTTTTGCATTTGTTTTTTTTTAATTCATAAATCGCCTATGTGCTTATTCCAAACTATAATCTATCTCTGTACAAAATTTCATCCAGATTCGTTCAGCCGTTCTAGCGTTCCACATTTATAACATTAGTAAAATAAAATATTGGAAGAGGATATGCGCTTACCTTTTGTAAAGCATGTCCACAGTAACCGCCTAAATGTGCTCCCAAAGAATGACCAATGAAATGGAAATTGCTCAAATCTGATAATTGTAGTATGTCCTGAAAAGATAAATAAAAGTTATAAAAAATGACAAAATCTGTTATATAGTTTTCACCCACAAATTAATATTAGTTTAATTTTAACTTATTTTAGTCATTTATCATCGAATTCAAAAGACAACAAGATCAATTTAAGCATGCAATGCAGCATTTTTGAAGCATTTTTAAATATATGTATTTCAAAATAAAAAGTTTATTTTGAACAAATTTATTTTTAAATAACTTTAAAAAGAGAACATACTCAATTCGGACGTACATTTCTTTTGCATTTGCCATTTACGAACCGATTAACACGAGTTTTTTAATCAATAGTGTATATTACATTTATATGAAACCAAGATAAACTTTGATAATAAGGATGAAATAATATAATTACTATTAAAGAATTCATTTTATTTCAATTATTATGTACTTTTATATATCGGTAAAAAGCCATGTTGACACACTACTTACATAAAAACTATGTATCAAATATGCTGTCATGACGCCAACCAGTCTTATGTTTGCCACCGCTTGTCCATAAGGCGGTTGAGACCCTCTTCGCCAATCTACAACAACAACTGTTGCAGCATCGTTCCCTGCTTGGTTTAAAAGCGCGTCCGCCATGTGTTGAATCTTAAAAAAAATATTGGACTACTATTAAAAATGTGAGTTTGTATATTTATGTGAGTATGTTTGTTACAACTTCCAAGCAGCTGGACGGATTTGGATGATACTTAGTATATTGATAAGCTATGACCGGAAGAACCAGAAGTAACACATAGGCTGCAATTAGGTACTTAGGGACGCGCCCGAGCGACGGTAAGTAGCTTGTAATCTATAAATCACCATATAATTAAAGATACATTAAAACAAATCAGTGCTACGCTAATAACAAAAGTATATTCAATCACTCACTAAAGAGTTCTACACAATATTTGTTTCAACAACCTATTCAGGCTTCCGTAATAATCTGAGTAATATAAAAAAAACTTCGGGAAATCCCTAATTTGGATACAAGTATATAAGATGGTATTTGGATACAAGTATATAAGATGGTATAAACACACGTACCTATAAGATAACCCCCATAAAGTAATAATTGTAACAAGTAGATAGACTTCAAAATATGGAAATATTGTTCAAAAATAGGTACTTTTTTAATCGTAGAAAGATAGAAGATATTATAGAAAGGGAAGAGAGAAAAGAAGAATAAGTCAAGGAAAATGAAAAGCTTTGTACCCATAATTTATGTCCGCCTTCCAAAAATCCATGTGATATAAAGTAGAAAGGTCCTTTGGGATCGAGATTAGCATTCTGAATCTTTGTTGTGTCTTTTGCCTGTAAGAGAACAGGTATCTTCCTATTTCGTCGTGTAAACACAGCGTATCTGAAATAGTAAAAATATTCATTTATAATACGATTGTTACAACAGTTTCTAAAATACTAAAGGTTTTTTTCTGACAATTTTAATAATTAGTTGCAAAGTTATTTTTGAAAGACTGACATCAAAAGTTATTTTGGTTGTATTTTGTTTTTTGTGTGTAGGCATGTTACCCGATGTATTCGCCAATTGTGAATCGATTTTTTAATACTTTTTTAAAGCACAAAGGCGGTCCCATAAATTAAAAGAAAAAAGTTGCACTCTGTGTACCTTTTTTTAGTTAAAAATAATTATTTTATTTAAAAGGTAAATTCAAAGGGAAGAATTGTTTTAAAACTGTAAGTATGTAAATCAATAATGATTTTGGTTTTAGTATTTGTTACTTTGCAGTAACTAACAATAATCTCTTTAAATAATATTCAAATATCTTGTGAGCCGCCCTTTATTATACTTAAGGGTAAGCTTTAAGGTCTATTCATTTTTAAAGCGGAAGGAAAGCTCAAGTATTCGATACTTGCCGTTATAAGTACAGAAATAAACTTAATACGTTAAAGTACCTACTTGATATTCTATTCTGCATTACAATGAGGGGGATCAGGTAATAGTCCACCACGCTGGCCAACCCGCACTTGGCCAACGTGGTGGACTATGGCCTGATCCCCCTCATATTGAAGGGAGGCCCGTACCCAGCAGTGGGATATTAAATAGGGCTGAATACATACATACATACAATCGTGCGTCTTCCATCTGCAATACAATAGCTAACCATCATATTATCTTTGACTTGGTGCGTCACCAACTTTAAATATCTATTTTATATTATCAAAGCGCTCTTTTATTTTTTGTTAAAAATAATCATAAATATTCTAATGTAAATTATTCAATTTAATTCTTTGTTAATCTTAAATATATATAGATTAAATAACCAATACGTGTAATAAATATGCACTACCTAGTACCTACTTATAACTTTATCTTAAAACAAACTAGCGACAAGCTCTGTAGTCCAAAAATTGTTGAGCCCTGTCGTCGTCGTGCTTGTCCAAAAAAAAATTAATTTTATTACTTTACGATAAGACGTCACAATGCAATTATAAGACAAATATTTGTTGTGTCTCAGTATTGATAGAGTGGAGTCACGGACGAGCCCCCGGTTGTTATCAGCTAGGTATATATTTTAGGATACTTGTACTTTGACCGTAGAAGACATCTAGAACTTAAGCTCGATAAGTGCCTCCTTTGTTGACCGATTGATAAAGTGATGGGCGTTTTGCTCTAATTTACTTTTATAAAAAAAAACATGTACGTTAATAATTATTATAATTCAAAGCCTTCTATGGAAAATGTTAAAATATAAACCACTATTGCTATTTAAAAAGTAGAGACTAACGATGACTGTTGAGCCTTTCTGATTACAAGTGAGCTTTGATCAAAAAATATGTATTGAAATGTTTAGTTTAAAAGCATTGTACGCGCGATTATACTGCAGCAGTTTTTCATCACACTGAAAAAAGCTGATGACACGCATTATAATAATAAATACATATGTACATATATGTATGTATGTTTATGTAGGATAAAACTGTTCTTCACACTTTGTATTTCCGATACCCTACAATCAATATACTGAGATACATATTGATAGATTATATATTTTTCAAAATAATTTTATTATAAATATTATGAAAACTTAAAAAAAGTTTTGTAATGTAACTTTAATTTAATATGAAAATACTTTAAGCCTTTATAAAATTAATCAATTACAAAATTATAATACCAATAACCAATCACTACTATGTATATCGATATTATAAATGTTTACAAATAATCATTAATTAATGCAATTGTATGGTATTTATTAATAAGCGCGTCGTATAATGAGTTAACAGATGCAATGCGACGGCTAATTATGAAGAATCTTATCTATCTGCTTACAATTGACTGCGGCTGGGATAAACAAGCCTTATCTATACGTCTAATGACATCATCGCTAGTAAAAGACACACCCTCTAAGATAAAACTAGCGACTCACCCTCGCTTCGCTCGGGTTCGTCCCCAGATACGTTTTAATTTTTGATTTGATTGAATTTCTCGGCTTTTCTGTTCTATAATATGCATTTGTTATACATGTAAACCTTTCCCTCGAATTACTTTATCTATTGCTGAAAACTCCATTAAAATCCGTTGAGTAGTTTAAAAGATCTAAGCGAACAGACAGCGGAAGCAATATCATTTTATACTATGCTTCCATCAACAGTAGTATTGTTGATCGAAGATACTATGTAAAGATTATTAAATAGAAACTTTTTTATACGTAACAATGGGTTCATAAATATTTAAAAAACAATATATATTTTTTTATCTTGTTTTTTTAAAATTGTGTCAAAGTGTCAAGATGAAGATGTTTAAAATTGGAAAATAGACAAATCAATAATTTGACATTTTTAAAATGTATCAGTCTGTTTATGCTTGCATCACTAAAAATAGCTCAGCCAATGATTAGTTCTTTTATTGTAGAGTAGCGGCTCACCCTCGCTTCGCTCGATTTCACCTCTAGAAAAACAAAAACAAATCTATCCCTCGGGAACCATATATTTTTCCGGGATAAAAAGCAGCCTATGTGTTATTCTAGAGTCTAGACTATAATCTATATCTGTGCCTTACATCCAGATCCGTTCAACCGTTCTGGCGTGAAAGAGTAACAAACATCCATACTCGCAAACTTTAACATCTATACTATAATAAAACAGTAGAGGTCGAATGTCTGTACATAACAAAAAAAAATGCTAAAAACCGAGTCAGGAGGATGTAAGAAGACAAATAGAACAAATCCAGATTTTTTTCAAATTTTTTGTTTCTCTGTTTGTCTGTTTGTACGGGCTAATCTCCGAAACTATTAGGCCGATTTAAATGAAATGCGTGGTCGTACCTTATATCCCCGGTCAACATCTTAGATACTTTTCATCCCATAAAATTAAAGAGTTCCCGTGGGATATTTAAAAAACTATAGTATCTTTTACAGCTTAGTACACAACAACTTATGCACCTAATTTAGTAAAATTTAACATTCTGATACCTTATATTGCCGGTCAAACAACAGGTTACTTTTCATCCCGGAAAAATGAACGGTTCCCATGGGAACTAATAGATCTCTATCAGTGTTTTTCTAGAGGCGAACCCGAGCGAAGCGAGGGTGAGCCGCTAGTTCATAATATTTATACAGATATTTTAACTTGATTTTTTTTTCAATATTATTTATTAAATAGACTGCAATTACCTGTTAGTTTCATAATTTTATTTTTTTAATTAATTTGTGTATAATCTATTCTGATATTATAAAGAGGCAAAATTTGTTTTTTTTTGTTTGTTTGTATCGAATAGGCTCATAGGGAAGGACATAGGATAGTTTTTACCCCGAAATCATCCTTTAAGGGGGTGAAAATGGGCGCGAAATTTTGTATGGGGAACCAACTTAGGGTCGAACCCGAGCTAAGCGAGGGTGAGTCGCAGGTATAAGATGATTAACATAACTTTGATTAGATATGAGATACTAAAAGTTATATTTTTAGATTAGACACGATTAGCTATATTCAGAAACTAGTATTTGATCGAAATAAACCTCTTTGTTTCAGTATTGCTAGCAGTTAAGACAGGAGATCACGTTATATGAGAAGTGTACTTATTAGAGCTTTAATGCTTTGAACATTGATTAACAAGTTACATAACTAATTATTAATAATTCATATAAGAATAATTAGTTATTAGGTACTACTCGAATAATATTACTGGCAGATTATTCTATACAATCAGTAATGCTCAGTGTTTCTTACTATGCTTACGATTTGGGCAGGTTCGATTCCTGATTGAACCCAAGTATATGGGTTATAAACATTGGTCAATTAGATAAGTAGGTATGGGCCTTGGACATACAGCATTTGTTTAAGAAACGTCTCTTCTTATTATATACTTTGAGATCGACGTTTTTTAAGGTTCAAAGACTTGAAAGCCATTAAAATATTTTTAACCGGATTTTTAGAAGTTTATCAAGTCCGGTAGGTACATAAAAATTTGACTTGAGCAAATACGTTATTAAAGCTACTCAATAATTCAATCCGTAGTTTAACTGCACAAAAAGGAAATTTCAACAAATTGTAATAAAACCGCAGTCTTTTTAATTTCATAACTATTATTGATAAACAAACTTTTATTTTCATAATACATAAGCAACTTTAAATTTAAAATATTTTATTAAATATAAATCTAATAATTGATGAACGTATAAAACAATGGAATAGACTAAAATACATCTCAAGATTTTAAAATAAAAAAATGAAATTGGCCATAAAAGAAGATATTTATTTAGATTAAATGGTAGTATGCTTTAGTCGACCAACCAACAAACGTAATTATAAAAAATAGAAAGTGGAGTGATATACTAAATCACTAGGGCGCTTATTTATGTAGAAACGTAGTGGAGATAGTTAGCCTAACTTATCTATACTAATATTATAAAGTGAGGTAAAGTTTGTGAATTGTGAGTTTGTGACGTTGTAGGGGGTAATCTCTGGATCTACTGAACCAATTTAGATGAAATTTGGCAATAAGATAGTTCGAGACCCTGGGAAGGACATAGTATATTTTACATTTTATCCTGGAAATCATCCCTTAAGGTGGTGAAAATGGGGATGAAAGTTTGTATGTGGAATCAACCTTAAATATTATACAGACATACATAGCTTATAAATTACTATTGTAATAATTATGGTAAATAAAAACCATAAGTACATATTTGCAATTGAAGGTATATAAGTACATAGTACATATAATGAATTAAATATGTTGCAGGTACTCACCTCACTCCCAATACGTCTGGAGAAAAGGGGAAGTAGTTGTCAGGTCGATGTTCTGTCCACGGATACGCCTTTGAGAAACAACCGTATGGACTGTAGCATCGCTCCAATTCTGCATCCTCTTATACACAAATAAAAACCATTAGATTTTTTTTTCTAATACCTACCTACACGTTTAGAAAAATTAATATACATATTTATATGTAAGGATAGACTTGAAAGTTTTCTTAAATTTGTCTTTCCCTCTAAATAATAATTTTAAGTTGACTTTAAAATTCATAAAAATAATAAAATTAGTATAACAAACTGTTAAATATTTTCTTTAACTAGGCTTTATATTTATGAAATGTATTACAAAATGAACTAACCATAAAATGTACTGGGAAAATTCGTGACGGAGGTGTTCTGCTTATCCATCAACACCATTATAGTCTGAAGCATCAGAGTAGCACTCGTTTTGTTCAACATTTTGAACAGCACACACTAATTATTTTCACCAAACTATGTTACATGAAAGCGAAATAGCCACGTGTGTATTTATCAGTCGTATTCTGTGAAATATGATATGTATTGTACAAAAGCGCCCTACTAACAGCTCAGTAGAATGTGTAATGAATTGTTTTCAAGGCGTCTCTTGTTTATATAGTTCATAAATGCACTGAAGATCTCAGTACATACATACATACATCCACTAATAGATCCGCATTGCTTCTAGTTCGCAGACGTTCCGGGATATGCCGATAAGAGGGGTTACGACGTTATCAAAAAGTTATTTGTTAAATACGATTGACGCACGAACAGTCTGCCGATTAAACGAGAATACGAGACTAATTAATATACGAACTATATACTGCAGTTCTTTGAATCTCGACACTTGCCTACTAGTTACCGTCTTCATCATATCAAAACTTATCTTGCGATGTCAACTTTATATGGGGTAAATTTTACCTTATGACTTTAGTATTAAGACTTAGCAACTATGCTGTTAGTCTGTATAAAAGTCCACCACGGGTTTTTTACCCGACTGCAAGGAAAGGGTTATGTTTTTCGCGCCTATCTTTGTATGTTTGTTTGTTATATTCTTCATTCCCTCATATCTTCCAAACCACTCGATGGATTTTTTTAATTAAGGTATCGTTAGATTCGTCACATTAGTCAAGTGTTCTTAGATAGGTGACAAAAAATGGGGGCTGCTAGATTTTATTGTTTATAATACCTACTACATATATATATTCCTTCGTGAACTTGTTTTCATCTTTTTAGTTAGCTTTTATGCAGTGCAATTGCCGGTGAGTCCCACACCTCTTGCCTAAATGAATTTCCCAACGTTAAAAAAAAAGTACCCTAGGTAAAGTAAACTTACTATTTAAAGAGATATATATTAAGAGATATATACCTAAAAATATCTCATTATAATTATATTATAAATCGCGTCATTGTCGAAAAAAAAACAATAATAACATAATAAACGGACTTTGTAACAAGATAAAAATATATAAATTAATATATACAATGGATTCATTGCCATAACAATGATAATATGTAAATTCCCTTATGGCCATTGCAATTTATTCTTATTGATATGAAGAAGAAGAAATAATTAAAACATGTCAGGTACTTGATTAGAACAAGAGTGAGTTCGCATCATGCATTTTAAATGTCTCGTCATCGAACACTTCAAGACTCAAGTAAGTTAATACATAGCTTATATACTGTATACGCAATGTTATTATTATATGTTTTTCTTTAACATTGTTTATAAACATGTCCATCGGATTACGAGAAATGCGCATAAGACGCATCGTATGGCTATTGTAATTTTAAGTTGCATGTATTGTCATTTTTTTAACGTTGGTATTTGCGAAACTCATAATCCAGCAAATATACAGCAGGTGTATTTTTTTGCGATTGTATGGCAATGTAAAAAAAAAAATTAAAAAAATACAAGCATGAATAAAAATAAAATGTCTAAAAGTCAGTCTCCACTTTATTTATTAAACGTCACTATATTCCAATAAACACACAATCAAAAATAATTATTTCATGCACTTCACAATCAGCATAAAAACTATAAACATAATTTAAAAAAAACCACAATAATGGATTTCAGTCGAAAGTAATGTATACTAAATGCTAATAAATGCTTACAAAATTCATGTTAATAAACAAAAAACCACCCTCAAAATGAGTTAAAAGTGACAAACACAAAATTAAGAGTCAAGTAGTAAAATAAGAATTAAAAAAAACTATTTATGAATATAACAAGAAATATGGCACTTGGTTTACTTAAAAAGTCTTATACCAAAGATGCACTAAGTTGGTTCATTTAATTTAAACAAAAACGAATAAGTCTTAGATTAAAAAAAATAACATAGCGACATAGAACTAAACTTGAAGTTAAACGTTTTGAGTTTATGTGTTTATTAAATTATTAATAATATTTTCTTTTTTTTATTGTCTAAAGAGAGTAAAATATAGGTATATTGTATCGGGAATAGCAGCGTAAACGGCAGAATCATTCTACTATTTTGGACTTCGACATTTTTTTGGCGGACTCGATCTAGAAAATTCTTTAGTCTAAGATATGTGATTGTAAATCCTTAGAAGAATAAAGAATATAATAAAGATATAGCGACTTTTCACTTCACTCTCCATTCTACAAATATAACAGCAGTTTCAATCCGTTTCAACTACTTCGGAACACATCCACCCAATCCCACTCCCATTGAAATAGTTAAGTAGAAAGTGCAACACTCCAGCAAATAAACTACAATTCCAAATATATTTAAACGCTTTTTAATATCCAACATATATTTCAGGCCATCAGTGCAAGAACAGCCTAACCCACTTTTTTTTCGTTTTTTCGACTTAAATACTACAAAGTATTCTAAATATGCTAAAGTTTAATATAAAAAAGATCTGGCTGCAGTTTTATTTATACATAAAAAAATGCCGCAAAAAAATCATTTTTGCATTTTCATTTAAGTTTTTGGAAATGTAAAAATGGCTGTCATTCAGTGTACTTGCATTGCCATTGCTGTTACGTGGCTTAGGCTGAATGAGATACGATCGTAGGTATTAATGTATATGAATAAAATAATTAATATGAATAAAATTTAGAATCATAATAATAGCGGGAGAAAAGTTACACGCGATTTGGCCTACTCCACAAATGTATTTAAAAAAATTTGAAGATATATAAATACAAAAATGGCCTCAACCACATTTATTTTTGAAAAATAGTTATTAGATGTCTATAACCAAATTAGTTCAAAAGAAAATAAGCTATGAAAAACGCTAAAAAACCTTTCAAACTCAAGTTACCGCTAAATGAAAAACTATAAAAACCTTTTAAAAAATATGAAAATATTTAACAGCCACTTCCTCAAAAGTTGCTGTCAATGGGTAAGGCTACTATTGCGCTGACGGCATTTCTAAAGACTATTTAATACACTATTTTTACTATATCTTCATATAAAATATGAGATGCATAAAATATTGGAAAAATACCGTTTAAAAACAGGCACTGCGAAAGATTGATATTGTATTATTTATCAAATTTATGATTCATAATAAATATTTTCAATAAACTTAGTAATTAACATTTATTAATGAAAGTTCAGCTACTTGTGTTAATATTGTTACGTGCAGAATGACACAATTGACTTGTTAATTTCATTTAAAAAATATTTGCTATTACCACAAGTAAAAATCTTTGTTAAAACCTCTTAAAGTGATATGTTTTTAATATTAAATGTATTTCTTTATATCAGTACTATGCGTGTGTATTGAGTACCTATAAACAATAAGCACGTGATAAATCTATATTTATAAAAAAAGTCTTCATTTTGAAAATAAAAAAAACTCTGTCGAAAAAATAATCATTTTTCCTTACCCTCCCGCTAATTCAAATCACTAAACAAAAATCTAAGAATTAACTTTACGCGATTTATTTTTAGATGGAGTCGAAGAGAAGTTGCAGTTGAAAGTTAGATCGTCGGTGAAAATGTCCGACATTGAAATAGCATCGTTTTTATTTTGAATTAAGAATCTATCAAAGTCGTTTTCTTTGTCTTGCAATTTCGCATCCGTAGCTTGAAAACTGGTAATTTTTTTAGACGTGTCATTTGCATAAAATTGCATACTATCGGTTGAATTTTCATTAAAACCGCTATCTACTCTCATCCAATTTGTATTGGACGTTTCCTTCAACACACTTTTACTACAGCTACTATTTATGTTTGTATTTGTCACAGTCAACTCTGAGGGTTTTATGGCACTTTCGTAATAACTAGATGCATTTGCATAAAATGTATTCTCATTGAACCCGCTATCGACGCGTTTAAAGCTAGAGCTATCGCTTTTCGTGTCATTTTCATTTAAAAATTTGAGATCAATTGTGTTAAAATCAATTTTGTTTTCCATTATGACTGGAATGTCGAAATTATCTAAGCTGTTATCTAGTGACATATGAGCCGGACTGAGTGCAGAGGCTCGAATTTTACTAATATCGTGCAATATATTTGTTTTACGTTTTCCCTTAATGGGCGTTGCGTCTAATAGATTAATATTTATTATTTTTGTGGAAGACTGAATTTCATCCGACTTCTGGCTGATTTTCAATAATTTCTGAATGCTTTTATCCTCTTGTAAGTTCCAAGCTATTTCTTTTATATCGGGAGAATCTTCTGTATCCGCTGTAAAATAGGTATAACCTATAAATAATATTATATTCATTTATTTATTTTAGTAATAAATAATATTTTGCTGTCAAAAACACATCTCGGTTTCTAATGCTTGATACACTAAATGGCATTTAGAATATTATATAATGTAATTTACTTACATTTACTATCCAGTGCCAAAAGAGTAAAACCTAAATAATTCTATATTTAATTGGCACAATTATGAATTTCCAACATCTCATTATAAACAAAATCTTTATACATATATTTTCAAAATTTTACGATCAACATTAAACAGTAAACAATATTTTAACTAATAAAATAAAAAAACAAAACATATTCTTACCTTGTGAATTATTATGAATGGATCCATCAATACTCATATCCATACTAAAATCTAATTTCTGTACCGACCGACTTCTATTTAAACTGGACATACTGAGGCTACGTTTTTCAGACAGTGAAAATCGTTTTCTATACGGCGATGTATCTTTAAGTGATGTGCTTCTTGTTAAAATCGATTTATGAGGTGTTTTACAGGAACACGTAGCTTTCTTATCACATTCCGAGCCAGATACAATACAATCTAGACATGTCGCCATCGCTTCTGATTCGGGTGAGGTAAAATTGTTTTTCTGAAAGAAAAATAAAATGTCATTGTTCTAGCTGTGTCACAATCTAATAATACATTCAGTTGACTGAGAAGTCTAGAGAGGTTAATTGTGAGGGCCCCATTGAAATAGAGAGTGGACTGAGTGTTTCTTTGCCAGCCGTACGCTAAAAATGGCGGAGAGACGTGATAAAGACAAAACGAATATGCGGCCAGAAATCTTCTGTAATAATTGAAATACGATTAATGAAGATAGATATATGTAACCATATTTTTTTATCACGCTGTAATCATTTTTTACATTCCATTTATAAATTGAAATTGGAATAAAGGAAACCTATGGCCGCACGTTTGCTTTCTCTCTTTCTAGAGAGTGGTCAATTTAATGAGAGTATTGCCCAGTTCATTCTCTACATCTACGAGTTCAGTCTAATCCGTCTCGACAGATTGATCGTGCGGGCGTACGAACTACACCAAAACCCAACCTACACCAAACCAAAATCAAACCTATCCCACGGGTACCGTACATTTTTCCGGGATAAGTAGCCTATGTGTTATTCAGATGCATTCCAGAGTATAATCTATCTCTGCCAAATTTCACTCATATGCGTTCAGCCGTTCTGGCGTGAAAGAGTAACAAACATCCATACTCACAAACTTTCACATTTATATTATTAATAAATAATAAGGATAACAGTCGGGAGACGGTTTTACGATTGACGGGTGTGTGTCAAGTATAAACAACACTTTAACTTCGAGATCTTTTGACATAAAAATTGTTTTTTTTTTCGACCTTTACATTTAAGATCAAACTCTTGTATTTATTTTTACACTAAGGCTGGATGTTAATTTATCAAAAATACTTCTATCATCAAAAACATGTTGGCATAACTACAAAAATCCAATACATGTAAAATTGTAACAGACACTTAATACAATGTAACCTGATCATTTCGGTGTCATAAGAATCTCATTAATTACTGACAAAATTTGCTAACTCGCAGTCGCGAGTTCAACACTATAGAAGGAACCTTAACAAAGAAAAAGGCTGCCACGAACAAAGATTAACTAAATAACAGAAGTGCAATCTCACCTCTTCATCACTGGAAACAATTTTAACAACCGGTGATATAGACGCACTGGCTATGGACGAAGACGTTGCCGAATCTTGGCCACTTCTCTTTGGGGTTCTAAATTCTATGGGACTGAAGCATGGTTCCACAAAATCCACTACATCGAGGATCTTGTTGCGATAACACGGCTTACTTGCCTGTCCTTTCTGTACTGGCGTTCCAAACGTTCGCTTCATACCTTTGGCTACCAGATCACGACTCTGTAATATTTAATATTTTCTTTAATATTTTTCATTTAAATTTTAGTCCGATTGCATACTGCAAGCGGTTTACACAGGTAAATCTGTTTTTTATTTTGATGTACACAATTTATAAAGCTAGTGTATGTAATGATTGATAACATTAATCCGAAACGTAAATAACTATCAGTCTAATTTGAATACTTTATATCCAAATTATCTGTATTTTTATATATTTGTTTGTTACGTTTTTAAAGCCAAAGCCACTGAACTAATTTTGATAGATTTTTGTATAGATAGATTAGTGTATGGAATTCATTTGATATAGGTAAGCTTCTGAAGAGAAGAGTTTTTTTCGAACATGACAATTTTAGAAACTACTAGCCCAAATGTAAAATTTATCTTATGCACAAGATTGTGTTTCTGTGCATTGTTCAGCTCTCATCATGAAAAGTTTATGGGAATAAAAATATCACATTAAGACAGAGACACTGAGTAGTAATTCTTAAAACACCACAATCATGAAAACTGTGAGTTTGTGACAAGAACAATGAAAGCACAAATTTTATGTATTTTTTTATTATTTTAAATGATAATGCAAGGTACCATTAATATTAATTAATTAATTTGATTATAGCTATTTATTATGATATTTGGTTCTCAATTCTATTATGTTTATTCATTTATTAATTAAAACAAACTAAATAAATATTTTACAACCAGTTCAAATATAGTATAATAACATACAAACAAAGATATAAACAAAGACATAATTAGATTAAGTATAACTTATGCATTCTCTTTTTTCAAATATGTTAATAAACGCAAAATTACTAATTCTAAAACATTTCAAATGTCGTAAATTAAGTGAAAACTTACCAAGTCTGGACTAAACAATACAGGTGTATGTGCTTCATAGCTTGATGGTGGTCTTTCTTGAAGTTGAGGTTCTATATGAACTTCATCATCTGTTTGTTCAGAATCATAGTGATCTATATCACTGTGCTCCTCAAAGAACAATTTCCTTCTTAAAGAACCATTTGCTGTAACTTCATATTCACCATATATATTTTGATCCTGCTTTGTTTATAAATAAAAATGAAAGTCTTTATATCATGTGACATTTCACATCAGGTTGAAGAAAAACATCTATACAGATAAATAAATTTGTAAAATGTCTATTTATAATGTTAAAATAACAGGTTTTTACTAAATGCATATTATAATTATATACTGTACTTATAAGAAAAACACAATAATTAAAATTTTTGTTTGTCTGTTTGTTTCCCCTAATCTTCGAAACGGCTGGACTGATTTTGACGACTTTCACTAGCAGATAGCTGATGTTATAAGGAGTAACGTAGGCTACTTTTATTTTAGACCCTGTTCAAAAACATTAAATCGTACGTCGTACTAGGGACGCACCCGAGTGAAGCGAGGATAAATCATAAGTCGCTAGTTTAAAATATATTCTTTTGGTAACCATTTGGTTATCACAAATAGTTTTTCATTAGAGAACTAATTTATAAGTAGGTACATATAATAAATTTAATTTTGAAAACGTAGATAGCCTACTTTTAAACTGATACTCATCAAAATTTTATTTATTTAGGCCCCACCCTATACTAACGATAGACCTTTAGCCATATTTAAGATTTTATTAAGAGGGCACCGAGGCAATTATGAAATACTTGCGTTCGTTTGATCCCTTGCTGTATTGTTATTACTAAAACTTTAATTATGCAATTAATATGTAGGATATTTAAGGATTAATTCTATAAATCATACACTTTAGAAACACGATTAGGTGTAGTTTCCACGATAGAAAAAAATCCAAAAGGATCTCTAAAAAATAAACCCTTAGTGCGGCGTAAATAATTCAAGTAAGTTTATGAGTTTTTTGAAAATGAATGAATGAATGACAAAACTATATGTTCTCTTAAACGTATACACCAGGGCATACCCCTCTACGTCTTCATAAAACAAGAAGCTGCCTTGTCAGCTCTAAGATTACAATTATTTAACTTATGGAAACACAATTTGGGTAAGCAACACCAAGGTCCTCGACATCTATGAGGCGGAATTTTCACAGTTTAAATGGCCAAATGACGGAACAAGTAAAACCCACATCGTCTACACAGATGGATCCAAATCCAAGGAAAAAGCAGGTGCAGGTGTATTCTGCCCCACTCCCAATATTAAAACCAACCATCATTTGGGTATGTACAACACAGTGCTACAAGCAGAATGCGTCGGCATTACAATTGGAGAACATAAAAACCGACAGTAAAACATTACTACAAGCACTAACAAAAAACACAACAAAATCAAAATACATATTAGAATATTACAAAACGTTAGAACACCTTTCCCAAACTAACACAGTAAAACTTTCTTGGGTAAAAGGTCACACTAATAACAAAGGCAATTCTACTGCCCACAACCTAGCCAAACAGGCCTCAAGACTAAAAGTTCAAGGGCCTACACCTCTAACCCCTATCCCACACTGCAAATACAAATCATGGTTACATGACTTCACTGACAAAACAGTTGACATATATATTATGGAAGGCTAATACAGATTGCCGCCAATCGAAAGAAGCCTTTTTTTTTTGAACGTTGGGAAATGCATTTACGCACGAGGTGTGGGACTCACCGGCGTAATAAAGCTAGTACTACCCACTAAAACCCAAAAAAACCTTCCCCCGTTTTAATGGGGCGTCGCAGGATCGCTTAAGCTTTCAACTATGACGCCTGGACGGCAGGCAGATCTGCCGAAGCAAACCACCACAACCATGGGGTTGCTCCAAGGTCCACTCTGCTATAATCGAAAGAAGCCTTCCCCAAACTAAATAAACAACTAACAACGAAACTAACACGCCTAGATAGACCCAAACTAAAAACGGTGGTGGAACTTATAACATGACACTGCCATCTCAACAAACATCTTTTTAACATAGGTCACACGGACAGCGCCCTCTGCAGAACGTGTCTCCAAGAAGATGAAACACCAGCTCACATTCTGATAGAATGCAGTGCATTGGAACAATTACGTGAAGAAAAACTCGGCCCCAAAAGATCGATCACAGAAATCTTCCAGGATATCGGCAGCCTGCTAGACTACTGGGACGCTCTGGGGTGGAAAGAATAACACACACAGCAGCACAAGCTCACGTACAATGGGCAAAGATGCCTAAGTGCGGAAAAAGCAGTGCCAGAAAAAGAAGAAGAACATTTTTTTTTTTTATGGGACTAAGGGGGCAAACGGGCAGGAGGCTCACCTGATGAAAAGTGATCACCGCCGCCCATGGACATCTGCAATACCACAGGGCTTGCAGACGCGTTGCCGGCCTTTAGACATATACACTTAACATTTTCAAAATGTGTATTTGTTTTAATAATTCGAAGAAAATACCTAAATTCGCATGTGTTCTGTCTATCTTAGCCACGCCCCTCCCCCTGCCTGCTGTCGTCCTACTCAAAATAAAAGCTTGGTGCCCTCTTAAATTTTCCATTGAAGACTTTCACATTCAGATCAGCTTGATCATAAAAAAATATTTTGTCATCAGGACTGAAACTCAGCAGGTTAAAATTGACTTCCAAAATTTGATTTATTTACATGTGAAGTTAATAAAAACATTATTACCTGTGTATAAGTGCAGAATTGTTGTAAGATGTTTTCAATTTCAGGAGGTAGTTTTGGTGGCAATGTAAGCACGGTTTGGGCTGAAACTAAATATTAAACTTATTATTTTACATAATGTAGGTGAAATAAAATAAAATATACAATTTATATTTTAGATATATTATATATCTACACTTTTATATTTACAATCTCTTATCTTATTTACTTTTATTTAATTTATTCCTTGTCATAATAGCTTTTAAGCGTGTTGATCACAGATTATTGATTACAATATGACATATTTGTATTTTTACATTAATTATGCAAGTAAAGGTTACTATGTAGTTTTTAATTACAGTCATAATTTATAAGTACACAAACTAACATATAGAACAAATTTTATTTTATCAGTGTCCAATGATTGAAAAGTGTAGGAAACATTGGATTGCCTTAAATGACAATATTACAAACTTTCATATAATATCTATTAGAATTTTTTTCTCATACTGTGTCTCATCTGTTACTGAAACATGAAGATATATCTAATATTTATCATAGTTTATATTATGAAAAGTTTAATAATTACCTTCTCTAAAAGCGGTAGTTTTTTCACAGATAAAACTGTTAATAGCAATATTACTAGAATCAGTAGGTTGCAAAAGTGGTTTCACTTTTTTAGAAATTTCTAATGGACTAGGCATGACCATTTCTTGTGAGAAAAATCTGTAAAAAAAATTCATTCATAATTTTAGTATTTTTGCTATTTTTGGTCAAGCAGCAGCAAGAGTATGTGAGTTTGGCAAACTATTAGATTCGTTATAGATGGTACTATATATATGTAGTATGGGGACAAATTATAAATACAGCTTATATACGCATGAAAAAAAATACATATATACTTCTCATTCGCTTCTTCCGCGATTTTCTCCAATGCAGGATCTGGTGATGGTTCAAACTGACTGTTGCATGCTACAATATCGGCAGGTACTAAAGTGCATGCTTGATCTATATCCCATCTAAACGAACCACTGTGTTTCTTTTTATAGATTTTGCACATCCCGGGGCTGGAGAAGCGAGTTTTTCAATATTAAAATAAAAAATATCATCACTGATCATATATTTATCGCGGTAACATACCTGCATATTGGTGTGTGTAATTTTTCAATTAATACTTTATCAAATGGATTTCGGACTTTTCCTTGAGTAGGAGGCGTCGATTTTTTATTATAAATTGGACTATCAACATTATCATTTGTATAATTCATTTCAAAAGTAACGTAAAATTTCCATTACCTACACCACAACAATATTGAACACATGACACATCACAGAATACACAATATTTTTGTAACAGATTAAAACAGGGCTGCCAGACGCCAGTAGAGACAATTTATTTTATTCCGTTGCTGGGTGACTGAAATGGGAAAGAATTTTGCCATTTTCTCCCACCAGGTGTCGCAATCGTTATAGCCCTCAGTATATTGTAAGCCTCTATAGCATGGATAAACTTTTTCATTTTATTTAAAATTTAATTAAAATGACAAATTGTGCATTACCAGAATGCAATCATTTGTTTCCAAAAGACAAAAGCTGAAGATATTATGAGCTAAAGCAATAAGACTACCACAATTGGCAAAATCACAATCTTTATGTTTAAGGCTATGTGGACATCATTTTAAAGAAAATGATAAAAATCTTAAATGGCCTACAGGTTAATTTTCATTGTTTGTACGTTTTTACATATTAATTACAAAGTTTCATACAAAATTTCATCCCCATTTTACCTTATAGGATAGAATTTAAAAAATGCTAAAACACGTATATATTTAATTGTATTGAAGAATATTAATGCCAAGTTTCAAATAATTCTGATCATAAATAATTCTTTGCCCATATAAACTTTATTACCCCCTTTTACCCACTTAAGGGATGAATTTCGAAAAAAATCAAATAAATATACTTCTTATTTTTTATCTTAAAGCTTAATACCACTTTCTATTTATTTCACATTAAAAATGACAGAGTTTGATACAATCTTTAATCCCCTACTTTATCCACTTAAAGGATTTCGAAAAATCCTTTCTTATTGGATTCCTTCATCATGTAAGGAATACGTCCTCCAAATTTCACGTTTCTACGACCAGCGGCTTAGGATGTGTGCTGATCCATCAGTCAGTCAGGACCACCGCAGTCTCCTTCTCAATTCTTCCTTCTTCGGTCTAACTTCCAGGTACAATAAATTGCAAAGGTAAGATGCGAACACAATAGAAATAACCAAATTGGGTGCGTCTAAACTTTACGCGCGTTTGAAGTAAAACTTCTTTGGCAAATATTGCACTTATATTAAAACAAATCATTAATCAATAATTAAATACGGCATAATAGGCATATTACAATCATATATTACTAGATTATCATATAAGGAAGGAATATAATATGTATTATATATTTTTTAATAATAACATGTTGGGACATTAACACACAGCACTATCTAGTTCCATGGTGAGCTACGAGGCTTGTGTTATGGATACCAGATGGTTGATACACTACACCATATAAAAACTTTAAATACATACATATCTAAATAAAAAAAATGAATCACCGAAATGTATTATATACATGAATAACATACGATATACTTTTTTTTAACGTTGGGAAATGCATTTACGCACGACGTGTGGGACTCACCGGCGTAATACAGCCAGTACTACCCACTAAAACCCAACAAAACCGTCCCCCGTCTTAATGGGGCGTCGCAGGATCGTTTACGCATTCAACTACGACGCCCCGACGGCAGGTCTGCCAAAGCAGACCACCACAACCATGCGGTTGCTCCAAGGTCCACTCTGCTATCAGAGAAGTACCAGGAGCAACCCGCAAGGTACACCGTCCCCCGAAGAGGGCCACCTTCCACCGCCCACCGAAGTGGGCAACCTCCCTGTGCGTTTCTTAGCTTCGCGCCCAGTTGGATTGCCGGGCACTACTGAGCCCCCTCACCACGACAAGGTGAACGCACGTTGGGGGGGAACTTACGATTTACTGCACCAAATTAGATAATTCTTTTTTTGTGATTGTTATTGTCTGGACAAGTTTTGTAAAAAAGAAAATTAAAGTTTTTTTTAATTTTTGTTACTAAGATAAGATTTTTTTTAAATGATACGAGAAGTGAGTGAGTGAAGTAGTTTTTATCCCGGAAATCATCCCTTAAGGAGGTAAGTTTGTATGGGGAAGCAAGCTAGGGACGAATCCGAGAGAAGAGAGGGTGAGTCGCTAGTCTATACATAATTAATAAAATTGTAACTAATCTAAATCTGTACATTAATTTTTTTTTTGAAAATCTTATTGAAATAAACATTATTATCGATACAGAGGCCGAATCTATAGTTTTTAGAGTTTTGTCTATCCGTCTGTCTGATACCGCATCGCAGAAAAACCACTGGAGGGATTTTAATGAAATTTGGTATGGTGATAGCTAGTTATCCGAGTCAACATATAGGATACTTTTTACCGCTGGAAAATGTCTCATTTCTGAGAAAAAAATACAAAAACTGCAATGTAAGAGTATACTAATATGTAAAACATAAGAATTTGATTTTTGGTCATCTGAACGCGGGCGGAGCTGCGGGCAATGCTAGTTATAAATAGTAATACATACGGTTACCAGAGAAACATGGCAATAATATATTCTATTTCACTCTCTCGCCGGCTTAATCCTATATATTTATGTGTTTCTTTTTTTTGTGCCGCATTTTCGTTTCATCGAGTTTCAAATCACAACAATTCTGAAAAAATTTCGCTTCAAAAATCTGGTATAAAAGAGATATGAATAGAATGTAAATAGGCCATACGTGTGGCGCTTTCCTTTCGAGAAATCTTCCACAGAATATAATTTTAAAGTCGATGACAACACTGATTATGACATGACATTTGACGTTAAGGTACGTTTCTATACAAAAAATATGATCACATTCACAAATCAATAATCATAATTCATATTTCATAATACTTTAAAGTTATATCTAACTTTTCTACATGTATAATTTTCTTGAAAATTTTATTGTGATTCTATAAATTACCACCGAACTTCTATATTGATAACTACATATTATTATTAAATTAGATATCACCAAGACTTCCAAATTTATAAGAGTTTTCAAGACTTTGTTTAAATATGGATATCAAAAATGAAACTAGTTGTGAACCTATGGATATAGATTTGAGTTCACATTCAGTTAGTGCTATGGATATATCAAATGTGGATCGTAGCTTTGACATTTCACCAGTTACTATTAAAAAAGAAAAAAATGTAGATGATTGTAATGTTAAGGACAGCTATTCAAATATAAAACATTTATCTATTAATAAATTAATTGAAGAGCAGAAACAACATACTAAAAACTCAAAAAGATGGTTATGTAAACTGTTAACATGTGTTATTGTATTATTTTTATCAGTTATATTTCATCAGTTTACACAATTTAAATGTAACGATAATTTAAATTTTAACCTTATAAAAGATACCTTACAATCTAAATTATATGGGCAAACTGCTGCAGTTGATTCTTTAATTAAGGCATTCGAAGCTGAAGTTACTGGCAAACTTATAATATTGTATGGTGGTACAGGAGTGGGTAAAACATATACTGCATCATTGATACTAGAAAATTTATTAGAGTATAGTAATGTTTATCACTATACAATGCCTAGTTTTTTACAAACTTCATTTGATTTTATGTTTGGTCTTTCATTCTGTGAATCTTCTCTTGTGGTTGTAGATGATCTGAACAGACAAGATATACTGAATATTGAAAATCATATAATTACCTTAGTAAAGAAAAGTGAAGAACTTTCAAAGAAGATAACAATTCTGTTATTGTACAACTGTGATACTATGGATGAACATTATTTTAAAAAATGTGATCATGATTTTGTTCAAAGGTTAAATAAAACCTTAGGAAATGTGGGAATTATTAAGTATTTTATTAAATTTGAATCATTGTCAGAAGAACATTTAAGATTATGCATTGTAAATGAACTTTCAAACAGAAAGCTAAGTGAAACTGACATTTTTAAAATTGTGAAAAATTTCAATGTAGGTCTTGATGGCTGTAAAGGTGTATATCAAAAGATGAAATATTTAAATGTTATTTAATTATAGGGTAGGTATGTAATTTATATGAATTTTGTAATTTCAAATGATGCTTGTTCCTTTACTGAGTGATAGATATTAGTTTTGTAATAAATAGTAATCATAAGTATATTTGTTTTTATGTTTTTACTTACTATATTATTGAAATAAAACAATTATAAATACTTAAATTTTTGCATTCATAGAATAATTGTGGTTTCCAATACTTATATAAAAATGAACCTACATTATTTCAAAAATAAATATTTACAGGCTTTTAGTATCAAAAAAGTTTTCCAAAAAGTGTATGAGGAAATAAAACTATATGACCTTAATTGTAGAGTAAATGGTGGCATTGAAATATTTGTAATATAGATCAAAAAAACTTTATTTTAGAGAATGTTACATGATAATCGGCAATGCAGAGGTTTAAGAAATTATGTCAAATAGAAATATACTGACAAATGTTTAATACAGCTACACTTCCACATTTTAAATTATGCTACAACAAACTTCACCATCTTCATAATAAAGTCAAATTTCAAATGAGTTTAGTGGTGCATTAAAGTATTATATACTTTGGTTAAATCCTAGCTATGACACAAAACAATCTTGATATAACTAGGCAGGGGTGCAATATTTATATTAAGTTAAACTAAATAATACTATTCACTCAATTTAAGTACACCCTAGATAGTTTCAATATAAAGGCTTAACAAACCATATTCTAACATAGAATGCTCCACTGTTATGCACACAATATAAATTCTAGCTGACAGGTCAACATTTTTAAGTATTTCATAATAAATATAGGGCTAATGGAGGTAAATTTACAATTTCAACAGAATTTATGCTGGTTTTGTTTATAGTAATAATTATATTGCACTACACCCATACTATAAAAAAGAAACAAGCATACAGAATGAGTGCAATATTCTTTATATTAAATTTAAATTACCCAACAAATGAAACAAATTGCTGTATGTTAAATATGTGGGTTTACAAAATATAATTACATGTGCATCAATAGGGTAACTAAGTTGATTGGTAAGCAAATATTTCTCAAACTAATTTTCTAGTAAATATTATGAAAAATTATGCCAATAGATAAACATTCCATTAATTTATTATTTAAAAAGCTCCCCTAAATATATTAAAGCCAGTAGGTTAGTGCATGCAATCAGGAAAAGTGCTTTAACAATGAACAGAGAGCTGTCTTTTAAATTTTTATAAAGAGTTAAGTTACATTTTAATTTTCTGAAAGTCATAATTATTATTTATTTCAAAGTTATAGTTTGGAACACTGTTGAAGGAAGACAACACTAGTATGTTATTTATAAAGTCAGGTTAATATGATTTTCACATTTGTGCAATCACAGTAATTAATTCATCAACTGATTAATTTTGTTGTTATTTATAAATAAAATCTATTTTTGTAGTAATTCTAATGTCAACAGAATACATTTTAATAAATAATGTATTTAAGTATATTTCACATGTAATATTTTTATTTGGTAGGTAATAACAAACAAAACTTAACATTAAAGCTTACATTCTGAAAATATTTTACTAATATAGTTAATTGTAGTTAATGAAAGCAATATAATTAAATTCAACCATTCTGTTAGTAAAATCGACACTTGCTATAACAACATTAAATTTATCTGGACAAGGTTAGCTTAGAGAATACTTTTGCCTTAAAGTCATTCTATTTTTAGAGATGTAAAAAAAATCGGCACTTGTAGATAAAAGAAAAGATTTAAATCCATAGATTAGCCCTGACCTACACTTGACCACTTGTAAGTATTCATACTGGGATAAGTGAACTTAATGCTCATTCATCCTTCGTCAGTGTTCTGAGGCAGGTAGTCGTCCGTGTTCTCAAAGAAGCGGTAAAATAAAAATCGAGAGCCGTCTTTGTAGCTTAAGAAAGCTGCTAAGTTATTCAAGGAATTCTAATAGAGCACGAAAGGTGTAATATTTTACGGGTCTTTTATTTATACATATATTAGCGGCTCACCCTCACTTCGCTCGGGTCTAACGGCTATATAATGACTATAAGTTATGTATATACATAGGCATGATGAGTTGGTGTGGGTTAAGTATATTATTACGTTTTTTCCCATGGGAATGAGATAATCTCCTGCGGTAAAAAGTAGCTTAAGTCACCCTCCCGCCCTCCATACAAAATCACGCCAATCCGTCACTGTTTCGACATGAAAGGAGGACAAAAAACACACTTTCACATTTATAGTATTAATATCATAAAAAAGTGATCTATTAAAGTACCTACGAATTTTCGAATTTTTATACCAAATAATGTGATTTTCGTTTAATAGAGAGAGATAGTTAACAATTTTCTGATTAAGCAACACTTACTATATTTGGCATACAAATGCCATGTGTTACCATGGTAACGCATAAATAAACGAATCGCGAAAGGTGACCATTTAGATTTTAGACGAATCAGGGCACATCTAAAGATCTAAAACTTTGGATAAAAGCTGGCTTTCGCTTTCATTACATTTACTGTTGCCTCAGTGCTACTAATATAGTAATTATATTAATTTGAATCTATAACAACGAATAAAAAGTATAACGATTATATCAGAAAAAAAAACTATAAAAATGTTAGAAAATATTTTTAAATGATTGCAAAACATGCAGTGTGCAAATCATATCTATATGTATGTACATGTACATTTATCAGGTATGTATAATTTTCCAAATTAATTAAAACATTGATTAAACACTAAGTATGCGTAACAATAAAGACTAGAATACATTTTTTTAATTTTTTACAGTTATTGGCACTAAATTCAATGGTAATGGCACAATTATATATTCATACAGTGGATATAATATCATAATCACAATTCACAAATAAGTTACCTATGATTCAATATATTATAATTACAATTCCAATTTGAAGTATATATTTATAAATTAGGTTTTGCTAACTATGCTACGATTTACAAAATTGTAAAAACATTGGTAAATGTCATTTATATCTAATTATATTTCTAGAAAATGCTTGCTGAATTCCCCCAGACTTACATTAGCACATTTCTTAAGTGAAACTGTGCAGTCATTTCCTTTACACATGTAATATCACTCAACAAAGCTCCTTTCTCAAACAGCTGAAATACACTCCACATTTTGCACAGTTGTCACTGGAGAATTGTAATACTATGAAGATTTCATTGAATTTAAAATGATATGACACATAACAAATTCAAATGGTTTTTAAACATATAATATAATGTTTCAATAACAACTAACATATAATATGTAACTGATTATTTGAAGCAAAGCACAGTAATTTTCACCATTTAAATCTAAAATTGACAAAATTGATATAATTTACTTAAAACATTATTTAATAAATAAATTCTAGACTAATATTTGAAATGAAGTTATAAATGTATACTTTAGAAAAGTATCTGAGAACAACAAATGTAGTTATAGGTAGGTATTATTTAAATGTTGCAATTTGCAAGTGTAGTGCCAATAACTGCATTAATATTTACTTAATCTTACGAGCTAGGTATTCGATAACAAATAGAACACCATTTTTAAGCACGACAAAACATTCATAGTTAAAAATGTAGAGAGACTTATTGAGAAATGTGCTAATAATTCTAAATCTTGAAAATTTCTGCAGTTTTTATATTAGGTACTTAGTAATGAAGTAGATTTTCATTAGTGTCAGATCTTAATTCTGAGATTTTTGACTCATTGATTACCAACGATTGTATTTAATACGACAATTTTCGTTGACAACATTCGATTGTGGCCGAGATCATTGTATACCTACTAACTAGCAATAAGCATGGGATATCAGTATCACATTTAGCCACAAAACATTGGATTTATTCAGGGACTCTGATTATTATGGATAATGAAGTAGCATTTAAATTGCTTATATTGATTGAATACCTATTTTAAATAACTTAATTCCTTGAGATTACAAAGAATTACTAGTAAAATTCGTGTAATTTTTTAGCAGAATTAGACATTAATATATTTTAGCCAAGGAATTTCATATTTAGTGGTCTCTGTCTATTCATGAAATGTAATAATAGTTTTAATGACATCACCATTACATAAATCTTGTTTTTTGAGACCAAATTCCACTGGCATTGTGGAGCCTTTCAGGTAAGGGACTAGTTAGGAGCGATGGAAATGAACTGCAGTCCACTTGTTATAGCGTTTGTGCCAGATACGAGTTTCTTGGGTCTGGTTTGTAGATCGTCGGCCCTCAGCATCTACACTCTGAGTAACGCACACATATGCTATTACAGCAACATCTTCTCCAAGTAAATGTACTCTAGGATTTAAAATAGTAGTGTTTGTTTTAACGTGTGTTGGAGTGTTGTCAATAAAGAACTTGTTAAATTCTACTCCTTCCACCAGATTACCTAAAGCATCAGGATCGAAAGCAGTCACATTTGGGTCACATAATTTAGAATATGTATCGTAGTCACCATTATTAATGGCGTCTATCAATACTTCTGTAACTTTAATAACTTCGGCGCGACGCAGAGATGCATTGCTATCACCTCGAGCTTTTCCGAAGGAATCGGCTTTAGTAAGGGCTTCTTCATCGTGTTCTTTTGAAATAACTGTACACGCTCTGTCGACACCTTTTTTGTCTTTATCCAAATCATCATCTTCTAGCGTGGTACTACTATCAGTAGATTCTTTAACTTGTGAACCATCGCCTTTCTTATTAACCATAGATTTACCTGAGAAATTGCGAGTAGCAAGCATGGTAGTTAAAATGGCACCTTTCAATTTGCGACGGGCGTTGAATTTCTTCAAGCAGTCTACGGTCTCCTGCCGATGCATAACAGATGCAACACGTTCGCGATGGCAAATCCATGGGTGCTTCAAGGCCTCAGAAGCAGTTATTCTCTTGCTAGGATTTACTGTTAACATTTGATTAATCAGACTTTTGGCTTCTGGTGTTACAGTGTCCCACTCAGGTGATGGATAGTCGTAAGCACCAGCTTTAATTTGTCCATATAATCGGTGTTGATCTTCATCCCAAAATGGCGGGTAACCCACAAGTAAAATGTATAATATAACACCGCAGGCCCAAATATCTACTGGTTTCCCGTAAGGTTCTTTTTTAAGTACTTCAGGTGAAAGATAGCCAGGAGTCCCAGCAAATCCAAACCATGCTTGCTGATCGCCTTGGACTTCAATAGCTAAGCCAAAGTCAGCTAATTTTACAGCGGCACCTTTAGCTTTGCTAGCGAGTAACAAGTTTTCAGGCTTTAGATCCCTATGAACAACGCCATTATGGTGGCAATGGTGTACGGATTCCAAGATTTGTTGAATACAATGAGATGCGTCGGCTTCAGAATAAAATTCTCGTGCCACTATATCTTCAAACAATTCTCCACCTGTTACTAAATCAAAAACGAGATAGTGAAAATGTTCCTCCTGAATAGAATCGTGCAGTCTTACAATGTTAGGATGTTGTAGTTTTCGGCAAATTCGAGCTTCTCTCTCTAATTTCTGAAAGTCTCTAGCTGAGAGTTTCTTGGTATTTATTATTTTCGCCGCAAACTCATATCCAGTTGATTTTTGAACTGCTCGCCTTACTATTGAGAATGCTCCTTTTCCAAGTTCTTCTTTGAGGTCATAGTTATCCGAAAAACGAGTACTAACACTTTCTCGACCTGGATTCGCCATTTTTAATCCGAATTGGATAAAATCTAACCGTACCTGACTTAAAAGTTCAACTTACTGTTTAAGTTTGAGCGCGAAAATCTTCAGTAATGTTCACAAACTGAAACAAATTTAACATGATTTATTGGATACATTTAACAAACGAATCATTTTTGATGTATTAACATCAAATTCATATTATTCTAAATTAAGGCATATTATTTTTATTACATTATTAGTTTAACATTTTAATTCAAAATTATTATTAGCTGTACTATTATAGATAAAATGGCAGAAAAAATTCGAGGTATCCGATAAACTACCTATTTAACTTTCGATATTGTTACGTACTTCTCATCGTTATCTTAAATACTATTTCACACCAAGTTGTAGACCTTGGCAATATCGGTTTTTATAGTAATTTTTATCTTTAATAAGCAACCGAAGACAGACTTCCTTAAAATATAATAGGTAATAATTATTTTTCAATAGTTTTTACAGTAGGTCTGTAGGTTTCGATGTACAGGCAAACATAGAATAGAATAATATATTTAAATGGTACAAAATGTTTAAGGATAAATAGTATATAAAACCAAAGAATGATATTTAAATAATTATTACCACCATATTTTTTTACGTAAATTTAAAACACAATTTTAGTCACCGAAGCTAATATCAATTCTGTAAGCTGAATATAAAACACGTAGATGCCTAGACAAAAGTTATCATGATCACAAACATAGACTTCTAATATTAACACTACGGTACCGGGATGACATTTCGTTAGCGCAAAATAATCGATACACCATTGTCTCAATACACTCACTTAAATCTCGAGGACCTCAAATTAATTTTTAAACTTTAAGATCGATAAATCGTTGAAATCCCCACTTAATTAAGTATTTCAAGCTACTCTTCATATAAAAACGCGATTTTCAAATTATATTGTAACAAGATGATCAGTGCGCAACTTTCGACGATATTCTTAGCAATTGTAACTCGTACGGACTGCTCGTGATATATTTTCAATGATAGAAATTATGTTAAATAAACTGATTGTAATAATTGTACAGAATATGTTTCGAAATTTAAAAACTTATTTACCTATTATGTGCCCATTTTATACAATTTAAACGGGATGAAGACCGAAAACTAAGGGCCTGGCCCTTCACCACACTCTCCTTCTGCTCGGGACACGAGCTTCGGGGTCAAACTCATAGACATTTGTGTGTTGCTACAATGTTATCATTCCAAAAATATATTTTACAAAAAAAACAATTTAAAGGATATTTTAGTATTCTTTTGGTATTATTCTATTAAAGATCACAAAGGCAATCTAAAAATAAAGAGATAATTGGCCCAAATCTAATATATAACTTCATTTTTACGATTTAATATTTGAAATTTTTACTAGTGCAAACACTGACCAGTAAACATAAAATCGATAAACTAGCGCAGCGCTAAACCAAAGAGAATATTATTATACAATGGTACAATCAGCGCCATCTCTAGGTGTATAATGAAATACTTGTACAGAACATAGAAATAAGGAACGTAATCCGATGTTATTTATTCTAGATATTTACTTATTCGTTTCATAGAAAAGTGATACATGAAAAATTTAAATTTCATTATTTTGTATTTTTATTTAAAAAACGACCAGTTAAATATCTACGCTTGTTTCTTTAGAAAAAATTTAAATCTTTAATTAAAATTTTAATGTATTTTCTATACTTATTTTATGGATATTTCTCTGATTGACTAATTATAAATACCTTCATTTAGGTACAGTTATTTTTTTCATTAATTATACTCATGCACAGAATTGAGACGCACAGTGGCACATTTTACTGCCACTACTACTTACGCTACAGGTCACGTGTTCGATTCCTCCAACGAATAAATATTGAACGTACAGGATTGCCCCGGTCTAGTTATGACTTATGACAAAGTGCGTCGCTGGGTGACACCGTCGTGTTGCGTATTGTCTTGTTAAGGTAGAAAGCTAAAAATGAATGAACAACTTGCGAGTATACCCATTCTCTCAGCTCACTAATGAAAATAATTTAAAGTTTAACATAATCGTCATGGTCAATATCAGTTCAGATAAAAGTTATTTTGTTGCATATTGCGACATGTCCTATGAATATTTAAAACTAGTGACTTACTCTCACTTCGCTCGGGCGCGTCCAGTACGACTGTACGTACATATAGTGTTGCTGCAATTTTAATAGACCATTTTAAGAGTCGGCATGATTTTGGTCGTATCGTCATATTTCAGCCAATTTACACAAAACCATAATAAATTATATATTATCTTAAAGGTTAAGAATAATTATCTTATGAATCACTCCGTCTATTAGTGAAACCTTATCAAAATCCATTTGATAGTTTTTGAGTTTATCGCGTTCAGACAGAGAGACTGGCGCAGCGGGGGGACTTTATTTTATAATATGTAGGGAATCCTTTTAAGCCTAAGTAATATAAGCCTATTAATTTTTAAGACGATCAGATGATAGTAAAAGGTCTAATATTAATTATACCTACTTAGTCCAATATTTAGAAGAAAGGTATACTTTTATATAAAGACTAGCAGAACCCGCCGTTTCGCCCGCGATCAATCTATGAATATACCACTTTTTTTGCAATACATAAGTACCTACTTTATTATTTGCAAAAATAAGTCCGTGTTTCATATTATTTCTTAAAGATATATGGAAAACAAATTTAATTTTAGCGATTGTATTTCATTCTAAGAGATGTTAAATGTCATTTTAGGTGTTTATTAGCAAGCTCCAATGCGTCTATTTTTAACCGACTTCAAAAAGGAGGAGGTTCTCAATTCGACTGTATTTTTTTTTTATGTTTGTTACCTCAGAACTTCGTCATTTATTAACCGATTTGGACAATTTTTGTTTTGTTTGAAAGAGTATACTTCCAGATTGGTCCCATTTAAATTTCAAATAAAATACCACCCCTAAGGGTGGAAAAATAGCTAATGATGGATTTAACCTACTTCTAATTGTCATATTGACTTAGAAAATATTTGATTAGGTATGTATAGTAAATGAAAACTACCAATCAGTTATTTCTTACTTTTTAGTGCTTTTGTTTGAAGTCGGTTTTTTTGCACATTTTTCTACTCCATCTTTTCTAACTTAAAGTAAGATAGTACAATGATACAACTCGTATTAGAATCATGTAACTCGGCTAATATGGGATTTTTAACTAACATACTAACAGGCTAATATCTACGTTATTTTTAAAGACCCAATACTATGCACATCCGAAGCTCACAGTCTCCCACCTTCTCTTTCTTACTTTCTTTATAAAATACCATTCTTATTTTGCTATAGCTTATTGCCCGCGGCTACGCTCGCATGGACAAAAAAATTTGCTCAGTTTTAATTTCCATTGAATTTATGTGTTGTCAGTTTCGAACTTTTAATATTCTATGTTCATTTATGTAATCAGATTATAAGGATAATCTGTAGCTAGGTTCTCCCTATCTCTCTCTCTCTCTCTCTCTCTCTCTCTCGCTCTAGGTCTGTTAAAGTTGTCACTGCTGTGGTCAGCCGAGAAGTTATACATAATTTTCGTTTTTATTCGGTATAATTCCCGTTCTTTACTTTATATCCCACACACTAAATGTGCACTTACGGAGAACTTGAGCCATATTGCTCTATTTAAATTCAACTAATTCCAACTTCACCACCCAGTTTTACCGCCACAGGCACTGAATTTTGATAAATTCCAAAATACATGTTTATTTAATTGTATTGAAGAGCATTAATACTAAGTTTCGAGCAATTCTGATCATAAACAATTTTTCCCTATATAAACAGCACGACCCCCCTTTTGCCCTTGTAAGGGATGAATGAATATCGTAAAAAAATGAAATAAATGTATGTCTTATTTTTTATCTTAAAGCTAAACACCGCTTTCTGTATACTTCACACTAGCGACTCATCCTCGCTTCGCTTGGGTTCGTCCTTATATACAATAAAACCAATCAATATAAAATATTTTAAATTCTTTTATAGTCAGTTTGATGTTAAAATTATCAAAATAACGGTTGCCCAATTCATATAAAACCTACTTGTCAATTAACACTAAGCTTTATTACATTGTATACATATACATATAATATGTATATTAAACTTAGTACCTAGGTACTAATTTGCCTATAGTTTATGTCATAGTAGATAATTAAAACGTGTAAATTATGTATTAAAGTACATAATAATAAAAGAATAATATTAAAGAAACTATTATTCATTTTTTCTTAAAAATATTGTAGATCATTTCGGCTACTCGTACTCTACCTTCCTTTACGTTCTATATATACGTTGCAATATGCGGTATTCACCTAGATGAATTTTTGAAGAATGATTTTACTTGGAAATGATATTCAAAAGTTTTATTAAAATTTATAGATTTAATAAAATGCAATAATTTTGATGTTACATTACTAACAATATTAAATATTTAGGTACACATTAAGCGCGACATGTCATACCTATAGTTCTTTAATTTTTATTATTATTATCGTTATCCGCTTTTGTATTGTATTGATAAATAACCAGACTAACGGCCCAGCTATATGAATAGGTGCCGGTGAACGGTTAAATCCCCAGTTATGTTCACAAAAATCAAAACGGGTTCGCATCTTGCGCAAGTGTAGGGGGCCAAACAGGGGTTTTCGCAGCGGGCCCTTCCGAATTTCGCCGGTGCACAATGCACCCTCCGTAGTCCCTACCATCCCTACGCGAGTTCTCTTATTATTACGCGACTCCTGTTTCTGTCCCCACATTGTTCATATTATTTTTATATTGGGACTCGCTTGACGCGTTGCTAAGTTTTACTTCTTAGTATTTTGAAAGATTCTTTTGACTCGCATAAATTTCCTCCCTGTATAGAAGTAAATTTCGATTAGAAAATAGAAATCGGTTCCGGTTAACGAATTTGCTGTGCGAAAATTGTGCCAAGTTATTCGAACGGATTCCTCGGTTCTGTCACCTAATATTTGCAGCGAAGGGAAGTATTAAGGTTTCGAACGTTGCGGTCGTCTCAGGTTGCTTTTCTCATGAGTGGACGTGTTTGTAAAATAATAACTTGAGAGTAATATGTGCGGTAGAGCCGATGGTTAAACGGCGTTATGCGTGCAGCGTCCGCAGAGCTGTGTAGTGAACGAGTATATCGATCGCGCACCTCGCTATCCTTACAATGTTCTGTGTATTTGGTGATCGCTTCAATTTGGCGGGAGCTGGGACGCCACGCAGCTTTTTGGCATGAAACCTATACTTCGGTGAGTTAGTTTGGTGTGTAATGTCCGATAAACTATACTTTATTGTTGCAATTTTTTTGTTTCATTGCACTTTGAAATTTTGAATAATGCTTTTTATGGAGAACATTCGTAAATTTCTTCAACAGTGTTGTATTTAAGTTGACAATGCTTATAACGCTTTATTATATGAGAACAATTTAATATTTATAATGAGATTACGAGTATTTACTTAGTCTTGCTTAGGGAATATTGCCCCGCAATTTGAAAGTAGGTGCTTGTGGTAACCAACTGACTATTCATGGCTGTGTTACCAGGCTAAATTTTTCTTCGCACGTGTGTCATGGACGAATTAGATATTTATTGCTATATCAATTAATAAATGTTGTTGAAATTAAATCAAAAAATATCCACTTTGTCTTATTGCTTTCATACATAACAAATGACCTACCTCATTTTGCCTACTGAAAAAGCTACACCTACCTATTAGCTTCCAAACGGCGGAATATGTATAGAGTACAGATATTATTAGGCTCTAGGCACCTTTTACATAACGTCCAGTACAAATTACAATAAACATTGTATAGATCTGAAGCAAAACCAACTAATCTACTTATATAATTTTAATATCAATTCAACCCTAAAATTACTACGTTATAATTTCGTCTGTGCTTCATTTTAAGCAAATGAAAGGAGGTACTTAAAATTAACTATAACCGTAGGGGTTTGAAATCTGTACGTACCTATCACTCTCACAGTAGATATGAAATCGTGCGGGAGCCACGTGACAAAGTCGCGCACAGCGCTTTGACGTCATCACGAACGCTATCGAACCCCTTAGGGCAATTGAATTATATTATTTTTATTTTTTCTTTACATGTATATAATATTTATAAAATAATTCAATATGGCGTTAACAATATCGTAGTACCGAGTAGTATATGAATGTAATTTCTTGTTTTAATAATATAAGATTATTTCAGAAAAATAAAATTACCAAAAATCCTTGTTACGTACAAATAGTTATATTTAAAAAGGAGATCCTATAATATAACATCAGCTTAGAAGGATAAGTTTTAACTTCAAATAGTGTCTAAAAATGTAATTAATGAAATGTAAAGTTATTTTAGGGTTTCGCAGTGAAGATTTTGCCTTTTTTCAGAGGAGAGAGAATGATTAATCTCATTTAAATTTGAACAATAATTTATGTTATAGGTATCTACATCTAACAGTTAAGTTTGATGGACACTTTGTATCATGTACAGTAATTGTTGAGTGGAGTATGTACTTAATTTTAGCAAAGTACTTAATTTAATTAAATATTTTATAACTGAACATAGTAATTACACAAGTAGGGATTGATAGAAACCTCGATCTTACTAATTTACCGAGAGGGTGTATCTCTATAATATAAAAATGAATCGCTGAATGTGTTGGCAAGCGCAAATCTCGAGAGCAGCTGAACCGATTTCTCTAATTCTTTTTTTAGAATATTCCTTGAAGTACGAGGATGGTTCTTACGGAGAACATTAAAAAAAAATGCCTGAAAAAGTCTAAAAACAACTAACGTACTTTAAACTGTATTTAAACTGTATTTAAACTGTACTTTAAACTATACTTTAAACAACTAATGTACTTAAACTGTAAACTCAGTTAAGCTGTAATTTTTTGGGTGTGTGTTGCGCGATGGCGTTGCCTATTTTGAATATTTTTTTATTTTATAATTCTTTTTCAAATGAATAGGTTATATCTCTAAGATAGATAGAAAATAAAAAATAAATATTTTGATGCTATTTTGAAGTTAGTATACGTATGTTAGTAAGTTTTAATTATTTATGGCAACTACTAATATAGCAATAAGACTGACAGAAGGACAAACAGCGGAGGCTTAGTAACACCTGGAAGGTTTTAACCTAGGCCGTAGTAGGTCTTTAGATAATCCTCAAAACATATTCCGTCTGTTATTATTAAATAACTGTCATTTTTATTAAAGATATGTAATATTTATATTATAACATATATGTTTAATAAACGTGACAGTTATTGATCACTTTTTTTAAAACTAAAAATAAACTTTTTTTTTAAATAAGAGAATTAAAGATGGGTTTAGTCATTTTGCCGTTTCATTTTTTTATAATTTAACATTTTTAACGCTGTCATAGCTTAAAATTATTTAAGCATAACGAAATCTTATGTAATTCGGATTGCGTGACTACTAAAGACTGGCATATCTATCTTTTAAAAAATATATTGAGCTACGTTTAGGTTTCAATATAAACCGTGACATAACGAAAGGGTTTAGCGTTTTATTTTTTATTTGCTACTTACCTCGTAAATTTTTACACCATAATCATTTTAACGTAGGTACCTTAAAACGATTAAATACAATTTTATTATTTTATTCTAAGTGCCTGTTATTATAAAATATAAATATCCTTAAATGAAACTGTAATTAAAAGTTTTTTGGCGTTCTGGAGATCAAAAATATTACAGAAAGGAAGTATTTCTCTTAATGAGATAGAATACTCAAAAATCATAACGAAAAAAATAATGTGATGAACAGTTTCTGTTATTTGCCCAACATATTAGACACAAAATGACTTATAAGATCGGATGGCGCGCTCTGGCCAATATAAATGCTAATTCTGTATGGGAAGCACGATTACCTACTGTCTTTATGAATAGTGTCAGTTAGTACTATGCACACGCAAATGTGAATAGAAATCACGAATATTGTCATACATGTGTATGATTGTTCCTTTGAACAATTTTTGTTTATTCCTACACCGTACGTGGCATCAATGTTCTCGCTCACTTTTAATATTTCGTTTACTTTTTATATTATTTGAAACTTATTAAGGCAAATAATTAAAACAGCAGGCGAATATTATTAAAAAACAATTTCATTAATCGATTTTTACTCTTATATTAATTACTAGGTACTAGGTACTATTCCTAAATAGCCTGGAGCATTGGTGAAAACCCCCTTGGGTCGTGTTTGTTAATATGTTTTATGGTTTAAAAAAATATTTTTCATCTGGATCAAAAATGAGGGATCCACCACATAGATCGGGATCATAGACTACTACTGCAAAATTTCAACTTTATAGTTTACGTATAGTTATGGAGATTTCGTGTTTAGTCAACCTTTTGTTCTTATACATACATAGATTTATATAAAAACCCTTTATTGTGTAGTGAACAATTATGCAATAAAAATATGTAACGAGTATTCGCTCGTTGAAAGTTTCAGCTTAACTCATAAAATTAATAGATTTTAGTGTCTATACTCAAAGTTTCCGATATTTTTCATCTTTGGAAGAGATCTCTTGAAGAGATAATCAAACTCATTATATTAATTCACTGTATACGTCTATTTAATTATTATATTTTGATTCCATTTGATCATTATTTTTAATTTTTTACCCTACTTTAAAAAAAGGATCGATTAGGAGTATGATTTTTTAAATGTATATAATGTGATATTTTTGCATATTATTATGAACGACTTGAATGAATCTTTTTTTCTAGAATTATAAATCACAAGAACAAGAAAAAAAAACTTTTTGTGATTTAGCGGTTTTTTTATATTTTGTCCTAATTCCCAAATATTTCAGCAAGCACAATGGTCAAGACTAACTACAGTACAGTGTCCATAAAAATTATTTTACCTGTTCTCTATATTGTATCAGAAAATATATAAAATATATACATAAAATATAAAATATATACATAACATAAAATACGTTCAATGATGAAAAATTATTTTACCAGTAATGTTACCTTAACCAGTAATTTAAAACAGAAAATAAATTACTAATAGTAATAATATAGTAATAATCTAGAATATCTAGAATAATATGATATGTGTCGACAGATTTTATATCTGTATTAAGGACGCAGTTGTATGAGTAAGGAGGTTGGTCACCCGATATTGCGGTTTTCTGTTACACGCAATGATTGCAATTTGCAACTACACTCCAACTGATTTTTATTTATTAATCATATAGCGATAACCATAAAGTTCAAGGTGGTTCAAGACAGTCCTTTTGTCTAATTACTAAAATAGTTTAGCATTCAAATTATATTATTTGTGATTCATAGATAGAATAAAGGTATTTATTAATTATTTACCCCACGGGAACCGTTCATTTTTCAGTTTAACAAATGTTGAACGTGATTCTTTAAATTGACATAATTTTTTTATTTATGAACCGATTGACATGAAACAAACACTAAATGTTAAGTGAAGCTTGTAATTACAATATATTAGTGAAAACCACATCTAAATAAGCCGTTAAGGATAAGTCGTTTCTGAGATTAGCGTGCACAATCGCACAGACAATCAGACAAAAATTCTAACAATCATTGTTTTGGGTGCTATTTGCGTTTATAAAGGACCCAATTATATTTTTTCTCATATATCTTCCATGGACAGATAGTTATCTGTTACATTTTTATTATTTGTATAGATTTAGTAAGGTTATTAGGTAAATATTTTCATACTTTAAGTAAAAAATTAGGTAAGTTAAGGTAATTTATTAAGTAATTAAGGATTATATTTTTTTATACAAAACATTTCAATTTGCTAAATGAAAGTAGGTATAGCTTTAACAAGGGCAATGAACACATATATTCAGGCTAAGTTCGAGTTGGCATATTAAAGTAAGCTTAGCGGACCGCACAAACAGATTTCTTTTTGAATTATTCATCCTCGTTTCAGTTTGCACATGTAGGGCGTCCTGTTTTTCTCCTTCAAATAAAAATAAAACTTTTTAGGATCTCGAAGATGAAGTCCGAATCTACGCAATATTTATTTTAGTTTATAGATTATTGTGAAAATTATGATATTATATACTTACATACGAGTAGGTACAAGAGTCAAACTCGTGGCGTCGGTCTATCTGTACATGTCAGTCGAAATCTCTATTAGTAGTTTTAATAACCGCTTTTACCTAGCAATAAATCAATAATAAAACCTCCATTTTAATGATAAATACATTTAACACAAATATATTGTGCGATAATAGAGAACACTCAGTGTTCAAAACTTGACCGACGACCCGCACTTGACCGACTTTTTTAATTAAAATAAATATTATTCTTCGATCCCATTATCGCTTGTTTATGGGTTAGGAATATATTTGGTGTCACGCCCAATGACTGCGGCTTGTGGTTGTGGACCACCATACTCTGATTGAGGTGAATTTCCAATTTGTGCTACGTTATATTAAGGTCATATTTCCATATGACTACGAAAAATTCATTGAGAGTTTTTATTTCACATTCAAAATTATTCAAATTATAATTTTAGAATCTTGTTTTTAAAACTACATTATTCACCTCGCTATCGCTATATAAAAAGAAAATATGTTTTTAGTGTCTGTGAGTGTAGAAAAGTAGTGAAAATTTTGTTTAGAAATAACAAATACCTACTTTTTCCATAATTACTGATGGTCGCAATGCGCAAAACTATAAACTCATCGTTTTCAAATTCAGCATAAATAGTTCATAGTACGAAAACTCCCAACTAACAATTTTTAAAGGCATGGATTTTGTTACGGTTAAGCTCATCACTTGCATTCTCTTTGATGTTCCTGACGCTATTTTTACTCCTTCTGTTAACAATTTGTATTTCAATATTTAGAGTTATGGAAATGGATGCCTTTCAGTTGACAAAGATTATTTTAAATTATCACTAAACATATACAGACGAACCCGAGTGAAGGGAGGTTGAGCTGCTAATAATACAATAAATTATCTCACTAAAACCTTAATACTCTTAGGTTTTTTCTTCCGTTACGTGGGTATAAATCTTAATTGAAATCTTTGCTTTCATCTGCGGTTGGCTTAATTGAAAATGTGTACAGTTCTTAGAACGTTAGTAGGTATCATATCAATAACTTATCTATAAAATAGAAATGGGCCTTTTGCAAGCGGCTCCTTTAAGAGCTAATAAGATTAATGGTGTATATATTGTACCTTTTTACTCATAAAAATTTTATGTACTTTATGTTACTAAAAGCCTTCTGAAATCTTGGAAATTGCAGAAAGCACGAATGCTATTTCCAATGGAAAGCCGTCACAATGGACGCCTAATTTGAATGCGGTTTCAAAATGTCTTACGCTTTAGGCACTTTTACTTTAGCTTTGAAAATGTTCTAATAAATTATGTTTATCTATATTAATCTATAGTTTTTTTGGTAATTTTAAATAATACAATAAAAGAATTACTAAATATTTGATATTTTATAAAATTAAAATAAAATAAAGAGAGGGCGTTGAAATTCGCAATGCGTGCCTTATCTTTTGACGTGATGCTTGGGGCGTGCGTTTACTTTCCCCTTACTCTAGTTTAAAATGAATAATACAAAACACGCTATTTAAAAATCCTTAATATCCTAATGTATATATGTACTATATAAGTTAATAAAGATAAAATCGAATTTCGGTGAAAATTCGTGTCGCTCGATCGGTTGTTCGCGAAGCATCCAATTTGAATAAGCGAGCCGAAAGGTGAAGCAATTACAATTTATACAGGAAATATGAAACGTCAGATTGGCAAGAGGATGGAGTTGGAATTTCAGCAAATGGCGTTCAATTTGAGTTCAATGTTTTTAATCTAAATATTATTTAATTTTAGAGTAGAGTATATTTATGTTAGGCACTGTTGAGTAAAAGTAAATAGATTCAGGCGATACATGATGTGTTGTTTGTGTAAATGATTTTTCACTTTGCCTTATGAACCAAACAGTTATCGTAGACTGGTCGCGAAAAAGTAGGAGGTTCTACCAAAACCTTGTTTTCGCGATTGACGCAACTACGGTATCTGTTTGGTTGGAACAAATATTAACAGAGCTACCAACTTCATTCTTTTTTATGTACCTAATTTTTTAATAAGATTTTGCGCAAGTGAAGAGTTTTGTTAAAAAAATATCTTACTTCTTACACAAGATATATAAAACTTTTTTCTAAGAGCTGAGATTTTACGTTATTGTAGGTAGGCGAATAATAAAATCGTATATTAAGCAATTTCTAAATAAAACTTTAATGTGACAAAATATATTAACACTATTTGCATTTACATAGTAAAGAAATGTATGTTTAATACGTACCAATTTTATATCGCCAATCATAAAAGTGGTAATAATACACATTAGATGGAATCCAATTATGATCGACAAATGTCTCGTGGCTTTATAAGCACTCAAAGCATAAAGAAATAAATTACTTTTCGGAGGAGGGCATCGGGGCAGACGGTCTGACGCCGAGGCCCTCCCGCCCTTCGCATATTGATGAATACTAAAACATAACTAACGGCCTGCCTCTAGAAAATGATACAGATCGCTCCTTTTACATAAAATATGACATTTGATTATTATATATACTTGCTTGCTTATATACATTTTATTGTATTTATATTCTGTAATTTAATTTAAAAAAAAAACATATACGCTTTAGAGTAAGAGTAAAAATAGTTGTACCAAACCTTTTTTCCTATCCCTTTTAGATGTTTTACATAATAATAATAAATTTATCTTACATGAAGAACTTCCTTCTCCCATTAATAATAAATGCAAACCCGATTTATTAAATCCAATTTGAGGGTTGGAAAACTGCTCCTTGACATTTATTTATTATGTATGTAAAGTATGTGTATAAAGTACATATACTCCTTAGTAATAAACAAGCAGTGAGCCCAGTGGGAATCCCCATCCGGTTTAACATCAATTGTCATATTTGTTATGTTAAAAATGACATTTTTTTTTAATTATGATAGTGCTCACCTTAGAATAGATCGGTAGTTAAATTTCTCTTAGTGCTTCGTTATAATACTTAAAGAATCTAAGGGGCTCTTGTGTTTTGATCACAATAGACGAGAAATGGTCGAAATGATACCTATAGCACCACACAAGGATCTCTTGTGTAAAATTTCATACTGTTAGATGATTATTATTATGTTTTATTATTAGAGTAGTGATTTCGGTGCGGTGTCTCTTAGCGAATGAAATAAAGATTTTTATTAGGAATTAGAATTATTAATTTAAATCAAAATTTTTAAAAATTGTATATTTTTTTATAATTTACTTCAAAACTCGATACAATAGTATGTCTAAGTTTTTTTTTTAATTTTTGTTCTTTATCATAGTATTTACTTAGTAAATAAGTTTAAACTAATACTAAGACGGAAATTTTAATGGCACAAAAGCTTTGTTGAAACACGACGACCGAGATATCATAATTAATAGCGATCCTCTCTATCGCAGCAGCTACGAATTCAATTAGCGAAGCGGTTAAATTGTTTGGTCTTCGTGCGATTGTCGCCTGTCACTTCAATTTGGAATATTCAAATTTAAAAGGCAAAACTCCGAAAAAGGGCATCATTTTCAGAATTAATATGAGCGGCTTTTTATTTGGATGAAATCATGAAAATATTTATATTTCTAATAAGGAAACCAAGTTGCAAACATCTAGCAGTGCAACGGATCTTGACGGATTAAACCTGAAACCCTCTCATCAAGTGCGAAAGCCTTACCAAACGTTGAGGCTTCAGTTATTTTGTTAAAATAAGATGAGATCTTACAGAAAGCTTAGATCTTTTTTAAATAAAACTATCTTTTCGGATTTTGTCGCGGATTTATTTGCATTTTTGTTTCCCGACGTTTCGAATGCTTTACAGCATCCATGGTTGCTGTAAAGCATTCGAAACGTCGGGAAACAAAAGTGCAAATAAATCCGCGACAAAATCCGAAAAGATAGTTTTATTTAAAGTGTCAAATATTCGCGTAAATCTAAGAAAGTATTAAGCTTAGATCTTATTTAATATTATGTAATTCATGTATACGACTAATGAGTACCCATCTACAGCTATACAGTAATTTGCAATATTAATTCCTGCAACTCTGCTCGCGTATATTATCATATTTAGACTGAATATGATAGTAAGTTTAAACATGATCTACATTTTCTAAACGAATTGCACCTATAGAACCTTGGATATACTCAATCTTAAATCTACAGAAGCTTGAATCTTGAATCTTGTATTTAATAATTATTATCTTTGATATTTCTCGACTCATTACCCAGAGTTTACCTGTTCTTATCGTATAAAATCCCTGTTAATATCCATGCAGCTCTCCAAGTCTGCTTTTTTACGTCCTGTCATTCTAAGAAAGATAATATAGTTCCATATCTATAAAAATTTACAAAATCTTTATGGTCGATCAAAAGGCTTTGTCTATTATCACTAACACAAAAAGTGTCTTTAATATTTTGAATACTTATATATAAAATATTTAAATACTATATCCTTGATACCTAATAAAATATTTGAAAAATAAAAACAAATTCATTTGCTATACAAGGTTACCAAACAATTGGTTATTAGTGCATCCTGTGGAAACTATACTGAGACCTAGAGTGGCAATTCACTAACCATGCTTTCCAAAACCAAAATTCTCAAAACCAACAATTATGATGTCAATATTAAACTTTCCTATAACAATTTCAATACCAGACTTCGGTCTCACCAGCTTTCAAATTGGTGCGCGATTTAACAAAACAAAGTTATACAAAAATTATAACTTTTCATTTGAATTATATCCCAAGCATTCTAATGACAAATTTAAAAAAAATGATAAATTCATGAGTATTATTTTATTATTATTACATTTTTACCATAAAATATTTGGATATGATTGTTTTGAAAAGTATATTTCAAACTAGCATTGCACGCGGCTCCGCCCGCGTTAAGATGACCAAAAACCAAATTCTTAGGTTTATCATATTTGCACACTCTTACAATGCAGTTTTTGTATTTTTCTCAGAAATGAGATATTTTCCCGCAGTAAAAAGTATTCTATATGTTGACCCGGATAACCAGCTATCATCATACCAAATTTCATCAAAATCTATCCAGTGGTTTTCCCGTGATGCGGTAACAGACAGACAGACAAAAATTCTAAAAATTATAGACTCGGCCTCTGTATCGATAATAAAGTATATTTCAATAAGATTTTCCAAAAAATATTTAATATACAGGTTCGGCTTGGTTACAATTTTATTATATGTATAGATAAAGTAATCTGAGTCCATCAACAGTAAAAAAATTGAGACAAAGACAAAAAAATTCCATATTATAGCCTATTTACTACTGATCTTTTTTAGATAACATTTAAAATAACCTTAGTACTGTAATTACATTAATGTTATAATAAAATGTAGATTTAAATTGAAATATCCAAGGAGGAATATTTCAAATTCTTCAATAAATAACATAAAAATAGAAATATAAAAGTTAACATTTCTAACGCGTGTGACGACGTCACATCTTCGCATATCTGAAAGCCATATTACTGGATAATATTATCGCTCCCTCCAGTTAGCTAGAATATTTACACTCGAATACTTTTTCATTTAATTTGAAAATAAATAACCTTTAGATCTTTTACAAGTTGATGACGTCACACTGCTCTACATACTGAAGAATTTGTTATATAAAATGTGACTTCAAGACTGTCTAACAGTCTTAGTCTTTTAGACATTCCTTTATGTTACCTAGTAGAGTCATAAAAATTATTATATATATATGTGTTAGTTTCCAATAATACTTATAAATATTTACTTTTATCATTTCATTCTAAGACTTGCACCGTTTTACGGTGAGTGTTTATATATGTATGTACATTGTTCATACATTATCATTATTAATAACCTCAATCATTTCGCAATATGACTTAATAAACAAAACTATAGTAAATATTATGCACTTGCAATATTCTCCTTTCAAATATAATTTTTACTTTCAGGAAAACTGACTTTTCTTCACAATCATTTTAGGATAATATTATCGCGGATTTTATGCCAGTAAAACTTTGGGGCTGAACACGACAGAGCCGAGAGGGGGCAGTCGGGGAGGTCGATAAAAGTTATTTAATAACAAGAAATTGCCTCTGGCGGTTGATTTTCTACTTGTTTTGGCTTTGAATTCCTTGAAATGTTTAAATTTTTATGATAATAATAATGAGTTTATGTTAAATTATAATAAAATAATAGACTGATTTATTACTATGTATCTAGTACCTACTAATATTGCCCAGGCACCACTCGATTTGCCGAGATGATTGAGATGGACCACGGGCTATCTATCATCTCTACTTACGAAATTACAACAAACTATTACTTTTTTACTTTACAATAGTAAGGATAACTAAATATATATGTAACCAAATTACTTAAGATCGAAATTGCTCTATATCTTTATTGTAAAAAGTCTAATTGTAGTCCTGCATTAAGAGAAAAACTGCAGTGTTATCTTTTTGTTTTTAATTGTTTTACTTACTTGTCACTATGTGTATAAAAGCATAAGAATCTACTAAAATCAAAAAATTATGATAAAATGCATTTTCATAATTTGTGAAAAATCAGTTTTACAATAAAACTAGCACTGCCCGCGGCTCCGCCCGCGTTCAGATGACCAAAAACCAAATTCTTAGGTTTTACATATTAGTATACTCTTACATTGCAGTTTTTATATTTTTTCTCAGAAACGAGACATTTTTTCGCGGTAAAAAGTATGCTATATGTTGACCCGGATAACCAGCTATCACTATACAAAATTTCATTAAAATCCCTCCAGTGGTTTTTCTGTGATGCGGTAACAGACTAACAGAGAGACAGACAGACAGACGGACAGACAAACAGAAAAAAATTCTAAAAACTATAGATTCGGCCTCTGTATCGATAATAATGCTTATTTCAATAAGATTTTCCAAAAAATATTTAATGTACAGATTCGGCTTAGTTACAATTTAGTTATATGTCTAGACTATTTATTAGTCGAGTGCAATTAGATTTATACTCGTACCTCGAAACCCAGCTTTAATGAATGGATTTGGAAGATTTTAGATTTTTTGAATTTCTTATACTTTTAGTTTTTAACTAAAAAGTTATACTTTTGATTAAAAAAATATTTACTTCATTATTAATAATTAATATTTAAAATTTATTCAGTACAAACTTCCTTGTGCTTTCTGCTAAAAATTTGCATTATACCCAACGCATTGCGTCCAGCATAAACTAGCAAGCTTACAAAATGAAATACTTATTGCTCAAGAAACACTACTGCTACTCCGTTTTGCGTGTAAGTGTATCATGCATAATATATTTCAGTTAATTATTTCCGTCAGTTCCTACACATAAATCTGTTATAATTTATTCAGTTTTATTTTAATACTAAACTTTGCTTAGTATTACTACAAATGTGTTATAATTGTGTATAAAAATTACATTATGAAAGCAATATTTATCCAGTATTGATAGCTGAACACCCTTTCTCTAGGCTATAACTCGTAACCTAAATTCCAAAAAAGCTTTTAGTAATGCTTCGCAGATGAATACGTAAAAGCCTTTGCAATATTCGCGACTATATTGCTCGATCCGTTTTCTTGGTATCGGTTTCATGGCTATAAACGGCGGGGGTCTTTACTCCACACGCTCTGTACGACGCGACGTAGTTAATAAGTATATGTTTTATATGAAATGACCACACATACATAGATTCCTCATCTACCACATATAGTCCATAGTACCTAGGCTACCGTGCTTAGCTAGGATTTTTTGGCCAAAATAGCATTAAAAAAACTAACTAAAAATTTGGATAAATACAAAAACAATAACAAAAATAAAAACTTTGTATCCGACCGGGATACGAACCCAAACACCTGTGGTTGTCAAACTTGCGCCTTGGCCGCTTGACCACGAGGCTTATGTCCTAGCGTGCTAATAAGCGACCATATTTTGCGTGGAATAATGCGAAACAAAACCGCATGAAAACTCGAAAACACGCGTTTTCCCAGACATAAAACTAATCTAGATCGATTTATAGCCCCCGAAACCCCCCTGTATAGTATGTATAGTAAGTTTCATGAAAATCGTTGGAGCCGTTTCCGAAATTTTCAAATATTTACCCATCGATTGCCAAAAATAAAAAGACGTTAAAAATATTATGGACAGATACTCGTATGATGACATTTCGTTCCGTTCCACTTCGTTCTGTTCCATTTATGCCTTGGCTACAGAACACTAAAAAAACTAAATTTATATGCGTTTCCACAAAATAGCCTCATATTTTTTAGAAGATAGCACAACTGATTTATAGAGGCCTATCGTGACTTCTAAGGCAATTTTAATATTTCTTGAAGAAAAAATATTATTATTTAGTTTAAAAATAAATTACTAAATTTACAATAAACAAAACCGTAAAGTAAAATCTATCTTGCCTTGGATTTGATTGACAGGTAATTCCTTTATCGAAACATGAAGAAGGGCTTTTAGCGTTATCCCTGTTAGACGCCTAATACTATAAATTTTTGATGTCCTATAATGGATGCGATTGTTCACTAAAACTAGATAACATACATTAAATGGGATACTTTACTAGGGGTTAAATTAGACTTCAGGAATCAAGATCAACCCAAGGGAGATACCCAACATATATATGTATGTATAGGAATTGTGTGCCAAAAGTTTGTAATTCTAATTTAAATTTGAAGTAGCTTTGGGTAGAAGTGAAATGTTTAACTAAGATATGTACATATATATTACTAGCAGAACCCGCGGCTTCGTTCGCGCTAAGCTACAAAAAAAAACTCTAAAAATGTAGGTCTCATACAAACTTTCATCCCCTATTTTAATGCCTTATGGGATGAGTTTCGAAAAATACTAAATTTATTTAATTGTTTTGAAGAACATTAATACTAAATTTCAAGTAATTCTGATAATATTTTTTGGGTTGTCTTATAACGTGCTTTCCCGTGGGAATGAGATAATCTCCCGCAGGAAGAAGTAGCCAATGTCACTCTCCACTCTCCAGCTTTCTAACTATCTTCACAGAAAAAATCATGCCAATCCGTCACTCCGTTTAGACGTGAAAGAAGGACAAACAAACAAACAAATACACTTTCACATTTATAATATTAGTATGGATTTAACGTTTAGTATAAACATCTCAGAGATGAGATATTTTCCTGCAGCAAAAAATATCCTATATATCGACCCGTATTACCAGCTATCATCGTACCAAATTTCAACAAAATCTTTCCAGTGGTTTTCTCGTGATGCGTGCCTAGACAGAAAGAGAGACAAAAATTCTAAAAACTATAGATTCGGCCCCTGTTTCACTAATAATGACTTTGTCAATACGATTTTCCAAAAAATATTTAATGTACAGATTCAACTCTGTTAGAATTTTATTATACGTATTGATAATTATTTATGCGTGAATGAATAGCTTGCGTCATAGTTAAGTCATTACAAAATTATCCCGTGTTTATATAATTTAGTGAGTTATTATTTTTAACTACTATTCATTGATCTAGTACACTTACAATTTTGCTAGCATGAAAAAGTTTACGCCCAATTAACGAGAATAAAACGCGACGTAATTAAGCTTGAAGTTAACAGGTTTCGAGGGCGAATAACGAACTCCATTTAAATTTTTCCATTTAAAATTGTTTACACAATTTGAATTTGTTTAAGTAGACACGCAAATGACACTATTTTAAACACAAAAATATTTATTGTGAAGGTATATATTTGTAGGCATTTTAAATAGTATTTATTGACATGGTAATATTCTTGCTATCAATATTTTATTTTATATCAATTACTCGTACCTCAGCATAAATAGGAGATCATTTGAGTCCAACCCTTAATGAAAACTGACATAGCGTTTAAATTATGTTACTAATTAGAGCTTTATGAAATGGAAGACATGCGGTGAACGTTCTGCAATTTCCATAACTGCATAGCATTATGAGCAAGAGATAGTCACGCAAACGTTTTGGCTAGAAATATAATTTATTTAGACTAATAACACTTTAAATTCATTTAGATAACTAAAATAGGCTTGAAAGTCCCGCAGCCCCACACAAATGGGTCAATGACAGAACCGCTGAGAATAGAAGTGACGCCCGAGGGGTAGATTCTATTGTTGACTATGCATTGGCGAGAAATAGAGATAGTATTATAAAAGATTCTCTGGAAATATGAATATTTTCTAACAATCTCTTTAAATTATTGTTATAATGAATTTTTTAACCTGTGTGTGTGTGGGTGTGTGTTAATTCTTGTAAATACTTACGCATGCTCTAATAAATTAGCGGATGGAAACTAGAAAGGCTACTATAATATTAAGAAGGTAAAAAGTACGTGCATTTAAATTGTATAATTACAAGAATTAAAGCTGATTGAGTAAAAATGACGCAAAACATTTAAAAAAAAAGAGTACAACGAGTTAGTTAAAGGATAACCTGGCATAGTAGCAACGTAGATCCATTTAATATTTATAGTGTTACTGGACTATGATGTCTGACCTTACTAGCTAACACGTGTATTGCCTAAAACAGGTGTAAAATAAAGATTAAAATAGTTTTTTTCTGTTTTTTTTTTATTTTATTTTATTATTTGTTAAAATAAAAAGCCATAGCAATGGACTATACAAATGAATATATAATACATTTTTTGTTTGTACATTTGTTCTTGCTGATCTTCAAAACGGCTTTAGTATTTAGACGGAACCCTTCACAGTCCGATATAGGACTCAAGAGAAAATACCATAGGCTATTTTTACCCAACTGCGGTGAAACCCAGAGGAGGATTATGTGTTTGAGTCCCATCCTATGTTCTCTCGTAATTACTAAACGGCTTAGCTAATTTTTATAATTTATATGTTGTTAGATTCGTCTTTGTATAAAATAATTATTAAAAATCAAAATGACGCATTTCAGGCGCAAATTTGTGTCCTCAATTTTTTTTTTTTTTTCTAAATCTATCGAGTGTGGTACCAAATTGGGATCATTTTTAAGAGGCGTTCACTGCAAATGTTTAACAGGCCAAAACTACTAACTGGCGAAAAGCTTAAGTCGTACCTAAATAAAATATTTAATTATGAAAATAAAAAAACGACTGCGTAAAAAGCGAACTAAAAAGCTATGAACAAGTTGATGAATGAACATAGTATTATGTAGTCGGAGACATACACAGTAGCAAAGCTTGCAGCAAGTATGCACCTTACATATTGTACATAAATCGTTGGCTTACTATTACAAGGTTCTATGTTAATTTCAATGAAGTTTAGTAATTTTTACATAGAACTTCGTTATTTTGTTATTGTAAGAAAAACAACATAGAACTATGTAAAATTGAATATTTTGTAGTTAAAGTGCCGCTATCTAGTGGTTTGTTTTTGCAAAACTGTAGCTAATGACACATAGAACCTTGTAGCATTAATAACTAAATAAGTACCAAAATTGTAACATAGAACCTTGTAATAGTGAGCCAACGAATTATGTTTTATGGTATTATTAAATATCTATATTGGTAGTACTTTAAAATTCTTATCTGTCATTATATGTAACATTTATTGTTCATATATTTTATCCACAATATACCTAATACATAAGTCAAAATAAAAGAAAAAATGGGCCATTATCTCAGATATCCATCCATTTAACACATAAATGAAAATCTGAATTTAAACTGTAAATACTGGGCATTGTTCACGTTGGCAGCTTTGCCAGAATAATAACCATGATTTGTGTGTCTCGAAATAAAGAAAACAATGCAGCATTTGTTTGTCTGATATACCTATAGAGACAATTAGTGAATTTTGTATATATTTTTACGATAATCTTTATACATAGACAGTACATAACGCTACACACCATACGAAAAAAAACATAAAATTTTCCATACTCTATCCCGTGACCGCCCTTTTCACAGCTTTAAAAGTTGGCTTTTATACTGTCAATCGAATTCTCTAGTTCTAGTAAAATGTTCTCCAAAATCAATTAAATCATACTTCTTTATTCGCTATCCCTCGAGTGGATTATGTCTTTGGCACACGAATTTTCCACCCGCCTGAAAAGGTTCTGTTCCAAGCGGTCCAGCCGTTTCTGAGATTACCACGTATAAACATAAAGACATAAATAAAAACATCATGTACAGCACTGTTTGAACTCTATGTTATGGTAATTATTTCAAATAGCAAACAATGTAATGTAGGTATAGATATATACTTTATTGTTTATCTAAAAAGAACGAGATTCTCAGGTGGAGTGTACGTTTTTCTGTGGGTATACAATGCAATATCTTATCAATATCTTTTGAGAACCAATTTTAAGAACTGTTGTGTTTGTAAAAAATAACTATCCCTACGGGTGTAATAATTGCTTTAAAGATGATTTTGAAATTGGTGCAATTGTCAGGATCATTCCTCCCGATGTATGTTTCGTCGGCAATCTAGCGCGAAGCCAAGAAATATTGTCGGAGACGGCCCACCTACGTGGGCGGTGTACCATGGGGGTTGCTCCAGGTACTTCTTTGATAGCAGAGTGGACCGTTGGAGCAACCCCATGGTTGATGTGGTCTGCCTCGGAAGACTTCCGGTCGAAAATCGTGGACTCGTGGCTGAGTGCGTAAGCGATCGTGCGTCCGTTATGAGGTTCCGTTGAGTTTTAGTAGGTAGTACTGGATTTTCTAGCCAGTTAGTCCCACATAACCACCTGTATGCAAGTGGTACGCGTAAATACTTTTCCCAACTTTAAAAAAAACTATCAGAACCATGGATGTCTTTTATCAATTCTTTAGTCTGCATGCCTACGTGCAGCATACATACACAATTTTCTGATTTTAATCTTGAGTTTGTTGTTCGGGCTCTTCAATACATTGGTTTTGTACAAACTGCTCTATGTGACTTTGTTTTATATTTACTCTTCGAAATCAATTCCTGAATTTTGTTTCGGAAGCTAGCCCGTGTATGTTTCGTATGCGGGAATCGAATATAGAAAACATACAATGTTGAGAAGTTCCTTTTTAAAGTAGCAAAAGAATAAACAGATCTATTACATATATTAAAAAGATATTCAGGTAGAAAACGTTTAATATAGTTATGAAAATATACAATTCATCTAATGTATTAATTATAGCAGCGTCTGTAAAAATATTTATGTTCTACATGTATATGATTTTTTCAATATGTGTGAGGATCAAAAAAAAAAATTGTATTTCGTACGTATAAAAGTTATGTTTTCTTATTAAGTCCAATTTCCATTTGGGAGGTTAGTCTGTAATTACAATTTTGCGTTGTAACAGTCTGGCGCCGTATAATCAAGGGCGTCTCGTCTTAACATCTTGTACGTACAAAGTCTACTTATGTTCTTTTGTAATTTGAAATAAATAAATAATATAAAATCTATACATATAATAAAATTGTAACTAAGTCGAATTTGTACATTAAATATTTTTTGGAAAATCTAATTGAAATAGACATTATTATCGATACAGAGTCCGAATCTATATTTTTTAGAATTTTTGTCTGCCTGCCTGTCTGTCTGTCTTTCTGTCTGTCTGTCTGTTACCGCATCACGAGAAAACCACTGGACAGATTTTGATGAAATTTGGTATGATGATAGCTGGTTATAACTTAACTTTTTACCGCGCGAAAATATCTCATTTCTAAGAAAAAATACAAAAACTTCATTGTAAGAGTATACTAATATGTAAAGCCTAAGAATTTGGTTTTTGGTCATCTGAACGCGGGCTGAGCCGCGGCCAATGCTAGTTATTTAAATAATGGTAAGAACACGAAAATAATGCAATTGAGGGCTAAGATCAAATCTATTTATTAAAAAATGTATAAAATATAATGCTTTGTTTAACAGCTGATATTATACAAGACTGCAAGCTTTGTTAATAATGATACCTATTTACGTTTATGAGTTAAAGATAATTTTATTTATTAAACGAGCACCGGCTAGAGCAACGGCTCGCTTAAGTAATTAAATTGTTAGTGCTTGTACCCATTGTACCTCTATGTGCCACAGGAGGCTTGCGCTATACACTTCTGCACGTTAATGTCGCCTTTATCAACGTATTCTTAATTTGCTCGGTTTGTAAATGAAGCTTTTCTTTAAATTATCTTCGTATTTCATGTTTTAATACACCATTTTTGTATTCCTATTTAAATAGTTTTGAAACTTTTATAAAAAAAGGTCAATATATATTTGTCTGTTTGAACGCCTATAACTCGAGAATGTGAGGTCCGATTTACATTATTCTTTTTAAGAAGAATTACAATACATTTTCTGGCTAGTTATAATATAGAATAGGTTACGATATCCTGGGGTATAAATAATAATTTGAGTTCATGTTGGAAGAAAAATTGCGACGTAGCACGGGTTCTTAACGACATGCTGGGAATAGTTCAAGCAAAGCGAAGGCGGAAAGTCCAACTCTATATATTATATACAATTTATGTGTTTATGTGTTTGTTTTATGTTTGCGTGTTAGTAAATTGAATAGAAGATTTGGTGAATTTTGTTTACATACCTAGAAAGGTTTTTTGTGTAGTACCACCAGTATAATAGGGTAGAGCGCAAGTATCTATTATGAGTTAATTTTACATATTTTATTTGTACGCGTTTACATGTGCTACACCTTAGATCTTACATATCAGAGCAAACGAAGGAGCACCCACTCTCTGAAGATGCTTTCAATCCATGTTTAAATATCTGAACCTTTTGCTCGTCCAATCTTCTTGGTTACACATTCGAAAAAAAAAAACAACAATCTACTTATATGAAATAATAAAGATTCTACAAATATATTGGCAGTATAAACATTTGTCCTGCACCGAAATTAAACTCCCAACTTCCTTGTCTTTACAATTATTCTTCCTCTATACAGATAAATTAATATTAATATAATTTCGTTACATTTTTTTGTAATTAAATGTAACAAAATTGATTATCCTCCGCTCCTGAGACCATGAGAATATACGCTAGAATGGCATGAACTTTTCATACGCTTTACTTCTAAGATATAAAAATATTTTATAAACACTTCAAGACTAAACGACTAGTTAACTCATAAAATTTTATTTAATCCCACTATACACTACTTTTAGGTGCTATTCGTTTACTAAATCTATTTATATCATATTCCTTGATTAAATGAACTTATCTGAGCGAGAAAAATCAAAAGTTTTCTATAGGTACTGATATAGTTCTCTTTTTCTTAAAATAAGATTTTTTGTGTAAATATGACGGGAAAAATAAAATAATGTCTGCATGAAATCACGTTTCCTTCTAAGATCCGAAACCTTTGTTGTTCTAGTCGGATTTGTACATGAGCGGTTTAAGTTTTACTATATCTATATTACTTACTACACGTGTAAGAACAATCTTCTATTAATACTTATATTTAGCCCTACTCCAAGAACCTACATATTTAATAATGTTGTTTGATTCTTTTAGAAGTGCAACTTCTATAGAATCGTTGTGATTTGAAACTCGATGAAACGGAAACGCGACACTAAAAAGAGACAAATGCATAAATATTAATATAAGATTAAGGAGGCAAGAGAATGAGATAGAATACATTGTATTCTATCTCATTCTTATTGTAGCCGTTGTTATTGTCTGATAAACATATAATATTATATTCTTGCCGTACCTATATAATATTCTATAAATATTTGATTGTAATATGCCTAATATGTCTTATAATTTTCGAAAAACTTTGCCATTCACCCAAGCCCCCCAAACTTCATTCCGACCGGTCCAGCCCCTCGCAAGTGATGTGTTTACCAACGAACATTACTTCATTTTCATTTATATAAAATCACATATTTCCTAAATAAAGCCTAAATTACAAAAATCTATACATAAAAGGATGACGTGGGCTACAATCAAAGTTTCATATTAAGTAGGTCGCAATAGGAAGGCGGGTCTAACTAGTTACGAGGCGAGCCCAACCAAGGCCGGGGGAGATGTTCAGATTTTAATCCTGGCTTCGAGCTACTCAGAGTTTTTGTTTGCAATTACCGTTTTCCTTAAGGAACATTATTTCTCTAGAAAAATATGTACATGGAAAGGCAGCTCCAGAAACATAAAAGCTTTTGGTATACATCAAAATAAGGAAGTCTAAGTCATCAACATTTTATTAAAATATTACTTAGTGAAATTTTTTTGATGTATATCATAGTTAATAACTTTTTTACCGTCCATTTTATGAAGTTAAATAGCTACGAGGCGAGTAAAAAAGATGATCAAAATATGTGAGTCTTGCACGCGTCTCATAGTAAGGAAATATGAAAAATTTTATTTATTATATTTTCCAGTAAAATATGACTTAGACTCATTGTTATTACTATAGTTAATGAAAATTACCAATCAGTTATTTTTTACTTTTTAATGTTTTTTTTTGAAGTCAATTTTATATAATTTTTTCAAGTTTTTATTATTATATTTTTAATGAAATGTAAGAAGAAAGTATTTTAATAAAAATTCAGTAGGTGAAAAATCAATCATTCTATTTTCTTCACTTAAGAGTAGATTTTTTCTACATTTATGGACCAACTTTGAAGTAGGTATACCTACCCCATCCAATAAAAAAACAATCATCGAAATCGAACTACACTGTAAAAAATTATGCGTGGTCAAACATAAAAAAATATGCGTGTCGAATTAAGAAGGAAACTCCTTTTTTTTCGTCGGTTAAAAAAACTAATAATTTATTTACGCATTCAATAGATTCGGGAAAAATAAACTTTTTTATCCAATATAGATCTGAAAGCGATCGATAAATAAATAAATAATAAATAAATGTTGGGACATTAACACACAGCGCCATCTAGTTCCATGGTAAGCTACGAGGCTTGTGTTATGGATACCAGATAGTAATTGATACACTACACATATATAACTTTAAATACATACATATTATAAATATAAACACTCATGACTGGAGTACAAACATCCGTGTTCATCACACAAATTAATGCCCCCAGCGGGACTCGAACCCGCGACCGCTGGAACAGCAAGTGGAGTCACTACCAACTGAGCCAAACGTGTCGTCAAATAAATAAATAATTTATATTTTATCGTAGATTGAGCTCTCTCATTTAATTTTAATAGAAGCATTAGTAATCTAAGCAATGAACGAAAATAAATATGCCTAATACTTAAATCTGACTGCCATCATGAACACTTCGTAAGAAATTATCACTGTAGAAAAATTAAAATTTATCGTATAACGAAATTCTTACCTTTTTTGTTATTGAGAGAGTCGATTCGCAATTACTCTGACCCGCTTCAGCGAGCCAGTTACAAAAAGATACATAGGTCTTTAACCTCGTAAAATTTACATAAGTATATGTAAAGGTTTCAATCAACTCTGATACGATTTTCAGCGCGGCTTTGTGTTATTGAAGCATCCTTTGCGAAGCGAATATTTCTTACGTCGAAATTTCTAAATTGACTACTTCTTTGATAGATTTCATTTTATTTACTTGTAACAAAATTTGTTACTATGATAGTATAAACTTAGAATTAGATGCAGATTTTTAAATAAAAAGTTACCAATTTTAAGAAATAATAAGTAATTGGGCCAATCAATGTAAATTTGAGGTTGATAGCGTGGGTTAGTGCTATTCTTTAAGTCTTAGTTATCCTTTATACGCAATGCCGGATTTAACCTTAGCGCCGCCCCTGGGCATAGTGAAAAATGTCGCCCTATTATCGAAGTTTTGAATAAAATATTAAAAGTTTTTTTTTCGAAATATGAAAAAAAAATAATTATAAATAATAATAAACTTAAAACTTTTCCCCCCTTCTGAATTTAGCCGCCCTTAAAAATTTGCCGCCCTGGGCACTAGCCCCATGTGCCCCTAGTGTAAATCCAGCGCTGTTTATACGGTATAAACGCTAAATCATGCCTCAGTTATGGTAGTGACCTTGTTTCAATTAAGTAACTTCAGACTTGGCTGGCAGAAAATCGTTATTGTTTTTGAATACAACTTATCTGAGATACGATACAGATTAGTGAAGAATGATCTACATATACCTAATAGCTTTCCATTAATTCAAGATATTTTTTTTCTTATAATATTAATAATAATCGAAAACGTCAATTAAGTGAAAACTAAATTGAAAAAATTAATTTAGCTATATTTGCTATATACTTTTGTATATAGATGCGTCTATACAGACGGTTAATATTATTTATCATTGTATATAATAATTAATTCTATTTACTGACATAACACCTTACAAGTATTTCTGAAAATTTAATATGAAGCCGTTGAAGAAACAACTTTGTTACGAAGCAGTGAGACGTGAAAAGGCATAACCTACGTTTGCGGTCTGTCAAAGACAAACCCTTTACATAACTCGACCACATCTGAAACCGACTGCTCCTAATACGAACATACGTACAGTATATTGCTTATAATCTTACGCAATTTGCCTTTATGACGTCATCAGCTACAGAAAAAACCTGTTTTTTGCAATATTATTAGTATCGATAAAAAAAAATTCACACATTTTATTAGGTAGAATTTGATTTATTCTAAGTAGAGACTCTTATTTGGTAGAGTAGGGCAAATACGATAGTAATTTAAGAGCTATTTCCCGTAGGCTACAAAGGCGTATTTAAAACGGTGCAGTTACTAAAAGAGACAGTGTTACGTAACTGTGTGTGAGACAAGGATGGCGTAGTTAGCTAGCTATCTAGACATCGTGGGAGTGCCGATAGATTATGGATTTTATATAATTTTCCTCCAAAACATCATAATATTATCTTACTTTGATTTAGCTTTTCAGAATATCACTTTGATCGTGGCCATTTCATCATTAACAAAAATGCAAAAGATACTTATCGTTATTTATACCGTTCTGTTATTCTTATAAAGACTAACTACATTTATAGATATTAAATTATTATTCTTTTCCATTGATATGTTAACGCAAAATAACTTGTATATAATAATGACTTAACGCTGAAAATGTAGGTTACTTCAAGGTATCTAAATTTTGCACTCACGATAATTCACTTGTTTGAAATAAGATTTATAAATTTCTATTTTTTATCTTTCTTTTAATGCGGTACACAGAGAACATATGTATATTGTTTACTTACTTTGTACTTTTCACAGCTTTATTTTTACATAGGTCTATATATGTTAAAAAATTTCAAGACAGCCTACAAATCTTCGCTTAAAATAATTTTAAAGCTCTCTAGAGCCCAATGTTAACTTCAAAGAGAGCTCTTAAACGTTTCTATTATGAAAGCTTAAAATGCACTGGAGTACGGAAGCGTGGAGTGAAAAGTTCCGTTTTAAAGAGTCCGTTATTACACTGTGGTCATTTTTAGATTGAATGTCATTAATGTTGTTCATATCACGTTGTATTTACTAAAGCATGCTTATATATGAGTGCCTAGTTTAGTTTATTGAACTTAGTTACATTATATTAGATTGGGTTTCGTCTAAATAAAAATTATGTGATGAGAGAAAGTACTTTCATAATTTAAAAAAAAAACTATCTTTTCGGAGTTTTTTTCGCGGATTTATTTGGATTTTTGGTTTGTTCGTGGTTTGGGAACCAAAAATCAAAATAAATCCGCGAAAAAATCCGAAGAGATAGTTTTATTTAAAATGTCAAATATTCGCGTAAATCTAAGAAAGTATTACTTTTATAATATTAATAATATAAATTTCTAATGAAGCGTTATTGTTGGACGCATTTTAAGGCTTTTTTAATAGACTTATTATATTTAATACTAATCTAAACATTTGTATACAATGAACATAGGCTTTTTGTGGATCAGGGACACCTTATCTTAGGTTTCGTAGGCAGTTGTCTATGTCTAAATTTTCTGATGAAATTCATGTCATAGTAATTTATTGTGCACGGTGTAATCTATATTATCATTACCATATTATTATGAGTATATTGTAAAGCTGAATTGATTGTTCTCTCCAGAAATACTATCCTGAATTTAGTGTTTTATATTTTATTTATCTAACATCACGCTGCGTTCCATGGGGGTGGAAGCAGTCACCTACCTATAAGTAAACTGCGTAAGTAAATTAAATAATAATAGTAATTTTATTTCTATACAAAAACTGTTCATTGGAAGTATCCATAAACAAAGTACATATTTTTTTTATATGTTGGGACATTAACACACAGCACCATCTATCTCATGGTAAGCATGGTAAGGCTTGTGTTATGGATACCAGATAGTAGATACACTACACATATATAACTTTAAATACATACATATTATAAATATAGACACCCATGACTGGAGTACAAACATTCGTGCTCATCACACAAATGAATGCCCCCAGCGGGACTCAAACCCGCGACCACACAGTAAGTAGGGTCAGTACAAACTGAGCCAAACGTGTCGTCAAATCGTATTTTATTCTACCTACGTCTTTTGTCCTATTCGATATCATATGACACTCTAAGAATGATTAGGAGTGACCTCATCCATCAAAATCTATCAATGTATGTAAATGGAAAAACTGTGCGAGACAATCAAAAATATTACTTACGCCTTTGGAATCGAGTTTTATTTTTTACAACCACTACATCCATATTAATATTATAAATGTGAAAGTTAGTGAGGATAGATAGATGTTCGTGACTTTTTTCAGATCCGTTTAGCCAGAATGTCTAAACGAGTTTGGATGAAATTTCGCAAAGAGATAGATTACAGTCTGGATTATCCCATAGGTTACTTTTTATCCTGGAAATATGTACAGTTCCCATTGGATGGATTTGTTTTTGTCTAGCGACGAATGTGAGTCGTTATATAAAGTATTAAAAAAATAAATACAATTTTATTTATGTGGTATGTGTATTCAGGCCTTTTTAACGTCTCACTGCTGGGTACGGGCCTCCATTTAACACGAAGGGGATCAGGCCATAATCCACCACGCTGGCCAAGTGTTGGTTGGCAAACTGCACATGACTTTCGAAAACTTTTAAAGTTCTCTCAGACATGCCAGGTTTCCTCACGATATTTTCCTTCACCGTAAGACAAGTGGTTATCATGTTGAAAATGATTCACACATGAAAATATCACAGGCACGTTATACATTGCCTTAATTTTTGAATGATTTTAATATAAGTCTTATAATTCTTTTATAAACCTTTCCTAAATCTTGATGTCGCATGAGATGAACACAGTAAAAACTTACTAATGAATTTTTTTGATTTAAAAAGTTGATAAAATGGAAATTTTTTAAAGGAATACTTTAATGATTAATATCACCAATTACTTGATGGAACCATCATAAAAGAGACATTAAACATTCAACATTTTGGTTTTTTAAGTAACTTTCATATTGTGAGAATAATTAAAATGGCATTACATACAAAATAACGTGGTTTAATCCACTTTACATAAAAAAAACTTTTATTAATTTCTATTCAAGAGCATCAAATCTGTTATATATCCTAATCCAATTCAGAAAAAAAAACATATAAAATTTAATTAGAATGAGAAAATGCAGATCATAATAATCATTTAAAAATACCAAATATTTTAACGATAACATGTCTAAACTCTATTTTTAAACACAGGCCGATCTCCGCTTCTTTATTATATTCAGCTGCTTATTTTACTAGGTCACATACTGACCGGCGCGACGGTATTTGAATACCCACCCTAATAAACTAAAACTACGAATAATTGCATTATACAAAAATCGCGCTTATTCGTTCGTGTTACGAATTAAAATAGATTGTGTTTTACATACAGATGTAAATAGCGCTGCGTGGATGTAGAGCCGTAGTCGATAAGGGGTGGTTATATTTCACACTTGTCCAAACCGTAATACAATTCGCGTTAAGCAAAAAAAATCTATTTTAATTATACTGCTACGTTTTTTATGTCATATCTGTACTATACATATAGATATTAATTTTATTTATTTATAACACTTTATTGCCAGATCGCTTTAATACCAGAAAAGTATATATCAAGTGCTTTAATGCGAACATACGTTTGAAAGTTTTGTCATTTTTTCCTGTTGCGACGAAAAAACGATTCGACATGATTTTTAAATGGTGATGTTTAAGGGCCGGAGATGTCTGGTTACGACAAGTTATTTGCGTAATATATATACATATTGGTCTCTTGCAAAAAGGGGCCTAGTTGCTTTGAAAAAAATTACTTTAGTATTATACTTACAATGACTTTTTTATTTGATTTTAATAATGTAACTTGTTATTTACCATGGGTTTAAATTTCATGATAACAGATAGCAATACTATAGAGTGTTTTAATTATAAACACAGCGGGATGTTTGTGATTTTTTTGTGTTCTAATACGCAATCATTTTTTGCAAATAATAATCAAGCTCAGTGATATCGCTTTGAATATAAGTTTTAATTCTATACAAAAAATTTTGGTAACATTCATACATATAATAAAATTGTAACTAAGCCGAATGTGTACATTAAATATTTTTTGGAAAATCTTATTGAAACAAACATTATTATCGATACAGAGGTCGAAACTTTAGTTTTTAGAATTTTTGTCTGTCTGTTACCGTATCACAGAAAAACCACTGAAGGGATTTTGATGAAACTTAGTATGGTGATAGCTGGTTATCCGGGTCAACATATAGCATACTTTTTACCGCGGGAAAATATCTAATTTCTGAGAAAAAATACAAAAACTGTATTGTAAGAGTATACTTCTATGTAAAACCTAAGAATTTGGTTTTTGGTCACCTGAACGCGGGTGGAGCCGCGGGCAATGCTAGTTTGCTATAAAATATCTTAGAACAGTTGAATCGATTGTAATATCGTGCTACTTTACGGTATCATAAGTCAAGGAAATAAAAGTCCCAGACGAACGCATAAAGAAACACAAATAAAATTATAGCCTGTCTCCTTCAATATTACTTATATCTCAATTCCTTCCTAGCGACCCTTTATTTTTTCTGTCATTTAAACTGGAATCTGTGGATTATTATTATCAATGCTTGATTAGAGAACAGAAACAGACTGACATTTAATTATCTTTTTGTGACTTGTGAGAATAACTAGTGGATATGATACATATTGAATGAATGGCTGTCTAGAAGAGGCGAAGGTTGTATATTATATTTTCAATATATAATACTTATACATATAATAAAATTCTGAGTCGAATCTGTACATTAATATTTTTTTTTGAAAATGTTATTGAAATAGTCATTATTATCGATACAGTGGTCGAATCTATAGTTTTTAGAAGTTTTGTCTATCTGTCTGTCTGGGAACGCAACACGAGAAAACCACTGGGCAGATTTTGAGGTGATTCTGAGGTGGGTCACGTCGGTGGGCGGTGTACAATTGAGTATTGCTCCTGGTACTTTTCCGAGGGCAGAGTAGACCGTTGGTGCAACCCCTTGGTTGTGTGATCTGCTTCGACAGACCTGCCGTCGGGGTGCCGTGGTTGAGTGCGATCATGCGACGCTCCATTAAGACGGGGGGAGGTTTTTTTTGGGTTTTAGTGGGAAGTAGCTACTGGCTTTTCTAGCCTGTGAATCCCACATAATCACCTGTGTCTACAGGTGGTATGGGTAAATGCATTTCCCCATATTAAAAAAAAGAGTTACGAAGGTAGCAGTGTTATACCCCGTGTGTGTGTGTGTACTCGTAGGGCACGAAAACCGTTCTTGTGCCTGATCGTGTTTGATTGCGGTATCACCGGAATAGTTAATAATTTAATACTTTCTTAGATTTACGCGAATATTTGACATTTTAAATAAAACTATCTTTTCGTGTCTCTCCCGTGACCATGGATGCTGTAAAGCATTCGAATAGTCGGGAAACAAAAATACCAATAAATCCGCGACAAAATCCGAAAAGATAGTTTTAGTTAATAATTTATTCCCTCTCATAGGAGAGGGAATAAATTCACTGGTGTATGGGTGGACAATGGACATACTTCTAACTTTTGTCGTATGATTATGTAACATCTTGACATGGTACCTATGTGTGCCGCTGACCGAAAGTCGGTATTATATTAACACAGATACACCAAAAAGTTTATATATAAGTAAGTAGGTACACAAAAAGAAAGAAATAGTATTTAATCGGATTTACCTCACAATGCCCTCAGGAAAATAGAGGCCGTATAAATAACATCGAAGCTAACTTTTTCAGCTAATAAAGGAACTTTGTAAATATGATTTACGAAATGAAGTATTGAGATATGGATTAGAGCTCAGTTCAGATAAAGTTGTGATTAAAATGTAAATTTCAAGACTAAGCCCATTTTTAATTTAAAAAAAACAGCTTATATGTATGTGAAGATGCACTTTAGTGGAAAACCATGTAACTTTGTAAATTTAATAACTTAAAGCAGGTAGGTACTGCATGTAATTTTGAAGTCATATTAAAGTTTGAAGGTTGAACATTACGTTTTCAGTGTTTTGTATATATAATATATTAAGGTACATAATATTATCATAAGGTAAATATCATTGTACGACTGAACAAATACAAAGCTTTTTTGTAATCATTTCTAAAAATATAAAAAAGAAAAGTAAGATAAATAAAACTGGATAAGGAAAACATTTTAAGACGAAATGTAAATGAAAAAGATATTCATGTGACATATCAATTAGCTTATTGTTTTGTTTACTTCTCATAATATTGTTTGTGCAGATTGTAGACTGATATAATACAATACTCGTAATACCTTCCAGAAAACAACATCGAAGGAGCTCATCACTCACATATCTTATTGACTCGACCTTGTTTTAATTGTCTTAATAAATATTTATGTATGATGATATGTATTTGTGTTTAGCCCTTTTTAAAGTCCCACTGCTGGGTACTTGCCTCCCTTCAATACGAGGGGGATCAGGCCATAGCCCATCACGCTGGCCAAGTGCGGGCTGGCACTTGGCCAACTTGGTGGTGGGTTGATGATATGTACAACAAATGCTTTAGATAATTTTGATATTACCTATAAGCTAACATATTATCGAGTGATGATTTTGTTTATGAAGATCCAATTTAGGATTCTTTAATACATGAAGCTGATTTGTAATTATTTCTAACGAGTTCTTTAGTATTTATAATACAGGCAGCGCCACCTTTTGACATTTTTTATTACTAACAGTAGCCAATATGTTACTTCACTACACCTGTGTTGCTCTATCTGTATATTAAATCTCATACAAATCCGCCTAGCCATAATAGTGTGATTAACATTTACGTATAACCTCAGGCTTTAACGTATATTTTTACAATAACGTTGTTTTTCTTATAATATACCTGAGAAAAAAATTATAATAATCCATCATATTTTTAGTTCACTGCCTATTGCCTAAGTAACTCCTCAAGGCACTTTCCTAATTCATTTCTTGATGTTTGAGAAAAACATGATTAGGTATGTTTCACAGCATCTTTCGTTGGTTTTAATTTTCTTTAATATGGAGTAGGTACCTATTCCCTGAATTACGATGTCTAATTATTTTTGTTTGACACGACTTTATTTTCTACTTCACTATTTGAAATAAAATATTATCTAATGCATTTATATATTACTAGCAGAACTCTCGGCTTCGCTCGCGCTAAAACTACAAAAAAAACTCTAAAAAGGTAGTTTTCATACAAACTTACATACCCTATTTTAACCCCTTATGGAATGAATTTCAAAAAATGCTAAAACACGTATTTATTTAATTGTATTGAAGAGCATAAATACAAAGTTTCAAGTAATTCTGATCACAAATATTTTTTGGGTTGTATTATAACGTGTGAATGAGATAATCTCGTGCTTTAAAAAGTAGCCTATGTCACTCTCCAGCCCTCCAACAATCTCCACACAAAAAATTACGCCAATCCATTAATCCGTTTCGACGTGAAAGAAGGACAGATAAACAAACAAACAAAAAAAAACAAACAAACACTTTCACATTTATAATATTAGTATGGATATTTAGGTATCTGTATATTATCATTTTCAAAATGGTAGACCCTCTCGTAACAATTTTTAGATATTTATGATTAAGAATTAAATTTCATTATATTAATAAATAATTTCAACCAAAATGAAAATACTGAACATGAACTTCACATCTATACATATAATTAAATTGTATGTGAGCCGAATCTGTAAATTAAATATTTTTTGGGACATCTTATTGAAATAGACATTATTATCATAATTACAGAGGCCGAATCTATAGTTTTTAAAACTTTTGTCTGTCTGTTACCGCATCACGAGAAAACCACTGGACAGATGATGATGATGAAATTTGGTATGATGATAGCTGGTCATCCGGGTCAACATATAGGATACTTTTTACCGCGGGAAAATATCTCATTTCTGAGAAAAAATACAAAAACTGCATTGTAAGAGTATAGTAATATGTAAAACATAAGAATTTGGTTTTTGGTCATCTGAACGCGGGCGGAGCCGCGGGCAATGCTAGTAAAAAAATAAGTAATCAAAAAAGCCGAGTATGAAAACTTCAGTCCACTCTAAATGTACATACTTTTGGCTCCACTAAAATTATTCTACTACAACCTACTTTGTTAAACGTAGCATATTCATTAATTAATTTCTGCACGTTTTGAAGTAAACTTCAGCTTCCCTCTTTTAAACTTCGCTTTTATAAAGTAAAAATATGTTACATTGGGTATAGCCTTGTTTATTTTATCAGTTATTTGTAGAAGTTGTTTAATTAACGTGAAAACAGTTAAGAAACTGTCTTCTCTATCTCTGCAACTGATTAAAGTTTTGTATTTAAAAAGTATCAGCAACAGGTAGATACTTACTGAACACATGCATTAGATCTTCTTTTCGTTATATAGGAATTATTCTTTGAACAGTATTCTAATTATCAAAATGAAGGTTATACATAAAATATAAAATTAATGACATTGAATTGAATTGATGAAGAATTGAAATATGAAGGCACAATGCATTAAAAGATAATAAATTTCTAAAATCGAAACCGGACACATCAAAAATGTATTTATATTACAATTACAATATAAATAATCTTAATGTATTTATGGAACTATACCACTAACACTCATACTAATATAAACATAAATAATAATTAAAACCAATAAGGGAAGGACTAAACTCTACGTGGCACACCATCAAGACTCAGAATTCTGGTCACCCACTTGATGAAAAAGAAGACATTGCAAGAGGGTATTAGAAGCAGTTTCATCAACTATACACGTTGCTAATAGTACATATAAACGTAAAATTTTTATTACTTTATTTTATAGCTACTTAATATTATACCAAAATCCAACCAGCACTTGGCCAGCGTGGTGGACTATGGCGTGATCCCCCTCGTATTGAAGGGAGGCCCACCCCCAGCAGTGGGACGTTAAAAAGGGCTGAATACATACCAAAATCACTAACGTTTGAAAGCTATAACGATTATATATTTTACTAGCATTGCTCGTGGCTCCGCCGGCTTTCAGATGACCAAAAACCAAATTCTTAGGTTTTACATAGAAGTATACTTTTACATTGCAGTTTTTGTATTTTTCTCAGAAATGAGATATTTTCCCGCGGTAAAAAGTATCCATTTGTTGACCCTGATAACCAGCTATCATCATACCAAATTTCATCAAAATCCCTCTAGTGGTTTTTCCGCGATGCGGTAACAGACAGAAAGACAGACAGACAGACAAAAATTCTAAAAACTATTGATTCGGCCTTTGTATCGATAATAATGTCTATTGTAATAAGATTTTCCAAAAAATATTTAATGTACAGATTCAATTTAGTTAGAATTTTATTATATGTATAGATGTATTGTACATATATAGTTAGGAAAACGTGAGTACGGTAGAGCCGATGTAGGGACAAGGGATGTTTACTGAGGACCCATTGTAAGCGTTCTGTTTGAAGCTCTAGTATGGCTTGAAGTGAGGAATTGAGTAGGTACTTTCAAATCGATTTCACAGGAAATTGAAATCGTGATGATTGAAAATATCTGTGTAAATAGAATATATTACCTTTTCATCTGTAAATATCACATATAATTTAAGACGAATAACAGTTATGGCAAAAAGCAGGAGGTCGCAATTCGATTTCCCAAACAAGGTAAATATACTGAATATAGCAATATTTGTACTAGATTTATTAAGAAATATGCCATTAGCTACTGCTACTTACATGAAAGTACTTATGAGGACAGCGATGAAAATTGCGTAAATTTGATAGTAAAAGAAGAAACCTACCTTTTGAAGGTCATTTGATTGCGGAAAAAGTTATCACTTAAACAATATATTTTAAAGAAAAAGTTCTAGCAATTTTTGATAGCTATTGTCAAGATAAAAATTGTGTTGATTTTCTTTGTGATGATGTAGGTCATTGTAGATTTTGAGTGCGGTAAAGCCGAGGTTGGGGAGATAAGATATGTTTATTGAGACTCCATTGTAAGCGCTTTGTTCAGCAGAGCTTTATGAAGAAATAAGATTATAAAATATTTTATGATGCGATTATTTTTTAGTCATATAAACTTTAGATACCCTAAAATTTGTACATCTATGTACTGGGAAGAAATAATAGATTTTTAGACATAAATAGGTACTACCTTTACATTCGTGTATAGTTTTTTGTTTCACTTTTGGCGACTATTAATAACTAAAATATTCAAAAATAATAACTAAAATGATAACTAAAATATGATAAAAATGATAACAAATAATAACTAAAATGTTCAAAAAGTGTATATCAGCATAGTGACTTTGCCGCCTCTACACCCAATAAATGTATTATTTCATTACCGATGTTACTTGAAGGTGGAGAATGTGGGACATTTTCTTATAAAAATGAGCCACAATATTTCTTCATACCATTTTAATATATTCACACTGTACCTCATTTTTTACGATCACTTAATTTGGTCATTTAAATTATTAGGTAGATAACATATTATAAATGAAGCATTTATGTACATCTATACATATAATAAAATTGTAACTAAGCCGAATCTGTACATTAAATATTTTTTGGGAATTCTTATTGAAATAAATTTTATTATTATTGATACAGAGGCCGAAACTATAGTTTTAGAATTTTTGTCTGTCTGTCTCTTACCGCATCACAGAAAAACCACTGGAGGGATTTTGATGAAATTTGGTATGGTGGTAGCTGGTTATCCGGGTCAACATATAGGATACTTTTTACTACGGGAAAATATATTATATCTGAGAAAAAATACAAAAACTGCATTGTAAGAGTACACTAATATGTAAAATCTAAGAATTTGGTTTTTGGTTATCTGAACGCGGGCGGAGCCGCGGACAATGCTTGTTTTATTAATATAAATGCCACACTCCATGAAAATTCAGAAATTAAACAGGTAGTCCTAATCTGCAACAACTATCAGTAGCCTTCCTGTTTGGCGAACTTCTTTCACAAATAGAACACCTACTTTCGTCGACTTGGACGTTTCTTTATTAAATAGCTGTACCATTCCTTAGCGATGTTCCACCGACCTATTTACAGAGTGAGCCCAAGGAATAAATGTCACTTATATTGCTTTTTGCGCAATATGAACCACCTTAACAGAGCAGGCTGGAAGTTTATCGGAATACTTTTACAGCGAACCCCGTCTTATCTACTTGCTTTGTAACTTGAGTTCAGAAGCAATTACAACTTCTTAAAAAGGATGGTGAGTGGACCAATGTGATCAGTCCAACGTTACAACTGTCGAAGATAAATCCATACTAATATTATAAATGTGAAAGTGTGTTTGTTTGTTTGTTTGTTTGTTTGTTTGTTTGTTTGTCTTTCTTTCACGTCGAAACGGAGTGAGAGATAAACGTGATTTTTTGTGTGGAGATGGTTAGAGGGCTGGAAAGTGACATAGGCTAAATTTTACCGCGGGAGAAAATCTCGTTCCCACGGGAAAACACGTTATAATACAACTCAAAAATTATTTATGATTAGAATTACTTAAAATTTGGTATTAATGCTCTTCAATTCAATTAATTAAAGCATTTTTTGAAATTCATGCCTTATGGGGGTAAAATAGGGATTGAAAGTTTGTATGAAACCTCCTATTTTAGAGATTCTTTGTAGTTTCAGAGCGAGCGAAGCCGCGAGTTCTGGTAGTTTAATATATTTAAAGCATTATGTTTTGATCTATTTCAAACTAGAACACGTTATCATTTCATTAAAAATAACAGAAAAACTTCATTTTTTTTATTTTACAAGAAGTGTTGTGGAAAATTTGCTGATGCCATTGCGAGAAAATCTATTCAAGCACCGCACTGTTGAGCGAATGAATAGACTTGGGTTTCTATGGCGTGGTCTCGGAAGAAATAACGTTTAACGGGTACTTGTGTCGACAAGGGAAAATCAAGACAAATAGTAAACAATATTTTTTCGACAGTTAGTATTTTATTTAGCCACAATTAATCTCAATTTATTTGAAGCCTCCCATTAATGATAGTCTGTAAAAGTAACAACTTACTTTATATCTTTATTTGGTTTTAATAAAATGTTATCAACTAGCATTGCCCGCGGCTCCGCCCGCGTTCAGATGACCAAAAACCAAATTTTTAGGTTTTACATATCAGTATACTTTTACATTGCAGATTTTGTATTCTTTCTGAGAAATGAGATATTTTGCCGCGGTGAAAAGTATCCTATATGTTGACCCGAATAACCAGCTATCATCATACCAAATTTCATCAAAATCTGTCCAGTGGTTTTCTCGTGATGCGATAACAGACAGACAGACAAAAATTCTAAAAACTATACATTCGGACTCTGTATCGATAATAATGTCTATTTCAATTAGATTTTCCAAAAAATATTTAATGTACAGATTCGACTTAGTTACAATTTTATTATATGTATATATTAAGTAAATTATTTTTTAAACGTGACGTGATGTAACGTTACATAGCTTTTAAACGTGATAAAAAATGTTGATGGTAAGTTATATTTAATTTACAAAAGGATAGCTTGTGAAATTTCGGTTGCGACGGCTAAAGAGGCATGGCGAATATAATTATTATCTAAATTTTCCTCGTAAAAATACGGTAGTAAAAATGTAAATTCTTGTCGGACTCAGTATTATGAGATGCGAACACAATGTTCATTGAAATATTTATATGTATATATTTGCCAGACAATCTCCGTACATAGCTATGACATTTAATCATAGTTAGAATAGTTAATTTAGAAATGTAGGGTGGTGTTCCTTTACAAATGCACTCGCAATGAATGGAAACACGATACAGTAGTTCTATATGAAGTCTAACGTGTACTCACACTAGCATCAGGTGACAAGACGTTCCATTGATATGTCTATACAAAAGATTTAATTGAAATAAGCCCTGGATAATAAGTAATGCTGTAATTTCCTATACTATAAAAACATTATTTAATTTTATATTAGTCTGAATATTAAAAGGAAATAAAACGTTTTTCTTTCCTAGTAATTGATAGAAAATAGATGAAACTACAAATAAATCCCCAGTGGGAACAAACGTCGGCTACACCCAGTAAATACTTATTGTCTGAACAATGCAAACGTTCATTTGTAAGAAAGCACTTTATATGCATTATAAATTATACAATTTCAGGGCGTAGCCTACATATCTAATGTACCTATACTCTGTAATAACTAGCTTTATAAGTAAATTCGTATACTTCACAAATAACAACCATAAAAAAATATCTAAGATATTAAAATGAAGTCAACATATCTTTTCAACTTCATCCGACTTGTTACACAACAAACACTAGAAATGAATAGATGTTAGAGGAAGTATCCTCTTACAGGCTTTGTCCCTGATGCGGTATCTAGCGATGCACCAACAATTGTCCCGGGTCCTTCGCCCGGAACCACTACAGCCTTTAAATAAGTATGCCTGTAGGAATGACATCAGTCTCTGGGCATCTCCGTGTTAATTAGTGTAGTGATGTGTCGTGAAATTTTGTTTAAAAAAAAAGGTAGTTTTGTACAAAATTCGTATCACATTTTCCAGTTTAACGTAGTCAATTATACAGTTCAAACCAATGAAACTTAACGAGGTTGAAAATCGCTTGCTGGTATTTAAGGTGAAAATCATCTCAATGAGTATTCAAGTGAGCTAGATAATCCAATAATATTATTTACACTGGCGTTTTTCTAGAGTACGGTATGATATATACAAGCGTATTAACTAACCATGCTATTTAAGCCGTTGATAAGCAACGTCTCACTCGCACTTCAGCCCCTATAATTTAATTATTCCAAAGACAATATTGAAAATTAAATTCTCGTTAATAGCGGGTAATGAAAATGGAACGAAAGCAAATTACAACAATTTGATGAACGGGAAAAAGTGGTTGAAATGGTTTTCGCAGTGAAATTACGTATAATGTGAGCTGAGGCGCGATTACGTTGTTCATCAAGGCAATGATTACTAAAAATACTGAGTAAAAGAAGTTACTATTGTATGTAAATGTTAAATCACGACGTAGGTACTTGTTCATTGAGATCTCCTTCACGTTGGAAAGGCTACAGTTCGTGAGGCTAACGTATTAGATCACTCGACGACTACCATTCATTCATTATTACATTATATAGAATTGACTTAATTATTAACCATTGGAGTTAAGTTAAGCACGCGATATATTGCATATGCGATATAGGCTAGCATTGCCCGCGGCTCCACCCGCGTTCAGATGACCAAAAACCAAATTCTTAGGTTTTACATATTAGTACTCTTACATTACAGTTTTTGTATTTTTTCTCAGAAATTAGATATTTTCCCGCTGTAAAAAGAATCCTATATGTTGACCTGGATAACCAGCTATCAACATACCAAATTTCATCAAAAACCCTCCAGTGGTTCTTCTGTGATGCCGTAACAGACGGACAGACAGACAAAAATTCTAAAAACTACAGATTCGGCCTCTGTATCGATAATAATGTCTATTTCAATAAGATTTTCCAAAAAATATCTAATGTACAGATTCGGCTTAGTTACAATTTTATTATATGTACCTATAGATAATGAATGAAACTGTAAAAGAATAAAATTGCCAAGTTTAATAATCACCGTCCCCTACAGTTCAAGTTAGTTTTTATATTTATTTTGTTGATAAGAAAGATTTTATTCAAGGCTAAGGGTAATAAGTACAAATTGGTATTAATAGTGGAGGAAAGAGCGTATTTCACGCTTACAGTTGAGTACACATACAAAGAGAAATCGACGTCTCGAGATCATGTTTACCTGATCGTGAATAGATATTTGCTATCTGAGATCGATGATCACTAACTTTACGTACTTATTTATAACTAGCGGCTCACCCTCGCTTCGCTCGGGTTCGTCGCTAGGTACGTTTTAAATAGATATAAAAAGAAAAAATCTTTCTTTCTCACATTTTAATTATATGTTTTAATACTTACCTATTCCGGACTAAGAGAAATCCAAAAATTAAAATATCATAAAAATTGGAACGCGGTCGAACGGGATAAAAAGTATCCTATGTCCTTCTCCTGGCTCTAAACTACCTCCCTGCCAATTTTCAGCTAAATCGGTTCAGCCGTTCTTGAGTTATAAGCGAAGTAACTAACACGACTTTCTTTTATATATATAGATTTATACCTTCGTGTATACCAAGGTTTTCACCAGAAAAGGTCAATCCAAGTTTCAAATTACACTTGAATTAACTAGCAGTATATGAACTAAATAAATTATTTTCTTGGCTTTTTGCTGCAGTATTTTAACTGCCTTTTTCATTGTTCATTTTTCAAATTACATAAATAAATAAATATTTTTTGTTAAACTCTACATAAAATTGAAAGTGTATTACGAAAAATAAAAATGTGTTAATGCAAATGTAAGAATTGTAATGAGTAGTATTTCCAAGAGTTAAATATCACATGACGGGGCAGAAATATATAAGCTGTTATTGTTGGTATAATTTATGCGGCTTCGTATGTAATTAATTATTACGTTTGAAACGATAAAAAGGGTTAAAATATTTTTACTAACAAAATCTATAAAAGCTACATATATAAAAACAAAATGGAATTCATTAGAATAGAACTTGCCTGCTAGTGTAATCGTAATAATTTGGTGTATTATTTAGCGTGGGGAAGTTCGCGAGCGAGGCGCGCGTCGATCGATAGCCGGACAGGTTATACGAGACTCTACGTAAATAATGAAATCGTTCACCGTTTTCCTCACCGGCATTCGTGCCGTCGATCACTCGGCTGCACGTGGGTCTTTTTTTATTTCCTTTCACCCCTCAGCTTGGATGCAATACTTCGAATCGCCTATCCACTTTACACTTCATTATGATTCGCTGCCTTTCCAATGCCTTTTAGGTCACTTTCATGGTTATTGAATTTCTATTTAAATCGCATAGAATTAACAAAATATTGCTTACGAAGTATATAACATTAAATATTATATACTTTTTGTTATATATTATTTATACGACATATTTATATACTTTACGTTAGGTCTGAAATATATGCTGTCATATAGGGCTTATGCCGAAATCTGATATCCATAACAAGATTTAACTTAACGAAGCGTGTGGTTTCTTTTTGTTCCTTCCATTCTCATTCATGAAATATAAGCAATTGACGTAATACAATTATATAAAATAATTGCATCGGTTTATATGTACGTAATACGTATGTATAAAGAAGAGAGACTTTCGTAGATGAAACGCTACGGTAGGAAAATTGAACGCCCTCCTACGATTTAATTTTGTATGAATGCTACGAGTGTTTTTATTTAGCATGTTTTTAGATTATTTGAAACATTTGTACATACTTTATTTTAAATTTTACCCCAAATTACAACCCTAACTATAAATATTTTATAAAAAATACTAGCATTGCCCGCGGCTCCGCCCGCGTTCAAATGACCAAAAACCAAATTTTTAGGTTTTACATATTAGTATACTCTTACAATACTGTTTTTATGTTTTTTCTTAGAAATTAGATATTTTCCCGCGGTAAAAAGTATCCTATATGTTGACCCGGATAACCAGCTATCACCATACCAAATTTCATCAAAATCCCTTCTGTGGGTTTTCTGTGATGCGGTAACAGATAGACAGGCAAAAATTCTAAAAACTATAGATTCGGCTTCTGTATCGAAAATAATGTCTATTTCAATAAGATTTTCCAAAAAATATTTAATGTACAGATTCGACTTAGTTAGAATTTTATTATATGTATAGATTATTAAAAGAAAGAATGTAAAAGGATTTTTGATTGAATCAATGAGTTACACATTTTTGTGCTACATAATGCTTAATTAAATATTTTAATTGTATATTAAACATATTTTTCGTTTTCCAGATCACGATCCGGCAGGACAGGCAGTCATTTCACATTTTAGAAGAATTGTATTTGAATTATTATTTATAACATAAAGAAAATATTGGATGGAATTTTACAAAAATAGCGCCTCCCCCTTACCCCTCCCTACCTTTCATCCCTAGGTTGTTTCTCCATACAAACTTTCGCCCCCATTTCCATCCCCTTAAGGGATGATTTCAGGGATTAAAACTATCTTATGTCCTTCCCATTGTCATATACTATCTTCTTACCAAATTTCATCTAAATCGGTTTTAGAATTTCACAAACAAACAAAAAAACAAACAAACTTTATAATATTAGAATATCTAAAGCTAAAAAACATATTTAGATTTCGAGTTCAGACTCCAGGAAATACTCGTTCCAATTCAGATATATAACGGACTCTATAAACAAGATTAAAAATAGACTACTTTCATAAAGGTTAAAGAGACAGAGAGCTGTTCAGAGAGTAATATATTTTTGTTATACTCTTAGTATTTTAGTACATGAACATTGTAAATACGAGTTTATAAGCAGCTTTATAAAAATAAATTGTTATTAGCATTAAATTACGACTTAAATGGAAAAAGGGCGGACACGCAAATTAGTTTTTTTTTAATTTACCTTACAAATATTGTGAAAGCAAACTAAGTAAATGAAAAATTAATTGAACTACGTTTGCAGAGTGAGTTAAGAAGATAACCACTAAGATGAAAGTACAACATGATCCATAATTTGGCAACTGCATTCGAGTGTGTGGGTAGAGTGGTAAATTTTCTAGCACCATTCGAATTCAGTGCTCGAATGTGGACGGTCTACGAGAAAATTGAAGATACTCAATATGAATTATACAACAGTTTTGTAATAAATATGAAAAGTGCTTATGTAATGTGTTTTATAAATAGTTACGATAAACATAAGATATAATATATTTTGTAGTTGCTACATATATTGCTATATTATCTTATAACTTATAATATTAAAAGAGCAATTCTTGTATATATAACTTTACTTAAACGAAAACGAAACGGCTCTAACGATTTGGATCAAATTTTGTATATTAATTATGTTTTTAGTTAATACTAGCGACACGCCCTCGCTTCGCTTGGGTTTGTCCCTAACCTTAGGTAGGGTTTAAGGACGCATCGAGGCAGCGAAACTTAATTACGAAATAATTGTTGATCCCTTGCTGTATTGTTATTACTAAAACTTAATTTATGCAATTAATTTGTATCCTACATTTAATTACTATTTAAGGATTTATTTTATAAATCGTACGCTTTAGAAACACGATTACGTGTAGTTTCCTCGATAGAAAAAAATCCCAAATAATCTCTAAAAAACAACATATACCCGTAGTGCGGCGTAAATAATTCAAGGAAGTTTATCAGTTTTTTAATAATAACAAAACTATACGTTTTCTATATCGTATACACTTTACATTTTCAAAATGTGTATTTGTTTTAATAATACGAAAGAAATAGCTAAATTCGCACGCGTTCCGTCCATCCTAGCCAGAGTTGCCACACTCCCCCCTGTCCGCTTTAGTCCTGCTAAAATCAATTAGCGCCAAAGCTCGGTGCCCTCTTAACGGTTAGTATGGAATAAATACACTATATATTATGTTGATACATAGATATGATGAGTTGTTGTGGGTTGTATTATACCGTGTTTGAAGAATGAGATGAGATAATCTACGCGGTAAAAAGTAGCCTATGTTACCAGCCTCTAGCCCTCCAACTCCACACAAAAAAGCACGTCAATCCGTCACTCTACTTCGACGTGAAAGAAGGACCAACAAGCAAAAAACAAACAAACACACTATCACATTTATAATATTAGTATGGATATAAAATTAAAATATTTCAGCGTAGAATATGTAATTTCTATCTATACATATAATAAAATTGTAACTAAGCCGAATCTGTACATTAGATATTTTTTGGAAAATCTTATTGAAATAAACGTTATTATCGATACAGAGGCCGAATCTATACTTTTTAGAATTTTTGTCTGTCTGTCTGTCTGTCTGTTACCGCATCACAGAAAAACCACTGGAGGGGTTTTGATGAAAGCTGGTATGGTTATAGCTGGTTATCCGGGTCAACATATAGGATACTTTTTACCACGGGAAAATATTGTATTTCTGAGAAAAAATACAAAAACTGTAATGGAAGAGTATATTAATATGTAAAACCTAAGAATTTGGTTTTTGGTTATCTGAACGCGGGCGGAGCCATGGGCAATGCTAGTATACTATGAATTTTGAATCTCTGCTTATGCTTGTCATTGCATCTGTTGGAAACGTGTTAAACGTTGCTGGTTTTTGTGGGCCGCACTCGTGAAGATTTAGTATAGTATTTTTTGATGTTAAGTACTTGAAAAATTCATCGCATAATGTCTCTACTATCCGTCTTTAGACAGACTGAGAGACTTTTACTCCCTGAATAACCAGCCATATCGGCATGATTGTGGACGCGGGCTTTGGTAATGCAATATTTTACATGTTATTGATAGTTCTATCAACTTATGGACTACGCACAATTTCGTTGTATACCTACATGTAAGGAGAGCGCATACTGTGTACCTAGAGGCAGGTGCCCGCGCTGGATTATTAAAAAAAAATCGAACGAGTATGACTCGCACACCGAGGGTCTCATAGCATGTAACATTAAATTTTAAAATAAGCTTTTAATAGCAAAAAAATAATAATTGTGATGTAACTACAAATTTACGGTTTTTGGATTTTTCTCTATACTTGTTCTATAAGACACTGCTTGTTGTTAAATTTCATGATTCTTTGTAAACGGGAAGTAAGTACCCTATAAGTTTTGATTCCCTTCTGATTGCGCTAGCGAGCGTCAAAATGTGCTACATAAACGTCCGTATCTTTTGATTACGTTTAGGTTAAAAGTTTGATTTTTTCACAAATCTTAGGGATTGCAGGATATTTGATATTAATTCCAATTTAATTACCTCCACGGCATTTTGGCAGACAGACATACAGCAGACGAATAGAAAACTAAGTGGTCCTATAAGGGTTATTTTTTTTTCTATCTAAAATCAGTTATTAGGACCAATAATCTATACATATAATAAAATTGTAACTAAGTCGAATCTGTACATTAAATATTTTTTGGAAAATCTAATTGAAATAGACATTATTATCGATACAGAGTCCGAATCTATAGTTTTTAGAATTTTTGTCTGTCTGTCTGTCTGTTACAGCATCACGAGAAAACCACTGGACATATTTAGATGAAAATTGGTATAATAATAGCTGGTTATCCTGGTCAACATATAGGATACTTTTTACCGCGGGAAAATATTTAATTTCTGAGAAAAAATGCAAAAACTTTATTGTAAGAGTATACTAATATGTAAAACCTAAGAATTTGGTTTTTGGTCATCTGAACGCGGGCTGAGCCGCGGGTAATGCTAGTAGTACTATATATAGATAATGAGACACCTGTGATACCTGGTGTTAAAAAGAGCTTATTTATTCTTCCCTTTTTAAAATTCCTATTTAGTTTTTCCAAACCAGTCGATTGATCTCTTACGTTGTTTTTTATTATAACTTAAGCTAAAGTTACTAATTCATGTATTGATTTTTATAATCATTTTTTGAACATCGGGAGTTTATAGTAACACAACTACGTCAGTAAGTCTATAAATAGTCTATAAATATTTTAGTATACCAGTATAAACTGTAGATACAATAAACTGAATTTTGACGACACGTTTGGCTCAGTGTGTAGTGACCCTACTTGCTGTGCCAGCGGTCGCGGGTTCGAGTCCCGCTGGGGGCATTCATTGTGTGATCAGCACGAATGTTTGTACTCCAGTCATGGGTGTTCATATTTATAATATGTATGTATTTAAAGTTTATATATGTGTAGTGTATCAACTATCTGATATCCATAACACAAGCCTCGTAGCTTTCCATGGAACTAGATGGTGCTGTGTATTAATGTCCCAACAACATATAACATACATATAATGATGACCAAAAATGTCCGTAACGTACCACTGAAATAAATAATTACATAAGGCGAAGAAAACCCAAGTTGAGAGCTTATCTTAAAAGCAATAATGTCCATTAAGGTTTTTCCGAAAGCTCTTTACTTTATACCAAGGGAATTGAGTCCGAATTTTAGTAGGACTTATACTTTTTACTTGATCATTCTAAAGGTACCGTGACGCAGTCCAGTGAAGAACATGTACCTATAGTAATAATGGACAGATCAAAGAGCTTTTTACGAATCAATTTATGAGAGAGATTTGCGATTTTATTTGTATTTACCTACATACATATTACGTATTACTATGCAGTAAGAACATTCAGCAATTTTTAACCAACTGCTGGGCACGGGCCTCCCTTCAATACGAGGAGGATCAGGCTATAATACACCACACTGGTTCCTGGTCCTGGCCAGGTTCGAGTTTTATTTATCTATTTATTGAGTTATATAGATAGAGTTGGCGGACTTCACAAGTCTTTTGAAAACTTGCTAGGCTCTTTCAAATCTTAGAAATGGTTCGGACGACAAAATATCGGTGCAAGACCCGGGACGAGACCCACTTCGCTTGGTTTCACATGCAAGCACATTACCACTGGACAACCACTGTTATTACGTAAATATGTACATATAATATAAAATGTTTAACCTATTTAGAATAGAATTTAATAGCCAAAAAATTTGTAATATTGTGTGTCAGCTAAACAAAAGAAAATTATACTGTATGTATATGTACTGAATTATATTTCATTTTTTATGTTAATATTTTAAATAATATGTTTGTTTCAGATATAATTTTTAGTTACTTATACGGTATACCTACTAATAAAATCATTTTTTTTTAAATTAGTAAGCTGTCGGAAAAGTTCTGCTGGTATCCAATAAAAAACGAATCAATCAATAAAAACTTTTGTGATCCCGAGCGCTTCATCATTTTGTTTTTTTTGTATAAAAATGATTCCATTTCCATCAATCAATATTATAGCCAGTGGTGATATGCTCGCTTGGTAAACCGAGTGAAGCAGGTTCAAATCTCGGGTCACGCATCTCTAATATTATCATGCACAAATCATTTCTTACATTACATAACATGTTACGGTGAAGGAAAATATTGTGAGGAAATCTGTATATCTGAGAGAACCTAGCAAATTTAAACCAAACTGAGAAATAATTGGTAAATTACGTAGATTGAAATGGAACCAAATTGGAATCACGAATATAATGTAGTATAGGCATTATAATATTTCAACAATAAAATAAAACGCACTGGTATCAGCTATTTTGTATATTTCGTAACAGATACCTGATGCTGTTCTACTGTGAGAAGAGAAAGGAGAGAGAAAGAGGAGGAGGAAGAGGAGAGTAAACAAACTGCCAATTAAACAATAAATAGAGAGATTATTTACATCAACAGAGGAACTCTTATTTTTCACTCTCATTATCTAAGACCGACCATATAGCTAAAGGGTCTGATAAGGCGTAAGGTGGCAATTTCCCAACACTTGCTAGCTATTGAATATGTTTATTTTATGGAGAAGTATATATAAAAAGGTTTTGACTATGTATGGTACTAAACTAAGAACTTTATGATCTGCAGTCACTAGATAAACGAGACACAATGTATCTATAAGGGAATCGGACCCGCAGTTGTTGGCATAAGAGTTATGTGCCTTCTCCATTACAGCCATTAAACAAAAAAATTGAATTGAACTGACAATATGTCTCGGTTATTTCAAAAAGCAATAAAAAGGCATTTGTCAATATTTAAAGGAATTTCAATTGTTTTTTTTAATTTAAATTTAAATTAATTAATAATTTAGTTATCTGTTATTATATAAAATGTAAACATTCCCATTCTAATTTCAATTTTTTCTTAGTACAGATATCAAACCTACAAACTTCAATGCTGCAATTATTTACTTAAGCTTAATAAAGAAATAAAACAAATATTTGTAATCTGTGTATTTAATCTTTGACGACATACCATCCTTAACTAATGTGCATAAATAGGAAAACGTTATTTACAAATATAACTTAATGTCCACGACAGCCTGCTGCCGCCATACTCCCGACCAGAAATGTAAAAATGAATAAGTTTGTACTTATTCTATGACCTTATATACAATAGTTATATCAAAATATAAATGTTATTTAAACAAAATAATTTTCAAATGGATCACTTTTCATTCTTGTTAAAACAACTTCGTGTTATTCACCACTGTAGTGAAATCATTTAATATATGTAAATGTAAATAAAGAAAAGATTGTAAAAAATAAAATTTTCAGTATCGGACCCAAAAAGCTTATAAAAATCGTCCTTAACAAGTTCATGAAAGCTTTTTTAAAACGTAAAGCAAATCCAAATAGGGCATTAATTTAGAAAATTTATTTTCCATATACCGATATATTAATGTAATAATTAAAGTACATAATTATTATAAGATTATTTCTAAATCCAAAAATATAACATAAAGGAACATAAAATGTGAGAAAATTAGCAGAACCTTAAACACTAAATATCCTACTGAATATTAATTATCAACAATTCGAAATCACTTTAAATGTTTTTATTTACAAGATTGTGTGCGAGGTTGAAATGTATTTGTTAGGAAACCAAAGAACTATAAAATGAAGCCCACAATATATATATATATATATATATATATATATATATATATATATATATATATATATATATATATATATATATATATATATTGTTGGAAACAACGCGTTTGGTAAAAAAATAAAGCTTGAAAATAAGCTAATAATCAATTATTTTTCATAATCCTAACAGAAACATTTCAAATATACGCACAAATTAAACCTACGTGAATTGTGCAAAGCGCATAAATTGAGGTAAAGTTATTAACTTAGCGTGTAATGGTGACTAATAATTGACTACATCATAGAGAAACGATTTCGTATACCCAAAGCTTAGATCATTGTCATGGAAACCAATTGAAAATTATAACAATTAAGCAGATTCATGTATCTGAATAGATTCACTTTTATCGAATTCAAAATCAAATAAAAGAATCAAAATCGTAATAACATTGATATAGTAATCAAACTTTATCAACAAAAATAAAAAAAACTTCATAGATTTAATTTTTAAAACAGATACCGATTTTTTTGTAGTATCAAAATTTCATTTATTAAAATTATTAGAACATCGATTTCGAATACATTAACATCGATATCTATCTAATCCATCGATGTGTTTGGACACTCATTCAGATACGACTCTGTTTAAGGCTATTCATTGAACAATAAAACCGAGCCAGGTTAAACAAGTGGTAATTTATTGACACTTAAACCAACGTTACGGGCTATAAACCCAACTGTTATATGACGACGCCACTTCTCGTGATTATTTTCGTTTGGTCTTTAGGTTTTTCATTATCGATATTAATTTTGGAGGTTTGAATTTTCTTCCATGTTTCGCCCAAAGCTTTGCTAAAATGGTCGTCAACTTTAGTTGTTTTGTCGTCTTTTAATCTGGACGTTTGTATTTGCCGCCAAGTGTCTCCCAGGGCTTTTGCGAAGTGGTCATCTACTGAAAGGCTTGCATCGTCAACGTCCATCGCAATGATTTTAGTCGGTTTCGGTTCTAAAATGTCTGTTTTAAATTGTATGGGACTACTCGCCCGGTCTTTTGTGTTTGGTTTCGGACCTGGTTGAGAGGTTTCGGTGACTGCGTTCTTTTTAAACAAATTCATGTAATCATCCCCGAGGGAACGTCGGAAATGTTCGTCTATGACCGGGTCGCACATAGACATTGATCCTGTTGAAGAAATATTTATTAGAATTATAAATTACTAACAACTCACCCTCGCTTCGCTTCGGGTTCGTCCCAAATGATAAACAAAAACAAATCTATCCCACGGGAACCGTACATTCTTCCGTAACCTACTGTTATTCCAGACTATAATCTACCTCTGTGCCAAATTTTATCCAGATCCGTTCAGTCGTTCTGGCGTGAAAGAGTAACAAACATCCATCCATCCATCCGCACACAATTTCACATTTATAATATTAGTATGGATATTAAGTTTACGTCAATTAAATGGTAAAATTCATTTACTAATACTAGTCTTGTCTATGATCAAATATCTTGTAATAGTGACGTTGATCTTTGATTAATTAATTAAAACGTTTCATACGGTGTTTTTTATCTGCCTTTACGTACAGTACATATATGTCAGAATTTATTAATGAAAAATCATATATCAATAAAAATAAATATTAGATTAAGTACGAGATTTAATATTTCTTTTCTTATGACCTAGAAAAGTTGGAATTGTCGAGCGTTCTATATAGATCGACTGTGAATTGATTAACCTACTTGTTAAGCAAACAAAGGAATAGAACTTACGCTTATGAAATACTGTGAAATTTCTGTTTCCTGTATATAATTAACCGACTTAAAAATAGAGGTTATTATTTGGCGATTTATTACTTATTGTTTAAAAATACCTATGATTTTCAAGACTTCAGTTGAGCTTGAACAGATGATTATTTCGCAGATGCCAATTTTACTTATTTTTTATTCAATAGTTTTCTAAACTACTAAATCCATTTTAATAAAACTTACACTGCTGGTAAAGGGTATAAAACAGCACGTAAGTTTACCAGGTAAGAAAAGAGGGTATCATGGGAAATTTGGCTAATAGAAGAACGACTAGACCGATTTTAAAGGTCATTTTACTACGATGAAAATTTACTTCAAATATACTAAATTTTATTCTGGGATACAGAATAGGATAACGATTTTTATCAGATTTAATGCACGGCATGGATCAAAGCTATGGTAGACGGGGTTTAGTTTTATTTTTTTATTACATATTTGCGATTATTTAAAAAAATTAAAGATATATTTCGATAATTTATAAATAGTATATTCTTACCAGGTGGGGAATCATTGCTTTTTATGACTGAAGGGCGATTGTAAGGAGGGGGGGCTTTCGACCGCAATCGCATGTCAATGGGAGCTTCGTTCTTTACGCCGGGGTACTCGGGAGGAGCTGCGGACAAAATGTCATACATATAGTGTTTTTGGCATATATAAAATATAATAATATGAAATGTACTAAAATAGAAATAAAAACATGCAAGTTTTATACACCGAATATCAGTCACGGAAACGAATCTTAATTAAATTATCTATCTGCATGGGAGATATTTAATTGCAGTGTAATAATGCTTGTGCGCAGATACTGTTCGTTTTATTCTCATAGGCGGGTGGGAGACCACACGATTGGTGAAAGGTCAGTATGATGACTAAGACTAAGTAATTTTCTCAGAGTTTAGGCGGCGTTTTCGTTGAAAGCTCCCAGGCGGCTTATTTTTTTCCGACACCTCCAACAAATTTCGTTATATTTTAGCTAATGTATACAAAAACTTAACAAATTACATATATACATATAGAAAGCAGCATGAAAATCGGTGCAGTGGTTTTTCAGTTTATCGCGAACAGACAGACAGAATGACTTTGTTTTATAATATGTAGTAATTATTCATGTTTTCTTCTCAAAAATTTAAAATTTACTGCTAATACCTATATAAAATTTCATTTATTCTTTTCTTTCTTTAATGGCTTAGAGTTACATTACTACTACATTCTGCCAGTGTCACGTTTTGTGAGGAAGACACGAATGAGTTAAAGGCGGTAATTTTGAAATTTAGCAGCTTTAACGTGGAATTAAAACTATAAATGATCAGTCTACAGGAGTAACTTACAACAACAGAAAGATAATTACGCAATACAAAAATGGCACAATGATTGAAAATGAAAATACATAAATAATGAGAACGATATTATAATTTAATTTTATTATCTACTATCAATTTAACTATTTTTTTAATAAATGGGCTAAACACAAGGGCTAATTAACATTTGGTGTTGACAGGGCGGTGAATTTGAGGAAGGATTATGTCATGGTATGGTCATCATTATTAAAGAAAAAAAAATTTTGACTTTGACATTTTTTTGGCGGGCCATGTCTTTAAAATTCGTTAGTATGAAGATGAGTTCATCAAAATTTCGCAAATGGCTTATTAGTCGTGTTTACCACTAGTAAAATAAAGGCAGATATTATTATACTTTACTTAATTCGGCTGTATTTTTTGCGTATTATATATTTTTAAAGTATTTTTAAATCGGTATACCTTTTTTAGTAAAACGTAACTCATATCTAAGGTACATAAGCGCAATATGAATAGGTATATAAAAAATGTCGGAGGCGTAAAATGTAACATGCAATAAATTGTGTCGAGTAGACAGACTTAAATTAGCATTATATACATCTAAACTGAAAGTACCCTATAATTTGTTCAAATGTACGATATTTAATTATCCCATATTCGCAGAGTTGGTAGTTGGTACACGTTCGAGTAAAGCAATTAAAACTAACTTATTAGGTTGAATTAATCTGCTGTTCGTCGCACTCGAGCTCGTAATTTTGCTTATTAGTCTTTTAGTCAAAAATATATATTTGGAAGTTGTTAAATTGTATTATAAGATAATACAAATTTTGGGCTTTGAATTATTTATTTATGGTCACAATTTATGTTAATTTATGTAATAAGGAATATATAATAAAAGAAAGAAAGCCAACCCGCACTTGGCCAGCGTGGTGGACTATGGCCTGATCCCCCTCCTATTGAAGGCAGGCCCACACCCAGCAGTGGGACGTCAAAAAGGGCTGAATACATACATACATACAATAAACGATAAGTAAGAAAACGAGGTAAAGAATAACTTATTATTGGATGACTCATAAGAAGTCTAGAACAATGATATCTTGGATAGTGCTTTCATATCTTGGCCAGACTAAAATAAGCAAGCCTTTACATACGAGGATATCGATAATCGAATACTAAAGGAATAATAAAATATTTTAGAAATAGTATTCTAGTCAAAAAAGTATACATATAGTTATGTACAGTGTAAGTTTGTTTTTAGGTCAAATTACCTAAAAAACACAATCTTATAAATATCTAAAGCAAAAAATAATAATACTAGGTATATCTAATAAGGCTTGACCGATTCTTATGAAATTTTGTGTGTATATTCAGTAAAGTCTATTTTTCATACCCCTAAGTGAAAAGGGTGGTCCACCCCAAAAAAAAATTTTTTTTTGGGTGAAGGGTGAGTCGCTGGTAATAATATACAAAAAAACAATATGAAGCTATCATAATAAATTATTATTACCTTTGCCGTTAATAGCCAAGTTTGCGGGACCGTCGTCCACTTCATCGGACAGTTCCCCGTCGCTGTGGGGCTGCGCGCGCGTCACTGAAGCCACGCTACGCCGCTCGTTGAAAGACTGCGACCGTAACGCCATTTTACCATTCTCTCTGAAAATAAAAATAAAACAAATAAGTTATGGCGATATAGATAATTTTTTTTATATAGAGATACGTAAGTACTATGTATTTGATTTGAGAGCTTTGATAATGTCATTTTATAACTATACATTACGAATTATGTGCTTATTTTCATTATTTATCAAAGACATTATAGATTACCGAGTTATTAAAACTATATCGATTTAATGTAAAATTAAAGACCTATGAACAAAATTGCTGAATAAAACAGAAAAAAATATGGATAGTTATAATTTTCGTTAAATGACATTGTGCAATATGCATTTGACTAACAGTCGTATGCGATACTTTATATTAATAATAATAAAAAGAAACTAATCTCAACGTTACTCTGTATATACATAAAAATATATTGTAATTAATTTATTTTATCAGTTATCTTTACATTCACGAGACTTACTTCGGTCTATACTCCGGCAAGCGCGTAGACCGTCGCTCTCGTCTCCATTTCCCGCCGGTAAGGTCCTTGGACTGCGCCCGCGGCGCTTCAGGCGACAAAGTGCGGTCTCCCTCAGACTCACCGCTCGAAGCTGTACTCGGAGTTTCTGTAAAAATATCATTTATCTTAGTATCACGTGATTAATAATTTTAAATTTTTCTCATAAGAAACATTTTTAAATCCGATGTACATATATAGTTCACAGCCAATAAGAAGTTTTACCAAGTTACTGGCTTATATCGCTAATAATTGAGCTGGGCACATAAAATATAAACTCTTCTCATAACGCAACAAAATTTTAAAAAAACATCATCACTCATTCATTCTAGTGTAAGTTTAAGTTTTTTGTTTACAATAGATTTCTTGGAATTTAATTAATTTCTTCTTAAAAATTTACCTGGAGGTGTTAAAAGTGTGCAATATGCATATTTCTGCGACATCAATATTTATATAAAAAAAACTGCTTATTTAATAAAAACTTAAATATCCTAAGAAAGTACTCGAATCAGAAATTAAAAATCCATTTCCCGAGTGAAAATGTGTACCTTTATGTGGAGAAGCAATCCACGGTTGCCATAAAGGCATGTTAAACTTAGGTGATTGCGGTGGTTCCATTGATATTAAATCAAGGGTACTTAACGAAGTCCGAGCCAAAAGAAACAAATAATGCGGAAGTTCCATCATCACAACACCATTAACAACTTCAAACAAACACTCAAAATCATGACATATTTAAAGAAACTAACAATTACTTAAATCACAATGTACACTGATTAGAATCCAATATATTTTCCGAGGTAGCCCTAAATTGTTAGCAAATTTGTAACATATAGACACCACATTGGCGTCCCTGCACAGGTAACACTGAAGGTCGACTGAATAAAAAACGAGCTGGAAGAGATTACATTGGAATAAATAAATGAGATGAACAAAAAATAAACCGAAAAGGAAAAAGAGCATGATGCTACATCCACGCGGCCGGACGTTGCGGCGCTACCTTCGAACTTTGCGATACAGGCTGTATACAATATGTGAACACTGATTACATGCTTCACAGTATGAAATGTCACATTATAATATTAAGATGTAACGCTACAACGTACGTACATCAATGCCCATTGTTACATTTACGTGGAAAAATATTGTTAATTGCCACCAAAGGCACGATCTTGATATGACCTCATCTCGATTGCATAAAGAAAACGACGACATAACACATTTTTATGTTAGATGACCTTTTGGCAGTGCCTTTAATAAATTTTCTTTGATTTAACAAGATCTTATACAACTTTGTAGATTTGATTTATTAAACTTTGCTCTCTATAAAACTGTGCAAAAATTCCTTTGAGTATCATTTAAGAGAGAAGTTTCTTAAAATTGCACCCATAAAAGGCAAAAAGTAAAAACAATTTGAATGTTATATTGAAAATAATATTTTTAAATGGAGAAAAGAATATGTTAAGAATTATGGAATAAAAAGATGAAAATTATTGATTTTTATTATGTTAGTACTTAATTATTTTTCGGGAGTCTCGGAAAGGATAATAATTTGTTAGACAATTTAGTAAATGCTAAAGTTAGATATAGGTAAAATTTATCAAATTTATCAAGAGTTACATCGTATTTCTAAAATTTATTTATTTACTTTTAATTTATATTTTTATTTTATCATCCTGTGCATGAATGCATCAACCTGTTCGGTCCATTCATGAAAGTGCGTGAGCGCAGGGCGCGGGGATTAATGAACCCTCTTCACTCTTTTCCCTTTCGTCGCCTGCAGAGCCTTCTTATTGTGTACATTTTATTATCAACTTTATTTACTGAGCTCGAAGATATACTTTACTTTAAAATAAGATAAGAAGTGTGGATCTATGACAACAATTTAAATTGAATCATATTTCCTACGAAGTAAAGTTTCAATTACTTTGCGAAATTTACTGTTAATGATACGAGTTGAGTTACGGTGGTTGTATCCTTGAAAGGTTGTGTTTTATTTTGATGCGCGCGGGGGGAGGACAGTAAGAGATGGGTGAAGTCGAACTGTGAGAAGTTGCCGCGTTGCAGCACCGTATAGGCATTAGCTTTTTATTGTCTAATAGAGCGTAGGTAAAAGGCTGCCGACAGGTAGACCAAGGATGGCGCCGCCAGATTAATTAAAGTCTGAGCTCAATATATACAATAACACATGTCTTATTATAAATTGTACTTGTAATTACTTCAAGTAATATTTTCAAACTGAACATAATAGTAATAGTAATAACAACAAACAATTTAGTTTCTATAAATTACGATTTTACGATTTTTAAAAGGCGCTGCGCTTTAATACTGTTCGACAACGTCAAAACAAAATTTATGGTGAATTCAAAATTTCTTTTAAAATATATCCGAAATTAACATTAAAATTAAAGTAATAGTATAAAAATGTTTAAAAGACAACAAAATTGAAAGTGAAGTGCAAGGCTTCGGCGACATCATTTAGACAAAGAGAGACAATAGCTTTCCCAAGGAGGATTGACGTCAGGCAGGCGGCCGGTCGTAAAACTTTTGCCAAATCCTTTCAGCAGTACAGAAGATGTACTACGCTGACCCCAAGTGATTGGGAAATGGGCAGGGAGAAGAAGAAGAAGAAGTTTTAATACTGTTATAAGATAATGATTTATATAAACTTAAATAGATACATTTAAAATATTATCTGACTGCTGTAATATAGAAAATTCTTGTCAATTATTCAAGTTCCAGACACGACGCCTAAGGGAAATACATTTTAAATTGCCCGTGGAGTGTAATTAACAGACGGCACTTTATTTCTACGTTTCTTTTTATTTGTTCCGTCGCCATTCAAGCGGAGCGCCAGGCTTGGGCCGGCTACCTGAGTGTCATAATCGACATGTACTGTCAAATAAAATTATAAATTAGATGGACCAATTGTTATAAATATATGTCGTATCATTTCATGTATGATATACTTGATAAAACAGAATAATTATAATCAACAATTTACAACATAACAAGGTTATTAAAAATAATAATAAATGGTATATTTATTATATTATCTAAATATTTAGAAATATATCAGAGTTCGAGATGGGAAAAGGTATTTAGGAATAAAAAAGCCACTTAATAAATCATTATATATATTTCGTATCAAGTAATATTATTTTATTGATTTTTGATAGGTATTGAATTGTGGTTTAAATTTCTGGCGCGTATCTAATTCACATTTTGTTTTCATTTTTCTTTTATTTTAGGTCTTTTACTATAATTACTCCAAGTTTCACGCTTATTATCTACCGTTTTTAGATAGAGCAAAATGCACAAACACAGAGAACCACAAGAACACGTTTCTTCATTCTTCTTATTATATAATAAAACCTTTCGACTTATACCTAATGGTACAAAAATAAGGTACATGCATTATAGGCTTTTAGTATATGGATTGTTGCCAGGCATTTGCAGTATGCAACTCTCAAACTTTATGATAGATTATAAAAATGTGAAATAGACAAAACAGTAAAATAATACAAGTTTTTGTAATGTTGCGCGTGAATGATCTAATGTCTGAAGGTTGCGAACAGTTTCCGTCGATTGCCTTATTTTATATCGAAATACGACAAAGGAAAAATTTGCAACTATTATCTATACATATAATAAAACTGTAGAGGTCGAATGTCTGTACATAGAAAAAAAATACTTAAAAACGAGTCAGGGGGATATAAGTATAGAAAAAGAACAAATCCAGTTTTTTTTTTCAATTTTTCTGTTTCTCTGTTTGTCTGTTTATCTGTTTGTTGGACATATTTAAATGAAATTTTGCATGGTGGTACCTTATAGCCCCGGTCAATATTTTAGATACTTTTCATCCCGGAAAATTAAACAGTTCCCGTGGGATAGTTAAAAAACTATAGTAACTTATACAGCTTATTAATATTTAATACACAAAAAGTACTGATTGGATTTTAATGAAATTTTACAAAAATATAGTTCATACATCAGAATAACAAATAGGCTACTTTTTATCTCGGAAAAATGTAGGGTTCCGGTGCGATAGATTTGCTCTGTTCGTCTAGAGGCGAACCCGAGCGAAGCGAGGGTGAGCCTCTATAGTAGCATAATATAAAAGTGAGCGAAGTCATTTTAAATTGAATTGATTAACAAACATCGATCCAAACCTTCGCATTTATAATATTAACTAGCGGCTCACCCTTACTTAGCTCGGGTTCGCCTGTAAAAACACAATAACAAATCTATCCTACGAGAGCTGTAGATTTTTCCGGGATAAAATATAGGCTATGTGTTATTCCAGACTATAATCTATCTCTGTGCCAAATGTTATCCAGATCCGTTCAGCCGTTTTGGCGTGATTAACAAACATCCAAACATCCATCTAAACTTTCACATATATAATATTACTAAGATTAATGGGATAGATAGCTAATATTATAATAATAAAAAGAAACTATTGGGGAAGAAAAGTGTGACAATGTGAAAACAAGAGGAAAGTATATTTTTGAGTCCTAAATATTTTTTAATAATCTAAGAAATATTCTTTGTCATAAAGCAAAATATCAGGCATGATAAGTATTTCAATTTTTATAACTTAGTTATCATTAAATTTCTAAATGAATCCAATTGGAATACAAATAGAAGATGATAAATGCTTTATAATTTACTTCGCCCAAGGCATTGACAAGAATGGGACTGAAAGGATGCGAGTAATTCGGTGGCGAGCATGCACATCCGATGTGCCGTACATACTACGGAGTTAAGATACCTGCGTGTCTTAAATTAGAAAAGTACCTTTATAATATGAAAATATACTTAATAAATATACGATTAAATATGAGTTTAAATATTACGATACGTTTGGTTTAATTTGTATTGTCGACATCTTTGGCTTAGTTTGTACACGAATGTTTGTTCTCCAGTCATGGGTGATTATAGTCATAAAACATAATATGTATGTATTTAAAGTTGGAAGGCTGGAGAGTGACACAGGCTACTTACCCCAGGAGTTTACCTAATTCCCACGGGAAAACCACTATATAATAAAATCCAAAAAAATATTTTTAATCAGAATTACTTGAAACTTAGTATTAATGATCTTCAATAAAATTAAATAAATACGTGTTTTAGCATTTTTCGAAATTCATCCTATAAGGGGGTAAAATAGAGGATGAAAGTTTGTATGAAACCTTTATAGAGATTTTTTTGTTCTGCAGCGGGTTCTGCTAGTACTTATAGTATGAATATTAAAGTGCTTAAGAACTACAGAAAGACACTTCTGCTTGTTTACTTATGCATACAATACAAGTATTAAGCATATCTCCCACTTGCACTTGTTGCAATGAACTGATTAAATATTGCATCTAGTTCCTAGTAATCGTAATTTATGTATACATTGCATTTATAATATGCGTTTTTTAATATATAATTATTAAAAACATTATAATAATAAAAAGTATTTATTTTTTATAATAAATCGGAAGCGCTAAAGGCGCACGTTTCAGTTGGACAAGCGCATCCTATATTGAATATTTAAATGTATTTTAGTATGAACTGATTTCAAATTTACATTAATTTTATATTATCACCCGCAGGCATCAGAAGACCCTAAATAATCAAATAAAGGAAAAGATCGAGTAATCCGGTGGCAACGCACCGCGCCGGGCATGCGCATCCGACGGGCTATGTTCAGGGGCAGTTTATTTCCACGCACGCATTATGGATTATTTACAAAAATAGGGAGCAAAATTTGGGGAACCTTTAACAGGTCAATGATTTGAAAGGGGTAGCTTTTGTTTATATTTCATTTTAAATTAACTATCGAGACTTTAATTAATTATTATTCAGAACTTGTTACTTTACTCTTCAATCGAATAGGTACGTACTTGTAATTAAATAGGGGCGTTGAATTTTTATTCTCGTGATGTTATTTCTTATACCTATTCATGATTATTTAATTGGTAAAACGTGTAACAATAATTAAGTATATAAGTATTTAATAAATGTTAAATTGTTAATATTATTCAAATTGTTTGCGTGAAGCCAGTAGCCGCGTCCGTGGCCTCGGGCGCGAGCTGGGTGCATGGTTATTCAACATCGAGATAACAACCATATTATGCAGGTATTCTTATACGCAACACACGAAGCCACCACGCACATGTGTGGAAATTGGTTTTGTGGAAATCCAGTAGGTAATATTTTTGCCGAATGTTCAGATTAGGAGAAGCTGTTCATTTTGCTATTAATTTTGATTATTATTTATGTCGAAACGTCGTCTTGTATTGTTAAATCTATACATATAATAAACTTGTAACTAAGTCGAATCTGTACAATAAATATTTTTTGGAAAATCTAATTGAAATATACATTATTATCGATACAGAATCCGTATCTATAGTTTTTAGAATATTTGTCTGTCTGTCTGTTACCGTATCACGAGAAAAGCAGTGGACAGATTTTGACGAACTTTAGTATGATGATAGCTGGTTATCCGGGTCAACATATAGGATACTTTTTACCGCGGGAAAATATCTCATTTCTGAGAAAAAATACAAAAACTGCATTGTCAGAGTACACTAATATGTAAAACCTAAGAATTTGGTTTATGGTCATCTGAGCGCGGGCGGAGCCGCGGGCAATGCTAGTTCTTTATATATTAGGGTATATATCCGCATAATATACATCAATAATATAAATATTCGCTTAGTGCAAAAAGAACCCGCACTTTCGGCGAAGTACTCAGAACTCAAGCATAATAGCAGTGTGTCATGTAGTATCGTATACGTTTATATATTTGTATGACAATTTTGTAACTCCTTCGTAATTTTAACTCCACTTCTGAATTGAATTGGCAGTTATATGGAGGGCGTGTATGTTGCGAACCAAATAACAGCGCGGAAGGCGGATGTTTGCAGCGAAAGTGCGGGAAGCGTTTGAAAACATTCCGCATTCCTTACTTTGATGTAAGGATTACTTCGTGAATATACAGTTTTATAGGTGCTTAAATTTTATGTTTATATAAAACCAAGAAACTATTGCTTATTTTAAATATTAGTGATTTCTACTTACTCACTATGCTTTTGAAATCCCAAAACAACACATTAGTAATTGTAAATTTTTGTATTTTTTTTATTTATATAATAACTAGCGGCTCACCCTCGCTTCGCTCGGGTTCGTCGCTAGGTACGTTTTAAATAGATATAAAAAGAAAAAATCTTTCTTTCTCACATTTTAATTATATGTTTTAATACTTACCTATTCCGGACTAAGAGAAATCCAAAAATTAAAATATCATAAAAATTGGAACGCGGTCGAACGGGATAAAAAGTATCCTATGTCCTTCTCCTGGCTCTAAACTACCTCCCTGCCAATTTTCAGCTAAATCGGTTCAGCCGTTCTTGAGTTATAAGCGAAGTAACTAACACGACTTTCTTTTATATATATAGATAATAAAACGATATCTATAATAATAAATTTATCTTGTAGAGGTCTTAAAAGAGTTTATTATAAAAAATCTGAAACATCAGCTTTGAGAGTACGATATTTGAAATTTAGAAGCCAAATTTGAGAGGCCTCGAAATTTTGATTGCTTAGAGGCCTCCCTTGAGCATAATCTGTCCCAGCGATCAAATGTCGTTTTTTAGCTTAGAAACTTAAATAAACATTGATTTAAATGAACAGAAATATTCAGATATATTGTTTGAGATAACTAAATTATATAACTATGAGAGATACTGTACAAAAATTTAAGTTTAGGAATTAAGTTTATTATGAAAGGTATGACATATTCATATTTACATATTTTAGCTATTTCTATAATTTATTAAAAAAAGTAACCTAACCTGGTCTAAAAACAGGTATCTAGAATTAAAGTTTTACTTATATTCAAACTACGAATTATTATTAGAGCTCTATCAACGCCCTTAAAATTTACTAGTAGAGTCATCTGTTAGAAGATTTTCAAAGTAAAAGTACACAAACTGTAGCGCCATCTTGAATGAAACATGGCCCTTACAGAGTTACGTAATACATCCTACAGAGGGAGGCACAGATCAGATCTACATCTCTCATAAAAGGAAACGGATTAAAAAAATACTGCATCTCATTTTAAGCATTCCGCGCGTCCTTTTAAGCGCGTATTCAAACCGACTTTTGATACTTAAGCAATATTTTCTTTAAATAAACATACAATGGAGTTTTATTTGTTTAAGGAGAGTTTTGTATCACAAGTTTATATATAACGAATTTACCACATATATACCTAATAGACCGTTTTTACATTTGTTTTATTAATTATTATACACATAATATCTCTTTAGTCACACTGTTTGGCACTTCCGAAGCACATAACTCATTGTCAAATCATTTTAGACTATCTATTACAATTTAAAAAAAAAATGAAAACACTACGACTGGAATTATTTTTCTTCTCTGTTAAAACAGGCACAGATGGAGAGCCGACCGCAATTTAAATCTAAACAATAGCAATAGTTACTGAATAACTATGATATAATGACATAATATGTATTTGTATAATGTAAATTAAAAAAAGGAATTTAAATTATGAAACGTAAAAATGTCTGAAAGAATTTCAGTAATAACATTGGTTTATTACTGTATTTCATAATTAAAATTAAATAATATAAAATATTACTTTAATAATAAATTATAATATAAATTTAATTAATGTGTCGGTGGTGTAACTTTAAACTAATAATATAATGTATGAAAAAAAGACTTTTTTTTTGTATTAGTGTAAGTAAAATAACTTATGTAATAATAATCCATACTAATATTATAAATGTGAAAGTGTGTTTGTTTGTGTGTCCTTTTTTCACGTCGAAACGGAATGACGTATTGGCGTGATTTTTGTGTGAGTATAGTTGGAAGGCTGGAGAGTGACATAGGCTAGTTTTTATCGCGGGAGATTATCTCATTCCCACGGGAAAACACGTTATTATACAACCGAAAATAATATTATTTATGATCAGAATTACTCAAAACTTGGTATTAATGCTCTTCAATATAATAAAATAAATACGTGTTATAGCATTTTTCGAAATCATCCCATAAGGGGGTAAAATAGTACATGAAATTTGCATGACACCTCTTTTTAGAGTTTTTTTTCTGTTAGTATTTAATAAATTTATTTACTCAAGTAGCAGTGACTCATTTTGTTAGTTTACACAAAAAACGTCTTATTCTATATTCATAAAAGCGGTAGCCTTTCCTGTTAAAAGTCTTACTTACTTTCTTATTGAAACTTATGTTCTAAAAACCTTACTACCTTCCTTCTTCCTATAAATTATAATACCAAAAGTTTGTTCCAGTGTCGTTTTGCTACCCTTTTAAATTTAACATATAAAAAAAATGTTTGCCATTCAAACTTTATCACGTTCTTTAAACATTGAATTTCAACAGTCTAGAGGTCCAGTTAGGTCTAGCAGCTTTATATTCATATAAGTAGGTAACTTCCCGTGGAAAAAATGAAAAAAATCATCTATTCATTCAAGTAAGATACATATTATTATACTCAGCGGTAATAACATTTTTTTTTCATTATCTTCATTTTCAAGTAGTATTGTAAATAATATTCCCATGCAGATGTTATTCTTAATAACTATTCCCATGATTTTTCATGATGTGTCAAATTCTAACTGTACTTTTATTTAGCGTAGTTAGAATCAGTCACTTGCTTACCTTTCGCAGTACTAGTAGTTATTTTATTGCGCGTGAGAATTTAAAGACACAAAAAAAATCGTGGTGTTAATAATTTTAAAATCGATTACTTTAAAGTTTAAACCATTTTTTTGTTTTAAAAATATCTTTATATATGTACTTTCATACAACTCTCTTGATTTCGTAGATAAAATTATTTAAGATGATTAATAGTATAAGTGATGTAAGGCATAAAATATGCAAAATGAGTGTCCTTCTGACCTCAGCAGACCAAACTTTATCTATCATCCAAAGAACTCGGATGTTTACACCATTTAAAACGATCGCCATGTACTGCATACGATAATAAAATTCTCAATAAACAGTACACAGTCATGTCCAGTGATGCAACGTTGTGATATGTCGCTTACTCATTTAGCAGTATCGCGCCTAAACTGTAAAATTTCACAATGAAATTAATTAAACAATAACCAAAAATACTTTTAAGCTATTTATTATATTTCATCAATTCCCTTAAATACCAAACATAAGTCACATTTCAAAACCATTAAAAATTAATTCAAAATAATAAAATGAGATTCTTATTTATACTATATTGTTATCCGCCCGCGTTCAGATGACCAAAAACCAAATTCTTGGGTTTTACATATTAGTATACTCTTAAATAGCATCTTTTTTTAGAAATGAGACATTTTCCCGCGGTAAAAAGTATCCTATATGTTGACCCGGATAACCAGCAATCACCATACCAGTTAATCAAAATCCCTCCAGTGGTTTTTCTGTGATGCGCTAACAGACAGACAGAAAAATTCAAAAAACTATAGATTCGGCCTCTGTATCGATAATAATGTTTATTTCAATAATATTTTGCAAAAAAATATTTAATGTACAGATTCGGCTTAGTTACAATTTTATTATATGTATAGATATCAATTAGTTAATATAGGTACATTTTAAACTCTGCGCATATGCAACTTTGTTTAGTGTTAACAATGTAATCAATTTCTTTTTTATATTCGTCCATCATGTTGCATCAGATTTCTTAATTCAAACAAAAAAAAATAATTTTGACAGTAAATTTAGAAAATATTTTTATTTACGAATATAATTATTATCAGTATCAAAAAATAAAAGTTATTTTTGTATCTTTTACAATAATATTATGTTTCAGATAGCATAAAAATGTGTCACAGTTCTCTAATGTTTTTTATAATAACGAATTCAACTGTCAATATTATTTCTATGAAATTAATAAAATAATACCTAATACCAATACGAAGATAGTCAAAAGCTAATCAAATTGGTGTGCAAAACTAATTCTAAATAGGGTAATTCCTTTGAAACGCAATCGATCCATGTCAGGGCTACCACGTACAGACTCAGTTTAAATATGGTGCTATTTTGTTATGCAACACGAAGGTCGCATAAACAGGCGTGGACTTAAGTTAGAAGACTATAGAATTTTTACATTTATTTTATCTCATATTTTATAGCTTATAATGGCTAAACAGTAATATCTATACTCAACTATTTATCGTTTTTACTGTACATTATTATAGTTATGTTTTTTGCTAAGCCATATCAAAAAGAATTATGACATAATTAAATATATCTTTTTTTTTGTTTTGTTTTTGTTTTTGTTTAAATTATTTATTATTTATTATTTTTGTTATAAAATTATAGTTTTTAATTTAAAATTGTGATTAATTAATTATTAAAAAAATTAAATTGGAATTATTGTATATTATTTAATACTAATGTGATAGCCTGTAAAAGCAGCAAGTTGTAACTACCTATAATTAAAAGTGCAATTATCATGATAAATCATATGTAACCTAGATTTAAGTATTATAATATTGTAACTTTTGTTGGTAGTTCAATAAATAAATAAATGTCTTAAACTCTGCACATAAGGAACTTTGTGTAGATGGCAGGGTAAGTTAATTGTCAATATGAATTTATATTCACTATAGTCTAAGGTTTTCAATTCAAACAAAAGCGACGATGGGCTCTTGTAAAGGATTTTCGGGCGTTCCCATATAACTGGCGTGTACCGAAAATGAGTTTTGTAGGAAGTTATAATAGTAATACTTCTACGTCCGTACGATTTATCGACCGCATCATGAGCACGATGCAGGATAGCTTGGAATGTGGTGGAGAGGTATACAGATAAAATCAGTAACGAAAGTAAGAGGGAAAATTGTGGTTAGTGAGAACTTACCTTGGTATATTAAGTTGGCGGTGTTAATGTGTATTACTAAAACATGTATCGGGTGCAGTTATGACCTAAATGAGGTGGGAATCTAGGCTGTAATAAATTAAACTTAAACACCCTTATTTAATTCAGTGTAATAGCTATTGGTTGATCAGAGCTGATAGTCTGCAAAATGCATATGCGTGACGAGTCATGCGCTGAAGGAATTCAATACTTTGTTAGCAATGAAGTCATCATATAGTAGAATTTCTAATGGCAACGGATTCCATTTCGTTGGCAGCCAAGCGAGAGTGCAGCTATTCGAGCTATTCGGGCCGTCTCGCGCATTGTCTCACTCACATAGAGTATATTAGAAGTGTAATGTTAAAATCTACATATTAAATGAAATTATGTACAACAAGATAACCGAAGGAGAACTTACATATATCCCATTTGTGCGTGTTGGCTAATGATGAAAGTAATAATTCAGCAATATCATTATTTATTAGCGAGTTCTTAGGAATTTTAAGTAGTAAACTATGGTTTATGCTGCTTTTTTATAAGTTGTATATATACGCAAAATCAAAAGAATAATTGGACCTAGTTATGCAAAAAACAGCCATGTGCGTAAAAGTACCAACAGATTTATAAGCATTTTATTATAAAAAATAAAATAATTATAAAAATAAACAATACTTATATAAATATTGTTCAATTTTATAATAACCAGAAAAACAAAACATAACCCAAGTGCAACTATCGACAGAAAAATGCTTGTAACTCTGTTGGTACTTTTACGCACATGGCTGTTTTTTGCATAACTGGGTCCAATTAAATTGAATAGAAATGAATTAAAGTTTTTACGAATATCAATCATATCGAAAAGTTAAAATTTAGTATTATCGTTAAATTGGTACTTGAGTCGGCATTCGGCACGTCAATGCGCCTTATGAAATTTCTAATACATTCAGAGTTCTGCGGTTTTAATGATCTAACACACTTCGCTAATTACAATTGTATATGTATCGGTACACGGCATTGCTAATGAGTTGATGAATAACTCGAATATCTAAGTAATTGCAACGGCTGTATTGGATTTTTAATTAATTTCATTAATTCATCGATTTATCTGAAGAATGCACATTTTAGCACGAGGTTTTCTGTTTAGGTATAAGAATGAAAATAATTTGAATGTACAATTTCATATAGTCAAAGTTATTTCAATGCTTTACAGTTAGTTTTTAGGATTACGACTCCAAAGGGCCTAGTCAAATCCTATACTTGAATTTGCTGTTCATCCGTCTCGTCTGTCTATCCTACTTCTGAGTTTTATCTTTTGAAGCCCAATGGGAAACCGGTTAAAATGTTCACAGAACATGTGTTGTTATGGTAGATATATTTAACCTAATTTAACGAGGGAAGCAGGGTTCTATACAATATTGCATTTAACAGAAAGACAAAAGATTTATTGATAAATTTTTCACTTAGGCACTTCATATTTTTTATTATTTTATTATTATTTTTGTTTACTTATTCTACCTACATCTTTAAATTTACTTAAACAATATTCTAATAACGAGGCCTTTAATTGCTTGTCGTGTGATGATATACCTACTTTATTTTTTTAAATTCTGGTATGAACCCCCATGTGTCAATTTTTGATCGATGTATGAACCCCTAAAATTAATCCTAAAAATTAGAAGTGTTATTTACGCTATACGTCTTCCTTTCATCTTTCACCTTACATCCTTTATACCTATACCTACATATTATAAAATTGTAACTGAGCCGAATCTGTACTTTAAATATTTTTTGGAAAATCTTATTGAAATAAACATTATTATCGATAAAGAGGCCGAATCTATAGTTTTAGAATTTTTATCTGTCTGTCTGTCTGTTACCGCATCACAGAAAAACCACTGGAGGGATTTTTAATGAAATTTGGTATAGTGATTGCTGGTTATCCGGGTCAACATATAGGATACTTTTTACCGCGGGAAAATATCTCATTTTTCATTTCATTTGTAAAACTCATTTAATATGTAAAACCTGAAAGTTTGGTTTTAGGTCATCTGAACGCGGGCGAAGCCGCGGGCAATGCTAGTATATGTTTATAATACGAAATATATATATGATAGACGGACTAACAGACATACTAGTGATCTTTGAAAGGTTTTTTTAATACTTTTAAAGTACAGAATCATACAAAGGAGTAATTACACATTTAAATTACTGCCAAAGGAGAATATGTTAATATATTAGCAAAGATATATTTTGCTATGAAAACAATAGTGATCACTTATTGCATTCCATAGAATGTTAGTAACTGTAGTCCGCAACGCAACCTACATTCTGCATTCTTTTCGAAACCGTAACACGCCGCCTCAGCGTTCCGGATATAATTGTACACGCCATATTCACCCCTGAACCGTTTCTAATAAAGTGTATTTTAATGTGAAACATCCGTCACAATGTCAGGTATTGAATTTATAGAGAGCTGTAAAACGGCTACATACAAAGTAGCATATGATGATTGATATGAGATGTTGATAAGCGAGAAGAGATTTCGAATGGCAACGCTAACCTCGTTGGCGTCTGCAACTGGCGTTTAGTATTGTCGGACATCGCAGTGTTGTAATATGGCGCAAATATTGCAAATAGTATTTAGTTCGTGGAAGGCAGAGGCGCGGACGAGGGACGAGGCCGGCCAAATTCCTGAGCGCTTTCTCTGATAGTTTGTCGCACGCGCACGCACGCTGAGTAACGAAAGTAAATGGCGATACGGCGTGAGCGTCGCTGTCATCGCATTGCATAATTATTATTTGCGATTCAACAACTGTTTGTAAACAACTAGCTACAAGAACTCATCGCTGGACAACTTGCGTGACCGTATTTTGATTAGATATATCGTTATGCTCATAACTTTATCATCTCTATGCATATTCTATAATACTCGCGTTGTTACGAGCGACATTGATTATTTCAATAACATTCCATTAAATGAAATAGTTTAGCTAACCAGATTAATCCCTCAACGACCGCGGACACGCCGGCGTTACAGTTAACAATAGATTTCTTAGAAATTTCATTAATTTCATAGAAATTTACCTGGAGGTGTTAATATGAGCGAATAATGACTTTAGACTTTCATATTCTGCTACGAATAATTTGACATAACACATATAATTTAAGGTTAAATTTATCGAAATCAAGAAATAACAGCTGATAACTTGTTTTGATGTGTTTTCATTGGAAATGTAATATCGGTATGCGGAAATTTGTGCTAAATAAATAAGTAGATACGCACATATGTACTTACATGTATCAAGCAGTTACGTATTGTGAGTCGGTGAAAATCTTACGTTTCCCTTTACTACTCGCGTTAGCTTTAAGAAAGCTTTGCTTTCTCAACAAGATTTACCTCTATTATCAGTCGATATCAGAGAATAGGCTATAATTGTGAAATTCTTGAGTATTCAATAAATGTAGTATACTTAGGTTGCCGTATAAGCGACCCCGTGTTACCCGGAAGTGTCGCTTGAATGCTCAATGGAGGCAAAAAACAAGTAGAAAAAAACTAATACAATAGCAATCTCTCTGTTACAGAATTAATCTGTGCTAGGTTTTATCTATTGTTTCAGCCGAGGTAAAACATGTTAGCTCTCCTGTTAGTCAAGTCTACATGCTCGCGTACAAGGATATTCTAATTTATGCAAGTCACGGTTTGAATATTGAAAACATTTAAAGACAACAATAAGATATCAATCGCATATTATAGTCGTACAAATAACTACAAATTCTTATTTGTGGGCACTACGATTAGGATGAGAACATATCATGAATATTTTATATAATACTTAAGTAATTAAAAATTAAAAAGTCTGTTTGTATCTTTTCGAATTTTATATGGTCATTGGCATGATTAGGTATATATCTAAGAAGTAAGCGGCCTCGGTGGTCTAGTGGCTAACATGTACGACTGCAAATCCAGTGGTCATAGATTCGAGTCCCGGGTCGAGCCAAGTTTAATTACGGAGTTTTTCTGTTAAGACAGCCTTAGTACCTAGTAGCCCGGAGTTAGGAGGTTGCCGGTATTTTAGTATCTTTATCAATTGCTATTATGAAATCAAATAATGTAATGATCCGAGATTATTGGAAAGTGGAAACGGACATGGAATTAATTCCTTTATAAACTTTTTAAAATAATTTTAAGAATTACACTTTACACATTTTAAATCTATTTTTCCATATCTAACGAACTTCATGTATCCAAACCCTTAGACGACTGACGATCAACAATGTCAGCTGGAATCTGGAATGTGACCCGCCTACAAGGCCGCGCGTCGAGTATTGATAGACTAGCTATAGAAGCCAAATAAGAAAATGATTTTAAAGTCCTATGTTTCATTCATAAAATACATATATTTTATAACAAACGTTATATTCCACTTTTGGACATTAATCGATATATATGAAAAAATCTTCATCTTCAAATATGCATTGCTATTTAGTATTTTCTATTCCATTTTATCTAAATGACGTGTCTATATAAGCATTTATGAAGTCATTGATTCTGGCTTAATAGTAGAGTAATTTACATTTAGACTCGTTTAGATTCATATTAGAATCGAATATAGCTTACTTTTAAATTTACTTTTCAATAAGTTAATGTTTAACTTGTATTAATTGAATATTTTACGTACTATGAGGCCACATTCTTTCATAATAAGCACAAGCATTCGTCCAAATTGACATCATTTTATTAATTTTCAAAATATTTTATACAGTACCTACATAGAAACAAGTCAGTTTTATGTACAAAGACATAAAAAGACCAGGTAAAATACTTTACAATAGTATTTGTTCCTTTTATTATTCGAAGGTTAAAGAACAGCACGCACTACTGAAATAAGTGAAACACGACTCAGTAAACAAGATGAACGCGTATGATCCATATTTTAAAATTGCGGCCCTTTGTGTCGGGTTACATCAGCCATGTGGGCAGATATTGTATCAACGTATGATATTTCAGATTTTGGAAAACGTAGGTATATATAATATTATACTAGTAATTATATAAGACTAGCAGAACCCGCGGCTTCGCTCGCGCTAAAACTACAAAAAAAAATGGTAAGTTTCATACCTACAAACTTTCATCCGCTATTTAAAGGATGAATTTCGACAAATTCTAAAACACGTATTTATTTAATTTTATTGAAGAGCATTAATACCAAGTTTCAAGTAATTCTGATCATAAATATTTTTCTGGATTGTATTATAACGTGTTTTCCTGTGGGATTTAGATAATCTCCTGCGGTAAAAAGTAGCCTATGTCACTCTCCAGCCCTCCAAAAATCTCCACATAAAAAATCACGCCAATCCGTCACTCCGTTTCGACGTGAAAGAAAGACAAACAAACAAACAAACTCACTTTCACATTTATAATATTAGTAGATAACTAGATATGGATATAAGATGATCATTTTATTTAATTTAACATTTTATATCATTAAATTACAAATACGTCTTAACTTATGTACATCAATGTATGATACTGAATGATTGACTCGTATCAAAATAATAATATCCTATAACACTTATGGAAAAACTAATTTGCTGAGTTTTAAAATTTTCAAAATGCGGATCAATTATCTGAAAGTAATATTCAAACACACAATTCGGCTTCTCTATAAGTGTAGATAACTAACTGTATACTTAAGGTAAAACTAGATACTTATTACTTATACGAATAACGAATATATTACCTTAGTCAAGTTAAATAAAATACCTGGGCGACCGTGCTTCGCTCGGAGTACTTTTTTCTTATACCGTATGTTTTAGATAAAACAAAAGTAAAAACTTTGTATCCGACTGGGATTCGAACCCGGACACCTGTGGTTGCTAATGGCCGTCTTGGTCAATAATGCGAAAGAAAACCGCATGAAAACATGAAAAATCGCGTTTTCCCAGATATAAGACTAATCTGGATCGATTTTTCGCCCCTGAAAACCTGCACATACCAAATTTCAGCGAAATCGTTAGAGCCGTTTCCGAGATCGCTGGTATAAATAAAAAAACATACAAGAATTGCTCGGTTAAAGATTTTTACAAAGATTTTTAGGAAACTATTTACATATAGTACCTACTTTTTAACGACATATGGATATTTCTTTACACAACGGATAAAAAATGAAAACAAAGTAGAAAATACAAAAGTATCAAACTAAATGAAATGGACAATTATTTATAACAATTTGTATAATATTGTCTTACCAAAGCTATCTGAATCGCTGGCGGGGTAGGCTGGGCACGGCTGCACCATTGTAGCGGCCCGTGATAGCACATCTAGTGGCGACTCTATCTTCTTCATTTTGCCTGATAACCAATAGATAACTATTATTTATTAGAATATTAAGCTTTTAAATTATTGTAATATGAAATACACCATAAAAGTAAATTAATTCATTAAAAACAATATAGAAACCGAATACGAGTATTGATGCTAAAATGATTTCATAATATTGTCAAACTTAAATCAAGATTCATTTAATAATAATAATCATCTAAGTCATTTAATAATAATATTTTTTTTTATAAAACCCCCCTACGCAAACTAATTGTCATTTAATGATTACACTGGCACGCGTGAAGCACCTAATCGAGTAATCATACACCAAAGTGCCTTACATCATTTTGGAAAAGAGCTGATACTCTTACACTGCTGGACCGATATTAACCAAACATATCTAAGAACTACCGCAAGGAAACTGGCTTTCAAATGAAAAAGCGCATCAAAGTCGGTCCATCCGACACACAGACACACATTCACAGAGACAGACAGACAGACAGATATCGACGTCAAACATATAACACCGCTCTTTTTGCGGCGGGGGTTAAAAATTAATCGATAAAATCAATATTTTTATATGTAAACAGAACAAATAACATAATATTAATCTCACATTTAAAGCGGAAACAATCTACGTCTGAGTACGTAAAAATATTTGGCTCACAGAATGAATGTCGTTGTGTTAATACATAAAATGGCATGCAAATACCGAGGAGAAAATTCCACGGTACGTAAACGGCTAGACGGAGGACAGACGTCCGTGCTGAGCGCCTATCAAGTAAATAAGATGATCATACAGTGTTGTGAAACATACGCATACCGTCCCCACGGGAACGCAGCCAATGGACCACTATCGCAGATCGAGCAGTACCAGTTGAAAATGTGACATTATGATTTGATTAAACTGACACAAATAGTTTAATAGCTAACATATATGTGGTGCGATTTAGTAATGAGAGGTCGAAATTCATCAGTAATCGCAATGGAAAATACTCCGATAACTTTCTTGTTTATTGTTACTATTTATGCTGCGGAATGCGAACTAAAACTACAGGGTAATTGTTATAAGCGCCGTAATTTTAAAGTATCTACTGCATTTGTTTTAATACTTATTATGTAGTTGTAGCTGTGATATTTAATGAGATTTTTCTTCGACAAACGGTAATTATTGTATGCCCAAGTACATAAGAATATCAAAACTACCTTATGCATATCCAACATAATTTTATAAATAAAGCGCCAATGAGTTTTAATGAATGTAATAAATGACGTGATTCCTGGTATGTGGACGTTTGTGCTTTTAAAAGTGGAGATCGTTGTCCGCGGATGAAATAAGCCGAACAAAAAGTGTTAGAGTGATAGTGCGATGACTACGTTAATGATGAGGAATTTGGTACATTAACCACAATAGAATTTTTCTCGGAGGCGGAGTCACGCGTAGGTACGGCCGCGTGGTATGCCAGCCAGTACGTCGGAATAGATCACCGGGCATGTACGTATGGTTAACAAAAAACACTTACATATTTAGAAGATTTATGACTCTCAATCACGCAGTCTGAGATTTGCTGCAAGCGTTACACACAAAGAAGGGCAGCACACGTTTTACTGTTTACATTAAAAATTCCTATAAAATTACGACCAAATTTAGTTTTGCTACAGTACTGAATCGAAAATAACTACTTGGTTTTTTTTCGTTTCGGAATTTCATTGCCTTATATTAAATTATACGTACTTAAATATATTATAAAAGAATTGTTTTATTACTATCTGTACTTATATGGTCACGAAGCCGTTCAACGGAACAGGAACTAGTTATTATGTATCGCATAATGTTTGTATAAGTTAGATACTTCAAAAAATCTGTTACTTGTGGAAATAATCTAAGTAATGACGCAACAATATTATTTCGATCATAATATTTATCATCTATACTAATATTTTAATCCCACCACGACCGCGGACACGCCGGCGTGTCAGTTAACAATAGATTTCTTAGAATTTTAATCAATTTCTTAGAAATTTACCTGGAGGTGTAAAGGTAAAGTTTGTAAGTTTGTGAGGTTGTCGGGGGTAATCTCTGGATCTACTGAACCTATTTAGATGAAATTTGGTAAGAAGATAGTTTGAGACCCCGGGAAGGACATAGGATACTTTTTATCCCGAAATTAATCTCTTCAGGGGGTGAAAATGGGGATGAAAGTTTGTTTTGGGAAGCAAGCTAGGGACGAACCCGAACGAAACGAAGGTGAGTCGCTTGTGTATTATAAAGAGAAGTTTACTTTTATTTGTAGTAATGAAAGTACTAATATAAGCTCTTATAGGTATAATATTTTCAAGTAATAAGTTTTTGGCAAGTTTAAGTTTAATACGATGTCAAAGTTCATTCAATGCCCTCTGCTTTAATTTATTTATTGTTACTTTGTCATATAATACACAAAGTGAATTTGAATTATTTTTTATTTTATTAAAACCTAGATGCAATTACGCTTAATAATACATTATTAATCAGAATACTAAAAAAGTTATGATCATTTTATCCCCTAGAAATAAAGTTGATATGTGTTTAATGATACTCTAATTAGATATTGCGGAGACTTTAATGACAACTTCTTGTCATTAATGTCTAGAAAGTAGCTTACAAACGATAATAAAATGTTAAGTTAGTTTATATATATATATATATATATATATATAGCTACTGTAATAATTAAAAGGCCGACTACACACATTAACTTCAAAAATGTTTTATTAAAAACTCAGTCATATAAAATGAATGATAAAAACCAGAAACTTTTAGGTACTTTTAAGATGTCGACAACATGGAATTTGTAATAACTATAAACTAATAAGTTAATAAAAATATGTATATAGTTTAAGGTAGGACAACTGTCACCTGAAAGTTCCAAAAAGATATTCACATGGTGATCGAACCTTGACATTCCGTTCGGTAAAAATAATAATCTATTTTAATACTAATAGTTTGTACGCTACGTTGCACCTTTTCTCTATGTAATAGAGTCTAAATTTGAAATTTCTCGTTACATTGGAATGCCCGCATTTGGGGTGCGGTGCCTGTCTTTTACGACGGTTGCCACCCCTGCTGTGCGCACGCGCACGTGTCTTTAGAGGGTCGGGAACTGGCAGATGTTCCGAGCATAAGTAAAGCCCAACATCGTTTCAAAAACTATTATAGAATCTGACAATATGCGATGTTTAGTTTTAACGTAACAATGTAAGCTCTCAGTTTTTGATCATGTGAAAACTTTAAATATTTTTCATTTATTATTATTATTGTACTTATTATTCGTATACAACATGCCAAGGATGTAACAGACTGATTATATTATTAGCATGGAATGCAATGCAATGCCACATCCATAAAATTAATGATAATTTTGATGTGCTTACTTGATGTTATCGATGGCAGCACATTGAGTGATACGTGATGGAGCTGGATTTTAATTTTTACAATCTTTGTAACAACGTACCTATCTATATAACGTATAATAAAAAACGAAGTTTAGTTACCTCGTTATATAGTTTTTAAGGTAATCATCATATTTATTATGCATTTTATTACAATTAAATCTAAGTTTTTTTTAGATAAAATTTATGTGACCTTGTCAGTTTTTAATTATATCTGTTTAGTACATAATATATCATTATTATTTTATATTTATATTGCGATTTTAAAATCGATTCTTACCTATATCTTCGTAAAGTCTACTCAAGCGATCAACGTGCGGGTCACATTGGTTAATCGGACGTGTATTATCGAGTTGTTATCATCGGGGCCATGAGTGTGGAAACAAAATGTTTATAGGCGCGTATCAGTCGCATTCCACGCCATTATGTTCGCGAGATTCCTTGCTATGCTCACTGAATGCCCCGCGCCGAGTAGCGGCGGATTTTTTGCGTGGCGTGTTCGTAAATCAAACCGGTAGGTACGTACTTACTTGTACTTAGGTATTTCGATAGCTACTTATTTGATACTCTCGATTGTTTCTGCTATTGAGTTGGTTCAGGTTTTCAAAATACACAATAAAAACAGCAAATTCTCTTAGAACTTACCTAAGTACTTACCTATTGGCTTCAAGCAAAGGAAATGATAATATAGAAATGATGTTAGCTTTTTTATGAAATGAAATAATGCTAAGTACAGTAGGGATTAGGTAAATAATATAACAATTAATACTTACGTTTTTTCACACGTTACGACACAATGCAGGACCGAAAGTTTTTAAGATTAATCACTTAGCAATAACAAACATATATGTAACACAAAGTTGGTATAATAGACGTTATAATACTTTGTTAAGATAAAAATTTAACTTAAAACAATGTTACAAAACCGGCGAAGTATAAAAATCAATATGAAACGATTCGCAAAAACTACGCGACTTAATATTCTATCTTAAAGACACGGACTCGTAACAATAATTTATACTGTGTAAAGTAATGCACCGAGTTTTACCGCTTAGTATCCATTTTCCTTCATATAAACTGTTATTATTTGTTATTATTTTATAAAATCCAACTAGCGCGCCACGACTCTGTTGACGAAATAGTCGCGTTTGACATTTGAGCCGAGCCCACTGCTGTTGGAATTCGCGGAATGTCAAATATTTTCAGTGCTGCCATCTGTGCAACGGAATGTGAAGCATTCCGACGCAACACAAGAGTACCTATCATATGTACATTATTTAGATTAGAACATCGCGTTGTGTTTATTCAAAACTGTTAATATTACAATAAATGTATGTAATATAATATTGGAAATTCATTTTAGGGGTGCATTTCGGAATGATTATCTAGAAAGCGCTGTAACTTGTTTGCAATATGCTGGAATGCGTCCAAGCTAGTGCCTCCTTGTAGAGACTACAGTGACGCAGGCGTAATGGTAGGCCGCGCGTCTACACAGGGTTATCGACACATGGCGTGGAGGCGAAAAGTAGGGTCGGCACTCCGCATTCGGTACCCACTAGTCGCTGTGCATGTACCGTGGCGTAACTGGCTGCCATTGTTTCGCTTCGTTACTTAACTTAAATAGCTACATTTTAGAATAAAACGCACATATTTTTGTTTTAATTTATTTCTTTTTTGTTTCAGCTTTTATAATGTATTATTTTCATCGATTATGGACTAATTTATTTTAAAAGAATATTACTGCCATCTATGGGCGCTTTGTCGTTCTACAGAGTTTGAGATTGGTTAGGGTTAGCTGTTCATATGAATATTTACTAACAGATGACGCTAAAGAGTATTTATTTAGGATTTAAGATATTTATTTTTGTTATATAAAATAAAAGGCAGTTGTAGTCTAGTGGTAACGCGCTTGATTGGGAAACCGAGTGCAGTGGGTTCAAATCCCGGGTCTAGCACCTCTGATATTTTCATGTGCGAATCATTTCTAACATGATTACCACTTGCCTTACGCTGAAGGAAAAACATCGTGAGGAAACCTGCATGTGTGAGAGAACCTAGCAAGTTTTCGAAAGACATGTGAAGTCCACCAACCCGCAGTTGGCCAGCGTGGTGGACTTTGGCCTGATCCCCCTCTTATTGAAGGGAGGCCCGTGACCAGCAGTGGGACGTTAAAAAGGGCTGAATACATTTTTGTTATTAATATAGGACATGAAAAAAAAAGGCATATTAATGTGACATCATTTATTTAATCTAACACAAGTCATGTAAACATAAAATAAGATAGAGTCAGGGAGGTAAATTAAAACAAGCGACAAATACTCTTCTATAAACGATTGTTTGTCATTCAATCTAGAACTAATGTTACCTTAACATACAAATAACAATAAAATATAATACCACTGTGGCCAAGTACACACGTCTTTGTGTGGTCTTAGACCAACTAATTTTTAAAATATACTGAGCTATTATTTACCGACACACAAAACTCAGTAGTTTAATCAAATATGTCATTTTAATCTATTACACAGTTTATAACACAGGATATAACGTAATGGAATGCTTTAAATGTGTAGAAAGCAAGTATTTTCTACCAGCAGTTCTTAACGTCGGTCAGCATTTGCCGGATCATAGTGAAAAGCGGTTAAGCCGATTAGGCTTACAATTTTATTATTTGTCCTCAAAAATGAATACTTTGAATATTTATCTTATTTCAAAGTTGTAAAATTTATAAAACTTAACGTGTACCAAACTACCGCTTCCAACAATGATCACAGCAGTATGGATTAAAATATATCTAATGGACAACATTCTGTTAAATACAACTTGGTATAAGACCTTTAAAACGTTATAGTTTATATCTCATCACATGTACATTTATATTACTAAAATGTTCATTTAATGTTAGACACTTAATTCTAAACATCTCACTAGGGAATTCAGGGTTTCTTCTCCATAAATTATAATTAAACTAACACATTCTTGGTTCATTTATACACAATTTTATACGAGTTATGCCAATATAAGATGGGATATACGTAAATAAATTATTGTTTGTTTCATTAGCTTTGTAAATAATAAAATCATTATTAACTAAACATAATATGTTAAAAACAAAAATTAAACTTAAATATCTATATAATAATTAACAACTACCGCCCAATGCGATGTTTTAGTTTAGGTAATATCTTTAAAGATACCGACTTTAAAATCACTTTGAAAGTAATTATTCTATCTTTAAACGTAAAATTTTTAGATCTTCCTTGAGAATTTAACCTATTTATTAAATAATTATTTAAAAAATAAGAAAACAAAATCGTAATCAAAGAAAATATCACGCGACATATTATAACAATAGAATACCGAATACATAATTAGAGACAATCCTCCTTTTGGAAATTGATGAAAAATTGTCATAGAGGCCTAAGTACTCGTAAACAATATAATATTGTAATATAGGTAAACATATGTACATAACTATACATACCTATGCTAGCTAGTATAATATTATTTAAATAGGTAAGAAGATATTCAACAACTCATTTAATATTTTACCAATTTTGAGCGTAGTGTTTAAATACAATAATAGACATATTTAAAATACATATCTAATCGAAAATCCATCTAATATTGGCATTTAATTAAATAAATAATTTATAATTTTTTATCTCAATACGCATGTAATGTTTCACAATTTAAATTACTTTCTGTTATAATATCATAACTATTCTATTCATAAGCTGTGCTCTCACAAAAATACTATTTTAATTTTTTATTATTTATTTTAATACAAAGGAATAATGCATCATAAAAATTATATAATTTAATATATTGTAATAGTATTGTAGGTATATATAATTATTTCAAATAAAAACCACAGTTTTAATAAAACTTTTTGTCGGGAAAATATTTGACAATTACTTACTTTAAATTTGGTCACACAAGTCCATATATAAATTATAAGTACATAAGCTGTATGATAAAAAATATGTTGTTTTTTATGATTAAAATCAAATATTTTGTGTACAAATTGCATTAAAATAATTATCTACAATAACAAATAAAGTATTTAATTCTCGATGACTTTTTCGTATAAAAATTAATGTTACCACAGAAATGTTTTCTAAGAAAAAAAATATTGACACATTTAATAAATATAATAAGTTGATAGATTTACGACTATCCCTAACTAGATAAGATATTCATATAATCGTTTATAAACGACATTTTCTATTTATTGATAATATTATATAGGTATATAACATGTTTTGTAATAATTACACTTAAAACTTCGAGGGGACGGTTTAAACGTGTTAAATAAAATATTTTCAAAAGCGAAGTTAAAAGCGAAGCGAAGCGAAGTTAAAATATTTTCAAATAAGTTTTGGTGTTACAGATAATAACAGTTCATAGATACAAATATAGGAAGGTTTATAAGGAACTATGAATTAATATATTTTATTACTAAATATATATATTCATTTATTTTTCATTATATAGTATTTTTGAAAGTATATACTCAGGAAATAATATCTGCGGATTTATTATTATAATAAATATTTAAGGGGTTGACTAGAAAACGCATTTTTCCATGTGAGTTATATTAATGCTGCACAAGGGAAGTTTCAATTTCATAATAGCTAAATATATCTATTACTATGTTTATTTTATGATACCTATTTGGTTTGTTCAAAAATAGGTTTTCAAATTTGTTAGATGAAAATACTGCGGATATAGCGACGATTATATGTACGTACATATGTTACTTTTTAGTTCTTTTCTCCTCAATAAGCTTATTCTAAACTAGAGTTCTCTTAATTCCTTGTCTACTTATGCGTACGGCATACCGACTGTTAGAGTATTAGGTAAATGGCATCTACTCAAGTTGGAAGTACCGAACGACCGTTATATTGGTTGTAACAATTTTGCAACCAAATGTTAACACTTAGATTTAAGACGAATGGTCCAATTTTATCTAAGGTCAATTAACATCTTCATATACAATCAATCGATATTGGTTTTGCTTATTTCAATATTACTACTATTAAACTTGTACCAAATAATTTGACAAATCGATAAATGGCTGTTCAACGTTTTATTGGATATGAAACCAATTGCTGAGGAAGTGAAGATTGTGATTCTTAGATATATGTATGTTTGACAGCATCAACGCAACCATATTAGTAGAGACTAGTAGAAACACGCTCATTATGAAAACGATTTATACTTTAGAAACTAGTAAACCTGGTTAAGTAAACCATGTAGAATAAAAAAATACGTGTGTGAGTACTTATGTACGCACGTAAGAAGTTATACTTATATAGCGTAATAGAACAAAAATAGCTAAAGATTTCATCCCGTATGCACAACTCTCTGTTTGTAAAAGCTTCGATCAAGCTAACCTTGATCATGTTGCTTTCAGCTAAGTTCATCATGTCGCTTTTTGGCTGTCGGTGTGCGCGCGTGTCGTAAAAATTTTACTCTCATATTTTTTCCAAACGTGCCAAAAGAAGCATAACTTCAAAAAATAACCATATTTTTTCACCAGTTCAGTATTTTTAGGGCTAATGCTTAAAAATGACCCATTGGGGCCCATTTTCACAAAGTCTACTTTAATCTTTTTATGTTCTCATATAAAATAACGATTTTTCTCGAAAAAAAATGTAAAGGTAAAAACTAAAGGTATTTGAAGAGCAATGTTTATGAGCAAGTCATAACAGGTAATGCGAAACCATATTTTTTTCAATTCTATAATTCGGTGGAAAAAAAATTAACTGGCGAGTTTCTTGTTCGCGTTATTCTCAAGGCGTTACAGATTATACTTTTAGTTGTATTAATTTTAAATACTGTGATAGATTAAATTATCTGTGCTTAGTTGAAAAAAATAATTAAAGTAGTATAATAAATATCTACTACTTTCATTAATAATATCTTAAAACTAATCGTCTTGTAAACCAACAAACTTTTACTTCATTTTAAGTCTCGCTTTTAACACCATCGTCTTCGTATTTAATTTTATAGTATAGGCACTATACTCGTTTACAACTTTGAATATAATGGAAAACATTGACATAACTTTATTCACTAAGTATCTACACAATATGTAATGATTCATAAATTTTGTGAAGTTTTAAGTACATAATTTATTATGAAATTACTTTCTAGTTGATGTATTATTGATAGATATTTCTTAGCGCTCTTCTATTTTAGTCCTAAAAATATTATGTTTTGTAGAAATATTGATTTGTCTATAGACCGTTGAAGCTTTTAATATAAAAAATGATTTAAAAACTGAATTTCACTTCTAATAATATTAAATAATTTTAGTTAACTTACTTTTAGTTCAGATATATCATATAAACTGTAATTTAATAGATACTTTTATAAAAAAATATTATATTTAAAATAATAGCCGAACAAAAAACAGATAGATTTACAGAGCTATCACCTATGTTCGAGGTGATTATATACTAAATATATAATATAATTAATCTATACCTAATTAAGTATACAGTTAAATTCGAATATATAATTTTATTAAGGGGAAAATTATTCACATACATATAAGTACCTACACGCTATCCCAAACATACGGCACTATATCTGTTATTTGTAAAATGATATGTCGCAATAAGTTTTTGTATATACTTACGCAATAATAAAGGATTGCTCTTAAAAATAAATTCTGATAATGGAAGGACTGTATTTTTCGAATAAAATAGGCCATAATAAATATATTATAATGCTCAAATTTTTTTACGTAAAATAGCAAAATAGTAAGGACTGGTAAAAGCGTACAATAATTTTAAACTGAGATAGAATTTCGCTCGTAATAAAAAATACGCCTTTAGCATTGCAAAAGCATTCATCATAAGAATATATATGTAATAATGTTTTAATAAATCACATATATTTATATAATCTAATTTTACATACAAATACAATAGAACCGTTTAAATTATAGTTTGACACAATAGTATAATAGCAAAATTAATACTTATATAGAGACGTTGTCGTTCGCAACCGCGATTTCAACTATGTAGTCATTTTAAAATGCAACATTTAACGAAAAAGTTTACACATAAAAAATTATTACACAAAAATTCAATTAAAATGAAAGGGTTTAAAGGAAAAGTTGTCTAACGAAGTTAAGAGGCCGGTCGCCGGACGTGATGGGCCGTCGCTCATTACCAAAATCGCTCTGAGGAGATCCGGTACAGGGAGTCATTTGCAAGGGTCGTGAGGATGAAGAGGCACCACATCTTCGGCAAAATGTTCGTCTCACTCCTAAAGGTCGTTTCCACCACCACATACCTTCCACTGAGGCCTCGTAACTCGCTTTGCCTGATCGCGAGGACGTCGCATAGCCGAGGCTGTCGGGGCGGCGCGGGGCGCGGGGCGGCGCGCGGGGCTCGGGCCAGGCGGACTCGCTGTCGCAGGGCGTGACGGGGGCGCTACGGGAAGGTTTGGGTTCGTTATACTTGTTGGATTCTTCGGAGAGTGAGCCGCGTCTCTGTAAATAGATAATAGACGATCTGTACATTCAAATTTTTTTGGAAAAGCATATTGAAGTATAGTTACTTCATATTGAGATATTTTTACCGCAGGAAAATATCTTATCTCTGAGAAATCTATACTAAACGTTAAAACGTAACTAGGGAAGTCGCTAGTATAATATATTCCAAATATTGTCATCGTCACGCGACATTATTTATTTCATGTATTTTTTATATATATTCACTATGGTCAATAAGAAAATATAAGTATATTTTTAACTTTAAAATTACGTTAACATAAACGATTAAAATGTATTTAAACTATTAGCTACACAAATAAAAATATATAATGTTAAAAAAATATAGCTTTATGACGCTATTTATACGATTATAAAACTGACTGATGGTCATTAAGACAAAATCTAAATAATGTTTTGATTGCATTCGTTTTCATTTGTTCTATAAAAAAATCGATTGATTCTATGAAAAAATGTACCTATTACTGTCAATAAATAATCATAAAAAATATTACAGTTCTTACTTTCATAACATTGAAGTGTGGTAGCTTAAAGCGTCACACCTCCTGTAGGAACTTGATCGGACAAACGCCTTGTCGATTATCTCCAGAACGGATCATCACCATGCCATCAACCTCATCTCCCACTTGAATTACGATCTGATCGCGAAGTAGCATCAGTCCATTGTCTCCATCAGATACCTAAAATAGGGAAATTTTATTAAAAAAAATCTAAGCTAAGTAAATCGAAAGAAAGACTAGTTATTTTCAAGGGTCATTATTTTTGAAAGAATCATTTCCATCAGTAAAAAATGACAATTTCTGTCTAAAAAAGCTAATTTTTGTTAGCTGAGCAGAAATAAATTGGTATATTAATTATTAATTAATAGGTATATAATATTATTGTATAACTAATACTAAAACCAGTAGTAGACGAAATGTATTTACAATACAATAGAAGAGCATTGAATTACATATACAAACAATATTTACAGAGAAAATTTTAACTAACGTACTGTCAAAAATATGGTAATCTCTTGTAAAATATGTCATCAAAAATTTAAGTATTAAAGTGGCATAGTTATCAAATTGTACCATATATACTTACAAATTAATTAAGGCACTACTGTTCCCTTCATTGCGTGGCGGCTGCCCAGTACCCACCCATATGTTACGTAATTCATTTTCGTAATAATAGAACCATAATTTAGCATTTGATACATAACTATATTGGATATTGATAACACTACAACTATAAAGTCGTAGATATCTCATTTTTTAAATAAAAAAGTCACAATAAAAATAATGCAAATGAAATACCTGTAAATTGTGAGTAACTTGCAATGGTCTTTCTCCGGCTTGAAGCTTAGTGCAGTATTTGGAAGGAAAGTATCCTATTTTGCCTAAGCATTTGCCCTTCCACCAGTCTGGATCAGATGTATCGATCACAGTAACTTTGTAGCCGGCCTTCAGGTCTAATTCATCAGCATGCCGCGATTTGAAATTGTAGAGAATTACATAAAGATTGGTCGGAAGTAGACGTTGATGCTTCTGAAATGAAAAATATTTAAACAGTAATAATATAAGTGTATTAAAAACAGGTATGTTTATATAATAAATTAGCGACTCACCCTCGATTCGCTTGGGTTCGTCCCTAGGTCGTTTTATTTTTGAGCGGAACCCTAATTCTATTTCTAAAATAAAAGTAGCCTATGTTACTCCCTATAACATTAGCTATCTTCCAGGGAAAGTCCCATCAAGATCAGTCCAGCCGTTTCAGAGATTATATTAATAGCTGCACAAAATATTTGTTAATTATAGAACTAGTTGGTGGATACAATTGATATTCCAGACAAGCATTTGCAATATTAACCTAAAATAACCAATAGTACCCATGGGGCGGCTAATAGACCTTGTATGATAATTCCATTAGAATATACCAATACTCAGACTAATTTATAAGTAATTTTTTTCCGACTTCACAACAGAGGTTGAGCTTCACAAATTGAGCTGTATTTTTTGTATGTTAAGTACATAATATTTTCGCTAATTGAGATTTTTTTTTTTTGAATAGAACATAAGTTTTACAACTTCTTTCTAGGCTTGTGTCCCATATAGATTAAAACCTAATTTCTTCTATATTTTTACTTAATGAATACTAGCTATTTTATGAATACATACACTGGGCTGCTTCACAGGGGACGGACATGGGCTGGCACTGTTCGATGAAAGGCTCTTATCCGGCTCGTCTGGCAATTCCACGCTACTCATACGACCACCTCTAGCACTTAAAAGTCTTCGGCTGTGTACCGGAGACGATGGAGCTGTATATTATTGCATAAGTTAGACTAAAGATTTCGAAGAATTTGTAACTTCGTTTTGTAATATATTAGTGATTTTTGTTAGTAGTTTTGTTTCGAAGGACATTGAAAAAAGTAAAATTTAAGGCAAATAATATTTGAGACATTAATTCTATAATTTCAGACACAACTTTTGGTAAAATTTTTATTAACAGTCAAAAATACTATATTATTAAGTCTAATAATAATTAAAAACTAGGTATCAGTGAAAGAATTGCTTTGATTTTATGACTCAATCCCGTAAAAGGTATATATAACAAGGGCGTACACTGGAAAGAATATTGTTTTAAACTTGATTGAATTGGAGTATAAGATCTCACTTTTATTAGACCCCACAAAGTCATTCAGTTTTATAGTACGATACGGCAAAAGAAAGTGCTGAATATATTTTATTTGGTAATTTTAAATGTGTTTTCCTTCAATCTTTTTTTTATTGTAGAGACTATCTATAGATTTAAAAGTAAAATAAATGTGAATATTAGTATTTTTATAATAAAATTATACTTGCTTAAATACGATCATAACGATACTTTTCCATACTACAACGATGTAATAACTCATATCTAAGCATTTAACAGCTTTGCTGTTATAATGACGATCGTAAAATATTATTTATTACAACTTTATCTTTTAAATATAAACAATATCAGAATAAATCAATAATCTGTAATAATTTTTTGTATCAGTTTTTATGATATTAACTTGTATAATTATTACTTAAAAGTAATATAACCCTTAATACTTGTTTCTCTCGTGGTATTTTCAATCTCAATATTACATTCAACGTAAGACAAGTGAATTTAAGATATAAACGATTTTATCAAAAAAACTTTATTTTAAAGGGTGTTGGTGAAGTTGAATCAAGTTAAATGTATGTGATAATAGTGAACGTGGAAATGAACGTACATGATTGGGCATATTGGTGAATCATGTGGTTACTTAGTCTATACGAGCCATATCTCATGCTATATGTTCTGTTGTCACCTAAAAAATAAAAGCGTATAATTAACATGCAAAAATAAATTCAAAAAACGTTAAAAGGCGTTGAAAAAGGCAGATAGTACATACATCTTTTGTCTGTTGTGAAGCAGGATCAAAAATATTCAGAACAGTGTTCTTTAACCAAAAAATAGCCAAAAATTTAAACACCGAAGCGTAAAAATTTCGGTTACCAATTAAATCACGAAGAAAGCACATCACCAGGAAATTTCAGTAGACAATATTATAGCCACTAGTGATGGGTCGTCGACGTATTTAGCGTGAACGAAACTAGACCGTTCATTTTCTTTCGTCGACTAGTCGATCGACTAGTTCAAATCGTGGACTGTGGTTCACATACGCTTCAATATAGTTGTAGTTGTTACTAGTTTACGTTGCGAGACGGACTGTCTTAGTCTATGAATTGAAATAGTTCATAATACGTGAACCGTCGAACCGTCGACGCATCATCGAACGGTTGATTGAACTAGTCCGTTCATTCAACGCCCATCGCTAATAGCCACAAGTATTCACTAACATAAGATAGACAGAAGCTAAGCGAGGGGATATAGTAGAGGTGAATATTTAAACATTGCTTGTGGACAAGACATCGATTCATTGACAACACCTTCATTAATACTGATTTGAGTTCAAAAAACCGGATAATTTATTACTTTTAAGATTAATTAACATCTTTAGCCGCTTTTACAAGGATATTAGTAATGCAAATAATTTAAAATTATTTGTCAAACAACAGTAAGTAATATTTATGTAAAATACAACAGGTAATTTATGAACTGTTTAACTCGTTAAATAATATTTTTTTTTAGATTTGCATTTAAGAAAGTACATCATATTTTTCATCTCATTAACTAATAAATAGAATTAGGAAATAGCTGAAACAATGCCAACGGCGTGTTGCCATAAACAATCGCCGCTAGCAGATCATGTTGGACATAAACAACCGTAATAAATTTAAGCTCATTAAGTTTATTATATGGAAACTATTTGTGTTCCATTTAATTAATGTTTAGTCTATTCGAGATTTAGTTTGAATACATGATCATGAAAAATTATAGACAAAATATAACCAATATGAATAACATAAAATCCTATAAATCAAGAAATTTTGTCATCGAATATTCCTTTATAAACCAGCTTGACAAAACTTAAGCTCTCGAAGGATATGAAATATTCAGAAAGTTGAACGTCAAAGTTTGTGGTGTTGCAAAGGCGGCTTCTAGGAGTTGTATGAAATTTAAACATTAATAAAGTTTTCGGTAAAGACGTCGAATTAAATCTTGGCAATACGGTTTTTTGGGCCCATATGCTGTTTACGTTACTATCGTCGGTCGTACATAGCACTCGGCTGCCCTGCGACGCTTGGTCTCGAGGGCGACGTCTCAGCTCCCCGCACTCTGGCGAGTCCAGCGACAGGCTCTTCATCCTAAGGTTCAACTTTTGACGTCTCGGCGAATGCGGCGCTATAACAGTCATGCGTTATGAGCATCGGGCGCTTACCAGAATTTTCAACTTCATTTACAAACCTATTTCTTATACGCCAGATGTTTGTGTTAATGAAATGATCTTTTTGTAAGCAAATTACAATTTTAATGTTATTTAAAAATAAGCTTTAATAAATAAATACATTTTTAAATAAAATACGGAACATTGTGTTTGACTTTTTTTAAAGCAATGATGAGTTAGCACTGGCATTCAGATATGTTATTACAATTACTATGACCTATTCAAAATAACGACGAGTACTTAATTATAATTAAAAAAAACCACTCAACCTTAGACTAGTTTACACAAACATTTTAAAATACATACATATTTATATAGAATGCAAAGCTTTGCAAAGAAAAATAAAGTAGTTTAAAAAATATAAAATATTATAAATATAAATCATGATGCACAAATATGGAGGTCTGAGTGGAGTTTACGTGACGAAACCTACTGATTACTACTAACTGTATTGAATGCTAACAAATGGTCTTATGTACATTCAAATGGTATCTTTATGATATTGATAAGGGCACCTACTTAAAAATTGAAAAAAATAATATTTGTAAAACTTTTTGCTCGTCATCAGCAGCATTGTTTAAATTAAATAATATATTCATACGAATGATAATTAATAAAATGCAACGAATCTCTCAACACAGAAGGCTACTTGGATTCGCTTATGTACAAATTATTGGTACCCGGTAAGGGACTGGTGCGGTCTGCCTGCCTCAACATTTGAGCACTCTTGGAGTTCCTCATCGAACCTGTATGAACAAAATAAATAGTATCTAGTCTTTATTTTTAAACACTAATAGATACGTGTCGGTGTCGCCCTGTAAACTCGAAAAGAAAAAAATAGCAAAGAAGCCAAAATTAAAATAAAATACTTTAACTAAACGAGATAGCCTAAATTTCAACGTTAATAATTTTAGTATGTCATGACGTTATTTGTTACGTGTGATTTGAAAAGTTAGTGTAGTAAACCGTTGTGAACAGTATTTTTATTTACAAGAGTATTTGCTTTCTTGTGCAAGTTAAATTACGGTCAGTTTGTGATTAAGATGTAAAAGATAAATCGCCGTACAAACGCATGCGTCAGCGTGTCAGGCGTCAAGCCATGCACCACTTACAATTTACATACATCCAAGCGCCCGAAGGGTAGAGGCGCTTATAAAATATAAAGTGCTAATTGGTAAGAGGACCAAAAAAATAAGCGACTCAATTCCGACTTTTATTGTAACAGTAACAATACATATCACAGAACGCGGGGCGTTGCGGGGTAACAAATGATTCGCGAGCGGCACACGCGGACGATCTGACGGCCGCGCTCAGACGAGTCTGTGCTCTTTTTGATAAGACTGCTATTTGATTATCCAAAATCAAACAGTGAATAACACAAATTATTTCTTGCGAATGCTGGCCTGGGACTTGAGAATTGAAGGCGGGGGATCACCGTTTTCATTTAATAACACTAAAGGCTGTCCGAAAGGGCGTGTCGTCGTCTCTTCTGTTTCTGCAAAGATAACCGGCAAAAAAATAAAATAAAATAAAGATAAATAACAAAAAAAAACATAAATAAATTAAAAAATACAGTAAATCAACTAAAATCTAATACAGGATAGATGGAGGTGAGTCGAGTTTGAATGTCCAGGATACACCAAGTGGGAGGACGGAATAAAGCATATATAGCGTCGAGCTTCATCTAGTTGCTTTATTTGTGTACTAACATCGCAACATACAATATAAAATAAAATGAACGTAAACCACACAACGAAACGAGGCTTTTAGCCAGTGAGACGGGACATAGAAAGCTCGATTGAGACAGAGATGTGCTACGGCAGCAGGGCGCGTACTTTCCGGTAGCGAAATGGACCGATGCTGCGGCGAGCGACGCGACTTGGAGCCCCACATGGACAAACTCTTGACGCCGGCGAACAGCCGCCGCCGCACGCCGCCCTCGCCCCGCGCCGCGCCTACCGACAAGCTCACACTGAGCGCGCTCACGCTCACTCCGACCGCACCCCCCGCCCTGCGCCCGCGACTTAAGAAAACGTGCAAATCGACACTACAGAAAACGAGTGATCTGAAGCCGATACGCTACCCACGGGCGGATCTAGAGCATAACTTTAGCTTAGCTATTGATTATATTAATGAATTTAATAAAATAGGGTAAATACCCCATATAAGATACATTGGACATACTAGAACTTTGAATTCACAACATATGTACATATGACAGTTACTTTCGTGCTATATTGTATATTTACAGCTATGAATAAAAGTTGGTTAGGTTAGATCCGCCCTTGGTGCGAAACGAGCGGAGAAGCGAGCTCGCCCCTGTGCGGCACCAGACCTGAGCTGGAGGAGACCGGGGGCGCCACCGCCAGGCCAGCACTGGGGCGGGCGGGCGAGCGCGGCGGCGGAGGCTCCTCGGGCGCCGACACGCGCACTACAGGGCCCCCGCGCGATTCCCCGCCACCCGGCTTCGCTATTTCGTTGGCTCGCTTCAGAACTTGATACGTTTGATCCACTTCCTCCTCTGAGCACCGAGCGAAATGTTATTACACGACATATTTACGAAGTATTAGAGTCGACGCACAATGTGTACTGGTTGTTGTTTGTTAGTAGTGACTCTGTAAATACCTGTCTATCTAGAATGACAGTTTGCAATTTGATTAGTTAAAGGACTAAGGGTCAACAGGGGTCAATCCGCACTATCTTATACCGTACCCTCGTCATAGTAGCTATCGAAATCATCATCGAACTCGACTGATCTCTTGAAAGAGATCTTGGTAAGTCTCTGTCCTGGCAGCCAGCCGTCCTCCACCCCTGGACAATGTGAAGTTAGTGTCCAATTGTGTTTGAATTAATTACACGTATTCGTATTGAGAATTAAATGTGTGTACATACACGCAAGCTGGGTAGCAGTGTGATCTCTAAATATTGCTCAAATAAATCTGTTTCCAAAAGCTCCAGCATTGCCATAGGATATAAAAGAGTGCTACTCAGGTTATATCAACGTAATGTTTAATTGTGATATAGATATGTATAATTTAGTAATAATATAAAGATTATGTTTAAAACAACATACATTTCATTATTTAACAATAATTCTCCTATGTATTGTCTGTTTATGTACCTATTCATTTCTTAAGAAGTTGTTGACCACTTACTTACTTGTTACTTACCATCCTTTAAAGGTCAAATGTTAGACATGCTAAGTAATACTTTGGCAAAGATTTATAATTAAATAATTTTATATGTAATATTATATCTGAATAAGTACATGTACTTGAACTCTTTTAAAATATAATTCATACATTAGATTAATGGGTTTACTAAAAACTATACTTAATAGGCGCTTACTTTCTTCGTCGAACGCTGCATCTTGTACTCGGTGGGCTTCAATTTCAGAAGTGCTTTTTTGTCTACGCAGAAGACGAGATTTAGTTTGACACTTGCCGACCTGCGGCATGCAATCCGTATGTATGTTCATCTTACAAATCCTGCATCGTAGTCCTTGTCGGGTGTGCCCTAGCGGAAGAATGAAGTTGACATTATAATCAATTTTGTTTGTACATACAGATAAATAAAATTGAAGTGTCTGTTTGTAATGTCAAAACAACAGCTTTTTACTAAATGCATAGGAAATTATATACGGAGCTTTTGAGAAAAACACAATTTTTTAAATTTTTGGCTGTCTATCTGTTTGTTTCGGCTAATCTCAGAAACGGCTGGACTGATTTTGACGGAACTGTCACTGACAGATAGCTGATATTATGAGAAGTAATTTAGGCTACTTTTATTTTAGAAAAAGATGTAGCGTTCAGCTCAAAAAAAAACGTACCTAGCGACGCACCTGAGGGAAGCGAGGGTAAATCGCTAGTAAAAAATATAATTAATTTTAAATATTGCTATATATTTAAAGTTTTCGAAAAGTTATATTAATTATACTATGTACTAGAGTTTATTATTAAAATTTTATTTAAAAATAAATAAACTTAATAAAAAGACTTAAGGGCGATTATAATGCGTAACAATACCTAAGAGTAAGGTAAAGGTACCTAAGTCTGTGTCGCAAATATTATGAAATAATTTTATTTTGTTGAATTCTTTATTGTTTGAAAGAATCCTGTCATTATTATGTTATAAATATGGGATTTTGAAAAGATGTACGTAACTCTACTATCGTTGAAGAATTAAAATCTAAACAATATATTATTAAAAATTAATATTTTGGTTCTATGATATGACGATGAAACTTATCATTTCAATACAATTTGTTAATTTTTATTATTTAACAATATAATTTTGTAGAATGGCATCTTGTCTAAATCCCAAGATTTTATATTTATCTTGTATGCTTGAAATTTGCTTGATGTCATTTTTTCTTTCTTGTTAATTAATTATTAATTAATTCCAGTAGTACAGCGTCAGCTTCTTGATTAATGTTCTGACGGCAATTAAATTTTGCCTTGATGGTAAAACAACGTTTTCTTTAACAATTTGAAACTTTTAGTAATGTTTGGCGCGCCCTAGTTTCACTTTTGATATTCAGGTTATAACTGAGCTTGTCACCATCGTTTTAAATCTATACATATAATAAAATTGTAACTAAGTCGAATCTGTACATTAAATATTTTTTGGAAAATCTAATTGAAATAGACATTATTGTCGATACAGAGTCCGAATATATAGTTTTTATAATTTTTGTCTGTCTGTCTGTTGCCGCATCACAAGAAAACCACTGGACAGATTTTGATGAAATTTGGTATGATGGTAGCTGGTTACCCTGGTACTTATATATTGTTATATTGTGATCTAACAAAGTTAGTATAAAACAATTAACAACATTAACAAAAAATTACAATATTTTCAATGTTATAAATAAATTAATTTATCTCTACACCTTTATTAGAAGCTTTCACTTATTCACGTAAATCATAACTTAATACGCGGTTAACCTCTAATTTGCTGAAACCGCAAGTACTTCAAATCGTTTCTAATCTATAGTCACGTAATTATGTGATGATGTTCTCCTGACCGATTCCAGCCACAGCGGCCAATCTCATTGAGACTAGCCAACTGCGCAGGAGATAATATTATAGTGCACAAGTGTACGCGCAGACACAACGTGCACTCTCTATTCCTGTCTCTCTCATACTCCGGTGGGACGACACGAGACACGACCAGTGAGAGTTAGGCTCAGGACTTTATATATGTAGCAATATACTCTATGCTCAGGACCGACGGCTTTACGTGCTCTCCGAGGCACGGGGGTGAAACACCGCCAACTTCCCAACTCCGGGCTATTACTGAGGCTTACTATACACAAAGACTCAGTAACTAAACTTGGCCCGACCCGGGGCTCGAACCCAGGACCTCCGGGTGTCCTGGGACCCTCCAGGACCGCCGTACATGCTAGCCATCATATAAGTTATATTTATGACCTAGTTCGGGCAATGTTCGTTTATATATTTGTATGTTTGTTCTCAGATTTCTCGGGAACGGCTTGGCTCAATTAAATTGGATTCTTTTAACGTAGGTCGCATAGCTGTAGTCCCATGTAATTTTATTACACGTGGAACAATTATATGAGGATATTTTCAAGAATATGATAAAACACCATAAACTTATAGGCACAAACACAAATCTATTATATCGATTTTAATCTTTTTAATTGTATTGTTTTGAAATATTGCAAGAATTGTGTATTGAGATAACGGTACATTGAGTTCAATGGTACCGAAATGTACTGTCTGATCAGCTTATCTGACGTCTAGGACTTGTGTAGTGTAATTATTAAAAGGTTACTAGAAAACTAAATTACTAAACTAAATTAAAGTCACTTCGTTCGGTTTTTTTAATAAATAAATAGGATTTAAGAAATATATATGCTATAAAAATTTAGTTCAAATATAAAAATGCTGTTTATTTTATAAAAGTAAAGTTTTTTAATGTATTTTATTTTCCATTTATTTTGTTTTATTTTATAATTAATAAGTAGTATCAACATTTCGTACTACCCGGGTAAGGGAACGCGAATGGTTGGTTTATATTTTAAATTAGCCCTTTTTCCTCGTGTACCAGGCAGTGACGGACCAGTCGTACGACAATAAATACATATTTTTGGGACATTGACACACGACACCATCTAGTTCCATGGTAAGCTACAAGGCTTGTGTTATGGATACCAGATAGTTGATACACTACGCATATATAACTTTAAATACATACATATTATAAATATAAACACAAATGAATGCCCCCAGCGGAACTCGAACCCGTGACCGCTGGCACAGCAAGTATCGGCACACTACAAACTGAGCCACACGCGTCGTTGGCAATGACATTAAACACTATGAAATTAAAATTTGATGTCATGTTTTCCTTGCTGATTTTGATAAAAGTCTGAATATACATAATTTTAGATGAATGAACACTATCATTATATTATTATGTGTATTTACTCTTTGGGTTTAGTTTACTTTTATTCCTGCCCTATCTATTTAATACGCTATATAAGCCGCGGACAATGACTAGTGCCATATTAATGAATAAAAAAAAAGCCTTTTATTTACTGCTTACAATCGTTCATAGTAATTTTTAGGTAATACAAATATTATATACTTATAGCGATTCACCGTCCCTGGGTGATTCTTTAAATTGACATAATTTTTATATTTATGAATCGATTTAAATTTGAAATAAAACAAATACTAAATGTTAAGTGAAGCTTACCACAATTATTATTATTACATTAGTAAAAACCGCACGCAAATCGGTTAAGCCGTTTCTGAGATTAGCGCGCACAAAGGAACAGACAAAAATTCTAAAAGTCATTGTTTTGGGTTCTATTGCGTTAATAAATACCCCCAACTCTTCTATAATTATATATTCTTCTCAAATACCTTCCGTGTACAGACAGTGCAGTGATCAGGTAAATACATCTTTATAACTTTAGTACTTATTTCATTTCTGTTTAATTCTTTAGTCCATAAATATTTTGTTTTACTCTGTTTTATTCATTTAACCATTAAAAATTTACATTATAGTTAGTGTGCATTGATTGCACAAAACAAAGACTATTTACAATGTCATACATATAGTTTACTTGATCTAATTCTGTTTCATATTTTTTGTTATTTTATATTAAGAAAATACAAAGCAGAAAAGGTTTATGATATCTGAATTGTCAAAGAATGATAGCTGTCATATTTCCGTGGAATTAAAAATCAGACTTTAGTACGTATATAAGCTAACCTATAGGTTAATTTGACATTCTTATTTTCGCGTTGTAATAAAAAAGAAAATATATACCAAATAATTCTTCGAACATAAATTAATTTAAGCTATTAAAACTTTATTTCGAATTTAACCGCACGCTAAGAGAAAACTTTAGTTGCCGAAATCTGTAATAGTATCTAATACTGGCTTACTCTATAATACTGGCTTAGTACAGAGTACTTAATGTTTTGACTAAAAGTTGCATATCTAAATGGACTTACCTCTAAGAACTTGAGAGCAAACGTCACAGGGAGTAATTTTCTTGTAGGTGTATTCTTGAAAATTATGCGCGTCTGATTCACCGCCTGAGCGCATCTCACGAGCGGCGCCGTTCCTCCTAGAGAAGATTAGATGTTTAGATAAAACCTTTGATGTATGCAATTTTTTTTCAAATACGTAATATCATAAGATTTTTTTTCTAAGCTTAAAGCTAATTTTAGTTTGTTTTAGTAAGTACCAATAAGTAAAATTACTATTAAGTAAAAATTTTCTTAAAATTATTTCTCTCATTAATTTCCTAATCCATATCTATTTGAATTTCTTAGACTCTAAAGAGATTTTTGCTATTTTTAACATTTTTATATTTTCAAACACTTTGTCTAACGATTCAATACGTCATACGTATTGATCTATGAACAAGGCCAAGTACGTGGTTCATTTTCATTCAGCGGTGGGTGAACCGGTCACCTTCCCAACCTAGAGCTTTGTTAAAGTTATTATTAAAATTATTTGTACATCAACACGAAGACTGGTTTATTTATTGATATATAAATAAATTATTTTCCTAAATCACATATTACATAACATTTAGTAGATAAATATCAAGAAATGCTTATTTTTATGCCATTATTAACATATAATAAAATATTCAAGAATCAAACAATTGTGTAAATACAATTAATTTAAAGATAGGGATTTATTCAAATCGGTTTTCCATACTTCATTTATAAAGCATGCTCTTAATGTTTAATATATGATTTAGCTGAAGGCGAAGCTTATACAGAAACAGAAGCAAATAATAGGAAATGGGATAGCGACTTAAAGCATTGGAATACACAGAGTAGAGAATTACTGAAATAAAATCTAGCTATTTCCCGCGGTTTCGTTAATCTAATATCTACTATATTAATATATTGGATTTCTAGCGTAATACAAGTTTTTTATGTCTACTAAGAAAATATGTGCCTTTGTTTAATTCTTCATTCCTTTACTATACATACGTCTTCACATAACATTTGTGATTTGTAGGCCAAGAGAACGATGTTATTTGTCCTTACTCTTCTTTCTCTGTCTTTTATTCACAAAAATAGCCTGAACATATGAAATGTCTTCTGACCCATAATCAAACCCACATCCATTGCACCACCACCTTAGAATTGGGTGCAGATACAACATAAAATATTTTCTACATTTGGTTTACAGACAAGTGATTTAGAGTAAAAGGTGCACTATTATAAATTAATATACAAGCACGACCGTTAAAAGGCATTGTAATACAGATAGTATAGATGTAGGGTAACAGTATCAGGTCACAGAAGGTTTATGCCTACGGGGAAAGATTACCTCATTGCCATAACCGTAGACACCGCGTGGTACATTTGATTTTTTCTTACGATGCAAGAAGAGAGAAACATCAAAATGAACATGAAAAGTGTGGTAAAGTATCTCAACATTTAAAATGCAATAAAATCTGTGATTTTTGGGTCAATCTATTTTTTAATTAGTTTTGAATCAAATAGGAGCCAGTAAACGATAGTGCTATTTATTGTGTCATATCACAAGTTCTTTTATAAAAAATGATGTATGATTTGTAATGAACATGCAAACAAATCGTTCAATAGTTCTTAATGAAAGAATTCGTAATCGAAAATTATTTTTACTACCACAGATATGGTTTAGTCGTAAGCTGTTCGTTGGCAAGTTTAGAATACAAAATTTTGTTTAGATTGTTATAGTACTTGTAACTTTTCGTATGAATTTAGAACAACTTATGAACAAAACGAGATTAATAAAGGCTTACTTACACGCAATAAAATGGCGACAAATTAATTAAAATATTTAAATTAAATGATAAAATAATCTATACATATAATAAAATTCTGAGTCAAATCTGTACATTAAATATTTTTTGAAAAATCTAATTGAAATACACATTATTATCGCTAACAGAGGTCGAACTTATAGTTTTAAGAAATTTTGTCGTCTGTCTGTCTGTCTGTCTGTCTGTGACCGCATCACAAAAAAATCACTGGAGGGATTTTGAAGAAATTTGTTATGGTAATAGCTGGTCATCCGGATCAACTAATATATTAATACGAGAATACTAATATGTAAAACCTTAGAATTTGGTTTTGGTCATATGAACGCGGGCAGAGCCGCGGGCAATGCTAGTATATTATATATTTTTATATTTATGAAACTGGAGATTATATTAAAGTTAGATTGAAATTAAGAAAAGAGTTTTATTTACAATACAATAATCGCTCCGCTTCTATAGGACCGGACGTAGCGTGGTATTAGACATGCAAAAAATATTTTGATAATCTGTCTTGAAGTTTCAGAGAACGCGTTAAAGTAACAATATTTTTAACCTTGTAATATAAGTATATAATATAGATATCGATTTATTATATTTACATTATATTTTTTACAACTGAATGAAGTCGCTTGCGCCACTTCTTATTATATGCGACTCGTTATCGTTCAGAAAAGTATATTTGCCTAAGGTTATATTTACGTAGTGATCGTCAATTCTTCAATATTTTGAACAGTATATTTCCACGAGATATAAAACTTGTTTATAAAGAAAATTGTTTTCGTTTTGCAATAATTGGACCTTGACCTTAGATCGTCAAGCTCAACGTTACTTTTTACGCTTAATCTATCAAGAGAACGATGTTTACTTCTACATACGAGTATCTACCTAAAAATCATAACATATTTTGGAATACATAAATATACATTTATTACTTTTTACAGCTTGATAATTTCAAAAAGTATAATGGACTAAGATTCCACTGCAAGATTGCTACGTTCATTGCGTATTTAATCGAAATCAATTTTTTATATACAATAATAAAAGGGCCCCAAAGGAAAGAAAAGAAGGTGGCAAAGATAGATTAAAGTGAAAGAGAGTTAGCCATGGTAACCGTTGTTATTGTCTGACAAATGAGATATAATATTATATTCTTTCCTTCTTTTCTTTAATTTGATATATAAATGATGAATATACGCCATGAACGTGTAAATATAACAAAAACATTTTTAATGACTCGCAACCACTTTTGAGGCTACTTTTACATAGGCAGACTTAGTTCATCAGGCACAGAAAAAAATTAGCTTTAATTTGATATATAAATGATGAACATAAGCGATGAACGTATAAACGTCCCAAAATATGACCCGCTTACACCTGGCTGCGAAGAGGTTGCGGCCAAATGCGTAACGGCAGCTATCATTTTTCAAGATCTCTACGTATAGTTCTGTGAAGTGGAGTATAATTCATTGTAATAACAAATGCATCGTTTTTATTCCAAAAAGTTAACTATTATTTAGTTAATTAAACATACTAGCGGGCACATTTAGATAGGCACCGCGGTCAAAACATATTGTCTCTTTTATTATTGTATATGAAAAATTGATTTTGATTAAATACGCTATGAACGTAGTAATCTTGCAGTGGGATCTCTGGTAATAAGAAGCCTATTATTAAAAAATCAAATGGCAAAAATACAAAAAGCAATCTATGTAAATTAATCACATTTATTATAAGCGATTTGAAACCTTATAACAAAAAGCGAATCGACGGTAAGTGCGGCTACTGGCCTTTTTAATCTCATTTGCGTGACACATAATAATTGTTTCATGTAAAATTATCTAATTAATTTATCGGATTACTCCTATTTATTTATTGATTTTTAATAAAGTGGTAGATTGACGACACGTTTGGCTCAGTTTGTAGTGACCCTACTTGCTGTGCCAGCGGTCGCGGGTTCGAGTCCCGCTGGGGGCATTCATTTGTGTTTTGAGCACGAATGTTTGTACTCCAATCATGGATGTTTATATTTATAATATGTATATATTTAAAGTTATGTATGTGTAGTATATCAACTATCTAGTATCCATAACACAGGCCTCGTAGCTTACCATGGAACTAGATGGTGTTGTGTGTTAAGGTCCCAACATATTTATTTATTATTTATTTATACATGCGTCAAATATCGTAAATGATTGTTTTAAATGTACCAATTGTGAAACTTTTCACATCAAAATCTCATTATCAAAAGAGCACTACGAAAGCTACTATGTTTAAAGCAATTAAAGATAAGTAACTCTTCTCAAGTTATATACGTATAGAGTGCTTTGTGGCAACATATAAATTTCTATTACACATTACCAATTTATGTAGGTGCTATTAAATGTTTTAGAACATATTTTCCCTAGCTTTTGTCTTAGGTAACGCTTATGAGGTGCGTGGTTCGTTAAATATTCTATGCGTTAAGTCAACTTATTTATTAGCACTTCCTACTTTTGGTTTTATTTACCTGTTGTGTGATTTTATAACCTGTTTAGCTGTTACAGCGTGAAGAAATAATAAACACTAACTAAATGCACACAAGATTTAAATATTTATAACATTAGTGAGACTAGAGACTTGTCCACTCGCTCCAAGTGAGTTCTAAAAAATATTATATAGGTACAAGAATAACCAAAGAAACATACTCAAATAAGGGTTAAAATAAGCTCATAATAATTGTCTTAATTTTTGTTTATTACAAAAACCAAATTTTGTATGTTTGTTGCTCCCCTACGCTGAAACGGCTGAACAAATTTGGATGAAATTTTCGAATATCTGATAGACAGTAGCCTGGAGTAATACGTAACAGGCTAATGCAACGATAAGTCGCAAGTATTATATAAAACATGAAAATCCTTCCAGTATATCTATATACTACGCAGTATATGATGTACATAGAACCAATATTGTTTTGTGTTACAAACAACAATCAACCTGGTTCAATTTAGGTCTACATGATATCGTCTACACGAAATATTGATTTAGTTTCATAGAATTTTGACTTCGGATTTATTTCTACCAAATATTGCAAGTTTTAAGAACAATTAAAAAAGTCGTTAGAGACTGGTGTGACAACCACACTGTACTAAACTACACAAAACATAATAAATAGGTCATTTTGAATGTAACTTTTTTAACTTAGCTTAAATAACAATTCTTGAAAGATATCCAAAAATAAAATTAGCTTTCTGTGTTGATATTAATAATCATAGGTTATGTAGAGCTCTCATATTATTCTTGTCGGCTTACACTGTCACTTTCTTTGGCGGACTACTCGAAGAAAGATTGCAAACTTATTGGATTACGTCCCTTACCCTTTCACTTTGTTTCATGTAAAACATCTGGTGTTGCCAGCTTTTATGTAATAATTTCATAATTTGCCTAATTCTTTTTGAAGTGAAACTTCTTTAGAATCGTTGTGATTTGAAACTCGATGCAACGGAAATGCGACAGTAAAAAGAGACAAACATATAAATATATAGGATTAAGCCGGCGATAGAATAAGATAGAATACATTGCGATGATGCCATGGTAACCGTTGTCATGGTAACCGTTGTTATTTGATAGAATACATTACAAAGGAAGTGAAAAATAATAAAATTCATTACTGATTATTATGTAATGTTTATATTTATGTCAAATAAAATGTAAAATAACTTTTAAACTTGGTAAAAATAATATAAATAAAAAAATCCTTATGATTATCCTACTCCTGATACTCTATTATTCATATCATTTTCTGAAGTTTCACTTCTACGATGTGTGAATTGCACATTTATTTTATTTTTTTTAATTATAACAGTACTAGCTGACCCGATAGACGTTGTCCTGTCTACACGTCTTTAATTTGAAAATTTCAAACTTTTTTTAATAAGCTAAAACATTCTGGACCATTTTGATGAAAATTATTATTCAAATTGTGAATCTAAACCATTCTCAGATCCCCTTGAACACACACAAAAAATTTCATCAAAATCGGTCCAGTCGTTTGAGAGAAGTTCAGTGACATACACACTCACAGAAGAATTATATATATAAAGATGAGCTCAATAAGGAGATTTAGAGTTTATAAAGAACATTATTTTAGCATTTCTTCGATAAACTTTAAATACTCTTCGTTAAATTTCTCAAGTTATGAGATTGATGAAAAATACCACAAATGAATAGAAGTAGATACAGCGAGCTCTTCAACATCAATAAATGCCGAGTGGAAGTCCGCTAGCAGGATGCAATCAACTTCCTCGTTGCAACTGGGAAGTGTCTTGTTATCATATTTTGAAAACAGCGATTGGTTTGAATCTTTATTTACCATAAAAAAGTATAAAATAAAATCATTTTTTAAAAAAAAGGGGTTCACTACCTACATTTATAATTGACATAAATATTAATTTGTCACCATTTTATACTAACACCAACATGAAATGGAATAAAAAACTATATTAAACCTTTATAACGAGTAATTAGAAAATTTTACTGCTTTGCCAAATTTAATTAAAATTATTAATAATAAATATATTTGAATAGAAGTCGTCTTACTTGTCCGGTGGTGCTGCATGTGGGGGTGGTGCACTGGGGGGTTTAAGACTACGGAAGGCTTTCAACCACTTATTCTTCATGCTGCCAGCAGATGATGAAGATAACTTCCGGTCAGCAGCGGTTGCGCTACTGTCAGCCTTCGCTGCAAACAGCTCTCTCTGCAAACAAGAGAGTCATTAAAAATTTAGCAGTGATCGGGAAGAGTGCCAAGTCTTTAAAAAAGATTTCGTTATCGACATAACAACCTTTAGCTCGGTCTTTGATTTAGTGCTGCATATTTATAATTGGTTTATCGATTAATACATTTGCGAATATTGCATATTATATAACCTAGCAATTTCTATTATATGAAACGAAGTATTTTACTGGCTATTTTATTGTTATAATACCTTTTATATTGTATTTATTATTTAGTTTATTGAAAATAATTTATTTTCAGTGAGCACGTTGTTGCATAGGGATCCTGTTACAATAATAACAACGTTGCTATAAACGTGAGTACTGAAAGGCCAAGTGAAACCTTAAAAACTGTCTAAGCCATCATACAAAATATAAACCTCAACAAAAAAAGAAAGAAATAAGAAATGTCAACTAATACTTTCTTAGATTTACGCGAATATTTGAGATCCATACTAATATTATATTTTTTTTAATTCATTTGGTAATTTGAGTCTGTCTGTAACGATTATTTAATACCTTTGAGACATCTAACACCTCAGTCTCTCCCGTGACCATGATTGCTGTAAATCATTCGAAACGTCAGGAACAAAAAATCAAAAAAAAAATCGCGAAAAAATCCGAAAAGATAGTTTTATTTAAAATGTCAACTAATGGATTTTTTCATACTTGACTAGCGACTCACCCTCGCTTCTCTTCGAATTCATCCCTAGACAAAACCCCACGGGAACTGTACATTTAATCTATTCTAATGCAAAAAGAAAATTTTCAAATCGGATTTACTTAGTTCCTGAGATTATCGCGTTCAAGCGAGCAAACTCTGCCTCTATAATATTAATATAGATAACTTATTTTTACACATAAATATAGTTAATGTTATAAACCTGAATAGACAATATATTTTTCGTACACGCTAATCTTAGGAGCTACCAGTCCGATTTAAAAATTACCATCGAGCTAGCTGGCTTGTTGGCATCAAGCATGGCTATGTTATTCTGCTAAATCCATTTCATTTCAATTTTTATTTATATCTATATATGGATATATGTAGAGGTATGTAACTAGAATTACGAAGTAAATGCTACTTTAAAATGTCAAATATTCGCGTAAATCTAAGAAAGTAAATATTAAATGCTACTTGTTAACCTTAGAATGTTACTTGGATAGCGAAATCTCTAGCAACCATTTGTCCGTCTGAATATTCACAAAACAATTTGTCAAAAAACAAAAAAGGGTGTACGTCGCAGATTGAAATTTATACAATAATTTCAAAGCTACTCGTATATATGCATGAGAGTATTTTTAGGAAAAAAACTGTTGTTTATTTTCTTCTTCACTAAATCCTCTGCGCTTTTATAAAAGTATAGTATAAATATTTAAATCTATTCAATCAAAGTCGGTTTTAGCTCAGCCAAAAATTCTTATTTCCAAAAGATCATAGGTACACAATATAGACACGGTAATGTTACATAACAATACCGTGATATAGATATAAATTAATTATTGTGAACAACAGTTATACTTTAAACAAAACATTAAATTTCAGTCAAGTATGTGAAAACAATACATTTTATTTAATTAAATAATTTAAGTAATTAATAGTGATAAATGATCACATACATAAATGATGTAAAATCCCATGCGTAAATTTAAATTTATCAAATATTGTTAATTGATAATTTATAGATTTGGTCGATTGAGTTATGTTCAATTTAAAAGCAATGTCACGACTAACTTTATTATAGTAAGTCTAAAAGCTTTAACAAGAATCTAAAGTAAAATGTGCAAGTTTAAGACGTTTGAGACATCCACTTGTCACGTCTAATAGGTATCGATCGACTTAGCGTTTATTGAATGTTGAAATGTTAATTTGCAACATGACAACATGAACAACAATTTCTGAAGTTACAGAGCCAAAAATAATTAAAAGTTATTTATCAAATTATCAACAGTTATTGTTATTATTTTAAATGTAATAACTCAAATAGAGTACAGGTACAGACACTATAATTTTTTTTGTTAACTTCAAAGAGGTCATGATGCAAGCTATTTCCAATCTGAATTTCACTTAAGCCCGTTGAGTCGTTCAAAATACACAAATCCTCGTTGAAAAGGCTGACAGGTGCTAGTTTTAAAGTACATAAGGGAGTAGAAAGCACCAGTGAAGAACAAAGAATAACCTTTTTCAGTCTAAGCCCATAAACTGTAAGATGCAAATCAAGTCATTTACATGCCTTTTATTTCGCAAGGCCTCAAACTTTTTGGCTTCAGATTTTCATTGCAGCCAGTTTAGATAAACAAATTTCATTTTAGCTCGGAAAAATAAAATAATAGTTTATGCCTTTCTTATATTTAATATCATCTAGGATAAGAATTTTATCCTCTAGATAAACATACACCCCGTATGTTCCAAAAAATATTATTTAATTCAATAAGGAATGCAAAAATGTTTCGCGTATTCCCTGTTGGTGAAGGGCCAAATGCAAGTGCGTATGGACTGATTTTTAATAAAATTTCCTATGTAATGTTAAAATAATTCATGAACAGAATAATTTTATTGAATGAAAATATAAAGGTATTGGCATTATCAGAATTGGTTTGTTTCATTTACAACACAACAAAATAGAAAATTTTATATTATGTTTCAAAGACACGGAATGGAATGATATTCATAAGTATGTTTATTTCTTTTTAAGTTAAGTTTGTTCTGACCTTCTACGCGATGCACCGTACAGGGTTTTCTCTTTTATCATATTAAAAAATGGCAGACTCAGATAAATATTTTTTCTTATCAACTTCTTTGTCATTGAGAAAAGAAATAAACACTCATGAGTATTTTTCTCTTCTACTATAGCCGATTTTCGGACACAGAGACAAATCTCGTCACCATCGTCATTCGTGTTAGATAATATTATAGTGCACAAGTATGTTTACAAGCATAGCTGTACTTTATCCCTTAGACAAATATAATAGGACACTAACCTGACAGGAGAGAAGTCAGGTGCAGAACCGATAGCTTATCATACCTAAGTTGGATTTTTTATCTTCAGGCTGTTATTGAGAACTTCTTGATAAATATATTAAACCCCACAAATATTGTTGTGTAATTTGAGATTGAAACTCAAGATTACCAACCTTAAATCCTGCATGTAACCAGCATGGAGGACTATGGCCTGATCCCCCTTGTAGTAAAGGGAGGCCCGTGCCCAGCAGTGGGACGTTAAAGAGGGCTGAATACATACATATGTACTTGGATATATAAAGCTGGCTTTTTAGTGATAATTATATGTAATCCATACTAATATTAAATCCGAAATAACTCCTTCTGTCTTTCTGTCTGTGCGTCATTTTTTACGCTTAATCCACTGAACCGATTTAGATGTGGTATGGAAATATTTTGAGATCCTGGGAATGACATAGGAGAGTTTTATGTAGGAAAACATATCATATATAAGGGGGTGAAAAGAGGGGTGTAAGATTGAATGGAAAATCAATTATTTCTCAAGGAAAAAATATATGTTTTTTTATTTTTTAAACGAATTTAGAGACGAACCCGAGCGAAGCGAGGGTGAGTCGCTAGCTTAAATTTAATTTTATTACAATATTTTAATCGATTTAATATGAATAATTTCGTTACTTATTTATAATTTAAATTGTATAATAGATATCTTTTGAACTCGTTTTTTTAAATAGTTTAAACTAACCGTTATTTTTTCCGTTACGTTAACTGTTTCGAAGCTGGACCCCTTTAAACTAGAGTCACAAATTTAAAATCGCTATATGATTTTCAATTCTGTGTTATGTTCTACTTTACTAATATTATTTGTTAGGTTTTCATATTCTTAGCTAATTTATGTATCTACTAGATAATGTACACGGCTTTAGCCTCGTACTCGTTAGTTCTAGTGATAGCTGCCGAGGACGCAATATTGCACTTAGGTCTTGTATAACAACAAATATTTGCGCCGGCCGGAAATTGAATCTGTAACCTTTTTAATTTGATATCAAGCTTGTTAACTTTATGTTATTTTTTTACATTATGTTTTATAAAAATTTTATCAATTTTGTTGGAATAATAATAACTGCCTTTTGGCACTGAAAACAATAAGTTACGTAACAGCTTGTTAGTGTCACACTCAAACGTGAAAACCACTTCTTTTAATGACTAGATGCTCAATGCGAACACTAGGTGGTCTGATACCTTTTGAGAATTACAAGAGAAATGCACGTTTTCATATTTTGTAACCCACTTGCAGTCCCAGATTCAACACATTTTTGCTGAGCAATGTAGAATAGAAAAGTTTTTATGTTTTTTGTATTTTATCTTGTGTGAGTTTTGAAAAAATAATTATCAAATAATAAAAAAACAGAATTTTCGAAAAGGTAGTTATGTTTGTGCGTAAAGTTTTTCTCTTTTTATTTTTTTTTGTTGTTGTAAGTTATATTTATTTAAAATTAATGTTTTATACAATATTGATAACAAGTTTATTTTAAGAAAGATTTATATAGACGACTCGAAGTAAAGATAGTCAGTCCTTCACCTATCTACTTACCAAACAATAATTGTTATAATTTTAAAGCAAATATATTATAGTTGCCTAATGAAAAACTTGTACATAATATATTCTCCATATTTCTCTACGCATCGGAAACGTGGACCTACGAGAGAGCGAAAAGAAGAGGATGGATGCGCTCGAAATGTATTGCTGGAGAAGAATGCTGAGAATAGTTTGGATCGTATTCATGACCAACATATCAATCCTTAAAGAACTCGGCATCAAGCAGCATCTTTCCTCTACAGTTCAGGCTCGAATCATAACCTATTCGTGTCTAGACGCAACAATGTTGCTATCTAACGCTTAGTGGTGCAAGAAATGATAGAGGGTACTAGAGCGCGTGGTAGATCGGCACTGAGATAGACGGACCAAGTCAGAGCGGCAGTATTAGCAGCATCCCACTCTACTCTCTCTCTCCACTCTATCAATATCAGTTTCGGTCGGCCCAGATGGACCTTTAGAGAAAAGGACATCTTCTACAATCCCTTGCAAAAAGAAATTTTTAGAATCTCAATAAAGGTCTACGGACGGAACTGACATTTTTCTTCGACTCTCTTATATAATTTTACTCTGAATAAAGTTTATTTTTAAAAGATATTATTAGACTTCCAATTTGAATAAACAAACAAACCAACATACAGATAAAATTTAAAATAAAATTATGTTTTTATTACTTGGATTCATATTTATCAATTATTCATTTTGTAAATTTCATTAATGTATAGACTTAGACAGTAAGTCTACCATTTTATTATACGTATAGGTACGTCAGGAATGCGTTAATCTGCAGATTACCTAGGTAATCTGCACATTATCGGGTATTATCAAATAAAATGCGAATTTTTACTGAAAGCAACATCTATCTTCAAAAGTTAATTTAATTATTTTTAAGATAACTTTTACTTATCTAAAATAACATTTTTTAAATGTGGAAAATGTATAGGTATATTTATTTCTATAATAAATCGTACGTTATTTACATTAAAATATATAAAAAGAGTCTCTGCAATTTGAAGAGCTTTTAAACCACTTTAACCTTGTAGTGATGTGGAAAGCTTTTATTATCAAAGTATAAATAATAGCGATGTCCGTTTTTAACGTGCTAAGTTTCCTCGAGGTCGGTCAGTAAAAAGATTATTGGAAAAGAATAATGTTCAGAAAACATAGAAAACAAAGCGATATTAATTACCTTAACAAAAGCTTCATTATAGTATATGCTCATAAAAATTAAGAGACATGTGTACCTGATATGTTATCTATAGGTATATGTATGTGTAATGTATTCAGCGCTTTTTTAACATCCTACTGCTGGGCACGGGCCTCCCTTCAATACGAAGGGGATCAGACCATAGTCACCACGCTGGCCAAGTGCGGGTTGGCTGATTGCACATGACTTTCGAAAACTTGTAAAGTTCTCTCAGACATGCCAGGTTTCCTCACGATGTTTTCCTTCACCGTAACGCAAGTGGTAATCATGTTGGAAATGATTCGCACATGAAAAAATCAGAGGCGCGAGACCCGGATTTGAACCCGCTTCACTCATTTCCAAAGCGAGCGCGTTACCACTGGGCTATTATTGCCTTAATGACTTGGAATATAAACCTTAACTGACTTTTGTGCACTTTTGTCTCCAAAATTTCTTAAAAATTTGCATGTACGTACAATGCTTGGTATAGTTGTTATTTAACTAGACGCACCCTTGCTTCGCTTGGTTCAATAAATAGAAGTATAATAATAATAATAATGTCCTTCTGACCGATTCCGGCCGCGGCGGCCAATCTCATTGAGACTAGCCAACTGCGTAGGAGATATTATAGTGCACAAGTGTATGCGTAAACACAAGTGCACTCTCAATTCCTGTCACTCACATACTCTGATGGGACGACTACTTGACACGACCGGTGAAGGTTACCTAAGGCGTAGGACGGACGGTTTTACGTGCTTCTCGAGGCACGGTGGTGAAACATCGCCAACTTCCCGACTGCGGGCTGTTACTGAGGCTTACTATCCAGAAAAACTCAATAACTAAACTTGGTCCGATCCGGGACTCGAACCCAGGACCCCCGGGTGCGCAGCCGTACATGCTAGCCACTACACCACCGAGGCAGTTGCTTTAAACAGAAGTAAGTATATATATAGACCAGCCCAATCTACTAAAGAAACTTTGCAAAGTCACATAATTCAAAGACAATTTAGAGAGATAATGGCTGAATTAGTGATGTCATTGCATTTATCAAAGTTATCGAATAAATGTGTTTATCATTTAATATTGATAAGTAAAATTACAAATATGAAATGAGAGCTAACAAATTGTGAATTTATAATTAATAATTAATATAAAAGGTATAATATTAAAAATAGTAAAAAATGACATTATAACTTTATATTTCTTTAAAACAAAATCTACTTCATTATAATTATTTTATAAACATGTATTATTGTTTTGTATAAATAATATAATATTAGCGAGTAAGAACACCCGCGCATGTTACTTAAAGACAAGCGAATGATCATAAAATTAATTATTGACAAGTCTTATTCTAAGTCTGAATGCAACTGTAAAACAAACCGTAACCGTAAAAGTATATGAAATATATTTTTTTGTTGTTTATACATAAAATAATATTTAAGAAAATATTTTCTATATTTTGTATACGTCTATTGAGATACAGATCAGCATTTTAAATAAAGGCCTCTAATGGCATAATTTAAATAAGCTTTAAAGATTCTTTTTTTTTTGTAAATAATAGTTTTTTTTATAATTAACAAATAGGTATGTTATGTGTGATTATCAAATATACTCGTATAAGCTATAAAACGAAACATATCCTTAACTTTGGCACAGATAATCATATTTAAAAGATAGAACTTTTTAACAGATTCGTCAAAATGGTTAAAATTTTTGATCGTATATTATTGTGCCATTAACAAGAGAATTGAATTGTACTTAAAATTATCACAAATTGAAGTGCATTAAATGTTGAAAGTTTGGACCCTAAAGTAACAAACAAATGAGTTAAAGTTTGTAAATTCTTCGTATTTTATTTATCGAACAAATCTTTATCTATATTTATTTTTTAGTTAATTAGACTTGACCATACATATATGTGTCATTCTAGAAGCCTCCAGACAATCTCCAAATAGAAAACCATATCAATCAAAATCATCAGTTAATGATTTTTATTATAACGTATTTTCCCGTGGGAATTAGACTTTGTTTTACAGTAAAAAGAAGAATGAATATACAAATAAATATTTAGAAAAAACATTCTGTAATCAACTTTAAAATGTAAGCTTTGATCAACTGATTTCGAACTTAGTACAAATATAAGGAGGTTCTTTTTCAGCATGCGAATTTATAAACCAGTATTATTTTGATAAGCATGACATTTAGAAAATTTAAAATTTCGGAAAAGAAAAGAACCTCCAAGGTCTCGCAGATTAGAGGATTAAATATTTTATAATAATATTGTTAGTATTCAGCATAAATTGCGCTGTGATAGAACAAAGTTCAAAGCATCATCAAACACATTAGTTACACGTAGGTGCAAGTTGAGGAAAGTGACCGTATTACTGAGCAAGGTCAGCAAGTAATCACTTTCAGGAGTCGTATTAGAATTACCTGCCTCAGGGGAAGACCGCTTAAACTGGTATTAAAGAGAAATACAGATAAAATAAAAAGTATAATTTAAAAAAAAATGTTAGAAATATAAAAGTGTAATATAATTGTAAAATTGTAAGAATCTAGTTCACTCTAAAGCGACCTCAAACCTACACCATTGCGTGACTCAGACTTCCAGTTTTGGACAACTGTTTTAACCGATAAGAATACAATACGCAAAATACACGAAAACTGTGACATGACTGACCTAAAATATACTATAAATTAATTTTCTTAGTAAATTCACCTGCAGTTAAATTCATTTATTAACATTTTAATCTTCCTAATAAAATTAAAACAGAAATAAAGGAATACTAAACAGCTTTATGAACAAGATCGAGATTCGTGTCAACAACAAATAAAGGCGGAGACTATAAAGCTTCTTATCAGTCGGCTGTTTGGCCAAGGAATGGGTTATCTACCGCACTATTTCTTTTATTTATATCTTTTATAATATATAATGGAAAAATACGTTTTTAATATAAAATTAATACTATATAAACGCTCCAAATGTACGTGAAGCTATTAACATTCTTTACAATAATAGAAATAACTATTCGACAAGTGGAATCTTGGAAACTTTCTTACTAATGTTGAACACTAAACGACGGAAAACTTTCAATGCTTAGTTTTTTTGTTTCGAATAAAAAAAAATACAATTCTGCTGGAGCTTATTGCAAAATTGTTGAATTATATATAATAATAATGTAATCTTTTTATAGATTTGAAAACTGGCCAAAAACTAGCTGTTTTTTCTTACAGTTAATTTTTTTTTCAGGTGCTTGACTTAACTTTTACAAATCTCGATGACTATATAAGTTATGGATTAATTGCAAAGGTCTTCATGTAATCAATGTAAATATTATAGATGTATAGTATAAAATATATGAAATATTTTAATACATAGCATGCCCATTAAAATTGATTTCTACCATGTCGATGCTTGCTAATGTGAAAATTGTAGAAAATATCGTGTGAATATACTTTTTACGAGAGAGCAATCGTATATAGAAACTAGTATTATTTAATTTTGTTTATTTCTTGTCCAATGCAATAAAGTGACACGTAGTTTTTCTTTGTCATCATCCAGACAAAAATAATTTACATAGAAATAAGTTGAAGCAAATAAAGTTGAGAAAGAAAATAATAATTGAAAATTGGAAAAAGTAGTCGTTTCTTGTTGAATACATTATATCTGTTAAAATGTTTTACTTGTTACTACATATCATGTGCGAATCAAGGTAAATATCAAGTTATCATTTGTAGCATGACAAATTTTCTTTCTATACATTTATGAAAGATTTTATTTATAAACTAGTAGAACCCGCGGCTTCGCTCGCGCTAAAACTACAAATAAAATCTCTAAAAAGGTAGGTTTCATACAACTTTTAATCCCCTATTTTACCCTCTTAGTGGTTGAATTTTGGAAGATGTTGAAATACGTAACTCATTATTTTTGCCGTACTCAATTCATACGAAATTTCACGCAAATATGTCCAAGGAATGAAAAGTTTCATACAAACTTTTATACCCTATTTCACTCCCTTGGGGGTTGAATTTTGAAAAATCCTTCCTTAGTGGGTGCCTCCGACATATGAGGAAAATGTGTGCGAAATTTCAATTTTCTAGCCTTAATAAAGTTTTTTGGTAATCTAATCAACGTGCCTTATAAAATTATTTTAATCAGAAGTGGGTTATTTGTTTATTAATTGACTTGATGATTTTCGATCGATATTTAATCATTTTCAAAATTTATTGTGAATAAAGCTCTATATAAAATCTGAATGCATTAAAAAAAACCACGTGCATAGAGCCTCAACAATTCATTCTATTACATACGTTATAATATTCCGTCGGAAAGATTACTATCAGTTCTGAGTAGAACCTACATGAACATCGAACATCCATTTATACAAAGAGAACAATACAGATTATCAAAATTAAAAGCTTTTATGAACCAAAATAATAAATTAATGAATAAAGTAAAAAAGAAATGTTAAAAATTACGTGAAATGTAAATTTTTCATTAAGAAAATATAACAAATACAACACCTCTGAACAAAGAATCTAGACATTTAAGACTTATTTTTTTTTTCAATTAAACCAGTAGTTGTGAGAAAGTAAAGACGTTTCACGTGAAAAAAAGATAAATAATATTATTTGAGCAATTGCTTACACAGTTAAAGATCTTCATACAATTTCTGCGAATCTTATACAAATAGACATTATTATCGATACAGAGGCCGAATCTATAGTTTTTATAATTTTTGTCTGTCTGTTGGTGGCGCATCACTGAAAAATCAACAACATATAGGATACTTTTTACTGCGGGAAAATATCTCATCTCTGAGAAATCTATACTAAACGTAGAAACGTAACTAGGAACGAATCCGACCGGAGCGAGGGTAAGTTGCTAGTACCTATTCTATAAGTTGTTTGACAAAGCTCGTACTGCTGAAATGCGTCAGCTAATTTTGAACAATACGTTTGTTTTACTTTCTAACCACTCCCTATTGTATTTATATAATGCTACTTTATTATATGTATAATGCTAATATTTAATAAAATATTTCTTTTGCTTAACATTTCTTTTAAGTTGTATATAATTCCAAATTTAATACCTTAGAATTAAGATTCCACATTAAGTTTGTACAAAAACTGTTAAGAAATTGTTATTTTATATTTCTAAGGGTATTGATTTAAAAATATATCATAAAAATATCAGTTGGTACCTAATTGTGAATTATCCGGTATTTTATGTGTGACATATTTTTTTACCTAAGTATGTACAATTTACATATACATGCATGCAACTGAAAACTAAATAAAAACTAGCGAACTTGTACTTACATCATTAAAATAAGCTTGTTCAAGACGTTGCCTGGTTTTGTTTGTTTTGCTATAATCAGGAAGACTTGATTGCCGTCGCATGCGCATTCTTTGTTCTCTATCCATAGTCATCAAATCAGACTTTTGAGATAACACTAAATAATGTAATCTATGTACTATATCCATTGTAAATTATATCTAAACAGAAGCTTTAAACTTTCTTAAAATGTTGATTTTCGTTTAAAAAATTATAAATTAATAAAATTTGTAGAGTAATTATTGAAAAAAGAAAAGTTTAGGATTAATTAAAAAATAAAATTTGGCTAATATTTCTCACATTTGAAAATTACATTTTCGCGATTTATCAACGAACGAAACGCAGAAGTAAATATTTCGAGGCCATCTCCACTCTCAACAAGTATAAAATCACTGTCAAGTTTAACATAAAAAGAATAGAGACGATAGGTATCTAGAAAAATATAATGCACCAAGCCCCTAGTCAGAGGGCGGGCGGGAGTCGACTGACTACTGACTCGACTAGGCGTCGGATGTAGAACGCCTCCGACGTTTCCCGGCAACCGCTTGCTAACAACACGTTCTATTCGACCATGAATACTTCGTAAAAATCACTTTTATATCTAATTTGTTGAATTGCTCTTAGAAATGGTTTTTCTATCGAAATGTGATTTGTAATAAAACTTTGAAACTATTTTGTCCTGAATAAGATTCAGTCGTTATTAAGTTACATAACAATGTATTAAAGAATAATTGAGGCCGTGAAAATAATCATCATTTCGAAAAGTAATCTGAAATTATTAATAATTCAATAAGTGTAATTATTGTTATTTGATGTTCATTGCGGTTCCCGGATCGACGATCATATTATTAACTAAACTTTCGTAGAATGCTAATTTGATTATATAATACCTAGATTACACGTATTCCTTGAATGCTAAATAGATGAAGAGATTATTTGTCACGATACGTTTAATGCTTGATTCTACCAGGTCGACTCCCACATGAAGTAAATAATTCAAATATTTGCACAAGTTTATATTTTAATATTTTTAACTATATCTTTTAAAATGCTTTTGAATCATTATTGAAATATGTAGAGTCAATCGAGGAGGAAACTGTCTCCGTCTTGAAACTTTTCTCCTCAACCGAATCGGTGACAAACGCAAGATACACAAAAGTTTATCTTTTAAATTTAAAGCTACAGTTTTTAAAATGAGTACCTAATAATATATTTCACATAGTAAAATAGTATCTATATAGCTTTATTAAAGTGACATATTAGAAATCATCATTTTGGAGATGATATCGTAATTTATTTAAATCAGCTTGCAGGAAATTACAAGCTTTCAAATCAAAATTACACACGCAAATACTTTTTAAAGAAGTAATACTTAATTGATTACTGCAGTATAGTTCCACAACGAAACATATTTCTGAAGACTAGATTTATACAGAATTAAAGATCAGTTAGATTTCTAACTTCCCTAATTGTTATTTCGAAAATCGGACCAGCGCAAGCAATTGAACGTGCATCGAGGATTTCGTAGCATCAAAACGTTTGGTGCTACGGAATGATGAATGTTTTAACTAACGTAATTAGTACAATTAAATATTTACCCATATATAATATTCACTTAAATAATAAATTTAATTTTGTAATAACTTGAAAAACCAAGTTAATTTTGCTGCTACTAAACTAACTTATCGCGAAAACGGAACTGATAAAAGCCGCATACAGATATCCATCTCATTTTTGTCAGACTCATGGATAAGGTACCCCGCAACCTTGTGTGCACTGTGCACTAAGTTTTGTTTATCCCTCTACATCTATATATGAAGTGTTACACCTATTTTTATTTTTTATAATTAAACTTGAAATTTGACAATGCTGTCATTGTATAGGGGAGCACACGAGATATAAATTACTTTCTTCTTTCTACAATAGAATCAGTTTATTTGTTTTTCACCAATCTGCTTAAAAATACAATCAAAAATAATCTATAAAGATATATTTCTAAGTCAAGAACAGAATATGCCACATGTGTTTCATATTTACCAACAAAATAGAACTATACGTAGAAATTTGGAATAGTATTTGAAACTCCTTGCACGTGTTCGACTTAAACTTGGTTTGGCTTTAGATACTTTTAAGTTTTTGTATTCTCATGTAAAAGAGCTCCATAGTCACACCAAGTTTAATACCGTATAAATAACAAATAAATAACCTTAAAAAACGTGTTTCTTTATAAAAGCCTATTTACTTCACTTAAAATTTTACTTCTAACCTTCTTCATTATTTGTTATTGTTTATTATTAATATTATGTGAAAATTTTGAACATATATGTACCTACTATGTCTGAAAAAAAAAAACGTAAATAACACACAGACGTACAGCCCTGTTGAAAAACTCCAATAGGATCCCATCGGAAGTGACAAAAGCCACATAGAAACCAATAAAATATTTGTTGGTCTCTATGTGGCTTTTGTCGCTTTCTATGGGATCCTATTGGAGTTTTTAAATAGGGAGACGCACATTGCGTATATGAAAAATTCTAAATATTCAACAAAAATATTAAACATTTTACCTAGATTGGGAATAAGCTATTAACATCTATTTTACATCTTTAGATACCTATGTTTTTAAAATAAATTCAATGAAACGCGATTTCAAAATTGCCTACTAAGTAATCAATATTAAAAGACTAAAAGCTAGTTCGAAAATATTCTAAATATGAAGTTAAATTAATGTGCATATTTTGAATTTAAATTTAGTAGGTAGGTAAATGTCATGTTGCAAAAATGCTACTGGCAACAATTTTCTGAAAACTGTAAAATGTTCACTATTAATTACAAATTTGGAACTTATGTATGAACTTAATATACCTTCTCATAAAAGATTAGTTATTATCGAAAGCTCCTTGTTCTTATATTTTTAATATTTTTACGTAATATTGCTTAAAATTGATAAATATTTAACCAAAAATTCACATGTCGTCAGAATAGATGTGCTCAATATTAATAGAATAAAAATTCAATATTTTATAATTCTGCTTCATTTTTCAGAAAAGTTATAGGTAACCATTAACAAATATTTACCAAATTATGTTAAACTTTGAGTCTGACGACGTTTGCACGTTAGTTGTTTATGCTGGAAATATGTAGTCCAACTTAGGTTAGCCAATTTTTAATATTAAAATTAGAATTATAACGAGTACATATTTATTTTAGCCTGTTTTATGGTAAGACCACAATGAATAATGAAACCTAATGTTACGTGCCATTGTTAAGTTCAAAGGGATAAAAGTAAAAAGATGTACCTCATTACTCTATGCCCACTGCTCAGTATATTTTTATAATAATTTTCTAAATCAGTAACACTTGGATGCTTTTGTACAGGTTATAATTCGCCTTACGCTTCAAAGGTTGTTATTACAAGATGGTTTTAAACGGACTTACAAATCGGAATCTTTGTTTTTTATGTATGTTCACGGATTACTCGAAGACGCCTGAACCGATTTGGAAAATTTTTGTTTTGTTTCGAAGGGTGTACTTCCCAGGTGATCCCATTTAAATTTTATCGGAATCGGTCGAGCGGTTTTTAAAAAATCAACAAATACATATATTTTTTAAAATAAATTGCTTAATCGAATATGTTATTAAAAAACTTTCCTCTTACAAATTACCTGCTTGTTACATCTACACTAAAAATGGAAAAATAAAAACTTAAAACAAAACCGACTTCCAGGCATCAAAATGTAAAAAATAACTAAGTAAACGGGGGCTTTCATTTAGAATAGATACCTAATTAGATATTTTCGAAGTCGGTGCCAGCCGATGCAAAGCAAATCTAATATATTTCAATACCTAAAATACATCACTAATTGATGTAAAATATTTTAACTATAATTAGAGTTCATACTAAATCATATTTACCTATTAGATATTCATATCTTAAAAAATTGTCGGCTGGCACCGACTTCAAAAATATCTTATTAGGTAGGAATCTATTCTAAATGAAAACTCCCGTTTAGTTATTTTTTACATTTTATTGCCTGGAAGTCGTTTTTTTTTTTAGGTTTTAGCCAAGCCCACAGCGCGCTGTAGTAGGTAGTCGGTTAAGTAAAGGACATGAAATGTAAGGTAGCTACCTAATTATTTTTAATAATGTAACATTCATTTATTATTTTATGTGCCAGTTTATGGATTTAAAAGTAGATTTTTGATGTGACAAGTGGACAGTCGGTGATTCGCATTCTAATATATATATAAACTAGCATTGACCGCGGCTCCGCCCGCGTTCAGATGACCAAAACCAAATTCTTAGGTTTTACATATTAGTAATTAGTATACTTTTACATTGTAGTTTTTCTCAGAAATGAGACATTTTCCCGCGGTAAAAAGTATCCTATATGTTGACCCGGATAACCAGATTATAGATTCGGATTCTGTATCGATAATAATGTTTATCCAAATATATATATTGTACCTACAGATTCGGCTTAGTTACAATTTTATTATATGTATAGATGTAAAATGACTATTCAGAGAAAGCAATAAGTATAATTGTTAATTGCTAAATATTTGTTTTCCTGGAAAATCCTTCTGAGCTGTTTCAATAATTAATACTTATAAATTAATATTTTAAAGCCTCAGACTAAAGAATTATATAGAAAGAGTCCGCCAAAATAAATGTCGAAGTCAAAAGCAGCTTGATTTGCTGTGTATACTATGCATGGTTGTCAATTTCACCGACAAAAGAATTGATATCTAAATGGGTGCAAAGTTCTGTAGATAATCCGGATTTTTTTCATAAGAACATACGACATTCTAAAATAAATTTAAAACACAATTTCTTGTTTTTCTACAAAATTGTTTGCTATTTCTTCTTAAATTTAAACAGTCGATTTATTTATACAGAGTAGGTAGATAACTTAGGATAAATTGAAGTTCAAGATTTGACTTGGCTAGTTTTTACTTGAACAAGTTATCTTATAATCGGCTAATCACTTATATCTTCTTTATGCTATACGCAAGTTAGTTTTTATATTGTAAGGTCAATGCGGGCGAAGCCGCGGGATCTGCTAGTGATTTCATATGCCTAATAGAAAACACATACCTACTACATAAGAAAATAATACAAAATAAAATTAATTAGTCTTAATTTTTTTTTATATTTTAAAACACCTTACAACACGATGCGCGCGGTCTTATCTGATTAGACAGACGATGAAAATTTTAAATAACCGCGAAAAAAATAAAAAAATTGTTGTATTTAAAACGGCCAAATATTTATTTAAGTAATTGGTCTTCTCTATCAAGATATTCTTAACACCCTAAAGTTGAGAAGTTATTAGTTATCTGTGATTAATGCCCGATTCCACCAACAAGCCATAAGCTACCACCTACGTATGGGATCCCTAGCTTTAAAGTCCCCTAAACTAGCCCCTAAATTAAATTTCGTTTTACGATCGTCTTTAAGCCCATATTTCGAGCACCTAAATTTAGGGGGCCTTTTAATATTTAGGTGACCCCTAACTGTCGGTGAAACAGAAACTGTCCCCTAACATCCCCTAACCATGCTTAGGGGATCCCTTAAACTTCGGTGACGTTGGTGAAATCGGGCATAAGTGTTTTTTCATCGTTCGGGTCGAATTGCCGTCCCACCCGACTTTGAGAAGGGATCATAGAACTCTGACTCTGTGCCAGTTTCAGTAAAATTGTCCGAATTCGGATAAGAGGATATTATTATTATCCTATCCTCTTATCTCGTCTAGCAGTCCTTTTTAAGTGCAACTTGCGGATAAGTGTCACGGCCTTAATGTATTTTTATGACATGGCATCAAAGAAACGTGACCTACCTACATCGGCTTTGTGCAAACATGCTTAAAAATGCTACTTGGTCTGGCACTTTTGTATTTACAAATTCAATTATTTGTTACATTAAAAGGAGACTATCAGTGGTAATAATCGTATGGACTGCACCGAGGTTTGGGTAAGAACATTTAGAAGAATCTTGCGAAGTACTTTTAATATTGTTAAATTGTGTAAATTTTTGAATAACCTGGTATAAAAACGCGGTACTTATTTTTTTTGTCTATATATGAATTAATTTTTTTGAGCATACCAATGACAGTCGTCATGGAAGATTATAAGGCAAAGAATATAAAAGACAATGTTTTTAAATGTTTTTATTAGTAAGGCAGTATTTTTATTACAATGATTCAGTAAAAGGAACGGCTTGAAAACAGAGAAATTATAATATTTTTCTTACATTTTTTTTTTAATATACGACACTGTAACAGTATCTGTATTGAAAACCATTTTATATCTGTAAAGGCAGCAAGAAAAATACTTATATAGACCAATAAATTAACTCATTATTTAAAAAAAAAGAGAACAAAAGTAGAAAACTTCTGCTATCAAAGCTTTCAAATAAAATAAAAAAAACTAATACTTTACATACTAAATGTTAAATGGTAAGAAAATATATTGGTACATAATTAATCTGTGCATTTCATTTATAATCCTAAATTACTATTAAACTTTAAAACATCACTGCTTTATTTAATAACTTTATCTATATATTATTATATTATTTATTGCAGTTTTGAACCAAAACAAAACATCATGGTTTATAGCCCTGGCAATACAAAATACCTTAATTTATATACTATATGGATTTATAAACTCGAATATGAAACTGTGACCTGTTGACCCTAAGACCTACAATGTGTTTTCATTGCCCAGGCTTTCACTTTTAAATAAAAATTACAATCTATTTGATATGTAACTAGTAAATTGAAGACTTATTTATACTAAAATGTACAAAATTCAAACCAACATAAAAGGTATAATCGAATTCAAAATATGTACTTTATTTCATTATGGTAAAAAAAATCATGGAACTGTCATTTTTTAAATTCATGTTTACTAAAGTTGGTTCAGCTATTAGTATATTAACAGAAATATATGTTATAATAAATAAAATTCCATGAAGATCAAAATTTAATACTGTACCCTACGAATACTTATTATTTATTCGTAGACTGTACCCTACAAATAATTTCCCAAAGAATATAAGAAATATTACAATCACAAATAAAATACAAATTACAATTGGGTTTTTGTACAATTTAGCATAACTAAATCCCAATATTTGTGAAAAATCACATAAATAATTCAATAAAATGTTTGTTGGTAAAGAACAGAATAATATTCAATTAGGATTATTATAAGCTATCAGCACCTATTTCTTGATTTTGACACAAAATGTATCAGGAATCAATTTATTTATATTAATCTAATAAATATATTTACTAATACCAAACAATCATTGACATATACAACAATGTTTAAACTTCTTATTTATAGAATCTTTATAGTTTATAAATTCATACATAATATTCAGAAACATGAGAAAAAAATATTTTATAATCTTATATTCAACTATATACATAAAGGAAAACATTGTCTTGGCAAACTTTTTTTGAATTAAATTAAATTTTATTTTGACAAAAACAAGTGAAAGTTATAATACTTGAAAAACATTTTTGAAGTAAAACTTCTTTGGGCGTGACTAGGTGGTAAGTCAATGGAAAACTGAGTGTCACAATAGTGAGAGTCAAATTTATTATTATTATGAATTTAAAAAATATAAAGACATATTTACATTTTTATAATAATTATAATTTATAATAATATATATGATTATTCATAATTTTATAATAATTATTATAAATACAAGTAGTTATTACTATTAATTTTATAAAAAATATTATATTTGGATTTGTTTCAATTTAATTGCGGTATCTGCCACAGCGCCAAAGAAGTTTTACTTCAACTGCGCGTAAATGTTACACGCACACATTTTTTTAATCCAATTATTTAATATGTTAAAAAAATGATTTTTTTTGTACTACGACGGTGGCAATCAGGCATGCGGCCCGCCTGTTGGTAAGCGGTTATCGCAGCCTATGACCGCCTGCAACACCAGGGGTATCACATGCGCGTTGCCGACCCTTTAAGAACCTATTTATTCCCCTTTTGAAGGGCCCTCCCTCTGGGAAAACCTTGGCAGGGAGTTCATTCTACAGCGAAATGGTCCGTGGGAAGAAATTCCTCTGAAACCGAACTGTACGGGACCATTTGGGCTGCAATGTGTGAGCATTGCTATAATTTTAATATAAGAGTCATATATGTTGCGTAACTTCAAACAAAGGTGTCCCATAATGTGCTCAGTTTTGAATTAAATAACAAAAACAATTCTGACAAAATTTATAATTTATTATCTACAAATATCGTTTTTATAGTTCATAATTAATCAAATAAATAAAATATAAATAATATAAATATCTTCTATTTATATATGATTAAAGTTTCAATTTAACAAATCTATATGTAAGATATCAATATAAATGTTTTTATTGGCTTTTTCATATTAGAATAGGAATAGTGCTGTCGTAATTTCACTGTCGTATTTTTTTAACTTCACATAAAAGATTTTTTTTTGCGATTAAATCACAAAAATATTAATTATTTCTTAGGATGCATTTACTTTTTTTGAAGTTATGCAACATTTATATACATTGTTTTATTATAGTTTTTGTAAACAATTCACTGCTAAGCGGCTTGAATAGCTTGTCAAAAATATACAAAATACCTGGCTCTATTAAAGCTTGACATGAAACATTTAAATTAAATTTTCCTATTAACAAGTTGTATGTGTTCAATAAATAATGTGAGGTACATGTTACTGTTATGTTCCCATTGTTACCAAGGCAATAGTTAGGCATTAACAAAGAACAATTCGTTAAGCCATTAACATGAACATTTTAAAAATAATTTCATTAATTTAACGTGCAACCATTGAACAGTATAGAAATAGAATATATTGTTTACTTAATTACAGTATAATTTATATCTTATAACAACAGTCATACATTATAATATATTAGCTCCAAATTTTAAATAAAAATGGAGTATATAATTTACAAAGAAATTGTATACACATGTATATGCATTTTAAATAAAAGCAATACACATAATATTATGGTTCTAATATTTTTGATTTCCCATTTAATTTTCCGAGCTGTCCTAACATAAGGACTGTGTTGATTAAGTTTTCTGAATAAATTCTTTGATTAGTCTCCATTCGTCTAAGTTTTTGGACCACATATTTAGAAAAAAATTCTAACTCATACTCATTACCCTGAGATCTAGGGTCAGTGTCTTCGGAACTCCTTTTACGTTTTTGAGGGCCACTTTTCACAGATGAAGTTCTAGTTTTTGGTTTTGAACTATCATTTATTTTTTCAGATTCACTATTAACAAATGCAAGATTCAAGTCTTCACCTAGATCATTGGCTTCTTCTTCATTCAGTTGAATTGTCAAATCATCTGGCACAGTGACCATAGGTATGTGGTTATCAGAAAATATAGGTGATGGTAGAAAAGAGACTCGCTTACGGACTTTTACAGGATTTTTAGCTTTAGCTGTAACTGCAATTTCACCACCAACTGTATGTCTCCTATTGTTGTTTTCCTTGCTTATCTCAGGTTTATTTAACCTGTTTATTGTTTGCTTACTACTCCAAAAATTAACTTTAATTTTAGGTTTGGGCTTTGGCTTTCTTTCTACTTTAGGCTTTAAAGGAGATTTTGGGAATTTATATCGAATATTGTCATCATCTTGTGCTTTTACATCTTGTTTCTTTGCAACTTTAGCTGTACTTTTTGAAGTGTTATTAAAAAAATCTCTATTTAATTTATACCTTACATTATCATCATCTGATTGATAACCAGTTTTCCTTGATTTTTCACTTGATGCTTGTTTCATGTTGTAAATACAAAGCAAAAACTACGATGAAGTTCTTAGAATCCTGAAATATTAAAAATAAAGTAGTTTGAATAACTTAGCTTCTGACAGGTCGTATCACAAAGCATTGTTTCCCGCCTAAACAGTAAACAATAAATTTGCAAGTGCCTATTTAATTGTTTTTAATAAATGTTAGTCATGACTAGGTAATACTAATAGTCAAATAAAGGTAATAAGTTAAATGTGATACGATCGTACTAAAATAAGAAAATCGAATTAATAAGATAATTTTGAGGTTATGTTACTTAAAGAGAAAAGTATAAATTACACTATTGTGTTAAAAATTCGTCCAGTAAATTTGTGCATATTATTTTCAATTAATATTATCGTTTATATTTTCATCCTTTATCTTAGTAAAATTGTAATATCTGCCTCATCATCAATATTTTTTTACGGCACGACTAATTACATAACCAAAAAGATATAGTTAAATGTGACTTACCCTCATGTAATATTCTAGAAAGATTATTCTGATCACTTGTATATTACTGACACTAAGTAATAAATATTTTTTTAGAAACATACACGTCTCGAGTAACACACCATAATCACAACTACATGACGCATTTTAGTTCACGACATTGTCGTAGAGGCGCAGCGAACGCGCGGGAAAATTGGTATGGTAGCGTTCATAGGAAAATAGAATTCGTTTAAAGAAAATTACCGTTCATTTTCCTAGCTGTTTTTAGAACAATAAAATATTTATATAGAAATAAATATTTAAAAATGCTCAATTAATTATAAGAACCATGATAAAAATATCAATATACGAGAATATCATATCAAGATGTTATTTGAGTATTAATTAATACAATACTTGGAATATCTAAAATATCTGTTGATTTGTTAAAGCTCCTAAAGTATAACAGGAGTAGGTGATTTATTTATAATTTAGGTAAGTACTCATTGAAATATATTGGCAGCGTTTTCATGTATATTATAATTTTTAATACAATTTATTGAAATAAATATACGAAAATTATTAATACGTCGTAAGTTCTGGTTAATAATGGCGTGTAATTTAGTGTACGCAAATAAAATTTATTATAATTAATTAACAAAGCTTAATAAACGTTATGAATTATAGTAATGATCTTTTTAAACCTGCTATGAAGGCATACATAAATTATGAAGAATTAAATGCGAGCTATTTAGCAAAAAGGACTTACTTACCATATGATTTTTCATTGAAATCCAGCCCATCTTGGCACGAAACTTAAATTTTCTTTTACGATCCGTGATTACGAATGTACAATGTCACAAATCAAACAAGTCTATTTACCAAAATGTAAATTAATTACAATATCCTTATATAAAACACAGCTGATGTAATAATACGTAGGTTATGTCAGTCCGTGAGATCTCATCTCAAATTCCGACTGAATGAGGGGGAGGCTGTGCGCAATGCGGCACTATTCACTTTGAAATAACTTATTGTTATTAAATCTTTTTAATTATAAATTACAATTATATTTGCTCTAAATTCTTACTAAGTATAATAATAAAGAATAAAAATGTGTTTTAATAACTTATATAAATTACTTACTTACCTTTTCGCGAGAAGAATAAAATTTCACAATTGAACACTGTTTTAAATTAAAAGTTACTATTTATTTACCACGATTTTAATAGAGTATTCATACAGTTAAGTACAAAATTTTAAGGAAAACACTGTAAAGATAAAGAGTGAAAATAGCGGGAAATATTGAAATATATTGATTGGAAGTCGGGTGCCTACTCCGCATGGTTTGGAGAACTGTCGCAACATGGCATGCGCAGTGTGCCTAGAGACTAGAGCGTTTATTTACAATGAATGCGATCTCTATCCAATGTTGAAGGTCTTCTTTTCAAAACAAAATGCATATGTATTTTATAACTTAGGGTTTTTGAAGGGAAAACTTTCGTAAATATCTTGAGATGAAGTATTTTTTTATATTTTATTTTATGGTTTCTGTTTTCCAAAACTTATAATATTGATAGTCGATAGTATAATATTTAAATACCGTCTAAAAATTGTCTATATATTTAGTACTAAAATTAAGCATTAATCTAAGATTGCTTAATAATATAAATTACTAGAAAATATTAGAACTATTTTGCCTCTAACTTCAAGAAACTATTTACAGTTAATATTTAACTACTTACCTTTTCGTATTCTTAAGTTTAAAAACATTAATAACTATTTAAAGTAAATAATAATAATCTACTAAACAATTACACTTACCTGAGCTCTAACAGCAGCAAGATGAAGTTGTGTAGCGCGGTATTCATATTTTTTAATAGAAATTTCCTCCTGTAACAAATTTATAATGTGCTTAAAAAAATATAATCTTATAAATATGAAAATAAGTAAACAAACATAGAATGCGATATTATATTTTCGACAATCTTAATGAACGCCATCTTTTAAACATACAAGTTATTATATTGAAAGAGACAAAAATAGAAAGAGGTTTTATAATACAGTTTTAACACGTACATTCCCATAGATGGCTCTAGTATCTACAAATACTTCTATTTAAAAAGCGGATATAGATGGCGCTATTCAAAAATAATACCACAGCCTATTTAACATTTATTATATATATTTATTTTTTAACAATAAGTATTGTCTTTTATTTAATACTTTCACAATACTGTGCAATAAAGTTAATATTATATGTAAAAAAGTTTAAATAAAGATCGTGACAGTTTTAACATCGTTTCCACTTTCCGAAAACTCAGAGTAGGGATTGCATTCTAGAAACGAGCTTCAGCAATATTGCGTATTGGATTATCTAATTTTTAATACAACTAGGTACTGCACCTGGATGGTCCTTCTAGTGCACTTGATATGTTTTTAATAACTTTACATGTGTTTTTCTTTTTAATTTTTTCTCAATTAGCAAGTACTTTAACGTTTTGGTGTGTTTCTATTACGAAAGCATTTTGGTATTTTATCTTGGACAATGGGCATGCATGGCAATGATAAACTAAAATAAATAAGTATATCTCAATAAATATAAATTTTCTTTAATATAGTCGATTCTGCTTAGTAACAGTTTTGTTAATATGTAAAAGCCTTTTCTGTAGAAACCTATTTTCGCGTAATATATACTTAGTATGTTTTTTCATTGACATATCTAGTAGATTTATATATCGTATTAGGTACTTCTAACAAAGTATTTTTTGTGTTATACTGGATTTACTGGGAAAACTTGCGTACTTATTAATTTAAGCGTACTTCTGAACATTTCAATATTAACTCCACTTTATAGACAGCATCATTCAGTCATTGAAAAAGAATTATAAATAGGATCAACTTTTATGTTTTTTATGGCAACGATAAATTATAAATACTCATGAACATCGTTATTATATTAATTTATTTTTATAACATAAAAATTGTCTTATTTGTATGTTTAAAAGATCACTAATATTAAGTGTAATTTATTAAACGCACCAAATTGTTCACAAATTCATTCGATGTTCTTTCAGTTTTTTTCTACCAGTCAATCGTGGAAGTATCAACATTGAAGTAGTAAGTAAAACACAATTATACAATAACACACTATTTAAATATAAACTAAAGATGGATTAATTATATTTAGTACCTAGTTAATTATAATAATATTACTTATTAAATTAAATAACCCTCCTTTGGGCTTCGCCGCAGTCGGGTAATTAGGTAGTGTTTTAATATTTTACTTATTTCTATGAATTATTAATTTTATTATAGTCCTGTCAATTTTTTGGCAAATACCAAGCTTTGTATTAATTAGCGAATAAAGTGAAAAGTAAATGTTATGAATTTTGAATTCGTCGTCGAGCGCAAAATTTTAATGGCTGACTCACAATTATTATAAAACTTGAAGCTTATTAAAAAGTTCCGACAATAATTAGCTTCTCCCTCGAAACAGCAACAATGTAACATTTTTAGTATTGATCAGATTGTAAGTATTTTTGATATCTGAATTGCTCTCATTATGTATATTAAATGTTTATATACGTTTCATATTTTTCAGCCTGACTGCTCATAGTAAGAAAAACATTAGACCCTACCACGTCCCCGGTATTTTCGTTACAATTGTTTGATATCGTCAAGTTTTGCACTTTTTACTCAATAAGAATTGGGATTGCAAACTATATGAAATAAAATGTCATAATACAATGGAGAGTAACTCTGTATACAATTTCTTTCAAAGACGTCTTTCACAATAGTGTCAAGTTGCCAGTAAATTCGAGTCTCGGATAAAATCTATTATTCCTAGCTGATACTTTATTTTTATTATGAAATATCGAGGCGTACGATGCTATCTACATGTTACGTTGTATATGTTTAATAGGTTACCTTAGATGATGTAAAGTATAGATAGGCCATAATGATCACAGTCATTTTCATTTGCCATTAAAATAATATCTTTAAAGTTTTTGGCACTAATATATTTTAACACCTCCAGGTAAATTTCTAAGAAATTAATTAAATTTCTAAGAAATCTATTGTTAACTGTAACGCCGGCGTGTCCGCGTTCGTGGAGGGACTATTATCTTCGACGTAATATATTTTAGCTCGACTCTTTTCCTTGATTGTGTCACTTTCGGCTACTATACGTTTAAGGTCCGAAATCAGACCAAAAGTAACATTTTTATTCTTTATATAAAGATAATATATTTATTCAATAATTTGCTTACTATGAAAATTCAACTTGCTACGTCCAGTATAGTACGGAGTGCTAATAAACTACAAGTAGCTCTACTTAGCGATACTTCACTTTTTAAAGAGTCATTTTCTTAAAATGAGAATTTAAAAAAAAAGCATTTTTCGCGAAAAAACGACTTGATATATGAGCCTGTAGTTCCTTCATAAATATTGTGTTTTGAATCACTTAGAATATGAATATAAATCAACTCACTAACCGAATTCAATTTACTTTTATGACTTGAATTTTAACGTTTTTTTAAGTTTTTTTGTAGATTTCGCTAAAATACTACATTTAAGAGATTCAGTATGTAGAGAATGTGATCACTTTAGTGCTTTAGTAGACAGAAGGCAATCAATTTTGTGGTCGCCCTACCTATACATATATATATGTACGTTTCTGACATCGATGTCGTTATAATTAACATGTTCACTAGGTTGTAGAAATTGAATTATAAATTACATTTAATTATATATAAGAACGTTATTTTATGTGAAGTTTCGCACATTGAAACAATTTTTATGGTACTGAATGAATAGTTTTAAAATAAACTTTTATGTTATGTCCCAATAAAAAAATATACCTATTAAATATAACCAAATGATATGTAAGGTCTATATTATATAATTGTTGTTTTAATATCTATGTATGTAATCGCTGTCCTTAAATAACTCTTTGTATAATATTTGGGCAAAATAAAATTTCACAACTATGCACTCCTTTAGTAAATTACAAAATATAAACTATATACTTACTTGTACTTCATTAACTTTGCTGTAAATATTGCTTTCGATGTTGCGAGCTTGGTGCCGAGCTAGCGAGTCCAGACCATCCTGTAAAAATGCTATACATTTTAATGTGTGTCATGAATAAACCTAACAGCAATTATATGAGACCCTTTATAAGAGATTTATTTAAAAAATAATGGGAAAGTCATGAATACGTAAATCACATTAACTTTAGTCTAGAATCTAGAATATTCTCAACATAAAGCAAAAAGTTATTCTACTTAGTAATTTCAGGATATACGGGTCTATTCATAGTTTTTGATAGGTAATAATTGTTTTTGATAATAATTAGTTTTTGGTAAGTACTTGTGACAAGGGTTTGATTAAATCTAGATTATTTAAAAGTTAAAAGTGTACCTTTTCCTGTTTATCGGAATGTAAGTGCGTGGAAAACATTAAAACACGCATAAAATAAAAAAAATCGAGACAAAAAATTGGTATTGTATATTACATATTTGGGCAGAAGTTGTCGCATGAAGGTTTAATTTTGAACAAGAGCTATACTTTTGTTTTAAATAATTAATGATTAAAAAAATAATAAAGGATTTATAAAGAGTTTTAAGTTATACCTGCAATTGTTTAATTTGAAGCTCGAGATCTTGGGCGTCTTGTCGTAACTGCTCATAGCTGAGTCGCGCTTGTCCACCGCCCATCCTATCGAGCAACATCTCTCCGCGGAGTACTGGCGGCATAGTTTCCTAAAAAATAAAAAATACAATAAAACTTTGTTGTTAAATTTGTCAATTTTTTTTATTTACTATAAAAATACTGTTTATTTATTTTTTGATCTTACACACGATCTCCATTTTAATGATGAGTTGGTATAATCAATTATAATTTATCAATAATAATATTCTCTCCAACTCGTTTAATATAACTAACTACTATTTATTTTAATTGATGTGTACTGTTTTATTTACATAGCATATGTCCAACCGAATTCTGTTGGTTTATGATTATTTACTTTCTTCATATTTGCGTAAAGAGTAAATCAAGAGCATATTTACTAAGATAGTTGTGAAATGTAAAATGGAGGTTTTATAACTGCTTTTACATAAATTATAAACTAAAGTCTTTTGCAAGTAGTCAAATTATCGACGACACATTTGGCTCAGTTTGTAATAACCCTACTTGCTGCGCCAGCGGTCGCGGGTTCGAGTCCCGCTGGGGGGCATTCAATTTGTGTGATGAGCACGAATGCTTGTACTCCAGTCATGGATGTTTATATTTATAATATGTATGTATTTAAAGTTATGTATAATGTATCAACTATCTGGTAACCATAACACAAGCCTTGTAGCTTACCATGGAACTAGGTGGTGTTGTGTGTTAATGTCCTGACATATTTATTTATTATTATTATACCAAACTTACGCGCCTTCACGACATCAATGTAATTGAAAAGTGAAGCTTTAGCAATCTATGCCGTATTTGTACTTTTTGATTAAAAAAGTTTTGCTTTTTTATATTAAGTATTCTACATTACATGTAGGTACTATTTATTTTAACATAAACTAGAAATACACAATTTCTTTGAATTTCTTGATTTTCTTGAATTTTCATTTTATATTCTATAAGTTTAAAACCTAAAAAAATGCCTAAAAATAATTAAACGATTTTTCAAGTGAACCACTTTAAATAAAACTATCTTTTCGGATTTTTTCGCGAATTTATTTTGATTTTTGGTTCCCGACGTTTCGAATGCTTTACAGCGTCCATGGTCACGGGAGAGACCTCTCCCGTGTGAAAAAATCCGAAAAGATAGTTTTATTTAAAATGTCAAGTATTCGCGAAAATCTAAGAAAGTATTATGTGAACCACTTTAGTTACTTTGGCTTTTCTTTGGGGGCTTTTGGGCGAACTCATTCATAAAAAATATTTATCCGTATAGGTATGTATGTACTTAATATAATATTAGCTTTAATTATGTGAAGCTTCGTACGTTGGAACGTAATATCTATTTTACATTTTGAATAAAGTTTAGAATTTAGCGTATAATTTCATAGTATTCTGTTAAAATTACAATATTGTATCGATATTCCCTATGCAAGGACGCTTGCTTTTAGTTTGTACAGGTACATAAACTTGTTTGTTGTCTATAAACTAAAGTTTTAACATGAAGGGGTTTGTTTATAATTATAAGTAAACAAAAAATATATGAATTTTGGTACCATAAGTCAACATTCAATGTCAACTTGTTGATAAAATCAGGTATGCATTAATTAAACTTTAGTATAGGGTTAAAATTTTCGTTACGTTTTGTTGTTAAACAGACAATATCTATATCTTGAAATAAATTTGCAAATTAAATTATAGTTATGTTTGAACTGGCAACTCATCCTCGCTTCGATCGGGGTCGTCCCTAGGTGTGTTTTAACGGTTAGTATGGAATGATAGACTATTATATGTATATACATAGGTATCTACAATATAAACAGTTCTGAACTTTTCGATTTTCCAGCTTTTTTTTTTGTTGGATTTTCTCGATTATTTTTATTTTTTTATACTTAAACCACTCCTGACACACCTCCAACAAAACAAAAAAAAAATGGTCAGTCGTTTTTGAGTTTTAGCGAGCGTAACGAACGGCAATTGATTTTTATATATATACATAGATACGCCTATTTTATAGTTAGATACTTCCGTAGCGTAATAATGATCGGAATAATATCTTCAAATACTTAAAGAAACGAATGCGAAATGGATTTTCAAAGAATATTTAAATATATCTACATATACATATAATAAAATTGTAACTAAGCCGAATCTGTACATTAAATATTTTTTGGAAAATCTTATTGAAATGGACATTATTATCGATACAGAGGCCGAATCTATAGTTTTTAGATTTTTTGTCTGTCTGTCTGTCTGTCTGTTACCGCATTACAGAAAAACTACTGGAGAGATTTTGAAGAAATTTGGTATGGTGATAGCTGGCTATCCGGGTCAACATATAGGACACTTTTTAACGCTGGAAAATGTCTCATTTCTGAGAAAAAATACAAAAACTGTAATGTAAGAGTATACTAATATGTAAAACCTAACAATTTGGTGTTTGGTCATCTAAACGCGGGCGGAGCCGCGGTCAATGCTAGTACTCTCATATATTTCAAAATTTCTCGTTTATGATCCTTTCAGGATATTACTGGCATTTTTATGGTCTTTAATATATATGACGCTTCGCATGTAATTTATTCCTTTACCCTAACAGATGGGAATGCGACAAAGCTCTTGGGATAACAGAAGATATAGTTCCATTCATATTTATTTCATACTTTTTAATGGAGGGCAAATAACTTTGCTTATAACTGTATAATATACTGCAGTTTTGTTGTTAAAGTTGTTTTATGTCTCTCCTACCTAACATATAATTATAAGTCGAATGAAAATAACTCCTAAAAGTTGTTGTTATTGGAGAATATAACAGTTAAGTCCTATTAATTAATTTTTATAGTTACTGCCTCGGTGGTGTAGTGGCTAGCATGTATGGCTGCACACTCGGAGGTCCTGGGTTTGAGTCCCGGGTCGGGCCAAGTTTAGTTATTGAGTCTTTCTGTATAGTAAGTCTCAGTAACAGCCCGGAGTTGGGAATTTGGCGGTGTTTCACCCCCGTGCCTCGGAGAGCATGTAAAGCCGTCGGTCCTGCGCCGTAACTCTCACTGGTCGTGTCGAGCAGTCGTCCCACTGGAGTATGAGAGTAACAGGAATAGAGAGTGCACTTGTGTCTGCGCGTACACTTGTGCACTATAATATCTCCTGCGCAGTTGGATAGTCTCAATGAGATCGGCCGCCGTGGCCGGAATCGGCTAGGAAAACATCATCATCAATTTTTATAGTATAAATAATACATAGCAAGACAATAATCTATTGTCAGCCCTAAGCTGCGAAACAGTCGTTTAATTTAGAGTAGATACGAGTACTTTGTAATCACAGCTACGTTAAAGAGTCATATTTTTTTTTATGAACGATGGCCTATTCGGTGAAGTTCTTAGCATTTCAGTATCACGATTGATTGTAACCTTTTGTTGAAAATGCATAGATTTTAATACATATTTAATAATTAATTATTTATTAATGAAAATTATTAAACGTGGATTAAAATATCTGCATTTTTGGTAATTTTTAGTGCAATTCACTCTTCTCCAATCTACACTTTCTCTTTATATATGTATTGAGATAACGCGTGTAAGGAAAGTGTGTACTATAAACTTCTAACTACCTAATTCGTCACGTTTACGCCGAGATGAATCTGTAAGGGACAAGGGTATCAATCTAGTAATTAATTACGAGTACATATTAATTACATACAACATAGTTTATCTATTTATTATTTAAAATAGTAAGATCAAAATTAGTTCAAAAACGTTTTCCGATACGCCGTCTACTGTGATACTTATGTATTAAATACAAACTGTACCCGCGGCTTCGCCCGCGCTACTTCCGATCGCTAACAAAATTCACAGCATCACCCACTGGGCTAATCTGAAGATTAAATGAAAATGACATTAAAAATCGATCGCAAAAAAGCAGTCTTTTATGATTTCATGAAATTTAGTGACACACCGACTGTAGCGGCATCTACCGGACCCATTTGTGAATTCAAACTTTGCAGAGACCCACTCGAACATACACAAAAAATATCATTGAAATCGTCCCTGTCCTTTAGGAGGAATGAGTTAACAAACGCACGTACAGAAGAATTATATATATATATATATATATATATATATATATATATATATATATATATATATATATATATAAGATAGTATAGATGTGTATGCACTGAGCACTCTTCACATTGGCAACTATAAAATACTGTTGACTTCGTTGAGCAATTTTAACAATGTCAAGATACTTCTGGATGAATTTTAAAGAATGTGTTGCATTTCAAAAATGCTTTTGATATTTATTTAAAAATATTTTTAATATTGCAATATATTTTACTGATCCTACGCTATTTCCTAGAATTCAAATATAGTTTTTTCGACTCTTATCGAGAATGCCAAAAGATACCTTATTTTTTATATTGCAAGAATATTAGGTAAAAGAAGATTTTTGTATCAAATTGTTTCTAAAATACGATATGTAACGGTATAACCAAAATATTTTGTAGAGTATAAATAGTATTTACTATATATAATAGTTGAAATTTGAACAATATTTGTCTAAAGGTCTTTTACAATATTTTATATAATATAGTTTGTAAAATTATAAAAAATAGCTCATAAAGCTTTGAAACAAAAAATATGATACCTAGGTACTTAATATATAATTAACTAGCATTGCCCGCGGCTCCGCCGGCGTTCAGATGATCAAAAACCAAATTCTTAGGTTTTACATATTAGTATACTCTTACATTTCAGTTTTTGTATTTTTTCTCAGAAATGAGATATTTTCCCGCGGTAAAAAGTATCCTATATGTTGACCCGGATAACCAGCTATTATCATACCAAATTTCATCAAAACCCCTCCAGTGGTTTTTTGTGATGCGGTAACAGACAGACAGATAGACAAAAATTCTAAAAACTTTAGATTCGGCATCTGTATTGATATCAATGTTTATTTCAATAAGATTTTCTAAAAAATATTTAATGTACAGATTCGGCTTAGTTACAACTTTATTATATGTATAGATTATACAAATAACCTGAAGCTGACTTTGCTCGGAAGTTTGACGTAATTTGGCCTAAAAACTTCACCTACTAGTTCCCGACAGTCTAGTGGTTTAGTCTTGGTACTGAACACGTAGTACAGAATTGTGTTTTTTTGTGATTACATATAATGATCACAGAAGTTTTTAATATTTTACTAATAATTTAAGTGTACATTGAAATTATAATATAATTTAGATAACATAATTAAATATATGATGTAGATATTAGGTATTATATAGTTTAACTTACCGCAGCAACATCCAATGGAGGGTCGTCAGGCTCAGGAGGGTACGGTGGGAGGAAAGCTCTCTTTGGGGTCCTCATCGGAGGCTGGGTGGTGAGCAGAGTGCGCGCGAGGTGTGCCAGGTCCGCAGTACTCGATACCGCACGCGCTTGGGCACACAACGATTCATACCGACGAAGTTGATTATTACTCTGTTTGTAAATAGATATTTGAATAAATAATAATCAATTTAATGTGTATAAGTGGAAGATATATTGACATCGATTTTTTTTTGGTTATCAATTAAATTCCTTAAATAATCTATATATACGTAATATACGATTTAACTAAATGAAAAAAAAAAATGTTTAGAAGAATTTTTAGCGAAAGGGAAATAACTCTATAAAGTCAATCGGGTAATGGTACATCCATTACTAACCTATTGAAGATAAAAGAGATCTTATGGTTCAACCTTAACACTTAAAAAGATTAATTTCTTTAATTTTATTTACATTCCTGTTTATATAATTATTTTGCTACAAAACCTTTTCACTTATTATTTCTCCATCTTGACAAATGGCGTCGCTGACGGCGGTCGTTACATCCGTCAAAATCTCTTCCAGCTCCTGAAATTAATGCACATTCATTAATTATATGAAGTTCTCTAAAAAGCTAAATAAAACTGGCAACGGCATAAATCTTTTATCCTATAATACTACTACTCGTACACCTTACGATGTAATAGAATATTCTTTGTCGTAATTTTTATTACGTAAATGTGTTTTTGCCAAACAAAAACATTAACATACAATACAAGAATTACCAAATACACTTACTATATTAACTACTAGCGTCCCTAAGTAGATTTTATATGTATGTAGATAAAAATAGTTATTGTGTTTTCCCGTGGGAATGAAAGATTTTCCTATAGTAAAAGGTTTGAGATATCTTGAATGTCGACCCGAGTAATAAGTTATTACTACAGAAAATTTAGTTAAAATCCATTCAGTATTTTTTGCGTGAAATGTACCAGATATAGTTATTTATTTTCACATAAATATAAATAGATATACCTACATACAAACAAACAGACAAAAATTTCAAAAACTATTATTTTGGGGAATATATTCTCTACATATTGTGTACAGAATATAGACCTTACAGCTCACATAAAAATACAATACGTAACAAACAGTCATTGTTTTTGTACAGATTTCGCTTTATCACAATTTTTATATGTAGGTATGGATAAAATTATGTTTTGTACATTTATGTAGGTATGTTAGTATAATTTTAGTTTCACAGTTCTTTGTGTAATTTACCGGAAATAAAATTTCTTAGAAGGATAAGGAAAAGGACCGAGATATCGCTTTCAGATATGCACAATCTTGCACGAATCCCGGTTTCAAAGCATGGAGACGTCAGTTTAATTAAAATCCGTTCGTGTATCTATTCTGCGCTTGAAGTTTCCTTTCATATTTGAGATTAACAGTAGCATGGATGTTAGGCTCATAGTTTATGGAAAATCTGTGTCTGGGTGTAACACGAGACTACTATTTTAAATGCGAATGGTTATGTATCTGTTTGTAATTTCTTCGCGTTGAAATAGCTGTACAGATTTGGATAGAATTTAGTACGCAGATAGTTTATGATTTGAGTATCACATAGGCACTGTAAGTCCTGTCATTAAGTTTATTACTGTTAAAATAAAGATATTTATGAAATCACACTTCAAGTTAACTTATTTCTTATTATAATTTAATTTTATTTCTTCATGAAGAAAGAGAAATCAAGAGAACATTTTCTATAGATACATATAATAAAATTGTAACAAAGCCGAATCTGCACATTAAATATTTTTTAGAAAATCTTATTGAAATAGACATTATTTTTGATACAGAGGCCGAATCTATAGTTGTTAAAATTTTTGTCTGTCTGTTTGTTACCGCATCACGAGAAAACCACTGGAGGGATTTTGATGAAATTTGGTATGATGGTAGCTGGTTATCCGGGTCAACATATAGGATACTTCTTACTGCGGGAAAAATCTCATTTCTGAGAAAAAATACAAAAACTGCAATGTAAGAGTATACTTACATATATGTAAAACCTAAGAATTTGGTATAGCCGCGGGCAATGCTAGTCTTCTATAAATTTTAAAGTCTTAGAAATAAAATATATTTTCATGACGAATTTAGTTAAGAAATTACTTTTACCAACTTACATATGTTTGAATTCAAAGTGGATTTTGCAATCTTGCTATATTTTTATCCAAGTTAGACAGACGGTTTAACTTATTATGTTGAGGAATAAAAGTTCTGTCGAATAAAATTGAATGGGTGGAGTATTCGTACATTAATTTAGTTTAGCTTGTAAACTAAGATTTACTATATCAATATATGTAGTTAGACTTAAGGGAAAGCTAATTTGTTTTTTTTTATCAAATCTTTATATATATAATTCTTCTGTGAGTGTGTATGTCACTGAACTTCTCTCAAACGACTGGACCGATTTTGATGAAATTTTTTGTGTGTGTTCAAGGGGATCTGGGAATGGTTTAGATTCACAATTTTTTAATAGAAAATAATATATTAAAAAAAGTTTGAAATTTTCAAATTAAAGACGTGTAGACAGGACAACGTCTGTCGGGTCCGCTAGTACTATATATAGATGCTGATAAAAAGATAAATTTAAACTATTATCACCAGTTTATTACAGCTTTAAAAGAATAGTAGAAATTTCGTTGTTTTCCATATCATTTTTTTTGTTTAAGATTGACGTATGCAATAATATTAATATCGTCACTAATATTGCCAATAGAAAAATATTTTGATAGATAATTTTTTTTCACGTCACAACAAAGCAACAAATCAATGTTTATATTCTGAATAGAAATAGTTTATAGAGTGGTTTGTAATATGGATTATAGGCTAGGTACTTCATAACCACGTGGGTACACCATGTATGTAAAGGTTCTGTTCTGGAAAATAACAGTATGAAAAGCGCGCATAGTGCATAGACATAGGTATAATATTTACATAATAATTAATATATCTCAAAAAAGGCAGTGGTAGCCCAGTGGTAACGCGCTCGCTTGAGAAACCAAGTGAAGCGGGTTCAAATCCCGGGTCTCGCACCTCTCATATTTTCATGTGCGAATCATTTCTAACATGATTACCACTTGCCTTACGGTGAAGGAAAAAATATCGTGAGGAAACCTGCATGTCTGAGAGTTACTTAGGAGATCATAAGACAGTATAAGGTGTGCCATGTTCATTTTAACTACAAATATTCAAACAATCTACATAATATATTAGCTGCGTAACTTAAAGATATAAAATAGCTTTTCATATTTTATATCTTTAAGATTCGATTCCAGATTCGTAATCTTGTAAAAGATAAATATTATGTAAAATTATTATAAGGAAAATTTTATATAGCAGAATCAAGTAGCGTAAAAATAAAAATATCAAGTATATTATGAGATTTTCTTAAATATTGTCAAAGCGCGGAAAACTCATAAAGGTGTGTTATGTCGCTATACTTGACGCGTGTTAGCTTGAGCAGAAATAGATATATTTTATTCGAGATTTTCTGCTCTCAAAGATTTGTCGCATCAAAATATTTGTACAGGATGGTTGAATATAATCTACTAGAATAACTATATGATCCTTTTTATCAATATGAATCCTTTTGTCCAAGAATATCTATGAAAATTGGGCTGATATAATAGCATACAAATTGCACTAGATACTTCCGTTATGGACACAATATGATCCAATGTAAAGTGAATTGGGAAAAATATAAGAGTTATTTTATTTGAAGGGTCTTCAAAATAAGTAGGTAAGAACGAGTTTTCAAAAATTTTAGTCTCTAGTTTTTGACTGTAGTTTTTGAATGATATGTATTTTACAAAATGGTTATTTTATAATTTAATTATGTATTATTATTATGTATAATTGTTAGTAAATTAATAATATATAGACTTAAGAATCTCAGGAGAGCTCAAGCTAAAACTGGTATACATGTATTAGACCGATCATAATAATATTACACTTGGCTTCTTTTGTACTCTGAACAAATTTTGAATAAATATTCCAACAATATTAACAGTCAGCTATTTTGACATGATGACATTTAAAATAAAAACAAAAAAATATAAACGATTTTATTTTATGTTTTTTCCATGTGTCCTGATTATCTTCTATAGGTACATATAATAAAATAGTAACTTAGCGAAATCTGTATATGCAATATTTTTTAAAATCAATGACTGTAACGTATTATGTAAAGAATAAAGACGCCAAAACAAAAAAAATCTTCAATAGCATAAGTTTTTCTCCTAAGGTACACTTGCAGTAACTATTCAATAAAACATGTGTAGGTAAAAGGTATCCAGGGACGCACCCAAGTGAAGCGAGCGTAAGTCGCTAGTTTTCAAATTCAAATTCTAAATATCTTATTCAGTATTAAATTATTACATTTTTTTACTGAACGTCATGAGTCTACTAGCAATTCGGAAAGAAGAAGCCTCTGACCTGAGAAGAGCTGGCGAAAGAAACTCAGCGGGACAAAGTTCGAAATACGATTAAATTTATGTAATTATTGTAAAAGAATACATTAAATATTATTTCTTTTATTAAAGTATTATTCAAATCCATGTCTTACCTGCAATATTGTGGGTAGCGTGTGCTTGTGATATTGTTCGATCATCGCATTTGTTGCGGTGAGCTGTTGCACGTAGGTGTTATGAGAGTCGTAGTACGTGGCGAGATTTGTTGGGTTCGAATTGTTGCAATAGTTGAGAAATGCAGTGCGATAATCCGAACGACTCTGAAATAAAAAGATATTGCTTGAAAATTCTATCTGTATGTCTGTTATATCCTCTATGTCAAAGTATATGTGACTAACTCTTACAATTAACGAACTGAAACTGAAACTCGAACATTGACCCTGTTTGAAGTCGGTTAATTTTTTTTATTAAATTAATTTATCATATCAGCGGTGGCATAAAAATATTCATTTATTATTGACAATAAGTTGCTGCCTTTGCACTTACTAAAGTAGTGAAGCTTTATAAGAGAAATTGAATAGGAGCTTTTTTATTATATTTTTTTAAATTTAGTAAAACATTATTAATATTATCATGTGGTTGAAGAAGATTTTTCTGCTCTTCGTAAATTCTTCTCACGGTAATAGACATTAGATATCAACATATTAATTATGTAAAGTTAATAAATATGTACATAAAAATTCGACCTCTAACTTCCTACGAAACTATAAAATAACGAAACTATAAAATAACAAATTTTAAAATTATAGCGACGAGATAAAGCTATTACAACGCAGTTTATTTAATAGCACACATTTTGCTTGTAAATGATAATAAATACATTTATTTGGCAAAATTATATTTGTTTGATCATATACTCAGCATGGTATGATTTGTTTGATGTTTAAACGTTGAAAACAAAATCTGCGAACATTTATTCTATTTTAAATAAGTAAACATTTCAAAACATTTCAAGTATATTTTGGTTTGAACAATAATATGGTTTGTTCTAAAAGGCAAAAATTATAATATGATAATAATATTTGTAAATTTTCTTTAACATCTTTTTAACTTAACTAATTTAAAACTAATTTTAAAACTATGATTAAATTCAGTGTGTATGATAAGTTTAACAACTTTTTTATTTGTTATACTTACAATTTAGTAATTAAATTGATGTTGATATATTTGATACTTTATTAATTTTCTAGTAATATTCCCAGTTCTCATTATTTGGTATATAAATTTACGTTATTGGGTGATCTAATTCTATTTCAAGTACCAAATTTTAGCTTTGAAGAAAATACTATGTGACAGACGGACAGACAGATGATGTTATTTTAGTCTCGCCAATTTCTTGACTTTTTCACCAATTGCTGATTAAATTCGTTCCTTTTAAAATTTTCATAAAACCATAAATATGAGACTTTTATTGCATTGTACTTTAATAGAAAATGATAAATACAATGAACACTTTGTAGGATATCAAAGTGAGAGTTTTTTAAGGACGCGCGGATGCCACCCACGCGTTTCAGCCTGAGTGAAGTGAAGGCAGGTCGTTAGTGTTATAAATATAGAATATTATTTAGCTCTATTGATATTTATTGCTAACAGCTACGTAGGTATAATAGTATTATAAATGAAATCGCTTATTGAGATAAAGAAGTCTTAACATGCATTGTTGTTTCTTCAAAATATAATAAACTAGCATTGCCCGCGGCTCCGCCCGCGTTCAGATGACAAAAAACCAAATTCCTAGGTTTCACATATTAGTATACTCTTACAATGCAGTTTTTGTATTTTTTCTCAGGAATGAGATATTTTCCCGTGGTAAAAAGTATCCTATATGTTAACCCGGATAACCAGCTATCATCATACCAAATTTCATCAAAATCTGTCCAGTGGTTTTCTCGTGATGCGGTAACAGACAGACAGACAGACAGACAGACAGACAGACAGACAGACAGATAGACAGACAGACAGACAGACAGACAGACAGACAGACAGACAGACAGACAGACGGACGGACGGACGGACGGACGGACGGACAGACGACAGACAGAAAGACAGACAGACGACAAATATACAGACAGACATACAGACAGACAAAAATTCTAAAACTATAGAGTCGGACTCTGTATCGATAATAATGTCTATTTCAATTAGATTTTCCAAAAAATATTTAATGTACAGATTCGACTTAGTTACAATTTTGTTATATGTATAGATAAATAAATAATAAATGAAATGTAGGTGCACATGGCAAATTTCGTGACGTGACTTTGATTCTATTTGACCATTGTGGCAACGACGACCATAAATTGTACTCGGGGCGCATTAGGTACTGCATAGCATCAGTAGAGTGTTTTAATTAATTTTAATTGACATTCCAAGCATTTATCTTTAAACCTATCCAAACATAATCTCCTAAAATTCTAATCGCTGTTCTATTGTCTAAGTATCCTGTTGGTATAGAATTTGAATGGCCTCTTTGAAGTTGTAAAGTATAAAGGTGCTGTTGGTATGTCACTGATCTTCTCCTAAACGACAGGGACTATTTTAATGATACTTTTTGTGTATGTTTGAGTGGGTTCCTGCAAAGTTTGAAAATCCAAATGGACTCAGTAGGTGGCACTGCAGTCGGTGTGCTTCTGATCATCTCCTAATTGGCAGGGACGATTTTAATGAAATTTTTTGTGTATGTTCGAGTGAGTCTCTGCAAGGTTTGAATTCACAAATGGATCCGGTAGGTAGTGCTGCAGTCGGTGTGCCACAAAATTTTCATAAAAGACTCCATTTTTCGAGAATTTTTCGAGCAATAAATAAATTTAAATTGTTGATTAAACAAAATAAAAATCGATGTGTGTATGTATGTTTTCTATGGACTCCAAATAGCTGCAGCGATTTTGATAAAATTTTCAGGTAATCTTCAGATTAGCCCAGCGGGTGATCCTATGAATTTTGTTAGCGATAGGTATATGTAATATGTATACTGTTATTTTAGAAAAAGTCAGGAGTCCGCACAAAAAAAAAAATATAATAAATTCGTTAACTATCAATGATACATAAGCTATAACAAATTCGTTAAATTTAATGTCACTCTAAAAACAATATTGAAAGTGAAAATAAATCTATTGCATTACTAGATATCTCAAATGCCCTATAACTCTATGTACGTTCAAATATTTATTACTCTGAGCTCCGCTCGCGTATTACGGGGATAAAAAATTGCCTATATCACTCCCATCTGAATTCTCTACCTGCCAGTAAAAGTCTCGATAAAATCGTTTAAGCCGTTCTACTTCTATCTTCTATACTGCGAGAAGAGACCTTATCCCCCAATGAGTGCTAAAAAATGCTATTATTATTGAACCTTTTATTAATATTAAAATAAATTTTCTTGAATGGATGGTTTTATTATCGTTTTCAAATCATTGTTGTAGTATAGCTCTATTTATTTCATGAAATATTTGCATATAATTGTATGTAATTTTGTATTCTATAAATAAAAAAAACATTGCGCAGATTACGAGTCATTTCTTGTATACGTAGAACCAGTGTTATTTAAATTCGAAGAAAAAAACTATGAAACTAAATCCAAATTTATGAAGCCAATATTGCGATATAGCATATGCGATATAGCAGATATAAAAATAGAATCAACTCCCTTCATAATAGGGAATATGCATGATTTTTTATTATTTTTTTATATAATAGCTTATATCGTTATATAATTGAACAAAAATATAGCCAGCTCCAAAAAATTAAAATTTAGTACAAAAATGTTTTTTTTTTTAAATATCATACCTAGTATAGTATTATATGATCTGTGCCGTTACGGATAATTTAAACGCTCGCCAATGGCGTATGTTTCAACTACTTTGAATTTCCCACCTGTTTTTGTACTTTTTAATAATTATTTTCTTTCAAAAAGAAGTTACATAAAATAGATTAATATAGGCTTAATTCAAAAGCAATAAAGATTATAAAAAATATATTTTACCTTTATTTAAATTACACTTATATTCCTTACTGATTAAAACTAATAGATAAAACTTACGAGTGTTACTGAGCAAAAGTATCAGTAGTAGTGCTTTTTCCTCAAATTCCATGTTGCTACTGATTTAAATGAAATTGAAATTGTGACTTTAACCGCTACGACCTGGCCACCTTCAAAAAGAGAGCGTATTCTTTCCTTAAAGGCCGGCAACGCATCTGCAAGCCCTGTGGTGTTGCAGATGTCCATGGGCGGCGGTGATCACTCTCCATCAGGTGAGCCTCCTGCGCGTTTGCCCCCTTAGTCCCATAAAAAAAATACTGCAAGAGCGGTCCGTTTATGTTGGTCACAGGCTAACTGCTCGAGCAGTCCGTGTATGGCCGGCCTAACGGTATAAAAAAATTAAAGTCCCTCTACTAGGCACGGACCTCCCTTTAATACGAGGGGGTAGTCCACCGGCATCCTGGCAGAGTGCGGCTTGGCGAACTTCACATATCTTTCAAAAATTTGCTAGGTTTTCTCAGACATGCAGGTCGCTACTCGATATTTTCCTTAACCGTATGTCCGAAATGATTTGCACATGAGATTGTCAATATAATAAGCGATCGCGTTAAAACTATCTTAGTATAATTGTATAGTTCTAGTACAAAATTTAATAAGGAACTTTCTAAGTACTCTAATAATTATTTAAATTTCAATGTTCCAATTTATTTATTTTAATTAAATGGCCATCGATGTCACAGAACGTGTTAATAGTAACCGCAAGCTTGATTGCTTTCTGCAAAGTGAACTTTGAACTTAGAATTAACTACGTGCTATATTGCGATATAATGATTTTAAATACGAGTAGCGTACATTAGATTATAAAACGAAAAGTTACCATTTAAAAGCCACTTGATAGTGTTCTGAGAAAGTATATGTCATAACACCAAACGTTGCATGTTCGAGTCGCGTTTGGGACAAATATTTTCTGTATTGGGTCTAATATATGTATATCCACGACTTAAAGCGGTCTCTTTGACATAACCAATTTCCTACCACAGATCATATAATACTATAACTATACTACTTAGTACCACTACTGACAATTTCTAGATAGAAAAACCTTATAGACGTTTTTGACTGGATCAATTTCTATTAGAGAGACTCGATCCAGAATATTATGTTGAACTGCTGCCGATTGCTATGGATTATAACTACGTTATTTATTATTCATAATGATTACCCTATTGGGTAATTACTATGAATGAGTAATAAGGTATTTATAATCTGTAATAATCCAAAGAGATTTGATATATTTCATAATTTGATATACATAATACCTATTTGATTATATCTAACTCGTTGATCTTTCTTGATTTTGATGCAATCTGACTGAAAATATAAATAAATAGTCGGATTTTTTAACATATAGTATAAATCTAGTAATAAAAAGAACTTATTCTATAGTAATAAAAAAAAAATTAAAGTATAATCAATCTCATAGAAGTCAGTATGAGTTGGATGCATACTAAACGGTTTCTTAATTGAACTTTGCTTTACTTGCAACACACATCATGTGTGACATATATGTATGTTTATAGGACAAGAGCAGAATTGTGAATTAATTATTATCAACAGCTTAGTACACGGACATTGGAGTGTTTGCTAAATTAAAGAATTGACAATATGAAAATAATTTTAGTGAGATAAAAATCGCAAAAAGATTTTTACTTTGAGTTTCTTCTATAATGCATACTTTATAAAGAGAATAATATCTGGGTCTCAACAGCAGATGACTTTTCTTTGTAGACAACTTGTTTAAGTAAAAGGATACAATTGGATTTCTTTAAGAGGAGTCATTTTAAAAATAAATTAGAACTGTAATAACTGCTTTGTTTTAAAATAAATAATCGTAACTGTATCATACAGAATTTATTTCAAACTTACGACATTAATTTTATTTTCATCATCAAAAACTGCTAGCGACTTCCTCTTAGCTTTTTAAAAGACACAGGGATTGCTTTAACCTTTTAAGAAGTAAGTCATATAGGATGCAGTCACATTGTATTATATATTAGCATTGCCCGCGGCTCCGCCCGCGTTCAAATGACCAAAAACCAAATTCTTAGGTTTTACATATTAGTATACTCTTACTTTGCAGTTTTTGTATTTTTTCTCAGAAATGAGATATTTTCCCGAGATAAAAAGTATCCTATATGTTGACCCGGATACCCAGCCATCACCATACCAAATTTTATCAAAATCCCTCCAGTGGTTTTTCTGTGTTGCGGTAACAGACAGACAGACAGGCAGACAGACAAAAATTCTAAAAAACTATAGATTCGGCCTCTGTATCGATAATAATGTCTATTTCAATAAGATTTTCCAAAAATTATTTAATGTACAGATTCGGCTTAGTTACAATTTTTTTATATGTATAGATTTTAGGTTAGTTAGGTTAGGTTTTGTTAAAATAAATATTAGGTAGGTTGGGTTTTATTAAACTTAATATTTTATAATATACTGTAAACTATGCTATATTCTAACAAATCTTTTTCAGAAATAAGGCTTTGTTAATGCCTATTTGAATACAATTTTACGTAATTTTGGACTTAGGGAGAACGTATACCCGGCATCGCCCGGATCCAATTTACCTTATTCCGGGATTGCTTCACGGTAAATCGAGTTACAAACGGCAGGTGAGTTATCGAACCCGTTGTAAATAGATGGCATTTTGAATAAGTTTTATATAATTTATAGTCTCCTATCTAATGATAGGAGACTCATAATTTTGTCATTTCCACGTTATTATTTTACAAAATTGTGTTAGATAATAAATTTTATTTTATTGACATTTTCTTCATAGAATATGGCGATCTGACTTATGAAGCATCCTTTTTTAATTACAGCGTTCTCGTCGACGTCGAGAAAAAAGCCCTTTTATTTTAATGGAATTATATACAGTCTATATCGAGTCTGATTCTATATGTTCATTTTAAATATTAGCGAAAGGATTTTTAAAATTCTATCAAGATTCAAACTTACAAACTTTACCTCTTTATAGAAATACAATATAAGGTATTAAATATCTAAAAATGCAAAAATGTATGTTTGTTTTTAGCGTATGTCTCCCTATATCGTGCATTCTGCGCAAAAACCAATGGTGATTTGTACATCAAATAATGAAAGATTTTTGGCGTATTTCCTTCAAAATACAATAGATGAAGATGTTGTGACGCGACTATTAATTATTATATATATATGTAGGTATGTGACATTTATTTCTTTAAATACAACAGGAATAACCCGAAGGTATTGTGTTGTAGCACATTAAAGAAGTACATTGGCGAAGTAATAACCTTGAAACTTGTTTGAAAGGAAAACGACTAAGTTCCCCTGCTTTTAAATAAACAGCTTAAAATATTTTTTATCTTTATATAATATTCGAAGGTTTTACTAAGTTTAAAAATCGAATATTATTCAAAGATAAAAAAAGTTAATATAAAAAACCGGTAATGAAAGGATAATAATCCTTTCAATACATAAAATCGTCCATTCATTAAGAATACAGCTTTGATATGCAAATATAATGCAAATATAAATTGTAACAAGTTTTAACCATTTTCACTGAGTGGCTGACTCTGATGTAATTAGTGGTGTCTGTTTATACTGCTGATATTTAAGCGCGTGTTTGTTTTCTTATCACGCTGGAATGGGAAAACTCTACTTCTATCAAAACAGCCGGCTAAATTGTTCATTGCTTGTTAGTACGAGGATTGTTTTTGGTCAATTTGAATATTATATTATAATATTATGATACTTCGATACAGTTAGTTTAGATTTTCCTACTTTCATCCCTTTTGTATGTTCACGTCGTCGTCTTGATCGGAAAGAGGGTGGGCTAAGACATACTGGGAGACGGTGGGTTGGTCGGTGTGGTAGAGCAGCTGTAGTGGCCAGCTTTAGGGTTTTGATTTAAGAGTATTTAAAAATAATATCTTGTGTATCTTACATGTTATATTTTAGCTATGTTTAAAGCAGGCAAAGAAGCCAACGGTAGCTAGCAAGAAATGAAAACATTGACATCAATGCCTTATGTTATTTCGAAGTAAAATCTACTTTAAATTGTTTTTGTACATTGTTACTTATCTTTTTATCGAAGAAAATGCTGGATGTTAAAATAGACAGCTTTTGGAATATGCCATTAAGTGAAATTATACTAAGATTTTTTGGAACCTAAATCGCTAAAACAGGTAAAAAAGGGAGCTTGTATGAAAATCCGTATTTTTAAAAAATTACATATTTTTTAAATAATTAAGTAATATTAATCTTTCTGATTAAAAATTACTATTTTAATTCAAAGTTTTAAACAGTACATCTCTAAGGATAAAATAAAGCGAAATTTGTGAAATTAAAGATTTCACCGTTTTAAAATTAAGAAACCTGGAAATTGTTGCTGAGACCCTGACCATATGATGTAACAATTGGCGATGAATGATCTACAACTACATATATAAAACTGAATAGTTTCTTTGTTTAAACGCGCTAATCTTTGTGCCTATTGGTCTGATTTAAAAATTCTAAAACTGAAAATAGAAAATGCTTTATAACCAATTTATTGAATAAGGTTAAGGCTATCTTACACACTACGACGTACCAGAGCGGAGTTCTTCTATAAAATTAAAAGACACGGGCGGAACCACGAAAAAACGCAAGCACGAGCAATATTATAAATACATAAAAACTTAAAAAAAAAAACCGACTTCCAGGCACTGAAATGTAAAAAATAACTAAACGGGAGCTTTCATTTAGAATAGATACCTAATCAGATATTTTCGAAGTCGGTGCCAGTAGTTCGAAGTGATGCAAAGCAAATCTAATATATTTCGATACGTAAAACACATATTTAGGTACCTATTAGATATTCATAGCTTAAAATATTGTCGGCTTGTCGTTTTTTTTTAAGTTTTTATTTGTCCATTTTTAGTGTAGACGAAATAAGTAGGTAATTTGTTGGAAGAAAGTTTTTTAATAACATGTTCGATTAAGTAATTTATTTAAAAAAAAAAATTGTTGATTTTTAAAAAAAACTGCTTGACCGATTTCGATAAAATTTATATGGGACTACCTGGGAAGTATACACCCTTTGAAACAAAAAAAATTAAATCGGTTCAGGCGTCTTCGAGTATTCGGTGAACATACATTAAAAGAAAAGATTCCGACGAATCGAGAACCTCCTCCTTTTTGGAAGTCGGTTAAAAAGGGATGTGAGGGAAGGAAAGTTATTATTATTAGTATAGATAAAAAATACCTCTTAAAAATTTTATGCATCTTTCTGCTTTTCCTTTTTGTTACAAGACTGTACTTCATCTACGTAAACAAATAAATATAATTGAAGAATCTGTTTGTAATGTCATAATAACAGTTTTTTACTAAATATATTTTTAAGTTTTTTTTTAGGAACAGAATAGTAATTTTTGCCTGTTTGTCTGTTTGTTTCGGCTAATATTTAAAAAAAATAGTTCGCTTTTGACGGGAATTTCCTTGGCTACTACTATTGGCTGATGTTATAAGGAGTAACTTAGGCAACTTGGCCATTTTTATCTGTTCAAAATGTACCTAGGGAAGCACCTGACCGAAGCAAGGGTAAATCGTTAGTGGTTTATAAGAAATCACTTCAAGTGAAAATGCTACCAACGCTTATTTTGATTTACATTGTTTTTATTGTTTGTAATATACTATGATGTTGTAAAATTATAAATACATACTACCCTTGAGAGAAGTCTCGAATAAGTTTTGAATATTATATATTGTACTATATTTAAGTACGGTGAGCTTAAAACTTTGAGCTTTGAAGACTACCCAAGAGCATACATATGTAAGTAATTAATGTATAGAGTTTGTGAGTCCGTTGTATTTTGAGAGCACTTTAAATATTATTGTGAGGGCTTGTCATTTATGCCATAAATCTAAGTTTTTTTTTGTTATGCTATTTTAAAATCTACAAAGGATGTTAAGCTATAAAGTATAATTTTTAATTTTAGTATACAAGGGTTATTTTTACAATTAATTAGCCAAAATAAACGTACATACATATTGATAATTTTACTAACCGACTTCAAAAAAATAAATAAAGAAGGTTAATAATTCGACACGTATGTATGTAATATTATTGGAACTGCAAAATATTCATATATGATAATTTATTAGGGTTTATAAACAAATATACAAAATTTTATAGGTGTATGTATGTATTTATGTATGTTTGTATGTATGTATGTTTCTCCACGCATATCTCCGAAACTAGTTATCGGATCGAGATCATTCTTTATTTGCTTACATTATTTCAGCTTAGGGAATAGTGAAGATTTCATCAACATCGGTTCAGCAGTTTTTATAATATGGACTTAAATGTGTAACTATAACTGAAATAGTTTTTGTAATTATCACTTTTTACCAAAACTACTTCAGTTTAACATATTAAACTGAATAATTGAAATTGTTAAAAAACAGTTAAAAAACAATTTCAACTACTAAACTTGACTTAAACAAACAGGGCAAGCTAAAGTCGGTGCCAGCCGATAATGCTTTAAGTCTTAAGATATGAATATCTAATAGGTAAATACCACAAGGTATGAACTCTAATTATTATAGTTAAAATATTATACATCAATTAGTGATATATTGATATATATATTGAAATAGGTAGGTATCTGTAGTTAATGAAAACTCTCGTTAAGTTATTTTTTACTTTTTACAATTTTTTTTTGAAGTTGGTTTAATTTTTTTTTAATTGTTTTTTTTTATTATATGGTATGTCATTATTGAAATTTATATGGCACGTAAATTATTGAAATACAGTAGTTCTAATTTAAGGTAATTCTTACCTTGTTTAGTTGATCATCGGCTTTTCCAAGTATAACTTCACAGCCCTCACGATGTGCGAAGAGTTTCCTCGCCTGTACTTTCATGTGGAAGGTTTTGTCGATTAGGGGTGTGGCCACCACCCTCTCAAGGGATGAAGCCGCATTGCTGTACCCCACCACATCCGCCTCCACCTCTTGAAGCAGTGTCTCCCAAGTGTGGAAGAGAGAAGACGGACAGCTCGCCCTGTTGATAGAGAATATTATTGACATTATTATAAGCATATAATAGGTACATATTTGCTATATATTAGTCATGTATTTTATTGTATATCGAGACTTTACAAAGGATATTAATCTTGCGTACTTTATCTTAATTTACCGATCAATTTCGTTCGTGTCTTCTTTATTTTAAATGACATTTGAACGGTGCTCAACTGGCATGCTTAAAAGCTTTTAACCAAAATGGAAGCATATTAAATTTATTTTGTGGATAGTATATTTTAGGTTTTATATTTTTAATACTACTTGATACTTTAATAAATATTCATGAATATTATTATTAAACATTTATAGTAAGAAAACATGCAAGATATATCTGAGTGCGAAATATCTTTCATAAAACATTAGCTCTACCAATTTCTGTTTCTTAAACTACTCTTCTTACAGTGTAGAAGGAAACAGTATGAACCTACTCTTTCATTTTGTTTCCTTCTATATAGTTTATATATGGCCTAATGTAAAACAAATCATTTATAGATATACTAGCAGAACCTGCGGCTTCACTCGCGCTAAAAGTATAAAAAATCTCTAAAAAGGTAGGTTTTATAGATACTTTCATCCCATATTTCACCTCCTTACGGGATGAATTTCGAAAAATGCTGAAATACACATTTATTTAATTTTATTGAAGAGCATGAATACTAAGTTTCAAGTAATTCTGATCATAAATATTTTTTGGGTTGCATTATAACGTATTTTCCCGTGGGAATGAGATAATCTTCCGTGGTAAAAAGTAGCCTATGTCACTCTCCAGCCCTCAAACTATCTCCACACAAAAAAATCACGCCAATCCGTCACTCTGTTTTGACGTGAAAGAAGGACAAACAAACAAATAAACACACTTTTACATTTATACGAGTAATATTAATATGGACATAATACATATATAGATAACAACTGACATGAAAAAATTCAAAGTAATTAAAATGAATAGTTATAGAATAACATACGGGTACAACGGGGTTTCTGAATACATATTTAAATATAGCATTTGTCCCTTCATAATTTTCATTAGTTAAATTATTTTGTCCGTAGTATTTAATTATAGTAGTTTGAACTTTAGCCTTTCCACATGATATCCATTAATTTTCATCAGCAATGTAAATATATTAAATAAATGAAGTATGTTATCCTTATAGTCCGCACAATTTATAAAATTGAATATCGACAATGTTGTTAAAAGCTTTCTACCTAATGGATTCAACCGCATAGGATGTAGGTTTTTGAATTCATGTATGATGTTTTTTTTAAATAATCTATACTAATATTATAAATGTGAAAGTTTGTTAGTATGGATGTATGGATGTTTGTTACTCTTTCACGCTAGAACGGCTGAACGGATCTGGATGAAATTTGGTACAGAGATAGATATAGTCTGGAATAACACATAGGCTACTTTTTATCCCGGAAAAATATACAGTTCTCGAGAGATAGATTTGTTTTTGTTTTTCTAGAGGCTCACCGCCTCCGGTGAGCCGCTAGTATTTTAATAAACAAAATATATCATGACTTCGAAGTCGATATTCTAGTAGGTACTAGCATTCATTACGCGGGATTAAATATCAGTTCGATTTCCGTACCCTTTCACGTACGCTGAGTGATTGTTTGAATAAATGTGTTAGGTATCATTATTTGGAAAGCATAATTTTCATAATAAATATTACAGTACAGTACAGTAATATAACAGTAATAGCTTATAAAACCTTAATAGAAAAAATAAATAATGTGGTCGTCCGGTTTTGCCTATAGTTAAACAGGAACTTCTTTATAGTGTATGTATAGTCTGTACCTATATATTTGTGTATTATATTTTGAACAGTGTGTCTTTCAAAATATATAAATGTAACTGTGACACACGGACAGACGGACAGAGTTTTTACTTTGAGACGTGGAACCTTATAGAATTAAAAGCCAGAGATATCTTTATTTTTTTAACTACCAAAGCCCCTATATGTAAAACTAGCGACTCACCCTCGCTTCTCTCGGGTTCGTCCCTAGGTTGGTTCCCCATACAAACTTTCATCCCCATTTTCACCCCCTAAAGGGATGATTTCCGGGATATAAAGTATCCTATGTCCTTCCCAGGGTCTTAAACTATCTTTAAAATCCAAAGATTACCCCCTACAACGTCACAAACTCACAATTCACAAACTCACAAACTTTATCTCTTTATAATATTAATATAGTATAGAAGTTTAGATTTAGGCGTACCTATAAATAAGTAGCTATACTCTATATATTCCTAAAAATGCTTTTCTTTTTTACCGTTATAAAACCCTATTAAAATAACGACACGTTAAATGTGCCGTTATTTTTGAGATGCTTAATTAAATATTGAGATGATTTTTTATAAAAAAATCAGTTATTATTGATATTTGAGAGAAGCTTTTGTTTTACGGCAAATTTATTTGAAACCAAGAGCTTCCATGGTATTAGGGTCAAGTGACCTCTTAAATATTTTTGAAAGCTCAATTCATTGATGTTTTGATCATGTTTTAAATAAGGCCTTTGTATTATTGATAAAATTTTTATATTATGGCATTTAATTATTTACAAGTGATCAAAGTTATGAATCTAGCCAGTAGCCACATCTACATAAATAAAAACTAGCGACTCACCCCCTTAAGGGATGATTTCTGGGATAAAATGTATTCTATGTCCTTTCCAGGGTTTCAAACTATCTTCTTACCAAATTTCATCTAAATCGGTTCAGTAGATCCGGAGATTATCCCCTACAACGTCACAAACTCACAAATCACAAATTTTACCTGTTTATAATATTAGTATGATGAATCACCGAAATGTATGTATGCGCATAACTTCAGATCGACTGCACGAAATTGGATAATTCTTTTTTTGTATCTGTTATTGTCAGGACAAGCGTTGTATAGAAGAAAATGAAAAGAAAAAAACCTTTTTACTAAAATTAGTTTTTTTTAAATATTATGATATGAAAAGTGAGTGAGTGTGACAAAATGACGTTCAATTGTTCAGCCAGCAGTTGACATCTTCAATCAGACAATACGTAATATCATAATATCAATTAAATAGAAAAGTTTGTATGGGGAAGCAAGCTAGGGACGAAAGCGAGCGAAACGAGGGTGAATCGCTAGTTTAGAAAATAGAATATTATAAGTTATACTAAGTACCGTAATTTTCTACTTTTGTTGACCTATTTGACTGTACAAATACTGCAAGTAAACATACTGCGCTCAAATGATTTCAGAATTAATTTAGTATGCCAGTGACGGTTACAATTTACATATATGTATAGTTGGTAATTATATTACCTAATTAGTGCAGAGTTCTAGTTAGGTAATACGATAGGATATTCTTGATGAAATACAATTATAATAAACAATTTATTTCAAATACTTATAATTTAACTAGCATTGCCCGCGGCTCTGCCCGCGGCTCTGCCCGCGTTCAGATGACCAAAATCGAAACTCTTAGGTTTTACATATTAGTATACTCTTAAATTGCAGTTTTTGTATTTATCTCAGAAATGAGATATTTTCCCGCAGTAAAAAGTATCCTATATGTTGATCCGGATAACCAGCTATCACCATACCAAATTTCATCAAAACCTGTCCAGTGGTTTTCTCGTGATGCGGTAACAGACAGACAGATAGACAAACAGACAGACAAAAATTCTAAAAACTATAAATTCGGACTCTATATAATAAATACGATAATAATGTCTACTTCAATAAGATTTTCCAAAAGATATTTAATGTACAGATTCGACTTAGTTACAATTTTATTATATGTATAGGTAATTATGTGACAGCGATATTACTAGACATAAGTTAAATTAAATAGCCCTCTGCTGTTTTAAGACGCACTACTCATTAAAACCACGCTGCTTAAAAGACAATGAATTATAACAGACGTCTACGAGACTATAATATCAAAAGAAAAGCTTAATTAGATAATTGAGTTATGATTGGTTGCTTTTGATTTTTCTCGACAAAAGACTTGATCAATCAAAGGTTAATCGCGTAAAACAGAGAGCCCTCTCAGTGATGGACGTGCTGAAGTGGCAACCCATCGCAGTTGTACCGATGGATGTTAGCATCAAATTCGAATAAAAATAAACCAAATAAATTAATTAAAAATATATTGACGACACGTTTGGCTCAGTTTGTAGTGACCCTACTTGCTGTGCCAGCGGTCGCGGGTTCGAGTCCCGCTGGGGGCATTCATTTGTGTGTTGAGCACGAATGTTTGTACTCCAGTCATGGGTGTTTATATTTATTATATGTATGTATTTTAAGCTATATATGTAGTATATCAACTATGTGGTATCCATAACACAAGCCCGTAGCTTACCATGGAACTAGATAGTGTTGTGTGTTAATGTCCCAACATATTTATTTATTCTTACTTGATAAATCCAATATTCATAAAAAAATCTTATTTACATAAGTAATATTTAATGCTTATTTTTTGTTTTAGAGTTCAACTGGATACATAAAATACAAGTTTTCTCTAACATATATCAACCAGGAAGAAACTATTTGTAACGTTTCCAATTTTTTGTTTACCACTTTCTTGTATTGTTCAAATATCCATCTATCTTCACAACTGTCCATCACTTAGATGGAGGTTTACTTTTTAAATCTATATTTTGATTTTCCTTATACAAAATGGTAAATATTATAATAGTTATAGATGTTTTAGTATTTACCACCTCTAGATAAACTAAGAAATTAATTAAAATTCTAAGAAACCTATTGTTAACTGACACGCCGGCGTGTCCGCGGTCGTGGAAGGATTAAACATAAATAATAATAAAATTATTCAATTTTGCATTATTTATTCCATTGTAAAAAAGCTTTCAGTCATATTTTAAGACCTAGGAATACGAGAGTATTTGTTAATTACAAAAGTAAATAAAATATAAGGCAGTTTAAACTAATCACGCAACGTAACGACGTTTAATGAAAGTCCATTAGCCCAACCTAGTTATTTTCACTATCGTCATTTCACATCTATGAAACTGTCGCGAACCTTTGACAACACTCAATTTCAACGAAGAATGAATACATCTATAGATCCTTTGAAATAGCTCAGTCTTTATGAAATTAATTTAAGATATAAATTAATTTAATAAAACATAAGCTAATCAAAATAAAATTATAAGAGATTAATATTTACTTTACTTTGATACTGTAATTATAATATTTGTATAAAATTATATTTAAATTAATATAATTTTGTATAATGACTGTATTCATGTTATAAGAGAACAAAGAAATTGAGTGCTGCCTGATAAAGAAATATATAAAAAATATAATACATAAAAAATACTGCTCGATGTTTGACAATGATTATAGTAATCATTGTAAAACATCGGGCAGTATTTTTTATGTAGTTAATTATTTGTTTCTACTACTATTATTTTAGTAAAGTTTTTAATACATTTTTTGTTAAGATTTTAGCAGTATTTTTAATTGTATTGTATTCAGCCCCTTTTAACGTCCCACAGCTAAGCACGGAACTCCCGTCAATACGAGGGGGATTCAGCTGACCAAAAACCAAAGTCTTAGGTTTTACATATTAGTATACACTTACATTGCAGTTTTTGTATTTTTTCTCAGAAATGAGATATTTCCCGCGGTAAAAAGTATCCTATATGTTTACCCAGATAACTAGCTATCACCATATCAAATTTTATCAAAATCCTTCCAGTGGTTTTTCCGTGATGCGGTAACAGACAGACAGACAGACAAAAATTTTGCCTGCTTACGCTGCTTGAGCTTGCGCTGCTTGCCTCTGTATCGATAATAATGTGTATTATAAGATTTTCCAAAAAAAATTTAATGTACAGATTCGGCTAAGTTACAATTTTATTATATGTATGGATATCTTAGTTTTAATTCTTTTGTATACATAAAATTAGTAAATGTAATTTAAATCTTATTTATGAATGTTTTTTTGTATAAACTTAATGAAATATTTTACTTGTTAGCCTACATTTGCTTTATTTTATATTGTTTTATAATTAGTTTTTACGTAATCAATTTTTTTTCCGTACAAATTTTTACCCTTACTTTTTAGGTCATTTTTCTTTTTATATTAGCGGTTAACATACATACTTGCAGTATGTTATTTGTTGGTCAGTGCTATGGACACGTAAGTGACTTATATACTAGAACTTGTTATTAAGAATGAATTTACAATGTATTGTGTGTTTTGTTATTGGTGTTCTTAAGAAATAAAAAAAAATCCTTATTTGACCATCATAAAACCTGCGTATTTAGAAGGTTCCATAGGGTCGGCGTGACCCTAGCAGGAACTAATCACCGTCTCCGCCGAAGGGTAATGTCCCGGATGCTCCTGATGAAACTAAATTACCTTCTCTGGAAATAGGCGTCGGCTTATTAGATGGAGAACCTCATCTACTGATTACTCTAAATGTTTCGATGGAAATGATCAAAATTATATTTAACAAAATATACTAATATCTTTGAAAATTATACAGAAGTTTGCCGGGAATGGCTAAAAGAAATTTCTGCTTAGTAAATTATGAACATTAAAACTTTTAAAGTATTATATTGAGTGGAAAATATTATTTACTCAGCCCTTATGAAGATAAAGATTCAAGGTTGAAAAAAGGGTTAATGAAATGGATTTTACCCTCGTAACCACTCCGTTTGCTTAGGTCTTGCTGTAAATTATCCAATTTATTTTATATATTTTATATGGTGCTGTATATGGTTCATAACCCCATGAACATTAATCAACATGTGTTTTCTTATTATTTCTTGGTATAAATTAAAGTTTTCTTTACTTTGGTGCGTTTTCATGTACATACATTTAAAAATAATAATATAAGTTCTTCGTTTTTGATTTTCTTTGCAAATTAGTGTTTCAGTTATCTCAAGTGTATATATATATATATATATATATATATATATGTATATACACATATATATTATAAGCTTTTTGCATTAATACGTTTACAAAAATTGTATATCAATGTTTTTTTGTTTTATTGGAACGGTTTACCTCTGCTAAAATTTCACCTTTGGCCACTGCGCGCCTCAAAAGCTAGACGTTAACATCTTAGAAATAATAACTACAATATTACATACAAATTTTTACTAATTAATTATTCAACTCATACGCAAATAATCTATTTTTTATATTTATTTCATAAAGGGGACTAATCACAAATACTTCATTTTTATTTACCCGATGGTTTCACAGGGATCGCGTTACACAAATAAAATTTACGAATATATCAGATCCGCTGGATGTTGATTGCTTTTTAAAAATTCATCTTCGTATGTTATAGTCTAAGATCCAAAGTAAAATCACCTTTTATTAATTTGATTATCGGAAAACACGTATTTTACATTAAACATAATATCAATAAAAATTTCGCAAATAAATTGACTTATTTAATTACTAAACTAACCATAATAGAATAACGTTAGTGTTAGACCTCACAGTCGTAGGAGAGTTAATTAAAGACTATAACATTCTGTATTCACAGCTTTCAAGAAGACGTTTACGCAAAATACGAGTATGATAGATATTATGTAGATGCAGGTCTTGAAAGTATTTTCTTGGGAAACTTTCATATTATAGAAGTTTCGGAGACGAAATCTAAAATAAATGAGCTTTCCATTCAAGCCGGTTACAAATCTGACTAGCGTTGTTACAATTTCTTATATCTAGTAACTTTAGCGACACTTGAAACATATTTCAATTAACGTTAAAGTTGAAAACAAAAATTGTAACCTTCTATAATGTCATATTCTACAGTGTATTATTGATTAACATCAAGTTTCTACTCGCATTATCATCTCAAACAATTTTGCAACTAACACAACAAAGTATTCTATTGTTATGTTTTTGTGTCATTATGAATTGTGTGTTTTAGATTCCTTTTATTTCTAGCACAAACTAAATTACTGATATATTTTCGAATCATATGTTATGGCAAATGTATAGGAGAAGACCAGAATACCTTTATGTAAGTAAAAGTACTTTTTTATTAACTTTGACATTCGCCTACGTCATAAGATTCTAAAGATAGTTGTATGAATTATGAAACAAAAAGAAATCAATATGGCACCGTAACTTTAAATGCTTTTTTATAATATAATCGGAGTATAAAAGCTCTTTTGATTAAATAATTACAAAAATATGTTAACAAAATAGTACAGTACTTAATCCGATTACTTATTTAAAAGCTCACTAACGCTACATTATATTTTAGGAGAATCTTATTTTGGACTAGCATTGCCCGCGGCTCCACCCGCGTTCGGATGACCAAAAACCTAATTCTTAGGTTTTACATATTAGTATACTCTTACAATGCAGTTTTTGTGTTTTTGTATTTTTTCTCGGAAATGAGATATTTTCCCGCGGTAAAAAGCAGCCTATATGTTGACCCGGATAACCAGCTATCATCATACCAAATTTCATCAAAATCTGTCCAGTGGTTTTCTCGTGATGCGGTAACAGACAGCCAGACAGACAGAAAGACAGAAAGACAGACAGACAGACAAAAATTCTAAAAACTATAGATTCGGACTCTGTATTGATAATAATGTTTATTTCAATTAGATTTCCCAAAAAATATTTAATGTACAGATTTGACTTAGAATTTTATTTTATGTATAGTTAATCTTACTTTCTTTTCACAATTAGCGCTTTGATTCATATTTTTTTTAATAAATTGATGAAAATAAGGATTAAGGGGAATAAATTAGTTCTTTTTGTTATGCTGTTTTTTAAATACACTAAAATTAAACCAGTAAATTTTTTTTTACACAATGTAAACGTCCGCTAAGGAAGGATTTTTCGAAAACCATCTCCAAGGGGATAAATCGCTATAGTCTGATTTTTAATTCGGCGGAATTCTGACATTTCAGAAATGTTGTCAGCTTTGAAACATTGTCACGAAAAACGGAAAGCATTTTAGCAAAATAAAAAATAAACCTTTCTTGAATTTAAGGTTTCAATTAGAAAAACTAAGACTTAAAAAAATATTAATAACTCTAAAATGGTAATTATTTTTTTATTATCATATTATCGAAGTTAGAATAATTATTAAGGAAATTATTTTTCTATTACAGGGATCCCTGTTCAATAATACATAGGTTGCAAGACTTTTTTTAGGAAAACCCCTTTGTTTGTAAAATCTTTGCAATTGACAAAAAGAAATGGAAAGTCCCAAAAAAACAAGTCCACAACGATCGTTCACGATTTTTTATTATTGTTTTTGGCAAGAATGCATAAACCATATTATAAAAGAAAAGGATAAAATGTGCCCTCTTAATGATGTGATGGATTGTGTGTGTGATTCTTTTATAATCCAAGTGATGATGACGACAAGGATGATATAAGTAATAATGATTAGTAAATATTTTCATTTCTTATATTTTGTTTTACTGTGTTTTTTTCATTTAACCATTAAAAAAAATTACATTATAGTTAGTGTGCATTGAATGCACAAAACAAAGACTATTTACAATGTCATACATATAGTTTATTTTATCTAATTCTGTTTCATATTTTTGGTTATTTTATATTAAAAAAATACAAAGCAGAAAAGGTTTATGATATGTGAATTGTCAAAGAATGATAGCTGTCATATTTCCCTGGAATTAAAAATCAGACTATAGTTATTTTATTCAGCCAGAATGTTTTACCACTTTTATGGCAAAAACTAAATAAATATTAAGTTACTTCTTTGTAGGTATTAAAGATCATATAATATGTACCTATATACATACATATATAGCAAGCTGCAAGGGGCGGCCATGTTTTATATTATTTATCGGTTTACAATATTAGTTAAAATGCAATAAAAGACTGCATATGTTGCAAACAAAACCTTTTACTTGTTTCTATGAATTTTTACGTAATATAAAACGTACAATACATACATGTAAATTGCATTTATTCGTTGCTGTGAGGTCGCCGCCTCAAACGTTTGCAACGTCGTTTTTGCGGCGCGCATTATACAGAATTATTTAGAATCGTGAGTGCTAAATATATTCATTATATAGCTTTATGTATAGAATTTCTAATATTTTAAACATATTATATATACTATTTACTATATTTTGCTAGTTGCAAGTTGTTATCCTATTTTTTTTTCAAGTACTTCCTGGTATTCTATTTAACTTTTATGATACTTTAATAATATGGTACCAAGGAGTTGGCTTGAAGGACAAGTAAAATTATTATAGATGATCTTGAACTGTACAATTATGTATTTAGTTACAGATTCTGTATTTAGTTTAAAAATAAAAGTTCCTTTTTTTACATATGACGTGATTGATATAAGAAATTTAAACCCGTGGATTCGCGTCGAAAATTTAAAATATGTATTATGTTTTATCAAAGTCTAAATGCGTCACTGCTTATTATTTTATCCTCTTAGACGGTCACCGAACAAGTTGTAAAGACGTAATACACCAGTAAGTAGGAGGCGTTTAAATATTATCAAAGTTATCACAAATATATCTATTTATAGCGCTCTATGTAAAGACTTTCAACACTCGCAATCAGAAAATTTAAAAAATTAGGTAAAATCTGGTGGTCAGCATTCTTTAAGTAAATCTTAGATTAAATCTTAATCAAAATTTAATTAAATCTTAGATTAAAAATTTTATTTACATAAAGCTTAAAATGTTTAATACCAAACTAAATGCAAAGATAAAGTTTTCATTCACACTCGACACCAAGTTATATATTTCCCGAGTGCTTGCTTGGTTCGTTAGCTTTAGAGAATACTCTTGTTAAACAACAACAATAAATAATAATCAGATTGTCGTACATTTTAAGAGCCAGTCTTCTATTTCCAACCCAATTAAATTTACAGTGAATGAATACGACGACTATCACATTCCTTTTGTCATCGACTTCCAGTTTTGTCGTAAAGCAGACAGCGAACGCTTCTTAAAGCAAACAATTAGAATCTACAACGTTTGTTACTTTAAATTATGTTTTGAAGAACAAGTAAATGTAATTCTTATTTCCCATTCGAAATCAACTTAACTTTTCATCTAAGAAGTATAGAACATTCACACATACAAACATACACATTAATAATAGTAATTTTTAAACTCGAAAAGCAGGTAAATAAACTTACGTATACTTTGTTGCCTGAAATGACATTGTCTTTATTGACAAAAGTTAATTTTGAGAGTACTTACATGTTTACATTTCTCACTTTTTACTCCGACTCCAAAGAAGGTAATAAAATGTTAGAGAATTCTCTTTGATATCTAGTAGGTAGATCAAGTTTATTAAACACTTTTAAAATCTATTGTAACAAAGCTACTTTTTCACTTTGTTTAATCGTGTGAATAATGTTCGTAAATAAATAGTACAAAAGAATGAAAGAAATTATTAAAATACTAGCAACAAACCCTCGCTTCGCTCGGGTTCGTCCCTGGGTTGATTCCCCATCAAAGTTTCATCCCCATTTTCACTCCCTTAAGGGATGATTTCAACCAAATCGGTTCAGTAGATCTAGAGGTCCCCTACACGTCACAAACTCACAATTCACAAATTCACAAACTTTACCTCTTTAAAATATTAGTCTATATAAGAGCTAATCTAAAATTAAACTCAGTAGTAATATTATTTACCAAAATTGAAGTTAAAAAAAATTATATCTAATTAATTTTTTTGCTTTTAATGCTGTCTGCGATGTTAGCTGTATGTGATGATGTTGATGATGATGATGCCGTTTAGCCGACTTAGGTCACAGCGACTGCATTCGATGGCTTTCTAGGGTGGTTGTCGCGAGCATCGTTGTGCTGTTCTGTCATGTGACATGTGACTAGCATATCCAACTTTGGCTGAAAAACTCCGAGCACAAAGTGGACATATCAGAGCACCTTTGATGACATTGTAAGTTAAAGCTGTAGATGGTCTAGCTTTAAGGTCATTAACTAACATTATGTATATAATATATTATTATGTATATTTATGTATATATAATATGTATAACTTTATGTATTAGATGACACGTTTGGCTCAGTTTGTAATGACCCTATCTGCTGTGGCAGCGGTTGCGGGTTCGAGTCCCGCTGGGGGCATTCATTTGTGTGATGAGCACGAATGTTTGTACTTCAGTCATGGGTGTTTATATTTATAATATGTATGTATCTAAAGTTATATATGTGTAGTGTATCAACTATCTGGTATCCATAAAACAAGCCTCGTAGCTTACCATGGAACTAGATGGTGCTGTGTTAATGTCCCAACATATTTATTTATTATTTATTTATTATATGTACAGCCTGTAACCACTATATATATAGTAATAAAGCAAAATAACTTATATTTTATGAGTTAAATATATTGAATTGAATTTATTAAATCAGTAAATTCTTACAAATAATTAAATATTATTAAGATTATAATCTTATCTGATAAACTAAACCAATTCGCAATACTTATGTCACTTAAATAGAATAATATCACTTTAAAAGTTTTGCATTTAACTCAATTTTACATAAAATTATTAAGAGCTTTAAAGATATACTCGTATATGTAATTAATTTTGAGTAGTAATGGCCATATTATGTACATATTTGGTAAGTATATTATTCTCGTCATAGGCTAAGTGCGTGCCAAACTACATCGTAATTCAATAAGGCGTCAAACAACCGCCTTTTGTATTAATAACTGGTACAATCTAATGAAACGAACTACACGAGAAATCAACATTAATAAAATTAATTATTGTTTAATAGAGAATAATGATTTGCATAATATAAGTAGATTGTATTTACTGTCTTTATATAATTTTTGACTTTAGTAGTGGATATATAACGTGTTTTTTATTTTATTTTAGTACATTTCTATTTGTATGTCCATTATAATTAAAAAAGTTAATATTTTGCAGTTTTAAATGGAAACAATATAAGATTTGTTAGTGCAAATCGTATAACGTCTCATATAAACTAGTTCTTGTTTAATGTTTTAATTGTTATCTCCTCTCGCAGGCTACAGCTAACAATAGTTAGTAATTCCCAAGTAACATAATTGACAGATGTTTTATTCAGTTCGACGAAATTGAATTTCAGAAGAACAATAGCAGTAATTAATCTTACGAAGAAGTTTGTTCCGCGTTAATAATGATTTTCAGTTGTTTTGATCGACATCGACTTTTACTTCACTATTACTTTACACTTTTAATTTAATGACTCGTATCTTTATCTAGGGGCGCGACAGTACCCTCGTCAAGTTGAGTAAAAAAGAGCACAGCCGTAACATCTTGTTCTCGAAGCTATTTAGAACATTTTCGACCTCCTGTAACTTCTTTGTGTATAAAGCTAAGAAACCTAAATTATCAGCGATTAAGAGGACATAATATAACCAGGTATATTCCTAAATCACATTTAATTTGAACCTGCAGTGTCACAATTATTGCAGGTCAAAGTTCTATAATTTCGTCACTCACTCACTCACCGATCATCAAAATTCTAAGGTACTTCTACTCTTAGCAGACACATCACCTAAAAATTTCTAATACTATTAAGTTTAACCTATAAAGCAAAGAAAAATTAAAACATCCACTAATTCCAGCCTTAGCCAGGTAGGTATACAAAAAACTGCATAAGTGACTTTCATCTTTATTTCTTTAATGAATGGAATGACTTGGTAATCGGATGGAAACATAATGTTATAAAAATTGTTTACTATTTTAAAATAGTAATTAGCGCCATACCGCGATAATAGCGGGTCAAATTTATGCATACACAAACATAAATAATGCGCTCTGAACGTTAATATTAAGGTAAATGTTGTTATTTGCCGTGTGCGATGGCCAAGTCATGATATTTATTAAAGAAATAAAAATATCTAATATTGATAAGATAAATGTTGTTCTTTAACTAATTAGGTAACAATTTATGACAAAGTTGTTGGATAGATGCTTCCATATATTGGTGCTGAATACATTAATCGACTTAGTTTTACATTAGATCTAAAAAAAAATTGCGGTAGAAGAACTGCGTTGCGAGACTTGCATTTTTTACATGTTATGTTTTTGATGTCACCTTTTCAGTTAATAACTTCTGTCCTTATATTGTTGTCTTACTTACTTAATAAACAAGCTTTTGTTTGCCTGCGATTGTGCTTGCGTAGTTGATTTGATTTACCTTTTTCTTTTTAAAATATTCGTAGTCGAGTAAGAGTAAGGGGAAAAAATTGAAATTCAGAAGAAATCAAAAGTAATTTTTATATACCATTTTTCTTTCATAATTATATAAACCTTAAGCTTTACAATATTAGTGGCGATAACAGATGGGAGTGGGCAGAGTTTGATTGTTTCCTATAACTAATAATGCTGTTGTTGTTACTATTCGATTTTGCTTTGCACGTTTATCTACATTTTATCTTAGAAAAAGAAAGTATTGTAAGAATATAATAGAGCGAATATTATACTTTTTCAAATTTTGATAGGTTATGAAAATTCGTCTCAAAATTTTCCTTTCCCTTATAAAAGGGAATCTTGTAATAATGAAAAATCATTTTAATCTAAAAGATATTAAAGTCTCACGGTAACATTGAGACATGACTTGGCTTTGTACTAAACAAAAAGTGACAAATTAATAAAATTCTAGAATTTCTATTATCTTACGAAAATTACTATTATATTAAGAAATCGTAATTTTAATTTTTATTGTAAAGTACTCAAGAGGTCTGCTTTTGCTTCATCTTTAAGTAATTGCTATTGAACTCCTCAAAGTACTTGAAGTATGATTATAAGGTATATCTTCCAAAAACAACTTTCTATGATACATTTAAAGCTTTAAATTGTTTAAATTCTTTCTCATTGAACAAACTTATTATTATTACCTTTATTTATTTTCCTCTAGTAGACTACATATTTATAAAATAACTAGCACTGCCCGCGGCTCCGCCCGCGTTGAGATGACCAAAAACCAAATTCTTAGGTTTTACATATTAGTATACTCATACAATGCAGTTTTTGTATTTTTTCTGAGAAATGAGACATTTTCCTGCGATAGAAAGTATCCTATATGTTGATCCGAATAACCAGCTACCATCATACCGAATTTCATCAAAATCTCTCTAGTGGTTTTCCCGTGATGCGGTAACAGACAGACAGACAAAAATTCTAAAAACTATAGATTCGGCCTCTATATCGATAATAATGTCCATTTCAATAAGATTTTCCAAAAAATATTTAATGTACAGATTCGGCTTAGTTACAATTTTATTATATGTATAGATATTCGATGTGGTTTATTATTCCGTCATTCTCTTTGTTACTCGTACTTTTAAAATGTCGAATTGATAAAAGTGTACATAAAATAAAATTGTAGGGGAGATAACTAAAGCTCTTCGTTGAATATTTAATGTATAAAATGTACTGGCGATGTTAGCGAAGCCATACATATGGCTATCTACGAGTTTTAACCCCTTACACAATGGTAGAAATTATAAGTTTAATGGTAAAAAGTCTGTCCATGATATCGTAGTTTTCAAATTCGAGAGCGGTTTATAATAAGAAAGGTAAATTATTTTTTGAATTGTTTATAGCTGGTGTGATCAATTTTTGGTGCAGACATTCAGATCTAAAATCAGATTTTTCATTATAAAAGTAGTAGTTCAAAATAAAAATAGCTATAGATAAATTAAACATAGCATGAGCTCCCCGCTTCTATACAAAATGGAGGTCTTATTTAATGATGACACGTTTGGCTCAGTTTGTAGTGCCATTTTTCAACATGATTACCACTTGTCTTAACGGTGAAGGAAAACATCGTGAGGAAACCTGCATGTCTGAGAGAACCTAGCAAGTTTTCGAAAGACATGTGAAGTCTGCCAACCCGCACTTGGCCAGCGTGGTGGACTATGGCCTGATCCCCCTCATATTGAAGGGAGGCCCGTGCTCAGCAGTGGGACGTTAAGAAGGGCTGAATACAAGTGTATCCAATTATCTGGTATCCATAACTCAAGCCCCGTAGCTCACCATGGAACAAGATGGTGTTAATGTCTCAACATATTTATTTATTTATTATATTTAAGCCGAGCCGCGGGCATTAACTAATCTCTACATATAATAAAATTGTAACTAAGCCGACTCTGTACATTAAATGTTTTTTGGAAAATCTTATTGAAATAGACATTATTATCGATACAAAGGCCGAATCTATAGTTTTTAGAATTTTTGTCTGTCTGTCTGTCGGTCTGTCTGTCTGTTACCGCATCACGGAAAAACTACTGGAGGGATTTTGATGAAATTTGGTATGATGATAGCTGATTATCCGGGTCAACATATAAGATAATTTTTGCTGCGGGAAAATATCTCATGTCTGAGAAATTGATACTAAACTTTAAAACGTAAGTAGAGTCGAACCGGAGCGTTACGAGGGTGAGTCGCTAGTCTGATATAAAATCATGCAGTCATGATTTTTCATTTAGTATCCATTCTTCACTAATGGCGTGTAGCTGTTTATTTATTTAAGAACTTTAAATATTAACGTGTATATGACAAGCTAAACGATATGTTGATATTTTCATTGCACACTGTACTGAAAAATAGCAGATCAATAAGTTACTCCAGCTATTTCGTGTCTATATGAATATTTTACAGGCATGCCGCCATTTGTAATAGCAACAAAGGTAGTTCAACGACCGATGACTTATTTAGCTTATTGGTTGGGTATTATGACATTTTCTTTAATCTTGGCATTTTGTTTGTTTGATCTTTCGTGTCAATAATGGTTTTATCATTGTTTTTATACGATCTGTCTTTCTTTATTAAAAATAAAATAGTCATGTTAGTAGTGTAACTTTTCAATTCAATTCAATTCTCTTGCTAATGACTTCAAAGCGTGCCAGTTGAGCACAGATTACTTTGCCAATGTCACGCAGAATGGAGAAGACACGAAGGAGATTGGTCGGTATTAAATGAGATTATTAAACTGTTTATATTAATGAGAAAGTGTAAAAAAGGTAGCAACTCCTTTATAAGCCTTGGATCTACAACAAAAGACAGCACAATTACTAATTATATATATATATATATATATATATATATATATATTAAAAATAAGTGGTTATAGTCGTAATAATAGTAAGTAAAGTTTAACTTTTCTCTGCTCCGCCGATCGACACGTTGCGTGTTGGGTTAGGTTAGGTGTAGGGTTACAATGGCCGAGTGCAATAGGGAGTACTAATACTTTGACTGATTTTACTCAGTATTATAACACCGTTATGATTAAATTACGAGACAAAACCGCAGTTTTAGCTTAAAGATTGAAATCGAGCATCTATCGTTACTTTTATGTTTATATCGTCATCATAGACAGAACATATAGACAGAATGATTGAAATAACATGCAAAAGTCTGAAGTAAATATTAATTTTTAATCTGTTAATACATGCCACTATTGAATGAGTGACTAATATTTGTTCACTAATCAGTCGGACCTATCGGTCCTCTTATTATTAATGCCGTTAGTATGTTTAAAAGTCTCAGGCTATTTTTATTGAATTTAAAGATATTTATTTCAAAGAATGAACAGTAAACCTCTTACACTTCACATATTAAATCTGTTCTCGTTTCATTTAATACTAGATGTATTATGTTAATAAACTAAAACAATAACTGTTTCAATAATTTGCTCAAAAGCGACAATCGCTACTCTTAGTGAAACTTATGATCTCAGGCTATATGTATACGGCGGATGCCCTCGTCCATCATAATCTATTTTTTCTCACGTATAAGATATGTCCTCCCAAGAATAAAATGTTATACTTTTATGCATAATGTGAAAATAATCTACCTATATATAGATATACATAAAATGCTTTATCCTGACTGACTGACTGACTGACTGATCGTTCAGCGCACAGTCTAAACTGCTGGTTGTAGAAAAGTGAGATTTGGAGGACATATTCCTTATACAATGGAGGCATCCGCTAAGAGAGGATTTTTCGAAATTCATCCCCTAAGTGGGTATTATAGGGGTCGAAAGATTGTATGAAACTCTGTTATTCTTATCGCGAAATACACGAAAAGTGGTGTTTACCTTTAAAATTAAAACAATATAAACATCATTTTTTTCGAAATTCATCCCTTAAAAGGGTAAAGGGGGTTGTGCTGTTTATATGAGGAAAAAATTGTTTATGATCAAAATTACTTGAAACTTGGTATTAATGGTCTTCAATACAATAAAATAAATATGTATTTTAGATTTTTTTTAAATTCAGCCCCTAAGTGGGTAAAACTGAGCGGTGAAGTTGGAGTTGTTGAATACATTTAAACAGAGTAACATGGTTCAAGTTCACCGTCCATCCAGAGATTACCCCCTACAACCTTACAAAAACTCACAAACTACCTCGTTATAATATTATTATAGATAAGTCATTGAAGTAAATAAAATGTAAGAGTAGTTCTTATTACTCTGTGTAATTATATAGAGATTATTTCATAGAGTTCACTAATTCCACGGAATATTTAAACGGGAATTTTCTATGCAGTGCGGCTTATGCGGTTTGTGTAATTTCTGCCGTACGCTGAAGTTTAAAAGGAATAAATAATACAACTGGAACCTAGTCGTTTGATGATAATTCGCTTATGTAGTGTAATAAACAGTAATAAAAATCCGTTATATTTTAGTTAGGTTTGTACGTCCTAACCGAACGTAGAAATATAACAAATTTTCGATGCATAACAATGCATGCAAAAAATTGCTACTGAAATTGGATCAAACCGCTTTCAGGCTATATAAGTAATATAAAGAAAATATTAACAATAACAATAAGAAAGCGTGACGCGTGAAGGGATAAGGGTCCCTACCTTATCTTCAATCAAGGAGTTCATTATAATCTATACATATAATAAAATTCTGAGGCGAATCTGTACATTAAATATTTTTCGGAAAATCTTATTGAAATTGTCATTATTATTGATAAAGAGGCCGAATCTATAATTTTTAGATTTTTTGTCTGTCTGGTTATCTGTCTGTGACCGCATCACAAGAAAACTACTGGACAGATTTTGATGAAATTTGGTATGATGATAGCTATCAGCTAAACTATATATAACCAGCTGGTTATCTGTGTATATACTATATTTTTTTCTGCGAGAAAATATCTCATCTCTAAGAAATCTATACTAAACGTAAAAATCAATGATAGAGAATAAAAGATGAACACACATAAAGAACGAACATGTCTATAAGATTTAAAGAAAATGCAATAAAATAAAATAATATAAGTGTAAATGGTGAGATATGCCGCCGTGACCGGAATTAGGTCCGGAGCACTTTTACTTAATTACTTATTCCGATTGCACGAGTCAACATGATTACTACTTGCTAATACGGCAAAAGAAAATATAACAGGGAAATCTGTACATATATCTTAGAGAAACTAACTAGTTCTCGAAGTGTATGTGAATTGCACTAGGCCGCTTTTGATGGTATAATTGAATATCGTCCCAATTCCTCTCTCATTGAGCTCGTGCCCAGTAGTGGGATGTTAAAATGCCGGAATGCATACACTGAAGTAAACAGACGGAATAATTTTGAAAAAATAGTATTAGGAATTTACTCAGTGCGATAATCGAACCTACGACTACCATTATGGTGACCATTGTCAGTCAAACAGAGACATGTGTCTCTTCTGCCATGAGGGCTAACAATATTATTAAATTACTTATATAGTTCCTGTCACGTAGGTAAGTACTTAGTTAACATTATTCGTAGTTTCATCTAATAATTGTCATGTGACTGCTTTCCAATAGTATAGTAATATGCTAATGTAATTTGCTTTATTACCTCATCTCATTACGTTTCTATGATGATGGACTGCAAATTTTTAAAAAGTATTTTGTGATGATTGGAAATACCCCTAAATGGTTTTTAATGGATTCAAATATGATCGTCATGATTTCCAATATACCTATCTATTTATTTGTTTGTAACGTATTCTATTTAGTGAATTGCGATGTTGGAAACGCCCGGAAAAATTTCTGATTAGCAAGATACGTGTAGTACCCGCGATGGACGTTCTAATGTACTATATATATATATCACATTATACCTAGGAAAATTAATAAAATTCAAAAACATGTACTAATATATACGAGTAACTTACTTTATAAAAAAAATATTTAATTATTTATAGACTATATTATATATTATAATATATATATATATATATACTATATTATAGTATTGATATATATAATGCTTAGAGATTTGGCAATGAGATTACTCGTGGATACTGAAGCGTTTATTCAAGGCTTAACGTAAGCTTTACATATATGTGTTGCTCATACAGATGTCGTTCGGCAATAAAAAGCTTGTGAAATAAGCACAAATACTTTGTTTATTTTCTACTAAATTTTTAGTCTCATTTTTGACCGTTGAACTTTCAATTTAATATTAAAAGATTTTTAGTCTGAAACCTAAAATGAATAGCTTTTGTATTCAAAATAAATACATTTTACTGAGGTCCTGTTAACATGTTATTTGTTCAGATAAAACATATTATAACAAAAAAAAAAAAACATACAGTCGAATTGAGAACCTCCTCCTTTTTGAAGTCGGTTGAAAAGGTACATTTTGTATTACACGTACACCTACTTTATTTAACTATTATAAGTAAATTGGTGATTTTACATATAAAAATATATTTTTTATTATTATATTATATAATAAATAAAAAAAATCTGTTAAATAAACGAAATTGAAAATGTTATAAAACAATTCGTATTTAATTAATCAGCGATAAAGAACTTCTTGAAATAACTAATTCAGTATCTCATTCACGTCATTCTTTTAGTATCTTTTCACCTTAAGAGTACTTGACCTACCTCATTTTTAAAGTTTATTCTGGCTTTATTCTTATCTTCTATTGGGTAAGTTGATTTAACAGCTTAATAATACATATTTTATCAAAAAAGTAGTTCATAATTATACCAATATTTATGTTATATTAAGAATATCTTTATATTTTGCAATTACCAATTTTTCCGGGTTTTTTTTAAATTTCTTATTCGGATACATTTAAAAAATTTACAAATCGGTCCAATTGTTCTCAAGGATGCGCTTACCCACTGACAACATTTAATTTTTAATTATAATAGATTATATTCTATTAGCGTCTCACCCTCGCTTTGCTCGGGTTCGCCTCTAGAAAAACAAAAACAAATCTATCCCACGGGAACCGTAAATTTTATCGGGATAAAAAGTAGCCTATTGCAGACTGTAACTTATTTCTGCTAAAAATGTCATCCAGATCCGTTCAGCCGTTCTGGCGTGATTGAGTAACAAACATCCAAACGTCTAAACTTTTACATTTATAATATTAGTTAGATGTACTCATTAGGTCCTGTAAAAACATCCATCCGAAATAAACATCCTTTACTTCTTCCTTCCTTCTTCTATCCTTATAATCAAATTCATAGTTTACACCAGTTATAAGATTGAAGTAAGTAGATGTACTACATAGTATATTGCTTCAGGGTATATTAAGAGTATATAGGGTGTGGGCACATACGATTATATAGGTTCGTGGATACTCTAAAGGTTAAGGTTGCTCTTAACTTTAGGTACATTATACATCCGTAACACATTTTCTAAGATGTGGTCATTTTTATTTGTCAACCGACTTCAAAAAGGAGGAGGTTCTCAATTCGACTGTATGTTTTTTTTTTTTTTTTATGTTTGTTACCTCAGAACTCCGACATTTATTAACCGATTTGGACAATTTTTATTTTGTTTGAAAGGGTATACTTCCAGATTGGTCCCATTTAAATTTAAAAAAAAAATACCACCCCTAAGGGTGGAAAAACAACGAATGATGAATTTAACCTACTTCTAATTGTCATATTGACTTGAAACTTTGCAAGTATTTCTATTTCCGTTGATAGTACAGTGGTTCAGTGTTGTTGACCTGATCTGATGGCAAGGCCAGAAGGTGGTTAGGTGGAACTCTTCAACGGCTTATAGTAGATACTTTGAGTTTGGGCTTATTTTGTTTGATTTGACAAGCCTAACACGTTAGAATCCTTACTTTGCTACTACTGTCTACACTAAAAAGGGGAAAATAAAAACTTTTTAACAAAAAAATAAAAACCGACTTCAAACAAAAGCACTAAAAAGTAAAAAATAACTGATTGGTAGTTTTCATTTACTATACATACCTAATCAAATATTTTCGAAGTCGGTGTGCTTTGGCTAAGTAATTAAAGCCTACCTATTAAATACATACCTAATGAAATATTTTCGAAATCGGTGCCAGCCCATACAAAGCAAAGCACACCGACTTCGAAAATATTTGATTAGGTATGTATAGTAAATGAAAACTACCAATCAGTTATTTTTTACTTTTTAGTGCTTTTGTTTGAAGTCGGTTTTTATTTTTTTGTTAAAAAGTTTTTATTTAATCACTTTTTTGCACACAAAAATAAAAATGATACATACAAAAAAAATACATTTAAAGAAATGTGCAAAGGCGGCCTCATCACTGAAAGTGATCTCTTACAGGCCACTGCTAGAAGTAGGATACAAAAGTTAACAGAAAGCGGAAAGGTGCATAAAGTGTACTCAATAAACGTATTACATATAAACATACATAAAAAAATACATATATAAAATACTATTTATGCAATAAATATTTATTGTTTAAATATATAATATTTATTGTATAAACATACATATTCATAATAATATAATAAAATCATAATAAACATACATAATATACACAATAATATAATACATGCAACTATAATGACAGCTTAGTTGTAGAGCGAGAAATAGTGTGTCTTGAGACGCTTTTTAAAAAAAATTGTCATTTGTATACGTATGGAACGAGTAGGTACTAATAGTACTACTAAATAAACAAAATATTGGTGAGTTTGAGCGCCCTTTTAAAATAATATCCGTTTCTTTATTATATACTTGTCTAGATTATAAAAAGCTTTCTTTTCAACCACCAACTGTTGCACACTCAAAAGCTTTTAGCACGCCAAGAGTTCCATTGACCTAATTTATCGTCAACTATGTTAAACTGACTTTATTTAAATCGAGTACGAATTTTTCTGTCTCGTATATATATATATATATATATATATATATATATTTATATATATATAATATTAGGGAGTAGAATGTGTTATTTTTTGTTTGGAGTCAACTTTCTATTTTAAAATAGTAAATATATTTTAAAGTAGAAAGATGACTTTGAGTCTGTTTAATTTTATTTTATAGTATAAGTTTCATGTTATATACAAAAGATCTATGAAATTTGGTTAAGCGTGAATGGAAATTATGTGTAATAATACAATTATATGAATTATGTCTATTTTTTGATTTTTTGTAAAATTGCATTACATTGCATTTTATCCACCGATCACACCATTCAAGCCAAGCAGCGAAAAATAACTAGTAATAAATAAAAACTAAAAAAATAATGATAATTTATTGAAATAATTTTGTTTAAATTTTAATATTTTAGAATTTGAACATTTATTTTCGCATCCATTTTATCCCTTTCTATTAACTTTTTGTGGAGGTGGACATAACAGTCTGTTCTATTTTTACACAGATTCTATGTTATTATTAGCTCCAATTACTTACGTCTTTAGATGATTTTAGGAGCTTATTTTGTTTTTACCTTTGTATAACAAGATTTGTTCTAAGATAATAATAGCTAATTAAAAACGCAGACCGAAAGTAAAACGTAACAGGTTTGTTAGTCTAGTCAACAAGTAAGTGCCTTTTAGGTCAACTTTTTTCAGCAGTCTCTGTGACTCTGAATAGCTTGTAGATGATTTTTTCAAGTTCCGCTTGCAAAAATTGCAAAATTTATATCAATAAAAAAGGGGGTTTAGTTTTTGCTAATATCTCAAAAACTAGTTGAGGTTGTTCAAATTTAAAAAAAATCCTAAAAAAATGTCAACTCCCGGAACTGTAGGACCAATATTTATAATTTTCCAGAGGAAAATACGGCCTAAAACATATGCTCTAGATTGCGCAATCCACGCCTACTTCGGACACTTTATCAAGAATAAATATTTTAAAATATTAAATATAAAATTTAAGAAATAAAAAAAAAATCAGGGGCTTACTGGGTGGGGCCTACTAAAGAACATCCGTCGGATACATTTTTTGAACACAATTTTTCAATTAGTTATGCAATAGTGAATTAATAATTATTTTGTGCTTAAACATGAACGTTGCAATTGTGATAATTGTTAAACTATAAATTTGAGTTTTTTTTCCACTCTTGGATCTATTCTTCAAAGGATTCAGAATAGATTCCCGTTTAAAAATAAAAAAAAATATTTTTTTACTTTGTTATAAACAATTTACTAAGGTGAAAAAAAATTAACTTATTTGAACTATTCTGAAGAATAACTCAATCCATAACAATAATTCTATTGATATTTATTTACATTAAGGGAAACTTATTATAACATATTATACTAATATCATAAATAAGTAGGAAAGTATTAGGCTTATCTTACTCAACGCCACATTACCTTAACAATTATACTATAAAAAACTACGAGCGAAGCCACAGACATAAAAGCTAGTCTGACTTATACTCATAGTAGCACAATGTGGGCAACTACTCCACACGAAAACTGAAAATTAACGAATTAATTAGAGCGTTCTGAAGGTATATTTTTTGTTGGTTTTAAGTTAATGCAATTAAAAATGGCCTGGGAATATTTAAATACAGCATGTGTTCTGAATTCATTAAACGCTGTTGGATTTCTGTAATTACAGCTCGCTTTCAGTATAATAAGTGAAGAGTACTATTACTGTGGAGAACTGGGAGTATTATTACTGTGGGATCACTCACACGTTGATTTGACACACTTCTGCTATTCAAAGAGAATTTGCCACAAGTGGTTAATTTCATTAATCTCTTCAACTTGATGACTGGTATAATAATCTATACGTATAATAAAATTGTAACTAAGCTGAATCTGTACATTAAATATTTTTTGGAAAATCTTATTGAAATAGACATTTTTATCGATACAGAAGCCGAATCTATAGTTTTTAGAATTTTTGTCTGTCTGTCTGTCTGTCTGTCTGTCTGTCTGTCTGTCTGTCTGTCTGTCTGTATGTTACCGCATCACGAGAAAACCACTGGACAGATTTTAATGAAATTTGATATGATGGTAGCTGGTTATCCGGGTCAACTTTTTACCGCGGGAAAATGTCTCATTTCTGAGAAAAAAAATACAAAAACTGCATTGTAAGAGTATACTAATATGTAAAACCTAAGAATTTGGTTTTTGGTCATGTAAACGCGGGCGGAGCCGCGGGCAATGCTAGTCTTAAAGAAGCTCTTAACATATATCATTATTTCATATAATTTCGCGTATGTATAGAGTGTCCTAAGTTTTATCTACCATTATGTTATAGAAATATTTGTACAAGCAACAGTCAAGCTTTATTTATGTAAAAGGAATCCACTTAGTATCTTCCAATAGAGATTTTGTTTGATCTGGTAAAGGTATTACAACCGCAGACACATTAAACAAACGAGATTATGTGAGACAACACCTTTTCAAATCAAGTTCTCAACAGATGAATCCGTTTGAAATTGGTTTAGACAATCGGAGCTTTATAATTTATTCAGTACAACAAGCAGAGAAGTTTATGGACTCAGATAGTTCTTATGCATGAGAGACTTGATATGATTGACTTATTACCCGACTGCGGCGAAGCGCAAAGGGGGGTTATATGTTTGACCATACAGGTCAAAGTATGCATGTTATGTATGTATGTCCGACCTTAAGTTCCCTCGTAATCACTAAAAGGCTAAACCGATTTTGATGACTCATACGTCGTTAGGTTCGTCTTGATAACCCGAGTGCCATAGGATATATAGATATAATTAAAAGTCAAAATGGCGGATCTGAGACGCCAATTTGTCTTGAAAAAATATTTCGTCCGAATCGATCGAGTGGGGTTATCAAAACACAGGTTTTTAAAAGACCATTATACAAATATATACAATATATATAATTATGTATATGTTTAAAAATAATTTAGGATAAAAAATTTTTTTAACTAAACACAAAAACCGACTTCCAGGCACTAAAATGTAAAAAAAATACTAAACGGAGGTTTTCATTTAGAATAGATACCTAATCAGATATTTTCGAAGTCAGTGCCAGCCGATGCAAAGCATATCTAATATATTTCAATACGTAAAATACATATTTACCTATTAGATATTCATATCTTAAAATATTTTAGGCTGTTAAACGAATTTTAATACGATTTTTTTACTGTCATCGTTTCATTAGAGACTATGGTGCTAATATAGTGAATTACATTTTATGAATTTCTAAATAGCAAATGCGGGTTACATTCAGGGGTTTTGGACTAAACAGAAATAGGTACATGTACGTGTAGAGAAAGTCGAAAACAGTCTTAGAATAAATAGAAATATTTACGACAATAGTCTGAAGTTACTTTTATTTCCTTACTTAGCTGAGCATCACGGGTCTTAACTTTTATATTTTATTTGTTATTGTATATATTTTCTCGCTCAAGTTTTAAGCGTGAGCTATTGGAAATTCTTCATCTGAAAACAGATTAAAGCGTTCTCATTGCACAGTATACTTTACATTATAATAAAGAGATAAGCTTCGTAAAATCGTTTGAAATCTATACATATAATAAAACACTAACAAACTTAGCTAAATCTATACATATAATATTATATTTTAAAGCAATGATTGTAACGTACAATACGTTCAAAATGCAAAACGTACAACGTACGACGTACAAAATATAGATCCCAAAACAATAGTTAATAAAACTTTTGTTTGTTTGTCTGCTTTTGTGTGCGCGTTTCACGCAAAAAGTGCTGAACCGATTTTAACTAAATTTTATGCAGTGATAACTCGGGTCAATATTTAGGATACCTTTTATTACAGGAAAATCTTTCATTCCTACGGGAAAACACAATAATTGATTATATCGAGTAATTGTATAGTATAATGAATAATCAATGTACTAGAAAATTGTAGGTCTTAAAAAGGTCTACAAAAATCTGCAATAGCATAAGGTTTTCGCCTAAGATACACTCGCAATAGCTATTATTAACTCGCAATAAGAGGTGAAAACGGGGGTGGAAGGTTGTATGGGGAATCAATCATTTCTCAAGTAAGGGATATCAAACTCATCATACTGAGTCACTAGTAAATAATATAAAGTCAATAAATGAAAAGGTGTATTGTGTATATATTATTGGTAATATATTAAAGAGAAAAAACGATTTTACATGTGTACATTGCGCAAATAATTTAACTCTTAACGAACCCTTTATAATGGTTGAGGGAATAATTAGAGTTTATATTTTTGTAAGTATGACATAAGGAGATGCTGTAATTTAGATAATATTGTATGGATAATATTGTAGGGATTTAACTGCCTCGGTGGTGTAGTGGCTAGCATGTACGGCTGCATACCCGGAGGTCCTGGGTTCGAATCCCGGGTCGGGCCAAGTTTAGTTATTGAGTCTTTCTGTATATTAAGCCTCAGTAACAGCCCGGAGTTGGGAAGTTGGCGGTGTTTCAGCCCCGTGCCTCGGAGAGCACGTAAAGCCGTCGGCCCTTTGCCTTAACTCTCACTGGTCGTGTCGAGTGGTCGTCCCACCAGAGTATGAGAATGACAGGAATAGAGTGTGCACGTTGTGTCAGCGCGTACACTTGTGTACTATAATATCTCCTGCGCAGTTGGCTAGTCTCAATGAGATTGGCCGCCGTGGCCGGAATCGGTCAGGAGAACATCATCATTGTATGGATCAAAGTTGTATATACATATATAATATAAATATTACGGTAACAGTAATTTTAGTCCGTGGTCCCATTCACATGGTAAGTGAAGATAAAAATAGTCTATCTGTTGTCTTGGTTCTATGTTATTGTTGAATTTCATCAAAATAAGATCAACGGTGTAAGTATGAAAGGTAATAAGTTGACAGAAAGAGCTACTTTCACATTTACACTCGTATATGTTACCAGTGAGTTACCCTCACTCCGTCTCACTTCGGGTGCGTGTTTAGCTGTTTTTGCCACATTTTATTGCTTTATTTCAAACTGTTTAGACGACGTACTCCGATAACAGAACTCAACGGCCAATTTTTCGACTTCAATTAATTTTATTATGATTGCTGACAGTAAACACATTTTTATGGAAATAAAAAATAGCCTATAGTATCGGTCCTATTAGTGAAAAAGTTCTTTATTTTAATTTTTTTCAGGAGAACAAAAACCTATTCGATATTTTTTATTAATTTCTAATGACATACTAATTAAACTAATATATGATTCAACATTATCAATATCTATTGAAAAATAAATTTACGAAATTTGATATCAACACGAAGAGTAATATGGGCTTCTTTTTATCTTGGTACTTCAAAATATTCTCTCGAGATAATTTGTAGGCAAAAACAAATTACTTACAGACGTGGGTGCCTAGTCTATTTTATGATTAAAATTGAAGAATTTTGTTTTCCAGTTTAATTGAAAAAACTTTTTGTGCATTTTATAGCCTAATTATTATTGGGAATATTTATAGGATTTAAAGAAACTACACGTATGTTAGTTGTTTGTTAATATAAAAGAATCGCATTATTATAAAAGGTGATACTATAAACTATAAAATAAATAAGTATTAGGTATAAGACAATAAAAAAAACAAAATTTGTGGTGTAATCAAAATTTATTTTAAAATTTATCCGAACATAACATTAAAAATTTAAGTAATATTATAAAAAATGTTTTAAAAGACAACAAAATCGAAAGTGCATAATAATTACAAGACTTCCGCGACACCATTCAGACAAAGAGAGACAATAGCGTTCCCAAGGAGGGTTGATGTCAGGCAGGCGGCCAGTCGTAAATTTTTTGCCAAATCCTTTCAGCAGTACATAAGATGTACTGCGCCGACCCCAAGTGATTGGGAAATGGGCAGGGAGAAGAAGAAGATATAAGACAATAGAGTCGAAATATCAAGAACTTAATATAACATACCTAAATAAAGAGAATTACGTCATTACGTTTGAGTTATTTAGTTTGAAGACCATCATAAGATGGGAATTCAATTCGACAAATAGCTTGTCTATTGTCACTTACCCATTTAAGTCTAGATTGTGAAGATCAACAGCGGTTTGAACTGGCTTAGAGCCAATGTGTCGGAATAAACAAGTATCAAGAGTGTAGAAGTTGTTTACTATTTATATGAGAAATAAAATTGGGGTTTATCACCGGCCAATCTCGAACGTGACTCCTCCATTCGACGTGACATTGGCGAAATAATTTGTGCTCAACTGGCACGCATTAAAGCCATTAAAGCAAAGAACTGAAAATTGGGGTTGTGTGATTTTAAATAAAACTATCTTTTCCGATTTTTTCGCAGATTTATTTTGATTTTCTGTTCCCGACGTTTTCGTTTAGCGTTTTGTTTTATTTAATACTAGCGGCTCACCCTCGCTTCGCTCGGGTTCGTCGCTAGGTACGTTTTAAATAGATATAAAAAGAAAAAATCTTTCTTTCTCACATTTTAATTATATGTTTTAATACTTACCTATTCCGGACTAAGAGAAATCCAAAAATTAAAATATCATAAAAATTGGAACGCGGTCGAACGGGATAAAAAGTATCCTATGTCCTTCTCCTGGCTCTAAACTACCTCCCTGCCAATTTTCAGCTAAATCGGTTCAGCCGTTCTTGAGTTATAAGCGAAGTAACTAACACGACTTTCTTTTATATATATAGACTAGCAGAACCCGCGGCTTTGCTCGTGCTAAAACTATCTCCCTATTTAACCCTCTTATGGGATGAATTTCGAAAAATGCTAAAACACGTGTGTATTTAATTTTATTAAAGAGCATTAATATCAAGTTTCAAGTAATTCTGATCACAAATACTTTTCGGGTTGTATTATAATTTGTTTTCCCATGGGAATGAGATAATCTCCCGCGGTAAAAAGTAGCCTAATATGTCACTCTAGAGCCCTCCAACTATCTCCACACAAAAAATCACACCAGTCCGCCAATCCGTTTCAACGTGAAAGAAGGACAAACACATTTTCACATTTATAATATTAGTATGGATATGGATGTCAAATATTAGCGTAAATCTAAAAAATATGATGCAGAGAAGTTTGACAATTGATGCAAAGAACTTGAAAAGATAATGTTTTGATTTTACGTGACAATGACGAAGTAATCTGTGCTCAACTGGCACACTTTGAAGCCATAGCAAGAGAATTGAATTGAATTGAAAAATATTTTGTTGAATTTTATTATTTCATTTTTATCTTTGAAAATGTGAATGCTTTTATGTTAATTGAAATTTTTGGGTCAAATTTATTGAAATCAGATGAATTTGAAATGGCTACCAGCAGTGTTGCATGTTTTTAAGCGCGATGATACCATATTCCTTTAATAACGAATGATAGATCATAAATATCACAGTTTTTATTGTTAACTCTAAATATCGATCTCGTTACTATCAGTCAAGAAGTACTCGTATTTCAGTATACTAGTTGAGTAATAATAATATAGCCATGTTACAGCTATATATTCTAATAAGATTAATTTTGGGGATATATTCATATTATATTTTAACTACATATTTTACTGCGACATAATATTATGTCGTCTGTGCCGATAATAGAGATTTCGTTTACGATTTTTGTATAAATTTTTTGGTTGTTAAATGTTATTTTATTGTATTTGATTATTATTATATTTTGAAATTTATCATTCACCTTTATTATACAAATCTATTTTTAACCTTGGTTTATATTTCTTTAAAATATCATAAAATATAAGCTTATTTTATTCTCTGAAACCATTAAAAATTTAAGGCATTATTACCACAAGATTTTTAACATAATATTTTATATTGTTCAAAAGCAGTGTTATTTTTCACACGTATAAAGATATATTTAATTAATACTAGCGGCTCACCCTCCCTTCACTCAGATTCGTTTCTAGTGAAAAACAATAACAAATGTATCCCACGGGAACCGTACATTTTTCCGAGATAAAAAGTAGCCTATACACTATTCCAGACTATAATATATAATCTATCTCTACGCCAAATTTTATCCGGATTCGTTCAGCCGTTCTAGCGTGATTGAGTGACAAACATCCATCTATTGTAACTTTCGCATTTATATAGTAGAAGATAACGACTAGTATAATCTAATATTTAAAAAAAAAAAAATATCAAAACATAATATTGTGCTTTTATAACATTTTGTTATATTAAATGAGTAGGTAATTCTTGTATTTTTATACAGACATAAATTTATTTCGTGTACCTTAGAAACGGCTCCAAATACTTTAGATCAAATTTTATATTTAGATAAGGTTTGCGTTTTAAGTTTATCTATGAATGTTTACAGGTATAGCTGTCTTTTCTAAAAAAAAAACGCAATTTTTTCTCTTTTTTTTTATAAAAAATTATATAGAGCCTTTTTTATCTGCTCTCAATGATAATGACAATGTCACGTAGCACCACTCAACGAGCGCCTACGTCGAGTGAAGTTCGGTCGCCCAGGTACTAGGAATTAAAGTAGGTAGTAGTAGGTAAATCTACATAATAAGTAAAATTTGAAGAACTATACATATTTATTTTATATTTATAGTATTACCCACTCTTTGGTAATAATGCTATTTCTTTACAATCCAATGGTCTGGGAACAATAATTAATTAGGATTAAAAAATCCCACGGGATTCTATAAGTTATATTTAAGATCAAAACAAAATATATTTCTAAATATTAATTGGTATATTATGACTCCTTATTTTTACTATCGTGATCAATCATTTATGAAAATAATCAATTCTATAAAATGTTCCATTTTGGTTAAAAAGGTTTACCGACGAGATCATGATCAAATGAACGCAGTGATATCGTCGTAACGGACATGCGACAGCTGTTCCGCCGACTATATAATTATATTACATTTCAGGTCGTTTCATATATAGGTACATATATCATTTTAAATGAATTTCACGTTTTGAAAGCGCTCTTAACTCGCTACTAATTTTCTCGAGTATGTTTAACCCTCAAGAATTTAGCATGGAATTATAAGATAATTTGACATGACTTAATATGTTTAATATTCTTATCGTTTTTAGTGGTATGAGGTATCTTTTGTATAACGGATTCTTTTTACCATATAATAAAATTATACCGGGATTACCATTATTATTTAGAGGTTTTATAGAAATTGTATGTAGAATGTACATACGTCTTTTTAACTTTGATTCATGTTAATCAAAACTACTAAATATTATAGTTAAAATAAAATTAGTAAGCATAGACATGATTGGGCTTATTTGTAATACAAGTGCAATACTTTCATCATCATCTAATATTTCAATTTATATTTATATAACTTTAGCAAGAGCTTTGTTATTGGAACCTTTAAAATGCTGCAAAGAACTGATATAGTCTTGAAGAAGTTGTACAAAAGAAAAGTTTATTTTTCAAATATTCCGGTGTCGTAATCCAACTAGGGGTTAACGTCAATCAAACTTTTCGAGTTCGGAATCTAATGGTTTTGTTCCTACTCGTATTCCTAACTTATTTATAGTTCTGAAAGTAATGCAAAGTTTCAAGTTTCTAACATTTTAATGTACATTTGTTGTTTTCATTCATATTGTGTAACCTCAACAGAGCGTGGTAATCAATTTGATTGCATGTTTTTTAGATACAGTTGGTTGATGTTGGTTAATATTTAGTACCTGGGCTGAGTTTTTGGCCTAAAGTACAATTTTCTTCTTTTTTTTTTAAACTAAAAACTTGAATCAATATTTAAAAAAAAACAAAATTTTGTATACGACCGAGATTCGAACCTGGACACCTGTGATTGTTGATCTTGCACCTTTGCCGCTTGACCACGATGCTTATGCCCGTGCGTGCAAATTACCAACCATATTTTGCGTGGAATAATGCAAGAGAAAACTGCATGAAAACTCAAAAACACGCGTTTTCTCAGACATAAGACTAATTTAGATTGATTTATCGCCCCCGTAACCCCCTGGGTACTAAATTTCATGAAAATCGTTGGAGCCGTTTCCGAGATTCAGATGATATATATACATATATATACAAGAATTGCTCGTTTAAAGATATATCATTTCCTTAATTGAACATAAAACCGTTAACCAGCAATATATAAAAGATAGACCCTTCGTAAAGAAGGTAGATATCGTAACTGCTCATTCGCTGAAACTCAAAATCAAGGCCTCTTAAAAAAATAACATTCATGTTTTGAGAAATAATACGATAGTGTATTTATTCTTATTTTGTTGAACGTCTAAGATGTTTTATTTGTTCTATTTATTTTCTATGTATGTATTTAGCAAGCAGTGGTAGCCCAGTGGTAACGCGCTCGCTTGAGAAACCGAGTGAAGCGGGTTCAAATCCCGGGTCTCGCACCTCTGATATTTTCATGTGCGAATCATTTCTAACATGATTACCACTTGCCTTACGGTGAAGGAAAACATCGTGAGGAAACCTGCATGTCTGAGAGAACTTAGCAAGTTTTCGAAAGACATGTGAAGTCCGCCAACCCGCACTTGGCCAGCGTGGTGGACTACGGCCTGATCCCCCTCGTATTGAAGGGAGGCCCGTGCCCAGCAGTGGGACGATAAAAGGGCTGAATACAATTTAGCAATATTAATATAAAAATCTGTAAAAATTCAAATATAAACAAATAAATCATGAATCCTCAAAATATTTTAGATAGTTTTTCGTAGTATATTTATTGTTCAAAATAATGTTATTTATAATTTTAAAAAGTACAATTAAAACGTTTATAGCTGACAAATGCCAATATTTGAAAGACTAATAAAAATCATGCTTGGCCTACAAGGCAACTTCTTCCAAATATAGGCCTTGACCTCATCTATAATGCAACACGACTACCACCTTACAGGTCCGAAAACCATAAAGAACATAAACATTTCACATATTCAGGAGCGTAAGTGCCTCACCCTTTTAAAAATGTAGGAAGACTGTTTTGTCACCAGCTTAAACAAATAAACGGGATACAACTTTTTATATTAACAAAAGATAGTAAATTTCAAATAATTCGTAGTATACGGTTTTTTTCAAGATATTTCAGAATTTAAGAGTTGGAAGCCTTACTCGTGGATTTAAAAAAAATGTATATGATGTTCTAGTACGTACTATTAAACTCTTTTTTGCGATTTGTCACCACAAAGTGGAAGTGATTTTAAATTTATGTTTTATACTAGCGGCTCACCCTCGCTTCGCACGGGGTCACCTCTAAAAAAACAAAAACAAATCTATCCCACGGGAACTGTACATCTTATATTAGTCTATGTGCTATTCCAGAGTATATATAATTATCTCTGTATCTGTATATATACATATCTCTGTGTATATATATCTTTGTGCCAAATTTCATCTTGATCGTTCAGCCGTTCTGGCATGATTGAGTAACAAACATCCAAATATCTAAACTTCCCATTTATAGCATAGATTTACATGTTATTACATGAATAAAATTTTGTGATTACTTTAATAACTATTATATATTATTAAGCTGTATCGTTATTATAGTAATCATAAATAATCTTATCGGTATAGGTATATGTTCTGGTCAAATAACAAAACTGCTTAGATACGGTCAATTTATATAGGTATTAGGTACACGTGATTAACGTGGAAAATTGTCTATTTTATCAATTTCGAATTTATCTATTTAAACTCATAGGTTTGAAGTGTAAAAAAATATAATTCAGATGCAATTCAATTCCTCGTTAATGGTTTCAATGCGTTTTATTAAAATAATTGTTATCTACCTCTTTAGTTATTGTGTATATTATCCATACTATTATTATAAATGTGAAAGTGTGTTTGTTTGTTTGACTTTTTTTAACAGCGAAACGGAGTGACAGATTGACGTGATTTTTTGTGTGAGAGTTGGAGGGCTGGAGAGTGACAAAGGCTACTTTTTACCGCGGGAGATAATCTCATCCCCACGCGAAAACACGCGAAACACGTTATAATACAACACAAAATTTATTTATGATAAGAATTACTTGAAACTTGGTATTAATAAATATAAAAATATAAATAAATACGTGTTTTAGTATTTTTCGAAATTCATCTCATAAGAGGGTAAAATAGGGGGTGAAAGTTTGTATGAGACCTGTTTTTTAGAGTTTTTCTGTAGTTTTAGCGCGAGCGAAGCCGTGGGTTCTACTAGTATACTATATATTATGTTTTTCGTAATAGTATACATATCTTATATATATATATATATATATATATATATATATATATATATATATATATATATATAATGTACGTAAACGTATTTTATCAAGCTTGTACATACGTAGGTATATATTTAGTGTTAATTGTACCGTCCCGTCTACAGATCCACTAATCCTTTCACCAAAGGTAGTCTGTAAGAGTTGCTCATAGCACTAATTAGACAGCTTTTGCATGTCTTTTTTACATCTTCTTTACTTTTCTGTACCCTTGTATCTAATTAAATTAAGTAATAGCAATACATTTATAAATTGCAATTAATATTATTAAAGAGTTTTAAGTATAAAATGTATATAAAATGTATATATTATTGAATTTTACTATCAAGAGGACAATATGTATGCCTATAATAAGTAAGTAATTATTTTACTGAAGGTTTTATTAATAATAATAAGATCAATCAAGTTGAAATTAAAAATATCTTCAAGTTTAAAGATAATCTACATTAATTTAGATAAAAATTGATAAAAGATGCCTATATAGGAAAGGATTTTTTTTTAATTAGTGTAGGAAACAAAAACGACGATGACACTTTCGGTTCAGTTTGTAGTGACCCTACCTACTGTGCCAGCGGTCGTGGGTTCGAGTGCCGTTGGGGACATTCATTTGTGTGATGAACATGAATGTTTCTATTCATGTCATGTTGTTTGTATTCCAGTCATGGGTGTTTGTATATATAATATATATGTACTTATTTAAAGTTATACCTATACCTATGTATACTATATAGTATATACTGGTATCAATAACATACGTCTCGTAGCTTACCATGTAACTAGATGGTGCTGTGTTAATGACCCAAAATATTAATAAAAAAAACAAAGAACACTATGTACTCCTATACAATGTACTGAAGAGAGGTAAAAAAATAGTATATTAACACTTATATGAGAATATGGTTCAAGTATGTAACCTCTTTTAACTTTAAAATTATCATTTTTAGGGTTCCATAGCTCAAAAGGTAAAAAAGGACCCTTATAAGATTACTCTCTTGTCCGTCTGTCCGTCTGTCTGTCCGTGTGTCACCACCGATTTTCTCAGGAAGGCGTGGACCTAGAAAGTTGAAATATAAAGCAAATACTGAGGTCTATAGTCTCTATTAGGTGTATACAAATCAAGGCCTGAGTTAACACGATAAAAAGATATAGGCAGATTTAGATTTTCGCGAAAACTTGTAAGTATTAAACTTTACCTCAAAATCTAAATCTAAGAAAGTATTAGCAAAATCAACTTTAAAATCTATCAATAATTTTAGCTTATTACAAAAATATATATTTTTTTATACGGTATTGGAATTCATTGCAAAAAATAATTTAATATTTTTAATTTTTTCATAGACTTACATTATATATTTTGTAAAGTAGAATAAAGTATAAGCATATTGTTATTTTTTTTTGTTTATACTCAAGTAGGTATGAACATTGAAGCGCACAAGTACCTTACTTACGTTACGATCTGTCGTTGTAAAGTTCACAATTGGCTTGCAATCATGCTATACGAGTAGTTGGAGTTGTAGCTGTTATCTATACGAGTTGCTTTGAGTATTTTACTAGATAATTCAATTTCATATATAAAATTCCTTTCTACATCGGTTTCATACCATTTACACTCTTAAGATTCAGATACTTTTTGAATACAATCCAATATAAACAAACCAAGCAAACAAATCTTTGTTTATCCACTTTAAAAATGTCTCTATTTGGCCATAGTATGAATTATACATATATAAATCTACAAATATAATAAAATTCTAAGTCAAATCTGTCCATTAAATATTTTTTTGGAAAATCTTATTGAAATAGTCATTATTATCGAAACAGGCAAGGTTTTAGAATTTTTGTCTGTCTGTCTGGAAACGCATCACGAGAAAACCACTGGACAGATTTTGATGAAATATCATATGATGATAGCTAGTTATCTGGGTCAATATATAGGATACTTTTTACTGCGAAAAAAATATCTCAACTTTGAGAAATCTACACTAAGCCTTAAAACGTAACTAGAGACCCGAGCGGAGCGTGGATGAGCCGCTAGTTTATTATAATTGCAAAGATTTAAGTTATTATAAATGTAAATTCATGGATTCTGAGAACTAACTAAAGTTTAACTAAAGCCTAATTCAATTATGAATTGTGAAGACGGAATCTTTAAATATTATGGTATATGTACTTTATAACTTTACTAACGACTCACCCTCGCTTCGCTCGGGTCCATCCCTGGATACCTTAATACGGTTAGTATGAAATACATAGACTATATATATGATTTCGGGGTGAAAACTATCCTATGTCCTTCCCAGGGTCTCAAACAATCTCCATACCAAATTTCCTCTAAATCGGTTCAGCGGATTAAGCGTGAAAAGGTAACCAGACAAACAGACAGACAGAGTTACTTTTACATTTATATATTAGTATGGATTATACGTATAAAATAGTTTACACTTCATCTTGCTATAAAAATAAATTAATCTAGTTTTCAGACTTATCTTCGGAGCTAACGAGTGTAATTGACTTAATTGGTTCGGATTGCTTTTCCCAGAAGAGCTTAGTCTTTATGCGCTTAATTGTAGGAAGATTGTAAATCAAAAGCTTAAAAAAGTTAAATCTATGAAACGAAACATCACATCACTAAGTAATTAATCGAAATCACAAACACTAATAAAGTTTATGTAGATGATAAAAGGTAGTAGAAATTTTATAGCATTGCCAAAATTTCATTTTTTTTTAAATTTAAATTTCAAATTGAAGTTTGTCAGGAGGACTTTATTTTTATTTTTATATATACACAGATACAGGTAACTTAATTAAGTAAAAAGTAAATGCAGTATTAACCCCTAAAACTCCCTACTAAAAAACTTTGACAATATGTTAAATAAAACTTGACAATAATTCAAAATGGACTAATTACGTGCAAATATGCGTAAGTTGTATTTAAATAATGGTGTCTAGATGTAGTTGATAGTTTGAGCAACTCTATTAGCCTACGATCACGCTAATAAAGAATTTAGAAATCATTTTAACTGAGGAAATGGTAGTAAGGAAGTACTCGTAAAGGAGGCGTAAAATTAGTTATTATCATAGCTACGAAATTGTGTGTCATTTTAGTATAGTAGTATCATTTAAATATTATATAAAAACAATAGATATTTATTTCGATTTAACTTTGGCACTTTAGTTTGTTCGGTACATTAAAGATAAGAAAGTTAAAAGATAAAACTGTGCTGTCCAGTATTTTTTCTCAAAACGGGTAAAATTAAATTCGTAGCAATACGTAGCAGCGACGGTCCTTGTGAAACATAGTTATACGAAATCGAATTTTAATTTCATGTATAATGCTCGTCTCTGCGTTTAAAATATACGATGCTTATGTACAGAATTAATCGAGTGTTAAATTTAAGACGTTGTGGTATCTAAAATATGCTTTTCCAACCATTAATGATGTGAAGTATTTCAATAAACTCTACATTGTTTCACTTATTACAATTAATAAGATTGCTGTTTTATAGATTTTTTCTATAGGAGTTTTTTTATTAAAAGCTATTATTTTTTAACGTTGATGGAATATGTTCAATATAAAATATTGTTTATAATATTAGCACTGCGCTAAAAATTTTAAATTTTAAATGAATGTGACCAATTTTTTCTGTAAAGCATTGAAAAGGTCAGTAACAAAAAATAAAAATAAAACCGCGATAAATTTTTGATTAGACGATCTTTTAAGGGGTAAAAGTTTAAAAAATAAACTGTAAATTAGTGTTATGAAAGCAGTTTGAACTTGTGTGTCTGTGCCTTTACATAAACGTTCAAAGCCGTCGACAGTAGCTTGTAGTAGGTACTAATGTATGAAAAAACAAATAAAAGAGCTGACACTTCATTGAACATGGAATTATAAAGAGCACTTTTCGAAATAAGATTACCTAACTAAATATGGATTTTTTTATGAGTTTATATTGAAACCTTTGTTTAAACGAGGTAAGTATAGAATTAAAAACAAAATAAATAAATATAATATGTTTTAAAATATAATTGATCAATCACTAACGCAGACGAAACTGCTTAGTCTACAGCATCGACGCCATGTCGCCTGTCTATCGATCTTCTATCGGATATACTTTGGGGAGTGCGCGCAGGAACTTCACAACCTGGTGCCCCCTTCACCGTTTTACCACAGAACTGCGAGAAGTCGTGAGCGCTGGCATCCTCATGTGGTAGAAATCCAACCAACTCGCACGAATCGCTTTAGTTCTACGTTTCTGAAACGAACCGCTAAGGAGTGGAACACCCTTCCAGCATACGTGTTTTCTGCTACTTATAATCTAAGTACTTTCAAGGCAAGAGTGAATAGGCATTTTCTAGGCAAGCGCGCTCCAACCTAGACCTCATCAGTGCTTCCCAGCGCTGATTGTAGTCAAGCGCAAGCCTATCGTACAATAAAAAAAAAAGATTTCTGTTAAGGAATTCAAAATTTCTAAAGCATTCTATAATACGAGTACATTTTTATATTTATTTTTACATTTAGGACCGAATTCACATGTACTGATTAAATTGAATTCACGAAACATAGATTCTATTTTCTTTTGGAGACACATCCAATTCTGTAATGTTGCTTTTAAATTATAAATGTTACACATTTTATATTTTGTTTTATCCAAATTGAATATAGCGGTTTGGAAATATTAATCTTTGTTTCAATGTTTTAGTTAGTTTGTTCAACAAATATAAGTTTAATTTTCAATTAGGTGTATGTTTATTATTTTCAGTATTATAACAACCTTCATGGGTCAGCTCCCTAAGGCAAGATTAACTTCAGACAAACCATTCAACTCCTCTGCAGTAGATTGTATAAACATCAGGTTTTGTTTTACACAAGGCTCAAGTAATTTTTATAATTTAGTTATTTATTTAAATAAAAGATATTTATCTACTTAAACAAAACATACTTAAGATAATATTTTATTGACAACACGTTTGGCTAAGTTTGTAGTGACCCTACTTGTTGTGCCAGCGGTCACGGGTTCGAGTCCCGCTGGGGGCAATCATTTGTTTGATGACCACGAAAGTTTGTGCTCCAGTCATAGACTTTTATATTTATCATATGTTTGTATTTAAAGTTATATGTGTGTAGGGTATTAACTATCTTATATCCATAGCACAGGCCTCGTAGCTTATTATGGACCTAGATGGTGCTGTGTGTTAATGTCCCAACATATTTATTTATTATTTGAGAATAAATATTTCAAACTTCTCTCTAAAATTTATTTGTATCTTTTGTGTTACAAGCGTCTATTTGAATTTCAATGTTTCATGGTACTAATCGGAATACGACTTATTATTATAAATGTGAAAGTTCGTACGTGTGAGTATATATCTGTTACTGCTGACCATCAAAACTGGACGAATTTGAATGGCTACGTTCATCTAGTATTGGATTCATCGATTTAGTGCTTATTAGGTATATTAATTCACTACTTTATCTAGTATATTATATTTACACAATATGTGTGCATTTTTTGATGATGATTGTGTGAAGTGAATAAGAAATCAAAGAGGACTAGACATTAATATATTGCTTATACGCTGAAAGTAAACTTAAATTGTCGTTCAAAGCTTTTAAAATAATTACATACACAAATTACTTTATTTTTAATGGATGTTTGGTGTGTCAGTAAAGAATAATTTATTCGAAATAAAATTTATACCTTTTCTTACACTATGTAAAAAAAATAATAGTTTTTGGCCGAGGCTTCGCTCGCGTGATAAGCGGCTACAATCTATATTCTTCTCAAATTTTAACGAAATCTGTTCTGTGGTAGTGAGAAAAGGCAATGACAGTGGTACCTACATATTAATAATATTATTAGAGTCTGACTAACTAATGGAAGCATGTGCTGGAGTTTTCTTAAAAGTTTTCATATGGCAACATTCTTGAGCTGTCAAAAGCACGTCAAATTTCAAAGTCTCTGGTTGCTCTGATTTTAAGCGTTGTTAGTAGCTGTATACATTTTTGTGCATAAACTTATGGGTACATACATATAACGTGAAACGTGTATACTAATATTAGATTCGAGTTGTATACAATGAATTGATAAAAATGTATATCAAATTAAAAAAACAACTTATCGATTACTTAATTTTGAAACACGGCTCGGACATTTTCTTTTGTAAAGTATGATGTTGATATCAATTAGACATTTTTCAGAATATTAAGGACGTGATGTGTTCATTAAATTAGAAATTAAGTTCGCAAATGACTATTATACAAAATTAATAATTTGTCGTAAATAATACAATATTCAAGTATCAAAACATTTTTCTCTTACTATAGTTATTATTACCATATAAAGATTTTTTGAATTTGCCGCGTTTTCTCAGGTTACGCTATCATTAGCCAGACTCTATAGTACAGTATTAAATTAATAAGTAAAACTTACCTCTCTTTTCTTAAATCACTGTTTCGTTTACGGAAAGCCGCAACCAACAGTTGTAATTCTGAGGAATGCCGCTCGTAGAGTTGCGACAGCTGTGTCGTGAAGTCCGAAACTGTAACAAAAGTTTTCTTATCAATGTCATATTACTATTGGATCGGATCGTAATTACTTTGAAAGTAATGAAACATGCAATATCGTCTTCAATACACTTGTATCTTTTGTGTAACATATTCGTTTTGTATAAAGTGTTGATTTTCTTTACACAAAAATGTCTAGTGCAATCAGAAAGATTGAGAAAGATAATCTACTGTAATTAAGAATTTCATGAGAATATAATTTAGTAAAGAATAAAAACTTTTTAACAAAAAAATAAAAACCGACTTCCAGGCACTAAAATGTAAAAAATAACTAAACGGAGGTTTTTATTTAAAATAGATACCTAATCAGATATTTTCGAAGTCGGTGCCAGCCGATGCAAAGCAAATCTAAATAATATATATTTTGGTACGTAAAATACATATTTACCTATTAGATATTCATATTTTAAAATATTGTTATAAATAGGCTTTTTCATTTTATTTAAAAAAAATATTTATTGTTCATTTTTTAAAAAACCGCCCGACCAATTTCGATAAAATTTATATAGGACCACCTGGGAAGTATACCCTTTGAAACAAAAAAAAAATTCCAAATTGGTTCAGACGTCTTCGAGTAATCGGTGAACATACATAAAAAAACAGATTTCGACGAATTGAGAACCTCCTCCTTTTTGGAATTGGAAGTCGGTTAAAAAAAATAATATTTTATTGGTTATATGAGTTAGCGAAAATAAGTAAATTTCATTACAAGAATGTGGAATTCATTTAAGATTCACTGGAGCGTTTGAAGGCCTCATTACCAGTTTTTATACCGCAGCTTTCGTAACGTAAAACTTTGTAGCGTCTTAATTAATCACCTTACTTACAGAAGAAATTTTGAAATAAATTATAGAAAAACTTCCATGACTGTTTCAAAAATCTCATTAAAAATGTAGGACATTCTATAATTTTGAACTTGTTGTAATAAAATATTATGATAATTATATTATGCTAATGATGAGGTCATAAACCAAAACACAATAACGGCAAGGGTTTCTTGTACAAATCAACAGCACCGCCGAGATAGCGACTGTCGTTTACTGAGACGGTTTTTGAATCTTTATTATTTATTTATATTCATACTAGCATATCCCGCGGCTTCGTTCGCGCTAAAACTAAAAAAAGGCACTAAAAAGGTTAGGTCATACAAATTTTCACCCCGTATTTTACCCCCTTATGGGATAAATTTCTAGAAAATGATAAAACACGTATTTATTTAATTGTATTGAAGAGCGTTAATACTAAGTTTCAGAGTAATTCTGGTCATAAATATTTTTTTGGATTGTATTATAACTTATTTTTCCGTGAGAATGAGATCTTGAGCCTTCCAACTATTTCCACAAAAAAAAATACGTCAATCCGTCGCTCCGTTTCGATGGGAAAGAAGGACGAACAAACACACTTTAAAATATATCATATTAAATAAAATATTGAAGTATTGATTATATGCGCAGTTTTCATTCATTTCACTCATTATAATACATTATCTTTGTTGATTTTCTGTTCTTAATAATATATAGCATCAGAAACTTTTAATTAGAAAATGATTTTCACAAAATCATCACAATCATTTAGCTCCAGTTATACCTAATGGCAGTGACTATTATTCCAGTTACTGTACGACTAATATATAGTTATTTGTTCAGCTACTTTATTTTGTTTTTTTTTTGTTTTAAATTTAGAGCATCTGGATAAAAGCTTATTTATTTGTAAGTTTTATATTTTGATTATATGACAGGCCAGACTAGGATTCCACGTTGGTTGAGAAGGTTAAGGCGGTAGCAGAAGCTTAGGGTAGCTCAGAATGTTCTTTTTTCTTATTCTCATTGTTAAGTAAAAATATGCTTAAAATATTTTTTTTCTTACTTAATAGCCGGACTAGTAAAATTATTATTAGTCGTACAGTTACTGTATCACTAGGGTCAGCCGGTTATAAAAGCACCAAATTCAAAAGAAAATATGTTTAATGTACCTGTATTAATAGGTGTCAGTATTAGAAATTTGCATAGTTTATTTCTAAAAGTGCAATTTTAAACGTTAAGTGTATTTCAAACGCGCTACAGTATTATATTACGCTATTACGTTATACCTGCACAGTATTGTAACCAGCTTTCTCTAATACGTCGTAACTTTATCCTTGCCGATGTTTTAAAGCGAAAGAGCAGTTCAAATTGAATTTATTTTACTTCACAAAAGTAAAAGTTAAAGTTATCTGATAGTTCGGGCGCCATTAATTAAATCTACTATTCAGGTAAGTTTGCGCGCTGTAAAATATAGTAATTGGAGCGTGAATGAAATCTTTCGAGAAATTTTTATATTGATCTATAGAAATAATATTGGAGTTTTATTATCAACTGGTGACATAACCTCGCTTCGCTCGAGTGCTTTTTTATTTTTCACCACGTTTTATATTTTTGAGCGGAATCCTAATTCAGCTTAATTCGTTTAATTTACTTCTATTTTATTTTTATTAATTAATTATATCTATTTATAATTTTATTCTGTTAAATTGAAAGTAGCCTAAGTTACTCCTTATAACATATGTGTCAGTCAAAGTCAAAATCAGTCCAGCCGTTTTGGAGATTAGCCAGAATAAACAGGCAGACAGACAATAATTAAAAAAAAATGTTTCTCTTATAAGTAGGTACCGCATATAATTTCATATGTGATAATGAAATTATAATTTTTGCAATGTTATAATTTTAGTAAAAAGCTTTTATTTCGACATTACAAACAGACGATATTTATATGTATAGATTATATTTGAAAAAGAAATAGAAAATTCGTAATTTTATAGAATTTAAAAACTATGATCAATGTATGATCAAGTGATTCTAGGAGGATATTATGCGAGTATATTAAAAATACTAAATAACACTGGTAGCATAATTAGATTCTTGAATAAACAAATCACGGCTAATATAGATATATGTATGATGTATATTTATATATAGTTTCAGCCCGCAATATTCTCCAGCCATGGATCATAAGATATTATGTTATATTTTTGTCTACATTGTGAGAGGTTTTAAGGTTAAGTTCATACATTATTCATTAAATAAATACTCACTCAAGTAAGTCATGTAAGTCGAATAGTTAGATATTGTTTGATCCCAATTAAAATGTGCTGTATTAGTAACAAACTATGTCTTTAAATTATACGAAAATATTAGTTCAATAAGTTTTAATCACATTTCAAGTACCTACCGATATACATATAATTGATCAAAGGAGCTGTGTGAATATTTAAGACGTGGTTAGACTTAGGGCAATGACTTGTCTGCTTTACCATGAATAAATTATAACGGTTAGCTAGTGTGGAATTTGTTTTCTGAAATTGTTTTCAAAAATATTGTATTAATAATAATATCGTACTAAGACCAGGGCTGATACCTTTGAAAATGGTAAAAAGAGAAAATAATAATAGTAGGATGAAACCCATTGGAAAAGCAAGAGAATATAACAAAAATGAAAGGAATAATAATAACGGGCGATCTGAGGTCGGGAAGTGGGAGGGGGTGAGTTTTTAAGGGTAAAAAAATGTTTACCTCGATTTCCGGTAAAACTACAAGTCCAATGAAAAAAAAAAATTAAATAGCAAAGTTATAGGTAATAAAATAATCTACAACTTTTGTATTTACACTTTTTTCACATAACCTCAAAATTTATGTGAAAAATTCAGATACCCGAGTTTTTGGTTTTTTATTTTATCTTTTACAAAAAAAAATCTTTTCACGATATTTGGTGAAAACTAACATTTTTATGTCCTAAAAATACTGTATTTTTTTGATTTAAAAATGTTAATTTTTCACCTTATTTTCACTTAATATCGAAACAGCACCCTAATTTTCAATCAAAAATTCTCGCGTCAAAATATTTGCTTTTGTAAAAGAGTCGGTGAGCTTTTTGTTCGCTAAAATCTCTACTTTCTGATGGTGTAAAAAAAAATACATTACTATGGTAAATTTTCTCAGAAAATGCAAAAAGTATAGGCCAGACCCTCCTAGCCCCTTCCCACACTTCTTTATGAAATACCTTTTGATGGGCTAAAATTTTCTGTAGGTCACTCAGGTATATAAGTTATCTTAAAATAGCAATAAATAGGCATTTACGCATATAATTTAAAGAAGATTTTACAACTTTCTCAAAATATTGTAGATGTCTTATTAAATATTAGATAACTTTATTAATTGCATCAACTATATAATGAACCGATGATACGTCTAAAACCTTAGTCAGTATTCGAAACGTCGGCAACCACAAATCAATATAAATCCAAAACCGAAAATATAGTTTTATTTAAAATGTCATAATTTATTATTTAATTTAACATAATCTATATTTGTTTATACTCCTATTAAAGTACTACTTAACTTATAAATAATATAGAAAGGCCATAATTTTTATTCATATATTTGGTGCATAACAAGCTTTATCTAATAATATCAACTTACATATCTGTTACATAGTTATATGTATATTTGAAATTAAAATGTCATCGTTTTAATTTCAGTATAATATGTTTTAATTTATATTCGTGTATCTCCACTGCTTAAAACAAAGGTAGTATAAGACTTCTACAATAGACAGCAAAGACCCTCCGAAATAAAGCCCGAAGCAATTACCCATCGCTACGACTAGGTCCAAACCGGTACGAGCTATTTGCCGAGTTACTCTTTCATAAGGCCTGTTGGTCAAAATGAATTTTATAGTACCTGCATTTAACTCGTTATCTGGTTCTGACAGTTTTTTAGCTATAATGTTGTAATCTGGTTCAGTGCACGATGACAGACAATTGCAATTCAAACCGGTCCCGTTCACACCAGGCACTTTAAGTTTCTTTAGCTTACTATAGTACTTTGTCAAGCACTTCAATCCTTCTAAGTCACAATATCGGTCACTATATTCGATCGGTGACAAATGAGATGTGCAGTTGCAGAGTTCCAACTGTGCTTCGATGCGACAGTGAATGATGCATACCGAGTAGCTGTAATGTCTGTAGCCTCGGTAGTTTATAGGTAATTCATCAGGAAACCTACATTGTCGAACATCTGGAGTAGTTTGAATAACTTCCGGTTCATTTTCTATATCCAAGACGGAGAAGAACATTGAACCTTTTGTTCCATATAAAACCGTAGCTCTTCGATCGTATTCCATATTCCAATACGGTACATCTTCGTGTGCATGCAGGAAGGCGTCATAGTTTTGTGACAGTGTGATTTCTAGTGTTCTTAATTTGCGGCTTTTGGATGATGAGACGTAGTAAGGTGTTTGTTTCTCCTTGATTTGATTATTGTTCATAGAGTAGCAACGGCCAAATTCGGTTTGAATTGGTTTGAAGTGCTGACAACAGTTTATCGGCTTATCATCCCATTTACAACTAATAAATATTTCATCACATTCGGAGCGAAAAGTTAAACTTATATTAACAAAATCCTTTGAAGATTTAGGAAAGCTATCTTCAGCCATAAAGCAAGTCTGACAATCACCGGAAAAGAAAGCAATATCTTTAACAAAAAGAAGCATTTTGTCTTCATCTTCAGGGTCCTGTTGTAATTTTTGTACATTATTAAGGATTTTGTCAATTTCGGCGATTTCACATACTGTAACTGCCGGAAAAGTAGTATTCCAGTCGAGGTAATCAGTGCGAGTCGTAAATCGAATTGTATCCTCTTGGTATGATGAAATATATTTATATATGGAAGCAATAGCAGCAATCCATACATTTACATATATTATAAAATATATGAATTTATATACAAAGTTTATATCATTCCTTACTAGATAATTTGGACCGTGGACCGATAAATTTTCACATGTGTATTTAAACCGGGGATAAAAAATACGAAATTTTTCTCGTACATAATTCATTTTTATAAAAATGATTTTAAAACGATGGAAACTTTAATGCCAGCGTATATAACTGAGCTTCTGACAACAAATGATACATTTTGAATGAAACTACTTTTAAATAAGGGTAAGCTATTAAACTAATAGCTTAAGGTATTCTTTTTTATAGAATATTGCTTAAGTTACGTAATTGGGCATAACAAAAAGGCGCATATAGATAAAAACGTTTGATAAAAAATCCAAACCTGATTTTTTGTTGAAATACAATTTCATATACAATTAAACCATGATATTCTACGGTCATGTTTAACAGTAAAATATAACAAAATTTATTTATATTGATAACGTTACATATTATTTATATCATTTGCTTAAAGTATACAAAGTTTGTTGAATAAAGTAAGATATTTTCTTATAATTTCTCCCATCTATTCTTTTTATACAAATATGGATAAATATTTAAAGTGAATACAAAAAAAATGCGTTGAGCCTTTATGCGCGGTTGAAGCAAAACTTTTGGCAGATACCGCAATCAAATAAAAAAATATAAATATAATAATTTTTATAAAATAATTAGTAATAAATATTTATTTTTATAGGTAATAATCATTATAAAATGATGTATACTAATATTATAAAGAGGTAAAGTTAGTGAGTTTGTGACGTTATAGGGGGTAATCTCTGGATCTACTGAACCGATTTAGATGAAATTTGATAAGAAGATAGTTTGAAACCCTGGGAAGGACATAGAATACTTTTTATCCCGGATATATTCCTTAAGGGGGTGAAAATGGGGATGAAAGTTTGCATGGGGAATCAAACTATGAACGAACCCGAGCGAAGCGAGAGTGAGTCGCTAGTTTAATATTAACTTAAGTGAGAATTTGTATCTAGATCCATTCTGGCGTGATTAAGAAACAAACATCTAAACATTTAAACATTCACATTTATATATTAGTAAGATTAAAAAATAATACTAATTTCAAAAAAGTTTATGTTGAATTGCAACGCCTTAATGTTTGTACATTAATAGAGTATGTAGTATACTTTTCACATAAATGATGTAGTGGTCGCATGTTAAGCTTTGGATCTCATATATCTAAGAAGCTTAGTTATTTCATTTCCAGGCTGTGTCCTTGACAATTTGACAACGTTGTCTCGTGTATTGACGTTAATTATATATGTAACTGAAGCTAAAGTTCGTTGTATTACAATGTCTTGGGAATTTCGGGTGATGTATATGAATGACTAAATTTACATAGGATCGTTCTGATCTTATGTAATCGACAAATATTAGTTTTAACTATATGTTATAAGTATCATAATGTGTTTACTTCAAGAACTTATAATTGAATTATTATTATACATGCGAAAATTTGTACCTACGTGTGTGTATGTTTGTGACATCTGCACGCTGAATAGGCTGGATGGATTTGCAAGAAATTTGGTACACATGATGGACTATGATATGGGGTAACTTATAGGCTACTGTTACGAGTACATAAAGACGCGCGAGTGAAGCGACGGTAAGTCAGTAGCAAATAGCAATATATAATATTAATTCAAAGTGTGATTATAATAAGTTTATCTTTATTTTATTAGTTGGAACATGTTTAGCTTAGCGTCGCTAAATTGTAAAACAGTCACTGATTGGTCAGATTTAATTTTAAGTATTATTAAGATAATATAACAAGTCTTTGTTCAACATACCAAAAATAATTTAATTACGAATTCTGAATAGTTACATATAAAATTAATAAAATTACATAATAATTGAATTTTATATTGAAAATTTTTATTTCTCAAGAATATATTAGTAAGTTTTAGTATTACTTTTGGCAAAAAAAATATTTTATCACAATCTAACATATTATCCGTAGCCCAGTCTCGAGATCAATTGAATTTATTCATGATGTAAGAACCCGAGAATCGGATGAAATGGACCAATTCGATTTAATCTCAATCGAATCAGACGGCTATATCGTTTAAAGTTAGCCATATATGTTATATAAGATTTTTCTTTACTTATTTATTAATCAAAACTAGATACGCTCAAAACATTATGAATTTTCCCTTAGAATAAGATTACTATAACACTATTGTTATATTAATTATGATATATTTCTTATTTGCTATATTGTAAGCAGACAAAATAAGTAGATTTTGTATTTAGTAAGTTGCCTATTATATATATATTGGCCGTTCGCTTGACTTAAAAAATAATAATGTCAGAAAACCAAACAACTTATTCATATTTAATGTGCAAGTTGCCTTCGTTGTTTATTTTGAGGGCGAAAAAAGGCAGTCACTCTGATGTGCCATTATTTTATTTCATTGAAGAACAAAAGGTTCTTTAGACATGTATAAATCATATTTATCGTCGAACCACTGATTTTACAGCACATTATGTATATTTTATTGATATAATTTTGTACAATTATGTAATCTGATATCTGATACCATATTTTTCATAATCATTAATTCATGCAAAAACTACTCCTTCCTAAAGGTGAATATTCTTTTAATCCCTCCACGACCGCGAACACGCCCGCGCGGCGCGGCGTTACTGTTAACAATAAATTTCCTAGAAATTTCATTAATTTCTTAGAAATTTACCTGGAGGTGTAAGTATTGTTATGGTTGTTAATTTTTTATCAAAATCGGTACAGCCGTTTCAAAGGAAGCAATTAGACTGAATTCATAATGTACTTAGAGTTTGGTCTGACATATATAGCTCAGTATCATTATCTCATGATACTGAGGATGATACATACGATGATGCCTTAGGGCAATTTGTATTAAGATACAGTAATTATATTTGCGAATATCAGTGCGTTTTATTTAGTACTAGCGGCTCACCTACACACATCTATTAGTTCCCACGGGAACCGTTCATTTTTCCGGGATGATAAGTAACCTGTTTTTTGACCGGCAATATAAGCAGGTATCAGCATAAGGTATCAGCATGCCAAATTTTACTTAATTCGGTGCATAAGTTGTTGTGTACTAAGCTGTATAAGTTACTATAGTTTTTTAACTAACCCAAGGGAACTCTTTAATTTTACGGAATGAAGAGTATCTGAGATGTTGCCCGGGGATATAATGTACTACCATGCAAAATTTCATTTAAATCGGTCCAATAGATTCGGAGATTAGCCCGTACAAACAGACAAACAGGCAGAGAAACAAAAATTTTAAAAAAAATCTGGATATGTTTTATTTGTCTTCTTACATCCCCCTGACTCGGCTTTTATCATTTTTTTGCTGTGTTCAGACATTCGACCTCTACTGTTTTATTATAGTATAGATTAGCATCAAAAATTTCAATATAAAAATGAATTCTAGTGTTAATCTCATTCAAATAGCATAAGTATTTTTTTAAATAATATGAACCTTTTTGGATAAACTTTAAATTCGCTTTAAAAAATAGCCTTTCACCCCTCGATATTATTATTATTTAGAGTAAGTAAGGATTAGTGGCATAGTTTAAAAAAAAAATAAGTTTGTAATGTAAGAGTAATATCAACAAACAAATAGAAGAAACTGTAAGTAACCCTCGCTTCGTTCGGATGTGTCACCTCTTGTATTTATAACATTTTATACAGACAGCGCTACCTGCCTCTTGACAAATATTAAAATCTGTGTACTAAATTTCATCCAAACACGTCCAGACACTTTAGGTAAAAGAATATCATACAGACATAATTAATTTTCCGCATTTATATACCTACTGAGGTTATTTTGGGTACGCCAAGTTCCACAGTATCAAGCTAGCGAAGCAATTGAGTTTAAAGTAATTTTGCTTTTTGGCTATAAACTAATCTATACATATACTAAAATTGTTACTAAGCCGAATCTATGCATTAAATATTTTTGGCAAAATCTTATTGAAATAATCATTATTATCGATACAGAGGCCGAATCTATAGTTTTTAGATTTTTTGTCTGTCTGTCTGTTACCGCATCACGGGAAAACCACTGAATAGATTTTGATGAAATTTGGTATGATGTTCGCTGGTTATCCGGGTCAACATATAGGATACTTTTTACCGCGGGAAAATGTCTTATTTCTGAGAAAAATACAAATACTACGATGTACGAGTATACTAATATGTAAAACCTAAGAATTTTTTTTTGGTCATCTGAACGCGGGCGGAGTCGCGGGTAATGCTAGTACAATATGTAATTATTATTCATAGAAGGAGTTTGTTCTATGAATGTAGTTAACAGTTTTGGATAAACGCTTTTCTCGTAACGATATTTCCGTCGACACCACTTTAACTTTCTATTTTAAGCGTAGTATAATATAATGTTATACCACCTGAGGATATATTGCGCGGGAAAATGGAACTAGGACATAACAATCGATCATATATTATGCTTTTAAAATAAAGAACACTTTATAAACATATAACAAATATTATCTAAGCAAAAATTGTATTTCGTATCGTTGCAAATGATATAATATAACATATTAAATAAGAAAAAATAAGGAATAAGATGCCTCGTTAAAATGTGTAAAATATAACGCAAATGATTCGAGAGCCTACAGTCTGATTCATATGATAATTTTTTACATGTTTTTTACATTTGTACCTTTGTTTTTTTTTACATTTTTGATACCTTTAACAGGTAACAATTAGGGTTTATGTCAAAAAAAATCAACATTGAAAAAGAATGTCTGTTCTAGTTTTTTTATTTACAATAAAGAAAATTACAAATATACTTAATTATATATATACAAAACAAAAGTAGACTCAGATATTACTGCACAAGTCATGTCCGCGTGGAATAGTGGCAAGAATGCTAGCCGCATCCGATTTCTCAGAGACGGCTTGACTGATTCTACTACTTTAAACTGTATTCTAAGGATAAACGTGGCAATGTTAGACCTGGACCGTAGCAGATCTAGGGCAGGCGTATAATAATATATAAGTATATAAATTCTAAGAACTAATCATGTATTTTCATAAAACGATGTTATAATAATGAAATACGAATTGTTCCTTAATTGGAAATGATGATCAACTTTTCTCATCTCATAAATATCAAAGCAAGCAAAATTTCAGATAGACACAAAGATAAGAGGGTGAGGAATTCCAAATGACTGTTATGATTAAGAATATTGTATACTTGTATAGATATTTATGATAAATCCATCCACTTTGTGATTCACAACTTAAATATATTTATAATTCTAAGGTTTTAATATTATTTATTTATGAATTGAAATCCGATTTGTAAATGGGAATAACGACGGCTATAAAAGTTTGATGAAATAAGTTTTGAATACATAAATATTGAAAATTTTATCAATATAACTTAATAAATAAAAATAAATTGATCTTTTCTGTAAATGTTTTCAATGCTTTATCTCATATGAAAATTGAATTTAAGCAATACGCAGAGCGGTAATCACATTAATTTATATTAGAAGTTAAAATAAGCAAATTGGTACATTTCGTTTTGAAAATTAATATCTCAGTCATTATTAATTCCGAAGCAAAAGTAGGCTTAACAATATATACAACTCAATTATTTAATGTTCATAGGATATTCAAACAACGGGAACGTGTTATCTGGTTCTTACAATATGATATTAAGTTAACAATGGTGATTGTTAGTTTAATCCTTCTAACATTATGTAGACGAAAGAATTTTAGAATATAGCCCCTGGAGGCAAGATGGCACACCACAACCGTTGAAGATAGGAAATCTAAAAAAATAAATGGGAATTACACATTACAATGTTCTGACACAGTGATTGGTCATTTAAAAAAATATTATAACCAACTTTCTAAAAAGAGGAGGTTCTATGTTCATCTGTATGTATATATTTTTTTATGTATGTTCTCCGATTTCTCGGAGACGGCTTGACTGATTGTGCTACTTTTACTTTATTCTATTAACAGATGAATTGTCCGCAAAATAGACATAATAGTTAAACAATCGAAATGTTCATATATGACTCATGGGACAGGGAAACGGTTAAGGTAGGTCCCGAGGAGGTCCCATAATATTTTTTTTTGACATAGTATTCCGTTTTCGAGAAAATCTGAAAAATCATGATTTTTGAAGTATGTTAACAGATTTAATTAGTCTCTTTTACCTACTCCTAATTGTCATACAGACTTGAGACAATTTTTTATGTATTTCTGATGATAATACAGCTATTTGGTATCATCGAGCTGATCTAATAATGGTGCGGACAGAATGTGGATAGTGGAACTCTTCAACGGCTACTAGTACTTGGAGTTTGAGCTTATTTGATTTCATTTAACAAGCCCAATACGTAATAATTGGATTTTAGAGCCTGATTTTTTGTGTTACTAATTTTTTAGTGTCACTATAATTACTTTAATAAGTAATTTTTTTTAAACATCAGTTTTTATATAAAATTTAGCTACTTTTATCATAAATAGCTTAATCGAATATGTTATTAAAAAACTTTCTTCTTACAAATTACTTACTTATCATGTCTACACTAAAAATGGTAATATAAAAACTAAAAAAACCGACTTCCAGGCACTAAAAAATAAAAAATAACTGAACGGGAGTTTTCATTTACTATTGATACCTAATCAGATATTTTCGAAGTCTTGTACAAACTTGTTATTTTTACATAAAAATTATGCTGGGTGCTTATTATTACTTAGCTAAAAATAATTGAAAATTTGTGTGCATTTAAATATTTTGCTATCTTGCTTATTTTATTTGAATAGAGTTTTTATGAATCAACGTATAACTTTGGTGGCGTCCCTACTTCTCAAAAGATTAATATCACTTACAAACTATTTCATGTACCGCAATAAAATAGTCATCCTCCGACCCTTTATACCAGTTTACTTATGCTTTTTACTAAAACATATACGGACTTTCAATCACTTAAAAGTATTTATACAACATCTACCTATATATATATATATGTGATTTTTTCCTGCCTCCCATGAAATAACGGATTCATTCAAAAATAATTGTAATTATGATTTACATATTGGCGAAAATATTGTGTGACATACACGCAAAACAAGAAAAATAAATGGCACACGTACTTAGGTATTCCTTTGAAGTCATACCTTTCTCTTTTCGAAACGAATTTACGTCCTATTGTATGAAGAGTTCGAATCTTTTTTTGATGTCATAAATTGCTAGTAGGTATATAGTGTTATATGATCTGTGCTAGTACTTAATACTTGAATCCATTTTTAAAATTACGTCACTTTTAATTTAAAAAATAAAGAAAATAAATATTCTAGGTAAGTACGTTCAATAAAAACACTTGCTCTGTTATGTGTGCGAAATGAACGCGTGATCGCTTCGCAGGGTAATAAATAGTTGACAGGTTTGCTCTATGATGGTTGTCCACACAATGATCTCCTAAAAATTAATAAATTATAATCATATTGTAGTGCTAGGTAGCCTATAACTTTTCTCAATAAATATAAAACTAAACAGAATTTTCCGAATCGGACTTGAAACTATAGAGATCAATCAGTACGTTAAAACAAACAAACAACTTTAACTTTATATATGATTGTAGATTTACTATTGAATCCTAGTCTAATATTAATATCGCTTTTATGTACAGATAGAGTAGTTCAAAAGAAATCCTCTGGATAAAATAAAGGTAAACCTGAATAGGGTATTTCCGTCTTAGATGGTAGCTTAAGGCTCTACTGGGGATTTTTCTAATACATATTTACAAAATATATTTTAAGTATATTTTTACTTAATAATGAGGATAAGAAAAAAAACCACTATATATATATATATAGTGTTGTTTTATATATGTATATATAGGGTGCTTCAAAAAAAAATTTTTTTTCTAACTCTTACCCTCTCAAATGTTTCCATTTGATATAAAAAATATCTTATTATAATATTTGATATACCTATAGCTCAACTCTAAGGGGTCGCTATTTTTATTTTTTTACACATAATTTACGATCTTTTTTCACAAAAAACCATTTTATATTCACAAAGTTAGAGTCTTTGAGTTTTATACGACAAAAGTGATTGACTGATGTATCAACGCACAGGCTAAGCCCTGAGCTTCGTATGAATTGAGTACAGTAAAAATAATGAGTTACGTATTTCAGCGTTTTCCAAAATTCAACCCCTAAGAGGGTAAAATAAGGCATGAAAGTTTTTAAGAAATATACCTTTTTACAGCTTTTTTTGTAGTTTTAGCGCGAGCGAAACCGCATGGTCTGCTAGTTTAAAATAAAAAACAACAATCAAATAATCAATGTCGCATATTATCATGTCTAATAAACGAATTTAGGCTAATAAGTAGATTGTTGTTACTTTTAAGTTATACTCATTTAATTGAGTACGGTATATTTAATATATTTCATTAGATAACCCATCAGCAATATATTTCTTAATATTTGAAACTTAATAAATATAAAACACTTCATGCGGTAAGTACAGAACAAAACGTGACAAATGCGTTACTCCTACCAGAGCCATTGATATTTTTTAACCGACTTCCATAAACGAAGAGGTTCTCAATTCGTCGGAATCTTTTTTTTATGTATGTTCACCGATTACTTGAAGACGCCTGAACCGATTTGGAAAAATTTTGTTTTGTTTCAAAGGGTATACTTCCCAGGTGGTCCCATATAAATTTTATCGAAATCGATTGAGCGGTTTCTTAAAAAATATATTTATATAACAAGAAATATATTTTTTTTAAATAAAATGCTTAATCGAATATATTATTAAAAATTTTCTTCTTACAAATTACCTGCTTATTATGTCTATACTAAAAATGGAAAAATAAAAACTTTTTAACAAAAAATAAAAACCGACTTCCAGGCACTAAAATGTAAAAAATAACTAAACGGAGGTTTTCATTTAGAATAGATACCTAATCAGATATTTTGGAAGTCGATGCTAGCCTACAATATTCTAAGATATATCGAAATGTATTAGATTTGCTTTGCATCGGCTGGCACCGACTTCGAAAATATCTGATTAGGTATCTATTCTAAATGAAAACCTCTGTTTAGTTATTTTTTACATTTTAGTGCCTGGAAGTCGGTTTTTATTTTTTGTTATTTTACTAATCTTTTTCATTATTTGTTCAATTTTTTTTTGTTGTATAATAAAATGTTATTCAGAAATTAATTAAGAATAATAAGATAAAGCTTTTCAAAAGCATTTGACTAATTTTAATTTAACAAATAATTATTTTACTGTAAGATGAATTAGAGAAGGAATATTGACAAAGACTGTATTTGTAAACCATTTTTTTAATAAGGCAATACGTGGTGGCAGAAAATAAAAAGCTTATGGAATCTATAAAATATCTACTTTCAAAACTCCTAGCAAAATATATAGGGAAAACTATCAAATTACTGGATTATTCGGAAGTTTCATTTTAAATAGAGCGGAAATTGTTTAACTTTGGATGGAACTAGTACAGAAGTGTGCGTTGTTGTTTACTATTTTTTTATGCCAGTATTACGTTGCCATGCTAATAGCACCAATTTTAATTTTATTTGAACACTAGCGACTCACCCTAGGTACGTTTTAACGGTTAGTATAGATTTTTCAAAGGTGAGATATTTCCCCGCAGTAAAAAGTATCCTATATATTGACTCGGATACCCAGCTATCATCATACCAAGTTTCACCAAAATCTGTCTAGTGGTTTCTCGTGATGCGTTTCCAGACAGACAGATTCAATAAGATTTTCAAAAAAAAATCTAATGTACAGACAGATTCGACTCAGTTAGAATTTTATTATATATATTGATAGATAGATAGGTAATTTAAGCATAACTTTTTATAATATATGATGCTGCCTTAGAACGATGAAAAAAAAACTTCACGCGTGGGAACCGCAAGGAGAAACTCATTCGCAATATATTTTAGTCTCAAGTTACTTAATCTCTTTTCAACTGCACCGCTGTCACAAAATTACATATTTGAAACGAGATTCGAGGATCAAATAGACTGGCACGAAGCTTGTCACAGTGGGCTTATATAACAGATTACTATCCGTAGTTCTCTCTCTAGATTTCTCATCAAGATATGTTAACATTGTAATAATAGAAATTAAATTACATATATTTCGAATTACTTGTTGTATATTTTTATCTTTAAATTTTAACATAGCAATAACATTGTTTGTAAGTTTGTAGTGGCAGTGCTGACACACACAATTTGACTATATACATAACAATTGTAGCCGTCCGATATAATTGCATATAATATCAAATACCTATGTGTATTAATAGATATTTTGTTCTATTTTTGTATATTTGTATGTACATTGTACACCGATTTCGACTCCGGGCCGAGTCTTGTATTTTTTTTGGCTGAAATTTTATACTACGAGTAGCGTCTTATTGCAAAATATTAATACATAGGTACCGATATAAATTTGGTGTACTGATAATATTATTTTTTGATATTTACAAATAAAAGTAAGTACACCGTGTTCTTCTACTTGTAAATATCAAAAAAAACTGTACTAGTGATAAATAATGCCGAGTATTATATTTTATTATCTTCAGCCCTTTTTAACGTCCCACTGCTGAGCACGGGCCTCCCTTCAGTACGAGGGGAATCAGGCCATAGTCCACCACGCTGGCCAAGTGCGATTGTGAAAATGAGATTGGCTGACTTCACATGTCTTATGAAAACTTGCTAAGTTCTCTCAGACATGCAGGTTTCCTCACGATGTTTTCCTTCGCCGTTTAAACAAGTGGTAATCATGTAGGAAATGATCCGCACATGAAAATATCAGAGGTGCGAGTGCGAATATTTGCCTTTCACACGAAACCCTTTTGTTGTTGTGTGTTTATTTAAGTTCGTAATAAATTATTATTTCGAAGACCATTCTCTTTTTCAATTAAGACATTTTGTAATTATTACTACTGCGTTTATATTATTATCATTACTGTGTTTATGACAAAAATATTTTTGTATCGAGATAATAAGTACCCAGAATATGCTACTATCCATCTCATAATTCTCTCATCTTGAACTGATGCTAGCAAAAAGAAGGACAAGCCAGCAACTTTAGCTATAGTACTTGATATGATAAGTTAAATTGCATTTCCATATATTCATTTAGTTATGAACTAATAACCAAATTTTAATACAGATAGTGTTGCTGAAAATCACAGCATCCCTTTACGTCTACATTAGTTAGCACATCTACATAACTTGATTACTACTAATTCAGTTTCAGCGCACTGAATTGAATGTGTGAACTTATCTGAACGTACTAGTTTCTCTCAGATATTTATTGAATCTATAGAATAGAATATTACTTTGAATTAAAAATCTTTATTCAGACCTCTCTCTATGGGATCATCCTTTAACATTAAGTTCACTTAGATGCTCCATTAATTCACAGTTCGGGATTTATGTTGGTACCTTATCATTTAATCATTTGTTATTGTTTATGGGAGATGAATTATATATCGATATTAGATCATAAACGAGTTATTTTCTTAATAATTAAAAATAAAACGAAAATATTTTATATCTTGAATTTCAATTTCCGTCGTAATCCAAGTTTTGAAAACATCTATACATATAATAAAATTGTAACTGAGCTGAATCTGTATATTACATATTTTTTTTTGGAAAATCTTATTAAAATAAACATTATTATCGATACAGAGGCCGAATCTATAGTTTTTAGAATTTTTGTCTGTCTGTCTGTCTGTCTGTCTGTTACCGCATCACAGAAAAACCACTATAGGGATTTTGATGAAATATGGTATGGTGATAGATGGTTAGCCGGGTTAACATATAGGATACTTTTTACCGCGGGAAAATATCTCATTTCTGAGAAAAAATACAAAAACTGCAATGTAAGAGCATACTAATATGTAAAACCTAAGAATTTGTTTTTTGATCATCTGAGCGCGGGCATTGCTAGTATTTAATACGAATGTTTACTTCTTTAAATAAGCCCTTTGACATTCTAATGATCAAATAGTGGATAAAAATGTTTCCACAGCTCATATATGACGTCAAAAACAGAAACATTCGAAGTTCAAAGGAATCCAATTTGGATTTACAGTGTCCATGTATTGAGTTGAATATAACGAACCAACTAACGCAGTATAAGACAAACACAGCCAAAAATATCAGTATTTACACAATGACAAATGAACTTATGTGTCAAAAAAACTTTTTAACAAAAAAATAAAAACCGACTTCAAACAAAAGCACTAAAAAGTAAAAAATAACTGATTGGTAGTTTTCATTTACTATACATACCTAATCAAATATTTTCGAAGTCGGTGTGCTTTGCTTTGTATGGGCTGGCACCGATTTCGAAAATATTTGATTAGGTATGTATTTAATAGGTAGGCTTTAATTACTTAGCCAAAGCACACCGACTTCGAAAATATTTGATTAGGTATGTATAGTAAATGAAAACTACCAATCAGTTATTTTTTACTTTTTAGTGCTTTTGTTTGAAGTCGGTTTTAATTTTTTTGTTAAAAAGTTTTTATTTTTCCCTTTTTAGTGTAGACAGTAGTAGAAAAGTAAGGATTCTAACGTGTTAGGCTTGTCAAATCAAACAAAATAAGCCCAAACTCAAAGTATCTACTATTAGCCGTTGAAGAGTTCCACCTATCCACCTTCTGGCCTTGGCATCAGATCAGGTCAACAACACCGAGCCACTGTACTATCAACGGAAATAGAAATACTTGCAAAGTTTCAAGTCAATATGACAATTAGAAGTAGGTTAAATTCATCATTAGTTGTTTTTCCACCCTTAGGGGTGGTATTTTTTTTTGAAATTTAAATGGGACCAATCTGGAAGTATACCCTTTCAAACGACACAAAAATTGTCCAAATCGGTTAATAAATGACGGAGTTCTGAGGTAACAAACATAAAAAAAAAAAAAAAAACATACAGTCGAATTGAGAACCTCCTCCTTTTTGAAGTCGGTTGATAAGTAAATGTAACCATATTCGTGAAATACTGGGTCAACAGGATTAACGTGCACTCTCTTTCATTTTCCATTTCAAATAATATTGGCATATTGAGTCTGTGACAATGTTTATTTAAGTTCGTAATAAATTATTATTTCGAAGACCATTCTCTTTTTCAATTAAGACATTTTGTGATTATTACTACTGCGTTTATATTATTATCATTACTGTGTTTATGACAAAAGTATTTTATATCTTACCTGTTTTAACTAGCTTGAAAGTAACTTGTTGTTGATTTTTCAGTTGTTCGTTATGAGCTGGATGTGTCAGCTCGCGCAGAGCCATTTCAATGGAAGGCTGCTGCATGGTTGCAGGTGGTGATGGCGATACCTCCTTCGATCGACTGAATTTTCTTCGAAAGAAACTAACTTTCTTCGGCTTCGAGTTTGTTCCTGCTTAAAAATATTAGCAAGTAAATTTTATGAAAAAATAGTAAAACAAATAAAACTGTTGATATTAAACAAAAACCCAAAAATGAAACTCAATAAAGCATATTGTTATAAATTGCAATCACCATGCAATGGGTGTGAATGTTACACGTTATCAATTAGTCGATGAACAGGCCTTCAAATCCAATCCAAACCAAATTTATTATCAAAGACCTTCGAAAGATGACCGTTGCGTTGGTGGCGTAGATATCGAAGAGGTACGGGCGGAGGGTGTAGGAGAGGAACTTGGTGCAGGTTCCGATTGTGGCCGGGGAGGTAGCAGGCTAAGCGAGGAGGCGGTAGGGGACGGGAAATGCGCCGCCGATACATCGGAGCGACGATCTGACTCCGGAGTCGTTACACGAATGTTCGCACAGAATTCGGGAGTACTTGCGACCTCAAACAGCGCATCGAAATCTCTGTCAAATATATTCTTCCGCGAGAAAGCGGGCGTTGGTAATGGGGCAGGAAATTCGAACTCATCTGGTGCTGGCGTTCTTACTATCTTTCCGAATTCATTGTTCTCGTGTCGACCAAGCTTTTTTAATAGTTTAGCCTTAGTGCGCTCGCGCAGCTTAGCCGGCCGCTCGAGCGACGGCGTCGGCGAGGCCGGCGCGCGCTCCGCAGGCTCCGGGGGCGCCGTTTTGGCTGGAGTGGCTCGGGGTGGGGCGGGGGGCGGGGCGGGCGGCGGCGGCTCGAATAGAATGTCGAGTGTCGGTCGCTGCCGAGGCCGTGGCAGCGAATGATAGCTGTATGTCAGGGAAACTACTTCGTCCGCAGGATATATTACGTACATCCCTGGCGAGACCGCATTGCGCCGGCCCCTCGCGCCCTCCGAAGAGGATCACGCGCGTCTGACTTACGATCTACTTAATAGTGGTTGTATCGTAAATTCCTCCGTGAAATAATATTATGAGTGTATAGCTTTCAAGATGCTGAAGATTGTGGAATGTATCTTTCTTATAGTTTTGACTTTTTGTAGCGTGGAAGGAGTTAGGAATGTATTATGGGGGAGATTTTGAGCCATATATGTATGTATTGTAGGATAGGGGATAATAATCTTCACACAAATTTTTCGCTAATTCGTTTGACGTCTCTTCAACCTATAATAAGAAAAAATAACATAAGAGAACAAAACAAAACTAAAATTATAAAATATATACTATATTTCTGAATTACAGATAAGATAAAGCTTTTAAACAGATTTTTATATAAACATTTTAATATCTATTTATACTTGAAATATTATTGAATTTTGCTGGTAAAAAATAAATATTCATTAAAAACTGCATGAATAAGTTTTTTTTCAAAAGTTTTTTTTATTTGAGGTACTCGTATAATATTAAGACTCTCAACTAATAACTGACGGAAATGTAAAATATTATCAAGCTTTCCTGAGGTGAATAACTTAGGTTAGTTAAAAAATAAGAGGGACGCTTAGAAAATTTACGAATACCATATTATAGCTTTCCGGTATATTGTGGTCTGCTGAAGCGATTACAAGTCGGGGGAGATAAGCGGGTCAAGCGTCGATGGCCACAATGCCGGGGGCATATCCTCGAGTTGGAGAGCACTTAAAATTTTCTGACGTCGAAATTCTATACATCCGTTCATTTACATACAATTTCGTGTATATCTCCTCAACAATATAACAAGTATTATATTATTAAGACTTTTCCAAGAATCGTGTATTTTATTTTAAATGATATAGGTTTGATTTATAGTTTTTTTTGTGGTAAAGTTATTACATTTATCTTCTTTTTGCAATTACATTTAAGAAACACTAGCTTAGCATACATTTCTTTTTATCTAAATGGCTTGTTCTGTTTATGACCTACTTCAAAACAGAAAGGATACGAAAGTTGTTTGTGTTTTTTATAGGCATGTTACTTGATATCTTCCCCAACTGTGTGTCGATTTTCATATTTTTTTAAAATTAATATACTTCCAGGGTGGTGCTTAAATTATAAAATATATCTAACTTGAAATAAGTTACCTTTTTCAACCGACTTCAAAAAGGAGGAGGTTCTCAATTCGACTGTATGTTTTTTTTTTTTTTTATGTTTGTTACCTCAGAACTCCGTCATTTATTAACCGATTTGGACAATTTTTGTGTCGTTTGAAAGGGTATACTTCCAGATTGGTCCCATTTAAATTTCAAAAAAAAATACCACCCCTAAGGGTGGAAAAATAGCTAATGATGAATTTAACCTACTTCTAATTGTCATATTGACTTGAAACTTTGCAAGTATTTCTATTTCCGTTGATAGTACAGTGGCTCGGTGTTGTTGACCTGATCTGATGCCAAGGCCAGAAGGTGGATAGGTGGAACTCTTCAACGGCTAATAGTAGATACTTTGAGTTTGGGCTTATTTTGTTTGATTTGACAAGCCTAACACGTTAGAATCCTTACTTTTCTACTACTGTCTACACTAAAAAGGGAAAAATAAAAACTTTTTAACAAAAAAATTAAAACCGACTTCAAACAAAAGCACTAAAAAGTAAAAAATAACTGATTGGTAGTTTTCATTTACTATACATACCTAATCAAATATTTTCGAAGTCGGTGTGCTTTGGCTAAGTAATTAAAGCCTACCTATTAAATACATACCTAATCAAATATTTTCGAAATCGGTGCCAGCCCATACAAAGCAAAGCACACCGACTTCGAAAATATTTGATTAGGTATGTATAGTAAATGAAAACTACCAATCAGTTATTTTTCACTTTTTAGTGCTTTTGTTTGAAGTCAGTTTTTATTTTTTTGTTAAAAAGTTTTTATTGTTGAAAAGTATTAATTACACGGATTTTATATTTTTTTTAAATCATTGTAAAAGAATCAAGTTATGTTGTTCCGTTGCTTCATAAATAATAACAGTCACAATAAACATTTATATTTTACATTTATGATATTTATATTGGTGATAAAGTTTATAAAAGGATCAAGTATCAGTATTTTTTTAATTTAGTAAGTTGTAGCCATGCTCTTCATTAATAAAATTTTACTAATGAATAAATTGTTTTGTGCAAGCTCTTGCGTTGTATTTATTTTTTAATAGCGATCAATCTCTTGCAGGCTAGCCTAAGAATTATCTATACTAATATTATAAAGAGGTAAAGTTTGTGAGTTTGTGAGATTGTGACGTTGTACGGGGTATTCTCTGATCTGATCTACTGCATCGATTTAGATGAAATTTGGTAAGAAGATAATTTGAGACCCTGGGAAGGACATAGGATACTTTTTATCCCGGAAATCATCCCTTATGGAGGTGAAAATGGAGATGAAAGTTTGTATTGGGAATCAAGCATAATGGTAAAAAAAAGCGTAATGGTATTACATTACATATTTTAAATCGGTCATTTTAATTCATGGGAAGATCTGACTCAAAATATAGATACGCTAAGAAACTCAACAGTTAACTTTTAAATATGTAGTATTATTTATACTACTGTTTTAATGTTATTGACCTTCGTAATAGATTTAGCAAAAATATTTTTAATTTTAGATTTAAACTGTTTTAGCGACCTATTCACTTTTAAGGCGAGACTTTGACGTCATTATATTTTTTTTAATGGACTCTAAGATATCCAAGCTCCAGTGTTACAAATTTCAAATAGCTTATTTTTAAAAGATAAATTTAAGTTTAATCTCATCAGCATTGCTCTATAATAATATTCCGTAGGATAATGCTCTACAAAAAGCTAACATAAATTGATTTCAAGCCTCAGTTTGTCTAATACTGTACACGAGCTTTTATTACAAACCGCTTATTCATCGCCATCCAAAATTAAAGGGCGTAGATAAGTATTTTTTTTAAATAATAAATAATAGTATGTTGGGACATTAACACACAACACCATCTTGTTCCATGGTAAGCTACGAGGCTTGTGTTATGGATACCAGATAGTTGATACAGTACATATACATAACTTTAAATACATACATATTATAAAATATAAACACCCATGACTGGAGTACAAACACCGTGCTCATCACACAAATGAATGCCCCCAGGGGACTCGAACCCGCGAACGCTGGCACAACTGAGCCAAACGTGTCGTCGTGTGTCGATCTACAAATAAGTTGGCGATAAGTCGACAATCGTTTTCGTTAATAATCACTTAAAAATGACCATGATATACTTAACAGTGAAGTCAAATGGCTATAAGTCTGACAAGTGATTCTCATATATTTTTAGTTTTCTTCTAAAGATATCGAGAAGTTAACAGACAGTTTGTTAAGGGAATAGATGGCTAGAAGCGTATAACAAGTTTTATTATAAGAAGCTCTTATTAATGACTTTAAAGCGTTGAGTACTACTACGCCAATGGCATGTACAGTCTCAAATTGCGAAAATAGCGCATTTGGTTTAACGAAGGTGTTTGACTTTGACTTCCTTTTGAGAAATGTGATTAAACTCTGTATTTATTCATTTCCTCATTGTTTTCTCTACTATGTGTTCAATACATTCTTATAGCTAGAAATATAGTCATAGAGACGTGATCAAAAATTGTACTAAATTGATAGGTAACTAGATAGTAAATATGATTTAAAAAAAGAAGATTAAAAAAATACCAGTTAAAACTAGAACTTAGACAAAGTTAGAGTAAGTTTGTCTAATTTCCGTATTATTTAAGGGCGACCCAGCAGTGGTACGTTAAACTGCTGAATAAAATAGAAATCACAAAGCGGTATGACTGTGATTTCGAACCTGGACACAAATCGATTTTAATAAGATTAATAGAATAAATCACAGACTACCGAGGGCAACATGTAACACAAGACTTGATACTAGTTATTTCAAAATTAAGTCAGGATTAACTGTGCGAGTGCGAGCGGTCGCGTGGCCACTGAGGCCTGAAAATAGGGTTTCAGAAGGTTATGTTTATTTATACAGTATTAATATTTAAACAAATTAAATGCTGATAATATATACATTTAAATGAAAGAGTTCATTTGTTAAAATGGCCACAATGTAAAATGATTATTACAAAAGATGTATACTAATACTGTTTCGTGTCGTTCCTATTTCTATATGAAAATTAGCTTATTAACCCTCAGCGCACGCAATTAAAAACTTTGAATTTACTACAAAGGACTTGCATTTAAATGAATTGTTCCGTCATATAAACGTATTTTGCTATTTATTGTTACTTACGTTGGCTAGTAACTTTAGAAATGTAATGTAGATATATGTAGAGTAGAGGTAAGGAGAACTATCTCTGTGATTAAAAATTGTTTGTCGAAAAGCATTAAATTAGGGTGGCGCTACTGAAGCAGGCAAGTAAATTAAAAAAAAAGCGCCAAAGTTATTAGAGTAGGATTACATTATCTTACAGCTGTTTATTAGGTTATATTTAGTAACTTATTTTAGATCAAAGTAACTAGATGAAGTTTTGCATACTGCAGTTTCATTAACTTCTCTGGGCGTTTTCCAATTACAGCACTAAAGCGCATTATGTGGCATAATGATCAACTTCGAATTTTTCAACTACAGCTAGGCTCCGCACAATCGAGCACTTTGAAAAGTACTGTTTTGACGTGACCAACCAACTCCGTAGCAGAAAATATAATAAGTGTTTTTTCGCGTTGTTCGTGTTTATGAGCCAAAGTGCAACATAATGCTCTGTCATTGGAAAACGCTAGCGCCATTCTGGTAGCTTTTTGAACTGTTAGTTACCGCTTACAGGTGGACACTATGTTATCTTATCTCACATATAAGATGGTTCTCCTTACCTTTACTCTCCATACAAAGTTAACCTATACTTTGCTGTTCGGCTAAATAAAAACTTTTACTTTCCTATTTTCTTGGTTCTAGATCATATTAAAAAACCGTTATTTATGTATATATTTGAGTGGTAGTAAAACTTGTATATGACCTAGGTGGGTTGCGATTCCCTCTATGTAAGCTGGTTGTGTAGAAAAAGTAGTATATTTATTTAGAAATAACGCCTGATAAAAACACGTAGCAACCACTATATCTCTAGTTCGTTTCAGTTCAGTTCAGTTTCTTATTGAATAGACTTCTTGCATAGTCTTATAATTATGTTATGTTTAGTTTATCTATTTATGCTATCTATTTGTTTTTCGTACTTAATCATCTAAGTTTCATTATTGGTGAAAGTAAAAATATTATGCCATCGGTCCATACAAAGGCTTGCATTTTCCTTTGCCCCTCTATTATAAAATATTCAAATTAGCGACTTACTATATTAATATAATTTTCTTTAATAAAAGGTTTCCTTACGTTTCTCTTTCTGTTTTCTTGTCTGTTGGTTTATTCTTAACACAGTTACAGAGATATGTTTTGACGGTATTTTTGTGTAAACTGTTTACGAACCAAAAAGTTACATACGTTACTTTTAATCGCGGAAAATGAAGTTTTTCCCGTGAGATATTAGTATAATGTAAATAATTCCTTAAGGACGCGCGGGGTTTAGTTAGGCATGAGTGATGTGAGGGTCGGGCACTAATTGGACTAGTAATATAAATGTGAAATTTTATGTGTGTGTATGTTTGTTACTCCATCACGCTGAAATGTCTGAACGGATTTGGACGACATTTTATATGCAGACAATGACCTGGAATAATATAGGCTACTTTTAGGCACCTAGGAATGCTCCCGAGCAAAGCTAGTCGTTAGACTAATGTAAAATTAAAAAGCTTAATAATTTATAAAAAGAAATATGAATGAATGAATAAAATAATTTTTAAATTATTAATCTTGTATTCATAATGAAATGAATTTCCATTTAATATTTATTGGTTATCCATAATATTACAAGACAATCAACATTTTAAGTTTGTGTGAAACCCGCATTAATATTATAAATGTGAAAGTTTGTGAGTATGGATGTTTGTTACTCTTTCACGCTAGAATAGCTTATCCTGGAAAAATGTACGGTTCTCGTGGGATAGGTTTGTTTTTGTTTTCCTAGAGGCGAAACCAAACGAAGCGAGGTGAGCCGCTGGTTTGAAATATTCATAAAATTGGGTAAAGTGCTGTGTAAAATACATCAGAATTATTATAATTATAGGCAAATTAATAAAGAAATTCAAATCAGAAAAAAATTAAACTAGTAAAACACTTTGTCAGTGAAACTAGCCCACTAAAATGTATTTTAATTAATTAGAATACTTAATGTTGCTTAATACTTGATCGGGGATTGATTTGCTATTAAAAAATGTCTATACTACGAGTTTATATTTTTTGGATGTCCATGATGCCAAGTTTCATTAAAAAGAGTTTAACAGTTTATCTGTGTATATTTATTATCTATCAAGCAGAAAAAATGTATGTATAATTTTAAGTACGGACATGGTAGGTAATAAGGTTTTGCTATTTAAGTTTATCCATATAAGTGACTTTTCTAAAAAAAAGGCAATTTTTCACAAAAAAAAACCAAAAACCTCCTAACGAAGCTCGGTCGCCCAGGTACTGCACTCTTTAATGATTTAAATAAAACTAGCGACTCACCCTCGCTTCGCTCGGGTTCGCCCCTAGCTTGCGTCCCTCAAGGGATGATTTCTGGGATAAAAAGTATCCTATGTCCTCCCCAGGGGCTCGAACTATCTTTATCTTTGGTAAGCCAAATTTCATCTAAATCAGTTTAGTAGATCCAGAGATTACCCCCTACAACGTCACAAACTCACAATCTCACAAACTTTTTCTCTTTATATATTATTAGTATAGATGTAACTGCCGTGATAAACATAGTGAAAATGTTCTTTTTACTTTAATTCTCAGAGAAGAAAAAGTGTAATATTTGCTATAAACTAGGACAAAATCAATATAACATTTAATTTAGCACAAACATTAAACTTTATTAATTGCAGTGAGTACAGTCAAAGACTGTAAAAATGTTTGTTAAAAATGTTTTCACACAAAAATTGAAATTTATTAGACTAATTAGTCTATTAAATTTCAATTTTGTGTTATTCCATAATATATAGTCTATTAAATTTCAATTTTTGTATTATTCCATAGTAATTACTATGAAATAACACAAAAACTGAATACTATTTTTACGTTAAAAACTTACGTTACGTCTTAATTCTGTTTTTCATCAAGTAAAATGAAGTCAATAACAAGCTGAAATCAAATTATGCAATTATGAAAATGAGATCGTAAACGAACGCGGTACACAGAGTACAGACTTGAGATCAAAAACGTTAAAACTATATTATTTATTTGAACCTGCTTTATAGTTATAAAAAACATTATAGGCGTAAACGACTACGAAATGATCATATTTATTAGATAACTACTAAAATGTACGTACATATATATTATATATGTATTAAAACAATAAAGCAATAGAGCATCAATCCATTATTTATATAAATATCGCATAGGAGGTCACTGTTAAAAAACAATTTCAAAATTTAATTGAAACTCGTTTTTACAAAATTCCATTTTCTGCTGTCAACATTGTCAAGCGTAAAAGATTGAGTAACAAATTGAATGTGTTTTTGCTTTCAAATCATTTAGGCTTCACCCCAAACTTTACAGCATATTTGAACGATGTTTATAATAATATCCATCTATACATATAATAAAACTGTAGAGCTCAAATGTCTGTACATATGAAAAAAAATGCTAAGGACCGAGTCAGGGGGATGTAAGAAGAAAAATAGAAATATAAATCAACATTTTTTTCATTTTTTTTTGTCTGTTTGTACGAGCTGATCTCCGAAACCGTTGGACCGATTTAAATGAAATTTTGCATGGTGGTACCTTATATCTCCAGTCAACATTTTCGGTAATTTTCATCCCGGAAAATTAAATAGTTCCCGTGGGATAGTTAAAAAACTATAGTAACTTATACAGCTTATTACACAAAAACTACTGATTAGATTTTAATGAAACTTTACAATAATATATTTCATACATCAGAATAAGAAATAGGCTACTTTTATCCAGGAAAAATGTACGGTTCCCGTGGGAAAGATTTGTTTTTGTAGCAAGCGTGAGCCGCTAGTTAATAATAAGTTTAGCCCTTTTAATATCCCACTGTTGGACACAAGTCTCCCTTTATACAAAAGGAAAGAAATACTGATTAGGTCTACCACGCTGGCCAAGTGGCGGACGACTTTACATGTTTTTATAAAACTTATTAGGTTTTCTCAGACAGTAGGTTTCCTTACGTTTTCCTTCACCGTAAGGCAAGTGGTGATCATATTGAAAATGATTCGCACAGTAGAATATGAGGAGCGCGAGACCAGCTATTTGGGCCCATTTCATTTGGTTTCTCAAACGAGCGCGTTACCACTGTGTTACTATTACCTTCTATGTGAATGTTGAATGTAATGAATAATGATTCTAATTAACGTAAATTAGTCTAATTAATTCAGTAGCATGAAAGAATCGATTAACAAGAACAAAATTTACCTGTTTCGTGTCTAGCAGGAAATAAAAATTTGAGGTAGTGAATACACAGGCTTGTATTGCAATCTAAATTATTAATGTAATGAGGTAGCTTCGCGGGCTTTATTGTGGGAATACTCGACCTCCTTTCATTCTCTGCCAGTCGCACTCATTGTCATTGTGTTATAATATTTTAAACAAATGAACACATTTCAGTGCTTAATTTGTATGTATAAACTATGCTTAATATAATTCAATTCAACCACTGCTCTTTTATGGTTGAAGCAATTTAGGCACTAACTTCCAGTTTGAACAACTCGCCGAGTTCTGAGCGCGTTTATAAAATCTTTTGATATTAAAATAACAAAATAATTTAAGTAATTTTGCTAAATTAATTAAAAATGTTACTCATTAGATTATATTCGCAAATAAAAGTAACTTTTATAGATAGGTTTTTCGTACATTTTATTGAAATTTAGTTGATATTATTAAATATTATAATTTCTAGCTTCTTTCTCACGCAAAAGTATCCCTATCCATAACATATAATTATTATCAAGTACCTGGGCTTCTCTCGGAGTTTTTGGACTAAAGTACAATTTTCTTTTTTTTTAATTAAAAACTTGAATAAATATTAAAAAAAAAACAAAAATAAAAACTTCGTATGCGACCGAGATCCGAACCTGGACACCTGTGATTGTTGATCTTGCACCTTGGTCGCTTGACCATAATGCTTATGCCCGAGCGTGCAAATTATCGACCATATGTTGCGTGGAATAATGCAAAAGAAAACTGCATGAAAACTCGAAAACACGCGTTTTCTCAGACATAAGACTAATCTAGATCGATTTGTCGCCCCCGTAACCTCCTGTGTTCTAAATTTCATGAAAATCGTTGGAGCCGTTTCCGAGATTCAGATTATATATATATATATACAAGAATTGCTCGTTTAAAGATAAAGTTAAATAAGATAACATATTTTTCATTAAGAGTATTTTGAAAAGAGTGTAAATTTAATTTATATAGGTAAAATGAAATATCAATTCAATATACATCGTTGTCAGTGAAATAACCTGCGGCTCTGTTTGAACACAGAATGGTCATATTGCAAATGACGTATAGTTTGGATGCAGTGAGCCCAGTAAAGTGGATTTCTATTAAGAGATAATTTAGCGCAGTACAATATCATGCTTGTATTGTAATGTTCAGTGAGAACGCTGGGAATGTATCGCTATTAATATTTTCCTTTCATTTGCGTTAAAGATGTTCCAATAAATATTTCATTAATAGCTAAGAACGATTGTACTCCTTACTCCATATAATAAATGCTAAAGTATTTGTTAGTTTATTAATTCGTTGAATTACCGTATTTCTTGATCCATTGATCAACGTTACAAAGAAATAGGCATCTTGTAGGCAGTGTACTAAAAGTTACCTAATGTCAAAGCCAAAAGCAAAAATTATTGTATGTTTATTACGCTAATACGTTAATATGTTGGTGCGTCAAAATGGAAGATTTAACCAATTGTCAAATATATTTTCACATATTATTATTATTTTGTGTATATTATATAAATTTATTTCGAAAAGGTATCTCGAAAACGGCTCTAACGATTTTGATCTTTTTCAGTTTATTGATATAGTTCTTTTCTGAAAACAAAAACAATTCAAAAATTTTGCATGTGCTGGCACCGATTTCGAAAATATTTGGTTAGGTATGTATTTAATAGGTAGGCTTTAATTACTTAGCCAAAGCACACCGACTCCGAAAATATTTGATTAGGTATGTATAGTAAATGAAAACTACCAATCATTTATTTTTTACTTTTTAGTGCTTTTGTTTGAAGTCGGTTTTTATTTTTTTGTTATAAAGTTTTTATTTTCCCCTTTTTAGTGTAGACAGTAGTAGCAAAGTAAGAATTCTAACGTGTAAGGCTTGTCAACTCAAACAAAATAAGCCCAAACTCAAAGTATCTACTACTAGCCGTAGAAGAGTTCCACCTATTCACCTTCTGGCCTTACCATCAGATCAGGTCAACAATACCGAACCACTGTACTATCAATGGAAATAGAAACACTTGCAAAGTTTCAAGTCAATATGACAATTAGAAGTAGGTTAAATTCATCATTAGCTATTTTTCCACCCTTAGGGGTGGTATTTTTTTTTAAATTTAAATGGAACCAATCTGGAAGTATACACTTTCAAACAACACAAAAATTGTCCAAATCGGTTAATAAATGACGGAGTTCTGAGGTAACAAACATAAAAGAACCTCCTCCTTTTTGAAGTCGGTTGAAAAAATACAGTCGAATTGAGAACCTTCTTCTTTTTGAAGTCGGTTGAAAAAGTAGGTATTTACTATTATATTCAATACAAAAACTTGATTCAGTATGACCTGAATATAACATAGACTTATATAATATTATGTAATCTTTTGAACATATCTCGACCAATAAGACTTATTTGTACTTTTCTTGCATGACGTACACGAATAGAATGAAAAGACGCTCAAATACTGTGCATCGGCTCGATTGACTATAAAAAAATGGATATAACGAAATCTCCAAAGGGGTGGTAGCGTGCATCAACACAGTATAAAAATAGCATGATTACGAAATACAACATCACGAATATATTATTAACAATTTTGATTACATGTTATGTCATTAATTTTAGTTTTCGTTGAAAATTATAATAAATCTACAATTATTTAAATACTAGTTTCCCGCCTACGAATGGTACGACCCCAGCGTCTATGGTAACGTTTTGCAGTTTTTTACCTACTTAGCTAGACAGTAGTTATCGATTTACTGAACTATTTAATGTGAAAAGTTACGTCAATTCGTGCTTTTTTAAGCGTTATATAAAGTCTTGGCTTAGACAACATGTAATTCTGCAATCGTTTAAGAATTGTAATCAAAAAGGTATATGGGAATGACATGTTATGATTCTAATACATATATAAATATCTCGTGTCACGGTGTTTGTAGTCGCACTCCTCCGAAACGGCTCGACCGATTTTAATGTATATTTGGTAGGTATGAGAATAGGTCGTATTTTTCACCCTCCTATCCCCACCCCCCATTTTTTTATCCTAATTTTAGTATTTTCGTATGAACAAAATTATACAAATACATAGCTTGCATGCATCGCTTTATAACATAAAGCCAAAGATTTTTTTTGTATATTGAACGCGGGCGTAGCTGCGGGTTCTGCTAGTATTATATTAGACTAGCACTGCTCGCGGCTCCGCCCGCGATAATGCAGTTTTTGTATTTTTTCTCAGAAATTAGATATTTTAATTTTTGGTAAAAAGTATCCTATATGTTGACTCGGATAACCAGCTATCACCATACCAAATTTCATCATAATCCCTCCAGTGGTTTTTCTGTGATGCGGTAACAGACAGACAGATAAAAATTCTAAAAACTATAGATACGGCCTCTGTATCGATAATAATGTTTATTTCAATAAGATTTTCCAAAAAATATTTAATGTACAGATTCGGCTTAGTTACAAATTTATTATATGTATAGATTAAAGTCTAAGTTACATTCTGAGAAAAACATCTTGAGATAGTTATTTGTCATTTTCTTCATTTCTCATATTTCCCCCTATTGAAAGGAGAGGTCATATAATTGGGAATTGCTATAAAAATTATAATTTACATTTAAATGCTAATTTTAAACGACGAGCGTTTTATAATAAACTGGACCTCGCGTCTCATTGTTTTATCTCACCGAAAGTCTATTTTTTATATTTTAAAGATATTTTATATTTCAATATTATTCGTAGTCTACGAATGATCCTAAATATAAAAAAAAATATATTTTATCCAAAATGTCAAAAATTATTCCCACAATTGTATTCCATCTAAAAGGTTTCTATTTTCAAAGTCTATCTACATCAGAGTTCAGGAACAACTGAAGTGAATTCGTAAATTTCTTTGTGTTCTGTTGACTACAAAGGTTGCAGCCTATCAGACATTTTCTAAATATATTTTGTTGTATTTTTACTATATAGAATGATACATACAAATAATATATATATAATAATATACAGATTCGACTCAGAATTTTATGATATGTATAAATAGATACCTATTGATATCTTGGTAAAGCCAGTGCTGGATTTATACTAGGGACACTCGGGGCTAGTGTCCAGGGCGGCAGTTTTTTAGGGTCGGCAAAATTTGGAGGGCGGGAAAAAATCTTCACGTTATCGAAAATGCTTTGTTTATTTTGCAAAAAATGAGAAATAAAAAAGATTAACTTACCTACTAGAGGTACATTTTTCGAAAAATTCATATCATATATAAATTATTTTTTTACTATTTTCAAAACATTAATAATGAAAAAATTTAAACTTCCATCATTTTGATCAAAATTTCGATAATAGGGCGGCATTCTTTATAGTGCCCATCGGCGGCGCTAAGGTTAAATCCGGCACTGGGTAAAGCCAAATTATTTAACTAGCTATGTATTCTTTAATATATAGGAATTAGGAATAAGATATAGGTACACGACTTGTATGACAATATCATTATTTTCTCAATTTCTCATTATTATGATTTCTATGTGCTATTATGAACATCACCATAGCATTATTTGGTTTATCTAAATTTTGTTTCACGTGAATTTTTATTTTCGTTTATATTTTTTATACAAAGCTTTTTTTGCTAAATCTAATCTAACAAATACTTTAGGGAAACTATTGTACCTCTTTGTGAGTTTAGATAGTCGAAGTCACGTATTCGCGTAAGGAATCAATTAAGTTCTTTAGTGGTACGTGAAGACTTGTAAGAGCATTATATGGTATGGCATCTCTTTATTATACTGGTATTATCAGGGACTACCTAATAAAGAGGTCTTCTAATAAACTAATTCCACACATAACATTAACCGATTTTTTTATATAAAACTAGCGATTCAACCTCGATTCGCTCGGGTTCATTCCTAGATACATTATAACGCTTTGTATGGCATCTATTCCATTTTGGAGTTTCCTATTTTATTTTGACTTAAACCACCACACACACTCCTCGAACAAAACAATTTTTTTTATTCAAATCGGTCTAGCCGTTTTTTGAGTTTTAGCGAGACTAACGAACGGCAATTGATTATTATATACAACTAGCGACTCACCCTTGCTTCGCTCGTATTCGTGCCTGGGTACGTTTTAACGATTAATATAGAATAGATAGACTATCTATTGTTATACGCATATATTTTTTTTTCTACTTAAAACTTGACGTATAGTTGTAGATGGTATGTCCACCACTATTGAAAGTAATCCGAAGTAGTGATTCCCATACAAAACAACCAGTTCTGAACTTTTCGATTTACCAGCTGTTCTTATGGGTTTTTCCTAATTTTTTTTTATATTTAAACCATCCCTGATATATCTCCAATAAAACAAAAAAAGAATTATTCAAATCGGTTCAGTCGTTTTTGAGTTTTAGCGAGACTAACGAACAGCAATTGATGTTTATATATATAGATATACACTAGCGGCTCATCCTCGCTTCGCTCGGGTTCGTCCACGGTCGTACATAAACAGGTATGGAAAAGTGGATAATAAGTATTATAAAAATAAAATAATATATATCCCTTACTTGAGAAATAATTGATTCAGTTCTTTTTATGTGAAACGCGCACATCGATTTGACTTAGTTTTATTATAGGTATGTATTATAGGTAGCTGCCTCGGTGGTGTAGTGGCTAGCATGTACGGCTGCACACTCGGAGGTCCTGGGTTCGAGTCCCGGGTCGGGCCAAGTTTAGTTATTGAGTCTTTCTGTATAGTGTCAGTAACAGCTCGGAGTTGGGAAGTTGGCGGTGTTTCACCCCCGTGCCTCGGAGAGCACGTAAAGCCGTCGGTCCTGCGCCTTAACTCTCACTGGTCGTGTCGAGCAGTCGTCCCACCGGAGTATGAGAGTGACGGGAATAGAGAATGCACTTGTGCACTATAATATCTCCTGCGCAGTTGGCTAGTCTCGATGAGATTGGCTGCCGTGGCCGGAATTGGTCAGGAGAACATCATCATTATAGGTATAGATAAGTATCTATACTATAATAAAGCAGTAACTTAACGAAATCTGTACAGATAATCAGTGGAATAAAATCAGTTGTTATTAGTAAATCTAATTCTCTTTGCACACTTTGCCTATTGCCACGTTGTTGGTGAAGTGAATTTATATTGTGGTACCTATTAAGTATTTTTGCACTTTAAAGGGTAAACTTTATTCAGCCGGCCTCCGCTGTTAGTAGATAGTTGGCTTATTAGTAGATAGGTGCTTACTCTTAGTTAGCACTTATTAAGAACCCCTTGGATAGCTATAGTAGGCACAGAAGATAAATATACTCTAGGTAAATATATATATATACTCTAAGTGCATGTAACTTTAACAGAAACCTTTTATGATGATTTTATAAAATTATAACAAGTACTTAGTTATTACCCGTGTAAATATATACTATATCTCATATGTTAATGTTAATTAGGATGGCTTTTAGTTCAGAATTTTATATTTTAATACAATATTTTATATTATACGCAACATCAAAAGTTTTCCGAGGAATGAATCTTGTATGACCATTTGCTAGCAATGAATTTAAGCATTTGGGTGGATAAATATAGTGAAAGTTATTTTATGTTAAAAATGAGGACTAAAGTACACGTGAGCAAAGTTCGGGGCGACAGCTAGCTAATAATAATAGCTAATAATAAAATAACTACAAAAATCAGAAAATCTAAATTTCCTAAGTGATATTTGCCATCCATCTTTTGTTTCCGTGAAGGCGCTTGGCGTTCATCAGTTAGAAAATTAATTTTGAACCTTTTCGCCCATTCTTTTAGTCAATTTTTGGATAAGTACACTGCAAAATTAATAAGTAAATACTGAAACAAAACATACTAGGTATGTATGGTTTAGGTGTGTTTTATATTTTTGTTTAAACTTAGTTATATACTAGTATAAACATGCAAATTAGTAGATGTTATATGATAACAATAATAATATTTTTAATGTACGTGTTCTTACTATACTTTAATTAGATTTTTATATTCCTTAAACTATAAAAATGTTTGAGTGTATTCTTTCTAGTTTAAGTCGACACAGGTAAAACAACTTCCGGTAACGGGCCAATGCGGATGGTTTTACTAAACAGAAAAAAATAAAACTAGATTGTTTAAAAACATTTATATTTGTTTGTTGTATATATAATTATGTAATAACTGCTTCAGTGGTCTAGTGGCTAACATACTGCGTGCAGAGATGGCGACCAGGGGAGACTCTGGGTTCGAGTCTCGAGTCAGTCCAAGTTTAATTATTGACTTTTATGCCTGAGCCTCGGAAGATATCACTCTTACCGAATTGTCGAATTATTCTCCAATCGGAGTATGAGAGCGGCAGAAAGAGAACGTACAGTCCTGAGATTAGCTACTGTGGTCGAAATCCATTAGAAGAACATTTTTGTTATATTTATAATATTTGACTCAACCGAGAATCAAATCTTCTACATTCTGCATAGTAGGAAATATCAGCTAGGCGCTGCGGTTGTCACATCTAATTATACTGCGTTTAAATACAGCTCCAATCTGTGCAGTCTTTAAAGTGTAACAGAAAGTAAGTTGAAAGTGTTAAGAGCATTAAGTTAAGCATCGATAACAAACTATAACTTATCCGGAGTTCCAGCACTTTTAAAATTTAAATATGTTCTTGTACATACATTTACTTATTAAATTTTTATAGACTTTTCGTAAGAATAATTTTTATTTCAATTCAATTCTTTAGTTAATAAAATTATTAGTTTTTTTTTCAGTAATATTTTCTTAGATTCACGCAAATATTTGGCATCTATATAAATTAAAATGAATCGCTAAATGTGTTGCTAAGGGTCAAGCTCGAGGAAGGTTCTTATGAAGAGAAAAATTGGAAAAGCTGTCCGGAAAAACGTAAAAACACTATTTCTCTAATGAGCCTGGTACACACTTGATTAGATAGAACGAGATCTGTCGGGTCAGCTAGTTCTAAATAAAACCATATTTTCGGACGGACGCGAAAGACTTCCGTGACCTGATTGTTGAAAATATTTGAAACTTCGGAAACCAAAAATCAAAATAAATTCGCGAAAAAATCTGAAAAGATAGTTTTACTTAATATGTATTTCTAGGTGTAAAAAATATATTGTATAGGTAATCAAAACAAATATTAAAAAGGCAAAAGCTACACTACTACAACACAAATTTTGTAAAGTACTTATGATATTATAGTTGCTGTACGTGTTTCCTACTTATTGGAAAATGATTTCCGTCCATGGGAAATACCTTTCTCAATACACTTCCTTCAGAAAATTAACCACGGAGTGGGTACATAGTTAGGCTAAGCACGCAAGTGTCGATGCTCATTTCCTTTGACTAACTCCGTTTCTATTTAACGATACTGACGTATTGATCGATATAAACGTACGAAGTATTTATATTATTTTATAAACTAGCGATTTGTCCTCAATTCGCCCGGGTTCGTCCCTAGGTGCCTTTTGTGTCTATAATATTACAAACAGGTTGCGTCAGTATTTGGAATATTACAGTACTAACAGTAGCCCATATGTTACTTCAGGTCCTAATCTATCCTGTGCAACCGTTACATCCTAAAGGTGTAACAGACACGCATATACATGTTCGCATTTGATGATGTTCTCCTAGCCGATTCCGGCTACGGCGGCCAATCTCCTTGAGACTAGCCAACTGCGCAGGAGATATTATAGTGCACAAGTCGCCTATCCCTATTAACATTGTCGGATATGCAAATTTGTCATTTTCTTTTTATTTCACTTATCACTCTTAAAAAGTCTCTTCTTTTAGTAGCTGCAACAAAAAAATATTTTTTACGAGTAGTTTTTTAAAATAGCCACGTTAACATTGTCGTATATGTCACGACCGCCAGTTAATAATGACGGATATCAACTCGCGACAATGTTCGCGGTTCGCGAGGGGCAGCAGCGCATGCGGTTGTGCCAGTACCAACCATGTTACACGGGCGAGCGCAAGTTGCGTAATATTACGTTACTATAGATTATTATTTTCTATATTTTGTTCTTATTAATAAGAATTATGTATACTAGATCCGCACGCTTAATAAAATTAGCCATTAAACAATCTGAAGACAATTTAATGGATAAAAACAAGAGTGTTGACTTAAACATTTTGACTACTGCAGATGAAGATGAAGAAAGAGGTAAATATTTATTATTATTTTATTTCTAAAATAGTTTTCTTAACATGATACTAATTATTCAAAAATAAACTAATTTCAGTATTTGCTTTTATTCTATTGTTACTGAAATATGTGGAATAGTTCGGTTAAAATTGTAGGATGTGACATAACCGACATTGTTAATTGTCTTGAATGGAGTAAAATATGTCAGTTGTACCAGATCCGACTTTGTTAGTCGTTTTAATGTATGTCCAATTTGCCGGAAGTGTTACTTGCTACTTTGTTAACGGTATGTATTTTAAAATGTTATGTAGGATGTGGTAGATTTTGCTTTGTTAACTGTTTAATGGTATATTTTATATGTCGGTTGTGGTTTAATTTATATTTTTTATATTGCTATTATAAAAAATGCCTTTTGACGCTTTTGGTTCACCTATACTGACTTGGTTCTATTGACTGATAATAATTTTCGCACTACAACATACACACAAATATATATATATATATATGTATATATATATATAAATATATATATATATATATATATATATATATATATATATATATATATATATATATTATATATATATATATATATATTTAATTTATTGCTAGTCTAACTTTTTATTATTAATATGTTTTTTAGTTAATAGAGAATCTCCATTGCCATGTGGTTTCCGAATCCAGTTAATTAAATTAAATGAAATGCTTGGTGACGATTTCAATGAATATGATACATCAGAAAATAATGAACCCACTTCATTGATCTCGACTTTTTACTGAACGTCATGAGTCTACTACCAGTTCGGAAAGAAGTAGCCTCAGACCTGAGAAGAACTGACGAAAGAAACTCAGCGGGACTAATATTAGTAGCCTGGAGGCGATCATTTCATTTCCAAGCCGTGCAATCTTCTATAAAATCATTTAATGTATAATAGCCTTTAGCATACAAACGTTCTTCAACATTTTTTTGAATTTGGCGATAGAAGCCTTTTGAACATTTTCTGGGATCCTGTTGTAACAGCATATACATTGTCCATAAAAACATGACTGTCGAGTCACAGGCATTATAAGTTTGTGTTTTCACCTAGTATTAATGTTACGCATGTCACACATCTGGATAAATTTGTGTATATTTTTACGAAGGTATGTTCAAAACATTTTTGTACACGTACTGAGAAGCAACAGTCAATATTTTTATTTCTTTAAACTTCTCTCTTAATGACAGGGCCTAGCGTATAAATTTTATGAATAGCTCTTTTCTGCTGGACAAAAATCGTATTAATAGCAGTTGCATTTCGCTATAGTAAGATACCATAGGACATAATACTATGAAAATAACTAAAATATACTTTGCGAGCTGTATCTACCTCAGTAATATGTCTGCAGAGCTAAGTCTACTTGCTAGCCTCTCAATGTATATACCTGGAACGGAATTTCGGAAAGGGTTACATCCAAAACGAGGATGACAGTGTGCATTCGACTATTGAGCGCGCTAGTGATTGCAGGTTAATCTATATTCCAGATGAATGGTACTGTCTTTTTCGCTGGGGTAAAGCTGAAAGTAATCTCTATAGAGAAAAAGAAATCACAACCTCTGATACATTTGATTTTAAGTCTCTTGTCAAATAAAAATTGATCGAAAAACTGTGACAATGAGAAAGTCCGGTGACGGTACATGCACAGCACTATGATGGTATTGAATATAAGAATAATTTTGATGATGAACCGAAAACTATAATAGTATTGCCATCTGGTTTTGAGTTTTATGAATTTTTAAATCCAGCAGGCTTATAATGGTGATCTTTCTATCAAACGTGATAAGTATAAGGATTTAACTAACCTCTGTCAAAGTGGAATAATTCCGGAGAAATATCACAACTTTAATAAAAAAAGAAAGTGCCCAAGAGCCACTTGAAGACATTGATGAGGATAATTAATTAGTAATGTTTCTCTTTTAAGACTGATTGATGATTTTGTTTCTATGTTACGATAATAAAACCTAAACTGTGATGATAGTGGCATTTTTAGAATAGTTACAAAAATTAATACTTTTTTTGAGATTATTTAATCTAGGTAGAGTACCTAGATTAAGTAATTATAAAAGCTTTTTTACTGAATGTAAGATAATTATATTATAACTCTGATCACTTTTATTTTTATCCTTCTAGAGTCATTCATATTATTACAAACTTATAAGATTTTTTATGTGTAATGAATGCTATGTTGGTCAAGCCTTTTTCTGTGAAGTCTGTTAGTTTATAAGATTTTTGTTAGCCTGAGTAAGTTTTTACTTTTATCCTTACGGACTTTTTTCTAACTCCTGGAGGTTTTTCTTGTGTTAAATTTATAAGCTTTTCGTTGCTTATGAGTTTGTGTAAATAAAGCCATTTTATTTTTTATGCTACTAGAGTTTTGTTTTGAATGATGTTAATTTTTTTAATAAATATCTAATTACAAAGATATCTTTAAATATGTGTTATTTTTAATTTTTGCTTTAGATACATCAGACTTTGGTCTGGGGTTTACTGTTAACAATGATATATATGGCACTTCCAACATGTAACAAATAAGTTTTACACGTAACATTGTCTTATGTGGCACTTCCAACATATAGCCAAGTAGTTTGTACATGTAACATTGTCACATATGGCAGATTCGACAAATTAAAATTGATTTGGTACAGTTAAAAAAGTCATTTCTGACTTTTAACATATTTAGAAAAACAAAAACAATACTTTATTACCATGTAATTAAGATCATAAACGTGTATTAAAATTCAAGTAATTTTTGTTAACCTAACTTGTACATTTAAAAAAATATCAACAATTTAAACTTTGACGCACTCTCCTGTAAAGTTGCCGAATTTCACATCCGACAATGTTAATAGGGATAGGCGAAGTGTACGCGCAGACACAACGTGCACTCTCTATTCCTGTCACTCTCATACTCCGGTGGGAAGACTGCTCGACACGACCGGTGAGAGTTAAGGCGCAGGACCGACGGCTTTACGTGCTCTCCGAGGCACGGGGGTGAAACACCGCCAACTTCCCAACTCCGGTCTGTTACTGAGACTTACTATGCAGAGAGACTCAATAACTAAACTTGGCCCGGCCCAGGACTCGAACCCAGGGCCTCCGAGTGTGCAGCCGTACATGCTAGCCACTACACCACCGAAGCAGTTTTATTTTGGCATGTTTAGCGAGTTATTTTCGCATTTATAATGCTGGTCATATATATATTTATTGTGTTCTATCGAAAAAAGACCTCCTTTCTCCATGTTTTGCCGACTGAGCGCAATCTCTAACTAACACTTTTGTTAAATATATATACATAATTATAATATATATATATATATATATATATATATATATATATATATATATATATATACACATACATACATAACTTCTGTAAATCTCTAATTATTTCAAACGATATTTTAATTATAAAGCCGAACTCTTTGCACTCAACCTACTTCTTTTTAAATATTATAATTTTCTTTGATTACTGTTCTATGAGAGTTTTTCCATTGTATAGTTTATTATGTTATAGTACTACATATAGAACATTACGAGACAAAACCCTTCATTTGCAAGGGTCTGCATAATAAATATTGTCTTTTCGTAATAAGGGCCTAAAAATGAACGTTTCTTTTTTGTTTTGTTGTTTTGGGAACAACCTCTTCCAATACAATTATTTTTGTCAATACGTACTTTAAGTAAGCATTTTTATAATTGCTTATTAAAAAAAATATATTCTTATATTTTTATTTTTTAGATCTTATATTTTTATAGCTCGAAAAGACGTTTTATGCCCGATTTCACCAACGTCATCTAAGTTTAAGGGATCCCCTAAGCATGGTTAGGGACAGTTTCTGTTTCACCGACAGTTAGGGGTCACCTAAATGTTAAAAGGCCCCCTAAATTTAGGTACTCGAAATATGGGCTTAAAGACGATGGTAAAACGAAATTTAATTTAGAGGCTAGTTTAGGGGAACTTTTAAGCTAGGGATCCGATACGTAGGTGGTAGCTTATGGGTTGTTGGTGAAATCGGTCGTTAGTCTCATAAAAGTTAAAGCACAGTTTTTAACGTAACACCACTCGATTCCATATATATTTTCCATACAGGATAGTAGTACTTGAAATTGTGTTGCATTTTGTCATCGATTCTACCTTATATAAAAGTTGAAATGAAAATATTCTCATTTAAAGTTTGCCGTGCCGTGGCGTGGATGAATCGATTTAATAACGTAGATTTATTACTCTATACATTGTTTACTTTATTACCATTTTAGATGTGGATTTTTACTTTGAATTAAATATTCTTAAAAAATCTAAATTTATTGATCTATACCTTGATGATTAGACGCTTATATATTACCTAATAGTGACTTACCCTCTCTTCGTTCGGTGGGTCCCTAGGTGCGTTATAAATAGATATGAGTAGATATGAACAGTTACTGCGAGTCTATATAAGGAGAAAGACTTATGCTATTGCAGATTGTATTGACAGATGTATCTCTTAAAGTTTAGCCAACGTTAGACATGTAAATTTCTAAGAACGACACGATAGAACCAGTTATTGTGGTTTTCTGTGGGAATGAAAGGCTTTTCTCAGTTGTAAGTGTCGATCAGACTAATAAGCTACCACTACGTACCCACCTCCCCTCCCCATCCCTCGCGCCAATTTTCTTTTGTGTTTTGGGTTTATCATTAGCATTCGGCAATTCTGCCGGGCGCGAAGTCAATAAACACCCTGCAGGTGGCCCACTTTAGTGGGCGGTGTACCAAGTGAGCTGCTCCTGGTACTGTTCTGATATTTATCAGAAATGCTCCCCCATGGTTGTTGTGGTCTACCTCGGCAGATCTGTCGTCGGGGTGTCGTGGTTGAGTGCGTAAGTAATCCTTCAACGCCCCGTTGTGACGGGGGAGGTTTTGTTAAGTTTTAGTGGGTAGTACTGGCTTTTCTAGCCGCTGAGTCACATATAAATACCTGTATGTGTATAGCAGTGGCGAAGGGTCCATACAAGACGTCTTACCATAAAATTTATTTTGCTATAATTTACATACATTTAATTTTTTATTGTATAAATGTTCTTTTGGAAATATATGTATATATAGCTTTATTTTTTTGTGCATTAATAGTTATATAGAAATTTTTAAACGGCTTGCCTCTGCTAAAATTTTACCCTTCGCCACTGGTATATAGGTAGAATGTATAAATGCATTTCCCAACATAAAAAAAAACTACAAAAAAATTAATCAAAACTGGTCTCGTACTTTTGCGTGAAACGCGCCACATCTATTTCGCTGAATTACTGTTTTATGATATGTATAGATTATAATGTGCCTAAGACGTAAAATGGATTATTATTATGATAATACACTCAGGTGAGATGTGCCCAAATATCGTGTAAGCGCTTTTGCTTTAATTATATGATCAAAGTAGCCTGAGATTATCCTTAAAGTTAATCACTTAATAATTCATATGTCAAAGACATTCTGTGATAAAATAATATACATAATATTAAGACGTACATAAATCTAACGTAACTACGTAAATATTCAATGCTTCTCAGATCCTCTAAAATTCGATCAAAGGATACATTAGGGATTATTTTCTGCAATAACGTTAATTGAGTTTTTATATTTTGTTGTTTTATATTATTTTACACTGTTATGTTAATATTGTTTTACATATTTATTTACTGAAATGTCAATATCAATGGTCTCGGATTATCCTAAATAAATAAATAAATATGTTGGGACATTACCACACAGCACCATCTAGTTCCATAATAAGCTAAGAGGCTTGTGTTATGGATACCTGATAGTTGATACACTACACATATATAACTTTAAATACATACACAATATAAATATAAGCACCCATGACTGGAGCACAAACATTCGTGCTCATTACACAAATGAATACCTTCAGCGGGATTCGAAACCGCGACCGCTGGCACAGCAAGTAGGGTCACACAAACTGAGCCAAACGTGTCGTAAAATATTTATACTTTCATATGGATTTCTGAATAGTTGTATTTTCAGATAAAAGTTTTTTAAATGTTTTGTTGACAAATCTATGGGTCTCTAGGAGATAGGCAGGATTCAATTTTGGTGTTCTGTATTTAGCCGATTCAGTTAAATTAAAATTGTATTATAGTTAGTTCAGATGATTGGGATCGGCTTTCGACTCATTACTACACAAAGCAGACTGGCGAACTAATTAGAAATAAAGACGCGACCGGAGTCAAATAACAGAAAGTTTTAAAATAGCACCAGTGACAGAAAAATTAAAAAAAAAAACGTCTGAGTTGGTAGACATATTGTGATAAAGAGTGACGAAATGCATGTGACGAGAGGAGTTATAAAATGAATGTAGATGGATGGAGAGGAAGATTAAGACCAAAAAAAAAATGGATAGATAATGTACGACAGGACAAGAAAGAGTAAGAGATGATGAGGTGATGAGTAATAGAGTAGAGGAGGAAGACGCGCTGACCCAAATAATTTGGGAAATGGTCCGGAAAATGATGATGACGCAAGTGGAGCCGTCGTCTATTCTTTGGTCTTATAATCATCTTCAACGCTTTACATAGTTTTTTTATCGATACTTAAAAGAGGATCTGATATTGTAATACCAGCTATGATAACGGAGGCGAAAGCGGGAATCTATTTTATATTAACCCTGCATTCTGTAATACTAACATTAAACATCTTTATTACAACCATAAAACTCACACGAAATCCACGCGTTTTCATTTTTCTTTCATTATTCGATTTCAGCAATAGTAGATTTCGCTACATGGGTATTAGTTTTAATATTATTTTTAAGGATTACCCGCATACTATGTATTTCTCACAAATGTAACTTGTACGTACTCGCATTTAGTGAATGTTATAATATTTAATGTGTTTTCTCATGTAAGTGAATTTATTATTCTTAATGAGAAATATTCTAAACAGAATAAAATATATGGACACAAAAATTAAAAATTAATTGTTCTACTCCTCGATGAAAATCCATTTTATAGTACATAATAACAACGCCTGTGACTATCTCTGGCATCGCAGCTTGCTAAGAAATGAATCTATTTCAATGCATTGTTTTTTGTTCCAAAACGTGTTTATTTACAGGATGATGATCAACATCCATTTAATTCTCTACTTGAGAGAAAATTAAGGTGTTTTATTTATGTAATTCTATATCTATATTTTTATATATATAAAAGAAAGTCGTGTTAGTTACACTATTTATAACTCAAGAACGGCTGAACCGATTTGGCTGAAAATTAGTGGGGAGGTAGTTTAGAACCAGGAGACGGATATAGGATACTTTTCATCCCGTTCGATTGCGTTCCCGTGTGACGTGACATAAAACTCAAGAACGGCTAGACCAATTTTTATGATATTTGAATTTTTGGATTTCTTAGTTTGTCCGGAATAGGATAATAAATATTAAAACATCAAAAAAAATTACGAAGAAAAAATTAAATTTGTATGGCTACCTCTGGCTAATAACTATTTATATCTATTTAAAACGTACCTAGCGACGAACCCGAGCGAAGCGAGGGTGAGCCGCTAGTAATGATAATAAAGCTTTCTACAGCTTACACAAGAATTTTGAAAAAAGAAATGCAGTAGACAATCTTTTTACGATTATATTGTAACGATTTATATACTTACATCATACACAATGCTTTTTAAGCGAAAATATAAGAATATTTATTTTATATAATGTTATACTATACTACTTTGAACTACTTTATAAGCGACTCTTTTGAAGATGCTGACAGTGAGTACTCGACAAATTCTGGACTCTAAAATGCCTTTACAAAATTTTATCTTAAGTTCGTTATGAAAATCATATCCTTCTTGTAACAATGAGGGAAGCAAGTTAAATTATGTTTGATCACGTCTCAGATGCTTTGAAACCATGTATTAAAAAGAGAAAGCTGTAACTCAAATACTACTAGTGGTTCCTCGCAATTTCGCCTTCGTATATATTTTGATTTAGCCAATAACAAACAAAATGGCCCTCTCTTTATGTGTATAAATAAGAGTAGATTTCTTACTTATTTATATGGGAGCATATAGTATATAGAATATTTTAAGTAAAGATAAAATATATCATGTGTATGGTTAACACCTTTTTTTGAAATTGGTCAAAAATGTCGAAATATTTTTATAATGAGTATTTTAGTCGATAAAATTGTTATATAAGAAATTTAAATAATTATAATGATACCATTACGTTTATTAACATTCAAACTAATTTTAATTCCCAGAGGATTTCGTGCTATGAGAAAAATATGTCTACAACGCGCGTGTTTATTAGAAGTGAAGGAATTCCCCGGGAGCCGACCTAAATGAAAATTTATATAACGGTCAGTGGGACTGAATAGGATGGAGGAAAAGTTTAAAACTGTTTATTCAATATCTGGAAAGACAGTTGTCGCTAGAGTCAACATGATGTCTTTTACAATTCGTAGGATCTCAACCATTCGAGTAATCGAAAGTATGTAATTTGTGTTTTTTCAAGTGTTTAAATTGTGTTTACGATTCCGTCTCGTACTTGAGGGCGAAGGAAAATGTCTTGAAAAATTTAAATATAGAGTCGCGTTCAAAGTTTTATGGTTTTTTTTTCACATTTAAGGGAAAAGATTTTTTTAGTACTTTTGTTGTTATTTTCTTTAAATATTTAATATTTTATAATTCATCCATATTTAAAGCTTTTGATTTAACAATGACATAACGATTTAGAAGTTTAAAATAAATATTCTTTTACTATAATTATATGCTCAATTCTATATAAAACTTTTCGAAACACACAATTTTGTCTATTGCAGTGCAAATCTTGATATTAAAATTTCATTCCCAAAAAAACAAACTGGAGATCAGAGAGGACGGCACCTTTATCAAAGGTTTTTAATTTAAGCGAACTTTGAATTTTGCCACTTCATTTACATTACAAAAAAGCAGACCAATTTTTCATGGGTTTTTCGCTAGCGCTTATGCAAACAGTGAAAATACTTCGAAAGCTTCTATTCTGCATATTCACTCACTCTTGTGTAACAAGAACGTTAGTATATTTTTTTTAATTTCCCTCTTAAAATATCTTCATACATAACAACCAAGATGTCCTAAAGAATTCTGGCACGAAAAGATAATGAGATGCAAAAATAGACATCGCCAATGTACGCTTTGACACATTTTGTTACGCGGCCAAGTGCAGCACTGGATATCGGTCAAGTTTGTGATGAATATAAGAAATGTACTAGCGAAAATCTGATAGAAGTGACGTTAATATATTTTAGCGAAACAGCTGTTTATCGTATTAATTACCAAAGTTCCTTGGGTTTAAAAAAAAGAACGCCACAATGTGCTAAATAAAAAAAAAGTCACTAAAAATAATACTTATTCGTTCCTTCTAATAGATTTTTATTTTAAAGGGGTATCTTATTCATTATATTTAATCTTGTGCTTATTATAAAACTAATAAAAAAGTATGAAAAGAATCCGAACGAGTTTTGAACTCTAATTTTTGTAGAGGTTATATATTTCGGGCTTCATATTATCTCATAAAATTACCTCATATCAACGAATCAATTCACCTCATGTTCGGGGACTGGGGTGGGTCACACGTATCGTAGGAAAACAATAGATATTTCCATATGATTGAACAGCGGTGGCAAAAGATTTTATTCACAAGATGGAACTGGATAAGCTAGATATGAATTGAATAAAGCGAGTTTCAATCTATATTATACAGTAGAGCGAAAAAAAAATTTCAGTTATAATAGGATCAGCAGTTAATATAAATAATAATAATATACTATTATTTATTGCACTTATATGTAAAATAAGAGAGTAACAAACAAAATTAGTTAGCAAAGGTGGACTTAAACGCATAAGAATTGCCTTAAATATTTAAGTTTAATAATAAATTATTAATTCCTATTAGAATTTTTAAAGTGTTATTTTAAATTCTTATAGCCTTAAAAAGAACAGTACAATGTTTGCTTACAGATTTTGATAATTACCAAATACAATATTTAATAAATCATTCAACACTTAGATAACCTTTAATAGGCTTGAATTATTACTAAACAAGAAGCAACAGAAAATTGCCTTAGGAGTTTATAATTATAGCGCTGTCTCCCGTACGCTAATTAAAATAATTTGCCATGTCAAAATAAACTTAGAAATCCTATACTTATTAACTTAAGATAATAATTTAACAGTTATATTGCAATTAAACAACAAAATAAACACGTAGGTATTGCCCTTTAATTAAAACTATTTGTTTGTAAATCATAAATAGGTATACATATGAGTACAATGCAAATAAATATTTTGTAACGGACAATTTTTTTCCATTTCGGAATACGAAACTGAAACGCATAGGAATTGCCTTAAATTTTATTTAATAGCTAAGTTACTAGTGTGTTTACAATATATGTAGTGTTTACACATACTCGTTGGGTGCTAAAAATTGATCATGATTAAATAAATAAAAGTATATTTTTGGATTATTTGCGAATTTATTTTGATTTTAAGTTCCCGTTGATCGATAGCATTTGAAAATGCTTTACAGCAATCATGGTCATGGGAGAGACTAAGGTTTATTCTATACAGTCTGTTACAAATAAATAATTAACCTTTAAGACGTTCTAAAGCTTACTCTCTCCCATGATCATGATTGCTGTAATTCGATTCTTCGGGAATCAAAGATCAAAATAAATCCACGAAAAAATCCGGAAAATAGTTTTATTTAAGATTTCAAATATTCACGTAAATCTAAGGTGGTATTATATTATTAATTATTATATAATAGTTTTCTAATAATAATTCGATAATTAATAATGTAATATTTTCATAATAAAAATAATATGCTTTTTTAAAATAAATAAATATGGCTATGAAAGGTATTTTCAAAAGAATGTTATTGCGTTATCCTTTTATAATCATATATTTTGGTATAATTTATGCCTCTAATTGTAAAATGCGACAAATATTTATATTATCTATATATATAAAAGAAAGTCGTGTTAGTTACTTCGCTTATAACTCAAGAACGGCTGAACCGATTTAGCTGAAAATTGGCAGGGAGGTAGTTTAGAGCCAGGAGAAGGACATAGGATACTTTTTATCCCGTTCGACCGCGTTCCAATTTTTATGATATTTTAATTTTTGGATTTCTCTTAGTCCGGAATAGGTAAGTATTAAAACATATAATTAAAATGTGAGAAAGAAAGATTTTTTCTTTTTATATCTATTTAAAACGTACCTAGCGACGAACCCGAGTGAAGCGAGGGTGAGCCGCTAGTTAATAATATTTAGTTGTATAATTAGTTAGTACTTTTACTTGATCGCGTTAGAATCTGAAAATATCAGACCGGTTTGACAATTTTGATCACATTTTGTAGCCTATTTAATAAAGCCAAAGAAGGATATTATTACCAGCTATCTCTCGAAACAATTACACATAACTAAACAAAAGCAGATCCACTGGAAAAAGCTAGTGTAATATAATACAAAAACGAGAAATGTTAATAGCAATAATAACAGATCAACAGTTTGACGTGATATTGCATATTTATTAGTACATTGTAAAAGATACTAAAAATCTCTTTGAGTGCTGCGTGGGTCGAGAGAATAAAGGGGTTATTAGCCTAAAACTACAATAGATATTGGATGATTCACAAAAATATGAAATGATCAAAATATTTCAATAAAAATAATGAAAAAAAAGATCAGATTAAAAATATATATACAAAGTCATTGTAACTTTGCTAATAACAATGATAATATCTTTATAATCATTTCACATCTGTTCCTTAACACATCGTTTGAAAGCAATTATATTTTATTACACATCCGAGTCATGAAATTATCAGCACTAAATTTTGATGGTTAATGTTGCTGCACTTTATTTTTGGTGTTCGTAATAATAATAAAATATTAAATCGAGTACTTACAATACGTTAAAAATAATAATTTATTACAGTACCCCAGCAAAAAAATTTAATACATTTTATTGGTATTGACATAAAGCTAAAACATATTAAACTAAACTAAAAAATGTGAGAATTCACAATAATATTTCAACGATTTTCAGCTTATGGTGTTTGGAGTGAGTACAAGTTAAATAATTCTACTAACACGCGTTTGCCACCACGCCCTACCCTTTAATTTATGACCTACTTAAGTATTAATATAAATGAGACCGTATTCATGGGTTGAACTTCCACCTGATATTTGTAATTGCGACGTAAAACGCCAATTTTGTTGCACGTTATTGTAACCTGTACACTATACATGTTATATATCAGTCTACTATTATAAATGCTAAAGTTTATATGTGTGTATGTGTGTTTGTTATTTCTTCACGCTAAAACTGCTGGACAGATTTGGATGAAATTTAGAACAAAGATAGGCTATGAGCTGCAGTAGCACATATTAATAATAAAATTTACACCTAGGGTATCGAATGTAAGTCGCTAGTATAAAATAATGTTCCTATACCTATACAGTATACAATATACATTATATAAATGATGGTATGGGAAAATATTCCATGTTTAACATCCCTACAACAATGGGAACGATTAAGCGATTAAGTATGAAATATCTTTATGTAACATTATCATCATGATACGTTACATATACCTATCATTATTTATTATGCAAAATGAAGCTAGAGTTAAGAGTAGATGTCAACTAAGAAAAGTGAGACTTAGCGAATTATTATAATACTAGCGGCACACCCTCGCTTCGCTCGGTTTCGCCTCTAGAAAAACAAAAACAAATCTATCCCACGGGAACCATACACTTTTCCGGGATAAAAGGCTTATTTGCTATATCCAGTCTATAATCTGTCTCTGTGCCAAACATTCAGATCCGTTCAGCCTTTCTGGCGTGATTGAATAACAAACATCCAAACATCTAAACTTTCACATTTTAATATTAGTAATATAGAATAGTGATATAGGATAAAGCTATAAATAATTTTAAATGAAAAGCGTGAGATGCTTAAATTATTTATAGCGCTAGGTGCTAAAGTGGGTGGTGTGAATTTTAAAATCCAGCACACGCGTTAGTTAATTATTGTTGTAAAAGTATAGTAAACATTTCCCAAAGCTTATACTAGATACAATGAAATATATAATATCATTATCTTATTTTAAATATCAATGCTGCTTGTAATAATATTTATGCAACACAATACATGTACTTATTATTTATTTGAGTGGGAAGTAGGTAATTAAGCTCGTACCATATTTGATAAAAGAATTTTGTTTTTATACCTATTATTGAGAAGCGATAAAATTAAGGATATTTTGAATAATCAGCAAGATGAGTTTTTGAAATTTTAAAAATGAGATGAGTTTTTGAAATTTTAAAAATTTAAACGTATACAACAAAAGACAAAACTCTAAAAATTAATCATAGTTCTTTCTATACCTCCTCAAAATTCAATTTCGCATTGATTGTAAAACTTTAACCGCAGCCTATGTATAATGTATATCCACTACAAATAAACTTTTTCAAGTATATTATATTAAAGAACTAGCGACTCACCCTTGCTTCGCTCGGGTTCGTCCTTAGGTACGTTTGAACGTTTATCGTGAAACTGTAAGAACCAATTATTGTGTTTTCCCGTGGAAGTGAAAGATTTTCCTGTAGTAAAGGGTATTTTAATGTTGATAGTAGTAATAAGTTTAGTTAAAATCGGTTCAGTACTTTGTGAGTGACATACAGACTAATAGACAGACAAAAAAATTAATAACTATTGTTCTGGGGTCTATATTTTGTACACAATACGTTACAGCGATTGTTTTTTTAATACTTCATGTACAGATTTCGCCAAGTTACTGTTTTATTATATGTATAGATATAGATAATAAAAAAATATTTTCATTTTACCTTTTTTACATTAGGTTACAATTCATTTATAACATCGCAGTAAACATTTAATTTCCTCGAATCAGCATTATTTAAAATGTTTGTATGATTTTTATATGATATAAAAGTATCCAACTTTTTTATTAAATAAGTTTTCACATTTGCGTGTTCCATCAGTTTCCACTTCAGAATTTTGAGATAAAGCTGTTTCCGTCTTGTAGTGGAAGTTACCGTCGCAAGCGTCAATTATCGTATGGCTATTTCTTAGAACATGTTTTTTTTTAGTAAAAATTAACTACATTTTTTATATGGAAATTCATGTACTCAATAGAGTTTATGTCATTCAATAGATATGTATTTAAAATTTAGTAAATGTGGTTAAGTTTTTAGTTGTACTATGTTTAATTTATTATTTGCTATTTGTATATGCTTTTCATTTTAAAAATAATAGCATCCGTTCTAATATTATAAATGTGAGCGTATGTTTGTTTGTTTGTTTCTCCTTCTTTCACGTCGAAACGGAGTAGCGGATTGGCGTGATTTTTTGTGTGGAGATAGTTGGAGGGCTGGACAGAGGTTACTTTTTAACGCGGGATATTGTCTCATTCCCACGGGAAAACACGTTATAGTACAATCCAAAAAAATATATATATAATCAGAATTACTTGAAATTTGGTATTAGATCTCTTCAATAAAATTAAATAAATACGCGTTTTAGCATTTTTCGAAATTCATCCTATAAGGGGGTTAATAGGGGATGAAATTTTGTATGAAACTACTTTTTTAGAGATTTTTTGCAGTTTTAGCGCGAACGAAGCCGCGGGTTCTGCTAGTATTACATAATTAAATATATTAAAGCACACTTATTGATGCGATATCAGAATACTAAAGTACAATATATATTACTTTAATATAACTATTATTCATCATACGTTTTGTTGCGGAAAAAATGATGCTACTAAGTCAACTTATACTGGTACATTATAAGGGCATAAAAGTTTTACCTAAGTCATTATGCAATACTTACGTTCGCCAGAACACTTAAGAATATAGAGTGCCTATTTTATCCTTCTACGTTATATTAACTTTAATGGTTCAAGAGCTCACGTCAATACAACATTATATTGGGCCAACAACACAAATAAATAAATATGTTGGGACATTAACACACAGCACCATCTAGTTCCATGGTAAGCTATGAGGCCTGTGTTATGGATACCAGATAGTTGATATACTACATATATAACTTAAAATACATACATATTATAAATAACCCAAACATACTCGTATCATCATCTTTTTCAAACAGAATAGATAGTACGGGGTGACAGTCCTGTAATTTGACAGTTCTGGGAATGAATTAATAATGAAGTTGAATCGATTAAATATTAATGCTTTATACATCGAAGTAAATAATATGATATTAAGATTAAACCTATTTATCAACTAACGGCTAATCCTTGCTTCGCTCGGGTTCGTCCCAAGGCACGTTTTAACAGATAATATGGATAAGGTAGAATATATATTTTATTACTGCTCCACTCCCTTGGGTAGTAGGATGACGATATATAGCCTATAGCCTTCCTCAATAAACGGGCTATCTAATGCAAAAATATTTTTTTAAATCGTATTAGTAGTTCCTGAGATAAGAGCTTTGAAACAAACAAACAAACTCTGCCTCTTTATAATATTACAGTATAGATTAATTGTGACGTTTGAATACACATTATTAATGATGAAATATTATGTTATGGAACTATTTATAGCTGTTGTAAATTAGTTTTTTTTTCATATAATATGTCGACTCTTAAGTATCGATAAATTCACCCATTATGTTGCTTTAGAAGAGGTATTGATTTAATGTATTGGTAGATTTCTATGAATTACAATATTTTTGATAAATAGAGATAATTAGATAATATTATTACTATTATTTTATCGATTTATAACTGAGTGACGTCAATCAAAATGTAGTTATACTAAGTAACTATGTACGCGCCTAAAAGCCACAAAACAAACGATTAAATTCAAATAGAATACAAACGCGTCAATATTCAACAAGCACAAACGCAAACAGATCTATCCCACGGGAATCGTTCATTTTACCGGGATAGAAAGTAACCTGTTGTTTGACCGGCAATATAAATTTTACTAAATTAGGTGCATAAATTGTTGTGTACTAAGACTGCTGTATAAGTTACTATAGTTTTTTAAGAATCCTACGGGAACTTTTTAATTTTCCGGGATGAAAAGTATCTAATATGTTGACCGGGGACATAGGATACCACCATGCAAAATTTCATTTAAATCGGTCCAACAATTTCGGAGATTAGCCCGTACAAACAGACAGACAAACAAAAAATTTGAAAAAATGTGGATTTATTCTATTTCTCTTTTTACATCCCCCTGACTCGGTTTTTAGCATTTTTTTCTCTATGTACCTACAGACATCCGACCACTACAGATTTATTATATGTATAGAAGATAATACCGTTTACGCAATAACTTGATATTGATACCATTTTCAAATTACTTAACATCATATTACTATAAATACATATGTGTGTGTGTATATTTATTACTGATACACGCTGAAACGGTTGGACGAATTTGAATGAAGCCTAGTACACAAATAGCCTATGATCCAGAATGATTACGAAGATTTACTTACTGACAGTAGTCAAATTTTTCAAAAAATATAAAGAACGGTGAATACTTTTGTATTAGGTCGCTTTAGTTTATTAAAATTATATTATTAGATAAACTGAATTTGTATTATAAGTACTAATATTATAAAGAGGAAAGATTCGATTTTTTTGTTTGTTTGTACTGAATAGTCTCCGAAACTATTGAACCGATTTAGATGAAATATGGTAAGAAGATAGTTTGAGATCTTCGAAAGAACATAGGATAGTTTTTATCACGGAAATCATCCCTTTAGGGCGTGAAAATGGGGATGAAGGTTCGTATGAAGAATCAACCTAGGGACGAAACCGAGCGAAGCTAGGGTGAATTGCTAGTATAATATATATTTGTATGTACCTATGTATATTTGTAACATTATATTATAATATATTGTATTATATGTGCATATTTAGATAATATATCTATTATGATTTTAAGTTTGTGGAGTGCGCCACATATACTCGTACCAACGTATAAGAAGTTGGTTTGTATGTTCGACGTGAAATCTAGATGGATAGTAAACTGTTTTATGTCAGTTGTAAACTGACTTCCGAGACGTAAAGAGGCGTACAGATTAGTGCAGTTGCAATGTTACCGTTACTTAGAAGTACAGCTTGCTAATTTCGTAGGTCTTAAATTATACATAAAGATTCCATTTTGACGTACATTTAGACGTTACTTTACTACTGTACTCGTATAAAAATGTTTCTCTCTGCTGAAATCTTACATGATAATTAGATATCCATACTAATATTATAATTGTGAAAGTGTGTTTGTTTGTTTGTTTGTTTGTTTGTTTGTTTGTTTGTTTGTTTTTTTTTTGGAGTGACGGATTGGGATGATTTTTTGTGTTGAGGTAGTTGGAGGGCTAGAGAGTGACGTAGGCTACTTTTTACTGCAGTAGATTATCTAATTCCCACGGGAAAACACCCTATAATACAATCCAAAAACTATTTATGATCAGAATTACTTGAAACTGTGTAATAATACTATTCAATAAAATTAAATAAATACGTGTTTTAGCATTTTTCGAAATTCATCCCATAGGGGATGAAAGTTTGTATGAAGCTACTTTTTTAGAGATTTTTTTGTAGTTTTAGCGCGAGCGAAGCCGCAGGTTCTGCTAATAAATAGATAAAGGTAATTAATATTATATTATGTACAACAGTATGATATGTATAATATCTAAATATGTACGCACATTCGTAAATTAGCAAACAATAGTAAATTTTTGTTGACTAAATGAAAACTTTTACAAGAGATAAATATTTTTTTCTAGATTACTTTAACTTTAAATAAAAAAATATGTTTTCCATGAAAACGTAGTCTTTCTCCAAATCTGTTCTGTACTGAGACACTTTCCATTTAAAATGTTAGTAGAGTTTTATTATTCACTCTAATCGTTTCGATTCTGAATAATAAACGCCGATTTTATTTTTATGTATAGGTTGTATATAAAACATACATACATACAAATATTAATAAGTTTTATCGAGGTAGCTGCTTTATGTTAGTTTTGATGAAATGCTATATATTATTTGACGAACCTGGCCAATGGCCTTACATACATACATATACATAAGTGCATGCATATATTGCTACTACTACCTTACACTCTCTTCGCTTGGGTGTCTGTGTACTTCAGGTTAGAGTCTACATATTTGTATACTAAATTGCATTCTTTGCGTCTAGCCATTTCAGTGTTATGGAACAACAAACACTCATACACGTATGTATATAATATATATATACAGTATACACGAATACCCACACATACAAAGTTTCATAAGTATAATAGTAGTCCGATTAGCAAATACTTACGAGTATATTAAAAACTAGCGACTCACCCTCGCTTCGCTCGGGTTCGTTCCTAGGTTGATTCCCCATACAAACTTTTATCTTCATTTTCACCCCCTTAAGGGATCATTTCCGGGATAAAAAGTATCCTATGTCCTTCCCAGGGTCTTAAACTATCGTCTTACCAAATTTCATCTAAATGGGTTTCGTAGATCCAGAGATCCAGAGATTACCCCCTACAACGCCATAACCTCACAATTCACAAACTTTACCTCTTCATAATATTAGCATAGATATATTTTGTTTTAAGCGGAATTCAAACCAATATCCTGCGAGATAGAGATAATTAGAAACTGAAAATCTATTTAAGCAACAAGTGAAAGTACATTAAAATAATGATAGAGAATTTTGATGATAAATTTCCTGTTCGTTTAAAATGTAGTTCAAAATCACTATTACGACACAAAATGACCGCTGTCGATTGCGTTATTTATTAGCAACTAGACAGTTTATGGTCGTGTAAAAATTGAGCACCTACCACTTAGACTAAGATTTATCGTCCTCACCGACTCACCGTCAGTAATTACGAACGCTAAAAGCCGTTTGATATGCAAATATTGTACGTCAAATATATACAATACCCGAAGAACAAAGGAGAGATTCAATCCAATATTGCCTGGCAATACAGCCGGGCGCGAAGCCAAGGTCTCTCATATTAAAGTGGACTATGGAGCATCCCCATAGTTGTTGCGGTCTGCTTCGGCAGACCTGCCGTCTGGTCGTGGTTGAGAGCATAAGCGATCTTGCGACGCCCCATTAAGACGGGGTAGGTTCTGTTGCGTTTTAGTGGGTAGTACTGGCTTTGCCGGTGAATCCCACACCTCGTACGTTAAAAAAACGTCATTTAAAGTTCAAAAATAACAGAAGCTTTATACAAATGAAATGCAATAATTTTTCCCTAAGTTGAACACAATTGTTCTATACGAGTATAATCTATAAAAGTATATTTATAATTTATAAAATAGTATTCAATTACTTTGGGTCTTTAATAAAACAAAATAACAATAGAAAAAAATCTTGTGAAATGATTAATGGTAGATCGTAAAACATAATTTAAAATAAAACATAATATTTCAATACATGCCTTATCCATTTATATAGTTTTTAAAACCTTTAAATATATATATATATACTTTTCTGTTGTTTCTTTCGTAATAAATACATGAAAAACCGTTCATGCTATAATGGTTTTATGTAATACAAATTATCGGTACAGATGTTGAACAATTCTCAGGACCTTGGCTAGATGGTGACAATGAACGACGAATCACGAGCTATATTTATTTCGAGCATCCCACCTGCGGCCGGGTTTCAACTCAGCTGTTTATTCTACATATTGGCTCTTAAATGATTTCCTCAAACCACGACCTCTAATTTTTAAACTGCAGATTCTTAACCTTCGAGATTGACATTGGAAATTTATTAGTGAAGAAAATGACTTTGAGCTAGCCTCCGTAAATAATTTTTCTTTTTTTCATATTTTACTTCGCTTCACTGTACAGTCTTTGATGTGAGACAAGGCACTCAAAAGATTTAATTTAATTGATTCACGAATTATTAATGAGCATTGTTTGTTATGTCCAATTAAATTAATTACAATTTTGCATGTTCTGATAGGTCATTGCTATCTATACTAATAAATGAAGAACTGATTTTTTTGTTCGGTTATACTGCGATAACTACTGAACCGATCGGAATAATACTCATACCATAAGATGCAGCATGTTTCCGAGAAGATTTTAGTATATGATATGTTGGTGATTAATGTACTATGCGGGCGGAGCCGCAGGAAAACTTTAGTTTTTTATATATTGAACGGAAATTGTGATGATACTTCATATTGACACTGATTTTAATAATTACAAAAAATGTTCAGATTTAAAATTTATATATTTTACATTAATAATTTTAAACTAATTGGAATACAGAAGTGAATACTTTAAAAATAAATAAAATTTATCATAAAATTTTATTCCAATAAGTCATTTGGTTATTTTGAGAGACCTAGAAATATTCGAGGATGCATCATATGACAGCAACAAAATATGTCAGTGGCCGAAAATAACTATTTATTAATACTATTTATTATCTATTATATTATTAGTATTTGTATTTAATATGTTTACTGCAATAATAATATGGCAGTACTTACATATGTACATACTTTATAGATTTTGTATAGTCTTTCAAATCAAAATTTTATTATTATTAAGAAATATTATTTTCTTATGAAAAACCGTGCGCAGTTGAGTAGTTAATTTGAAATGATGGAATTTATATCTGACTAACGTTTTCCCGCGGCTTTGCACGCGTAGTTGATTTACGAGTATGTATTACTCCATTTTTAAAATTAAAGCCTATGTGTGTTACTTTGATTTTCGATAGATATATTTCATCAAAATCTGTTCAGTACTTGTTTGTGTGACGGACTAACAAATATCCATCCATCAATTCTCACAAGCTTTCGCGTTAATTAATTATATTAGAAGGATATATTTTCTATAAGCTTATTATCTATTTTTTTCATTTAGACCTAAAATTCCAGAAAGGCAAATTGGCAAGTAACAAACAGCTAATTCTTCATAAATACCTAATAAGGTACATGGATCCTTTTGCCTTATACAGGGTCGATGTATTTCGGTGGCATTCAGATAAACTTGGTCAGACGTAGGATTTCAAGTGTGATTGGCTTTTAACTAATTGATACGGGATGTCATGTTCTTTTGAACTGTTAAGAAACTGTTATTGGATTGTTAGAATATAATCCTGTTAACTATGTAGGCAAGTCTTGTTACTGGCGTTACTACCTTTGGTTTCGTAACATGTTAATTCGGTTAGAGTCGTCGGTTTGCACTAAAACTTAGCACAAATTTAAGCTGCCTGCGGTTGAATTCATACAATAATTATATGTCACTGCGTATTTTAATCACAGAAGTGTTTATAAATTATAAATATTGCTGTAAGTATATTGTTTATTTATTTAATTATAATATAATAGAATTTAAGACTTATTACCGAAGTTAATATTTAGAATACATTTTACTACAGAAGAAGAAATATCGAGTAATATGTAGAGAAAATACAATTACATAATTACTTTTAACTAAAGCTAATAAAAGTAAAAGAGTCTTAATAGCCCAGTCGAATTAGGATTTGAACTTACAAAAAATTTTAACGGCAATTTTCCTTCGGAATACTTTGGGGTGAGCGGGAGAGGGGTTGGGGGGTTGGTAGGTTTGGTGGTCTCTGGAAGTCTAAATTTAGATTCTCGGGGTACCAGACCCGTTGCGTCATCCACCATCTTGAATTTAAGGGTTGTTTTTTCTTTATTGAATAACTCGTTTATTTTCAATTTAACACGAAAAATAGTTATTACAAAAGTTGTTTGAAATTAAATTTCCTACAATTTTGCTTTTAATCATTTTTTTCCTAGGATCGATATTTTTCGATTTATATTTGAAAAGAGGTAGAGAATTTTTGTTTATTCAATAACTCGTTTATTTTCAATTTTCCGCGAAAAATTGTAATAAACAAAGTTGTTTAAAAATCGGTACCTCGAGAATCTACATTTAAGCTTCCAGTGACACCCCTAAAGAATTCCGAAGGAAATTTACCATTAAAAATGTTTGCAATATTTGCCCCTTTTTTGAGCTAATTCGACTGGGCTATAACGTCAGTGCGAAGTCAAACACGTTTATCTATCTAGTGCATCAAGGGACAGAGATAGCATCTCATACCCGACTATTTTCCGTTTGACAAGGAGAGCATTTGAATCATTCATTTTTGATGTCATTCGGTACTGTTCCGGGTTTAAAATTTAATATTTTACAGACATGACATGTCTTTGGGAGTTCGCCTAGAGCTATAACTTTCACAACCCCTAATATAATGTCAGAGGAATTTTCGACCTTGTATCGCGCTTAGATAACGTACTAGCTCTCTATAGGTATGGGAAACTTTTGAAAGTTTCCTGTTGATTAATGAAATAACAATTATTTTTTTTATTACGAATTACACTACAACACAGAGTTTTATTTTTAACTAGCATTGCCCGCAGCTCCACCCCCGTTCAGAGGACCAAAACCGAATAAAATAGCGCTATTGTTATTTTTTTCAAGATATGCTATTTTTAATAGTTTTTGCCTTATTTAGTAAGTTACTTTGCTAAAGTATAGTACCATCGTGGTTTTAATCTAACCAGTTTTTGTATTTTTTCTCAGAAATGAGATATTTTTCCGCGATAAAAAGTATCCTATATGTTGGTTGACCCGGATAACCAGCTATCATAATACCAAATTTCATCAAAATCTGTCTAGTGGTTTTCTCGTGATGCGGTAACAGACAGACAAAAATTCTTAAAATAATAGATTCGGCCTCTGTATCGATAATAATGCCTATTTCAATAAGATTTTCCAAAAAATATTGAATGTAAAGATTCGACTTAGTTAGAATTTTATTATATGTATAGATTTTTCTACATGTGCTTTTACTATATAGGGTTTTGAAAATGCACAGACAGCGTTGAGCAATGATATTTTTTACTTTAGATAAACGAATTGGTAAAACATTAATAGATATATGGACCTACTTAAACACCTACATACATATATACAAAACGACTAACGCAGGCGTTGGCAGCGGTACATCACTAAGTAATTGGGCTCATACACTAGTGTCCTTACGATATTTTCACACTAGGAACAATGTTAATGTACAAAATATAATTCAATAAATCCATTCCTCTATATATTTCGAAATGTAATCCATAAATTGTCTAAATTATCCTTAGAGAAATGACATGATTTTAATTTCTGCACAGTATTACAACCACATATGTTTTTTTAAAAGAAAAGAAGGATTTAATCAACAGTTTTGAGAATTTATCTCGGTCTGTCTCTTTCATCGCATGAGAACAGCTTAATGGTTTTAAATTATCCATTTCTTATAAGATATACATTTACAAAGATAAATGTCATAATCAGGTAGGTATATACAAAGATATTGCTTGAGCTTCACATTATACGTGCCAGAGGAAGAAGGTATTATAATATATAGTTAAACTTTAAGGATTAAAATAAATATGCCTGCTGGCGCCTCAGCTTTCATATAATATAACAAATAACGATTTTCTGATCTAACAAATTGATGTATAAATATCAGTCATCAAATCTTAAAAGGATTGATTGATTGTAATAGGAATCAAATAAAAAAAAGATATTACTGTGACAATTTAAAGGTAACAAATATATTGACCGTAACTCCTGAAATAGAAAACTAACTCATATAAGCTTCTTAAGAGGAATATTTAATTATCCTAAACGGGACTGGAATCTGAGACTACTTGTTATGAGAAAAACTTGATACAAATGTATGTATATAAATGAACTAGCAAAATAAAAACAAACCTATCCCACGGGAATTGTGCATTTTTCCGGGATAAAAAGTGGCCTATGTGTTATTCTAGACCATAATCTATATCTGTGCCAAATTTCATCCAGATCCGTTCATCCGGTTCTGGGGTGAAAGAGTAACAAACATCCATACCCACAAACTTTCATATTTATAATATTAATAAGGATGTACCGAAGCCCATAGTAAAAGTGCCAAAGCCAGCAAAGAAAACAGTGTATACAAAAATGTCAAATAACTAAAAAAAAAAACATTTTTCAGCTCCATAATCTGCAACAAGAGCTGTCCGAATTTAGAACATATGTATTGATCCAATCCCTTGCAACTATAGATTAGATACGCCTACAAACAATTACAATAGGTTTGGATCATATATAAAGTACAATAGATTGCGTCGAATCAGTAATTACGTACCTAAATGACAAGCCACTTCTAATCGCTTGAAACGGTAGCTTATTAATACTCTACATATTTGATGAATAAATCTATTCATATAATAAAATTGTAACTAAGCCGAATCTGTATATTAAATATTTTTTAGAAAATCCTATTGAAATAAACATTATTATCGATACAGAGGTCGAATCTATAGTTTTTAGAATTTTTGTCAGTCCGTCTGTCTGTCTGTCTGTTACCACATCACGGAAAACCCACTGGAGGGATTTTGATGAAATTTGATATGGTGACAGCTGGTTATCCGGGTCAACATATAGGATACTGTTTACCCTGGGAAAATATCTCATTTCGGAGAAAAATGCAAAAACTGTAATGTAAGAGTATACTAATATGTAAAACCTAAGAATTTAGTTTTTGGTCATCTGAACGCGGGTGGAGTCGCGGGCAATGCTAGTTATACTATAATTAATGATGGACTTCTTAGTTAATCATAGTTGAAATACTAAATTTTATATATGACAATGTTTTACCGATGAATGTTTTACAGAATAAATGGTTTAATCAAGCGTTTACAGTTTTTTTTTCTTTTTACATAAGGATTATATAATTAATTGTACCATGAAATTATTCATGTTATAATGAAAGATATGAAAGAAGTTTGACTGTACAACGTATAAAACTTATAATATAGAGAATTGTGTTAATAAAGTTATTAACACCCAGTCATCCATCATGCACATACTAACAGAGCAAAAGTTTGTGATATTATTTATTAGTTTCAAAGAAATCTTTTCAACTATCCTAGAGAATTAACTGACATGAGAAATTCTTTTATTGGTGTTGACAGATACTTTTTATGTTAAGTTTGATTTAATTTTATAATAGTACCATAAAACTATAGGCGTTGACAGTTATTATGATGATCAGCATGGTGGCAGGTCACCAGTTCTAGTGACCTGTATCAACGCCATGGGTGCTTTATGGCGTAATTTTTTTTATTTATTTAGTTTATACTTAAATAAACATTTTTATTTCTTTTTTCAGCAATCAAACAAAAACAGATTTTAGTTTTATAGTTTCAAGGATTTTACTTTACGATATTTTAATCTTTTCTCTGCTTTTTGTTAATATCGAAATATCTAGTGCTCGATGCAAGCAAAGCCTCGCTTTATCTTACTTAAATCAGGGCAAACATCTGCTTGGTCAGTGCAAACGTTTACAACCCATGTATGAGACTTAAACCTATTACAACGAGATTTTAGTGCAATTAAATTTTTGCCTTATATAAACTTATATTATACTAATAATTATAGTATAATGTACGTAGATATATAATGTAATTATTAAGTAATACATAATCTATACATATAATAAAATTGTAACTAAGCCGAATCTGTAGATTAAATATTTTTTAGAAAATCTTATTGAAATAGACTTTATTATTGATACAGAGACCGAATCTATAGTCTTTAGAATTTTTGCCTATCTGTCTGTCTGTCTGTCTGTCTGTTACCGCATCACGGGAAAACCACTGGATAGATTTTGATGAAATTTTGGTATGGTGATAGCTGGTTATCCGTGTCAACATATAGGATACTTTTTACCGCGGCAAAATATCTCATTTCTGAGAAAAAATACAAAAACTGCAATGTAAGAGTATACTCATATGTAAAACATAAGAATTTGGTTTTTGGTCAACTGAAGGCGAGCGGAGCCGCGGGAAATGCTAGTTTTGTAATATAATTTTTAAACTCAGCTAAAATTTCGTATAAATTGTTTAGCACCTTCTTAATACCTGAACATTTTCACGTTTCCTTTGTGAGCCTGCGAATGTTTCCCCACAGGAAATTGAGTCTTATTATTAACCCTGCTATCTACAGTGGGGAATTTAGTCAATTTATGACAACGTCTGCTAAAAAATTAATCTTTTTATTTAATTATATCTTTATCTCGTTTCACATTATAAAAAGTTGTTATTTATAAAATCTATACATATAATAAATTTCTAAGTCAAATCTGTACATTAAATATTTTTTGAAAAATCTTATTGAAATAGTCATTATTATCGATACAGAGGTCAAATTTGTAGTTTTTAGAATTTTTGTCTGTCTGTCTGGAAATGCAGGACTAGAAAACCACTGGACAGATTTTCATGAAATTTGATATGATGCTGGTTATCCGGGTCAACATTTAGAATATTTTTCCTGCGGGAAAATATCTCATCTCTGAGAAATCTATACTAACCGGTTAAAATGTACTAAAGGAAATGAACCAGAGCGGAACGAGGGTGAGTTGCTAGTGTAGTTTAGTTTTTTTACATATATATCCACATAAATTTTTCTTGTATTATTTTTAATTTTTTATAACTTGAAATAATCATTTTTTATAAATATCTTCTACTTATTTGTTCATGTACATGTACTTTAATATCTTAATTTTATGAATATAAAATTATCTTTAATATCTGCAACCTATATAGAGTGGCCTATAAAATAGCGTAAAGAAAAACAGAGGCTACTTTATAATCAAATCTAACAAGTCATTCTTGGAGTAAATATTTTATCAGCACTCATACTGAAGCGTCAACTCAAACAAGCTTATAATATACTCAGGTGTTTGCGCATAGGATCGCTAATCTATATAAATAAAAATCAATATCCGAATGTATGTAAGCGTATCACTTCAGAATTGGTTCTTTTTTGTTGTGTTTGTATGAAAGAGTTGCACGAAATAGTTTGTATGAAAGAAAAATTTTGAATTTTTTTACAGAAAAGTGAAAAATTTGGACTGAAAAATCTTTATATAAAAAGGGAGTGATTAAGTGAGACAGAAGACAGAAGGGAAATCTTCAAAAATATTGTCAGAACTGACAGACTGATGTTCAGTTTTTTATATCAAAATTATCTTATGAGTATAATTTCTTTACCGTACAGGGACACTAAGTTGTTTTTTTTATAAAAATCTGAATTTACGATTATTTGAAATTTATATCTGGTGGGTTTTGTATATTATGAGGTTTTTGCGCTCTGTATAGTACACGCTGGATATACAGGTGTAAGAATCCTGTCAATATAAGAGTGGAAGCCCCATATCACTTTTCCAAAAGTTTATTCTTATCTTACAAAAACTTCTAAAAATTTAAAAGCTATATTTTATTTTGATTAACAATACACTTCATATCTTTAAAGGGTAGTCTTAACCATATTACATGTAACCATACATTTTTCATCCGGTAAGTAGATAGATGAAGGATGACCCTACTTACGATCGTAGACATTACTTTAGAAAGAGTGCCAATTGCTACGGTATGAAAAAATATTATAATTCAATATTGCCTTTCTTCTATGAACACCCCGAGCGTGCTCACGCTTTAATTCCGGTCCTACTAGAATATCTCGAAATCTTTTATTTTATTTATTTTACCATGTAAAAATATACCAAACAGAATGGATAACATACACACAGATACACATTTTAAAAATACTTGTTTCAGGGCATACGTCCATACTAAAATCTTCTTTAGAAAATAATTTTAATATAGGAATGCAGCTTCTAAATCCCTCTTAGCACTAACAAATGAAGCCATGAGATTTGTTGTTCACGTTTGATTAACAGTAGAATTTTCTATTGTTTCACGAAAAATATATGCATTTAATGAGTCACAGCGAGCCTGTATGGAAGAACGTCAAGTAGTCGATATATGTCAAGTTTACTCAGAGCACTAGGAATTGCAAATATAGCATAACTTATAACCTTTAAAATGTTCAGCATCTTAAAATATTAGCCGGGTCAAGTTTGCATAATGTAGACTGCTTCAAAAAGCTCTGTTTTAAAGTAGCTCAGCTCGAGATTTTAAGAAGTACTGTCACGTACCGGTTACTAAACATTTTGATGAGACCCTTCGCCTTCCTCTTCTCGTTGCCTAACAGCCTGTTTAGCATCTGCTTTCTTTTCTTGTTTTAATTTAAATTTAAAATAAAACACTACGCAAGATTTTATATATAGACATATATATCTTTCATGTCTTATTAATTAATAAAAATATTTTTCGTGAAATCCACTGGATGTTGAACCAGCGTTAGATTGAAGTCGACCCAGCGCTAGATTGACGTCGTATGGTCACATGATAATGAATGTCATATGAAAATTTCTAAGCACTAGTTAATTTTCGCCTGTGTAATTTTATGCAATTAAAGATTTATTTGGTAGTTTTTAATTAAAAATTATTTATAAACAATAATTAATAGTTAACATATAATTTATCCTCTTTTTTAAACAAATTTAGCCATATTTTACTGATAAATGTCTGTGGATTGGCGTACAGGGTATGGACGCGCAAGGTGGTCTCTCACCACCAGTAGACCAGTAATCTATTCATAATGATTATTCGCCGATACTGCACAGATTTACAATAAACGCTGGCTACGGCTTTTGTAAATAAAGCTTTACATTTTAAATAAATTGTAAAGCTAAAAACATATATTTGTTTTAAAAGTATATATTGAAAATATTGTAAAATAAAGTATATGGACAAAGAAACCTTTATCTGAGAAAAGTAAATGTAAAAAGGTAATTATTATTATTAAAAATAATTTATAATATTGGAATATTTGAAATTATTGGTTGAAAATTATTTGAAAATAATTCATATTAATCTCTACTAATGAATAATCAAGCGAATAATAGATCCAGAAAATTAACTTTCTTATATCAGTAAATGCTTGATCAATAAATAATTAAAGTATACGGGGGCTTACGTTTGGCATTGTAAGACTATATTAAAAATACCCACGATGTCATTGGACTTGGCACAGTTTGGATAATCTTTATATAAGTACAACATAACAGCCGGGCGCTTTATCGCTTGGTGACATATCAATAATAGCATTGTTTTCATTCAAAATATTATGATCTAATCTGGAGTAGATGCAAATCCAGTGAATATTTTGGCCATATTATAGTGTAAATTAATAATGTTTTATCTTAACGCCTAATTTTAGGCAAACTAGCTATAAAAAAAAAGTTGTAACAAAAATAGTTGCACCGTGCGTCGGTACAAATGAAAGTGCTTGCAAAGATATTTAAGAAAATATGTGTAGCTAATTGAAGCCAGCTAGGTCACATATATATTAGTCGCTGTGTAAAGAATAAAAAATTTCAGTAAAATATTTCAGATTCTTGAAATATCTAAAATATAAAGTATTTAATATGATTAGGATTAAAAGAAAATATTTATTCAACCCAGGCTTTGTTAACGTTAATATCATTAAAATTTCAAAAGCATTATTTTTCTTGAATATTGATATAAATATTTTATTTAGATTTTTCTATAAATCTATAAAGTGTAAGTAGGTAGAGTTATAAGAAAAATCTAGCTTTATAAATATTCTTTCGTACACTCCACGTTAAACGAAACATTTGTATCATTCAAATTTCTTTGCGAATTCCATATTTCATTTCTCTGAATTTTTATTTTAGCAAATGGATTGTTCAAGAAATGCAAATATATTCGACGGTAATTTTTGTTTCTTTCTTGAATATTAATACATCTATAACGAAACAAAAACCATAATGAAAATAAAACATATTTAGAAATAGAAAACTAACAAAATAAATTATTTAACATTAATAGTAACCTAACCTGTCAGCTAACACGCAACGAATTACTATACATAATATATAGGGATATATGTACTCGCACATACTCGTAGATGCCTATGTCGAAGTCAGTTAAAGTAATGCGCATGAAAACACCAGCAGTGTCAAGAGGCTGGTTGTTTAGAATTTAAAATCAGGAAGGATTTGCACACTACTGCTTGTATGAAAGTACAATATAATTTTGGCATATAAATAATTAAAATGGTATATTATAAATAAATTGTGATAAGTAAAAATGTCTTCAAGTACTCAAAAAATCATGTTATATTTAAATATAACAATCAGAACCTAATTCAAGAAATATTTTAGTAGAACTAATCATTCTAAGCGGAAAAGGTAGAGCAGAGCGTAAGAGAAGATCTATGATCACAATTTTTTTTGTTTATAATAATGATTTTAATTTTACTTCTTATTATTATGTATTATTATCAATTCCTTTTGTATTATGACATTTATCTATAATAATAATTATTATTATTTTTAAATTTTTGTACTTTTAATACATGAATATTTAAATGCTATGTACACTTATAATTGACATACATATAAGGTATATTATTATTACATTAATTAAATTGAAAATAATTCATATGTATGTTGTAAGTGTGCTTTTTTCAAATAAATAAATAAATAAACAATATACAGTATGATAAAAAAAATCCGACGAATTGAGAACCTCCTCCTTTTTGGAAATCAGTTAATAAAGAAAAGTATGATCGATATGATGGTTTCAAAAGACATGAAATTACTTTGTTCGTAGTCAATTGACTTTTAGTGATTAAACTCGCTAGTTATAGAGTCAATAATAGAACAATCGCTGAGGTCTTTTGAAGTTTTATTGAACTCTGAAGATTAATATAATTTAATTAAAAAGTTTTTGGATTCATTGAATAAATATAATTGCATTTATTATAAAAATGTACGCATATTAGAGAGTAATGAAAATATATTAAAACCTTCTTTTCATAAGACAGATAACGTCTTCTTACACTACAAAAGTTGAGATATAGTTCTTTGCCAATTTCATTTATATCATTAAATTTAAAATGTAACAGATCCAAAGCTATTTTAAATCTATTGTTTCGTTTAAATTGTTTGTCGTAGAGCAGTGCGGAGCTTAAATGTCCTCATTATGAGCTAATTTAAAAGTATGTAGAGCGCTCGCCCTGTTAACTTTCAATATATATAATTTGTATGTTTATATATTGTATTCATTTTGTTTTAAATATTATGCTTATTCTTATTTATTTTCTTATTGTTTCTTTGCACTTTCTCTTTCTGTCCCGCTACTTAACATTATTTCCCACATACATGGGTTGACTGGAAGCGATCTTTTATAGAGATAAGTCCACCTTTGTCCACATCATTTTCTATGTATTTTTTTTTACTTGTTTAGTGCAATAAAGAATATATATATATATATATATATATATATATGTATATATATATATATATATATATATATATATATATATATATATATATATATGTATATTACTTGTTCAACACTAACACATACAATACAATTTGTTTTAATTAAAATAAATGTTATATGTAATTCTCATAACGAAAAGAGTTTTCGGAAATGTTAATCAATAGGTTCTTTGAAAATATTATACGATTTCAACGTGGCAAATTTTCTTATCAAACACATAAAAGTCTAAAATTATACATATTCACATATAATTATATACATTGCATTTGAAGTCTCTCTAAGTATTATAAATGTAAATTTATTAGTTTAGCTTTTCTTCTTTCTATTATGAAACATTAGACCAACGAATTATACGATTATATGTATACGCTAAAGTAAACTTAGAGTATACTTTTGTTTGCATAAAGTGATTATCCGTTGACTGTTATTTACTAAAAAATTAATGAAAATAATAATCGATTCACTATTGGGGAAGATATCACGAAATATGCAAAAAATATATTTAAAAATGAATGTCTAATTCTTTTTTAAGTCAGTCAATAATTTATTAATCAACATTCGAATCAGGATTACACTAAGATGTCAGCTTCACAGATTCTATAGAAATATAGAGCTTTCAGAATAATTAGCGGTTCCGCTTTCATAGACGACCTCGATTTATTAATAATAACATTTTTCTATGAATACAAAAATAACTCAAAGCAGTAATTGAAGTTAATGGATATTTTTTTGTAATTCCATATATTTAATTTGTGATAAGTATATATATAATATATTGACTTTGAAATTGCACTTAAGGTATGCTGAGACGTAAGTAATCTCTAAATTATCTAAAGAGTTATTAGAATTTTTAAATTATGTTTGTTCAGTCGTGCTAGAACGGTTTATTATCTTTTAATTAGACTATTTTATTTTATAGGCAATATTTTGAATTAAAATCATAGTTAATTTACATTTTATTTTATGTAGTTCAATTGGTACAGAAATACAGCTCGATTTCTGCTTTCTTTTCTCTAACATTCATCTCCCGAAGGCGTAGGTCAGCGACAGAAACGTATACGCATAGAAAATCACTGGCAGCATATAGTATAAGAAATAATACTAAATTAAAATCTTTTTTGAACGACTAATATTTTTCTATTTTAAAGCTTTATTCTTATTTGTATAGCATACGTATATATTATAAAATAAACTATATAAATATATGTTTAATTATAAAAAATAAATTAACGTTTTACATGTATAATTAAATATATAATATATCTGGGAAAAGAGAGGAATTATTTTTTAAAGAAAAATATATCTTACCACGTTAATTTCTTCCGCTATTTACTATAGATAATTACATAAGTTTACACACAAAGGGCACTAAACACTCACTAGTTTCTAAAATTATAAATACCGCTATAGCTACGCACTGTTAATAATTTAAAAACACTTGAAAAGCACACTGTAAATGTCTAATTTAAACAGTCTATTATTTTACTTTAAATGTCTTTGGTCACACTTATTCCTATCAAGAATTATTTTTAGGATAAAAATAATGTCCAAAACTATTTATAAATTCGTGTAAATTGTGTTACAAAGGTATAAACTTTTAAAGGTTGAAAGTAGAAAGTTTCAGTCGTTTTTTGTGTATAAATAGGTCTCGGTACAAATTTCTGAGATGCATATTGAGAAAATAATGGTGAAAAACCTCGCAGTAGTTGCTAATCACAAAAGTACGTGGATGAGGGTAGTGAAAACTTTCTAAGGGGTAGTTTTAGAGTCATATTCTTTAATATACACTAGAATAAAATAACTCGCGTAATTCGTTCGGTTTTTCGTAGGGGTTGTGTACGGAGAAATGGCTACGATTAAGTTTGTATGTCGTTTGGTCGATCGTAGTCCATGGGGGTGTCGCGTGAGCGCACAAACGCGCTGGTCGGCGGGCGACGTGGGACTGAGGCGAGTAACAACCCTTGCATGCACTCCACCTCACTCGACATGCAAACTTACGTATCGTGCAATTTCGATAGCTGTATTTTTGTAGTTACTCTTAAATAAAATGTTTCAGTCAAATTTTTAAGGACTAGTAAAAACATGCTTATTATTAACATTGAATGTATATAGATATTTTTTAATTATTTTGAGAGGTACGTAATAAGTATTACGTGTTGTAAATGCAAAAAGTTAGTATTTATTAGTAATTGATTGAATTTTAAACCATCTCACCAAACTTATGTATAAAATAAATAAATAAATAAAATTAAACAACTAAAAATAGCTTTATTTTTCCTTACACTTTTAAATACATAGAATATCTTATGGATAAGGTAGGCAACTTATAAAACTTAGATGAAAAGCACACTTTTAAAAGGTAGATATTGTATATATTATTTATTTACATATTTATTTATTAAGCTTTTTTAAAGTGAAATGTGTTTTTATATGACATATAGTCTATAAATAAGTCTATATGATAAACTTATCTATAGACTCAATAATAAAAAAAAACGAGAGTTAGATTCTTGTTAAACTTTGAGTTTATATCAAAACAAATACATATAAAATAAAATAATTTGTAAATGATTTATTCTAATTTTGCTTTCGAGTTCGTGTTTGTAAAAATCTTAGTTTGTGATTAATGGTACGATACATTTAACAGTCATTAACCTAATTTCATTTCATTTATTCTTGGTGTGTGCTTAACATATAAGGTATGTCACGTTATGGCCTATAAATATGGGATTATTTAATAAAATAAGCACAATGTATTATTTTTTTTTAATTTTATTCTCTTATTGGATACTTATATATATACACACACAACAGGTACAATTAACAGTCCCCTGTGCAGGGCCTGTAATAATAGGGTTAGAGGAAACAGCTGCACATGTACACTTGTATTGTCCAGGTGTACAGGGTTCAACATCTTGGCAACCCGCGTACACTACCGGAGGTCTTCAGTAGGACGAAGAGGTTGCTGTGCTCCCCAGAGGAATAAGGATGGCAAGAGTAACGGACGGATTTTCCCACACACGCAAAATAGGCGCAAAGTCACCGAGTGAGCGGATCGGAAACCAGCCGTTTGTGTTAAACGTGTGCTACTTTTTACAAGTCGGTAATCTACTATATCGCATATATTTCTCAATATTTATAAGTATTATTAGCATTGCCCGCGGCTCCACCCGCGTTCTGATGACCAAAAACCAAATTCTTAGGTTTTACATATTGGTATACTCTTACATTGCAGTTTTTGTATTTTTTTTCATATCATCATCATCATGAGATATTTTTCCGCGGTAAAAAGTATCCTATATGTTGACCCGGATAACCAGCTATCACCATACCAAATTTAATATATGATAGACAGACAAACAGACAGACAGGCAAAAATTCTAAAAACTATAGATTCGGACTCTGTATCGATAATAATGTCTATTTCAATTACATTTTCCAAAAAATATTTAATGTACAAATTCGACTTAGTTACAATTTTATTATATGTATAGATAGTCATATAAATACAAATAAATATGTTGGGACATTAACACACAGCACCATCTAGTTCTATAGTAGCCACGAGGCCTGTGTTATGGATACCAGATACTTAATACACTACACATATATAACTTTAAATACATACATATTATTATAGACAAAAATTCTAAAAACTATTGATTCGGGCTCTGTATCGATAATAATGATTATTTCAATAAGATTTCCCAAAAAATATGTAATGTACAGATTCGGCTTAGTTACAATTTTATTATATGTATAGATGACAAGATACTAATATTAAATGTATATACTAAGCTATAGCATGCTTAGTCTCACTCATCAACGTGATATCGCATAATACATTTAGGCTATCTTATAACTACATCGACCAATACAAAATACTTTTATCGATCAAACATCTGTCACTATACGTCATTTTATAAAAGAAAAAAACATGCATATACATATATAATATGTATATCCGTTTTCCTCACAAATGTCGTTAACGTCAGACGAATGATCTCGTAAACTAGTTTTTGATTATAAAAGATTAATTAATTATTATCATAGATTCGAGTATAATTTAGTTTTTGTTTTCTTTGTTATTATTTCTTTTTAATTTATTGATAAACAAAGAGTTATTTTATTGGTTATTTCATTGAAAATTATATTATTTATCAAGAGTTTGAGAGTAAAATTCAATGCACTACTGGTTTAAAATTTATTATTGATGAGAATAGATTGGAAGTAAATAATTAAAATGCACTATGTACGTATGATTTCAATGGCGAGCTTATTTATGACTACCGACTTACCCTGGCTTCGCTCGGTTGCGTCCTAGGTACGTTATGATTTTTTTAAGCGGGATCCTACTTCTTTTTATAAAATAAAGGTAATTTAAGTTACTTCTTATAACGTCAGCTATCTGCCAATAAAAGTTTCGTCAAAATCAGTCCATCCGTTTCAGAGATTAGCAGGAACAAACAGACAGACGCAAAAAAAGTGTTTTTCTTAAACGTAACGTATTACACATAATTACAACTATATTTAGTAATAACTAAAAAGATAACAACAAGTTTGACAAAGGAATTTAGTATTATGCAGTTGGAGACATACTTATAGTTACATCCTTCTCCAATATATCCTTGCCGAGAGATGCACATACATATGTATGTCTCCGACTGGACAATTCTACATTCGTTCGTCAACTTGTTTTTATCTTTTTTGTTATTTTATATGCAGTCAGGTTTTTTTTATTATCATATTTTTTTTATTAACAGATTTTTAGTTTTTGCCAATTAGACATTAGAAGTTATATTTAGCAATTTTTTTATCCTAAATTACTTTAAGCATATTAGTTTTATGTATGTATGTAATCGCCTCTTAAAACCTTTATTTTGATATCACACTCGATTGTTTTGGAAGAAATTTAAGTTTTAGATATTAATTAACCTAGCAATAAACATTGGAAAATTCCATAAGAAAAATTCTAACACAATTCTTTTATACTACCATATTTTTATATCCTCTTTTCTAAGCGTATTTAAATATTTAGATGGATTATCATAAATTAAAAAGGGGCGCTTCCGAAGGATTCGATACTTAATGATTTTCGCGTTTGTAACAATTGGTTACTGATGTTTGAACATCACGATCGTTATATATTGTATGCCAATAATTATGCTTGTCTTTATCACAAGGTAGCTGTAAAGCTTGAATAAAATAATTTATGATTTGTTTACAATTTTTATTATCTCTCGAAGTTTAAAATGTAAAGTGACCTCGCTTACATATTTACATCCGGCCATCTATATTTGTAATTACGATAGATAAAATAAATATAACAAAATACGATTTTATAGGAGCTTTAAGCAACAGGATTATTGCCGTATCAAAAACATCTGGAAAATTAAATATGATTACGAACTGACGTTATGTATCAAACATGTTAAAATTCAAATCTATACATATAATGAAATTCTAACGGAGCCGAATTGAATTATTATCGATACAGAGGCCAAATCTATAGTTTTTAGAATTTTTGTCTGTCATGGTCATCCGGTTCAACATATACTTTTTACCGCGGAAAAATATCTGATTTCTGAGAAAAAATACAAAAACTGCAATGTAAGAGTATACTAATATGTAAAACCTAAGAATTTATTTTTTGGTCATCTTAACCCGGGCGGAGCCGCGGGCAATGCTATTATCTCTTATATTTTGCACTCTTTGCGAGTGAATTCTTTTTTCGTGGTATCATCAATATAAAGTACCTACTATTTTTTATGTTTTATGGTTTTACATTTTGGATGTAAAATATTACAAATAGATCAATTTTGACGTCGTGTTTGGCTTAGTTTGTAGTGACCTTTGCCCACTTGCTGTGCCAGCGGTCGCAGGTTAGAGTCCCGCTGGAGGCATTCATTTGTTTGATGACGAATGTTTGTACTCCAGTCATGGGTGTTGTTCATATTTATAATATGTAAGTATAAGTTATTTATGTGTAGTGCATCAACTATATGGTATCCATAACACAAGCCTCGTAGCTTACCATGGAACTAGATAGTGCTGCGTGTAAATGTTCAAACATATTTATTTATAATGCTTTTACATTTATAATATTACTTACATAGTGACTGTTTTTATAAGTAAAAACGTTGTATTTAGCAAATAATCATAGTCTATTTAATATTGAAGCTTTAACAATTATATTGCTTATAAGCAAAAATAAATTCGTAGCAAAATGATTCAATTATTGAATCGGTACCTTAATAGATATTCCGTGCCTATTCAATAATACATCCCTTTTATTAACAAATACGATCAATGATATAATAGACATGAAAATATTTCCGTCGAGATGTAAAAATATTAACTTTTAGATAATTAATTACTTTTAACTAAAACAGCATACTGTTTTCATGTTTGGACATGTTTGGACTTCAAAATCACTTTAAATTTATTATTAACCTTAAAAGTACAATTTTTTACCTTATCCCTCAATTTTTCCGTGAGGTATACTTTAGTTATTACAAAAAAATTATGGAATATTAATTCCAAAAAGTATTATGTAGCATTCACAAAAAAATAAAACATTAATACAATCGAAATAAGTACCTCTCGTTTTTAAAGTCGGTCAAAAAACATCTTAAGGGTTAAGGGTACAGGAAATAATGTTTATTTATTTAAATATATTTATTTAAATAAACGTTATTTCCCGTACCCTAACCTTTGTACATGTACTATTATGATATGGACATTTAAGCTGCTTATGTCTCAAATAATGTGATATGCCCCGCTGCTCGCTTTAATCGATTTAGTACAAGTATACTAGCTGGTGCACAGGTCTCGGTTCGGATGCTATGTTTCATATAAATACATACCAAATTAGCTTTATTAAGTGTTACGCAAATATCTGGGTGTACTACTTTTTTGAAAATAAAGAAATTATTATTTATTACTAGCAGAACCCACGGCTTCACTCGCGCTAAAACAACAAAAAAAACTCAAAAAAAGTAGGTTTCATACAAATTTTCATCTGCTATTTTACCACCTTATAAGATGAATTTTAAAAATTTTGAAACTCGTATTTAATTAATTATATTCAAGAATAATAATACCAAGTTTCAAGTAATTCTGATCATAAATATTTTTTGGGATTGTACTATAACGTGTTTTCCCTTGGGAAAGAGATGATCTCCCGCGGTAAAAAGTAGCCTTTGACCTCTCCAGCCCTCCAACTATCTCCAAATAAAAATCCGCAAAGCCGTTTCGACGTTAAAGAAAAACAAAATAAACAAACACACTTTCACATTTATAATATTAAGAATAGTGACCAGTGGCGTAGAAGCAACTTAGGGAAAAATATCTCCTCCAATAATTTCAATCCTCAATGATTTCACCCTTAAAATAGGTAAGCCCTCACATACCATGACCTTATAGTCTTTAAAATGACTTGATATCTTGCACGATATAGCCCGAGTAGTCTTAAAAATAAAATTGTAATAAAAAAAAGTATATTTATTTTTAAATTAAATAAATTCACTGTATCAATTTACTCTAATTCTACTTCTAATAAAAAAAATGTTAATAAGACTCTTTATAAATCATTTGACAAAATTATCATTTCGCACATTTTCTATAATTAATCTAATATCTTGTGCTATATTTTTGTAGAATATTATGTAAAAAATACGTTACAACTCAAAAAAATGAAAATATTTGAGCATGTTAATATTTTAATAATACAACGTCAAAGCAAAACCACATGGTGGTCTGTTAAATGACAAAATCGATTTACACACTCGATGTATTAACGTGGGCAATTTCCGGATTTTGGAATCAGATCGGAATGCTTATAATGACAGATAGCGTTGCTGGCGTAGTCTGGTCTCGGGAGCTAAGTATGTATTTAAGACGCATCACATGACGTCGCGTGACGTCAGCATACGACGACGCACTATACTATTTCCGTCCTCGCGACATTTTGGAACATGATCATCACGATACAATATATTTAACGACACCTAACTAAGGTCGATTATAATTTAAATCTCCTTAATATTATCATTTACCCGTCCACAGTAGCTAAATTGCAAATCGTTTTCAATTGTTGTTAAAATTCCTTCTAAAATTATCGAAGCTTTTATCGGAATGTTGCTTATAAAATGAAATAGCTATTGTGGTAACACTCTTTTATTTTCATTGTTCAGTAAATCTGGGTTCGCAGAAAAGTAGCACTAATAACATTTTAATTTAGTATACGACGTTCTCCTATGAGCTTGCATTAAGATGTAACAGCTTTATGTTTTTTTTTAATATATATCTGTTCTGTGAAATTTTATAAACATTACAATGTTTTAGTTAGTTAATTTACCTTTTTAGATCTTTACTAGGCAGTGGTAGCTCAGTGGTAACGCGCCCCCTGAGAAACCAAATGGGTTCAAATCCCGGTTCTCATATCTCAGATATTTTTATGTGCGAATCTTTTCCAATATGATTGCTACTTGTATTACGATGAACAGAAACATCGCTAGGAAACCTGTATGCCTGAGAAAACCCAGCAAGATTTCGAACGACTTATTTATCCCCCTCGTATTGAAGAGAAGCCCGTGCCCAGCAGTGCATCAGAAAAAATCGATTATGTATGGATGGCCGATTTTTAAACCACTTGGCTCCAATGCTATTTTAGATATATTTTTTTTATGTAATAATGAGAGATTACTGATATAAAGCAGTTATGACTGTTTTTGGTACTCAGTGATTTACTCACTGTCTATACATATAATAAAACAGTAACTTAGCGAAATCGATGTACGGGTTTCATGCAAAAAGTACTGAACCGATTTTAAAAAAACTTTGTGTCTTGATAACTTATTACTCGGGTCAACATTGAGAAGTTACCTTTTACTACAGGAAAATCTTTTATTCCCACGGGAAAACACAATAAATAACCAGTTATTGTGTTTTCCCAATAGAACCCTATCGAGTCGTTCTTAGAAATTTACATGTCTAACGCTAGCTAAACCTTAAAAGATACATCAAAACAATATAGCAGAAAATTGTAGGTCTTAATAAGGCCAACGGTCTTTCTCCTAAGGTACACTCGCAATAACTATTCATATCTATTGAAAACGTATCTAGGGACGCACCCGAGCGAATTGAGGGTAAGTCACTAGTAATTAATATATGGATAAGATTCTGATTTGAAATATTTTACGAAGGTAGAGACAGATATTGGGTACTTTTTTGGGCGGAATGTGCCATAAGTTAGTATATAACTATTTTCTCTCACAAGAAATATTATTACATCACAAACTACATGTTACGAAAAAAAAAATCATATTTGTATAAACAATTACTATTAATATTAAGAGAGCGTTTACAGTTTAACAGCTTCAATAAATCTAAATATGTTTATTCTACTTAGATCTGAAAGAATATATAATTAATAAAACCACAGACTCACAAGCATGTTTACAGTCTAATTAAATATTCGTATTTTATAGCTGTAGGTAACAATACGATAGACACCTTTGCTTTTTTTTTACGTGTCAAATGAGTGGATTCGCAGTCGTAATTCCATACGATTATGTTAAAGAGGGATCATTCGTGGAGTAAGCCAATGGACTAGTAGTTCGTATGTGCATAATGGCTCTGAATGCCCATTTACACGGAGAAAACTCACATTGCACCTATGAATATCGAAAGAGATTCTGTACATTTTGTATTTTTTATTAAAATGTATTTTGTAGTAAATAATAATGTATAATAAACAATAAATATAGTTAATAAGTTGAAATAACAAAAAAATCTAGTGTCTTTTAATGATAAGCGACATCTATGAATAGCAAGCAACATTAAAGCCTCGAGGACGGATGTGTTCTATGTCTCTATAGTTTTATTAGCAATGTTACATTGTGAATATAGATGGCTTAAGTAAAAAAATATTATTGTGTTATTTCAGTACAATCAATGAAATAGTAATTATTAAAAAAACCAAAAGAACACTTTTCGTAACAACATGGAAGATCATTTTTAAATATTTTCTTAGTGTATTCAAAGTAAGTAAGTACTGTAAAGTTCAATTCGAATTAATAAGTAAATTTTAGTTTTGTTTTTAATAGTTTCATTTTAAGGTCACACAAGTGTTTTTGAGAGTTATTTAGGATGTAATAGGAACCATTTTCTTGTATTGATTATAGCCTGCCTTTTGAAATGCTTAACGCCCGATAATAGCTGGACTGTTTCAACAAAATTTAAAATCAGAATAATTTTATTTGAATTAGATCAAAAGCTAAAGCTAAACCCAAAGGCTTTAGTGACACCTTATCAATTTTTCATTAACCATATCAAGGCCTCAGAAAACTATTTTCTCAGAAAACAAACAATTCTACCGTACAATCGCCAGCAACTGAAGCTGATAACAAATTAACAGTAGCAAGACATAGCATGTCAAGTTTTTTATTGCTATATAAAACTTATCAAAGCCCATTCGAACTAGCTCTTGAGAATAGTTTTAATAGTAAATTCATTTTCGTATATAATATAAAGGGGAAAACGTTACGGTGTCAGTTTAAGGAAAACTCTGAACCTCAGTAATTGGGTCAAGAAGAGGTCAAGGCTTTCATTTGAGGCTTCACAATGAAGAGCTTGTGTTGAACATACTCATCACAACCGCAACCTTTCTTCATATGCACAAGCATTCTTCATGAGCACGAAAAAGACCCAAAAATACCTTTTGTGTAACTCCACAAGATATTTTGTAACAAAAGCTTTCTTACTTTAAAAAAAATAATGATAAGATAAAATTTAATAACTCCTTCATTTAAGATGCTCGCTTCCATAAATAGATTCTGTACGTCGCTTCAAATTCTCCAACATACTTATATGTTCGATTTACATAAAATATTACAACGGGGTCGAGGCTTTGACTGTCGTCATCCCTGAGTATTGAATTGTTGGAAAACTTTGCTACAAAAACATGAACCTTGTATAGTATTTCATCCATTTTCATGCAAGATATGTAAGTATATTTAAGTTTTTTTTAATATAATTTTATATAACGTAACTTCGTTAGAGTATCTCTCATCTCAGATTAAGCGTCCACGAGCATGGAATATGTTTCAGAGAAATTTTGACAGGCTGTGTGAGGGACATGCGCGCGCATTCCCCGCCATCTTGGATTTCCGTCCCACTCCCTTGCTACAGTGAGAAGCTAACAGGACGGAGGTAACAGCTGTGAGCGCGAAACACTGTTTAACTCGATTTCAGAATTGACTAAGAAATCGTCAATTTTACCAGACGCATATGATCTAATATAATATTTATCTAATGAAGCCAAAATTAAATACATCCAGTGTAAGTGCAAAACTAGAAGTTACGAAATAGTCAACCAATTATCGATTTTTGCTGTTAAATCTATCAGTTCAGGTACGGTGTTTCACATTTTCATTTAACTTGTTAATAAAAAATTTACAGAGTGGTTTATACTTCGTACGAGTCTGAATAGAAGAAATCGATAAACGTGTTAAAGGCTGGCACCCGTTTCCGTTGCGTGATGCGAATGTAAAAGGGACAGAGATAGGCGGCGTGCTACGGTTACATCGCTGAAAGTCGCTTAAGCGATAAAATATAAATATTGACCCCTTCATTGATTTACTACAGGAACCAATAAAAGGTAAGCACTTATCATGTTATCTCTTGGCAATGTCTGTCCTTTGAAATAAATACAATGATACATATCTAACATATTTCAGCGTACCCTTTTATACAAAATTTTCTTTACTATACAGATATAATACATTTTTTTTAATGTACATTGAATATTATTCAGTTAATTTTTAGTATTATCAAAGAAGGTTATGAACCTTTAGTACCCTTTCTTTAACTTAAAATAATTAAAAGGCTTATCAGATTATTATCGTTAGAGAGGTACTCTGCCAAAGACGTACACAAAAATCAGTTATATATGTATATATATTACGGCAGCTTAAATAAAAAATGATGGGAACTCATATAACTAACACAATTTGACCTGAGACGGTACTAGCACCACTACATATTATGCTTTTTTAATTATTAAAATAATAACAATATATCAATTTACTTTCCGTTTTTATTATACTATATACAATACTTATAAAAAATTACACTGGTATGAAAGCACACGATTTTAATATGAATACTAAAAGCAGCTACTCCCAGAAATCAGAAATAATGTTTGTAGAGCTGTGAATTTCATGGATGGTATAAAATATGTAGTAACAAAGCAATGTTAGCGCAACATTCGAAACTTTGAGAGCCACCCTCGCCTACGTGGCGGAAATTTCAATTCAAATATGCTACCAGTGAAATACTGATTTATAGAAATTAAAATTTTATTCCAATATTTTAAAATTTGATATTATTATTATTAATCACAACTAAATTTAAAATAATTACATATTATAAGGACATATATATATAATGTACATATATATGTATATGTATATGTATATATATATATGTATATATTTATATGTATATATTTATATATAATATATATATATATATATATATATATATATATATATATATACACATATATGTATGTAATTTTTTTAGATTATATTTTTAATATTTGAATTTAATCATAGAGCATATTGTAAAATATTTACTACGATACTACTTTTTTTGTTAACTGACCCTACACCGAGTGATTTCGTGTGACAGACACTAAAATTGTACAATAAAAAATAAAATTATACAATAAAAAGAAAATTTTATAAATTCCTCGACAACGTATCATATAAATTACATTTTAATGATAAACCTCGACTCGAAAGTCTTGAGATGTCGAGTTATGAAAAAAAGCTCGCATTTATCAGTTCTTTTCTTTTGTATACAATAATTCAAGGCCTGTAATTTTCTTACTACTATAAAGAAGGTCGGCAAACTAATTTTTTCTTTGTTTTCTATTTTACGTCTAAATAATGTATATGTAGTTTAAGAATAAACCAGTGTTGCGATTTGAATCGAGCCAGATCAAAAATGTTTCAAAGAACAGACAACTAAATCTAATTTTTTGTATTCTAAATTTTACACAAAAAGGATAGTTATTGAGTTTTAGGCATTAATTTATTCATTAAAATTTATGTTTATTGTTTAATTACTTAAAATTTTCAAGCACATCTTATTTTAATACAAAAGTGTCCTGCATTACTTTAATGAAATTCATTACATTACGTAGAATATTTTACAATTATCATATTTAGGTTATCATGAATCGGAATAATTCATGAGATGATAAGCAACAGTATCCTTTACAATTAAAAAAAAATACAAATGACAATTTGCACTAAACTGTAAAAAGATAAAGCTCTATGTCTAGCTGTAGTTATTAAGAACCTAATTTCATTGGTATAAGACTCGTTTTTCCATAGATTTTGCTTAATCATATTCAACATAAAAGTTACTTGCTGTTGTGACTGTTGCAGTAACACTTGTGTTTTTGTACATTATATTAGTGCTGTTATATTTAACTAACAAAAATGAACGACGCAATAATTTCAAATATTAATAATAATCAGAATAATGAAAAAGAGGTAATTCGAAAGTTATTATAAAAAACCAAATATTAGTATAGATTATTATATGAGAAAACATTTTTGTAGATGGCTGGCGGAGGAGATCCTAAATGGCAGAAAGATGCAGCTGACCAAAACTTTGACTACATGTTCAAATTGCTCATCATTGGCAATAGTTCTGTTGGAAAGACTAGGTACGTAAGTTATAATAATCTGATCAATAGACGACTTTGAGTAATTTCAGATTTCTTTACGATATTGTTGGATTTTTTATAGTTTAAAGTTTATTTAAATGTTATTTTCAAAGTTAAGTTAATTTTTTAACTAAATATTTGTTTTTACAGCTTCCTCTTTCGGTACGCTGATGACTCTTTTACATCAGCTTTCGTGTCTACCGTAGGAATTGACTTCAAGGTCAAAACGGTCTTCCGTCACGACAAACGCGTCAAACTACAGATATGGGTGCGTTTCACTACTCCCACAATATTTAGCTATTTTCGATACTTAACACTAACTTAAGATATTATTTGATGGTTAATTCATTAACTTTTTTGAAGATTTATCACATTTATTATAATAGGTAACTATCCTGTATAATATAATCTGTGGCTGTATGAATTTGTATTTTACTATTATATATATATATATATTTTTAAATTCAATACAACTTTTTTAATGTCTTTTTAAAAATTCTTTTTTATTTCAGGACACCGCAGGTCAAGAACGCTACCGCACAATTACAACCGCTTACTATCGAGGTGCAATGGGTTTTATTCTTATGTATGACATAACAAACGAAGAAAGCTTCAACAGCGTTCAAGATTGGTAAGTTCATATAAAGTTGTTACGTAATTCACCCCTTTAAGCAAATTTGACTCTAGACGTCCTAGTTTAGTTGGTATACGATCTCATTAATATATAGGTCACCATAGCTAGCCGTCTGGATATACTTTATGCTATTTTATATTTTTATAGCAATTCATTATAATTAAAAGATTTTTTTTAATCTATTCTCAAAGTGTTTTTACTGCAGTAACCTTAAAAGAAAATATTATTTTGTATTACTTTTTATAAGTTAGTTATTATAATACTTTCTTATATTACCGCAAATGTTTTATATTATATATATCACGTGACCATGATTGCTGTAAAGCATTGGAATCGTTGGAAACCAAAAAAGTAAAAGGAATCTGAAAAAATATATTTATTCAAATTATTATTTTTCTTAGTTTAACTATCATAATCTTAAACTGGAATAAGCAAAAAAAATCCTTATTTGATTATAATATACATTATTTTATACTTTTAAATATAAGTCATTTAATACACTCTTTTTTAAATCTACAGGGTAACACAAATAAAGACATACTCTTGGGATAACGCGCAAGTCATACTAGTGGGGAATAAATGCGATATGGAAGAAGAGAGAGTTGTCAGCCAGGAGCGTGGGAGGCAACTCGCCGAACAGCTCGGCGTAGAGTTCTACGAGACCAGCGCTAAAGAAAATATTAATGTTAAGGTAACATATAAAGATTTATAATTTTTCTATATACTTGTATTAACTTTTTGACTGAAAATATACAAGGTACTTTAACATAACTTAAAAATCATTTTTCCAACGTAGAGGACGAAAAATCGATTATAAATTAACAAAGATAGGCTTACTGGTTACTTACTATACATACCTGAACCGAGAACTTCTTTATTTATTAAAATAACAATATTAAATAAAACTAGCAAAACCCGCGGCTTTACTCGCGCTAAAACTACAAAAAAACTAAAAAGGTAGGTTTCATACAAACTTTCATCTCCTATTTTACCCCGTTATGGGATGAATTACGAAAAATGCTAAAACATTTATTTATTTAATTGTATTGAAGAGCATTAATATAAACTTTCAAGTAATTCTGATCATAAATAATTTTTCTCCAACTATCTCCACACAAAAAATCACGAGAATCCGTCACTCCGTTTCGACATGAAAGAAGGACAAACAAACAAACAAACACACTTTCACATTTATAATATTAGTATGGATAAGGTTCGCGAAATTTGATATATTTATTTGTATTATTTTAGCAATCCTTACTGAGCACCATTCTTAATACTTTTGATTACATCATACATATGCTCGTATTATGTTGATAACGCACATTCCACACGTTTCATAATTTACTAATATTCAAATCTAGTATTAAAAAGGTTTTACTATTTTAAATGAAGTTATTTTTTCGGATTTTTTCGCGGATTTATTTGGATTTTTAGTTCCCGACGTTTCGAATGCTTTACAGCATCCATGGTCACGGGAGAGACTGAGGTGTTAGATGTCTCGAAGGTATGGAACCAAACATCTAAATAAATCCGCGAAAAAATCCGAAAAGATAGTTTTATTTAAAATGTCAAATATTCGCGTAAATCTAAAAAAGTATTAAGGTTTTACTGCATTAAAATTCAGTGTTAAAAGGTATTTTTTTTTATAAAGGCCGTGTTCGAGCGGCTGGTTGACATAATCTGCGACAAAATGTCGGAAAGCCTCGACTCAGAGCCGGCGATGCTCGCGGGAGGAGCTCGCGGACAGCGTCTCACAGAACAGCCGCAAGGCAACAACAACCCTAACTGCAATTGTTAATAGAACACGTTATATGCAAACAGATACAATTCAAACCTTGAACATACTGGAATTGACTATGTACTCTCTCGTCTCTTCAAATAAGAACTTAGCAATTATATGAACTAAACCAGTATTTTCAAGGAGCTATTTTTCGTAAATATTTATATGTTTATTAAACGTTCCTTAAAATTCACAATGACTTTGTTAAACCTTTCATTTGTCTATTACTTCATTTCGAAATTATTAAATTTCTACAAATAACATTACATCTTTTCGTATAGTTTAAATTTTATTCGTCATTATGAACGTTAGAAATTAAAATATTGAAAATATTGTTATAATTGTAATATTGGACATTTATGTATTAGTATTATTAATTTAGGTGTTAGATAGCATTTATTGCGAGCTGGAGTAGGGATCTGATACTTCTATACATAGTTATATCTTTTTGGAACTCTTTTAATACGTTGCCTGAGTATTTTCGCCTGTTATCTTTAGTTTTATAACATAATTTTAGATTATATATTTGAATATAAATTTCAAGTATTACAACGAGTTTTAGTGTAAGATTATTTTTTAAGTTGTGCTAAATAATAATTTGCGCATTTACCTTCACTTCTGATATTTTTTTTTTTAATATTAATAATGAAATAGACTTGTGGAATTTGGACCAAAAGTCAAATTTTCAGCTTATTTACAAATATATTAAAACATTTTCAGAAAGCGCAAAATATTTTTAGACATAATTTAAAAAAATCATTATTCAGATGGACGAATTATTTGCTTCTCCTTGGTTAGATTTAATGAATGTTACTTCATCTATAATAGTTTAAGAGCTTGTAACTCTAATAGATTTGTATCGACGTCACAACTTGTGTATTTGTGTGTGCACAAAACTATAAAAAAATATTTATAAAAAAATGTTCTAGCTCTTGATCTATATAAAGATGCATCTCGTTGCTTCATACTTATTAAAGTAGCGAATGTTAAATTATAACCTGTTGCTCTTTGAAATTGTAATTTAGATAATATGAATGTAATACGATTGATTCTTCGGTGTATTTTATGACTGCATAAAAAACTGACGCTTTTAAATCGATTTCGGCCTGAAGAATATTAAAACGGCAGTTATCGCCTGTATCGCTAATTACCTTATAGTGTTGTAAATATGTTTCATCCGTGTATAAAGAACCTGTATAGTATTGTATGTACTAACTATATAAATTCGGTTTGTATTCTTGTTACCTACTATGCTATGTAATTAATATAACGTGTTGTTTAAACAACGTTCGCATCATAATATTATACATATTATATTATAGCTATCATTACTTCGTAACTGCTCTCATTGAATCATTATAAATCATATATGGACGTATTATCTAGCATTCAATGTGTTATCATGTTGAACTATCGTTAGACTTATTGTGTAGAAGACATAGACAATACAATTTATATATCAAATTCTGTTGATACCTGAGCACATATTATCTAGAATAAGTATGTTTAAATAAGTTATTTAAATTGAATTGCATCTATGAAATATTGTGGACATAATATATACGTACTAATTTATTTAAGAGAATCCACACCACATTTATTTATGAAACTTTCCCAAAGTATTTGAAAGTAAAATTATTTCTATTTCTATTGTCAAATCAATTATTATTATTCTACCACCGTTTGTTAGAGTTTTAAATTTTTATTAAAAAAAAACAATAGTGTAATTTTCTTATCTTGATAATTGATTGGAGGAAAATATGTAGAGATTTATTATATTCAACAAAATATGGTATTGAAATGTTATGTGTAATTTTCTGCGATCTTCTAACTTATTGAATTAAAGGAAGTCAATTTGACGTAATTTATTGCCTTTTACACCTATTTCAAAATAGCTCTATGAAAAATTAAAGGAATGATCAGTATTACGCAAGTTTAAATTGGTCAAATTAAGATGGAATCTTATTATTGGGAGTAGTGGTATAGAAATGTGTTGATTAGCAGGGCATGAAATGGCATATCGTAGTGTTGGCTTTAGATATCATTCAGTATATATTTTAATTTTATCAATGTGAAGCGAAACGGTTTTAGTTTTTTTATTCGTAAACTATTATTATTATTATTAGGTATATAAAGAGAAATATTAAAATTAGTTTTTTAATTATGATTAAATAAATTAAAAAAAACTATTATATTAAAAAATACATTTAATAATATTTACTTTGCTTGCAAACGTTTCGTCTTCACATCGTATGTGTTGTCATAATTATTATGTTGTAGTTCTTTATAATATCTCAGATATAATTCTATGATTTTGTTAATAATTTAATATTATTTACGACAACATGCTTTTTCTCACTGAAACAAAAATAATAATCGTTTAGATGTATTAATAAATGTACGTTATTATATTTGTTGTGCGTTAATAAAGGAATTATTTAAAATATAAAACTGTGTAAGAGATTTCCACACATAGCACACTCTGGTTTTATTGGTAGTATCCTTAAAAATGATTATATTTCTTTTAAATAAGCATGTTTTCAGCTCTTTTTAACGTTCCACTGCTGGGCACGGGCCTCCCTTCAGTACGAGGGGGATCAGGCCATAGTCCACCACGCTGGCCAAGTGCGGGTTGGCGGACTTCACATGTCTTTTGAAAACTTGCTAAGTTCTCTCAGACATGCAGGTTTCCTCACGACGTTTTCCTTCACCGTTAAGACAAGTGGTAATCATGTTGAAAGTGATTCGCACATGAAAATATCAGAGGTGCAAGACCCGGGATTTGAACTCGCTTCATTCGGTTTCTCAAGCGAGCGCGTTACCACTGGGCTACCACTGCCTTAAATAAGCATACTATAATTCAATTATTATAAAACATCGATTATTTTATTAACAAAATAATTGCATTATATTTTATTCAAAACGCTATATTGAATAATAATAGTATTCGGAAGTGGGTCACGCGGAAGTATCGATTCGAATGATAACCACGCAGGTCAAGGATATAGCGGTAATTATACACACCGATGTTGCTTCTATATTTTTACAATCTTTAAAAACACTGTATTTGTCTATCATTAATGTGTTTTTTGAAACTACGTGAAATGATTACGAAGTGATTGGCATTTGTTTCTCAAAAAAGTTTTTTATTTAGATCTGTGAATTTTATGTTCGGTATAAAAGCTAAGTTATTGAACTTAAAAAGATTTCATATACAAGTAAATATATTTACAATATTCAAATCTTCACTTTTCTTGCTTAGCGTTTGTGAAGTAGGAAAATTTCTTCTAATCTATCCTTTATCTACAGTCTGCTGAAGTGTTTGTGTGAATATGAGACTATAGACTTTAGGATCGAGAATTGAGACTTAACCAAATATTGGCTGACTTGCAGGACTTGGGATTGAATTTGATATAAACTTCAAGTTCGGTTTGCCTAAAATATACTGGACTTCATCACTATTCCTAATAACCTCAATAAGTGATTCTAAATATTCAAAAATAATCATACATACATATTGGTTATTTAGTGGTTTTTATTATATACATAAGTCGTATATGTATGATATTTGTTTGTCATAAAAAAATCTGTTCATATAATAAAACTGTAGAGATCGAATGTCTGTACATAGAAAAAAAATGATAAAAACCGAGTCAGAAAGATGTAAGAAGAGAAATAGAACAAATCCCAATTTTTTTCATTTTTATTGTTTATCTGTCTATTTGTACAGGCTAATCTCCGAAACTGTTGGACCGATTTAAATAAAATTTTGCATAGTGGTACCTTATAAGGTCAACATTTTACATACTTTTTATCCCGGAAAATTAAATAGTTCCCGTGGGATAGTTAAAAAAAACTATAGTAACTTATACAGCTTACACAACAACTTATGCACCTAATTTAGTAAAATTTGGCATCCTGATACCTTATATTGCCGGTCAAACAACAGGTTACTTTTTATTCCGGAAAAATGAACAGTTCCCGTGGGATAAATCTGTTTGTGTTTCTCTAGAGTGAAGCGAGGGTGAGCCGCAAAGTTTGGTCTCTCCCGTTTATTGATTTGGGACTTTCCTGAGTGACTCAACAGATTATTTTTAGGGGGGGTTACGTTACGTTAAATATTGTTCAAAAGTAATAATCTTTACACAATAAAAACACTCATTATTTATCGGTCCGTTTCTATCGATTAAAAATCGTTTTAAATATAATTACCTATACAATAAAACTAGTGTTCGGCTAGTGGCCGAAATTTAACTTATTTATATAAAAAAAATACTGTTTTCCAATATATATTTTTTAAAACACATATGGCCGATTTCACCAACGTCACCTAAGTTTAAGGGATCCTCTAAGCATGGTTAGGGGGCTGTTAGGGGACAGTTTCTGTTTCACCGACAGTTAGGGGTCACCTAAATGTTAAAATGCAACCTAAATATAGGTACTAGTAATACGGGCTCTGAAGATGGTAAAACGAAATTTAATTTAGGGGCTTGTTTAGGGGGACTTTTAAGTTAGGGATCCCATACGTAGGTGGAAGGTTAAATGATGTTGGTGAAGTCAGGCATCAATCTCGTCAATAGCTACTAAACAAAAAAAAACTGTTTAGTGAACTATTTTACCTTTGCCTATTTACTATTATATTGATAATAATTTTATTTAAAATTATTTAAGAGAACAATTAAGAATATTACACAGACAAAATACATGATACAGCTGAATTGAGTACCACTCATGTCATGTAAGTAATAAGGGATTATTATTTTTTGTTTATATAATTAGCGTACAGTACAGTACTAGGTACTATATACATAGTATGTAAAATATAAATAATACATGGTATTTTGCGCATGTAATGTTAATCCACGCTACGATTTTCCATTACACTCTAGTAAAGTCTACTCAGTGTCTAGCATTGTTAATTAAATGACCGCTGTATATTACTTTGACTTCTCTAAGCTGGGATAAGCAATGACCTCTAAGATAAATGCTTTCCATTAATTAAAGATACGGATTTCTTGTTGTACTTGCTACAAGTATATTGTTAGTGCATCCTTTTTCCTCATTTCCTTCGTTAGATAGAAATATAACAATAAGATGATTTCCAACGCAATGGTTATATACATATCTTAATATTTATATATAAATTGCCTCGATGTTGTATTGGCTAGCATGTACGGCTGCACATCTGGAGATCCTAGGTTCGAATCCCAGGTCGGGCCAAGTGTAGTTATTGAATCTTTCTGTTAAGGAATTGTCACAGTAACAGTCCGGAGTTGGGAAGTTGGCGGTGTTTCACCCCCGTGCCTCGGAGAGCACGTAAAGCCGTCGGTCCTGCGCCTTAACTCTCACTGGTTGTGTCGAGTAGTCATCTCACCGGACTATGAGAGTGATACTAATAGAGGGTGCACTTGTGCTTGCACTCATACTTGTGCACTGTAATATCTCTTGAGCAGATGGTTAGTCTCAATTAAATTGACCACCGTGGCCGAAATCGGTCGGGAGGACATTATTAATTAATTATTTATATACATATTATATGTACATCTATACATATAATAAAATTGTAACTAAGTCGAATCTGTACGTTAAATATTTTTTGGAAAATCTAATTGAAATAGATATTATTATCGATACAGAGTCCGAATCTATAGTTTTTAGAATTTTCGTCTGTCCGTCTGTTACCGCATCACGAGAAAACTACTAGACAGATTTTGATGAAATTTGGTATGATGATAGCTGGTTATCTGGGTCAACATATATGATACTTTTTACCACGAGAAAATATCTCATTTCTGAGAAAAAATACACAAACTGCATTGTAAGAGTATACTATTAATATGTAAAACCCAAGAATTTGGTTTTTGGTCATTTGAACGCAGGCGGAGCCCTGGCCATGCTAGTATTTAAATATAATTAAAAAGACAAAAATCGATATTACTTAGAATTCGCTAATTTGTAGAAAAAAGCTTTAATGTAAGTTTATGTATAAATCATCTTCAGCCAGGCGCCCTCTCTTAGTGCAAGAATGAATTATTTTTAATAACCCCATTTTCGTACGCGTGATAGGTATAGTTTTGCGACGTGATGATGTAAGGAGGTGTTTTAATTTTTTGTCTAAGCAGTAGATGGCGTTTCAAATACCTACCTTGTCATAACAAGTGAAAATGAATTTTATAAAATTGATTTCTATAAAATATACATATGTACGTCTGATTCATATTTTAAGAGTAAACTTTACTTAAATCTTTCAATTTGAATTCAAAAATTTTCACTTCGAAGATCAAACCAAGAAATAATAAAAAAATAATAATAGAGAAACATTTTTATTTTGGGTGAAATATTGTGAAAATAATAATTCTAAGCATAATGTGCCTCATTTGAAAGTCATGACAGCTACTACTAAAATATATTAAGGTATAAATTGTTTTAAAATTTATTTTATTATAATCTATTCGATACCACGAGTATTATCATTTAAGTTAGTATTCATGTAAGTAAATTGTAATAAAACTTCTTGGTAAACAGGAAAGACTCCAAGAATTTGTTTTCAAGGTTATATTAAAAAAAATAGATTTTCTAAATACGTATACCGTTATAAAATTAATGTTATTTATGCGTTGACTCAACTATCTATCATATGAAATGTTCTAAAATTAAGAAGAAACAGACAGACAAATATTTTCAAAAATGTTTGATTCATAACAATATGATATAATAGGTAATTCAATATTCAAAAAATAATTGTACTTTTTTGGCCTTAATTCACTTTTTTACAAAAGCAGAATAAAGTACTTTGATGAATCTTTCAAAAAATAAACATTAGTTCTATAGAAATGGTTCACATATGAGTTTTATCGATAATTCATTCGAGAATGGCAATTCACTCAGAGCAAGCTTTACCTTAAGCCAGTGTTATATTATCGGAAAGCGACGTTTTCACATGAGTCACAAACTAGTTAAAAATTGCGGTTCCAAGATCTTATAGAATATCGCTTAGACATGTCAGAACTATTAGAGCTACCTAGTTATAGTAAGTGTTATTTATTAAAAAAAACGATTAAATATTTTAACAGCACTAAATGATTACTCTATAAGTATAAATAAAAATGAAATTGTTGTTCGATGCTAAGCGCAAAACGAGAGAATGGCTGGACCGCTTTGGCTAATTATTACTTATTCCTTTACATTTTCATAAAAGTCTCGAGTAACGTTTTTATGGAAAGAAAACTTGTAAAAATTTCCCCAAAATGACTTTTCATAACTATCAAATCAACATATAATAAAATAGTAACAAAGCAAAACCTATACACAATATTATATTTTTTTAAAAACAATGACTTACATATTGTTTACAGAATATAGAGCCCAAAACAAAAGTTGTTGAATTTTTTTTCTATATGTCTGTTTTTCTGAGTATATGTGTGTGCATATTTTAATGTAAGAAGTACTAATATAAATTTTGTATAGTGATAACTTATTGCTTGAGCCAACCTTTGGGATACCTTTTACTACAGGAAAATATCTCATTTCCACGGGAAAACACAATAACTGGTTCGGCCGAGGAGTCCTTCATACAAAAATTTCGATAATTGTTTACATTTTTGTGCTGTTGGTAGCAAAGTTAAAAATTAACATTTTTACAATTTCGTAAAATCTCTAATTTTCATTGGAAAATGCATAATTTATTTCGAGTGCAAGTCGCTCATTTATGTCTACAAGTATACAAGTATACATACAAAACAAAGTCGTTGTCTGCCTCTATCGGTTTCTTAGGTTGTTTAATATACTCGTAAAATAATCTTGGTTTGGTAAACGGATTGGATGACGCTTTCTCGTATCTTCTTTATTAGGCAAGTGTTCTGACATCTATGTATATTGCAAGTAACCAGTTTTTATTTTCAATCCACAGAGCGAAGCTCGTAACAATCTATCTTTATAAATAAAAATGTGTTGCTAAGCGCAAAACTTGAGAACGGCTGGACCAATTCGGTAAATTAATTTTATTTTAAATATTTGTTGAAGTTCGAGGAAGATTCCTATGAAGAGAAAAATTGGATTTTTTTAATGGAAAAACGTAAAAATCACATTTTTCTTTTTCCTTACTACCTTTTAAATTATGAACGCAATCTTAAAATTAATATAAACTATTAAATGCATTTGTAAATTTGGCACTTTCTCTTTCTACGATAGTTTGACTTCGACATTTTAGCTGTTATTATCAGTAGTTTTTAAATCTTCGCTTCGGAATTCGGAGAATGTATAGACATTAAATATTTTTTGGAAAATCTTATTGAAATAGACATTATTATCGATATAGAGGCAGAACTTATAGTTTTTAGAATTTTGGTCTGTCTGCCTGTCTGTCTGTTACCGTATCATGGAAAAACAATTGGAGGGATTTTGATGAAATTTGGTATGATCATAGCTGGTTATCCGGGTCAACATGGGATACTTTTTATTGTGGGAAAATATCTCATCTCTGAGAAATCTATACTAAACGTTAAAATATATAATATTATAAACGCGAAAGTTTGTGAGTTATGACGGATATTGACGTCTGTTACTCTTTCACACACATTAAACTACTGATCGCTTGAATAATACTGATCTCAATATCAATTGTTATAAATATTCCACTGGTACTATTTAAAAAGTAGATTTAGTATAAAAATATTGTACAAAACACCCTACGCTTTTTTCATAACATTAATTCTCTCGTTAATTACTTTAATCATATACAAAAAATATTTTTGCTGTTTAATTCGGTTCATCATTAAAGCGTGTTTTTTAGTTTTTTAAACTATGTATATCTAAATTTATTTTTATAAATTTGTTTTTTATTTTCATTATTCATCGTCATCGTAATAAACTTGTTTATTTATAACATAGTAGAACAATCCGATTGCTTATTTTAACCATCTTTATAGATATTTTTCTATAGAAATCGTAAACCTGTAGTTTCTGAAAGTAATATTTTTTTTCCATATTAACCTTTCAAAAGTGTACTTTCATAAGAGTTGATTATTCGATTTGAGAATGTATTGGAAATTTTCCTTTTATTTCGAAGTATTTTCGTATTTTCCTTTTATTTTGATGACACATTTGGCTCAATTTGTAGTGACCCTACTTGCTGTGCTAGTGGTCGCGGGTTCAAGTTTCGCTGGGGGCATTCATGTGCAAGAATATTTGTAGTCAGTCATGGGTGTTAATATTTATAATATGTAGGTATTTAAAGTTATATATGTGTAGTATATCAACTATCTGGTATCCATAACACAGGCCTCGTAGCTTACCATAGAACTAGATGGTGCTGCGTGTTAATGTTCCAACATATTTTATTTTATTACTATACTGGCTCATCAACTCAAACCTTATATACGTACGTTCTCAATATGTCTAAAAGAAAAGTGGTATCTTGAAAAATATCTTTCTTCTATCTATCTATCTTGTTTTTACAAAATCGAACTATACCTAATATAATTATTTAGTTCACACTCTGTGGAGCAATTTAAACACACATGTACATTGTACATGTAAAATATTTAAAGTATTCCATTATACATTCAACAGAGAATTGAATATTTATGAAACGACTAGACTATTTAATTTAAATCTATTTGACTATTTAAAATGTTTGCGTGAAGCTTACACTAGCAATTTATTTCAAAAGCCCATTTCAATAAAAGAAACGCACTTTGCGAGTTAAAATACTAACTCTATTTATAAATTCTAGTTGCTTTGTTGTACGTAACAATCTAGCATATTTGTTTTTACGAGAATATTTTTACTGTACTCATCGTGTTGGTTACAAGCTGACTTAACTGAAAAATTCACACTTCCGTATTTGTCTATGCAAAATATATGAGATAACATGTTATTTTTTATTTCAAGCTTAAATTTCCTTATCACTAAAATTAAGGAAAAATTTTAAAGCTTTTTTCATAATGTGCAATATTGTGTTCACTTCAAACATGTTTTCAACGTAATCTTTATAATATCAATAAGTAACTATCTATATATTTAAAAAATAACAAAAATTCTCAAAATATAATTCATATATCAGACTTATATTGCTTTTAGCACTGAATGTCAGGCAGTAAAACTTTGTGCGGCGCCCATTTCTCTATTTCAGTGAAGTTTTATGTCACAAGAGCTATTATCAAAATGTTCCTTAGCACGCGAAAGAGAAAGATTTTGTTATCTTAAAGTTTCTTATAAAGAAGCGACCTAAATGTTTACTTTCCTCAAGAACTTTCATGGATATCAAGAATTTATTAAGTGTATACCTTCTTTTTATGAAAAAGGTTAATATTTCGTTTTTCACAGGATGCTTAGTACTTACCCTTGAGTTATATATAAAATATATTCATTAAAAAAATAATCATGATAATCTTATCACAATTGGCTAAGAAGGTCACAATAATATATACAAAACAAGATGAAACGGAATGAGTACGTCCTTATTTTTGAAGTAGTGTAGTTAAGAAGTCAGTAAATATTTTTTCTCTTTAACGTAAATAAAAATGTTTAAGATTTGACAATAATAATGGGGGAAGAAATTTGCCTTTTTCTCCCTCCAGATGTCGCGATCGCTATATCCCTCAGTATATTGTAGAGCTCTACTTGAAATAACTATTTTTATCTATATAAAACATACCTAGCTAGGGACGCAACCCGAGCAAGGCCAGAGTAAGACATTAGTCGTAAATATTAATGTTAGATACTAGGTAGTTTCTGTCTAATAAACGAAAAGCGTATACTACAATCTAATATATATTTCTTAATTTTAAGAATTTAATCTACCTTTTAATTGCCAAAACAAACTGTATACGAGAGAAGCCGCAAAGTTAATTTTATGTTTAGAGAGGAAGGCAATAGAAACTAAGGTAACACAAATACATTAAAGTAAAGGAGGTAGAATAAAACTTTTAAGGAGCAGTTTGTTTGAACGCCCCTCAGAATGTCATAATCCGCTTTTTGGAGTGCTGAGGAGTGAGCAATAGCCTTTTATCTTTTAATTAGTTTTATACTTGTTTCCCAAGACTTATCAAGGTTGTAATTTTGGCACTATAATGTAGTAGAAAAGTTTTGTGCTTCAGATTTCGTATTAAGTAAAACGTAATTTTGATAGCACATAAACATTGGAATAGTAAAACCGTAAATATAAACGGAATAGTAAATAAAATAGGAAAATCATTAGTATCAGCTTACCATTGGAAATACGAAAGTTTGTAGGTGTGTTACTTCTAAACGCTGAAACTGCCGGACAGATTCTGATGAAATTTAGTATAACACGTTTAGATTATAATACATCGCTTTTTATCCAATTGTATAATAATGATAATAAAACCAATATAAAAAAAAAACAATAACAAGAAAAAAATTGTAGGTACACGTTAATTTACGACGCCCTAAAATTGAAATTACAATTCATTATGCTTGTATTTAAATAATATGGAAGGTGAACAAGAACTAGTGGCCTTTGCCATATATGCAAATTGAGTGTGATGATTCCGGTGTTACAATAAAAATGATTTACGATTTGAAATGTAATTTTTGTTATACTTTTAAATTTACCTTTCGTCCCAATATTTTTTTTATTTGATTTAATGTCTTATACTTATAATGGTTTTGGTTTCATAATTGGTGATTCCGTATCATCATAGTTTGTATTTATAGTATATATATTTGTATAAATTTGCTAACGATATTCAACCGACTTCAAAAAGGAGGAGGTTCTCAATTCGACTGTATTTTTAAGTAAAACTTCTTTAGAATGGTTGTGATTTGAAACTCGAGGAAACGGGAATGCGTCACTAAAAAGAGACAAGGACATACATATATAAGATTAAGCCGGCGAGAGAATGAAATAGATACATTGCCATGTTGCCATGGTAATCGTTGTTATTGTCTGACAAATATTTAACATAATATTCTTTTCGTATATGATATTATATAATTTAATATATGATTGTAATATGACTAACATGCCTTATTACATACATTATTGATTTGTTAATTGTTTTAATTTAATTGCGATATTTGTCAAAGAAGTTTCACTTCTACCGTGTGTGAATTGTGAGTTTGTAAATTTGTGACGTTGTAGGGGGTAATCTCTGGATCTACTGAACCGCCTTAGATGAAATTTGATAAGAAGATTGTTTGAGACCTTGCGAAGGACATAGGATACTTTTTATCTCAGAAATCATCCCTTAAGGGGTGAAAATGGGGATGAAGTTTATATAGGGAAGCAACCTAGGGACGAACCCGAGTGAAGCGAGGGTGACTCGCTAGTTAATAATATTTTGTTGGCCGAAAAATATTTGTAAAACCTTAAATTTAAAAATCGGGCAAGCGCAAGTCAAGCGACTCCTACACCGAGGATTCCGTACAGCTAAAAATACTGTTTTGTTTTTACTTACGTATTTAATGTAATAACCTTACGTTAAGATAAAATATCAACAAATTCTATCGATCGGAAACGTTCGTTCGTGTTTCATACTATTTCTTTAACATATTATGGAAAACAAAATTAATTTGATGCTAAATTGACAAAGCGGGTAGCTGAAAATATTCCATATTTCAAAAACTGCTTAGGCGTACCTATATTCTGCGAACTAATTTTTATTGAAATTATATTGGAGTTTTTCCTCAAAATGTTCAGATTTTTAGACAGCAATTTTTAAAGGTAGAGGAGGAAGGTGATCGGTTACAATACAATGTGTGTGTCATATAACTCAGGTAATTTGGTTTCTAATACAAACATAACATAAATAAATATACATCGTTACGTGTACCCGAAACTCTCACTTATCCGATTTGTATGTTTGAAGATTAGACAAAAATTTACAAACATTCCATTTGAAAATTATTTCGGTCGGCAATGTCATAACCAGATAGCGACCCATCCTCACTTTATGAAAAATTACTATTAAGAACAATTTGCATTATGTGGCTTTAATAAACAGCTAAATATTACTTCATTAATAGTTATGTATTAGTAAATAAATATTACAATTTGTTCAGTAGTTTCAGAGAAAAACCTCTTTAAAAGCAAAAAACTACGAGTAGAGCTAATCATTATTTAAATCTAACTTAACTAGAAAGTTTATTAAACAATAAATCAAGCACATAGTATAAAGTTAAGAATATAAAGTAAGAAATAAAGCTAAAGGAAATCCTGCTCTGACTCTGAAACGTTAAGAACATGCTAATGCAACACTATCATTTATTATTTACTTTTTCTGCTACGTGTCAAGTTCCGGTCGCAATGCAGGCTTTAATTAATGTAAATATTTTCATTATAAATAAATTAATTAGAGATGAAAGTAATTTCATTAGTAGTTTTTAGTATTCAATCAATTTATGTGAACCAAAATATATTTACCTATGTGTTTTCAGTTTTATATTTAATACGTATGATGTATGTAGGTACACTGACTTAAGTGACTTATCTACCTGTTATAAATATTAATAACATAATTAGATCATATATTACTAGAGTAATATTAAAACAGCAATAATAATACTTACTTTTATTATAAAGTAGAATTGCATGAGTACATATTAAGCGATAAAATATTAGGTAGAGTCCATATTATAGGTAAAGAATCAATGTAAGAACATTTTATTTTATATAATGTTACACGTAGGGTACTACGATTCTTCCATACAATCTTTTGGTTAGAGATTAATAAGGTTCGTTTCGGAACTCACAAAAGTCGATAGTAGTGTTAATAAATGGCCGCAATTTCGTGTCGAACTCTCGCCAGGAACAAACACCCTCTTCACATATCGATCTCATTGGTTCTTCGTTTAAGTAGAACACAACGTTGTAGTCCTCTGAGCCGTCCTTTACACATCTGTAAACAATATGAAGGAATATCAATCAAATATATTCGGCCGAATTTGTTGTAGACTGCGTATTTTTTTCTTTTTGAACAAAAACTTTCTTGGCTCCAGTCTGGTATTGTTAAAATAATTATTTTCTTTTACTTTTATAATTTGTTAGCCTTTCATTGGCAGATTGAGTTTAAATTGTGTATCTTTTAAATAATATGCCTACATGTATAATATTTTTTTGGACATTTAACTCTAATATTTAAACACCAATGTATTAGTATATACTAGCAACTCACCCTCGTTTCGCTTCGGGTTAGTCCATAAATAAAAAAAATCTATCCCTCGGGAATCATATATTTTCCGGGATACAAAGTAACCTATGTGTTATTCCAGAATGTAATCTATCTCTATGCCAAATTTCATCTAGATCCGTTCAGCTGTTCTGGCGTGAAAGAATAACAAACATCCATCCATCCATCCTCATAAACTTTCACGTTTTTTTATTGTATAGATTATAATAGTTACACTCTTGGAGAAATCAAATCAAAATCGAATCGAAAAAAATGTAGCTATTATATACATATTACTTATATTTATATAATATATATGCACAAGTTTCAACTTTCGATTACTCATGTCATATCAGTAATCGAAATAAAATAAACACTATTTATTTAAATAGTAAAAAGTTATTATAATGACTTTAAAAAAATAAAAAAACACAAAATTAAAAATTATTCCATCTTAAAAGTAAATAAAAAATTCCACAAAAAGCAGCGGATTGGCAACGGTGAATATATGTAGGACCAAATTCGTTTATAAATAGTAGTTACTTATTTAGCAAGCAAACATAAAATACCATACAATATAATAAGTAGAGGATAAACAGCAATAGAAAAAAGTACGCACCGATTTAAAACAGCTATTAAATTTGCAGAAAAGGCCGTTATCTTGCTTGTTCTCCATTTTCTTTCCCGGTCCCTGTTGGCACCGGTTAAAGGTTGGTTGTCTTTGAATAGTCCTAGCGCAGTGTATATCTGAGCCAACATGGTCGCATGAGTGAAGTAAGCGACAATTTTTTTCCCTTTGCCTTTCTTAACATCATCGAAACTTTGAAGCAAATTTGCTAACGGAACCCTACCGAAAATTTCATTTACCGGTGTGCCGTAACCATCCTTATAGTAATGCCTTAAATCTTGTATATATTCGAGAACTTGTAAATCATCCTTAGTAAAAAGTGCACACCAGGGACTAACTTTATTGTCAATAGTGGGCCATGTGTTACGACATAGATTATATAAAGCTGTAATGTTTTTGTCGCTGAGGATATAGTCTATTCCACTTCTACGTTGTACTCTGTCTTTTGTCTGAAACAAACAAACATAAAGGAAAACATAATTTGGAACTCTGTTTCTATCAATATTTATGTAAACTAAAACATATAATACTAAACAGTTGTTAATATATTTATATGAGTAGTTAGTATATTTGTTTTATTTCTTACCGCAAGGTAGTCCGATGTACTTAAGTATTTATTAACTTCAGGGTGATTATTTTGATGTTTTTGTACATTTTGTTGGTATGATCCACATGTCGCATATGGCTAAAATAAAAAATAACATTAACCACACACATTTAACTAAAAATACAGTAAGTACCAACTTATAAATTATATTGAAATGTAAGATCTTTAAAAGCTATATTAAGTTTATATTGATAGAGAGGCCAATAGACATTTTCAGTCAAACCTACATAGCATGGTACTTTTTATCTTAATAAATGTAAAGATCGGAATGATAAGATATAATGTTGTTTTATGATTAGGTTTTTTAGCAGAGCCGGTAGAGATGCCTGAAACGGAGAAGGGATGGGTCAACCTAAGTATTTAATAGGATATTATCCTTACTACTCACATTCATGATATCTGAATCGGTTTTAGCTTTCTCAATAACAAAATTATTATTTCCAAAACCCTTAGCGAAGTGTGTAACGCTGTTTTCAATCCAAAGTCCTCGAGCTGGCCGCAAAGTATAGCTGCCATTTTGAAGACTATTCAATAAATCGGGGAATGCTTCCTTTAAACGTTTGCTGAGACCTATCATTTCCTCGCGACCTTCTTCAGTGATATCTTGTTTACCATTAAAAAAACTTTCATTGAATTCCCAGTTTCGCAAATTTTCTATGTCTTGAGCACAAAGAGAGCTACGACCTTTTTCGTAGCTAGATACTACATGATTTCTAATGGCTATTGCGTCTTTCATCATATTGCTGTAATAAGCACTTGGCTTTCGTATCCCGTGCCGGTACATGCCCCATATACTCACTGGCTCACATCCTACGGTTTGTTAATAATTATATATGTATATGCATGTATAATTTCGATTTGCAGATAAGGTTGACAAAAAAACGAATTAAAAAGATGGGAATATAGTATAGAATGTATCTCGAAGATTACATTCCCTTAGTTTCATGAAAATCAAAAGATTATTCTAGAAATTAAAAATCAAAAACCATGAAAACGTTAAAAACCCAGTTTTACGCAAAGATCTCGAAAACTTAGAGGTTACTGTAAAAAGTGATATTTATAAAAGTTGTAGAATTTTACTAGACCTACTACTTTTGGAGAAAATATTGTTCGATAGAACGTCACAGTAAGCCAGAAATTGAAAAAAAAATGTTTTTTCAACTCTTTGCGTACCTCCATTTCTCGGAAGTAGCTGGGCATCGGGGGCATTTTATGAATTTCTATTCTTTATATACCTGCTAACATTTTAAAATCATAAAACTTCAGTTTTATATATTTTGTCCACGCTTTGGTAAACCGGATTCCGATTGGACTAAATCACTTAAGTTCAGTAAATTGTTTGTTTTTTAAAAATATCATTAAATTCATTTAAAATTAAATTAAAATTCTTTGAATATACGTTATCTTGGTCTTCATCTATTAAATCTATATTTAGGACTTTGAACAACGTTTCTCTTGAGGCAAATTATTTTATTAATTAGTGTCATAGGTCTGCAAATAATCCTTTCTGACTTTTCAATATTATAAGCAATTAAGTATTTTTTTTTATTATAGTTATCTAAACTTGAATTATTAATTATTGATTTTTCTAAAATATCACAGTGACAGAACACATCGTCTATACAAGTTGCAGAGCCGCTGGTAATACGTGTAGTTTCGGAATAAAAACTTTTTAACAAAAAAATAAAAACCGACTTCAAACAAAAGCACTAAAAAGTAAAAATTAACTGATTGGTAGTTTTCATTTACTATACATACCTAATCAAATATTTTCGAAGTCGGTGTGCTTTGCTTTGTATGGGCTGGCACCGATTTCGAAAATATTTGATTAGGTATGTATTTAATTTAATAGGTAGGCTTTAATTACTTAGCCATAGCACACCGACTTCGAAAATATTTGATTAGGTATGTATAGTAAATGAAAACTACCAATCAGTTATTTTTTACTTTTTAGTGCTTTTGTTTGAAGTCGGTTTTTATTTTTTTGTTAAAAAGTTTTTATTTTTCCCTTTTTAGTGTAGACAGTAGTAGCAAAGTAAGGATTCTGACGTGTTAGGCTTGTCAAATCAAACAAAATAAGCCCAAACTCAAAGTTCTACTATTAGCCGTTGAAGAGTTTCACCTATCCACCTTCTGGCCTTGCCATCAGATCAGGTCAACAACACCGAACCACTGTACTATCAACGGAAATAGAAATACTTGCAAAGTTTCAAGTCAATATAACAATTAGAAGTAGGTTAAATTCATCATTAGTTGTTTTTCCACCCTTAGGGGTGGTATTTTTTTTTTAAATTTAAATGGGACCAATCTGGAAGTATACCCTTTCAAACAAAACCAAAATTGTCCAAATCGGTTAATAAATGACGGAGTTCTGAGGTAACAAACATAAAAAAAAAAGACATACAGTCGAATTGAGAACCTCCTCCTTTTTGAAGTCGGTTGAAAATAATTAAACAGATCAAAATACTTGAACAAATTATGTAAGCGTACACTAAAAGAAGCTACCTATAATATATGTACATATCTACAATTGCGAAGGAACATAGGAAAACTGAACCTCGTTTGGGATTTGCCACAATCGGGTAAAAATAGCACTTACCTATTAATTTTACAATAGAATCTCTAATATCTCCTCGCACCGAGTTATAAGGAGTCTTCGTCGATAAATATTTGTAAGGGCATCCAGTATTCCAATAACAATGAGATGACTGCACTATATTAATAAAGAAACAAAGAAACACTATTCGCAAAAACGTTTTCATCTTTATAAAATTGTATGCTTAAAATTTAAATTTTATGATAGTGCCTTGTACCTATCGAAATTAGAAATGAACTAAAATGAAGCAGTCGAATGCATACATTAATGTATGTATCTAAATTGAGATCATCGTAACAGGTTCCGAAAAAAGAACAAAAATCTTTATGTGGGAGTAATAAAATCATTTCAAGTGATAACGACATGAGCACAAAAGATGTTATTTTTAAAATGATGACGATTAAAATGGACATCAACTTTGTTAACATAAAATTTCATTACGAAGCTATACTGTTAATGTGAATGTGAATTTGATTTACGTAATAAATACAGGCATATCGAATTATTATATAAATTATAGCGAAATGCAAATTAAATAAAACGTATATTAAATCTGGTGAGTACCACATAACCACCTGTATTTCTATAGGTGATATGCGTAAACTGCCTCGGTGGTGTAGTGGCTAGCATGTACGGCCGCACACCCGGAGGTCCTGGGTTCGAGTCCCGGGTCGGGCCAAATTTAGTTATTGAGTCTTTCTGTATAGTAAGTCTCAGTAACAGCCCGGAGTTGGGAAGTTGGCGGTGTTTCACCCCCGTGCCTCGGAGAGCACGTAAAGCCGTCGGTCCTGCGCCTTAACTCTCACCGGTCGTGTCGAGTGGTCGTCCGACCGGAGTATGAGATTGATAGGAATAGAGAGTGCACTTGTGTCTGCGCGTACACTTGTACACTATAATATCTCCTGCGCAGTTGGCTAATCTGCGCAGAACATCATGCGTAAATGCATTTACCAACATAAAAAAAAAAAAAATTATACGTTAATTCAATAATGTTTAATAAATGTTAATTCTATCAAATTCTATTTATTTTAGGTAACATTTTGATGAAAAGTTTATATATTGTAAATAAACTACTAAAGTTATATTTTGAAAATAATTTTATACTATAGCTGAATAAATAGTACCATTTGTTATGCAACGATACATTGAATTTAATTATTTCATTTTCCTTTTCCTAATATTTTTTTTTTATTTCATTGAATTTTACAAAAAAACACTAATTTTGACAATATAAATTATTAATTACATAAAGTTTATATAACATAGGACAGGTTTTAAAATATTAATACAAAATTAGTTTTATGTTAGGAAGGTTTTTAGTTTTAAATGATTCATTGATCATTATTTTCTATTTAATAAAAGGTGTAGAAATATAATCATTAGCTTGTGATAATTAATCGTTTAACAACAAATAGAACACTGCATTTAAACGTTACCATTTAATCACATTAAAATTTAAAACACATTAGGCTGTCATATACACATAGTGCATAGCGATGCAGGAATCTCAGATATTCCCAGACGTATTGTGCGCTGAACTATGAAATAGCCTGAGATGAATATATCCGACTTTATAAAATAAAATAAATATATTTTTGCATAATATTAAAAAATGATGCAAATTGTTGTCTCTCCATTTATTTATATAGTATTCCATGTAAGTGTAAAGAAAGCTTAAAGATAAGGTGTATATAATATGTATGTCAGATATAGGTAATATCATATTAGTAATGCTGGTAATTAAAACAATATAAATATTTACTATTTCTATATATTCATATGTATTAAATTGTTTTTAAGATATTTACATTAATTATGTTCAATTGCACTGATAAAATCGACGGCAGCTAAAATGTTTTAGATACAATGTATAGCGAAGAGTGCATTTTAAATACACGTATATCCAGTTCAAGCGTCGCAAAATGTCAAAGTAGTATTCTGAAAAGGCTTCAATTTATTTTCAAACTCCTGCCATGAACACACCCCTTTCTCGCATATCGATGTCACTGGTTCTTCATTCAAGTAAAACACAACTTTGAAATGTTCTTTGTTTTCTTCTAAACATCTGCAATGGGTATTTGATTTCTTAAACATTTGTTCTTAAGTGAATTTATAGGATTATTATGTTACAAAAAATAACGTAAATTTTATAAAACATAAAAATTACAAATTAAACCCCTGTCAGGGTCATATTTATACCTAAAACTGGTAAAAAAGACTATAGTCAGCCAAAGTCTTTTAGACCAATAAGCATCTCTTCATTCTTATTCAAAACAATGGAGAAGGTACTGGATAGGTATATAAGAGATGAAGTCTTGACTAAAAGTCCAATCCACTTTAACCAACATACATATCGTAAAGGCAAATCAACCGAGACTGCCCTTACAAGTCTTATAGACCAAGTGGAAAAGGCGTTAGAAGACAAGGAAATAGCACTATGTGCATTTCTAGATATCGAAGGTGAATTATTATAATTATACAAAAATAAATGTAATATACATTTAAATATACACACTACGGACGTTGTGTGTATGCGTATGTGAGCATGTGCGCGCGTGACGGATGTTAGCAAAATGCCACTAAAAGTTGATTCGTTGCGGCAGTAGACTTTTGAAACTTTCAAACGATGCGGCGCAAATATTTCTTCAGTACAATATCGTATTGACTCCTGACGTTATGAAACGTAGGGCGAATAAATGCACGTTTAAAGTAGACGTGACTAAACGTTGTGTCAATTATTAATTTCTAATTTTGCCGTCATAAGACGTTGCTGGCCCGAACGTGTTAAAATGTTGGTTTAAGATTTTAAAATAGCCCCCTGTAACCCTAAGATCGCGTCCATATTATTTGCTTGTTATTAAAGCAAAAATGACTTTAAAAAACCCCCTCTGTTTGTACATGCTTATCCATGACTCTGGAACGACATAGATAATTAATTATAACAAGATTCACAAGATTCCACAGTAGTTATAGTCGGTCAGAAATACATGGGTTATTTTGTTATTTTGGAGTTCCAGGGGGATAAGGCTAAAAGTTTTATAAAATTTTGGCATGACTTTTTAAGTAATTGTTTAAGGGTAGAAACGATGGCAGGTAGATTTGCTAGTAGGTAAAAATTATATATGAGGAAAAGATTGTTTTATATTAATTATCGTAAGCCGAAGTAGCGACGTATAACAAATAATACAAAACAAGATAAAAATGTTCATCTATCTATACATATAATAAAATTGTAACGAAGCGGAATCTGTACATTTAATATTTTTTTGGAAAAAATATACATTATTATTGATACAGATGCCAAATCTATAGTTTTTAAAATTTTTGTCTGTCTGTCTGTCTGTTACCGCATCACAGAAAAACAATTAGAGGGATTTTGATGATATTTGGTATGGTGATAGCTGGTTATCCGGGTCAACATATAGGATATTTTTACCGCGGGAAAATATCTCATTTCTGAGAAAAAATACAAAAACTGCAATGTAACAGTATACTAATATGTAATACCTAAGAATTTGATTGTTGATGCTCTGAACGCAGGCGGAGCTACGAGCAATGCTAGTCGATCATAAATTGAATGAGTTTTCTTAATTTGCGACATTTTTTAGGATAAAACGGAGTTTTTGGATAAATCGAAAAATCGAAATATGTTGGCTTCTGGGCTAAAATTAACAGCATGCATTTCATGATACTACGAAAAAAATATATATTACTACTAGCCAGTAGCCACTAACCCCTCCTTAATCCTTAGGGATCCCTAGGTGCCTTACAGAAGCCTATGCCTTACCCCAGGTCATACACTATCGTGTGCTAAATTTCATACAAATCCGTCCAGCTTTAGCGTGAAGAAGTAACAAACATACATATAAAATGTCACCAATTCGCGTAAATCTCGTAAGTAGGTATTATAAAAGAGAGTTAGAAAAGCTTACAAATAAGGAAAAACTACTAAATTTACGCACCTATGTAAAACTGCAATTAAATTGCCTGCAAATACTGATAGTTTACTCGATCTCCATTTCCTGTTCGGATCTCTAAACGCACTTGTTAAGGGCATTTTGTCATTATACCAGCCTAAAGCTGTATACGCCATGTCCATCACAGTAGCGTGAGTGAAGTACGCTGTCAATTTTTTGACTTCCCCCTTTTTAGCGTTGCTAAAAATTTGGTATAGATCTGCCAATACGACTTGACCAAAGTAATGATTTATTGAACTGCCAGGTCCGTTTCGATAGTAATGGCGTAAATCTCCATGGTACTCCATCACCTTCAGATCTTCTAACGAGAATAGGGCACACCAAGGACTCTCTTTATTATCGATTCCCGACCACGTATAACGACATAAATCGTATAAAGCTATTATTTGTGCATTTGTAAGATTGTAGTCAACACCAATTTTTTTCTGTATTCGTTCTTTGGCCTAAAATATAATTTGAATTTTTAGTAAAGGGTTTAAATTCATTTTTGAAGAATGTTAAAAATAAAATCTTTTATTAAATACTAGCAGAACCCGCGGCTTCGCTTGCGCTAAAACTACAAAAATGTCTCTACAAAAATACTAAAACATATATTTATTTAATTTTATTAAAGAGCATTAATACCAAGTTTGATATATAATATATATACGGTCATTGCAAAGCAAACTTTAAGGAGGAATGCTCTATAATTACTATAATCTACACGACGCTGGAGAGAAGATATTCTCGAAAAAATTAGGACATCAAAACGTAACGCTCTGCCGAATTAGAACTCTCCTTGACCTTTAATGGCGAACGCCCCATTTTATGTTTTCAATGACTGGATTATAGTTCTTGCGAACTTTTCGTATAGTAGTATATTATGAAGACGATTTAAACCCTTCTTTGTAACAAAAAAACTTACTGCGATGTATTCTTCTGAGCTCTGGTATTTATTGGCTTCGTTATACGTAGCTGAATTGTTTTTGACCTCCTTCATATATTTATTACAAGACTCATGAGGCTAAAATTAAAAATAAATAACTTAAAGACTTTTAAGCAAAATGTATGTAATACCATTAAAATTCTTTATATCTAGATTAGCTTCTTAGCTTGATTCCCCATACAAACTTTCATCCCCATTTTCATCCCCTTAAGGGATGATTTCGAGAATAAAAAGTATCTTTTATCCTTCCCAAAGTCTCAAACTATCTTCTTACCGAATTTCATCTAAATCGGTTCTGTAGACCCAGAGATTACCCCCTACAACGTCACAAACTCAGAATCTCTCAAACTCACAAACTTTACCTCTTTATAATATATATATATATATACATACATAATTATTAAACATAAAGTTTTGTTTATAAACGAAACTGCTACAAAACAAACATTAATTAAGTCATGTAAAATAAACGTAATAGTTATCAATTTATACGTACTGCGATAATATCGTAATGCGGGTTGGAATTTTCCACTAACAAAGGCTTATCTGACATGCCTTTAACAAAACTTTCAACACCATCCTCGACCCAATGTCCGAAAGCTGATCTTATTATATAACTGCCGTCTTCTAGATTCATTAGTAATTCTTTAAATGCCTTTTTTATCCTTCTGGCTATACCGAATACTTCTAAATACCCCTCTTTACTAAGACTGTGGGTATTGTTAAAAAGTTCAGGGTCGGGTTTCCAATTGTATAAATTTTCTACATCTTGAGCGCAGAGATCACTTTCTCCTTTTTCATGGCTTATTGCAATAACATCTTTTAAAGTTATCGCTTCAATCATATTACCTGCGTAATCGGTACCCGGCGTTCGCTTCCCATGTCTTATAAGTGACCATACACTTATTGGCTCACATCCTATTAAAATAATTTATACCATTAATCAAGCTTGTGAATATATTTATGACTCAATTACGCATAAACCATTGAAATTATTTGGATTACCATTGGCACAGAGCATATGTTATCCCATGTTATGTAAAGGTTATTCAGGTACTAGGATCTCGTGAGGTATATATCTATGAGGTATGATATGATATCTATGAGGTAGATCTTTAACTTTAATTTTATTTGAAAGCATATTACTTCTGCACCAATAAGAAAATATTTTAATGCGACTTAGGTCGCGGGTGTAATAAAAATTTAATGCTTCAACGATGCCATAGTGAAGCGCAGAGGGAGTTTTATCTAACAAATCGGCGACGGGTTTTAGAAACCATACGCGTATTTATTTTTAAGAGCGAAGAGTGATTTGAAAATACTGATGCGTTACGTGTATTGAGAAATTGTCCTAAGCCGACATTATTTTCGACATTAACATACAGCACCATCTAGTTCCATGGTAAGCTACGAGGCCTGTGTTATGGATACCAGATAGTTGATACACTACACATATATAACTTTAAATTCATACATATTATAAATACACCCATGACTGGAGTACAAACATTCATGATCATCACACAAATGAATGCCTCCAGCGGGACTCGAACCTGCGATCACTGACACAGCAAACAAGGTCACTACAAACTAAGCCAAACGTGTCGTCGAGAGATAATCTTGTACAAATGAAATAAAGTATTTATAAGAAGGTAATTCTTTCCCGCTCACACAATTTTCGAACTGTTCTCTGTTTGGAAATCGATTTTTCTTAAACCACAATTTAATACGACAAAGTAACTAATAGCTCGGGCATGTCTAACTGTTTAAATGCAGCGACAGACACGGAATATTTTTCTATGTATGTTACAATCAAACTAACAGCATTACCTATGCAACTTTTAATGAGCATAATGTTATTGAGATAATGAATACCTAAAAATATTTTTTATGTTTTGTCGGTTCATCATTAAAGCGTGTTTTCTAATTTTTTTAATTATAATTTATTTTCCATTTTTTAGTTCTGATCTGATGATATAAACGCGTATTTATTTTAGTTTTTTAAAGTATTATTTTTTTAATTAATTATTGTATTGTCATCGGTATTTGTAAAATGTGCAAAGTTTCAGTTCAATCTGAAGTTTTATAGTGGATGAAAATCGCGTTCAAAGATTCCGTTACATAGATAGATACAGGGAAAGCGTGTTAAAAAAACATTCTAGATATTCATTGGTGCCGATATTTTTTTATCTAGAGTACAAGCGCCTTTACAATCTCTAGAAGATTTGCTACCTCTATCCAAAAAATCGCACTTATATATTTGATACTTTTATGTTTATATTTGATACTTTTATGTTTGTTGTTTAAAGGCAGTGGTAGCCCAGTGGTAACGCGCTCGCAAGGGAATCCGTGTGAAGCGGGTTCAAATCCCGGGTCTCGCACCTCTGATATTTTCATGTGCGAATCATTTCTAACATGATTACCACTTGCCTTACGGTGAAGGAAAACATCATGAGGAAACCTGCATGTTTGAGAGAACCTAGCAAGTTTTCGAAAGACATGGGAAATCCACCAACCCGCACTTGGCCAGCGTGGTGGACTACGGCCTGATCCCCCTCGTATTGAATGGAGGTCCATGCCCAGCAGTGGGATGTTAAAAAGGGCTGAATACTTTTATGTTATTTCCTCAAAAATATTTCTATTTTTATCTACAAAAATATTTGTGTACAACATAATTTTATGCATCGACCTTACCTTTTAGTTTTATCAAAGAATCTCTTATGTCACCCCGCTCATTATTATAAGGAGTTTTACTTGAGAAGCTTGTATAATGATTTTTAGAATTCCAAAAACAGTTTTTCGACGCCACTAACATAAGAAAGTAGAAAAAAGTAAGCAACATAAAATTTATTTTCACATACATTATTAAATTTATTGGTACGCTATTAAAAATTATATAATTATTAAAAACAACACTGTATAATACAATTTTCGTTTCTATATTTAAATAAAAAGAAATATAATATGTGCTCTCTTTTTGAAGCTATGGTCTAAACTGAATAGAATACTACTAAGCGCTTAATGAAGCATACTAATGAATAATTTATAACGCTTAAGCCAGAACGAAAACAGTTCACCAATTAGATTAAAATTAAATGTAATAATGATATGGCATCATTATTTTGCTTTTATATATAATGAAGAATGAAATAATAATCTATACTAATATTATACATGATAAAGTATGGATGTATGGATGTATGTTTGTTACACTTTCACGCCAGAACGGCTGAACGGATCTGGATGAAATTTGGCACAAAGATAGATTATAGTCTGGAATAATACATACGCTACTTTTTATCCGGGAAAAATGTACGGTTACCGTGGGATAGCTTTTGTCTGTCTTGTCTTTGCTATTAAAGAATAAATAATAATTCGATATTTGACACCTGAATTAAAAGAAATTAAATCTGAAATAGCCTGATATGAATTTATCCGACTTTTTAAAATAAAATAATGAATATATTTTTTTGCATAATGATTAAACTTAAAAACTTGATATGAAAAAAAATGGTTAAATCGAATAAAATTATATTCAAAGTAAGTACCACAATATCTTAAAAAAAATCATGTGTATATGTCATCATAGTTTCCCATATATCATATCAGTAATTTTGGTAATTAAAACATATGAATATTTCCTATTTTTATATTTTCATAAGTACATGTAAAACTGTTTATTTCGTGCCGGAAGTACAATTGTAAGTATATGTTGTATGTTACTCCCAAATTTATAAAATAAATCCGCGAGCTTAATCAGTTCAAGTGAAAAAAGTTTCAAAATGTTTCAGTAAAATGTTGAAAGACAATCAGTGAATAAAATACACAAAACCAGAAGCACGTGAAGTAAAAAAAACAAGCTTACTGCATAATATCAACAATTTACTATGCCACTTCTACGAATATTTATTCGTAGTGCTACTTGCAATGTTGCGGTTTTTTTCTTTTTTTTTTTCTTTATTGGCATATAGTTGCGTTAACAGACGCAATCCATTCTGCCAGTGTCACGTTTTGTGAGGAAGACACGAATGAGATTGAGCGGTAATTTTATTTCAATTTGGCAAAACTAACTGTCAAAACACAAAGATAAACATTGCCACAGATTAAATTAGAAGTACATTGCCTGCTAATTTTCGAAGTACATTGCGTTCTTTGGCGTTCCAAACGAGTTATATTCCAATTCACGTAATGTCTAGTCGACTGTCAAAAGAGGTGTTTGTACTATGTAGTAGGTATTCTATTACCATATGATCGTTTAACGAGAATAAGGCACACCAAGGACTCTCTTTATTATCGATTCCCGGCCACTTATGATGAAATAAATCGTATAAAACTAATACACAAGTATTTGTAAGGTTGTAGTCAACACCTATTTTTTTCCTCATTTGTTGTTTGACCTGCAATATAATTTGAATTTTTGGTAAAGGATTTGAGTTCTAATTTTAAGAGGAAATTGTAGAAAGAATACATATTGTGACATAGGTATATAGACAATAATATATTTAATTGAGTATTATACCATATACTTATACCATGTATTTATTATGTACTTATACCATAGTTTTAGTTTTGTAGTGTATTATCAAGGTGATTTTAACCCTCGTTGTAAAAAAAGTACAGCGATATATTCTTCTGAGCTTTCGTATTTCCTGGCTTCGTCATACGAAGCTCGATTGGTATTTATATATTTTTTGCAAGATAAGTAAGACTAAAATAAAGAAAATAAGAAAAATTACTTTAAAACTTTTAAATATAATGTTATAACATTAATAAATAAATTAAAAGTCGTTCAAAATTAATACGTACTGCAACAAAATCATAATGTGCGTTGGAATTTTTCACTAACAACGGCTTATCCGACAAAGTTTTGTTAAAGGCGTTAACAAAACTTTTTACAGCATCTTCGATCCAATATCCGAAAGCTGATCTTATTATATAACTGCCAGCTTCTAGATCCATTAGTAATTTCTTAAATGCCTCTTTTATCCTTCTACCTATACTGAATACTTCTTAATACCTTTATTAAGACTGTGGGTATTGTTAAATAACTGTGTCAGGTTTCAAATTATATAATTTTTTTACATCTTGAACGTAGAGATCACTTTTCCTTTTTCATGGCATATTGCAATAATATCTTTAAAAGTTAGCGCTTTTTAATCATATAACGAATGCCCGCACCCGACGTACCCAGCGTTCGCTTTCTACGTCTTATAAGTGACCATACAACATCGTATTAAAATAATTTATTCCATTAATCAAGTTTGTGAATATATTTATGATTTAATTACGCATAAAACATTGAAACTATTTGGATTACCATTGGCACACACCACACCATACCCTGAGCACTATTCTAGACCAATATAGTATATACATATATTTATATGTGTATTGGTATATATATGTGTACATACACATAGAGATTATCTTGGTAGTGCTAAGCTGAAGTAGGTACTTAAGCTTTAATGTTTTTTAAGACACTTATACGAGTATGTTAATTTTGCATAAATAAGAACATTGTCATAAAAAACTTTGTGTTTTAACGATGCCATAATGTTGAAGCCCAAAGGAATTTTAATTAACAAATCGGGGACAGGTTTTAGAAACCCTACTCGTATTTATTTTGACGACGCGTTTGGCTCCCTTTGAAGTGACCCTACTTGCTGTGCCAACGGTCCCGGGTTCAAGTTCCGCTGGGGGCATTCATTTGTGTGATGAGCACGAATGTTTTTACTCCAGTCATGGGTGCTTATGTTTATTTATAATACGTGTGTTTTTAAAGTAAATATATACCTTATATACCTGCTAACGTTTTAAAATCATAAAACTTCTGATTTTCAATATATATTTTTTCTCTTAAAAATAAACGGATTCCAATTGGTCTATAATACGGATGTCTACGTTATGTCGTGCGCTTATTTAGCCAACCTCAAGGACAAAAGGTAATGACAGGGTAATGACAGATTAATGAAAAAGTTAGCTGAGTTAGACCATTCGTTGCTAACTCGAAAGCTCAAAGCCATGTGAAATTTCAACATCGTCGAATAATTGTTTTTCGACGCATTCTCCATAGAAAATGGGAAATCATTCAATAAGCACTTCCATATGGCATCAGTACAGTGATTTTTAAAAACCATTTAACATATACAAACGCAAAATACAACAATATAAATTTAGAGTCAGCAATTTTTAATAAACTTAATTTTATTAAGAACTTTTATTTTTCGTTTCGTTTATTTATTATTACATAAAAATATCTAAAAAAGGTATAAAGAAATTAATATTTTATATTGTTATTATTAAGGATATGATTTTCTAAATATGTTATTTTACAAGCTTAAAATACTTTGATAAAAATTAAAGATTATAGAGAATATTGTATGTATTATATTGTAATTTTCTTTTCGCAACAAAAAAATGTGTTTCTACACATACTTTTAATGAATACCTATTTAAATAAACATTACTAAACTTAAATTATATTATCATTTTAGTAGTTCTGTGACAGTAATATTATATGATAGATGGGGATTAAATATTATGTATATGATATTTTAATGTTATTTTCTTCAAAAATATTTTTGTACAACTATATTTTATGTATCGACCTTACCTTTTGGTTTTATTAAAGAGTCTCTTATGTCACCCCTCTCATTATTATATGGAGTTTTACTTGAGAAGCTTTTATAATAGTTCTTAGAATTCCAAAAACAATTATTAGATGTCACATACGTTAAAAAGTAGAAAAAAGTAAGCAATATAAAATTTATTGTTAAATACATTATTAAATTTATTGGTACAATATAACAATTGTATAGTAATTAAAAACGACACTGTATAATACAATTTTCGTTTCTACATTTAAATAAAAAATATGTATGTATTAATATTTGTGCACTCTTTTGGAAGCTTTGGCCTTAACTGAATAGAATACTGCTAATGCGATTAATTAAGCATACTGATGAATAATTTATAATAATAAAACGAGAATAAAAATAGTTAACCAATGATATTGAATATATATATATATATATATATATATATATATATATATATATATATATATAATAAGGAAATTCATTCATATCATCATTATTTTGTTATTATTGGCAATGACGCATGAAATAATCTATACTATAATAAAACTGTAGAGGTCGAATGTGTGTAAATAGAAAAAAAAATGCTAAAAACCGAGTCAGGGGGATGTAAGAAGAGAAATAGAACAAATCCAGATTTTTTTCAATTTTTTTGTTTCTGTCTGTTTGTCTGTTTGTACGGGCTAATCTTCGAAACTATTGGACCGATTTAAATGAAATTTTGTATGCTCATACCTTATATCCTCGGTCAACATTTTAGATACTTTTCATCCCGGAAAATTAAATAGTTCCCGTGGGATAGTTAAAAATACTATATTAACTTATACAACTTAGTACACAAAAACTATTAATTGGATTTTAATGAAACTTTACAATATTATAGTTCATACATCACAATAACAAATAGGCTTTTTATGGCGGAAAAATGTACGGTTCCTGTAGGATAGATTTGTTTTCGTCTGTCTAGAGGCGAACCCGAGCGAAGCGAGGATGAGCCGCTACTTACGAATAAATTATTATTATTTGATATTCGACATGGGAATGTTTTATACTTTATTTAATATTACTATAAAATACTAGAGCGCAAGAAATATAAAACGTCCCAAGGTTTTATATTTCTTGGGCTCTAGTATTTATTAATAATGTCCTAATATCATCGATCAAAAAAGTACTATATACATAATCCCAATCTAGTTTAAATAAAGATACAACAATGTAAATTGAAAGTTAAAGGCAATATTTAAAGTTGTTTTCACAAAAAAATATATATATATTAAAAGCGCGCTCAAATGTTCAAATGAGCGCTCATTCGGTGAGGACATTTTTTGTCGCTGATTGTGTATCTAGCCAGTAATTTCTTGATCGATGCCCAATATTTAAGTATAATGATGAATTAATTAATAAAACAAACAATTTCCCACAAATATTTAATTTTTTCACTATTATCTTATAGCTTTACAATGGAGCACCCCTCGAGAGCACATAATATATATGTTATAAGAGTATTATACTATTTTTATATAATATTATTTATTTTTTCTACAAAACCATTTAGCTAAACACAATCAGATGAAACTGCTGTTTTTGATTTTTGCACGTACCTAAAACATCCCTCAACTTCTTCGTAATACTACGTATAATATTGGTAACTAATATATGTATAGTAAATAACATTATTTATTATAAATTACATTTAAAATAAATACAAAAATGTAAGCATTGCTTTATTATCTCAAACACTGCTCCATTAGTAAAATTCATGTAAGTAATTACGTTTATTTGCGTTACATACTTTAGGTATCAATTGTATATGTACATTAATATACACAGAAATAATTATCGATTACACTAAAACTTTAAATATTTCTAATAAAATTGGCGTCTCATGTACATATTTTTTTATATTACTAAGATAATAATTTTCTAAATGTTAATGTTTGAAAATATACTTTTACAAACAAATAATATTTGTTAGTTAAAGTATAATTTCATATTATTTAAAATTAGGTAGGTACTTTGCTCATAAAAAGTACTCCAGATTCGCAAAAAAGAAACAACATATACGTAAATATCTCGTGAGTGAGGCACTAACACCACCTAATTTACCCCAAAAATAACCTCCAAAAAAAAAAAAGAATTTTAGGGCCTTATCAATGAATTCATTTGTATTAAATCATCTAGTTTCTATTTATAAATTTTATTTCTTACTACTTAGAAACTTACACTATGTTTAAAGTATAAGAGAGAAATGCATAAGACTTTAAATATCACTAGATGAATCACATCCAATAGAACTATAAATGATAAAATATTTACCAAACAATCTTATTTTGGTCCAAATTTTTTATAACTTATTTATCGAAAATTAAATATTGACCAATTTTAAATTGTATGAACTCTAAACGCAGCTAATGTGCCTAAAACATGTTACTACGTAGTAAATAGTGTTATAAGTTAGGAAGAATAAACATTCTGTTGAATAATAATAACATGGTAAATGTTTAAAAATGTGGATGTATAGGGAAAAATATTGCTTATCAATTTTATTAAGGACCATAAAACTACCTAAAATAAGTGTGTAAGGATTTTGGTTAATTTAGATTAAAAAAAAGGAAGAGGAAAATCTAAACTAAATTCTAGGGTGCAAATCTAGTTAATTTGTGTATCTTACCTATCTACAGAATGAAAAGTGGCAGTTTTGTTTGCTATTTTATCTTATTTTGATACAACATTTAAAAATTTAACTATACGATATTGATGTAAGAGCACATATAAATTGTTAATGTTTACTTTAGTGATTTCATTTTAGCCATATCATATTAAATCCAACTATCACGCGTCTACTTTTTTAATATTATTATTGAAATAAATTCATGTTATATTAATTATTTATCATGTGTTAAATTATTACAAGAAAATATTATCAATAATAATTGTACTGGATTAGTTTACAATTTAATTTCTTAGTTATAAATGAAACCTATTGTTTATCACTTCCATTCACAATTCACTTTTTATCTATCTATAATATCATTGAATATATACACAAATATTTCCTTCTTAGAAAAACATACTGTCTAGTATGTTTATGTGATGTAAATGTGATTATATCATTACTTCCAAATACTTTAATAATTTTAAAACGCCCTTTATTTATATACTAACACATTGATTCCGCTACAAAAAAAATCTATTGCCATCTAAACTAGAATTATAATAAAGCACTTTTAATTTTCTGGTCATAGCTAAATATGTTTTTATTTTACCATTAACACTTAATTTAATTGATTCTATACCGAATATATCTGTAGTCTTAAATCGATATTATGGACGTAAAAATCTCAAAATACCACGATCACTTTAAATTGTTTGACACGAATGTAAAACAGAAATAATAAAATAAGGCAGCTTCTACAGTAATAGCAAGACACTCAAATGAACACTGGTTATTTTTCTACAACCGGCTAATCGTATCAAACAATGTAAAGGCACGTTCAACCATTACAAATATCATTGAAATGCTCCTTCATCCGTACATCCCATGACGAATATGAAGTGATTTTACTAAATATTTCTTTTCCAGACAACTTTTTAAATATTTAGTTCAGCCTGGATCCTGTTTTGGATCTAAAATTGCTCTTCTTTCTTGTAAGGCTGCCAATAGCGCTTCCCTAACTTCCCTCTCTGAGCTTCTCCAAAGTCTTATGAGTTCGTCTTCAGATAATTGAGAAAGTTCTGATCTGCCACCTGTTGGAGATATTTTTGGGTAAGGAGGGGCCGGTGGAACATCAGACTCTTGAGATACCATTATTTCTACACTCGCTCTATGGCTCGGAGCATCTATAGTCAGATAGTTTCGCGATGAATCTGATACATCTTGGTAGGACCTAGTTGATGAGCCTTCAGGTCGTCTCACCATTGGTGATGGCGTTCGAAGTCTAGTATTAATATCTGGAGGAGAACTCGTCAAAAAACTCACGTCACGACTTAATCGTCTACCGATATTAAGACTAGTTTTCTCATAAATCGATGCTGAATCAGATCCTAACACAGAATCTGTGCTAAATCGTCGAACATTTAGTCCAGCCAAGCTACATCTTTTCCTTTTGCTTCGTGGAGAGCGAAGTTGTCTCGGGGATCTACTTTGGCGTGGTGAGCGACTTGAAGAAACCTCGGGAGATGGAGATAGAAACTTTGACTCTGTTATTTCTTCAGAAACTTCTGACGTTTCAACTGCGACGTTTTCCTTAATGGAGTCCAGTGAATGATCTCGACCTTGTTGAACCCTATAAAAAAGTACTTTTAGTGATATAGTGATAACGTTTACATAAAATAAAGCAGTAAAGAAAATAATTACCTTCTAATTTCTTGTATCATTTCAAAAAATTGTGCTTTACTTTTTCTCCTTCTACGCTGTTCGTGTTCCTTCTGAAACAAATGCAATTCCTATCGTATTCTGTCGAAATATATACTCGTACCAATTAAATTAAAAAAAATATTTCAAAATATAACTTAAAACATTCTATTGATAAAAATCTAGAATTCATATTAATATTAAATACTTTCATTATTAATTAAATTAAATTTGAGTCTTACCCTCTTGACACTTTTTTGAAATAATGACGTAAAATGTCCCTGACGAATAGTATTGACCAATTCCCGTGCTGCGTGGTGAGGTGATACGAGTTCCACACAGTTTATAAATCTATAAAGTTTCTGTAACAAAAAAATAAATAAAGAGTACGTATATGTATAAACGCAATGTATAAACGCTCAAGAAGTGAAACTTCTGTAGGTTATCGGTTCATTTTATGAAATTCAATTTACGTAAACCTAAAAATTTTTCCCCTCTCATGGCAGCCCTAAAAACTTTTCACTTCAAAAAAATAAATTAGTCAGATCCTTAGTATTTCTTTTAGTATTCATAACATGTATACTTTGAAATAACTTTCACTGATAGGGAATCTTAACGAGTCAACAGTAATTACAAATTTACAAAAGTATCTGCTAAACACGCCAAAACTTTGAGACTGTAGGTACACCGGATGTACGCAAAACACGGTTCTCAAATTCTCTTACTAATTTAAATAACGTTTTGCATTTCTAAGTATTTGGAATAATAATCTTCTATTAACAATACTACGTTGATCGAAGGGTATAATAAAGATGCTAAAAACTTAAAAAAAATTAAATCATTTTTGAAGTAAAACTTCTTTATGCGTGTCTGAAGGGTAGGTCAATACATTGAAAAATTGAGTGTCGCGGAAGTAAGTCATATAATAAAAAATAAAAAAAATATATAATATTAAATATATAATAATTAATATTTCACAATAATTATTATTTATAAAAATGAATATTACTGTGGGATGAATACGCATAAATTAAATAAAACCTATTATGACAAATGTGTGAAGTGTGAATGAAAGAAAGAATAATTAAAATCGACTTGGCGGGGGCACTGCCGTGCCCCCTGATAGCTAGAGTTTATTCCGCCATATTGAATGAGAAATTTTTAGTTTCAAACTTCAAAGAAGGATGCAACTGCAAAGACGTATCTAATAAACTATTGAAAAATTAATAAACGTATTAAGGTAATTATTATTGTGGTGTGATTGTTTTATTTCAATCCCACATTACTAAAAATTTTATAATAAACATTATATGTTTATATCGATTTGTTATAAGTTAATTCCGGTATCTGTCACAGCACCAAAGAAGTTTTACTTCAACCGCGCGTAATGGTTACACGCACTCTTTTTTTTTGGTATCAATGACTATTGATGTTAAAAATATTTCTTGTAAAATATTATATACAATACCTGACTAAAGAACATAATATTTCTACTTCTCCATATAGTTCCTCTCGGCTGATGTCGCAGAACGGGAAGGGTGTATTTGTAAAAAAGATGTTCTAAAATTAATATAAGGCATCCAACGATCATTCCCACACCCAGAAGAATAAATACACCAGCTACCGCCGCTACTCCTGAAATACAACGTTTCAATAATTTTATCACGTTTTAAATAAAACTATCTTTTAAAATTTTTTCGCAGATTTATTCTGATATATTCTACGCGTCGATCATCATCGATCGAATCAATTTCTCGCTAACCATGATTGCTGTAGGTATCGAAACATCGGAAACCAAAAATCAACAATTTACAATTTTAAAATACCTATTCGCGTAAATCTAAGAAATTATTAATTGTATTATTATAACAAGACTCATCTACAGTATGTATATTCCATCGAAAGACACATTTACTTGTTTTGTATAATCATCATATGTATATATATAATTCTTCTATACGTGTGTTGTTAACTTACTCCTCCTAAAGGACTGGACCGATTTGGATGAAATTTTGTGTGTATATTTCAATGAGCTCCTAGAAGATTTAAAAACACATTTGAACCCAGTAGGTGGCGTTGCAGTCGGTGGGCCACTGATCATCTCCTAAACGGCAGGGACGATTTTAATGATATTTTTTGTGTATGTTCGAGTCCCTGCAAGGTTTAAATTCACAGATGGATCCGGTAGGTGGCGCTGCAGTCGGTGTGTCACTAACTTTTCATAAAATACTCCATTTTCCTAATTAAATAGTTGATCAAATAAAATAACAATCGATGTGTGTATGTATGTTTCCTATGGACTCCAAAATAGCTGGAGCGATTTTGAAGAAGTTTTCAAGTAAGTAATCTTCAGATTAGCCCAGCGGGTGATCCTGAGAATTTTGTTATCGATCGGAAGTTTGGACGCGGGTGAAGCCGCGGATACTGCTAGTAGATAAATAAATTATTATTTTTTCTTTAAAACAATCTTTTATAAAATATAAATTATGTAATAAATGAGTTTGATTTAATTTAAAGTTTATCTTTTATTTTTAGTTATTCGCATTTTTCTCAGCAAGCCCTTTTCATTTGATATCTATGTCATGAATCGTTGGGAGTCCGCCATGTTGGATTTAGAATGACGTCACTTATCATGTATTGTCATCCAAAATGCAAAATTTCTGCTCAATCGGTTGAACATCATCAAAAATTCAATCATTTAAAATTCAGTTGTAAGATTTGACCCAAACAAATATTCATACAAACATTGCAAGTAAAATAGAAGCTTGTCAAATAAATGAATGTGATCGTATATAATTTGCTTTTATTTTGGTGAGAGCATAGTTTTGACTTATTGCATATTTATGTTTCCGGATGGTTAAATCGCAATTATCTAGTAATTAGTAGATTTATATTCGCCTGCCATGTCTTTAAAGAATTATTGTATCTTTTGTACCGAAAACACAAACGTTTAAACATAATATTATGCACTCTTATTGCAGATACTTATTTAATATAAGGCTCCGTAAAAAAAAAGAAGACGGACAGGTAACTAGCGTTCGTAGCGTATTTTTAAGGGTTATTTTTTTTGGTTGCACCATTAAGGCTGAATTGACAAAGAAACAAACTTAGTGTTAATGAAAAATAGGCAAGTATGAGTCATACATAGCTCCAACAAAGAGTTTTAACTACAGGTCAATTGTTTTGAAACAAATACATAACACGCCACATATATTGTTTGACAGTAGGTAATAAATTCTCCGTACATAAGTCCTATCCCTATTAAAATGAATTTTGTGCGTTAAATCATTTACTTATGGGGGATAGATTTAACAACACAATTGTGTAATTTTTGATAATTACTTGTATTTACATAAAATAATAATTTTCTATACGATTAATATCTCTTTCATAATTTAACAATCGAGTAAATCAGTCTGTAACAAATCCAATGATAATATCTAATGAGGTGTGTAACTATTGTTAATTTATGGTGTATCCAAGTTGCTAAATTAAGTGATCGTAATAAGGCAACTTAGTGCGGTCGTTCTGACACGTTCCGTTTACGCTTATATTTATGTGCTATTTTATTACGAGAAAATTATGTTGCCTTCATAAAAAATAACGCATGAGAGGAGAGCTTGCGATTGAAATGTTAATTTTTTGTATAAATTTTAATTTATGAAATTTAAATCAAAACACATGGCAAAAATAAGAAAATAAAAGCAAAATATTATTAATAATATTAAATAAAGATTAAAGACATATATATAATAGTTAGTACGTACTTGAAATCTAAAATACTAATTATTATTTTACCTTTTCTTATATTCTTTGTTGCAGAAAGTAATATTTCACTTAGGAACATCAGTAAAGTAGCATTTTTCCTTTAAATAATTAATTTAATTTTAAATTAATTAAATAATCAATTTTAATTAAGTCTACAACTGTTGAATTTACCATCTAAAATATCATTATGTATAAACATTATAAAAATTACTATAACCATACTAATACATATATTAATTAAATACATAATATATCACACCGATAGCTAGCCATTTCATCGTAACGCGTTGAGTAAAGAGTACTAAGTTATTCGGTGACCTATTTCATGTTGCACACTTTTACATATGCAGAGTGCTAGAACGAAGCGAACGTACTAATCTCGCTTAACATTATTATCCATTCATCTTATCTTACAACCAGGCCTTCTTGTTAAGAAAATATACTGTAGTGATTTTTTTGCCTTTGTTAAATTTATTAGAAGTATAACATTTCATAATATATTATATTATATCGAAACCATTAATGAAAACAAATATTTACACCGTGGTCCAAAATAACGTTGACAAAATTAAAAAAATAATATTTTAAAAATGGAATGCCTTGCGTTCTCTTTTGATTTTGTTTATCCTTTCTTCATTCTTTGGCTGCATTTTAATATTGTTTTTTGGCTAAAAAGTTTTAAAATATATTTATTACGTTATGTCAGAGCAGCGTGGAGCTATAATTTCATTGTATGAGCGTGGAAAACGGCAGTGTGAGATAGTAAACATTCTTGGTGTTAGTCGTCAGCTAGTTTCTTCAGCAATTAAACGCTATGTTGAGCTCGGCAACATTGGAGACCGTCCTGGGAGAGGACGCAAGCGGACTGTTCGAACTGCTAGGAACCAACACATTATCAAACAAAGATTAGTCCGAAATCCACATACCAAGGTGAGAAAAATGTCGCGAGACTTGGGGATAAGTCGCTCCACCGTGCAACGTATAGTGAAATATATTCTCCAATTGATACCATACAAACTCAGAAAAGCGCAATTGCTTACAGAGAAAGACAAAAAAGTTCGCCTTGAGAGATGTCGTTTGCTTAAACAATGCTCCGCTGCTTCGAATTAGAAAAATATCGTATTCTCCGACGAAAAATTTTTTTCGATAGAACAAGCCTATAATCACCAAAATGACAGGATCTGCTCTTCCACTCGTCCTGGAGCTGCCGCAGTCATTCCACGTCACCAAAACGCAAAATCAATTATGGTTTGGGGTGCAATTTGCGCCACTGGCAAAACTCCCCTCGTTTTTGTAGAAAATGGTATAAAAATTAACCAAGAAAATTATCGACGAGACATCCTTGAATCTGTGGTTATTTCTTGGAGTCAACAGCACTTTGGTAACCATTCATGGATATTTCAACAAGACTCTGCTCCAGCTCACAGAGCTTTAAGTGTTCAACAGTGGTGCAAACGCAATTTCCCTGATTTCATCAGCTCAAAAGAATGGCCACCCTACTCGCCTGATCTGAATCCAATGGATCACAGTTTATGGTCAATATTAGAGGCAAGGACCTGTTCTACGCCTCATAGAACTGTTGATGACCTGACTACTCTTACACGGGAGTGGGACAAAATATCTGTTGAGGAAGTGCGGAAAATTGTGGAAAATTTTACCAAGCATTTGACTCTATGCATTCGCGCTAAAGGAGGTTATTTTAAAGACAAATAGGGATTCTTGTAAAAAATAAGTTGTATTTTTATAATTTATAGCATAATTTCATTTAAGTTTAAAGTTAATAAAATTATTTGAAAAATCACTTGTCAACGTTATTTTGGGCCACCCTTTATTTTGTGATTTAGAAGTGTTTCTAGAAATCTTTTGTAAGCAAATAGCGTCTAAGGGAAAATATTTGTGATTCCACTAGTTCAGTAGAAATCAAGGAGTGAAAGCATACTTGGAAGCGCAAAGGTATCGAATTTTTCTCCGAACGCAATATAGACGAGATCAAACATCAAACAAATAAAAAAAAACCAAATAAAATAAAACGTTGATCGAACTTTTATAATTAAAACTCATATTTCAGAGTTTTCTACAATTTTATTAGAGGCCAAAATGAGAACTTTAATAAAGTCCAATATTGTGTTGAAGCAAAAAGTTATCTACAACTATTTGTAAATGCACGTACGTTACTGGAATTGCAATACTGCTGCAGTTAATTCCAGTTCGAAATTTTGTTTTGTGTGGTGAACGGTTAGCCGGGCTATTATTGTCAATTGTTCTCTTACTATTGAACACAATAATTTTGAACGCCATAGATTAAATATTTTTCAATATAAGTTTTGTAAATTTACAAATAAAAACTTTTTAGAACAAAATAAAAAAAAAATATGCGGCATAACAAATACCTATATATATATATATCCCTGCTTCGCCTCGTCCGGTGATGTGACCCAGAGAGGATTAAACTTTCCCATGTTAAATTTAAGAAAACACCGATATAATTACTTTTAGTAGCTTGTCAAACGTCGAAGATAACAACAAAGCATTTTTAATACTTTGCTATCCTTTTTCTCCCATGTATGGGTTTTTTGGATTAGTTATAAAAAATCTTAGGGCTTAAGTATAGTATATAGTAAGTAAGTATAGTCTATAAGGGCTTAATATCTACTGGTTAATTAATCAGTCAGAACAAGGAACTTTATATATAAACTAGCGACTCACCCTCACTTCCCTCGGGTTCGTCCCTAGTTTGATTCCCCATACAAACTTTCATCCCCATTTTCACTCCCTTAAGGGATGATTCCCGGAATAAAAAGTATTCTATATCCTTCCCAGGGTCTCAAACTATCTTCTTACTAAATTTCATTTAAATCGGTTCAGTAGATCCAAAGATTACCCCTTACAACGTCACAAACTCACAAACTTTACCTCTTTATAATATTATAGTATAGATTAAAAAATATATACAGCTGTAACAAAAATTCAGTATCTTTCTACCTCAATAAAAGCATTCTAGTATCTACAAATAATAATAATAATAATAATAATAATAATAATAATAATAATAATACCTTTATTGACGTAAATACAAAAGGGTTACAAGACATTTATTTTTAAACTATATAATTAGCACAATCTTTGTTTAGGTATACTAACGTCTGAACTAGGCCGAGCCTGTATCTCAGACGCTAGCCTCTTCCTATTACACAATTTGTTTATTGCTAATAAATTAAATGTAACATAATACTAAAAATATATATGTTATACAATGTGAACAATTTCGAGATACATCAGCGTAGGTATTTGTTTAATTTACTAAAAACATCTACCGTCATTGTGTCATTTTTAGTTATTATTGAAGTTAGACCACTAAAGCTATGAGTTTAAGCATTAAGAAAAATATGTATATTGTTTAATTATTTTACGTAAGATTTTTTTTTTAAACTTTTTCTATAGATTTTTTTTTTTTAATATGATATATTTTGAACCAGTTTTATATTATTTGTAGATGTTCATTTGTAAATAATTTGAATAATAAATTTGTATAATTTATATCATTTATGGTTGTTTATTTGGAAATATTTAGGTATATTTTACATTATCTATAGTTGTATATGTATAAATATTTAGGCATATTTTTATTATTTGTAGTTTTCTGTATTTAGGTACCTATATATTATATCTTTATAGTTGTTTATTTGTAGAAATTTAGGTATGTACTCGTATATGTAATTTAGCAAACTAGTTTAAATTTAAGTCTTTGTTTTAAATTTTGTTAACAATCATTTATTATTTTTGATTATTATGATCAAGGTCATTATTAATATATATGAAATTTTTACTATTTTGTAGGAATTTTTAAAGACTCGGTAATATAACAGAAAAAAAAGCACTTATTTTATTATTTCAATTAATTTCTCAGTTTCTTCGTAATTTTTATTTTGTAACCAGGCTACCAAGATCTTCTTACATTGATATTTATTTTTTGAATAGATATTTAAAATTTGGTTGATTTTATTGTATAACATAGGACCCAGAAAGCACTGATATTTATTAATAAAAGCAGTATTGAACTTGGTCGTTGCACAGACCCTGTTTTGACGTCTACTTGCATTGTTATAATTATATGGTGATTTCAACTTAATATAAAATAAGCCAATTAATAAAGCTTAAATAATCTTTTTACTTCGATATAATAAAAAAGGAAGTGAAAAAGCTCCTCAAACAATGCATAACGGACGGTGAAGCCACGTAAATTAAGTAATAACAACTTCCAGTGCTGTCCTTTTTCAGTTTTAATCTTCAGTGAAAGTTCAACTAGAATAAGAGGTAAACACACTTTATGTGCCATCTCATTTTTTCAACGATAAATCCCACGTTTAATCTTTTAGGTCGGTTCCCTGCCCTCCGCACCCCAGAGGGGTTGGATTAACGCGAGGGTGGCGATAAATTCTAATGAAATTTCCGGCGCAAACGAAACATCTGACTACGTTGATATAAACAACATAAGCAAAATAGTGACATGACGAAGCCAGTAAAGTAATTTACAAGAGAAACGTTAACGCTCTCATCATATTTTCAGTTCACGTCTCGTTCCACTTTACATTATTATTTGCTTTATAAATAATAAATTTAATTAAAATATAATTAATTATTTTAAAGATTTTATCTACATCAACTCAGCTCTAATAACAAATTTAACTTAATTACAAAATATAATAATTATAAATTGAAAATTTTAAAAACCCCCTACGTAAATTAATTGTCATTTAAACTGGCACGCGTGAAGCACTTAATCGAGTAATCATATGCCAAAATGCCTTACATCATTTTGGAAAAGAGCTGATACTCTTACACTGCTGGACCGAGATTAACCAAACATACCTAAGAACCAACGCAAGGAAACTGGTTTTCAAATCCGCATTGAAATCGGTCCATCCGTTTAAGAGGTACGATGCCACAGACAGACACACACACAGGCAGACACACACACACACACAAGACAGACATTGACGTCAAACTTATAACACCCTTCTTTTTGCGTCGGGGGTTTAAAATATACTACTTCATGTAGAAATTATCCAAAATATTCAAAATTCAAAATATTTTATTCAGCATTAAATTATTACAATTTTTACTGAACGTCATGAGTCTACTACCAGTTCGGAAAGAAGAAGCCTCAGACCTGAGAAGAACTGGCGAAAGAAACTCAGCGGGACTAATATTAACATTATGTATACATTTATAATACAAGCTTACAGTATTTTCTTGTATTTTCATAGTTGTGTTAGTATTTTACAGGGTGCATTGGATTATCTCAGACTTAAGTCGTATTTCTTAATCCTAAGGTAGAAACCACGTAAACTCTCTACTTTGGTATTTGAATACAAGGTAGCATTTGTAAAACATTTTCTAACGCAGATTGACACGTTATTTTAAAGAACTATTCAAGCTTATTCTTACCGAGAGGCTTTGGTTGTATTCCATAATCCGGACTAAGCTTAAAGCAAGGTAAAGCTCCATACCATTTTTCTGTAAGAATATCCATGTACCCATTAGATGAGTACTTCGCTATCACAGCTGATATGCTGTCCTGAAACATAACAAATAATTAACATTTGCAACATTGAAATCAAGCTACATAATAGCGCAAGGTTAATTTAAAATAAGAAATGTTGTAGATTCTATTTTAAAAATGTTGTAAGCCTAAGGCGTTCTATTGTTTTCTTAAGTAAATAACATTCTCAACACGCACTACCCATTTCGCACACCCCTGCTTCCATAAGAAAGGGGTTACGTGAAAACATTTAAGATTTCTATTTTAAAAATGGTAATGCAACTTATATTAAACACGAATAAAAATAACTTTACTTATTATTAATTCATCAAAATATTTAATATTGAACGTGATATAGGTAATTTAAATGCGTTGATGAAACGTATTGAAAAATATGATTATAATAACATAAACTTAGATTACTGTATATATTGATAACATAAGAAAAGTCGTAAAATTGAAGTATAAGCTACATGACACTCGGCTATCGATCACGCCATTAGAAGGTTTGCGCATCATCCATCAATCTTTTGCCTTAAGATCCAAAGTCATCTCACTGTCACTAAAGCCTATCTACGACCTTTTTCATGTTAATGTACGCTACTTATGTAAAGACATCAGTTATACCCATTAGCTCGGTAAGAAAAATATATTATTTGAATACAATTTTTTTTTATTGTTTGTAGTTTTTTTACACACATCAATCACCATCTAGTTCCATGGTGAGCTACGAAGCTTGTGTCATGGATACCAGATAGTTGAAATACTCCCCCCCCCCCCCCCCCAACGTGCGTTCACCTTGACGTGGTAGGGGGGGCTCAGTAGTGCCCGGCAATACAGCCGGGCGCGAAGCCAAGAAACGTACATGGAGGTGGCCCACTTTGGTGGCGGTGTACCATGCGGGTTGCTCCTGGTACTTCTCTAATAGCAGAGTGGACTTTGGAGCAACCCCATGGTCGTTGTCGGGGCGTCGTAGTTGAATGCGTAAGCGATCCTGCGACGCCCTATTAAGACGGGGGAAGGTTTTGTTGGGTTTTAGTGGGTAGTACTGGCCTTGCCGATGAGTCCCACACCTCGTGCGTAAATGCATTTCCCAACGTTAAAAAAAAAAGATAGTTGAAATACTACACGTAATATATAACTTTAAATACATACAAATTATAACTATGGATATAAAAATTGGGTTACCAAGTAACTAAGAATATTTAACAATATAGCATATTAAATCTTAAATACCTTTAAAGGAAATCCTTTAGACATGCCAATAGCGTAAGTATCCTTAATAAGAGCATGGTCTCCGACTCTTTGAAGCTTACATCCATGGTCTGTGGCACGATAATAGTCTAAAACAGTTGTGTCGGCTATCAAAAGGTCCAAAGTTCCATTCCTATAATATAATAGACGTGGTTATTTATTTTAAGTGTTATCTAAATTAGTCTTAACTTATTAAATCATTTAAAATCTATTTATATATAAAACCAAAAAGTAAAATAAATTCTCACTAAAAGTTAATGTAAGATTGGGCAACATTTATAGCGTAACAATAAACAGCTTAAAGCGCCGCCGCTCGATATGATTTAATATGAATAAATAGATAGATAGATATAATTTTGGTTAATGATGATATAAATCTTTAAGAGTAATTTGTTTACTAAAATAACATCTCTGTACATTAGTCACAAACTTATTATTTTAATTATTCTATAATTTTACTTTTATTGGAACTTATAACTATGGCAGCTCTAAAGCTATTAATTAATTATGTTATGATTCTAACCTAAGCCGTTGGATCCCTTCTTCAATATCTTGAAGGGCATAACGACGCATTTGTTGTGCCAGCTGTGGATTATTCCGTTGAACATAATATTCTGCCACCGATGATCTAGCTGTTCCAACTCGTAAAGACAGCCACTTAAATTTACATATTGTAAATTATTTATGACATCAAAATATGTGCATGTTATATTAATTCTCTATATTAAATAATACTTACGTTACTTCTTCCCTGATAGTCATCAACAGCATTGTGAAAAAATAAACCAGCTATGAGAGCTGCAATATTGGCAGTGTAACTAGCGACAAATATCACAGAAAATCCACCCCAAACATTTATGAGAAACTTATTAGGCCAACTCTTAGGTGCTTTAAATGCGACTAAATGTCCGCATAGAAGACCCCACATAACCCACAGTGCACTGGATATACTAAAGTTCTTTGACCTTTGCCGTCCCCATGGATTAAGTCCAAAAGGAGATAGCCATTCATATATTGCAACGGCAATGGCGGTCACGTTTAGTGATGTAAATATTGCAATCCACAACTCTGGTGAAAAGGGTAACAAAAATGCTAATAAAGGTATATCAGCTCGTTGATTAGGAGCAGCTAATATTGATATACCACTAAAAAAATACGGCTGACTAAAATCGATAACTTCAGCTCGTGCAGCTGACACGCTTAGAGCTGCAAATGACATATGGGCAGCTCCAGATACTAAATCGCCAACAATACCATCCCATTTCTCTGGATCCTTACGCGAATCTTCATAATATGAATAGGGTTCTTTAGCTTTTTCTGATCTACCATTAAAACCTCGATCGTAAAAGTCACTACCTTTTCCATTTGATAAAGACTCATAATCCATATGGTTTATGCTTTGCACTTTTCGAAATGGCTTTACCAACTTTCTAGATCCGTAAAGACCATCCTCTACAATATACAAATGAAAATCAAATTCCAATTCTTGGGCAATATTTTCCAATAAATCCATGGCTAATCCATAGCAACAATGAGAAACCATTTTCCATATTGTAGTGGGCTTAGATGTTGGAAAAAAGAAATCATCTGCTTCTTGATCACTTTCCCTTTCTAATACATTGAAAACTAAGGTCAAATTATCACGATCAGAAGTTTGTGGTCGATGACAAAGTAACCCTCGTAGACACTGACCGTCTTCATCCAGTTCACCTTCCATCACAAAAGGTGGAGCTAAAGCTGTGACTACACGAAAAATAGTGCGTGCACCTGATGATTGACCATGTGCGACAAGACGGCCTCCAGGCCATACAATGGTGTGTAGTCTAACAGCTCGGCCTTTGATGCTGCCGACTTGTCTCCATTTGTTGCCACCAGTAGGATTTAGTACCAAATTCAAGAAAGAAAATGTCGCTGTTAGAGCTAGTTCAGGATAGTCTTTACTTCCGGCTAGTGCAGCAGCTGCAGATATCCGCATTTGCCTGTAAGAATAAATATGGCAGCAAGCATATTTTTGGAGACTTGTTTTGAATAATTATAATTTAAGGTAAAGTATATATGTACTTGATATATTTATTAATTAAAAAACCGTAATAAAAATATATAAATAATTATTACACATGTACTATCTGTTTTCCAAATTAATGGAGTAAGTAAAACTATCTTTTTAGATTAGATCACGGATTTATTTTCATTTTTGGTTCCCGACGTTTCGAATGCTTTACAGTAATCATGGTCACGGGAGAGACTAAGGTTTAAAACGTCTCAAAGGCGTTTTGTACTTGTTAAAGACAGAGTAGTTACAGTAGTAGTAGTAAAAGAGAAAAGATAGTTTTATTTAAAATGTCAAATATTCGCCTAAATCTAAGAAAGTATAATGGAGTAAGCTTAATGATAATTATGAAGGTTTAAATAGAAATAGGGTAATTTTTATTTTATTTAATGCCTGTCAAAATATGTTGCTGAATCGTAAAGATAGAAGGACAAGTAAATGAATTCAATCTGAAATGATATACATAAAATTGTCACGTGCATTGCACATTGAGTTGGACGTTGCGGAAACTGTGAACAGGTTGCATATACATAAACGCCTAGCTTAACGTACTCATTTGTTCGGCACATGCCTAGTTTATTGATTGCATCTGCCAACAAAGCAAATTTTTATGACGCTTTCATAAATTATACATTTTTTACACGAGGGCACAGATTGTAATTAAAATTATAGGCGTCGTCTCGATAAATGAGAGTTTGAGAGCAGATAAAAACGACTTTACTATTGACCTGACCTACATAGATGCCCTTATTTTGTGACGAACAAAAAGGAAAGTATCCGCTTCAAGTCATGTCAATGAAAGGGCATCATTTTTGTTGAGTCAGCATGCATAGTCTGGCCGACAGCCAAAATTTGCTTCCGTAGTTCAGCCTGATTTATGATGATGTGATCAAGTTGGATGTTTCCCAAAAGTATTTTTTTTTGTTTGTAATTACTTATTTTTATAAAATTAGATTATCATACACCTTGTTTACAAATCTGTGTCAGATGATTTAGGTAAAGTAAGGATGTACTCGCGATTCTAAGATATTTTTTCCTACTCCGTTTACGTGCACGTTTTCGGGCTAATACCTCTAACCAACCGCTGTCATGAATTTTTATACCATCTTATATGGTTTTCCTCCATTCCATCTCTATGTTAGCAATAACATAATTATATGAACCCAAGCAAGCAAAATCAAAGCTCGTGAACAATATCTAGACTATACAATATAACGAGAAAAGTTTTCGGTGAAACTAATTTAACTGTCAGTAAGAACGAAAGACTCAATTAGTTATACGAGTATGTCACCAAGACATTAAGGATAGAACCACGCAAAAATGTTACAATACCGAAATCTTTCAATGAATTTTTTTTAAAAGATTTAGAGCTTATATGCTATTTATTTATGATTATGAATTTGATAATTTTAAATAAATTTTATTTAATAATTATACTAGGGGCTCACCCTCACTTCGCTCGGGTTTGCCTCTGGAAAAACAAAAACAAATCTATCCCACAGGAACCGTACATTTTTCCGGGATAAAAAGTAGCTTATTAATAACATATTCCAGACTGTAATCTATCTCTGTGCCAAATTTCATTTAGATCCGTTCAGCCGTTCTGACGTAATTGAGTAACAAACACCCAAACATCTAAACTTTCACATATATAGGTAGTATATATAAAACAAAGTCGGGTTTGTTACAACACTTATGTATAACTCAAGAACTGCTGGACCGATTTTAATCGTTTTTGATTTGTTGGATTTGTCTAAGCTCCGAATAGCAGAATAACTATTTAAACATCGAAAAAATTCATGACTTTTTTTTAATTTACATGGCTAACGCTGGTTAATAACTATTTACATCTATTTAAAACGTACCTAGAGACTACTCCGAGCTAAGCGAGGGTGAGCCGCTAATTTTTAATATCAGTAAGTTTAATAATACATTAAAAATATAATAAGAAAATAAAAGAGACAAAACTACATTCATAATATTACTTTAGATAAATATATAATTAATTCACCCGACTTCATAAAAAAGGAGATACCTACTTATTTCAGGTGCCTTTTTTGAGCGTAAGTTACGCGACTTGTTCTAAAATTATGTGTCGACTAAAACTAATGCTTCGATCTAAACTGAAAATGTTTTGGAAATTTTGATCTATTTTAATTTAAAATTTCTTTTTTTTTTAATTAATGTGCATTTATAATTCAAGTTTTGTGTTCTGGGAACTTCAGACCGCTTCGTACTCACTTTGAAGCACACCACGGAGATCTGTCCATAAGGAACATCTAACCTTCCTTAGTTTTACCCTAGCCATTTTTACTACTTATCTGAAAATGATAAAGCCTCTATACTCACTTTAATTGGTTAATTTTATTAAATACCTAATATCCGAAAAATATTTTATTTTAATATTTTTTAAATAGCTCTTAATCTTATATAAATCAGTATTTGATTGTAAGTGAAATATAAAATTTTACTGCCAATACCAAAACACAGTAAGTACAAGTTACTAAAAGCTTATAGTTCTTGATTTTATCTTAAGAATTCCGTCGAAAACAACAAAGTAACAGGAATGCTGTTTAATTTTATTTTATAAGTAAACGGTTTAAAAAAATAATTTACACATAGATACAAAACAGAATATATCGCTAGAAATTTTGTAGTAACATAAGTCATAAAGCAAAGGTTTGCCATTTACATTTTTTACATTTGTTTGATATATCTATATATTATTTGAGTTCACATGTGGACACTAAACTGCTTTCGGCCTTTTTGGATTTCATTAACAGATACCAAATTTTAATATGTAAGGAGTAACATTCAGAACACGTATTTTATTAAATAACGCCCCAATAGCCGCATGCCTCGAAGTACCCGATTTGATAGGTCAAGCGGAAGAATTCATGATTTTCTTACAAAAGAACTTGGAAAAACGATTTAGATAAACAGATCAGTGAGGCTCTAGTAACTAAAATTTGTACAAGGGCGTGGACCAAAATAACTAAATCGACGATTTAGTTACTTTGATGCACACCCTTAATTTATACATAAACTTTTCGTAAAAATTTTATTTACAAGAATATTTTCCATTTATTTTATTATAATGGACTAATGGATATTCGCGGAGTTTTTTAATGTAAAACTACTTCGATCCTAAAGGCTATTAAATGCAAAAAAGATTTTTCAAATCTGACTGGCAGTTTCAGAGATAGCCCGTTAAAACAAAACAAAACGTTAAAACAAACAAAACAAAAACAACGTTAAAACAAAACAAAACAAAAAACGTAATTTTTGTTATAACATAAATGTTAAATATTATAGCCCTAAATTATTTCACGAACTGTATCAGTTTGACATTTTTCATCAAATTAAATTGGAAATATTTTACGCAAATAATATTTGGTGACATACCATAATGAATTAAAAGCAAATGTAAAATGAAATTCATATGATATGTAATATTATAAAAGTCGTATCGATTTATGACTTTTTAAATTAATTTGTTAGTTTTCGCTTGTCTAAATTAGTTTGCGAGGTCATTTATATTTCATACTAGCAGAATCCACGGCTTCGCTCGCGCTAAAACTGCAAAAAAATCTCTAAAAAGGTAGTTTCATACAACCTTTCATCCCCTATTTTACCCCCTTATAGAATGAATTTCGAAAAATGCTAAAACACGTATTTATTTAATTTTATTGAAGAACATTAATATCAAGTTTTAAGTAATTCTGATTATAAATATTTTTTGGATTGTAATATAACTTGTTTCCCGTGAGAATAAGATAATCTCCCGCGGTAAAATGTAGCCTATGTCATTCTCCAGCCCTCCAACTATATCCACACAAAAAATCACGTCAATCCGTCACTTCGTTTCAACGTGCAAGAAGGACAAACAAACAAACAAATAAACACACTTTCACATTTATAATATTAGTATGGATATCAACTTGACTTGTATTTAGCAATTGTTATATTTTCATGTATTGTGTGGTAATAGTATAGTAAGTAAATATGTAACAAAGTTAAAGTTCTCTTTGGGATAAACAACCCTTTTGCATATTTTATTTTGTGTGGGACGGAGAAACAAGTCTCGTAATGTAATAGTTATCTAAGACACAAAATCTACAAGTTGTATTCATTTTGTTTACTTTCTGCACATTGTAACTTGTTGGATTTTGTCCTTTTTATTATATTAAAATGAGATAAGCCAAAGATTATTAGATTTAAATGTGGACAGATATAAAGGTACTGGTAGACTAAGACAAGATGGGACTGTGGCTACAGCTGATACAGCCGACCCCACGTAGCTTGGAATAAGAACAAGAAGAAGAAGAAATGTCATTAGCTAAGTGTGCATTTCAAACTGGCTGTTAACGTTTTTATTTATTTATTGCTAGCGAGTTGCGACTCACACTCGCTTCGCTCAGGTTCGTCCCTAGATACGTTATGACGCTTAGTATGGAACAGATTTGTTTTTGCAATATTTTTTTTTTCGTGAATTTTTCCGTTGTTTTAATAGTTAGTACCTGGGCGACTGAGCTTCGCTCGGAGTTCTCTTTTGTTATATCGTATTTTTGAAATTAAACAAACAAAAGTAATAACTTTGTATCACCTGTTTTTGTCAATCTTGTGCCTTGGCCGCTTGACCACAATGATTATGCCCAAACGTGTGAAATTAGCGACCATATTTTGCGTGGAATAATGCTAAAGAAAACCGCATGAAAACTCTAAAACATGCGTTTTCCCAGACTTATCTAGATCGATTCTTCACCCCCAAAAACCCCCACATACCAAATATCAGCGAAATCGTTAGAGCCATTTCCGAGATCGCCGGTATAAATAAACAAGACTTGGTCGTTTAAATATATCAATTTAGATCTGCTATTCGGGGTGAATACAAATCCAACAAAACAAGGATCATAAAAATCGGTCCAGCAGTTCTCGAGTTATAACTGTTGTAACAAACCCGACTTTGTTATATGTATGTATATATAAAGATTTACATATTTATTATATTATATATTATTTATATTTATCATAATATGTGAGGAAAATTGTAAAGAATCATCGAATATTATTTTCCTTAAAAATATGTCAATCAGAATACTCGGGTACTTAACGTTAAAAAAAACAAAAGCATTCCAGACACTATATTGATATATCTTTATATATATAATTCTTCTGTGAGTGTGTATGTCACTGAACTTCTCTCAAACGACTGGACCGATTTTGATGAAATTTTTTGTGTGTGTTCAAGGGGATCTGGGAATGGTTTAGATTCACAATTTTTTTAATAGAAAATAATATATTAAAAAAAGTTTGAAATTTTCAAATTAAAGACGTGTAGACAGGACAACGTCTGTCGGGTCAGCTAGTTGAATAATAAAATATGTCGATCGTTATTACAAAAAAATGTTTTCTTACAGGTTGAAAATAATTTTAATTAATATTTTCGCTTTTGCAGTTTATTATGACAAAATGTTTTAGAAATGCGGTCAACAGCAATTTACGGGATTACGAAAACGAGAGCGCAATAAATAAAATAACAAAAACGTGGACGAGACACTAAAAACTTTCCTAGCTAAATAGAGTATTGTTTGTAAATTGTGACCCGTACTCTGAAACATTACGGTCAAATATAATTTAAGTACCTACATTTGGATTTAAGTCATAATAAATATGCATAAAATTGCATGATAATAATATTATGAACACCAATGTATTCATCAAAAACAACTTGCCAAGTATTTTACCTATATAAAAAATCAGACTAGCGTTACTTAGTAGGTATGACCTAAACACCGAGGGTTCCGTAGTATGAAATATTAAAATAAGTCTATAATAACATTTTTTTTGTGATGTAACTCCTAATTTACGGTTTTCGGACTTTTAAGGTATGGAACCCTAAAAATAAAAAATATATAATTTCCATATTACAGAAATCATAATATAGAGATCTAGATAGTCAACAATAGTTCTAGAAATCGTAAACTAGATCGAAACAAACAGTATTGCTTTAAAAATTATTACTCTCTTAATACCAAAACCAATTCATGCTATTTTATAATCCATACTAATATTATAAATGTGAAAGTGTGTTTGTTTGTTTGTTTGTTTGTTTGTTTGTTTGTTTGTTTGTTTGTTTGTTTGTTTGTTTGTTTGTTTGTTTGTTTGTTTGTTTGTTTGTTTGTTTGTTTGTTTGTTTGTTTGTCTGTTTGTTTGTTTGTTTGTTTGTTTGTTTGTTTGTTTGTTTGTCCTTCTTTCACGTCGAAACAGAATAATGGATTGGCTTGATTTTTTGTGTGGAGATAGTTGGAAAGCTGGAGAGTGACATAGTCTACTTTTTACCACGGGAGATCATCTCATTCCCAAGGGAAAACACGTTATAACACAACCCGAAAAAATATTTATGATCAGAATAACTTGAAACTTGGTGTTAATACTCTTTAATACAATTAAATAAATACGTGATTAAGCATTTTTTTAAATTCATCCCATAAGGAGGTAAAATAGGGGATGAAAGTATATATGGAACTACCTTTTTAGAGTTGTTTTTGTAAAATTAGCGCGAGCGAAGCCGAGGGTTCTGCTAGTATGACTATATAATATAACATTTATCAATAAATGTTGACATATTTTGTGTGATTGATTTTATTATTACGTAATATTCATGAACAAAAGATCGCAATGTAGTATCACTATATTATCGCAAGCCGTTTGAACCCAACTTAATACTGGCTCAGATATAAACCAACCAACCTTCGCCTTTTAGATAGAGAGACGTAAAAGTAATCTCGTACCGTTCTCGGACTGGCTAGTCAATTTGCTTTTATGATGATGCTCCACGCTTGTTACTATTCTATTCTCTAGTCTATTGTCTTTGTTCAAATCTGATGGAATTAGATTGAATAAGATTTTACATATACTTGAACAATTTTACTCTAGTTTTTAAAACGAATAGTTTAAAATAAACTTATCTAGTTTTAGACAACATTCTATGTAATTATTTATTACAAGTATGTTTTATGTCGTAGCCTTTTTTATATTCTGTTTATGTCATACATATTATTTATGACATAAACAGAATATAAAAAAGGTATTAATAGGGTAAAGGTAAGGTATTAGTAGTTGAAATATGTACATACATATATTAAACACTAGCAAAAATTAATGACATCCTTCACGCAGTTTTAAATAAAAACTATCATTTTGGATATTTTCGCGGATTTATTTTGATTTTTGATTTCCAACGCTTCGAATGCTTTACAGCAATCATGGTCACGAGAGAGACTAAGGTTTAAGAAAAAATCCAAAAAGCTAGTTCTATTTAAAATGTCAAATATTCGCGTATATCTAAGAAAGTATTATCCTTCAAATAGATTCAGAAAAAAAGTTCGTATTAATTTAGATACATCAAACACATTCAAACTAATAAAATAATCTAATCATGACAAATATTTACGTCATGGTATGTTTCTCTGATTATGTTTATTTAAGTACTTAAATACTAGGATTATTGTTTGCAAACGAGCAATTTTTTTTTTGAACAACGATTATTTTCTATGTTACATTTTAAGTCTCATTTATATTTTTAATAAAGAATGAAGGTGCATTATGTTTTTATGAAACAAAATAAAATTGAAGGACGCATGGGGTGTTGTAGAAATCGAGGCAAGCGAAGGTGAATCGCTAATTTAAATAATAATCAATTATTTTATTTCTTTGTACATTAAAATAACAAACAAACTTAGAACCTTAATAGACAAAAATCTCTTTATAATAAAAAGCTATTACATAAAAATATTTATTAGACGCAATCACTCATAGTGGTAACCGATATATGAGGTTTTTATGAAAGGCAATGATTTATGTCAAGGTCGTTAGATTATTGCTTTGTTACAAAAACTTTAACGACAAGAAAAAGTTATTTTAAAGCATATTTCTAACGTTCAGGTATATCATTCCTTAATCATTATTGCCCCAAATCGTTACCAACCCACATTTTTATATACTAAAATTAACATACGAAAAGATTAAAATAAAGTGGTACACAAAAAGAAATATATCTATACAAATATTATATAGAGGTAATATAGAGGTAGTTTGTGAGATTGTGAGTTTGTGACGTTGTAGGGGGTAATCTCTGGATCTACTGAACCGATTTATATGAAATTTGGTAAGAAGGTAGTTTAAGACCCTGGGAAAGACTGGATACTTTTTATCCCGGAAATCATCCCTTAAGGGGGTGAAAATGGAGATGAAAGTTTGTATTGGGAAGCAAGCTAGGGACGAACCCGAGCGAAGCGAGGTTGAGTCGCTAGTATAAAATAATTTTATACTTTACAGTACTGAAGGGAGGCTCGTGCTCAGCAGTGGAGCGTTAAAGAGGGCTGAACACATACATACAATTTTATACCTTACGAATTCCACAGAAAAATCTGAAGCAGCATCACTAGGTTCATCCCAACATGATGCAGCCGCGTCACTAAAAAACTGCGCCTGAGCCGACCACACGTCACACGCACGTAACACCCGACGAAGGGCGCCAACCATCATTTCTACTGCAGCTCGCGTGAACACTTCATCTAAATTAAAACAATTTTAATGAAGATTCACATTTTTAATCTTCAAACTAATAATTTATAAATTATGTAATAAATATAAGTGTCAGATTAAAAAAAAATACTTATAATAAAAATAAATAATTTATATCGTATTTTAATTTAATTTTTCCTTGCACAATATAAATGTATAATTGTACAAGTAGGGAATGTAAATGCCTCTTTAATATATTAATATTGAAAGTTTGACCCAGACTATTGTTCGAAAACGATCTTACTTATCTGTCTTGATCTCTTGTCATTAAAGTTTCAAATTAGCTGAACTGAAATAATTGGAAAACTAATTTAGTATTATTTCAGAGAACTTACCAATTTTCATCGGTTGGGGATGTAATGCCAATAAACCAACTGGCAACGAGTTGAATATTGCTGTTACATTATCGTTCACTTTATGGATAGGTTCATCTTCTAGTTCCATGTGATCTTGTATGTATTTCTTGTTTCTATCGCCTAGATTATTCATTGTAGAAGTATGCACCGTGGGATTCATTATGAAATCACTAATATCACTTGAAAATAACACATTATCTCTTACGTCTGTACTATGAATACTACTTACAATTTTACCATCTGACAATATATTTTTAGAATCATACAGTTCCTTTACATTTATACTATTTACATATTTATTAAAAGATTCATTTTTTAATTTGCTAGAACTAGTTCTTCTACTTTTATTTCTATCCAGGAAAGTATTTTTTTCCTTCTCAATTGAATTGTTTTCGATTTTAGAAGTTTCAACGCCTTTATTATTTACATTATAATTTCTAATGCTTTCTTTGCTAGTATTGCGACTACCATTATACGATTGATTAAAATTTATATATAATAATTTGTTACTTATGTGCGTTTCGTATTTATTTGTTTTCCTAATACCACGACGAAAAATTGATTTTTTCCTACTATTTCTAAAAGATGACTTATTTTTCTTAACAATAACTTTATTCATGTTCTCATCAGTTGGAGTTTCACCATTTTCTACTGAATTATTGTCTGCATCATCTCGCTTTCTACGCTTAAAATGGTCATCAACAAATGCTTCTTTCTTATTTTTAAAACTTTCAAATTTCGAATCAGTGTCTTCTGCACCAAATGTTCGATTGCCAACATTATGAAAGACATCAAACTCTCTAGAAGCGTCAATCCATATCCAAAAAAAATGTCCTTCGAGCATGTTGAGTCGTTTAGCTTCATCCATTACAAGCTTAGCGTAATGTATGTCACATATAAGAACGACGACACCCCTTGTTAACCTTGAAACCTCAGCAAGACGCCTAAATGGAATGAATTAGAATATGAAATGAATATATTATAATATATTACTTATTAAAAAAATGATATTTTTTTGTAATTATCTAAATTATAAACGTTGCCACTTTACGTATTACTTTATACCTACTGTAAGTAAATTGATTTTTAATTAATGACAATCGAAAATGATTTATAGCATAATGTAAAGGGGATCAGTATCCAGTAGATTAAGTGATTTACCTGAAAATAGCGCGTCGAGTATACTTCGCAGGAAGAGACAGCCACTTAGGATTAAGGGGTTGACTGGTAAGAATTGAAGACAGATCCTTTCTCAGAGATAGCGTTGAGTATATGGCTTCCTCGGCTAGCAAAGTAAACGAATGCCAGTGTGTGTGCAGGAGTGTGGCTCTGTCGAAAAACGCATTATCATACACATTTCATTTTCAAATGGAATAAATGCTCCTATAATATATTTCATATTTTTATTATTTATATTATGCTAAATGAACATATAAGCTTATAGGTTTGCTTTTTACTCATTCAGTTTAAAATCATTCATCCGAATGTGATGAAACTTGGTTTTGGATCTATATAAGTTTATAAGATTTATTAGAGTTAATATAACATGTACAAACTACAACTTAGGTAAATTTAAGTACGAATGTAAGTGTTAATATGCGCATATACAGTATCTTTGTAACTATATACCATTAACCATCGGTGCACCTGTTAAAAATCTGAATGAATATAATAAAATTGTAACTAAGCCGAATCTGTACATTAAATTTTTTTGGAAAATCTTATTGAAATAGACATTATTATCGATACAGAGGCCGAATCTATAGCTATTAGAATTTTTGTGTGTGACCGCATCACGGAAAAACCACTGGAGGGATTTTGATGAAATTTGGTATGATGGTAGCTGGTTATCCGGGTCAATATATAGGATACTTTTTACTGCGGGAAAATATCTTATCTGTGAGAAATCTATACTAAATTTTTAAATGTAAGTAGGGACGAACCCGAGCGGAGCGAGGATGAGTCGCTAGTATTACATATTTATAAATTATATGTGACATTATTAGATTAGTATCAAAAAAATCATACAATCTTGAGTTAATAAATTAAATATTGTAAGGGAATACCGACTGCTGTATAATATTCGAATTTGGCTGACCTTAGTGCATGCAATGTTTCTCTTGCGGTTATCTCCAATCGAATCTCCAAAGGCAACAATTCCTATTAAAACAAATAAAATAAATAAATTCGCTCTACAAAATATGGCAGCTTTTTTATTACAACGTCATTATTAGTTCACGTCCCTACATAATCGTTCTTTAAGTGGGTTATAAATGACCATCATTTCACACCGACGCGACCGGAACTGGTATGAAAGAAATGTGAAATGTTCGAATAAATCCTTAAAATTATCCATCGTCCGGAAATCTATTTTTATTTTACGCTTTCAAATGCTATTTCTTATTTGTGGCGTTTCCCTTTGTAGTGTTTTTCGATATTTATACAGCTTCTTTTATTTACACAACAACGATTTGAAGCTTGCGATAGATATGATAAATCCTATACATATAATAAAATTATAACGAAGCCGAATCTGTACATTAAATATTTTTTGGAAAATCTTATTGAAATAAACATTATTATTGATACAGAGGCTGAATCTATAGTTTTTAGAATTTTTGTCTGTCTGTCTGTCTGACTGTCTGTCTGTCTGTTACCGTATCACAGAAAAACCACTGGAGGGATTTTGATGAAATTATACGATGATACTTTTTATCGCGGGAAAATGTCTCATTTCTGAGAAAAAATACAGAAACTGCAATGTAAGAGTAAACTAATACGTAAAACCTAAGAATTTGGTTTTTGGTTATCTGAACGCGAGCGGAGCCGCGGGCAATGCTAGTATAATATAGATTAAGAAACGGTATGAATGATAGGTATCCATACTAATATTATAAATGTTAAAGTGTGTTTGTTTGTTTCTTCTTCTTTCATTTCGAAACGGAGTAACGGATTGGCTTGATTTTTTGTGTGAAGATAGTTGAAGAGCTGGAGAGTAATATATGATACTTTTTATCGCGGGAGATTACTTAATTCCCACGGGAAAACAAGTTATAATTACAATCCAAAAAAATAATATCAGAATTACTTGAAACTTGGTATATATGCTCTTCAATAAAATTAAATAAATATGTGTCATAGCATTTTTCAAAACTTATCCTATAAGGGGGTAAAATAGGGGATGAAAACTTTGTATGAAATTACCTTTTTAGAGTTTTTTTTTTAGTTTTAGCGCGAGCGAAGCCACGGGTTCTGCTAGTATTATATAAAACCATCTATTTATTGAAGATCTAGTCTTATAATTATTGGTAATTTTAGCATTATTTGTGAATAATAATAATAAAAATCAGTACTGTAATATTTGTAATAAACATAACGAAATGTTAATAAAGTATTATTTCAATTGGTATTAACTATACAATTATTTCTCTTTCTATATTTTATATCTAAATTATATTTGACGTTTTAAATTCAGATATTAAAATAAAAATGATACAGTTTTAGTGTCAATATTTTTATGAAGATATCATTAATACGAGTAGGTATCTAATAAATTATGATTATATTTAATAAATTATGATTATATTTAATAATCATAATTTATTAATAAGATTCTTGAATCAATATTTTATTTCATAAGTGCAATAAAGAATATAAACGAAACAATGAACATATTTAACGACTACAGCGATGAATATTTGAGATAGGCTCACATTCGAGATACGCTTTCGTTATTGATGGAAATGGATTTCGAATGCTGCGCTTTCAGCTTTTATAGCTTGTTCCCTAGTTGTTAAGTGGGATCAAATCTGCTTCAAAGCTTTGGGTTGAAATATTTTTTCAAGTGCCATATCTCGAAATATTAAATAAATCTTATATTGAAAGCACTTACTATTTTACAATCACATTTCATAAATCAAAGTACATAAGTATATTTAGAAAACGCAGGGGATGCTGAAACGTTTTATTATACTGCATATTTTACATTTTTCGATGACGCAGCGTTGAGGCTAGTGCTCTTATGATTATCTAGATGTCTGAAGAGCATTTCAGCTTGTTAACTGGCGTCAGGAATAATAAAAATGTCCATTTAATATATTTCAAGCAACTCTTAAGATATTTTGAATTCTAGTATATTAGATATTAGTAAAAAGCGCCTAACGTGGGCAAAATGGCTATGGCCATTTTAATCATACCGTACTTTACACATCCAAGTTCATTACTCTACATAGGCTAAATTTAAAGACACGTAGAAATAAAACTTAATGACTAAATTGATCATTTCTGGAATGTTTACAATGCTTAAGATGTACACAGATTTAACTTACATTAGCAATGGTATAGGAAAGATGAAGATGGGAGGGAGAGGCGCGTACTACAGGGACCCCAGCACGTGCGGCGGTCGACACCATAGCGGCGGCAGCTGCCCCGCCTCCACAGACCAGCAAAGCTGCCACACGTCGACCTTCCAGCGCCGCGCACGTTTGCTCCAGAACCCGCGAACTAAACCTAGAAAACAATATAGCTTTAAATATATATTCGCATACTAACGCTTTCATCGTGAATTGACTTGTTAGGCAAAGGTTATAATGTTGAAAATGATTCATATATGAAAATATCAGAGGTACGAAAACCGGGGTTTCAACCAGCTTTACTTGGTTACTCGATTTTCAATCGAGCGCGTCATCACTAGGATACCAATGCCGTAAGAACCTTTATCCGTCTAGTGTCTACACAGTATAGAACATCCTGCTTAATTTTACAACATTAGACTGTTAGAGACTTACGAACAAACTTACACGATTTATAATAATTTTATTAATCAGTAAAGAAATGTAATCTATCATTGCAAATGAGTACTAAGTTGAAGCCTCCTCAAAAGAAATTTTTAAAAGTGCTAGAAAAATTATAATCAAATAAAGTCCGTTTTAATTTAATTTGATAGTTTAAAATATTCCATTCGATAACTACTCTTTATCAGTTATTCTAAGTACTAACAGTATTTACAAACTGGATATAGAGTCTAACTTTAGTTAATTTTTCTTAGTGATTTTTTTTAGAGTAGGATATTATTAGGCTGCACTTCATCAATATCCCTAAAAAACTTTTTAACAAAAAAATAAAAACCGACTTCAAACAAAAGCACTAAAAAGTGACAAATAACTGATTGGTAGTTTTCATTTACTATACATACCTAATCAAATATTTTCGAAGTCGGTGTGCTTTGCTTTGTATGGGCTGGCACCGATTTCGAAAATATTTGATTAGGTATGTATTTAATAGGTAGGCTTTAATTACTTAGCCAAAGCACACCGACTTCGAAAATATTTGATTAGGTATGTATAGTAAATGAAAACTACCAATCAGTTATTTTTCACTTTTTTAGTGCTTTTGTTTGAAGTCGGTTTTTATTTTTTTGTTAAAAAGTTTTTATTTTTCCCTTTTTAGTGTAGACAGTAGTAGCAAAGTAAGGATTCTAACGTGTTAGGCTTGTCAAACCAAACAAAATAAGCCCAAACTCAAAGTATCTACTATTAGCCGTTGAAGAGTTCCACCTATCCACCTTCTGGCCTTGCCATCAGATCAGGTCAACAACACCGAACCACTACTATCAACGAAAATAGAAATACTTGCAAAGTTTCAAGTCAATATGACAATTAGAAGTAGGTTAAATTCATTATTAGTTGTTTTTCCACCCTTAGGGGTGGTATTTTTTTTTGAAATTTAAATGGGACCAATCTGGAAGTATACCCTTTCAAACAAAACAAAAATTGTCCAAATCGGTTAATAAATGACGGAGTTCTGAGGTAACAAACATAAAAAAACAAAAAAAAAAAAAAAAAAACATACAGTCGAATTGAGAACCTCCTCCTTTTTGAAGTCGGTTGAAAAGTTATGTTTTATAACAGCGCTAAATATGATTTAGGAAACCCAAAGTTTTTAAATATACCCTAACCGATTAAACAAAACTTTTAACAAAAAAATATAAACGGATTTCAAAAAAAGCACTAAAACGTAAAAAATAACTGATTGGTAGTTTTCATTTACTATACATACCTAATCAAATATTTTCGAAGTCGGTGCCAGCTGATACAAAGCAAAGCACACGGTTTTTATTTTTTTATTAAAAAGTTTTTATTTTTCCCTTTTTAGTGTAGACATAGTATTAGCAAAGTAGGAAGAAAATATTTTAATAAAAAGATCGCTTAAGCCGTTTAAGTACCTAAATGGGTCCAATCTGGAATTATACACTTTCAAACAAAACAAAAATTATCCAAATCGGTTAATAAATGATGGACTTCTGAGGTAACAAACATAAAAAAATACATACAGCCGGATTGAGAACCTCCTCCTTTTTAAGGAAGTCGGTAGAAAAACATAGGCTACTGTTAGACACCTTGGGACGAACCCGAATAAAGTAACTCGAACTAGCTGCAAACGAAGCATCTAAGCATTATTACATATATAACTAAATGCTATAAGCCCGACGAGACGGTTAAAACATACTAGTAAAGTAAAGATTTTCCATTGTACCATAAACTATCACCACTTATTTTTAGTAAAGTGGAAAATACATCTCTAAGTAATTAATTTTTGCCTTCTTTCCATAATAATTCAGAATGTACTTTTGATATATACAATATAACACTATGCGTACTAACATCTTTCTATTAAATAATTTTAATTTTATGTTATAACTTTTCAACTAAAACGGTTCTTTAGACTTCAGAACTACTTGAAACTTAATTATTCTACTCCTGGAGATGTATGTGAATTTTTCTCTTCAAAAAAAATTCTATTTTTTAACCGACTTCAAAAAGGAGGAGGTTCTTAATTCGACTAGAATTTTTTTTGGTATGTACACCGATTACGCTGAGATTTATGATGCGATTTACGTGATTCTTCTTTTGTTTGATATTGCCATTTAGAATAGTTGCAATTTAGTCAAATAAAAATTTAACATAGTTTGGCCTAGTGTAATGTATTTTAGTTTGGGTACGGCTTTTTTAGGAGTTTCCATTTAGATTGATTATATATTATTACTAGCATTGCCCGCGTCTCCGCCCGCGTTCAGATGACCAAAAACCAAATTCTTAGGTTTTACATATTCGTATACTCCTGGAGATAGTTGGAGGGCTGGAGAGTGACATGGCATGGCAAGGCATGACAGGCTTTTTACCGCGGGAGATTATCTCTTACCCACGGAAAAACAAGTCATAATACAATAAAAAAAATATTTATGATCAGAATTACTTGAAACTTGGTAAAAATACTCTTAAATACAATTAATTAAATACGTGTTTAAGCATTTTTTGAAATTTATCCTATAAGGGAATGTAATAGCGGATGAAAGTCTGTATGAAACCTACCATTTTAGAGTTTTTTTTGTAGTTTTATCGCGAGCGAAGCCGCGGGTTCTGCTAGTAAAATGTATATTTTTATAATGGCCTCTTAAAAACCTGTATTTTGATATCCCATTCGATATATTCGGTCGAAATTCTTTTTCAAGGCGCACAAATTGGTGCCTAGGATCCGCCATTATTAGTTTTAATAATATGTAAGTAGCCCTTGTTTTCATAATATGTAACCCTTTGACACTCGCGTTATCAAGACAACGACTTATGAATCATCATAATCGGTTAAGCCGTTTAGTAACTACGAGGGAACATAGGGTCGGACACACACGCATACATACATACACACAGGTCAAACAAATAATCCTCCTTTTAGCTTCGCCTAGTCGGGTAAAATAATAGTTATCATGACCGCTTTGAAATCTGAATGAACAACTCAGAAAATGCAAAGAGCGCCATATCAGAACATTGTGAAAATATTTAAATTGGATTTAAAATCCATTTCATCAGTTTATGCTTGAAGTACTTATATTTTAATTGTAATATATTTTCCAGATTATATATTTTTCTAGTATTAATTTACCAATGAAAACATATAAGTTTTTGTTTTGTTTGGGTTTAGGTATTACTTTTTAGACATTTTACAATAGACATTTTTGTTATTAGTTATATAATATTAGTTATATAATATTATTTCATCAATAGTTCGTAAAGCTTGTGTTACAATATAAAGGATATTGTGGCACCCTTAAATGTTACACATTATACTTTATTTAGTACTAGCGACGTAGCGTCGCTTTGCTCGGGTGCGTCCCTAGTTTAATAAACAAAAATAAAATACTTCGTTTTAATTTTTTTGACCGTAACCCTAACTCTTTTTCTAAGATAAAAGTTACTCCTTATAATATCAGTTATCAGCAGACAGACAAAAAAATGTGTTTTTCTAAAATTATATTATATAATAATAAACAGTACGTATATAATTTCATATTTTAGTAAAAAGTTGTTATTTTGACATTAGAAACAGACACAATTTTATTTATCTGTATAAATTAAGTTTCTAGTTTAGAAATTATGTTTTAACAACTATGTCCAACAATTGTAAACAAATAAAGTCATTTATGGTGAATGAAATTGATTTTGATTACCACTTGTATTAATGAAATCGTATGAAATAATAAAATAAGTGAAAGTGACCGAATTATTAGTTATTGACGACTGTCATATATGCATTTTTTTTAAATCCCGTAACAATAATAACCAGTCTTTTTTCATATTTTTTTTACATAGTATAAAAAAAACATTAAAAAATCTATGTTTCATACAATTTGGAAATATTACAATTTTAGGTTAATAGAAAGAAAACAAACGCTTTTATGTAATTTAGTAAAAAAGGGCAAGAGAAAAATTAAGTGAATAATAGAGTCATCAGAAACAACAATAATATTCGTCCCGTTTAGTTTCTCTCGTCTGCTCTTCTCAGGTCTGAGGCTTCTTCTTTTCTGGTAAAACTTAAGACTTAAATATTTTGAATTTGACAACAACTAAAAATAATTTACATGGTTTAACTAATTTTCTTGTAGAATACAATATTGATGATAAAATGTTAGAAAAAATATCGTGTGTAAATACACAATAAATAACATAACTGTTGTTAAATAGCTTATACTAAAATAAATCAAGTAGGCACCCAAATAAATAAATATGAATAAGAAAGCAATAAAATTCATTCTGAATGACATATTTAAGTACAAATGAAGTACCAACCTGTTTGCTACTGTAACACAATAGTGGACTGTACTTCGATATAACCACAATTGTAGCGGAGGATCATTAACAAGGATCGCAATACTTTGCATTGACCTTTTTGCGTTTTACAATTATATACAGGCTGTTATAAATTTGTAAAGTACATGTTCATTGATGAATTATTTTATCTATATAGTATATTATATAATAATTATTATGAAAACTGTCTTTTATTTTTGTTTTTAGTTAAAATTGGTAATTAATATTTTATTATTATTATTATGTACAATAACAATAAGTACATAACAATTAATAGCACAATTAAAACTATTTCTATATTAAATGCATACAAGTCTTTCTTTAACTTTAACTGTTAATTTATTTCGTGTAGTTTAATATAGTTTTCTCTTTGTTTAGAGTAACTTTTGAGCTAATTATGTATATGTGTCAGCTCTTACAGCAGTTCAAAGTATGAAATTCATCTATTATTAAAATAGTAGTTATGACAATTGCCTATTGTTGGACACTCATATTTAATGCACATAAATATATAATATGTACACAATAGCCATTCACATTAGTTGAAAGGAATGTATTTTCAAAATTCAAGTCAGTATGACTTGATAAAATTAACTCTTTATATTATTAAATAGATTTGTAGATGTTCTGTACATATTGTTTCCCTATATACGAGTACATACATATATGTATATATACATCTTAAAAATATATTAAGAATAGGTACCTACCTGTATAACCATAATATTTTTTTACGTGAAACGTCTTTAAAATCACAACGAAACATTCGGGTGGGTACCAGGTCAGAAAAGTAAACCGTAACAAAATCGTCTATATTGTCTTACCTTAATAATTACAAAATTATTGGTCTTAGAAACATAAATCTAGTACCATTATTTAGCTTATATAGTCAGCTCGCTGTTTTCACTTTGACTTTGAGTCAGGGTTGGGTCACTGTCCGATCGACTTAAATAAAAATACGTGTAATTTGGAGAAATTTATAGGAAATAATAACCAGGAAGTATATAAATATATAAAAAATCAATATATCGGCCTCAACGCGTGCTCTAGCCAGCCGGAAATATAAACCATGGCTGTCATCGGAAAAAGGGTGTTATGGGCTACGCAAAGGCACCCCAGTGTACGGCGCTGAGCGAACGAGGTGGTTCTGAAAGCGTCTCACAGCTGCGTAGGCACGCTTAGTAAATAACGCCTTATGTTTCTTATTTCTCATATCACAGAGCAATTTTTAACAAAACTGTCGTCCAACATTAATTGAAAGAACTTTATATACTCTACCTCTACTATTTAGTGTCAGTATATAGTATTAAAACCTATTTAGGTCTATGAGTATCTATGTTGTGTATGCTAGTACTTACATGTTAGTACCATAATTAATATTAATATTTTTTATTTTTTTTGTGCTTATATTAAATATAAACATTGATTCACCCTAACGAGTTAGGTATGCGAAATAGAATACCTATAAGATATAGATAACAAACCAACACACTAAATATAGTTGTATTTCTACAAAACCACATTACATATACAATTCAGTTCCAATTGAATTCTTTAGTGTTGCAGAAGTGATTTGAAATTTAAAGCCTTTTAAGCTCCTCGCGTTTGCAATATATAAGAATGACGTCGCGTGAATATCCCAAGGTTTGGGGAAAATTCGAGAGAATTACTGAAGATGGGAGAACTTTGACATTTTTAATAGAAGATATTCCAGAAAATCTATGGCATACCGCCATTGAATTTATGCTGGGAAATTATATACGGGAAGACGTCTGGTGGACTACAGCCGGTAATAATAATTTTGGTTTCATTTTCTATACATATAATAAAATTGTAATTAAGTCGAATCTGTATATTAAATACTTTTTGGAAAATCTAATTGAAATAGACATTATTATCGATACAGAGTCCGAATCTATAGTTTTTAGAATTTTTGTCTGTCTGACTGTCTGTCTGTCTATCTGTTACTACATCACGAGAAAACTACTGGACAGATTTTGATGAAATTTGGTATGATTATAGCTGGTTATCCGGGTCAACATATAGAATTCTTTTTACCGCGGGAAAATATCTCATTTCTGAGAAAAAATACAAAAACTGCAATGTAAGAGTATAATAATACATAACACCTAAGAATTTGGTTTATGGTCATCTGAACGCAGGCGGAGCCGTGGGCATTGCTAGTCTTTAATATGTCTATTTAATTAATTTCTAATAGTAATAAAAATTAAGCGTACATTCGTTTTGTATACACAATTAAGTATATTTGTGATTTCCTTTCTTGTAATTAATTACCGTTTCTAACAGTATCTCTAATAAATAATTCATTACAACTATATCATAAACATCAAGCAATCCAAATGATGATTCAAAAATTTAGTATGTTAAAGAATATTCAAGATGTTACATGAGATGCAAAACATTAATCAAGCCTGATGCCCTGTTTATGACGTAAATATTTTTTGCAATTAACTTAATCCCATCTTATGCTGTCGAGCTCTACGCAAGAAAATACCAAGTCGTTAAGAAAATTCGCTAAGAACTCCCTCCCGCACCTCAATTATCTCACAAGCCACAAGGATCGTCTCATTTTGTCATTTTACTCCCTCCTGATAGGCAATACCTATAGAAACAGTAATTTTATTAGACTACTAATTCAGTAATATGCCATATATTATATTATATTTGTCATATAAATGTTTTACTCTCTTTTTAATATCTCTACCTTGAAATTAAATTGAAAGTAATGTGTAAAGCCTATGCTATATAATATGTATTTATTCCTTACGAATACAATCTGTCTATCAACAAATAACATTACCCAAATCTATACATATAATAAAATTGTAACTAAGCCGAATCTGTACATTAAATATTTTTTAGAAAATCTTATTGAAATAATCATTATTATCGATACAGAGGCCGAATCTATAGTTTTTAGAATTTTTATCTGTCTATCCATCTGTCTGTCTGTTACCGCATTACAGAAAAACCACTAGAGGGAGTTTGATGAAATATGGTATGATGATAGCTGGTTATCCGGGTCAACATATAGGATACATTTTACCGTGGAAAAATGTCTCATTACTGAGAAAAAAATACAAAAACTGCAATGTAAGAGTATACTAATATGTAAAACCTAAGAATTTGGTTTTTAGTCACCTGAACGCGGGCGGAGCCGCGGGCAATGCTAGTATGAAACTATTGTTATAATTTATAAAATATATTATCTGTAAAAATGAAGTCGTTACTTCGTGGATTTTTGAATTCAGAGTAACAAGAACTAAATTTTTAAATGTAAAAATTATGTTGAATTGTTTCCGTGTATATTTAATGGGCATGGCGTATTTTATCATTAATCCGAGGTCACTGGCATTAAGCTCAGCATCCGAAGCGAGCGCATAGTAAACCCAAAGAGATTAAAGGCTTAAAGAGAATTTAGTTTCTGCTTTATATAATCAAATGGTTAAACATCAAAAAGCTACTGTCAAGCCCGAAGAACTTAGCAATTAGATTATTTTGCGTTAAGTAAACTGATAAAAACTTTTTAACAAAAAAATAAAAACCAACTTCAAGAAAAGCACTAAAAAAAGTTAAAAATAACTGATTGGTAGTTTTCATTTACTATACATACTTAATCAAATATATTCGAAGTCGGTGCCAGTTGATACAAAGCAGGTGTGCTTTGCTTTGTATCGGCTGGCACCGACTTCGAAAGTATTTGATTAGGTGTGTATATTAAATGAATGGGGAAGTATACACTTTCAAACAAAACAAAAAGTGTCCAAATCGGTTAATAAATGACGGAGTTCTGAGGTAACAAATATAAAAAAAAAACATACAGCCGAATTGAGAACCTACTCCTTTTTGAGGATGTCGGTTGAAAATAGTGTTAACTGATTCCTTGTAATAATTTAATGTACTTCATTTATTTTCAGGTCGTTATATTTTCAAAATGTATATATATATATATATATATATATATATATATATATATATATATATATATATATGTATGTATATACGTATGTATGTATGTATGTATATGTGATTATTATTATCTTTATTTCTAGCATATATTTAGTATATTTTTTGCACTATATTGCCCGCTGAAATCTTCTTCCACAACCGGTGGTCGACTGGAAGAGATCTCTTTTAGAGATAAGTACACCTTTGTGAACTATATTTACTTGTGTTATTTTTTTCTGTATCATATTTTAAGTGCAATAAAGAATATAATTAAATTAACAAGGGGCTCGTTATCTTCATTGAAATCTTTTAATGGTATGGATAGCATAACAAGAAATTAATGTTGGAAGCAATATTTATTTTTTAGAAGAAAAATATATTTTTAAAGGTGCTTTTGTAATATAGTTATTATGCACAATAAAAGGAATCGTAATTGAATTTATTTTATTAAAAAGTACGTAATCTATCCATCTATATATAGAAAAGGCAAAAGTGATTGACTGATGTATCAACGCACAAGTCAAAATTTTAAGGCTAGAAAATTGAAATTTGGCACACGTATTCCTCATATGACGAAGGCATCCATTAAGGAAAGATTTTTCAAAATTCAACCCCCGAGAGGCTGAAAGAGGGAATTTTGTATGAAACTTTTTATTCCTAGGACATATTTGCATGAAATTTCGTATGAATTGAGTACGGCAAAAATAATAAGTTACGTATTTCAGCATTTTCTAAAATTCAATCCCTAAGAGATTTTTATGAAACTTACTTTTTAGAGTTTTTTTGTAGTTTTAGCGCGAGTGAAGTCGCGGGTTCTGCTAGTAGCGAATAATTCAGAAATTAGAATGCCACGCAATATTTACATAGATTTTGATAGTCAATCAATATTTGAGGCTGTATCTCATGAACCGTGATAGTTAAACAGTTGAAATTTTCACAAATGATGTATTTCTGTTGCCGCTATAACAACAAATACAAAACAATAGAATAAAATAAATATTTAAGGGAGCTCCCATACAACAAACGTAATTTTTATGCTATTTTTATAGATAATGGTACGAAACCCTTCATGCGCGAGTCCTAAATTAAAAGATTAAACAATAATCGAGTTGCCAAAAATATATTTGCCAATTGTATTGTGTATTGTGCAAGCGTAATTATTGTTTTATACATTTTTAATTAATTCTCAATTTTAAGAAAAAAATAAAAACTTGCCAAGTGCGAGTCGGACTCGCGCATGGCATGATACATCCTGGTCACAGACCGATAGACAGGCGGACAGACAGCGGAGTCTTAGTAATAGGGTCCCGTTTTACCCTTTGGGTAGGGAACCCTAATAAACTAATCTAAAATTCTCAGTTGTGAACGCAGAGCCCGAACCATGAGTTCGAAACGTGCGGTGGCTCGATAACCAATTACAGCGCGAGGACCTTCGGCCCCCTCAGCTGCTGGCATACCTCGATAAGCTATCTTTCTTACACCTAAAAATATTTTTTGTAGTACTAATTTGTAAACTTTATTTACGTCTGGGAAGGGTTTAAAACCGCTAAATTCGTCTGGCGATTTGCAAATATTATTGAAAATTACTCAATAAATACGTGTATAAAATTTCAGATTGCCAAAAGTTTGTTTTTTGGAATAAAAAAATGAGTCTTTGGAGAGGTCTGGCAATACTTTATAACCGACAAAAACGCTACTGAAAGCTAAATTAAAGGATTAAACAAAAATCAAGTTGCCAAAAATATATTTTTTTGGATTATTTTTTTTTGCAAATGTTGTATACTGCGCAGTAGCGAAATAACCGCTAAAGCTATACCAGACTCGCGGGACTGGACTCGCCAATTCACGAAATTATATTTTTTCACAATTTCAACTTGCCAAAAGGTCCTTCCCAAAATTCGTCGCGAGCTCTCTGAATAATATATTAATAAAATAAAGACACTAATCATTTCGGTACGTCAATTAATAAAATGAGATGAAAACCCCTGATAACTAAGTACTACTTATGATTAGTCCTACTAGCATTTCATTGTATGATGTTTTATCGGTTGTTGTTCACGCAGTACAGGAGAAATGGATGGCTATGAGTTTTCTTCTGATATAATATCTGAAAAATATATCTATACATATAATAAAATTGGAACTAAACCGAATCTGCACATTAAATATTTTTTGGAAGATCTTATTGAAATAAACATTATTATCGATACAGAGGCCGAATGTATAGTAAATGCAAAAATTGCAATGTAAGGTACTATACTAATCTGTAAAACCTAAGAATTTGGTTTTTGGTCATGTGTACGCGGGCGAAGCTGCGGGGAATGCTAGTTTATTATAAAAGAGAGAGTTAGTAATAGGTGGAATTCGGAGCTAAGTAAAGCATGACCGTATCATGAACGCTATATAAACATGTAATGTATTGAATGGTTATTTGAGAAAGGCAAAATAATATTCGTAGATAATATTTATTTCAGCAAATATCAAATTAATCACGTTCACAGAATAATTTTATTACTTTAAACAGTATCAATCTACATTTTCTACTCTATTATTAATAATACTTTTAATAATTGAAAATTGAATGGAAAATTGAATATCACAAATTGAATCTCACAAAGGGCTTCCATTTATGTGAATTTAATATAGGGTGGGTATAATTAATTGATGTCTTTGAAATTGACAGGAACGGCAGAAGATCCACAGGCGATAGAAGAGTATCGCGTCTTATGGACGTCTATTGTGAAACTGAAAATGAGTTTGGCATGTTTTCTCATAGAGGGTGACGGAAAGGGACGCACGCTTGTCGGAGTGAACTTATGTATGCCGCAGGAAAAGGGGCACTTCGTTGAGCACAATCCAGTAAAATCTTTACTAAAGTTTTTAGATTATAGAACTGGTCGTATTTAATATTTGTTGTTCTGTTAGCCAAATTCGATATGCGCTTTTTTCTTTACACTTAATATTTTATAAGAGTTACTTACCTATCTAGCAATTTAAAAGTTTACTTTTATTTACTGTGTAATTAAACATTCACCAACTTTATGACTATTCGTCTAAAAATGTTGCTGGTTCAAATTCATAACTATAAGAAGTATGGTCATAAATTAGAAAATTATTCAAAAAATAAACGCCCTTCCATAAACGTAATCTTGAATCTACGGTAGTATTGAAATTCTTTGCACGAAGACGCCATAAATTTTCGCCTTGTTCGTACATTTAACAATCACATCCGGATTACAATTGTACCTATGTAGTATAAGAAAAAAAATCTCATTACTAATCGTGTACAAAATACACAAATTACGTGTAAACAAGATTTTAATAAATCTTAACCAAAGAGAAATTTTGAATGTAGTAAAAAAATCTTCATAAAATTAATTATTTCATTCGAAAAGTAACATAATTCAAGAGCTTTTATGACGTTAGTGTAATTTAAAAGTTATTATATTACAATTTTACTTGTAATAAAAACGTAAACGAACGAGAGAAGGGATAGGAAAATTAAGATTTTTTTACTAAATTATTCAAAACGGTTGTTTTGAGTTATGACTGTTACATAGTTAAACTAGTATCAAATTAGGGTAGAACAAGTTAGCTATAGGGGCAATAAAGAAATTAAAAAGAAAAAAAAACGTCATCATCAATATGAAATTGTTGTATTGGTTGACAATAGATACAACAATTTCATTAAATTTACATTCCCCGTTTTTTTTAAATTCAAATTTAAAAAAAAATTAAGTTAAACTCTAAACAACTTATAAGTCTAAGAATAAAAATATAATTTCGAATAAAACATTTTTTATGTAACAGATAAAGGGTATTTATTTGCTTACTTAACAGCCTAAAACGAAAGCAGGCGTGCTCTCGCTACGTATGTTTAGCGAGGCTATGAAAGTGACAGCGATTTACGACAAATACGACGTGAGTAAATATCTCATGGGAGCTGGTCTCTCCGTATCTCCGGAATACCGAGGCCTTGGAGTAGCTGTGGAACTGCTTAGATGTAGGCAAGTGTATTCAAAAGTATTATACTTGTATTATTATTTTTGAATCCTTCTTATTATTTATTACAAAACTAACAATTTTTAGAGATTTTTGTATATTTAGATTTATTATTTTCAAGTCATCAAACAGATAAGACGAAGTATTTAGCCAGACTATCCTGTGCTAGCATTAAAGATCACACCTTTTTTATATTGTTAAAGTTCAAGGATAACAGTTCGACGTTAATTATATTCTTAACAACACTTTAGCTGCGTTAATTGCTGCGTAGAGGTTAATAAATATAAAATGCTTTACTACATATTCATTAAAATTTATCAATGAATGTAGTAAGCATCATCAAAGAAGCTTTTTAACATTTGGCTTAGTTTGCAGTGACCCTACTTCCTAGCGGTCGCAGGTCCGTCCCGCTGGGGGCATTAATTTGTGTGATGAGCACGAATGTGTGTACTCCACTAATGGGTGTTTATATTTATAATATGTATGTCTTTAAACTTGTGTTGTGTTAAAGTTGTGTTGTGTATATGTAGTGTATCAGCTATCTGGTATTCATAACACAAGGAACTAGATTTTGCTGTGTGTTAATGTCCCAACATATTTATTTATTTATAATTCTAAGAATAAGAACTTGACACTCATATAATTACCATGACTTAACTAAAATACATTCAATATTAATCAAATATTTTATAACTTTTCAGGAAGTTGCTGGCCAAAGAAGAAGGTCTTACTGTAACAGGAGGAATATTCACAAGTGCATCGGCTCAGCGTTCCGCGGAAAAAGCCAGCATGGAATGTATCTACCAAGTTCCGTACAAGAAATTTGGAGAACAATGCAAAATCGAATTTAATACATCTACCGAAAATTTGAAAATATTCGCAGCGAAAGTTGAATAAAACTTTAAATTATGCTTAGAAACATGAAATATCCTTCAAATTATTAGAATTACGCTTTTATTATAGTTCCAGATACCATTTTACGATTCTATAGAGCGAAGTTATAATAACACTTCAAATGTACTTGTTATAAGATACACAAGAATTCGTTCTTTTGCATACTATGAATACTAATGGATGCTTTCTGCAGTCTACTTTATGTTAATTTTGTAATGGAGCGTTTTATATTATATTTATTGGACAGATTTTCTAGTATTTTATTTTTTTCATACATATATCTGACCGGAAATAATAACAATCGCATGTTACAATCGTATTTAAAATATTCTTATCTATCTATATAAATAAAAATGAATCACCGAAATGTATGTACGCGCATAAGCTTTTGATCGACTGCGCCAAATTGGATAATTCTTTTTTTTTGTGTGTTTTTGTTGTCAGGACAAGATTTTTATAGAAGAAAATTAAAAGAAAATAAAAGAGATTTTTTAACTAAAATAAAATTATTTTAAATCTCATGATATGAAAAGTGAGTGAGTGAAATAGTTTTATCCCGGAAATCATCCCTTAAGGGAGTGAGAATAGGGATAAAAGTTTGTATGGGGAGTTATTATTTATTAGGAGTTAGGGACGAACCCGAGCGAAGTGAGGGTGAGTCGCTGGTATCTAATATTTTAGTTCTAATACCTATTGTGAGAATTAGCGCTATAATTATTATATTATTATAATTTTGTATGTTTATTTACAAACTTTTTACTGTACAAAGCATAGACCGCACAGGGGACACTTGCATTAGGCTGCTGTCAAAGTATTGGAAAAGCCAAGTGGCACAAATCCAAACTCGGGTCTCGCACCTCTTATAAATTCATTTACGAATATCATTCTTTAAATGCGATTACACAACCCACATTTGGCCAGTATGGTGGAAGATAGGTCTTGATACTTAACGCCTGTGCGCAGCAGTGGGACGTTGAAAGGACTGAAATATTATTATTATATGACATTTATATAGCGCGACCTGCATAGTAAAAATCAATATTGTTTCACAGATTTTATTTATGATATATGTAAATCTTGGCATATTCTATAAATAAAACCGAAAATTTCCATTTTTAGTTTCAATGTAAATTTATCTGGTGCTTTCATTGAAATCCACGAACATTAAATCAAATATTATTTAAATCAGAAATGGATATTTTAAGTTCTGCAATTTACAAGATCAAATTGTGACTCTTATTAAAACAACTTAAAGATGTCTGTGTTTAATTGTCTGCAGCGGGTTTCAGCTTTATGACTACGTTGGGATTGCCGAAAGGAATGATAAATTGCTCCTCGTTTGAAATGTAAACGACTTTTAGTTGTCGAGTTGATTTTACATGCATATTATAATACACATCAGTATAAATCGATTACCATTTTCCTTGTAAACGGCAGTTTGCAACAATTTTATGTGCATATTTTAACTTATTTCATTGTATTTTACAATATCCTTTTTGCTTATATGAGTACATAGTTGTATTTTCAGTGAAAAAAAAAATAGTGGCGCTGCCCATAAATTCTTGGAATGTATGATAAAATTGGCTTACTTCAATAAAAGCAGTATAAATAAAAATCGTAATACTCATTTTTTAAATACTTTGCTATAAACCTAACTTAATTTTTAATTGAACATAATCGAAGTATCCACGATATCTAATACAGCCTTTTTTCAGCTTATCGTCGTCAACGGCTGGATGAAAGCCCCACATAGAACACCAACCACCCTAACTACATTAGCCTCAGCGCGGTCTGCACTCTAACACGTGTCGGCTCCGCTGACCATATATGCATCTGGAGAAATTACTAGTCCACTTCCGTCTGCTATTTCTACGCTCGGTGTCGGTGACTTTAGTTCTCTGGAGAATTCTATATACCAAAGAAACTTCAAACATCATTTGTTCCATTGCCCGCTGAGCGATCTTTTTGGGAAATACGTTAGGATGCACTGATAAAGACCCTGATCTTGAGGAACTGTCAGATTGATGATTCAAAAATAAGACGAACCAACGTTCGAGAACGTTGCCCAACTCATTATGATCATGTTAAATATTAGTAAGTATGATTAAAAAAACTTATTTTCTTATACAAATACACGTTTAACACGGTTTTGTGGCAATCGTACAAATTCAAATCATAAACACTATCGTAATAGCTCGCCCAAAGCTTTCGAATGCTCCAATTAAAACGCCATCAACAGCGCACTTAGTACTCTTCGCTGTGAAAACGACGCTTCGATTATAGTTCTATACAACATCCTCTTTCCTATAATACTGGAGTAGAATAATTTGCACAAAGTTAAACAAATGAAAATTAAAATGATGATGAAAAGTTAAAAAAATAAAAAAAGAAAAAAAATGGGGGCATGCTACTTATGTATATATATTAAGATACCCATATCTTCTTGCATTTTTGTAAGTTCTATGTATGTATGGAACACCACACAATAGGTAAAATGATATATTAAAATTATGTCAATTACGTTACACGTGTTGTGTTTCGGTAACACATGCCATTCTCCGGCGCCTATAAATGGTTACTCTATTACTTTAATTTTCAGTGTGCCTTTGATTAATAAATCAAAACTATCACTCGTTGGGTTTTGTTTCGTACTTACCATTTTCCTCTTACTGTATAAACTGTACGTCATGTCAATTCGTCGCTCCGTTTCGACGTGAAAGAAAGACAAACAAACAAATAAACACACTTTCACATTTATAATATTACATAAGTATGGATGAACTTAGGTATAGGTACTTTTTCTTTTTAGTGATTTTCAAATACGTGTATTTTCTTATCTGTATGGCCGATACTAACATTTGCGTGACCTAAGAATCTATACATATTTACATAAATGTATATATGTACAATGGCGAGATGAAATAAGAAAATCTATACATATAATAAAATTGTTACTAATCCGAATCCGTACATTAAATATTTTTTGGAACATCTTATTGAATTAAACATTATTATCGATACAGAGTCGCCGATGTATAGTTTTTAAAAAATTTTGTCTGTCTGTCTGTTACCGCATCACAGAAAAGCCACTAGAGGGATTTTGATGAAATTTGGTATGATGATAGCTAGTTATCCGGGTCAACATATAGGATACTTTTTACCCTTGGAAAATATCTCATTTTTGAGAAAAAATACAAAAACTATAATGTAAGAGTATACTAATATGTAAAACCTAAGAAATTGGTTTTTGGTCATCTGAACGCGGGCGGAGCCGCGGGCAATGCTAATATATATAAACATGTAATATTTCAACTATCTCATATAAACTATTATATATGTGATAGCATTGTAATAGCTGTACTGTTACGTTTTAATTAAACTAAATGAACAATGTTCTCAATATACGATATTACGGCAACTGTAGCTTCAATTATTCTATGTAATATACGTATCAGCGTAGAGGATAACGGATTTCTGCAATTACTTAGGAAATTAGAACTAAGTCCACGATTACCGATAAAGTCAAATGGCAAGGATAAGGATAAGCTTTTGTTGTTATGCAAAGTAGTATTTAGTTAAAGTATAACATTAATAGATACGAAGTTTAAGACGAGCCTGTACTGTAAAGTAGCTACGGTGTAGGTCCTTAATCGACCGCATCAAAATTATTTTGGGAGATTTTATGTTACATATATATAACTTGTATTCTAACCGTTTATATGTTTTACGATTAAAATGTATTAAAATTTATTCTTATAAAAAAAAATCTAATTTAAATAAACAAAAATATTTAGAATGTTAAGATTTCAGAAAAAATTATGATTTCTGGTATTATATTTTACTGCCCTAAAAAGTAATAGAAAGCGAAAAAAAATACGCATGTTATTATTTTATGTTATAGTTAAGATATTTAGTTCAATTTTGCTCCTGTTCAGTAATGGGCTTCGATTAGAGACACTACTTCTTACCAATAGGCAGGACAAACATTGGTTTGCCACCATTGTAGTATACAAAATTGTATAGTGAAAAGTACATTTATCTTTTTAATTTAGTGATTCGCGTTGCTATGTATATCCTTTATGGAGCGGGTTAGTTAAACACAAACGACTGCCAAGCGCTACGAGCTCTACATACGAGGTACCTCTTTTATCATTCTGATAATCGCGGGAGAAGCGAAAGTGGTACTCATTTCTCTTCATACATTTCTTCAACCAACTATTATCATATGGCCTTAACTTTAATTATTACGATTAAAAGTACCTTATTATGCTACTTTCCGGCCCACACTGTACGCAAAGTGATAGTCAAGTCAAACCGCTGCTTTATTTCAGCGTGAAGGATAAAAGTACAATTACACATTCACATTTATTATCTATTAATAGAATGAAGCTGAAAAGCTTTTTTTTCTTTGTTGTAATATTTAATATGTAAGTCTTTGAAACCACAAGCCCGATTCCGTCCGAGTTTGAATTAAATAAAAACTTTTTAACAAAAAAATAAAGACCGACTTCAAATAAAGCACTAAAAAGTAAAAAATAACTGATTGGTAGTTTTCATTAACTATACATACCTAAACAAATATATTTTTGAAGTTGGTGTGCTTTGCTTTGTATCGGCTGGCATTAGGGGTGGTTTTTTTTTTGAAATTTTTATGGAACCAATCTGGAAGTATACACTTTCAACCAAAACAAAAATTGTCAAAATCGGTTCATAAATGACGGAGTTCTGAAGTAACAAACATAAAAAAACATACAGCCAAATTGAGAACCTCCTCCTTTTTGAGGAAGTCGGTTGAAAAAATACTTTTTGTTTTAAACAGACTATTTATTCACAAAGATGAAAAGGCTATCTTCTTTACTAAATATATCAATTTAAAAATATTATACAGTAAAACGAGCTTAATAATTACTATAACACTTTAAATGGACTTAAAGATTTCCATATAATAATAGCTTCCGGTTACCTACCAGAATTACGACTACGAGTATATACATATTATGAGTACGCAGTATGGTACATAAATGTAACACATAAAGTGCTAATTGCAGGTATAGTATAAGCAAATGTTGACCCAAATGTTGTGCTTAGCCATTAATTAGGCTATCTTGTTCTAATTTAATAGACTATATGTAGAGAATGTTTAATTGCCATAGCTTTACTAATTACTGAGCATGACAAACTTCCTCGATTTTGCTAGTGCAAAATATCTTAGGAAAAATAAAAACTTTAAATGATACGTTGATGGTATTAATAATTAAATATAGAGTAATAAATAAATATATCTATATATTATAATAGTATATAGTATATAAGTATAAATTAGGTAATGGCGCAAGAGTTATCTAATACGATTACGCTTGCTCTTGGGACTAATCTTTGTAAATGTGGAAATATAATATACCTAGTCATAAATAACTCGACGGAAACTAGTAGTACATGCTGTGGCGTTTAATTTTCCAAGCGTAGAGAGTTTACTAACAGTGTACAGAAATAAATTTGCCAGTGTAGAGTAATATGCAAGACTAATGGCCGATTTCACCAACGTCACCTAAGTTTAAGGGATCCCCTAAGCATGGTTAGGGGGCTGTTAGGGGACAGTTTCTGTTTCACCGACAGTTAGGGGTCACCTAAATGTTAAAATGCCACATAAATATGGATACTAGAAATACGGGCTATGACGCTGGTAAAACGAAATTTAATTTAGGGGCGTGTTTAGGGTAACTTTTAAGCTAGGGATCCCATACGTAGGTGGTAGCTTATGGGATGTTGGTGAAATCGAACATAAATGTCTCTTCATTAGCATTGATATTTTCAGAGGCCTCATAAATCTACATTATATATATTGAGTGAGAAGGTTATTATAAAGTAGTAAAATTTATTTGTTTTGTTTCCTTACAAATGATAAACTTTGCACTTATAAAGTGTGCCTAATTATTTTTTCATTCTATTACCAACTTATTTGGCATTCCTATATTATATAGCTGTAGTGAGTTATACAATATATTATATTTGGACTCGTTTGTTTTCTTTTGAGAAGTACTGTTTTGATTTGTGGCCAGAATTCTTCGACAAAAGAACAGACTCGTTTTAGGGCTCATTTGTAAATCTGTAACTGGTGTACCAGGTTTTATGATGACGCCATAGGAACATCTACATCAAAAACAAGGTAACAATCTCAACAGCGAGTAGCTACATACTTAGCCAACAGTACTATATGGGATATATTTTTACGAGTTTTAAAGCTTTGTCTTTAAATTTAATAATAATTAACAATGCTTTAGGGAAAATTATTAAATATTATTTTACTATATGATACCTTATTTCTTTCTAGTCTAACATTATATACGACTGCAGATTATATGGTCCTGGATTCTAGTTTGGTCCAAAGAGTTAAAAGGGATTTGTTGTGAAGTAATTTACAGATAGCAGCCTGAATTTAAGAAGTTCATAGTTGTACTGCTACGCATGCGTCGGAGATAACATGAAGCACCTGGCACAGCGCTGAGTTCCCTTTAGTCGTATTTATGCATATACTTGTGTAATAGAATATCTATAGTTTTAATGGCTAACCTCAGTTAGATTGGCTGCTGTGACTTAATACCACCATGCAAAATTTCCTTTAAATCGATCCAACAGTTTCGGAGATTAGCCCGTACAAACAGACAGAGAAACTGAAAAATTGAAAAAAATCTGGATTTGTTCTATTTCTCTTCTTACATCCCCCTGACTCGGTTTTTAGCATATATTTTCTATGTACAGACATTCGACCTCTACGATTTTATTATATGTATAGATTTATTATACCTGTTACAAAAATAAACATAAACCACGATATAAATAACGTAGGGGCGATGTTACTTTTGCTTTCTGCCCTTCGCTCATAAATTAGGTCATTAAAATTGTCATGAGTACTAAGGTATCATAAACATCAAGCAAAGTATGTGCACACATGTTGAACGTCAACGAAAGACTTACACACTGCACTGAGTGCACATAAATTTCTTACAGCATACATTCCTTAACACTTATGATCGCCTGGTACTTATGATGACGCCACATATGGGGTGCCCTTAGCTCCTAATATCTGGTGACAGTATGACGACACGTTTGGCTCAGTGTGTAGTAACCCTACTTGCTATGCCAGCGGTTGCGGGTTCGAATCCCGCTGGGGGCATTCATTTGTGGGATGAGCATGAATGTTTGTACTCCAGTCATGGGTGTTTATATTTATAATATGTATGTATTTAAAGTTATACATATGTAGTGTATCAACTATCTGGTGTCCATAACACAAGCTTTGTAGCTTACCATGGAACTAGATGGTGCTGTGTGTTAATGTCCCAACATATTTATTAGTAATTGTCAAAGAACTAGGACCCCACACACCTCACGGTATGATCATTGTACACGTATATATATGTGTACGATCCCGTTAAAAGAGTGCATACGAACTACTTACTACATACACATAACACTTATGATCACCTAGTACTTATGATTGGTATGATGATTTGGATAGCTTTTAGTAAATAAAAAAATGGCGTGAAGGTCAAAATATTCTACTTTTTCCGGTCTAGCTCTCATACGTGCTGAGTATAACTTGCGATAGGGAACTCTGTTCCAAAATCGAGCAAAAATATGTTAACTTATGAGTTTGTATAATAAAGTTAATTTATGAGATTATAAAATAAAATTAAAATAAGAGGAAAAATTCAAACGGTTTTATCATGGAACATTGTACAATATACAAAGCAGGTAAAAAGACTTTTTGTTTGGAGTGAGTTGAAAGGAAAATTTCTAGCCGTAAGCTTTACTTATGTAGCGCTCTTTTACTTTTATTGCGATCTGTTTATTCTTCTCTGCTATAAACTATTCTCTTAGTGAAGGATACTTATAAAGTCAATAAAAATATTCACTAAGTAGTTGACCTATATTAAAGACCAACATTGTTTGGTACCTAATTAAGGTGCGGTTGTATTATTATTGGATTATCTATACATCTATACTAATATTATAAAGAGGTAAAGTTTGTGATCTTGTGAGTTTGTGAGTTTGTGGGTTTGTGAGTTTGTGACGTTGTAGGGGGTAATCTCTGGATCTACTGAACCGATTTTCAAAATTCTTTTACCAATAGAAAGCCACGTTCTTTCTGAGTGTCATAGGCTATATATGTACCCGAAAAATGAAAAGGATTTTTCGTGGTAGTCGGATTTGCAAAGTAAGTCGGAGAAAAAACGGTCGAACGAAAAAGTTTCTTACGAACGCTGCCTTAACGATGAGAGATATATGATTATGTTCTAGAAAAAAGTTGCAGAGCTTAATAATGCCTACAAAAAAGTCAGCGACAGCATATGTCTAACTTTTATATTTAAGTCACAAAAAGTAGTTTTTTATATTAAAAAAATAATTTAAATCGGTAGGTCATGTTTATTGGTCATATTATCAAAAATTATGAATTCTTATCAAAATAAATAAATTTATCGTCTAAAATGTTTAAAACAAAAGACCTTTCCCGTTTACTGCATATAATTTGGACAAATGGTTAAAGAGATAATACAAGATATTCGTAGGTATGGACGAACCCGAGCGAGCAGTTTGTCTGTTTTCCTGTTTGTACGGGCTAATCTCCGAATCTATTGGACCGATTTAAATGAAACTTTGCACGGTGGTACCTTACATCCCCGGGCAACATCTTAGATACTTTTCATCCCGGAAAATTAAAGAGTTCCCGTGGGATAGTTAAAAAAGTATAACAACTTATACAGCTTAGTACACAAAAACTACTGATTGGATTTTAATGAAACTTTACAATAATATAGTTCATACATGACAAAAACAAATCAGCTATTTTTCATCCCGGCAAATTAAAAAGTTTCCGTGGGATAGTCAAAAAACTATAGTAACTTATACAGCTTAGTACACAAAAACTACTGATTGGATTTTGATGAAACTTTAAAATAATATAATATACTTCATACATCAGAATAACAAATAGGTTACTTTTTATCTCGGCAAAATGTACTGTTCCCTTGGGATAGATGTTTTTGTTTATTTGTAACGTATTATGTTCACAACATAGATCCCCAAACAATAGTTAGTAAAAAACTATAGTAACTTATACAGCTTAGTACACAACAACTTATCCTCCTCATTTAGTAAAATTTGGCATGCTGATACCTTATATTGCCGGTCAAACAACAGGTTACTTTCATCCGGAAAATTCATCATTTCGGAAAAATGAACGGTTCCCGTGGGATAGATCTGTTTGTGCTTTTCTAGAGGTGAACCCGAGCGAAGCGAGGGTGAGCCGCTAGTAATATAATAAAATTGCAACTAAGCCTAAAATCTTATTGAAATAAATATTATTATCGATAGAGAGGCCGAATCTATTGTTTTTAGAATTTCTATCTGTTTGTCTGTTACCGCATCACAGAAAAACCACTAGAGGGATTTTGATGAAATTTGGTATGGTGATAGCTGATTATCCGGGTCAACATATAGGATACTTTTTACCGAGGGAAAATGTCTGATTCCTGAGAAAAAATACAAAAATTGAAATGTAAGATTATACTAATATGTAAAACCTAAGAATTTGGTTTTTGTTCATCTTAAGGCGGGCGGAGCCGCGAGAAACGCTAGTGATATTATAAGATTAATGAGTTAAACAATTGTACTATACTCGCTTTATATTGTAATATTGCTACTAATTTAATTTGATTTGTTTATTAAACTACTGTAAAGCATATTAAGTTGTTTTATTAATAATTTATCTTCACATATTTTTATATAGTAATATTATCATGGGATTCATAACAGTGGTCCAACAAATCCACTATTTCAAAGGACACACGTTCGATTTTCACTTTAAGCAAATATTTACATTAGTCAAGTAAACATTTTCTGAATGTATCTCGTACTATATTTTATATTGTATAAGCATCACTTGCTTTCAGAATGCTTCCAGCCTTACTTTTAGTTTACAAAGCATAAAATATGTTATGACACTACACCTTTTAAGGTGTTGGTATAGTAATTGTAGCGCGATTATTGCACGTTGTGAAATTTTTGTGCATATCTATACTAATATTATAAAGAGGTAAAGTTTGTGATCTTGTGAGTTTGTGAGTTTGTGAGTTTGTGATGTTGTAGGGGGTAATCTCTGGATCTACTGAACCGATTTTCAAAATTCTTTTACCACTAGAAAGCCACGTTCTTTCTGAGTGTCATAGGCTATATATTAACCCGAAAAATGAAAAGGCTTTTTCGTGGTAGTCGGATTTGCAAAGCAAGTCGGAGAAAAAACGGTCGAACGAAAACGTTTCTTACGAACGCTGCCTTAACTATGAGAGATATATGATTATGTTCTAGAGAAAAATTGTAGAGCTTAATAATGCCTACAAAAAAGTCAGCGACAGCATATGTCTAACTTTTATATTTAAGTCACAAAAAGTAGTTTTTTATATTAAAAAAACAATTTAAATCGGTAGGTCATGTTTATTGGTCATATTATCAACAATTATGAATTCTTATCAAAATAAGCAAATTAATCGTCTAAAATGTTTAAAACAAAAGACTTTTCCCTTTTACTGCATATAATTTGGACAAATGGTTAAAGAGATAATACAACATATTCGTAGGTATGCACGAACCCGAGCGAGCTGTTTGTCTGTTTTTCTCTTTGTACGGGCTAATCTCCGGATCTACTGGACCTATTTGAATGAAATTTTGCATGGTGGTACCTTATATCCCCGGGCAACATCTTAGATACTTTTCATCCCGGAAAATTAAAGAGTTCCCGTGGGATCGTTAAAAAACTATAAGAACTTATACAGCTTAGTACACAAAAACTACTGATTGGATTTTAATGAAACTTTACAATAATATAGTTCATACATGACAAAAACAAATCAGCTACTTTTCATCCCGGAAAATTGAAGAGTTACCGTGGGATCGTCAAAAAACTATAGTAACTTATGCAGCTCAGTACACAACAACTTATACACCTAATTGAATAATATAGGCATGCTGATACCTTATATTGCGGGTCGAACAACAGGTTACTAATTTTTATCCCGGAAAAATGAATGGTTCCCGTGAGATAGATCTGTTTGTACTTTTCTAGAGGTGAACCCGAGCGAAGCGAGGGTGAGCCGCTAGTAATTAATAATATTTTATATTAAAAAATGTTGTATTAAATATTAAATTTATGCTTTTCATCAGATTTTAATATTTGCGGTTCGGTAAAAGGAAAACTTTTTAGTAAATTAGTGCCTTTTAAGGGTAAATCGTAAGACAAAGACGTTGCTCTCTAATGAGAGAGTTTACTTGACTTACTTCCTTATAAAGATTTGGCTGAATTTGATTGTCCTTTCAGCACATTTTTACCGCAATTTCGTTAAAATGTTTAAGCTCTTAATTCTCTAAGTACTTGTAGATTAAAAATTCAAACTCTCTTAATAAATTATTGTTTTACTATTATTGCAAAATGTTTAACATGTATAATTGTAAAGTGTAATTATATTATGTAATGTTAAAAAATTACATGACGTGTCACAAACTGAACGAAAATTGCTCGGTGGGTAACAGATTTCCAACGAAATTAGTTGACCAGTAGTCTTGTCAAGGGTAGAGATGATAACACCAAATGTTAAGCTTAACAAGTTTAGCAAGCTTTCATTATTTCGAATTCATGGGCTAAAGGTTTTCCAACAAAATTCTCTCTTTATATCACAAAAGTATTGAAATGATTTATATAGTACTAGTGACTTATTCCCCTTCTCCTAAGTATCTTTTTATAGTCACCTAGGTGTATTTATTTGTATTTTTATAAGTATAATATAAGTATATGGTAATATAAAAACTCCAAAACCAGTTTGTTCCTGACTTCAATAAAAATTACTTTGATTTCTGAAGTAAGAATATTTTTTCATTATAAAAAATATCTTATAAGCATTTGAAAATAAAATCTTCCTATTAGCATATATTACCCCTACATATAAACTTTACCTTTTTATAATATTCTACAATGAAAATCAACATAAAAAATTACCTTTCATCTTCTGGAAGTTCTATGTACAACGGCTGTAACGTGATATTGCGTAGATAAAGCGGATAATCGCCTGCCAGGTAGGTTTGCGACACTTCGCTGATGGTGCGATTGAAGGCGCGTACTGCGTTTGCGGCCGAGGGCGGCGCGGCGATCGCCAAGTAGAATGCGGTGCGCGCGTCCGCCTGTAGCACGCGTAGCTCCCGCGCGGCCGACACTAGCGCCAGCACGGCCAGCGTGAGCACCGCGCGCACGCGCATCGCACCGCCCGCCCTCACCGCGGCGCCGCCCGCCCCCCGCACCGCGCCATCGCCACCTCACTAACATCCACCCCCCCTCACCCACCCCTATGACCCACCCGCACGCACATTTGCTATACGCTTATACTATATACGCTACGTGTTAAACGCTAATGCTAGCTTTAAACACTTCACGCGGAGTGGTTACTTGGATAGTACGCGACGACGGTATCTGTAACAAAAATGATTGCATTGAATTTTGTGTTGGTTAGGTTAAGTAATTTCTAAAATCTTATCTAAGTATATAAAATAACTAATATTATATACTTTATATTCATTTCCATAGTATATAGAATTTTAGCCGACGTTAGTTTATGTTGAAGTAATACTTTGGTGTAAATAAGCGTAAAACTGCGGTTTAATTAACTATTTTGGAGGATATTAAAAATTATTGATTTGTGCTACTTATAAATGTTATATCATATTCCATGATAATATTAAATAAATTATAATATAATATTCATTAAGCCAGTGTCTCTTATAATCTTAATTAGTTAAAGGTATATTTCATTAACGGATGATTCAGGCACAGTATCTATTAATTAAAGCTATAATTTTAGTGTAGACAGGCCGCCTAACCGTTGCCAAGTGGCACGATAGCAGAACCGATAGCGTTAGCTGAGCAATTGCCAACTGACAATGCAACATAAGTATAATCAGTAAAATGAAATATTTTGAAACCAACATTTTTTATTTTAACGAAACTTCGAAAAAAACCTGCAAAATGCTGTGTTAAAAGGACCAATAAAAATTACAAAGATAAATTGGTACGTAGGTACCAAATTAGTTTTCGGTCAAATTATTATGGAGAAAATAAATAAAATGACTAAAAGTTAACTACAAAAAAATAATATGACTAATATTAAAAATCTATTAATTAGCTTAGTCACATTTCAAGATGCACTTTCAGCAATATTAACTTAATGAGTTCGTAATTACTGTTTAACTTTTCTTCGAATCATAAATTTCCACAGGGAATACAATACGGACCAATAATTAAATCTTTACTTATAGCATAGCTTAAACGGAAAACGGTTAAAAGGGAAATGCTGCTGCGACAATCGCATTTAACTGATAATCCTAATATATAAACCTTTGTTAGTCACACATTGTTCAAAGCAAATATTCATTTTAATTTCACATTTACAAATGCAAAAGAGTATTTTTTGATTTATTTTCTTTCGCACAGTATCAGAGCAATAGATCCACGCGATTAATTAATTTCGTATAAGTTATTGTGTTGTACTACATGGAATGCTTTCTTTAGAATACTTATATTTATATTGCAAAAATTTCTGAAGGAAGAACTGGAATAAATAGGACCTGAAGAAAGTGAAAACGGGTTCCCACTTCATTTGTAAGATAGATCCGAATATATATAAAGAATCATTTTCCTAATGATGCACTATGAATATTTATTGAATAAAAAATACATCATAGCAATATTGACACGTATCTAATCCATCAAATCGTTCTACATTTCATTTTCTCTCTTTCTTGCTATTTTTAATACCATATCATACATCTCTTGTACACCACCTTGTTGCTTTCTAATTACAGTACTATATCACTTACTACACAAAAGTATACAAGAAAAACTTTTATAAATAGCAAAATCAAGAACAAAATACTTAATATATTTAATTCATTGAATTTCATCTCTTCTTTAAGGATACAGTTTTAAGCCAATAGCTAAGTTAAAGTTAGTACACAATTTGAACTTTTGGTTGCCACAAAGTTTCGGCACTCAGTAACTTGTTCCAACACTGATTATTGGCTGAAAATGGAGAACTAAATAAAATTATTTGCTATTCTGTGTAATACAAATATCTGATATTGTAAAAATTAAAAGAACAAATAATTTTGTAACTCGATGAACATTTTTGTACTAAATAAAGATTTTATATATAAATTTTATCATAACAGAATAAATTTTACTACATATATATTTTTACTAAGTTAACATCTTTTATAAATAACTGAGGACTAGCAGAAGTAATAAACAAACCTAACACACAATAAACACTTAGATTTGTAAAGTCATATAAACGACATAAACGGGAAAACCTCATAAGGTAAAACGAATAAGATATCAACTCATATAAATCTTTTATAACAATATTTTAAGTTAAACTGAATGTCTAAAGCCGGCTCATAATAAAGTTCGCCTCTCTAACTTGCGGTCAGCTTTTACGTCTCTCTAATTGTATGGGACTATTAAACTAACTTAATACTGAATTCAAGTCCTAAAACAAGTGATTTTACTATATGAATTTAATTATTATACGAAATGAAATTGTTTACCTTTTAATTTAGATTTTGCTTTATAGTTAAATAAGCCTCTACAAAAATAAAAATAATAAATTAACATAATTTTGAGGCTCAATTACAGCGACAAGGGTTTATTTCAGCGACGCGGTCCCTTGACCCGCAAATCGTCACATTTTACGCATTCCCAACGCCGCACGTGTATAAATGAGTAATGAGAAATTCAAAACATTCGCAAAACTCATTCGGTGATTTTACGGAATGACTTATTTGCTTAGGAATTATAAGCTTCTGAAAACTAATTCGGAGATCGAGAAAGATTTAGGATAGATCACCAAGTCATAAGCAATAGAATATCCATACTTCCATACTAATATTATAAATGTGAATGTTGTTTGCTTGTCTTTCTTTCAAGTCGAAACGGAGTGACGGATTGGCGTGATTTTTGTGTGGAAATAGTTGGAGGACTGGAGAGTGACATAGACTACTTTTTACCGTGGGAGATTTTCTAATTCCCACGGGAAAACACGTTATAATACAATCCAAAAATATATTTATGATCAGAATTACTTGAAACTTCGTATTAATGCTCTTCAATATAATTAAATAAATACGTGTTTGATCATTTTTCGAAATTCATCCTATAAGAATCATTATTATCAGAAGATAATTATCTACCTAATTACTGCAACTAAAAACTGCCTCGGTGGTGTAGTGGCTAGCATGTACGGCTGCACACTCGGAGGTCCTGGGTTCGAGTCCCGGGTCGGGCCAAGTTTAGTTATTGAGTCTTTCTGAATAGTAAGTCTCAGTAACAGGCCGGAGTTGGGAAGTAGGCGGTGTTTCACCCCCGTGCCTCGGAGAGCACGTAAAGCCGTCGGTCCTGCGCCTTAACTCTCACCGATCGTATCGAGTGGTCGTCCCACCGGAGTATGAGAGTGATAGGAATAGAGAGTGCACTTGTGTCTGCGCGTACACTTGTGCACTATAATATCTCCTGCGCAGCTGGCTAATCTCAAGGAGTTTGGCCGCCGTGGCCGGAATCGGCTAGGAGAACATCATCATCATCATCTACCTACATACCCATATGATTATTTCACATACACAATGTGGCATCCCTATATTAACAAATATTTTATTGAAGTATAATAAAAATATAATTTCCCATATTTCTTCATACCGGTTTGTATTCATATAAAGTAATTAGTTTTCTAAGAATTTTACTTTTTTTTAAATGCGCAATACTAACAGACAAATAAAATAAAATCATATTGTATACCAACATTGTAAGTAGCTTTACATACAAGATGTCTTTCCCTTTTCCTCTCCTTAACGTAGGAATAGATATTTTTTTATTTCGTAGAGTTAGCTTGACATAAGCTATTTTTATTTTTAAACAACGAACCTACATCAAGTGATACCTGTGCGATATTTATATGTTGCTAAGAGTTACTAAAAGACTCAAATACTTGTACCTCTACGTTGAAAACGTAAATTGTCATGTATCTATACAGATAAATAAAATTGAAGTGCCTGTTTATAATGGCATAATAACAGCGTTTTACTAAATGCATATGAAATTATATACGGTACTTATAAGAAAAAACACATTTTTTAAAATTTTTGTCTGTCTGTCTGTTTGTTCCAGATAATCTCTGAATCGGCTGAACTGATTTTGATAGGACTTTCACTGGAAGATAGCTGATATTATAGGGAGTAATATAGGCTACTTTTATTTTAGAAAAAGAATTAGGGCTCCGCTCAAAAAAATTAAAACGTACCTAGTACAAAGTATATTCGTGTAATTTTTATTAGAAATATCTGCACTCTGCACCGAGCTTTTGTAGCGTTTCCTGCGCTATAAAACTAATGCTTTATAAAAATACTTATAAAAAAAAACTAAAATCTTTTTGGTTCATTATAAGTAAATGAAAACATGTCCACATCATTTTTCGGCATTGCAACCAATCTACGAGTAAATATTTCCGTGGATGATATTTACTGTAGTTACAATGAAGCCTTTGACGTCATATCGAGGTTGTAGGCTTTCAGAAATGTTTCGCTGTTACTGGTTCATATAGACCGGTAATACTCGAAAACCCTGCAACTAAATTACATATGTTATATTTCTAAATAATATCTCTAAAATGTAAGTATATTAGATGATTCTAATAAAAGAATTTCAATCTTTAATATAGAAAGAACAGCACTTGCTTTAGATTTTATATAAACTTAATTTAAAGTACCTATCTTATAGGTCTATCATGTCTTATAGCTCTTGTAGCGCTATTGAGTCGGATGAGTAAGCCAGATAATCCAACCGCGTAAGAGTAATATTATATATTACGCAACACTAGTTCGTCCTTTTTGGCTTTACCTAGGTATGAAGTGGTAAGCATGTTTACATACACTGTCATATACATATACATATAACTGCCTTGGTAGTTTAGTGGCTAGCATGTACAGGAGATTTGAACCCAGGACGGGTTCGAGTCCCAGCTTGGACCTAGTTCAGTTATTGATTATTTCTGTGAAGAAATTCTAATATGTATTGTATTATGTTAATAATGTTAGAGCTATTTAATAACATATCTATTTTGAGAAGTAAATATACAAAATTGTTAGAGTTTTTAAGCCGACGAACTGGACAGACATTAGGTCACCACCGGTTATGAGATTTAAAACTTACTATTTTTTACACTACTTGGTATCTTATCTGACATTCAGGCTGATGGCTCAAATAAAAATTACATATAAATATAATAATAACACATTAATAAAATTCCTATATAAAACAATACAGTACTTCTAAATATCAGTAAAAACAATGCTTCACATAGCGTTGTTACTGAATAATACATGACATGAAAATAACGATGCCCTTATATTATTAATATGAGGTAATTATCGCGTGTATTCTTTATAAATGATTTACACGTAAAATAGCAATAATTAAGGCTTTAAATAAAACATGTTTAGGCATATTTAGATTTTTTAATTTAATTATAATAATATAAAATTTTGATATTTGATCAAAGAATTATAGTACAATTTAGTTTTAACGTTATTTGCACAGAAAAGTATATTATTGTAACACGCTTACGTTCAAACAGTAAGCGAAATCTAAAATATTGCAATAATTGTTGATTTTATTTGAGTGCCCTTGCGTTGCTTGGGTGCGTCTCTAAGGTTCTTTATGTAATCTATACATATCATAAAATTGTAACTAAGCCAAATCTGTACATTTAATATTTTTTTGGAAAAACTTATTAAAATCGACATTATTATCGATACAGAGGCGGAATCTATAGTATTTAGATTTTTTGTCTGTCTGTCTGTTACCGCATCACGGAAAAACCACTGGAGAGATTTTGATAAAATTTGGTATGATGATAGCTGGTTATCCGGGTCAACATATAGGATACTTTTTACTGCGGAAGAATATGTCATCTTTGAGAAATCTATATTAAACTTTACTTTGTGTCTATTTTATTTATTTATTTATACTTTATTGTATACCACAATCATAAAGTAAATACAAGTAAACAAAATATCAAAAAAAAACTAAAACAAAAGTTTGCACAAAAGGCGGTATTATCGCTAATTAGCGATTTCTTCCAGACAACCTTTGGGTTAGGAAATATGGAAGACTATACAGGCTGGGCGGTGTAAATATTAAATGTTATATACAATACATACCACAATACAACCTAATACTCAGAAATACTACACATACTATGTATCTATATAACATAATATATATCTATAAATTATATATATATATATATATATATATATATATATATATATATATATATATATATATATATCTTTATATATATAATTCTTCTGTGAGTGTGTATGTCACTGAACTTCTCTCAAACGACTGGACCGATTTTGATGAAATTTTTTGTGTGTGTTGAAGGGGATCTGGGAATGGTTTAGATTCACAATTTTGTCCGCTGGACAATGTTTTTTTAATTAATTTTTAATTTATTAGTAGTTGTTGATTTTGGAATATTTTACATTGGATCCGACAGGCGGCGCTACCATCGCAGTGTCAAATTTTAAATAATATTCGAATTTTAATTTTAGTCTGTCCCGACAGTTAGCGCTGCGATCAAATTAAAAAAAAGTTTTGTTATCATTGTAGACAGGACAACGTCTGTCGGGTCCGCTAGTATATATATATTTTTTTTTTTGGCCTAAAGTACAATTTTCTTTTTTTTTAACTACAAACTTGAATAAATATTAAAAAAGAACAAATATAAAATAACCTTTAATTACTGAAATAATATATCAATCATTAAATAACAAAAATTAAAATCTTTCATAAATAAAGTGATATAATAATAATAACCGTAATTATAATATCAGTACCCGGGCTACCGAGCTTCGCTCGGAGCTTTTGGCCTACAGTACAATTTTCTTCTTTTTTTTTAAACTAAAATCTTGAATAAATATTAAAAAAAAAACAAAAGTAAAAACTTCGTATGCGACCGAGATTAAAACCTGGACACCTGTGATTGTTGATCTTGCACCTTGGCCGCTTGACCACGATGCTTACACCAGAGCGTGCAATTTATCGACCATATTTTGCGTGGAATAATGCAAAAGAAAACTGCATGAAAACTCGAAAACACGCGTTTTCTCAGACATAAAACTAATCTAAATCGATTTTTCGCCCCCGAAACCCACTGTGCACTAAATCTCATGAAAATCGTTGAGATTTAGATTACATATATATTTATATAGTATATACAAGAATTGCTCGTATTAATATATTAGATTAATATAAATGTTGTACAACGTCGAGTTCTCATTTAGAGAAATGATCTAAAAAATTATTTTTTACAGATTTTTTAAATATTTTTAATTATTTGGAACGTTTTATATGAACAGGCAAACTATTCCAGAGTTTGGTTGCTTGTACAAAGTAGGAATACTCGAAGAATTTATTATTATTAAATGTACAGGTATTCTTAGCATCAAATTCTCTGAAGATCTTAATCTATTCGTATGAGTTCCTTGAAATTCAATCTATCTATTTAGGACTAGCGGCTCACCCTCGCTTTGCTCGGGTTCGTCTCTAGGTACGTTTTTAATAGATATAAATAGGTATTAGACAGCGTTAGCCATATAAATTTTAATTTTTTTTTCGTTAATTTTTCATTTTTTCTCTTTATTAAAACCTTCCGTGGACCTAAAGGAACATACGAAAAAAAATTAACCGAATTGTTCCAGCCATACTTGAATTACGCGCTTACCAACATTCATCTTTATTTATGTAGATGGTCATGCCAATAAAGCAACTAAACTGTCACTTTTCTTAATGGAATAAGAAATAGCCTTTAACACTCGACGGTAGTCACCTATTAATGAAAAAAAAATCAGAATCGGATCATTATTTACAGAGATTATCTTTACCACACAACTACACAAACTCTACCTTTTCATAATATTAGTATAGATGAACGTCATAAATCAATAGAGCTATTCAAATTATGTATAAATAATCAAATTTAAATATCAACATCGAAATTTAAAACATAATCATTTAATATAATACTCAATACATCACAAACTCTAATGTATAAAATCGTATACTTCTCAAAGATAGATTGTATCGCAATATGGACATAGCCCGTGCTTGAAATATAGGTACCTCTTAACCTTTCGTAACGTCATAAAATTTAGGATTTGATACAAATTTATTAGATGTTGCTTCTTGGTTTTAAATACCTATAAGAATTCTATCTGCAAAACAAACTAAACTTTTAGAAAAACTTGATTTTCATTTTTTTTCTCGAGTCGACGCGTATATTTTTTTATATATGACCTAGTATACATTTTAATTATTAATACAAATTAATCCGAAATCGCCCTGGTATCGTAGTTTTTGGGACTGATGTGTCTCGTCGAGAGCTATAAAGAAAAAAAAGCAAAAAAAAATAATAAAAAAAACTCAAAACCTTTTTTTTTTAATGTAAATGATTCTATTTTATTGAATAGGATATAATTCAATTTTCGCTCCAAATTAATTTAAAAAAAACCATATCTGATGATAGTTATTAGGTCCGGACATTAGTTTAGGGGCTTAGTTAATGAAATTAAAAATTATATTATAATGAAATTATATTACACAAAAAATCGACTGCGTAATAAACTACTAGAAAAATAGAAACAAGTTGATATAAAAATAACAACGTAGGAACATATTATTTATTACACAGTGGATTCAAGATGTATCATATATGCACAAATGGCAAGACTCGTCTATCGGCAATTAATAAAATCGGTGCCAGTTTTATTTATTATTTACTTTTCAGTTTTTAATATAAATAAAAGTTCGCTAAACTCATCGTTGTCGAAACGTTTATTACACCAGTGTTTATCTACATTAAAATATTCGCTTTTATGTGATACCTACTCGATTCAAAAATACAGTGCCATCTTTATAATTAAAGATTTTAGTACATCATCAAAGAAAATCGGCAGTTTCGTTGTGTCCGTAATCCTTTAACGACCGCAGGAATTTCAAAAGTATTTTTTTTTATTCTATAGCAAACAACTAATTATCATAATATTCCAATTGGCAAGTAAATTCACAGATATACTCTCTATTCTCCGCGATGCCATTAAAAGTGAGACTGGTATTCATTCTTTGTTGGCTAATAGATGTAAGTGTACAGTATCGATGTAATCAAACAATAGCTAGTAAAATAAAATGAAGCAAATGTAAGGATGAAAATACTGAATCTTTATAAATATTAAATTCGATATTTTAAGTATAATATAGGTATGCCATACTTTTATTTACAATCCACTTAAAATTGAAACGACAGCTGTTGGGTAACACAGTTGTTGACTATTTTTTTATATTAGTGTTGTAACTTTAGTAGCGACTCACCCTTGCTTCGCTCGGGAGCGTCAATTTTCATTCCATGTCCATTTTAACGGTTAGTATAGAATAGATAAACTATATTATATATAGCCTTTCTCATATCTAATCTAATGCAAAAGGATTTTTTTCAAATCTGATTAGTTTCTGAGATTAGCGCGTTCAAACAAATGATACACTATACTATAAACATAAAACAATATACTGGTATTATAAAGAGGCAAAGTTTCTGCCTCTTTATAATATTACTATAGATTAAAGCTAATGAATTTACTTCTACGAACATTGCATTGAATAATTAGAGGTTTTACGTCCAAGCTGAAGCTTATATGAGGTAAATATTCATTTGAAACTAGTGCTTTATAAGTAAGTTAAACTTTGTATAAATTGCTTTAAATTTTTAACATAATGGAGCTTTAGATTTGAAAAAAAGGCACAAGGATCTCATGTCTTATTTTATATTTTATTTAGTGAATTTGACAAATACTAATAAAATATTTTGATAAATTATAAAATTAATTATAAATATAATTAAAACTATGCCTATAATTTAAAAAAAAAACAGATGCAGCAACTTTCTTATGTCATAGATTTTTATAGTAAAAATATCGTAAATGCTTATTATAACAAAAAATAATAATGATATCAACCAGAGAGAGCGAGAGAGAGAGAGAGAGAGAGAGAGAGAAAGGGAGATGATAGGGAGAGATAGAGGGAGAGGGAGAGGGAGAGGGAGAAGTTTAGGACACTACTAAAATATGTATTTTTAAACAGGATCTTACATATTTAATAACAAAATATTTCATCACAGATTTAAGTAATTACACCCATCAGTGTACAACAATGAAAACGCAAACCACTTGATCTCGGCTCATTCGAGTGCAATATTAATTGCCATGGATCAAACATTGGATGATGTTAATTTAAACGTTTGCATGATTGTTAGCTCCACTCTATTATGTCATATCACTGTTTTAATTACTCTTATAATAGATGAAATTGATATTTTACGCATTTAATCCGTATTATTTTTAATATTATAAATATGAAAGTTTGTGAGTCTGTATGGATGTTTGTAACTCTATCACGCCAGAACGGCTGAACGGATCTGGATGAAATTTGGCACAAAGATAGATTATAGTCTGAAATAATACAAAGGCTACTTTAAAAAAATCTTGCAGAGGATATGATACCTATTACAGGATAAGTAGGACTGTACGTATTCTTACAGGACAATGTTTTCCAACTATGTTTGCTAATTTTAAGATCATTTAAACGAAATTAATTTTAGAACCTACTAATGTAGTACAAATACTACCTGTAAAAATCACATACTATTTCATTGTATAAACCCTAACAAACAATATTTTTATCCAGGAATCAAAGCTACTCCATATAAGCATAAAATGCTACTAGCTTTTTATATCCGTATTAAACGGTTGTCCTTTGTAGGTATACTCGTAACGTTAATGCTTTAGCAAAGATAACCTTAGAGACTACAGGACCGCTTCTACTCGAAGCGCATTTTTTGTAGTTATGTAATTGAAAGTAAAATAATAAGTTTAATTTTTGTTTAAATAATAATAAAATTTTATTTAAAAGATGTAAACAAAAATGTTTAATATATCAGATATTGTTATTAAAAAGCTATTTATTACCTTTTTTATCGACTTCCAAAAAGGAGGAGGTGCTGCTATGTTCGTCTGTATGTATGTTTTTTTAGGTAATTAACATCATTCTAGAAATAAACACGTGGAAAATAAACAAAAGCACAGCGTGTACGCTGTACATATGTAAAACAAAACTCAGTTATAATTCTCTAAATTCTTTTTAAATTTACAAAATTTATTAAAAAGAATACAAACAACAGCCAGTTGGGAATTTGGTGGTGTTACAATCATTCGTAGAACTGTGTCTAATCTTTCAAACAACGCACATACTTGTGCAATATAATATCTGTTGCGCAGATGGCTAACCTCAGTGCGATAGGCTTGGCCAAAACTAGTCAAGAAGACATCACAGTAAGATTAAAAAAATCTCGTGTCAAAGGAAAAAAAACAAAAACATTAAAACGAAAAATAGACCGTGGTTCCATCGATCGTCGACCATCCATTTGTAAGAAATATAAAAACCAAATTCTGTCTTCCTAAATGCTTTTCTACGAAAAGTTCAATAAATTGGATACGTTTTTCCATTCTATCCATTGTAAAATTATTGGAAGAAAGTTAATGGCTGTCATTTTTCAAGAATATTGTAGAGTTGAAGCACCAGCCATCAGGCTATTAAGAATGATGAAAGCGAACCTTGAACGTACTATAGCGTATACACATCTATACATATAATAAAATTGTAACTAAGCCGAATCTGTACATTAAATATTTTTTGGAAAATCTTATTGAAATAAACATTATTATCGATACAGAGACCGAATCTATAGTTTTTAGAATTTTTGTCTGTCTGTCTGTTACCGCATCACAGAAAAACCACTGGAGGGATTTTGATGAAATTTGGTATGGTGATAGCTGGTTATCTGGGTCAACATATAGGATACTTTTTACCGCGGGAAAATATCTCATTTCTGAGAAAAAAATACATTGTAAGAGTATACTAATATGTAAAACCTAAGAATTTGGTTTTTGGTGATCTGAACGCGGGCGGAGCCGCGGGCAATGCTAGTTCATATATAAGAAAACCGATAAAATGTGCTTTTTTACTGTTATTTAGCACCAACCATTGTTTTAATTTTTGTAAAGTCTGAAACAGCAATTGAAATAGAATTTATTTTGTTACGAAGTGTTATTGGTTCGCTAGTAAATAAAGGTGTGAAAAAATTTGCGTAGCAACATTTATTTTATAACGATGTTTGTTATATCGTTAGAACAAATACCTAACGGGCTTACCTTTAAATTGAAATATGGTGTACATAAGTTATGAAATCTTTAAGCATATACTTAAAATAATTATTTTTTCGTCATTTTATATTAGGTAAAATCTGTGAATGCACCTACGTTATACTATTTTTGCTGCAACCTCTAAGCAAAACACCGTTTTGTGTAGAGAAGTGCGAAACACTATGTAATAAAATCTTCAAAGTTGATTTAAATGTACATTTTGGTTTAGTATCGATTTAGACTATGTATGTATATTTCCAACATGATTACCACTTGTCTTAACGGTGAAGGAAAACATCGTGAGGAAACCTAGCAAGTTTTCAAAAGACGTGTGAAGTCCGCCAACCCGCACTTGGCCAGCGTGGTGGACTATGGCCTGATTCCCCTCGTACTGTAGGGAGGCCCGTGCCCAGCAGTGAGACGTTAAAAAAAGGGCTGAATACAATACAATACATGTATGTAAAATCCGAATGACCATACAATGATTTTAATTAAGCCATTGTATAATCTGACGATAGGGAGGAGGAGGGAGGGGAGAGTGAAACTCTTTAAATTCTTCTAGTTAAATATCCGTGTTTCATTTTAACAATCGCACACATTAATGTTGACCTAATGTGAAATTTCATGAAGCCTTTAAAACTATTATTATTAATATTATATTCAAAAAAAGTTTAAAAAACATGTTAAATAGACATAGAAGAATTTCAAACTTAACCTTTAACATTTTACTCGACATAATCAATCTTATGTATGTAATTTAATGATCTTCTTAATTAGTATATAGACATTATCGCGACGATATATTAAATAAATTTAATTTTTAATTGGTGAAGTTACACTAAATAATCTCTCATTTTTAACTACTCTAACGTACATATGTATATAACAGTTGCATGTGAGCTTTCAGGTCAGTTAGTTTGAAGTGGCATTCCGCTTCTGCAAATGATAGAAAGTTCTCGAATTGAAATTGTAGCAATATTTGGATTACCAACATGATTAGCCAAAAGTTTATTTTTACGATATAAAATATAATTAGAAAAATGTATGAGATTTGTTAATACTGGAGATATACTGTTAGTACTAAGATTTACTAATAGCTGTTTTTCTTTTCGTTTTTATATTTAAAATATGAAATAATAGTAGGGGAGCCCAAGAGGGGATTTTCTGTAGTTACTCGAGCGCGGCAGATTAACATAAAAGAGGTTACCTTGCACTCTATTGAGTACTTTCACCACAATATAAGTCTTCTATATAAAGGGGCGCGTCTAGGGAAGCCGATTAAAATATTTAAAAAATGTTTTGATAAGGTAAAAATACTTGAAACCGTCAGATTAAGGTGTGGTAGGCTAGTCACATCCTGAAAAGTGTCCAATTTAATAATCTGCCGATTTGCACAAGCCTAAGAGGCAAAAATCATCATAAACTTTATAGTCGATTTTTGCCTCTTCGGCTTGTGCAAATCGGCAGATTATTGAATTGGACACTTTTCAGGATATGACTAGTCTACCACACCTTAATCTGACGGTTTCAAGTATTTCTACCTTATCAAAAAAATGTTTAAATATTTTAATCGGCTTCCCTAGACGCGCCCCTTTATATAGAAGACTTATATTATGGTGAAAGTACTCAATAGATTGCAAGGTAACCTCTTTTATGTTAATCTGCCGCGCTCGAGTAACTACAGAAAATCCCCTCTTGGGCTCCCCTACTATAATAATCGAAAGATTTCTTTGCTTAGTTTGTCAGTGCCAATTAATAGACTTACGTGAATATTTGACATTTTAAACAAAACTATCTTTTCGGTTTTTTTCGCGGATTTATTTTGATTTTTAGTCCCCGGCGTTTCCCGTGACCATGATTGTTATAAAGTACTTAAAACGTCGGGAACCAAAAATCAAAATAAATCCGCGAGAAAATCCGAAAAAATAGTTTTATTTAAAAAGTTCCAATTAACTTAAACATACCATAATAACATATTTTAGCATTAGCAGAAGCTTCTCTTTATTATAAATGATTAAAGGATTAGAGATTAGAAAGACGTATAAAGAATTAAAATAAAGCAAACTCTTACTATAATTGTTTTACTGATTAAACAAAGACTTAATTTTTTTAATGAAAAAAAATAATTTAAATATTGTTTTCTACTTTAGCGTAATATGTATAATTATTGTAATTTTTCAAAAAAATCATTTCATTGTGGTTTTAATACAAACAGAATCTATATATTTTTAATATTTTAATATATTTTCACAACGAATAACGGTAAATTCAATTTATGATATTTGCTGTAGAAAAGCACCGAGCCAAAGTTGCCTCGTCAGGCGGAGTCCCTCAGGGCGTTATACTCACCAGTATTGGATAGTGAAATTCAAAGCAAGTGTTACTTGTTAATCGGTTTAACCCAATGTCACTAACTGAATAATTGCATTTATATTGTAATAATGTTAAATATACATAGTTTCAAATTAATTATTTTATTAAATATTTAAATCCTATTAATTCAAATATTTTATTTTATTTATAACGCAATCGTGAAAGCCAACCAGCGGTCGCGGGTTCGAATCCCGCTGGGGGCTTTCATTTGTGTGATAAGCACGAATGTTTGTACTCCAGTCATGGGTGTTTATATTTATAATATGTATGTATTTAAAGTTATATATATGTGTATCAACTGTCTGGTATCCATAACACAAGCATCGTAGCTTACCATGGAACTAGATGGCGCTGTGTGTTAATGTCCCAACATATTTTAAAAAAACCATACGTACATTTTTCCCAAATTAACAGGAAACTTCCCACGCAGAAATGTCTTTTATATAAACATTAGGAAATTATATATACCACCTGCATGTAAATGGTTGTGTATCACATAGTTTAACTAACGTACCAGATGGAGTTACAAGTTTTAGGGGATAATTTAAGATGTCAAGTAACTAGTATACAAGAATGCGATAGGTAGTGCTGTTGTCTCATGCTTGATGGGTAATTTGCTATTAGAGTTACCATTTACTGGGTACAGTATATTCAATATTGTCACAGAACAAAATTGCTTTCGCAGAATTATTATAAAAACCCAATTCTTCGGTTTATTCACATGATTTGACATTAAATGGAACTTGATAAAATATATTTTAGCTAAATAAACTTTTCCTTAGAAAAACATAAGCATTTTTAGTAATATGTTATTACTAATTTACTTAAATTATTTCGTTATTCTAAAAGCGTTTTCTATTCAGAATCAAAAATTGAAGCCTGATGATTTTCATAGAAATAACGTAGAATTATATTTCTGGGATAACTTTATTCTTACTCAGATTAGCTTTAACTTTGAACGTGATTGGCATAAAATAACATTCGGAGATCGCTTTTAGATAAGTTCAAGTTTTAATACTTAAATAATATCAAGATACTTTAAATATCTTATTACATACATTATAAAAGTTTAAATACTATTACTAAGAATTCACCATAACTTTGCCCATGTATAAAGTAGCATATGTGCATATGTATATAGTATTATAACTAGCGACTCGCCCTCGTTCCGCTCGGGTTCGTCCCTAGGTGATTCTTTAAATTTATGTAACTTTTTTATTTACGAACCGATTGAAATGAAACAAATACTAAATGTTAAGTGAAGCTTATCTCAATACATTAGTGAGAACCGCTTCCATAATGATTAAGCCGTTTCTGAGATAAGCGCGCACAAACGCACAGACGAAGAGACAGACAAAAATGCTAAAAATCATTATTTTGGGTTCTATCGCGTAAATAAAGACCCAATGATAGCTTTTCTCAAATATCTTCTATTAACAGACAGCGATCAGTTACACTTTTATTATATGTATAGATAACAACACATATCGTCGTATATAAAAAAATCTGGTATTCTGAACAAGCAAGCAACCTATTGTACGTATATAAACATAGATTTTATATAGATGCTAATATTAAAGTAAATATAAAACAAACATTCTAGACCAGAGTCGATAATTTTTGAAACCAAAAAAAATAAAAGTAGGATGCAACCCATTAGAAAAGGAGGGGAATATTATAAAAATGAAAGGAAAAATAATTTACGGGCGATCTGAGGTCGGAAAGGGGGTGGGGGGAGCTTTTAAGGGTAAAAAACGGTTTTTCTCGATTTCCGGCGAAACTAAAAGTCCCATCGAAAAAAATCAAATAACAAAGTTGTAGGTAATAAAAAGATCTAAAACTTTTGTATTTACACTTTTTTCACATAACCTCAAAATTTATGTGAAAAATTCAAAAAACCAAGTTTTAGGTTTTTTATTTTTATCTTTTACAAAAATGTTTTTGTTTTAACGAAATTTGGTGAAAACTTACCTTTTTATGTCCCAAATACGCTGTAATTTATTTGATTAAAAATATTTATTTTTTCACCTTATTTTGAATTAATATCGAAAAAACACCCTAATTTTCAATCGAAAATTCAACCGTCAAAATATCAGCTTTTTTCAAAAAGTTGGTATGTTTTCTGTTCGTTGAAATATTAAAGAAATAAATCTCAAAATGTATAAAAAATATATTATAAGTATATTAAAAATCTATGCTATACATATTTTTTATGTATAAATATATAAAAAATATGTATAGCATAGATTTTTAATATATTTATAATATATTTTTTATACATTTTGACATTTATTTCTTTAATATTTTTTTTTCATGGGGGTATACTCACGATAAAATAGTGAAGGCATTATTAATTCGATTTTGTCTTTTCAGATTATCAGTATGGATGAATCTGTTTGTATCATCTGCAATAATTCAGATGATAAGCAAGTGTATGAAATAAAAAAGGTTTTTTGTTTTTTACATTTTCTCAGAAGATTTACTATAGTAACATATATTTTTTTTTCACCATCGGAAAGTAGACATTTCAACGAACAGAATACATACCAACTTTTTGAAAAAAGCTGATATTTTGACGGGTGAATTTTCGATTGAAAATTAGGGTGTTTTTTCGATATTAATTCAAAATAAGGTGAAAAAATAAATATTTTTAATCAAATAAATTACAGCGTATTTGGGACATAAAAAGGTAAGTTTTCACCAAATTTCGTTAAAACAAAAACATTTTTGTAAAAGATAAAAATAAAAAACCTAAAACTTGGTTTTTTGAATTTTTCACATAAATTTTGAGGTTATGTGAAAAAAGTGTAAATACAAAAGTTTTAGATCTTTTTATTACCTACAACTTTGTTATTTGATTTTTTTCGATGGGACTTTTAGTTTCGCCGGAAATCGAGAAAAACCGTTTTTTACCCTTAAAAGCTCCCCCCACCCCCTTTCCGACCTCAGATCGCCAGTAAATTATTTTTCCTTTCATTTTTATAATATTCCCCTCCTTTTCTAATGGGTTGCATCCTACTATTATTATTTTTTTCACTTTTTATTATTTTTAAAGGCTTCTACCCTGGTCTATTCAAAATAACTCTGGGTTAAGACTTTAAATAGTCAAATTCATTTTACAAATGGACACTATCTTGAAAATAGTAGTGATGATTAATTTGGACTCATTAAGAATACAAAAGAAAATCAAAAGATACTTAGATATTTGACTAAACTACAGCATGGGTTTGAATCATAAACATCTATACCACGGTAATATTTTACATTACCGTGTCTATACTAATATTATAAAGAGGCAGAGTTTCTTCGTTTGTTTTTTGTTTATTTGTTTGTTTGATCGCGCTAATCTCAAGAACTACTAATCTGATTTGAAAAAGTCTTTTTTGCATTAGATAGTCCGTTTATTGAGTAAGGCTATAATAGACTATATAAAACATAATATAATAGTTTATCTATTCCATACTAACCGTTAAAACGTCCCTAGGGACGAACCCGAGCGAAGCGAAAGTGAGTGGCTAGTTAGTTCATAAAGAGAAAAAAATCATTTTCCTTTTGATTTACCATTTCCATATCTACAATAGATAGTATACTTTTCGCGTAATATATACATAGAACCAAAGGACTATTATTGTAATGAGAAAATGTTATTTTAAGCACTCATATAATTTCTACCACATGGATAAACTTACAAAAGAAATGTTTTGTCTTCAATTACTTTCAGTTTAATTTTTTCAGTGGTTCTTCTGAATAACGTGCGCAAGTGCGTGCTAGAACACAAAAAAAATAACACTTACACCTTCTGCCAATGATCTAAAAGCAAACGATACATTAAAATTTATAAAGCCTTTGCCCTTCTATCCTCTATCACGTGGGATCTCCAATACCTTTTCTGGGATTTCAACGCGCCCAAATCCTCAACGCGCTACTCAAAGCTCCGTTAAAATCGCTTTAGCTATTTCGGAAATTAACAGGTACAGGCGCAGACATACTTTTCTTTATTATTTGTATTATAGCATGTACCTATTTGAAAAAAAACATCTTACTCTTTTATAATCATTGCAAAACTCCTCCTTACTTGATAATCTTCGAAATAGAACTTAAGCCACTGGAGATCAAAAGACCTGAAATTTCAATAGAACTTTTCATGCACAGATGCACCCTAGGGCAACAGAACCTTAGGCTAAAAGGAGGTGAAACAGAATGACAAAGTGAATAAATAAGACGATTTTACAGTTTAGTAACGTGCAACACAAGTCAGTAAACAGATCTTCGAGTAGTTATTAGTTGCATGAATTTAAACTTTCTTGAAGTTGTTAAATATGACCGAACTGACTCTACGGGAAGCATAACACAAATCTAGTAAAATTAAATGTTTTATGAACTCCGGATAGTTGAAAAATAGCTTTTCGATTTTGTTTGTTATTTGGTAACTCATTTTAGATCAATAGTAATTAGTAAAAGAATTTTTATTTATAGTATCCCTTTAATAACATAAAATATAACTAAATTATTCTAGCTACAAAATACTTTTTACGTGATATATCGTCTTAACTCGAGGTAAAAGATCATGAGACTTGAGTAAAAATATTATAAATTAGAAAGTAAATAATAAAGGAACCGTACTCTTTGATAACAACGTGATGCAATTATACGAGCTTTATAAACGTAAAATGTTCCAGTAAAATAGCAACGAAAACTCTCTCGTTTCTGTTTGTTCTATTAAACTGCTGGATTGCATGTTGTCACAATTGTACATGTCCGGTGCTGCAAAATTATTATCATCGTGCGCTATCTTCATTGCGAATATTAATTTTCACATAGCAGCTGTTTTCCTGTTTATATATTTCATATAAGTAATGATTTTTTCCAATTATCTATACATATAATAAAATTGTAACTAAGTCGAATCTGTACATTAAATATTTATTGGAAAATCTAATTGAAATAGACATTATTATCGATACAGAGTCCGAATCTATAATTTTTAGAACTTTTGTCTGCCTGTCTGTCTGTTACCGCATTACGAGAAAATCACTGGACAGATTTTGATGAAATTTGGTATGATGATAGCTGGTTATCCAGGTCAACATATAGGATACTTTTTACCACGGGAAAATATCTCATTTCTGAGAAAAAATACAGAAACTGAATTGTAAGAGTATGCTAATATGTAAAACCTAAGAATTTGGTTTTTGGCCATCTGAACGCGGGCGGAGCCGCGGGCAATGCTAGTATATTATAACAAATATCAATAGTTCGATGATAGCATTTTTCCTTACAAATATATTTATTTTTAATAAATCTTTTATATAAATATATGTAAATTTTGAAAATAAATAAATTCTATTCCATAGATACAAGTGTAGGAAAGTTAACATATTGTCTAAATCATGAGTGGAAATGAGAGAATGAGAAGGAACAATTCCCAGAAAGGATTCGAAGTTTTGGGATCAATCTCGAAACTTTTCTTGTGTACTTGATTAATTTTCCAGTAGATTGTTATATGTTTAAAATTAAGTAAAGGTTAAGAAGAAGAAGTAGAAGCGAAAAGTGAAGTCATAGTGATAGTGAATAAGTTGTAAAAAATATGAGTGCCTCAGTGACTGATGATATACCTACTCGTTGGTCGTTACTATGTGACCGCGTCTATATAGGAACTGTTATAGGTGACTCTAGCCTATGTATTAGTAACAATGCACCTGGTCTGGTCTTGGGGCTCTCACGGCTGCAATATACGGCTGCAGGTTGTGAATAAAGACAATATATACATTGACAATAAAGTTAGAAAAAAACCGCCAAAATACGTTTATTTATTAAGTAATTCAGATCCTTATTATGTTTATACTTATTATATTTTGTGTTTTAAAAATAGTTGGTCTTAATAAAGGTAGATTATAAACAATTATATAATACTTTCTAAAATAATATATTCATGAATATGATTATAAAGAAGCATCTCGAATCGATCAAAAATCGAATCTTAATGTACGTACCCAATGTCTAAAGTTTCACTTTAGTGTTTTAAAAAGTTAACAGTTTTTAAATTAGATAAGGTGTATAATAAAGAGATGCATTTAAGCGATACACCACTGTCATTAAGCACTACTAATTTAATATAAAAAACTTTCAGAATGTTAATTACAAATTTATAATGATTTATTTTATGTGACACGTTTATAATATTATATAAGAGTCTTTGCTTTTATATAGGTTTCGAGCGTAAATCTCATTCAATCTTTTGTCTTATATTATTACGAAATAAAGAATAGTTGGTATCTCATCACTCAAACACATTTGATTCACATCTGTCGAGACTAGTCCGCTCGAGACGAAAAGATTTGCACGTTATTGTTTTCGTAACAGATTACACCCAGAGACGCTATCTACAATCTAGACAGAACTGCTATATAGTAAAAAGCAGAATAAGGTTGTATGCTAACAAGTTTTATATAGGAATTAGTGATAAATATTTTAGTTTAAATACAATGTTATTGTAACATTTTTTTTAAAAAGCTGTACTAAATTTCCTTCTAATTCATTTTCGCGTAAAGGAGTAATAAAAAGACACAAGCACACGACGCTACTAAAATAAATATATTTATTTACTTTTACATGTCTCAACTATAGTTTTTTATGCTAATTTTATTACCAAGGCATGGAGTTGTTTAAAATGTATGATAAAAATTTAGAACATTTTTATAAACATTTAGAGAACTCCGCGTAAAGACGAATATCATTCTACACAACCTTGTAATACTTTCGAGAATCTTATTTGGCTTTTAAATTTCTTCCATCTTTCCTTAGAAACTATGTTCTAAGATTTAAGTTAAGATTACTGTAGGAGGATTAAATATCACTGGTGTGTTATTATTACAAATTTTAACCATATTTTGTCACTGAAATGGTTTAATATACAAAGATTAGAGACATTCAGTTTGAAAGATAGAGTATATTTTAGGACGAAAACGTAATTTAAATATTTTTAAAGCAACAAGAACATGACTGCAATCCTACATAAATTGTTATAAATTCTTGATTATCATTTACCGCCCTTCTTATATGCAGCCCTTTTGAACGTTCCACTGCTGGATATCAAGTATGACCAGACCAAAGTCCACTATGCTGGCCAAACGCGGGTTGGCGGACATATCTTTCGAAAACATACAGTCCGCTACTAATTACTGTATAAAGTCCGGCAACCCGCATTGTGCCAACGTCGGACTATGGTCTTATCTCCCTCGAGTTGACGGTATCCTTTTTGGACGTTAAAAGGGCTCTACTATCATTATTACCATTATCTAATATAATTAAGCATAATTCTATTCTTGCTAATTTTACAGTTTTAGTATCTAATTTTAACTTATATCTAATATCACCATATAGACTAGAACTTTAATAGGCCGTACTTACCGAGGCGGTAGATTCAGAGAGCGCTCGTTTTTCATTATAAACGTATAACGTTCACATCAATCTTATTACTTATGGATGGATAGGGTGTAAAATTTCATTTGTGCAAATTGTTGTCTCTATTGTGGTTTACATTTACTTTCGAGTTTCTGATAGTTCTATTAATTAATTTGTCAAAATATAAAGATAGCATACATTTAAATGCTCAAAAAATCATTGTCTCATTTATTCAAAATATGAAAGTTCTGAAATGAAAAATTCATATCCCATATATGAGAGATATTTTTTTGGGTCTCTAACCAAAACGCAAATAGAACCCTTATTATTTTCTTATGTCCGTTTGTCAGTATATCGCAACTAATCATTTTATTTATATAAATCAATATTCACCGAGTTACACGCGTCTACAGTTGTAAACATTAGACCACAGTACCTGGGCTACCGAGCTTCGCTCGGCTTTTTTGGCCTAAAGTACAATTTTCTTTTTTTTTTAAACTAAAAAGTAAAAACTTTGTATGCGACCGAGATTCGAACCTGGACACCTGTGATTGTTGATCTTGCACCTTGGCCGCTTGACGATGATGCTTAAGCCGGAGCGTGCAAATTACCGACCACATTTTGCGTGGAATAATGCAAAAGAAAACTGCATGAAAACTCGAAAACACGCGTTTTCTCAGACATAAGACTAATTTAGATCGATGTATCGCCCCCGAAACCCCCGTGTTCAAAATTTCATGAAAATCGTTGGAGCCGATTTTGAGATTCAGATTATATATATACAAGAATTGCTCGTTTAAGATAAGATTAATAAGTATTAATTTAAATATTCATATGCAAAATTAATATAAAAGTGAGTTCTTTTTTCCAGCGTAATATCATTAAGTCCCTTTCATGCCGCAATAAACCAATTATGTACAGAATTTTATTTTAGACTAGCGACACCCCCTCATGCGCATCTGTGGATGAGTTTCGCTTTTCTAATATGAAGTAACATACACATATTTATAAATTTTATGATATTTTTTTATGATAAAAAATAGCAGTATTATTTATGTATGTATTATATGTTTTATAGATAAAATAAACGTTAAAAAATACAGTTAAAGGGATGTTTAAAATATATAGCTTTGCAAAATTCAATCATAATCTTAATATGTAATAGATACATTTTTATCCTCTGTAGATGTTTTTCATAGTGTACAGCAAACTTAACACAGATTCACATGATGGCCAAGTACAATTCAATTCAGTTTTCTTGTTAATGGCTTCAAAGCAATGGCCAAGGCTACTCTCAATGAGACGGCGGCTAATCTCATTGAGAGTAGCCTTCTGCGCAGGAGATATTATAGTACACAGTAGGTATGCGCGCAGACTCAAGTAAACTCTCTATTCCTGTCACTATCATACTCCGGTGGGACGACTACTCGACACGACCAGGATGAGTTCAAGCGCAGGACCAACGGCTTTACGTGCTCTCCGACGCACGGGGGTGAAACATCGTCAAGTTCTCAACTCCAGGATGTTACTGAGTCTTACTAAATAGAGAAACTCAATAACTAAACTAGACCCGACCCCGGACTCGAACCCAGGTCCTCCAAATGTCTAGCCGCACATGCTAGCCACAATAAAACCACCGAAGCATTAATTGGCACATAAATAAGGCATATCATGGAAATATTTACTCCTTTCCCGGATGAACTTTTCGATTCCCGAAAGAAATTTTGAAATATCTAGAATGCAAAAAAAAATATTAATAGAAAAATTGAATAGCTATTGAATTTTTCTATTAATAATTTTTCTCCAAACTAGTTGACCTGACTAATTCTCGATCGCATGATGCCTATGAAATTTTAAGTAAATCAAGAAGTGTAGGCAATCATATAATAATATATTGTAGTATAATGAAGGTAATGAATTTATTAGCACAATAGACATTTTGTAGATTTCTAAGTATATTATAAAATCCTCACACTCCATTACTCGCTCAACGAACAAACCTTCAAAGAGACCACAATCAATTGGGTAAAAAACATAGCTGACATAAAGCCGGCACTGATCTATATTCCTTTGAAATGGTCTGTCAATTGTATAGCGCAACAATATTTCATTTTCCATTTATAGGAGTATATTTAGTATTTATGTTTTGGGCTTTGAATTCAACAAAGGAGGATATTATATTGGCATAATATTTTATTCGTTTAAAAAAAACTAAAAATAAGTCTGAAAGAGATGTCACAGAACACTGTTATATAACATTTTAACAACTTCTATTTTAGAAGAACTCAACTCAATTTTTGTTCACGAAAAATTATACAGGCTACTAACAATAAATTATACTTGACAACTACGGAATAATTATACTTTTTTACAATTAAGACAAAGTTTGAGTAAAACCTATGGAATAGGTATCGGAAGTTGGACATCGACTTGTTGGGAGTGTCGTTTCAGATGTCGTTCCATTAGCACCGCCCTTAATGGCTTGCGTAATTCGACATCTAACACAAAATATATACACACAGACTAAATTAGTTTTTGTTTCAGAGTACAGTTGTAATATTTATAATAAAAAAATATTTTCGGCTGGCACCGACTTCGAAAATATCTAATTAGGTTTTGAATTCTGAATGAAAACCCCCGTTTAGTTATTTTTTTATATTTTAGTGCCTGGAAGTCGTTTTTTTTAGTTTTTACTTTTCCATTATTAGTGTAGACGTAATAAATAAGCTGGTAATTTGTAAGAAGAAAATTTTTAATAACATTCGATTACACAATTTATTAAAAAATATATTTTATTGTTGATTTTTTTTAAAAACGCTCGACCTATTTGGATAAAATTTATATAGGACCACCTGGAAGTATATATACCCTTTGAAACAAACAAAATAGTACCAAATCGGTTCAGGCGTCTTTGAGTAATCGGTGAACATACATAAAAAAAAGATTCCGACGAATTGAGAACCTCCTCCTTTTTGGAAGTCGTTAAATAAAATAAATCACATAGAAGTTTGAATATAAAATATTTTGCACTTTTTTCGATTCATACTCGAGTATGAAGCATACTATTCAATGAATAACACGTCTAAAAAACTAACTGGGTAGTCAAATTACTGACATGTAGGTAGGTATGACATGTATATCTAAAACTACAAATATATTGTATACTAGCATTGCCCGCGGCTCCGCCCGCGTTCAGATGAACAAAAACCAAATTCTTGGGTTTTACATATCAGTATACTCTTACATTGCAGTTTTTGTATTTTTTCTCAGAAAAAAAAAGTAAGTAAAAAAGGATTTATTTTCTTCAAGAAACAAAATAAACCTTTTTTCACTTTCAATTTTCTTGAAAACATGACGTTATTAATGTATACTAGAAATTGTAGAACTATACACTAACATTTTACAATATTAATTGTAAAATGTTAGTGTATAGTTACGTAAACGGCATTCAGGACAGAATATTATTTCCAAAAAATAAAGTTTTTTTTTTTATTATCACTAACCCGATGTTTTAGCTTTACATATTTTGACTTTATTAGCCTGTTTGTTATTCGTTATATTTTTAATTAAGGCCACAATACTATAAAAACTCCCTTTCAAATAGAAGCGGGTTAGATAAACCCGCTTCTATTTGTAAAGGTATTATAATTTTAACAGTACTAATATTTTAAAGACAGGTATCGCAATTTCAGTACCTACTTATCCCGATACCGGCGAAAATCATAGTGACATTAATATATTAAACGTAATTAATCATTATGTTCTGTCAATGATCATTTAATAAGTAGAAGAAATATATTATGTAGATTTTAGTAGAGACGAAATTATGTTAATGAAAATATCAGTAAACAATCTCTAAATGTAATGATGTTCAATGTTCTTTGTTCTGTGGCTTATAGGCGTACCATTTGGAAAATGTAATAATAGTGGAAGGCAATGGTAGCTCAGTGGTAACGCACTAGCTTGGGACACCGAGTGAAGCGGGTTCAAATTCCGGGTTTCACACCTCTGACATTTTCATGAGCAAAACAGTTCTAACATGATTACCACTTATCTTACGGTGAAGGAAAAAATCGTGAATAAACCTGCATGTCTGAGAGAACCTAGCAAGTTTTCGAAAGACAAATGAAGTCCGCCAACCCGTACTTGGCCCGCGTGGTGGATTTTGGGCTGATCCCTCTCTTATTGAAGGCTAAATACAATGAGAGTTCACAACCAACAGTAGATTGACATTTGTTTCATAGATTGATACTGAAAAATTCTGTAGTGCAAAGTCTAAATATTATGACAAAATGTTATGCCGAATTGTCTTGTAAATGCCATTAAAAATCAAATCACGTTTATATCGTACATCAACATAACGTGCCTCATAAAAGTTCACGAGATACAATGGCTATAAATAATAGGTACCAACATAATCTATATATACATAATATAATAAAATTCTGACTGAGTCAAATCTGTACATTAAATATTTTTTGGAAAAATCTTATCGAAATAGACATTATTATCGATACAGAGGCCGAATCTATAGTTTTTAGAATTTTTGTCTGTTTGTCAGTCTATCTGTTACCGCATCACAGAAAAATCACTGAAGGGGTTTTGATGAAATTTGGTATGGTGATAGCTGATTATCCGGGTCAACATATAGGATACTTTTTACCGCGGGAAAATGTCTCATTTCTGAGAAAAAATACAAAAACTGCATTGTAAGAGTATACTAATATGTTAAACCTAAGAAGTTGGTTTTTGGTAATCAGAACGCGGGCGGAGCAGCGGGCATTGCTAGTTGTATATAAAAGTCTTACCATTTAATATTATTGTTTTTCGAGATAAATATAAAGTTTACTTATAACATTTTCAAATGTAATATAGAATATGTCCCAATGTAAGACATTTCATGACTAAATTTCACATAAACGTTTACCGAGTTTCGTATTTGCCAGATTTTCTTTGTTTGCAGTTTCTGTTGTGTGTTGCGTAAATAGTGGGTGCTAGTGCAGGCTGCGAAAATAAAGTTTTTTAATATGAAAACACTAGCAGAATAAATTTTCTACACTCATGTGTTACACGTTCTATTTAATTGTTTGTTGACATTATTCTATTCTTGAGTAACAGTATATTTTTTTGAAAACAATATGTTTTATAATCAAACGTATAGAATATTATAAACTCGAAAACTATTTTTACTTATTAAATCATCGTCATCGTCGTCAGCATCCCGGATACAACCGCCGACATCCTCTGCCCATTGGCACTTTATCTTCAAAATTCAGCGGCCTATGATGGCGGTAACTTTAATCTTTCTTTTTTCAAATACCAAGCATAGCCCTCTTCGATGCATTTTGGTTTATCTTAAAAAAAATCAACTTGCATATTTATCATACTACATTAGAAGAAACCGAATGAAGCATCTATTGTGGTATAAATTTTACCTATGTGGAAAAAAAGCACACTTACAACATACATATGAAACATTTTCAATTTAATTAGTGTAAAAATAATATTTATTGTATGTATATATTATTATATACTTATATGTATGTCTATTATAAGTGCACATAGCATTTAAATATTCATGTATTAAAAGTACAAAAATTAAAATAAATAAATAATAATAATAAAAAATAATTATTATTATAGATAAATGTCATAATATAAAAGAAATTGATAGTAATACATAATACTTAGCAAGCGTATGATCAAATCTTAAACAATAGACGAAGGATAAAGGTTAAATAAATTTTACAAACCAGTTGGTATTACGTAGTAAAATGGCATATTATACGTGATATCAAATAATGGTCCGTAAATTGTGAGTCCATTATGCTCAGTCCCGTAAATCAAAAGATATTGAAGTGCTTACAGTGGTTCCTAATCGCTTTGAAACCGTAAACTGTTCTCACAATTGTTTTATATCTTTGTAATGTTTTACGTTATATTTAAATTATTTTATTATTAACGAAAATTAAATATGTTTGTTTGTTTGCCATCATACGATATAATAGAACAATAAACAAACCTAAACAACAAACCTATTTCTACGCGACTGCAGCAAAGCCCAAAGGAGGGTTATGTGATTGACCTATATGTACATATGTACCTAGTATGTACATATATCCGATCCTATGTTCCCTAAAAATTCTAACTGAGTCAAATCTGAACATTAAATATTTTTTTTGGAAAATCTTATTGAAATAGTAAATATTATCGATACAGAGTCCGAATACATAGTTTTTAGAATTTTTGTCTGTCTGTTTGTCTGTGACCGCATCACGAGAAAACCACTGGACAGATTTTGATGAAATTTGGTATGGTGATAGCTGGTTATCTGGGTTAACGTTTAGGATACTTTTAATTGCGGGAAAATATCTCATCTGTAAGAAATCTCTACTAACCGTTAAACCGTACGTACCCGAGTGGAGTAAGGGTGAGTCGTTAATAGGTTACATATTATTAAAATTCAAAATGGCCGATTTTAGGCGTCAATTTGTGTGTCTCGAAATTTTTTCTTCCAAAACTATCGAGTGGAGTACCTGTCAAATTTATGGTTTTTAAGAGGTGATCACAAAAATATATTATAGAACTTATATGTTTAGAAGTAATTTGGAATAAGAAATTGTTAAATAAAATCACAAATGTCTATCTAGCTAAAATTAAAAAGATTAAAATAAAAAAATTATCATAAAAATAAAAGCCTGACTGCGTAAAGAGACTGCGTAAGCTGTGACAAGTACCTATACAATATTGTCACTGTTCCCTTATTGTTATTTTGCTTTTTAAGCAGTCGGGTTTTTATTCATTTTTTCTATATTTATTTTTTACAAAGTAATATTTTATAAGCCGGTGGGTTATTATTAAGTGGTTCCTATCAGGGATTGTAAAACTGGGGTTTAGACTTAAGCCTTAAAAAATGGTTACCCATTCAAAATATTACCCATTAAATGTGTAACCTACCTTCTAGCAAATTGAATGTGTTAATCATTTGTTATGGTAACCCTATTATAGAATTAACCATATCGAAAAGGTTACCATATCGTTTTAATTCAATATATAAGATTAACCCTAATCTTCTTTTTAAGCAGTGATAAATGGGATATAATCCATATAAAAGATAAAATCAATTTTGTTTGTAGCAGAATTTGTGATGCAGTAGTGGCAATATTTTTTATTATTACCTGTTTGTCTAAAACTGTACATGTCTGGGGGCGCATTTGGTGATTCTCTTTACTTCATTCTAATATATATTTTGTGAATAATTTTAAAGTTCAATATTGTATCACATTTGTAATTAGATAACACATATAGATTGAGTTATTGGGTAATCCTAATAAAAAGGGTTAACCCTATGAAGGAAATGATGTCATAAAGCCTGTTGACTGGGTAACTTTATTGAAAGGGTTTTTGTTAAACACTTTACAATAAACAATGTTACAAACCCTTAAAGGGTAACCAAATGGGTCCCTGGTTGCTATAATTAATCTAGTATACTAGAGTACTGAATTAGGTACAGTAGTTTGGGAAAAAATGCTAGGTATATCGCGCTACTAATTAAAGATTTGTGGCAGTGGCAGTGATAGCCCAGTGGTAACGCGCTAGCTTTTTCTTGGGAAACCGAGTGAAGCGGGTTTAAATCCCGGGTCTCGCACCTCTGATATTTTCATGTGCGAATCATTTCTAGCATAATTACCACTTGCTTACGCTGAAGGAAAACATCGTGAGGAAACCTGCATGTCTGAGAGAACTTAGCAAGTTTTCGAAAAACATGTGAAGTCCTCCAACCCGCACTTGGCCAGCGTGGTGGACTATGGTCTAATCCCCCTCGTATTGAAGGGAGGCCCATGCCTAGCTGTGAGACGTCAAAAAGGGCTGATACTAATTAAAGATTTTAATAATTAGTATAGATTATGTATAACACATTCAATGAAAATAATTAATATTTTCATTGAATTATTCAAACCCTTTTCAGGTATATGGTTACTCCAATATATATTTTTAATATGTATTATAGATGAAGGAGGACACGTCACGCTTTATTTTTTAAGAAGACTTGGATCTAATTTGCCAAAATCAAACCCACAACTTTAGTTCTAACTCACGTACGTTCATCAACCGATGAGTATATAATGAAATCATCACCTGTATTATTTTTTATTTGTTCCAAATAACCTAGAAATATTTTAATTACCTTAGCAAAACTGTGAGTGCTACGCTTTTATACAAAGAGCTTTACGCTTGATGTAAGTGCTATCGTGGCCATAGCAAAGGCGCTCAAATTCAAGCACATTATGCAATCTTAAACGAAGCCCTCTGGCACTTCCGTTTATACATTGACGTTTATGGTATAAGTATAATATTATTAACTATTTAAAAGTGCACAATTGTTATTTTTAATTTAATAGTATATTTTATATATTATATCTAATAAAATATTTCATAAATAACCTTGACTGAGACGTTTAATTTCCCTATTATTTTCCTACTACTTTCTCCATTAACAACATAAAAATAAATATTTAAGTTATTAAAAAAATATTATTCTTATTAAAGTTAGTTGCTAAACTTAGCTAATTCAACGTAAACAAAGAATGTTTTTTAAATAGCTCAAATGTATGCTTAGTTGGGAACTTGGCTCTAAAATTTTTGCCAACGTTTGAAGTTTGAGCTTGCAATCGCATCAGAATAGACTCATGGAGCGTCAAAAGCTCAAAAGCTCAGCCGCATGTGACTCTTCATGCATACACAAGAGCCAAGCAAGTGGTTAAGCGATACTTTACCAGGTTACGTTGGAATGAATAGTTGTTGCAAATGTTAACTTTCTGCAATTGTAATTTTTCTAAAACTTAGAAAATTCATACATATATCGTGTTAATATTTTTCAAAAAAAGTTTATATAAGTATTAAATTAACTAGTAATTAAATTCCATTACTTCCTTTTTCAGCTAAGACTTATATTGGTAGAATAAATATTTCTGTTGTATATTTAACAATAAGAATTTGGTATAATTATGAGAAAAATTAATAAATATTATCTATACTTTATTTAACACAATCACTTATTGATTAATATTTAAGTAGAGCTGAGGAGGTACCGCAAAAAGAATGTTCCTTTGGTTTATAGCGTAACTCCGCTGAGAAAGGTAAGTTAGGTTTGTAATAACAATATTTTCTCTATCCATATCAGAAAAAAATTAGTAGTTTATTTATATTGTTAAAGCAATACTTGTTTATCCCTCAAGGGAAATCATATAAAAGACGAGGAAACAACAAGAAAGATTTTGAAGTAAATGTTGGACCCCAAAAAAGAAACGAAAATGAAATCCGACGTTTATACAATATTAGAATATGTATGACGTCATAGAGTAATTTAATTATAATACAAAAATAATTAATAAATAATAAATAAATAAATATGTTGGGATATTAAAAAGTAGCCTGAGTTACTCCTTATGATATCAGCTATCTGCCAGTGAAAACCCCGTCGAAATCGGTCCAGCCATTTCAGAGAGTAGTCGAAAAGACAGATAGATAGGCAAAAAGCTGTTATTTTGATATTACAAACAGATACTTCAATTTTATTTATCTGTATAGATTTAATGATACGAACAATAGGTACGAAAAATATTTGACAGTTCGTAGTTCGCTTAAATATAATAAAACATAGGGATTCGAGTTTAGCTTGTTAACTGGTAAAGAACACAGTGTTAAACCTTAAAATTTACCAAGTAACTTTTATTAATTATATTTATATCTCAAAAACTAAATTTTCTAAAATTGTATTTGTTACTTATAATGGATAATATCAAATGCTTGGATGTTTGGAGTTTTGGAGACTTAATTTCTTCTTAAGCTGTTGAACGGATTTGAATGAAACTTAATCTCAAACTAACGTATTCCCATAGGATAATGATTTTAACTCTGAACTTATCAAGAGGTGGCGGGCGCTATTTGGGAACAAATAAAACACATAATGCCTTACACATATTATTTCATGCATTTCTACACAAAGAGTTGCCATCCAATTAAGCCATAACCAAATTTTTACTGAATCAAAATTATGTGGATAAATTGTAGTACCTAACAAAGAAATTTTCGTTTTACGTGGCTTAAAAATCAAAAAGGCACTACCTTTAATTTATGGAAAATCGACGTTATCCCTGATGTTAATCCCTATTTTATAATATAACTTGCGGCTCACCCTCGCTTCGCTCAGTTTCGTCCCTAGATTAGGTTTTAACGGTTAGTATGGAATAGATAGACTACATATTATATATGTGTTTTCCCGTGGGAATGACATAATCTCGCAGGATAAAAAGTAGCCTATGTTACTCTTGAGCCTTCTTCGACCTTTTTTCACACAAAAAATCACGCCAATACGTCACTCACGTCACGTTTCGACGTGAAAAAAAAGAACAAACAAACAAACACACAAACACACTTTCACATTTATAATATTAGTATGGATACACTTAACAAAACACACGTAACAATATGTTGCTTATTATAATGTAATTAGTAGTAGCATAATATAGTAGTAGCAACATCAATACTATGTGCGTTTTAAATACTTACAAATAGAATTATTATGAGTGTATCTTAGGAGATAGACACATGCTATCGAAGATTTTTTGTAGGCCTTTTTATGATATTATTTTATCTTTGTATGTGTATCTTACGGTTTAGCCAACATTAGCCATATAAACCTAAAAAAATAGTTTTTCATTTGTTTTTTGACAAAGCACCGTTCTAGTTCATTTTGTGTCAAAATACGAGTATATCCTAGTTATAAACAGAAACATTCCTCGGTTATCGTTCGTTTAGTAAAAACCATATCAAAATCCGTTGCATGGTTTAGAATTAAGCGGACAAACAGACAAATGCAGACAGCAACTTTGTTTTATGCTATGTATAGATATATGTATTATGTACGTATAGATATAGGTATACATATAGATATACGTATAGATATATTATGTATGTATAGATATATGTTCGATCGCAATTCACTCATCTACATACGTATGTAAATGAGAGAATTGCGATCGAACTGAATTTTGCATTTTCACATGAAAAGGATATATTTGATCCTCTAAATTACTGCTACTATTAGTTCTTCTGTAATAAACCATTGATTTTTTTGCATGAAGTACAACTCAGCCGAACAACTTATTCTAATTTCTCGTAGGTATAAGAGATTTTCCTGCGTTAAACGGTAGGTACCTATCCTAAATGATGACCCAAGTAATATGTTATTACTACACAAAATTTAATTAAAATCCGTTCAATACTTTTTACTAAGTTCTTATATATTGCATACTAGCGACTCACCCTCGCTTCGCTCGGGTTCATCCCTAGGTTAATTCAGCATACAAACTTTCATCTCCGTTTTCATCCCCTTAAGGGATGATTTCGGGGATAAAAAATATCCTATGACCTATGTCCTTCACAGGGTCTCAAACTATCTTCTTACCAAATTTCATCTAATATATATGTAATCTACTACATTATAATAAAAGCCTTTTAATGCATGATATCTCTCGTTTCATCCCTATACCCTGTAGCATTTGAGCTAATAAAATTAGGCAACCCCCAGCGACAAAGTCCGCACATTAGGCCTCAGGGTCTTCAAGGCGCAGTTCTAACTTACATATAGGTAACCTATATGTAACTACATAAGATTATTCGTCCTATTATTTAAAAGATAAGAGTTAAAATTAGTGAGATTCATCCTGATATATGTATTATAATAAATTTCATGATACATATACCTATAATATTTTTGTTTTGACGTTATCTGTAATATTTATTTTTGTTTCATTATTATAAACTGTAAAACTAAATGATTATCAAAGTTTGTCTTAACAGCAGGAAGCTAATTTGTTATACATTTATTAGGGTATTTTAGTAACTTTACAGGAATAAAGGTATGTTCTCATAAATAAAATCCTTCGGCTTTACAAAACTTGATGACGTAACACCGATAACTTTCCAACTCCGAGCTTCTTCTGAGAATTTATTGATAAAAACTCCAAATAGTTATTCTCAGTCTGATCAGGGATTGAGCCCAGAACTTCAGAAACTGTAATCTTAGGTACTTACTAACCTCTTGACCAATGAGGTACTTAACAGGTTATAAGGTTTAGAGGTGCCAAAACTTATTCTATAGTCTATACCTTATATTTTTTACTTTTATATATATTTCTTTTCATTTCTAATTTTATATATGTACACTGTCTGTTTTGTTTTATGTTTAACTCGCTGAATAATTTCGATAAAATTGGACAAGGACATAAATTACAACATGGAAATGAACTAGCTCTTAGCCCCCCCCCCCTCTCCTTCCTCCCCCCTCTCCGCCCTGCTTACAAAGCCAGTGATGCTGCAAGCAAAAATTAGTCCCAAATAAAGTAGAAAAGTCATAAAAAATCATAGCAATGTACATATATAACTATATAAAAAATATAATATATTAGTAGTGTAATAAATATTTTACTATTTAGACGACTTCAAGTTTGAAACTGTAGATAAAAGTTGATCACGTTAAAACTACTAAACTACAAGTTTTCTAAACTACATCTCAACTGCTGTAGAATCTAATATTATTATTTTAAGACAAAATATATTTATATAGTGAAAAAATACTAATTGACACATTAAAATAATTTGTTGACGTAATGTAGCAAATAAATCTGTCCACCTAAATTGGATGATATTGTGCTATAATGACCCGCAAAATTCTCACTCACTTACTGAAACAACCGAGCTATAGAACGGAGCGTATAAAGAAATAATTTGACTTTTATAAAAAGGTTCACTTGTTACTTTCAAGCCTTAATTATGCTGAGAGTTACATGCCAATGAATGGCAAGTAGTTCAGTTTTTTTATTTTCTGTTTTCAACGAAGTACAGTATAATGAAAATGTAAGTCAATTATATTATGTTAAAGTATCTACTATTGTAATAGTTTATTTACATAAATACAGTTTTAAGATATTAGTAATGCTTTCATTTGATATTTATAGCAATTTTGTCATAAATCTTCATTTATATAGCAAATTTAAATTCATTGCGTGTTGATTATTCAAACAGCACTGACAAATAGGTATAAGTTGTTAGAATCCTACTCCAGATCGTCACGTACTAAATGCAACTAGAAAACAACAAACTTGCAAGAAATTGATCTCAATGTCTAACATTATTTGGTGTAACTATTCTCCTTGCTTTTCCACAAGTTATTTTCTATTATTAATTTTATTATATTAAATGCAACTAACTGATTGAATTTTACAATATATAATACACCTATTTCATATATAATGCAACATTCATAAATCCTCGGGAACCGTATATTTTTCCGCAATTAAAAGTAGCCTATGTGTTATTCCAGATCTATCTTTGTGCCAAATTTCATCCAGATCTGTTTAGCCGTTCTAGCATGAAAGAGTAACAAACATCCATAGTCACAAACTTTCACATTTATAATATAAGTAGATACAGATATTATTTATAACCAAACTTTAAAATGTGTTTTAATCTTTCGCTTGTATACTATGAATAATAATTTAAGCCTAATACTGTTTTATCTTCTATAATAAGTTAATACAAAAGCTCTTTACACCGTCGTTTAATGTAAGTAGCAAAAAGACAAGCTTAGAGTGAAGTAAGTTTATTGTGAAAAAAGAGCGAAGTTAGTCTGAGGATAAAGTGTGATGCCACAAGTTCTACCAAAGTTATCTACCTTTTTGTGCTTATCCCTGAAGTTACTTAACGGGTTTAAATATCAAAAGTTAAAATATATAACTTGTACTTCAAAGATGCAGTTAATTATTTAGTACACTATTAAATAAAAAGAAGCAAAATTTGTTTGTTTCTATATAAGATACAATCTCTGAAACTACTACAAAATTTCTAGAAACTACATTTACCATAAAATTATCTGAAACATTTTACCAAATCTCGTTACTTTAAATTTTACCAAGAGATTATACAAAAGAGATCAATCAATCCCTATATTATTGAAATCTGCTTATATTGCTTAAATAAAGCAAACGATTCGAAAATAATCTTTATATGAATGGACACTTTCAATCGTACGAAACGATCGGCGTATTTACAACGCCATAAAATTACATTGGTGAATCGTTTTGATTTGCTTGGTAAAATTTTTATTGCGAATATATGGCGTTCACTTCGATAGCTGCCTCGTTTATTCTCAAACATAAAAAAGGTTAGCGTAAAGTCATATCTATACGATCTACTTGCACAAAATTAATAAAACGCGCGCTAGGCATTGTAATGACCCTATTAGTATTCTTTAGATGTTTGTAGTGTACTTAGACACAAGCCTGGCTCAGTGACTCTAATGAGAACGAATGCCTTCCGATCTTTGTTTCAAGAAGAATCACGACCTAAAAACATTTTTAGCCATGTTAGAATCGACAGCTCCTTGACTAATCTTTGCTCGTCCAATGCTCTCATAAAAGTATTCTTTTTTACTTCTCAAATAATACAGCTCAGCTTCGCTGACCTAATTTCTTTGACTCGACTTCTATTGTTTCATTATAATACTTAACATGTAAAAAACATAATTTTTTTGTTACTTCTATTTTTACACGTAATTCACATAGTAGTAGTATTTCACGTCGTATTCAATATGTAGCTAACATTGCGGTATAAAATATAACAAAAATGATGACTTTAAATCTTATTATATACCTATGTTATGTATTATAAATTTAGTTTTTTTTTTAAAGGCAGTATCTAAATATTTCAAAAAGCTTTACAATAACTCCATTTATTTAGGAGTGTTGGCTGATACAAAAATCAATCATTCATTTCCTTATCGCAAGTTTCACTTTAATCGACTTTTGGTGTTTTTCTAAGAAAACCACGTCTAAATTTAAACGCTCTTTTATATTTCTACCGACCGTTACAACGTGACGATAAACTTGATGTTGAGAACGTAACGGGACTTAAACTTGAGCTACGAAGCATAAATATTTTATACAAGTTGTCGTCAATTTAATAACAGCACGAGTATTTTAGTCATGTTGACGTTCTCCTTTAACAGACATATATATGTTACTAGCATTGCCCGCGGCTCCGCCCGCGTTCAGATGACCAAAAACTAAATTCTTAGGTTTTACATATTAGTAAACTCTTACATTGCAGTTTTTGAATTTCTTCTCAGAAATGAGATATTTTCCCGAGGTAAAAAGTATTCTATATGTTGACCCGAATAACCAGCTATCAACATACCAAATTTCATCAAAATCTGTCCAGTGGTTTTTCCGTGATGCGGTAACAGACAGACAGACAAAAATTCTAAAATCTATAGATTTGGCCTCTGTATCGATAATAATGTCTATTTCAATAAGATTTCCCAAAACATATTTAGTACAGATTTGGCTTAGTTAGATTTTATCATATGTATAAATAAATTGTTATACAAACATTTATGTTAAATCTTTAATAACAGTGTAAAAATTGAAAAAGTGCAGTTTAAATCATATAGCATCTATCCCTCTAATTATACAAAAAGTTATCAATCAATATAATATATTTGAGGATATAAATACTCAAACTTTTCACTCAAACATTTACTTTCACAAATACAAATCTTATCTGAGCCAAGAATTAGAGCGAGGAGAAAGTAAATACGTATTACATAACCAATGCTACGGATACCATTAAGGCTGTGATTTATTGTTGATAAAAGCCTTTCAGTGAAAAATATATTCCAGCGAAATAAATGTTACTAAAACATATTTTTAAACTTTGTATAACCATATCCATACTTCCTTCCATACTTAATATTATAAATGTGAAAGTGTGTTTGTTTGATTGTTTGTTTCTCCTCCTTTCTCGTTGAAATAGAATGGAGGGCTGGAAAGCGATATAGCTTACTTTTTACCGCGGGAGATTATTTCATTCCCACGGTAAAATAAGTTATATTACAACCCAAAAAAATATTTATGATCAGAATTACTTGAAACTTGGTATTAATGCTCTTCAATACAATTAAATTAGTACGTGTTTCAGCATTTTTGGAAATTCACCCCATGGGGTAAAATAGGGGATGAAAGTTAGTATGAAAAATTCCTTATTACAGTTTTCTTTGTAGATTTAGCGCGAGCGAAGCCGCGGGTTCTGCTAGTAGTATATAAAAAGATAATATAAAATATGTAATTAAGATACTAAGATTATAATTTGTGATATAAAATGTAAGATAAATGAAAACCTTCATAATGGTAAATGAAATCTTTTAAGCGTGTAGCAGTAAAACTTAAAATATTCGTGGTAAGAACAAGATACACTGTATATTTTTATTATTTTACTTAGCTTACTTACTGTACTGGCTTAGATATAGAATATTTATTTATAATAAATAAATAAATAATAATAAATAAATAAATATGTTGGGACATTAACACACAGCACAATCTAGTTTCATGGCAAGCTACGAGGCCTGTGCTATGGATACCAGATAGTTGACACACGTATATAACTTTGAATACATATATATTATAAATATAAACACCCATGACTAAAGTACAAACATTCGTGCTCATCACATTGAATCCACCAGCGGAACTCGAACCCGCGACCGCTGGCACAGTAAGTAGGGTCACTACAAACTGAGCCAAACGTGTCGTGTAGCATAAACCCAATTTCACATAAGTATTTTTTTCTACTGTTAATGCCTGCAGCTTCACTCAGGTGTAATATTTTTCAAATCAAATTATGTAATATCTTTCGAAGAGCCATGTTTTACTTCAGATTTTTACTTATAGAATAAGAGGTCCCTGTGTAAACTAACTAGCCGAGCTCGAATTACGTATATCTAAGCTTGATATCAGACATAATGTTACGAGCATACACTCAAAAAGCTAGATAGTTAAATAAAGGCTTCTATCATAACGCAAACATACCTTTTATTTGGAAAATATTTAGTGTATAAACTATAACTTATATTATGTTTTCATATTTTTTTTTTATAATTAATTTAATTTTTATTAATCTTGTTTATATGTAAATTAGCATAATCTAATATTTGTTTGTAAACCATACACACATTTCTGAAAATTAATTTAAAAAAGAAAAATTTCGTAATCTTGAAATTCTTTTATAAATACAAAGTGGATTTAATAAGGAATTTACCAGAGTATGTATTGTTCTGTTTATGAACCTTTGGCTATTTAACCCATAATATGTCCATATTATAGCATACGCATGGTCGATCTTGACAAAGGCTTTACGTAAATATGTAAATACATACAAATTGCTTCTGTGAACGGAAGTTAAGTGCCTGTCGCTGAAACCAACGTGATATGGTAAATTTCTAGAATAGATACGTATTTTCTTAGAATATTAGTATAAAATAATTGATATCTTCAGATTTATTAAGATCAAAGTCTTTAAGCATATAAAATAACAAGTATAAAACAAATTGTGAAGCTCCTGCTATTACGAAATTGGTTAAAAGATATTTGTTTATTCTTGCTTTGGGTATTTCTATCACTCTCCCATCATTATTTTGTGCAACCCTATCCAATATGTGATCATATGTCTAAGTCCAACTACAGCGATCGTACAAATTTTGAACAACTATGATGTCCTATAATTTTACTTATCTACTTTCCATTTATGTATTGTTTATAACAATACCAGCTCAAAATGGAGTATTCAGTATATATAAGGTAAGAATATACAACGCCTTAGACTAAATATACGAGTGTAGTATAGAGTAGTCTTACGTCGAGCTATCGTTTACAAAAGGTTTTGTTACTGTTGTCAAAAATACAAGGATAAGCATTGCATTTAATAGACTCAGACCGTAGTTTATCGTATTCGTTTTGCTCGGTGCCGCTTACGAGAGAGGGATTTATGACGCCACCGCGGGCACGTCCTTTGTCCGACACGAGGGACTGGAAAGGGGAGTATACCACGACCTTGACTAGGCGGCGCCTTCCATTTGTTTGTGGAAATATATCTGAACCTATATAAAAAAAGTCCCTGAAAGCAGATGGGCTACTCATAATATATGATTTGATAGGTTATTTTATCAGGATTCGTGGAGACCACGTAAAAATTGGAAGTTTTGTATGTTTTTATTGTATATTGTTCATTTTTTCGTCTTGATGTAGCCTTGAGGTGGCCTTGAGTCTGAAGAAAGAAAATACGTACTACCTAATGTCATTTCTTCCTTAAAAATTATAATCTCTCTATTTTCTCTTAATATTTGTAATTTTTGTTTTTTAATATGCAATTATGAATACATATATATTTTAGTTTTCATATACAAAGCAAAAATTTTAAACTACTAAACGAACCAACAGAAAATACATATGTAACAGTCATAATAACAGATATTTAAATTAGTAATGATAACTATGGTATAAGGGTATGTAAAAGTTGAAACACAAATTATACTTCCCATGTGGTTCATACACTGGCAATTGAGCATCGTTGCAAGAATATAAAGGGTTTAAAGATAACTAGCTATCTTATGAGTGGGGTCGTTTCTTCTCATTTAACGCTAACTGCTATAAAAGAGGCTACGGGACACTGTAAATGAGTGCGTTATCCATTATACCGTACGTACTTTGAATTTGATTCTCTTTACAATAATTAATAATATTTAAAAAACTATATACGTCAAACAAAAACTCAACAAAAAATTTTATTCAATTTTCCTTATGGTTATCTAAATTATGGGAACCTATAGAATTATTTCTATGAATATTATATTTTATAATTTTTTTTACAATCTTCAATTATTTATAGCTTTTATCATCGCGTGTTTTCTTAAATAGAATTTGGACCATTCAACGAGAGTTTCCACATTGTCAATTAATCTACGCCAGTCCATTAATCTATCCACAATCATCGAAATGAAAGAGATGAATTAAGCTATTTTTAAAGAAAATTGATTAATCAAGCTTCATTAAGATCCAAAAACTCATAAAGATTTATGGAATTTACTGTTTGACCTTCAAGATTGGCCCTTTTAATTATTATTAGTACTATAACTAAATTAATGAAATATAAACATTTGATATGTATATTTATAAAATAAATTTAAATGCCTGTTTGTGGGTTCAAATAGCTATACTGCGTAGATTCATTAAAACACAGTTAAAGTTCAGGGCTATTTGTGCTTCGTCGAAACCCGAACTTATATTAAGAAAGACAGTCAGCCGACAGGTAGATCTTTTATATCGAGAAAAAATGGAAGACACTGTAAAAAAAGCGAGAACAAGAAAGGCTAAATAAAAGTATTAAAAAAAGGTTAAACCAGCTTAGGAAGAAACTTGTGATATCCTAGGCCCAATCAATAAGGCAGTATATTACGCAAATAAAATCTCTATTTAATATTTTAAAGAGGAGAGATTTTTTGTTTGTTTGCTTGCTTGTACCGAATAAGCTCTGAAACTACTGAACCGATTTAGATGGAATATGGTAAGAAGATAGTTTGAGATCCTGGGAGACATACGATAGTTTTTTCCCGGAAATCATCCCTTAAGGAAGTGAAAATGGGTATGAAAGTTTGTATAGGGAAACAACCCGAGCGAAGCAAGGGTGACTCGCTAATTTAATATAAAATTTATTAATATATATATCTCTCTCTCTTTTTATTTCATAGCAAAGCGCGTGCCAATGGCTGTATTCTATCTTGCATATTATTCTAACTACCTACGAGAACTAACTACATAATAAATTTACATTTCCTCAAGGTACGAATCTGTGCTCAACAGCTGGTACGCCATAAACAATAGGAATAAAACAACACATAATGACGTATTTATTACGTAAGCTTATATGCTTCTATAAGTCAAGAACATTTTATAAAAGACTGTCTTAACATAATAACCAGATAAAATTATTGTAAATTTCCACATCAATCCACATACAATATTTTAGCACGTACGAGGTGCTTCCGGTGATCCTCAGAAAAGAGCGGATGTAAAAACTAAATCTTCCGAATACGGACGGGAGAGTTTAGGCAAATTTGTAATATGTTCCTTTTAGAAAGAATTTTGCTATACCGTCCAGCAATGACAGACAGACGACATTGTCACATTGTCGTTTACTTACAAACCTGGATTTATGTTCAAGAAAGGTACCTACTGTTTTGTTAACACTATTGAGACTTTTTAGGAATCTTTATACGATAACAAGCTTTACTCGTATATATTAAAATATTAGGTAAATTTGCTTAGTAATTTTTCAACTACTAATTAAAGAGCTTATTTCAATATATAAAACAACATAAGGAATATCGAATCATAAATATTTTATTTTATTTCAATTAAATCTAGTCCAAGTTCCGTTCTGCTCTCCTCATCATTTAATCCGGGACCAACTATTTCAACAGAATGTAAGAAGATAATATTGGAATAACCAAAGTTTGAAGCACATAATCGAAAGTCTTCCTCATTTCGAAGAAGAGGTAATGTTCAATATCACTGCTTAAAATTACAAAAGAAGAAACATATAAACGTATAAATAATATACATTGAGTTTTATATAATTTCTTGGCTTTTTTAACAATATAACATTATAAAAATACTAATGACCATCATGAAACATAAATATATAATTTATATTATATTATATACTTATGTTTTAATCTATACTAATATTATAAAGAGGCAGAGTGTTTGTTTGTGTGTTTGTTTGTTTGATTGAGTGAACGCGTTAATCTCAAGAACTAAATACTAATCCGATTTGAACAATTCTTTTTGCATTAGATAGCCCGTTTATTGAGGAAAGCTATAGGTTACATATAATATAATATATAGTCATCTATTCCAGACTAACTGTTAAAATAAAAAAGTGAGTCGCTAGTAGGTATATATTATTCAACAGAACACGTCAAATTACATCTACATCCATCTAGTAATTTATACATACAAAAATAGTCGAATTTCCCAAAAAAAGGTCCCCTTTATCCGCTCCACAAAAATAAAATCTAAATACGCAACGAGTGTTACATAATGATCACGCCCACTTTTCATCACTTGATGGCAAATCTCATCGGGATTGATGGTAAACTATGTAGTTTTGTATAATATTAACTGTCCATAAAAAAGATAAACTTCGGGAAGATATAAAAACAAACATATGAACGAGGACCATTTTCACTGAGATATTACTATTTATAAACACGATATACAGCAACCAACACAACAGAGAATTAAATTCTATTATAACATTGTTTAACATATCTCTTTTTACTAGTTTCTTCAGAACAAAAACTAACGATTATGTTTACGATTTTTATGTCGTACGTTTTTTTTTCTAATTTAGAGTAGCTAATTTTATTAAGTAGACAATTAGGTACTACTTAATACTCGTTCTTAGTATAACAAATCTCATTATTTAAGAAATAAACGTTTAAATTTAAAGTACTTTATAGAAAGTTCTTCGACTTCAAAAAATAATGTATCAAAGAAACATAATTTTTAAAATAAAAAATTACAAAAAGATTTTTTGAATTATATTTTTTCTTTAATATGACCTAATTGAACTTACTTATTTTATTTTTTACCCGACTGCGGCGAAACCCAAAAAAGAGTTATTTGTTTGACCTGTATGTATGTATCAGTGGCGAAGGATCCATAGAAGACGTCTTACCTTAAAATTATCTTGCTATAATTTATATATAAGTATATATATATATATATATATATATATATATATATATATATATATATATATATATATATATAGTAATAGCTTTATTCCTTTGTGCATTAATACGTATATAAAAATGTATATTTTTGGAAGGGCTTACCTCTGCTAATATTTCACCCTTCGCCACTAAAGTATGTATATATGTATGTCCGACCCTATGTGCCCTCGTAATTACTAAACGGCTAACCGATTTTTATAATTCATACGTTGCGAGATTCGTCTTGATAACGCGAGTGTCATACTGTATGTACCTAGATGTTAATTGAAAATCAAAATGGCTGATCCTAGCTCAATTTGTGTCTTGAAGCTTTTTTTTCTTCCGAATCAATTAAGTGGGATATCAAAATACAGATTTTTAAGAGGCGATTACTAAAATATACACATATGTTTAAAAACAATTTGGGATAAGAAATCGTTAAAAAAAACTAAAAATGTCTAATTGACCAAAACTAAAAAGCTGTAAATGAAAAAATAATTCACAAAAATAAAAAACCTGACTTCGTAAAAAACGAACTAGAAAGATGCGAACAAGTTGACGAAGAAACATAGTATTTTGCAGTCAGAGACATATGTACATAGTTGGTTGTACCTAATGTTTTATACTAGCTGCGAGTCCTGCTACGTGTATTGTATGTCTCCGATTACATAATACCTACTATATTTCTTTGTCAACTTGTTGTCATCTATTTAGTTCACTTTTTACGCAGTCGGGTTTTTTATTTACTTTATATTATCGTTATAAACAATCTGTATTCTATCCAACTAAAATACTATCACAATAAACTTCCAATTGCCTCACCCATGCCCTTCGACCTCTATCTAAGCTATGAACTGAACCGATAAGATAATCTATAATTTAATATTTGATGCCAGACGATAAGCTATCGAATCGAGTCATTGATTAAAATTGATATATTCTTATTAGTAAAGCTATATTGCGTTAGAACGTAAGTCTAATCCACATTATATAATAACAGATTAAACTAATATATAATTAATTGTTTAAAAAATGTTAATACTTAATCAAAATAATTCTTTTATAACTTATTAAAAGTCTAAAATAGATTTAATTTAAAAGCAAGTTTCTAAGGATAAAAAAAAACTTGGACAACCTCTCATGATACTGTAAATATTTTGACAAGTTTCCTCTGGGGTACTCTTCAAAGTTTATCCATCCCCTTTCAAACAAGTTGACATAGCTCTGTAAAATAACACGTCTATATCTTACATATTTTTTGTTCTCATGACAATGAAAAAGTTTTGGAACTATCTGAAAAGGAACAAAGGTTAAATTGGTTGCGATGCCATTTGCACTTGTAATTTATATTCAATGGGTTTATTTACCCTCATAATGGCTTACGTTCCCTACTTTGTTATTACCTAACTCTGTGCTAGTATGAGTTAGTTATTCTACTTCATCATTTAATTCTACTTTACGCAATAAAATCCAAAATTTTATTGAATATTTCCGTTTTGAGCTGTCACTAAAATAATTTCAGATTTCTAGACTCGAGTTACCTACGTTATAAGGAGTTTTTTTTTTATTTATAGTACGAGGTGTCTAAAATGTTAGCGTCAGTTTTATTATAATTTATACTTTTTTCTTAAAATGAAATAATTATTATTTAGGGAGTTTAGCTACTTTATGGGTAATTTTTAAAAGTTAAAATGAATTGTTTATAGGTATTGTATTCAGCCCTTTTTAATGTCCCACTGCTGGGCACGGGCCTCCCTTCAATACGAGGGGGATCAGGCCATAGTCCACCACGCTGGCCAAGTGCGGGTTGGCGGACTTCACATGTATTTCGAAAACTTGCTAAGTTCTTTCAGACAGCAGGTTTCCTCACAATGTTTTCCTTCACCGTTAAGACAAGTGGTAATCATGTTGGAAATGATTCGCACATGAAAATATCAGAAGTGCGAGACCCGGGACTTGAACTCGCTTCACTCGGTTTCCCAAGCGAGCGCGTTCCCATTGGGCTACCACTGCCTTTATTATATTATTATTTGCCTTTATTATATATTATTATAGGTATTATAAAAATAAAATTATACGAGAGATTATTCGGCGACAACGTTTACGTATCATCAAAACAAGATTTATGTCAAGTGTGACGGCGCCTGACGTGGTGCAAACTATATTTCATGCACCGATTTAATAACAAGTAGCTTACTTAAGTACCTACCTAATAATATAACTAATAAATATAGCAAACAAATAAATATAGCATATTAAACAAAATAATCAACAATCACTAACTAATGCAAAGTAATAGATACAATGGATTTACAAATCCATACACATTGACTTACAAGTCAAATAATAAAAATATACGTGAAGTTCAGATAACCAAAAACCAAATCCTTAGGTTTTACATATTAGTACACTCTTATAATGCAGTTTTTGTATTATTTTTCAGAAATAAGATATTTTACCGCGATAAAAGTATCCTATATGTTGACCCGGATAACCAGCTATCACCATACCAAATTTCATCAAAATCCCTCAGACAGAGAGACAGACAGACAAAAATTCTAAAAACTATAGATTCGGCCTCTGTATCGATAGTAATGGATATTTCAATAAGATTTTCCAAAAAATATCTAATGTACAGATTCCGCTTAGTTACAATTTTATTATATGTATAGATTAAATTCATCATAAAGTATACATTACAGTACATTCAATAAAAGCGGAGTTCTAAGAAAATGCGAGAAAATTTAAGTCCTGTTAAGACCATTAGAACATTTTATAAGTATTATTAGAGCTTCTCAAAGTAACTATAAAAGTTCTATAGTTTCTTGTTTCTAAGAAACCGTACCGTCGATGATAAAATATTACCTTTACAAAAAAGCTTATGAACTCATTGCATCTGACGGCAGACATTGACGAATTCATTAAGTGTTCAATTTGACATTAGCATTTAAAACTAAGAAATAGTGTTTTAGATGTAAAACTACTTACTGATCTGCTTTTGCTGTCTTACAATAAAGAAATAATGAGAGTGAAAGAAGCTAATATATATGTTCATTAATCTATTTATACTTTTTATGTTTTCATTAGATAACAAAGGATCGGATATACATACATACATACATTGTACATACATAAAGGTCAAACACATAACCCTCCTTTGGGTTATCGCAATCGGGTAAAAAGAAGAAAAAATTATGTTGACAAGTATTTATTTATTTTTTATAGCAAAGATGCATCAAAGATGTCAATAAAGAATGAAGAAGAAAGATGTGATATTAATATTATAATCCATATTAATGAACATCGTTTACTCTTTTAGCTACTATAAACTCTTCTTTAATAAAGGGTATAGTATAACTAAAAACCAATATCTTAAGTTTATTGCTATTCCTAAAATAATAGGTATAATTTAAATTTTCTGAGAAATATCAGCACTTTCGAACTTCACAATGTCTTGGACAGTTTACGCGGGCAGTGAACTGAGTAACTTCGAATTAGTTTTACTTTTTACTAGCCACTTACCCTCTCTTTGCTCGTGTGCGTCCCTAGGTACGTTTTAATTTTTCGAGCGGACCCCTAATTCTTTTTCTAAAATAAAAGTAGCCTAAGTTACTTCTTATAATATCAGTTATCTGTCTACCAGTGAAAATCACGTCAAAATCAGTTTAAGCGTTTCGGAGATTAGACGGAACAAACAGTCAGACAGACGAAAATTTATATATTATGTTTTTCTTATAGGTACCGTACATAATTTCATCCATTTAGTAAAAAGCTGTGATTTCGACATTACAAACAGACACTTAAATTTTATTTCTTATTTTATATTAAGTACCTACTTAGTTAGTTTTATCGATCTTGACACAGATTTTTGGTGAATGTACCTCAACAAAATTCGATTTACGATTAGTAACTTTAAGATTTCCAAGATTAAAAATTATTTAATACATACACGATTAAAAGGCGATGATATAATAATATTAAAAAATCGACAAGTGCGAGTCTAACTCGCGCACCGAGGGTTCCATAGTATGAAACGGTTTTGTGTCGTTTTAACTTGGGTATCTTAAGATTCTATCCCTACTTTTTTTTATTTGACAATATTATTATATAGCGGTATACACAAGACACCTACCTTCCAAATTTCAACCATACAGTACGAATTCAATTATATCAAGAGAATTGGATTGAATCTTCAAGGAAGATGGCTGTTCTGATGGAAAATTTAAAGTTAATATTACTAATACTTGACAAAAATATTATACAATCATAATTAATAGCTCCGCATATGGCCTATCCAATTCGTTAATATAACTTTAGCTGTAATCAGAAAGCTGTACCGCAAATACCATAACTGGTAAATAATTCTAGGGATTTGATTAATGGACAAACTTCCCTTCTATAGCTATTTCAGTGTAATAAGATCAATCGGTTACTACCCGACCGACACATCGACCCACTTCTTGCGCCGAATCAGATAAGCACGTATAATGTATAAGCCTAATGAAAAATACCATAAAAAGCTTACATATCAATTATCTCAAATATGTCATCTCAAAAATCTCAAAAGTAAAAAACTAACTACAATATTAAAAATATAGATAAAGATTGAAGACTCGTTTCAAAACTTTAATTGTATAAATTACATTATGAGATAAAAAGGTAATTTTATATAAAAACTAGCATTGCCCGCGGCTCCGACCGCGTTCAGCGTGACCAAAAACCAATTTCTTAGGTTTTAAATATTAGTATACTCTTACATTGCAGTTTTTGTATTTTTTCTCAGAAATGAGATATTTTCCCATGGTAAAAGTATCCTATATGTTGACCCGGATAACCAGCTATCACCATACCAAATTTCATCAAAATCCCTCCAGTGGTTTTTCCGTGATACGGTAACAGACAGACAGACAGACAGACAGACAGACAGACAGACAGAGAGACTAAAATTCTAAAAACTATAGATTCGGCGACTGTATCAATAATAATGTTTATTTCAATAAGATTTTCCAAAAAATATTTAATGTACAGATCCGTCTTAGTTACAATTTTATTATATGTATAGATTAAGAAGATTTTATTTCAGAACAACGCCATGATATTTTGATTTTTAACCGAATTCAACCTAGTTACTTAAAAGCTATATACAAATCATATCCATTTTTTATCGATTCGTTGTATGAGAAACATAGGAATAACGTAGAAAATATTTTATCCTTTTTTGAAATGGGGAACGCGAAGCCAGTTCCACTCCGTTTATTTTTCCTCGACCCATAAAGCAATCAGCTAATAATGAAAAGTAGAATTTTCATTCAATTTATTATGAATACCGCACTGAATAATAAACTAGCAATACGTTCGAATTTCCTTCCACAGTAACAAATGATATATATATGGAATAAATCCTAGCATCTTGAACAGATTGTGATTTGTTTTACCAATCGACGTGTGAATTTGTCATTGTCTTTACTAGAATCGAGCAGCGAAATAGTTTTCAATAGCTATCCCTGAATTTCTGAAGCAAAGTTTACACTTTACAGTTTGCTTATTGAAGGTTCTGCCTTTCTGAGAATTTTGAGAATTTATGTAGGTAACTAAGTTTTATATGGCCTTATTAATACAAAAATAAATTTAAAAAAAAATGTGAAAATAATATTTCACCGTTCGAATGATTTTTTATACGTGATTTTTAATTATATTTAAGAATGCTTTACTTTAACATTTTCCTTTGAACATGAAAGCTTTATCTTTTCGCTTTCTCTTTTAAAGTATATTAAATGCTGAACTTTCGCATTAGTTCATATAAAACAGACGTATATCAAATTAAAGTAGGGTCAGCGCAAAGACATAGCGTCGGATTGCAAATGTCGTCTTTTATCAGATATCTTTGAGTAGGGTCTCGATTCTTACATTATACATATTATCATACGATGCAACATATGTACATAGTATATGTGCATATATAAAGGTTACAAAAAGTTACTTCGTCTTTAACTACTTATTTTGGAAATATATAACAATACACGGTACATAAATTTCGGAATATTTTGTGAAACAAATAATTATTGAAAAAGAGCAGCATATTTCTTTAATACTAGCAGAACCCGCGGTTCCACTCGCGCTAAAACTACAAAAAAACCTCTAAACCTACCTTAGGTTTCATACAAACTTATATCTTCTATTTTACACCCTTATGGGATGAATTTTGGAAAATGCTAAAACACGTATTTATTTAATTGTATTGAAGAATGTTAATACTAATTTTAAAGTAATTCTGATCATAAATATTTTTTTGGATTGTATTATAACGTGTGTTCCCATGGGAATGAAATAATCTCCCGCAGTAAAAAAGTAGCCAATGTCACTCTTCAGCCCTTCAACTATCTCCACACAAAAAATCAATCAAACAAACGAACAAACAAACAAACAAACAAACAAACAAACAAACAAACAAACAAACAAACAAACACATTTTCACATCTATACTATAATAAAACAGTAGAGGTCGAATGTCTGTACATAGCAAAAAAATGCTAAAAACCGAGTCAGGGGGATGTAAGAAGACAAATAGAACAAATCCAGATTTTTTTCAAATATTTTGTTTCTCTGTCTGTTTGTCTGTTTGTCTGTTTGTACGGGCTAATCTCCGAATCTATTGAACCGATTTAAATGAAAGTTTGCATGGTGGTAATTTATATCCCCGGGAAACATCTTAGATACTTTTTATCCCGGAAAATTAAATAGTTCCTGTGGGATAGTTAAAAAACTATAATAACTTATACAGCTTAGTACACAAAAACTACCGATTGGATTTTAATAAAACTTTACAATAATGTAGTTCATACATAACAATAACAAATCGGCTACTTTTCATGCCGGAAAATTAAAGGGTTCTCGTGGGACAGTCAAAAAACTATAGTAACTTATACAGCTTAGTACACAAAAACTACTGACTGGATTTTGATGAATTTTTACAATAATATAGGTCATACATCAGAATAACAAATAGGTTACTCTTTATCCCGGAAAAATGTACGGTTCCCGTGAGATAGATGTTCTCGTTTATTTGTAACGTATTCTGTACACAACATAGACCCCAAAACAATAGTTATTAAAAAAATTGTCTGTTTGTCTGTTTGCTTGTATGTCTGTTTGTCAGTTTTTGTATGCGCGTTTCACGCGAAAAGTAATGAACTGATTTCAACGAAATTGGGTGATAACTTATTACTCGATTCAACGTTTAGGATACCTTTTACTTCAAGAAAATCTTTCTTTCTCACGGGAAGATAAAATGACTGGTTTTATCGAGTTCTCCCTAGAAACCTTCCGCTGGCTAAACCTTAAGACATACATACATCAAAACAATTTACTAAAAAATTGTAGGTCTTGAAAAGTTCGACAGGAAAGTTCTGAATAATATATGTATATCTCCTAAGCAATATCTATTCTTATCTATACCTATAATAAAACTAACTTAGTCAAATCGATGTGCGCGTTTCACGCAAAAAGTACTGAACCGATTTTAACTAAATTTTGTATAGTGATAACTTCGTACTCGGGTCAACATTTAGGATACCTTTTACGACAGGCAAATTATTCATTCCCACGGGAAAACACAATAACTGGTTCTATCGAATTGCCCTTAGAAATTTATATGGCTAACGTTGGCTCAATCTTAAGAGATATATCAAAACATTGTCCAAGAAAATTGTAAGTCATAAAAAGGTCGATAGAAAAGTTCTGAATAGTATATGTCTATCTCCTAAGCTACACTCGCTATAACTATTTTCATTATTATATATTACTGTTTTATTATACGTCATTTATTATATCTATAAATATAATAAAACTGTAGAGGTCGAATGTCTATACATAGAAAAAAAATGCTAAAAACCAAGTCAGTTATCTTCTTACATCCCGTAAGAAGAAAAATAGAATTAAAAATTAAATAATTATTAATAAGAAGAAAAATAGATTGAAAAAAATAAAAATAGATTTTTTTCAATTTTTTTTGTTTCTCTGTGTGTTTCTCTGTTTGTACGGGCTAATCTCCTAAACTATTGAACCGACTTAAATGAAATTTTGCATGGTCGTACCTTATATCCTTGGTCAACATGTAAGATACTTTTCATTCCAGAAAATTAAAGAGTTCCCGTGGGATAGTTAAAGAACTATAGTAACTTATACAGCTTAGCACACAACAACTTCTGCACCTAATTTAGTAAAATTTGGCATGCTGATACCTTATGTTGCCGGTCAAACAACAGGTTACTTTTCATCACGGAAAAATAAACGGTTCGCGTGGGAACTAATAGATCTCTATTAGTATTTTTCTAGAGGCGAACCCGAACGAAGCGAGAGTAAGCCGCTAGTTTATAATATTATCATGGGTATGGATGTACATTGTAGATACATATGTATATCCCAGTAAGGCTAATATGAAATTGCCTAACCGCTATTGATTGAATAGCGAACTAGATTTACCACAGTAATCATAATGGTTGCCAACGACCAAGATAAATTCACTGAGGTATGATAATATCGAATAAAATTAAAATTTACTCAAATGAACCAACTATCGAGGGTTCTCTTTCAAAGTCTTCAAAGTCTTCTTATAAAATTTTGTTGGATATATATAAATATTGCAGTCTTTGCTATTAAATGACAATAGACAGAAAAATGTTCTAAAAGAAATCTAATCTGTGAAGGAAGTCGTGATACATAACGATGGGTACAGACAGAGATTGAGCAGGGTACGTAATGTTAGTAGAGTGAGAAATTTAAAACATTTCCACATATACTGAATTTTTAAAAAGTATTAACAAAAGGGTTGCTGGCTGTTATATATAAACTTAACTCTATTACATTACAAAATTACAAGCATAAAACAAAACAACAAATTATATTTAAAAACAAATTAAAATGATGCTACCGAGTCCAGTGGTTCATATTTTTATTAAGTAACACGATATAAATCTCATTGCGTGTATACACGAGCTCTTAGCTTGGAGGATTACCGACAAAAATAAATCAGGTAAACGAGACAATTTGTCGTACGTCCTAATCCCCGTTGACACGTCCTTAACAGAAATGGGATAAGTGCGTATGCGAAATCGCTAGAGGCACACTTAATTGTTAAAATTGAATAATTGATAATGTCATTGTAAAGCTTTTTAAATTCTAAATTCGGTCTAATTATAAAAAATCTATGTTACTGATAATATGACTATTCTCAGACTACAAATTGATACTTTCTTAGATTTAAGCGAAAAAAACCTAGGTTTATTTTCGGATTTTTACTAATTTTAATTTTTGGCTCCCGATGTTTCAAATGCTTTACAACAATCATCCCGTTACAATGACTGCTTAAAGCAATCAAAATGTCGAGAATCAAAAATCTAAATAAATCCGAAAAGATAGTTCCACGAGTTCATGTTTGGCAGACCTACTCTGCGGTCGGTTAACAAGTTAACAACGCATATTTTGTTATTTTATATATTTGACGACATGTTTGGCTCAGTTTTACGTGATTTTAAAAGAATTTCACTTCAAAAACTAGCATTCAATGTTAATTTTATTTTAAGAACGACTTAATTTGTTTTATCACGTTCCATAAATTGTCATTTCTTCATTTTAACCTTCGATTAACATTCGCTGAAAATTCAAGTTGTGAATAGTTAAAAATAAGAATTCTTTTTACTTTCAGTCGAACAAAAATTATGGTTGGCTGCATCTTAAATCGCCCAATCAAATACGGCTTAGAACGAACTCTCTTAAAACGATCGAGCTCAGACTTTCTCAATGGCATTTAAGATTTTATATCAATCCATCAGCTCTGTTCTTTAAATTCTTTGCTAGATTTTCTCGTGATACGTTCCCAGGCAGACGAACAGACAGACAAAAAATATAAAAATTCTTATTCGGCCTCTGTACCGATAATAATGACTTTCAATAAGATTTTCCAAAAAAATTTTTAATGTACAGATTCAACTCAGAATTTTATTATATATGTACCTATAGATAGAAGATAAATTGTGTAATATAATAAATTAATGGGTTTGATTTAATTTAAAGTTTATTTTCTTCTTTTTAGAGCATTTAAATAAAATATTATTTTTAAAAATGTTTTCTACTAATAATTTATCTTTTATTTTTTAGTTTTTATTGATATCCATATCATTGGGGTGCATAAAAAAAGTATAGTCCGCCATCTTTGAAATTCCGTATTGGATTTAGAATGACGTCACTTAGCTAACCATGCATTGTCGTCCAAACTAAACGTGTATGCATAATTTTATCTCAATCGGTTGATAATAACTGCTTTAAAATTCACTTGCAAGATTTGACCGAAAAAAACACATTGCAAGTTAAATAAAAGCTTGTAAAATTAAAACAAAACACAGTCATACACCTAACACGCACTGTTTCAGTAGACAGTGCCTCCTCTTTTATTTTAGGATTTTTATATTTTAAAGTACAATTGTTTTTCACATAGCCTCCAAGATCTTTTTCTTAGGCGTAGGGTTTCCACAATTTTCACGGAATTAAAAGTAAGCTATATCAATAGATATATACCTAACAACAACTGTACTAAATACGCCAAATTTCTCAGAAATCAAACACAACTATGTATTTATAAAATAAATAAATATAAAGATAACAAACTATTATTAATGTGATTGTAAAAGCAAAAGACTATATAAACAGTATATATGTACAACAATATCTAAGAAATATTCTACGAAATAAAAAATACAGATGTTCCATTAAGCAACGATTAATAACAAAGTTTTGTTTTGTGAAATAAGGCCTGTACTGTCCCAAGACGGGGATCGAAGTAGGGAATTACGTTTAGGTTTTTGTCCCTACTTATCTTTGTAACTCGAGCCGCCCAAACCCCTACTTGACCCCAATGTTTCTCGCTATTTATATTTAATGGTTGTTTCTGGCTCGTTATCTTTTATTTTCACTATATAAAATTTTAATATCCAATATATACAAATACCTGTTAATAATAGTGTTTTATATATATATAGTCTATACATATAATAGAATTCTAAGTCGAATCTGTACATTAAATATTTTTTGGAAAATCTTATTGAAATAGGCATTACTATCGATACAGAGGCCGAATCTATAGTTTTTAGAATTTTTTTCTGTCCGTCTGTTACCGTATCACAGAAAAAATACTAGAGGGATTTTGATGGCATTTGGTATGATCATAGCTGGTTATCCGGGTCAACATATTTACCGCAGGAAAATATCTCATTTCTGAGAAAAAATACAAAAACTGGTTAGAATAAAACCACGATGATACTATATATATTTTAGCAAAGTAACTTACTAAGTAAGGCAAAAACTATTAAAAAGCTTATTTTGAAAAAAAAATAACAATAGCGCTATTTTATTTGGTTTTTGGCTATCTAAGCGCGGGAGGAGCCGCGGGCGATGCTAGTTATATATAAATTATGCAGTAATTCATCCTAAAGCAAAATAACATAAAAACACACGATCACGTTTTGCTTTATATTTGCTCTAGTTATATTTTCTATGTCAATAACAGGTTATTTTTGGGGAAAATAAAAACTTTAGTTTGTTAACTAAGCTCTAAATATGCGCTTAACCCACGCGATAAAGCTTTAATACGCAAGCTTACTTTCTCAAATGTATGTACATATAAGCCGGCAACCAGCAATAACTTTTTAATGTTGTTATCCTAACTTATTTTTAAAAATTCCAATATACTGCAGTTAGTGTTAAGCCGTTTGCAGGGTTTCAACTTTTTTTAGACGGTAAAGGAATCTTGGTATACCATTATTATGATTTTGAAATGATATGGTAACCTTAGGCTAATGCTACAGCATCACCTGGACCTAAATAAATTACGTAAAGTATAAGTTAAAACACTACAAACGGTGCGTAAGCCAGTCTCGCACTTATTATATTTCTTTTTCTATATATCTTAATATATGGTATCTATTCCACAACCCCTCGGAATATAACGTGTTAACTCAGCCCACCATATTGTATTTTTCCAAAAAGGATCGGTATATTTAAAGCTCACAAAACATGTAGATGAAACACAAAATATGACATAACTAGTAACAAAAATACATAATATATTATGATGTGATAAAAATTGTGGCTCAAAAAGGTAAAATTCATTCATGATTGTGTTATATACCGTCATTTCTGGTCACGATAAACACGGCAACCTTCCGTCAATCCTTCAAATTTAATTTGTAAATTGTTTCCTCAACCAATTCATGATAGGTGTTTTAAAGGGAAATTTGGCCGACTTTAATTTGTGGTTTTACGTCTCTCATTCAGTTTCGTGGGAATTACGGTCAGCTGAATTCCCGTCGAAATTAGCTGACGAACAAAACTTTAAACAACTTTTGTTGCATCGCTGGTATATAAAGTTGTAAATGGAAATACAGTACAATAGTGGTAAAAATTACGATAGAAGTCTGACAAAACAAACTGTAGATTTTACTTCGATAACATAACTTCAGCCTTATCATTTTAAGATTTTAGAACCAGAATAAATCATAACAATAATGTAGAAGTTCAACCCTTTCATTTTATTAGTACCTAAATGCGGAAGATTATGATCATGCTAGGACGTTCGTTACTCAGTCACGTGATTAATGTTAATCGGATTTAAATAAAGTTTTACATACAGAAAAACTACGTTCTTAATTTTTATGCCAGTGACTACACTGATTTTACACTCCTTTTAATTTAAATTGTCAACATAATACTTTCTTAGATTTACGCGAATATTTGATATCCATATATCCATATACTGATATTATATATGTGAAAGTGTGTTTGTTTGTTTGTCTTTCTTTCACGTCGAAACGGCTTGGCGGATTTGTGTGATTTTTTGTGTGGAGTTAGTTTGAGGGCTGGAGAGTAACATAGGATACTTTTTACCGCGGGAGATTATCTCTTTTTCACGGGAAAACACGCTATAATACAATCCAAAAAAATATTTATGATCAGAATTACTTGAAAGTGGTATAAATGCTCTTCAATACAATTGATTAAATACGTATTTTAGCATTTTTCGAAATTCATCCCATAAGGGGGTAAAATAGGGGATAAAAATTTGTATGAAACCTACCATTTTAGAGTATTTTTTGTAGTTTTAGCGCAAGTGAAGCCGCGGGTTCTGCTAGTTTTAAATAAATCTATCTTTTCGGATTATTTCGCCGATTTATTTTGATTTTTGATTCCAGGATTTGATTTTGGTTTTTTGATAGTTTTATTTAAAATTAAATTGTCAATTCAAAACTGCTATTAAAAGTATTAGTTGAATGAAGTTAATTTTCATTTCATCTATCGTTATACACAGAGAGAGAGAGAATATTTAGCTTTTTAGTAATGTATATTGTATAATTTAAATTTTCTTATGATGATAGAGTCATCAACACCCAGACCAAACTGTAGGTCCTGAAAGGATGAAATCTTGACAACCTATTTCCATAATGACATTGTAACATTACAAAAGGATATTTAATAAAAAGGGTGAAAAGATGGCAAAGTATGTGAGGAAAACAATATTTCTGGGCCACTTTAATTATAACTTGATATTAATGCTTTTCGCTGAAATTAATAACTCATATGTAAGTGGTTTTTAAAGTTCAATCTCACATTTTCACCTCCTTTGTCTCTTGACAAAGGAGGTGAAAATTTAAATGTGAAATTGAGAAAATTTGAAATTCAAGAAATATTTTTCTGACAATATTAGACAAAAAATACACAACTAGACAAAGCAGTAGTCGGAGTAAACCGTTAGTTATAAAAATATATTTGAGTTTTGTGTATTTTGAATTTTTTACAGTTCAATTACAGAATTTTTCCTTATCATTTATTTTTACACAACTGAATTTGATGAATGAACTCGTAGACTTTACGTTCACCCTCCGGTCAAATTATTCAGTTTTATTATTCGTGATGATATTTTCAAACACAAAGGATTGGTTTATGAGAGCGAGGTCAAAAATATTGTCATAGCAAAATAAATTTACCGACACTTTGTATTATAATTTGCTTGTAAGTTACGCTATGATAGTCTTCCAAAATTCATTACACGTAAATGGTACTTTGCGGTTATTTCTACGACTTATTAATTAATACTCATACTCATTATAAGGTTGTTAAATATACTGAAGTATTTGAATAATTGTCAATTGTCAATATTTTATTTATTTAGGTTCAGGAACAGAAATCAAATTAAAACATTACAACTTCGTACTATAAGATAAAATATCATTTTACATTTGTTGTCCAATAATATCTGTACACAACATTCAAATAAATATAATATTAGCTACAAATTATATAAACAAACCTAATTAAAAAGTGAAAACAGTTAAAAGTGAGTAATATCCATACTTTAATATTATAAATGTGAAAGTGTGTTTGTTTGTCTTTTTTTCACGTCGAAACGGCTTGACGGATTGACGTGATTTTTTATGTGGAGATAGTTGGAGGGCTGAAGATTAACATAGGCTTCTTTTAACCGCGGGAGATTATCTCTTTCCCACGGGAAAACGCTTTATAATATAATCCAAAAAAATATTTATGCTCAGAATTACTTGAAACTTGGTATTAATGCTTTTCAATACAATTAATTAAATACGTGTTTTAGCATTTTACGAAATTCATCCCGTAAGGGGGTAAAATAGCGGATGAAAATTTGTATGAAACCTACCACCTTAGAGTAGTCTATAAAAATGAATGTGTATTTCGTTGGTCTTTCTAGGCCTAAGCCATTCCTCCAATTACGATGAAATTTTCCCGCGAATGTTTCTGGCACTGTTCCATCGACATACCTACGGTAAATGGTACACGAATTGTATGAGATAACTAAAGATGAAGATTAGTTACAATACAACAAAATATAACCAATAATTTAGGTTTACATACTTGTACGTTTACATATTATATGTATATATGTTATATTTTACTTTCACTAGCGTCCAATAGATGTTGTCAAATTATTGAATAAATATATTTTTTTAAAGTAAAAAAACGCTTTTGCCGAATTAAAATGCATGGAGTTCGGTAAAACTAAATAATTTACCAGAACTCGAGGGGTTCAGAGAAAGTCACTTAAGAGTTCGACTAACCATCTACTGACTCCATTATCAGATCAGCTTCAAGATATCGAATTGTAGGATTGTCATCCGAACTAAATATAACATTCGAAGTTTCATTTCGATACGACATTTTTTTTATAATGGCTTATAGTTGCGTTTTTTTTTTTTTTTTTTTAATATGGCTTATAGTTGCGTTAACAGACGCAGTCCATTCTGCCAGTGTCACGTTTTGTGAAGAAGACACGAATGAGATTGAGCGGTAATTTTGAAATTTGGTAACTTTATTGTGGAATTAAAACTATAAATGAATGATCGGTCTACAAGATTAACCTATAACAATAGAAAAATAATTACGTAATACAAAAATGACACATTGATTGAGAATGAAAAAATATATACATAATGAGAACTATATTATAATTTAATTTTATTATCTACTATAAATTTAACTAGTTTTTTAATAAATGGGCTAAATACAAGGGCTAATAAACATTTGGTGTTAACTGGGCGGTGAATTTGAGGAGGGATTATATCATATAGAGAATATTTCAGTTTGGGACAATTAAAGAGAATATGATCAGTGGAACCCTCATCTAAGCCACATTCACAAATAGAGCTATTTCTAATTTTTAATTTTGCTAAATGAACCGGAGTACACGCATGGCCTAGACGAAGCCTACATATAATTGAGGTGGTTTTGCGGTCAGCACGGCGAAATCGAAAGAACCACGGGGAGACTGGAACCTCCGGTTGGATTGAAGCATAATACTTACCTTTAATTGTTTTAGAAGCGTTCCAAAATGTGTTCCAGGAAGTGTAAAGATTTTTTTTAGACAAAGAACGCAAGTCGTGGGAGTAATTATAATAATGATTTAAAATTCCGCTAACCGTTGCAGATTTGGCACAGCTATCAGCAATTTCATTGTCGATAATACCTGAATGACTAGGGATCCAAGCCAAGGTTATGAGGATTCCCTGTTCATGGCAACGAAAGAGAACTTCTCTAATTTTAAATATAATAACAAACCTTGATTTACTACGGAAAGGGTTTTGTAAAATACTCTGAAGGGAACTTAAAGAATCTGTGAAGATAATGACTTTTGACATTTTATGTGATTCTGCAAATAAAATGGCTTCAAGCAGAGCTGTACACTCTCCCGAAAAAGCAGAAGCTTCAGGAGGACACTTAAAATTTAGTATAATATTGAATCGAGGGATCCAGCAAGCAGCCCCAACACAAGACTCACAAGTAATTTTGGATGCATCAGTAAATATTTTAATATAATCAGACCAATCATTATCCAAAATACTCTTAAATTTAACATTGGCCCCAGGGTCACCTTTGCCAATTCCCAGATTCGTTATGATTGAAGGAACAAAGGTAAGCGAAGGAAAAGGTACTGAGTACAAGGGGTTAAGATTAAGCTTAAAAATAGGCGCAGGAAGCTCTAAAAATTTTTGGAAACTTTTAATAATACACGGAATTTGTTGATTAGGTTTAATATTTTGTAATAAATGATTGAGGGAACTTAATAACGGATGACATGAAGATTGTAAAACTTTCGAAATAAAGTGATCAGAAAGATATTGTCTGCGAAGATGAAGTGGAGGCTCTACACACTCAACCTGCATAGCATTTGTGGGCGATGATTTCATGGCACCTAATATTATTCTTAGTGCCTTGTATTGGATTTTGTTCAATTTTTCTAGTGCTGTTTTATTGCATGGATCTAATAGAAATACTCCATAATCAAAATGGCTACGAATAATAGCGTTATATAAAAATTTTTGGGAGTATTGATGGGAACCCCACCACACTCCTGATAATGCACGTAAAATTTGAATATTCTTTTCACATTTTTTGGAGATATAATCTATATGAGTGGTACCTGATAATTTAGAGTCTAGGAAAATACCTAAAAATTTTACAGAATTTAGAACAGGAATGGTCTGTTCCTTATATAAAATGTTAACTTCTGGAATATGTCTCTTCCTAGTAAAAACAACTACACTACTTTTCGGAACTGACAAAAGTAAACCATGTGACTGCAGCCATTCTCCCAGATAATACAAAGCAGAATTTAATCTAGATACAATTTCAGTCATATCCTTTGAACTATAAAATAAAACAATATCATCCGCATATTGCAAAATATTACAGAAACTATCTACAGATTTATCAAGATCATGAGTGTAAAAGCTATACAAAATGGGGCTAAGAACTGAACCTTGCGGGAGACCCTTCCAAATTGTTCTAGGGGGAAGAAGTTCACCCTGATATCTCACTCGAATCGATCTTCCAATAAAAAGATTGAAAATAAAATTAGTTAATTTTGGCGGTAAATTTAAGTAAAGCATTTTAGATTTCAGAAGCGGAAGAAGAACGCAATCATAAGCAGAGCTAATATCCAAGAAGACCCCCACGAGATATTCTCCTCTTAAAAAACTTAGACGTATTTCCGATATAAGAATACTGAGACTGTCAATTGTACCCATGCCCTTTCGAAAACCAAATTGTGACTTTGAGAGGATTTCTCTACTTTCCATTATCCAGTCCAGCCTATTCTTAATAAGATGCTCCATAACTTTGCCCAACGTTGATGATAAAGCTATAGGACGGTAAGACGAGGATTCTTTGGGATCTTTACCAGGTTTTAAAATTGGTATAATGACTTGGGATTTCCAAGATGTGGGGATATTTTTAGACTCTAAAATTGAATTTATAATGGAGAGGTAGATCTGTTTAGCTGAATCACTTAATTTTATTAAGAAGGAATATGGAATGCCATCTTCACCTGGAGAAGAATCAGATAGGCCATTTAAAGCACATTGTAATTCAGCAAAAGAGAAGGGAATGTCCATTTCATCATAATGAGATGGGATGTCAGAGGGGAAACAGTCTGAAAAAGGGACAAAAGGAGGAGCAAGTGTACTACAAAAATTTTGAAGCCAGGATGACTCATTAGAAGAGATGTTATACAACAAATCATTAAAGGAGGATCGGAATTTTTTAATGCATTGCCAAACAATTGTCGCTGGGGTGCCAGGATGTAAAGATTTACAAAATTGTATCCAGCTTGATTTCTTTTTTTGTTTTAAAAGCCGTTTTGTTTGTGCCGCTATATTTTTATAATTTATGAAATTAGCGCGAGTCATGCAATGCTGATAGCTGCGTTCAGCAATTTTACGCTTTTTTATAGCTATCGTACATTCTTCGTCCCACCAAGGCGGAGACAAGAGTTTTTTATGACCTGAGCGTTTTAGCGGAATATGCGAAGAGGCTGCCAAAAGTAAAATTTTAACAAAAGCTTCGTAACAACACAAAGAATTTTGAGGATCTACAATTGGAAAATTAGTTAACTGAAAATCAAAAAATGACCGAAACCCAGACCAGTTGGCTCTATTGAGACAATATGGAAACAGCGGATTTAGCACTGGGAATGGGGATGATTTCATGTTTAATGACATAAGAATGGGAAAGTGGTCGCTGCCATAAGATGAAGCAAGGACCTTCCAGTTTAAACAAGATGCCAAACTGGGGGAGCAGAGGGATAAATCAACAGCACTCTTAGGATTTTGATTTGGATAAACTCGTCTAGTTGGAGATCCATCATTAATAAAGCAAAAGTTGACTTCATCAATTATGTCCAACAACAAGTGAGAGAATGTATCACAATAATGACAACCCCAAGCAGTGTGATGGGTGTTAAAGTCACCCATTACAATGATTGGTCGAGGTAGGGAAGAGAAAATGAGCTGGAGTTCTGAAGCAAGCGATGGGTGAGGATGAGGGATATAAATAGAAGCAAATGATATGTTAAGAAATTTGATAGCCACAACGTTAATTTCATGGCTGTGAGTGGGAATAGAAATTTGTGAAAACGAATATGAACGATTAACTAAGATAGCACTACCTGCATATCCATCATCCCTGTCATCTCTCAAACAGGAAAAACCCGGAATACGAAAACGGCTTCCAGGCTTTAACCAGGTTTCAGAAATGGCAAGGATAGCAGGTTCGAATTTATTAATAAGATGAATTATGTCTGATTTACGAGCTAGAAGGCTTTTGCAATTCCATTGCAGGATTTTTATTAGATCCATGATGAGCTGATGGAAGGGGTGAAGATGGATTCATTACAGTGATTTGAGCAGCGTTGTCCGGTAAAATATTTTTGGAATAAAAATGGTTGTTAATGGCAATTAATAAAGTGCGTAAAAGATGATCAATAGACGAAGGTTCAGATGCGACAGAATTAATGGCGCAACCATTACCAAGAGATGAAGAGCAAGGAGAAGTGATATTATAGTGAGTCTGTTTATCGTATCCCTTAGCTCTAGGAGAAGGGGAACGTGGAATCTTTACTATCGTCTTTTTATAGGAGCGAATACCAGTTGAAGGAGAGCTATAATTGACAGGGTTATCGGTGTTGCTAGTGGAAGGATTTGTTAGGGAAAACATTTCTTTTGCAACCTCAGCATAAGATCTTCTCACTGGAGGATAATGAGTGGCGGCTTCCGCAAAAGAAATATTTTCTTGCGACATGGCAGTTTTAATTAATCTTTGTCTTGTCAGTTCAGGGCAATTCTTGTCATCTGCAAAATGGTTACCATTGCAATGTATACAAAGAGCGGCTTCTTTGGTAACACAACACGATTCTCCTGAGTGGGATTGGGTACATTTCAAGCATCGTGGTTTTGAGCGGCATATATTTTTAGTATGGCCAAATCGACAACAGTTCAAACACATAATAGTAGGTAGGTTATAAGTTTCAACATTAAGAGAAGAATAAAACGCGTATACCTTATTAGGTAGCATCTGACCCCTAAACGTTAACACGACAGATTGAGTTGGAATCCAGTTAGGTGATCCATCTACAAATTGTTTGCGATTCAATCTTCGGGCTTTAAGAATTTCGCCACAACCACTAGGAAGCTCCAGGCTCCTAGATAGTTCATCCATAGACCAGTCTATTGGGATTCCTCGGACTAGGCCCATGCGAGAGATATTAAAAGTAGGTATAAAAGCTTTGTATTTATGTAACGAAAGTAACGGATTTTGAATAAATTTGTTAGCAGATGTGGCGGATGAGAATTCGACACTAATTTTATTACGGCCAATACTTTTGACTCCATCTTTGGCTATATCTTGAAATTTATTTTTAAAAAGAAATTCACCAAATTTGATTGCGCGAATAGTTAGTCCTGCAGATGGGTCTGGTTCTTCTCTTGCAACATGGATTATGAAAGGTCCGATGTCAGAGTCAGAATAAGAATTAATTAATTCGTTAAAAGCGGGGTTCAGATAAACTGTTTGAATAGATGGGTTAGCTGTCGAAGGATCAATTATCGTTTTTTTATTTAAGCCAATATTTTGTTGGACACCAGAGCGTTTTCTAGAAAAAGAACTGGATGGAAGTAGTTCTGTCTCCGGCATATAAAAAATTTCGCCTGGATCCGGAGGCTCCGATTGTGTTTTTTTTTCCATATTCGGCTTGTCACATATAGAAGGAAAATTTGAAAATAAAAATCTAAAACTAAAAACTTACCACAATATCTTCTATATATACACTTAAAATATTTAAATATTTAGATTAACTAATATATACAACTAATTATTTATAACTACTATTTCCACAATGACAAAATAATTCAAATCAGAGAGGCTCAAAATTGTGTGTTGATCACGTCAAACGCGATGACAGAATCTATAGTTGCGTTAACAGACGCAATCCATTCTGTCAGTGTCACGTTCTGTGAGGAAGACACGAATGAGATTGAGCGGTAATTTTGAAATTTAGTAGCTTTAATGTGGAATTAAAACTATAAATGAATGATACGACAATTTTATGTAGGTTAAAATTGACTTTTAAGATGATAGTTATTACATAATTCCAAGTTAATAAAAGTGTGTTAAAAATCTAAGTAGATGTATTTGAGGCACAATGTGTGATCTGATCTGAGAACGGTGATCGAGGTATAAATATTTTTTTATTCCAGAAATGACCAAATAATAGCTGCAGGGCTTAATTAGTAACCATAAAGTTACTACAAAAAATATTTGATGTATAGTACGTAGTTATTCGTTTGATTTAAAATAGAAAATGTAGATATTTTTTATGTATTTATAATAATAAAATAAATATATTGTGACTAAAAAAATTGTCTATGATAGGTATACTACAACCAAGCTATTTGTCATCGCGCGACTTCTTAAGTGCTTATTGAGCTAAAAGTTTCAGAAATCGAACATAAAATTTATAGCTATCCCACAAACATATCACAATCTATTTGAACCCCTTCTGTTATTTATAAATCATAAATGAATTTAAGTGTTAGCTTAATGTGTTCTATGAATCATGTTCATAGTTTATAGATAAAATCTATTTTTCAAAATTTTTAATAGGTCATTTATAAAAACCGTTTATATTCTCATATACTTTTTATTAAACTTTAATAGTAAAACCATATTTTTGTCACAATAAATAACTTTCATGAAGGATTTGGTATAATTTCTATCATCTATTATTTCTCAAGAAAGAGGGAGAAAAAAAACTGTTGGATGTTTAGGAATAATTTATTCTATGATAGCTATTGGTTTAAAATAACGTAGCTATTTTTACAGCTTTAAGCTGAACTTAATTAGTGCGACTCTATACCTACAATTTAATATCTTGCAATAGGTCTCATAAAATATAAAAGAGAAAAGTGAATAATACTTGCAGGCACGAAATCTCGAATGAACCACTTAATCTATGAAACTGAAATTTGGCTGGTAGGTAGTTAGATAGTTATGTACGGATTTTGCGATAGGGCTAAATTAAGAGGGTATACCTAACGGTTATCGTAAGTTTATACGACAATCCTATGTTTTTGCTACTAGAGACATAAAGATGATTTATCTGGTTACACATAACACAGCTACGATAGATAGGAGACAGGGGCAAGGCTTGATATAATTTCGTAGTAATAAAAAATGCACTAACATACACAATTTTTTCAATTTTTGAAAATACAATTTTACTTAGAACCGTTTATATGAAAATTTTTGTATAATTTAGCCCCTTAAGGGCAATTTCCGCGTCAAAAGAAACCATTAAAAATTCCCGGTATATGTCATGCTCATGCCTTTTCCACCCACATCTCGTCTGAGAACAAAAATAATTATAATTTAAGACGTTCAACGTAAGAATTTTAAGAATAATTTCATAAATTGCTTATTGAAATTTAAATGTTGTTTCATATTTTAAGTTAATCTTTATTGTTTTAAGCAAATGCGCGGTTAAAGAGTTCATAGGAAATTTGTATTATGTAAAGGTAACGCCAAATCCTATACCTAAATGATTTATGATCTTTTCTATGTAATGGAAAATTTGCATATCAAGCTCCATCGTCCAAATTTAATGTAATTTTAGTCTAAGCACGCTCCACCTTTATATCTTTATTAGCTACTCGTATTTAAACCAATCAAAGATGCAGTTTAACTAATGTTTTAACTAATGTCTATAAACCTAATTTTGTTGTATCAGTAATGAAAAGCAGATCATGAGGTAGACTCATGACGTTCAGTAAAAACCTGTAATAATACAACGCAAAAAATATAAATATACCTAAATGAATAAAATATTTTGTATTTGCATTTATGTATTACTAGCGGGTCACCCTCCATTTTCTCGAGTTCGCCTCTAGAAAAACAAAACAAATCTATCCCAAGGGAATCGTACATTTTTCCGGGATAAAAAGCCTTTAGCCTATGTGCTATTCCAGACTATATTCTATCTTTGTGCCAAATTTCATTCAGATCCACTCAGCCGTTTTGACGTGATTGAGTAACAAACATCTAAGCTTTCACATGCATAATATTAGAAAGATCGTGTTTAATGGAACTATTAAATAAATGACTCAGAGAAATGTATAAGTCTCTAATTAATTTGTACAATAGTTGTTTGCGAACATAATTTCTAATTTAAAGAGCACACCAAGTCTTTAGAAATTCTGAAAGTTTTCTAATTCATATCAACATCATACTTTACAAAAGAAAATGTCCGAGCCGTGCTTCAAAATTAAGTAATCGTTAAGTTGTTTCTTTATTTTATATACATTTTTATCAATTCATTGTAAACAATTGGAATCTAATATTAGTATACACATTTCACGATATGTACAAATATGTATATAGTTACTAACAACGCTTAAAGCCAGAGCAATTAGAGACTTTGAAGTTTGACGTGCCTTTGACAGCTTAATAATGTTGCCATATCAAAACTCTTAAGAAAACTCCAAGTCGCGCTTTCGTTAGTCAGACTCTAGTGTACATATTAAAATAATGCATTTTATTTTAAATAAATCATTACTATTCAACCAATCAATACAATAATAATCAAGCGAAATATGTACATGAAATATTTATTAATAAAATTGACTTACTTACAGAAAATAGACCCCAAAACAATAGTTATTGAATTTTTTGGCTGCTTGTCTGCATGTCTTTTTGTCTGTATAGGTGTGTGTATTTCATGCAAAAAGTACTCAACCGATTTTGACTCAATTTTGTGTAGTGACAAGTTATTATCTTTTATTCCCACGGGATAGCATAATAACTGGTTTTTTCGAGTCGTCCTTAAAAATGTCATGTATATATCTCAAAATAATGTTCTTGACAATTGTAGGTCTTAAAAAGGCCCACAGAAAAGTCTCCATACATCTATCTCCTAAGGTAAACTTGCAATAACTATTTTTATCTACGTAAAACGTACCTAGGGTCGCACCCGAGCACAGCGAATGTAAGTCGTTAGCATTCTCATAATATCTAATCATATTTAAGGGCAAATATAAGATAATAGTTTATGCCTAACATTATGTTTAACAAACGCATGGTTTCCTCCCTCTTCTTATTTAAGATATTCAAAATTATGTTAGACTATATTTTTCAGGCTGTACGGTCGACCAGACGCAATCTTGTTTCACAAGCTTTGTATCCATTTTCACATTCGCCATACACTCACCCTTTTTTGTTTTGATAAATGTGTTGATACAGACCGCAATCGTGGTAAAGGGTAAATTGAACTCGTTTTTTATTATATCTAGTTTTTTGGGCTGGCCACTTTGATGTTTCACATAGTTATAAATTTGTAGACCACTTACCTGTATTTAAGTTGGATCAAAAAAGAGGAATTTATAAAATTACGCCTTTAAATTTTTTTACTAGGGAATTCTGAAACATAATCATCTTACTATCAGTTTACATATTACAGATGATTAAATAGCTTTTTTCCAATAAATAAGATAGTTTTAAGTATGAAAACAAAAAATAATAATATCATTTGTCAACAATAATTATAAAATATAGGCCACAAATACCATATTGTTATTATGGAAAGAAATAAAATGCGTTTCACCACCTGAAGATAGTATACATTAATGGCACCTGACGATAAATCGAATAGCAATAATCGTAAAATACGAGTAGCTCATTAATCCGAAAAGAAACATTAAACAACACAAATAAAAGTCTCGAGAAAATGAAATAATCTATCACAAATAAATTATACTACATTGAGTTAGATAGAAATAAATTCTATTCTTCATATATTTATATAGATATCTCGATAGAAATCAATTTGTAATCAACCAACGGCCCGCGCTGGATTTGCCCAGATGTGACATGATGTAAGGGATAAAAAGCTATCACTATCCGGCTTAAAAACTCTTCAAAATGTCACGTTAATCCGATTCTCCATTGCATAAAAAAGAGAAGCCAAAAAAACAATTGACACTTTTGCCTTATATTAATAGCATAGGTTTTTTTTTCATCAAGACGAAATATGAAGTTGCAGTTCATAGAGCTATTTTGTACAGATACTAATAGCAAAATTGACTCCATTTCGCTTTGAAAAAAACATGACAATAAATCTTTCTTTCCAATACAAAAATATGTAATAACTAATAAGGCATATTTTTTGAGATGTACAAATTACACTGTTTAATATATAATATGTATAATATTTTTTCATAATTAATTCCTTCTTAGAGAAACGTTCATAAAATATCTTAGTGTGCGTATTTTCATTAAAATTTGAATAATAAATAAGTAACAAGCTTCCAGAAAATATAATTTTTCTAGCAAAAAAATTTTATAATATACAATACGAAGTTTTACATGATGATGCCCAATTATATGTATAAAAAAATATTTCTTAACACTCTAATATATGAATCGTGATATTTTTTTGCATAGAGATAGTTATATGCGCGGTTATGTTATGAAGGCTACTTTTTAACCGACTTTCCAAAAGGACGAGGTTATCAATTCGTCGGAATCTTTTTTTTTTCTTTTTTTTTATGTATGTTCACCGATTACCCGAAGACGCCTGAACCCATTTGGATTTTTTTTTGTTTCAAAGGGTATACTTCATTTAGAATAGATACCTAATTAAATATTTTCGAAGTCTGTACCAGCCGACAATATTTTAAGATATGAATATCTAATAGGTAAATATGTATTTTACGTATCGAAATATATTAGATTTGCTTTGCATCGGCTGGCACCGACTTCGAAAATATTTGATTAGGTTATTCTACAGGACTATTCTAAATGTAAACCCCCGTTTAGTTATTTTTTACATTTTAGTGCCTGGAAGTCGTTTGTTTTTTAAGTTTTTATTACCCTATATATTCAAGTAATTTCGATGGGATATAAACAGATATTATGTATTATGTACAAAGTTATATATGTATGTATTCGCTGTTAGGGTCAGCGGGCGGACTCTAATAGAACACACTTTAATAAAACGATTTACATGCACGGTTGCATATTATATAAAAAATTAGTTTTAAAAACTCTTGGATACGGTAATAATTTTTTTTTAAATTGATATAATATTAAGAAATAATACGTAATAAAAAAATGAATAAGCAAGTAATAATCTATACTAATATTATAAAGGGGCAGAGTTTATTTATTTGCTTAATTTAAAAATTATTTTTGCTTTAGATAGCTGGTTTATTGAGGAGGCTATATATCATCCCGGAAAATGTCCTGTTCCGGTGGGATAGATTTATTTTCGTCTAGGGATGAACTCAAAGCAAAGGGTAGTCGCTAGTCACAATATATAATTATACCATGTAGTAACATTTGCTTATACCAGTGATATATTTATATTATGTATCTATTATAAGCCAGTCGATTAGGTAATATTCATGACCAGTGAACTTTTACAAAAAAAATTTTAAAGATAAAATAAAGAAAGAGCTTAATAACTAATTTAATCAGATATCCTAGCTTTTCTATCTTAACTTTTGTATTACAAGTGACTACTTTAGTACTTAGAGGTAATTTATTCTGTTCTTTAAAATATATTTCATCCAATTTTTTTTATGTAAAAGTTGTAAAATTTACAATGAAAAATAACTTTGAAGCGAAACTGTGGAAATTTTCAATGAATACACTCATATAATTAATTAGTTTTTATTCATATGTATTCAGCCCTTTTTTAATGTCCCACTGCTGAGCACGGGCCTCCCTTTACTACAAGGGGGATCAGGTCATAGTCCATCACGCTAGCCAAATGCAGATTCGCGGACTTCACATTTCTTTCAAAAACTTGCTAGGTTCTTTCAGACATGCAAGTCTCCTCACGATGTTTTTTTTCCTTCACCGTAAGACAAGTATTAATCATGTTGGAAATGATGCGAAAATGAAAATATCACACGAGACCCAGCATTTGAACCCGCTTCACTCGATTTCCCAAGCGAACACGTTACCACTCGACTACCACTGCCTCAGTTCATATTTTTCATACTAAATATTCACATTTTGTCACCTATTTAATTAAAATCTATACATATAATAAAATTGTAACTAAGCCGAATCTGTACATTAGATATTTTTTGGAAAATCTTATTGAAATAAACATTATTATCGATACAGAGGCCGAATCTATAGTTTTTAGAATTTTTTTCTGTCTGTCTGTTACCGCATCCCAGAAAAGCCACTGAGAAAAAATACAAAAACTACAATGTAAGAGTATACTAATATGTAAAACCTAAAAATTTGGTTTTTAGTCATCTGAACGCGGGTGGAGCCGCGGGCAATTCTAGTAATAAATATTACTAATTCGTATTATATATTAAGGTATCTAGCTAGCTTACATTTAAAACGTAAATGTATATAATGGTCGTTAGGGTTTAAATACGATGTAAGTTCGAAACAAGGGACACTAAATATTTCTTAGAGCAAAGTGCTTAGGGCGTAATTTATGTTCTTTGCGGTGAGACGAAAAATGGAGGAAGTCTGTTTAATTTAAGCGTTTCGACAAGAGAATTCACAGGAAAGCCGGGTATTTATATAGATTTTATGTAATGTCATTTACATGAACATCAGTCATCATCAGTGTCTAATTTACAGCCTACACGCCAGTTTAGTTTTGTTATAAAGAAAAATGTGATTAGCTAAAATAAGGCTGTTGAGGAATAAAGAAAAAATATTTAGGTAAAGACAAAATTTAAAAAAACCTTATGTCTATACCTATAGGTATAGACATAAGGTTAGGTAAGGTAGTTCGGTTGAAATATAATTTCCCTAACATACATAGATGTGGTAAGAACAAATCTATTGACATTAAATATTTTATTTCTGTGTACGAACGCCATTTTGTAGAGAATTCGCATGACTTTAGCATAATATAATTCTGAATAGATTTCACGTAGGTGGAAACAAGAGTGCTCAGAAAGTGTTTCCCTCAAAGAGAATTCCTTTAAAATTTAAGTTTAAAGCAAACATATACATACACATTATACAGTATTTCAATAGAAATAGCTAAGTGCACACAATGCAATAATTTTGTAATGGGATATAATAGTTTAAGAACTTAACATCTGTAAATGATAAACTACTTGATGTTTTAATCCAATTCCAACACATTGAAACTGTTTCTTTAAGAGTATTTATTTGTTTATGTATTACGAGTACTAACGACTCACCTTCGCTTCCGGTTCGTCCATAGACAAAAACAAATCTATCTCACGGGGACCGTACATGTTTCCGGGATAAAAAGTAACCTATGCACTATTCCAGACTATATATATACTCTGTGCAGTGTTGTTGTGTGTAGTATTGTTGATGTAAGTTTTCTAAAGGCGAATCCAAGCGAAGCGAGACTGATTCGCTAGTAAATAATATGTTTTATATATCTGTTGTATTATTTATTTATGTTAACTCTAAAAGGGTAGTTTCATACAAACTTTCACTTCCTGTTTTACCACCTTACCAGGATGAATTTTGAAAAATGCTAAAACACGTATTTATTTAATTTTATTAAAGAGCATTAATACCAAGTTTTAAGAAATTCTGATTATAAATATTTTTTGGATTGTATTTTAACGTACTTTCCCGTGGGAATTAGATAATCTCACGCGGTTAAAAGTAGCCTATGTCACTCTACAGCCCACTATATAACTATGTCCACACAAAAAATCACACCAATCCGTCACTCCGTTTTGACGTGAAAGAAGGACAAACAAACAAACAAACAAACAAACAAACAAACAAACAAACAAACACACTTTCATATTTATAGTATTAGTATGGATAGTATGGATATATGCACATATGTTTGTATTAAAACGAATCATGTTTCACGTCTTAATATTCATAATTGATGATTGTTTTTAAAATAGATTCCAACAAGACCCGCCTGTAATTTTTATATATGGAAGCTAAAAATAAACAAATTAACTACATTTTGGTAGGCGTGATATAGAGTCGTTATTAACAATAAGCCGTATTGATTTAAACGAAAGTACTGAAATTCATATATATATGCGTAATATATATATATATATATATATATATATATATATATTAAGCAATTCATAGGTATTTATGAATCGAGTTTCACTTTTAATAAGACATTTTGAATAGTTTTAGAGAAAATTAATTTTAGTATTAATTAAGGTCATAGCAGTAGGTATCTCTTATTGAAAGTAGATTCTAAATTTAAATGTTAAGATGTTCCAAACAAAACCAATACATAAGTAAGTAGATGGGAGGGAGCTGGAGAGAAAATGAGCATAAAGCGCTGGTAGTCTTCATATGCTAAAGCTCGATGCCCTACAGATTTTAGAATTAATTAACTTAAGCATTTATGTTATCGTGTTATTTACTTAATAATTATTTTTATATAATATGGCAATATTTAAAAAAATGGGCTTTTCGATATATTAACTCAATTTTTGAAATATTAATCAAATTACATAAGTTATTTTTATAATAGACAAAATTATAGTACTAGTAATAGTGAGACAAATGAACATTGTACAGTTAGAAACTCATGCACGAGTAACCGTAAAGGCCCTCTGTCTCTTTAGACGATCTAGAAAAATATGCGCAAATAGGAAACAATACAGTCGTAATACAGGTCGACAAACACTCGAGAGTACTTTTGTTCTTAAAACTCAAGTACCGTTAGGAAAAATAATGAGAGCATATTTATTATTTATACGCACGATGACTGTTTTTTTCTATTTAATTATACTCCTAAGGATAAAAAGCGCAAAATTAATGCTTAAGTATGTATATAATAATAAAAGATTCCGACGAATTGATAACCTCCTCCTTTTTGGAAGTCGGTTAAAAATTATTTTAACGGTTGTCATTTAAGTAACCATTACCTTCATAATAATCATTATTTATTTAAACAAAACTTATCTCGTCGTATCTCGTCGTCCATTTTTGATAACTATTTAATAAATTTTTTTCTTTCTCGGATTTAAAAATGTAGTCTAGTTTGAACCAATTTTATAAGATTTTTTTTTAAAATACTAAAAACTAAAGGCTGCTTCGTCTTCAGTCTCAAAATGGTGTATAAACTATAACTAAAATACGTATTGTTTCAGTTAAAGTTAAATGGAAAAGAATAAACATCTATGTAATATTCATTTTTATCAAGAACTTAATGCTAATTAGCACCAGAAATCAAGTAGCTTAACTCATAACACTTCTCTATATAACAGTAAGTCGACAAATTATACATAATCGGCTTTAACGCCGACGCTCAGATCATTAGTTCAGAGAATTTGATATTGGTATGGTTACGCAACCCTTACATGCAATACACTTACACACCAATTCAATTAATTGAGATCCATACTAATTGGAATTCATAACCTAACATTTCATTCATACAATACTAATTTTAGATCATTAAACGACGTTTTAAGTTAAGAAATAAAGATATCTATAGAACAGTGTGGGTAAGTATATATTCATATTATTAACAGTATTAAGATTCATTTAATATTATATAACATTTTGATATATTTAAAATATCCTTACCTGAGCATAAACATCCATAGAATCCAAAACCAGCAAGAATTAAAATCACAGAAACTCGTATCAATCCATGTCCATTTAAACGGTACGCACTTAACTGAAAGTTTATGCCGTTGGCGCGGGTAAGTTGCGGGCGGTAAGCGAGTGGTTGGGCCGCGCGCCACCCGAGTAGTAGCGGGTATGCCACTGGGCTAGGCGGGGGATGTATCGAACGCATGCGTTTTTCATCCATGCCCGGTCTGGCTGACGTCACTCGCGATCCGACGGGGGTAACTTAGACCTCGGCCTCGATATCCTCGCACGCTCTAACCCCAAATTAACAGATCTTGTCTATTTCATACATCTCGGCTTGCCTTTCCATGATATATACCATTAGTGACAATAAACTGTAATTTTTATGGTTTTTAGTATAACGAAAAATGTAAAAATGATTTAAATATAGAGCATCATTTAAACATTTGTACTGAGATTTGTTTTTCATCTCTTTAACATAGTACTTGGAACTTGGAAATAAATATATTTATACATATCATTGAACTGAAAACATGGATTTATTTAAAATTTTCAACTTAATATTTCACTACTGACTAATCTAAATATCCGGTCCTCAAGAAAATCGTATTATGGAACCGACATGAGAAGACAATAAAGTGTCTTTGTAAAGATTCTTTTTTGTCTCTTGATCCATAGATTTTATATTCTTGTTCATTTCTGTCGTAGGTACAATATTATAAGCTCTCGTTCGTGGAAATTTTAAAAGTATTGTACTTACTATATTGGCTTACTATGGCTTTTTAATATGTTTTTGAGATAAATATTTACATAAAATTTTATAAGCATAGCTTGAAAAATTCAGCCCAATTATTATTATTATTATATATTACTAGCATAGCCCGTTGTTCTACCCGTATTTTACATATTAGTATACACCAATTTCATCGTACACCACAAAATTGGAAAAAATAATGGCGGTTAACAATGCCACAAAGGTTCTTCTTTTAATCTCTAATTCAATTTCATAATTTTGCGTTTTTCGTTTTATCTATACTTCTACTAATATAAATAAAAAATTGTTTGTTTACGCTACTTTATTCGTATTAATTCATATTCAGCCCATTTTAATATCCCGCTGTTTGGCACCTCCCTTGCGAAGGGAATCAGGCAATAACCCACCACGCTGGCCAAATACGGGTTAGTGGACTTCAAATGTCTTTTGAAAACTTGGTTTATTTCCTTCACTGCAACCGATTATTTATTTGCAAGCTATTACCTTAATGATTATGACTTACATACGAGATGTGTTTATACATGATCATAACAATTTCAATACTAAACCAGCAAGTTGCAAAGTCATGATACTAGTTTTTGTCCTTATCTAATTCTATTAAACTTTAAAGTAAATTTTATTTAACTAAAGTATGGTATCAAGTAAACTTTGTCATCGTGACAGTAACAATACCAAAACAACAAAAGTTTACCATAGGATATTTGCACTTCACTCCGCTGTCCCCAAGGAGAAAGAAAACTCTAACTATCTAAGAGTACAGGTTTCTTCATAAGAATTGACTTGTAAAACTGATTGAAATTTATCGATTACATTTAATATATAGTTTTATTAAGAATATTTACTATAGTATATAATAATATACTTTTAAATATTACTTAGAGATTACATGACAATAAAAATTTCATCGATAAATTGTTGTATGTTGAACAAAACAAAGAAAATGTCGTAATCATAAATAATTATAAAAAAGTCGCCTGATAGCATTTTTAGGTAGGTATGTGCGTGTTAATCTCGAGAACTATTTCTTCGGAAAGATTTTAGTGTATTAAAAATTGCCCTAGCAGCTTAAGCTGAGCGTTAACTACAAATATATTAGTAAAACAAGTCAGCAAAGTGCTGCTTGGTTCCGTGGGCTGCATAAACGTTTGTAAATAAATGAAATTAATATATGCCAAGAATGCAAACACAACTCTACAAAATTTGCTTTCATGCGTAAAGTTGCATAAAAGCTTAAAAAAGGTAATTTTGATAAATAATGTTGAGAATTTATATCTGAATGAAGTTAAATAGATATTTATTTGAAACAAAAAAATATCAATTCTTATAAAAATAGACATTATCAACATAACAAGTACTTAATAGAGATAAAGTTTTTACTTTAGTATTCCATTAGCTTTTATAGTTTACCAGATAATAAAAATGAAAATAAATTGTGAAAAAAGGGAACGCTAATCACAAATAAATGGTAATGGATATAATAGCAAAAACAGAATGATAAGTTAATTCTCCTGAAAAATGTGTAATAGAAGAAAAGAAAAATTGTAACAGAATCTAAAAAAGCCATTAGTGACTATTCTAGATACTTTATATAAACCTCACGCTAGGTACAATGAAGCCTAAACAAAAACACGCCAAAATTGCCTAAATTAGACTTTCTTGGTATTAAATAGAATCCTACAAATTAAGAATCCTACAAATGGGCAAATTTTTCATCAAGCTACCCAAATTTATGAGAGCTCTACAAGATTTCGCCGTCTCAACTACAACACAAAGATATAAATAAATATGTTGGAACATTAACACATAGCACCATCTAGTTCCATGGTAAGCTACGAGGCTTGTATTATGGATACCAGATAGTTGATATACTACACATATATAAACTTTAAATACATACATATTATTAATATAAACACCCATGACTGGAGTACAAGCATTCGTGCTCATCACACAATGAATGCCCCGCGACCGCTGACACAGCAAGTAGGGTCACTACACACTGAGCCACACGTGTCGTCAAATCAGATCAAATCAATCAGGTCAAAATAGGATAGAAGGGAATATAATCTGTACCTATAACATATCGAAGTGAATACTTTCTAACCTTTATATTTACGGAAATATTTACAATTTTAAATAAAACTATCTTTTCGAATTTTTTCGCAGATTTATTTTGGTCATTGATTCCCATCATTTCGAATACTTTACAGTAAACATCAAAATACAAACTGTGTAACTTATAAACATCATACATTTATCATCTCTATAATTCTTTCTTTATTAAGTTTACAAACAACAAGGTTTTGTTAATTGATTGTTCAGATTTAGTTGCACCTATTAACTTTAATATTATTAACACTGTTTTAGTGCATGTTGTGTTCTCCAGCAATTGGGGGTACATTTTAAACACTGTCCAAAGAGCCTGTATTTTTTGTATTTTTATATGTACTTCTGTTGGAGATCCTTAAATAAATAAATAAACATAACATTCGTTAAAATATTAATAATTAGAGTACTCCCAGCAACTAACTAAATACAAAATTCAATTCAAACTTATCATAAAACTAATAGGTAGTTTATAAGATATTTAAAAAAAATGACTCTCACAAGTTTTGCCCACAACATTTTTATTTACATTTACCCACACGATTTCATAATGAACATATCAAACGAGTTTCTTACGGGTAATTAAAGATAATAATTCCTATAAGAAAAATTGACTTCGAACTTTTCGCTACATAGGTCATGAAGTCATGATTAATATTCTAAAATGTGTTTTATAAATTGCGTCTAAGAACAACCATGCTAAGTTTCAAATAAAGATAAAAAAACATAATATCTTTATCATCCATTTTTACCCAAATAACCAATACAAAAATACTTCGAAAAAAAATGCGCAAAGAATTATAATATATTAGGGTAATGAGTAAAATATTAAAAATGGTTTATATAACAGGTCAACTTAAATCCTCCCCTGAAGTCATATTCAGTATGCCCATGGAATTTTCACATAGGTTTATTTCCTTGTACCTGCACTCATAGGTATTCAATTTGTACCTGCTTAAAATTTCATATACTATGCCATGAGGGAAAAGCTACCAAATCTACTTATACTGGTAATATTAATTTTCTTGTACATTTTCAGATATTACTATCATCTTTTTTGGAACGTTTTAACAAAAGTACATAATATAATGCTCCCAAAAATAAAACACAGAATGTTGTAGTACCTTGTAAATGTTATACTCGTATGTGCATATAATACAGCCTAAATATTTTTATTAAATCTGACTTTTTATGATGAGACTTTTTAATTTACTTAATCAATTCATTATATCGATATGGTTAGAATAGATTCTATTAATAGCCATAAATGTTTTACATTTATGGCTTTTTTAAATTTAAAATTTTAATAGTAAATACAATACCTACATTTATTTAAATATTAAACTGTCTTATTCTTACTTTAGTAGTAAAAAAAAATACCATTTCGGAGAAACATGTGAATACTGTAGCGCACCCTGGCAGTATGTAACATTATAAAACTTAGCTAAGAACATACTCAGGAATGAGACTTATACAAAGCAAAAAACCGTTTCACAATCGGCCTAGCTGTTTCCGAGAAAAATGATAACAGACACACAAACACCTCTTACCCCAAATGCATATACCGTCACCGTGGCCGTCGTAGGTAAAAATAGAAAATCATCATAAAGGAAACACCAGTCTAGGCAATTTTCATTATAATTAGCTTTCCTGGTTTACCCAAATAAGATTTAGTAACAAAAAATACTTAATGGTTATCCAAATCAGTATTTAAATTTACTGACACATTTTTTTGGTATACAATACACAGATATTACCAATATATAACTAATATTCATGAACGTAAGTGATAGATGTTGTAACTACCTACCTATGCGCCATAATATGTCGCTGGAAACTATATAGTCACTTCCTTAAAATTCTTTTTAAAGGTTTTATGACATAAAGTACTTAGGAGACATCGGGTTGCATAAAGTTTTTACGGGAGTCATATTAATCTCCACAAGTATCAGTTTGAAGTGAAAGCTCTTCCCTTTTTTCTTATTCAAACAGACTTTTACAAGCACTTCTAAATCAATTTATACATTTAAATTAAATGTCCGGTAATAATTGAAAGTCCTCGAGGAAGCTATCACCGGCAAATAAATTTTATTTGTTTGTTACGTTCTGCCCTCATTCTGAAGGCAAAGGCGTCGTTATATTACAAAAAAAAGAGATCACGAGGGACAAGAAGTTACAGAAAAAACTATTGAATAGATTTCGATATGTATTAACTTGATGATTTCTCGTTACTTAGTTTAATTTTTATGACATCTTGTACCCCAGGTTAACAAACTAAATATCAGATATTTATAAGCTTTATTTTTGAATCGTTAGAGATGGCAAATAATTCTTTTGTACTGGAAATTCAGCATGATTATATACTTAACAACAATCAGCACAATTGTGGCGATTTTGCTAGCTTAACATGTTGACATGGTAAACAGAATCGAAATGACCAAAACCACTGAATTTGCAATCTAGGTATACATAAAATAAAATTGTAACTAAGTCGAATCTGTACATTAAATATTTTTTGGAAAATGTAATTGAAATAGACATTATTATCGATACAGAGTCCGAATCTATAGATTTAGAATTTTTGTCTGTCTGTCTGTCAGTCTGTTACCGCATCACGAGAAAACCACTGGACAGTTTTTGATGAAATTTGGTATGATGATAGCTGGTTATCCGGATCAACATATAGGATATTTTTTACCACGGGAAAATATCTCATTTCTGAGAAAAAATACAAAAACTGCATTGTAAAAGTATACTAATATGTTAAATCTCAGAATTTGATTTTTAGTCATCTGAACGCGGGCGGAGCCGCGGGCAATGCTAGTTGACTATAAATCTTTTATTGCTCCTGAATATTAACACTAAAATAAAAAGCAGGTTTTGGATATTTCTTCTGCTTCATCTGAAACTTTGAGTAATATTTATGACGAAAACTAATATAAGTTAAAGCAAATTTTAAATTAATCCCCGACGCGAAAAGAAGGGAATTATACGTTTAATGGATGAACCAATTTAATTTTTTTTTTGATATTGTTAAATCTGATCGAGAATCTTCTTAGCTTAAATCAAGAAAATCTGATCAGCTATTTGCAGAGGCTATCAGGTTTTTTCTAGACGGTAAAAGAATGTGAACAAATTCCACAGATCTTATCGATTTGAAACTTGGTATCCCGTTACTATATGACATTGCAATGAAATGATATGACAAAGCAAATGAATTATGAATACCTGGAATCTGCAAAATACTCAACTCCTTACTAAAATACTGCAAAGATATCGTGTTTAAGCTGATTAAAATTACCTCCATGAATAAGTCTTAGTTTTAAATTTTTAATCTATACTAATATTATAAAGAGGTAAAGTTTGTGAGTTTGTGACGTTGTAGGCGGTAACCTCTGGATCTACTGAACCGATTTAAATTAAATTTGGTAAGAAGATAGTTTGAGACCCTAGGAAGGACATAGGATACTTTTTATCCCAGAAATCACCCCTTAAGGGAATGAAAATGGGGATTAAAGTTTGTATTGAAAAGCAAGCTTGGGACGGACCCGAGCGAAGCGAGATTGAGTCGCTAGTTTATAGTAATTTTAAAGAATGATACCTAGACTACCTAGCTATAAACTAGATATTTATTAAGATCTTTTTCAGATCTGGATTATTTTCCACGCAAACAATCGCCTTTGCGATTCCACGAAGTTATACAGCTTGGAGCATCTTATTACTATTCCACTCGATACGTATTGCAGGAGTACTTAAGTGTATACAGATTTTGTTTGTACAAGACTAGAAAGTCTAGAAAAAAGCTTGCTAAGTACATAATTGTTTTTTTTTCGAAGACTAATATAAACTTTGACAAGTTATATCTATTATTTCTGTGTGTATTTAATCAAATACAATTTATACATAATTAAAAAGTAAATAAAGGAAATTCTGAAATATACAGAATGTATATGTTATATTAAAATGAACCATCACGAGTACTAACTCTTGTACATTAAAATGTTTATGTGATTACTTACTACTTTTTAGTTTTTTGTTTTTAATTACATTGTATTAATTTGACAAATTTTTCTTAACGAATACCTTAATTTTAACCACAGGGCATCCACTAAAGTTACGTAGTCATAAAATAAAAAAAAACTATGAACATAGCAGGCTATTGTCACTGAGTATGTAGTAAGGTAACTTTGTACAAAATCCATTTTGAAAGAATTTAATATAAAATTCTTTCATCAAACTTGTTTCCAAAGATGATCGATCACTCACACTCGCTTCGCTGAACTTTACTTTCCGCTTTATAAATTGATATTGTATTTGGTGATATATTTTACAATATTTGAAGTTTATACAGATATATTTAAAAGTGGTCACTAAAAATAATATTCGCATGCAAATTTAGTCACTTTCATTCGTCTCATTTCACCATTTTAATTGATGACTGAATATTCATTTTATCGTAACTGTGCCATCCGGGCTGCTCCTGTTACTTCTCTGGTAGCAAAACACCCACTCACTATTGTAGATTGGTAGGAAGACAACCACACGAAAAAAAAAATACCACTTATACCAAGGTGGGTTCTGCTTTCACTCAGCAACGAGACAATGAATTCTATACAGAGATAGGTAAAATTACAAAATCGGAAAATTATATAAACTATTTTTTTCGGAGAACATTAAGTGTCTCTCGTAGAATAAATGTTGCCAAAAAAAGGACAGGTCACTCTAATTCGCTTTCACTTTATTTGTTACTCATAAATTATCACCATTTAAAATTATTACTAATAATATGGTGAGCATCGTTAAATATTAATGCCTTCAGGTATAAATAGATATATAAAAATTTGTTAAATAAATTTTAAATCATTCTACCATAGATGCATCAAAATTGATATAACAAAATTAAACTATACATTTTTCTGCTTTAGTAAAAATGTAAAGCAAACTTTTCCTTTACCAACAGATGAGTAACGTTATAACCTTTAACAATCTAGTTTGTCTCTTACTCATTCTACGTCATGTTCCACTTAAAAGGAATAAAACTTATTTCTATTAAAAATCAAATAGTTTATCCTAGTATAGAACTCGCTTGTATTAAATTTCACGTTTTTTTTTTATATTTTTTATAATAAACAAAATAATATTTTCAATATTTTTTTTCTTCTTTACTTTAGTATAGTCATAATATATTCAGTTAAAACGAGTATCAAACATGAATTTAGCATTCAGGAAGATTTATTTTACATGAATTTTAAATGAAAAAAAGGATTCGACGACATTCAATACAGACATTAATATAAAAAAATTTACTAGCCTACCCAGAGTTGTGTACTGTAATATTACTGTTTCTACGAAACAAAAAGTATCACGATTTTTTGTATGAGTAATAGAAACCTTAATTAAAATATTAAATATGGTGCTACTATGAAAAATATTAATAGCAAAATTTTAAGATAAATAAAGCGACATCTTTTGATCTATAAAAAGAAATCTTATGTGTAGTGAAAAGATAACTTGTATATGAACATAGCAACAACATTGAAGTAAAAGGTAGAGTCGTAGTATCCCAAACTGACAGTAGATGTCACTGTTAAAATGCAAATAAGTAAATAATGTATTTTTCATTGTTTTTTTTATTCTATTAATAATTACAGATAAATATATTATTAATGATAATTCATAGTAATTTAAATTAAAGAAGAAAAGTCACAGATAAGGCTTTTGCATTATCCCGATGATTTTTTTTATCCAAAAAAATATTAGAAAACTAGCTTGCTAGCGTTTGTGCGCGCTAATTTCAGAAACGACTTAACCGATTTAGTTGCGGTTTTCACTAAAGTGTTATAGTAAGCTTCACTTAATATTTATTATTTGTTTTATTTCAAACAGTTCATAAATAAAATAGTTATGTCAATTTAAAAAATCACGAACCCGAGCGATGCGAGCGTGAGTCGCTAGTTTGTAAATATAATTGACTCTACTATCTGCAGTTTGAAAAATAAATGTCTCGGTCTTATAAATAGCGAGTGAAACTATATTAGAAAGGTATTTTTTGTTATTAATATATCATTAGTTCGTCACATTTTAATAACCTGAGTCATCACATCGTTTCTAAAGTAGATAGAAACATTAATCTTTACGATATATAGTATTTTTATATATCATTCATTATTTTACAATATAATATTAAACTTATGCGACAAAATCCGAAAAGATAGTTTTATTTAAAATGTCAAATATTCGCGTAAATCTAAGAAAGTATTATGCATAGAATAAAATTGTAACTGTGCCGAATCTGTACGTAGAAAATGGTAGAAAATCTTATTGTAATAGCCATTATTATGGATATTTATAAGTACTTTTAAGAAAAAAAACGTGTGTGTACTTATGTACGCATGTAAGGACTTAAACTTCTTTGGCGTAACAGAACAAAAATAGCTAAAGATTTCATCCCGTATGTCATAGTTCTCTGTTTTCTTTCTGTAATAAATATACTGTTAACGATAAGATAATAAAATCAAATTTAAAATTCTTTGTTTAATATTGGTGTTTCAAAAATACACTGAAAGTTTATCAAGTAGAAGCAGTTTGGAAAATACCTCATTCCTGAAAAGAACTCCCGAAAGAAGGGTGACTATAAAATAACTAAACAATTATTGTTCTAATTTATATTAAATGCAATGTAGAAGTTTTCGTGTAAGGTAAAAAATCTACCTATCCCCGGATTATTAGGCTCAGGGATACGTTAGGGGAACTCAGTGTCTTTACACTTAATTCTTTAATTAACTCGATGTTCTTTGACAATCTATACATGTAATTATAATTAAGTGGAATCTGTACATTAAATATTCTTTGGAAAATCTAATTGAAAGAGACATTATTATCAATACAGAGTCCGAATCTATAGTTTTTGTCTGTATGTCTGTCTGTCTGTCTGTTACCGCATCACGAGAAAACCACTGGACAGATTTTGATGAAATTTGTTATTATGGTAGCTGGTTATCCGGTCAACATATATGATACTTTTTACCGCGGGAAAATATCTCATTTCTGAGAAAAAATACAAAAACTGCATTTTAAGAGTTTACTAATATGTAAAACCTAAGAATTTGGTTTTTGGTCATCTGAACGCGGGCGGAGCCGCGGGAAATGCTAGTATATACATAAATATGGAATACGTAGGCAGGGCGGACAAACATATTTTTTATATTAAAAAATACCACTCTCATTCATTTACTGATTCTCACGAAATCTGGAAAACCACTTTTTCCATAAGGCTGAAATTTGACAGGTAGTTTTTAGGCAGAAGACGTCAGCTAAGGAGATCAAATCTAAGGGAGTGTAAAGGCTTTCGTAACTTTATAAGAAAGCCCTATGTTATTGCTGACATGGAGGAGCTGAAGGTGACTTATTCGGGATATGCATAAATAACCTAGCAGGCAAAGCCGCGGCAATGCTAGTTTTATAATATAATGAACTTTAGTATATATACACAACGATTACTAATTGTTGTGTGTATGTTGGTTACTCTTTCGCGCTGAAATAGCTAAAAGAATTTGGATGAAATTTTCTACACAAGTAGATTAATACCTAGAGGAACAAATTGACTAATGTGAGGTATCTAGTTAATATATTATGTTTAATAATGTAGAGATGTATAAAAAATTTATATTATTCTTCTAATAATCCAAGGCCCCAGGGCCCCCAGACCTTACTTATTTTCTGATGGACAAAATATATACATACAACAGAGTAGTATTAGTGTGTAACTGTACAGTGAACGTATACATACCCGCGAGCTTAGGCAGGCGGCCAATTCTCAGGTACCATAGATCATATTCATATCTTTATCATCGATAAAAATCAGTCCTCAGACTGTAAGTAAAGTGAGTACCTGTAAAGTAAAGTAACTTGTAGTACCTGGTACCTGAGAATTGACCGTCGGCCTAAGCTCGCTGATATACATACGTTCACTCTACACGCTAATACAGTCTATTGTATATATTTTGTCCATTAGAAAATAATTAAGGTCTGGGGGCCCTGGGATCTTGCCCTATAATACGTTGCTTAAAGATAGATGATGCCTTTGATTATTATGGGAAGTGCCACTTAAAAAAAAAATATGTCAACGAGTAATTTTAAAAGATCTATGTATATGTCATATCTTACTTTCATTCTATTTACATACTCTTAAGTGTAGATGGATGATATCTTAGATACAATATTTAAAACAAAATAATCAGATTAACTCCTCAGATAGTATTAAATATGATATTATTAAATTACTTTAGTAGAAATATCAAATAATTGTATACATATGAATCCATATACATTAACTTGACTAACAATTATGTACTCGTATATTTGAAGGTATAAAAGCTCAAAGTCACTTTTTTCCTACCTAAAAAAGTTAATGCATTAACAAAAACCTCATCTTATAAAATATTCGATAATAAAAATATACATGAAGTTTTTAGACAATCTCCCAATAATAATTTGCCTTCTGTTTAGAAGTATTAAAAAGCACTAGCTTTTGACTGCAGCTACCATTCACCATGCACACACGAAAAACAATTTATTTTTCATTTACAATTCTATTGTAATTATTATATTCTATCATAATATTAAAAATTTAACTATTTGTCCAGCAAAAAATCCATACTTTTGTAACATGTGTTTCTTCAGATGCCGGCAAGAACCCGCTATCACGATTTTCAGCGTCTTATATTGTTGGCTACGTACCGTACTGTTATTTTCTATTTGGTTATTTTTATAATGTTTTTATTAGAGATTCTTTTGTGAAGTACATGAAAAGTTTGACAAGTTTCAACTTTCAATTAGTTGCTAAGTTTTTTCTAGGTTCGCTCTAAATTCAAGGAGAATTCAAATAAAAAACAGTTTTTATGAATCGGTGTAATTTTTCACATTGATATAATTATTATTGGTCTAATTCGATTTTCTATCCTAATAAATCAATATCTATCTCGAAAAGCAATTCAGGGTCGTGAGTCGTGACTAAGATTTCATTTAAAATGAAAACAATTGACACTTTAATATTGATAGTTATAGTTTATGATTTTAATTACATTAAAATATCTACGAAGAGGAAGGTCAACTTAGTGAGTAAAACTATAAAAATAACATTGTCATATAATCTATTTACTAGTTTACATACGACACTGGCATTTCGCTTGTAACCGGAGACCGGTCAACTTGCGACCCGTCAAATATTATGTATCAAGGTCGCTTTGGCTTAAGTTTCTTTTAATTTTTTTATTTTATTGACGCCAATAATAATATATTTTATTGTATGAGGTTTATCGTTGTATACTAATAATAAAAAATGATATCAAGGTTTCGACCATATATATGGGAGTAAAAGTAAAATTATCAATTTGAGGCCATCCGAAAGTATTCAAAATAGAATTGGGTGGCTTTTTAGCGTTTTGTGTAAATTGTAGAGATTTATTTGGTATTCAATGTAACTCAAAAGTTTCTTTTAATTTAATGATGACAGTGTGTGATCTATACAAAAAGGATAGTTCCTTTTAAATAAAACTATCTTTTCGGTTTTTTTCGCGAATTTATTTTGATTTTTGGTTCCCGCCGTTTCGAATGCTTTACAGCATCCATGGTCACGGGAGAGACTGAGGTGTTACATGTCTTGAAGGTATAGTTGTTACAGACAGCCTACCCACAATTAACATTCGAAACGTCGGGAACCAAAAATCAAAATAAATTCGCGAAAAAATCCGAAAAGATAGTTTTATTTAAAATGTCAAGTATTCGCGTAAATCTAAGAAACGATAGTTCCTAAGAATACTTAAGGCTGTTCGACAATCAAATAAAATCTTTTACTTCGAAAGAGAAAAATTTTGTAGCTGAAACATAGCTAAAGTAGCTTTTATTCCATGAAAATTTACACATATTATACTCTACCATTTATATTTTAACCGAATTATTTCTTTTTATTTCAAAGAAAAATTCAATTTTTTTGGATAATAATAAAATTTAAGATAGGCTGAAAATGTATAAAAATATATATTTTTTTATTTCTTTTTATATAAGACTAGCGGCTCACCTTCGCTTCGCTCGTGTTCGTCCCTAGTGAAAAAAAAAATATCCCACGAGAACCGTGCATTTTCCGAGTTAAAAAGTAGCCTATCTGCTTATTCAGACTATAATCTATCACTGTGCAAAATTTCATCCAAATACATTCAGCCGTTCTAGCGTGATTGACTAAGAAACGTCCATCCATCCATCCAAACTTTCGCGTTTATGTATATAGTAGGTACTCGTAGTATGATTTGTTGTATGCAGTAAAAGTATAAATATTTGTTTACGTTTTACATGAATACTTTTGTTTAAATATTTTACATTTACATAATTTTCTTGTTAGTAACACACTCGTCGCATAATAACTGTTATTTGATATAGTTAATTTAAAAAAAAAAACATTTGGAGCAATATATATCTCCGCAAAGATTTTTTTGTAAGTACGTATATTGATAAGCATACAACGAACATATATTACAAAATACTTAAGTAGTAATACAAACAAAAGTAGAAAGCTTTTTGCAATTTTTTAATAATGTAATAACAATCTACAGCAATCGCGTAATACATTATTCAGTGAAAATTAAAATAGAAAAACTGCCCAGTTCATTCAAATTAAAATGTCTGCTTGGGTTTAAAAATAGGTTCAATATATTATTTAAAATTTTAGAAAGGTCAAAGAACAATTAAAAATATTTTTCCATCTTTTACTGATGTTAAAGGATTTATTAGGCTACCTTCTTTCCAAATAAAACACCAGACACAAACAAGGAAAACTTAAAAAAAAACCGACTTCCAGGCACAAAAAGATAACTAAACGGGGGTTTTCATTTAAAATAGATACCTAATCAGATATTTTCAAAGTCGGTGCCAGCCGACAATATTTTAAGATATGAATATCTATATCTTAATATAAAAATCTAAAAATAAAAAAATATAAAACTCTAAATATTATATTTATAATGTAAAATGTTATACATCAATTTGTGATGTATTTTAGGTATCGAAATATATTAGATTTGCTGACTGACACCGACTTCGACCTTCGACCTGGGAAGTATACCCTTTTAAAAATAAATAAAAATAATAAAATAGTATTGTATGATCTGTGCCAATAGTATGCAAATTCTGTTATAGTATAAAAAAAAGTTAGAATTAAATACAAACATATTAGTATCATAATATAAGCATGTATTCTATGACTACCAAAGAATCACATTTGAATTTTTTTATCCTTCCAAAAACTATAATCCTCGCGGAATCCATACTAATATTATAAATGTGAAAGTGTGTTTGTTTGTCCTTCTTTCACGTCGAAACGGAGTAACAGATTGGTGTGATATTTTGTTTGGAGAGCTGGAGAATGACATAGGCTACTTTTTACCGCAGAAGATTTTCGAATTCCCACAGGAAAACACATTATAATACAACCCAAAAAAATATTTATGATCAGAATTGCTTAAAACTTGATATTAATGCTCTTTAATAAAATTAAATAAATACGTGTTTTAGCTTTTTTCGAAATTCATCCTATAAAGGAGTAAAATAGGGGATGAAAGTTTGTATGAAACTACTTTTTTAGAGATTTTTGTAGTTTTAGCGCGAGCGTAGCCGCAGGCTCTGCTAGTAAGTAATAATTTAAAAATATGTCAGTAAAATGAACGTTCGTATTGCATGGATTAGATTTAGCTCTATGACGTCTATGTAAAGTATAAAAAAAAATTAAATTTACTGGTACTTCGACGTGTATGATTCTTTCTAGAGGTTAATCAACACTAAGTTTTTTGGTTGAATTGAAGTGATTAATTATTCTTTTTGACTTAAGGGTTCGATTTTCAAATTGTATTTTTAAGTTAGTTTAGGTACTTTTGTGTTCTAAAATTTTAAAATCTTTAATTGGATAATTGTTATTGGTATAAATATAGCAACAGTAGAAGCGTAATTTATATAAAGAATTGTGCTTTGCAGTTTAAAGGTTAAGGAAAACGGCTAAAATTCTCTGCATATGCAAAAAAATAATATTAAACTATACTTCAAACTAAGTCTAGGTTCATTCAGAAACACTCTCTTCATACTCGTGCATTTGAAATCAGACTAGCGAAACCCAATAGGGACTAAGACTGCGTAAAAAACTGAAAAATCAAAAAGCACTTAAAATTAATACTACAACAGATGTACTATAGTAGTAAGTAATATATCAATAATTATAGGCCATAATAAATTTTATATATTACTAGCGACTTACACTCGCTTAGCTCGGGTTCGTCCCTAGCTTGATTCTCCATACAAACTTTCATCCCCATTTTCACTCCTTTAAGTGATGGTTTTCAGAATAAAAAGTATTCTATGTCCTTACCAGAGTCTCAATCTATCTTTTTACGAAATTTCATCGAAATCGGTTCAGTAGGTCCAGAGAATTCCTCCTACAACGTCATAAACTCACAGCCTCACAAACTTTACCTCTTTATAATATTAGTATAGATAGGCTAAATAACTAAAGTTTAATAGTAGCCCTACGAAGACATACGAGATTTGTTTTTTCCCCTTATTATCAGTTTTCTAAAATAAATAAGCTCTTACTTATGTTATATACATATTCTATTTTGTATTTAACTTAGTTACTGATGAGGTAGGTACTAAGATTTTAATATCAATTAAAAATATGTGGAAAATCACTACAATATTCATTAAAAACGAGTAATAACAATCAGGTTTTTTTTTATTTTGTCACCTTGAAACCTACAGATAAATCCTAATGATTATGCAGACGGTAACTTTTTACGTGAAGTCACATGCAAAGGTTTATCCTTATCCATACTAATTTACTTTTAAAATCGGGTAAGTTTCTGTGTATTTCTCTACTATACTCTTTTAAGCCATTAAGTGAACTAATCCCAAAAACAAAAAAAACACACACACGAATACGAGTAACATACATTGTGCATGTTAACACAATTAGTTATTTTTACTCGGGTAAAAATAATGACGAGAACAAAGTAGAGAGGAGTATTTATGTTGCTTTGCTCATAGTAAGTTAACGATATCCGATGTGTTACTCCAAGTCATTATCTATCTGTGTATATACTAAATGTCTACGAAATCCGTACATACGTAAAAAAAACTTTCGCATTTATAATAAAATTTCACAAATTACACATGATACCTATATTTAAACAAATAATGCAAATGCAACCTTAACTCTTATATTTTCCCAGATGTGTAATTAAAAAAATTAATATAAAATAATTATAAACAAATACAAAGGTACAAAGAGAAAAATGTTATAGTAAAACTAGAGCAGAACCTGTGTGTTTTTATAGAAGAATATAAAGAAGTGGAGTTCCGACGCGTGCGCGGGCGAAACGGACGAGGTCTCTAGCTGCCTAGAACAGCAAGTATTATAAGTAAAAGTAACTTTTAACAATACCTTGGGCTTGGCGGCGCTTGCGCGCTGCGTACGCCAGTTTCGCCAACTCCTACCGCGAGGCAATACGTCTTGCCCGGTCGTTTCCCTCCCGCCGAACAAAAATTCGCTAGTGTCATTTTCATATTTGTTTTCCAATACGCGACCTTCTAATACTTTCCCTATGGATTGGTTCAAACATAGCTGTGAATAAATACCATTTGGGTGGATTGTTGCCTTACTTATAAACCAACAAACATTTTAGAAAATAAAGTTATTACACTGCACATTTTGGATGATACGCTCAATAGATAGTAAGTTTTCTTTTATTATTTGTATTATGTTAAAGCAGCTATTTATTTCGTAATAAGAATGCTTTTAGCTCTACCAATACTATCTATACAATATAGCTCGTACTTGAGGTACATTGATGATAGTATTTACAAGTCGTTAATGTTTGCGTTAAACGGATTACTTATGTCGAAAGTGGATGTCTATTTCCCACCAGTGAGTGGTCAGCGGGCTAGTCGGTAAACGAGTCATTATGACCAACTTGCAATCGGATCAAACAGGTTCCAGTTATTGTATGCACGTGTTGCTTTGCTACACAAAAACTCGTATATCACAGTTGTCCCACAGTACATAAACTTGAATTATGTCATACAGCTGCAAACTGAAACCGCACGATACAAAACGTACCTAACTATCCTTACTAACCTTCTTATATGAAGAAGGTCAATATTTCCAATTGTTATTAGGTTTTATTATAAACGAAGAAACACACTTAGCATCACAGTTTAAAGTAAGCAACTAAGAATATTTTCCTTTTAAAGACTAAGATTTCAATGACAGAAGATTGAAAGTAAAGTCTTATTGATACTGGCGATTATTTTGTTCACGTTTTAACCATACGTGACAATTTGCTTTCCCCTATCTGATTTGCAATGCATTACGAGTATCCGCTATATTACTGATACTAACTTTGAATTTACAAACTTAAGCAAAGCTTCATAGAATGTCAATAGTAAGTGTTCCGATACCAATAGAAAACCACATATAATGTAATTGTATGCAGCGAAAAAACGTTAGTAATCAACATAATAGTATACTCGCATTCGCCTTCCCGCTATTAATACATGCACAGAAATCGCGACAATGAGGAAACTCGTTCAAATTTTTTACCCCTTTGTAATATTGTTTCCAGGTTGTTTTTGTTTCTTAATTTTTTTATTTTACTCTTGTTAATAGGATTTGTTTAAACATACTCGTTCATTAAACAACTATTTTATTCATTCTTTTTAGTTATACATTATTTTTTGCATAACCAGAAGACCAATATTGAAGCGTGTTCTTAAAAATAACCAGTCATGAATAATACGATTAATTATGTTAAATATTTTAAATAGTATAGAAGTTCATTTGCTTAAGTGTGAACGTTTGAACATTTGCGTTTAGCAACCTGATCACGAAGCAAGTTATTTTATGCCAGTACAGTACAAGTTATTTCTCGCTATTTGCACTTAAGATATATTATAAATTGTACAGGCTATATATTTTTTGCAATTTAATTTTTTATACATTTTTTTCATTTTTTTTCTTTTTTTTTGTAAACCACCGCATTTTTATAAAAACACATAAAAGGTGCCACATATTACGTATTTAAAATATATACGTTATACATATTTCGTAATCAAAGAGTACAATAATTTTATGTACTGTTTTTGTTTTTATAATTTTAAAATATTCCTAACTTACAGTAAGTAATATCTATACATACAACATTTTTCTTGGTTCTATGTCATGGCTATCGAAGTAGCTATCAAAGAATTTGTTGTCTTTTTCCTGCACAAAACATCATTTTACCTAATCTACACATATTATGTATGTATAATAAAATTTTTGCTTAGCGAAATCTGTGCATTAAATATTTTTTTTTTAATTTTTGTATGGAAATTTTTGTCTGTTCGTCTGTATATCTATGTGAAATTCAAGCAAAAAGCTAAATCTTTTTTATTGATACCTTATTACTCGTGTCAATATTTGGGATACCTTTTACTACAGAAAAATCTCTCATTTCTGTGATGGAAATCACAATAACTGGTTGGACCGAGTAGTCGTTCATATAGTAATTTTTATGATTTATTACACAAATACTATTAACAGCAGTCTAAACTATAAATTTATTTCCTAAGGTACACTAATAATTATATTTTTTTATCTGTTTAAAACGTACCTAGGGACGTATCCGAGCAAAGCAAGGGTAGTTAGCTAGAACACAATATTTCCGGGTACCATCATGCAAACAAATAATCAAACGTTCAGTTTGCTTATTTCTCCGTTCTTTAATTTTATTTTTTTGTCTATGCGACAATAGAATTATAGATCGGCTTATTTTATTTTCCAAAATTTGCAGTAAGGGTTGTCTGTAGTTATGGTTTGAGCGAAGAGAGGGAAAATCATATAACAATGTTTATATGAAATCTATCTTTCAATGCTCGCTAATGATGTCAATAATATACTGTAGAGACCATTTATTCAAAGATATTGATCTCAAACTAACCTTTATTTAGTTACAAATGATTATATAACTTTATACGGACTATCCATCTTACAACAAGATACTACTTTATCTATCAAACATAACGATTGATTACTTTTTGGGGCGGTTATTGAAGATTTATTAAACGAATCGCGTTCGACCTTTAGAAGGTGGCGCAACTATTAACGTGGCCGCGACTCGCTCCACCGAACACTTTCGAACGACCCCACCGTACACGGAGAGCCTGCTCCTTATGATTGGTTATTTTATGAAAATAATAACCTTGAAATGATCCAAAAGGCTAGTTTTAGTTAGTACTTGAAATAATTGAATTAAATTTTCTATTGCAATATAATGCATAAATAAAAATAACCTAATCTTAAAAACGATAGATGTAACTAATTCTATGTAATATGAAGAAATAGTAAAATATCATCATAATATATCATCTGATATCTTTCCATAATATCCATAACGATAATAATTTAAATGGATCTTTAGGCTATAATTGCGTATAATAACTGTTGATATAAAACAAAATGTAAGACTAATGCCCGATTTCACCAAGAACCCATAAGCTACCACCTACGTATGGGATCCCTAGCTTAAAAGTTCCCCTAAACTAGCCCCTAAATTAAATTTCGTTTTATCATCGTCTTTAAACCCATATTTCGAGCACCTAAATTTAGGGGACCTTTTAACATTTAGGTGACCCCTAACTGTCGATGAAACAGAAACTGTCTCCTAACAGCCCCCTAACCATCCTTAGGGGATCCCTTAAACTTAGGTGACGTTGGTGAAATCGGGCATAATTCCACTAGCTCAGGTTCCTATCCTTCCCATACCACCTTATGGGCATAATTTTGGCACTATCCATGTAATCATACATACTAATTCAAATATTAGAAAATAGTTAAATTATTTTTACAATTTAACTGTGATCTTGCACTTATGCATCTATTCAAGCCAACTAATAATAAGTATTAAATATAAATATAATACAAGAATGTAAAAAATTTGGCAACGTGATTGTTGCGATTTGCGTGTTTGGCAATCATAATTTACACATATACATATTTTATTATATGTAGCGCTAGAAATAAAATCTAATTTAAGTTTCAATTTCTATTTTCGCAGTAATTATATTATGATAAATTAGTTGTTTACTGTCGAAGTGAGATAGGAATTATTTACTGAAACCTCAATCCTGATGGTTTCGGAAACTCAAAATAACTCTACTATTTTTAGGTAAACATATATAGACACATTAAGTCTAAATATCTACACTCTATGTTCTTATTAGCCCCTATCGTGGCAAATTAAACAAACCTATCCAAACCACTAATACCGTTTTGTAATTGAAATAAAAAAATGCTAGTTGAATTTGCATAAAGTAGAGCTTTGTACGTTAAGAAAATAAAGCGAAAATTAAAGCATTTGGTTTGTGTGTGATAGGAATATTTTACTAATTTCTATCTAAAAATCAGAATTGGATCTCGAAAAACAGAATTTAAAATTCTAAATGGGCGCATGAAATATTTTTCGAAAAACCTTATTTAAATAGTCATTATTATCGATACAGAATCCGAATCTATAGTTTTTAGAATTTTTGTCTGTCTTTCTGGGAACGCATCACGAGAACACCACTGGACAGATTTTGATGAAATTTGGTATGTGATAGCTGGTTATTCGGATCATCATAAAGGATTCTATTTACTGCGGAAAAATATTTCATCTCTTAGATATCTATACTAAACGTTAAATATAATTCGTTTTTAGGCGTTAAATCAAATATCAAATCACTTTTTTCGTTTAGTAGCTTGAGAAATAATAACTAGGCATGGGCAAAGAGGGATCTTAAATGAGTTTCGTTTTGTTTAATGCTACAAAATCACCAATTTTTTTATGAAATATTTATTTTAAATTGATCCAACAATTTTTATAAAGTCCGTCAAAGAAACAACATATAAAAATCTTAAGAATCTTACTACTATACTTAATGATACGTATATCACAAGCAAAAGTTTTCGTAAAACGTGTGAATTCTGTCAACCCGCATTTGACAAGGGACGAGAACATGGCCTAAACCTCGACTTGAGGAAAGATTTGTGTATGAGTGAAAAACCCATGATATATTTTAGTTTATAGAGAATATCATAATTCATAACTGTTTTAATATACGGCGTTAAACTCTACAAGTAGAGTTCCTATTGAAACTTACTATGTATAACTAAATCTAGAATTCGAAGGAAGATGACTGTAAATATTTTTTTCATAATACGTCGTTCTAGTGCAACGTGTTCCCAGCCAATTGGATAATGAGGTATTTCGACAGGTGTTTAGCATTCGACTGGCAGACGTTGTGCCCGACGCCACTGACAGGTTTGACACATACCGACCTTCACATTTGTAATAACCCGCATCAAAACGCACTATACACTTAGAATCATCTAAGGTTGCGGTACTATAAAAACATTACGTACTACCATAAAAATTCAATATATATTTTCAATAATTATATATACATATATACATATATATATATATATATATATATATATATACATATAATCACTTTACTAAATATTGTACGAATAAAACAATTTATTTATTTAAGCATGATAACATTATTGCTTACATCAATAAAACTTACACTATTATTTTAAAATGAGGAATCGGTCTTAAATAATGCATTGTGTAGTAATAATATCCGGGAACGGTATGTCTATTATCACAGTGTTACATCTGCAGATTCTATTTATTCTAAACAACGGCACATTGCGGCTCTCCGAAATTGTAACCAAAGGCTCATTTATGTAATCCGAATCCGTCGTGGTGATGCGTACTGTGCCCATTGCATACAGCTATCTTTGCTACACATACTGTGGCCGGTTAAATTTGTGGTTGTAAAGCCAATTATACATAGTTTATGGTCTTGTGATATTACACTTTGTTTTATTTAGCAATAATAATTATATATCATATAAATGAATCAAATTCCTCTTTTTTGTTATGCTTTGAATTTTTGGTCATTTTAATTGGGCAATAGCCAAAGGCAAACGAGACGTTTTTTTACATATATGAATAAATTAATGTAATAAATATGTAAATATTGAAATTAGAGTAATTAATTCGATTATTATTTTAGGTCGCAAATCTAAAATTGTATTCTACATCTATTAAAGAATTGGTGACATTGGAAATCTTGTATTTTTATTACGATTATACATTGCATAATAAAACTATAACATTACTTTTATTTCTAGAATAAAATTCATAAAATCGTAATACATTTCGTTATAAACAATCGAGAAAATTAAAAAATGATCATTGACAAAATGAAAACTTATTTTTATTAATGCTCATTCGAGTTGTTTCCTTAGAGTCGCGAAAATGTTTCTATGACAAATAAAAAAACCTCTCATTCATTTAAAATTTCAATCGTAAATTCACAATTTTAATAGATCTACTATTTAAATTCGTTTAAACATTGTATATTTGTTGCAAGCACAGGTATTAGGGAGGTTGTCGGCACTGGTAGCGATGCGCTCGCGCAGTGTCGCATGCGAGTTGACGCAAGTTGTGAGGCAACACTGCACGTTACGTGACCGCGGATCACTACTCTTCTCGACCTATTTATGTTTCAGTGCTAATAAAATACACCGTACACCGTCAACCGAAGAGTCCTCGACCTTTCAATGGTTTTCTTAGCTTCATACCATGGGTATTTACATATATAATTTTAACAAGAAAACGTTTAAAGTTTAAGAACATACAGACTAATGAACTCGACTCGCTACCAAGCGATGAGCGCGACAAAATCGACACACGTAGAGAAAGAAATTAAAATTACCTTGTGACCTTGACCTTACTAATAAGAAGCCATGTTAAGAGAAAATTATACATATTTATAATCTTTGTAGTGGCAAAGATACGTGAAGCAACGCTAATATTTTATTATATCTAATTAAATTAAGTGCTCACGAAATATTTCGCTGTTTCTTATTTAAATTAAACGAATCTAAATGATATCGTGACAGGGAAATAATGTAGATAATTAATTATATATAGCTTACCTGAACGCATAAATGTTCATTACGTGCTATTAATAGCAGCAAGCGATAAATTATCACGACATTGCACATGCGACATCACAGATGGGTCATCGACCTGTCTGCGGGTTTATTCTAGTGTGGTCCTGAGGACTGTTGTACCTACTATGATTTTACTTATATTTATAAGCCGTTTGATTTTCTACTTGATTTTCTATTTTATATGTAACTAGTGACTTAAACTCCCTTCGCTCGTGTGCGTCCCTAGGTTCGTTTTATAAGAATAGTTATTGCGAGTGTACTTTAGGAGAAATACTTATGTTATTGCAGATTTTTCTGTAGACCTTATTAAGACCTACAATTTTCTAGTATGTACATTATTTTGATGTGTCTCTTAAAATTTAGCCAGCGTTAGACATATAAATTTCTAAGAACGACTCAATAGAACCAGTTATTGTATTTCCCGTGGAAATTTAAGATTTTTCCTGCAGTAAAAGGTATTCTAAATCTTTATCCGAGTAATACACAAAATCTAGTTAAAATCGGTTCAGTACTTTTTACGTGAAACGCACACATCGATTTCGCTAAGTTACTGTTTTATTATATGTATAGATATTGTGCTGGATATACATGTGTATAATTGAAGTTAAGAAAAAATCTTTATATATCTATGCAAAAATTTTGGGCACATAGATTGGTAATATTTTTTATAAGATCTTATCAATTCCCTCCACAAAGTGTAAATCATTACCGCAAGTTAATAGCACATACTTTATTACAAATTGAGTAAACTTAGGTAATAAAACCAGTTACGCCCACGAAGTATTTAAGAAATGAACAAACATTGAATAATACGAAAGACTGGAAACTATCCGATCACTACAAAAAATACATTTAAAAATATTTTCTTATTATTGATATGGTTAAGTAATTAATGCCTGGCTATTAAATACATACCTAATCAAATATTTTCGAAATCAGTGCCAGCCCATACAAAGCAAAGCACACCGACTTCGAAAATATTTGATTAGGTATGTATATTAAATGAAAACTACCAATCAGTTATTTTTTACTTTTTAGTGTTTTTGTTTGAAGTCGGTTTTTATTTTTTTTTTGTTAAAAAGTTTTTATAAACATAATCACACCACTATTTGAAATTCCAGAGTTTGTTGTCAGAAAAATTGTTATTTTTATCGCAATAGTCGCAAAAAGCACCTAGGAATGCGCCCGAGCAAACCGCGGGCATATAACTAGTATTAAAATAATATTGAAAATAAGACATCATACCAAGTTGAATCACGTAATAATAATGAATAAATTGATCATGATGAAAACTGTTCCACGCCGTCGCGTTGCATGCAATGCCGCGATACTATTAAAATGAGCTTACGTTACAAAATATCTAGCATTGACCAAATTTATAATAATATGGAAAATAATATACTAAAGGTGCATTTATGATAAATTTTAATATAATTTAGTATAACTTGACCAGACATTTATCACTGTATTGACTTAAAAGAAAGTCATCAATACCATTATTTCCCAATTTAGGTAGACAAATAATGCTATTATTATATTAAATTTTTCCGACAATGTGTAAATAACTTCATATACCGCCAACTCAAGTAAATTACGGCCCACATAGCATCATCAAAATATAAAATTTAATTTAAAATTTGCAGTTCTAGAAAAATAATAATTTAAAAACAACACTATAATTAATACTTTATTGACGTTTCAAAATTGCATATCGAATTGATAATTAAGATTTTACAAAGACGAAGCGCCTTTAAAAATGATTACTTTATCAGGTGTATTTTATACCTGCTCGTTAACTGCTTGTGGATTGCGAATGAGCACGTAACGTGAACACTTGCAATTTCTTCCATGAGCAGTCAATAGAGTTCTTAACAATAAGTTGACTACGAATGTGACATGGGCATTACAAAGTCGGTCATTTATTGTGTCCATGTGATAAGTTATCGACATCTTCGCCTGTCACGATTCAGTCGTATTTTGTTGGATTCAAACTTTCTATCCTATTAAAGTCATAAATGTTGAATCCGGCTTTTTACGTTGGAACGTCGCTGTTATCTTGTTGACTTCTTAGAATACTCCAAAGAAAATACTTTTTTAAATCTTATTTAGAACTACCATCTGTCTTTTTTTAAATAATTATTTTGTTACTTTTAGATAATTTACGAATACGTTTTTTTCTCATTTAAAGATGGAATATCGTAATACAAAATAATTAATTGAACGCGATATTTACTTCAATATACGCTAGTCCTTAAAAATATAACAACAGCTGCCAGGCAGCCAAGCGCAATGTAGAGTGACGGAGTAGATGCATTAGAACGGATATCTTGTCATAACTGCCAGTCTGCTCGTTGCACCTTTGACCTTGCACGTACCACTTTCAAAATGCCGCATTCCTCACTGTAACACGACATATTCACGATCTACCACAACGCTATTGTTCTTCACTGAACTTATAATGTCACTTCATAATCTGCTAAATCGCCTTTCCTATGAGTATACTCGTATGCAAAATGCGACCAATTAGAATCTATGTGACCTTTAAATGTTTTGAAACCATTACTGCAAATGTATACATATAGGTTACATGATATTGAATAAGCGTAATTACATAGTAACATCTTTATTCTACTTCAGAGCGTTAACCTTCTATTATTATATTGCAATGCAAAGCACAGCGCAGCACTGAAATATCTAACTATAGGCACAGCTTATAAAAAGGTTTTTGTATATTATAATATAATATTTTATTAATCCCATCGTTTTTATTGGTAAAAAATCGAAATAAAACTATCATCCACATATCTCAGTCATGTCAACTTTATCATGCACTCGAGGGTAAATTAACATAAAACAACTTGTGATGATATGGTTAAATAATGGAATCGATATTAAGAACGCTCAATAATTACAGTAGGCATTTTATTATTATTTACATTCCTCTAGAAATGCCCAATAACTTTATATACATAACTAGCGACTCACCTATGCTTCGTTCGTGTTCGTCCCTAGCTTGCTTTCCAAAACAAACTTAAGGAGATAAAAAGTATCCTATATCCTTCCAAGGGTCGCAAACTATCTTCTTACCAAATTTCATCTAAATCGGTTCAGTAGATCCATAGATTACATCGTCACAAACTCACAAACTTTACCTCTTTATAATATTAGTATATGCTAAAATAAAGATATTATTATTATACTTTTAATATATTATAAAAGCTATGGAATATACACCGCTTTTGTGCCTATTCAGGGAAATCCAAGATGAATAATTTTCGAATCATTTTTATTAAATATTGTACGTTTATAGTTAAATTTTGAAAATATCGTTTTTTATAATATTGTTAAAAATTTGGTCTAGATATACATATTTAGTGTTGTTACAATTTTAACTATTATTAGTAGGGCCCATGACAAACGAGACCTTAGTTTGACATGTATTCTTCGATATTTTAACCGAAACTACCTACAACCTTGCAGAACTTAATAAAACAACTATTTTATATAGATGAATGTATATTCATGCCATGTACTCGTATATGGCTGCTCGGTTAAAAGGCAGCAAATATGACTCAAACATTCAATCTCTCACAGGCCATTGTATTTAAAATCAATTTATCAGTTTGACCGTGAAATATTTAAGTGAAGTTCGTTTGTGATAACACTTGTTATTATTATCGTATGTATTATATATAAAACTATATAATATAATAAAACAAATAAACATTGCAAAGCTACTTGTTAAGTTGAGTTTCAGTGAATAAATTTTTATGTACATCTGTGTATGTAAGTTGTAAGTATCTCCAGCAGTGACTTTATGTGTTTCTCTAATTACATAAGTTTAAAATTTTAAACGAAAAAATATGATCAAATATTATCATATTTAGATTTAAATATTTTTATATATATATATATATATAACCTATATATATACATATAATATATATATATACATATATATATTAATTAGATATATATACATATATATAAAACTGAAGTTTGTCTGGGATTTCAAAATAGCTAATAGAACCATATATGTATGTTTGCATATTCACCAATCTCAAAAAAAACAAGTCTTATGTTTTTTGTATCCGCTAATTTCCGACACGATTGAACATTTCAGTTACAGTGACGGATAAAGTAGATTATTTAAAAGAAAAAGTATTCCCAAATAGAGCTTAGAATAAGTTATTTTAAAGCCATTTGACAAATTAATGCGAGTGACTTTAATATTCGCTAAACGCCAACAGCGGACCTGTCCGCTCGCTTTATTTAAAATCTTTACATTTAATACTTACGTCTAAATATAATTAACCGCTTATAAAACGTATGAAAATAATTTTTCCCTTATATATTTCTAAAAACCTAAACAGAAATCGCCAAATCGTGACGTTTATAAATAAATATCAGTGTATCCGACTACTGGATTTAATAGCTCTATCGTGACGGCGCTCTTCCGCCTGGTGGTACAAAAAATTGGAAATCGCTTGGTGTAAATTGAACAAATGCCGCTAGGTTCTATATTGAATTATTAATTTGTAGTAAATAATTAATTAATTTACTTGTAAATTTTATTTATACATATGTATACGCAATTGTAAAGGTGCGTGCTGAAACCCTTTTAACATACGATTTCTTTTTTTTTCCTGATGTTTAAATGTCAAAAAAAAATCAAAATTTAAAGAATAAATAGAGTGACTAATTGCATTACTTACTGCACTATGACTACTACTTTTCTACACAAATATTATGTGCCACCTCATAAATATCCATACTTAATATTATAAATGTGAAAGTATGTTTGTTTGTTTGTTTATTTGTTTGTTTGTCCTTCTTTCACGTCGAAACGGAGTGATGGATTTACGTGATTTTTTGTGTGGAGATAGTTGGAGGGCTGGAGAGTGACATAGGCTACTTTTTATCGCGGGAGATCAGCTCATTCCCACGGGAGCACACGTTATAATACAATTCAAAAAAATATTTTTGGTCAGAATTACTTGAAACTTGGTATTAAATAAATAAGTGTTTTAGCATTTTTCGAAATTCATTCTATAAGGGCGTAAAATAGGGGATGAAAGTTTGTATGAAACTACCTTTTTAGAGATTTTTTTTGTAGTTTTAACGCGAGCGAAGCCTTTATAACTTAAATACAAATATAGTAAAAACTATTTATAACATAATTATAGTATAATAAATAATTATAGTACCTATTAACAAATCACAATCCCAAATCGCGAACAATATTAAACCACAAATCGCAACTGTCATCCGCAGTGGGTACCTACAAGTTTTTTTTTTTTATAGTATAATAATTGGAACATAGTTTTCAACTAAGGTTTTCAATAATTTTCATGAATAGTAAGTATTATTAGAATTATTTTTTGATAGTAACGTTCGAATAATACCAATGCAAAGTTATGTATTTATGTATACATACCTACTTGTTAAGAACACAATATATTTACTTTACTTTTTACGTACAAAGTAAAGCAATAGATTTCCTTATTATACATACTAACTTTTTGATAGATTTACCAAAGAAGAGATATCCTTTGGTGTATGTTAAATATTGATATCTTTCTCGTCTGTATACCAGTTTTTTTTCATATTTTTTAAATTAATTATTCGATTCGTTTTTTAATGAGTAAAGTTTTTAAAGAGTTACGCAAAGCAGTACCTCTGGACGCCCCATTAAGACGGTGAAGATTTTGTTGGGTTTTAGTGAGTAGTACTGGGTTTTCTAGCCAGTCAGTCTCACATAACCACCTGTATTGTCTTTGAAATTAGGTGTTTGAAACGAATTTTTTTAAATAGTTTTATCTTTTTCTTATAAATTATGAAAGTCTCCGTTTTCAGTTCAAAAACAACAGTTTAAAGTTAGTTACCTACTTCACAAACAAGCATTTTTTCTTGCTATAACGAACTCTTGGTGTGCGAGTCCAATTTTTTTGACTGCATTAGTTCATAGCTTTTACTTACATAAACTGGAAGAGACTACGTTATTTAAGTATTATATAACAAGTTTTCTATATTCTGTATAACAAAAACATAGTCCAGGAACTAAATAACAAATTCGTTGCGGATGTGTTTTTTTTTCAACTATAACTCTTTTAAGGATATGAGCGTACGTTCTGGCATGACTTATTAAATAAATATACTTATACAATGTACTTTGAAACAATTTCGTCATCGAAATCTATCTAGTACTTATTTTTATAGATACCTATAATGAAACTCTTAGTAACACTACGAATAATTCTTGAAAAGCTTCTCTTGTTTAAATCAAGAGCATTCATGTAATTCCGCAAGCATTAGATACGCTAAAATTATGAAAATAAATAAATATGTTCGAGCATTAACACACAGCACCATCTAATTTCATGGTAAGTACAAAGCTTGTGTTATGGATACCAGATAGTTGATACACTACATATGTATATATATATATATATATATATATATATATATATATATATATATATATATATATATATATATATATATATAACTTTAAATACATACATATTATAAATATATTCTCTTACCCATGACTGGAGTACAAACATTCGTGCTCATTACACAAATGAATGCCCCCAGCGGGACCCAAACCCGCGTCCGCTGGCACAGCAAGTAGGGTCACTACAAACTGAGCCAAACGTTTCGTCAATTAAACTATTCATACCTAAAACATGCAACACCAATCCTTGCAAATCCAATTTATTTAGGCATTTAGGTCATTGTAATGTAACTAGACCATCAGTATCGTTTAATGTCATTTTAGATACAATATAAAGACTATATCATGTTAAACTCTATTAACCTACTATTTCGGATCTGGTCTGTTACAGAAGGCACCTTGATGAGGCAACATTTATAAGCCAATAATAATTACGAGAGTAGACACTGCGTGGACGTAATCTAGATTTTATAATACAAGTAAAATATAACTTAAGCTACGTATTTATTAACGGTATATACGTTCTTATATTTATGAAATTTATAATGATAAACATAAAAATAAAAAAGTGTAAATATGTCAACATATATTGTATTATTAGATATTATAATAGTATATACTAGATATAGTCAATTCATGCCTATCATTTACATCATTCGTCACTAAATTTATAAAATTTGTGAAATTTTAGTTCACAAAGTATAAAATATAAAATTTATTTATATAGTTACACACAAAATAAAAGGTTACCAAACGGTATGATAAAGTGAAAATTCTATTATATACTTTCATAATATTATTATTAAATAACAATGTTATGCCTGCCAATATTAAAACCAACCTATTGTCCTAATTTATTGAATACTTATATTGAAATACTTTAGCAAAGTGGTAACGCAGCGAATTAAATTATACAATTCGATACAGTTTTTACTTTGGGGTACACACAAAAAAGAAATTAAAATTGGTATCACTATCGTCAATGCCATTCGTCAATAATTGAATTTAATACAAAGCTGTTTCAACTGGTTTTTAAAATAATGTGTACTATTATAAAATGTACACAACATAATTTATGTCAATAAATTAAGGCAATTTACAAAAATATGTTTTATGTGTTTATTATTTTTACATCTAAAATACTTAATTCGATAAAGAGCTTTGATAATATTATATAATAACATAATGATATTTATCAGTATTTATTTTACGAAAATTCGAGTAGGTATATAGTCGTGTGATTTAAAAAATCTATATCTATATAGATAAATAAAATTGATGTGTCTGTTTGTAATGTCAAAATAACAACTTTTTACTAAATTTGTATGAAATTTTATACGGTACATATAAGGAAAGCACAATTTTTAAAAATGTTCTCTCTCAGTCTGTCTGTCTATCTGTCTGTTTGTTTCAGCTAATCTCCGAAACGGCTCGATCGATTTTGATCCGACTTTTACTGGCAGATAGCTGATGATATAAGGAGTAACTTAGGCCACTTTTATTTTAGACAAAGAATTAGGATTCCATGAATCCACTTAAAAAAATTAAAACGTACCTAACTACACACCCGAGCGAAGCCAGGATAAGTTGCTAGTAAAATATAATATTTAAATTAAAAAAAACCCTAATGTATGTTAATTATTTCTTTAAAAGCAATCATAAAAAATGAAATAATAAAAAATGATTTATATTGTTGTAGAGTCTAGTATAGTAATATGTCATCTGTGGTAGAGCCTTAGTTATGTCGCTGCCGGCGCGGGTTATATATTTATGTACGGCCTGATTTTAAACTGCCTATTTCGTTACTTAGTTGTCAAGGCTATTACATTACTTCAGGATCGTTGCTTTTACGAATATTTAAAAATTCAAAATACAATACAATAAATTTATGTATAAAATTCCTCATACTCTTCGGAAAGGCATAATTAACTTTTACATGATAAGCTTACAGCCAAGGACTCTCAAATAGAATAACTTTTAGATTAAAAAAAAGGGCGCACGTATCGGCCCACCCGTTTGGATACAGTGATGTTACAGAAAGACACGAAAACAAAATCCAAACAATGTACACACAATGTAAAATCTATATGCATATTAATCAGGCTGACTTTGTTGTTACCGGTTATCACCACCTATACCTACCTATTAACAATTATTATAATACTAGCGACTCACCCTCGCTCCGCTCGGGTTCGTCTGTCTCTCACATTGCAGTTTTTGTATTTTGTCTCAGAAATGAGATATTCTCCCGCAATAAAAAGTATCCTATATGGTGACCCAGATAACCAGCTATCATCATACCAAATTTCATCAAAATCCCTCCTGTGGGTTTTCTGTGATGCGGTCACAGATAGACAAACAAAAATTCTAAAAACTAAAGATTCGGCCACTATATCGATAACAATGTGTATTTCAATAAAATTTCCAAAAAAATATTTAATGTACAAATTCGGCTACAATTTTATTATAACTATAGACAAACATCTTTTTTAACATAAAGCAATCATAATATGACCTTTAAAGTCCATTAAAAGATAGGAAAGATTACACCGATTAGCTACCTGCATTTAAAAGGTAATTAATATTATCATTAATTTGTTATATTCATTAGAACTGATTCTGTAATGTTAAGTAACCGTGAACTATAAAATACTATAATTCTTTAATATTTCTAGGCTTGATGGGCGATTATTTAAATGCTAGTAAGCTACTTATACACATAAAAACTTTTTTATAAAAATTAATTATTTACATATATAATTAATTTAAGATTGAGATAAGATTAAATTGAGATTTGTTTATTTTACTGACTTTTTAAAACAACTACTATTTTACAACATATGTACGTTATATCTTAATATATATAATTCATCTGTACGTATGTTTGTTAACCTACTCCTCTTAAAGGGCTCGAAGATTTGAATGAAATTTTGTGTGTATATTTCAATGGGCTCCTGGATGGTTTGAAAACACAATTGAACCCGGTAGGTGGCGCTGAAGTCGTTGTGTCACTGATCATCTCCTAAACGGCAGGGACGATTTTAATTATATTTTTTGTGTATATTCGAGTGGGTGTAAGGTTTGAATTCACTGATGGATCCGGTAGGTAGCTCTGCAGTCGGTGTGTCAGTAAATTTTTATAAAAGACTGCATTTTCTGAGCAATAAATAAATTAAAATTGTTGATTAAATGAAATAAAAATCGATGTGTGTATATATGTATATTTCCTATGGACTCCAAAACAGCTGGAGAAATTTTGATGAAATTTTCCGCTAATCTTCAGATTAGCCAGGCGGGTGATGCCGTGAATTTTGTTAGCGATCGGAAGTTTGGATGCGGGCTAAGCCGCGGGTACTGCTAGTATTTAATAAAATATTTAAAATATGTTTTTATTTATTAGATTCACTAGTGGCAATTACAATATTACAAATTATTATTATATACGAGTACAATAGTACTTATAGCTAATTGCACTACCTTTTAAGGTGAAATACCACATGCAAATATGGAGATTTTATAAAATGCTTACATTATATCTATGTTACAATAATAAACTACTATTATAATAAATTAAATTAAATAAATAGCAAATAATACACAAAAATTAAAAAAGATTACAATTCGAATAAAAAAACAGGGAGAATTACAAAAGAAATGAAAGGTATTTTTTTGCATTTTTTTGGAACTTAGCATAAAATATTTACTTAGTGCTATAATAATTTTTAATATAGGAAACTAAACCGAGATAAAAAGTCTAGTTAAAATGACTTAACAAATTATATCTTTTTTTTTTAAATTAAAGTCTAAGACCACAATGAGAAATCATTTATTCTTAACTACGTATAACATAAAAACTTTACTAATGAACATAGAGACAATTGACCACAAAATTCATTGAAAACGTTACGTGAGATGGTTATTACCACAAATGTTTAACGGATCATGTCGGTTTGCCAACTTTATTTTATACCATAACTAACATTTCTCATAACTAACATTAAAAGTGTTAAAATCAAATGTCAAGATGTCATTAAAATAATTTAAAATAATGATCTATATCGAAATAACAGCTAAACTTCCAAAATCTGATACTATTTTGCTATTCTAATAATGTTTTGTAACATTAAATCTATACTTCCATACTTATATTATAAATGTGAAAGTGTGTTTGTTTATCCTTCTTTTACGTCGAAACAGATTGATAGATTAGCGTATTTTGTGTGGAGAGTTGGAAGACTGGAGAGTGACTTTTTACCACGACTTTTCATTGCGTAACAAGTACATAAAAATATACCTGAATTAAGCGCTTATCTTCTTCAGTAGTAAGTCGGTAAAAAATTAGTATACATAACAATATATCAATGTCCTGCATTATCTTTATAAAAGAAATATTTTTAAATTTTCAGATATGGTTTACATTTTATAACAACGGCAACTGGTTCTTGAATGGTTCTTACGAGATTTTATGGTCCGCTATACATAATTCACTTTATAAATACATTACCTAATCGTTGAACAAAGTTTACCTAATTTCGATATTTGAATACGTAATCATATTGTTTTATTGTATATCATGACTTCTTACTTAGTTGAGTTTCAAATTATTTGTTTTATTAATACTTTACAAATAGGATTTTTAATTTAGTATAATATTTTTTCTATTTAAGAAAAATACCTAAATTACTATTAACTTAGTACTTATTAAGGTTTTTGTTTTAGCCATTTGGCTTCGGAACCCTTAAAATTAAATAAGATCATTGAGTGTTTGCATTTACACTAGGAAAATGTTAATTTTTATGTTTATAGTATGTAAAGCAGTATTTTACTTGCAAAGTAGAGAAACAAATTAATCTGAATTTATATCACATGTTCGTATAGAAAACTTTTGAAAGCCAATAAAATAAAATCATTTCGCGCGTCGCTTACGTGTACATTAGGTAACGAAGATGATACCGTCGAGCCGTTCACGTAAACGCCGTCGTGTTTCCCACGACTACCATTGTACGCGCAGTGTCTAGTTCAACAATTAAGCACACTATTTATGGCTATGCGTGCCCCGTTTACTTATTTTGGTATTCCACGTATGTACGATATGATTGTAACTAGAGATATTATGAATATTTCAACTTTTTTGCTTTATTAGGATTCTAAGATACTTTATTTACAATAAAGAAAATTACAAATATATTTAGTTATAGTATATACAAATGTACACTTAATTATTACTGTACAAGTCATGTCCGCGTGGAAAAGTGGATTTTAAGTATCTACGTAATATAGACTTGCACTGTATTTTCTAACAGTGGTCATGAGTACGATTTCTGCCAGCAGTGAATGTTTAATATATCATACAATTGCTTGTTTAAAGAAGCACTAACCACGATCACTTTAGCACGTAAACATTATTATGACAAAAACGGAACGATTTCGACGTTGGAGAACTTGTGCATTTCCACAATATAAAAAAATATTAGCTATAGCTAAATTATATTATAATTTATAAGCTAATAAAATCTTTTGAGTAAAAGTAAAAAATGTCTTGTATGCCAATATATGTATAGCTTGAATTTTACTTTCATATATGTACGAGTAATTATATAAGTTCTTATATGGCTAAAATATCTGTTACAGAAGCTATTTTCCCATTAATTAAATCCAAACTCGAAAGTTCGATTTCAGCAATGTTGGTATACTGTTATCTTATCTATCACAAAATAATTATTATGAATGCGAGAGTATGCGAGTTTTAGTTACTTCTTCAAACTAAAACAGTTCCACAAAAAAAGATTTTGGAAAATATCTCGTAACTTTTTTGTCGCTGGGAAACCCCGTCATTGAGACCTTGCCATTTGTCATAAGGCAGGATACTGTTAGACTTCTACTCATTCTTACCACGCCAGCAGAGCGAAGGGCAAAATCTAGCAATTAAAGCAAACAGTAGTAAAACAAGCTTTATCAAATCATTTTCCGAACGCACCTAATACAGATATTTTTTTTCTTTTTATCTGTCTAGACTTAGTACTTACTTAGATAAATGAGAACTAAAATATAAATGTATTTAGTTGTTTTAATTATCCAAAGTAAAGACTTTATCGTAAATGTTTGAGGCATATTTAGTTTAAAAGTAAATGTAACTTAATTTTTCAAACCTTACATATATTCAGGTAACTGATTTATCAATTAAAAGAAATATAATTGTGAGATTTATAAGGCATTGTTGACCGTGTGACACGGAACCTAAATACTGATTCTGAGTACAGGTTACGTACGCGCAGCAATCAATTCAAGGTGGTGGTTTAACCAAAAACAAGATATCCAATAGGAGTATAATGATTTTAGTTTCGAAATGATCACGATTCGCTCCACTAATGTAGATAATTGATAATTGAATATAACATTCGCAGGTACATTCGCACGTAATATTCGTCATATGAACAATTAACCTTGCCATAACTAAGTAATTTCAAAATCGAGAGTAACAAAAATGAGGTGTGTACTTAAAAATCCATTACCACTGTACAAAATATTTATTAGCTGTAAATATATATTATCCTGTAGTGGAAAGCAATTTACAAGTTGATGTTATATTTTAAATTGTCCATGACGAAAACATTAATACGTATGATAGAATATGTTTACATACAAATATACTAGCTTAATCTGTCCCTTTAAATATGTTAGGATTTATCTACATCTAACTTATAACTAAAATTAAATTCGTAAAAATGCCAATTTAATACAAATGAACACTAAACTATAATTTTTAAATTAATCTATAGCCCTTATACTTGGACATAGCGTAATAAGAAAATGTTTATTAAATCGCTGTAAACTACTAATTTGTGTGCCAACTCAATTTATTACGGTAGTATCGTAAGAGGTGAAATAAATTCCTTATAAGTACGGTGAGTGAACAATTATTCTATTGTTATTGGTTATTATTCTATCAGGCGAGGTCGCAGCGGGCGTGCAGAACACGACCCCGGGGCGCGCCTTGGGACTCAGTTTTTATTACCTCACTACTTTACTTGCCGAAATCACTTAAGTATGCTTTCATTTCATTTATCTACACCTCTGGTTAAATTATTTCAATATTAAACGACTACTAAAAAAGTACTACCTTATTCAGTCACGACCGACGAGATCTCAATCAAAAGTTTAATAGATTAATCATGACGTTCCAGCAATGTGCTTCTAATATTATCTTCGTATGTTTACCTTTTAAGTATTACAAATGTCGATACTTTCGAATTGCTATTATATTGCTTGTACATTCATTTTTAACATTTTGCATTGTCGCTAAGCAGATGATTTGTCAACAAAACGAATATTTTACCAATTATATCATCTCGCATGCCTTTAAAGGAGGCGCAGCCGATATTAAAGCAAACCGGTCGGATGACATTTGACTTATCAACTCTAACATTCACCAAATTATATTTTAATAGTTTATATTAGTATATTATGTAGCTTATATCATACCTGTATTCGGATTGATTAACAAGGTCTAATTAAATATTCAACAAAAACACATAAAAAATACATAGGCATAATATTATATTATGTTATATATTAAACAATAAAATTTATTATTTATCACACACACACATTTATAAATTAATAAAATTAATACACATTTATTTAATTAACCTGCATTGCCCGGGGCTCCACCCGCGTTCAGATGACTAAAAACCAAATTCTTAAGTTTTACATATTAGTATACTCTTAGATCAAAAATGAGATATTTTCCGCAGTAAAAAGTATCCTATATGTTGACCCGAATAACCAGCTACCATCATACCAAATTTCATCAAAATCCCTCCAGTGGTTTTTCCGTCATGCGGTAACAGACAGACAAACAGACAGACAAAAATTCTAAAAACTATAGATTCGGACTCTGTATCGATAATAATGTCTATTTCAATTAGATTTTCAAAAAAATACAGTTACAATTTTATTATATGTATAGATAAATAAAATGTTTAGTTACGACGTTCACTTTTGTTTTGTTGGCTAAATCTTTTTAGTGTTTTTTATTACTTATAACATAAAATGTTAGGGATACTTCCAGAAGCTCTTTACTCACTTTACAAAATTGTCGTCCATTTTAAATAAATTGATGAATAGATCATTCAGAAGCGTCTAATGAAGTAAACATATTTGTTACATAAGTTTATATAACAACAACAAATCAGATATAATGTACACCTACTTAGCATTCTATGGAAGACGTTATATCATGATTCATTATGATAGCCGGACGTAGTATCGATGCTGGTGCTCAGTGAACTATCCATATTGCCTGTAAAATGTTCAAGTATAGGTCTCAGGTGACCTTTGCGTACTAGGTCAGTTTGATATTTTAACAATAGTTAAGATGATGAAAACTTTAAGATTTTAGATGACCAAATATCAGGTGGTTATATAAGATTTGCATTGTTAAAATATTTTATTTATATCTGATTAACCGTCTTCTGAACAATTCTCTCAATTAACTGATGTTAATCTAACTTTGACTTTTAAAAAAAATCTAAATCTCAATTTAAACCTTTAAATTTTAAAAGTAGACATTTCAGTGTTTCCTTAAAGTTCAAGTTCTTTAGTCATTTAGGGAACGGTTAAGTTTCCTATATTTAGATTTTATAATTATTTTATGCGATTGTCTGTTGGTTGTTTTATCGTTTCATTTGATTTCATAGACGGACGTGACTTTTTAAATCTTCACTGACGACTTTATCCTACTCCTATCATCCTTTAGGACTTTATCTTTATTAGAAAGTAAAATATATTATTTTTCATTTCAGAATATGATCAGTTGGATGTGCCGAAGCTAATGTATACAAAATATGAGGTAGATCACACCGCCGGAACCATGCGGAACTCATTACTTTGTAGTGACTAGCTAACATTTGCTGTACGTTATACATATGTTACACTGAGGTAAGTTTCATCGTGTACATTGTACATAATTAATAATTATATATACGTATTATTAAATTTGGTTAATATTTGATAGAAATATTGGTAGAATTGAAAACTGTAAACGTAGTGGTTTTACTAAATAAAAACTGCTTAAAATATATCTTAAATTTATCTTCCGATGTAGCACAAGCAGTACTGGATATGTCGATAAACACATATTTAGATGGAAGGTCGTCGATTCAGTTCTTACACGAGATATGTTGGTCCTGATTTAATTAAGCGTTACGACGACTCCTTATAAAATTAATTAATCAATTATTAATACTCCCATAGCCTATGTACATATAAATCTTGCCTAAAAATAATAAATAATTAATTATAATATAAATAATTGTATTTTAATATTCACAATATATATACCTACCATCAATCAACAATTTAATAAAAATTTCATTTTCTGTACATGTATATGTGGTAAAAACGTAAGTTTTGCTATGTGCTATGTTTTGTCAGTATGAGAATACCATATATCATTTTAATAAGAAAATTTTAATAATAAAATATACTGAATTTTGTTCATTACAATTGTATTACTTCTTAAGAATATCCAATTTAAAAATAAAAATGAATCCATATCCGGTAATGAGTACTTCCCGGTGAATTATATTATTAATTATTGTAGCAACAAAAAGCTGTGCCCCCATTTAATGTAGAGAAACTAACACGGTTTTGTGCCAAGGCCGACCAACAAATTGATATTACATCGGGCGAGAGTTTGCCGCCGCGCCAACCTGCGCTTGCGAATTCGCCGCTTGTCACGTTTTTATGTGACTGCAACGCCTGCCAATTATAAAGTCTTCTGTCTCAAAACGACTTATTAAACGTGGTGCAACAGACAAAGCTGGGAAATCTTATGAATTAACAATTATAATGAAAGTTTTGCAAACTTTTAAAGCTTTACACTCACTGACAGGTCAACGAGCTAAATCTAAAATTAGCAGAAGTCACTTGAGACAACACTCGATAAGAGTCGCTCTGTAATCGTCTGAAATATTGCTGTCTGCCATTTGTATCCAATTAAAAGCAAGTTATTCCACTGCATTGGCGCAAACTTTTCAAACCCATAAAATTTGAAATGTGTAACGTTTAGGTATTTCCTAAAATGTATCTCATTAGATTTAATAAATAAATAAAATCTTACTATTTATTCAAAAAAAATTAGGTGAATATATTATTAAAATCTATTGCAAAAATTCATATAGAATTGATTATTTTGTTATCGGTTAGGATGAGAATGTCGTATTTCGTTCTATAAGCTATAATAATTCAACATGACTGTACAACATCAAGTAACAAACAAACTCACTTCTGCATCTGTAATATTAAGTACCTATATTATACATATAAACAAAATTATAATGAAGACATAAAGAATTTACGGTGTGTAAATATTTTGTTTTAAATTTTATTCATAGCCTTGCCTTTAAAATAATGTAAACTATGATGAAGTCTAAGATTATTTATATGTTAATAATCTAAGGATGAAGTATGGGTGTATGTTGAGAGAAGCAGGTTTGCTCGTCGTACCAAATCCAGTGTAGGGCTACCACCTACTAAGTACGAATATACATACATAGCTATAAAAATAAAATGAAATCGTTAATACACGCACAATTTTAATTTTAATATTTGGTTAATCCTTACTTATGTAATAATAAAATTTTGCAACATAATATTATGCTTAACACCTCGCGGTTAAATTCTAAGAAATTAATTGTCAACCGAGCCTCTTGTGGCTCCGCGTGCTTTGAAAGGCTTCTTTGTCATAATTGGCATTTTCAATTCCTTTTATTAAAAATCTTGTATTTTTATTTCATTAGCTTACAGCCCAGAAATAAATATTAGGTCAATTAAGTACAAAAGTGTAGTGTATTATATAAACATAAAAATAACCGACCGTGCAAAATGATGATTCTTTGGTATATCGCAAGTGATTGCGATACGGCCGATCCTCATCAATCATGGGTCACAGTGTAACGAATGACGTGATAATGTTGATATTCAAAAATCATATTGCACTACGGCGCCGTATAGACATAGTTGAATAGCACCTAATAATATTTGATGCCATAATGTCGGTAATTCTCTTCACACTTCATTGAATACGCCTTACAATATGTGATATTTAGAAATATATAAATGTAATTTATAAGTCTATATAATAGAAAAGATTATCACTCAAAATATAAAGCTTTCAATAGAAAATGTAAGACTGAATTGTGATTACTTATTACTTTATTGACGTACCGTCTATCAATATTATTTAAATAAGCATACATTTGGAAACATCGTTAACTCTACAATAAAAACTCTACAGCAGTAAATTCGGTCAAGTTGTTTTCAAGAAATCGGTAAACAAACATAAAAAAACATACATACAGGAATTTGAATCGGTTAAAAATATACTGATAATGTGTAATTACGGTCCCAATTATATATCTATCTATGGTTTTCCTTCCTAAACATTATTATATATTATGTTAAATTCCTACCGTTAGTAAAGAGAACTTTAGAGGTTACTGAGATTCATGATAACAAACAGGTGGTTGGCCTATTATCCCATAAAGGCTGATACGCCGCATATGGAACCTATTATATATATATATATATATATATATATATATATATATATATATATATATCTTATATATAAAATTTCCCTGTCACAATGTTTGTTACCGTACTCCTCCGGCTTTACCGGCTACGGCTTTACCGATTTTTACCAAATTTTATATGCGTATTCAGTAGGTCTGAGAATCGGCTACTATCTATTTTTCATACCCCTAAGTGATAAGGATAAGGGTGGTCCTCCCAGACGCCACCCCAGGGACGAACCCGAGCGGAGCGAGGGTGAGTCGCTAGTATATATATATATATATATATATATATATATATATATATACATAGCTATTTAAAGTTGATATTATCTTGATATTTAAACACAATCATTATTTATCGTATTCTCTTATTTTAATAATTATACTTTATCATTGCAGGAAATATTGTATACCTAAACGAAAACCATTCTAAATTACATGTTAATAATTGCCTTATTTCTTCGTATTTAATATCTTAAGATGGAATTTTATACGTAGTTTTTTAGTACATTTCGGAATCGATAAAAACCAAAGGCCAACATTGTGAATTATTTTAATATTGAATGACTGTATCATTATCAGAAATGATATTGAATACCTCAAAAACAGCCAAATTGAAGAGGAAAACAATATTTTTATTTGAGGTTGGGACGTTGTTTTCTATTCCACAAAAATCGCTGGAAGTGTTAATGCTATAAACTTGAAATTGTCCTCATCGGGAGTAAATGTCAAAACTTAAAGAGGTAAAAAAGAGGTTGAAAATCCATTATTATTTAATTTAAAGTGATAAAAATTGGAAAAAAACTTATTAAAAAGGCGAATAATTAAATTGAATAGATTATATACCTACACATTGGATACTTTTGATCCCGGAAAAATATACGATTCCCGTGGGATAGGTTTGTTATTGTACAAAACTAAAGTAAAAAAACTATGTGAGCGGAGCTATGAAGAAACGCTAGGTACTTTATGTATACATCAAAAATATATTAATGAGACTTACCTACTGACCCCAAAATACTTTCGCCGATCAACTACTTTAAGTACACCAACTTGTACTCAATATGACGTACTCAAGTAAATGTAATAAATAAGAAAGTATTTGTATAGAAACTGTTAAGTAAACGAGTAAATAATATAAAGAAAAAGTAAGTTAAACTTACATTGTCGCTATATAGCTGCTACACTAGCACTATTCTAAATATTCGTATTTCCCATATTAATTTAAATATCTTTAATATTAATTATAAAATATAATAAAGTACTTAGTACTTGTAAAATATTGATAGAGACGTATAATTTTATATGAATGTTTGTAATTGTGAAATGCCTTAACTTAATTGATTGCAAATAGGTAATAAATACAGTCTGCGACTGTGCTATACCAAATAAAGCCATAAAATAATGCACCATACATAATAGAACACTCGTATCTATATTTGGAATAGGAACATATTTCGTAAGGAAAGACAAGTTTTGCAAATTGTAAATATTTTTAGACATTACAGGTACAATTCTTTGTGAGAATACGTGAATTAGAGCTGAGAGAAAGCATTCGAATGTTTATTATAGAGTATATAAATTTATGAAATATTTAAATCGTATGATATCTTAACTATTTCACCAATAAAATATTTTATAATTTAATACAAAAACATTATTCTCTAATACTAATACATAAAACATTAAATACACCTAAGGAAAACATCGTAAGGAAAATTGCCTATCTGAGAAAGATACGTGAAGTCCGTCAACCCGCATTTGGCCAGGGTAGTGGACTATGGCCTGCAGTGCCGGATTCACCCTTACAGATGCCCCTGGGAATAGTAAAAAATGCCGCCCAATTTTCAAACTTTTGCATAAAATGGGTAAAGTTTCGATGAAATTCAATTTTTTTTATATTTCAATTATTTAAAAAAAAAAGAAAAAATAACATTAAATGATTTCAATTATTCGAAAAATGTACTAGTTAATGTTTTTAACAATAGCCTATATTATTACTCTAGGTCATAGTCTATCTGTGTACTTAATTTAAATTCCGTCCAGCCTTTTCGACTTGAAGAAGTAATAAACATAAACACACCCAAACATATAAATTTCCCCTTTTTTAATACTAGTTAGATTATTACAATATGGAACTCATGTAAAAATAATTTATATGATCTTCTATTCCTAAACGTTAGAATCTATCTATCTATAAAAATTCTTTTCACTTTTTATAAAAAGTTTGAGCATGTCAGTTAAACATACTTTGCTTGGCCAATGTCACATTGGATGAAAAATATTTTAATATGTAATATTAATCCCTCCACGACCGCAGACACGCCAGCGTTACAGTTAACAATAGATTTCTCAGAAATTTAATAATTTTTTTAGAAATTTACCTGGAGGTGTTAAAAACCACCAAGTGTTAGTACTCATAATTACAAATACAAGACTTTACGTCATGTCTTAAACGTGAACCCTACAACGTGTTTAAAAGTCTATTTTATTTGTATCTATAATAGTCAAATCATACAAGCAATCAAAATTTATATTTTTAATACTCGTAAGGATTGTCGTTAATTACAAATTAAATACATTCATAGTACTTGAAAGCAATTCTTAAAGGTCTACTGTGATGCGAGACTGTAGAAGTACAAAATGTCAAGGGTAAATCGTCGTCAAACGATTCACATTAACTGTCTAGAACTCGATAATATTCTTGGAAAATAAAAATTATGTAAACTAAACGTATTATGTGTAATAGCCAAAATCAATTCTTGAACGTCTTAGGATTTATTTTTGTTTTATTACTAGCATTGCCCGCGGCTCCGCCCGCGTTCAGATGATCAAAAACCAAATTTTTAAGTTTTGCATATTAGTATACTCTTAAAATGCAGTTTTTGTATTTTTTTCTCAGAAATGAGATATTTTACCGCGCTAAAAAATATCCTATATGTTGAACCGGATAACCAGCTACCATCATACCAAATTTCATCAAAATCTGTCCAGTGGTTTTCTCGTGATGCGGTAACAGACAAACAGACAAAAATTCTAAAAACTATGGATTCGGACTCTGTATCGATAATAATGTCTATTTCAATTAGATTTTCCAAAAAATATTTAATGTACAGATTCGACTTAGTTACAATTTTATTATATGTATAGATGTAGAAAATATTACTTGAAATCAATCTTTCAAATACCCGTGTGCCTATCAAATGCTTATACAATGACCATGAAGTATATGTTAATACAAAATAATTTATAATACCAAGACTTTAAAATATAATGTCTTGTAATTATATGTATTGGATCCTAAAAACAAACACGATATCTAAGAAATATGTAAATCCGTTGAAAAGAAGCAAAATGTTTCCGATAACAAGGAATGCACTTTAAAACGTGTTCCTTTAGAACTACATTTTAGGAAATACAAACATAATATATTATAAAGTAGAATTGCCTTGTAAGAAGACGCCCTTCGTGGTTCGAATCTTGTTCGTGATGCAGTCGTACGTCAATCATCGTTAATTATGCACTGTGACATGACTCAGGGCTACTATATGTATTACGTATGAGACCAACACTTCGAAATGCCGATCTTAGCTCCACTTCGCGCGTATCAGATCAGTCACGTCGTACATGACATATTCATTACGTAACTATATAGTATCAATCAATAACAGGCCAGTGACTTTCAATGTTACCGAATTTATTATAAACAAAACATAATTAAAAATAAGCGCCTATAATAATAATAATATACATATTTTAATCTACAAAAAGTCGTTATATTAAACACATGCAGGATTGTTCGTAAATTTCTACAAACGAATAATGATATAGGCTGTAGTATCCCCACATCGTTTGACATTATACAAAATCATGACCAAGCGCCACGTCCGCCACAAGACATACCTCAACGACACAGTATTACTTTAGATACTTAATTACCATACAACAAAAACTATCCCACTAACACTTGGCTATGGCCCGTGTTAGCTGAGAATACCGGCAAAGTTTTTAAACGAAAATGAAATAATAATAATAATATCAATACAGTTTTTATGCCTATTCTGGATATTACAAGAAAGTAAAAGTTACGGTGCCTTGCATAAGCACTCTCCGGCTATCGCTCCAAATGTAGATTTATTGCACCCGAACAACGTTTAACTAATTCAATGTGCAGATTTTTCAGTTTTTGCTTTTGTTTAAGAAACATCTAACATTCACTCAGTTTAGTTTAAGTGGATAAGCAAGGCTGCTTCTGATAATTATCCATCAGACCTTGCATAACAAAATCGATTTAACAGTAGCATTATAGATTTGAATGTGCAAAGTTAGTATTTATCTCTTAAGGTTCTACGTGAATACAAATTTTGATACAGTTTTACGTAATAAAATGTACCATGTAGACGGACTGGCGGTAAAAGCGGATTGAGTGCGTTCCGTCGTTGCGCAACATTGCGCAGCACTCCGTCACGCATCGGGCGCAAATGCCTTCTATGCAATTCTCTATTAAACTCCAGATGTCCTCTACAGAATGTGCGACCCTAACGGCGCCATCTTAAAACAGCTTAATTTGAATCGTACACAAGTAGGTCGCAACCTTTAGACCATTGCCCTTGGTTTGCGGACTTTACTTACCTGATCTACATGCATTACAGTTGACAAGTTTTTATATTTATGTGGTCACAATAATATGTTTATACTTAGTTCCTGATTAATCTACCAACATAAGTTATGCTATCGAAAGTCGATACATTACTTATATGTAGGACAGACGTTTTGTTGATTTTGTCTATACATGTAATAAAATTGTAACTAAGCCGAATCTGTACATTAAATGTTTTTAGGAAAATCTTATTGAAATAGTCGTTATTATCGATACAGAGGCCGAATCTATAGTTTTTAGAATTTCTGTCTGTCTGTCTGTCTGTTACCGCATCAAAACTACTGGAGGGATTTTGATTAAATTTGGTATGATGATAGCTGGTTATCTGGGTCAACATATAGGGTACTTTTTACTGCGGTAAAATATCTCATCTCTAAGAAATCTATACTAAACCTTAAAAAGTAAGTAGAGACGAACCCGAGCGAAGCGAGGGTGAGTCGCTAGTACAATATAAAACTTTATAATCTGGTATTATATATATTTATACTTACGTATCTGCTTCATACAAAATTCCGTTAAATATTTATAATAATTTAAAATGTTCATATTCTTATTTATTAAATACGTGGAGTAAATATCATAAATTTAATTAAATATTAAATAACTGTATCTGAAAATATTTTCATACATTTTTTTATACATTTCCGGTAAATGGATAGAACCCTGAAATAACTGGGTACGAACATTAAATTAATCTTACGATCTGCGTATGTCTAAGGAATTACAGCCTTGGCTAGAATAAGGCATAGAATACGTTCTGCCCTTGGCTTACAGCAACAATGATTTGCAGTGATGTACAGCACGCCTGTACATACCTCCTACTAAATTGTATAATTTTCATCTCAGCCATGAATCATTTTAGTAATACTCATATGATTAGACACTAATACAATGAGTAATGAAGACTTGTACTATACATTTTTAAAAAGCTTAAAACAACTCATAGTGCATTTGCATGTATTCCTAAATCCATCTGTACCTGAATTCATAATATTTACTATCAACGTATGTCATAGGATAAATCTGCATGCTTTGAATAATATGAATAATATAATACGCACACATGTGGTACCTATAGCTTTTCATCAACCTTTGTATTCTAAGCTCATGCTTAGGATACAAAGAATCTATTCATATAGATAAGTATAATTTATAAAAGTGCCATTATTATCATTATTCCTATTTCACATATTTTTTTCATTATTATCATACAGACCATGGGCTCAAAGAAGGCAATTCCTTTGGAAAACTTATATGGACACAAAAACAACAATAAAATATTTAACCCCTTATGACGTTTTTAAGTGTTTAAACATAAAACGCATCAGTCGAGATCCATTTCAGACTAACCAATATGAAATTTTCTAAAGATGATCACCGATTAATGCGTGGGAATTGTGGAAAATATGGCAAACTTTACTATTTCTTCTTTCACTCCCTACAAATAGGCATAGCGTGTCCAGAGGACGGATTTTATCCTGAGCTCCTGAGCGGGCGGAAAGCTCCTGAGCGGGTTTTACCGATATTATGCTGATTGTGTACTTTTTCGAGCTTTTAGTGTATTAACTTTTTGAATTGAAAACAATTGTATGTTTAAAGTTTTAGTTTTCACTTCTGTCGACAGTCCTCATAACTGCTTGTTTTAGTCTCTTAACTTATTTAGTCTATTAAGTTTCGTACACTTACTCCATTCTAGGCGGTCCAAGTGAAGGCAAGCCAGAAGAGGGAGATAAACGTTGTTTCCCCATGGAGAACTCAGGCAACTCCACCCACAAACAATTTGCAACAAGTCGCTGTGCTGGCTGATTATCAGTATTATTTAGTGTTCTTTTTTATATTTCTTTGAAAATTTCTTAACACATTCATTTATACACAAAAGTGAATCAAAATCAATCATCAATGACATATTCATAATACTCATATTAATAATAGAAATTGTTGTCATACACAGCGAGACCACATCGTGTATTAAAGAAATGTCTGATTATTACTTTCTCCATTGTTGTAGCTTAAAAACCGTAACAGAGCAATGTTACAACTTTTTTAGAACGCCTCTTGTTAGTATTGTATATATACCGGAACATACTCTTGATATATTTTCAGAGATCTTCAAAAACAAAAAAATAACAATGAATATTATCTTGTAGTCGTAAATATACATACATATAATAGATATATGCATATATTATGTATGTGTGTATAAATATACTTATTTTTGTGTAATTATAATATTTAATTCATATATTTTAATATTAGGCTTATACCATTTATAATAATAATAATAAGTTTATACAATTTAATGCAGTACTGAATCTACACCGCACTAACTTAACATATTTTCTCACTTCTGAAGGGTTTCTGGAAGAAATCTCTTAAAAAGATAAGTTATCCTTTGTCGACATTCTTGTTCTTAGTCTTCATTTGGTATAACATATATTTTATGGTACATAAATAAAAAAATAAAATAAATAAATAGATACTTTTAGGTTCGTCGTCGTCCAAGTAAGGATAAATTAGTGCTCATTAAACTAAATTTATAAACGATTTATGTCTTGCCTTAACCTAAAAAAAATATTGAGTACATTGTAAATAGGTAACAGAATGGACACAATTCGAACATTTCTAACATCTACTTAGATTAAAGTTAGAATTGTGGTATTAGATATAATGCCACTCTATTATAAGTGCTTGCAGATTAGACATGAGATTACAGCATCTTGAAAGGATAATAAACCTACAATAGCTTCTTCAGTCACGCTTAACCCGATGTTTTCTCATCAAGTAATAATTTAATTTCAACAAATTTTAAGACAATTACAAGTCGGATATATTGTGAAAGGCCCAATTAGATTTATCTTATAATTTATTATAATATTTTTGGTATAATTTAATACAATATCACCATAACCTTTTATTTCGTACTATCAAAATCAAAAAATAAAAGGCAGCGGTAGTCCAGTAGTATCGCGCTTGCTTATCGTGAGACAAGCTGCATGTCTAGATAAACCTAGCAAGTTTTTGTCAAACATGTGAAATCCACCAACCCACACTTGGCCAGCGTAGTGGACTATGACCTAACCCTCTTGTATAAAGGGCTGAATGAATATATAGCAATATCTGCGATCTAGTAGAGAATCCAATTTATAAAGATATTTTTTGACGTTGCCTTTCTATCTTTTAGAACTTTAAAACTCTTTGTCGTAAGTTCAAGATTTCACAATCAAGCATATTCTTTATATCTAGTTCTATTTAATATATATCAATTAATGAATGTTATGTATTGAATCACTGTACAAACATCGAGGACTAGACGTAAAGACCTCAAATGTCAACCCATGGCGTCATCGAAATATTTCATATCCGCAACAGTCGAAAATTCCACTTAGTAATGCCTATGTCCTTGTATGCATTAATCAAACATTAGTTCTTTATGAAATTATTATCGTTTAGCATTTTAATACCAAATAATTTATCTATAATAATATTATAAACAGGCAGAGTTTGTTTGTTTGAATGCGCTAATCTCAGGAACTTCTAATCCGATTTGAAAAATTATTTTTGCATTAGATAGCACGTTTATTGAGAAAGGCTGCAGGTTATATATCATCTTGCTATTACCCAAGGAAGCGAAGCAGTAATATAATATTTAGTCTATCTATTCCATACTAACCGTTAAAACTTACCTAGGTACGAGCCCGAGAGAAGGGAAGGTGAGCCGGCCCTCTAGTGATGTATTATAATAAGTAAAACTACATAAAAATCTTAGGTATTATTCTGTAGTAACAATACCTGAAAGATATTTTTTATAGCTATTAATAAAGTAGCCATATTGAAATAACAGCTTAAACTTTATTGGAATAAGTCACTTACCGAATTTATATTAACACTGGCGATTTATATTCGTTTTGTTTGGGTGCGTCCCTTGTTCCTCCTTCGTATTTTTGCCATACATTTTATTAAAAAAAACCGTTGAGATAGCGCACAAAACAACTAAATGGTTAGTTTTCCTAGACTTCATTTAAAGATACCATGATTTTTGACACTAAGCAAATTTTTATCCAAATAAAAAAAGGTATTTTTATAGGTACAGGTAAATAATGTATAGTGCTTTAATGAAATAATTTTTATAATTAGATCAGAAGTGTCAGAAATTATCACCTCAAATAATACACATACAGACATATGTCACAACTATTTAACCTAACACTTCAATTTAAATAAAAGTATGATTTCGCGGATTTATTTTGATTTTTAGTTCCCGACGCGACGTTTCAAATGCTTTACAGCAATCATGGTCACGGAAGCGACTAAGGTTTTAGACGTCTCAAAGATATCAGTCAGCGCTGGATTTACATTAGGGGCACTCGGGGCTAGTGCCCAGAGGGGCAAATTTTTAGGTGCGGCAAAATTCAGAAAAAAAAGAATTCTTCGCGTTATCGAAAATGCTTTCTTTATTTTACAAAAAATGAAAAATTAAAAAAGTTTAACTAGTAGGTACATTTTTCGAAAAATTGATAAAATTTATAAATTATTTTCTGCACTTTTCAAAAAAATCATAATTAAAAAAAATCTTTATAACTAAAAACTACTCATTTTATGCAAAATTTCGATAATTGATCGACATTTTATATTCTGCCCAGGGGTGGCCCTAAGGTTAAACCCGGCATTGGGTATAGTTATATATTTTTGAAAATCATTGTTTATTGTAACAACAATATAATATCCATGTCCAATAAATACATCTAACAATAAATCTAAGAAAGTATTATTAAAACTTCATGTTTATAAAATATTTTAGTCTAATTGCCATAAAAGATGCCAGCCATATCATGCTTGCAAGTTACTTTATAAGTGCTTAAGAATATAAACATACCTATATAATAATTATCTCAAATGCCAAACGTAATGCTGGATTTTTTCTTTTAAGCGATAATTATCATTCATATGAGGAAATTCCTTAAAATAATACTTCTATAGGAATCTATTTAATCTGAACATTTTAAGGATTTAAAAAGATATATTTCATAATTAGAATGAAGAAAAGTATTGTTGCTAATATTTTAGAATAGAATTTTAAATGTAAGAATAATGCCCGATTTCACAAACATCCCATAAGCTACCACCTACGTATGGGATCCCTAGCTTAAAAGTTACCCTAAACACGCCCTTAAATTAAATTTCGTTTTACCATCGTCAAAGCCCGTATTTCTAGTACCTATATTTAGGTGACATTTTAACATTTAGGTGATCCCTAACTGTCGGTGAAACAGAAACTGTCCCCTAACAGCCCCCTAACGATGCTTAGGGGATCCCTTAAACTTAGGTGACGTTGGTGAAATCGGCCATAAGTCACGAAGAAGTCACACAATAAGTTGGAAGAATACTATGTATTATTAATAATGCAATAGTAAATGGAAACGATTAGTTACAAGAGGCCAAGAAACAAAAGGTCATGGGAATATTGATGTGGCGGTGAAACCAAGTATATTAGTGAAGAATGACAATATAACTTTTAATTATTACATTGAATTTTCAAACATAATAATTACCTGCGTAAAGGCTGTTCACGCTAAAACGTGAATAGCGGCACGAGCGTAATGAAACTAAAAGAGAAGATACAAATCTGAACGATCCCGAAACAGAATTTTGCTGTTTATCTTATCTTAACATCTAATAAGCCTTTCTTAGTTGGGCTCTCATTCACTTTTTTAATAGGTTCGTTTTCATATAAGCTCACTTATAAACTATAATGAAAATTTAATGGGTCTATTAATTTAATTGAATGAAAACATAGTTATTATTAAGCTAAATTAATATTTATTTAATAACTTATCTAGTAAAGTATTTAGACTAACTATATTTATGTATTAACATAGCGACATACCAAATCGATGCTAATAAAAATGAACTACAAATATAGAATCTAGATAAGATCACTGTCTATATAAAATTGTCACTATGTATATAAAATTGTGTTGCTATTAATTCTATCGACCATAATAGAAAATGATCTCTTTTAATGATTTCTAATACTGATGCTTTCAAAATTAAGACAGTCAAAACATTTTTTTTATTATACAATCGTACTTATAAATTTTCTTAAACTTTAATTGCTACAAATCGACTGATCTCGAGATTAATATAAATTATAGCCCTGGTATGTTATAATATGCTGCTTTCTTGCATAATATCCTTTACGTAATGTAAATCCCTATATTTGTTATAAGGCGGTTGAATGACGGAGTCTTTGTAGACGTAGTTTTGTGCATTGCGTTATTGATATAATCTCACGGTTTACGAATCACTTATTTTTACATATAATTATAATATAAAATTCTTTTAAGATGGAACGGATAGTCAAACCCATAATACCTTTGTTTTATCTATACTAATATTATAAAGAGGTAAAGTTTGTGAGTTTGTGACGTTGTAGGGGGTAATCTCTGGATCTACTGAACCGATTTATATGAATTTGATACGAAGATAGTTTCAGACCCTGGAAAGGACAAAGGATACTTTTTATCTCAGAAATCATTCCCTAAAGAGGTGAAAATGGGGATGAAAGTTTGTATGGGGAACCAAGCTAGGGACGAACCCGAGCGACGCGAGGGTGATTTGCTATATTAGATAAAGAAACAAAAATTTCGCTGAATGAAATTTTTAATAGTACACACACCTAGGTGAAATTGAGTCATACATATATGTTTAACATAGGTTAGATCTTCTGCTAATAGATTATATAATGATCAGTGCATGAGAACTTTTGTGTTGAAATAGCGAGTATAAATGCCAAAAGTGTCACAATACTATTTAGGACTAGCAATGTATGTGTTAAGAATGTAATAGTATTCTAGCAATTTCATGTATTAGCAAATATACATATATATAAAAACTGGTTAAAACTTAGATTGGATAATGTATATGTTGTAGCATTATTTTGTAAATTGATAATTTGTAGAGCTTTTTATTGAAAACTTTGAATATATTTCTAAAAAGTAGCTCAATTTTTGATACTAAATGTAGGTTAGTGATATATGTGAATAAGTACATACTTATATGCATACTAGTAATCTATATGTATATAGGAATAATATTATACCATGTGAAAATGATCTTACAGAGGTAGTATGCTAATTTAAATACTTTAAAGTAACGGATGCAGCAATCAAAGTAATTATTCGTCAAATCATTCATGGTTAGTGAGTGAGTAAACAATAAAAAATTCTGAGAACGGCGTGGCTGCAGGAATCGTTACGGAATTTGACAGAGGCGGCAGACGGCTCGACGTTAAGGAACTTAATATTAGTAAAAATTTAAAAAAAAATTATGATAAACTGAGAATGAGAGAATTCTATATTGTGTCGTTGTAGAACATATCGTGACGTCCAATAATGAATAACCAGTTGCTGATTGTTCTACTTACATGCGAAGAAAATGTCCATTCTTCATTTTGCCTGCTATTATATTTCATACCTCCTTCCTTTCATTTCCTTCATTTTTATATAAAACTAGCATTGCCGAAAGCAGAAAGAACTTATTTTCCCAGGGTAAAAAGTATCCTATATTTTATACCCGGATAACCAGCTATCAACATACCAAATTTCATCAAAATCCCTCCAGTAGTTTTTCTGTGATGCGGTAACAGACAGACAGACTGATAGACAGACAAAAATTCTAAAAACTATAGATTCTGTCTCTGTATCGATAATAATTAAGATTTTCCAAAAAATATTTAATGCACAGATTCGGCTTAGTTACAATTTTATTATATGTATAGATTTATAACTTTTAACTAGCCTAGTAAATATAATAGATTATCACTCACTCTCATTAATGATCTAACTTAATGAGGCTGAAAGCTATGAGCATACCCACCAGTACATATACAAGTTGTTAGTAAAACAATTATTGTTAGTATTGTATACTCAACTAAAGGTAAGCACCAAATAATATATGCATTATGGAATGCAATAAAGAGCAACTAATTTAATGAATGTCACAACTTACGCCACACATCGGCTGACCTTTAACTGTATGTACTGTCATCCAGGATACGAACTATTTGTCAGGCCAACAACCTCTACAGCCTAGACTAGACACGCAATAAACGCTAATTATAGCAATCTTGTATTTGTCATTTGAAATTTATATGTACTTACCTACAAGGAGGAAAATGGTCCATTTACTCATTTCATCTTATTTGACCCGAAAGAACATTAAACTTGCTTCCTTCTAAAAATATCTCATTTGACTGTTTTCTCATTTTTCTTTCCTCCCTTTGAACAAACGCCCTAAGCAGTTAATATGCTTTTATTGACAATTAATTTTGCTTTAATTTTATTAAACTGAATTCCAGAGTATTATAGGGATTGTTGGAAACTTTAATAGCCATTACAATATGTGAATAAAAAATGTAATAAGTAATTGTATCCTGTTTATTTACGAACGAGTGACGCGTAGAACTGACTCACTGTCAATCACGTCCATAGTGTGTACATTGTCACGACACTCATTCTACGCATTCACTATAGGACTGTAGGATTTTCACTTCTCCTGAGAACAATCTCTATGTAAGTTTTACTTTATATTTAACTAATGAATTATAATTTTTAAGGAAATTATGATTACAATTACAATATGGTTTTAATCATTGTATTATACCTCGTTGTTAGTTGTACTTCGCGTGTGAAAAAGACACAAATATACAACACTAGCATTGCCCGCGGCTACGCCCGCGTTCAGATGACCAAAAACCAAATTCTTAGGTTTTACATATTAGTATACTCTTACAATGCAGTTTTTGTATTTTTTCTCAGAAATAAGATATTTTACGGCCGTAAAATACCTTATTTCTGGCGCCTATATGTTGACCCGAATAACCAGCTATCATCATACCAAATTTTATCAAAATCTGTCCAGTGGTTTTTTGGTGGTAACAGACAAACAGACAGACAAAAATTCTAAAAACTAAAGATTCGGCCTCTGTATCGATAATGTTTATATCAATAAGATTTTCCAAAAAATATTTAATTTACAGATTCGGCTTAGTTACAATTTTATTATATGTATACATTTTATTCTAGCTTTCGTCCCAGTCTGAAAGTGAATTCTAGGCATTAATATCTAAATCCTAATATCGTGATTTATGTATTTTAATGCAACTTAGAAAATGTTCGACTGATATAAATAGCAAAATAAATCAGCAATTAAGTAAAATTTTAGCAGATCATAGAATATTTTAAGGTATTTAATTTCGGCATAAGAACAGATGCTCCATAAAAATAACAAAGCAAAACGTAGGCGGGAGCGACGGTGTGATTGATAAGCATAATCAGTGAATCAGGCCGGGAATGTTCATATAAACGGTAGTTAGACGATCCTTATATGGGTTCGATATCATTTGGCACGCGCGCCGTAGGTCACTGTTATTAGCGTAATTGTCTGTCGTGTGGGCGAACCATTGTTTATTATATTACGTAAAGCTAAGAGACTTAAGTACGTATAAAATGAATACATGCTTAATATTAAATATCAAACTCAAATTTTGCATAATAGAGCTATTAAAAATTAAAATCAGATAATGTAAATATTATTAATATCAATGGTGATTTATTACTAGGAAGTATATCTAGTCCAGGTCTGTCAAAATAATGTGTAAAATTGGCGGTCAGACTTAAATATCGGTCACTAAATGCCAAATATCTAATAGCCCGAGAGCTCGTGACGAATTTTAGGAAGGTCCTTTTGGCAATACCAGACTCGCGGGACTGGACTCGCCAATTCACGAAATTATATTTTTTCACAATTTCAACTTGCCAAAAGGACCTTCCCAAAATCGTCACGAGCTCTCGGGTTATAAAATTATATTATACTAACAGAACCCGCGGCTTCGCTCGCGCTAAAACTACAAAACAAGAACTAAAAAGGTACGTAGGTTTCATATAAACTTTAATCCCCTATTTTACCCTCTCATGGGAAGAATTTCGAAAATTGCCAAAACACGTATTTATTTAATTGTATTGAAGAGCATTATAACCATGTTTCAAGTAATTCTGATCATAAATATTTTTTTGGGTTGTAGCACAACGTGTTTTCCTGTGGGAATGAGATAATCTCCCTCAGTAATAAGCAGCCCCCACTCTCCAGCCCTTTAACTGTCTCCACACAAAAAAACCACGCCAACCCGTCATTCTGTTTTAATGTGAAAAAAGGGCAAGCAAGCAAACAAACAAACAAACAAACAAACAAACAAACAAACAAACAAACAAACAAACACTTTCACGTTTATAATATTAGTATGGATATCGTTTATCTTCTTACAAGATATTTTATAAATACATTCATATAGCCGTAGCGAAAGTATTACACGTTGAAATTAGATCAATTTCGTGACTGCCTATCAAAGATCGAATATTAAAATGATTGCATAGATACGTACTAATAGTATTACAAACATGATTTTATAGTAATTTATATAACCTATAGGTGAAGCTATAGTGATATATAAATTAAATTATTTAGCTAAAACTGTAAAATTGCAACAAGAAGTTACGACTTTACATGTACATATATATTTACAATATATGTAGCTGTTTGTTCATTTAAATCGCATAATACCCCACACATTTTTCAGTCAAGAACTTTACTCCCTGTTCCTTTGACTTATATACTCGTACTGAATTGTGTCAATCTGAAATAAAAAATAAACTGCAAAACGCTGTTGTCAAAATTACTATCAAAGAGCACTTTAAAGATAAACTCGTTAAAAGCAGCACTAGGTTGGCAGACGTGTAACCATTCAAATTTCGTATTTTCGAATTTGCGTATTATATTATTTCCCAAATATCCCTTTAAACATTCTATTCTATTCTCTGAATTAAAAAAAAATAATGCACAAACTTGACCCCGTCATTATTTTCTAGTCTGTAGCCACAAAATTATAATATTATTACATAATTATGAGATTTACTAAATTTAGGTCGCGTTTCTTTTTTTTATATTCTTTAAAATACTACTTGAGGTGGAAAACTAAATATTACATTTAATTAGACACGCTTATCGCTTTATATCTAACTTCCTATAATTCTTCACAGTTTTTATATGAGACTAGCATTGCCCGCGGCTCCGCCCGCGTTCAGATGACGAAAAACCAAATCCTTAGGTTTTACATATTAGTATACTCTTACATTGCAGTTTTTGTATTTTTTCTCAGAAATGAGATATTTTCCCGCAGTAAAAAGTATCCTATATGTTGACCCGGATAACCAGCTATCATCATACCAAATTTCATCAAAATCTATCCAGTGGTTTCTCGTGATGCGGTAACAGACAGACAGACAGACAGACAGACAGACAGACAGACAGACAGACAGACAGACAGACAGACAGAAAGACAGATAGACAGACAAAAATTCTAAAAACTATAGATTCGAACTCTGTATCGATAATAATGTCTATTTCAATAAGATTTCCCAAAAAATATTTAATGTACAGATTCGACTTAGTTACAATTTTATTATATGTATACATTTCGGTAGTCTCCACCTCGTTAGATACGTTACATAACATTCACCACGGCGATTCTTCCGATTATGCGAATGTTGATTCATTTAATCATAACAGTAGTGATATGGTTTTGTTATGTATGTGTATTTATAGCGAAAGTAAGCCAACCAAGACTTTCTTTTCCGTCATTTTTAAATTATTATTATAATTAGTGATGACTTACCTTTCATTTCATATGGGCAACATGCTGTAAATAGATCTCTATAAAATAACTTAGTTAAGTTAAAAAAAATGTTACTTTTCAATTATTATCTGTAAGACCAGTCTAGCTTAATAATTAAGGAAATATATCCAGTTTTACAATTATAGATTATGTATTTTACAAGAAAACCTCATATGTAAGTTTTTATATATTATAAAATAATGTCGGCAATAATATTCTGTAATAACAATCCCACCTCGAAGTTGTAACACACTGACCGCCATGCGCCTACGTTGATACTTTGTTGCTGACATAACGGACTTGTATACTTGCCCCGTTAGTCTATGCCTCAATACGTAATGAATATAATTAAAGTTCATACATACTGTGTAATGAAAGGTAAACGAAACATTGCATTGAAAGAATATTCTGTAAATAAATTAAGTTACTTTTAAATAATGCAAAACTATGAATGGCCATGTTTGAATAACTGATATAAGTACGTGGTTGGGATTTTTTTTGTTGGAACTAGCTCTTGTTATTGGGTTATGTTTTTGTTATTGGGTGACACTTTTTATTATTGGGTGATGTACATTATTGATGATGAATATTGGTTCTCAAAGTCGAGCTTTATTACCCAGGCAATAAAGACCAACAGGTTTAGACAGTCCGCCTTATTTATTTTTATCCCAAGTGGTCTTGCCAGACTGAAATAACTACGATACTAATGAATATGTATAAATAATTAATAATAACCTAAATAATGAATTATCCAATCTCTATCAATTTCTCAACTCAACTCTATTGCAATCTATTAGAAAATTTTGTCGCTATATAAAATTTTCTTTGCTGGTCCATTGCTTCGACATCAAGGAAACCACGCCCTAGGGCAACAACTACTCATGTAATAACTTTCACAATAACAAATAACAATTACCCCCAATTTATTTCTTATTATTATGTTGCAGAATACTTATAAGAAACTATGAACACTGTTAGATAATGTCCCTTTTAAAGTAAACACAAGTAAATACTCTGGTATAAATACAATTATTGGTTGATACAAACTCATAATGTAATATCAAACTATAAGTAATATTTATTTTATAATTATTAGGTTAGCACTATTTTACAATTTTATTTCGTAATATGCTTTATAATAAGAAATGACTTAAAATCAGAATAAATCCATAAATTCTTCTTCTTATCCCTGCCCATTTCCCAATCACTTGGGGTCGGCGCAGTACATCTTCTGTACTGCTGATAGGATTTGGCAAAACTTTTACGACCGGCCGCCTGCCTGACGTCAACCCTCCTTGGAAAATAAATCCATAAACTACATATATAAATTTGAGCGTGATCATTGCTTCTAAAATAGTTTATTTATATAAATAAAAATAAAAATAACCGTATGTACCATATAAGTGAGAACAGCTTGACCATTTGAGAAGTTGGAAAATTGGAATAAGAGTTTTTCCAGGGAGTTGGAAAAATCGGGTAAAACTGAAAGTTTTTTTGTTTAGAATTATATTTTTATGAACTCAAAGTGCAGAAATTTTATTGAAATTGAGACAGGAGGACTGAAAGGCCAGTTAGCCTTACTAAAATAAAATATAAAATGTACCTACATAAATTAACTGGTATTCGAACTAATATTTTTTTAAATAACATGATTCAATGTAGATTATAACTAACATTGTCATAGTCAGGATGTTTAAATACGAAACGGTCGATACATAAGACACTGTACAGTAGGTACCTACTATTTAGGTTAATTTGCTGTTAAAATATCTAACATAAACTGCTAAATATTTAACTAAAACTATATTACTACTGTAACCATTTCGAAAGATTCTAAAAAAATTTAATATATAAAATTATCGACCCACTTCCTTAACCACTAACATTGTAAAAGTAGACCATTTTAACATCAAAATGTTTAATTGTTATCTTATGCAATTTGGATGAGGCATATCGGAACAATTCATTGTGGATGGCTAATTGTAAATGTCGAAATGCTATTGTTATTTTGTGATGCGCGTGCGAACATTCCGCAGCTGCTATTGTTGGAGTGTCTATCGCTAACTTATATCAAACCCTGTTATTAGAATGCAATAGTAAACATTGATTACACGCTGACTTTTGGATGTTTCAACCAATCGTCCTTAACGGCCTTATTTTTTTTTTTACTTTCGTTTCTATTCTTTTGTCCAGTACATTTTGACCATTCCTTAATATGTCTAAAGCAGTCTTTTTATTTTTAATAGTATCAAATTATGCCGTATTTTGTTGCTTCCGTTGTAACACTCAGACGAAGCAAACATCCATAATAATTATCCTTTAAAATACATTTTTTTTTAACAACTCCAAAGAAGGAGGAAATTTTCAAGTGTGTGATAATACGTAATGTAATTAGTGTACATATATTCAGCTCTACCAGACGATGATTAATAATTTGTCATTGTTTCTGAATTTCAGATGCGACGGCAGGCTCGGATTTCAGCCGGCGGCGCGCTTGTTGTGCGTTCCGCCTCTGCTTTACAAGGTATTATTTATATTTTACTTAATTAATGATCTTAGAAAATAATCTGTTTTATTACAATTATACAATCATTACTTAATTAACTACTTTAAAATGTAGCATCTAGAGAGTAATCTTTAGCAGCCATACAATAAATATAGATAAAGTTTAAGCTGGTGGTTGTAACACACTATTTATGAAACGAATTTTTTGCATAAGAGATGTTATTGAACATATTTGACCGACTTTACTCTTCACAATCAACAGGAGAAGGTACTGAATTCAATGTATGTTTTTGTGTATGTTAGAAGATATCTTTGTCAATAAATATAAAACGATTTTCGTGATTCTTTTCAATAAATAGATTCCAAAAACTTTCAATTATTGTACTTATTACTTTTAAGTAATTTTGAAGTTGGTGTACCTCTTTTATTTAAATTGTAATTTATTAATGTATAAAGCATTCCTAAAGCAAAATTAAAATAGTTTATTATAAAAATACACAAACGTAGCTATAATATTTTCATTATAGCATGAATTCATTAATAAAATATGTTTGTTGCTTACAAACAATCGACTAAATAATATGAGAGTAAAGCGCAAAATCATAGATAAACTAGAGTTTATCTATGACTTTGTGACTTACTAGAGTAAGTGAAAGTAATTTAACCTCCAACATCGATATTCATTACTTTTCATATTTAAGTTTTTTGGTTGTTAAATAACAATTTCAGAACAAAAGAATTTAATTACATACCACCGTTCCTTGTAGTGTTGAATAAACCATAATAAATAATAATATACACCATAATTAAATTTTATTCATTTAAGAGTTCACAATCTAAAATATCAAAGTCTGAAACTTCTGAACCTTCATTGGCTTCAATGAATCTGAATCTGTTACTGCTATTATGAATGGTGAATCCACAAAGCTTTCAAAAAACCTTTATCGATAAAATTGATCTAATGTTGTCACTTCCCAATCCACACAGCACTGAAAGGTGTTACCTACACCACGTTTTTGGTGAAAATAGTATAACTTGTATAATTCATAGGATAAATGGATTAAATTATTGGAAAATGTATATCAATCTTAATATAAAGACACCCAAGATATACAATCAACGTCTCAAATGTCCTCAAAAAAGAGCGCATAATTCGAACGTGGTCAAAAAAAGCAGCAATAATAAGTTTATTAAGCACACATTCCTAATAATAATAATTTTTACAGCAATATTATCAAATTACAATTTTTCTTAGATAAAATAACAACATTTTTCTTATATAAAATAAATATAACAACGACTCTACTCTATGTAGCTTGTATTCTCCTGACTCCCGAAGGTGATTGTTTTTCGGAAAACTTTAAAAACGTGACATAACTCATTGTTTTCATACGCGTAAGTTCGAATTTGTGTTATCTCAATCAGAACTTACGATTTCTGGGTTTTATTCTTTGGTTTGACTTACGATGGTTTTATATATCAATGGAATAGGATAACTAAACAACTTCCATTTACATATATTTCAAAACTCGCGTTTATGCTATTATTTGTTAATGTTTTCTTTTCTATGCGAACGTATTTTGATCTATCTTTTTAAAAATCTGTTTTGTTTAATTTTCAGTTTGGCTGTGGTTGCTGCTTTTTGTATTCCAAAATGAATTTCGGATATCAAGGTCCATTCAACCAGGAGTAAGATGAAATTAATATTACAATTATAAACCCTTTGAACCGAGTATTTATACAAAATATGTTAAAAAAATTATGATATTTAAAATTTATTATTAGTATTAGTATATTTAAGAAAAAAACTTTTCCTATTAGTCTATATACTCGTAGTTTCTAATTTTGCAGTAGTATTGAGATATTATGGAGAAAATATTTAAAACTTGTGTTTTCTCGTGACTCCACCCGCCTCTTTTAATTTTGTAGAATTACTCTGCTTTCATGGGTCGTAGTGTGTGTGATATATAAGAAAATCTATAATCTTCCTCAATAAATAAGCTGTAAAACGCCAAAAGAACTTTTAAAGAGCGTTAAAACAAATAAACAAACAAACAATCTCTTGACCTAAATAAATTAGTATAGATATCTAACGGCTACATCTTTCACAGCAAAGATTGAAAAGGGTTCGTACAAAGCTAACACCGCTTAATCATTAATATCACACAGAAAAAATTAAATGAAATGGAAACGTCAACATTTAAATAAAAAGGTTTAAATCTACTGAATATTGTTTTTAACGGCAACTTGTAAGTGACATTTCAAAGGGTTGTCATACAAGTTAGGCTATGTCTATGTAATTGTGCCGTATAGTATAGCTTTGTACAGCATGAACAGTTAAAAATTCTCTCCGATTTGACTGTCAATCGCAATTGTCAATATGCTACGTTATTGTCAATGGCAATTAAAGTGTGATTGAAGCAGTGTTCAATGTGTTACACTAGATTTTTTTTGTCTTTGTTCGAATAATCTTTTGATTTAATTTTCCATAACTCAGGGCGATCTTGATACAAAGATATTAAAAGTGAAATAAATTCACGGTCCTCTAAATTACGTGGGATATCCACCATGTTTGTAATTTAATTTTATTTTTTTAAGAATAATTTAAATAATTTTAATTGTTCAATTCAATTGTTTTTTTTTTACCGTGGCTGTCAGACGCGCGAAATTTGAAAACAGAACGGAAACGATTGTCAAAGACTTAGTGAACGATCAACTGGCAACTTCAATGACTCCTGTCAATGATCATCAAACAAAATTTCCATCAATTGCTTTCAATCACGTAACTGCGATTGACAATCGCTTCAATTGTACTTGTAAACGATTAATGGCGATCGACAATAACGTAAAATTGACAATTGCGATTGATCGTCTCGGGGCAGCTTAAGGTTGATGAGATCTCTAGGCCTATTTGCGTCATTCTTTTTTGTATACGAAATTATATAATCCTGCCGAAATAGTACACTACCGACTTCAAACCTATCAATAGGTAGCACATACAAATAATAGTATTTTACTAATATTAAAGGTATTAGGTTTGCATAAGAGGTGTATTAAATTAAATCTTTATTATGTTAATTTATATTTTTTAGTTTTTGAAGTCGGTTTTTTTAAAAGTAGTTTTTTTTATTCATTTTGAAGAAATTTCTGACTTTTGAATAATTTTCATTTTGTATTTATTTTTGTAACACATTAAAGTGTGTTTGTAACTTTGTTGTAACTGTATTAATAATTTACTAATTTTATCTTTTCATTTCAGTATTTGGACTTTGATAACCTTCCTGAAACAAATTTTACTTGTACCGGAAAAGTAATCGGTGGTTACTATGCGGACCTTGAGACCTCCTGTCAGATGTTCCATGTATGCACAGTGGGACAACAGGAGGAGCCCATGGACATCAAGTTCCTTTGCCTTAATGGTACCGTCTTTGATCAGGTATGCAAATTGAATACTTTTTATTGTTTAAATTCAAAAAATGGTATTCAATTCGATTGTATGTCTTTTTTGTTTTTTTTTTTTTGTATGTTACGCAATTTCTTTACCAATTATAAATTATTTTCCATAACTCTTTTTAATGAATTAGGCTTAAACTTAAGGGTTTCCATATATAATTCAAAATAAATCTAACCTTAGGGTGGAATTACTTTTAAAATGATTTTAAAAACAGTGTGGTTTTTTTTCTATATTTATTAAAATTGTTTAAATGTAATATATCGAAACTATATATATATATATATATATATATATATATATATATATATATATATATATATTTGGTCATTGAAGAAATCCATTAATAATTCCAGGAGACGCGTGTGTGCGAACGAGTTGATGAAGTAGATTGTACTAAATCAGAAAAGTTTTATAGCCTAAATTTAGAATTATATGGTAGCACTGCGCCACCAATTATTCAACCAGACCCAACGAAACCTACACCTAAACCAACAGAACAATCACATTTGCCAAACAAGCCTAGTACTACAGATACATCAGATCCCTTTGCCAATGATTCAACAACGCCAGATAAAAATTTAAGTTCATCAGTAGAAACAATTGATTCCACGGAAGATCCAATACAGGAGATAAAAAAAGATGAGCAAAAAGTTACATCTAGTTATACTCCATCGTCATCCAAGCAAGAAGAACTCAGTGAAGGTACGTTATAAATTAAAAAAAAATGTTTTTTTCTACTGTTCTATATGAAACAAATTATACATGAGAATAATAAAAATATATTCATAACAAAAATTTTGTTAAAACAGAATATGAGGAAGACGCCGATGTGATAGACTCAGAAGGCCTTGAATATGATGAAGAATATTCACGTCCAATAACAACTACCACTATTCAAACTATCACAACAACATCTACAACTACGAGAAGACCAACTACTAGTAGTGTATTATTGCAATCTACTACTCATCAAACTTCTGCTCCTTATTTAAACTCTTCGCCGTCACCCTCTATATCTTCGTTGGCACCTCCAATTCACTCTACATATGCTCCATCACCTCCATCGTCCACTTTAGATCCTGCACTCTTATCGCCGCAAGAATTTATTTACCGTCATCGTGGTCCAGGATCTGAAGCTATCTCTTTCCAACGACAAAGTTTTCGTCCCGCCGATGGTGTCTATATAACTCACGCACCTCAGCACCAATATGATCATTTTCAATACGAATCTTCAAGAACGGCACCAAGACCTGTTGCACCTCGACCAGTGCCATTTGTTCAGCGCCCTCAACCAACACCATTCCGTCCCACTACAAATGATCCACGTGATCAAATGCTGAGGCCTGGGTCCAACTCTGCACCTTCGGACAGATTAGAAAGCTCTATAAAACATCGCCCACAACCTTTTCCTTCGCATTTACCGCCTCAGCAGCCATTGCCATTTAATCCTTTCTACTATGATCGGAAACGCAGCGACGATATAATTCCGGAAAACGAATCTACACTATCAGCTCGATCTGTAGCTCCACCTACTGTGAAAGAAAAAAGGTTGCCTAAACCAAAAAGTCCTCCGCGTGTTATAGTTACAGCTAGTGCTTCTGTAAGTGACAGTAATGGCAAAAGACTAAATTACACTGTTGGTAACGTGGTTAGTGCTGTAAAACCTATAGTACCGATCAACTATGACGATTATAAAGAGTCAGATCTTCTTTTTGATCCATTTTTTCTCGATGTGCCAAAATTACAAGCGCGACGAAAGACTAGATCAAGTAAATATAGAAAAGTTGTGACTGTTCCTGCGCCTCCAACTATTTCTGCAAAGGTTACCACTGAAGCTGCACCTGCGTTTTCACCAGTGACCTTACGAGCTACAACAACAGGAGTTACATCGACTTCAACATCTACGACCACGGCAGCTTGGAATCCTGAGGATTATGTTGACGATAATTATGAACCTCACGCATATATTCCTCCTGTTCCTCCATTAGCAGTTCTGGTAACTAATGACCAAGTCATTTATAAAAAACAAGAGAGGCCATTAATAAATGATGTAGTAGACAAAAAAATTAAAGTTCGTAAGGAAGAAATTACTCAAAAGGAACAGCCAAAACCGATATTATCTATAGCGCATACAATCTCTAGTCAAAGTGTGGGCACTGAGGCTACGGTGCCGGCCACCTCACCGACTCCTATCGAGGCGCCCGCCTGCATCACTTCGCGCTCCACTAACTGTCCGATTCGTGCCTAATATTTAGCTCACTTAATTCATAGATAAGTAGTTGCATATTTAAATAGGTAGTTAATTTTAATAACTTGAAATGAAATTATTTTTCTTTTCTGCACAATATGATTGATTCACATAATCTAAAATGTGTGAACGAATAGATTTTTTTATATTTTTTTACAATTAAAATACGATATTTAAAAGTTTACATATTTATAAAATATCTACTTCTTTAATGGCTACTACTTTATACTGTACATAAATAGTTAAATCACTTTCGTATAAATAGTCTCCTATTAATATTTTATTGTAATAAATATTTTTCCATTATTCTGGCTAAAAAAATCAAAAAAGTTTTGTAAATATATATATTTTAAAATATACAATAAGTTTAATATATTTTGTATTTTTATTTCAATCTTCTTTGATTTTTCCTATAATATATTAATTTACTATCGCACTAAATATTTATAAACATAGAATAAAATAAAAGTAAAACGAAGCATTTTTTTAAATACTCGTAATAAGTATAATAAATTTTAAATATCTTCAAAGTTGTACTGTGTAGTGTGTACGTTACATTCTTGAGAAAATACACAATGAACCGAGTTGATACTTGATAGCTTGGAATAGAAATGAAATAAATCGCGTATCAATATTATTATTGAAACATACTTCCTCGTCTTAAATTACTAACCTTAAATTCCGTTTTTCTTAAACTTAGCTTGAAATATACTTTGTGTATAATTACATAATAACGACCAAATACAATAAGCACATAATACTTTTAATCTACCGTTTCTGTTTTTCCATTGCTACTGTTAAAACCACATTTATTAGCATACTAACGACTCACCCTCGCTTCGCTCGGGTTCATCCCAAGCTTGCTTCCACATACAAACTTGCATCTCAATTCTCACCCCCTTAAGGGATGATTTCTGGGATGAAAATGCCCCGTTCACCACATTTATACCACTATACTAGCATTACCCGCATCTCCGCCCGCGTTCAGATGCCCAAAAACCAAATTCTTAGGTTTTGCATATTACTTTTTTTTAGATTTTCCAAAAAATATTTAATGTATACATTCGGCTTAGTTACAATTTTATTATATGTATAGATTTATTATTATATAATATTATTATATAATACCTACTTATATTCGTCGTTAGTACAATGTCAACAATTGTCAATCATGATAATAAATAAAGTGCTCAGCCAACTAGACATAATTAAAAAGATACGCATAGAATAAAAGATATAATAAAATAAATATCAAAAATATTAATCAACATGTCTAATTCTAGTATAATGAGCATACGAGAATTAATAGACACTGCTTTTGGAGACTTTGATGTAAGAACAAAAGTACTGGTGAAGTCAACTGCTATTAAAAATAAAATGATGCTTAAATATATAGTAATAGTCATGGCCACGAATTATCGCTGCATATAAAATCCATAGTAATGTTTAAAATAAGTTACATTAATTCTTGTATTTTACAGGAAAATGTAGTAAATTTTAAGCTTATACAGACTGTACTCCTTATACTTGCAAAGCAATTACGACTTTTACAACGTCGTGTTGAAGTTAACATTGACCCTAACACTATGATTCGTACAACATCCAACGTATCAATAACCGAGGTAAAACTAAATGCAACTGTTCCCAAACGAAGGAAAAAATATATTGAGACTGACAAAGAAATAATTACCAAAAAACCTGTAGCAGCTGATAGTACAAAATCATCTGGACCTGCTTCTTTAAAATCGACAACCGACAAATCGTCTGAAAAAACAACATCTAAATCTTCTACAGATAAGTCATCATCAATAAAATCCTCCAATCGTGAAAGCAGCAGAGACAAGGTAATTCATATTATTCATTTCTTCTCATACCTCTTATCAAAAATAGTGCATGTTATTTATTAATTATTACAAATTCAAATTTCGTTTAGTTTGGCTCTCAAGCGTATCATCACCTCTTGGAAGTAATAGAACAACAACGAGAACGCGAGTTAAGAATCGTTAATCAGGTGCATGAAGAAACAAAATTTCTTTTTCGCTTTATTTTATTTTTATTGTTTCTTTTCCAGCAATATTATCTCGAAGTTTTTTAATATTATTCTACGACTAAGGTAAACTACTTTTATTCTAAAATAAATGGTGCACCAAAATGACAGCAATACAAGTATAACGTAACCACTGGCACATAGTTGCATAAGTTTAGATATTAATAGCTAAACATTTAAAATACATGTTTGATGAAAGCATTTAGCACCAACTGGATCTGTACAATGTTTACTCGTATGTTTCAAAGAGGTCTAATTCTAGATTTCAAGTGGGACTCAAAACCAATAGGTACTTCTGGCATAAAATAACAATAAAAAATTGACAACTACAGCAGAGTACCCAAGCTCTATTGTATCTATAAAAATATTATTAAAAAGTGGATTTTATACGATTATTTTTTAATTCTCATGCAGAGAGCGAATTCTCGGGAAGAAGCAGAGAAATCTCCAACGCCTATGGCTTCTTTAGATTCTATGGGTACAATATATCATAATATTAGTTATTTATGGCTATAATTTATTTATTGAAAGAAAAGTATTTAATTCATTTATTTTTTTATCAACAGAAGTACAGTATGAAAAACTTTTAATTGGTAAGAGATACATACATGTTATCGTTACTTTCTTTTCTCTCTTCGTTCATCTTTTTATACAAGTTTATTATTTTTCTATAGTGGAACGAGCGCCGACAGATACTATTGATGCAAAGACTGGTAGCAGTTATCTACACTAAAATTATATTTTAATTCTTAATAAATAAATATCTACAAACCAAAACATTTTTAGAACATCCCTATGACACAAAAGGACTATCTATTGTGACTCAAGATCAATTTAATAAATTGGAAATGATAGTTAAAGAACTGCAGGAAAAATTTCAACCAATTGGTAAACCAGATTTTCCTGATAATATGCAACTTATGCATGATCTCCGAAAGGGCGCCTCTTTAACTGATGCTATGGCTGCCTTACAATTATCTGCTCGCCTGGATTCTGCAGAGAAAACTTTGGAACAAATGATGTCATTAATGACTGAACTTGCGAAACAAAAAGGCATTGACTTATCGACATTGCAAGGCGTAAGAAATATATTGCTACAATTTTATTTCTTATATTTGTGTGGTATGGAGTCTTATATTCAAATTTTACTAACTCTTATTATTAAAATAATAGAAAGATATGGAATCACATGAAACAAAAGTCATCTTTGACACCCCAAGTGATTCACAAGATGCTCATGGGCGGAGGTCAACCTCGCGTAAGCAATCTCCAAAGAGTACGAAAAAGTCAACTTCACTAAAAAGTAAAGGTACAGGAAAAATACATTACGAAGCAGCTGCAGACACATCTGAAGTCTTGGAAATTGATGATTTATCAAAAACACAACCGGATCGTATTACAGTTATTGAATTAGAGTAAGTAACTAAGAGTATTTGCTTAAACAAAAGACAATATATGGGTACACATGTAAATAATTAAAATATAAATTACAGTGAAGCAATGCAAGAACTTTATGACAGCCTTCTTAAAGCTGTAACAGGTACAACTGGCAAAGCGGCAGCGAACGCTGAAGATGCTTTAAACTTAGCTCATAAATTAGGTACTTAAATAATTACGTTCCAATTCTTACATTGTAAACATAATAATCATTTTATATTTTGTGTTATGAAAAATTGTTATATTTAATAATTACAGACAACATTTAGTACCTAATTCATTTAATAATTTACAGAAGAGAAGCTGAATAATGCTTTAAGTTTGAATAACCGTATGGAAGATTTAGAAATATTAGTATCTGAATACGCCCAGCAAATAAATATATTGGACACTGGACTTTCTTCACAGGCATGAAATAAGTTTTAAGACCGTGGTCTATAACAAACCCTTTATACGTCGGACGATATTCTGTACCCGAGCCGCAAGTATTTATTTTAAAAATTCACTATTTGTCATATTTAACACGTGCGCTGTATGCGGCATGAACCGTTGTTAAACGCAACCGCAGTAATTTTGGAGCATTTTAATGTCGAAATAATTAGAATGAAAAAAAAAAGATTACTCATATAGTTATAATTATTATAAATAATTTCCGTAGAAACCATCGATAGGTTTCCAATCCGAAGTTGGAAACAGTGTCCAGTGTCAGCTGATGCTAGGCGCCATTTCCAACATTTGTTTTAGACCACGGGCTTTCTGATGTTTTATTATTTTATTTGTAATTAGAATAAATATGACGTACATAAATTTCCGTAATATATACAAAATATAACATATAAATATGCATTTATATAGATGACAAATTATCAAGAACAACTGACACAAATGCAGCATGACTTAGAGGCAGGCTTAGAATCTATGGGTGAAGCTCTTGCAAATACAGGAGGGGACACTGCGGGTAAATTATACTTATTTTAAGTTATAATTAAGTGTGATACATTAGACACAAGACAGAGAATATAAGTTTGTAATAAATTCGTACCTCAAATTCTATCTAATCTAATTTACCCAGAAGATAGCTTAAAATTTTATTTTTGTGAATATGTACTATTAATATTATTTTTAAATTGTAGAAAATATTTATTGAATATTTTTGATATTTATATAACGTATAGTATGATGACTAGAACAGCTTTTACATATGAACCTAAATCAGGACATTTTTAGATTTATCTATTTATAGGATATTTATAGTTATATTCACACAATCACTATATTATGATTGTTCCAGCTGTTTCTGAATTAAACTCAAACTTCACTAACCTCCAATTAGACTTCGATATTACCAATATGAAACAAAAAGAATTAAAAGAGAATCAAGATTTACTGTCTACCGATCTCCAAGTATTCTTTTTAACTTTTTGCTATGCACATTTTGAAACTAAATATAGTACATAGATATAAATAAGTAAATAAAAGTTGGTAGACAAATCATATAAATAATTAATTATAATTATTGTTAAATTTAGTCCCTATGGAATCAAATCGAATTTCTTATTGGAACAAAATCTGATCGTGAAGAGGTAGCAGATGCTTTACGGGATAAAGCTGGACTGGGTGCTTTAAATGGTTTAGTTACCCATCAACAATTTGACGCTGTCCGAGGTGATTTTGAAAAACGTATTGGAGCTGCATATGACAAATTTAATAACCAAGAAATTATTTGGCAGGTTAAAAAGAAAACTTTAGCATATTATACAAAGAGTTATGTTTTATGTTTTATACATAATTTAATAACTTTTAGAAAGCCATAGATGATTTACTAAGAGAATTGAACGAAAAAGCCGATTGGGTCCAAGTAGCATCATTACGTGACGATGTCAACGATAATCTTGAAAAATTAAGAAAGAGAGTTGATGAAATGATGAAAGTCGTGGGTGAGCCCCGAGCAGCAGCTATATCGAGAACATTATTCCAAAATGCAGCATGTCTCTCATGTTCATCCCCTGCACATATGCAATTAGAGGAACCTCGCATACCAATCTTGCCAGCTTTTTCGAAAGCCACCCGTCAATCTGCAATCGGGACAGATGATGTGAAACCTAAAGAAGATGGCGATCATGGAATATGTTACCCTGGTAAATCTATCCCCCATCCCCCAGATCCCAGGTATATTTTAATTATAAAAATAATATTATCTGATATCTTAATATATTTTATTCATAATGAAATAACGTACGCTAACTATGCTGTTTAATTAAAACTATTTTAGATCGCATTTCTGTCAACGGTATTGTGGTGGGTCACATACAAAAGTATCTACAACTTTAAAAAAAGCTCCGACAGAAATAATAATTACCCCACAACGTCAAGTGACACATGAGATTGGTTCAGATGGAAAAGTATGACATTAATTATACACCTTTTTATAATTATTTTCGTATTTCGTACGTCTTTTTAATTTAAATCCTCGATGGCTTTCAAATTCTTTTATTCGTGCTTTAAAATATAATTTTAATAAATAATAATTTTAAATATGCTTGGTTAATATTATATTAAATGCATATTGACAAAATAATTATATAAATATGTACTTCGAAAAATTATTTTATTCAAATCTATTCTTACTTGATGAATAAGGTCTACCGTACCGATGAACCACGGCAAAAAAGAGGACCTTGTCTACCTTGCAATTTGCCAGAGAGAAAAATTTTGCAGCCTCTTGAAATCGAAACGGGTACCTCTAGTATAATATATTTATACTATTTTAGTTATATATAAGTAAATATAATATTTATTTAATATTTCAATATATTTACATTTCACATCTGTTAAATTACATATTTAAATAATTCTTATTATATAATCCAGGGCAATCTCGTCATGAATTTGGATCTGATTCTGATACAACTTCATTGGATTTTATACCTCAATTGAAGTCTTTGATGGAACAAGCAAGTGATAATGGATCTATGATACCACCACCTAATGTTGATGATGAAGGCTAAACTAAAATCAGTATAAACTTCCTCAGAATTTTAGCGAATCAAATTTTAGAAAAAAATATTTATTTGTGTATAATTTTGCATCGCAATAATTATATATTTTTAAATTATATTCTAAAATATATTATTAACTTATACTCAAAATATACTTTATTCAAATTGACTTTTAAAAGCACGATTCAAATCGTTATTTTTTTAGTAATAATTTTACATTTATGTAAATCCATTCAAATTAGGCAAAAAAAATCATACCACGGATAAACGGGCATATGCATAGAGCTACAAATTAAAAGAGGATTTTAATCATATTGAAAGACTTCTTAAGAGTCCCCTTGAAACCTGCTTAATTATGCGATGTTTTTTGTTAAAATTTAAATGTCACAAAAACAAGTATTTTGTTGATAACCATTAAAGAGTAAGAATTATAATAAAAATAAACCAAACAGTAAAACAAAAAAAAAGAGAAATATTATTAGTATTGGAGATCCTTCTTTCTCCCAAGTATATAACAGAGTACTTTGTACAGAGCTCCCAAGCGAGGTTGGTACAATTGGTTTATTGGGTTATTGGTTATAATGTCTGGTGTCACCACTTACCACATTATCAGCGTTGCCAGCTTGTGGAGAATTCCCCAAACTATGGGGAATCTCATGTCGATTGGGGATTAACACATGGGGAAAATGTGGGGATTTTGAATATCGATAGTTCGGTCTGGGTTAGAAAACTTCTTCAAGAACACCAAATACTTATTTTAATCATTTTTAGGCTACTTATAATAATCTTCATTGCACCACGTTTAATTTTCGACTATATTTTGGCACCTTTCCTTTTATTCTGTCACCTCTATCTGTATAATACTTTTGTGTATATTATAATGCTTTTACATTTATTTTATAAAATTAATCATCTAAATACAGATAGTATTTAAGGAAGGGTAGGGATTAAAAAACTGGGGGGCAGTGTCAAGTTTAACCCATCGAGCTTGCTTAGGTACTTGTTACAAATATATAGAAAAAGTGTAAAAAGAATTAAAAAAATATATATGATATAAGTAAAATATTTAAATTGTTTCATGTCATAAAATTTAGGAACCAGTATATTTTTGTATACAAATTGGAAAATTTGACTTGGATTTTCGGGGAACGTTGTACGTTATTTCTTCTTCTGTGGCTATACGGTGTCACTGTGACCTTAATAAGTCTATTCTGATCACAGAACACTTTTACTCAGGAGAAGAATAACGATTTCATACAAATTTTAGGAGAAATTTTTCCTTAGTGACCAGCGTCATCTATATACCGCCCACGCAAACTAGAGAGTAGGAGCTAGGGCGGGAAGTTTAAACTACAGTGCATTTTATAGATACTTTGTATTACATTTTATGCACAAGTACAATGCGTTTCTCAATGGTTTCCTACAACTTACAAGATGGCCAAATTTGTTCCACAATAATAGACAACTATACAGATTACTAGCCATGTTACTTACTACGTAGTTTTCACATTTCGGGCTGGTTACTATGAATTTCTTGGCATTAAACCCAACAGCTATAGTTAGTTGACTTGATCCGGAACTCGAACCTAGGACTTAATCGCACTATTTTGTAATGGTCACGTCATATACGTATAATTTTTTAAACCAAACTGCCCATATGTTAATTAAATGAGCAATCGATTATTCTAAATAAATGATAATCGTAAAACATCAAATTCTTTAATGCACTAGTTACAGCCCTATATGTCAATTGTACTTGTCAGTTGCCAGTTGTCAGTGTCAAGTATTGGCCGACGTTTTAGAAGGAACTTATTTCCTAATTTTTCATTAATAAAGTCTAAATAGTAATATTTAGTCGTTGCTTATCTATTTGCTACATAATAATATACAAATTGACATTATATTTTACAAAATTTATAAATTAAATATTCCAACCTAAACAATTTGAAAAGCAATTTCACAAATGCATAAAATCCTCGAGTTTCAAGCAGTTGTGCTAGCAGCAGGTAGAGGTTCTCGTTTACCTGATGTTGGCGGTACAGTATCAAAATGTCTTCTTCCAGTTGGACCATATCCTGTCCTCTGGTATTCCTTAAATATGTTAGAAAGACATGGCTTTCAAGGTAAGTTTTAATGTTCTAATAAGAAATTTACTTAAGTGTTAAATAATATTAAATCATTAGCATAAATATTAACATATTTGTCTTAATTTGTAATTAATTTTAAGTAAAAGTACATATAGTAAGTACATGTAGTTGGCAATGTATGGAAGTGAATACCTACAAAAACATTAAATTTATTGCAGAGACAATGGTAGTGGTGCTTGAAGAAGATAAATCTAACATTCTCAATGCACTGGAAAAATGTCCCTTGAAAATTAAGTATGAATTAATTGTTATCCCCTCCTCAATCCTTGAAGACGGTGGTACTGCAAATACTTTAGAACACATAAGTAGTCGTGTAACAACAGATCTAGTAGTGGTATCTGGTGATCTCATTAGTAATGTTAATTTAAATGAGGTTCTAAACCTATACCGCAAGCATGATGCAACCCTTGCTACCTTATTCTTTAATAATGATGTGGAAGAATGGTTTGAACTACCTGGACTGAAAAGCAAAGCTAAACCAGACCGAGACCTAGTCTGTATAGACAAGGAGACACAAAGGTTAGTATTTTTAGCCAGTGCCAGTGACTTTGAAGGAAATGTGAAACTACCAAGAGTACTTATAAAAAAATTTCATACAATTAGTATGTATAGTAGATTATTAGATGCACATTTGTATGTAATGAAAAATTGGGTTATAAATTACCTCGTTAAATGTGACAAGTTTACTTCGATCAAAGGAGAACTTATTCCACACATTGTTAAGAAACAACTTACTAAACCCAAAACCACCTCTGAGAAGAAAGACATTACAGATAAAAAAGCTGATAATAAAATAGACATATTTGACTTTGCGCATGAACATGGCTATGAAAGTAAGATAAGGGAAATGTCAGTATACAATGATCACAGCCTAGGTAGCAAAGGAGTTTATTACAATGATATCCTTAGATGCTATGCTCATATACCTGACAAAAATACTTTTGGTATTCGTGTAAATACTTTATCTGCATTTAATTTATCAAACAAAAAGGTAATTAGCACAAATTTTAAACTTAAAATTCTGTTACAGTTTTATACCTTTAACTATTTACTTTTGTTTAAATTGACTTATACTAACACAACAAATACTTTTATTATACATTTCTTATATTTTATTATAATAAGTCTGTTTGAAAATGCCAGTTCAGATTAATTTTGGTTTGATTTCACTTGAATTCTAAAATTTTGAAGTTATTAAAACAGCTATCACAATTCTTTTTTTTACTGTCTTAACAGATACTGTCTAAATGGGAAGAAATAACAGGAACAGTCCTTACTGAAAGAATTCATTCAAACAGTGATGTAAAAACTAAGCAAATTGATGAAACATGTACTGTTGGTGAAAAAACAGTAATTGCGGAAAGAACATCCATTAAAAGTACATTTATTGGTGCAAACTGTACAATTGAGAACAAAGTCAGGTTGACAAACTGTATATTAATGAACAATGTCACAGTAAAAGAGGGGTGAGTAAGATACATCATAACTAAAATAGAAAATAATGAAACCCACCTACCCCAATTATGCCAAAATCTTTCTTTGAATGAAGTACTTGTTTATATATTTAGGTTTTTTTTCATTTAAATTGGTTATTATAATTTAATTACATCTTCATAAGTGCTAAATCTCTTCACTTATATAAACATGATTTTCTATGCAAACCGTTTTTAAAACCCTTAACCCTAGTATATATTTTAAGCCTTAAATGGAACATGGTGAAACTGTAAAACCACAAAGGCCACAAGCTATACTCTCTGAATAACTCAAGGTATTTTCAACCGACTTCTTCAAAAAGGAGGAGGTTCTCAATTCGGCTGTATTTTTTTTTTAATATTTGTTACCTCAGAACTCCGTCATTTACTCACCAATGTGGACAATTTTTATTTTGTTTTAAATTTAATAAAATATGTAAAACAGTAATCCATATTGCATTGAAAAAAAAATTGTGACGAACAGTTTTTAACCGCGGTAAACAACTCATAAAATATAAACAGCGCCATCTTACGTAGTGTAAGTTAAATAACAAAACTAATTTTACACCAATCAGGAAAGTTACGAAAATATAATTTAGAGAGCATTATTTCATATTCTATTACCTATAATTTTTAATATATATGAATACAAAATACACCTTTTGACGTAAAACATCTTTAAAATCACATCGAAACATACGGGTACCAGGTCAAAAAAGTGGACCGTATAGAAATAGGTTGCCTTAGGTTGTCATAGTAACCGTTGTTATTGTCTAAAAAATGGTATAATATGTGATATTCTTTCCGGTGTTGTATAATATGTGATATTCTTTCCGGTGCTATCTTCAAAGATTACTATTTTTACTAATTTGTTTTCAAATATGCAAAATGCTTATAAGAAACAAAAACACTTAAAAGTGACTCGCTGATTTAGACGTTCCACGTTAAACCAACTACTGTGTGCCCCGACACAGCCCCACCCGATTTTTTGAGATTTTCTTTTATTGAATTTACATATAATTTGATACAAGTAACGCCATCTATTGACATATAATTTAACTATTTTCTTCTTTCCTAATGAGAGACCCCATGGTTACTATAATTTGTATGTATATAATTATTGTGACAGGTGTGTGCTTCAAGATTGCATTATCTACACTGGAGCTACGTTATACAATGACTGTAATCTCCAATATTGTCTCGTTGGACCTCATCATGCCGTGCCTTCTTCATCCTCAGGGAACCATATGCTATTGGAGAAAATTACCGATAATATGATTACACTTGGATAAATTAAATGGATTTTACAACAATTTTGTTTTTGTTATTATCTCTCACGTTTTAACGTTAAGTATAGATTTCTCGGACATGAGATATTTTCACGCAGTGAAAAGTATCCTACGAGTATAAGTTAACCCGGATAACGAGATATCATCATACCAAATTTCATCAAAATCAGTCCAGTGATGCGTTCCCAGACAGACAAAATTCTAAAAACTATAGACTCGGATTAAGGTATCGATAATTATGTCTATTTCAATAAGATTTTCCAAAAAATATTTAATGTACAGATTTGACTCACAATTTTATTATCTCTATAGATTACTTGAATAAATACTGAACGCAGGACCAATTTCTTTCCGAACTGGTAGTAGACTCATGACGCTCAGTAAAAAGTTGTAATAATTTAATGCTGAATAAAATATTTTGAATTGAATTGCTAGGAACCCTTACTCTATATAACTGTGTAATATTGTAATTTTTGTTTACATGTAGGTAATTCTTGTCGTTGATTCCAAGTTAACTTAAACATTCAGCAAAATAAGCAAACTTATACAGAACCTAATTCTCAAGAATTACTATACATATTATCCCGAATTGGTGATTTATATTCGGATTCGATAAAAGCTAGTTTTGTTTATGAACTTTGATGGATGGATGAATTTGAGGGAAAAATAATGGAGAATAATATAAAAAAATGTGTTTTATTTTGAGGCCTACCTCAAAGAGTATTGTAATATTCTTAGAATATAATTAAGAACTTATTAATAACGTACACATTTATTTACAACAAAGACTATTTACAAGTAATAACTAAATACAACTTATAAGAAATACTACGTTTGTCACGTTGGTTTGTGGATTAAAGTATGATAAGTAACAAATATTAAAATCATTCATACATCACGTCATACAATAAAAGAAACAGGTGAAGATCCTGTAAAATATAAATAAGGCGAAAACTTTATTTATGTTTAGATTAGTTTACCCACGGGCGCCGGCAGAATTATTTCCAGGCAATAATTAAATAGTAGTAGCAGATGCTACTACTATTTAATTTTTAAATGATTAACTTTATTCATGTTTTATTTATCATCTTTTTTTCGCAGAGCTAAGTAGATTTATATTTAGATAATTTAAACAGGGATTTTATTTCTTTAACTTTTTCTAAGCTTCTAATTTTCCTTCATGGCAAGAGGTGCAAGTGCACCCCATTGCACTCTCCTCCCGGCACCCATGAGTATAACCACAGATAACGACGATATACTATTAAATATATTATGAGTATAACCACGATATACTATTAAATACTATATTATGTCATTATGTCAACTTGGTTCCATATTTTTATTTAATTCCCCGTGTGAATCTAACTCCTTACACGTCGACGTAATGTATGAATGATCTTAAAAATGCTTAAACCATATGGTATATTTCCAGAGAGACATTCAATATAATACTTCATTGATTAAATAAGTATAAATAAATAGTATTAATTAATACATTCAAATACTATTTGCATATTAAATAATATTTCATTATATTACTTTAAATATTGTTTGATGTCAATGAATCCTTGCGAATGATTGAATTATGTACACTTAAAAATGTATAATTTAGAAACTGAATAGTTCCCTGTATCGGTAATATCACTGGGACAAACATCACAAGTCACACCCTTTAAAGGGTCTTTTATCTGACACTAATCGATTTAATAATAAACATCCAGAGCTGATAGTCTATATTCATTTTTTTATGCTAAATATATATCAAGAGATCGCAAGTTCAATTCCTAGCACTATAATACTGAAAAAAATCATGAAATTCCGGCATTTAAAAGTTGAAACAATACTTATTTAATGAACATATTCAAGAGAAGAGAAGAAGTAAAATATTGCTAATCAAAGTATATTATTATTAAAAATTGAATATATTCTATCAGTCTGATCTACGTTTATTACTAAGTCATTAAAGCTTTTAAACATTCAACAGTGAACTCCCACATAGAGTATGGCACAACTAACTGCTGCAGTTGTCGTAGAAACTTGCTGAGCCTCTGTTTGGTATTTCGGCGAATTCCCGCTTTGGCGTGCAAAGCTTGCTACTGAAGTCGACGTTTCGTTTCCTGTATTTTTTATAATAATTGTGTTAATGATATAAATATATAAATGTTATATACATATTTTTAACTCTCAAACGATTTTTATATTTATCAGTAAAAATGTAAGGTCGTGAATCCATTCAGACTAATATTATAAATAGTTAAACTTTTTGTTTGTCTTCTAACGCCATATCGGAGAGAAAGATTTAGTGATCTTTAAATGGACATTTTAAGAGGTCTAATAGTAGTAGTAGTAGTACTTTATAAAGTATTAAACAAAAACATGTTTTGTTTGCTATTCGAAACTAATAATAGCGATTTCATTTCTATCGCTTTTTACGGAATCTGTAAATATTTTAATGAATGCTTCAATAAAAATGGCATGCTTATTCACGAATACGGTAGGTCATGAAATTAAATTAAAGATAATATTATAATATTTATATAAGATGCAATACCCTCTGCTCGGCAGTTCCATTTGATCGACAAGAACAGACTTGACGTAAAGGCGGTCGTTACACCATAAAATGCAAAGCGATCGCGGCTCCAGTACATTCATATCATACTCCCACGATAACTCCACCTGCAAAATAGAACTTGTTATATAATTTTTATAGCCCTATAAAATAGTTTTTTAATTTTCCCAAGGAGGGTTGACGTCAGGCAGGCGGCCGGTCGTAAAACTTTTGCCAAATCCTTTCAGCAGTACAGAAGATGTACTGCGCCGACCCCAAGTGATCGGGAAATGGGCAGGGAGAAGAAAAAGCCCTATAAAATAGTTTTTACAAAAAACTTAAAAATATCAGTGACGCCGTAGTAAGTGCGTACATATGTATAATGCATTATTGGTATTCGCTTGATATTGTCAACTAGGTACGTTGAAAGTCACAGATTCGATATCTCGTTGAAATAAATATTTGTATGTTTGTTTATTAAGGTAAACATTTTAGATAGGATTTTTTAAAGCAGAGATTGTGCTTACTTTTCTAACTTTACCGCCCAAATCCATAGGGTGTGTCACTACAATTGTATACGAAGTCCCATGTTCCAACCTGCAATAAAATCAGCATGTAGTATTTAAATGGAATATTTTATTTCAACAATTTAATTTAATATTTATGAAAAGTTGATCATACTTGACGTAATTATTAGGTGTAAGATCCATTCCTCTTATAACTCCCCTATCTGATAATAAGGTTACTTTTAAGAAGCCCTGTAAAGAATAATTACGTAAAAAAATTTGAAGAAAATAGAAAATATTCGAATTATTATTAGGATAAAATACAAATAAATTTTAATACCTGTACCCACGACTCGGCTCCTTTTGGGTTTGCCAAATGAATTACTACTTTGTAATGACGTTCTGAAACCAAACATTGCTTTTTTCAACATTTTTTCTAAAAAAATATTTCTTAAATGTAGCAAAAAAAAATATTTTTTTGCTACAATTAAGTATTTATCTTTTTTAATTTATTTTACTTTGCTTTACTTTTATGCAAATTTATTTTTTTAATGAAAAGGTATTTTTTAAAGGAATAATGACGATAAACTTACGACAAAAAGGTTGTTCTTTCCCTGTATTTAAAAAATATTTAGCTCCAATAGTATCTTGTTCTTCTGAAGGATACACTTCATTTTCCGTCTGATTGTTTTTATTTGTTATAAGACCAGGAGAACTATCTGCATGGAATCTAAAGAACCACCATTTTGGTATAATAATAAGTTCATTTAAGTATCTACTTACATTACAATACCTAATAGAACATTTTCTGACGCTCTTTCTAAACTTTTGCCGTTATTGGGTAGTACTCGTACATATATTGAATTTCTCGGGTTCAATTCCCGTTCCAAACGAAAACTGTTTCTTTTTATATAAGTCGATAGTAATTTCATAGAATGACCACTACCTTATTAAGATGAAACATGGCGTTTAGGATGCCGCAGTGCCAATAATGAGTTCCTGCGAAGTACTAAATATAGCACAATATATCCTTCGTCAAACAAACTAAACTGAACTGGGATGTTTAATTTTGCTACTGAAATAACAATATAGGTAACTTGTTGTATATTATCATCCATATTATTATCCCTATTATTTAGGTATAGATTGTATGTATAAGTTGAATACTTACCCCATGATGGCGCAACCGTGGCCACAGTGGAAACATTTACCAGATATGAAATGTTGATATGACGGACATTGGTGGCCTAAAAAGTATAATTAAAGCTATGTAAGTTAAATCAATATTAAAAATATTAAATCTATTTATATAATACTCAAATCGTGTACATATAATTTTTATAGGACTACGATCTTAACACTTATGCCTGCCTTACTCTACGCTAAATATTTCATATACCTAATATAATATGAATTGTGCTTGATGGTATTAATCTAAAAATACCTTAATTAATTATTGCATTTGTATTTTCAAATTATGAGTGAAACAACTTGCTGCTGACTTTACTAACAATAATCAGGTCGCGAGTTTTTACCGTACTATATTTCGAAGACCGTTGCAGTTATTATTTTCTTCATATGGGTAATTTTGCCATAAAAAAAATTATAATACCAAAAATTATCTATACTAATATTATAAAGAGGTATTTTGTGAGTTTGTGACGTTGCAGGGAGTAATCTCTGGATCTACTGAACCGATTTAGATGAAATTTGGAAAGGACACAATACTTATTATCCCGGAAATCATCCCTTAAGGAGTGAAAATGGGAATGAAAGTTTGTATAGGGAATTAAGCTAAATATTTAAAGTTTTTATAAAAGCTTAAATATTTTTTCAAGTAAAATGTGAAGATTTAACCTAAAATACATCTAAAAATATAGTTATGATATGATTAGAATTAAAAATGTCAGTTGATATTTTTTCTATTAAGTCTTATTTTGATTATTCAGATAGTTAAATCACCTACCTATATAAGGACATTTTCCATTGATTGACTCTGTAAAAAGTTTAATAGCTCGCACGTGATTGCAGGCAACTAGAACTCTAGAGGCTTCTTCCAAGCCTTGCTTGACTAAAGTCAACGGTATCAAGGGGCCTTCTGTTAAATCACAACCCGGTTGTTCCTTTCCATTATTTGGGTAGAAATCCAAATGTCCAACAGGTTGAGACATCCCATACCCTGCCATAAATACAAAATCTGTCGCATGGTGGAATAAAGACGTAGATAAATTAGTAAATAGCAATAATATATATAATATAATACATACAATGAAATGAATCTAGCCTATTAGCGATATTTACATAAATAGATACATATGTTAGTATATTAATTGAAGGACAGCAATAAGCTTTAATCAAACGTCAATCTACATGGTTAATGATGTGATATGTACATAGTACAATGATAATAGTGTTAATAACAAGCATAGTGGTAATAGAAGGGAGTATCGCAAATGGAGATCGTGTTAAAGTGTATGAGATGAAAAAATTATAGGTAAGTATATATTGTACGTAGCATAAGTAATGTTCTATTTTCTATATCATTACAGAAATTAAAAACAATTGATTTAAAATAAAAATCTACAAAAAATAACATACATTTTCCAACACAAATACTAATTAGCTGGTTGATAAAAAATTAAGCGATTTCTTCATTTCATACATGACCAAATATGTATCACAATTCAATTTGCGATATTACACATTTTTATTTATATACATACATAAACATTATAATATGTATATGTGCAGGATTTTAGGTTTACCTAATAAGAAAATGCTTTTCCCATCTGTATGTATAACATCGACTAGTTGCGCGTCCGTCGGGTCCAATCTAACATGTGTAGGCATTCCTTGAAAATAAGGTTCTGCCGGATCTAGACCAGTAATTCTTCCTAAGTCCTAAAATAATTAAAGCTACATCAAAGATAATAAGAAAATTTAGATGCCAATAGAAAATGAAATGTTTGGTTATCATAGGAAGTGAATTATTTCAAATGAATTATTAAAATTGTTATTGTGTCACTTTTTAATATTATTTTAATATATAATTAACATTTTTTAAATAATAGTTTAATGATAAAAATCTTCCTACGATAACCATTTCAAACAAAAGTATAACTAAAGTAATTTTAAAAATCACTTACCTTTATTCTCTCTCCTGCATATCCTGCTGTATGAGCTCCTAACGAATGGCCTATTATGTGAACGTCCAAAGGATTTAAACCATGGTCTTTCTGTAATTAATTTTAGTAATTATTCGTTAAAAACAGCATAGAATAATCCAAAATTTTATAAAAAACAAAATTAAAATTCTATGACAAACAACAAACTCCACTTATAATATTTATCAAAAAAGAAACAATAACTTTTCTTAAGTTAGAAAAGATGGCTTCTTGTAAAACCATTTATTTTCATACTCAACATATGTAAATATACCTGTAGTGTGTTTACGAAGTGGGCTACTTCGAGACCAACTAGTCTAGTATTCGCTGTGGCTTGAGTGTAGAGCGGCAGGCTGCCACCCGCCCAGTCGACAATAACCACGTTAAAATCGTCAGCTTTCACCAATTCGTCTTTCATCTCGCTAACCTGTTATTTTAATAAATAACTACATATTAAAGGCGTTCTCATACGCTTAGACTTTACAGTAAGCTTTCACGACAACTAGTACACAAACAAGCAGGTAATATTAAACACTAAGTAAGAGTTTAAGTTTTTAATAAAAACTATGGGCCTTAAAGCATTACACCGCAATTTAGTTAATTAATTTTACATATTGTCTTCACCGGATAGTAAAAAATTGGTGAATTATTAAGCACATGATTTCATTACTCATAAATATTGTAATTATTCGCACTAGGAACTTAATATACATATTATGTAATATGTATTTACTTGAAAGGTTTTCCTCTAACATTTGTAATCTCTCTATGTTTCATATGCCAGCCGATACAAATCAAAGAACACCGACTTCGAAAATATTTGACTAGGTATCGATAGTAAATGAAAATTACTAATCAGTTATTTTTTACTTTTTAGTGCTTTTTTGAAGTCGTTTTTTTAAGTTTTTATATTGGATGAATTATTTTCAATTACAATTAGTACCTATTATATAAATATGCGACATGTTATTTTGTTATGCAAACACGCTGCTCAAAGTATAAATGATAAAAAATAGCTACATATTACATGTATTTAAATCTATTTTATAAATTTGTGTTCAGATTTCATGACATTCACGTCGCTTTAAGCTTTTAAGCCGTAGGCGAATATTACGAAATAACTTTGAGATGACATTTAAAAGCATATAAAAATATATTAACGCGTGTTACCCACATTCGCTGTGAGTTTTTGCGAGGATTTAATCGTGTTTCTCGTGGACATGATAAAATTGATCAATTGAGAGTAAGACTTGCGCACGAAGGGTTTCATTCGTACTAATTCATATTATATTTGCGTTACATATGTATGTATGTAATTTTAATAAAATAGAGCTATTTATCGAATAGTTATAGAAAGGTGGTAAGTATAAATAGAAATATGTAGGTTCCAAACTCGACCCTTCGAATACGGAACCCTAAAAACGAAAGATTAAATGCCACATATAAACCAAAAACTTATGTAACATATATTCAAATAAGAAAAGTAATTAAAATACATTTATCACTAATATATTTTTCAATTAGAACTTAGACCCCAGAGATTTAAATGTTAGTAAATGAAATAGCATTTTGAATGATAAATATGAGAAGTTGTACTAAGCTTTACTAGTCAAACGTTTAAACTTTATTATTTCAATCAAGAAAAATATATAGATTAAGCTCATATTATAATATATATTTTTATATTACTAATATGTATGTATTTAAAGTTATATACGAGTAGTGTACTATCTCGTATCCATTACACAGGCCATTACCATGGAACTAGATGATGCTGTAAGTTAATGTCCCAACATATTTATTATTATTATTTATAATAATTACAAATGTTATCTGTCTGCCTGATTATGTTTGTTTATAACAGAACTTTCACTGGCAAAAAGAGACATAAGAAACTTTTTACTCGGAAAAGAAAAAAAGGAGCGGGCGCGGGATAAAGGGTCAAGGAGAAAGTGATAATTATACGTAGGTAACTAGGTACATACATATAGGTATAGGCTATTTTTTACTAACATTAGATGAAGTCACAAGTGAAAGATAGTACTTAATATTGTATTTTTAACATATTTACCCAATTAGACAACGGCGTGTCAATGAACCCGTGTATTATCATTTTAGTGAGACGTTTTGGACTGAAATTTGATTTTATGATGGTTTTGTTAGCGTTGACGTTTAATATTTGGCCGTCTGTTGGATTCTTCTTCGTGTATAAGATGAATCTGTAATAAAAAATAAACTTATTGACCTTTAATAGTATTGCTATTATTTTTGCAAATATTTGTTATCGCTATCAGTCAAACTGGCCTAACTCTCAGAAAAGGGTCTCGGATTCGATTTTTCTAAAAGTAACGCGTGTTATAATGGTGAACAGTTATTCGCCTCTTCAAAAATGTTAACAGCAAATTCTTACATTTTATAAACAATATTATATATAAAAATATAGATGAAGATAGTAGAAGGGTATTTATATATTCTTTATATTCTCTAAAACTAGCGTTTCTATTTTGTCTTCAAACTACGTGTCAATTTATAAGTTACTAGCGACTCACCCTCGCTTGTCTCAGGTTCTTCCCTAGATACGTTTTAAAGCTTAGTATGGGATAGAGCTTTTTTCTTTTTTTTTCTTGAATTTTCCTGATGTTTTAATACTTATTCTGTTATTCAGGGTGAAGACAAATCGAACAAAACAAATATTATAAAAATCGGTCCAGCAGTTTTCGAGTAATAAGTGTTCTAACAAACCCGACTTTGTTTAATATATATAGATAGATTTGTAAAGTACATATTTTATACGTGTTAGTAATAATATATTTTGCAGTGCAAGAAAGAAAAACATTTATTACCTTGTGTTAATGACGACTCTAGGCAATGGAAAAACATTGAACGGTCGATGTATTAGATGGTACCAACTGCGCGTAATGTTCAAACATCCTAATTCATCGTAACACCTTGTTTCGTTCTCAACTGAAATGTATAAAAATATTACAGTCGTAATTTCTTGTGATTTTGTATATCTTTGCTAAACATTAACACAACAATATTTTGCGTTATTTTTACTTAATATTATTTGTAATATTTCCTTTATAGGATTTTTCTCCGATATAGGTATGACAATTATTTCTTTTTTTTTTAAAAAAGATCAATTTCGGATATTATTTTAACACAAAAATTAAATACTTACATGGCAGCCATGGTATATTAACTTCTATTCTATCAGAACGTGCCCAATTAAATGGATCCAAGATACCGCCGAAAGCTGGTTGTAGACCCAACAGGATACACCATAACATCACACGTAAACGTCTGTCAGTTAAGTAAAGCCTTCGCATAATATTGAACCTGAAAAGTAAAATATATTCAGAAATAAACATTTATATAATTATTTGGAACATCTAATGTAATGGTAAAGTACTACAAACGATTCGCTTATTACAGTAATAATCTTTAAAAGTAACTTATACTTCAGAAGTAATACTTCAATGCTTACTGGTGTTTTTAAAACTACCAACTACCAACGCCCTGCTAGAGTACCTAATGGTAAACTATTAAAAAAAATCTACTAAGTACATATACGTTATTTCTTAAGATTATTTAAAAAACCGTCCAAAGCCATATGTTGTTTTATTTAACTAATATAGTATACATGTTACTTAGCTAATTAACAATGGCCAATTTATTAATGGAAAGCTTCTATATATAACTTTAGCATATTATAGTGTAACTACTAACCAACGACCGGTCCTAGTTTCTCTCAAACCCTAACTGCACCCCGCGTGTCTTATAGCAACTTTTACTTTAACGACTGTTACATTACAGAATATTTGTTTAAATAATATCGTATCTATCATGATCTATCATCCTGTATCTTGCGAGACAGAATATAAACATTTTGTTATATACTTTAATATAATAAAATCATTTTTTAACATGGCTACCGCATCCTAATACGATAAAGGAAAACATGCATGTGTGGAAGAACTAAGCCTAACTAGTTTTAGGAAGACGTGTGAAGTCCGCCAACCCGCATTTGGCCAGCATTGTGGACTTGGCTAATTTCTCCCTCGGATTACGTGTAAGAAGAGGTTGTTTGTTGGATTTGAAGAAGGCAGAATTGTTTTCTTTTATTTTTGTTTTACTAAACTGCTGCTTATCAAAAAAACTTATTACTAATTTGAAATTGGTACAATAATATCACGATCGTCTTATTTCTCTTAAAACGTCATGGGGCCCAAAATTTGACATCCAAGTTGTTTTTTAAAATATGGTTTTTGGCGAAAAATTGATCATGGGTCACAACTCACAGTTACTGGGCTGTATCATTCAAAAATTGTAACAAAAGTACGTAACAGGTGAGGATAAGGATGAAATCACAACGAATCTTAGACTATTACATATATATTTCAGAATTACAAAAAACGTAACTTATGAGTATACAGGTAAACTTTCAAGGATAAGTGAAAAATTTACTTATTTGACAAATATTAATGACAATCAATTATCTACATTTATGTGTCCATGTTTACTAAATATAATAATGATTATAAATCAATCGCATTAAACCCTATTAACACGGTTATTATAATGTACAGGAGTGAATAATTTCCTCCGTTTTTTAGTAATACCTAAGTGCAGAATGCGGAAGACATTGCGTGTTATATTTCTTATGCAACTGCTTATGAACATCGTTATGTTGTGGTGTTGTGCGTTATTACTGCGAAGTTAAACTGAGAATCTTTTTAATAGTATTACTCGTAGTTACTGCACAGTATGAATTGAAATGGTTTCAAAGTTAGTAGATTTTGTAGGGATTAGGTTTCCTTTAACTAAAAAAATATTGAACAATTAACCAAATTATGATGCTGTGGCAATATAATAATTGATTCTTCGTCATTTTACCTAAGGGATTTGAATTATTAAAATCATATGAGTATGATCTATGTGCCGCTGGACATGCATTGAGGGAGGACACACCACTACAAAATACCTATACCCGATTTTGTAACATAATCACATCTAGTTTGACGCTTACACATATATAATGGGTTTTTTTTATGATTAAAGGACTTTAAATCCCAATTGTAAGGTTTTGATTTTAATTTAATTCAGTAGGCAAACCCTCGTAATATCGTCACGTGTGAACGTCATAGATGACAATATATTTGAAATTTGTGTAAGTATCTCATGTGAACCCCTATCTTAAGTACATATACAATGATGTAGTAAACTATTTACCATTATAAGCCCCCATATTCCTTAGTATTTTTTTAATGGAGGGAACAAAAATTCAGAATTTTATGATAACATAACAAATAGTTTTTTGGATTGTGGGATATTTAAGTTTTATGAATATTTGCTTTGTTAGTTTTAAAGCTAACTGCAACACTAACTTTTTTAAATATTTATTAATAATCCATTCTCATAACAAATATTTTGAAAACGATAATATAGAACGACCGACAAACTGATAACTGGACTGAACTGGACTTCGTATGCGATATAAAATATTAAAATGTAAAAATAGTTGAGGTCTTTTTCTCGCTATTTTCAATACATTTACATAAGGAACAATTAGGTATATCAAGTTTCACTGAAGACTATGTATTATTTATGTATTTAGATACTCCAGTGATAATTAAATTAATACAGTATTTTTAAATAAAAAACACGATTTTTTTTTAGGTTAGGTAGAAATAGGTTTTGTTGCTGTAATAACAGTCTGCTTCCTACATTTCACTATTGTAAAAATGAAATAGAAAAGAATTCTCACGTTTTAAAGAGGTCATTTGACATTCTTAGCATGCGTTGCTCCAATTACCTATTCTATCTACACTATGAGAACTTTTACTTCAACAGTTTCGTAACAACGTAGAAATTTTTATTTTATTTTTTCTTCTGCACGCCTTAATATTAATTAAGTGTTGTAAAGAATAAATTATACCTACGGTCGCAAGTGAAGTGTGAAGGAAGGAAAATAAATAACAACTTTGTTATAGAATTGTAAAAATAAACAAAGTTCTCCAAATATAAGCAATAAAATAAAATTACTAGGCATGTACATCCGATGATCAGCCGTAACGATGTTACTTATGTAACTTATAAACATATAGTAAGTATGGATTTACATCTCCGTATACTGCTAAAGGCTTTGCGGTTCTACATTTCTTTAAACTTACTAAAAATTTACGTTATGTTTTAGGTTAAAAATTTAACCGTTCAAGATAATATAAAAAAACAGCATTAACAAAAAATGGAGAATATATACCTTAAATTCATTTCCTCTGTAGTATATTTTGTACATATATTTAACTGCATCTGTGGTCTAGTGACTAACATGTACGGCAGCTGATCCGAAGATTTTGAGTTCGTATCCCAGGTCGCGTGAAGTTTAGTTATTGAGTCTTTCTGTTAAGAAAGCCTCAGTAAAAAAACAGAAGTTGGTGGTGTTTCATCAACGTGTCTCGGAGAGCACGTAAACCCATCGGTATCTTATCTCTCACTAGTCGTGGCGAATTGTCGTCTTTGTACACTATAATATCCCCTGCGAAGTGAGATTGGCTGCTGTGGCCAAAATCAATTAAGAGGAAATCAACTTTATATATATTATTATATTTTGGGGGATTATAAGTATATGAATAGATTTATTTATAATATCGTTTATGGGCCTCTAAAAGTCATTATTGATTTGTATGTAATTATGTATCTCATGTAATTATGGGTACGAGATCCGAATCGAACCAAAACAATTACTTGATTTTTATGTCCAAATCTCACACTGAAAAAATATAATTATACTAGCCATCTAGAAGACTTTTTACTGAAATTGACCGTCTGAATCGTTTTAAGGGTTATTGAATAATTTTCATTAAAAAAATCCTTAGATTTAATCACTGACACAAAACAACACACAGCTTGGGCCACTCTGTCTAGAAGTAATGAGCAAAAGTTTTTTATGTAACGAAAATAGTACTAATAAAGGATTTTTAAGTTGTTATATTTTTATATTTATATCGATTAAGAGAGTTTAAGTTGAAGTTCGTCTTTTCGAAAATAGAAATGTGGGAATTAATGTTTAAGTCCTGTTTATATTGCCGAGAGAAATCTTATCTGATCTGTTTGAGATACTATATTTCACTATAACAACTTTAACACCATTGTTTAACAACCTTCTGATAAATTTGCAATAGCATCGTACCTAAATTGATTTGCTTGAAAAATTCATAAAATATTTGAAAAAAAAAATTATAAGCTATTTTAATTTCTAAAAGGAAAGTTATCTATAGTAATATCTACGTGAGAGGTTTTTTGTTCAATTTAATTCATGAGATTATTCAATTTGAATCATCAAATTGCTGACTAGTTTTCAATGTTTTTGTAAATGTTTAACTAAAATAATTTTCTTTACGAAATTATTGTTTAACTACTAACTATGCTATTTACTATATTAGATAAGCGATTTTACTTTATTTTTGTTCATTGCAATAATAGACTTAAACTTTCACTTTCTATATTCGGGCAATCATTATTAAAATTATTGGCAAGTATCTAATAGTAATAGTGATATCTTATTTGAAGAAACAAAAATTATTAAAATTACAAACCAAATACGTCTGGATTATGCAGAATTAAGAATAGTTTGCTAACATTAACTTGTCATTAAAGATACAATTTAATTGTATGTCGCAAGGAATTCGAACGGCCTTTACGTAATCGATGTGGCTTAATGTAACTCACATAGAAAGGATGGCATAACAGGGACTTTGTATTGCGATTTTAGCTTTTGAAACGTATAGTCTAGCCAAGTCTACATCTTATGTATAAGTAGATTAACAGATATATAGGAACTGATTACAAGTGGCCATACTAGTTGGTATTTAGCTCAAATATGTGGCTAAATAAGAATTCGCTGTGCGTGTTCTAGAAGTTGCTCGTATCTTTACGATTTTCTAGGAGAGTATGTCACCAGATGTAGCTGTTTAATGAATGACAAGCAGATGCTCTGCATCGAAATCGAGACATTTGACCTCTAATATTAATTTTGAATGGGTAAAAATACAAATATTTAAATCAAATTTAGAATTATTACTTTAATGAAAAGAATTAAAAAGCTTTTCCATTACTACTATGGTATAATAGATGCATAATTAAATAAAACGCGTTTTTAATTTATACATGAATGAAATAGTTATTGGAGCGACAAAATTCCTAAATACTTGGAGCTAAATTGAAATATTCGTAATGTAAACGCACAGGTACCTACCATATATTTGTACATAAACATATAGGCACGACCGTACCTCTGTGTTGGATTGCAATAATAAGGTAATATTTTATATAGAGACTAATTGACTTACCCTAGCTTCACTCGCGTGCGTCCCTAGGTACGTTTTAAATAGATATGAATAGTTTGCGAGTGTACCTTAGAAGAAAGACCACATGCTATTGCAGATTTATCTATAGGCCTTATTAAGACCTACAATTTTTTAGTTCATTGTTTTGATGTATCTTAAAAGGTAAAGACTCGATAGAACCAGTTATTGTGTTTTTCCGTGGGAATGAAAGATGCTCCTGCAGTAAAAGTTATCTTAAATGTTGACACGAGTAATAAATTATCACTACATAAAATTTGGTAAAAACTACAAATCGGTCCACTACTTTTTGCGTGAAATGCTCACACACAAACAGGCAAACAGACATGTAGATAGACAGAAATTTTAATAACTTATTACTTTGGGGTCTATATTCTATACACAATACAGTTACAGTCATTGTTTTATTATAGGTATGTATACATATAGATAATAGTCGTGAATTGAAATATAAATAGATACAGATTCTTTTAAAAACATAATTTCAACGTTTACAAAAGTAATATAAAAATTATACCAACGTAACTTTCACATCACTTTGAATATACTAATTAATTGGTTTCTTTTAATTACTACTGTAAAAATTCAGGATAATTATAACCATGTATTTATGTATGTATGTATTACATTTTATTTTTGAAATTGTTGTAGCTTTCCAATCACTTCCTTAACAACTTCCTTTAAAAATAAATTATTCACGTAAATGAATATTAATAAATATGGTATTAATATATAGCTATAATATAATTTTTTATCGCATAATTTTAAAGCATTGACCTACTTTAAAAAATGTTTAAAAGTTTTTCATAGTAACTGGTATGTGCTTATTGGACACATTTAAAGTATTTAACTCGTTCAACTTAAGAAATCAATTAAAAATGATTCAGCTGACCTTACAGTTACTCCGTTTAATATTACACCTTAACCTATAGGTAAAATGTACGTGGTTTAATGATGCCGCCTTTGCACATCTCTTTAATTATATTTTTATGTACCAATTTCGTGTGCAATAAAGTTTTATAATATAAATGAAAAAATATGAGTAAATTATTAGAATCGGATACTCGTCTAGACTCTCCTTTCTATTTATTATCAAGGTTACAATGGATTAGTCGTTTTAATAGATAAAAAGACGTAGGGGAAGTTTTTTCTATATTTATTCATAGGATTTTTTAGTACTTAATTTATGCAACATATGAAACGCTAGTTTCTGATTGCGTATTGGCCCCCCTGAAACGTGTTTTTATTATTTCTAGGCTGTACATTATCTAATGATAATTTAATAACAGAAATAAAATTAGACTTGAAAAAAAATATAAATATTAAATGAGAAAATCTATTCGACGCTTTATACGTTATTAAATGAGATATCCATATACTATATATACATTTTCACAAGCTTTAACATTATATATTAATATTTATTTGATTGTCTAAAAATATCACTAATCAACTTTTAATTTTGTATCATTTTTTTACTAAACTAGAAACTCCCCCTCGCTCCGCTCAGGTTCGTCCCGAAGAACTACGTACGGATAGCTACGTTTTAACATTTAGTATAGATTTCTCAGAAATGAGATATTTTCCCGCAGTAAAAAGTATCCTATATGTTGACCCGGATAACCAGCTATCGTCATAACAAATTTCATCAAAATCTGTCCAGTGGTTTTCTCGTGATGCGGTCAGAGACAGGCAGACATACAGACAAAAATTCTAAAAACCATAGATTCGGCCTCTGTATCGATAATAATGACTATCTCAATGAGATTTTGCAAAAAAATATTTATTGTACAGATTCGAGTCGGAATAATCTCAGCCAATGTCTATAATGTATTAATAATGCCTAATTACATATTAAATTAATAAAATAAATATAAAAACAAATAAATAAAATAGTTTCTTTTTCGAAACGAGGATGACTTTATCACACGGTTTTCCCATAATCCAATAATGATTTGAAGCTCTATGTTATAAATATAGGCAGGAAACAACGTGAGTAGATTGGAATATTAATACAGAGTATCTTCTGGTATTACAGTGAGACAGGTCTTTGTTCTAAGAATATTTAATACACATATATATTCAGTTCCGTATTCTGTATTTCTGTAAAAAAATTAAATAAATACCTACACACAGACTTAAATTTGAATATATCTAAGTGAAAGCTTGACAAGAATAGAACGTTTTTGTTTCCACAAAACAATTTAACACTATACTAGCTATAACTGTATATTTATATTATTTTATTAATATAATAATTATTATAAAAACATTTTCAGCTTCATCGCATACAAGTTAGGTAATACTAGCGAAAGATATCAACGCGCTACATATGCCACTCTTAAGCGCTCTAGGCGCCTTGAGATCGTGTTATATAAAGGTAATTATTGCAATCCAAATATAGTTAAGAAATAGATCTTCGTAATATTTAAATATATATTCCCTCTTATATTTAAGGTAGTAATATAAAGACTCATGTAATAATATAGTAATTTTTGATTTTATGCTTTAATGACATTTTTAGTGGGAAATATACCTAAATCAAGAATATTTCTAAACTGAGGTTGCACAATAAAACTCGATGAAGAATTTGTAAAAATTAGGTATGTAAATTGATAATTTACATAATCAATGTCAAAGTATAATCACTTTAGTAAGTAACACTATAGTTGCAAATGTAAAAAAAAAATAAAAAAATGATGATATGGGTATTACATATATTCTTCACGCTGTAATAGCTTATCAAATTTGGGTGAAATTTGCCCTGAAGACAACTTTTACCCTAGACCATCACGTAGGATGCTTTTTATTGTAGTTCTTTCTAGTAAAAAATAAGACGCTTATTTGCTGTTAGTACTTGTAAAAAAGTCAATGGCCGGAGGTTGCTTACCTTTTGTTTATTTTCTTTTATAACAAACCTTGGCACATTTTTAATATTTTTTTATGAAGAATATGACTTAATGCTAGAGAATAACAAATAATAAGACTTTTAGATATTACTGTTGATAATTTTATTAACCCTAATATTAATACCTAATATTAAAACCCTTGATTCGGGCTCTTAATAAATTATTAAGAGGTCGAAGCAAGGTACAATAAACTGATAATTAAAAAATCTGCTCTAGAAATAATCTGCAAAACCCAGAATAAGCTCATTACCTGACCTTGTTTTGTTTCTGGATAATGGGTATTCATAGATGGCGCTGTGAGATAAATAATATTTTACATATTTCAGTACTTACTAAATTTCGGAGAGGTTGTGGATCATTACCATCTACCGCCTATTTGAGCAAACACAAATATCTCGAAATATTAATTAGACCCACCCAATGCCTATTCAAAGAATCGGCTAGTATATAATATTATGTCATCTGTGACATTAAAACGATATTTATAAAAATCGCTACGATATTAAGAAATTACTACTGAACTTAGACAATTGATAAAATGTAATATAAAATAGTTCAAATATATCCAACTTCTCAGTCCTGAAACCAATTTCAAACCATGGTCTCATTCAAACCTGATAAAGCGAAAGTGGAAAAACCAGTCTGAGAAAGGCACTTATAAAGTCTAACTAAAGCATTTCAGATATGATAATGTAAAATACTATTTCGTTAATAAAATACAAACATATGTAAATCACGTAGTTTTCGATTTCCACGAGGTATTTTTAAGTTCGATTTAGTATGGTTATTTCGTATATTTAGAGATTGCGAAGGCCAAGCCTTAAGCACGAATTTAAAATTAATGTCAGAGCAAACATTCTGATATTCATATTGTAAATAATAGAAAGTCATCAAATAAACTATATTCAGTGAATCAAAACAATGCATCGACTATAAAAATTTCGAGTAATCGAGTAGAAATATTATTTACACCATTTAACGATATACTTTGATTTAATTTCGAACTAAAACAAAATACTACTTATGCTGTATGTGTGATACATAAGTAATATTAAAATATAGTTTCAATTGATCGAAATATTAAAATTTAAGTTATTTTTTTACATATTTCATGCCGTTATCTTAGAGGCCAATGCACTTAATGCTTTCTCCTTGCACTTGTCACAGTCACTTTTAACGTATTCGACACTGAAAGCTTGAAATCGATGAAGTGTACAACAAAGATATGTTATTGGTAAATTGATTTAAAAAAACTAGGTTATTCTAAGTTCAAATGAGCCATAGTCATACTAATATATAAATGCGAAAGTAACTCTGTCTGTCTGTTACCTTTTCACGCTTTATCCGCTAAACCGATTTAGATGAAACTTGGTATGGAGATAGTTTGAGACCCTGGGAAGGACATAGAATAGTTTGTACCCTGGAAATCATCCCTTAAGGATGTGGAATTTGAATGGGGAATCAATCATTTCTCAAAATTGATTCCCCATTCAAATAAATAAATCTATATATATATATATATATATATATATATATATATATATATATATATATATATATATATATATATATATACTACTATAATATTGTACAATATTTTCGCCTATTGTGAAGAAAATTTAATGATTAAAAAATCGACCTCTAAGGGTGGTCAGCTGTTCGGATTATTTCGAGAGCGTAGGAATCACAGACATAATTGTTTAAAAATTGAATTTGGTTAGTTTTAATGTAAATAACCAGCAAAATCGTATTCCGTTAATACATATTTGTGTTGTCACAAAATTCACAGTAGCCACCAGTAGGTAAGTAGGTAGCTATTCTTATACTTATCAACTAAATATAATATGTTATATGAGAAGGTAATACAGCGTAATCTCAAATTAGAAACTTAATATTTATATCGCATGGTATTAAAATACAATATCTAAGTAAAGAAATACCTATTTTAAGACGAGATTATTTTTCTTGGCATACTTGACTATTGGCCGACAATTCTTACTATTAATAATATTATAAATTTTAAAATTTGTTTATTGATTTGTCCTTCTATCGCGCAGCAATGCAGCAAAGGATTGATATCTTGTTTCGCATAACCAACGTTTATGGGATAGAGTGTCATATTAAGTTACTTTTTGTTAATAAACAGGTAAAACAAAATATGTAGACGTAATCCATATAATAAGTCTTTAATAAAAAAAATATAAGTAAAGAAATTTTAGAGATTTTTTTTAAATATCAAAAGATTGAAATAGACCCAAATCGGAAAAATCTACCTCTAAAATAATATAAACGAATTTCCGATATATGCCATTTTTTAACATTTCAAATTTAAAAATAAATTCAATAAAAATTAGTTCGAAGCAAACAAACTTTGAAGCTAATTTACATACGAGTAACATCACATTTAAGTGAACCGTTGTTAGTTTAGACTCAACAAAATATTGCTGTAACACTAAAAGACTCGTAAAATAGCCATTACCTATTGACGAGGAGAAATTCCGAGACCCGAGGGTAAAACTGTTCTTTTATTCTCTAGAAATATCATGTCACTAAGAGAAATCTTTACTTGTTTAAGTGTAAATATGCGGCAATAATTTAAAATGAATGATATTATTTACTCTATACAAATTTTCAGTTTAAGTTACCACCTAATTTATTGAGAAAATGTCTAATCAAACACGTCTGAAAGAAAAATCTATGCTTATAGGTATTTTATTAGTAAAGGCTCTTCTTTATAAATCTTAAAGCTATAAAACAATTCTTATCACATTTCCTAGTCAATTCACATGATAAAAAGTTATTGTTATTGCAAAACCGTAAAATAATAAATTTCACACTGTTTATTAAGATAAGCGTTACGCGTTTATGTCTTTAGTAGGTAGAGTCGTCACATAGTTTTTACGCCATATTATTATTACTATGTAAATATTTATAATTTTGTTCGATGAAAAATGACATAAATATTAAACGTAAGCACTTTGTTGCTTTATTAAGAGGCATCTTTATAACACATTTTCTTATTTTGATATTAAACGTTTTCACTTCTATGTTTTTTTTCACGTACATAATAAATAAATAATATAAATAAATAAATGTATACATTTTCGATTACGTATGGCGTAAGTAGATACATATATCAATACATACGTCTATATCATGAAATGTCTGTTTATATGAGATCATCATCAGATGTGTGTAAACACCGACAGAGTAGAGGCGGCCAGTATACGACAGTATGTCAGAGTAAACATTGCATTGACCTCGGCTCCCCATTGCACAGTGGCACGGTTACATAAGTAATAGCGAATCACTGGGTCAAACTACATATTTTGAACACAATACAAATATTTCTTAACAATTTAAAACGTTGTAACATCATTTACTCATATCACTTCTACTTAAAATGCTATTTCATTGTGTAAACATAAGTGTTATATTTAACTAATTATCTTATTTATTTTATTATTTTTATAATTAACATACACATGTACATTATAGTAAGAGCTTAATGTATTTAAAAATTTTTTTTTTGGAAAATTAACTGCTAGAGTAAAGCAAAAAAAGAAAAAAATGAAAAATAATATGTATTTTATGCGAAATAATATTAAAATAATATTATGATGTCCTCCTAACCGATTCCGGCTATGGCGGCCAATCTCATTGAGACTAGCCAACTGCGCAGGAGATATTATAGTGCACAAGTGTACGCGCAGACACAAGGTGCACTCTCTATTCCTGTCACTCTCATACTCCGATGGGACGACTGCTCGACACGACCGGTGAGAGTTAAGGCGCAGGACCGACGGCTTTACGTGCTCTCCAAGGCACGGGGGTGAAACACCGCCAACTTCCCAACTCTAGGCTATTACTGAGGCTTACTATACAGAAAGACTCAAGAACTAAACTTGGCCCGACCCGGGACTCGAACCCAGGACCTCCGGGTGTGCAGCCGTACATGCTAGCCACTACACCACCGAGGCAGTCATCATCATCAAAATAATATTATACTAGTAAACAGAGTTAAATTAAAATTTTATGTACATAGTATCGCTTCTACGAAAGGGCGCGAAGCGAAAATATCTTTAGGAATTTCACAGAGCAAATTCGTTTAATTATAACTCTAGTACTAAATGTTTATGTTTGTACAAATACTTTCATTTCCTACATATTTTTAGTAAATATGTGTTGCAGCATCCAATAGAGGTTATTTACCAAAAATATTCATATTCACGCTTATAGAAATTGACTCCTGGTATAAATGTGCAAAGGAGTTGGCTGTTAGCGAAAGTATTTGTTTTCTCCGAGGCGAGCTTCTCAATGCAACTGTATTGAATTACCCACACCAGATGAAAGTTATAAGAGAATTGATTGCTTTCAATATTGATGAGATATTAACCTATCATATTAATACTACTCTCGTTTAATCTTTAAGTAAATGGTTCATATCAGATCATTTATTTTCACCTTATATTATATATTTGAAATTAAATTTTAATTAATCCCTCAACGACCGCGGATACGCCGGTGGGTCAGTCTACAATAGATTTCTTAGAAATTTAATTAATTTCTTAGAAATTTACCTGGAGGTATTAATAATTTTACTTTAATTACAACAAAAACTTATGCAAATATCAATCAAATATTTTTAGAAGATAAGTCGCGAATTAAGAATGAAAGCGACACTCTTTTTATTGTTATGCTCGATGCGCTCTATTTGACAATGCACGAAAAGCATCGAACGTACTTTTTTAATTATTCTATGTATACAAAATAACAAATATTAAATTGATTAGTACAAAATGTTAATTTTGCATTAAGAAAAATCCATGTAACTATTTTAACTGATAAATCAAATAAAAACTTGAATAAAACCAGAAAAGAATAATACAGTTTTAGCTTATATTCAAACTTCTATACGTGCAGTTTCTTAAAGAAAAACTAGAAAAAATAATATATAAACATTGTTTTATCTGTTAGAATACACATAGTTATATGTTATATACACGGAAGGTAGTTTGTAGAGCACAAACTGACATAATCCTGCCTAAAGACAACCATTAGTAAAACGTCAAGTTACAAAATTGAAAAACAAAGTAGATAACAATTCACATATGGTTTATGCAATATTACGGAAACTATAATTTGTCATAGAATTATGCACAAGCACAATAGTATTTGGTGAACTAGAACTTACAACGTTATGTCAGAATTTATTGAGGTCAGTCTGTAATGCGCCGGTCATTAGGCCACGATTTTGACGTCTTTTCAACATAACAACATAAAAAGAAGTCGAACTTAAGTACCATGTCCCAAACTGGCATTAAGCGATTTACAAAAGATTAAATTTTACTTCATTATACGAAATAATGTTAATATTATACGAAATAATGTTAATATTATGTAAAATATGTAGTGCTAGCTAGTGCTTAGAGTTGCACGTTAAAAAAATATTTAGGTACACATAGTTCTTAGATTTTATAATACATATTTAATTTCTGTGATATGATAGTAAACATTAATGCACAAATTATGTGTTTGTGACTATTTGATATTACATACATATATATAGTATATAATAATAGATTTCAATCATATGAATATATAAAAAATTGTTGAAGTTATACGTATTTTTTTAAATATTTCTAATGAGAAACCAGCTATAAAACTAATATATAATTATTCCATTGCACAGATCCTTGGAATAAAACACGTCTATTGAGTATTTAACATTAAACCCAAACAACTGCACATAAGCATTTTTAAAGTTTAATAAAACAAAACGAGATAAAATATATGAAGAAACAACAGTTATATATTATGTTATTGATGATTAAAACTGTGTATATAGTGATGACATTTAGAATTATCCTAATTTAAAAATATCATCGTAATAAGTGCTATCCATACTGCTACACACGCGTTTTCGAAAATATTCAAAAACATAAATATTCATTATATTTTATCTTGTAATATTCAACCTTAAAACTACGACAAAATTACTTTATAAAAACGTGGTTTTTTATTACACATAACACATACAAATATAGATTTCTCACGCCATTTTAAACATACCTTCCACAGTCAGCTTCGTTTTGCACGTCACTTACCTAATCTACGTAAATTTCTTTGCGCCCCTAAGGATTTTCCTACGTTTTCTCCAAAGAGAGTAACTTTGGATCTACTTTTTTGCTTTTTTATCATTTTATAAATATATAACATATTCCTTTCGTCTTAAGTCTACTTAATTTATTTAAAAAAAAATTACATATTAAAACAATATTCTTTCTGCACATCAAGTGTCTATACATGACTCAAGGCAGAACTTAAGTACTAATAATAGAATAGCGGTAGTAAAAAACAATGATATATTGTTTAATATTAAAGTGTCTCTTACTACGAGACGCTCGATGCTCATTAACGAACACGTAAAATTGTTGTTATTTATATTTACTTAACCATTAATTCACCAGAGAACGTCCGCAGATGACAATAGTAAGGTAAATTTACGAGAACACATCTTGGTAAGGGTCCATTTATGATTATTATCATTGCAATTTTTACGTAGTAGGAACTACGTCAAGGTCATTGGCCATTTAGGTTGAGCATTTAGGTTAATAGCAATTTTAATATGTAAAGATTTTTAGCGTAACGGGCTCTGCTGCCATAAAATGCATTTCACAAATCGTAAACATTCACTACGAATGTTAACTATTTTTTGCTGCTACATACTTGCATTGACTTTTAAAGGTATCTTAAAAAGTCCTTTTTATACTTTTTACGGTATTCAGGCGGCGGTCTGACATAATATATATAGATAAAAATTTGGGAAAATATTTATATTGAACATTAGTAGGGTGGAGTGTAAAAATATGTGTGTGTATTTATTGAAATCCACCTTGAAATCTAGGGGAGGCTTTGTGTGGAAGGATAATATAAGAATATTGTTCATAAGGTATTGAAGTGGTTTGCAGTGCTAGTTAGTACTATCTATAAGTGTACATTAGGTGTTACATTTTAAATTCACGTGCCAATATGTGTTTTGGCCATATCCGGCCATAGAGCGTTCGGTCACCCTAAACATCTCACGAATTATAAACAACTAAACTTATTTCTACGTATTTCAGTTTTTAATAAATGTTAACACCTCCAGGTAAATTTCTAAGAAACTAATTCAAATTATAAAAAATCTATTGTTATCTGACACGCCGGCGTGTCCGCGATCGTGGGTGGATTAAAACATTTTTGGTATTTTATTTATGAAAGAATATCTATGGACACAACATTTTTAAATTAATTAAGCGCAGCTTATAACTAATTTTATAAATATATATTATTATAAAGAGGTAGAGTTTGTTTGTTTGAACGCGCTAATATCAGGAACTACTAATCCGTAGTCAATAAATGGTAAAAAAATCGGGCAGACTTCCATACATTATTATAAAGGAAAGAGACATAAGAGTTTGTTTTTCTGTACTTTGAACGCGGTTGAAGCCAGGGGTTCTGCTAGTTGAGTATAAAGTTAAAGGGAAAATGGTTTGCTTAAATTGTGTAATGTTAGTAGCCTTGGTAGGGCATGTAAATTTACATGTTAGAAACTACATTTGAAATAAATTAGAGACAACATTCATCCGTATTTGTATAACAAATGAATTCAAATGCTCTATTAAATACATGGCATATTAAAAACAAACGAAGGACAATTTAAAAATAATCTACAGTAAAAAATCACACTCACTTATTGATTCCTTGAACTTAAAACAAATATTATACTTAAACATACATTTCAATACTTAGTTCTTTGTTAAGGTTATGTACATTAACTCATGGAATACAAAAAATAGAAAACGCTACATAATATCGCTACATAGACTTCAGTAAGACCACTTCATATTAATTGTATATTCATTCATTCATTCTTCACATTTATGTATATTACTCTATTTATTGTTTAATTTTAAATCCCCAAACATAGAGTTAATACACATGTGCATTTTTTACCCGTGAATCTTTAGAGAACTAAAAAGTTCTGAATTTATAATCTTTCCCCTGCCAATTTCCAAATCACTCGGGGTCGGCGCAGTACATCTTCTGTATTGCTGATAGGATTTGGCAAAAACTTTACGACCGGCCGCCTGCTTGACGTCAACCCTCTTTGGGAATACTAATAATAATATATGGTTTTAAAATCTATACTAATCTATACTGATATTATGAAGAGGCAGAATTAGTTTGTTTGAACGCGCTAATCTCTAGAACTACTAATCTCATTTGAAAAATTATTTATAATATATAGTCTATTTATTCCATACTAACCGTTAAAACGTAGCTAGGAACGAATAAATAAACATAATTATTTTCTATAAGTTGAACAGTATATACGATTTAAAATATCAAACATCGGCTTCATAATCAATATAATGACGCAACGCGTTCACATAAGCGCTTATCAAGCGTGAATCTGTATCTGATATAGAATCCTCCGGAAAATTAAGACATTCTAAAATGATATACAAAGCCGCTGAGATGTAAATCCATTAATTGTGCAATATTTTGCATACAGTATGTGCACACAGCGGTAGCTCGAATGTAACTGTTGTGTAACGGTGAGTTTTACACTCCACTGGGCCTTCCTGACTCGGAGACAATATTGAGCTAGTTGCTCAAGCAATAAGAATTAGGCATAAACTTTTATGCTGTTTTAATAATAATAATAACTTTATTCATAAATAAGGTAATTGAACATAGAACATAGTATTTTTTTACAGTAAAGGCTTGAACAATACAATTTCATATAGTTGGGTAAAGTACTGTACTCCTTGCTAGGTTATAAATATAATCTGTACTAAGGTTTCTGTTTTATATCTATATAATCCTAAGCAAGCAAATATAAAATTACAACTTTGCCTGGGCCACTTTCAAATATATTACTTTTAAAAATACTGTAAACTGTTTCGTTAATGTTGAATAAAATCAAAAAAATGATTTTAGCGAGTAAAATATTATTCTCCATATAAAACTTGTCAAATAAGGATTGGATTTTGAAAGCTTTTTTGTTAGTACTCCCCTAAATCATTATAAAAATAGACTGTCATAATTACAATGCTTCAAGTCCATGGGTTTAACCTGGACTTAGATGAAACATAACATTATAAAAAAATCATACAGATCTTTCTACTAGATATTACATAATGATTGTCTGTTCAACCCTTATACATTATATATACATACTCTAGCTAACAATCGCAATGTGTCATTTAGAAAGCATTTTAAACTAACACGCGATATAAATAATATGAAACGCATCAAAATATAATATCCGTTTGTATATTTAAAAAAAATTACCATTATTTACCAGGTTATATGTACTTGCAGATATTTCAAAATCTATTTTTCATATACAGAAAGATTATAATTTATACTGATTCGATTTTTATTTATTGGATCATCCAAAATACAGGTTATCTCTGTATTATATAATTATAGCGTATGATAATTGTATATTTTTTGTTAACATGTCGAAAGTAACATATGATTAATATTAATTATATAAAATATTTTGTAGACTACGAAAATATATTAAAAACTAGCGACTTACCCTCGCTTCGCTCGGGTTCGTCCATTACATTTTAACGTTTAGCTTAGAGAAGAGATATTTTCCCGCAGTAAAAGGTATCCTATATGTTGAGCCAGATAACCAGCTATCATCATACCTAACATAAAAATATGTCCAATGGTTTTCTCGTGATGCGGTCACAGACAGACATACAGACAGATCAAAATTCTAAAAACTATTGGTTCGGTCTCTGTTTCGATAATAAAGACTATTACAATAAGATTTTCCAAAAAATATTTAATGTACAGATTCGACTCAGTTAGAGTTTTATTACATGTACCTAACGATTATCCATATCAGGAAAAAATGTTCAATTTATTCTTTTCAAATCACAAGCTTACTATCGGAATATGTTAAAGAAAAGTAAACAAGCACATATTGGAGCCAAAATTGATATCTACGAGTACTTATTGTACCATTTAACCATATAAATTAAACTTTTAAGGAAAAAAATAGCTATTACCAACATTTAAGCATTTATAAAAATAAATAGGTACGTAACATAATTGGTTTCTTAAATATTTGTTATATCAATTTTAAATAATTTTTACGGATATGACTCGCATAAGTAAGATTTAAACAATTTTATACATTTTCACAATCTATGTAGTTCGCTTAAGGACTATCAATTGCTTTGTAATAGTAGATCTAAGGACAACACGAGCTCACGATCGCGCTCTAGCATCATGTGAAAGGAATACTAATTGTATTGAGAAGATAATAATCTATATTATTAATTTAATTTTTATACTATACTAGCATTGCCCGCGGCTCCGCCCGCGTTCAGATGACCAAAAACCAAATTCTTAGGTTTTACATATTAGTATAGATACATTTACATTACAGTTTTTGTATTTTTACTCAGAAATGAGATATTTTCCAAAAAAAACTATCCTATATGTTGACCCGGATAACCAGCTGTCACCATACCAAATTTCATCAAAATCCCTCCAGTGGTTTTCCTGTGATGCGGTAACAGACAGACAGATAAAAATTCTAAAAACTAAAGATTCGGTCTCTGTATCGATAATAATGACTATTTCAATAAGATTTTCCAAAAAATATTTAATATATAGATTGGGATCAGTGACAATTTTATTATATGTATAGATAAACGTGTATGAACGTAATTTTCATCTTTTTGCCAAATTCTAATTCTAATAGATAAGGTTTCAATTCGTATTTTAATATTTTGAAGTAACCACGAGGCTATCAATAAAATCTACCAAAAAAACAGCTAATAACATTAAACACCATCATAAGTATACTCGTGACTAAATATTTAGATAAAATATGTATACCTATATATTAATATTTTATATATTGTATAGATAGTAATAAATTTAAATTATCACCATAACTATCTTAATTACACTCTCGTTTTGACAACTGAATAGCGGCTGTTACACAATTTTCCCAACACTTTCCCAGGTTGATTAATGATGTGAACTTGCAAGTTAACGTAAGTTTTTGTTGCATTACATGTAATTTAAAAAAACCTTTATTGTATACCCAGTAAAGACGAGAGCAAAATAAAATACAGAAAGATTAGATGTAATTTAAAAAAATACTTTATTGTATACCCAGTAAAGAAGAGAGAAAAATAAAATACAGAAAGATTAGAAAATGTACAAGAGGCCTTATCGCTAAAAGAGCGATCTCTTCCAGACAACTTTAAGGTGTAGGAAAATGGCACTAAGATAGAAGCGTATGATTTAAATAAGGAGATAAAAATATATACCTATAACTGGTATATCGGGACAAAGTAAAATATATAACTAAAAGTTATCTCCGTCAATGATTATGTAGATATATAATTTTGAACTTTTTACAATATTTTCCACATTTTCGAAGGTTCTAGTAATTAGAAAGCGATTCGTGTTGCAAATGGCTGGTCATATGGGCACACTTGCTTAATGCGGCGCACGCGCACGTGCCCCGGCTTTCGTAGTGGACACCCAAGGCTCCAATACGTTATTGTGTAACTAATCATTAATAATTATTAGAATTTTATCTCAGATTTACACTATCTTGTAATAATAATTAAATATTCTAATTTAATTGAATATTTCACAAACGTTTGTTTTCAAAAAACTTACTTATTGAAGATTCTTAGTCTTATTTTAAATTACGGCACTTCTTATTTAAGTTCTTATTTGTTCGTTACGATTGATATAATAAAGTAAGTTGAAAGTAATAATAGAAGATTTCAATATCCTTACTAATATTATAAAATGCCAAACTGTGTTTTTTACTCTGTGCTTTTTATTCTATTATCTTTTTTTAATAGCAACAAACAAATCAACGTATTTTGCATTAGGGTAGTTCATATATCGAACAGTAACATATGCCTCTTTTTAACATGATACATGAAGTAGTTCTTAGAATATCAGCCCAGTAAAAATAAGTTGCATGCTACGTAATCTATACATATAATAAAATTGTAACTAAGTCAAATCTGTACATTAAATATTATTTGGAAAATCTAATTGAAATAGACATTATTATCGATACAGAGTCTGAATCTATAGTTTTTAGAATTTTTGTCTGTCTGTCTGTCTGTCTGTCTGTTACCGCATCACGTGAAAACCACTGGACAGATTTTGATAAAATTTGGTATGATGGTAGCTGGTTATCCGGATCAATATATAGGATACTTTTTACCGCGGGAAAATATGTAATTTCTGAGAAAAAATACAAAAACTTCATTGTAAGAGTATACTAATATGTAAAACCTAAGAATTTGGTTTTTGGTTATCTGAACGCGGGCGGAGCCACGGGCAATGCTAGTATTATTTAAATAACATTCAAATAAAACATGATAAATATATTAAATTTCCTTTCACCCTGTAACGTTATAATATGCATAAATATAGAAAAAATCGCATTAATTTTAAAAGACGCTTAAAATGTAAAGTAATTTTATACTATAGATTCCATTTAGCAATTGAACCGTACTTAAACTTGACTGGTATTTTACTGGAAAATTATCCCTACTTTACCATATTATATAACCTCTAATAACTAGTTTGACTTGTTAAACTGAAATAATTGGTTTATAAGCATGTTTCAAAGAACAATAATAAGCCAAGTGATAATAGCTTAAAATACATTATCATATAATTAAAAAATTAAAATGTCGATCTATAACATACTATGGATGGATCCATTATAAATATATAAATCGATATTTTTATTATGAGGTTATAAATTTTTTTTTTTCATACATAGGTTATGTATTCACTATATATTAATTCAAAGCATTGAGTATATTTAATAAAAAAAATTATAGTGCAAAATCAACCTCTAAAACAAGGTCATAGATAAATTGCTACACAAACTTATTGTTTTGAATTGGCGAGGACATGTTGCTTAAGCATTACATATTGTTATTTTATTTGGAAGTCATTAACATCAACGTTCTCCTTTTTTTTCTAGAATATTTCAAATATTAATAATTTCTAATAGATAAAAATATGACTTGTAATTTTAAGCGACATTTATGTAATAGAGCTTAACGATTTTTTTACTATTTTTACAAAATAATGACCACAAAGTAAATGTAACTATTTTAGAAAAATGCAAGAAAAGGTTTTACGTCGATATTCTTTATCAATATAAAAATCAAATAATACTACAGTACAGTAGGTAGTACAAGTAATTTAAATAATGTACACATATGATAAAACAGTACGCGTTTCACGCAAACCGTACTAAACCGATTTTAACTAAATTTTCAACCGACTTCAAAAAGGAGGAGGTTCTCAATTCGACTGTATGTTTTTTTGTTATGTTTGTTACCTCATAACTCCGTCATTTTGTATAGTGATAACTTATTACTCGGGTCAACGTTTTGGATACGTTTTACTACAGAAAATAAAAATATTACAGAATAGAAAATTGTAGGTATTAATAAGGCTAAGATATTTCTGTAAATCAGCATTCGCAGAAACATTATAACGATAAAGATTTTTAATCTATACTTCTATACTAATATTATAAATAGGTAAAGTTTGTGAGTTTTTGAGTTTGTGACGTTGTAGAGGGTAATCTCTGGATCTACTAAACCGATGTAGATGAAATTTGGTAATAAAATAGTTTGAGACCATGGGAAGGACATAGGATACTTTTTATCCCAGAAATCATCCCTTAAAGGGGGTGAAAATGGGGATGAAAGTTTGTATGGGGAATCAACCTAGGGACAAACTCGAGCAAAGCGAGGGTGAGTCGCTAGTATGTATTATAAAGAGGTAAAGTTTGTGAGGTTTTGAGTTTGTAACGTTGTAGGGGGTAATCTCTGGATCTACTAAACCGATTTAGATGAAATTTGGTAAGGAGATAGTTTAGGACCCTGGGAAGGACATAGGATACTTTTTATCCCGTAAATCATCCATTACGAGGGTGAAATTGGGGATGAAAGTTTGTATGGGGAATCAACCTAAGGACGAACCCGAGCGAAGCGAGGGTGACTCGCTAGTTTAACAATAAAAGGGCTTAATAAAAAAAAATTAATTAAAAGTTCCATAATTTTTATTTTTTAAATATGATAATTTATGTTCTCGTTTCATCAGACTAAGTTAAAACATGGTCAAAATGAAATAGATTCAATCCAAGCTTACAAACTGGTTGTTGCAGCATGAATAAATTAAATTTTATTTATTTCTGTCTATGAAAGTATTAAATACTTTAGTTGCTCTTATATATTTTACTAGATTTTTTTTCCGTACTAAAATTTATTAATTATAAATAGAACAGAATTCAATAAATCAATCTATTGTATCAACAAAACTGTTAACGTAACACTCTGTTTTTGTAGTTACGTGGCCGTAGTTTGCAATCAGGCGTAGATATCGTTACGTCCATGTACACTAACTGATCGTTACGAGTCGGAAGTATTTCCTTAAATTATACCAATAGTTTTACTATAGTAAACATAGCTCCTACGTGATAACGACTTCTACCGGATAAAACACTGCTACGTATTTTTGCGTGTTTAGAGTCTTAATTGTAGCGTGATGTAACATATGATTACTATATTTTAGACAATATCGTATTACTAGGAAATGCGGTAATTTTTTATAGATTTTGAATCAATTTAAAGTTATTGCTGTAATGTTTTCGGCACAGAAGGCAAGCGTCACGCTCGTTTAAGTTTTTTGCATGATTAAACGCGCTCTACAGTCTTTTCGTTCTTTCGTGCAGTTGTACAGTTTTTATAAATTACTATAATTTTAATTTAGGCAAAACTATATATTTGTTATAGTATTTATATTATTTATATTCACATTTAAAAAGAAAAGGTATATTTCTTATATGTGAGTTTAATTTTATCATCTTGTTTCATATAACTTGTAATGTACACATACAATTTATTTCTTACTGCATCTTCGTTTAAAAAATAAAATATAGCGTATTCTTCGATCAACGTGTATCAAAGTTGTTGTACAATAATATAATCACTCACCTAATCTCGATCAGCTTATTTACTAATTCAAATTGCAATTCTCTCTTCCTTATGAAAGCTTCGTTTCGAACAAATCACAAACAAATAAAATCGTCTGACTCTTGCCAAGGTGGTTATAATACCTAAATATTTATTGGAGAGATTGCAGTGTAGATACACTTAGAATCGAAATTGTCTATAAGCGGTATCACGTAATTTTGGAACGTTTCCGAGTGTTGCAAGCGCGGCAGAGCGCGTGTGGAGCACGGGAAAGTTCAGCCTCAACTGTTTTCTTGTCTCGGCTGTCGGCAATGCGCTAAAGAAACCCCGTTAATTGATAAAGATGCAGTCTCACAATATAAACTTGCTGTATTTATATGTCATTTAATTGTTGTAGATATATTATCTTTTTGATCATCATTTAACATTGCTCTTACGATTTTAAATTTAAATTCTCCGTACAAACTTAGCAGGAAGTATGTATGTATGTACCTACGAAGCTGTACACATGAATACTTTTTTCTTCTTTAAAGTACAAATCTAAAAATGTATTTATAAATTATTCCAATAGAAAAAAATCATAATAAAGAATTTAATAAGAAATTGTATAGGATTATATAGAGCTAGTTGAGCTAACTTGGTTAAGATTGTTTTTGTTCTGAAATAAATAAAAAATATAATTTAACGAATATTATTCCTTTGACCGATTTTGAAATTTTTTCGCTACTTATTATAGTATAGTAATAAATTTTGCGTAAAACTAATAATCTTATTATGTCTCTTATTATAAGATGGATTCCTTGAATCCTAAATTATAATTACAAAAATTTAAAAATAGAAAAAAGTTTTTAGTTTAACATTGGTAATGCACACGTCCAAGTGGTTACCTAGGACACATACATATAAAAGAAGAAAAGAAAAATGCTTGACGGAATGTTTTCGATTTAAAAAGCAAAATTGTGTTAAGTATGACATATAATAAATATAGCACTTAGGTGCTAAATATCTTCAAGTCACAAAATAAACATCTTAGAGACTTTAGTCAAGAGACCTTGACCCAAGAGACCTGTTATATGTACCTCCGTTACACAAATACCAATTTTGTTAACTTTTACCTAATAAATGACTATTCCAATTTTTTTTGTTAGTAAAACATATAATAAAAGCATGCGATATCCATTATACACAGTATAGAATTGCTCGAGTTGAGTGCAATATATTTAATCCATAGAAAATCCTGTACAGTATTTATTTACCACACGTCGATTTTATTACGTTTAAGACCCAGAATGTTTTCTTATATCTTACTTTCATTAAACAGAAATGCTTTATGACTCAATAAAAATATAGAGGGTGTAACTAAGATTTTGGACTCCTTATGAAATTAATAATTTGTACCTGTTTATTGAGGAAGGCTTAGGTTATATAACATATATTATATAATAGTCTATTTATTCCATACTAACCGTTAAAACGTACCTAGGGACGAACGCGAACGAACATAAAAGAAGATCATATAACAGATAATGATCGTATAATAGATGATGATAACATGATACGGTTCCCTATCACACTTTCTAATACGCCGGAGGTCGTCAAGTTCAAATATCTCATGACAAGTGTTCAAGGATCTTCGGAGCCTCATCGTTAATATCATCAACATAAATATATTTTTGGGTTTTATTATGACGTGTTTCCCGTGGGAATGAGATAATCTTCCGCGGTAAGAGGTTGCCTATGTCACTCTCCAGACCTCCAACTATCTCCACACAAAAAATTACGCCAACCAGTCACTCCGTTTTAACGTGAAAGAAAGATAAACAAACAAACAAACAAACAAACAAACAAACAAACAAACAAACAAACAAACAAACAAACAAACAAACAAACCCACTTTCACATCTATACTATAATAAAACTGTACAGGTCGAATGTACGTAGAAAAAAAATGCTAAAAACCATGTCAGGAGGATGTAAGAAGACAAATAGAACAAATCCAGTTTTTTTTCAATTTTCTTGTTTCTCTGTCTGTTTGTACGGACTAATCTCCGAATCTATTAGACAGATTTAAATGAAATTTTGCATGGTGATACCTTATATCCCCGGGCAACATTTTAGATACTTTTCATTCCGGAAAATTAAAGAGTTCCTATGGGATAGTTAAAAAACTATAGTAACTTATACAGCTTAGTACACAACAACTTATGCACCTAATTTAATGAAATTTGGCATGCTGATACCTTATATTGCCGGTCAAACAACAGGTTACTTTTCATCCCGAAAAAACGAATGGTTCATTCGTGGGATAGATCTGTTTGTGCTTTTCTAGAGGCGAACCCGAACGAAGCGAGGGTGAGCCGCTAGTTCATAATATTAGTATGGATGACATACGTCAGAACCATGGTAAAAGTATAATGTTGTAGGTAATCCTTTATTGCATCGAACCAAGTCCCAAAAAAAGCACTAAAAATTAAAAAATAACTGGTAGTATTCATTTACTATACATACCTAATCAAATATTTTCGAAGTCGGTGTACTTTGCTTTGTATCGGCTGGCACCGACTTCGAAATTGGCCTTACCATCAGATCAGGTCGACAATACCGAACCACTGTACTATCAACGGAAATAGAAACACTTGCAAAGTTTCAAGTATATATGACAATTAGAAGTCGGTTAAATTCATCATTAGCTGTTTTTCCACCCTTAGAGGTGGTATTTTTTTTTTTGAAATTTAAATGGGACTAATCTGGAAGTATACCCTTTCAAACAAAACAAAAATTGTCCAAATCGGTTAATAAACGACGGAGTTCAGAGGTAACAAACATTAAAAAAAAGAAAAAAAATATACAGCCGAATTGAAAACCTCCTCCTTTTTGAGGAAGTAGGTTGAAAATGAGAAAACGAAGATACATGACCGAACGACAGTCCTAGAAATAGCTATATCCTACAAATGTATCGCGCTAAGATAAGATAAACATCTAACACGTATATATTTCGTACTCGTAGTTTCAATAGTGATAGTCGAATCACGGAAAACTTCGCGGTATCACTGGATGTTCCAGAAAAAAGTCTAAAACTATGCCTTGATTTTATTGAAACCACTTCATATAACACAATCAAACCATATAATATACTCTCTGGCCCGTAATCTCGAAGACGATACATTATTTACATTAGTTCCGCTTGAAAGGACCAACCAATAAACAAACTTTCGTATTATTAACATATTAGTAAGGATTACTGAAGTTGTAAACCTAATGCACTTTCAATATAAACATTATATAGCATAATGTAGAATGTATACGCAACGCAATAAAGAATGTTGCGAGGTGTATTACAGTAATAGCTCTAAGTTGTGGCTACATAATAGGTAGTGCTCACTAATTGGATAAATACCAAGTTTTTGACTCGACAACATCTTGGTACAACCATTATAAAATTAAAGTTTCCAAGGACGGCCTATAAAATAATACACTGTAACATATAGATACATATATATGTCATTCTAGGTCTGAACTGACTCTAATGACTTTAAAAATGTTAACAAAACTATTCTTATAAAATGAAACATTAGTTAACGTAAAATGAGTTAAGTCATTGTCTTCTGGATACAATAGGTACTTTATTTTTATAAAAGTATTTAGAAAACAAATTTTCTGACACTGTACACATTAAAATTTCACTTAACATTAATATACGAGAAGTATGTTTGTTTGTTGTCATATAGGGCCTTCCCAATTACCAGTTCTTTAATGCTTTCAAAGATTAGGAATCAATATTTTTTTAACCCCAACTAATATATAGTCTCTATACCTATATCGATGATCGAACCGAGCCAAGTAAGCTAATAACCTCTAAAATTTTATAGATGTGAATTCGTATGAATATTGTGGATTAATAAAAATTTTTTTTATCTGATTTTAAATTGTTTTCGTCAAGTCTTACAAAAGAGTCATGACCGCAATCAAACATGAGATGTTAAAGTAAGATTGCACATCAAAATATAACATGTACCAACATTTGCTAGAAATTGCAAGTCTGTGGCCAAATCCGATGAGCTGCATCATTATGTAACGGTAATAAGGTTTATCTCCATCGATACAATATCGCTATACTATCTTTGCAAGTAGAGTAAGGTGCTGTATCTAAATATTTATAGATAACTCTCAATATTTAAATCTATAGTATAATCTATACATATAATAAAATTGTAACTAAGCCGAATCTGTACATTAAATATTTTTTGGGAAATCTTATTGAAATAGACATTATTATCGATACAGAGTCCGAATCTATAGTTTTTAGAATTTTTGTCTGTCTGTCTTTCTGTCTGTCTGTCTGTTACCGCATCACAGCAAAACTACTGGAGGGATTTTGATGAAATTTAGTATGGTCATAGTTGGGTCAACATACAGGATACTTTTTACCGCAGGAAAATATATCATTTCTGAGAAAAAATACAAAAACTGGTTAGAATAAAACCACGATGGTACTATATATATTTTAGCAAGGTAACTTACTAAATAAGGCAAAAACTATTAACAATAGCTTATCTTGGCAAAAAATAACAATAGCGCTATTTTATTTGGTTTTTGGTCGTCTGAACGCGGGCGGAGCCGCGGGCAATGCTAGTAGTATAATAAAACAGTAGAGGTCAAATGTCTGTACATAGCAAAAAAATGCTAAAAACCGAGTCAGGGGGATGTAAAAAGACAAATAGAACAAATCCAGATTTTTTCAATTCTTTTGTTTCTCTGTCTGTTTGTCTGTTTGTACGGGCTAATCTCCAAATCTATTGGACCGATTTAAATGAAATTTTGCATGGTGGTACCTTATATCCCCAGGCAACATTTTAGATACTTTTTATCCCGGAAAATTAAAAATTTCCCGTGGGACAGTTAAAAAACTATAATAACTTATACAGCTTAGTACACAAAAACTACTGATTGGATTTTAATAAAACTTTACAATAATATAGTTCATACATGACAACAAATCGGCTACTTTTCATCCCGGAAAATTAAAGGGTTCCCGTGGGACAGTCAAAAAACTATAGTAACTTATACAGCTTAGTACACAAAAACTACTGATTGGGTTTTGATGAAACTTTACAATAATATAGGTCATACATCAGAATAACAAATAGGTTACTATTTATTCCGGAAAAATGTACGGTTCTGTTGTGTCTACGGTAGATGTTTTCGTTTATTTGTAACGTATTATGTACACAACATAGACCATAAAATAATAGTTGTTAAAAATTTGTCTGTTTGGCTGTATGTCTGTTTGTCTTTTTTTGTATGCGCGTTTCACGCGAAAAGCAATGAACCGATTACAACGAAATTTGGTGAAGTGATAACTTATTACTCGAGTCAACGTTTAGCATACCTTTTACTTCAAGAAATCTTTCTTTCTCACGGGAAGATACAATAACTGGTTTTATCGAGTCCTCCCTAAAAACCTTCCGCTGGCTAAACCTTAAGACATACATACCTACATCAATACAATATACTAAAAAATTGTAGGTCTTGAAAAATCCTACAGGAAAATTCTGAATAGTATATGTATATCTCCTAAGCAATATCTATCCTTATCTATACCTATAATAAAACGAACTTAGTCAAATCGATGTGCGCGTTTCACGCAAAAAGTACTGAATCGATTTTAACAAAATTTTGTATAGTGATAACTTAGTACTCGGGTCAACATTTAGGATACCCTTTACGACAGGCAAATTATTCATTCCCTCGGGAAAACACAATAACTGGTTCTATCGAATTGTCCTTATAATGTAAATAATAAAATTAGATCATTTTATTCTTGCTTTAAAAGTTATATAAATATTTTGCTCTATAAAATATTATTAAAGAACAATAGAAATACGAATTCTGAATGTTCATAAATGAATTATATTATCTTACAAACTAGCATTGCCCGCGGCTCCGCCCGCGTTCAGATGACTAAAAACCAAATTCTTAGGTTTTATATATTAGTATACTATTACATTGCGGTTTTGTATTTTTTCTCAAAAATGAGATATTTTCCCGCGGTAAAAAGTATCCTATATGTATCGACTCGGATACCCAGCTACCATCATACCAAAATTCATCAAAATCCCTCCAGACAAAAATTCTGAAAACTATAGATTCGGCCTCTGTATCGATAATAATGTCTATTTCAATAAGATTTTCCAAAAAATATTTAATGTACAGATTCGGCTTAATTACAATTTTATTATTGTATAGATGTTTACAATACTTTTAATTGTTAAAGATATTATATTTTTAACGTGCGTATTTGTTATAAGCCGTATAATATTCATATGTTATTTATTTAATCTTTTATATTCACGCCACTGGATTCTATTCCTGTTGAGTTTTCGACACGTAACCTCTAGTATTAAAAGCTAAGTAAAGTTTTAATTTTTACGTCGTGAGGAGAAATTAAAATAGTGTATCATTATAATTTTCACAAACGTATGAAAGACAGGCTTTCATTCAACCTATGAACAATGTAAAGATTGCATAATTCCTATTGTAGGTAATTCGCAACTATCGCAATTATCTTGTGTAATAATTACCTATGTAAATTTATTTGCATAATTGTTAGATTTCCGGTTAAAGAATTTATATTATTAATAAGTGTTGTTTTAAATATACGAGTACTGTTAACTGTATATGTGAGAAAAACAATCTATATATCGAATTTCTATCTTCAATATTTTATTTGTTATATAGCTTTAAAGTTCAAATTTATGGTTTTTTTGCATTTTTTAGCTAAACTGTAAGAGTTACAGAAAAACGTTAAATGGCAAATTTGTAGCACGTTTAAAATCCTATAAAAAAGTCCTTGTCAACTTTTTCATATCATCAATAACAACAAAGTTGCAGGCTCACGAATATTTATTTTTTCAAATTTTTACTTTTACGACTTTTTTCGACTCAATGGAACTTTTTGTAGTAAATTTAATAGTAAAAACGGTCCATTCATTCATTTTTTTGAAAAATATTTTCTTCATAGTTTGCAGGACAAAAAAGTGTTAAAAATCATATTTTCCATACGATTTGTATGGGAAAACTTAAAGTTCGATGGAGAACCTCTTAGAATTAGAATTTTAAACTCCGCTTTTATCAGGAGCTTTGTTGGGACATTTTCTAAGATATTTTGGGGTGAGAGCGAAGAAAAAAAAATATCGTCATTTTTTGGCATTTTTATATATACCCGAGTGGAGCGAGAGTGAGTCGCTAGTTAACTTATAAAAACCTTAATATAAATATAAACATACATATAATAGTACGACTTGCAATGACAACGACTCAAAGCGACATACGGGCTAGTGTTAAAAGTTAACACAATTATTGGTTAGGTATCAAGAGATATCAAAAACTTTTTAACAAAAAAATAAAAACCGACTTCAAACAAAAGCACTAAAAAGTAAAAAATAACTGATTGGTAGTTTTCATTTACTATACATACCTAATCAAATATTTTCGAAGTCAGTGTGCTTTGGCTAAGTAATTAAAGCCTACCTATTAAATACATACCTAATCAAATATTTTTGAAATCGGTGCCAGCCCATACAAAGCAAAGCACACCGACTTCGAAAATATTTGATCAGGTATGTATAGTAAATGAAAACTACCAATCAGTTATTTTTTACTTTTTAGTGCTTTTGTTTGAAGTCGGTTTTTATTTTTTTGTTAAAAAGTTTTTATTTTTCCCTTTTTAGTGTAGACAGTAGTAGCAAAGTAAGAATTCTAAAGTGTTAGGCTTGTCAAACCAAACAAAATAAGCCCAAACTCGAAGTATCTACTATTTATCGTTGAAGAGTTCCACCTATCCGCCTTCTGGCCTTACCATCAGATCAGGTCAACAATACCGAACCTCTGTACTATCAACGGAAATAGAAACACTTGCAAAGTTTCAAGTCAATATGACAATTAGAAGTAGGTTAAATTCATTATTAGCTATTTTTCCACCCTTAGGGGTGGTATTTTTTTTTGAAATTTAAATGGGACCAATCTGGAAGTATACCCTTTCAAACAAAAAAAAAATTGTCCAAATCGGTTAATAAATGACGAAGTTCTGAGGTAACAAACATAAAAAAAAAAAAAAAAAAAATACAGTCGAATTGAGAACCTCCTCCTTTTTGAAGTCGGTTGAAAATAAGACAAACAAATCGACTTAAGTCCTATAAGTATAATATAAGTAGGGAAAACTTGCACAGAATAATTAATAAACCAATTATTTCCTATTATTATATTTAGGGGATGTACGCAGTACAAACATCTATACATATAATAAAAATGTAACTAAGCCGAATCTGTACATTAAATATTTTTTGGAAAATCTTATTGAAATAAATATTATTATCGATACAGAGGCCGAATCTATAGTTTTTAGAATTTTTGTCTATCTGTCTGTCTGTCTGTTACAGCATCACGAGAAAACACTGGAGGGATTTTGATGAAATTTGGTATGCTGATAGCTAGTTATCCGGGTCAACATATAGAATACTTTTTACCACGGGAAAATGTCTCATTTCTGAGAAAAAATACAAAAACTGCATTGTAAAAGTATTCTAATATGTAAAACCTGGTTTTTGGTCATCTGAACGCGAGCGGAGCCGCGGGAAATGCTAGTCTTCATATAAAAACGTTGATTTATTGCAAACATAATAATTTTAAAGAGTCTAGTGACTTCGAAAAGCAAGTCTCAATCAGTGCCAAGCAACCCATCCAATGGCCCGCCGCCCGCAGTGTCAGGAGAATGTTGCTCATTAATATCCAATTAACTCAATACGTGACTAACCATTTCCTATATGATGTCACTATTAATTACCTACAACTACTTTACAACAAAAATTTTCATTACTTAATTAGTACACAGTGACAGCATTTGATGCCCCTTAAATAAACATTTAGTACGTTTAACCATTTTTACATTTTCTACAAGGTATGTATGTGTTGCAGGTTTATTTGATTATTCGAATTTTCGCAAAATACCTAGGGATATCGTGAAAACACGGATAAATGGTGAAAACATTTCTCAATCTTACTGGAAAAAGATAGGGTTTTTGTAAAAACATGTTCTAACCTAACCTACCTACCGCCTTAGCCTTTTCTTCTTAGCCTTCTCAACCTGCGTTATCCAAGTCGGATCTGTCACGTTATCAAAAAATAAAACTTACCTAACCATTGTCTAACTATCCGTGTTTTCGCAATGTCCCTAGGGTTTTCACGAAAATTCTAATTATCAAATCATCCTACGACATATATACATTGTACACACAACTCATAATTAGTAAAAAATATTTCAATGGCTTTTTTAATTAACTTATTAAATTAAATGTTCATGTTATGTTTAAAATTCTTTTAAGCTTTAATTTAGATAAATATGTACATATCGCTCATTTGCGACAAGAATGTATTATGTACTCAAAGTATCATTAGGGTATAATAGCGTAGAAAAAAACGCCGAATCGCGCTCTATTTGCTACTAAAATGCGATATTTCTAATGTTAAAATTGACCTTGTTATGAAAGAAAAAGACAGCACATACCGTTTCAGCACTATCTCTATTTATCGCAAACTTTGTTTCAATATCGGTTCCAGCCAGTTGATCCGGCGTATTTGAAGAGGAACTATTAGTTTGTTTCTGGGTCAATAACAATTTGTTACGGTTTTGGTGTAAAGGTAAGTACTTGCAATTAAATTACTTTATACTGCTTAAATATGACATCGTCATTTATAGCACTTTTTCTGTAAGGTTCCTATTTCAATTATCAAAATATAGGCCACTATGACACGTTATTGTTTGAAAAAAATAATATTCTTTTAAAATAAACCAATGAGTAACTTTGCAGATGATAATTTTTTTTATTAATTGCGTGGCTTAATATGACTTATCCGCATGTATGACATTTTTATAGAAAATTGACTATATTTCAGTACGTATAATACCTATATCAATTTGTTGCATTGTAATCGGTAAAATACTGGTATTATAGTTGAATTTTTCCAAAGAAGGTGGCTCTCCTACCATAAAGTGGCTTAAAGTTAATAATTATTAGAGTAGTGTGTGCTCTTAAAGTACTCCTTCAGAATATATGCACAATATATTTTATGATAAAGTAACTAAAAGTCTCAACTAAAGTAAGGACAGTTGTTTAAGTATATTTTATCTATAATGTTTTTCATTTTTCATTTTTTTCAATGTTACTGATCTAATTCTACTATATAAGTCAATATGACCTTCACAGCTCTTTTGAGAGGTGTTTAATACAAAAAATATTTTCTAGGCAAGATTTCATTTAATTAGAGAGAGAAACGTTAGAAGGAAGCAATATAAGTTATGAAATTGGGAGACGTGGCCGAAATCAATGAAGGGGACATCACACAGACTTTAGGACGTGGCCCCAAGAGCGAAAAGAAACTGTGCAAGAGAATGACCAGGAATGTAGTAAGCCTATTCATAATTCCACTCATCATCATCTAGCTCATCGAGCAGTAGATTATAAGGACCTTCATGTTTTAAGGGTACAACAACTAGATGCTTACTGTACGTAGTGTTATTATCATTTGCCACTTTCGTTTCGACGAATATCGAATCTTAAATATTTGTATGATCTACAAAAATATTTATTTCAAGTCTGAATGTAAATTAGGATTATCTGTAAATCAATTAAATGCTAGAGCTAGTTAGGTTGACACTAGGAGAAGTTTATATATCTCGATATCATTTTTTTAAAAAAGCGCTAAAGGAAACTAAAAATGTAGTAATACGTAAACGAAAGAATACTTAAAATGTAGTGAGCCTCATCACTATTCCACTAGTTCATTGGGTAGCAATTCATCAGGATCATCTTATTATTATGAATGGTAAAAGTATTTATTACGTTTACAATGATTATATTTACGGTAAAAAAAGATTATACCGGCAGGGGTGCTAATGAGATATTCAAGTCTGATTATATTAGGCTGGTCTGCAACAAGTTTATGATTGTCATGTGCCTGTCCAAAAGTTTTCAATCTTCAACTATTCACTGGCCTTGAAAGTATTTTTGAGAAAAGCCAATGTTACTTTAAATAGCTATACTAGTAATATCAAAAAAGCATGCGAGAAGAGTAACCCATTTTTAGTAAATCAAATAGATCAATATGAGTTATGATTGAAAAAAAAGTTTGTAGTCTAATAGTCATTAATATAGAACAATAAGAGAGTGGACCAAGAAAAGTAGTAAGTATAATATTATAATAAAAGCTTTTTACCAAAAAAATAAAAACCGACTTAAAAAAACACTAAAAGGTAAAAAAAACTGATTGGTAGTTTTCATTTACTATACAATATACATACCTAATCAAATATTTTCGAAGTCGGTGCCAGCCAGCCAGTACAACTTAGTTTTCTTACTTATCACGTTCTTGTCGCATATGAGCGCTATAACCTGGTCGAGTTGAATATATAAAAATCTATTTCTTTTATGAATATTTTTAACATTGAAAATGTTGTCTTTGTCACTTTAGTATAGGCCCGATTTTCAGCGAAAGTGCGACATCGCCCTGGTGTCGTGGATTTTGGGACTACGTGGTTGATTGGGACGTTATAAGATGCGTCTGAATGAGGACTACAAAATGCAAAAAAAAACATTTGAAAACACTAAAGGCTTTTTTTAAATCGAAAAAATGTGAAAAATGCGGTCGCTTTTCGCTCGATTTTGGTCAGAAAAAAATAATCATATCTCGAAATGAAATAAGAAATCGAAAAATAAAAAAAACCCCTAGAGATATGACTTCGGACTACATTTAAAAAAATATTGGAGGTGCATATCACTGATGGGTTATTCAGAAGTTGTACCTTTGTGACGCTGAGTTTAAGCGAGGAGAGTGCGTGAGCGCGATAAAGTGATTCGTTGTGAATAAATAAATATGTATTTAAACTAATAACTAACTAATATTTGCACATATAATAAAACAGTAACTAAGCGAAATTTATACGTCAAATATTTTTTCAAAACAATGACTGTAACGTATTGTGTCCTACAGACCCCAAAAAAATAGTTATGAAAAATTTTGTCTGTTTGTCTGTATGTCTGTATGTCTGTATGTCTGTATGTATGTATGTATGTATGTCTGTTTGTCTGTTTGGGCGTGCGCGTTTCATGAAAAAAGTGCTGAACCGATTTTAACTAAATTTTATGACTTATTTCTCGGCTTAGGATATTTAAGATATCTTTTACTGCAGGAACATAAAAGAAAAGGGAGAGGAGAGGAGAGGAGCGAAGCGGAGAGAAGCAAGAAGAGAGGAGCCTGTTGTTGAGATTTGGCCTGTCTTTTGCAGTTCTTTTTCGCAAATCTTTTTCGCCTGTCTACTGCGCTTGTCTTCTTCGCCTGTCTTCTCCTCTCCTCTCCTCTAATCCCCTCTCGGCTCCTCTCCCCTCCTCACCATTGTCTCTTTAAAAAAACAAACAAACATTTATATTATATATTAATATTTATTTATTTGTTTGTTTGTGTAACTGTTTCTTTAACTGTGAATTGCTTAAATGTCAGTTAATTTAATATATTTCTCTTCTTAAATCCCCCTGACTCGGTTTTTAGCATATTTTTTCTATTTACAAACATTCGACCTCTACGGTTTTATTATATGGAAAGAATATCTTTATGCATCTAAATACTTTTTTGTAGTCTGAAGGCGGGCAAAATCGGTTGTTCTGCTACTAATTCATATGTTAAAAATTTAATTCAGTTCATTTGGCAGATTCATTTTCAATGTACTCTAAGGTCCTGGCAGGCACGAGATTTTAAAGGGAGTTTTTAAAGGAATAGGGATCCTTGCCCATATTAGGATACTTATGTGATATAAAAAAAACTCGCCAACTATAAAAGTAAAATTGCCCTCTTATTATTATAAAGTAAATTTTTGCATTTTCATACGTTATGAATTAATACGTTTAATAAATTAGAATATAAGTTTAAAAACTAAAACCGACTACGGAAAATATTGTTCCAAATTCTTATCTATAACTTATATTATCTTATATTAACTATTACTTATATTATATTTATACTAACTATCATTTATTAATCGTCTATGTTCGTCATTAGTAAATGGGAACCAGGGACTAAGACTGATCGGTACTTAGCTTCTTCTCATCCATCGACCCCATCAACAGACCACTCTTCCCCACTGTATCTGATATTTGTAGCTTAATTATGTTTGAACTACGTTTAATCCAATATAATGATTATAATTTAACAAAAACAAAAAAAAAGTTTACCATTATTGGTCTACAGTCTACATTATAACCGATCATATAAAAATTTCAAAAAGAACTACAAATTATTTTCATAGTCTATCTCTATAATGTACTTAATGATATAAATACTCTAATTACTTAATGATATATATATATACTCAAATATGTCCAGCCGTTTGAGCGTAAAGTACACACACACAATACGCACGCATGCACATACCTGGCATTAACCATAGGTAATTTTTTTGTGAAAACTCGTTTTTTTCTTTCATTCTCCAATTTTTAAATACAATTTCATATGAAAATTAAACAGTTTATTTAACTGACTCCTCTGATATTAAACCTTAAACAGCCTAGCAGCAAATATTTACTTACTCTTTTAATTCAATTCTATTGTTCAGTCTCCTACAAGTGCCACTTAATTCACCAAAGTCGCGTAGAATGGAAAATCAATTACTGTATCGTGGCCATGGATGACAAATGAAAATCGTGGCAGCTGTAGTCTCCTTAATCTGTGGTGGCAGCATTCATAAATGTCATTTATTTGCCATACGTCCAGTGTCAAATGTAAGTTAGATATGACTGTCAGTGTCAACTGTCAATTGTCTAGTATCTAATTTAAAAATATCAGATATTATACATTGTACAATGACTGACGATTGATAACGAACTTATAAAGTCTTTCATGCGCCAATTATGTCTTCTACCACATCTAAATTAGTGTTGGGTCTATCATGTGCAGTAACTCTAGGAATAGTTTCATATGTACATATTAAACAACAAGCAGACAGGTATAACATATACGGAATATTCTTTTAAGATTAGTATAAAAACCATTACAAATTTGTTCTAGTTTAGATGAATGTATAATATTCTATAAAGTTTAAATCTATTTTATTAAGACCTGTTATTTGCAAATCTTAAAATTTACTTTTTAGTCATAAAAATATCTTCATTACTTTGATGATGCATGGCAAACACAAATAAGTTCTTTAAGCATTTATAAATTTTTCATAAATACTAGCCTAACTGTCACATCATATTTAGGTTGATATTGGGGCTTGTCTGCATCCTACTCACCAGTATCCTAAATGTTGCATTGAACATAGAGGATTAAGTGTGATTTCAAGCATATTCAGCCCACAGGCTCCTTATACATAGATAGTTTAAAGTAAGCATAAGTTACACATAATTAATTTTTGAATTTCTAGAGAGAAGATGCATGAAGGAGTCATACGAGATACAGAAAGACAACAGCGAAGAAAAATTGAAAACTTGTATATATTAGAAAAACAAAATGAATTAACGAAACAACTTAAAAAAGAAATAAAAAATTCATAATTAAACAATGTTTATTTCTATAGAATTATTTATTATACATTAGTCATTACTACTACATTATTAAATATAAATACATCTAAGCTACTTCTTTTCTTTAAGCCAAGCATCTAACATAACATCCTTAAGATTTAAATTTACTCCAGTTGGCTCTTTTTTATCAGTGGTATCAATGAATTTATCAAGGCGTAGTTTTTCTTTAGCTATAGCGGCCAGACACTGGAATGTTTGTGGTTCCCATGCTGCCAAATCTGATAGGGACTTTCGATCCAACATTATATTTGATCGATCTAATCCTTCTTTCAAAGAAAATGCTGTTAAATTGTGCTGTGCACAAGCTGCTGATATGCGAGTATCCCAAAGATCTTTCATATCTTCTTTTTTCAATTTTCGAGCTTTGGTAGCATAAACCAAAGCCCGGTGCACATTACGTACGGCAACAGAATAACAATTTCTTCGACGTCCAATATAATGTGCCGCCAATCTAAAAATCTTTCTCTTCCTCCAGAACTCATCAGGTCCTCGAGCTCGCACCAAATTGGCAACGGTTAAGAAAACCATTGTTGCCTAGAATTCAAAAAGAGTAAACATATATAACAATGCTATTTAATCAAATGTAAAAAATATAATATGTCGATAAATTATTCGAATAATTAATATCACAACATAACCTACAAAGTTACTAGTGACAGTGTGTGTGTGACAGCTCTGAGTCTGACTTCTTCCTTGTACATTATACAATTTAACAATGTTGCCAACGGCAACATAATAGATACCTAACAATAATTTACTGTACAATGCAACTTGCAATTCACATGTCATGTAATGTAAAGAGAAGCAATTCTACACAAATTCACGTCCGCTTCTATTTACTATATTTCATTAAAATTAACGAGTTCAGCTCCGAACCCAAACTTTGCCTTCCAGGGTAATTTTATATAATAATATAACTTTACCATAAAATGTCACCATAAATGTTCCAAAAAAACCACTATTAAATAAATGCTTAAGTATTAATAGATGTTTCGTAGTAGAAACGATTGATAGCTACTGAATTTAAATACTTTTGTTTATACTTTATACAAAGAAATCTTTCGTGATTTCCAATTAGAGCACTAAAGCGCATTATGCGGCATAATACTAACTTTGGATGCTCCAACTACAGCAACGCTCCGCTCAATCGAGCATTTTGAAAAGTACTGCTTTGGCGTGATACGCGCAAGGACACCAACTCAATAAGAGAAAATATGAGAAGTGCTTTTTCTTAAAAGTGGCATTGATCATAATTTTATTTACATTATCGTTGTTAATATATTTGTTTATATTTTATTTATATGATTATATAATCAACTTAACTAGTTATATATTATTATATATCTATACTAATATTATAAAGAAGTAAAGTTTGTGAGCTAGTGACGTTGTAGAGAGTAATCTCTGGATCTACTGAACTGATTTAAATGAAATTTGGTAAGAAGATAATTTGAAACCCTGGTAAGGACATACGATAGTTTTATTCCGGAAAATATTAAGGGCGTGAAAATGGGGATGAAAGTTTGTATTTGGAAGCAAGCTAGGGACGAACCCGAGAGAAGCGAGGATGAGTCGCTAGTTTATTATATAATTTATAATATCGACGATATGTAATATTATATAATATATGCATATTAGTTATATTTTTTCTTTCAATACTGAACCTAGTGCCCTCTGTTGGTGCACTTGAAAACTAATTCACGTTCCAATTAAGCATTAGCACACTTCGGCATTGTGCGCCAAAGTACGGCATTATGCTCTGTAATTGGAAAAAGGACATGTCAGCAGGGTTTTAGTTTTGTATACCGCTTACTGGGTATAGTTGTTCCTGGTGTATGCTGGGTATAGCTGTTTTCTATTAATGTCATTAATTATTTTTAAACTTTTTTCTATAATCTATTTAAATTCGCCAAGTCAAGTAAAAAAGCCCTAATATCCTATTCTCGAAGCCATTGACATTCAGGACCAGCGCTGCCAATTGGCGGGTAAATTACCCGAAGAGCGGGTAATTTTAGACGATTTTTGATGGCGGGTAATTTTGACGGGTATTTGTATTGAGCGGGGTCAAAGCAGATATTTTAGTTTAGCTGATTAATTTGATATTTATTATAATATATAATTTATAATTAGTTTTTTTATGTTTGATTTAATCATTTAAAGCTGTTTAATTGAGAACTGATTACAATGACTTGTTTTTCTAACATTAGTACCTTACCTTTTATTCAAAACAAATCAAATGATGGCGCCGTCTTGACTGGCGCCGAATTGAAATAAACCGGGTATTTTGAGGTTTATTGGTCGGGTAAATATTTAATATTTCAGCAATGTGATATAGACATTTTTTCTGGTAGTTTTAATTTATTTAAAAAAAAGTGTAATTAATTTAAATATTTAGATTAGATTTTTTTCTGCTTTTGTTTATTGTACAACTGAAATAGATCCTTATATATTCGTAAGTCGTAACCACACAAAATTTTAATGGAATACTTCTATAAAAAGCTGTGCATACTTTTAAATTAAATTTATATACAAATAGGTGTAACATTATAATGTTAAATACATGTTTTATGTAAATTTAGTAAGCCTTTATAATAAAAATAAAATAAATCAACGACTGTTATCTGGCAGCCCTATTCGGGAAATTTTAGAAGCGACGCCCCTGTAACTTCGTTGTGGAGGATAAACTATAAAGCTAGAAACTAGAATTTTCAATGATTTCAATTTCAAAAAACATTAAAATATACTTAAAGCTATATTGCAACACCTTTGAAAACAATTAGAGATGTCGATTGCCAATTTTAAATCAATATATATTAGTGTAGCCCATAATAGTAGGGGAGCCCAAGAGGGGATTTTCTGTAGTTACTCGAGCGCGGCAGATTAATATACAGGGGGATACCTTGTACCCGGTTAAGTACCTCCACAAAACATGAGGCCCATATATAAGGCCGCCCGTGAAGGATAGAGGATCAGATTAGTAAAAAAAAATTGACCACCAGAAATTCTCGAGCGCGTCAGATTAAGGTAGGGTGAGTTAATTACATCCTAAAAAGTGTATATTCCACTAATCTGACAATTTGAGAGTGACGTAAAAAAAGGGGAGGGCAACAAAGTTGTAAAAAAAAAACGTCATCTCGACATTCTCGAGCGTAGCTAAATTTTTTTTTATTTTGAAGGAAATAATGCAAGAATAATGAAAAATATATAATCTGACGATTTCCGCAAGCCGAAATAACAAAAATTCGTCGATAAAGTTAAATGCGTGCAGCTGCGTGATGCCTACATTTCCTTCTCCGCGTTTCTATTCCTCTCTCACTCTTTCTCTATCTATTACTCTCTCACTCCGTCCCCACCCTGGTTTCTGCCGCCATGACACCATCACAGCTGATCATAAAGAGTCTAGGGGTGTGCGAACATCGTTCGAATCGAATCGAATATCAATATTCGATTCGAAATTCGAAAAATTTCGAATAATTCGTAAAATTTTCGAATAATTCGCGAATTAATGAAATATCTCTGGATCTTCAATTGTATCAATTTAAATTCCTTCAAATCGTGTGTCAAAATAGTCTACTTACGAATAATATACTTTTCGTTTAAAAATAAATTACCCAGAGAAAACAATTGGACCGATAGATTTTGAGAAATTTTGAATAATCTCAAAAAAATAAGATTTTTTTTTTGAAAGTGGTTTTTTTGGAATAACTTTTAATCGGCTTTATCAATTAACTTCAAAAACTAATCCACCCTTAAGCTAGAAAAACCACGCCGATCGTCGCTAATCCGGTCAAAATCGGTTGATTCGTTCGAGAGATATCGTGAACGAAAGAAAACCGAAAAAAAGTGTTTTTCGGGATTACTCCGAAATTTTTGGTTCGATCAATTAAAACCTGAAAATAACTTATGAGGATGATAAAACTGCGTCGAATGCCGTCAACCGCGTGAAAATTGCTTGATCTATTCAAAAGTTATTGCGGTTTGAAAATTCCAAAAATAGTGTTCTATGAAACTTCTGTCAGACTTTCGAGCTGGGAGAGCTCAAATGCATAGAAATATTATTTCTTTGAACTCTGCGAGCTCAAAATATCACATAAATTATATTTTGAGCTCAAAAATGCCATAAGTACAATTTTAAGCGCACAGGAATGGAATTAGCGGGAAGTTGCAGGTATGGCCTTTAAGGTGAACCGTTTTTCTAATTTTTTTTTTGTCAGATCAGGCGAATCCCTCTAGATAATCGTCAGATTATGAGACAGTACGTTTAGAACATAAAGATGAACCATATATATCTTAATCTGACGCGCTTCAGTATTTCAAAATGGCGATTTTTTTTTGCACATTATGAAAATGGCCGCGAGTTTGCGTCCCATCAAAATCGTCAGATTAGTGAATGAGAGCTTTTTTTTGGTGCACTTAACACTCCCTTAGAAAATCTGACGCGCTCGATTAAATTTTTTTTTTTTATTTTCAACCCTTAAATACAACCACCCGCATCATGCAAACGATCAGATTAACATACGTATATTATTAAAAATACGTAGGGCCTTTATGCTATCAATATCTGACGCGCTCGAGGATGTCTATGCAACAGTTTTTTTTTACATATTTAAAAATCTATAGCCGCTTCCCCCACCGATGTAAAGGTATATATCATATAACATTTTTTTCTTCTTATCATCTAAGCTTTGCATCCCAATAGGTCTCTACGACGCTCGAGTAAATCCCCATTTAGCTTCGTGGGCTCCCCTACCATAACTGAAGCTTAATATGACGTGTCCTATGCTAAAGAGTCCCTTGACCAGTATTTACATATTATTGACTTTAATTTCCACAGTTCCTTCTGAGTTCATGTCCTAGATCGGGCCGAGTTTTTTTTAGTTATTAAGTCTTTCTGATTAGAAAGTTCCAGTAACAACCCGGGAAAGTTTCGGTCCTGCGCCTGATCTTTCACCAGTCGTGTCGAATTATCGTCCCATCGGAATTTGATAGTGAAAGGAATACAGAGTGCACGGGGTGTCTGCGCGTACACCTGAGTACTATAATGTCCTGCGCAGTTGTAGTCTCAATGAGAAATTGGCCGCCCAAACCGAAACCGATCAGGAGGATCAATTATTATTTAATATTGTATTATTTTAGGGGTTAAACGTTTTCGTTAAACAATATGACTTTGTATAAACTAAAAGCACCTAAAACTCCTTTTTTATGGGGACCACAGTTTAAGTAAGCAAAATAAATAAAATAAATGCAAATTACCTAAATCTAACATCAATTCTAGTAAGATAAAAACGAGCCTTAATATAGCAAAAATATTATTTTTATTAAAGCTAAGTAAACATAAAATATAAATATTAAAAAAAACAATTAAACATTAATTGTAGATATAACTACATTTCAGCACCTCTAAGGTACTTATTGATTATCTTCAATATCACTTTCGTCATCATTCGTGTTATATGAAGCACTGGAGACTTCGTCGAAGTTATCATTTACCGACATTATATGTCTTATATTATATTGTTTACCCTCTTTATATTTGTTATAGTCAGTTGATGTAGTTTTATTCGCCATTATACATTTTAACATTAAAATCTAGAAAATTAAGCATAAAAGCACACTTGGAGCTACTTTATAAAATTATCTCTCAATAATAAAATTATATTATTGACGTCCTACTAAATGAAAATACCTGCGTGTTGCTTTACAAACATTAGTAGAAGAGCCCAAGAGGGGATTTTGGGATTTACTCAAACGCGGCAGATTAATATAAGGAGGAACCTCGCACTCTGTTGGGTACCTCCACCATATACAATTTCTCTGTATAAGTTCGAACGCCCACCGACAGGTTAATCTGACGCGCTCAAGTATTTAGAACTTATCAAAATGTTTTTATAATAATTTGATCGACTGCCCTAGACCCTTATGTTATCTGCGGCGCTTGAGTAAATCCCAAAAGCCCTTCTTGGGCTCCCCTACTATTGAACCTACTTTTTTTTCATTATCATTCAAAGAAAATTCTATAGAATATAGACTATGGAAAATATTTTATGTATAAAATCCAGAATAGTACATTTAAAAAGAAAAATAAGTTATATGTGTTCGCACTTTTATATAATAACTGGCGACTCACCCTCGCTTCGCCCGGGTTCTTCCCTAGGTTTATTCCAGATACAAACTTTCATCCCCATTTACACCCCCTTGAGGTATGATTTCCAGGATAAAAAGTATCCTATGTCCGTCCCAGGGTATCAAACTATCGTCTTACCAAATTTCATCTAAATCGGTTCAGTAGATCCAGAGATTACCCCCTACAATGTCACAAACTCACAATTCACTAACTTTACCTCTTTATTATATTAGTATAGATTAAAAATGATACATACCTCTAATACAATAACTATAACAAACATAATTAAATGTATGTACATTGAAATCTTAATAATACGGTATACTGAAATTCCACAACCATTTGTATGAATGGAATAAGTATCTAGCTCTTTTAAATAGTTTGATACACAAGATCCACTTTTACAGCAACTAAAAAGAATAAATAAAAAACGTTAACATGATAATAAAATGCTAAAAAAATGCAATTGTTATTTATTCCATAGAAAGATTGCTCTATATTTTTAACCGTCTGTTTGTTTGTCCTTCTGTCTGTTATAATTTATGTAATACGATCACTTTTAAAACAAACTTTGTTTATATTATAGTATACCTAGTATAGGGACAGTTATGTTTATTAACATTTACCCCCAGATCAAACCACTGAAGTCTGAATCAAGAGGTGCAAAATTTTGACTTTGTATAAGTAACCAACGATTTTTCACTACCGGCAAAAGTGGTATTTACGCTAAATGAGCGATCTCTTTCAAGGCCCATGGACATTTCACGATACGGTATCAATGACATGGGACAATCATAGTGGCTTTTAAATGACATAAGCAATTTGTATGATAACGTAGCACTGATGAGTACTGAGGACAGGCCTCCCTTTAATACGCGGGAGATCAGGCCATAGTCCACCAGGCTGGACAAGTGCGGTGTTTGAAGACTTCACATGTCTTTGGAAAACTTCCTAGTTTCTCTCAGACATGCAGGTTTCCTCGTGACTTTCTTTCCCCGTTAGACAAGTAATACCTAATCATGTTGAAAATGATTCGCTTATAAAATTCTCTATCAAAGGTGCGAGACCCTAAATTTAAACACGCTTTACTTGGTTTCCAAAGCAAGTGCGTTACCACTGTGCAACCACTCCCTTGAGAACAACAACATACTTACCTAAAAGGCACGCTATCCGTTTCTACTTCTTTTGTTGTTGCATCCTTAAGACGAGTAGGATTCCATTCATAATCTCTTATCTTATCATGCCAGTCTTGTGTAAACCAATCTTTATAAGAATTTAACTTTAACAAAGATAATATATTTAATAATAGATACATATCTAGAAAAATATCTAAAATTATTTTACGAGTATAATAATAAAATCCTTACACCGCAACATCCCAAAGACCATTGAAGATTATCAATAAAATGCTTATGCTTAGGACATGTTCTATAGTGTTTCATACTTTTAGAAATAGAATTCATCGTATTTTCTTGACAAGAATAAAGTCTTCGAACACACAGAGATACTCCCACAGCATTTATAATTATAATCCAAACTATACACACCCAGAGACGGCAACACACAACTCTTGCTTTATGACTGTATTAATATAAAATACATATCAATTAAGTAAGTACTATAACAATGAAACAACAAGTGTATTTAAACAAAATATTAAAGAACCCCTGGACGAAATTCTTTGAAATTTAAACGTCAAATTGTATGAATATTTTCTAAACATTTACATTCAAATGATTTGAAAAAAAATCGTGCATGTGGCCCTTAAATAGATACGTAACTCAATTTTATATCCATATGCAATCGCATATAGTATGTATAGTTTAGTCGGTAGCATAATAATCCCCGAAAGTAATACAAGTGCGTTGACGAGGTCCGTGCCAGTTAAAAACAACATGTCTCCAACACCTGTTCCAGCATACACATAAAATTAGTTATTGACACCAATTTCTAGTAAATTATTATATTAATATGATCTGTGCTCAGTTTACGATGAAGAATAATTAAAAAGTAGTCTCATTTTGGAAAGATATTGTTTTAATTATTGTATTTATTACTTACTAGCGACTACCCTCGCTGCGCTCGAGTTCGTCCTTAGATTGATTCCCCATACAAACTTTCATCCCCATTTTCACCCCCTTAAGGGATGATTTCCGGGATAAAAATATCCTATGTCCTTCCCAGGGTCTCAAACTATCTTCTTATCTTTCATCTAAATGGGTTCAGTAAATCCAGAGATTACCACCTACAACGTCACAAACTCACCATTGGTAATAAATCAATCATTTAAACTAAAATCGACAAATTCAACCACATAGCATATTTATTTTTAATGTATTTATTTATTGTATTTCTCATCTGTGGCATTCTTCCATAAGATTATATCTAACTTATTATTTCTTATTTTCGTATATATTCAAATTTATAAAAAATAGTATTGTAAGTCAATATACAATTTATATGTTGTATAGATAGTAAGAAGGCAACTTTTGGTTCGCGCCGTTTATCGCATTCTACCGACATTGATATATCGCAAATGTCATTTGATAAGCAAAAGGTCTCCGTTGTTCCAAATGTTATTATTATTTAACAATATTATTACATAAAATATGTGTCATAAATATAAATAGAGCAGCGTAGAGCAAATTTTTTTTCTCTGATACTCACTAAAGAACAATAGCAAAGACCACATTATAGCGAAGATTGAAATAAGCCATAACATGCAAGCTGCTAACACAACAAATGGACGATTAGGGCCTTTATAATACATTTATTTATAAAATTATATTTGAAAAGTTTCCAAAATATATGACAATGACGTTATTAAAAATCACTTTAGAAACAAAATGACGTACTAAATTGCATATATTTTTTGCTCTTTAGTATCATAATAAAACCTCAATTTATAATTTAAGAAGTATTTATTAACAGTTGTAAAATATAAAAAGATGAAAATAGTACAAATATAATTTAGTTTAAAAAACTTTAACAAACATTACATAACATGTTCCAATTTAAATGGAACAAAAGTCAGGTATTGGCCCGCACGCGTGTTTTCTCACTTTGTCAATTTCATGACAGTATTTCGAAGTGCATTCTCTACGGCTATGGTTTTAGCTGGCCTTATCATGAAATACAAGCATTTCAAGAAATGTTCAGCCACATCATGAAATGATCAATTCTGACAAGATCTGGCCACAACATATACATACATATAATGCACATAAGCCATAAATTCTATAAAAAATAATGAACACATAGCTTAAAATTACATACTAATTACTGTAGATATTAGAATATATTTGCTGTAATATACAATATTCTCTTTATACATACGTATATTGTATATTACTCTTCAATAACTTCTCTATAAATATGTTTGTTCATAATGTCAATAAAAATATTTCAATTATTTTTTACGACTTTTAAATCAATTATTCAGTTCAAATTGCTTTTCTCGAGTATGAAAGGATATTCTTATTCCTTTATGTTATCTATATCAGTTACATCACCCATTTTCTTAAGATTTGGTGAGACCTCAAATTCACATCCAGTACTAACTAATACATCTTCAATTTTAACACCATCAGCCAATTCAGTTAGAGTTAGTCCTTTTTCTTTGTCCACTTCAAATACACACTGAAATAAAATTATAGACTTAATAAATAAAATTATAGACTTACATTAATAGATAGATTAAAACATTATCTTACATTAATAGTTATTTATGTAGCAAAAAATACATATAAAAACAGAAAACAGATAATTATTGTGTACAAAGGATGTCTATCTCTTTAAGAGATCTCTACAAAAAACCTCGAGCGTGAGAAAAAATAGTAATGAGGTGCTATGTAGGTACAGACTACATAGAAACATCAATATAAATATACAAACATACATACATACTTATATATGTACTTACATATATTTTTTATTAATCAATACATAATTTCTCTATTCCTTAAAGTCGTAATATGATGCTGGCATTTTTAGGTAGAAAGACCGTAGTCTGCCTCAATAAATAGGCTACAAAATATATAAAGATTTTTTTTAATCTGACTGGTAGTTCCATATATTAAACAAAATCTTCATCTTTACATAGGGTATGAAATTCTTCATAAAAAGGGTGAAAATTTATATACTGTGTATGTATTCTATTTCTATTAAAAAATTGCTTATAGTAATTTATTTGGTTCTATAGTAGTAACTGGTAATGATTCCGGTCCTACCTTTAAATTTTATAATGACAAATTTCCTAACAAATAAAAAAACTCTCTTATAAAATAGACATGTACATATTTAAGATTTATTCACTAATAAATTTAAAATGTTATTATTATAATATTTAAAAAATATATTAAAATAAAATTATCATACCTTTTCAGTGATAATCATGTCCACACAATTCTTTCCAGTTAGTGGCAGAGTACACTTTGGTAATATTTTGTGGGCGCCATTTTTAGCTGCGTGCTCCATAGTAATTACTACTTTTGTTCTTGGTGCGGATACTAAATCCATTGCACCACCCATCCCTTTTACCATTTTACCCTAAAATTAAAAAAAATATTAGGGGAAAAAAATTGTCAAACAATAAAGTAAAATATGGTCTAGTCAAAGAAGTTAATCCAAGTTATGTATATTGTATGGTTCCATAAGAAATTGGGTTATTCTATATAGATAGATAGACAAGTGCATTTGAGGTGCTTTTTTTATTGCAAAATTAACGATTTTCATATGTGTGCCACAGCAACGCGTGGCCTGATCTGTTACTCTATATATAATATGTCCACCTACATACAACATTATGTAGCGGTCATAATGAAGTTTTTAATGAATAATCCAAATAATAAATCTTAGAGGTTTACTTAAAGACATTTCACTTTTAAGATTTTTTTTACATATTTGTGCTAAAATGTCATTATTATAACGCTGTATATTCTTACAGGGATCATCCAATTAGCTAAATCGCCATATTGAGACACTTGCATAGCTCCCAATATAGTCAAATCTATATGTCCCCCTCGGATCATCGCAAAGCTATCATCGGACGAGAAATACGAAGCACCTGCAAAACAAGCCATTTACTATTCAAATTAAATCTCGTTGAGGCAATTAATGAAAACCAGTTTATATTTGCGACATATTTTGTAATATCTTGTTTACTGAATATCATTTAATCGATATGTCATTTACACATAATGTTGAAGTAAATATTTTGTTGTACCATTTGTTTACGCCATCATACGTCACACGTTCTGCATAACTTATTCTAAACTACATTATTACAATTATTGATAAATATATTCAATCTGGGCTATTGTTAACTCATAACTTATCTACTTTTTATTTACTTCTACGTTGCATACATTAGCCACTTAAATATATAGAACTAGCGATTTACCTTCGCTTCTGGTTCGTCCCTAGACAAAAACATATCTATCCCACGGGAACCGTACATTTTTCCTGGATAAAAAGTAACCAATGTGATATTCAAGACTATAATCTATCTCTGTGCCAAATTTCATTCAGATCCGTTCAGCCGTTTTGGCGTGAAAGAGTAACAAACATCCATCCATCCTCACAAACTTTCACATTTATTATAATATTATATAATTATAATTAAGGATTTTACGGTAAGTAGGTATCTAGGTACACATTTGTATTTATTTACATATTTTTATAATTAAACTAGCGGCTCACCCTCGCTTCGCTCGGGTTCGTCGCTAGGTACGTTTTAAATAGATATAAAAAGAAAAAATCTTTCTTTCTCACATTTTAATTATATGTTTTAATACTTACCTATTCCGGACTAAGAGAAATCCAAAAATTAAAATATCATAAAAATTGGAACGCGGTCGAACGGGATAAAAAGTATCCTATGTCCTTCTCCTGGCTCTAAACTACCTCCCTGCCAATTTTCAGCTAAATCGGTTCAGCCGTTCTTGAGTTATAAGCGAAGTAACTAACACGACTTTCTTTTATATATATAGATTGAGGAGACGTTGACAATGCGACAAATAAAAGCAACAAGTGTGTATATCTCATAATACTTTTAAATATTCGTAGATAAGATAATTATCATGTATCACATGATAACTTAATAACTTATGGATTTGATTTGAGAAATTTATTTCTTCAAATTGTACAATACATAAATAGTTTTTGTATGATCATTATTGTTATAGCTATGTATATTAGAAGATTTTTTTGCCATTAATCTTGTTAATTAAAAATCAAATAACATGTAGTGAAAGGAGCCTATGCTTTGAAGACGGATGTGTATAGATCTCAACGAAATAAGACGAAAAGTAAGGATAAAATTTTTCGATATATCGCTTAGTTTTCAAGGTCGATATACAAAAATGGAAAAAAATGTAATCTCAGAGAGGTCATTATGTATACTAATATTATCTATATTCTATACTAATATTATAAAGAGGAAAAAATTGATTTTTTGTTTGTTTGTACTGAATAAGTTCCAAAACTACTGAACCGATTTAGAAGAAATTTGGTAAGAAAATAATTTGAGACCCTGGGAAGGACGTAGGATTTTTTATTCCGGAAATCACCCCTTAACGAGGTTAGAATCAGGATAAAAGTTTGTATGAGGACATCATTGTTGGATGAGGAATCAACCTAAGGACGAACCCGAGCGAAACGAGGGTGAGTCGATAGTCATTAGTATTTTACGAGTATCATACATACTCATAAATATAACCCACGCTTCTATGCTAAAAGGACATAGAGTAATGAAAAAGATAGATCTACCTGGTAGTACCGTAACGGTTTCCTTTCCTGCATTAATAAGATCTGCGTCCACTTCGTCTTCAGTAGGGAATGGGCCGAGTCCAAGAATACCATTTTCAGATTGCAATAAAACGTTTATATTTTTTGGTATGTAATTACTTGCTAACATTGGCATTCCTAAAGCAAAAGATAAAATTTACTAACATAAGTGAGTACAAAGTACATCTTTACATACATATACAAAAAGTTTGTCTGTGCATATGTGCGCATTAATCTCGTGAACTGTTAAATATTGAACGAACTCAACGTTATGCGGTTTTTTGGTGTTATGATCTGAATTTCTGCAGAAAGATTTTAGTTTATTAATAATTTCTCGTTCACTTATAGGAGCTGAGCATTGAAAGTCGTAAATAAATGAAATCAATGTGTATGTGTATATGATGATATAAATAAATACATTTTGAAAAAAATTAAAATAATTCAAGCATTCAGCCATTACTAACAGTCCCACTGCAGGGAACGGGGATTACTTCAATGAGAGCCCTCTCATTGAAGAGATTTCACCAGGCTATAACCACGCTGAACGAGTGGCGGAATTCACATATCTTGCGAAAAGTAATTAGATTCTCCAAGACAGGTTGTTCACGATATTGTCCTTAGCCATATTAGCAACTTAAAAATTCAAAATGTAAGAACTTGTTTTTTTTACGCAGGATTTATTATTTACATATAAAAATACACTTAGATCTTCTGTGCGTTAAACTTCACCATATTTCGAATGGTTTGCAGTATTTGAGTGAAAATATAAATAATCGTGGTTAGGCCACATTTTGATTTTTTTTATATTGTATTTACGTATTTTATGATAACCGAGTATTATTTTAGTTTTAAAAATATTTTTGATTAAGTAAAGTTAACAAATGCTATTTGAAGTAAAAAAATACGAACCAACCGTACTTAAAACCGTAAATAAAAAAATTGTCCTTTACAAGGCAAAATAATAAAAAAAAAAAAATAAATCGCGACGAGCGCGCAACGATATCTAGATTATAAACATGTGATAACGATTGCTAGTTACTAGAACCAACCTATATCTTAAAGAAATTTGAGTTTGATGACTTTAAAATCATTTACTACCCTAATTCCTAGCACGTGAACTACTTATTATTTAGGTACAAACCCCTTAAATTATCCTAGGAAATATCTCAGCCATCTGTTACTGTATTAATAAAGGACAAACCAAGCAAAAAAACAGCCATGTGCGTAAAAGTACCAACAGAGGTATAAGCATTTCATTATAAAAAATAAAATAATTATAAAAAATAAACATTACTTATATAAATATTGTTCAATTTTAAAATAACCAGAAAAACCAAACATAACCCAAGTGCAACTATCGACAGAAAAATGCTTACAACTCTGTTGGTACTTTTACGCACATGGCTGTTTTTTGCATAACTGGGTCCATTTTTGATATAAAATTTTACCACATTATTATTACATTCAGTAACGATTAATATCACTCACCAATTCCAAGGTTGGCGTGCATCCCATCTTTGAACTCCAACGCAGCCCGTCTTATAATCCTCTTCCTCATATTATCCGATGATTTCTTTTCTTTCTGTTCCTTTGGTTTACTTATAGTTTTTCTTTCAATCCGCTTCTCAAACTTCACGCCTAATACAATTCTATGGACGTAAATTGACGGAACATGGACAAAATCTGGGTCAATTTCGTCAACAATTTCTTCGACCTCGGCTATAGTAACTCTGGCTGCTTTACACATAGCTGGATTGAAGTTGCGGGCACTTTTCCTAAATATTAAATTCCCATGTCTATCGCCTTTCCAGGCTTTAACTAACGCGAAATCACCAGTTATAGCTTCTTCCATAATGTAGTTAAGGCCGTTAAATTGTTGTGTATTGCGGGGGGAACTTGCAATGTCTATCTAAAGAAAGTAATTTGATACATAATTTTAAGTCTAAAAATATTTATTATTTTTTCTCTTTCACACACTATCTTGCAAGCTATTTTATAGTAGTGTGAAGTGACTTCTACGGGATATTGGTCTATACTAAAGACTCTATAGTAAACATACTTATTGTAAGTAGTAAAGTTAGTTTTCATTGTTTCAAGATTTTCAAGATTTAACTTGGTTAGTTTTTACCAGTAAAATAAGTTTTTAGAAGAGAGAGACATGTTGACCTTACGATATAAAAACAGGGACTTGCGTATAGCATAAATAAGATATAAGTGATAGCCTTTAATATTCTAGATTACGTTATTTTAGATAACTTGTATGTAAAAACTAACCAAGTCAAATCTTGAACTTCAATTTATCCATGTTATCTACTCTGTGTAAATAATTTTAATGACTGTTCAAATTTAAGAAATTCTATTTTTAAATAGCATACACTTTTGTAGCAGGAAAAACAAGAAATTGTGTTTTAAATTTATTTTAGAATCTTGTATGTTCTTACGAAGAAAAATCAGGCTTATCTACAGAACTTGGCACCCATTTAGATATCAATTCGTTTGTCGGTGAAGTTGACCATCACGCATATTCTTAATATTGAACTTGGCTCCCATTTTCACATTTATGTTTTTAATGGGATATCATGACATTTTTTAAAGAAACTATTATTATTAATAAATCCAAAGTGACATATAAAATCTTTTATTCATAATTTTGCGACTATTCGTTAGTGGATAAGGCGGAATAGGAAAATGTTATTTAATCATCATGGAACCTTTTCTCCTCAGAATGAAAAAGTTTGCTATTAATGTGATTGCTATTGCTATTATATTTCAAAATGCTCTAGGTTTTAAGCTATTGCTATTATGTTTTGGAAGGGATAAATAAGCATATTGTTACTGTTAGAAATAGTTCATAAGATACTACATGTTAAGGTTTGAATAAAAGGCTTATTATTATTATTATAGTCGGTCAAAATAGACATTCACCCTTGCATAAATTCCCAAAAAGCTAAAAATGTACATGAACATTAGGGATACCATTATAAAGAAATTGTGAAAAGTCCCCATCGATCCCTTAAGTGTAAAAAATTTTATGCAAGGTCAAAGTTCGCAAAAATGTTTTCTTTGGATTTTTTTCGTATTTTTTGGATTTTATGATCAAAATAGTGTAGAAGATACTTGTAGATCATACAATTATCTACAAAAATTGTCCTTACACTTTTTTTCCAAAGATTCACCATTTCTGAGAAATAGCATTTCTAAAATGTACCCCTATTTTTCGGATGAACTTGACCAGGCTTTTGTTAATGGAAAACAACCAATATCCAGTTACATTTTTTTTGATGTTGCACCTTACAAATACATAATATGACTATTTCATTTATTCATAATACTCAAAATTGTAAAAGAGTTAAACATACAAATATTTAGCTTACCTTTCCATCTTTAGTGTATTTAATAGGGGAGCCACCTTCATGAATTAGAGTTCCATATCCAGTTGGTGTGAAAAATGCAGGTATTCCAGCAGCGCCAGCCCTTATCCTTTCAGCTAAAGTTCCTTGTGGGGTTAGTTCCACCTGTAATAACATATCTATGAACAAACTTTAAGTTTATACAAATAATAGTAAAAGCATTTAATCAACTGTTGAGATCTGGTGAAATAAAGTAGATTGTCAACATTTATTATAGATTAGCGACTCATTTTGCTCAGGTTCCTAGGTATGATGCTTAGTTTGGAATAGATCGACTTTATATACATAGGTATGTGGGTTTTATTCAACACTTATAAATAACACTCATATATAAATTATTGATTCTTCATACAAACTCCCACCCCTCTTTTCGGCCCCTCAGGCTTAGGGGAGTATTTCTGAGATAGTTTAACTTATGCCCTTCCCAGGGTCTGAAACTACCTCCATACTATTTTATCCAAATTGGTTCAGCAGATTAAATGAAAAGCTAACAGACAGACAGAGTTTGTTGGTTTACATGCTAATCTCAGGAACTACTTCTGATTTGAAAAATTCTCTTTGCATTAGATAGCCCGTTTATGAAGGAAGGCTATATACTATGCTACCCAAGCAAGAACGGCCAGGAAGAAGGGAGCAGCAATCATAAATGTCAACAAATCGGGCAGACTTTCATACATCATTGTAAAACTATATATAACAGGAACAAAACCCAAGCAAAGTGAGGGTGAGTTGCTAGTAAGAGTATATTATATATAGTAAAACAATATAAATAATTGCCATAAAAATTAAATCAAAGACTAAAATGTAAGTAAATATTTGTGAAGTTTATTTTTCTCTTTCTAATATAGAAAAAAATGATATTCTAACTCTAAATAAATAGTCTTTGTAATTATCGTGAAACAAAACATAAATAAATAGATGCTCTTTTATTTATAAAGTTTTGATTAATAAATATTTTAGTACATACTTCCAGTTCACCATTTAAGAATTGCCTCTCAAATTCTGCATTTTCACCAACATATGATGAAATCATTCTTTTAATTTGTTTTTTCTTCAGTAAAATACCTAGTCCAAAGTCTTCCACTCCTAAACAGTTATAAAATATTTGAATAAATATTTGGAAATTGAAAATTTAAAGCAATTTGAAATAATTAGCAGTAATTTGATAAAAAAAAACGCACCAGCATTATTTGATACTACTGTAAGCCCTGATATACATTTTGTATTTACTGCTTTTATAAGATTTTCTGGTATGCCACATAAACCGAATCCTCCAACTAACAGTTTTGAACCATCTTTAATATCTTTTACAGCATCATTTATATCATTGAATATTTTACTATTTTTAATAATGGTGCTGTATGATGCACATGTTAGTACCTAAGACAAGAACATAGAAATCTTTTAATTTCACCGAATATTTCATTAATTTGTATTAAATCATAAATTTCAACTTACCCTTGTAATCCCGGTAACTTTCGGATATGTAAAACTTTGAATCTTTAATAAAAACATTTTGCTGGTGGTTATGGACATCTTTACTCGGAAAAATATATGTACTCAGTTCTGACTGTAAATGTATTTATTCATAAAAAAATAAAAATAATGCTAATTTCATTAGTTCTCTTATTTCAGTATATTAACATGAAACAACACATTCAAATTTTAGATACGAGATTAATGCACTATAACTTCTTAGTAGGTTTGAATATGATAACGTGTGATAACGAAATAAAGCCAAATATGTATAAGAAAATACAAACCCAACAAATACTACGACTTACGAGGTCAACCGGCTTCTATCTACATTGTAAATGTACAGTGTACAGTCTTAATTATATCATATAAATATGCGTAGCATTTATATAAAGTTTGCGATATAAACCTTTGTAATCTGTATTATTAAATTTCAATTTTCATTGTTTGAATGACAGATGGAGTAAATTTAAACATTTCGAGCAACATGATGAGAAAATATAAAACTTAGATAAAATGAAAGGTGGAAGTAAGGAAGACCGTCTTTTATGGGCGATTAGTTGAAAAACTGTCCACTTGTAAACAGCAAATTATTGTTCGATCACTCACCGAAATAGCGCTAGTGTAGGAAATGGAAAAGATATGAATTTAGCAGTTATAAACAGATTGAAGTGTGCTGGGTTAAAAAATTTAATATAATTTACAAATAATATTATTTTATGAAATATTATTTTAAAAATTTAATATAAATTACAAATAATTATAATTTAATTTACAAATAATTGGGGTACTTAAAAGTACTGTATAATTTTATTTCATATTCATGCTTGTCTGTATATTATAATAATTTAAAAAAATGCGCTGTAACAAAGCGAAATTTTTTCTTTCCTTTTTAATTTAGTGTCCTACTCTAATAATTTTTAGCGCACCTTTTAAAATTTTTCCACTTGCTACTATAGCGCCACCTTAATTTGTTCCCTTTCAACGGACACTTTTCAATACACTGAGATGATCCTCCTTACTTCTTTCTACCCTCCATATCTTAGTAATACCCGTACAGATAAAAATATTACAGATAGAAACGCAGTCTACAGACTCATATATCCACAATAATTTAAAGTCTAGCACACACCGGTCCGTTTATACATCGAATTTGATTTTATCCGGATACCTTGCTGTGTGGTCACTCGTACTGGTTTTCATAAATATATATATTGAAATCAGTATAGATCGTCTCCTTTGGGTAACATCTATTACGTAGCGTGAAAATTATATTAGATACTTCATTAATCGTTTTATTACATTCTTGCTGAAGAATATTTATAATCACGGAAGAGAAAAACTACGGAAGTGCGATTTGAATACGTTCGGTACGGACAGGACAGGACGGTACAGGACATGACAGGACAAGACAGCACAGCACAGGTCAGGACAACACAGCACAGCACTGCACAGCAGAGCACAGTACAGAGCAGAGCAAAGCAGAACAGAACGACGGACGGACGGAAAATATGTGTTTTTCTCATAAGTACCGTATATACCGTAGTATTTCATATGTATTTAGTAAAAAGCTTATATTTCGATATTACAAACATACACATCAACTTTATTCCGGACATCGTTTTGCAGAAAGTGATTTTAAAATTTTACATCGTCTACAGATATATATATTTTTTTATTTTTTGTACGTTTTTACATATTTATTACAGAATTTCATACAAACTTTCATCCCGCATTTTACCCCTTTATGGAATTGAATTTCTGAAAATGGTAAAGCAAGATTTATTTAATTGTGTCGCAGAGCATTAATACCAAGTTTCAAGTAATTATGATCATAAATAATTCTTTGCCCATATTCGAACAACAACACTACTAGATAACATGTCACATGATACAACATCAAAGCTAAATTCTGTCCGTGCGAATATGTACTTATACAGCTACATTTGTATACTAACGAACCAAGACAAGTCTTATAATAGTTTTATTTTCAACCTAATCAACACCATAGCACCTTGTAATAAATAATAAATACACTTACGATCATTTCGTAAAATTTATAATCTTTATTATAATATCATCCTTATATCAAAAACCATAAAGCACTTTTTCCCGTTCTTGCTTTGTGAGCTAAATCGTTGTTTTGTTTCTGTTTGCTTCGTTGAATTGGCGCGTATATTGGCCGACCTGGGCCAACGTTCTTAGCGGATTTAAAATTGTTCAAAATTTCATTTTTATATTATTTCGTAGGTTAAATCTTAAAATATTGACTTAATCTACATGTATTTACTGAAATAAGATACTCCGTCTCAAAAACTTCTTCTTCGCGCATTATTTTTGCAACTTTGAAATACATATTGCGGCATTGTGAACGTGTTTACGCTGGCAGTGTTTCAATAGAACTAATTAAAATATACGCTCACTTTGCAAGTGAGCTTATATTTACTGAGACGGATTTCTTACGCCGCGCGACCCGATATCTAGTAGTATTGTTGATTGTTGATCGAAGCTGCTCATGTAAACTTTATTACTCCCTTTTACCCCTTTATGGGATAAATTTCGAAAAATAATTCGTACATAGAAATTAATTTATTACTTATTTTATTCATGTTTGTATAGAACTTAATTATGTATCTATTACTTCTGTAATAATTTTAAGAGAAATATATTATTACTAGCAGTACCCTAACTTCCTTTCGTTAACAAAATTCACAGTATCACCCGCTGGGCTAATCTGAAGGTTACCTGAAAATTATATCAAAATCTCTCCAGCTGTTTTGGAGTCCTTAGGAAATATACATAAACACATCGATTTTTATTTTATTTAATCAACTATTTAAAATTATTTAATTATTTATAGCTCGGAAAATGGAGTATTTTACGAAAATTTAGTTACACAACGACTGCAGCGCCATCTCCCGGATCCATTTGTGAACTCAAACCTTGCAGGGAGGGTACTCGAACATACACAAAAAATATCATTAAAATCGTTCCTGCCATTTACGAGATAATCATCGGCACACCAACTGCAGCGCTACCTACTGGGTCCATTTGTGTTTTCAAGCCTTGCAGGGGCCCACTCGAACATACACGAAAAATATCATTAAAATCATCCCTGCCGCTTAGGAGATGATCAGTAGCACAACGACTGCAGCGCTACCTACCGGGTTAAATTGTGTTTTCGAATCATCCAGGAGCCTATTGAAATATAAACACAAAATTTAATCGAAATCGGTCAAGCCCTTTAGGAGAAGTAGGTTAACAAACACACGTACAGAAGTATTATATATCTATACCTACAATATAATAAAGACAGTACTGAATTTACACTAAGGGCACTCGGGGCTAGTGCCCAGGGCGGCAAATTTTTAGGGGCGGCAAAATTCGGAGGGCGGGAAAAAAATCTTCGCGTTATCGAAAATGCATGCTCATTTTTTGGAAAGTAAAAAAAGATTGACTAGTAGGTCCATTTTGCGAAAAATTTGTATCATATATAAATTGTTTTTTTTTGCATTTTTCAAAAAAATAATAATGAAAAACATTTAAACCTTCAACATTTTGTTCAAAATTTCGATAATAGGGCAGCATTTTTTATAGTGCCCCGGGGCGGCATCCCTAAATGGGGTGAAACTGGGAATGAAAGTTTGTATGGGGAATCAAGCTAGGGACGAATCCGAGCGAAGCGAGTGTGAGTCGCTAGTATTAAGATAAAATAAATTAATATTTCAATTATCTGATATCAACAAAATATATTACTTAAATATACGGTATTCGTCCAAAGAGGAAAAAAGTAGCAGAATAGACAGAATATCGAATAATAGCCGAATATTCGTTGCAAGTTTAATATTACTCTATTCTGCCTTCTGCAGCATTTTACTATTCTTTGCTCTCAAGTTAATATTTTAGAGTAAGTAATATAGTTTCATCATTCTATATAAAACTAGTATAGAATATAACGAATTTATGTAAAATTTAAACTTATTTACGTGCGTAGTTTGCTCAGGAAAATCATACCTAAACTTAATATTTATATTATTTTTTTTATGTATCAAGACAATTTATTTGTACTCACAGACAATACAATCTAATTTCTGTGTAGTACTACTACACTTAGTGTGCCATATGTAGTTTTTTTAAATTTGCCGCGCTTTTCAGGCTCAACTTTCATGTGCAACACTTTATTAATGTTGATACCTGATATTGATAAAATTGTAAAAGATATATAAATAAAGAATTAATGAAACTAAATTTAACATTATCGTTGTATTTTTATGTTTCCTCCAAAAAATGAATTAGCGAGATATTTATTTCTGCGGCCCTCCGATATGTGTAGTGATTTATATTGGCCCGTGATTGTATCTGGTCTGTGCAGGTAAGTTGTAGATACTTATTTATCTTGTTTTTTTAACCGAGGCTGCAAAAATATTGCAATACTTATACAAATCAAATGTAGAATAAATTCCAGTTCCATTTAAGTAAATTAAAATATTTTATATCCATAGAAACAAAATAAAACTTGATATATTATTTATTTAAATTAATGACTGTACAAATAGAAAAGGCACTCGTTTTTATTTATCGATCGATACTTATTTCTTATCTATATTTCATATAAAATTAATTATATGGAAGTACATAAATACGAACTCAACTTCAACTTGATAAATTTACAATTAGCACTAGTTTTTTGTATTCTAATATAATGATTTATAATTACATATTTAATTTTAATTAACACATAAGAACCATCGTAGTTATATATACCATGTGCCTGAATTGTACTGTGTAGTGGACCGTTCTTATCTCGGTCTGGATAAATCAAAATGCATATAATCAACAATGTTTGAAGTCTCGACTATCGGCACTAGAGAAAATGAAAGACATAATGAAAACTTGTCTTCATATTTTCTCTGCTCTGCTACTTCATCACAAGAAAAATAGCCTAAAATAGCATCACCTTTTACGAAAATAAAATTTATAATTTTTACTTTCACAGTAAATTTTATATTATATTATTATGATATTTGATATCATTTCTACTAGACATCATGTATGCTTATAAAATAATAATTAAAGTTCTTTCATAATTTCCAAATTCTTCAATCTAAGCTAAAGATTTTACAATTTTAAGTATTCAATAAAATTATACAATATCATTTATTTTATTATAATATATAAAATAAATTACTTATTACTTAGCTGTACATACATATTTGAAAGTATTAAAATTTCATACTTTGAAATATAGAATTATTGTTAGCTTTAGTTACCTACATAATTTAAACTTTTACAAAAAACCGAATTATATTATGGCAGGAATGTATACGCACTATTCAATAGATTTATTTTTTAAGAAACAATTATTATTTACTGATCGGTACATATGTCAAATTATTTATTATATTGTAAATAATTTCGTTTAAAATTTAAATATTTTTTTGTTTTCACAAGTAATTGTTGAAAATGAATCTATGAACTAGTGACGTATAGCGTTTTCATAATATTTTGTAATTTGTTGCACTGTCATCTTAACAAATAAATATTCATAATAATTACAAAAGTAAATTTACTAAAGTCTGCCAGATCTCACATCAGTTATAACGCCCCACAATTCTATTATAAATTCATCCGTAAATCCGAATTCTTGCAAGTCGCTGTTATCGATGGCCTCGGCAAGTTGCATTGAGTTTGCTTTACCGTCGGCGATATCCCACATTTGTGTTGCTAGTTCAGTATCGTTTATTCCCATGAATGATTCTAGTAGGGCATTTATTTTGTCTATACCAGCCTTTGACCTCTCGTCATGCTGAAATAAATATATTTACACATCTTATAAAATTGGGAGACAAAACATCGTAATAAAACAAATAATAAATTTAACAAATGATTCAAGTCGAAAGAAAGTAAGTAACTCAACTTTATGCTAATATCTGATTTTATAATTACCTGTAGGTAAAATATTTATCTAATCATAAGCTCTATGAAAAATGGGAAGATAGCAATGTATGTACGTGAGAAAGACAGATATAGGTACAATAATGCAAGCAAATATTGACATTTAGCAAAATTTAAGTGTAACCCCTAAATTTTTACACTAAAATAATAATCCATTTACAAAAACTTTTAAAATTACTAAAACTTCAGTTACTTTTTTTAGTTTTTAGTGCTTTTTTGAAGTCGGTTTTTTTTAGTTTTTATTTGTCCCTTTTTAGTGTAGACATAGTAGTGGCAATGTAAGAAGACAGTATTAAATAAAATATTTGCTTAGGCCTATTTATGAACACTGACAAATTAAAAATCGCTTTTATTAGTAACACTAAAAATTCTGGATCTAAAATCCGATTCTAACGTATTAGGATTGTCATATCAAACAAAAGAAACCCAAACTAAGTATCTACTATTAGCCGTTGAAGAGTTCCACCTATCCACCTTCTGGCCTTACCATTAGATCAGGTCGACGATACCGAACCACTGCACTATCATTATATATAATATCATATGGTATTTTTATGAATCATAATTATACATTCTACATATTATTTTTATTTCCTTACCTCATTCTCTATCGTAGCTTGACCATTAGCTTTGAATCTAAGAGTCTCTTTGCCAGATCCATAATTTTGTTTTCTTCCAGATCTAGCGCTGCCCGTTTTAGGACCGATACTACCGAATCCATTTTTCAATGGTTCTACTAATCTAATTGTAAATGTAGTTCCCTTTGGGATTTCTTTTAACAACTTGGCCACTTCATAATGCCTTTTTCCGACCATATTCTCTTCATTTAATCGTTCAATATGATCGCCAACCTGAAGATACAATGAGAATGAAAGCTTAATATGATAATAGGTTATTTCCTACTAAATTGTAACGAGGCGAATGACCTGCCATAAGCCATTAAATATAGGGCAATATAGTCAATTTGACACGCTTGTTTTACTTTCAATAAAAGATTACACCGATTTTCTAGTTATGACCATTTTGCGTGATGCGCTTATGTAGATTAAATTTAAAATTAATGAGTAGTAATACATTTTCAATAGTTGTAAATAATTTTCAATAATGATGGATACAGGATTAATTATTTAATATAGACGGAATTATACTTTAGTGTAAACGGTTTGGATAATCACGTCTAGCTATATCTATCTAACAATAAGTCCATGTTTTCACGTTTTGACAAATAGATAAAAAATATAAAAATTGTTACCTATTTCTGTAAGTATAAATATTTTAGAATACTAGTACTATATAAATACTATATAAAATTAATTCAGACCTCTATATGGGGTATTCTTGCAACAATCGATCCTTCCTTTATTCGCTTAATGAAGGCATATCCTGCGCCATTGTCAGTAATCGTTAAGCCGAGCGAGTCCTCGGTTTTTACTATCTCTATTTCCTTCGGCCGACCTTTTCTGTGTGCGAATATGAAATCTTCTAATCCTATTTGACCACCGAGCAATTTCTTCATGTCAACTTTGTGAGTGTTTAGTGTGCAGAATAAAATCTGAAACCATAAAAATGAATGATAAATTATTTTTTTCGTTTAGGCTGATTAGTTCTTAGCACACCCTGACCCGACACGCTAAGGATTTTTGTTTGTTATTTAAAGACATTCCAGTCTAGCTTTAGTTTCGTACTATTTCTAAATTAGACAAATTGTTGAATTTTCTGATAAAATCCTAGGTAGAGACCTCTATTGTTATTGTCAGTCAATTAATTTAATTGGTTGTTTATTTTTTACGTAATACATAATATATTGAAAAACTATTAAAAAAAAATAAAAACCGACTTCCAGGCACTAACATTAAAAAATAACTAAACGGAGGTTTTCATTTAGAATAGATATAATACCTAATCAGATATTTTTGAAGTCGGTGCAAACAAAAAAGAATAAATCGGTTTAGACGCCTTCGAGTAATCGGAGATTAGATACATAAAAAAGAAAGATTCGGACGAATTGAGAACCTCCCCCTTTCTTGAAGTCGGTTAAAAATAGTAACAAAGCGAAATCTGTACATAAATAATTTTTTAATACATTTCAATTCTTCTATTTCCTGGTTTCTAGGAGTACTAGTTGGGCACAATTTACTTCGCCAATGTCACGTAGAAAAATTAGTTCAAATAGATGTCAATAGATGACGTTATATGTATCGATTTGTTATTAAAGTTGTGTCAAAATTAATAACGAAAGATAAAAAATATACCCCAAAAAGGTGTATTATTGTTTTAAAAAATATTCTAAGTGGATGAAACGAAATAATGCGCCTGTTAATCAAATTTTCGTAATTTTACTGATAATTGAAATATCAGCAATCAGACGATGGGTTTGTAGTGTATATTTACAGATGGCGCTTTTGCTTTTTATGAATTGGTTAAAAATAGTTGAAATCACTGATATATTTTTATTCGAAAGCAGGATGATTTTTACAATATTTACCATACGTTAGTTTGCATATATTCATAAAATAAAATAGTTTAACTATTTGAGAATCAACGACATCTATTATCTATTCAATCAAACAAAAATAGCCCGAATTAGCGCTTTTTATGGGATGAGGCATATGACGTCGGACACCCCGCCTTGCTTAGCACGTAAGCAGAACTGAAGGTAAAAATTAGTGGGTTGATAACAACAAAAACCACAATTTTTAATTCTGCGACTTCCACATAATTAATGAAGTATATATACTACCACTCAAGGACGTGCCCAACTATAACAATAAGTACGTCGTTTTACATTTACTATTGCATTTAGAAAACATATTCAAAGAATAATGACAAAATACTTTTAAATAAACCAGTTTGCAGTATTGGATATTAGAATGGACTTTATCAAACTTCTTCCAGAGGAAAATACGTATTCCACAAAAGTTAATACCTATTCCGTTTTGTTCCTACTTTAAAGTTGAATTTAGAAATGTAGGTATCCCATATGATCTTTGGATATTTAAATAAAATTATAAAAATAATAAAACCCTAATCACCAATCGAACTAAAAAGATGCCGAGATTTTAAAGGGATAAAATCAAATTTTTTATCTATTTTAATTTGTTATGTTTGTGATTTGTTGCATTCAAAAGATATCACTATCACCTCGTTCGAATCTAAGAAAAAATCATAGAAATTGTCATGAGTACAAGGGTATCATAAACAATAAGCATCAAGCAGCAACGTACAGTGCATTTATTGTGGCTATCGAAGAAGAAAAAGATGGGAAACAAGTGGTGCTCTTAGTAAATAATAAAAAATATGACGGTCATAATATAATAACAGTCAAAATATTACTTTTTTCCATCTAGCTTTCATTCGCCAAAATGCCGTATAAAGAGCGATAATGAACTTCGTATCAAAAATCCATTTTTTTTTTGTATGAAAGTAAACAGTGCTTAATATTTATTCAGATACATAATAAATATTTATAATGTGGAATGTCATACATATATTATATGTATACCTCACAAGTAACTAAAATACTTATTTTATGTCAAGGCGAAACAGATTGTGACAGAATTCATAAAGCGTTAATTTTTAAGAATTTTATCATAAACATTCCGATCTACCTACTTTCTGTTACTTATTATTTTAGGTATAGTTTTAAAGAAGTAATTTTTCGTTTCATCATGGGTTATCTAAGCAGCATGAAATGATTCAACTGTTACCAAAATAGATATAAAATCCAGTTCAAATGAATAGCGAATAAAAATTGCCATCCTAACCACATTGCATTGTCACAAAATTGGCAAAAAGTTAAAAAACTACACTCTCTTTCCCTGCAACCATGTAATACCATCCAATGATACTTTTATGTAGGTGGCGACAAGAATTATTATCAATATGGGTTTTAAACAAAATTTTATACATATGTTTACAAATTTAAAAGGTGTAACATAATTATAAGTCGGGTTAATTTAAAGACAAAAACTATTTTAATAAGAAGTACTTGATTATGTATCAAACACTGGTAGTAAATGTCACCAACATATTTACATAACTTTCGACTTTCTGGAAATGCGAATACATAATAATATTGTTTGAATGTCTAATGACTAATCTTTCGTCCGGTCCTTGACCCGCGAACAGTAGGTCATCAAACAGCCATAAATAGTAGTACGCTTTCAACTTCAGAAACAATGAAAAATTAGCCTTATTTCCATAATCATAAAAAACATTTTGACAGAGTCTATGAGATATAGATTTATCCAGTCAAAAATAATCCGTAAAACAGTGAACATAACCATCACAATTATTCACATTTAATAAAAGCATCATTGATAGCACATTTTAGGCAAAATGGTCGAGACTCGCGTCGATCACAACACATGAGATGGCTGCGCCCCGGGCCGTTCTACTTCCTGGCCATTCAGCCGCGCGTGCTTCCGCAATGACAGTTTTGAGCCAATTACATAAATATGAACAGTGTTATAACTTTCAATGTTTTATAATAAAATCTAACTAAAAATGTACTGTCTAGATATCATTTACGGCTGAAATATTAAATTACAAAGCCTTTCGGGTGCGAGTTACCACGCACTTGGAAGGTTTCAATATTTTACGGAAGCTCCTTAAATTGGCGTACTTACAAAGTAAATTGTAAAACAAATTAGTTTTACTTATCTTTATGTCGTTTTTATTTACTATGTAAAATGTTACAAATATTGTCATTTTAGCAGTTATTTTGATAATAAAAAATACTTCATATTTTTCTATTTTTATTGTTTTGTATTGCTCACATCTTAAGAATTATAATAAAAGTGATTTAAGAGACTAGACTTATAATTTATTAACCAATAAATACAACATCCATAGCAATCGTTATTTTTAACCCCCGACGCAAAAAGAGGGGTGTTATAAGTTTCACGTCGATGTCTATCTGTCTGTGTCTGTGTGTCTGTCTGTGGCATCGTAGCTCTCAAACGGATGGACCGAATGGATTTTTTTCATTTGAAAGCCAGTTTCTTTGCGGTGGAATTGTTAGCTATGTTTGGTTAATATCGGTCCAGCAGTGTAACAGTATCAGCTCTTTTCCAAAATGATGTAAGGCATTTTGGCGTATGATTATTCGACTAAGTGCTTCACGCGTGCCAGTGTAATTGTTAAATGACAATTAATTTGCGTAGGGGTTTTTTTAATTTTTTAATTTATTGTTACTCAAAAATTTAGTCTTATACGAGATCAGGCAGATAGCAGACTTGTACCTACCATACTCTATTTTCATTTGTTACAACATATAACAGATCGCTATAAGTGAAAAGAGCGCGACCTAATTATTTTTATTGGGGTAAAATATCAAGAAGTTGCTGATGTCATTTTCGCCAATGACCTTTACAGGCTAGGCATCAGGGTCGGCTTTTGTACCATGATAAAATATATTTTGAGTTCTGAAAGTAAAATGAAAATAATAACAAAACAAACAAATGAAACAAAAATTGGAAAAAATAAATAGATATGATCTGTACAAAGAGTGTCAACAAAAATACTTCAGAAATCAGAGAGAGATCTATGAACTATGCTACTGATCTATAACTCATCTGATAGTACGTATAACAATATAATTATAGATAACAATCAGACTTAATTGGAAACACAATACAATTAAAATGAAGATATTAAATATACGATGATACTAATAGATATCATAGGAAGTTTAGGTAGTAGGTAAGATATTTTTTAAAGTTAGATAGTCTTACTGCCACCTAAACAAGTAGGTATAAAATTATTATAAAAACAAAGATACACTCTACAATATCATTACCTATTATGAAAACACGCGGTTGGTTTCCAATTGTTATATTGATTACGTCGTATTGTTTATAAAGAGTCGCCATATTACTCACTGTGACTGACACTAACAAAATCAATGTCATACGAGTATTATACTCAAGTAAGTTATTTTAACATGCTAGTTATTGTGCAAAAATGACACTCCCAAGTCCCAGGAGTCATTGAAGAAAAAAAAGAATCAATAAGTTTATTGCATGGTTGAAAAGTGTTCTTTTTAAATTTTATTTTAACATAAATTATGGCCTTACAAAATTAAATGCTTATAATGATTATGAATCAATAATTAGCGTAATTGCTGGTAAATTGATCTCAAAGAAGGAATTCTGATAACAGATAATATGAAAGGTAAACAAACGAATACCAACATGATACATCATGCAATAATTTACGTATTATCTCATAGACATTAATTTTCCTCACATGCTATGAAAGGCATGTTTTAATTATAAATTATGTAATCACGTTACTCACTGACTCTTTCTCTTACAATGCTTCTTAATAAATATGGTTGAATAAATGACTGCAGCTGTTCTTAAAGGTTAAATAGTAATATGAATACGTATCAAAAATAACAATAAATTAATCATTATATTATTGTCACTAGGTACTTAGAATGGATCGATTGTATTTATAAGGCGTAAAGTACATTATTAATAATTTTGGGTTTATTGCAACAATAAAGTAGAGCAAGCCTTTGATATTAATATAAAAGTAGATATAGGAAGATAATATAATCGCTTACTTTTTATGATACTTTACAGAGCGGTACCTAATCTACGTATGTACCTGGAAGCCATCAAAAATAATTTAGACAAATGCTGACATATAGAAATCATAAAAATTACTAGCGTGTAAGTCATACACTGGCTAGTGGTTTTAGTTCTAAAATAAGATACACACCTATTATACCAATCTAGATATACGTAGTTGATAAATGTTAAGTCTAAAAACTATTTCTAACGACAACTAGGTACATTGGCTATCCAGTATCCAGGGATACAGGTTTATTAAAAACAAGTTATATTTCTCCTTATCGCGGTTGATTCCTATTAAGAATTAACAATGTGTATTTTAATTACGAATAAATGTTAAGTGTAAAATAAGTAACTTAAGATTGGATTCTAAACAATAGAAGGCGCACTATATAACAATAGTTAGTGGGTATTAGATTCATAATAAGAATTTTTATCTTTGCAAATATTATATAATTAACAGGAAAATATATTTTATAATATCGCGTCTCACTTTAGCTACGCTCGAGTTTGTCCCTAGGTACATTTTAACGGTTAGTATGGATATCCCACGGAAACCGTACATTTTTAAAGTAATCTATGTTCCAAACTATAATATATCTCTGTGCCAAATTTCATCCAAATCAGTTCAGCCGTTCTGGAGTGATTGCGTAACAAACATCCATCCATCCAAACTTTCGCATTTATATAGTAGCAAGATAAGATTTTTATTATGTTTTCCCGTGGGAATGAAACATTTTCCTATAATAAAAGGTATCCTAAATGTTGACCCGAGTAATAAATTATCCCCTACACAACATTTAGTTATAATCAAATCAGTTCTTTTTGCGTGAACCGCGAACACCCAAACAGACAAACAGTTTTGAACAGAAATTTTTTATGAACTATTGTTTTGGGGTTACACAATATGTTACAGACATTGTTTTAAAAAATATTTCATACAGGTTTCGCTAAGTTACTGCTTTATTATAAGTATGTAGAGATCTCAGAATACGTTTGTTCTGTATTCTGAAGAATATATATGAGATTGATGATAATTTAAATTCACACACACGTGTTCAACACATCTAAGTATATTTTCAGCAATGACTACAATAAATTCCAATAAGATTATATGATTATCTTAAGATTTATCAAGATATCTAAATATTATGTATTATTATCATATGAAATTCCACAAATTTTATTAGCTTCTTTGGTAATTATTTAATGAACTCTAGAAGATCATATAAACCTACTTCTAATTGTTGTAATAACTTGAACATTTGTAAATGTATAGTAGTCTAATAGTATATCTATACAAATATTATAAAAAGGTAAAGTTTGTGAGTTTGTGAGATTGTGACGTTGTAGGGGTTAATCTCTGGATCTACTGAACCGGTATAGATGAAATTCGGTAAGAAGATAGTTTGAGATCATGGGAAGGACAAAGCATACTTTTTATCTCGGAAATCATACCTTAAGAGGGTGAAAATGTGGATTAAAGTTTGTATGGGAAATCAAGCTAAGGACGAACCCGAATAAATAACCCGAAAATATAAAATAGTCGTATTTATCGTGAAATGCAAATGACAATACAATAATTTAACAACGTTTTATTCGCTACTAGTAAAACATACCTACAAGTTATTCGAATTACCTATTTAAAAAAAAGAATAAATTAAATAAATTTAATTAAAAAAATTACAAATACAATTTTAAATCTTTTTAAATATAATATTATACTTAATAATATTTCAATGAAGTATTTAAATTAAATAGTAATCATATTTTCAACCAGTTACCTTTTCATGGCCAAACACAATACAATCAGTGACACGAGATCCTTTTTATCAAAAAAAATTATTTACAAAAATTGAAAAACCCGACGCGCATAAAGCGAATTAAAAAGAAGAGAACAAGTTGACGAAGGAACATAGCATTATGCATTCGAAGACATACACACGCAGCTATTCTAAAACATGTATGTATATAATATCTGACATGAAAACATGTGTGTATGTATATAATATAAGACTGCATGATATTGTTCCTTCGTCAACTTGTTCTCTTCTTTTTATTATTAGTTCGCTTTTTACGCAGTCGGTTTTATTAATTTTTTAAATATTTTTTTATTTACAGCTTTTTAGTGTTGGTCAGTTAGACATTTTCAGTTTTATTTAACACATTTTATTTATCCTAAATTACTTTTAAAACATTTAAGTTGTATATATTTTATGAATTAATCGCCTCTAAAAACCTGTATTTTGAACTTGTATATTTATTCAGGCGATTTTTTTATACAAGACAAATTGGCGCTTAGGATCAGCTATTTTGATTTTAATGATATGTATATGGTATATACCCTATGACACTCGCGATATCAAGACGAATCGAATGACGTGGAAACAGGATCGGACATACGTACATACACACTTACACACACACACACACTTACACACACACACACACAGACACATACAGATCAAACACATAACCCTCCTTTGGGCTTCGCCACAGTCGAGTAAAAAGACGACAAATACTTCGCCAAAATCAAAATTATAAATACAAATCAATAAAATGATTAGGTATTTGTATTTTCAGCACAGTAAAGAATAAGGAAAATGTACTATACAGGTAGTACAAGTAGGATATACTATTGGTATTAGATGCAGAATAAAATTTTAGTAGGTAATGTACTGCAGATAATTAAGTAACTGTATGTATGGTCATTGGTGATAAAGATCTATGATACAATGTATCAGATACGTATTCACAGTAATACCCCTTGAACGAAAAAGAATGCATTATTATACTGTAACACACCACTTTAAGAGCGGTCCCATAATATACCCTCGGGTACTCCAGTCATATCATTGTAAATTCTATAACAGTAGTCAATGGAAAGCGGTAAATCGTAAATTTAGAAATCGTACACCTTTCACAGTGATAAAATTTTAACATTGCTGAATAGATTTCTGGGACATCTCAATGTACATGATTTTACTTCTTAAAAAGTGTCTATCTATAATAATTTATCTGTATACGTAATACGTTTACATAATTAATCAAACCAAATTCCATTTGAACCAATTGTTTACATGAAACTAAAAACTTTTGTGCGGTGTTTACCCTATATTAAACTGATCATTATGACTCATAATCAACCAATATTCTTAGTTTTTGTACCGTTTATTGTGTATCATTGATAGCAGATATTCATAAGTAGGCAAAGGTACCTATGCTTTAAAGATATTACGAGTATACTTATATATAGCAATGACGAGTTATAGAATTATTACGTAACGCAATTATTTCTTTTTGTCACCACAATAAAGAAAAAATAAAATATTAGTAATTGATATATTAAGTACCTATTAATGGCTTAACCTCGTTTTGCTCGGGTGCAGCCCCAAGTGCCTAACAATAGCCTATGTGTTACTCTACGATACTCTCTTTGTGTACGAAATTTTAATCCAAATCCGTCCAGCCGTTTCAGAATAAAGGAGTAACTAAAATATGTGTGTATTTTAGTACATGCTTACAAACTTTCGTCTTGCTTCTGACTCGTTATTGCCTCGAACAAAACGATGGACCTGCGAAAGGCTGAAATTTTGACAACCTATAAAATAGCACCATCCACCAACGAGAAACGATTGTCTAAAATTTTATTTAAAGTGTTTGTATGGAGATCAATATTTTTGGGTATCAAATAAAAAAAAACTGGAGAAGACGTGTCTGCCTACTATATTTTTCCTAAAAGTTATGCAAGTAACTAATAGTAGATAGGTACAAGTTATCTTCTAATAGTTATTAATTACCAATAATAATGATCATTGATCATTAATAATTGCCAAGTGAAAACTATTTTATTTATAGTGATTAATAATATGAGTAGGTATTTATTAAAATAATTATACTAAGTCTTTTTAAGCGGCTCTATTACCGGATATTTAATACTGATAACATTTTTTATGCTCTGACATGACATTGTAAACGATTAACTATTTATTGGAATATTTACCTAACATACTCATTATTAAAGTATAAATTAAGAAATGCTAAATGAAGTATGCACGATTATTACTCACATCTTCTGGTGGGAAGTCGTAACATTCCGCAATTTTTTCATACAGTTCTTTAATGTTTGAAAATCCGGATATGAGTCCTAAAGGGCTACCTTGAGCCTGTTGACAGTGGAACACTAGTTGGGACTTTTGAGCCCCGTTGTTATTATCTACACCGTTAGATTGACGAGACTGCACATCCTCTGCAGGTGGTGGAGGCACAGGCGGCGCAGAATATTTTGGCGCCTTCTTCTTGAACAAAGACATCACGAGTATCACTTAATCACTAAATAACGATACAAAATAAGTTTCCTATAGTGTAAAAGTTAACACGCACTCATTACACTCGCCTACTGCAAAATTAATCACAACCAAGACACAACTTGCGAGAATTTTACTTAAATGTTAACGTCACTGCGTCATTGCTCACGATAACTTATCACTCAATGACGATATCGGATAAGATTATGTGTATAGAAGTGAAGTTTTGAAGGTTTCACTTATAAACGAACACTTTGTTCAACTATCAATAACAAACGTTCAATCGACTACAAGCCCGCTGGCAGACTGAGGACTGAGGCAGTGAGGACTGAGGAGTGAGGCCGGAGGTACGGGTGAAGGGAGTAAAGAGTACGATAATACCGCCTATTTCGAATTTCACGTCACTTTGAACGGTTTTTTACTCTCTATATTATTATGCATTTAATGTTTCGCAAGAAATGTTGGTTAAATTAATAAATAATATGTAAGTAGATATAAGCTATTGAGTAATTAGTTATTATAAGATTTAAATACACCTATATTAATAATACATATAAATACATATCTATTATCTACACATATAATAAAATAGTAACAAAGCCAAATCCGTATATTTTTTTAAACAATGACTGTTACGTATAGTGTACAGAATTATATACGGTATTTATAAGCAAAACACAATTTTTATCTGTGTATCTGTTTGTTACGGCTAATCTCCGAAACGGCCGGGCCCATTATAACGGGACTTTCACTGGCAGGTAGTTGATGTTATAAGGAGTAACTTAGGCTACTTTTATTTCAGTACAAGAATTACGCTCAAAAAAAAATTAAATGTACCTACCTAGGAACGAACCCGAGCTAAGCGAGGATAAGAAGCTAGTTTTTCACTTTTTTATTCCTTACTTATGGTAATACATCTGGCTGTTACAGCCAAGTGCGCGGAGATTGACGGCAGCCACATACATTCACCTACACTCGCTCTGGCTGCGATCAGCCTATGGGCCGCCGTGCAATCAAGCGCGTTAATGACTGCAGCAGCTTGGCAGCCGTGGCTGCTTAGTGCGCGGGTTTATACGCCATCATATGTTCGACTGGCTGCCGCAGCCAGGCTACATGGTGCGCGGGGGCTCTTACTATCGGACTGTTATTTAAGTACATATATGTTTGTGTTTAGTACTTCTTCACTCTGAAATGGCTGGACGGGATTTGGATGAAATTTAATTGAAATTTATTGAAATTCTGCAATTTTAAAAAACAATTTGCATACTCCCAATTCCTAGAAAATTAATGTCTTCTCTTTCTTTATTTAAATTATGTGTGAATAACTATAAACATTAGATGATGAACTAGGAGGTACGAGGTTGTTCTGAAAAGTGAGTTATTATGTATAATAACTGTGCGCTCAGAGTAATTCAGACATTTTTAGTGTTGGTTATAGAAACAAAATCTATCTAGACTGAATAAGACGTTATAGACAAACTAAATAAACACAGGTTGCCCAGTTTTATTTGAAATGGCCATAAAATGGATACAAAAATACGAGTTTCCTGTACGCGCTCCCAGAGCAAGGATCCTTTGATTGTTGTTGGCTTGATAGCCAAAATTAAAACCTATCTTGCATTGTTTTGTTGTTCAAATAAAGATATTTAACGTTAGAGCCTTTTTTTACCCAACTGCGAAAAAGCTAAAAGGAGCATTATGTGTTCGACCTGTATCTCCGATCCTATGTTTCCTCATAATTACTACATACTTTAATCTACTTTAACGAATACGTCGTTAGATTCGCCTCGATAATGCAAGTCTCTAAAGATATATTAAAAGCTGTAAATAAAAAATAGTTTACGGAAATTAAAAAACACGCCTCTCTAAAAGGCGAACTAAAAAGATGAAAACAATTACATATTGTAGGAACATTATTATTATATTTATTAGGTGTGGTGCCGAGGTCGGCCCTAGCTACGTCGACTAGTTATGGTCCATTGTAGCTCTTGTAGGAACATACTCGTAGTATTGACAATAGGGTCTCATCAGGAACAAAGAAAAATTAGTTCAAATAAATGTCAATAGATGGCGTTATACATATCGATTTGTTGTTGAACTTTGTGTAAAATTAACAAAAGTTAAATATGATATGGTCTTGAATTAGTTTTTAATGTGTTTAATTTTTAATAAAACTTACAATAATTGTCACACTGTAAACATTAGAAACACTGGTTTGAATTGAGCGACAAGTGTGCAGGTTATGACTGATAGCTTATTGTCATCTTCTGTTTCAATAACATGTAAAACATGACCTGATTTAAATAATTTTTGGCCTTTTTTATCGTTTTAAAAAACAATATTTTTTTGCATTATTTAGGTATATCTAATAATCCATACATATAATAAAATTCTAACTAAACTAAATCTGTACATTAAATATTTTTTGAAAAATCTTATTGAAATAGACTTTATTATCGATACAGAGGCCGAATCTATAGTTTTTAGAATTTTTGTCTGTCTGTCTGTTACCGCATCACAGAAAAACCACTGGAGGGATTTTGATGAAATTTGGTATGTTGATAGCTGATTGTGCGGATCAACATATATAATACTTTTTATCGCGGGAAAATGTCTCATTTCTGAGAAAAAATACAAAAACTGCATGTAAGAGTATACTAATATGTAAAACCTAAGAATTTGGTTTTAGGTCATCTGAACGCGGGCGGAGCCGCGGGCAATGCTAGTATTATATATTACACAGCTTACATCACTATGTTTTTCTTATTTAACACCAGGGCGCTATACTTTCGACAAAACTGTTGCCTTCTATAGTTCGCGCACACTCATGGAAGAATTTTGCCTTTTCTCCCGCCAGATGTCGCGATCACTATAGCCCTTAGTATATTGTAACGCTTTAACATGAATAGATTTTTTTCATTTTTTTTGAAAATTAATTAAAATAGATATCATTTGTTCCCAAAAGACAAAAACTGAAGAAATTGTGGGTTAAAGCAACGACCAAAATAGGCGAAATCACAATCTTCTTAATTTAAGGCTATGTGGACATCATAATAAAAGAAAGTGATTTTAAAACTTAAATCGTCTACAGATGTTTTTTTTGTACTTTTTTCATATTAATTACAGATTTTCTTAGAAACTTTCATCCCCCATTTTACCCCCTTATGGGGTTGAATTTCGAAAAATGCTAAAACACGTATTTATTTGATTGTATTGAAGAGCATTAATACCAAGTTTCAAATGATTCTTTGCCATAAATAATTCTTTGCCCATATAAACTTTAGTAAGTACAAACTTATTCTCTAATGAGTTATCTATCCTTACATATTCCTTTCTTTTTTATTATGTTATGATGCTCTCCTAGCCGATTCCGGCCACGGCGGCCAATCTCATTGAGACTAGCCAACTGCGCAGGAGATATTATAGTGCACAAGTGTACGCGCAGACACAAGTGCACTCTATTCCTGTCACTCTCATACTCTGGTGGGACGACCACTCGACACGACCAGTGAGTCGAGTGAGTGAATTTAGAAACGGAAATCAAACAGAAACAAGTTTTTAATTTTTTTTTATTGACATTAGGCAATAAGTCTATGAGGAAGCAACTGCTTTCTTAGGTGTGGGTTTGCCTTCCTTAAAACCGTTCCTGAATCGCCGTCTGACAATTTTAAGATGACGCATGCGGCCAGTGCCTGTGGTCTTCCTGCGCTTAGCTTTCACTGACCAGTGATCTAGAACAAAAAAAATTAATTAGAACAATCCATGAAAATATTCTGCAACAATTTTTTGTGGAAAGATAGGACAGATATTTACAGGCTACATATTAACTACATAAACAACATATTAACTGAAATATAAATTTCTTTTAAAAATAAAATATATTGATCTTTTATATTTTACTTCAAATTGTTATTCATTTTTTACTCTGCTAAGGGGCCATTCATATCAGTAAAATTTTACCTTTTTAGGCTCTCTCCCCTCCCTTTATCACACTATGTTAAATTTTCTGTGATGCAGAAGTATGTTATACATAGAAGTATTTATATATCTATACTTTTAAAAAGTTATGTTAATTTACCTACCTAACCTAGGGACGAACCTGAGCAGAGTTATGGTTAGTCAATAGTTTACAAATTACAAATTATTGACTTTCTATCGTAACAAAAATAAATTTAAAAAAATTAAAGAAAAATTGCAAAATGTTTCATTTTAGAGCTGCAAACATCACATTTTCTTAGACCACCTAGTAGTTTATGGTTGTGCATAACCAAACATGGTGTTTTGTTTGTTTGTGAAATACTTATACTTGTTTCTATTTTATTATATTCTGTCAATTATATGGTTTCTAAAATGCATAAGTCAAAATTTATTAAAATGATTCAATCTCACAATTTAAGTTTTTAAATAATTTTGTTTCATATACATACATGCACTATCTGCATCAATTGGAAAATTAATTAATACCAATTTTTTTTTCAGTTGGCCATATAAATTTCAAAAAAACATCTTGAAGGTGGATTATTTATTTTAGGTGATTTCAAAGTTGTACCTATTTTGTTGTTCCCAGAGTAATTGTTGGTATGATTTACATTATTGTGATTATTAATTGTTGGATTAAAGTTATATACATTTGCCACATAACTTGAAGGTCACTATTTGTTTACAGAAATATTTTAAATTGAATATTTCCTGAAGATGCTGTGGTAAGAAATAATCAGTAATGATCCTCTTTAAATATGGTGCCTTTACCGTGGTATTATTTTTAAATGGCAATAGTTTGACTTTTAGTATTCTTTTAAATGCAATTTTGTAACTTTATAAACATATCGTCGTTGATACTGCAATACCGCGGAACCAACAGTGGCCAATACCGCGGAACTACAAAAAAATCAAAATTGAGATTTCGCGCATATATGCTCTTGATAGTGATTGGCTTCGCCTCGTGTCGTCAGGTGAGCGCGTTATCCACTCAAAACGCTAGAAACGACACTAGCCAAAACCGCGAGAGCAGCTCTCGCACGAGAGTGTAACTTTAATACCGCGTACCTGCGCCACATGCTAAAGAACGAATGGTCATTTTGTTTGCGGTTCGTGAATATAAATGTTATTTTGAAGAAGTATTGGACTTGCGGGTAAGTAAATGTTAATTTTTGGTTTTTGAAGTCGATGGTTGACACAGAAAGTATAAAAAGGAAGACGACAGAAAGTAAATCTAGACGATCGGAAACAAGATTATATTACGTGCAAATATATGGTAAGAAGGAAAGAGTTTGCTTGAAAATATTTCTGGCGACACTTGCTATAAAGGAGTGGACTGTTCGCTACTGGCTATGTGGAAGAGCAGATGATAATTCTGTTCACACAAATTTGTCTCCAACTTCGCTTATTTCTAAACGAAATTCTGTAAAAAGTTACCAGAGCTTATTGCCCAAATTGCCGTCACATTATTGCCGCCAAACAAGCACAAAACAATACTTGGAATCTATAATACAATCCAAGTCACAGTTGTATAACTTATATGTCGAATATGCCTCCTCAGCATCTAAGCTAGTAGCTTCGAGAAAGCTCTTTTTTGACATATTTGTGGAGCAAAATATCGCCTTGTTTCAACCTAAATAAGATGCTTGTGACTATTGCTGTTCATACAAGGCAGGTAACGTTCGGGAGGAAGATTACCACCGTCACGTCCAGCTGAAAAACTTAGCTCGATCCGAAAAGACAAAAGACAAAGAACTTGCAAAACTTGGGCAAGTTCATACCATAACTGCTGATTTGCAAGCTGTCAAACTGTGTCCTTCTCTATATTTTTAAACCAAGTTAGCGGTACATAACTTCACTGTTTATAATCTAGGTACAGATGATGTTACGTGTTATTGGTTTAATGAAACAACCTCTGATCTAAAAGCTACAACCTATGCCTCGTTTTTTGTAGATTATCTGACAAACTTGTTAAATGAAAACCTTAAAGATGTAGTTATATGGACTGACGGATGCACTGCTCAAAACAGAAACACTATTGTTTCTAACGCTCTTCTTAGACTAGCAATGGACAAAAATGTTACAATTACACAAAAATACCTCGAAAAAGGACACACGCAACATGGACACACAAAATGGAGTTAGATTCGGTCCATTCACTTATTGAAAGAAAACTCGAAAATATTGAAATTTTCTTGCCATCACAGTATGCTTCTTTGACTATATAATTGTATAAAGTATACAACCAGATCATACCTTTTTCAAAGACTACAGCGTCAAAGAGTATCAAATTTATGACTCTATAAGGCCTGGGCGCATTTCTGGCGATAACTGTGTAGTAGATCAACACGTATTAAAGTATAATCCTAATGGTACTATCGACTTTAAAAAACATTTTAAAGCTGAATTTAGTCCACTACCTCGAAGACCAAAGAATATTTCAACATTGATAAACGATGTACCATTTTTTTATTCTTCTATTTATTTCGATTCCTAGTGACTGCCACCAATATTATGATAGCTTACCGTTTAAAAACAATAAGCAAGTTTCTATTTCAAAATATTAGATCTCTTTATATTGAAGTTCCTATTATAATTGATGTTACTAGATTTTGATATAGTTTAATTTTTGTTTCTGGAGTAAAATAATTTAAGTTTTTCATTTTTGTTTCTACAGTTTATTTGTATGTTTTTTTACTGGTTCTACTTCTTAAGTTAGGAAAATTGTAGTCAAAACGATTGACATTTTGAGACTGACTTATCTGAGATATAATAATTATTATTCAATTAAGTAAACTTAAGTAATAAATGATCCTTAAAATACATAATTCTTATTTTCATGCTTTTTGTAATTACGCGTAACTACTAAAAATGCTCAACTGCGACCCATTTTTGAACATGCAATAGCGGGAAAGTGTATTTTTTAATCGAATAGTGAATTTAACAACTTAAGAACCCTAATAGAAAATAAAATACATAAATATAAATAGATTTTACAGTTCAGTCGGCCAAAGATGCAGTAATAATGAAAATATTAAGTTTTTTCTCTCTGCTGTAAAATTTATCACTACCAAGTTACGCGGTTTTAGCCACTGTTGGTTACGCGATATTGCAGTATCAACGACGATATCTATAACATTTTTAATAAATATTAGAATGTACTATTTATAAAAGTTATTCCTAGGACGAGTATTTTATTATAGGGTAATAATACAAGGCACAATAATAATTGGTCACTTCATATATTATGAATGCTATAAAGTAGGGTTAAATAGTATAAATAATATAATTAATCGAATCTGTATTATAAATTATAATACATCAAACTTCCGTAACTAGGTGTATAAAATATATTATTTTGTTTCTAATATCCAAGGTGGCATGTACTTAACAAATATACAGCCAAATTGTTGAATATTTTACATAATTTACCTACATATACAAAGAAATATTCTATATTAAATATCCCTTCAATCATTGTAGGCAATTTCTACATATAATAAATAATTTTTAATAAGATGCGAAATAATAACATCCTAAGATAACCTTATAAAGTAACCATAAAGCATACTTACAAGACCGCAATTTCGCTGCAGGATATCCACATTGGGCACATTTAGATTTTTGGATGTGATATGAGGATCTTCCACATCTTCTACACAATGTATGTGTCTTATTTCGGCGTTTACCGAAGCTTGATGTACCCTTCGTCTGAAATATTTATCAATAGGTTATATAAAGCACCTCACTGAATTTTCTGTAAATATACTATTTTATCAATTAATTAGATGTTAAATATTGGTTTTACACAAAAAAATTATAATTTTTTTTATCAACTTCTTTGATATTTTAAGATTTAAAACATATATTTCAAATTACACTACCATTTTCACGAAATTTGACAATCAAAGGACGATATTAGAATCGCGGTGTTGCTACATTACTAAATGAGTGTTACCAAGTTACACAGTACAGTGTAGTTATACTCATGACTTATTTATAAATATTATGTACTTTTTTATTATAATAGTAGTATTCATGAAATCAGTAACTACACTTGCTTAGATTTTAAACTTATTATTTTAACGTATATTTATGAAATTAATAAAGTAGTACAAAAAAAAAGTTTTGAGAAAGAGCAGCATTTTAGTTTTAAAGTTTTGCCCCCCTCGTAGTTGACCAAAACTTCTTTGGAGAGCTTATTTAACTTTTTAACATGCTTTACATAAAATACTTTTGAAGTTATACTTCTTTTGGCACGTTTAGAAAAAAATATGAGAGTAAAATTTTTACGATGCGCGCGCACACCGATAGCCAAAAAGCGACTTGATGAAGTTAGCTGAAAGCGACATGATGAAGTTAGCTGCACTCCTTTTTCAAACAGAATTGCACGTAGTGGTTGAAATCTTTAGCTATTATTATTCTGTTACACCAAAGAAGTCTAACTTCTTACGTGTATACACACACGTTTTTTTAGATTTCACCTATCATAATTATTTAAAACATAAATTGAATTTCATAAAGAACACCAATTTCCTACAGAAGTTTTACTTCTTGCGCGTGTACACATTCATACACGCATTCTTTAATTTTTTTTAAAGCTAAAACAATTTTATAAAAATGAAAACTATTAAATATTATGTGTTACAGATATTAAATTTTTAGTGAAAATATTTTATAATTTATAATATATAATATATACATATTTATGTATATTTAACAAAATATGACGTACAAAAATAACATTTCTTTGAAAAAGAAAGAAATATGATCAACTATAAATGATTACGTTTTGATTAAGCTAAATGTTTTTTATCTCGTAAAAAACTTCGCTCATTTAGAGAAATTCTATGGAAGTATTGACTGGTGTGTGCTGGCCATTAACATTATGTATTAATATTTATCTATGCATTGTATACATAACATGGATGACAAAACATTTTAATAAAATATTTGCGTAGTTTGTCACATGGATGACATTTGACAATTGACAAATGGTTTGTCATCGTAGCATTTCTATAGTTTGTGATTTAATCTGTGCAAAATTGAAAATATTAAATATCGTACCTAGTACCTACATAGGAGTATGATAAATTCAGATTTTCTGCGTAGCATCTCTGATTAGTGATTCTCTTTCTCTGTAGAGTTTGTGAGATTTTCTGATATCTCGGAAGTCTGAGTCTGCTTAGGTATTTATCTTTTATCATCCATACAGTTTTACATTTTGCTTAAGGCTAGTGACGAGAATAATTCATAACATAATAGGAACTAAGTAATAATTAATTTTCTATACAGAAAAATAATTAAAATTATTGAAATAACACTTGATAACATAAAGTAAGTAATAACTTTAATTAATATTCCTCAGTTTATAATAACATTCTCAAATTGATCTTAGGGTGGAGTAATTTATCATATTAGACTTTTTTCGTGAATTTTATCTTGAGAAGAAGCGGTTTAGAGTAAATTACAAACTTAAAAGAAATAAGTATTACGCATTAGTAAATACTTTTTAAAAATAAAAGCCTAAAGTGAATTATACAGATACTTTAAAATAAACTGCAGCGAAAAGAAAGTTATAATTTATGACATATTTGAAGAAGAGTTTCTTAGAATTGTGCCATAATATTTTGTAGTTTACAAATCTTGTAGTCTAAATTATGTTATAACTCAGTAACTACTAACAAAGTACTGAAAAATATTTTAAATTTCTGTCTAGCAAAAGAAAAGATTCAATGAAATAGGTAGATGATAGAGAATCTTTTTTTATTTACAGAATAAGAACAATTACTATTTTATAGTTAGAAAAACACCATATAGTCTTATATAGGTATCTGATTAATTTAGAAATGGAATTATTAGATGTTATGAAAAATTTAACAATTAAACATACAGAAAGTACAAGTGAGCAAAAATTATTCAAATCAATTGCTGCTGATATTGATGATGTACCTACAGAAATTGTTATTGCAAACTATACTGACAAAACATTGTTAATTGTCTCCCAATACCAAAAAATTGGCAGTATGATGACAATTCAACGAGATCAGGTTCATAATCCTTTAGGCACGGATAATATTTATACAACAAAAGTTATTTTCGGTGCTACAGGAGAAGAACAACAAGTTGCAGCAAGATATTTGGCAGAAGCAATAAATATAACAAAACCATTGTGCATCTTTATAAATTTGAAATCATATGATATAGAAACAGTAAAGGCTTGTAAAGATATTATTTTAGATCTAAAAGGGGAAGAAAGTTTGTAAAATGTCAGAAATAGCATTAAATAAATTTAAAACATCAAATAAATATTATGGTCAGTTAATACTTGGTCCACCTGGTGCAGGCAAAACAACATATTGTAATGAAATGTCTAAATTATTGAAAAGTAATGGAAGAAAAGTTGTACTTATAAACTTGGATCCTGCAAATGATTGCATTTCTTATAAGCCCAATATAGACATTAGAAGTTTAATTATTTTAGAAGATGTTATGGATCAACATAATTTAGGACCAAATGGGGCTTTAGTGTATTGCATGGAATATTTAGAAAAAAATATTGATTGGTTGACAAGCCAAATTAAAGGCGAACACTCAACAACCTTTATTTTTGATCTGCCTGGTCAAGTCGAGCTATATAGTCATCATGAATCACTGAGTAATATATTTAACAAGCTTACAACTGAAGGAAACATACAATTGTGTGTTGTTCATTTAATTGACTCTCATCATTGCTCTGATGCTGGAAAGTTTATAGCAGCATTAATTTTATCTTTAAATGCTATGTTAAAAATTGGCTTACCACATATCAACCTTTTAACCAAAGTTGATTTATTAAAGAAACATGCAGATAAGTTGGAATTTGGCATTGATTTTTATACTGAGGTTTTAGATTTAAACTATTTACTGGAAAGTTTAGATAATGATAAATTTACACATAAATATAAGAAACTCAATAAAGCTTTGATATCTATTGTTGAAGATTATAGCTTAGTTACTTTTCAAGTTGTGGACATGTATAAGGAACAAAGTCTCAGAAATGTGAAAAATTTAGTGGATAAAGCAAGTGGATATGTTTTTAAATCTGACGAAGGAAGACATATTAATAGTATGTTAGCTTGTGCAATGGGTGTTAACAGTGAATTTGATTCGAATGACTATGAATAAAAAATATTCTTACATTTTTGTATTTTTTTTTTGTGCCTTCTTATAATTTAAACAGTAAATAGATCTTTGCAACATTTAATGATAATTATCATTTATATATTATGTATCTAATGACTAAGATTTAATTCATCAATGCCCAACTAAACCAGCTGAATTTTGAGATTATATTGATACAATATAGACAGTAACCACTGCCAGAAATAAATCTTTTTAATCAAAAAAGAGACACCTGTATGGAAAATGATTATAAGTGTAAAATGAAATTAAAAGAGATAGGCGAAGCCCTAAGCCAATTTACATTTTTTGTATTATCTATTTTCAAGTGATCCCTTAAAAAACGTACCTAGTGCACTAGTTTAAAATATTTTTAAATACATGCTACTCAAAGCTTGAATAAAATCCACACTTATTATTATAAATGCGAAAGTAACTCTGTTTGTTAGTTACTTTTTTACGTCGTAAATGGCTGAAACGATTTAGATGAAAACTGTTAAGGAGGTAGTTTGAGATCCTGGGAAGGACATAACATAGTTTTTACCCCAGAAATCATCCCTTAAGGGAGTGAAGTTTGTATGGGGAATAAATTATTTCTCAAGGGATATAAACCTCATCATACCGTTTATATGACTATATTATATCTATTCTATACTAACCGTCAAAACGTACGACCCCGAGCGAAGCGAGGAGTCTCTAGAAATACTTTAAAATATGGTATTATCTGAGACCATCACCCGAAACCTCTGGACAGATTGGAAATTTATTTATTTCGTATATGTAGTGTGAATGTGAAAAGCTTATTATGATGTAAATTTTATAGCAATTAGGTTCTGTATATAGCAGATACCAAGATAATCTGTTAGCTACTGCAAATCTAATAGTTGCGATGATTTTTTTTGCAATATATCTCAATGTATATTGTTATGTCGAGAACATTAAAATACCACTAATATACGATATTATTATTATATTATTTTAAGATTGACTAAATTAGATTGTTATTTTTCATAATTTCAGATGTCTAAGAATGATCAAGCATTATATATGAAACTTTTAGAAATGGAAAACAAACTTGATCAGTTGCTACACCATGAAACCACTAAGCCCATTCAAGTTAAACTTTTACATCAATATAATGACATTAAAGATGCAACTCAAATTATCATAAATCATATTGCAAACATAGAAGGTACTTCAGTTTCAGAAATTCATAAGCGATTAGAATTAAAAGATTGAAATAAAACAATTATAAATAATGGAACGTTTTATTTGAAGACAAATACAACTCTTTACAATTTATATTCAACCAATATTTTTTTTGTGTTCATGAACTAAAATAGTAATATGAACATTTTCAGAGTTTCATATACTTAGCAGTTTTATGTATTTAAGTTATAAGTGTTTTCAAAAAAGCCACAGTTCCATGTTGCTACTTCAATTACGAAAAGTGTTATGTATTACATGACAAATATTTTCTAATATATTTATTATACGTTGACAATATTAAGAGACCATTGTCAGCAAACAAGTTATAAAATGGAGTAAAGGTATTACACTGTTGAATATTCTAAAACTATAGTGAATAATGGTTTTAAAGAGAAAAAAAATCTACTTCCTTCTCGGAATTATCTAATATTACATTTTAAAATATGTAAAAAGTATATATTTAAGCAGCAAAATACAGTATTACAGTAACATAAAAGGCATTTCATATATTAAACATCGAGAACGGTAAATTTAAATAGTGCCTTTTAGTTAGAAACCGACCAATATAAAATCTCGATCTCTTCGAGTTAACCAAACCTCTAAACATGCTTTACCGTCGTTACACATAATTCTTAATCAAATCAAAATACATTGAAGTTAAAATTCTAACGCTACACATTGTGTTTATTCAATAAGCAAGCAATAATATATATGTTTTATAATACGAGTCGCGCGTTTGCGTCGACGTCCGCTACGGCGCTAGTGCGCGCGGCGCTGTACGAAGTCAGATGCCCGATGCATTACGTTACGTTTGGCGACAGCTCGAGACGGCCGTGGGGCATGTCGCGGCTGAGCTCACAAGTTCTGATCATGTTTCTTGTTTAAATCAATCAATATGTTATTGTGGCAACATATTTGTCTATGTTTCGGCCAGGGTACAAGCAAATTGTAAAGTCTTCATTATGTTCCATTCTCTACTGGTGTCGACTGTTCGAGTTCGAACGTTATTTATTGAAATGGAATGTAACGTGTTCATCACCAATCGAGTATACCAAGACTTTGTCTCAATTGTTTTTGTTAGTCATTCCAGCTTAATTTAAGTATAACAATATAACAAATTTACAAAAATACATATAAAGTGAAGAACATTCGCAGTTTTGAGATTCCTAAAATGCATATAAATATATCACTAACGAATCTACGATATTCTATCGAAATAATACCCTATAGGATGTGGAAAGCTCAACACGCGAATGTTCGTCCAGTTTCATTAAACGTCTATCGTTAGACTTAAATCTATGAGTTTCAGACTCGTTTCAGGCAGTCCAAGGGACTAAATTTCAAAGCACCACCATCATTCAATAAATGCAATTTCTATGCTAATCTTATCACCTTTGCTACCCTAAGGTATAAAATATCCGACATATCACGTGCTTACCAAAATAGTTCAATAATAAAACGCATTCAAAAGGTCTTAGACGATTTAACAATTGGCTCAAATATGATTTACACTGCTATCTGCTGGCGACCACAGCTGCTGACTTAAACGGTCACTCGAAAGATGGTACTTATTTGTTAAAGCCTTTGATTAGTTCCGCTAGCAGGATAGCAGTCCATACGTTAGCCGGATACTACAGAACACTCACACACAATCAATAAAGCCTAAATATACAACAAGAAATCCTAAAAACAAGTCTGAATACGATCGGTTTAGCCTACATAATCGGGAAAGCGGGTCGCAAACGTTCGACATATAAAAAACTTCGAGAACTTAAAAAAATGTCTCGTTTGAAACGAAAATGGATTACATAGGCCAAACCAAACTTAGAAATAAAACAATAATTTGGTAAATTGTAAATATACTATGTGTAAATAAATAATGCTGACTCAGTTATCATATTATGCTAAACTAAACATATTCCCCGTTAAGTCATCTCACTTTAATAAAATGTGACTTAACAACCAACATGTTAATTTTAATATATACTTTCTAACTATCACTCGTCAGATAGTAGAAGTTACATGTCCTTTTTTCATATGAAGTGTATACTACTCGAAGTAGTGGTAGAAATCGACTCTGGATGTTTTGTTGCTTGCTTCGAGATCGGGGAACTTACATTGTAACATATATCATATTCTTGGAAGCACATCACAAAATATTCAGAGGGACTTTCGTCGCGTTAGGGATGAAGCGTTACGCTTCAGGTTTTTAACCTCGTCTCGAATATAAATTAGCACGCTCATGCCGATTTAATTAATACAAAATCAGTCTCTCGTTGGGAAGTCTCTTAGATGTCGAGGCACGTTACGCCGGCCGGTAAATATACGCGGCCGTGATCATTACAAGTATTGCTTCCTTATTACACAAATACACTTAATGCGCACAATGCGACCTCAGAACAAATACGTGCTATATTATCATCTATCAGATGTTGTATCCCATGTTAGTTTAGATCATTCACAAAGTTACTGTTCAAATGTGTGAATGAATATCGTACTTACTGATGTTTAAATATTAAAAATTGTTTAAAATTCACTAGAATTTCATTAAAGTGTGTTTAAATATAGCTTTCCTCAAAAAAGATTAAAATTAAATAGACTACCATTAAACCGAAACGGGAAACCTAACTACCAATGTAATATATATATGAGTTTACCTTTGGGATATAGATAATTTAATTACTGACAGGGGCATCGCCTTGACCAAAGTGCTCTCGATCAGAACTATGACTAAGTCCCGCCACCTAGAAATACGGTACAAATTAACATTTGATAAGAGAAGACGACCGTGATGACCGGACGAGGAAAGCCGTATATCGCAAGGTAACAACATGTCGGAATTTATTCTGCGGTCACCTTGTTCTTATCTAGTGGTCCATTCGCTTCCAAACTCTGAGCTACATCAGTCTTCGGGTTGGTGCTCTTTTTTTTACCTTTCCCTAAATTCTTCTTAATGTTTTTTCCAGTCTTTGTTTTCTGAGGTTGAGTCCCTGTAAAATTAAATGTATTCTTTTATGATGGCATTTTCTTCTCGTGTTGTTATGTTTATAGGCACTAAGGTTCTCTCAAAAGGTACCTTCACCGTCATTTTCAGGCTGGGAGCTATCTTCAGGGGCACTGCCGTCATCGGCGGGCGGACTCATTTCGTCCGACCTAACGGTTTTTCTGAAACAAATAAAATGCTATGTTATTAAGATTGTCCACCTTTTGTTATATTTTTTAAGATACTTTTTATTACTTATTTGATGCTTTGTACTGTTTTTGGGGCCCAATTACGCTAGGATTAATTTGAATGAATAACTCTATCGCAAAATTTTTAAGAATTAAAATATTTATAGAAAACATTTTGTCATAATATTACTCAATCCATACATATAATAAAATTGTAACTAACTCGAATCTGTACATTAAATATTTTTTGGAAAATCTTATTGAAATAAACATTATTATCGATATAGAGGTCGAATCTATAGTTTTTAGAATTTTTGTCTGTCTGTTACCGCATCACAGAAAAACCACTGGAGGGACTTTTTACCGCGGGAAAATATGTCATTTGTAAGAAAAAATACAAAAACTGCAATGTAAGAGTATACTAATATGTAAAACCTAAGAATTTGGTTTTTCGTCACCTGAACGCGGGCGGAGCCGCGGGCAATGCTAGTAATCTATATGTTAAAACGCGTGCTTTAGTTGTGTCGTATTTACTAAAAAAAGTAGTATGAACAGGTGCAATAATAATAATCGGACTACTACAGACGTATTACAAATACGAAAGTTGGTATGTGTGTATGTTTATTACTCCCTCACTCTGAAACCGCTGAATGGATTAGGAAAAAATTAAGTTAGTAAACTATGATTACTATTAGTTTTATATCTTTACTATTATAAAATATATGAAGGTTATAAATAATACCTAATAAACCCGTAATTATAGTAACTATTGGGATCTACAAATATTAGTTTTTTTAATTAAGATAAGGTATGAAATACCTACTTAGACTTAGCTTAATTTTAGTTTCAGTGCATACATATTTATTTTTAGCATAGGCAAAACAATAGTAAAGCACCTAGAGACGCACCTGAGCAAAACCACTCTCGCTTATGAAAATATAAATTATATACCCGTTTATAGTGAGTGTAGCTGGTTTAGCCGGTTCGTGGTGTCGCGGGCGGCGCGCGCGCGCGGCGCCACGGGCCGGCGGGGCGGCGCCGCGGCCGCGCCCGCGCCCGCGCGCGCCGCGCCAGCTGCGCCCGCCGTACGCGTTGCGCGGCGTCGGCGTGTAGCCCACGTAGCTCACCTATGTGAATTCATTGTTATCTATACTAATATTATAAAGAGGTAAAGTTTGTGAGTTTGTGATTTTGTGACGTTGTATGGGGTAACCTCTGGATCTACTGAACCGATTTAGATGAAATTTGGTAAGATAGTTTGAATCCCTGGGAAGGACGTAGGATACTTTTTATCCCGGAAATCATCCCTTAAAGGTGTAAAAATGGAGATGAAAGATTGTATTGGAAAGAAAGCTAGGAACGAATTCTAATATAACGAGGAAAATAAAAAAAAAATAATGAATTAAAACAATATAATGAATTAAAACAATATAATGACCTCCAGACCGACTTCGGCTACGGCGGCCAGACTCATCGAGACTAGTCATCTGGGCAGGAGATATAAAGTGCACAAGTATATGCGCAGACACAAGTGCCTCTTTATCCTGTCACTTTCATACTACGGTGGGACAACACGGGACACGACCGGTGAGAGTTAAGGCGCAGTACGACGGCTCGGCACGGGAGTGAAACACCGCCAACTTCCCAAATCCGGGCTGTTACTGAGACTTACTAAACAGAAAGACTCAATAACAAAACTTGGCCCGACTCGGGACTCGAACCTCGGACCTCTCGATGTGCAGCCGTACTTGCTAGCCACTACACCACCGAGGCTATTGTAATTAAAGCAGTAACGACATAACACTGGTACCTGCGGGTATCTAGGCGCGCGCGGGTGCGTGGGGTAGGAGCCGCCGCCCCACTGGCCCACCACGACGCCGGCGATCTCGAGGCGCGCGCCGCGGCCGCGCCCGCGCCACGCCAGCGGCTCGCCCACCACGCCCACCAGCGGCAGCGGCGGCATCGCGAACTCTACCTCCAGACCCTCGAGGATCGCTTTGCGCATGCGCTCCACCTGTACACATACATATATAACTACCTTACTAATTAAATATTATATTACTACTAGCGGCTCACCTTCGCTCCGTTCGGGTTCGTTCCTATGTATGTATTGTTTAAGCAGTCATAAAAAATTGTCTAAAAAATAAAAAAATATTTATTTTGGTGTGATCCACCCTAATCACTTAGGGGTATGAAAATAGTTTATGTCCTATACTCAGACCTACTGAATATACACACCAAATTTCATAAGAATCGGTCAAGCCGTTTCAGAGGAGTTTTTTTACAAACACTGTGACACAAGAATTTTATATATTAGGTATAATATTTTATATAGTAGGTATGCTCTATTACTATCTTTCTATATGGTATTGGCATGAACGAATTAACCACTGGACCAGACATATAAGCGGACGTACCTTTATCGGTCTTCTCAGTAACCAGGAGATTTTAGGCTTGGTCGTTTGTTTTTTGCGTCAGTCTCAAGCACTTATTTGTCAACAAAACATCTCCCAAAAATGACAAAATGTTCTGTTAAATGATGTAAAAACTATAACGGCGGAAGCAGCACTATTTCTTTTCACTTGTAAATACATTATTTCATTACATTTATTGTTATTTATCACACAATTTAATTAAATGTAAAATAAAATGTCATATTATCCAACTATGTTAAATATAGTCGATATTTCTATGTATTGTTGACATCTGACAACCATCATAAAATCCCTGGATTATACCATTCAGAACAAATGACTAAACTGTCGAGTGAGTCCATTTGACATCGACTAGTGCTTGACAATGTCGAAAAATATATCGATATTTGACGAAATAACTGAACGAATTGTGTTATTTGTACAGTACAATAACATAAAATACTTTTATCACAGTATCCCACAATCTGATGACAATAAATTTATAAAAATATTTTCTAAATCAAATAAAAATATAAATGCAAAAATTATAATTAGTATGTGTACTTAATTTTTTATTTTATTTTATACCACATTTATATACTTTGGAATATTATTCCATTGTAATAATAATAAAGATCATTTTATTTCAACACATAAATTACACAAAATCAAACAATAATGTTTTAGCACTAAACTTCTGGGTTGGCGATTTGTAATGAAACACTTTACCACTTGCACTAATTATTTTACTTTCACGATCCAACACTCACTTTAATTTGCAATCTCTTTTTCTTTTTCCTAATTTCTCAAATGTTTATTAACAACTGGGCAATATTAGGACAGTGTCACATTTTTATAACTACCCGAGACAATCAATTGCCAATTAAAATAGTTCAATAACAGAATCAACAAAATCACTTTATTTAATTAAATTAGCTTAATATTTTTTTTAATCTTTACAAAATAATATTTATTATATATTAATGGAATATATACCCGATATTCATTTGTTCATTAACATTATTATAGGCCAACAGAATGTTGCCATCAATGCCATCGTATTTATATAAATAAAATTAAAAAATAATTATTATTTGACACATTATTATTGCCTCTTTAATTCATTTATTTTAATTTATTAAAATTAAAAGAAGAAGAATAAATTAAAAGATGTAAAATATGATGACTATGCTAACCAATGTCTAAAATGTCATTCATTGGTTCATCGATATATGTATTTTATCGATTACGTTCAAGCACTAGAAATATTGTATTGTGTATCAGTGTTTATAATAATGTAATAAAATCTTTGTGTGCGTTATGCGTCACTTGGTTGAACTAGTTTTCATACATTTGTATTTTATGTCAGGTCCAGTCTCTAATTCGTCCATGGGTATTGGAGTTGATAACTGATACTCGTTCGACGAGTTTTTATAAGATAGAAACACAAGCAGTCATTATTATTTTTTTATTTTATGAGCACAAAATATGCACAATGTACATACGTGTCGTACGTTTATGACGTTTATGATATGCGCATCGTCGCAACCCATTATAAAACATGTGTGCATTCGCACACACGTTTTATTATGGGTTTCTCTTTTAAGTAAGTCACAAGCAACGCGCGTCCACGGTGTGTTAAAAAGTCGTCGTGTGCAGACTCCCCTAATATTTAACAACACATCTGTTAAAATGACTGGGCGATCGTCTATAATTGTATGGATGTTTATAGTGTGGTATAACATAGCATATGTTTACCTTGACGACGGTGTCGAGGTGGTTGTCGCAGAGCTGCGCGAGGTGCTTGCAGTGCGCGGCGCGGTGCAGGTTGCGCTGCAGCAGCTTGCCGTCGAAGTAGAGCCAGGGCGCGGCCACGAGCCAGGGCACGGGCGCGCCGCACGCGTCGTTGGCCACCAGCGCCGCCTCCGCGCCCGCCATCACCAGCGCGCCCAGCTGCACGCCGCGCGAGCTCATGCCTTGCACCTGGACAACATATCGATGTTACCTCGCTAGGGTGCGACCCTATCCATACCCTAGGGTATCGACCTAACGGTCTACTTGTGTACTAAATTCCATTTAAATCCGTCTCGCCATATACACACGTACAAACTTTCATATTTATAAATCTTGATGGACTATTTCCATAGTAACTAATCAGAAATAAAAAAATTTTAACAAAAAAATAAAAACCGACTTCAAACAAAAGCACTAAAAAGTGAAAAATAACTGATTGGTAGTTTTCATTTACTATACATACCTAATCAAATATTTTCGAAGTCGGTGTGCTTTGCTTTGTATGGGCTGGCACCGATTTCGAAAATATTTGATTAGGTATGTATTTAATAGGTAGGCTTTAATTACTTAGCCAAAGCACACCGACTTCGAAAATATTTGATTAGGTATGTATAGTAAATGAAAACTACCAATCAGTTATTTTTCACTTTTTAGTGCTTTTGTTTGAAGTCGGTTTTTATTTTTTTGTTAAAAATTTTTTATTTTTCCCTTTTTAGTGTAGACAGTAGTAGCAACGTAAGGATTCTAACGTGTTAGGCTTGTCAAATCAAACAAAATAAGCCCAAACTCAAAATATCTACTATTAGCCGTTGAAGAGTTCCACCTATCCACCTTCTGGCCTTGCCATCAGATCAGGTCAACAACACCGAACCACTGTACTATCAACGAAAATAGAAATACTTGCAAAGTTTCAAGTCAATATGACAATTAGAAGTAGGTTAAATTCATTATTAGTTGTTTTTCCACCCTTAGGGGTGGTATTTTTTTTTGAAATTTAAATGGGACCAATCTGGAAGTCTACCCTTTCAAACAAAACAAAAATTGTCCAAATCGGTTAATAAATGACGGAGTTCTGAGGTAACAAACATAAAAAAAAAACATACAGTCGAATTGAGAACCTCCTCCTTTTTGAAGTCGGTTGATAACTACAGTAGTTTAACAGTAAAAGTACTAAAACATCTGTATATACTTAAATCTGTACTTTTGTAGTGAACCATGTCATTTCTATGACTTGATCAAAGATGCACCAAAGTTGCACTGAAGTTAGTAAGTTTATAAGCTCAAATACCTCAAATTAGAAGTGCATGTTAAATTATTATATAATTGGTTTCCGCTTAAGCAAAGCCAATGCATACTTACATTGCTTGTTTTATATGAACAGTACAGGCAAAGAACAGTAACTGTCCTAATGAATATATTATGAGAAAAAAGCGATTTAAAGTTTAGAAGCCCAAATAAATATTATAATCCAAATAATATTTTTATTTAAATCAAAGTAAGCAGTAACTTTTAACTGTGTACATTTTTGGACAATCTTCCTTCTTTACCAGTATGTCATTGACATTCACTGTTCTTTGCCTGTACCCTTCATATAGCCTTGTATTTTTACACTTAAGTTTTTACAATTCCTATTCATACTACAGAATGTAAACTTACTTTATTTTAAATACCTACATTTCTGTGAATGAAACTTACTGTCATTTCTTGTAGGTGAAGGGCATTCATGAGATCATTTGAGAAAGCTGTAGCCAAAAACGCATCGAGCTCTTGTCGCCTCAATATTTGAATTTGAGAAGTCATAATGAACCTAAAAGTTTAAATGAAATATTACAAATACATACAATGCAAGCCCATGTACTACCATAAGTTAATAATTATAATGTTATAAACCTATAAACACGCATGTATTTATAAAATGATAATTTCTCAGCAAAATAAGCATAATAAAAAGTGACAGTTTTCAAAATTGAATTTATAATGCCTGTAATTAAAGATATCCTACTCATACCCAAGTTACTTATATGCATTAAGATATAAAAAATATGAATAAGAATACTGTTAATAAAAATGTTGATTAATGGATTGAAAATCTTCTAATTTAAATAAATAAAGACTTAACAAATATAATATGTATATGGACAATAGTAATAATTGTCTTACCTTAAAACAGTAGCTAAAATGAGCAGATGTTGTGGCACATATGATGTGTTTAACATGAGTGGAGTATCAGATCGCATGCAGGAGAGGAATGCACGCATACGACGACATTTATCATCTTGTGCTGTTCTGTAAGGAAATAAAATCAATTAAAAACATTACTATTCACAATACAATGTTTTATTACCGTTTCCTTAAATTACTTAAATATTGATATTAAATGATAAGACTCATTAAAATAAAAAAGTTAAAATTATTGATTGAAAGGTAAATATTATTGCATCTTTTAACACTAAAAAAATAACATTTTTTTATATTTTTATAATGTCTCAAAGTAAGATCTGAATCTTTTATACATATTATTATTGTATGTATGTATTCAGCCCTTTTTAACGTCCCACTGCTGGGCACGGGCCTCCCTTCAATACGAGGGGGATCAGGCCATAGTCCACCACGCTGGCCAAGTGCAGGTTGGCAGACTTCACATGTCTTTCGAAAACTTGCTAGGTTCTCTCAGACATGCAGGTTTCCTCACGATGTTTTTCCTTCACCGTAAGCCAATTATATTATTGTATAGTGTCGAATAAATCAATTCAGACTGACCCAAACCAAAGCCTTTGCACTGTCGGCACTGGCCAATCCAACACAACACCAGACACAATCTCCGGACTCTTCCCAGGATTGACACGGGAATATATCCACTCTGCCACTTGTACTGTGCATGGACGATCGTTGCTCGTCGACGTACTAGCTGTGCCTTCATCTAGAATATTACAATATTTTAACTAATGTATGTAATCAGCCCTTTTTTTCTGGTGGGTGGGCACGGGCCTCCTTTCGACGCGAGAGGGATCAGGTCATAGTCCACCACGCGGCCAAGTGCGGGTTGACGGACTTCACAAGTCTTTCAAAACCTAGATTCTCTCACAGATTCTGGTTTCCTCATGATGTTTTCCTTCACCGTAAGGCAAGTAATTACGTTAGAAATTATTTGCACGTGAAAATATAAGAGGTGCGAAACCCGGGATTTGAACCCGCTTCACTCAGTTTCCCAAGCGAGCGCGTTACCACTGGGCTGCCACTGCCTACTTTTAATAATGAACAAAACAAAATAACATCGCTGAGCAAGACTTGATATTTAAATGATGCTTTATCTTTGTTAAAACATATGCTAGGACGCCATTCATTGAAGTTTTTGCCTAAAAGTAACTAGAGATTAAAACAACGTTAATATGTTAGGATCCCATTTGAGTTGTTTGTTAGCCATATTATATTCGGGTTGCCATATCCATATTATATTAGTGTTATTTTTTTAATTACATAATTTTTAGATATATATTTCATAGGTTGATGTTAAATAACTACAAGTTCCTGAATAAATTAGGTATAAAATACAAAAAGAACATTACAAATCTATATGGTATTTTAAGAAGTTAATGCACTCAAACATACAAAACAAACTTCAGATTTATAAATTATCAGTATACATATAGATTTTCACAACTGTTAAATTGATTAATTAAACTTAAAAAAGAATACTTATTATATATATATAAAAGTTCTATTCATGACTTCACCTTTAGCTTTCTGTGCCATAAAACGATGATGATGCATGTTATACAAGATAGCATATACATTCTGTCGGATTGGTCTGAAGAAGTGATGTATAGAAGGTATTTCACGGTGATTGTCATCTTCCATGAGAACTGGTAGTGTTATTTGGCGGTGTGTGAGAATTGAAAGCAGTTGAGGGTGCATGAGTCCTCGAGTGTGACGTTCGGCGCACGTTCGTAGCACTTCTGCGGGTGCGGGTGGGCAGTTGTCGTCGCCCTGCGCTTGTTTGTTCACACACGCTGTCGCCTGAAAATAACTTTTATTTACATACTATCCAATGTAACAGTAATCGTTAGCATGTAGTTTTTATAAATTTCTGTGACACTTTAAAATTGTACTAAACATCGACGCGAACTAATAAATGGAAATAAAATGTAGTGTGAAATTAGGTTTGTGAAACTATTTTTAATAAATTAAATAATATTGATATAAATATGACAATTTTAAAGTATACTCAATATAAGTAAATGGATACGTCTATTGACGTCCATCCATTCCATCATTGTACTATAAATGATAATATGGCTATCGTAAGACACATCGCCCAAACTGACAATGAAACAAGATAAATAATATTAACTACCATAAAAACAAATACACACAGTATTTCATGGCATTAGTTAACTTTGGATTAGAAAGTTATACCAAAAATATTTAATACGAAATTAAAAATAAATAAGTTATAATTTGTAAACACTTAAAATTGCAATAACGAAAATAAAAAAAAGAAGTGAATATTAACTTTACTCTGACGATAATTTAAAAAAGTGTTTAAAAAAAACAAGCTACCAAAGAGCCCACAACAAAATTACGTGATATAATAGCAGACCTCTCTCGGTGGCGGTTTTTCGGTTTTGTCGGTCGGTTTAGAGGGCTGGTGGGAGGGTTTGGGCGCTTCGTCCAGCGCCAGCGACGCGACGCCGTGGCTCAAGTCGTGACACGGCTCCTCCATACTAAAGTCCGCGTTAATGGACGCGTTCGCCGTAGCCAATTTGTAATCTTCCAAGCCTTTTTGCTGTAATTGATCGATTTACCAATCTTTCACTACTTCCAAGTGCTCAATCCGAGAATAAAATCATAATCATTAGAAAACAAACCAAATGATAATAAAACAACTTATAAATGACAAATTAAATAATAATGAAAGGAAAATGAACTCAAAACCCGGCACATGGAGTATTTTTTTTTGTTTCGTTTTTGTAACATGCATTTTGTAAATCTAATTGCCAATGGATGCCAATGTGTGTTGATGTAAAAGGCGTGGATGACCTTAGCGATACTTTTGTTTAAATCAAATGTAAAACCTCATGCTCAGAAGATTCGGACGCAAGCTTCGATGTGTCGAGGTCGGCTGATGTCGACTGAGGGCTGATTTCTGTTCTCTGATTCTTTTTGTTACTTTTGGGGCGACGACCTTAAATTAGTAAGGAAAATTGAAATAAATAACTATAATATACATATGTATTAATGGTCTTAATCTTTAAATTCATGGCCTTCTATATTTTAGATTAAAAATAACATAACTCAGATCATTCAAAATCTATAAAAATGCTACAAAAAAGTCCGCGATAGCATATCTCTATCTCTTACGGTTGACTTACAATAACCACTTTTATGTTAACATTTTTAATTAAAAACATTACGTTATTTTCAAAGTTATTTTCTTTAGTTCGGTATTAATCCTTATCCAAATGAATATTTTAGTTAGCTTAGTCATTTAATGCAGATTAAAATTGCTCTTTACACTAAATCAATCAGATGAATAGTTTTTGAGATATCGTTGTTAGAAGTAATTAGTAGCGAAACATTTTTAATGCTTGGCGAGCATTGAGATGCCTACGGCGAGTCCATCCCCTCTGCCCCGCATCGCTCGACCGCCTGCTCAAGCTATATAAACCGGGCGATGTAGCGCGCGATCCTAGGATACTTTTTACCGCGGGAAAATATCTTATTTCTGAGGAAAAATACAAAAACTGCAATGTAAGAGTATACTAATATGTAACACCTAAGAATTTAGTTTTTGGTCATCTGAACGCGGGCGGAGCCGCGGGCAATGCTAGTATAAAATAAATGATTCTTATAAATAATGGAGAAGATTTTTTGTCAGAGAGTTATGATTATATAACACTTAAATATAGATCTCAACTGATGCATTAGTCATTCTCTTTTTATTAAGATATTTCAAAAACAACAAAGTTACAAAGAAATCAAAGTAGTTGTAGTTGAGTGCCAAATAATCAGTGTGATGATGTCATCATCCTGTATGACTACATATAATTGAAGCTATTTATTTATATATAAATATTTCGGAATTTTGAGAGTTTAATCATTATGGAGAAAGAAGTGAACCGTCTAAATTATCAAATCCGTAGAACAAAAAGAATAGATTTTTCGAATTCAGTATTAGTTTGATTAACTATATTTAGTTTACTTTATTAATACACTAGCGGCTCACCCTCGCTTCGCTCGGGTTCGTCGCTAGGTACGTTTTAAATAGATATAAAAAGAAAAAATCTTTCTTTCTCACATTTTAATTATATGTTTTAATACTTACCTATTCCGGACTAAGAGAAATCCAAAAATTAAAATATCATAAAAATTGGAACGCGGTCGAACGGGATAAAAAGTATCCTATGTCCTTCTCCTGGCTCTAAACTACCTCCCTGCCAATTTTCAGCTAAATCGGTTCAGCCGTTCTTGAGTTATAAGCGAAGTAACTAACACGACTTTCTTTTATATATATAGATATAATAATTTTAATTTAGTTTATTGTCAAGGCGAATTTAAAAGTCAAGCAAATATGAATCTCACAAAACTGTCATAAAGATCCAATTTCTTAATAGATTAAATTCAAATAATTACTTTGCACTTCATTGCCTTGCTTGTTTTCTTCTATTAACTTATTCAATTGAATCCGTAGTAATAAAATTATATTTATAGCCTTAGGCACATGAATACTTCTTTTAGTGTTTTTTGTAGTTTTAACATGCACTTAGTTATTATACAGTATTTAATACAGAAATACACAGGCGCGGGCAAAACCGGTACGCTATCGTCATCGAAGGCCAAACACTAATATGTTAGAGCTCACTTTTTAAATTCCTATATAACTTAATTTTTTGCTATGTCAAAAAGAAATATATCATTTTTTTTCCTTGAGATTTCTCCATTGTGATTCATCACATATATTTATGAAGATAACTTATTAAGATTTTTTATGTTAAACCTAATTTACTTACCAGAAGCTGTTCTATATTTAAGGAAGCCATCTTTGGTACCATTAAGATAATATTGTACAGCTTGTTTTAGTTTGGCAGCACGGAGGTCATTGAGGTCACCAAATATTTCAATACATGCTGCATCTATGTCTGACGAGGGCAGATCGCGTACAAATTGACCAACTGTTTTGATAAGTGTTTCAGGTGGTATTTGTTGCTGAAAATAAACAGAATATTTATTTAATAAACATATTTAAACAAAAAAAATAGTATTGTCACTGTCAATATCATGGGAAAGAGCTAGCAGGAAAGAGTTGGATATATGTACTTATATTTTTATATTTATTTATTTTATAAAATCATAATATTTAAAAGTAATTCACATGATAAATTCTAAACCAACAGTAAATATTTTCAAAATAAATAATTACCTTCTTTTGAGCGATTCCTAAACGTTTATAAAAATCAGTGAGGCTCTGTTCTGATAAAATAACTCCTCCAAGTAGTGCAGCCAAGAGACAGAGTCTATCTTGCGGTACATCTAACAACTTTGGTAATTCATGTACCATATATTCTTTGGTTTCCAAGGATGACTACAAACAAAAGAACAATTAATTTGTTTCAATATTTCAATAGATTAGTAAATCATAAGCCTCTAAAAACAAATGTTAGCTAAAATAATTTAATATTTGTTGAAAATATGTTTTGTTATTGCTGCACATGTACTTGACCAAGATGAGAAATAACTAATGTAATCTAAGACAGCATAAATTATACTTGTATAATTATATAATTACATAATGTTGAACATTAAGGTCATATATTAAAATGACACACAGGTGAAACAGAAAACAATTGCAGATAAATAAAAAATCTTATTCTGCAATTCTTATTATAAATGTTATTGTATGAAAGTCAGATTATTTGTTTCTAAAAATCATGTTATACTTACTCTATATGTTAATTTTAACTGCGACGAACTAAAGTATCTAGGTGGTTGAAATACTAAATATTCTCCTGAACAACCTACAAGGCCAGCATAAGTCTTCTCACGGCATAAACCCACTACTTCTTGACAATGATCATCTGAAGATACCATCTGTTGCAATAAAATATGTATATTAGAACAAATGTAAGCAATAAAATCTATAGTTATTAAAAATAACATTTTTGTTATCAATGACAAACACAATAGTAAATCATAATAGCTTGTAAATCTATACTAATATAATAGAAGCAGAGTTTGTTTGTTTGAACACACTAATCTTGAACTGCTAATCTGATTTGAAAAAATATTTTTGCATTACATAGCTCGTTTATGAGGAAGGCATATATATCATCATGCCAAGAGAGAGAAGCAGTAATAGAGTATAGTCTATCCATTCCATATTAACCATTAAAACATACATAGGGATGCATCTGAGCAAAGCGAGCGAGAGTCACTAATTTTTTTATAAAATTGATTATAATTTAAAACAAATGTGAAGGTTTTATTAATAATAATGAGTTTTAAATAATAAAATCAACTCAATTCAAGGTATATTATAACTTACAATAGGAATATTGAGGTATCGTAGAGCTGTTCTGAGACATGAGTGTAATCCTGTCGGTGGAACCCACCATACTTTTGGTGGTGGTGTTCCTTTAGTTACAATGTGTCGTAATACCTACACAAATTAAAATATACAATATAATTATCTACCTGGAAAAAATTGTAGCACAAGACCAATTATAATTGAATTTTAATTAATAAATACTCCATAGGTTTAGGTAGTCCTAAAGGTAAACAAACCATAAAACACGTTCCTTTAGATGACGTTCTTCCTCGTTTCAATTTTTTTTGCGATCAAAATCTTCATACTTTAAATTCTAATTATCTTAAAATTTAAATTTTAGTAATTTTATTCTTGTGTAATAAGATCCTGCGTTTATTATGAAACTATAGAAGTATACTACTCAAAACAAAATAGGGCCCACGTTATTTTTCTTACACAGAGTTTTCATAAATAGCTGTTAAAATTTGGGATTTAGAAATTGTCTAAGCATCAAAACAGTAAAAGCTTTCTTTTTTTTTATTTAATCACGATATCGTACATTTTATGATACGTGGCAAAAAAGAGCGCTTAAAACTTCTATCAAAATCATTTAAACAGTTGTTTTTATAGATATGGTATATTATACATGCCACGTTTTGATAGCGTGTATGACCACCGCGGCACTCGGCAGATGTCTTTATATTCATCGAGTATTCCTTCCCAACAGACTTTTAGAGCGTTTATGAACTCTTGTTGAGTATTCATGTTGCTGTAATTTTCTTTAACTTTTCGTTTTAACTGGTCCCATAAATGTTCGAAGGGGTTGAGGTCAGAACTCATCACTGACCATGGCAAAACTGAAATATTGGCGTCAGGAAGAGCTCTACTTGTAATACGGGCTGTATGGGCGCGAGCGTTATCTTGCATCAAAACAAAATGATGGCCTACTCTTTGTTAATATAGGATTACATGAGGTCTGATCACCTTCTCAACATAACTGGCAGCAGTCACGATCCTTTCGTTCAGAATTACCAGCTCTGTTTAGCCAAACACACTTATACCAGCCCATACCATAACACTTGAGTCCCTAAAACGATCTGTTCTGTGGATGCATGTTTCTGCAAAACATCGTCTGTTGTCACTAAAACCTTGACCTAAGTTTCTGTAGAGAGCAAAGTTAATTATTCATGATCCAATACTAATGTTCACGTGCAAATGTTTAGCGTGCTGCAGGATGACCCAATAGTAAGTTTCAGCCGCTTAACCCGCACTCTAGACCATTGTCCGTCCCCATGGAGAAAGTTTCGGATGGTTTCGGATGGTCCCGAAAATTTAGAATTGCTCTTCGAAATACACGGTGACGTATTGCTACAGATCTCTGAGATTCTCCTTCTTGAAGCAAAAAGACCTCTCTAGTGGCTGTTTCCATGTTCATATGACTGCGAGATCCAGACATATTATTTATTAATCAGAACGTTTGTTCTGATTATTATGCCTGGATCTCGTTTTATTCTGTATTAACTGAAGCTTAACAAGTTAAATAATATAATTAATAAGCTTGCTAAGAAAATAAGTTTTTTAAATTACATTGAGGTAGCCTATTTTGTTTTGAGCAATTTACATATATTAATTTATACCTTAAGAATAATTTATGACTTAAATTTATCATGTAAGTATAAAGTATCGTAATCCAGCTACTGTAAAGAACCCAAAATGATGGGGCCCATAAAACATTTGTAGAAATGTAATGAAGTTGGTAACCTTACAAAATTTAAGAGTCAACTGTAACGTAAGCGCGGCAAGAAATGTGACTGACATTACGTTTAGTCGGTTGCATGTATATGTATATTAGTGGAGAGCGATGCAGTTTTGCTTTCTGAAAATTTATTATTGTTAATTAAAAAAGAAGTGGATATGTGCCTGGTTTCTACCGTTTTAGTAGGTTGCTTACGTCTCCATCACTTAAAAAAAATGGCTTAATATCTTTGAAGAAACAAAGACTCAAATGTGCTTAAATATGACGAAAAATCATGGCCTTAAGATAGTTATTTATACAAGTTATTGTAGGTAAAACTGCTGAGATGATAAGTATGGTGTGAATTTAGGTATAACTGACGGCCCACTCTGCAGGACCTGCATGAGGGCAGATGAAACAGCTGCAAATGTAATTTCATATTGTCCAGGTGTAGCGGCGTATCGGGCTCAACATCTTGGCACCCCTTGTACACTCCCGGAGGTTTTCAGCAAGACGAAGAGATTGCTGAAATCCCTGGAGGAACTGGGCTGGCAAGAATAAAAACGAATGGAAAATTTCCCACACACGCAAAATAGGCGCGTAGACGTCGAGTTGCGGAAACAAGCCCGAATATACCATACCATGGTGTGAACTATGTACAGCATTATTAAAGAATATAATGGAGTATAAAATCAACAACAAAATCAAGCATAATTGACTGCTTGTATTATATGAACTTGGCTACTAAAGATAAAGCTATGGAAAATGTTAATAATGATGACAGCTTGTAGAGTAGATTGACATTTAAATACCCTAAACAGATTGGCTTGAATGCTTATAGACAAACAGGATAATGTGAAAGTAAATGTGTCATTTGGACCATATCTGTAAATTATAATAAAATGTCTCTTTACATAACTAAACATTCAGTAACTAATTTATTTATGTAATTAAATGAATAATTTAAGAAATCTTCTTGTATACACTAATGCTTTTTTATTTTGGATAGAAGTCTTAAATTAAGCCTACAATTGAATTTTTATTGAATTTTATTGATTAAAATAAAATTATAAGGTTATTTATGCATACATGAAGTATGCATAAATAATCTATGATAAAGTGACTTTTTAAGTAAAAGAATACACATTATTCTAACAAAATATTAAACTGAGATAGTTGATCAATAAATAATTTAAAATTATGTTTCAGTTCCATCAATTGGTTTAGTTGAACCCGGACAGCAACTTTTTTATTTTGAAATGGACATAATATAATTTTGAGAAGTACCTACTGTTGTAAAACAGTAGTAGTTTTGGTAACAAAACTGGAGAGATAGTTAATGGATAATACACATTACCACCCCAGCAAAAAAGCTCATACAAGCAACAGCATTCAATTCAAACTTATTCACATGTTTTAACATCTGGATATTTTCAAATTTAAATATATTACACCATTAAATTTCAATATTAAAAGTTTATAAGCCTTTACATATCATACATGTCAATTTTGATGATGTTTTGATTGTGGTTGCAGATGAATTCAATAATTAATTAAAAAACGCAGTTATTTCATTGACAATATGTATTAATATTTTTGTAATAAAAGGATAAGCCCTCATGAGCCCTTTGTTTATCTTTAGTTAACTACTTGAACCTATGGGGTAAAGTTATAAACTGTTTAAATAAAATCATACTTACAGAATTAACTCTTTGTCTGTAAGTGGCTTGTGTTTGAATCCAATGTTGAGGCAATGCTGGAGGTGTCGGATGGGCCCCATTGAAGCAAACACATAATGCTACTTGGTGTTCAGCTAAGGCTTGTGCCAATGTAGTTAAAAACTGAACACAACGTGCCCATTGTCCACCACAAGCCCAATCTATTTGCAGACCAGAGAAAGTTTATTTTATATTATTTTAAAAGAAATATAAATGAATATTTCAAAATAAAATTATAAATCATAATACTAATTGCTATTTAAATTACTAAAGTATATAAATTTAAAATAAAATCTACCTACATAATTTTTTTTTTGTTGTATTCATTATGATGATTTTGGTAGCAATTGAAACAAATTACCTGAAAAATATCCTCCGTAAAGACGGTCCAAGCATCCTTCTGCATCTAATACCAATCGAAAACCACCAGGATGCGTTCTAGCAATTCGAAACAGGTCGACACCTACTCCCTCATTTTCTAAAAATATTTGTAGATCTTGGATGCCCATGATTGTCGGCAACTGCAATCCCTTGAAACTTCGATCGAACACGTTCGTCTCGACTAATTATACGGCCTGGAAAAATATCGATGTAATGTAATTAATTTTCATTTAATACGTAACAACCTAGAGTGTTAGATTACAAATGCACACAATACGATATCACTGTGGCCGAAATTGCAATAAAAAACATGTAAAAAACTGAATACATAACCGGCACGTTTTCTAAGTTCAATTTTTGTTTAAAGTATAATCGAGTAAGGGCATTGTTTATGAATAATAATAATTATATGCTTCACAATAAAAAATAGAAAACTAAATAAGGTACAAACCTTATTTCAAAAAACCATGCCAACAGCAAATTACGGCAGCCAAAAGTTAGAAGCGGAAGCCATTTGTAATTTTGTAATTTTCTAATCCTTCCTTGCTCGATGTTCGCTACCACAGACTATATAATAAAATACATAGGTCAAAGACAAATAAATATTAATGGCTATTGGCTTCTGAATGTGTATCCAAGCCTATATTTTTTGCTTACAATATAGTTTTTTTTTAGTCAATGATCAATTAATAAAAGAACTATACTGGCATATACAAAAAAAAATTAATATGTTAAAATATTTTATTTTCATAATAATAATTTTGTAACAATCTGCAACATTCTATCAGGTTATATAGTGTCTAGACAAATTATTATTACCATGCTGTCTGGAAAGATGCATAGCATCTGACATCTCTATATATAGTAGTTTATGCTGTAAAGGTTGCTCAAAGAAAAAAAACTTATTCAAAATGGAAATATTAAGACTGTTATTAAATTATTTCGTTTACATAATACTTTTGTACAAGTTGGGGTTGGGGGTTTAGAAATGAAATTTGCAATTAGTAGAATTTGTAGAATGTTTATTACAAAAAATGTGACTCCTTGTATACAAAAAATGGATAAAATTTACAAAATAGATGATCAATAAAAGTGCGTACATTAAAATATTTACAAGCTAAAAATTAGATTAACAAATAAAAATCTTAGAATTATTTAAAATATGATTGGTCTCTAATACAAATGAGATAAAAATAGCGCGAATCTTCTGCTGTCTTAGATTCTGGGTAATCGCACGATTGCGTGATCTCGCGCGGGATGCTAAAGTTATAAATATAAGTCGTAAGTAGTTGATGTGCGCGAAGCACCATTTACCTCGCGGGCCGCGGCGCTCGCGCCGGATGGATCTGCAGTCTTGCTACGTAGTACTTGACTCGTAAAACAGTTCTTTTCAGAACTACTTATTGTTTCATACAGACAATAAAATAGCTCTTTTCAGAGCTGATTATTCTTGTTTACTATGACATCGACCACCGCATCAATACTGTCTGGTTTAAATGGGGATCACTATCGGGAGCTCTCAGTGATCGCAACATGTCCATCAAGCAAGAAGAAAGAGAAGAAGAAGAAGAAGAAGAAGAAAGTGTATAAAACGGTAGTACGACTAGCAATGACGTACGGAGCAGAGTGCTGAACCATAAAAAAGGCACACAAACAACAACTGTAAACAAACGAAATGAGAATGCTCAGATGGTTGGGAGGTGTAACCCGTCTAAATAAAGTGCGAAATGAATATATTATCAGAGGATCATTTAATGTATCACCTATAGTTGAAAGCTAAAAGAAAACCGAATTTGCTGGTACGGCCATATCCTCAGACGAAATGACGACCATCCGATTCATAAAGTCCTAAATATCCCTGACCACTCACGAGGAAGAGGACTACCACGCGTCACGTGATAATCAAATATACAGAAAGAGAGATACAACCTAAGTACACAGGCTAGACAGAGTAGAATTCTTTGGCGCAATCATACAAGGAGACCCAACCCCAGCTAAACTGGGAAGAGGGGTGGACAAAGAAGAAGAAGAAGAAGAAGAGTTCACTAAGTAAAAAAATAACGCTAATAAAAGTAACTCGTCGTCCATATTTTTTTTGTACTCTTTATAAACCCAAGAGTATTCCAACTATGCTGCCGGCCAGCTGCAAAGTAAACTCCCCATGTTATCCAATTACAGCACTAAAGCGTATTATGCGGCATAATGTTCAACACAGCAACGCTCCGCACAATCAAGCACTATAAAAAGTAGTGCTTTGGCGTGTTGTTGTTGTTGCGCAACGGATATCAACTCAGTGGCAGAAAATTTAAGAAGTGTTTTTCTGCGTTGTTCGTGCTTATGCGCCATATGCTCTGTAATTGGAAAACAGGGTCAGATTTGCTAGAGCAAAGTTTCTGTTAAGTATGCGTGGTGATTTCGGCAGGCATTAGAAATTTTCTGAAAGAAAAAAATCTTATAATATGCGATCCACCATAAGCACGCAGTGTTTTTTAATTATTATATAAATGATTTTATAAAATATAATCGAGTACCTTATTAATCATTTTCACTTTCTTGTAATGATTATATTTGTAATGTAAATATGTAGCTCTGTTACTAGTAATTCCTACATGTGGTAGTTACCATGGGTTAATTGGGTAATAAAATAGAACTTACTGTGTTCTCATAGAGTATGTAATCTTTTAAGTGTTCTGTGGACTGTTTCTTGACATCTTCCGGCATTGGGTCACCCGCTTAACTTTGCCACAGATAAAGCTTTGTTCCAACAATCCACAGTCGTCATTTTCAATCGGTGGTTGTGTATGTGTTGATTGGGCGTTGTAAAATAATAAAAAACAAAAGAATGTGTTTTTATTGTAACAAAACTAATAGTCACTATTGTTCCTAACCGTATTTTGATGTCCAACCACCCATGTGTACCTTATTAAAATAGCTTAAGATGCTATAGAGAAGTATTTCCCGTACAAGTGAACATAAATCTTGTGAATTGATTTGTCGGAAAGGTCTCAATAAAATCTAGTGATGCCTGAGCAAAGTAATGATTATCGTGTTGTTGTATTTGGTGCAGGCGGTGTTGGAAAAAGTTCATTGGTGCTGAGATTTGTTAAAGGTACATTTCGGGAATCGTATATACCAACTATTGAAGATACGTATAGACAAGTAGGTACAACTTTTCCTAATATTGTAATTAAAGATTTTGTTATTATTTGAACCTATTATCTTATTAATCTAGTTTGCATCTGATATATGTAATTACTTATCTTTATATATTGCATAAATTTTAGTACATAATACTAAATTAGACTTATATTTTCTATAATATATTAGAGCAGTAACTTGGCGAAATCTGTAGATGAAATATTTGTTAAAAACAATTACTGTAACGTGTTATGTACACAATATACTATATAGACCGCAAATACATAGTTATTAAAAATTTTGTCTGTTGGTCTGTTTGTGTCTGCTCATTTCACACAAAAAGTAATGAGCCGATTTCAACAAAATTTGGTGAAGTGATAAAATTATTACTTGGGTCATCAGTTAGGATACCTTTGCCTTTAGGAAAGTCTTTCTTTCCCATGGTAAAACACAATGACTGGTTCTATTGAGTTGTCCTTAGAAATTTATATTGCTTACACTGGCTAAACCATAAGAGATACATCAAAACAATGTACTACAAAATTGTATGTCTTAAAAAGGTCTACAGAAAAGCCTGTAATAGTAATTATGTCTATATCCTAAGGTACTCTTGCAATAACTATTTTTATTAAATATTAAATGTAATGTCACAACTGACTCATTGACATATCAAATGTTTAGCCCAAGCCAATGATGATAGACCAGCACCACAAAAAAACCAGCTTTATATATCCATACTAATATTCAATGCAAAAGTAACTATCTGTCTGTCTGATGCCTGTCTGTCTATTTATCTGTCCATCTGTCCGTCCATCACCTTATCACGCTTAATTCGCTGAACTAATTTAGATAAAATTTGGTATGGAAATAGTTTGAGACTCTGGGAATAACATAGTTTTCATCCCGGAAAACATATATATAAGCGGGTGAAAGGGGGGAATGGAAGATTGAATGGGGAATAAATAATTTCTCAAGTAAGGAATAGTACCTGGGCGACCGAGCTTCGCTCGGGGTTTTTGGTCGGAAGTACAATTTTCTTTAAAAAAAAAACAAAAAACTTCAATAAATACAAAAAAAAACAAAAAAAAAAATTAAACCTTTGTATCCGACCGGGATTCGCACCCGGACACTTATTCAATCTTGCGCTATACAGGTGGTTTTGGGGGCGATAAATCGATCTAGATTAGTCTTATTACGCGTGTTTTCGAGTTTTCATGCAGTTTTCTTTTGCATTATTCCACGCAAAATATGGTCGGTAATTTGCACGCTTGGGCATAAGCATCGTGGTCAAGTGGCCAAGGTGCAAGATCAACAATCACAGGTGTTCAGGTGCAAATCTCGGTCGCAAAAAAAGTTTTTACTTTAGTTTTTTTTTAAATATTTATTCAACTTTTTAAGTTTTTTTAAAAAAAACGAAAATTGTACTTTAGGCCAATACTCCGATCTAAGCTCGGTAGCCCAGGTACTTAAAATAATAAAAGATAATGTAATAAGATCAATCCATTGTATTGCATAGAAGTTAAAATGGTCTACAGCTAGAAGATATTATTCAAATGGAATGATATTCATAAGTTATTAGGGTTATTTCTAGTATTTACTAATGTTATTAGTTTTTACTTCAGAAAAAAAGTATGCTTTATTTAAAGAATTCTGGTACTTGCCAAGTATCCTGATAAAATCATTGGCCTTAAGCCAAAAATATTTACAATTTCAGCTGCCTATTTCACATTTGATAGAAATGGATATATTAATTTGTTAAGGCACACTTGGCTCGTAAAATCAAATATTATATTCAAATAGTTTTTATAACTTTATTTAGCACATTGAGAACTCAATGACTTGTAATCTTATACATTTAAAATAAAAGTATCTGTTCGGATTTTTTCATGGATTTATTTAGATTTTTGGATCCCAACATTTCAAATGCTTTACAGCAATCATGGTCACGAAAGAGACTGAGGTGTTAGATGTCTCAAAGGTATTATATAGTTGTTACAAACAGCCTACCCACAAATAACAAATTAAATTCAAAAAAATTAAAGAAGTGGCACCAAAGTACCTTATAATATTTTTAAATTTTAAACATTTTTATAATTTAAGTTAGTTTTATAATTGAATATGGAATATTATTTACTGAATTTTAGCTGTTCTTATTGTCATTATTACATTTTTTAAATAAATCCGCGAAAAAAACCGAAAAGATAGTTTTACTAAATTGTCAAATATTCGCGTAAATCTAAGAAAGTATTATCTTTAACATTATTAAAATACCAAACTCAATAATGTCAATAATAATCAATATCTTATATGTTAGTTTTTTTTTCTTTTATAATTTTTGAGTGTTAAAATTATTTTGTGGCTACCTATAAAATAATTAAAAAGCCAATAGCCAATTCTACATATTAATACTATACAGCACATATATAATAAAATTAATTTATATTAACTCATATGTAGCTAGATATAATGTTTTATTAACAAAATGTAACTCAATATTTAAAAGAGTAACTGTTGGGTTTCTCACTATCCAAGCCGGTGGTAGCTTCCCCACCATCTGACTACACTGACACACTTTCAAATTTAATTGACTCTTCGAAAATGCTTGTATAAGTAATTGAATAAAGTATCATTTCAAACCACTATTTCTTTTACAGGTAATAAGCAGCAACAAAACAATATGTACTTTACAAATTACTGATACAACAGGATCTCACCAATTTCCAGCAATGCAAAGATTATCAATAAGTAAGGTGAGATTTAAAGTCAAAATGTTGGTTTGTTTTTTAATTAAAAAATTTAATTAAATTTTTATTATACGAAAAAAATTCTATTTGATAAACAAAATAACAAAAAAATAATTCCCTTGTAAATCACTTATCTCTTTCTTTAATTATTAATTCTCTTATTCTGTTCCAGGGTCATGCATTTATCCTTGTATACTCTGTCAGCAGTCGACAATCATTGGAAGAATTAAAGCCAATATGGCAGACAATAAAAGAAATAAAAGGTACCGAGTTACCTAATATACCTGTAATGCTTGCCGGGAACAAATGTGATGAGAGTCCAGAAATAAGAGAGGTTTCTGCAGCCGAAGGACAAGCTCAAGCACAAACTTGGGGAGTATCATTTATGGAAACATCTGCTAAAACTAATCATAATGTCACACAACTATTTCAGGTGAATTAATTTGATATTCCTTTTTTTATTTTGAAATATATTTATGTGTATCTAGCTTACATTACATTTTCTTTAAATTATTATCTGCACATGTTATAAGCATTAAGAATATACTTACAAAAAAACCTTCATATGTCCAGTTTTGTATGATTTTAATCATTTTAACATCCTGGACACGGGATGCTGGACACGGGCCTCCCTTCAAAGCATTTGATCCTATAGCCCACCACGTTGGCAAAGTGCGTGTTTGCGAACTTCATTTGTCTTTCGAAAACTTGCTAGTCTCAGATTTGCAGGTATTCTCACGATGATTTCTTTCATTGTAAGGCAAGTGATATCATGTTGCAAATGATTCATTGAACTGAAAATATCAGAGGACACAGACCCTAGGATTTGAAGCAGCTATCAATTTCCCAAGAGAGTGTGTTACCACTGTCTTTTTTATTTTTTGTATTTAAATTGATTTTATTTATCTTTAAATATTTAAATTCCAGGAACTGTTAAACATGGAAAAGAATAGAAATGTTTCCCTACAAGTTGATGGTAAGGGTAAAAAGAAAAAAGAAAAGGTAGTCAAAGATGGTGGTGAGGCATCTGCTAGTGGGAGAGAGAAATGCCTGGTCATGTAATGGAAAGAATTACTTATCTCAAATATAAGTATCAAGTAATAAGCAACATTGCATGAAAAATATGACAATATAATAACATGTTCTCAAAATGAGATAGTTTAGAGTTAAGACAATGCATTTAGTAGGATTGTAACGACATAATGTAGTTTAGAAAATTGTAGCTTGACGCTTGATTATACCAGTGCGTACTCTCATCCAAAATTTACTTATATATCTATATGAAGATATATTGCTAAGTAAAATCGTAATTAAAATTGAATATAATTGCTAGTCAGTTATATTATCTAAAAACAAAAAAACAAATTTGATACAAGGTAAAGATATATAAGCACTATGCTTCAATGTTTTCGCATATTACAAAAATCATAATTTGTCAGGTAATGCTTTATATCTAGCGAAAACTAATATTTTGCTAAAAAAAATCACAATACTTAAGAAAAGCTCAAACTGAAAATTTGGATATAGGTACACAATTATGTTATTTACTATTTGTGATAAAGCGTTTTATAGGGGTAAAGCGTTTATGGCAATTGGCAGTGCCAATATTTCGCCATTTTTATTTCTTCCTAACCTTTTATCGCACTAAAAACAAGTACATATATATGAATAGAAGACACTTAAATAAATATAAAAGTATCAGCATTATAGTGACCTAAAGTGTAATGTTTCCGAGATATTTGAAGGTAAAGATTGCCATATAGAAAAGATTTATTGCATGTTAATATGTGCTAGTTGGTTTTTAAAAAATAATTCCATACTTCTAATATAAGTAATCTTTTCCTCAAGATATTTTGGAAGAGTGACACCTTAGGGCAATATTGCTGAAACTATTTATTAGTTAGTGTTCTCTAACTAAGTTTATACCAATTATATTGTGAACTACTACTTTAAAACAAAATTAAAATGACAGCAGGTGCAAATTCTTGTATAATTTCTTTATACATTCGAATTAAGGAAAAAAAAATCTGCTCAAAGGTGAGCAGATTTTTTTTTCACATTGAGTTTCGTTTTCAAATGAGAATTCTTATTTAATAACTGGATGTCCGTCATTTTGTTTTTAGTGAAATTATGTGATTTTTTTCGGAAAAGATATAAAAATTGCGTCTTTTCAGACAACACACCAAATGAATAAACTTAAAAAGCAAAATCTTACCTAAATACAACATTTTAGCCACCATGGTAAATGAAAAATATATATTTTTTAATTGGACTATATAAATAAATAAGCCATAGTTAATTTATATTTAGGTTTTTGTAACTAACACTAAAGTAAGAACACATAGACGACTAGAAAGAGTTTCGAAAAACAAACTTGACAAAAACACTGGTGAAGGAATAGATCCTTATATTATTATTATTATTCATACCAAATGTTGTTTATTACTTGTGCTTCAACGCGCTGTAATTTTGATTCTAGTCATATACATTTAAATTTTAAACTATTTGATTGTATTTATTACGCATTTAGTTAAGTATTTATTATTGTCATGCCTATTATACTATTGGTTCTATTTTGATGAATCTTAATGTCATCGCCGAAATGTATATTTTGCTAATATAAGAGTTACTTTATTTACACTAGTTGCATCTATACATATATTAAATAATATATAAGGGTCGTCTGTACATTGAATACTTAAAATATAAATCAAACTTTCATTGTTTATCCACTGTAGCTTTCTTTCGCTTAGCACTTTGACAGTTGACTTGTTAAGTATTAAATTTTGTTGCATACCTTTGTATACTTAATACGTAGACATGTCAATAATTTAAAATATAGAATTTTGATCTTTGGCGTTTGTGTGCTAAATGTACATTTGATATACATAATGTATGTTATGAATGTCATATTATTATGTATTTCCGAGCATGTGAAGTCGCGGGCAGCTACTAGCTATTAGCTATATTGACTGAATCGCAAAATTAACGTGATTGACTCCACGCGTTTGTGCGAAAAATACAACGAAAGAAGTCTTTAGGACTAAATGTTATTCAATTGTACGCTGATTTATAAACAATCGTGTTGTATCTAAAGTAAGGATGTTTCACATATTATGTAGTACCTGAAACTATAGTTTGTTTTGCTTTATACCAAAGAATTTGCCATTAATTATAATGATAAGTGATCTCATAATTATAACGTAAGCAAAATTGATTCAGATATAACTGATTCAGTAAAATGTACAGATCTCACTCTTTGTAAAATAAATTAAACGCATCCTTTTGAGGGACACGCGACGTGATGCATGATCCAAAATTTTCTTTGGCTTTTTCAAAAATTATAACACTTCTAAAATGATCATAAGAAAAACGGAAATAAAATTACTTCACGAAGTATAACATGAAAGCTTAGCCGCACCTTATCTAAGCATATTTGTAAATTGATATTATTCATTGTATTACAAATATTGTTGTTTTACAAAGAGTGATCGAATATTAAATTTTAAATAATTATTACAAATAAATCACATAAACTTGATTTTTTTTTGCTCTGTCAAATATCGAAAGCATGGAACTGCATCGTTGTTACTGGATGTATTTATAAACTACAGAGCCCAAGTGTAATGTTAAGGCGAGTTGTCATTTAATGTGCCAAAACGAGGGAATATTCATATTTATGATTATTCTAAAAAAAGACGAAAACCAGTTAACAGTTAATGTAAATTAGAATTGATTTCTATATATACCGACCGAAATAGATATGTACTTATTTATTTGGAAAGTATCTTTCTTTATGATAATATTTTAAAGAAATAAGTCTCTTGTTATTTATAACTTAGTTTTCATGCACAATATGAAAAATTATGTGCATGAAAACTAAGAGTCAATGCTTCAACATTTCATAAGTACTTTAATTAAATTAAATAGTTGTATTAAAAGTTGACTACCCACTTCCGATGATATAAATCTCGCTGACATATTCTTGGGCATAGCTTATATTCAAGTAATATAAAAGTAAACTAATTTAATTTTTATTATAAACGTAGCTGTCGCTAGTTTTTAATGCACTTTATTTAATATCGTTCACTTACATATCCAATTATATAGAGACCCAATTTTAGTCGATTATTCTTCACATAATTATGCGATGTGAAATTTATATATAATTCTAAATGGGGTCGATTTCTGTTCATTGACCGTTTAGCCTATAAATTTTATTATTAATCAATTTTTATATTTATTCAATAGTAGATATCTCTTGTTTTAAGATAGATGTTTGGATTGAAACCACGGGCGATAGCTGTCATTGATACTACCTACCTATATAATGACATTTAAATTTGTATAAAATGATTTTACTGAAAATTTGAAGTGTTTAAATTACATATTAAAAAACTAAATCATATTCAAATTTCTCTTATCTTAAAATTTTATAATATATTCTCGCATTTACAGTTATATGGATGCTAGGCGTGAAATTTTATATCAATTTCGTGCTTTATTTTCAGTTAAGTAAGAAGTAATAGTATAATTATTATAAAACAAAGTGGTGACTAAAACATTTCATTTCCAAAATATGGAACAGAGATACACGTTTTAAACTTAACTCGGGTGTTAAAAACGTAGTATAGTCACTCCGACATTCAATTTCCATAATATGGATTAATTTGGCTACGTTTCATTCACGCTCTGTATCCATATCTGCGCAAACGCATTAATTAACTTGAAAAATACCTACATTTCAAATTTAGAATTAAAAAAAGATTGTTAAAATTTTAAAACTGGACCAAAGTTGTTTAAATGTTGATTGATGTATTTTTACCGTAATTTATGTTTGATATAACATAAATATATCGTAGTCATTGTTCATGTCATTAAGGTTGTAAGCTCTGTCGTGTAATTTTGTAGATGTCATGTCTAAATATTTTCTTACTACTGTAATAGTATTTATCTGAACATTCCATATGTACCTGGTAATAGAATAATTTCATAGAATCGAATATTTAAGACCTGTTACTATAAAGATGTTGATTTATTAAATGGGCAGCTCTATATAATTTCACGACGGAGCCCTTTTCAAATGTCTTCTATTCTATGTCTTCAATGGGGGGTTTATTTCGATGTCTGGACTTGTACGTAAGTGGTGGACATAATAATTTCTATATTACGAAGTACCTGCATTCACTGTTCAAAAAAAAAATGCATTGTATTTATTTCCGGTTCAACTTTATTGGAAATAGAAAGTACGTGATTCGCGTATTGGTGACCAAGAATGACAACAAAATAAACCTTCGTCTTCTTTATCTGTAGCTTATATTTATTTATTATATTAATTTATGTACTATGACTAAAATATCTATATGGAAAATATGAATGCTTACTCTTATCAGCACAAGCTTTATCAGTTAAACTTTCAAACTATTCTATGACTATATTATCATACTATCTTTGAAATTTCATAAAAGCACATCGAATTTACCAAAGTATCTAGTAATAAAATACCACAGCGAGGCTGTTTCTAAAATCAATATACATTAACAGAATAATACTGTTGTGGTAAAATGAATTTATTGTACAAGTTTAAAGGGTAGAAGTATCGTAACTTAGGAGCTTTAGCAACTAATCACTTCTATATCGTATTATACTATTTTAAATTCCTTCGCAAATAGGTCTTAGAAAATAAAACACCAAGTGAATTTTAACATCTTAAAGGTGCCCAAATATATATGGCAATAATATTGAAGTAGATATTTAAATATTAATCTATCTTTAGCGGGTCCTCATGATGTCATTCACACACACAAAAAAATTAAATCTATAGAGATTAATCTGTGCATTCACACACATGTACAATTTTATTGAAAATATCCAAGATGGTTGATAATTATTTTTATTATTTTTCTAAAGGTAACCAGTTAATCAGTATGGGTGTATACCTTCCTATTCCTATAATTGGTTGTAAATGGTTCTGCATAAAGTTTTTTAGTGTAATTAATGATAAAACGATTGTTTTTTTATTATCTGTTACAAAAAGTCCATATTCGTTATTTTTCTATTTAAAATATGAAAGGTTATATTCTATTATACCTACATCTCAATGAATTAAACTTGTGCAGCTTAACGCACCTTTAACACTTGAACTGTAAATTTCAGATTGTTTAAATTTCCATTCATGATCAGTACATAATAAGTACATGTCATTAGCATGTCTTATACCCTTTACTGTTCATCATTTTTGAAATAGTGATTAAGTCCAATCACTTCTGTATTTTACTATTTAAAAGTTACAAATTTATTGCTAAAATCTAATTTAACTCTAATAATCTAATGTTCACATCAACATAGTGTGATTAGTCCATTTAGAATCTATAGGCTGTAGGATAGACGGACATAGTGATGCCTCAAGAATATTACGGTTAAAGCTTAGTTGGCTACGTGCGAACTGCGAGACGTTCAATGAACTTGTTGGCGGAATTTATGTTACAAAAAAAATATATTATTACATATTTTAATGACGAAAACAAGTACAATAATACGAGGTGCAGTTTTATTTATTTACTAATCATTTGGAATGAGAAATCAAGTTGAAATGTTATTATTTAATCAGTAGGTTTTTGTAATGTAAATTCTGCATTTAGTCACTCCTCAGGGTGATCATAATTGTACATAATGATAATGTTTTGTTATGATGTTATTTATTGAGGTTGCGAATGTTTGTTGACCAATAGCGTTTAGATTGTAAGAACCTAAAACGAGATTAGAATTATTTAAGATTTGCTTCTTATTTGGATAATGTTGTATCTTTTTAACATAAGATAATGCTTCTTATATCTGAACTGAATGTTTCCAAATATAAATTTTGATTTACTACCACACTTCTCACTAAGCATCACAAAAAATAAAATAAAAAAAGTAATTAGTATGGTTTATTTATTTACAAAAATGATTTTAATATAAGCATATTTACATTAGATGTACATCTTAAACAATAAATAGCATCGTTTCTTAAAAAAAATACAAATACAGTTTTAAAAACATTAAATTAATGACACACAAGATAAAAATAATAAATATCTATCACAGGTTAAAATTTGACAAAATTTGTTATTTAATAACAAACATTCCATTTCACGACGCTTTAGTTTAACTGACTTTCAATTTTAAAGCATCTTTTGACTATAGTGTTATTTAGTATTTTGATTTGCACATGTCACACATATTGTGCCACATAAGTATCTCTACAGGCTACAAAGGCAAAGCTTTATATAACCGCAAGTCGCAATGATAGGTACTCTACAACATTTGGTGCCGGTGGGTGAGTTTTCTCGTGATCGAGTTGCGCCCGACATTGTCAACAAATCAAATCGAAAACAACAGTCTTGTCTACAGGCAGCGCGTTTGTAATTTCATCGCTCACATCTCATCGCTTATCCAGTACATTTCTCGGATAATGGACCGCTAAAGAAGCGAATGATGCACGATTATAGGTATAAAAAAATACGCTTTTCACCAAGTGAAATGTATGGGACTGGTTAAGAAAATTAAAAAAACTTTAATGTTTTATTAGTAACCATTGGCTAAGATTTGTGTATATGATTTAAGTGAAGGTGATAAAAATGTTAAAAACAATCTATGATGTTGATTAACGATATAGGAGGACGAGCCGCATTCGTTTAATGGTATCCTATAGGTACCTTATTAAAAAGTGTATTTTACTATGGTTTAAATACATATATGGTTGGTCATATTTAGACATTCCCTATTCATTCACATAATTGTAGGGAAATAGAAAACCATGACTTCAAACATCTATCGAAGCAGATAAAAAATAGGTTTTTATATGAAAATTGTCACATGATTAATTTATTGATTTAATTCTTGTAGCATACATAGGAAGGAGGACTTTTAAAACTTTATTTGTAATGGTAAACCCCAGCTCTCCACCAATATTTGGCTTAACGGGAATTTTTGTTATTTTAAATGTCTATATTGACTGGACTGCTGTTAGTTCACGAAATATGGTATTTGGTTGAATGTGACACAATGACTTCTTTTAATCCCGCGAAACAGTTATATATACGTGATAAAGGATAGAAGAACCGCTCTATAACTCTTGATACGATAAACCCGAATATTCTAATTGCTAGTAAAGCTAATATTTATCGTCGCAAAACGACGGAAGCTAGTTTTTTTTAATATTTTTCTACATTAAATATTTGTAATTTACAACATTAGATTTTCAAACACGATTCAGTATTGTAAAAAGTAAAATCTTTGTTAGCAAAATAAAAATAAATGTTTTTTTTTGCCATGCCTGCATACGAAGAATAATATTTTAAACAGCTTAACATAAAATTAATCTAACCAGTATCACCACCTCCATTGCAATTTACTCTCCCATTATTTGTTAGACGTTCATTAGAATCTGTATAAGTTGGCAGTCGGCCTGTACTTGCAGATTTTTTCATTTTAGGCTTACATGTTATTGACAACTTAGAATTAGGCTGCCATCCTTCACTTATTGCTGATTGTGCAGATTGTACTGTATTAAGCGCTTTTGTGTAAACATCTAAAAATTTTGTTAAATTTTCACCACTTATTCGATCTCCATTGTCCAATCTTGATCCTTGTGATGGTTCACTGATATTATGTATGGATCTTTTACGCTGTTTTAACCCAATGTTTATCATACCCAAAAAATTTAAACTAAATGGAATGTTTAGAATGTAGTTATATATTATCATTATTAATAAAAATATTAATAATAAATTAAAAATTAAGATCAAAAATCCATACATTAATTTATCAAATGGAAACCATAATCCATCTGCAAAAACAAAAAAGTATAGTTACAAACAGTATTTAATATATTTTTGTAATATCATTTTTTTTCACATAAAAATAAAAGATTCTTACCAGTTACACCATGCAAAATAGTTTTAATAGTTTCATTTATAGTTATCATTGGTTCTGAGAGCAATGTAGTAAACATCCTTATGCCAATCTTGAGTGGGTTCATGTGTTTCAAGAAGATAAGTGGATCAGGAGGTGGCACTTCACAATTAGATGACCAAATATACCACTTGCAAGAATTAACAGCTGTCAAAAATTTGTCTAATTCTTGCTTTTCAGCTTCCTGTAAATTAAGTCAATTTAGTTGAAACTTTATATGATAAAACTTAAGGGATTTGTAGACCAGAATAGAAGCCTTTAAAAATAATAAAAAGTGAAAAAAAAAATACTAGGATGAAACCCATTGGAAAAGGAGAATATTATAAAAATGAAAGAAAAAAAATTTAGGAGCGATCTGAGGTCGGGAAGGGGAAGGGGACGAGTATGGAAAGGCAAAATTTATGTGAAAAATTAAAAAAAAAACCAAGTTTTTGGTTTTTTATTTTTATCTTTTACAAAAAAATTATTCACGAAATTTGGTGAAAACTTACCTGTTTATGTCCCAAATACACTGTAATTTATTGGATTTGAAATATTTATTTTTTCATCTTATTTTGACTTAATATCGAAAAAGCACCCTAATTTTCAGTTGAAAATTCACCGGTCAAATTATCAGCTTTTTTCAAAAAGTTGATGTGCTTTCTGTTTGTTGAAATCTCTACTTTACGATGGTGTAAATATATATATATATATATATATATATATACATACATATATATATATATACATATATATATATTATAATGGTAAATTTTCTCAGAAAAAGCAATTAATAAAGTTAATATTTAATAAGACATCTACAATATTTTGGGAAAGTTGTAGAATTTTCTTTAAATTATATGCGTAGATGCCTATTTATTGCTATTTTAAGATAACTTATATACCTGAGTAACCCCTACGAAAAATTTTAGCCCATTAAAAGGTCATCATCCCATCATTTCATAGAGAAGTGGGGAAGGGTCTGGCCTATACTTTTTGCATTTTCTGAGAAAATTTACCTTAATAATGTATATTTTTTTTACACCATTAGAAAGCAGAGATTTCAAAGAACAAAAAGCCCACCGACTTTTTTAAAAGAGCAGATATTTTGACGGGAGAATTTTCGATTGAAAATTAGGGTGCTTTTTCGATATTAAGTATAATAAGGTGAAAAAATAAATATTTTAAATAAAATAAATACAGTATGTTTGGGACATAAAAAGGTAAGTTTGCACCAAAATTTGTGAAAGATTTTTTTTTTGTAAAAGATAAAAATAAAAAACCAAAATCTTGGTTATTTGAATTTTTAACATAAATTTTGAGGTTATGTGAAAAAAGTGTAAATACAAAGGTTGTAGATCTTTTTAATACATATAATTTCGCCATTTATTACTTGTAGTTTTGCCGGAAATCAAGATAAACCGTTTTTTACCCTTAAAAGCTGACCCACTCCCAATTCCCGACCTCAGATCAAACGTAAATAATTTTTCCTTTCATTTTTGTTATATTCCCTTTTTTTTCAATGGGTTTCATCCTACTATTATTTTTTTTGTTTCAAAAATTATCGACCCTGGTCTATTGGTAATATGCATTATTGGGGGTTTAAGTTAGAAATATACAATGTTTAATTTCTTCCAACATAGTTATAAGAGCTTTTTATGATTTTTGCTACTTAGTATTACAAGTAAATAAAGATTAAAAGATTATTACTTTTATATAAACCCATCATATCAAGTTATTTCAATGCATCTATAATACAATAATCATTGTATACAAGATGAATTATTTTTTACTATTTCATTATATGCTAAAAAAGAAAACCTTACTTTGTAGGAAATAAACACCTCATAGAGGTATAATCCCAAAATCATAAACATTATTACATGCTTGTGAGATAAATGTTTCCATAACCAAAATATTGTAAGAACTCCTGCTATAATACTTGTAGCCCAGGTTATCTGCATCTGAAATCAAAGAGTTATGTTACATATAAATATAGGTAGTAAACTAGAAATATTATTGAATATAAATGATTTTATTAAATGAACTACTTTGGCAAGTGAAAATTAAAATTAAATATTAATCAAAAATATTACCTTATATTCAATTAAATAGTACTGAATATATTCACTCCATGCCATAGCAATTTTTTGTGTAATAGTTGGCTTATATATAGCATCCTCTACATAACCCATAGAACGCCTAAACATATCTTCTGAGAGAGGTGTGTTAGATTTAATATAATCTTGAAGTGTACTCCATTTCTCAGGACTGTAATTCATTTGTAAGGCAACATCAATGGTTCCATCTTCATTTTTCTAAAAAAAAACATTAAGCAGTTTTAAAGAAGCAAACCAACACAATTTAAAGAATAAATTAATTAAAAACATATTTATATTCACCTTTATTTGTCCGCCTTTTAAAACAATGGCTAAAATTCTTTTGTAAAACCATTCTCCTGCGCCTATATTGTTAGTCTGGGGTTTCTTTGGAGGAAGAGTTTTAAGGTCTGGGGGCACATTTTCTTCGATTTTTATCGTATTTACATTATTAACGTAGTCCCACGGATCTGGGCCCATTTGTATATCACATGTTATCCATGCGATATTAGTTAGAAATATTAAAGAAAAAAATTGAATACTCATGCTTAATAACAGTTTTTCGCTCTTTATTTACAGTTTACCTATTATTTTTTAAATGTTGTACTTATTGCCGTTTTGTAATTTAAATTTTTTGAATGAAATTGAAATATAAACATGACAAAAGACAATGCCCACAGTGGCACAGATTATTTAACGAAGAAAATGACATCATATTTGATATTTCATAAGTGTTGCTCTATTTATAAATTATAAGCTAACAGCTTACTTGCCTTGGTTTGTTTGTGACGCAAAATAGATAATAATGTAAATTAAAGACAATTAAAAACTATATTACTTAAAATTTAAAACATGTGATTTAATACATAAAACAAAAGAACATTTCTAAAGTTTTTTTGTAGCTTCGTAAATTTTAGAATGGGTAGTTCGCAGTCTATACATTAATATTATGCCTGATCCACACGCTTGTCAAGCTTCGTCAAGACATTCACAAATGGGGAAGAATTTTGTCTTTTTCTCCCGCCAGATGTCGCGATCACTATAGCCATCAGTAAACTGTAAAGCTCTATAACGTGAATAGATTTTTTAAATTTTATTTAAAATTTAATTAAAATGACAAATTGTACAGTGCCAGGTTGCAAAGAAAATGGATATTGTTTGTTCCTAAAAGACAAAAACTGAAGAAATTGTGGGCTAAAGCGTTATGGCAACCAAAATTTACGAATTTACAATCTTTATATCTATATGGACATTATTTTGTAAACATTGATTTTGAAACTGTTAAATCGTCTACATGTGAATATTTTATTATTTTTATTTTTTGTACTTTTTTACATATTAATTACAGAGTCTCATACAAAACTTTCAACACCCACTAACTTTTTTGATTGATTTTTTTGGGATGAATTTAGAAAAATGCAAAAACATGTATTTATTTAATTGTATTGAAGAGCATTAATACCAAGTTTCAAATAATTCTGATCATAATTAATTCTTTGCCCTTATAAACTTTATTACCTGTTTAAGGGATTAATTCCAAAAAAAAACACTTAAATATATTTCTTATTTTTATCCTAAAGCTAAACACCACTTATATTTCACATTAAGAATCGCAGACTTTCATACAATTTTTAGTCCCCTATTTTACCCACTTAGGGGATGAATTTCGAAAATCCTTCCTTATCGGATGCCTACATCATATAAGGAATACGTCCTCTAAATTTCATGTTTCTACGACCAGCGGCTTAGGCTGCGTGTTGATCCATCAGTCAGTCAGGACCATTGCACGATGCAAGTCTCCTTATCAATTCTTTCTTCGTCTGGTCTAAGTTTTAATTCCCAGGTACAATACATGACACAGGTAAGATGCGAACACAATAAAAGCAAATAACCAGGTATAAAAGAGATATCACAATACTTAACCTCAGACTGACAATGAATGTAAATAGGCCATACGTGTGGCGTCCTTCTTTCAAGAAATCTTCCCCATTTTACTTTGTAGGCTGTTCAAATACGTCTTTAGTCAATTTAGAAATTATTAAAAGTAATCTGTTGTATTTTTTTTGCTTTAAAACTTAATTTTCAAAATTCAAAGCAAAGAGTGCAATAATAATAGAGTATTTATATACTATTGTATTGTATATATATACTATTTACAGTCTATATAATTTATATGTATTATTTATGCGTAGTATTTTTATATTCACATAATATTATAAATGCGAAAGTAATTCTGTCTGTCTGTTACCTTTCCATGCTTAATCCGCTGAACCGATTTAGATGATATTTGGTATGGAGATAGTTTGAGACCCTGGGAACGACATATGATAGTTTTTATCACGGAACCCACGAAATTCCTTAGGGGAGTGAAAACGGCGATGAAAGTTTGTATGGGGAATCATTTCTCAAGTAAGGGATACATATATTTTTTAATTTTTAAAGTAGGTACTTACTTTTCTATACCCTATGTATGTACATATATATGGTTCATTCTACACCAACCGTGAAAATGCACCCAGGGACGAACGAGCGTGAGTCGCTAGTAGTCTATAGCCTCTATTTTGTAATGACAGCAAAGAAAAGCCGAAAGACAAATTATTGACCATAGAGAACTATAAACTATTACGTAGTATATTATTATATGATCATTGATCTGTGCTATTACTAAAGGTGTTATTGACATTAACACTGACAGAAGATGCCAAAATCAAATGCCAATCGGCAATCATAAAATTCAAATTTTTAGTCTGAACTGAGTATTTTTTTAACATTAAGAAAAGAAAATACATAAAGAAGAATATTTTCAGCAGTAAAATGTCTTCTATAGATTTTGACCCATCGATAAAGTTATGTCTAAAATATCTACATTCGAGCGCTTCTGATTCAACAGAACAATTGCGTTTAACTCTTGATGATGTGATTCGGCAGACTTATGGTAATTCAAAGACGCTTGGAAATGTATTACCGAAAAAGTACCTTAACGAAGAGAAAATGGAATCACCATCCAGATCTAAACACAAAAACGAAAAAAGTTCCAGCAGTGCAAAAACTGTTGCCATACCACAACAAAGTCCTCAACAAATACAAATACCAGAGAGGGAGAGTGATGATGGTTCTGTTATGGACTTTGACTTCTTACAAGAGGATTTAACCTGTGTAGTTTGTAGGCAAATAGCTGTGCAAGCTGGAAATCGTTTAGTAGAATGTGACGCTTGCCATGCTTTGTATCACCAGGTAATTTTTATAAATAAATGCAGTAGTATAATTTGTTTCTAATAATATTTATATATTTTTTATTTATAGGATTGCCACAAACCTGTTATAAGTGATAATGACATGTCCTCTGGTTGGCAATGTGCATCATGTCTATCATCTCAGGGATTTGCAGCTGGTTTTTCAAACAAGTCATCATCAGTATCCAAGTCCCCTTCTCATATATCTGGATCTACTACTCCAGTTAAAATATCTTCTAGCAGCTCTTCATCGTCTTCACCATCTAAAGTTGTAACTCCAAATATCAATATAGTGTCTGCAGACAAAAGAATACAAATAATGAAAAAGAAAGCTGCCAAACAACATGAGAAAAAGAAAAGCAAATAAAATTAACTTATAATGTTTGTTTTTCATTTAAACAAAATAGTTTTTACTTATATATTTAGTAGTATTTCAGAATTTAAAATTTTTTGCAGTCATTAAAAACATAGGTCTGTCATGAAAAAGTTTTATAATCATTCTATGTATAACATGTAGGATTTGACATTTATATTCCATTTATAAGCTTTTATTGGTATCAAAGCAGAGAACAATAATTTTTATACCTAACATAGCTCATTTACTTTACCTTAAGAAACTTATGCCAATTTGAAAAGTTTTGTAGAGAGAATAAAATATGCCAGACAAGTGTTTAATTTGCATAAGCACATATGCGTATATGCCTCAAGAAGTTCAGCTAATTAAAATATAAGATGTAATAAGAGTGAAAATTCATTATTACATTTATTTTAAAAAAATGTTGGCACCTTTAGTGAGGAGGAACCGGGTGAACGTTTCCTGGTTCCTGCAGATGTAATTCCAGACTTACGTCTTACATACGTGATGAAAGAAGGTTGAAGCCAGTTGGGACGCCACCACGACGCCAGACTTGCTAGATGAAACGGAGATGAAGTGAAAATTTATAAACGAAATCCGTATCCGCAATAAACGCGTTTTAAGTTTTTTATTGAAAAATAATTTTTTTTTTAGCTTTATTTATACCTTTATCTTAAAGTTTATAGACTAAATAAAACTTGAAGAATAATTAGAATTATTCTATTTAATTTTTTGTTTTATATTCAAAATTTAAACGCAATGTCATTCATAGGTATCTATCTAGTTAATGTGACGTGGTGACTGGTGTATAATCATACAAATATCGTTATTAATACTAGCGCATATTATTATACTCTTTGTACTAGCGAGTTGTGTCGTCTGAAGGCGGCTTTTAGGGTGCGCCCCTAGGTACTTTTTAAATGGATAATAAAATTAAAAATTTTAAGTGACACAAAAAAAACCCTCGTAAAATTAAAAAAAAATCTTTCTTGGCCTTTTAACTTAAAGTACCTACCTAATATCTATTAATATTTTTATGATGAGAGTCGCCGCTAATACTTTATCATTAAGTATCAATCTTTTTATTTGTATTCTGGTTTTTGTTTAAACTACTTAGCCTTGAGCCTATTGAGAGTATTCTTATGAGCCTAAACACGCTTAATCTGCTGTAAGTTTCTAAAGAATTGAGCATCCCGCAGTCTATTTGATGCTACAGCATCAGCTCAAGGATAGTATGTCTTCAAAATACAATCGGAGTAACAGTACACCAAACTTCAAATCAATCGGGTCTGTGAAAGTTAGTAAGACCCTTTTGTTAAGAAGGAAATGAGCTGATGATCATCAGTCGCCTAAACAGATCTTTATAAATTATAGCTAAGAACGAACCGTCTCGATCACGTCAGCTTTCAAGCAAAAAACTGCATCAAAATCGGTCCGTTTGTTTAGGAGCTACGATGCCACAGACAGTCACATGAAACTTATAACACCCCTCTTTTTGCGTCTTGGACTACTTGGCTATTGCGAGTGTACCTACCTTAGAAGATAGACTATAATTATCCCTATTTAAAAACTCCAATAGGATCCCATCAAAAGCGACAAAAGCCACATAGAAACCAATACATATTTATTGGTTTTTGATGAGACTCTATTGGAGTTTTTCCACAGGGATGCTATTGCGGACTTTTCTGTAGGCTTTTTGAGACCTAGTTACAATATTCTAGTACAGTAAAAGCTCCTTCCTTATTCGCGGGGTAGGTATACGTTCCTTAATAATATACCGTGACTACTGAAACCGTAAATATGGGATGGTGGTTTGTATAGAAATGTAGGGGTTGCTTTCCAAGGTATTCTATACTATAATAAAACTGTAGAGGCCGAATGTCTGTACATAGAAAAAAAAATGCTAAAAACCGAGTCAGGGGGATGTAAGAAAACAAATAGAACAAATCCAGATTTTTTTCAAATTTCTTTTTTCTTTGTCTGTTGTTACGGGCTAATCTCCGAATCTATTGGACAGATTTAAATGAAATTTTGCATGGTGTTACCTTATATCCTCGGGCAACATCTTAGATACTTTACATTACGGAAAATTAAAGAGTTCCCGTGGGATAGTTAAAAAACTATAGTAGGTAACTTATACAGCTTAGTACACAACAACTTATGCACTTATTTAGTAAAATTTGGCATGCTGATAAACAACAAGTTACTTTTCATCCCGGAAAATCCCGTACAAAAAACAGAGAAACATAAAAATTGAAAAAAAACTGGATTTGTTCTATTTCTCTTCTTACACCCCCCTGACTCGGTTTTTAGCATTTTTATTCAATGTACACACATTCGACCTCTACAATGTTATTACGTATATGTATAAGTAGATACTTATAAGACACATTACTTTTACAAGTTCGGCACATTAATTGCTCATAAATATCTTGTTTCTTACAAAACCCTATCCACTATATTTGCTAACGGTACCTATACTATAAGCAATTCTATTAAGTATATGTACCTATAATTGTATTAAAATATCACTTTGTAGCTTTTATAAGCTGAAATACAAGCCAAGAGCTACACTGTAGTTTCCGTTGTTTTTCCAACAGCGTATTGTAACCAATGGGGTGTGTTGTGGATTCTGATTGGTGGATATTTTAGCGAGGGCGGATTGGGATAGATCGGATGCTGCGAAGACTTCAGGAACTTAACTTTATTTCCTATAATATGGGGTCGAGGTTCATATGGATACATGTAATTAGTAGCAACGCCTACCGACTTCATGTTTCGGAATAAACAATCAAAGCTTATCGATAGTTTCAGGGCGGAGTGTTGTGTGGGCGGCCGATTTTGTTAAAAGTTGTGATTTGTATCATAAAACAATTATTTTAATAGTTACTATAATTACTCTAGCAATAAAATATATGTTAAAGTAAAACAAATAGAGCTGAGATTTTACACATACAGTGAATATCAAGACACGCAGTAGCATGTCCAGCCAAGTTTGAAGCCAAAGGACAGTGTATACACCATATGGATTGTGATACTGCAGTTTTACATTTGTGCCTATTCAATTGATTACTTCAAATAATTATTAAATTGTTTTATCGAAATGAATAGTGGTAAAGCTCGGGTCCCAAAGTGTGCGAGATGTCGAAATCACGGTCTTATTTCAAGTCTTCGAGGCCACAAAAAGGCTTGCGCTTATCGAGACTGTCAGTGTCCGAAGTGCGGCTTAATAAAGGAACGACAAAGGATTATGGCTGCTCAGGTTAGTATTTTTAAGAAGAATATTGTGATATAAAATGCTGTGTAGGCATTAAGTATATGAAACGAAAATCTTATAGGTATTTTACATTGTAACTTGTACTTAATATTTAAATAAATACCTATACTCATTTTAATTCTTTAAATAAATAGGTAATTTATGATAGGTATCATTTATTAATATACCTACCACTTATACCAGCTCTATGCTCTACTAAACCTACCAGTACTAGACCTCAGATTTTTTTTTAAATTTGAAAATAGAAAATGGGAGCTTATATAGAACTAGCATTGCCCGCGGCTCCACCCGCGTTCAGATGACCAAAAACCAAATTCTTAGGTTTTACATATTAGCATACTTACATTGCAGTTTTTGTATTTTTTTCCCAGAAATGAGACATTTTCCCGCGGTAAAAAGTATCCTATATATTGACCCGGATAACCAGCTATCACCATACCAAATTTCATCAAAATCCCTCCAGTGGTTTTTCTGTGATGCGGTAACAGACAGACAGCCAGAAAGACAGACAAAAATTCTAAAAACTATACATTCGGCCTCTGTAACGATAATAATGTTTATTTCAATAAGATTTTCCAAAAAATATCTAATGTACAGATTCGGTTTAGTTACAATTTTATTTTAAGTATAGATATAGATAACCAATACTGTGGTAGGTACATACATAGATAATCTATTTAACAATGAGCCTATATAATTTAACAAGTACCTATACCTTTGTACCTACGCTCTTGCACAATTTTTTTGATACGTTAGCTTCAGTAGCAAGCTTCAAGATGACCTTTTATATAATTGTCTGCATCAGGGAACTCCTCAATTTGTGATGTTTTTGTATCTAATTTACCATACCCTTACGTTGAGTGTTATGAGTTGTAGTTTTTTTTGAGTGTTAGTAGTTACATAATTATTGTAAAAAAAGTGTTGTTAAACCTTTATCCATATATAACTTTACCGATTGCAATCGAATTATAATAATCCTCTTTGTAATGAAAACGATCTGAATGAAAAATTAACGTTCATGAGTAAAATAATAATATCTAAGATGATTTTTAAGGGATTTAAGGACCAAATGAGACTTCTCTTCAGTCAATCATGATTCAGTTGACTTGATTAGTGCACCTACGCCATGAGTTGTGTAATTTTGCAAGACGGGCGTCATTAGTATTGGTTCGCATGTAGTCTAGGGGAAGGAAATCTTCAAAATCAATTTCAAGCTGAAATAGGTTGATATAGGCGCATGGATTCACCCTGGGGAGAAGCCAACTCCTACCGGGCGCGTCTCCCAGGTGGCGGATAGGAGAATGCCACCCGTTAGGGCGTCCCACTAAGGCGGGGGGAAGGGATGTCGGGTTTTAGTGGGTAGAACCGACTCTTCTAGCCGGTGAGCCCCACATCACCACCTGGGGGATCAAGTGGTATGCGTAAATGCATTTCCCGACACAAAAAAGAGGCGCATGGATTCAAACACCTATGTCAAGGTGAGGCCGTGAATGGCATCGGATGTATGTATTAGCGTTATGTTGTGACTCGTGAACATAACACCTCAGGGCATCAGGACGATATCTGTTGTATTATGAGCTCTTCTCCTTCTAGAAAATGTTTTTTATTATTAATTTATTTAAAAACTAGCATTGCCCGCGGCTCCGCCCGCGTTCAGATGACCAAAAACTAAATTCTTAGGTGTTACATATTAGTATACTCTTACATTGCAGTTTTTGTATTTTTCCTCAGAAATAAGATATTTTCTATTTTTAGTAAAATGTATCCTAGGATCGCGCGCTACATCGCCCGGTTTATATAGCTTGAGCAGGCGGTCGAGCGATGCGGGGCAGAGGGGATGGACTCGCCGTAGGCATCTCAATGCTCGCCAAGCATTAAAAATGTTTCGCTACTAATTACTTCTAACAACGATATCTCAAAAACTATTCATCTGATTGATTTAGTGTAAAGAGCAATTTTAATCTGCATTAAATGACTAAGCTAACTAAAATATTCATTTGGATAAGGATTAATACCGAACTAAAGAAAATAACTTTGAAAATAACGTAATGTTTTTAATTAAAAATGTTAACATAAAAGTGGTTATTGTAAGTCAACCGTAAGAGATAGAGATATGCTATCGCGGACTTTTTTGTAGCATTTTTATAGATTTTGAATTCTCTAGTACATTACTTAACTGTATCTTTGCTAGTTTACGCGGCGTTCGCGTGGAAAGTTCCCATTTGGCGAGATTTTTTGCGACCTCTTCAACATTTGTCGCCGTATTTCAGCTAATTTACATAAAAGCATAATAAATTATATACCTAAACCTTCCTCAAGAATTACTCTTTCTATTGTTGAAAACCGTATAAAAATCCGTTCAGTAGTTTTCGAGTTTATCGCGTTCAGACAGACAGGAGGACAGACAGGAGGACAGAAAGACGCGGCCGGGGGACTTATTTTTATAATAAGTATAGATAATAATTTTTAATCGCACAGAATTACCTACCTAACTTTTATGACGATCTCATTATATTAAGTTTAAGTTTAGGATCGCTGGAACATATTGGTTACCTAATTCAGAAATAACACACACCGTGAAGGCGTTAATGTGTTTTAATGTAGTGAAATCGAGACCAGCTAATGCGCTGCCGAGTTTATTTAAACAAGTGGCACATGTTTACCGCGGACGCCGGATGAAACATCGATCGGTTTGTTCAGTAATGCATCGCTGTCGATGTCCTACCACTTTCATCCTAAATTTATTAGCTGGCAAAGTATTTCTTTTATTATGTAGGTACGTTTAGATAGGTTTAATTTTGAAATATTTCAAATTGGGGAAAACGATTTGTGAATAACAAAATTTAATACCTACATAAGTTATAAGTTTGGCTCTTACTTCTGATGGATTGATATCTCGGCTGTTCTAAAATTACTAATAAAAATAACAATACATACTATTAAAATCTGCGAGTAAAAAAATTCAAGAAGAGGCATTTAATTTATTAAGTTTCTTAGAAGGTTTCAATGTTCATTTTGACTTTCATCAATAAAAACTCGGAAGTTATAAATATTCCACGTAGGTTTTTATTTGATTTGCTGCGATCGAGTTCTGTTTTCGTTTTCAATGAGGTGGCGATCGCCCCGGGAGTGACGTCCCGTCTCAATCCCCTGGGTGACCGCTTACCAAACACAAACAGTGTCTGTTTGTGATTGATTTCTCGCTAAATTAATTTATATATCAGCTTACCGGTCTACTCGCTCAATGTAGTGAAACAATAGTAGGTAACTAAATAAATTACGGTGATATCTATTTGAAAGATCTATTTCATACTTACTTCAGTAGTAAGTGTTTAAATTTTATACCGTATTCATTTTACATACATATAACAAAATGGTAAAAATTTGAAATGAAATATTTTTTAACAACTGTTATGTATTGTGTAGAGATCATAGAGAAAACCCCAAAACAATAGACATTGATTTTTCTCTGTTCGTCCGATTTTCTGTATGTGTGTTTTTCACGCAAAAAGTACTGAACAGTTTAGAATACTTTTTGATACAGAAAAATCTTTCATTACCAAGAGAAAACACAATAAATGGTTTTGTAGTGTCGTCCTTAGAAAGTTGTAGGTCTTAAATTTTTTTACAGAAAAGTCTGTAATAGCATGTGCTCGTGATAACTACATATTTTTATCTACATATGTACCCTATACGTGTGTTATTAATTATTATGTATTTTTACCTGTGTAAGTCGGTACTTATTTCTAATAGGTATTAATTAGGTACTGATATTTTTTGTTTTCCTCAGGTTAAATGGGTTTGGATAGGAGAATATAAAAACTTTGACGTAACTAACATCTCTATAATTTTCACACGTGCAGAAAATTTTGTAGCATTGTCAATATTCCATGAAATGAGAAATATTTATATTACGCACTAGCGATTCACCCTCGCTTTGCTCGGGTTCGTCCCTAGGTTGCTTCCCCATACAAACTTTCACCCCCTTAAAGGATGATTGAGGGCATAAAACTATCCTACGTCCTTCCCAGGGTCTCAAACTATCGTCTTACTAAATTTCATCTAAATCGGTTCAGTAGTTTCGAAGCCTATTCGATACAAACAAACAAAAAGAAAACAAATTTTTCCTCTACATAATATTACCAAAGATTCCACAAAGTGTAAGCAGCCTATCACAAAATATACTGCATTCTATGGTATTGAGTTCGAGCGGCTGATGCGTCGCTGTTTCTAGCATTTTCCGCAGTTGTAATCACTTCTATCATCTATGTAAAGTTTAATAATAAATTATTTAAAAAAAAAGTATGTAATTACGTTTCTTTTGAACTGACGTATATTCTGGTATAAATTTTACTTAATAATATTAATGTTTTTAATAGTTTTTAAGATTTTGAAAATGATTTTTTTGTAGAAATCCCAATACATATTTTCAAATTCCGAGACCGCTATAAACTCAAACCACTATATACGATATATTATTATATATTTTTCATTTCGTTTGCTTATTAATTCAATCCATGAGTTAGAAAAAGTGCCGTCGCGCATTTTATTAAAAACTTGCTTCTGAATTTTCGCTTTATTTCAATTAATAATGAAAATTTGCGAAAAGCGAGGCCACTATGAACCATATTAATAACTATTCTCCACCATACAATAAGTCAAAACTGTTGAAGAGTTTCAGTTTCTCTGAATAAGAACGTCAAGGATGGGTATTAAATTGAACAATCACGGTAATAATGTAATAGGCCTCTTAAAACACATTATATATTTTTATGGTACACATTCTAATTTTAAATTCATTGTACCTAACGTTAAAATAAATCACTTAAAATCAGATAAGATCAACAAAAAACAAAACTATTAAAAGATCATATTTACGAAAATACTTTTTTCGTTCTATCAATTAAATTCAAAAGAATTTATTATTTTAAAAGGTCGCCCTAAAAAGACAGCAGGCTGCAGAAGATAAAATTGCTCTACATTTAGCTTCAGTGGAAAGTGGCACGGCAATGGAGACATTGCCTCCAGGTCGCATATATGGTATGCGAGTCACCGGTCCATGTCCAAGCCCTGGCCCGGAGCCTGATTCTGCTGTGGACGATCAAACTGTAAGTTCAAATGTGATAGATTAGACAACCCTTAATTTAATAAAATATATTTGCGTAGTCGCCAATGTGAGCTTTTAATTATTAAATAGTAGATACTAATTAATACAATAAAATCACAACCCAAGTTCTTTATAATATTTTTGTACAAATTATAAAAAAAAAATTGTTAAAAATAAACAATTATATTTTAGTCGATTCACATCGACAGTGAGACAAGTGATTCACTACCAGATTGCTGCAGCGTAACTCCGGACTCCGTCGGAAATGTCAATATTGGATTACGATCATGGTATCTTCGCATTAATTATTATATTTGTTTTATTCTATAACTATACTTAAAACCAGTTATTTTAATTATTATAATATTCGAAATTAAAATTATATTACTTTTAGTATAAACTAATTAGTTAATAAAATTTTAGCGCAGCAGTTGACGAAAGCACAAGCAACGTAAGCTCGGCTGGACTAGAAATGTTGCGGAAGCTTTTTCCAGGGAAGAAGCGTTCTGTATTAGAATTGGTGCTTCGCCGTTGCAATCACGATCTTTTAAGAGCTGTAGAACATTGTAACGCCATACATGTGAGTGTATGTACATTGTATTTACATGCTCATTTTCCGTCTTCATATTTTGTTTGTAAGATTTTTTTTCGCTTAATAATTTAATGTTAAAATTTTATTATAAGTTAAATTTTAGATAATGTTGGATAGCCGAAAAAATTACAATTTTTGGGAAATATAATTATTATAGTGTTAATTTTTGTTCTCGGCTGGTGAGATAACAATATACAACAAAAATAATTTTTTTTGTGTCAATTGTGAATATAAGCTATCTCGATTTCGTTTATTACTCATATCAATATCGACTAATGAAATAAGCATGAATGAAATAAGTGTTTTTTTTTATTATTGACATTATATATATTTTTTTAATTTCATGAATTAATTTGCAGGCTCAACGTGATAAATCAATGCCTAGTGTGAGCTCTACTTCAACTATTAGATTCGAGACGGTATCTAGTTCGGAAGAAGTTGAATCTAGATGGTCTGCATTCCGACCAGTTGGCCCTCGAGCACCATTGCTACCAACATTAGTGATGGGCCGAGTTTGTGGATCAGAGTGGTTGGTACCACTGCCCGCACTACCAGCATTATCTGCTCCCTTATTATTGCCGCTGCCACATCCACCGCCTACATCTTGTGCCCCAGATTGTAGACAATGTAATAGCCACCATTGAATGCCATATTAATTTAGTGAAGTCGTATATAATGTACGTACCGACATATTCATGTCGAATATTTCATGTTATTCAAAGGTATTAAACTGTTTTAAACCATTTATCGCCTATAATGATTAATATATTAAAATATAATAAATGTATAGCAAGATTCCTTCACATTGAACAGCCTTAAGTAGGTATTTTCATTATTCAATTTTCTGAAGCTACCTCTAGAATCTAGATATACACATTGACAAATCCTTATTCTATATTAATAGCACTCAATAATTATTATTTATTCCCTCCTAATTTCCTATAGGACGAGAGACGTGATAAAAATTCTATATATTTAGATATTTAAATGGGTCTAATTTAAAAAACAAATTTTAAGTTATAGGTATAGAATTCGTTTCATCTTATTGAAGAAAATATTATTTTTTTATCCGACGGTGTTATCTCCAGGGATAGATATTTAAATATTGATTGACAATTAGTATTTTCATTAGAAATCGTTTGTAACGTATTTAAATAATCTAACTTACTTTAAATAAATACATACTCGCATGTAAGTTAGGTAACCATGTTATTATAAAGTTTTTTTAAATATATCATATTTAAATAATTCGTTGTAACGCAGCAACAGGGGGTGATGGATCAATTTCTTTTTTATTTTTTTTTTCGAAATATAGTTTAGAGTCGAAGTTATAACTGATCTATATGCTCACATTTCAACCCAGTACATAGAACAGTTTTTCTGGAATATTCATTTATTGTAAAAAACTTTTTGTAATTCTTAAGGCACCAATTAGAATTATTTCAAACTTGAAAAGGGTTAATTTTTTGGTCTCTTTAAGTCGCATTTTTTAATAGAAATAAAACGTATGTACATATTTGCATATAATATACAAATTTTCTTGATCATATCGTGACGAGACAATCCTGGCTGGAGTACTGAATAAATATTAGTTTACATGTGAAATTAAATGAAACTTGTAAAAAGTAATATTATGTGCTACTTAATAATTTTTGTCACATCAGTTCATTTTTATTTGATCAGGTATTCATATTTTAAGCAGTTGATAAATTTTGTGGGTACAATGGTTTACAATAAGTTACCTTAAATTTTGTATAACTTTATTTAAACGACGGATGAGTTGATGTACGCAGATGTTATGAGACATTTATTGAGCAACATATGAATAGTGATCATAGAGTATATTGATAGTGATTCTGTTTCAACAATACCATGGTGTTTTTTGTTTATGTTTCTATAGTTATATATTCCAACGAAATGTTTTACAGTGCTATTAGGTATTATTGTAAATATATTAATGTACCTAATATTTAAATTAAATGTGTATAACAACATTTAATCTTTTATTTCAGACGATACCTAAACTTTTTATTTATGATTTTTTTCCTGCTGGAATGCTAATTCAGTGTATAGGTATATCAAAATATTTAAAAATATGCAATTTTTGAATTGAAATTGTTTGCAATGTAATATTTTTTAGAATCTTTAAATAAAATTAGTAAGTAATGTTCAGAAACTAATATCTCGTTGGAAATATTCGCCTTATTACATATAATATTATGAATTATAATTTAGTAATTCTATCTCTCGAGACAATGAAGATAGCTTAGTAAATTAATATAAATGAGTTAAATAAATAGAATCTTGGACCCTTCATGCTGGAAGCTATTATCACGGACAATAACAAATTCGTGACAGTAATATAAATGAAGACAGATATCTGTGACGCAGGCCAAATACTTTGTATAAATATTGCAGTGTTTATTCAATTTGTTAACTTGTAGAAACAATAAAAATTTTACATTCATTACCATTCATATTCATTACCATTCATTTATTTTAGTCCATATGAGGTTATGAAATAAACAAAGGAAAATATTATGTAAGAGGATAAAAAGGTACAACATTTTTTTGTAAGTTTATATTAACTGCGACTACTCTTACAGTGGTAGCCCAGTGGTAACGCGCTCGCTTGGGAAACCGAGTGAAGCGGGTTCAAATCCCGGGTCTCGCACCTCAAATATTTTCATGTGCGAATCATTTCTAACATGATTACCTCTTGCCTTACGGTGAAGGTAAACATCGTGAGGAAACCTGCATGTCTGAGAGAACCTAGCAAGTTTTCGAAAGACATGTGAAGTCCACCAACCCGCACTAGGCCAGCGTGGTGGACTATGGCCTTATCCCCCCTCGTATGAAGGGAGGCCCGTGCCCAGCAGTGGGACGTTAATAGGGCTGAATACATACATACATACATACTCTTACGAACTTGTTGGAAATTACCTAATCCATTTTGTGGTGTGATTAGTAGTGTATGATTAGTAAAAAATCTTAATAACATAAATAAAAACTTTAAAAAAAATAACCACTAAAAAGTAAAAAATAACTAAACGGGGTTCATTTACAATAGGTACCTAATCAGATATTTTCGAAGTCGGTGTGCTTTGATTAGTATTGGTTGGCTTTTTTTTTAATTTTTATTTTCCCATTTTTAGTGTAGACGTAATAAGCAGGTAATTTGTAAGAAGAAAGTTTTTTTTAATAACATATTCGATTAAGCCATTTATTTAAAAATAAATCATTGTTGATTTTTTTTAAAAACTGCTCGACCGATATCGATAAAATTTAAATGGGACCACCTGGGAAGTATATCCTTTGAAACAAAAAAAAAAATCCAAATCGGTTCAGGCGTCTTCGAGTAATCGATGAACATACACAAAAAATACATACAGACAAACATAGAACCTTCTCCTTTTTTGACGTTGGTTAAAAACTATGATGAAACATGATGGTGATAATGAAATCTATACTACTAATATTATAAAGAGGCAGAGTTTTTTTGTTTGAACGCTCTAATCTCAGGAACTGTGAAATATTCCTTTTGCATTAGATAGGCAGTTTATTGAGGAAGGCTATATTATGTTATATAACTAGCATTGCCCGTGGCTCCGCCTGTGTTCAGATGACCAAAAAATAAATTCATAGGTTTTACATATTAGCACAGATCAAATAATACTAATCATATAATATTAGTATTTAGTATACTCTTATATTGCAGTATTTGTTTTTTTTTCTCAGAAATGAGACATTATCCCGCGGTAAAAAATATCCTATATGTTGACCCCGATAACCAGCTATCACCATACTAAATCCCTCCAGTGGTATTTCTGTGATGCGGTAACAGACAGACAGACAAAAATTCTAAAAACTATAGATTCGGCTTCTGTATCGATATCTATCTATTTCATACTAACCGTGATCATACACGGTGTAGGTAAAGTCTTATGTTACTAGTTTAACTGACATTACGGCTTTGTTAAAGGTAAAGTATGTTGGATTATTTCTTGTACGAAAAGTTGCTCAGTGAAAAAACTTAAAAAAAAACCGACTTCCAGGCACTAAAATGTAAAAAAAATAACTACACGGAGGTCTTCATTTAGATTGATTTAGACTGATTAGATACCTAATCAGATATTTTCGAAGTCTATCTATATATATGTGTGTGTTTTCTGTTTCTGATCAGACAAACCGCCGAACAAAAATCGGACGCCCAGGCACTATTTAATTTATAAGCAAAAAGCACAAATATACATTTTGATTTCTGAAACCCAAAAGGAACATTTACTTACGTATCTACACCCAGCAATGCGGGCGGGTGACGGCTCATTTATAATAAGTAGGTACAAAGAATAAATAAATATATTTCTAACTTTCAATTAATAGAATTTGAATTAACTACTAAATATTCGTGTCATACAAAAGTTCATTGAATTGTTAATTAACATGTAGTGCGCTTGGTATTCATGTATAATTACCGGTTTAAGTAGGTACATATAGTGTAAAATTGGTTTTAGTTACAATCGTTATTTCTAACTTATTTACAATGTTATGTTTTTTTGTTCTATTAGTGATAATTTTTTTGTACATGTTTTGTGATGTGAATTATGTGATTAGAACTACTTTCACAGTAATAAGTAGTCGTTTCTACCAACGTAAATATTCATTGAACGTCGTTACTACCATTTATGGTAAGTAATATTCATGATTTTGTATTTAGCCTTTTTAATGTTATACGGCTGGGCAAGAACCTGCGCTCACGCATATGAGGAGGCATTCCCCCTCATCAGGCCGAAGTACACCACGCTGGCCAAGTGAGCATTGGCGGACTCCATATATATTTCGGAAAACTGCTAGAATCTCTCAGACATGCAGGTATGTTCAAGAGTTATCGTTGAGGTGAGTGGTAATGATGAAAATGATTCGTACATGAAAATATAAGAGATAAAAGACTCGGGATTTGAACCCGCCTCACATGGTATCCGAAGCAAGCGCGTTATCCTTGGGTTACCACTGGCCTAATACTCATGGCATAGGACATTAAATACATTAAATGAAGGCAGGTGAGACTTCCTTTAGACATACAAATGACTTATAGCATGTATAAAGAAAAAAAAAGTGGCAATAGGTACGTTTAAAATATTTCAACTGTGTTTCCTGTTATATTTAATTTTAGTTGTTACTTATTTTGTGAACTATTCATATGTTATTAATGATATTTATCTGTTAATTGAAAAATTTGCACTAGTTTCATAAATATATCATAATTTTTTTGTCTTAACAGGTATATGCACACTTCAAGATTGTGATGTGTTCTTCAAAGCTATACGCATAGCGAGAATTATTCGAGAACTTGACTTTGCAAGATATCATTTCTATGACCGAACTGGTATTTATGATCGCAGTAGAGAAGTTGGTATACGATCACTACAAGGATCTACTTTAACAGTGTCTTTTGACACTGTGCCTTTGTTTGTACCATATAAAATAAATACTAAGGTACTAAAATATATTTTAAAAATAGTGAACTTATATTTTAAAATATTAAATAAAAACCTATCGTTAGCTTTGTCAACATACATAGTCAGTCATTCTTTTATTTTAAGTAAGTTGCAGTTTGTACTCATAGAAAAGAAATATTCAATAATTTAACTTCATATTTTATGATTTCGACTTCAAGAATATTCTAAAAACAAAATATATATTATTATTTTGCAGTTAGTGTACTGGGATGAAAGGTCTTTGTTCCTTGAGCATGAAATAATTACGTTACATGATGGGAAAATGCGGTGTTTAGTCGTCTCTCGCCAATTTGCGCTACCAATTACAAATAACTCTAGTAGTAAAGAAACTACTGTCAATCTTCTTAAATACTTACCAGGATCGTCTAGAACCCCTCAGTGTCCACAATATATTAAAGAATGGTTGTTAAGTATGAAAATTAACAGTGAGAAATTAAAAAAGATGTGGATTTAAAATTTGTATTTTATTTTTTATTTAATCCTCGTATTTATACGATCAGGATGAAGTTAATACTATTTTCTTACTTAGGTATAAAAATGAATACATGTACATTTTTATATATTTATTTATTTATAAAAAGCAAATTCGAGTTAGTTACCCCATTTATAACTCAAGAACGGATGGACCGATTTTTATGATCTTTGATTTGTTGGATTTATTTCCACCCCGCATAGCAGAATAACTATTAAAACATCAGAAAAATTGATGAAAAAAGTTACATGATATTATAATATAATTATAGTTATAATATTATTATAAAATTACATTATTGCTGGTTTATAACTGTTTATATCTGTTTAAAACGTACCTAAGGAGTAGGGACGCCCCAGAGCGAAGCGAGCCTAAGTGGTTAGTTTGACATATAAAAGAAAACCTGTTGGAGGTAGCAGATTCGACGACCTATCAATAATAGGTATATAATTATTTTGGTCTGCTTAGGAACCGCCAGCTAACGCGCATTTTTTACAAACTTCTTGCAATGTTTGTTAGTTGTTATATTTCTATGGGTCAAATCTTGTAAGCTGAATAAAACTATTTCCTCTTAGCCTACAGAGATGAAGCTTTACATCTTGGTTCGGTTACAATGACTTTTATGATAATTATGATCTGATTCTTCATCTAGGATTCACGACGAATCAATTTCAGAACGCTCAACAGTACCTACATACACAAAATTTGATATAAGTACCTACGCATTCAATTATTATCACCCGTTCTAAAATATGCCACGAATTTTTCCTGTGTCCCCAGGATTAGCTCACTCGTACTCGTAGGTACACAATGGAAAAAATGTAACATCAACACAAATGAAACCTATATATAACCAAGGAAGATAAAATTGTTTTTTCTCTTCTGTGGTTATAACTGCTATTGCATATACTATGTTACAATAATTTTTATCAGTAAACATATGATCAATACATATAATAAAATTGTAACTAAGTCGAATCTGTACATTAAATATTTTTCGGAAAATCTAATTGATATAGACATTATTATCGATGCAGGGTCCGAATCTATAGTTTTTAGAATTTTTGTCTGTCTGTTTGTTGCCGCATCACGAGAAAACCACTGGACAGATTTTGATGAAATTTGGTATGATGATAGCTCGATATCCGGGTCAACATATGGGATACTTTTTACCGCGGAAAAATATCTCATTTCTGAGAAAAATGCAAAAACTGCAATGTAAGAGTATACTAATATGTAAAACCTAAGAATTTGGTTTTTAGTCATCTAAACGCGGGCTGAGCCGCGGAGAATGCTAGTACAAAATAAGTATATAATAGTGCGTGTTATTAAAGATAGACAAAACTGGACTAACAATGTAACGCTACTATAGATAATATGTATGTAATATGTATAGATAAACAGCTTTAATCTGTATATACCTATATATTTTAAGAGTATAAATATCTAATCAAATTATTAACTAGACGTAAAAAATTAAAATGTATAATTGATAACAATATAGCAGTATATTTTTATTTTTATTTTTATCTACCGACCCACTTAATGTTTTTGTGTATGCCTACTCATTTTTGATAGATTTTATTTTTTTAAAAACCTACGTACAATCCAATATAATCAACTATAATCCATAATCTAGAATCTAGCCGTAGTTGTCATATAAGTCTTTTTTATGTTTTTTTACATATTTATAATTTAGATTTGTTTATATAATCATATTTTTTTAACTTACATTATTTAGTCCGGCTGATAAACTCTATTCTATAAGAAAGTAATATTTTATTACGAACAAATTATAGTGATCTTCGTATTGGACGCAATGCCAGTTTACCGTTATTCGTCATGCTTATGACGTATACTACAACTTACATACATACCGGTTTGTTGCACAGTAGGTACTTCTCTCTCATTGATATTGGACGTATACAACTTTAGTGATCTAAAATAATAACACAATGTACTGTGTCATTGCAACCATAATAGCATTACTGTACATTTTCTGGGATGTAAATTACTTCCTTCGAGTCGCATTTACAATAGGCATTGGGAGACTTTTTCAAAAGAAATCTGGTATAAAAGATCCCACAACTATTTATGGTAAGTGATTATATGATAATTACTTATTATTAAGTTAAAATAACTTATAAAATGATATGTTTGAAGTTAATTTGAATTTTAAATAGATGAGTTTCAGTTCTAAATTGTATTGCGCTTCTTTATAGCTGTAAATTTCCATCTTAGAGCCATTTTTTTGTGATGTTAGATTATTATTATTTTTATTATTCCACTAGAACCACATATAAAAATATGAACCTTGTGGAGCTTAAGTTATAAGTACGTAGTAATCTATAAAGATATATAAAATTGAAGTGTCTGTTTGTAATGTCAAAATAACAGCTTTTTGGTGAATGCATGTGAAATTTTATTATATGGTACAGTAGGTATTTATAAGAAAAACACAATTCTTAAATTTTTTGTCTGTTTGTTCCGGCTATGTATTGAAACTGGCTGGACTGATTTCGATGGGACATTCACTGGCAGATAGCTGATGTTAGGTAAAAGGAGTAACTTGGATGCTTTTATTTTAGAAAAATAATTGGGGATCCGCTCAAAAAAATTAAAACGTACCTAGGGACTACGCACCCGAGCGAAGCGAGTTTAATAATAAGGGTGCATCCATTACTTACGTGAGGCGTTTAGGACAGGGGAGGGGGAGGGGTACTGGGAGAGCATCGAACAAATCCTAAACCTCACTCAATCTCACGTGGGGGAGAAGGAGAGTGGTCATGGCAAGTATCACGTATTTTTTTTCGCAAGAAACAGTGTAAAATTGCAAGAAGACGGTTAATTCAAGTAAAAAATGTTTCTCCACTAAAATATGGCCAAATTATATATATATATATATATATATATATATATATATATATATATATATATATATATATATATATATGTCGTGTTATCCATATACTACGAACATCATCTTTGGTGGTTACTCATCTTGTGGGCGTTATCAGGGCTCAAATAATAAAGTATTCAGTGCTCAATACACAATTTAATCAGGGAAGTCACAATGTTATAAACTTAAAACGGTAATTCTAATGATTTAGAGCTAGCGGGTTCACAGTCACCGATCATCGACTTCCAACTACAGTATCAAACATAACTCTCTATACCATGATCAACCAACGTTACTAAGCCACGTATCTCCAAAGAATGTCGTGATGGCGTCTCGACCCCGCTCGAGACTAATCTCTGCTCTTAAATTCAAAAGCAATAAAAAGTAAATTAAAGAACATAGTGACTTTAAACAATGATAAGGTTTCATAACAGAAAAAGGTAACTAAATTCTCCTCCGTCTTATATATATATATATATATATATATATATATATATATATATATATATATATATATATATATATATATATGCACTGATAGAAGAATTTATCAATATTAATTAATTCATTTTCATTCGAAAAATCGCCAAAATTGTCTCGCGTAATTAATGGATGCTCCCTTAGTCGCTAGTTTAAAATAAACAAGTGCAGTTGCATTATTTAATATTTATTGCTTATCTTCTAGAATAATATCTTTCCATACCCATTTATAATAAGTTATATTCAATATTTTTTGAAAATTCCTTTTTTGACGATATAGAGACCCTAAAACAGTAATTTAAAAATCTGTATGTGTATTTGTATGTTAATTTCATTGCGATTAACACAAAAACTAATTAAATGTTGTCCGATAATGTTATGCATACTCAGTCTATATTTTATAAAAATTCTTTTCATAAGCAGAAACTATTGCCTTGATTTTGATATAGAGTAGCAAAATTACATGTTAAGTTATTTAGTTGTACTTTTTGTCGTGTAAATAGAAAGGCTTTTATCTATTTTGATACTAGTTAGATTATTACCGAATTTCTCAAGTCATTAAACAGTGTATCTCTTATCCTAGAAATTAAAATGGCCCCAGATATTAAAATTCCCGGGAAAAGAGCTGTTAGCATTTCGGAAACTTTATGTGTTTTTAGAACGAATAGTGTTCTTCTGGAAGATAGGATAAAAACTACTACATGGTTTTTCATAAATTCTGATCAGACTATTTCTTAATAGCTACCTCCAAATATAGCATTATTCCTATCCCATAAACCTGATAGGTACTACGAGGCAGGGAGTAAAAGATTTATCAAAATTTTCTGTGTAATAGATACAAATTTCTCAATTAAATACCTATTTGAAAAACACTTGATAAAAAATCATTAAATCTTCACAAACAATGAATGCCACTAGTGGAACGCGAAGAGAAAAAAGACAAGTAGCGCAGCTAGTACCTAGGTACATAAATATTTTAGTGTACAAATATTATTATCATTTCACATGAAATTCAGCCTTGATTGTTTTTTGTTTTGCAGGATTTTGTACAACACAAGATGTGGATATCTTCCTTAGACACATGAATAACGCGCGTTATGTTAGAGAGCTAGATTTTGCAAGATTTCATTTTTATGATAGGACAGGTATCTACCAAAATATCAAAGCAGTTGATGGACATGTTCTTCAAGGCGCTTCTAGTATCCGGTACAGAAGAACTATACCTATATTCAGCGCCTATAAAGTAGAAACAAAGGTCGGTATTTTATATGCTATTTATGAAATGAACATACCTAATGTAAAATATTAATTATATTTACTTTGTAAAATATTACGAATATTATTATTGCTATGTAGGTATATTGTTATTTTTATAAACTCCTTGAAAAACTATAATGTGTGAAATAATGTAACAACAAATAAAATGTAATAACTTTAAAATGATAATTGAAAAATCGCACGCCGAGGGTTTCGAAGCATTTATAATTATATATTTGTTATGTTTTAGCATACGTAATTAAAAAGCATAATATTTACCCATCAACAGTATTACGTTATCCTAAGCTGAAAATTTAAGAATTAAGATTTTATAATTTTGTGTATCTGGTAATATTTTTTTTAAATGAAACCGAGAACTAGCTTTTTGAGAATATTCGAACCTAGGTCAAAAACATAGAAGGTCTTGTATTGGACCATTTTTAATGATAGAAATTATTCTAAAATGATACCTAGTCATTTTTTTTACAGCTTGTATACTGGGAAGATAAAACTCTGTATATTGAACAGAAGTTCATCACACTAAATGATGGTTTCGTGAGAGCAGTTATACTTTCGCGGCAGAATCTTATTAATGCAGATGCATCTGCACTTTTGAGCAATATTCCGGGAGCCGAAACAAAACCTGAATGCCCTGAAGAGATCACACATTGGCTTCAGTCTATAGAAATTTCCAGCGCTAGACTAAGAAAAAAGGATTAATATTTTAATATTTTGTATCTAAACTTACTTTTGAATTAAATGATGGGTATTATAATATGTTTACTTATTTTGCATGTATTAGTTTAGTTAAAAAGCGTGTGTGTAAAAGAGCAGGGAAAGTATTATATTACTATGGCGCTTATTTTGCTCTGTATTTGGTTACTGTTTACACAACTTGCACATTATGAACAGCTTAGGGAGATCAGCAATTTTTTAGACATTCCATATTAAAAGCAATTTAACTTTCATTTTAAAAGAGATTTATTTAATATTTTAACCTCAACAAGGATAAAATATCCTATATTTTATAACAAAGTGAAATATGAACATTTTTGAAAATATAATTCTACTGAGTTTTAAATTTTTATGTGTTGTATATTGTGTTTTGAGGTAACCATTTCGAATTATGATTTCTCCTTCTTAAGGGACCGCAAGACCGACGGCATTACGTGCTTTCCGAGGTACGGGAGTGTCACACTTTCCATCTGTGGTTTCAAATTGGTTCAACTACATTCAATTTGTAATAGATTTGTTACAGTTGGCATCTAGAAAAAGACTTATAACACTTCTTCAATACTTGATATACTAAGAATGTTTTGGGTTGAACTTACACAATCCTGTAAATAATTGCAATTAAGTACCTACATCAACAGACGGACATAAGAGTATTTTTTTTTTATATTAAGGGTCAAAAGCGTAAGAAGTAGTTTAAAATATTGTCGGCGTCACTTGTAACAGTGACGGGATATTTATGTCTAAAAAAAGACCACACAAGCGCTTCAAATGTACATACCGACTTAACTGTCTATAGATGGCTTAACTTATTTTGAGTTTTGTAAAAGGATGCTATAATCAAGTTGGACTATACTTATATAGCTAACACACGTATTTAATAAAACTATATAATTTTATTATTAACATAGGGGGTTAAAATTGTATCGCTTCCCCCCCAACGTGCGTTCACCTTGACGTGGTTTGGGGGGAGGGGGGGGGGTAGGGTCAGTAGTGGCACGGCACTCCAGCAGGACGCGAAACTAAGAAACGCACAGGGAGGTGGCCCTCTTCGGAGGGCGGTGTACCATGCGGGTTGCTCCTGGTACTTCTCTGATAGCAGAGTGGAATGTGGAGCAACCCTATGGTATTTGTGATCTGCTTCGGCAGACCTACTTACCAGTTAGGGCGTCGAAATTGAGTGCACGTTTGGGAAAAAATATGAATGTAAAATTTTTACGATGCGCGTGCAAACTGACAGCCAAAAAGTGACATGATGAAGTTATCTGCATTCCTTTTACAAACAGAGAGATGTGACATACGGGATGAAATCTTTAGCTATTTTTGTTCTGTTACGCTAAAGAAGTATAACTTCGTACGTACGGACATAAGTACACACTATAAGCACACGTTTTTTTTCTCTCTTTAGGGAATGCTTAAGATGTAATAATAGTAAAAAAATAAAAAATGAAAAAAAAATACTGTTCAATATCGCATCAATTTTTATTGCATAAGAATATTAGTCTGAATGAAAAAATTGGTTAAGATTTATTTTATTCTCTCATTGGCGTCTAAAGTTCCCATTTATGCTATAGATTGATGTATAGGTTTTTTAAATTATTATTAGTTATAAGTATTTTGTTAAAATTATCAAGATTGCTCAGTCATGTTGTATTAGTGGCGCTAACCACCGTGTGTGTCTTGTCGCGTAACAATAATAAAATATCCATTAGTCCTTGTGACATTAGCGGCCTCACGGCATATTTCTTACTAATTATCAATATTTATTTTGTTAAGCTAAAAGACATAGGTAATTATGTTAACATATTACATAGTATTAGAAATAAAAAATATTTCTACTCCATTTAAAACGCTAGCCGAAATAAATAACCTAATATTAAGTCTCGCTTCGAATTCACCCGTTTCATTATAGGTAGGTAATAGGTATTACCTTTATATTTCAATTTAGTTTACAGTCAGCAAATGTGATCTCATACAATTTTCTTATACGATATAGAAATATCTATAGATATTTTACAAGATAATGTTGTAATCCGTCCATATATGTTACGGACATAACTGTACCTATATTATTTTAAAAATGAGCATTATGAATGTTGTGAAAATTTTATAATATTTTTTATATTCTATTACTATTGAGGTATACTTACTGTTTAAAACGCCTTTCAGGAAACACAAAAAAATACAGCCGAATTGAGAACCTCCTCCTTTTTGAGGAAGTCGGTTGAAAATACGTCACAATATTACGAGCAACCCCAGGCTACTAATGCTAGTTAAAGGGATAATTTTTAGTTTGAAGACTATAATTATAAAGTAAATATCCTTTGAAAGGTCTAATAGTGGTAAACAGTAACAGTAAATAGGTTCTATTTCATTAAATAGCATTATGAGCACGAAATGATTCATGACATGTATTTTTGTTATTTTAAGTATAGTTAACTTGGTATCAATATCTCGTCGGTTCCGAAGGATAAACATCGAGCAACTTATATTGTAGGTACTTTTAGGGTATCATTATAAGCTTGTATTAATATTATATGTCGATAATTGCATGCAAAAATATTTACGTGTTTATTATTACACCTGTTCGCAATATCTCTATAAAAATTATGTACGTGTGAAAGGACTCAGGTATCATGGAATATTGTTGAAATGATTTCAAAGAACCCTAATTATTTCAGCTCACTGTTAAGCTATATAAAAGGACGCAACGCTGTGTGGGTCACATTCTGACTATCTTCAAATCAAAAAAATAACATTAAAAATATCATTTCAACAATTATAATTATGTTATTTTTACCAGAAGTCCTGATGCCTATAGAGATATTATTGCAAATATTAAATGACAACTATCTAAATTTATCTTATTGCGTTACAATTGTTTCTGAAGAACATATATTAATTAAAATTCCTAATACTTTTATGCGTATATCTGTAAATGATAATGATACGCTTACAAATCTCATGCTCAATGCATCAGAAATGGGTTGTTCTGATTACATAGTGCAAGTAAACAAGCCAGAAATATTTATGTTAGCGTTTGAAGATGTTGTGCACTTGGGTAATGTTAGAAAAGGCGACAGGAAGATAATTATTCTACCAACCTTACAACATCTCATCGATAAAAGTTCACAAACGTTAACAAACGTTTTGTCAATGAAGGAAACCAGATTTGTTGCTAATATTCTTATTATTGTGCCATCGGAAACAGTAAATCAATGCTATACTTACGACTTCATTACCCACCAATTTATTGGCAAACATGAAAATGAAAAGCCGATCACTTTAGATAGATGGAACTCCTGTACAAAAAAGTTTGAAAAAGATGCAAATTTATTTCCACATAATATGAATAATTTAGACGGAAAAATAGTTAAAGTCACAGGGTTTACTTATACACCGTATGTGTTGTTAGATCTTGATCCCAATATTGTACCTAATGGTCGTGATGGCTTGGAAATAAGGATAGTCGAGGAATTGTGCAGGTTTTTGCAATATATTTTTAATGTTATTTGCCGTAAAGACAATAATCTTGAATTGAATTATTTCTCTTTACAAAAAGAGATTATCTAACAATGTCTCTAGATATATATGTAGATATTTTAATGATACTTGCTTTGTGCAGGTGGATTAATTGTAAAATTGAAATAGTTGGAGACGATGGAAGAGAATGGGGAGAAATATACGACAATATGACTGGTGTAGGCATTTTAGGAAATGTATTAATTGATCGAGCAGATCTTGGCATAAGTAAGGAAACCTACCTTTTTTTCAAAGTTATTTTATTAATTTAAGTAATTCAATGTTTACGTTTATTTTCAGCTGCACTATACTCTTGGTATGAAGAATATGTTGTAATGGATTTTTCAACTCCATTTTTGAGAACTGGCATTACATGCATAGCACCATCACCAAGGTATAATCAAAATAAGCCACTGTTTCGAAAAAGTTTCTTTTTCTACCCATTTCCTCCCACTTAAGAAGATATTCGCTTTATATAGGAAACAGAGAGTGGAGACCAACTTATCATCATCCGATTTCTATCGGATGGCACCGACTTCGAAAATATCTGATTAGGTATTATAGTAAATGAAAACTACCGATCAGTTATTTTTTACTTTTTAGTGTTTTTTTTGAAGTCGGTTTTTATTTAGTTTTTTAAAGTTCCTATATTTTCATTTTTAGTCTAGACATGTAGTAAGCAAAGTAAGAAAAAGTATTTTAATAAAATATTCGCTTAAGCCGTTTAAGTTAGTTCGTTGCCGATTTTTAGATGAAGACAGATTAAAATTTATTAGTAACACTAAAAATCAGGCTCTAAAAGCCAATTCTAACGAATTGGATTTGTTAAATCAAACAAAATAAAACCAAACTCAAAGTATCTAATATTAGCCATTGAAGAGTTCCACCTATCCACCTTTGCAATTGCCATCAGATCAGGTCAACTATACCGAATCACTACATTATCAACGGCAATAGAAATCCTTGAAAAATTTCAAAGTCAATATAAGAGTAGGTTAAATTTTTAAATTAGCTATTTTTCCACCCTTAGGGTGGTTTTTTTTTTAATTTAAATGATACCAAATCGGTTTATAAATGACGGAATTCTGAGATAGCAGACATAAAAAAAAGAAATACAGCCGGTCGGTTAATAAAGAAATATTAGCTTGCTATTTGCGACTTTACTTTAAGTCGCAAATAGCAAGCTAATTTTAAGAACCTTTTTTTTTGGGAGTAATACTCGTAAGTGTCGGCAGTAATATTTACAGTATAAATATAATCACACTTATAAAAGTAAAAAGCAACTTATCTGTCTATATGTAGATATGTATATGTATGTATGTGCGCGCTAATCTGAACGAATATGGATGCAAAATTTAAATTGCATCAAACGTATTAAGTATTAGACTTTCTTAGATAACGTCGGGAACCAAAAATCAAAATAAATCCGCGAAATAATCCGAAAATAAAGTTTTATTTAAAACACCAAACTAAAAAGTTACATCATAATCAGTCTATTCTTGATTGACACCGCGCTGGATTGAGTAAGATTAAGAAAATAGGTAATTAAGAATTATTCTTAAGAAAAATAGATTTTAATTTTTTGTCTTACGCTTAATCTTAAATTCATTTCTTAATCAATCTTTAAATTTTCCAGAGTACAAGTAAATTAATAAAAACTTTTTAACAAAAAAATAAAAACCGACTTCAAACAAAAGCACTAAAAAGTAAAAAATAACTGATTGGTAGTTTTCATTTACTATACATACCTAATCAAATATTTTCGAAGTCGGTGTGCTTTGCTTTGTATGGACTGATACCGATTTCGAAAATATTTGATTAGGTATGTATTTAATAGGTAGGCTTTAATTACTTAGCCAAAGCACACCGACTTCGAAAATATTTGATTAGGTATGTATAGTAAATGAAAACTACCAATCAGTTATTTTTTACTTTTTAGTGCTTTTGTTTGAAGTCGGTTTTTATTTTTTTGTTAAAAAGTTTTTATTTTTCCCTTTTTAGTGTACACAGTAGTAGCGAAGTAAGCATTCTAACGTGTTAGGCTTGTCAAATCAAACAAAATAAGCCCAAACTCAAAGTATCTACTATTAGCCGTTGAAGAGTTCCACCTATCCACCTTCTGGCCTTACCATCAGATCAGGTCAATAATACCGAACCACTGTACTATCAACGGAAATAGAAACACTTGCAAATTTAAAGTTAATATGACAATTAGAAGTAGGTTAAATTCATCATTAGCTATTTTTCCACCCTTAGGGGTGGTATTTTTTTTTGAATTTTAAATGGGACCAATCTGGAAGTATACCCTTTCAAACAACACAAAAATTGTCCAAATCGGTTAATAAATGATGGAGTTCTGAGGTAACAAACATAAAAAAAAAACAAAAAAAAATCGTGTCGAATTGAGAACCTCCTCCTTTTTGAAGTCGGTTGAAAAACAGACAGACAAACATCAGTAATAAAGATTATTTATTACTTATCACTACATAATATAAAACTATGCAACGGATTTTGATGCGGTTTTTTAATAGATAGAGTGATTCAAGAGAAAGATTTTAGTATATAATTTGTTAAGTTTTCAACCGACTTCAAAAAGGAGGAGCTTCTCAATTCGACTGTATTTTTTTTTGTTACCTCAGAACTTCGTCATTTATTAACCGATTTGGACAATTTTTGTTTTGTTTGAAAGGGTATACTTCCAGATTGGTCCCATTTAAATTTAAAAAAAAAATACCACTCCTAAGGGTGGAAAAACAACTAATGATGAATTTAACCTACTTCTAATTGTCATATTGACTTGAAACTTTGCAAGTATTTCTATTTCCGTTGATAGTACAGTGATTCGGTGTTGTTGACCTGATCTGATGGCAAGGCCAGAAGGTGGATAGGTGGAACTCTTCAACGGCTAATAGTAGATACTTTGAGTTTGGGCTTATTTTGTTTGATTCAACAAGCCTAACACGTTAGAATTCTTACTTTGCTACTACTGTACACTAAAAAGGGAAAAGTAAAAACTTTTTAACAAAAAAATAAAAATCGACTTCAAACAAAAGCACTAAAAAGTAAAAAATAACTGATTGGTAGTTTTCATTTACTATACATACCTAATCAAATATTTTCGAAGTCGGTGTGCTTTGGCTAAGTAATTAAAGCCTACCTATTAAATACATACCTAATCAAATATTTTCGAAATCGGTGCCAGCCCATACAAAGCAAAGCACACCGACTTCGAAAATATTTGATTAGGTATGTATAGTAAATGAAAACTACCAATCAGTTATTTTTTACTTTTTAGTGCTTTTGTTTGAAGTCGGTTTTTATTTTTTTGCTAAAAAGTTTTTATTGTATACATTAGCTAAAATATAACGATATTTGTTGGAGGCGTCGGAAAAAAATAAGTCTGGGAGGTTTCAACGAAAACGCAAAAGTGTTATTAAAAATCCTATAACAAAATAATGTATGGTGGAATTGTGTATTTTTTTGATCTACAAATAAGTCCGCAATGGTATTTGTGTATCTCTTAAGGATAACATACTATATCCATTTTAATTGAAAACGTACCCGCAGGTACGAACCCGAGCGAAGCGAGAGTGAGTCGCTAGTTTATTCTATAAATTAAACTTTATAGAACATATTTTTTGTGTGTTTCAGATTATTAGCTAGTTGGCAAATGCCATTATTACCTTTTACATTGTATATGTGGATTAGTTTGTTTTTCACATTTATATATGCATCTTTGGCTTTGATGGTAGCAAAAAGATTTTCCTCAACTAATGTTTTTTTGACTACTTTTGGTATTATGATTACACAGGTATGTACATAATATATTTAAATATATTTATTTCATGTACATTTTTATCCACAGACACATACATAAGTTTTAGATACAAAAAGAATGAGATGTCATAGGGGTAAAAATGAGAGTAAAGCCTGAAATGGTTTTATAATTATCTTATTTCCCTGCTGTGCCCATAGCACTTAGCAAAAAATATTTTGTGTTGTCTTTAGATAACTTCTTCATTACAACAGCTTTTAAGTTAGCTAGAAGTGTCTAAGTATAAATAATATAGATGCAGTAAATACATAAGATCAAGTAGTTACGAGTAAAAAAATAAAATAATAAAAAAAAAACTAAATTCTACCGTACATATTAAGCTTCATGCGATGGTTAAAAAAGATAAATCAAATCGATTTATAATGATATATTGATCGATTGATTTGATTTAAAATGGCCATAATGTATAAAGTTGTTTACTTGTCGCAATGGCACAGGGCCAAAGTGTAAATAATTTTGTAAAAGCAAAAAAATTGTAATGTCATCGTAAATATAATTATAAATAAAAACTAAAATTACAGTAAAAATTACAGCTTTGATATAAATATAAATTATCTAGTCACAGCCTGAGTCAGGATTTTCATCTTGGCGCATACGCAGCGTCGTCGGCTGGATGATGATGACTGGTTTAGTTTTGGACAATGCTTACGGAGGAGGTCTGGCTTCAACATTCACCGTGCCTAGATATGAACCCACGATTGACACAGTACAGGATATTGTTGATCGTAAACTTATATGGGGAGCTACGCATGACGCCTGGATATTTTCAATAACACTTTCCCAAGAGGTTATAACTTACATCATTTCGTAATGATTTGTAAAATCGTAACTTTTTTTATAATTTATTCGTTCTCTTCTATAGCCTCTACTAAAGAAAGTAGTAAAACTGTTTCGTACGTATCCATCGGACGAGTTGAAGCGTAAAAGTTTTACAAGGAAAATGGCATTTAGCATTGAAAAGTTACCTGGTGGTGAATATTAAAATATTTAATTATAATAATATCTTTTAAACAAATGTCGTTAGTATTTATTTAACATATGTCTCACTAAACTTGTTTCAAAGGCACTTTTGCAATTGGAGAATACATAACAGAAGAAGCGTCATTTGATTTAACAATTATGCTCGAAGAATTTTACTTTGAACAATGTGTCGTGATGATGCGGAAGAGTTCATTTTATGCAAATAAACTAAGCCAACTTATAGGACGACTCCACGAGTCTGGCCTTTTATTAGCATGGGAGACACAGGTTTTTTTTTATTATTTTTATTTAAATAAAATACTAAAATGCTAAATGATATAACAATTATAATTACAGATAGCTTTGAAGTTCTTGGATTATAAAGTTCAATTGGAGGTTAAGCTTTCGCGTTCTAAGAGAGATGTTGAAAATATTGAGCCATTGGCTTTAAGGCATGTCGAGGTAGGTTTTACTTTAGATTTATATTATACTAGCGACTCACCCTCGCTTCGCTCGGGTTCGTCTCTAGTTTGAGTCCCCGTACAAACGTTCATCCCCATTTTCACCTCCCGGAATAAAAAATATCCTGTATCCTTCAGAGGGTCTCAAACTATCTTCTTACCAAATTTCATCTAAGTCGATCCGGTTTAGTTTAGTAGTTTATTCGTTACAAACATACAAAAATACAATTATTTCCTTTTTATAATAATAGTGTAGATAATATTATATTATCAAAGGAAAAAATAATTTTAATTTAATTACTGTTTTTTATTTCAGGGAATTTTCATTATTTATGCTCTAGGAGTAACGATATCTTGTATATCGTTCTTCATAGAAATTATTAAAAATAATAAAAATATTAAGCGGAACAAATATATCTAAGATTTAACATTTTAGATGGAATTAGTACGTACTAAAACTATTTGTTATTATTATGGACCAATGTTAAACACCCGGGCCTCCTCACAGTCACATATCGTTAGTCAGTAGCTTATATATGTATGTCCTTGATTAATTATGTTTTATAAAATATTGTTTTTTTAAATGATATGTATGTATGTAAATCAAATTTAAAAATCTTTTGTAACTTACACCTTACTTAATACTAGTTTTTTTAGGTTTGCTAGTTGTAAGTTTATTTTAATTTTAAATGTTGTGTTACATGTATAGGAAAGAGATTAAAAGATCTAGATTCATGTGAGGGGAATACATACCCGTGGAAGTTCAGTTTATTATTTATTATTAATAATAAAAGAACCATTTTTTTGTTGTGTGACAAACAACATACATGGTAGGTACCTACTAAGGCTGTCGTGGGTTGCCTCCTATAGTAGTTTCTTTGCTTCAAGTCCGGCTGAATTTCCCGACACTAAGTCCGAGCCCATGAAAAGGTGAATAAATATCGAAGGAAACTTTTATGCTCCTCTAATCCCTTTTCGATTTTTTTTCAACAACCTTCCATGTATAATCGTCACCTTTGTTACATATGAAAAATCTGATCTAGACCCAGCGATGTATTATGCTATGCGTTGCCTGTCAGTGATGTATTAAGATTTTATTTAAGTACATTTTGCAAAAATATTAATTATATTTTTCGTTTTTATTTATAATTATTGTATAATTACTCATATTGTTAATTTTCGTAATGAAATGTTATTTTTCGTTAGAGTTAATATAATAATATAATTTTTGAACGTATGATATGTTCCTTTTGGTTGGTACCATTGAGTGTCAAGTTCATAGTGTTGCCTATAGCAATTTTTCCCCCATATTATGTTGGGATATTAACACACAGCACCATCTTATTCTATGGTAAGCTTCGAGGCTTGTGTTATGGATACCAGATAGTTGATACACTCACTACCCACATATAACTTTAAATACATACATATTATAAATATAAACATCCATATGACTGGAGTACAAACATTCGTGCTCATTACACAAACGAATGCCACTAGCGGGACCCCGCAACTCGCGACCGCTGGCACATCAAGTAGGGTCACTACAAATTGAGCCAAACGTGTCGTCAAAATTATGTTTGAGAATTCATATTTATTTTGATATTTTTGAAGTATAACCTCTTTAGGCGTGACTGAGGGGTAAGTCAAATACATGGAAAAATGAGTTTCTCGGAAGTGAGTCGTGGAAGTGAGAATCAAATTTATTATTAATATTTATAAATATATATATTTATTATTAATAATCTTACAATAATAATTACTTATAAAAATTCCGGGTAAGTGTGAGTCGGGCTCGTCCACCGAGGGTTCCGTACAAATATGTAGGAAATCTGTTTAACTTTAATTTTCAACTTTTTATTTTTTTTTTAATTTTTCCTTTATTTGTGCTGTAAGACCTCGTTTTTTGCCAAATTTCGTGATTCTAGGTCAACGAGAACTACCATATAGGTTTTCGACCCAAAACCTATAGGGTACTTCCGGTTGACCTAGAATTGTCAATTTTATTTAAAAGCAAGGTCTTATAGCACAAGTTAAGGAAAACATCCAAAAAATAAAAAAAGTTGAAAATTAAGGTAAATTTTGGTACTTACAAGTTTTCGCGAAAATCTGAATTTGCCCACATCTTTTTATTGTGTTGAATTAGGATTTTGATTTTTATACACCTAATAGGGACTATAGACCTCAGTATCTGGTATAAATTTCAACTTGCTAGGTCCACCCGTTCCTGAGAAAATTGGTGGTGACACACGGACAGACAGACACATGGACAGACGAACAAGAGAGTGATCTTATAAGGTTTCCTTTTTTAGCTTTTGAGGTACGGGATACACGTTTTTAGGGATAAAAATAAATATTTATTACAGTGGGATGAATGTGCACAAATTAAATAAAAGCTATTATGACTAATGTGTGAAGTGTGAATGCATGAAAGAATGGGTGAAAGGGACAGATGTTCTACATTGAATTATTACAAAAACTACTAATTACTATTTATCATAGACCTATGAAATACTTTAAAATAATATTAAAGTTTCTGGAAGAAATATTTTAATTAAATTATTGATATAGGAATAGGAATAAGCAGAGTTAATATTAATCATATGCATTATTATTTATTTATTAATAATTTAGTTTTTTTAATATAATAATAATTTAGAATTTGTTCTTCGGTAATAATAGATATTCTTAATTATATCCATCACAACAGCCATGCTAACTTTGAATGGCGTTTCAATAGTAAGTTTAAGATACCTACACTTAGAGTATACATGAGCTATAGAGGGCGCGCTAGAACGTATGAACTGTAAGCACGGGTATGAACAGTCTCGAAATAGCATGGGCGACGCTATTAGTCACGATAAGTCACGCGCGCTGATTATTTCTCCTGTTGCTATTTATTTGGATTTATGTAATCATGGTGAAATGTGCAGTTCCAAGGTGTAAAAATGATTAACGAAAGCAAACTAAAACGAACAAAGATATTTCTTTTCATCGGTAAATAATATTTTTATCAGGAAACGCTGATTTTAACAAAATTACATAGGCGTGAGCGGGTGTTGCGAGAGGCACGTGGGCGTGTCGATACAACACGTGCTTCCGCGCTCCCCGCTTCTTACTTTCCTTCATTAAGAGCTAGTGTTGTACCACGTTGTACTATTCGAATATTTTGTATAATCAAAGTATTATAAATTAAGATCCTTTGTATTTGTCAAAAATAAGACCCTTAAATTTTAATGGCACCAAAGTACCTTACAATATTAGTTAATTTTAATTTTGAACATTTTTATAATTTTAAAAAGTTTTATAATTGCGTAGGGAATATTATTTATTTCATTTTAGCTATTATTATTATTATTACAATTTTTTTAGAAAACTATTAATTATTATTAATCTTATTTAGTATTGTCATTATTATATATTTTATAAATAAAAAAATAAAATGTTAATTATTCAAGCGACATTATTGTTGTATGTGAAATAAAAATTTTTTTTAAATTAATTAAAAATAATAATTATATAATAATTAAATTACGGGATTTGCCTTTAATTCCCGTAGTTTTCGTATAAATTTCGTAGCGTAGTTATTATATAATTATGGAACGCGAAAATTTAAAGAGAATAATATATAATTTTAATTTAGTTTGCTATTATTTAAAAAAAACTAAATATTAAGCAACACTATTACTACATACATTTACAAATGAAAGATATTAATTTGAAATACTGTAATTTTAGATAATAAAGTCTATATGTGTGTGAATAAATGTAGTTTATGTTAGTTAATATACTTCTTTTTTAATTAAATACAAAAAGTTTTACTAGGCGCATAACTATTCAACCGCTTCATCTACGACTATGTATCAATAGGTGTGTATAGAATACCTGCTTACGTTTTGCATAATGGACAATGAGCGTTGCGCGCGCTCTATAGCTTATGTATACTCGTAGTAGTACTTACAACCTACATATTTAAATAAAATATATAAACCTATTGTTTAATAAATGAAAGTAGAACAGCACATTGGAAATATCTTTATTCTCTCTATCTCTTTAGTTGTCGTATCTTTATTCCAGCATTGAAATAAAATGAAAATATTATTATAAGAGTCTTTCATATATTTAGGGAAAATTTATTTTTAATCTTACAACACTGAATCAACAGTGCTGCCAATAAATAAAATCATTTTTATTGTACAAGTGTAGTAGGTATGTGTAAATAAAAATTTGTAGTGTGGGTATCGCGGCAAAATCGATCGATACTGTGCTTAGACAAAATATTTCTACAACTTGTGACACTATAAAAAGATGTTTTGGTGAATTAAATTTCATATTATTTTTACTTATTCGCTATAATGGCTGTGTATAAATTATTCTTCTTCTTTGCGTTCGTTGTTGTTGCAACTGCTGATTTTGTTTGGAAGCATCACAATAACGAAGAATTACCATTAGTGTTAGAAGAAGTTCATGAAAAATGCCCAAATATTACTAAGGTGTATACTTTAACAGAGCCGTCTGTTAAAAATGTTCCGCTTTACGTTATCGAATTCTCAGATAGTCCAGGATTTCATCAACCTTGTAAGTTATTTATTAAAAATGATCATAATCAAAAATATATTAATAGATATTTATTAAATTACAATATCTTTTGTAATAGATAAACCTGAAGTGAAATATGTTGGAAATATACATGGAAATGAAGTTTTGGGCAGAGAATTGCTACTAGGTCTCGCTAATTATCTTTGCGATGAATATAATAAGCGCGACCGCCACATACGAACTTTAATTCATAACACACGCATACATTTATTGCCATCTATGAATCCTGATGGTTGGCAATTATCAACAGATGCTGTAAGTTATTCAGTAACATCGTTCTTTTCTGTATTAAAAGAAATAATTATAATATATTAATATAAAATATTTTAGGGTGGTCAAGATTATCTTATTGGTCGTTATAATAATAATTCTGTGGATTTAAACAGAAACTTCCCTGATCTCGATGCAATAACATTTGAGTTGGAACGTCAGGGCATTAGCCATAACAACCATTTACTTAAAGATTTGACTCGTCTTGCTGCTCCGGTAAGATATAATTATCATTTCATATTTAGTTAATACAAAATGAAAAAATATAATTTTAATTTTAAATACAGTCCAAGTTGAAATATAAAATATATATGTAAGTATAGTTCCGCCTTGGCTAAGGCTGAAGCAAAAAACTGACTGACTGAGTATTATAAATTATTAAACAACATATGAATAAGTAAGGAACATCAATAATGTTAAAAGTAATTAATATAGCTTTAGAAGAAGATTAAGATTAAAATTAGATAAATACATATATATTTTTAGCTGGAACCTGAGACCAGGGCTGTAATGCGATGGATAATGTCAGTACCTTTTGTATTAAGTGCTGCAATGCATGGAGGAGATTTAGTAGCTAATTATCCTTATGATGAAAGTCGTAGTGGAGCACCAGTTTCAGAATATTCTGCTAGTCCAGATGATGATACTTTTAGGTAAACAATTATACTATCTATATTTTATGATTTTAGTATTTTAATATATTTTTATTTATTGAGATATATTTTTATATTTTTAAGACTATTCTGATTGGTTTTATTTAATTTGTTTACAGTTGTAAGTGAACTTATAGTAATAATTATTTCAAAACTTAAGCTTTCAGCTTAATTAGTTACTTTTGCAATTTAAATATGATTTTACATTTATGATGATACATTATAATTACTACTTTTTGTGTGATGGTTTCGTAAAACACAAGCTCTTATAACCAGATGATCTCAAAAATGTGTAAATAATATTTGAAATTAATTAGAAATACTTGCTCAATAACTAAAGTCACATTAAATTTTTATTTCAAAATTTTACATGTATATGGAAAAATCTATTAAAAATCGAAACCGTGATTTTTGCCACCTTTATTGAAAAATTAAATGAACTAATTAGTTACAATATAGCACAAACGAATTATATGATTTTTGTACATAAATAGTTAATTATTATTAATTATATATATTTAGCTATCAGATTACTATTATAAATGGCAAAGTTTATATATATGTGTGTCTGTGTATGTTTCTTACTTCTTCACGCTGAAGCAGTTTGACGGATTTGGATATATTCATTTACATAGATATGATCTACTGAGACTTTGACCTGGAGTTATACAGAATAAAATTAGGGCCGAACCACACTATAGTGCCGATCACGTCAGTTCTCGGTTCGATTTCGGTCTGGTAAAGTTTTTTTATACAAGAAACATTGCTGGAGTGTGATTTGACTGGAACGTGTTACTCATAGTGTGATTGCTCTTATTGCTTCTTGTATAACAATACTTTACTAGACCGAGAGCGAACCGTGATCGGCACTATAGAATGGAGCGGCCCTCAAAGACCTAGCGACTTCAGGCTGTCGCTAGTCTATAATAATATAATACCATTCATTCATACCATTAGGTTAAACTTATTTGAAGTGTATTTGTCGTGTAGGGAGTTAGCATTAGCATATGCGAATGCTCACGCGGACATGGCGTCGCGCAACCGGCCGGGCTGCCGCGCCGTGCCGGCGCTGCCCACCGCCTACAACTTCGGCAACCAGGGCGGCGTTACTAATGGCGCCGCCTGGTACAGCTTGAAAGGAGGTGAGTTTATTTGTTCTAAAGGAGGTAAGTTTATTTGTTTGAAAGGAGGTGGGTTTGTAGATATTTGTTTAAAAGGAGGTTGGTTCAAGTTATCTAGCTTCGTTTTCGATTGTCTGTTTGATTTTCGTTAAAGATTTGTTTTGGTTATACTTATTTTAAGCAATTAAAGTTATTGGTTAAGACTTTAGAATTTAGATTATAGATCTGGGTAGGAGAAAGCGTTACCAGGTAGCTTCATGGTACAGCCTTCTAATTGGTTATTTTGATTTATAAGGCACATATGATTGGGATAATAAGTGTGATTGGGTGAGCGAAGAGTTTGTTGCTTTTTCATACTGTAACGGCATAACAGAGTTGAATAAAATTCGGAAAGTGTACGAGCGGAACCGCGGGTAAAGACTAAACGCTAGTCATAACATATATGTAATATACTTTCTTAGATTTACGCGCTCAAAAGACACTCTTTGAAATCATTAACAAAAAAATTTGAATACGTATTTGTGAACATTTGAAATTTTATTTAAAACTAGCATTGCCCGCGGCTCCGCCCGCGTTCAGATGGCCAAAAACCAAATTCTTAGGTTTTACATATTAATATACTCTTCCATTGCAGTTTTTGTATTTTTTTTATAATTTACAGTCGCTTCGATAACAAATTCTATTTTAAAATAGTTATGTAGTTTAAATATTCTTCAAACTGTATCTGATAAAAAATTCAGCCTTCTCCTAGTCAAGCTTCAGACTACTCACGTTCAGAGATACGTGGAACGTCTTACATGAGCCATTGTTGGTAGTGAATTTTCTTGAAATCGGACTCGAATTTCTATTTTGTACACTTTAGCCGAAGATGTATATAGCAGTGTGTACCTTGAAGCTGTTAAATAACAATAGTTAATTATGTAATTGTATACTACTTTTTTTGAAGCAGATTGCTTGGGTTTGGATCGATAAAAACGCTGGTTGCGCGTTTTTATCAATCTAAACCCAAGCAATCTGCATTTTATTTTTTATCAGCGCAGAGTACATACATATTTACAGGCGACGTACGTTCATAAAACGCGCGTTGTCGGTGCGTTTACAAAACGTGGTGTGCATCAGCCCTTAGGTCACATTATTTAACTACCTAACATCTTTTTATAGCGTTCGTTACGTTAAGTAAGCTTGTTATTGTTTATATAACAGGAAACATAGTATAATTGCTCCAACACTGACATTTAATGTGGTTAGCCATGAGCTGCAAACTTGTTTTTGTAATGCTAATTCTACACTTATTGTATACATTTTTGGATTTAAATTGTCATAAATTAACTTTTGTGGGTAATAACTGAATTGTTCATTTGCTTACGGTTTGTACGGGTGCCTATATATATACCTTACTACTAAATAGTAAATAAAATTTTAATTTTATGTACTTGTACTACTACTAAATACTAAATAAAAATATCTGTCTGACTGTCATTTTTTTATTACTAATTTGCTAATATTATGTCGGAAATATTTATTTGCAAAGACACCAAGGTAATTTCATTTAACAGTTTTCCACTTATGTATAGGTAGTAATAGGTACATAATTCATTATTAATTAGTTGAAAATATACTAAACTTTGATTATTTATTAAAAATATCTTTATCATTTTTCAGTTTTGTTTAAATTAAGTATTTAACACCTCCAGGTAAATTTCTAAGAAATTAATTAAAATTCTAAGAAATCTATTGTCAACTGACACGCAGCCCGGCGTGTCCGCGGTAGTGGAGCGTTTAAGTACACATATTTCTGGTCATGAAGTGTAGCGATTTAAATCTCACAGCAAAATATCAATCCTGTAATCCAGCGGGACTAAAGCCATTAATTTCACGACTTAGCAGGATTACAATCATAGATAATGTATTGTTAGATTAATGTTAAGTAGATTAGAAATTATTTATGCATTAAAAGTTAATAAGAGATGGTTATAAAAAAGAATTTATAGAATCTGTTCACAACTTTTTAAACTCGCATATTTTTCTTCGATGAAATATTGAGTATGAATAGTAGATCAGGTTATATCGTAACTAGCTGATCGAAATTCATGCAGTAGTCTTCTTATATTGTGCGGAATCTTATGCAATTTTTCATCATCTGTTCCGCAGAAACTTGTCTGATTTTTTAAATATACCAATTTTCATATTAGGTAGGTATATTATTATGTCATACACCATATCATTTGGTTTATTTTGCTTGGTTTTCTGTAATGGATGTACCTACATATGTATAGTCCCCGTGTTAGAAAGTTGTATTGGGCTTTCGTTTACCAAATAGCTCGAAAATGTTGTCTTACCGTCCCGTCCGTACTATTAGAGTGAATGGAGGCAGAGAGTTCGACCAAGCGTGAAACACATGCTTATTCACATACTGGTGCACACATTTGTTCAGTATTTATTATTAGCAGGTTATTATTATTATTAACTATTAAATCTATATACATCAAAGTCAAGTCAGTTTTTCTCCATATTATTATGCGTAACCGACGACCCATAGGATCACACAAGCATTAGTGATCCGGCATTTTTCAGATTGGAATCTAATTTGTAATTTGTTTATGGATGATGAATCGAGTGATTTGTTAGTGCATTAACACTATTAAGTGAGCAGATGCGACAAATAACCTTATAATCTACGAATAAATAGTTGTATACTATTGATTACATACACGTATGTCTGTCTTTTAGACTTATAGCAGAAACAATTTACGAAATGTGTTCAAAACCTTCATACATATGACACGTAATTACATTTAGTGCATATTTTTATAATTATTATAATTCTAATATAAAGTTAATATATACAAAACAAATAAATAATGACAGATTAAAAAAGTTCGAATAACTTTTGTATAAAATCAGATTGTAATTTAGTTATTTTAAATAATTCAAATTAATTCAAAACAATTAATATCTATTTGTTTATAGGAATGCAAGACTTCAATTATTTAGCAACAAACGCATTCGAAATAACGTTAGAGTTAGGCTGTGAGAAATATACACCTGAGAATGAATTGGAAAAGGAGTGGATACGGAATAAGGACGCATTACTCGCGTTTATTTGGAAAGCGCATACCGGTGTTAAAGGAATTGTTAGCGACGATTCTGGATTCATACAAAATGCTATCATATCTGTTGTGAATATCACTGGATCCGTACCGAGGCCTATAAGACACGATATAACCACAGGTGAGTTGTTTTATTTATTACTTTAACTAGCATTACCCGCGGCTCCGCCCGCGTTCAGATGACCAAAAACCAAATTTTTAGGTTTAACATATTAGTATACTCTTACATTGCAGTTTTTGTATTTTTTCTCAGAAGTGAGACATTTTCCCGTGGTAAAAAGTATATAGGAATATATTGACTAGGATAATCAGCTATCAATATACCAAATTTCATCAAAATCCCTCCAGTGGTTTTTCTGTGATGCGGTAACAGACACACAGACAGACAGACAGACAAAAATTTTAAAAACTATAGATTCGGCCTCTGTATCGATAATAATGTTTATTTCAAGAAGATTTTCCAAAAAACATTTAATGTACAGATTCGGCTTAGTTACAATTTTATTATATGTAGAGGTTGTTGTTTGTATTTAACGCTGTTCCATTAGATTCTTAGCTTTTATTCCGGTCTCTAACTTAAAAATACGTACTTCTATGTTTCGTAACTAACATCATTGCAAATGAATTTAGACTTTAACTCATTTAAGAAATTAATTGAAATGAATTAAAGATGGCAACCAATATTATCTGCGTAATATAACATATAGAGATTCGAATTTCGACGGCATATTCTTACAAATTCTGATCTTATTTATAAACAATCCAACACGCTACTTATCCATTATCATATTGCTTTACTCATGATTCTTTACAAAAACTTTTTTCGTTGATTTGTCTTTATTTCCACACAACAATGTTGTGTAAAAAGACGCCAAATCAACGATCTATTTAACATGTAGGTCTATATATTATGTATTTTTTTGGATAGAAATAGTTTACCGAGGTGTGACGCTGGGAACCATTTTAATATATCTGAGATAGATATCTAGATAAAATGTAATCCATTTACGTCTTCGTATGCTAAGTGCTAATCGAAAGCTAAGTGAAAAGCGTTCGCGTGCGAAAGCGAAACCCGGATCTCACCTCTGAAATTTTCATGTGAGACTCGTTTTCAACATGATACCTTGATGAAGAACCTTTTTTATTCGATTAAACGTTAGTTTTTGAAAATTGTGTATATTCCACCAACCCAACCCACATTTGGCTAGCGTGAAGTATGGCCCAATCCCACTCTCATTGTTGGGAAGCTCTTGCCCAGCAGTGGGATGTTGAAAGGGCCGAAATTTTATTATTTTCAAAAATATTCTTAGGAACGGCGATGATGTATTCGTATCTTTTGAGTTATAAGATATATCTTTAGTAGGTGACGTAACCGTTGAATATATATGTTATATATAAATTTATACTAATATACAAGTACGTATATGTATATAATATTATAAATGTGAAAGTGTGTTTGTTTAATTGTCCTTCTTTCACATCGAATCAGAGTGACGAATTGGCGTACTTTTTTGTGTGGAAATAGCTGGAGAGCTGGGGAGTAACATAGGCTACTTTTACACTTTTACTTTTGAAAATACGTTATAATACAACCCACAACAACTCATCATACCTATATATATATATATAGTCTATTATAGTCTATCTATTCCATATTAACCGTTAATTCGTACCTAAGAACGAATCTGAACGAAGCGAGGGTGAGTCGCTAGTTATGTGATAATATTAATGTTATCAGCTGCAGTGTTTATATTATACCTAACCTATAACAATTTGTAAAATCCCAAGTGCAATATTCATATTAAAATAAATAATTTTCGGGGAAGTTGCACTTATAATAAATATACAATTTTGTGTTTAAATTATATATTTATTAAATTTTCTAATATTATAATGATAGTATTTACTGTGTAGATGTTATGTAGATGTGTAGATATGTTGAATAAATAATTTTTTAGATATAGTTGTATTTTTTAATGTTTAAGAATCGGGACCGAAATTGTATTTCGTATATTAATTTTCTTAATTAACTTAGCTCGTGCATTGCTTGGTAAACTAGAATAATTAAGTAAGTAGCAGCTTCATTTCCACCAATTGTGTTTTACGATCCAATTAAAATGCCGTTTAGGTAGTTACGTCCAGTTTGCCGTAAATTAAGTTCTTAAAATTATATTTACCTTACTATCTATACATATACGAGTATGTACAATGTACATGCCTACATTGAATGCTTAAATATTTTAATGTGGAAATAAGATTAACAAAAAGGTAATAATCATAATAAATAATGAAAATCATTTTTATTATTTGAATAAACCTAAAACGAAATCCTAAAACCTCGTAATATATATCCCATTAATTATTACGAGGTTTTGGGATTCCGTCGTCAAAAGGCAAAAGCTGAACCCTTATATTTTCATCATGTTCCTCTGTCCGTACATCACAGCAATTATATTCGGAGATTGTTGATACTATGTCTTAAAATTGGTGGAAGAGTGTTTAATCTGAACTGCTAGGTGACTAGATGACAACGGTGAAGTCAAATTACGAAAATATAAAAGTTTTTCGTATATTTCAATAAGTACCTATTTAAAAATGAGATAGCTCTTTGTTAGGCGATTATGTTAAGTCTATACTTGTTGAGTCATATGGTTCTGAAGTCGTCAACATTGTGTGTCAGATTTGATACTATTGTTCTTTAACAGCCGATATCTTGGGAAAACTTGCTAACTATTTCGAACTTCATAATAAAAATAATGCTAGGGTTACTATATAATAAACTTTCATTAAAATCATATTGACAATGTATCTGTCTAAACACATTATAAACATCCTGTTTCATTACTGTGACCGATATTCACTTGTCTAACGTATCGAAGTTCAAACAGTCCAGGAAATGCATTAATTGATAGCTTGTATTTTGTTGCGAAGGAGTATATTTTAATCAAAGTATTGTGCACTTGTGAATTGTGTAATGTGGGTGAATTTTGAGGTTTAAAAGATAAATCACTAAATTATACATAGTTATTAGTTACGCATACATTTTGAGGATATGTATTTTATCCCGTACATATTCAGAACAATAAGTAAAAACAGTTTTTTTAACATGATTACCACTTGTCTTAACGGTGAAGGAAAATATCGTGAGGAAACCTGCATGTCTGAGAGAACCTAGCAAGTTTTCAAAAGACATGTGAAGTCCGCCTACCTGCACTTGGCCAGCGTGGTGGACTATGTCCTGATCCCCCTCGTATTGAAGGGAGGCCCGTGCTCAGCAGTGGGACGTTAAATAAAAGGGCAGAATACAAGTAAAAACAATAGTATAGCAAATTATTTATTAAAACATCATTATGTTTATATGTACACTACCGACTCATCCTCGCTTCGTTCGGGTTCGTCCCCTATGCATATATAAATATAATATATACAGGGTCATTTTTATAGGATAATGCATAGAAGTCTGCCCGATTTGTTGACATTTATGATTAATGTTCCGCTCCCTTAGTAGAAGTATGATGATTATAGCCTTTCTCAGTAAACGGGCAGTCTAATGCAAATCATATCTGACCAGTAGTTTCTGAGATTAGTGCGTTCAAACAAACAAACTCTGGCTCCTGATAATATAAGTATAGAAAAGTATAGATATATAAGTTGTTTATTAATAAAGTATAAACTGTCGCCTCAATATCTCTAGAGTATGCTTTTCATACGGATGCGGAACTGTTCAGTGACAGGTGGTCTGTCGGTAGTTTGCCTTCCTCTACTTTGGTTTCGAACATTCTCACCCTAAATGTCAACATAAAGTTCAATTTACCAAAAGCTTATTTTATTCACATAAATATTTACGAGTACTATTTTATCCGTATGTAATTTGACTTTGTAAGAATACTTATTTATTATACCAAAAACCAAATTCTTAGGTTTTACATATTAGTATACTCTTACATTGCAGTTTTGTTTTTTTCTCTTAGAAATGAGATTTTCCTGCTGTAAAAAGTATCCTATATGTTGACCCGGATAACCAGCTATCACCATACCAAATTTCATCAAAACCCCTCTAGTGGTTTTTCTGTGATGCGGTAACAGACAGACACAAAAATTCTAAAAACTATTGATTCGGCCTCTGTATCGATAATAATGTTTATTTCAGTAAGAATTTCCAAAAAATATTGTAAATTAAAAATAATATGTACAGATTCGGCTTAGTTACAATTTTATTATATAGAAACTCTAAGCATTATTCAAGGTATCTATCTGTCTGTAATCCTGTACATAGTGTCCTTATCTGGCCAGAATGCCAACATCTTTTGTCTCGTGCGTTGAATTATCTAATGAACGTTGCGTTTACTGTTTGTCAATTACTGTTTATGTAACATTATAAGCGTATTTAGGTGGTCCTTAATGCCATTATTTGCTTCCTCTGTCGGACTATTAGTTACTCGCAAAATTAATTCCCCGGTACGTGGGCGGACCAAGTAATTCATTTTTGTTGTTTATTGACTACTTCGTTCTACCCTTTAAGGCCGTCGGTTTTGTTGTTTAAAACATCATAATTATATTTTATAGGCTCTGGTTTAAAATTTTAAACGTATGATTTTACTTACTGACCGCCTCGCCCGCATTCATGTATGTATATTATATTATTTCCACAGCCGCCACTAAATATGACCCTCGCATTATTGCACATTGAACCGGATTATCATCAAGCTGTTTTTTTATTATTATTGATAATTGCTTATTTTTAAGCTATTTATTAGCTGCACAATAATATATTCTAAATACAGAGGCTAAAACTCAATAAACAGTCTTTCTAATGGAAATTTAATTTATATAATAATTAATAATGTGATTCTATATATAGAACGTAATTCTACCGTTCTTTATTACTTTGTTTCAAGTGTAATTATACATTTTTTTAATTCTTTATTCTTTATACAATACCAATTGTGAGTAGATAAATACGAAAAAAATACAATACTGAGATTTAGCAAAAGCAGTTAGCTGATATCACGGTAATGTTTATGTATTACATTATCGTGGTAACATGAAGCTTACCATCTTTTAATTATTATATCACGTGTATAGCTAAGAAGTGTGACTTATGTATTTTGTATTGTATGTTTACCGCGGGCTCATAATTCATTAAAAATTTAAGGTTTTATTAAATCATGAACACGGTTGTGTATAATGTACTTTTTCTGGAGATAAACGTTTTTTTTAATGTTTACTACATACTACATCTAAGGTACTAAAATTATTAAATTAGATTGTTATTCTATAACTAGCATTGCCCGCGGCTTCGCCCGCGTTCATATGACCAAAAAGCAAATTCTTAGGTTTTACATATTAGTATACTTTTACAATGCAGTTTTTGTATTTTTTCTCAGAAATGAGATATTTTTCCGCGGTAAAAAGTATCCTATATGTTGATCCGGATAACCAGCTATCACCATACCAAATTTCATCAAAATCCCTCCAGTAGTTTTTCTGTGATGCGGTAACAGACAGACGGACAAAAATTCTAAATACTATAGATTCGGCCTCTGTATCGATAATAACGTCTATTTCAATAAGAATTTCCAAAAAATATTTAATGTACAGATTCGGCTTAGTTACAATTTTATTATATGTATAGATAACAAACGAGACACTTCAATAAGACGTTAGTAAGTTCATATTTTTAGTAACCCATTATTAGGGAAATAAAATAAAAAATATATAAAATATATTGAGGTAAACGATGCAAAACTCAGGTTTTTAATTCGTCTTGTTTGTTTTTTCGATGTTATCTTGAAAGGTTGAGTAGGTATAGAAACTTGCCGTGGTGTCTTTTATATCAATAAGAGGGAGATATTTGTGGACAGTGTATCTTTATCTAGTATCTTTGGTCATCGGTTTAAACAATATGATGTCAATTGGCTTATTTCCAGAAAACACATTTACTCAAGGGCATTTAACGGCCTTATGTCGTTGACAAGTCAAAAAACATTCTCTCTACAAGCGCATAATTTAAATAGGTTTATACATGAGCTTTTCATATATAAGTACATAATATATACATGCTGGTTTTTGACAGCTCAGGTGTCTATGTGTTAATCCGGAATATAAGCTATCTTCCTATATTTTATGTATTATGTTCAGGCGTTAAGACGTGAAGTAGTGACAACCACTCATTAATTCAATTACAAACTTTATCATTTTAAAGAAGTAAATTTTATAATATAGCGATAAATCGAAGATAAGTAAGTAATTTTTAGCAACATTTTGAAATAGAGCGACGGCTCGATTTGATTAGTCTGTATGTAGATCGTCGGAGAGTCGTTTTTATCATGGAAAAAATACCTTAATTCTACGGGAAAACCTTTAATAATAAATAATAATAATTGTGTACATGGATTGATTTTTTGGTTCGATTGGTTTTCTGTATCGGCAGTCGGAGGGCACAGTGACTGTATATTTCTGTTAAATACATATTTTAATTGTGTAAATTTGTTATACAAATGCTATCTATTTGTACACATTTTGATAATATAGTAACACTGATGACTCTTTCATGAAACATGTTGCAACACACAAATATCTGTCGGGTTAAAAAGTATCCTCTGTCAATACAATAAATATTTTTCCGTGTTAAAATTACGTCGAGCTGTTGCACTGTTTCAACAAAATTACTTTCGCAATTACATATATTTAGGACGTAAATCTATATTTAAAAATTCGTACAAATGTTCCTGATAAGTGACTCTACTTGATATCGTTCCTCACCTTTATATATTCTAAATATATCTCTAATAAAATTTAGCCGTAAACTTTTCGTTAACGACTACATTAAACGTTACGTTAAACGTTGAATTCATGAAATTTATGTTATTATTAATGACTAAATGTTAAAAAAAGTTAATTTAAATATGTACTTTAAATTCACATTGAAATACAGCTTATCCCAATTGGGTATATCTTGATATCGTCTCTTAAAATTCATCAATTCAAAAAAAATAGTAATGAGACCTAGCGCTTTTATTTAAAATATTATCATTTTTTTGTGTCAAAAAATATAAGTGTACCGTCGTAGTTGATAAAGACAATGTAATCGTTTTTGTTCAGTTTCAATGTTTTATCTCCAGGATCATATGGCGACTACTATCGCCTCCTGACCCCCGGGCACTATGAGGTGACGGCGAGTCACCCCGGGTATTTCCCGGTGTCTCGTATCGTCACTGTTCCCAAACACCAAACTTCTGCTAGAATTGTCAACTTTAAACTTGAGGTAAGTTTTAATTGCAAATTACGTAGGTTTACTATAATACATTATACTCGTAAACATATCTACAAAAGCCTGTTATATTAGAATTTTGTCACATACGCAAGTTATATAATTTAAATTAATACTCGTAAAAAGATATAATTAAAAAAATAATTATTAATAATCTTAAGAAACATATTTATATTTTTTTAATAATTATTATTAATAAAAATATTTTATTTTATTATTAATATTTTTATAATAATTATTATGTATAAAAATGAATATTTATTACTAGTAATATTATAAAAATTATTATACTTATATTTTGATTTGTTTTAATTTAATTGCGGTATCTGCCACAGCGGCGAAGAAATACTTCAACCGCGCATAAACGTTTTTCGCACGTATTTTTTTTATTTATAGAATATAACCAGATTTATTATTGCCGATTTAAAAATATATTAAGCGTAAAGAGACTTGATTTGTCATATATTTTAACTGAACTATCTTTTCGGACTTTTTCGCGAATTTATTTTGATTTTTGTTTCCCGACATTTCGAATGCTTTACAGGAATCATGGTCACGGGAGAGAATAAGGGTTTAGATGTCTCAAAGGCATTATATAGTTGTTATAGACAGCCTATCCACAACTCAAAATAAATCTGCGAAAAAAATCCGAAAAGATAGTTTTATTTAAAACTAGCGGCTCACCCTCGCTTCGCTCGGGTTCGTCGCTAGGTACGTTTTAAATAGATATAAAAAGTTATTAGCCAGCGTAAGCCATATAAATTTTAATTTTTTTTCGTTAATTATTCTGATGTTTTAATACTTACCTATTCCGGACTAAGAGAAATCCAAAAATTAAAATATCATAAAAATTGGAACGCGGTCGAACGAGATAAAATGTATCCTATGTCCGTCTCTGAGTTCTAAGCTACCTCCCCGCCAATTTTCAGCCAAATCGGTTAAGCCGTTCTGGAGTTATAAATAGTGTAACTAACACGACTTTCTTTTATATATATAGATTTCAAATATTCGCGTAAATCTAAGAATGTATTATATTTTAACTGAAATTATTGATTAGAAATAAAAATAGCATTGTCTTACACTTGGTTATTACAATTATATCAAGAAGCTTGATAAGTTGTCAAAGTGAATTTGAAAAACAAGTTCAATTTTAACGCCTCCATGAATAAGGGTTTACGTCATTCGGTGGGATTACTCTGACGTCAATCGGGTTCTCCCAATTGACTCGTGGGCGCTTATTCTCATTTCAATTTATCGTTCGCCGATCGATTTTGTTATCGAAGTTTAATATTTATATATAGAAAATTATTTTATAGTATAGATACTGACAACCTGGTGGGTTTAGATCAGGGCATTTCAAGTTTCGTGAATCTGTGAGGGTTGAAATGGCCACTTCAGATCCCAGAAGTTTACGACAAGATATATTTTTTTGTAATATTTTATACTTGTCTTTAGTCAAAATTAACACCGATTCTACTACGAGTATATTTGAGCTCATGGAGCCGTTTTTCATAATAGTGTTAATGCTAATTTTGTATTAATGATGCACTGAATTTGTATACTAAATAATGATGAGCGAGACAAAGAGAAAAGTGAACGCAAATTTGTTATTTTACTGCTTAGTTTTTTATTAATAAAATCTGTTATCAATATTAAAATAATTAAATGATTAAGTAAGGCCATTTCAGAATTCGATTTGTGTTCAGAGTTGATTTTCCTTAATTTACCAATCTGTACATACAGATTAATAAAATAGAAGTGTCTGTTTGTAATGTCAAAATAACAGGGTTTTACTAAATGAATATGAAATTATATATGATACTTAAAAGAAAAACACAATTTTTTATTTTTTGTCTGTCTGTTTTTTCCGGATAATCTATGAAACGGCTGGACTGATTTTGACTCGACTATATCACTGGAAGATAGCTGATGTTATAAGGAGTAACATAGGCTACTTTTATTTTAAAAACAGATTTCGGGTTCCGCTCAAAAAAATTAAAACGTACTTAGGGACGAACGTGAGTCGCTAGTAATCTTTATATATATAATTCTTCTGTGAGTGTGTATGTCACTGAACTTCTCTCTAACGACTGGACCGATTTTGATGAAATTTTTTGTGTGTGTTCAAGGGGATCTGGGAATGGTTTAGATTCACAATTTTGTCCGCTGGACAATGTTTTTTTAATTAATTTTTAATTTATTAGTAGTTGTTGATTTTGGAATGTTTTACATTGGATCCGACAGACGGCGCTACCATCGCAGTGTCAAATTTTAAATAATATTCGAATTTTAATTTTAGTCTGTCCCGACAGTTAGCGCTGCGATCAAATTAAAAAAAAGTTTTGTTATCATTGTAGACAGGACAACGTCTGTCGGGTCCGCTAGTTGAAATATAAGAAGAAACATATGAGAAGTTATTAAGTGTTTCGTCCGTCCGTCGTTTCGTGTACATAAGTTTTTTGATTAATATATAATTATTCATTTTTTATCCTCATAGCCGACTACAAGCTGGTTTGATGATTTCTCAACATTCGGGCTGTACCCGCACGGGCTGCGCGACGGCCAGCCGCGTATATACAAGCGTTCGTTATACGAGCAGCTCACTAATGCTTTATTGGACAAAAAGGAAACTAAACATTAAATTATTTTAACGCTTAGTGCACACAAGGATTTTTAATTATTCTGTGGGATACATGCTTGATTTTCTGTAGGATAGTGTCTAATTTGAAATTTTATAATCGTTATTTATTTCATCTATATTAATTAAATAAAAGAGGTTGTAATAAAAAGTTTTTAATTACGATTGTTTTAACATATAATGGCGTGAACGTTGAAACTTCCTCGTGTGTACTAAGTGTTGTGGCTAATATTGTAGATAAATTATCAAACAATAACTCGACGGACAAAGCGATATAATCATAATGTGCAAGACTTCATCTGAACTTCCTTCAACTAAATATGGTTTTTAAAAATATTTTCTTAATATTGTCTATCATTTCTCTTTCTCATTTTTTTATATATTTTAATAATTATTAATAATATTTTTTAAATATTCATCTTAGTGCTTCATATATTAAATATTTTAATATAGTCAATGTCATTTTCATGCTCTTGTAAATTATACAAATAATGATTAAATGATACTTAGTATGGAAATGTAGATTTTTCAAAAACGCATTCCATTTTTTAATTTTAGTAGTAACTGTATGTCGTAGTACCTATGCATATCTATAATCCTTTTGAAATTGCCATATTTAATAAATATAAAACTTGCTATTGTAACTTGCCATAAATAACGTTTACCTTTCCATTGTGATATATTTTGTTGTAAATAATAGTTACCACTTTAATATAACTTTGTTAAATTATCAAGAATTTTTACAAGTCAAAAAGTTTCCAAAAAATTTTGTATTTGGGTTTGTGATACCATTTCTTTGATATGAATTTAAATAAAATATCATAACAATACTATTAAAATAATTTAAAAAGAAAACTTTCTCAATGTCTATTAAATAAAACTATCTTTTTGGATTTAAAATTCAAAACGTCGGAAATCGTAAATCAAAATAAGTAAATCCGCGAAAAAATATTTTTATTTTAAATGTCAAATACATATTCGCGTAAATCTAAGAAAGTCTCTCAATATCATGAGAATAGTTTTATATTTTTATACAAGTATACATAATATATTCCGACCTCATATACATCGAACAACCTATGCATATTTAAGATATTTTGCAATAATAAAATATCTTTGTCATAATAAAAAAAAACCGATACTAAAATAATTCTGAAAACTTTTTGACTGTAATACAAATATTTATACTGTGTCATATTTTTCTAGTCTACATTCAATTTTACGGAGAAAAATTAAACCAAAAAACTAGTCACGTGACTAACCGTAAAAAAAAATTATATATTGTTTTAGGAACAAAATTTACAAAGAAATTATTGTCTAATTTGAATTGCAGCTAACGTAATAATAATCTGTATTCTATTCGACAAAAAAAATACATATACGCTACGAAAAAAATATCGTATTAAAGACTTAGCATATAGTAAGAATATAAATGTTTGAGAATTAATTAACATTTCACCATCACAGTCTTGTATAGAATAGTGTATAATGTATGTATATAAAGTTCTAAATGTACTTCCCCCAGTCTGTAGTAGTGTAAAACACTTTTAAATAAAATATTTATGCATCCCCATTGTTAGTTTTATTTTTCCTACGACTCACTAAAAAATTACTGTCAAATGTCATTTTATTTAAGCTAACAGTTTTATACCATTAGGTACTTTTAATGACCATGACCATTTATCTGTATAGATAAATTGAAGTGTCTGTTTGTAATGTCCAAATATAAGCTTTTAACTAAATGCATATGAAATTATATACGGTACTTATAACAAAAATAATTTTTTGTCGGTCTGTCAGTTTGTTCCGGCTAATGTCTGAAAGGGCTGGACTGATTTTGACAGAACTTTCACTGGCAGATAGCTTATGTTACAAGAAGTAACTTAGCCTACTTTTAATTTAGAAAAAGAATTAGAGTTCCGCTAGTTTAAGACCAGCACTACTGGTATTTATATTATATATATATATATATATATATATCTATATATATATATATATATATATATCTATATATATATATATATATATATATATATATATCTATATATATATATATATATATATCTATATATATATATATATATATATATATATATCAAGAATGATTTTTGAATCCCTTTATGTAACTTACATAGCAGTAGACACTAATGTTATGAAAATATAAAAACAAAAACATTGTTAAAATTTGTTTATTTCAAATTCTTATCAAGCTAAACATTTATTATGAAAAAATATCAGCTAAACAGAGATTCTTAATTATTACAAAATTTTTAATTTAAGTACATAAATACAATGGACGGATATTAAATACACGTTGAAGACGACACTTGGTCGCATCAAAGAAAAATTTGGCAAACTTTATTTTCATAATTTATAACAGTTGTAAATAATAAGTTTTGTGCTTTTTGATATGTAACTAAATACTAAACAATAAATTCAATTTATCAGAAACATTAATTAAATAACAACGAAATTGCTTTCGTATAAAAAAAATATTAGATTAAGTATTTATTTTGGCTTCATATTTTCATAATAGATATATTGCCGAATATCAAAAAACACGAATACCATATTTATTATGTAGATAAAAGAAATAGACGAAAATGCTTAACTATTTTAAACTTAACTAATATTATACACATACAACACCTACACTTGTTCTTTCTGAAATAAAGCATTTAAAAAATAAAATATAATAAAAATTGCAAAAAGTTAATACTGTTAATTACTGTCTAAATTCACAGTATCAATGTGGTTAAGTTGTATTAAATGCACCTATAGTTGTGCACATATTTTTATTAATTAAAAACATTAAATACTTTCTACAAAATTGGCAGTTCCAAAGCGGAAAATCCGTTTTTAGCACCTATGGATTCATGGCAAAATATTGATTTATTGGTAGGTATATCAATTATTAAAGTTTAAATATAATTATTCGTCAACTCTTATATATACATATATTTGTTTCTAAATCAGATATTATTTTATTTCTATTCTAAGCTTTCGTTGCATTATTCAGGAAATAACTTCTTTACGAGACACACCGAGAAAATAATAGTTAACAAAGATTTAAATCAAATTATATCTATTTTTTTATTTTATGATTTAAATCTTTATTATACATATTATAATAGGCAGTCTCTTTCTGTCAGTTCTCAACTAAATATATTTATATTATGATTTCATTAAGAATATTTTCTTTATCATAAACAAACATAAATCACAAGTAGCATACATTTAAGTAAATGATATGTGATATATATGAAAATTAATGGCACAAGATTTTACTTTGAGGTAAGTAAAAGTAACCTCTGATTTTTTTAGAAATCGTCAGTTTATATATATTTATATTGTAAAGTTTTTTAAAGTCAAGTACGGATCATGCATTTGTAGTTATAACTAATTACATTAAAATATACCTACTACGTTATGTTATATACATTATCACGTTTCTTACTATGACGTAGATTTTTATAAAGCGCCATGAGATTATTCGTTCAAACCTGCAATTTAAATATATAATTAATTAGTATTTTTATAGCTAAGTTCTTACAAACATGGCTTTATTGTGATTAGTGTTTTAAAAGTCAATGGAATAGGAAATTTGAATTTATATTAAGTTTTTTATAAAATAGTAATAAAATAAGCACTTGCCTATAAAATCAGTGTCTATTTCGGTGCATACCGGAGTGTCGACTCCCCGGTCTCGATTGTACTATGGCGTAGTGGTCGCTGTTGTCCGATACTGACCTGATTAATTATTAAAAAGAATATTATCGGAAGTCACCATTTAGATATAATTAAAACTGTTCCTAGTCTCTCTGTGGCTAGCATCGAAACTCTTAGAATGCTGCTTCCGGTTCGGAATGTGGTCCTTGCGGCGGGAAGAGCCGGTTCATAACTCAAATAGTGGCCTTTTTAAAAATTGAATTTTGCAACTTACGGACTTAAGATATTTTTATATAACTTCTATTTAGAAACTAGGTAATTTATTTAGAATAATATATGTGAATAACATTTATATAATATGATGTATGAAAGGATTTTTTTTAATAAATTTAATCAATCGTGAAAATCCATTATCTTAACGATATACATTAAATAAGAATATAACAGTAATTTATAATAAATAATAATTGATGTTAATGTACGAAACGAATAATTAGTAAGTGTGTAACTACGAGTATGATATTAAATGCACAAATAAAATACTTATATCAATACCTCGTGGAGTGTATAGTGGAGGAGGGGTATCGACTGCCATATTGACTCCCGTGCCAGCTTCGGTAAGGATCATAGTCTTCTACCACAGAGGGGTCCTTTTCTATCACCTGTGAGTACATGACCGTGTTACCGTATACCCACACATATATATAAATACACCTAATATACTCTTAAATAGAACTTTCAATTTTTTAGTATAAAAAAAGCTTATTATTGATTAAAAGCTTTGTATAATTAAAGGTTGACTGTTCAACTCTGTCATAAATCCATTTAAATATGTATTTGATGGCATAATCTTTAAATCAGTGTGGGGATACAGCGAACACAAAGTTAGTGACAATAAAGTGAATTTTCATTTTTAATCACAAATGAAACTCAATGATAACGTGTTTGTTATATACGAGTGATGTACCTGCTCAGTTGATACAAATATGTTTGATATGGATAAATTATTTCTTTATTATTGTGACATATGGATTTCGTATAATATAATAAATGATATGTTTAATAAATATTGTATAGAATTTTAAGTTTCATAACTTTGGCTTAAAATGTAAAACGCATAGAGATAACCTTTTGATAATTTATAACGAAATTATCTAATTAAAAATAAATTAACATAAATATGTGCGTTTCTTAACACAACGCTATGCTTAAATGATAATTACAACATAGTTATAATTGTAAGTATTGGTCACTGCACAATTACAAGGTACGAGTACCTAATTGTTAAAATATTTTAAGTTTTTATTATTATAATTATACCTTTACGTATCCATAGTACATAAAATAAAAGTATGTATGTATGTTTAATGAGAAGAAAACCCAAAAAAACTTTTTGTAATTGCAAAAGTGGCGGCAATCAGAACCATCGTCAGTTCCACAGTTCTCGTATCATATACACCTGCTAATACGTACATGTATAGGCTCAAAAAAAAAATTAACAACAAAATAAATACTATAACTCCCATATGCAAATATATATTATTACTAAATAAAAAATAAGATATGCAACGTACGTCTGTTCTCGCACAGGAGCAGGTCATGGCTGTGCAAAGGAAGCAATTGATGAGCAGCATCACGAGGAACATCACGCCCAGCGCGATCGCTAGGTAGAGCAGCCACAGCGGCCGGATGCCACTCTCTGTGCAGGCTAGCGCTGCAACTGTGTATACATACGTATTAAAATTGACAGCCATAATCTTACTAGTCTATGCATATAATAAAATTGTAACTAAGCCGAATCTGTACATTAGATATTTTTTGGAAAATCTTATTGAAATAAACATTTTTTTTTAAATTTTTGTCTGTCTGTTACCGCATCACAGAAAACCCACTGGAGGGATTTTGATGAAATTTGGTGTGGTGATAGCTGGTTATCCGTGTCAATATATAGGATACTTTTTACCGCGGCAAAATATCTCATTTCTGAGAATAAATACAAAAAACTGCAATGTAAGAGTATACTAATATGTAAAACCTAAGAATTTAGTTTTTGGTCATCTGAACGTGGGCTGAGCCGAAGGTAATGCTAGTATTATTATAAATTAGAAAGTTTGAATTTTATGTGCGTAAAAAAGCAACATGCGTATGATTTTTTACACTGAAACGGCTGGACAGATTTGGAATAAATTTAGTACAAAGATAGATATGACCTGGAGTAACATATAGGCACAATATATGCTGTTGGTACGGGTTTTAAATGTATTATGATAGTCTTTTATCATATATTTGTTTTAAATAAAATAAAAATATTTTATTTGCATAAAGAGATTAAAATGTTAGCAAAGTTTGAGATTGAGGTCCCCTTTTAAGCAATAATAATAATAATAATATATACCATTCATAATATTTCTGTAGTTACATATTCGCATATAGCAAGTATATTATAAACACCTATCGTATCTTCGACGATGATAACTGTGTCCCTTACAACAAAATAAAAGTTTGTTAATTGGTCTAGAATCACACGGCTCGCGAATGTTGGACATGCCTAATTTCGGAGCCGCAAAGACAAACCACGAGTAGATAATAACAGTAATATATGTATTTAGGTAATTACATAGTACAGTCGCGGGTCGGCCCGGAAATGTATTCTCGCAGGAAGCTGCAAGCATCCTGGGCTTCATAAATATAAATTAGTACTACGTTCTCGTTTTAATTTTTTTGCTTTTTATATGAAAATAATTATCACAAAATTAGTACTTTCTAAATGATGTTTTAATACCTGCGCTATCATTGGGATCGAGAACGAATAAGCCTGTGGATGTTGTAACTGAGCCTTCTTCATCTGCAGGTTCAGTGCGTCCATCTGTAGTGCAGTCCGTGGGTTGACAGCTGCCTGAAAATGTATAGGCATATGTATAAATATTTTTTTTTATACACAAAAAATAGATCGGATGTACAGTTTGGGTCTTAATGAAAAAGTAATATAAAAAAAAATCGAAACAAACAAAACGAGAAACTTCATCATAGCCATATATAATAATTTATCACATTATATTAATTAAAACAATAGGTATATATTTGTAATTATATACTAGCTAGGTCAAGAGAGCGCATTGCGTTTTTTTAAGCGGATGGTAGTAATGATATTACTTATTGTTTTTTTTTTTGAATATTGTTCGAATTCCACGATAATGACTGAATTATATCCTATATACCTAATATTAATTTTTTTTTCCATCGCTTTTCAAATATTTTTAAATACCTATTAGTAATTCTACACGTACCTTTGCAAATACCAATGTCACATTGAAAATTGACCTGCGATGAATCTGAAAATCGGAACATCGAGGCTATTGCCAATTCCGCTGCGCCATTTTCCACTTTTAATGCCACCGATTGTTCTTTTAATGGACATCTATAATTTAATAAAGTAATATTTAAAAAAAAACAAAAACGTATACATTATTTTGTAATATTAATTAAAATGTTATAACAAACCCTCGTTTGTCCAGAAGGTCCACTCTATTGTTACGCATGTTGAATGCGAAGCAATTCTTCATGCGAATTCCGTGAGCACCTTAAAAATAATAATATATTTTTATGTAATAATATTTTTCTAGAATTTATTAATAAATTGAATTATGAAAGTAAAAGTACCATCAGACTTGGTTATCTCCGCACGAAGCGTGTACGGCATACCAAATGCCGCATTTAAAACTTTTCTCCCGTCGCTGTTCAGCATTCGTAAGGACACAAGGGATGTTTCGTTTCTGTAATAATAAGTTTAGTATTTTTTACATGGATTAGATAAAAAAAATAATAGAAATAACAATGTAAAGGTAATATTTTATCATCTATACTTATAATAAAATTCTGAGCCGAATCTATACATTAAATATTTTTTGGAAAATATTATTGAAGTAGTCATTATTATCGATACGGAGGCCGAATCTATCGTTTTTAGAATTTTCGTCTGTCTGTCTGTGACCGCATCACGGAAAAATCACTGGAGAGATTTTGATGAAATTTAGTATGATGATATCCGGTTATCCGGGGTTATCCGGGTCAACATATAGGATACTTTGTGTACTGCGGGAAAATATCTCATCTCTGAGAAATCTATACTAAACTTTAAAACTTAGGTAGTCGCTAGTTTTTTATACAGCTCAAAATATTTGTGTAATTGGTTTTTTATTGATATTTATCCGAGGCATTTATTATCACAGTTATACATAACAGTGGGTGTGCATGATAGCATAAAGCACTATTTATTCAGGCTGACCTCGCGTTTCTGAAGCCGGCCTTGCCACACGTGATGACATAGAACTTGTCGTCTGCCAGCTCGAGCGTTCGATGCACACGAACAGCTAGAGGCAGTGAACGTTCGTCGGTGCGCTGGGGAAAACCGTAAATATATAACAACACAATAAGAAGAATTTTGATAAAAGAGCAAATAATACTTTCTTAGATTTACGCGAATATTTGACATTTTTATATATATAAAAGAAAGTTGTGTTAGTTACACTATTTAAAACTCAAGAACTGCTGAACCGATTTGGCTGAAAATTAGTGGGGAGGTAGTTTAGAACCAGGAGACGGATATAGGATACTTTTTATCCCGTTCGATTGCGTGTCCGTTGTGACGTGACATAAAACTCAAGAACGGCTAGATATTTGAATTTTTGGATTTCTTAGTTAGTCCGGAATAGGATAATAAATATTAAAACATCAGAAAAATTTACGAAAAAAAAATTTGTATGGCTAACGCTGGCTACTAACTATTTATATCTATTTAAAACGTACCTAGCGACGAACCCGAGCGAAGCGAGGGTGAGCCGCTAGTTTTAAATAAAACTATCTTTTCGGATTTTTTCGCGGATTTATTTGGATTTTTGTGGTTCCCGACGTTTCGAATGCTTAACAGCATTCATGGTAGGCTGTCTGTAACAACTATACCTTTGAGACATATAACATCTCAGTATCTGTATCTGTATCCGTGACCAAAATGCTGTAAAGCATTCGAAACGTCGGGAACCAAAAATCCAAATAAATCCGCGAAAAAATCCGAAAAGATAGTTTTATTTAAAAGAGCAAATAATAATATAAAATGTTAATATAGTTACAATATCAAAGAATAACAAAAACAGTAGGTACCTAATGGGTCCTGTCTATGTAACATTGTTGTATTTTATAGTCATGTCAGTGATCCAAATGAGCTTAACGATGACAGAATAATGATATCATGTCATTGTCATGAGATCTTCGTACATTTATATGTTAATTTATATATTCAGTAAAAAAGTAAGTAAAATAACAAGTTATTTTTATTTAACTACTAGCGGCTCACCCTCGCTTCGCTCGGGTTCGTCGCTAGGTACGTTTTAAATAGATATAAAAAGAAAAAATCTTTCTTTCTCACATTTTAATTATATGTTTTAATACTTACCTATTCCGGACTAAGAGAAATCCAAAAATTAAAATATCATAAAAATTGGAACGCGGTCGAACGGGATAAAAAGTATCCTATGTCCTTCTCCTGGCTCTAAACTACCTCCCTGCCAATTTTCAGCTAAATCGGTTCAGCCGTTCTTGAGTTATAAGCGAAGTAACTAACACGACTTTCTTTTATATATATAGATAAAAGAAAAAGTCACAATATTCTTAACAAATAACTTTTGTTCACTATAATTCAAACCATAAAACTATGCTTATTGCTCATAGAAGTTCTAGCCATGAACAACATTGAAGCTGCTATAAAGAATGTAGGTTAATTCTCCAGGACATTGTTGGCACGGGAGTCGTTTAAGCATTAAAGCATGTAGAGCTGATAAGACACATCATGGTACACGATATTTACATAAATTGAAAACGATAATTTAAAAAAAACATGTATTTTATTACAAGTTATATAATGTACTATTATATTATATAAATTTCAATCTAGAAGGAGGTTTATCGTGCTTGGAAATGTTTAGTGTTAAAATTCAACATTTAATGGTCTCGATTATATTTGAAAAACAATAAACTAAACAAACCTAGTTAAAGGTTTGTTCTCATTTTATGGTTACAGGTATCTTAGGGTAATCTCTATGTTTTAATAATGGCGATAAATATATACATATTTTTTGTTATGAATGCTACATTTTGTGACTTACGTTATTCCAGGAAATTCCGCAATAATCGGGCGACCCTTGTGCAGCCATCAAGTTGATGTCGAAAGTGACCGTCTCAGTTCCGTTGCCCATCGCCATGCATGCCGGTGTTCTGCAAAATATATTTTAAATTACCTAAATTTAAATTATTAACTTTTATATTAGTAATTATCGATTGTGTAATATATTATATCTTTTACTCAATATTGGGCAATAGTTTGCGGGAAATATGCTTTCACATAAGCTTAAACATACCTGAATTCCCGAGCATGTGTTACACCGTTAAATGGTTGGCTGAAGTTTATCCTAATAGACATTACACCCGTCTTGCATGTCGCGCTTACTACCGGTGTAAAGTCCCCGCTACTTTCTGTATTCTGAAACGAATAATAATTTTAGTATGTAATCTAAATAGTATCGTACCTAATGAACGTATTCGACAAAATAAAGTATCTTAATTATGGTTTAAACCATAGCCCAGCGTTCTATGCAAAATATTTCTAGATAATTATGATTGAGGAGAGAAAATGAAGCACAACGGGTTTGGGCCAGTTGGCTGATACGTAGAACTGTAGGGTCGCGGCCTAAGGGCGACGAGAGCTCACGATTCTATCTACACGATCTCCTTGATAACTCCCTAACATTACTCAAAGCCAAGTACAACTATTACGCTATTACCTAGCCATGGAAATGAGTTGGGTACTCTTAGATTATACAGGGTAATAGGTTCTATGTATTAAAATTTACTTCCGTAACTACTTTTACTGCGTGATACTTACTAGGTACTCTGTTTTGAAATCTCTTACACATTCTTCTTATTTTTGTAACAATAATATACATTATAGTATATTATTCCCTCAACGACCGCGGACACGCCGGCGTTACAGTTAACAATAGATTTCTTAGAAATTTAATTTACCTGGAGGTGTTATATCTAAGTAGATCTATTGTTGCGTTGCAGTTGACCTAAAGAACATTCATAGTACCATACGAATAAAGGTCTGCCCTTAGAGGGCTGAGGTCAATGGACGTCTGACTCTCAGATACAGGTCACGTCTCGAGTACTTTGGTTCCATCGATTGTTTAAATACGTCGTAAACGTTTTCAAGCACTTTCTTGGTAAGAAAATATTACAGATAATTTTATACTATAATAAGTACATTAATAAAAGGCCGTGTTTCTTTGAAATTTTTGAATTATTTAGCGTTATATTCAGCATTTAAGGTGTAACACTTTCATTTAACTAAGCTTATTTATTTATATCGGTAGTTTTAATCAGAATCAAAAACTTGAACAACGTTTGACCAACCAACTTTCAAGGCTACATTTGCAATCAATACAGCTTTTGTGGTATTTAGAACAAATAAAACATGAAGCTAAACGAATAATTACCTATTAATATTATTTCGAAATTAGTAAATAAGTACTGAATTCGATCTATTTCTTCCTCTTTTTATCCTTTTCAATTTATTGTTTTTTGTTATTTTATATAGGTTATTCAAACCATTTAATTAGTATATAATTTTTTTTGTAAGTATTTATAGTATGCTGTCCTACCGTTACCTGTCGCCAGTACTTCTCTCTGGCTGGTAGAGCTCAAAAGATGCACGTACTCGTAGGTATAATTTAATTAAGTACGAGATATGCAATTTAATCTACATTGGTCCCATAACATAAAAAACCTTTTATGTAGCGTCTCTATCATTAGAATAACGGTTCCTTTTTAATGCATTAAAAATCACAATAAGTTGTAAAAGGGATATATTATTGTAACTGTATTTGCTATTGGCGGAAGTAAAAATATGTCAGACCTTATATTTTAACTAGCATTGCCCGCGGCTCCACCCGCGTTCAGATGACCAAAAACCAAATTCTTAGATTTCACATATTAGTATACTCTTACATTGCAGTTTTCGTATTTTTTTCTCAGAAATTAGATATTTTCCCGCGGTAAAAATACCCTATATGTTGACCCGGATAACCAGCTATCGTCATACGAAGTTTTATCAAAATCCCTCCAGTGGTTTTTACGTGATGCGGTAACAGACAGACAGACAAAAATTCTAAAAACTATAGATTCGGCCTCTGTAATAATGTTTATTTCAATAAGATTTTCTAAAAAATATTTAATGTATAGATTCGGCTTAGTTAGAATTTTATTATATGTATAGTTAAACTACCTATTATGTTAAAGCATGAAAGTGCGAAATAATGATTAAATGCAAAGGTGTTCAATATAAACCGTTTCTTAAAATTGTCGGTTTCGTTATGGGTAATCATAGATTGTTATACCATGATCTAAATTAATGTAACATGAACAGATATCTCCCATAACATTTCTAGAAACCGTTATATTTTTGTATTGATCTTTGTATAGTTATGTTGTATATTAAGAAACATCAACTACCTATTCGGGATGGATATTCAAAATTACCTAAAAATATTTTTAATTTATGGGGCATTCCACGTGAAGCGGACAACGAAAATAAAGTGAGGTTGTGAAAATTGTTCATACTCTGGTCAGTTATAGTTCTAGTGGACATGGATGTGCAAATATATTATTTTTTTCGTATGATGCTTTATCGCCGAGTTATGAGCTTTTAAAAATTTACGATGTATGAAATCCGTACTTATTGAATGCTTATTATTTGTATCAATCAATTTGTAAAAATATCTAAAAAATATCGTTTCTGAAAGTTAAAAGGATGCAGTTTTTATTTTTTTTATGGAATTACAAATTTGTTTCTTTTTACGTATAGTAAACCGGAAGTGAAGATTTCAAATGGATGTTTGAGTAACTTCGACATAATTTTTTTTCAATATTTTAACTTTGAATTAAAGCTTTGAATATCTTAATTCTTCACAAAAAAAAATTATAACGTGATCGCCAATAGTTTAACCGCCAATAGCCAATAGCTAAACGTACATATATGAATATTTTGAACTTATAAATATTACCGTTGTGATGGTAAAAAATAGTTATCAAGCATAAATAGATATTATATTATAATTTAATACAAGTATACATAATGGTGAAAAATATAAAAAAAATACCTAACTATTATTTTTTATAATTAATTATAAGTAATATTGAAACACACAATATAAATTTTCTACGTCATCTCATATACAAATATCAGATAACTAACAATTAATGTAAAAAATTTTTAACAAAAAAATAAAAACCGACTTTAAACAAAAGCACTAAAAAGTAAAAAATAACTGATTGGTAGTTTTCATTTACTATACATACCTAATCAAATATTTTCGAAGTCGGTGTGCTTTGCTTTGTATGGGCTGGCACCGATTTCGAAAATATTTGATTAGATCTGTATAGTAAATGAAACACTTGCAAAGTTTTAAGTCAATATGACAATTAGAAGTAGGTTAAATTCATCATTAGCTACTTTTCCACCCTTAGGGGTCGTATTTTTTTTGAAATTTAAATGGGACCAATCTTGAAGTATACACTTTCAAACAACACAAAAATTGTCCAATTCTGATCTATCTCTTAAGGTTGAGCCAACGTTAGCCATATAAATTTCTAAGGACAATTCGATAGAACCAGTTATTGTATTTTCCCGTGGGAATTAATAATTTGCCTGTTGTAAAAGGTATCCTAAATGTTGACCCAAGTACTAAGTTATCACTATACAAAATTTAGTTCAAATCGGTTCAGTACTTTTTGCGTAAAACGCGCACGTCGATTTGACTAAGTTTTATTATAGATATAGATAAGAATAGATATTGCTTAGGAGATATACATATACTATTCAGAACTTTCCTGTAGTAATGCTAAAAACCGAGTCAGTTATCTTCTTAATCCCGTAAGAAGAAAATAGAACGAATCCAGTTTTTTTTTTCAATTTTTTTGTTTCTCTGTCTGTTTCTCTGTTTGTACGGGCTAATCTCCTAAACTATTGAACCGATTTAAATGAAATTTTGCATGGTCGTACCTTATATCCTCGGTCAACATGTAAGATACTTTTCATTCCGTAAAATTAAAGAGTTCCCGTGGGATAGTTAAAGAACTATAGTAACTTATACAGCTTAGTACAAAACAACTTATGCACCTAATTTAGTAAAATTTGGCATGCTGGTACCTTATATTGCCGGTCAAACAACAGGTTACTTTTCATCCCGGAAAAATGAACGGTTTCCGTGGGATAGATCTGTTTTTGTTTGTTTGTAACGTATTATGTACACAATAAAGACCCCAAAACAATAGTTATTAAAAAAAATTGTCTGTTTTTTTTGCTTGCCTGTATGTCTGTTTGTCAGTTTGTCTGTTTGTATGTTTGTATGGGCTAATCCACGGAACTGTTGGACCGATTTAAATAAAATTTAGCATGGTGGTACTTTATAAGTTATATCCCCGGTCAACATCTTAGATACTTTTCATCCCAGAAAATTAAAGAGTTCCCGTGGGATAGTTAAAAAACTATAGTATCTTATACAGCTTAGTACACAACAACTTATGCACCTAATTTAGTAAAATTTAACATTCTGATACCTTATATTGCCGGTCAAACAACAGGTCACTTTTCATCCCGGAAAAATGAACGGTTCCCGTGGGAACTAATAGATCTGTAGGTGACTTACATATTTAATATATTTAATCTATTGTATTTATATATTTAACTACACATTTTATAATATTAATATTTTATTTAATATTTAATTTACGTATAAACATCATATACACATTCACCTACATACATACAACACGTATATTTAATTATTTATATTTATTAATCACATTTATTCATATATATTATAATTGACAAGCATAGCCGCGCGAAACCTGCAGTATTAATTTATTTGTCTCCTACCGGCCACTTTTTATGTTTTCATCATTCATATTATAATATTACTTATAACAGTTAGTAGATGCCTTGCCAGCTGACACTAACCACTTGCTTTGTAGAATTCTATCGTTTGCGCTAATTAATGTATGTGGACTTCTGGTGTTTGTGCTTGTATATTGTTACAACTTGTATGTTACTGTGTAGATTCCTAAACTTTCTTCTTCTGTACATTATTACGTGAGTGTTAATTATTTCAATATAATAATTTATTAAGTGACGACAATAAGACTTTTATTCGTGTTCTCTCGTCACGACTCAAGTCAGCTAAAGATCTCTATTAGTATTTTTCCAGAGGCGAACCCGAGCGAAGCGAGGGTGAGCCGCTAGTGTAATAAATATATTACGTTTTGAAATGTTCTATGAAATACAAATTTTATTTTTACTATCGATAAAATAAATATTGTAGAGGGATAAATATTTTATTTTCCTTTAAATTATATATAAAATAAAATATGTACCCCTCTATAATATTTATTATATCGATAGTATAAATAAAATTCTATTTCATAGAATTTCTTTGAATACCTAGTAATAATGATTCAGCTCTTTTAACGTGCCATTGCTGCGCACGGGAAGTATCACGATCCACCACGCTGGTTGAGTGCGAATTAGCAGACTTCCCACGTCTTTCAAAAACTTTAAATTTTCTCAGACATGCAGGTTTTCTCATCATGTTTTTCTTCACCGTATTAGCAAATCATCATCATCATCATCATGTCAGAAATGGCCATATACATTTTTTTTTGTGAAAATCAAAATTATTTTTAGTATCGAAAATATATATAATGTTAACCCACATACATATATTTCAAAAACTACTCAACGTAGGTATCTTTTATTTAAATAATTTTTATTTTGAAAGCTCGACTAACTTAAGTATTTTTATAGAATTTTCCACATCATCTATTGACTTAAACAATAAAGTAGCATAAAAACAACTTAGATCTCAATTTTTGACACCTATCCGGAAATAACCCGCACAGGTAAATACTCTATATAGCAAACTTTACTTGAAAAAATTTTAATCCCGTGTACTGTGGTGGACTTTTACACAGATTAAAACTTCTCAGACACGCACGAAATCAGGTGTGTAATATAATATCGAGTGTTAAAATATATAAAATTAGATAGGTTAGTGACTTGTGACTTTAGTTACATAACTTCATTATCTTTTATAATCAAAATATTCAACCAATATTGCAAATCCCTGCTGATATGATATGCAATATCTTGTTCCTATTAATACATTACATAAGAAAACGATAGCTTTGTCCCTATATGTATGCTATTTGACGTAATCAGTGGGCCGACCGGTTTGGTGGCACCAATATTTCTTGTGCCTTCGTCATCTTGGTCAATTTAGGACGGTTTTAGATTCGAAGCGCAAAAAAATTGGACCTTGTTATACATAACTAAATATGGTACCTATATATTTTTTTCTTAATACAGGTAATATATGTATATTTTGGAATAGTGATATTAATTGAAAACTACTTACGTTAATATATTAAAACTATTTTAAGAAAACAAAATAGTAATTTTTTTTTAAATTGAGAAGTAGATTATATAATCTATTGTATTTTTCTTTTAATTTACATCAAGTTCTTACGTGTTCTTTTTTATATTGTATGAGCGACTCACCCTCACTTTGGTCGGTTCGTCTCTACTTACGTTTTAACGTTTAGTATAGATTTTTCAGGGATGAGATATTTTCCCGCAGTAAAAAGTATTCTATACATTGACCCGGATAACCAGCTATCATCATGCCAAATTTCATCAACATTCCTCCAGTGGTTTTTCCGTGATGCAGCAAGAGTCAGACAGATAGACAAAAATTCTAAAAACTATAGATTTGGTTTATGTTTCGGTAATAATGTCTATTTCAATAAGATTTTCCAAAATATATTTAATGTACAGATTCGACTTGGTTACAATTCTATTATATGTATAGATTGTTAAACAATTATGTAATCTTTACATGGATTATATACGAATATTTTCTGCATTATTATATACTTTTCTAAAATTTTCATACCTTTAATGCTATATTCCCTTCAGGAGAGCAGTTTGACATGCCCTGAATGACTAAATAATTGTAATATATTTTTTATAAATAAAGCATTTTAATGATGTTAAACAATAGTGTGTGAGGAAGTGCTAGTTTTCTCGGCATTTTTGTAATTTTTTTCTAATTTGTGTTAACATGTATAAAGTAAATGAGATTTTAAGGATGATCACAATGTTTTGTATGCGTAAATTCGTTCTCACGGATTTCCCATTGTTATTTACTGCTTGCTGAGTAGGAAGTGGTCAATGATGATGATGGAATATGCGACGAAGAAGCGATTGACGGAACTAATGGTATGTCATTATTTGGCGATTTTTTTTTAAGATTCATCGCCTTCAAGCTCTTATAAAGCTTAATCTTATTATATATATGAAAGATTTTTCTTATTAACAAGCAATTGTATATTACATGGTAGATTATTTATTTTCAAAAGTATATTCTTGTATATTTTTAACGAAAATAAATATTTAGAATTCGTCAAGCTATTTCAAATTCCTCGACATAATTTAAGTTGTCATATGGTAGTGGAGAGACAATGTTTTCGAGACACGCCTAAAATCAGATAAGTTTATCTTACAAAACATTTGGTTATGGTGTGGCGTAAGATTTCTATTGTAGTTAAATGTACAGATTGAAAACAATTTATTGTTAAGAGTGACTATTTGTGTCACGTGTGGCTTCAAATTCTCAATTTGGCATATCCTACAATAAAATTTAGTCGAAAAGCTTCAAATCCAATTAAATTATATTGAATTTGCTAAGATCTATTCCATACAAACTTGTTATTATATCAAATGTTACTTTATTATTAATCTATAATAATAGATTAATAAAGTAATTTTTATTAAGAGTCGCGGCGTAGTCAATCAAAAATACATACAAGTTTTATAACAAAACCGGATTATCGTTTACGTTATTATACTCAAGTGACTCTACTTTTTTGTAAAGCTACTTACTAAGAATATCTATCTAGTTCTGTTCTAGACAATCTAGCTCTAAACAATAGCTCACATAATTGAGCGTTTAAACTAACTGATGACCCTACTGATGAGGATAAAGCTATTACATTGTCCTTGCTGGTTGAGTATTGCGAAAGGGTAGAATCTGATAGATGGAGAGGATGATGTTATAATATAAGTTAAAGTACAACTGGTAAGTAAAAAATACACGGAATTATAACACTTATTTTGATTTTGTTAAAGATTGTATTTAAAGTTTACGCAAGGTCCATTGTACTTCCTCGAATATTGTTATCATAGCACGATCGACCCGCGCCAATCAGAGCGTTTCGTGCACACCTAATGTTTTCGTCAAGTTTTATATAAAAACTCCTTCATTTACAAGTTACATAACAGTAAAATCAAATTTATTTCGAATATCTTCATATAATAATTTTAAATAAGCCAATTATAGTGTATTATTTACATAATAATTTTAAGGAAATATGAATGAAAATGAAATATAATTTAAATTTAAAACAGAATATAAATAAAATTTAAACTAAAAATACGCTCAGTTTCGTATATTTCTATTCTACACATGTAATATCTTCAAACTACATATTATGTTCATCCTCGTACCATAATTATCTATGATCTGCTATATAATGCTTTAATTAGGCAATATAACAAAATACTTAACAGTTATGTAAATTTAGGTAAGCAATAGTTGCAATGTTTAAGGAAGAAGTGACCTCGGCTGGTGTCGTGGAGGCCGCGAGCGCGGGTGTAAATACTTAACTATTACGCGTTAAAAGAAAATTTTACAATTAATATTTGCTTAAATTACTTTTTCTGAAGTAAACTGCCCTTGTAATTACTTTTTTGCTTAATATATGAAAAGTGATATTTATACTTGCTAATAAAACTGTTGTATTTAATATAATAGATAAAAAAATGAGTTTACATAACAAAATAGCAGATGTAAGTTACATTAAAATTGCCAAAATTGTAAATGAAGATATTACATATTAATATGTTTTTTTTGTTTAGGAAAAAAGCTTTGAAACAGGAATGTACGATTAGACAAAAGTCAGAACTTACCTATACAAGTAATTAATACTATGTAATGTTACAGAGGAAACAATACCATAGGTATTTTTTTGTTGGGTAGTTAATTTATTTTGGGGTATAAATTCTTGATTTTTCTTGATATTTATGGATTGATTACCCATATGTATGTATGTAAGGCAGTGGTAGTCCAGTGGTAATGCGCTCGCTTGAGAACCGAGTGAAGCGAGTTCAAATCCCGGGTCTCGCACCTGTGACATTTTCATGTACGAATATTTCCAACGTGATTACCACTTGTGAAGTCCGCCAACCCGCACTTGGCCAGCGTGATGGACTCTGGCCTGATCCCAATTGTATTGAAGGGAGGCCGATGACCAGCAGTGGGATATGTATGTATTGCGTGATTTGGGTACGAAATAACAAGAAAAAAGAGGTAACAAAAGTTTAAAATAGGTATGATAATTTTTTGAAGAGTTATAAATTATAATATAGACTCTTTCTACGTAAGATTTTAAAGATTTAAATGTCATTCTAATCAATTTTAGTTTTTTACTGAATTCCTTACAATATAAGAAAGTAAAAAAACATAATTGGTTGGTTGACTTTGCTCCGACTTGAAACTAAATAATTAAAACATATTAATAACAAATATTGGAGCGCAAATTTTTTTTGTTGTTTTCTTATTATCTTATCGTATTTTCTAAAAACAAAAACAATAACTAATAACTTAGTTATTTTTCGTTGTTATTTTAAAATAAGTATTAATTTGAAGCGTTCATGAATACATAGTTTAAGAATAAAGAAGTAAAAACTTAAAGGTTGGTACTAAATAATTGGCTAGTTGTATAATTGTTGGCTTTATTTTAATATTTTTTGTAGAAGCGTGTAATTTTGATACGGGTCTTGATTTATGCTTTTAGTTGCAATTTATCAAGCTCTCGTGCGACATGCTAGGTATTTTGTCTTCTTGATGTATAAAATGTAGAGACATAGATACGTCTTAGTGCTATAATATTTTAAGTCATAAGTAAATCGTTTTATTTTTATTATTAGGTATTTCAATATATTATAAGTATTCAATAAGTCTTAGTTTAATTTTTCTTATTAGCAACGACATATAGGCCAGACTATAATGTAAAATGCAGCCTCGTAATTGATGTAGGCATTAGAGTCACTCTAAGTTTTTGTTATGAGTCATTATTTTAACAAGAATTAATAAGTCATCTTTTATAGACTCATCAATAAAAGAAAATCTTATTTCAGATTCTGTTAGGGTAACCATTTATACGCTTTTTTGATATGATGTAGGAACGTATGGATATGGTAATGTTAAAAAGATGCTCAAAAGATGTAGTTTACAAAGTATAGTTTGTTATCGCTATACAGCTTATATAGACTTCAGTTGGTACAAATATTTTGCTTACATTACACTCACACATATAATAAAATTGTAACGAAGCTGAATCTATACATTAAATATTTTTTGGAAAATCTTATTGAAATAAACATTATTATCGATACAGAAGCCGAATCTATAGTTTTTAGAATTTTTGTCTGTCTGTCTGTTACCGCATCACAGAAAAACCACTGGAGGGATTTTGATGAAATTTGGTATGGTGATAGCTGGTTATCCATGTCAATATATAGGATACTTTTTTACCGCGAGAAAATATCTAATTTCTGAGAAAAAATACAAAAAACTGCAATGTAAGAGTATACTAATATGTTAAAACCTAAGAATTTGGTTTTTGGTCATCTGAACGCAGGCGGAGCCGAAGGTAATGCTAGTATAGACATAAAATACGAGTACAAAGCGGCAATTAAATATAAAATATATCTATCACATGCACGTGTTACATCACATTTCATGTTATGTAAAATTTTACATACTACGATATAAAGTCAATAGCTGTAAAATATTGGTATATCGTTTAGTTGCCTTGAGTGTTTATTGTTATGCGATGCACGGTACGTTTGTATGACATGCTTTGTGCCATTTGTCACCATGTAATGCGATGTCACACCGTTGCGATCCTACACTCTAAAGATTCCTTAAGTTCTAGTAGTAGCCTTTATTCTTACATACATATTTTTAGAAGCTTACGAGTTATTTATAAATTATCATGTATATAAAGGTAAAAGTTATAAATATTTAAATAAAAATTATTATGCGTTTTGTTAAATTAAATGATTATTATTTGTCATGATGGAATTTATTACTTTGTAATGGAAGGCAGTGGTAGTCTTACAGTGGTAGTAGTACAGTGCAGTTCGCATCAAAATAAGCTTAGTTAGGGCTAATTTACGGTTTTCTAAGTCAAAGAGAGTGCTGCCTTAGCAAAATGTTAAAAGAATCGTCATACGAAGTAAACAACTCAAGTTTCTTGGCAAGGACGAATTTGTTGTTTTGATAGAGTTCTCTTATTGTTGATAAAAATGAATAATATGAATTTGGTAACCCATGCTTTTCTTACTTAGTAAGTTATATAAACGATACGACAGTTATGTAACGAAACCTAAATATTTTTTCGATAAAAATATCGTCAATTCTGTTATCTGTGTTTATATAACCTTCGTTTAATTCCAAGCCAAGTTGTTAGTACTTGAATGGTTTAAAAGTTAAATATAACTGATTCATTAGGAAGGCAGCCAACCTGCGTATTTGTTACGACGTGAGTCAATATACATATTATGTAGGTATATACTTGAGTCACAGTTGGTTCCATGAATGATAGAAATGTTACCTTTGGTACTTGGTACTTTAACAGTATGAATAAAAAATGTATGTCTGTAAAACTGTTATCATAGTATGAACAATACATAATGGTTTTAATTATCAAAATACTTAATTCTACTGTTGATCGTGAGGAAATTAGACGAGTATCTAAGCGGTATCAAGTAAAAAACGGCGAATACGTGTTCATTTCTTTTAATCGGTATTTTTTGTATAAACCGTTTAGTGGTGGCAAACACCAAACATGCTTCTATTACGTAGTAGGATACTATTTCCTGCTTATACGTGAGGCATTTTGTGGAAATCAAAATTTAATCTATATATATTAAAATTTTAACCAAAATGAATTGAAAACCTAATTTATTCCATCATTATGTTTCAGGAATGTTATTGTTTTGTACAAACAAAAAATAATTGCATTTGAACAATAATTATTTGCGATGGAAAGATAGTTTATTAGGGCGTGCGTGGGCGTCAGTAGCCTTGCCAACACGCCTTGTTTACTGGCATTGGTCTGCGCCTTATTCGGTTCAGTCAAAGTTGTGCTCAGCATTACAGCTCATACCTGTTAGTTTGTTACTACACGAAATATTTTAAAAAGTGTATGATCTCTAAAATTAAACTTTTGAAACTATGTTAGTCATTATACAATAGTCAGTGGGTAGTCTTGTTTTAAATGATTAGATACATTTCTAAAAGTAACTTAAGGCTTCTTATTTTTAATTTGTATGTATGTATGTATTTAGCACTTTTTAACGTCCCACTGCTGGGCACGGGCTCCTTTCAGTACGAGGGGAATCAGGCCATAGTCCACCACGCTGGCCAAGTGCGGGTTGGCGGACTTCACTTGCTAGGTTCTCTCAGACATGCAGGTTTCCTCACGATGTTTTCCTTCACCGTTAAGACAAGTGGTATAATCATGTTGGAAATGATTCGCACATGAAAATATCAGAGAGCGCTTTACCACTGCCCTACCACTGCCTTATTTTCAACTTCATAAAATTTTATTTTATAACAATAAGTCGAAGTAATGAATATTTATACAACTGCGCAGCCGACTACCATCAACTGAATATGAACATCTCAGGAATGTTTGTTCATTCTTGTAGTTTACATAGAATGTACTAGATAGGTATGTACATATGAAATATTTTGTATCAATTCAAAGTTCTTAATAAAGTTGGACAAATAAATATGTCATAAATTATTGTATAACTTTATATTATTACTTTGATTATAAAACTATGTAAATTTATCAAATAAAAGCTTGTTAATTAAATCTTGTTGGGCCTCTTCATGGCTAACTATTAGTCTTATTAATATTTATAATATAACATTTTATTTTCTGTTGTAAGTATATAAAACCTTTTTTAATTAGAAATATATATTTAAGTAGTGCGTAACTCATGTATTACCTTATCTGGGACAGACGACGTTATGACACGCTATTACGCTGTCGTATTTGCACATGTGCTTCTTATGAATGAAGAAACAAAATAATGCGTAGCTTCCTACTATAATCAAATTCAAATTGGTAAGTTACACTCTATGCTCTGGTAAACTTAAAATGCTTTCACTTATTGAAGTTATTATTTCCTATTGGATATCCTATATATGCGCATATCTTAATATACAGCTGTTCCGTGCAACAGGTAAGTATACCTATTACCTATTATTAATGATGGAAAAAATATTGTCACTCTTAGTGTCAATATTTTCTTGGTATCAACAAAAAAATCAGTCATGCTATTGTCTTCTCACACAAATATTATATTAAGTTACAAATTACGAATATAAAATGCAGTTTTTTGTTATATTTAAACATATTTATATTAGTTTATCAAACAATATTATTATTTAATAATACGAACAATCACACAATTGACTAATAGATAATAAATAATAATCATATTATAATGTGTTAATCATGTGTTCATCTTTACATTGAATTAAGGATCTAAAAGTACTTCAACAAGTGTTGAATTTTTAAAATATCTAGCGAATGAGATCACCAGCATCCCTGTCTCTATAATTGGGCGCGCGGACATTGTTAATCGCACTCTACAACTGAATTACCTGCGCAAGCGCCGTGGCCAGCAGTGTGCCGGCGAAGACATATCTCCAGATAAAGCACAACATGTTTCACAAGATAGCTGTCAGGTGTCACAGAGTTAGTCCGTAGTCGAGTACGGGTCAGCGCGTCATGGCGGCTGGTCGGGGCGCGCAGCAGAGCGACACTGCCGAGGCCCGAGCACCGCTGCACGTCAAGTTACGAGAACAACAAAATTTACTTTCTGCGCGCGGCCGTGTTCACATTTACGTGCACTATCAACGAATACTCAAACTTATTGTTCTATAATCTTGGAAGCTTTGTACTGAAGCTTATGATTAGGTAATTTGGTTATCATCACGATTCCTGCGTTATTAGTAAATAACTAATGTATAATGTATTTATGACATAATTTAGAATACTTATCTATTTATTTTATTAAATTACCTATCCTTTGCTAGTTGCAGCTTTGTACACGTGTGCATTTCAATGTAGACTAAAACATCCATAAATATAATCCCTGCTTTAGGTACATAGGAGCATGCAACACATCCATAGGAGGTACATAGAACATGAAAACTATACTATTTTATACTCTCGAATCTGTTTGATCAATTAATATGAACATATTTGTTTTAAATTTAGATTGTTTAATAAAAAAATTTTTTTTTAAATCCGTATTCGCGTTATTTTTTGATATAAATGTAATTTTATAACTCGTAATCTAATTATAATATAAAACTATGATCTTGTTATGTTTTAATTATAAACTGTATGTAAGTCAGGTATGAACTACGAAATAATTTACATGAATTTTGTAAGAAGAGAGTCGTTAATGGGCTTTAAAATTGGTATTATTGATTTATTTAGTTATTGATATTATAAAAGTCATTAATTAATAATTATATAATTATTTTAAATTTAGACATTTATTAACTCTACTGTGAACGAGAGATCTACGCAACGTTGCGTCGGCGGGCGAGCACTCGCGCAGGCATTACGACACACGCCCACACGCGCACCTCTCACCTGTACGATAATACTTAACGCACACTAAGATAGTTGCAGGTATATGCAGCCATGTACCGGCTGATCTTCCCCAAAACTTTTTAATTTTATTCTAAGAAACAACTTTGCGAGTCTTATTTATATTCAAAGTTGAGGTATCGTTAAAATGTTATATTGTTAGTGTAAAAAAATGATTTGTTATATTTTACAAATATTTTTAGGTATAAAGGTAACCTTCTCTACATCTATTATAAAAGAGTGAGAGTTTAGTAACTCTTTATAACTTTTAAATAAAACTATCTTTTCGGATTATTTCGCGGGTTTATTTTTTGGTTCCCGGCGTTTCGAATGCTTTACAGCAATCATGGTCACGGGAGAGACTCTCCAATAAAAAGTCAAATATTCGCGTAAATGTAAGAATTATCTTTATAACTTCTTCTTTGTTTATAATCAATCTAGAGACACTGCATGTTAGGCACTTTGACTCCGATATTGTAACCTAGTTGCATTATATGGAGTCTACTACATACGTATCTTTCGTGCGTACATGATTAATAAGGCAAAAATAATAGGATTGAATAAAAACAGCAACAGAGCGCAGCAGAGCCTTCGATCAACGTAGTATTGTTTATCGAAAACTGCAGCAGATATTTATTTTGGATTTCAATGTATTTTTTCATAGACATCAATTACGGCCGACAGAGAGTGTTATAGTTTTTTTATATTGATTTACTAACTTATCCTTATGGGGTACCTTCATGTTTATTGCATAAACACATATAAACAAAGAGATATGGTCAATTTTAGTAAAATACTCGGAATTTTAAATTTCTAAGTTCATATGAAATAATTTTTATACTTAATTCATGTTAAATACTGCTACAACTTTTATACTAGATATATAAGTATATCTAGATATAAATCTGTGTAAATTGAGACTAATATCGGGCCACGACATTATCATTCCATAAATCAAATACAAAACATCATATAAGATATAACAATATATTAGGCCGGTCGCATATTATAAGATTTTTTCTGTCAGAAAATTTCTGACGCAGATACTAATACTAAAAAAACAGATATTAATAATATTGCCTTACAATTTAGGAAATAAAAGCATTCCTTAATAAATTAAGATTTGCCAGCAGCAATAATTAAAAAGAATTCAACGCGTGCGTCTTAGTATTTTCTTTTTCTCATTACTGAATAAAATTAATAAAATATACATTCAAATTTCAACAGATACATATTCAAATTTTGATTGCATAATAGCTTACGATATTGCATTTGTACCGGAAATAAATAATTCTGAAGTAAAAAAAGTTTTGAAGAGTAGAGATTCTATAAAGAAACTATGAAAACTCAATTCCAACACTAATAAGTGCGAATTTTGCGCCATCTAATAATACAAATATGTCAACTTTGTCGCCTAGTTTTTAGAGAGAACATCGAGTATAGATGGCGCGTATCGTGCACGTTTCCGCCCAAAATCAATACTACGGGTGGCGTGCGCCGTCCCGCCGATTTTCACTTCAGTCTCACAGAAGGCACCCCCATTTACATTCATTTTCCTACCCGGTAACGCGCAACCAGTGCTCCGTAAGCCGATCCTACATTGTCGGATTTACCCTCACGATCTGTAAGTATAATCTTTATATAATATACTATGAAACACGTAAAATATGTTAGAGATTTTCAATTAAATTAAAGAGAAAGCATACATAGAAAACTTAAAAAGAGGTGAGGATCTGTTGTGTGTTAAGGGTAAAGTTTAAATGGGTATATGGGGCGGGGAATAAGAAATACGAGTACTATGCTGAATGTCGGTCGTCCTACATAGGCTTAGTAAATTTTCTTTCTATAAGCTAATATTATTATTATTAACTATTACATAAAAATGTGATTTTAATTGCTATATCAAATACTTAGATAATTCGATTTCCATTAAAAATGATTGACCTAATTTTTATAAGTTAACATTAATATTTTATTTTATAACAAGAAAAATGGTTTTTATAAGTACCTATTTGTTAAATTTTGGTTCATTACTCTTAAATATTATGTCTGAATTATTGTTTCGGATTATATAAATAATATGCATTACCAGTCGGTATATGTAATAATTTAGGATTGGCAAAATAATATAATTAGTTTTTTTAAGTATACACTTATATAATTTACAGTTTATCTATCTTTTTTACGGTAGAACTATTTTTCGTCAGACCCCAGGCGAAAGCACTTATTCAGTCGACCACTCAGAAAGTGATTAATGTTGCGTTTCACGAACATTTACCGTTCTATGTTTTAAGACGTTAAAATAAAATAATGAACGAAATTCAGAATAATAAGAATGTTGAAGGTATATGCTTGTAATATAAACCTTGAATTGTTTACAAATGAATAATAATCAACAATTTTATATATTATATTATCCTACAACTCTAACACAGCTAATAAAATTATTACGCAAAAGTAAGTACGAGTATCTACTTTCATTATCTACCTCTGTGTGATAACGAAAGGATTATCTTGTTAAACTTTTAAATGCCTTTGATATCATAATATGATTTGCGATTAATACATAACACGTATATTATGTATGTATTCAGCCCTTTAGCACTGGTGGGCACCGGCCTCCCTATACGAGGGGAATTAGGCCATAGTCCACCACGCTGGCTAAGTGCGGGTTGGCGGACTTCACGTTTTTTGAAAACTTGCCAGGTTCTCTCAGACATGCAGGTTTCCTCACGATGTTTTTCTTCACCGTTAAGTGGTAATCGAGTCGAATATGATTCGCACATGAAAATGATTTGAACCCGCTTCACTCGGTTTCCCAAGCGAACGCGTTACCTCTGGGCTACCACTGCCACACACGTATATATAGACACTAAACCATTATATTAATTTATCTTATATTTATATAACAATTCAAATTATCTATATTTTTTCCGAATCTATTTCTTTTTATATTTTTTCCTAAAATATCAAATTGAAAAATGGAAGATTCATTTTAAAAATATAATAATTTAAACGCTATAAATTACTTTACTAATGGAAGTCTTGAATGGAAATTTGTCTTTAGTCTGATGATCACTAGTGCCATCATTATAAGGCACTGTCTTTACTTTTTTGGCTTTCTGATTTATCTATAGGTACCTACATATAAAAGTCGAAGTTCGAGACTAAAGTCTCGCTAAAACTCAAAAATGGCTGGATCAATTTGAATAATATTTTTTTTGTTTTGTTGGGGGTGTGTCAAGGGTGGTTTAAGTATAAAAATATATAGTGAAAACCCAAAAAAAAAACAGCTGGAAAATCGAAAAGTTCAGAACTGTTTATTTTGTACCTATGTATATATGATATATATTCTCTCATTCCATATTATTCGTTAAAACGTGCCTAGGGACGAACCCGAGCGAGGTGAGGGAAGTCGCTAGTTATAAATAAAATCCATTTGTCTTGTAGACAGTTTAATACTATTAGTAGTTTTAAAAATGTATTTATGTAGGTACTTCTCATAAGTTTCCTGCCATGAATAGAATGAGGAAAAGATTTATGTCAAAATAATTATATGGGATATATATTATACATTGTACATTGTAGATAAATTTTGTCATTATGCAAATGTGCACAATTATAATGAGATTTTGTTATTTACGATATTTTTTCAGTGATATTATACCACAAAAATAATTTTCATAGTATGCTATTTAGGACAATTTTCTCTTGAGACTTAGAACATAAATTAATAGGGTTGGAAGCAACTCCCTAGACACTGCGTGAGCTTATTTGCTATTTTAATTATTTATAGCTTTAAGTATTTGAGTGAGTACTTGTTTAAACTAACTTGATTTTAAAGATTCTATAAGTTTATATATTAAATGAAAAAGCAGTTCGTTGTTTTTTTTAATTTTAAAACTCAAAAGAAAAACAAAAGCAAATCTACCCCACGTGAACCGTACATTTTCCGGGATAAAAAGTAGTCTACGTGCTATTCCAGACTATAATCTATCTCTGTGCTAAATTTCATTCAGATCTGTTCTGGCGTGATTGAGTAACAAACATCCATCCAACATCTAAATTCTAAACTTTCACATTTATCATATTAGTAAGATTGAAAGATAATCAAAAAATCATTTGTAAAACTTTAATAATGAACATTTATTTTTTTGATTATACTTTTAGGCATAACTCTTCATTAAAAGCTGTGTATCAAATCCGATGAAATTATAATATTACTAGCAGAATCCGCGGGTTTGCTCGCGCTAAAACAACAAAACTCTAAAAAGTTAGGTTTCATACAAACTTTCATCCCCTATTTTAACGCCTTATGGGATGAATTTCGAAAAATGCTAAAACACGTATTTATTTAATTGTATTAGATAACCTTTCGCGGTAAAAAGTAGCAGTAGTGCCACTCTCCAGCCCTCCGACTATCTCCACACAAAAATCACGCCAATCCGTAACTCTGTTTTGACGTGAAAGAAAGACAGACAAACACACTTTCACATTTATAATATTGGTATGGATATGATTATGGATGTAGGTAGCACTTCCCATAAAATTGTTGAAAAGAAATAATCGCAGTTACATTAGAGTCTAACTAAAGCAATGGCTATAACAAATATCTTAATTAAAACGTATATATATTTTCTAATTAATTTTTGTTGAGTATATTGGTTGTTTTCCATTCAAGTTAGACAATTAAATATAAATAAATAAATATATTGGGGACATTAACACACAACGCCATATATGTAGTTCCATGGTAAGCTTCGAGGCTTGTGTTATGGATACCAGAAAGTTGTTTCACTACACATAAATATAATTTTAAATATATACATATTACAAATATAAACACCCATAACTGGAGTCCAAACATTCGTACTCACCACACAAATGAATGTCCCAGCGGGACTCAAACCCGCGACCGCTAGCACGGCAAGTAGGATCACTGCAAACTGAGCCAAAAGTGTCGTCAATTGTTTCATATCTTTGCTGAACTCAGGATCGATTCTCCCGTAGCAGAATGCCACGAAATTGGCATTACTCCAGGAGATGACTGGCGCTGTTTGTCGAATTGGAATTTAGTTTAGGACTCTTAAATATTGGTTTTGTAAAAACCTTATTTAAGTTACAACTTTCAGTCCCATTTATGTTCGATTCAGGGCAGTATTTATAAAAAGTAGCTAAGAATAATTTTGTACTAAGGACTTAGAAAAATGGAAGTTAAAATGTCCTAATGTTGACATCCCAAAGGAAGTTTCCATGCAAAAACTTTGGGATGCACCATTGGTTCATTCTACATTCCAAAATTTGGCTCAAAATCTTTCGAGTGACGTAAACCGTGCCAGAATTTGAGCGTCATCTGCCAGAGAGTCGGGGCACTGGCGGCACGTCCTACCTTCAACTAATCTTGGTACACTTTTGGATAATGATAGTTTTCGTATCGCTTTAGGTCTCCGGCTGGGTACACCACTGTGCACTGAGCACAGATGCCCCTGTGGAAAAGAGGTTGACTGTTATGGACTCCATGGACTCTCTTGCAAAAGAAGTTCTGGGAGACTTTTCCGTCATGGTTCCCTAAACGATACCATCAAAAGGGCTCTTGCCACCATTGACATTCCTGCTCTTATTGAGCACTCTGGAATAAGTCGAGATGATGGTAAGAGACCTGATGGCCTGTCGCTGGTTCCTTGGGAAAGGGGACGGGCCCTATTGTGGGACGCTATATGCGTTGACACATTGGCCCCGTCCCATGTCAGGGAGACCGCGTCTAAAGTGGGAGCTGCGGCGGAGAAGGCTGAACTACTTAAGTTTCGTAAATACACCTCCCTTAGTCAAAATTATGTTTTTATTCCATTTGCTGTAGAAACCCTTGACCCATGGAGTCAAAGTGCTAAGCTCTTCTTAAAAGACATAACACCCCGTCTTATCACCTCTACTGGTGACAGGAGGGCTGGCGCATTTTTTGCCCAAAGAATCGGCATTGCCATTCAACGGGGGAATGCGGCTAGCATTCTTGCCACTATTCCACGCGGACATGACTTGTACAGTAATAACTAAGTGTACATATGTTTGTATATATAATTAAGTATATTTGTAATTTTCTTTCTTATCTATACATATAATAAAATTGTAACTGATAAAAAAAGACTAAGGACTTAAAATATATGCAAGAAATATATTCAAAGAAATAGAAGCATGATAAGTGTCATATAGACAAATACTAACACCTCCAGGTAAATTGCTAAGAAATTCATTAAAATTCTAAGAAATCTATTGTTAACTGATACGCCGGCGTGTCCGCGTACGTGGAGGGATTAAGCGTGTGTTAAATAAAACAATTACTAAGGCAGTTTCACTCATGAGTATACATACAGCTTAGCTGAATATTTGGCGGATTAGGGACATCTATTATGAAAAGAATGTCGTAAAAATCATGATAATTCAGAGGTTTATTCTGAATTTTCATTTTATCCCCCGCAAAATAATATTTCAATTTAATTTACTTTAAACTGTGGTAATTCGTTATCTCATTCTATGAATACTTAATTGTTATGCCCCTTAGATGTTATCAACGAAATCCGAAGTGTTTATTTCTGATTTTATACGAAAGAATTGCATTGTAATACATTTTACATTTTCTGATTGCCCTTTTGTTACCGATCCTTAATAAATGGCTTTCGCGTGTTAATAACAATTTATTAAATTGAAAGAAAGAAAATGACTACCTGTTCACAACTTGATTAGAAAATTTATTTTCTTTGTCACGAAACAAACTCTTTTGGATTTAAATAGGTGTATGCTGCGAATATTTAAGTAACCTTATTTATCTCATAAGTTTATATTATATATATTTGAGTTAAATCACATTGTCTTTCTGTAACGGCATATACCTATCATTACGATGTTCTTTCAGTTTATGTCCTATCTTTTCAGATTTATAGCACACTTTACGACCACCCCGAGCAGCCAGGCTACCATTAAAAAAAAGAACAATAGGTAGTTATCTAATGGTTTTTATGATTAAACTACTATCTATTTACATCCTCTATCAGGACATAGTATTAGTAAAATAGTGCTTTTTAATGTTGACATCAAAAAGTTTAGTGTATAATCAGGGCCGGATTCAACCTTAGCGCCGCCCTTGGGCACAGTAAAAAATTATCGAAATTTTGCAGAAAATGGGTAAAGTTTCTTGGTTTCTGTGGGTGGGTTAAATTTTGAAAAACTCAAAAAAATATATTTAAAAATGATGTAAATTTTTCGAAAAATTCACCTACTAGTTAATAATTTCATTTTTTGAAAAATAAAAAAAGCATTTTCAATAACGCAAAGAGAATTTTTAACCCCCCTCCGAATTTTGCCGCCCCAAAAAATTTGTCGCCCTGGACACTAGCCCCGGGTGCCCCTAGTGTAAATCCAGCGCTGTAATATAATTATGTTAAATGTAAAACGTCTTTTCTCGTCTAATTGTTTTTTTTTTCATTCTTTTTGTTTGTTTTTTATACAGATTATTGTTCATAATAACTATTATTTAGTTACATTAAAAGTAATGTGAAAATATTAGAATCGACTGCTTAATGTTTATTAGAACTCAATAAATTTTTATTATGGCTTCCGTTCATAATTGAGCTTTAAAAGTATATTCTACGAATAGATCGAGGCCAAGTATCAACTTGACAATAGAAGTCATTGGGCATGCAATAGGCAGCATCTTTGTTCAATATTTAGAAAGCTTTTTTTAAACAAAGCGATTAAGATTAATTACTGATATTGAAAGAAAATTGATACAATGATTATTTGTTACATTTCTATGTATTTTAACGTATAATATATCTTTTATAGTTATGTTCTCTATGCATATATACGGGGTAAGTATGAACTTGAGAATGGAAGTCAATGGGGTTGGAATAGGTAGGTGTGTCGCGTGGCGACGCGTGGTGTGACGACACGGATCCTTGGCTTGGAGCCAAATTTGTACCAACAATCGGATTAAGAATTGTGGTTTAGAAAGTTTCTAGCAAAAGCAACTTAATATTTTTATGATTAAGATACCGTAATTTACTTTATATTTTTAAATCAAAGCTTTTGCTTTATACACAATAAGCAAACTCAAGTAGTTATTTTTTAGAAGTAATTTAAGTATATCTTCTAACACTATTTTTTTAAGTTATGGAACAATTATAATAATATTTGATTGGCAAATATTCGAGTTCTCAACTTTGCTTGGACAAACTATATTTATACCACAGATGACATTATAGTGTATTTTATACTAAGAGCACGGTAATGTAATGCATAATTACCGTGCTAAGAGTAAGCAGCCTACTTAGGCTCTGCTTTTTAAACAGTGTGATACATCAAGTTTTAAGATGAAGCCAGAAAGAAAATTGAATTAACCTTTTGATGGTGGAGATGTTTAATCTTGAATAAATAAGTTGTAGATAGTATATTATCCATAAAATATAAATTTTGGAAATATATTATTTCATTTTATGAAAAAACTAGCATTGCCCGCGGCTCCACCCGCGTTCAGATGACCAAAAATCAAATTCTTAGGTTTTACATATTAGTATACTCTTACATTGCAGTTTTTGTATTTTTCCTCAGAAATGAGACATTTCCCCTCGGTAAAAAGTATCCTATATGTTGACCCGGATAACCAGCTATCATCATACCAAATTTCATCAAAATCCCTCCAGTGGTTTTTCCGTGATGCGGTAACAAACAGACAGACAGACAGAAAGACAGACAAAAATTCTAAAAACTATAGATTCGGCCTCTGTATCGATAATAATGTCTATATCAATAACATTTTCCAAAAAATATTTAATGTACAGATTTGGCTTAGTTTCAATTTTATTATATGTAGGCATTATGTAGGTATAGATGTAAAGAAACTATGATTAATCCTTCTTAATTAAAAAATGTGAATGGAAGACATTAGTACCATTAGTCTAGTAGTAATTGGTATAACTCATACCGTTTTAAATTCGTGTAAAATATGATGTAGCCATGAAAAAAACCAGATTAAGAGCGATGTAACATGAAAATCTAAGTACTTGAGGGATCGTGACTGAAAGTTTCATGTCACGCAAACTCTAGTCGAAATATTCACGTTTTGCACTTTAATATTATAGGAATTTTCTTTATATACCAAGTTACAAAGTATTTTGCACTTGTAAAGTATGTTAGGTACATTGTTATTAAAGTTCCGAAATTAGACAAACAATTTTTAATATTCTGTTTTCAAGTCGAAAGAACAGAATTACTCGTACATTGAATTAAATAATAATAATTTATTCATATGTAAAGCTTTACCATTTCAAAATATGTAGTTCGTTTAGGAAATGCATATTTCCTTTTAACAAAGTGATAATGAATGATGTAGATATCATAAAGCGGCCATTTTCAATGAACTCAAAACAATATGAACACATCCTTCGAAGAATTTTTTAAATGTAATAGTACTTATGTATGTCGTGCTTTTAATTTTATTATGTATCCGTATTTTGTATATTATATTTACGGATGAACCATAGAGATAATGGGAGTTGCTTATATTAAAACTTACATATATATATGAAATTATTTTTTCGCTTGTAGTATCATATTTGTCTTTTAAGTTATAGGTATCTGTAGTTCTAAAAGTTGCATTTTTTTATTTATAAGATAATATTTACTTAGATTTAGCTGCTGAGTGAAAGATGAAAATCTATAATTATTTATTTATACCTATATTTGATTAGAGAAACGAGATAGCTTGCAATCTGTTAACAGGTTTAGCTTTAAAAATAAAATAAATCGAATAAATTTAATAAATATTTATTGTTGGCAGAAACTTCAATCCTTTCAACGGCATCGGGAGTCTGTGTTTGTTCCAATACTATCGAGTTGCACTTGCGGGTGAATATCCCGAGGTGAGTTCAGAATTCATTTAATTTCCTTTTTAACTACATATCAGTATCGATGCTCCATGTTTATTCAGGCTAGAGAGAAATACGTATATAGGAAAGTTTATTATATAATAAAGGCTTGTTTATTGGAAACGCTAATATGTTGATATTAAAATTTAACATCCGATAATATTATCATGTAGAGTAGTTAAATTCCATTTGACATTATCTAACCGATATATTTTATATTATACCTACTAAATAACAGAAAACACGATTTAGTTGATTTATTGAAAGTATACTATACTTATTATTATGTATTACTATCAATTTCTTTTGTATCATGACATTTATCTATAATTATTATTATTTTTTAATTTTTTGTACTTTTAATTCATGGATATTTAAATGCTATGTACACTTATAATTGACATGCATATAAGATATATTATTATTACATTAATTAAATTGAAAATGTTTCATATGTATGTTGTAAGTGTGCTTTTTACAAATAAATAAATATGCCATTTAAATTAAAGGTACTTTAATTTCTGCATTAATTAATAACAATTAGTGTTTATACAATTACAAGGAGCGGTCAAAATAGATCGTTCAGGGTGTCCTGGAATCTGTGGCCCGCAGGCCGCGACCACATCAACCCTGTCTTTCTCAAGCTTCCGAAGTTCTTTCACCTCCAATGTCAATTACCTGAAAAGAAGGTAAGTTTTATGTTGGAATAAACTAATCTGGTATTATCTGGGGAGCCGCTTATATACTCACCGTATATTACCGTCGCTTCGTAAATTCGAGGAACACTTATAAATCCTAGTAAGGCGTGTTATAATTTGCACCCTTAAGCTATGGCTCCTCAGAAACATTTGCACGTTTTTTTTTTACTTTAATCCCGACGAAATTTTGAGTGTAAATATATCTTTATAAATGTTTTAACCTTTAGCTCTCTATCGTGCTGGGAGTGTGATTATATCATTTTATTGTCAGTTTTTGTAGTTTAATTGATGTCAAGGTTTTTTAAAATGTTTCTACTAATTTCTGTAAAAAAAAATTATTAAAATCTTTATTTCTCGAATTTTGTTCTAATGTTCTAGAATATTTTAAGGATTAACAAGCTTTGTGCTTTTACTATACCTAATAAATGTGTTAATTATGGTGATTTTATAATGTTACGCCTATTGCCGATTATCAAGTGTATTACACAGCAGCAGCCCGCTTGATAAAGCTACCTTATTCCGCACTTTAACCCTTACTTATCCTCATACTTACAACTAATAAAAAAATAAACAATAAGTACATATCTTATGAAAATATTATTTTAAAGAAAAAGTTACTTTTTATTATATTATTAGTTGTAAGGCCTAAGACCCATCACATCCTTTGCCGCATACCGTGTAACACTCATCAGCTCTCAGATTAAAAAAAAAACCCTAGTCATGAATGTTGTGATTTAGCGAAAACCAAATAGCCTGTCATCAGTGCATGGTGCTTATTTCATTGTGGTCATTCCATGTGCTTAAAATATTAGGTAAGTTGTGTGATATGGTTAGGAAATATAGTTTTTGCATATTATATACACTGAATATCAATTAATTAATAATTATTATAAAATTTAAGCTACTAAAAATATGAGTTAGTTTTGTTTTAGTAATAAAACATATTATACTACTCAAATAGATGCCGAGGATATTTAAATGTCAATTTGCTGAAAGTTCAGCATCTAGTATTTTTTAAATTTATTAACTATTATAAATTATTTAAATCACAATTAATTTATAGTTAAATTAATTTCGATTTTAAATTAACGAAAAAGTAAAACTTACTAGTTATACAAAAAAAGTAGATAAAAGGTAACTGAGGGCGTCAGTGGGTGGCTACATTGTGTGTGTCGGTTTCCCTCGTGTCCCTACCGGCGGTGGCGCGTAGCTCAGCGGAGGCGTTGCGCAGATTCAGCTCGGGGGACCTGCAATCCGAGTGCGATGAAGGCGAGGTGGACCCTTACACCGGCCGCCCGGCAACCACCAGCCAGCCCAAGCCGCAGAATCAGAGGCCGGCCTCCCAGGGTGAGTATCTTTAGCTAACTGATAAAAAATATGAACATAAATTTAAGACGTTATCACTACTAAAAAGCTCACAACATATTTAACCTTACGAGAACATTTATTTATTTTGTAAAATTTTCTTATTTATATTCATTTAAAATATTAATTTATCTTCTATGATGAATGATTGTTATGCTTATAATTAAGAGCTGTTCTTATTTATGGAATTATATTGACATAAACTATTTTTATCTCGTTTTTTTTAGTGACTGGTGGCAGTATCGGTAGTGCCACCTCAGTGCCACCGGCGCCAAGTTCCGGTAGCGCTTCAGCTGGAGGGGACTTGTCTCTCAACCTTCGAGGCGGCTCGAGAGGCACATCTGCACCGTCATCACCAGCCAAGTCGAGAGAGTCGTTGCTGCAACGTGTACAATCACTTACAGGAGCGGCGCGGGACCAAGGAGCCAATTTATTGGGCAAGCTATATTAAATTATAAATATATGAATATTATCTGGTGTTCAACGAAATGTGTGATTTTAAATTTCTGACTTTGTAAACCTATATCTTATTTGTAACAGTAACTTTTTGAATTATTTATTTTAACGTTATACTAGTTTGCTTCTTATAAAAGCTCAGGCGCTAAAGGTTATTTTTATTTATAAATATTATTATTATTTTATATAAATTTATCAGGGAGCGTGACATCAGTTGCATCAGTTGGTCGGGGGTACAATCGAGACCGATGTGTAACGTTGCTAGTGGTGGATGATCAAAATACCGACTGGTCCAAATACTTTCGCGGCCGACGCTTACCTGGAGAATGGGATATTCGCGTCGAGCAAGCAGAATTTCGGGTAAGCAAATGTAAAGTAAAACTCTAGTATCCAGTACTTTAACTTTTTTAATCTTTATAAATATAATTAAACTATCACAATGAAATATAAAAACTACCAAATAGAAACGCATCAAATATATTATTTTTAATAATAAAGAAATAAAAATGCGATTATACTTCCATTTAGGAAAAGTGATTTGACTTTATTCACTTGTTACGTAAAATATCGTTATATAAATTAAACGGTAAAAACACAACGCGAACAATCTATGCATCCATTAGCGTGATTGCTCGCGTGATTTTAACTTAATATCTGTATTTAATAAACCAGCTTAGTTACCATGATTTAAAGTTCAATGTTCACGTAAATCTATTTGAATCGAGGATATCCATTATTCAAATTACTAAATAGTTACTATTACGAGTATATAAACTTTTATTATGTTTTGGAGCTGGAACGTAGTCATCAATAAGTTCACAAATGAGATTAACCACTACTACTTCTTTATTGTAATTGGATGGGTGTTTAAAACTATATATTTTTATTGAAGCCTCTTGGACTAAATTGAATTTTATTATTATACTAGCGACTCACCCTCGCTTCTCAGCCCTTTTTGAGCGGAACCCTAATTCTTTTTCTAAAATAAAAGTAGGCCATGTTACTCCCCATAACATCAGCTATCTTCCAGTGAAAGTCCCGTCAAAATCAGTCCAGCCGTTTCAGAGATTATCCAGAACAAACAGAGAGACAGTTTTATAAAATGTGTTTTTCTTATAAGTACCGTATATAATTTCATATGCATTTAGTAAAACGCTGTTATTTTGACATTACAAACAGACACTTCAATTTTATTTAACTGTATAGATGAACTATATACTATGAACTAGTTTTTGTCAGTTACTTTATTCTAGGTAGTGGTATTTACGTACATACGTCGATAAATGACCTAAAGCCTTAAGTTTTTTTTTCCTTTTTTTGTTTTTACTTGAATCCTAGTACTCCCCCATTCCGTTGTTTTATCTCGACAGGTAGCTGAATGACAGATTCGAGTTTATAATGAAAAATAAACATTTATGGAGGTTCACTTGATTTTGTCGCTTTAAAGTCTCATTTATTTTTTTTTAAATTGTAGAATTTAAATAATTTATTTATAAATATTTATAAACTAAATGTAACTTATGTAATAAATATTTATAAATAAATAAAGCGATTTATTTAAATAAATTTTATTACATATTATTTGAAACGGTTATTTCATTTTTCTAAATAACATAAACCAATACAATTTTCTACGGCAGAGATAGCTAGCATTTCCGCCTAATTCAATGTAGGAGGAAATTACTTGACGGAGATTTTCTTGCAGGAGTTGACTGTGACGGCGAACTCCGACGGCACTAATGTGTCGATGGCGGTCTACCGCAGCGGAACTAAAGTAACACGCTGCTTCAAGTGAGTTTATAATTTAATTACGTTCTTAAGAAATACACAAAAATTAATTCACGTTATATAACTTTATACTCTAAATGGAAAATTTTAATTAATTAATCCCTACGAATAAATAACTTATTATTTATTAACGAATATTTGACATTTTAAATAAAACTATCTTATTATTTATTCGTAGATTAATCCGAAAAGATAGTTTTATTTAAAACTAGCATTGCCCGCGGCTCCGCCCGCGTTCAGATGACCAAAAACCAAATAAAATGGCGCTATTGTTATTTTTTTCAAGATAAGCTATTTTTAATAGTTTTTGCCTTATTTAGTAAGTTACCTGCTAAAATATATATAGTATCATCGTGGTTTTATTCTAACCAGTTTTTGTATTTTTTCTCAGAAATGAGATATTTTCTCGCGGTAAAAAGTACCATATATGTTGACCCGGATAACTAGCTATGACTATACCAAATTTCATCAAAAACCCTCCAGTAATTTTTCTGTAATGCGGTAACAGACAGACAGACTAAAAATTCTAAAAACTATAGATTCGGCCTCTGTATCGTTAATAATGTCTGTTTCAATAAGATTTTCCAAAAACAGTACAGATTCGACTTAGTTAGAATTTTATTATATGTATAGATGCCAAATATTCGCGTAAATCTAAGAAAGTATTAATTAATAACTTTTTGATCTTATTTTATTAATTCATTTAGTATTAAAAACTTTGTTGATAAGTTCTAGATTAGTAGTTTCACAATTATAAATAAACATTTAGTTGATTAATCACTCTATTTTCTGTGTTTACATCTATCTTTTACATTAGGTACTGCGATACATACCTAGAGATAATTATACACAGCCGAATTATTTTTATTATATACATTTTAAAAGTCCATTTTTTATTAAGTAAACGCTTATCAGTTTAAAAGTAATGTTAAGTAACATGTATGTCCGTCCATTTAGGCCAGAATTCGTCTTGATAAGACAGAACGTTCGTGATGCTGGCGCGGATCACCGAGCATTACTTCTTGGTCTTAAGTTTGGGGGTGTGCCCTCCATCAACAGCCTTAACTCGATCTACCACTTCCAGGTAATACTTAAGTCGTTGAAAAATATTACAGAATTAGACTCTGAGCGTGCAATCTCTTTACGAAATATGAACGAAAAATCTTACTCTTTAGGACCTAAAGCAGAATTCGCAGATTAGTTTACGTTCATATTTTGTATTCTTAATATTATACGTATTATATAACTTTATAAATATTTTTTGTAGGTATGTGCATTTATTATTTACCTAGAATAAGTTAAAGTTGCTAACCTACTTTAGAACTCGTGACCCTTTTTTAAGATTCTCTACACTCTTAAAACTAAGATGGCCGTAACGAATACATTTTATGTGAAATAAATCTTAGTTTTTAAAAATAAAGCAAAGAATGTTACTTTTTACATTCTTACCAAAGTTATATAGCAAGTAGTTACGTGGGAGTGCATATGAATTTGCATACGTAAAAGCGTAGCCTCACAATAAATCACTCAGTTCTATGGTTGCAAATGATATTGTTAAAGGTAGAAAAAGTAGATTAATTTACATAGTTATAAATTATACTCGTATACTGCCCTGCAGAAGGCAAAAATGTCAGAACGACGACCAATATTTTTATGTAGATGACGTTTTATTACTTTGATAAATGAACTCGATTGCTTTTAATAGACATTTTATTTATGATTTCAGTTGTTTTTTGAATTTTTATGTATATTTTACAGTTTTAAATTGAATAAATTCATAATTAGCATTTTTAAGTATTACGATAAAAATATTAAGTTGTATTTACATTAAGCTTTACATTTATTAGGATCGACCATGGGTCTTCGGTCATTTGTTGCAACTACAGCGGCGCCTCGGCAGAGAAAATTTCCCTCTGATCGAACAAACCTACTACCACAATCACACCGACATGGTAAGCTTTTGACAATAAATAACTGTTAACATTTTTCATATGGGAATAAGATTCGAAAATCAACAATTTTCATTTGGTTTCTTAAGTCTTTATTGTAATTTACTTACGTAACTAACTTTGTTAATTTACAATTTTTAACTTAAACATAAATATAACTTAAATAAATAATACAAAATAACGTCAAATTTACTTTTGTCCAATGAGACAAACAACAATTTGGAAACGCCAAAATATTTTTAAAGAATAACAATTGGATTTTCGCAGTAAATTCGTCACAATCAAAGTCTTACATACAGTCATATTCTCTCACGCATAACTCATAGCCACACATTTGCTGCCTAATTTTTGCTTAAGTTACTCTTGTTAAAAATCCGTGACTAGCCAAAACATTAAATCTTCAGAGAATCTGCAGTAGATTCATATACAAAACCAATGTCGGCCTAATAATCGTATTTGAACATACAAAACTTGTTAGAATGAATGAAATGTTGGCTTAGCAACTCATCGCACTTTCACATATTATTAGTAACAATAAAAAGGTAACCGGAATTTCAATGGATTCGAATATAAAATTGTTTGTTACGATTAGTTTACGTTGCATCGAGTCGTTTGATGAATCAAGTCATGGTGCTATTGAAGTGCTGTTTCTGCAGACATCTTGTGAGGGCGGGGGCCCTGAAACATAAGCCAACATATTATAACGATTGATAAATAACAAAGCAGCGGGCTTAACATCAAAGTGCGTCTAAATTTAGCATCGCCATGAATATTAATTCTGAACTATAAGATTGCGAATGCGGCTTGCCCTAACGAAGAGAATATGAACCTTTTATTTCCTTTTGCTTAGGAAACATGATCCGTATTGCAGATAAGTAACAACATGCACTAAGCAATCAATTTTGACAAATTAATTATGAAGGAGATTGTTAAAATAATTTAAAAGTTTAATTTCGAGTAAGTTCACAACTAGGTACTCCTCATGACCAACGCTTTACACAAGATATTTTCTCATTTACTATAGCTCGCTTGATCAACGGTATCTTTGGCTTTTCTAAACAGATTGCAATCAAACTAAAATACATTTTTAATTATTATGTAGATTACAGAATATTATAAATGTGCAAGTTAAGTCGTGGAGGCCATTTACCCGATAAGCAATTCTGTACAAATGCACTAACCTACATTATACATACTATGAATTACTAAACAAGAGTGTTTTTGTTTCTCGATGGATTTTTGGGGTATTCTATATAATTTAATTCTGTTACTATTTTGTCATTATAAAATAAAAGTTATTAGTAGCCAGTAGGTAATAAAATATGCAGTTACCTGGTCCAACGACAACGTCGTTCGCGGTCGTGCAGGCAGATGCCGTGTCGTTCGAAACACTCGTCGTAGCCTGTTACACACGTATTTGGAGATTTTGTACTGCGTCTGTTCACGTGTACCTGGAATTTTTTAAGAATATATGATGAACTGTCTTTTTCTTGTCTATTGGATAGTTTGATATCTATAAATATTTTTTTTATAAATACCTAATACCTATACCTATTTAAAATGAACAACATTTGGTCGAAGCCTAGACATTGAATTACATGGTCAGTATTACAATATGAAACTGACTCAAATGCAAAATGAATCATTTTCATGCAAAAACTTACTCATAACGATGCAATCTTTCGAATGCTACCTCATGTAAAAGGCATGTGATAGCAAATATACGTAAAAGCCATATATACACATAGCTTAATATTGTATACATACAAGTAAATTCTTCATTTAGTGCAATAATCTTCAGAAAAATCAAATAATATCAGCACGTAAAATGAACAAGGCAGATGACTGAACAAGGCCTTTTATTTAAAGTTTTATAAACGAAAGGAAAATGCGTGACTCGTGTACCTAATAAACTCGTAAAAGTAAAGACTGAGTTAAACACATTTGCGGCATTAACTCCTGAGTGAATCTAATAAGCTGCCTTTGACTCAACAATAATCGTCCGTTACATGCCCTTTATGCGTCTTGCAATACTCTATATTGACATTCACAAACAGAAAAATATTGCGACATTTTTAGCCGTTTTGTTTTACAAATGAACCGTCTGCTTATCTGCATATATGAATAATTTAAAATTTGGTACTGATGAGCAGATTCAAGTACAAGAATAATTAGTCCAGCTTGTTATATTTTTCCTTCTCCCGATTTTTTTATATTTTCAACATTGAATCATTTTATCAACTTCTACAAAGTTATCTACCTATACTAATATTATAAAGAAGTAAAGTTTGTGAGTTTGTGACGTCTAGGGGGTAATCTCTGGATCTCCTAAGCTGATTTAGATGAAATTTGATAAGAATAGAGTTTGATAGCCTGGGAAGGATATAGGGTACTTTTTATCCCGGAAATCATCCCTTAAGGGGGTGAAAGTTTGTATTAGGAAGCAACCCATGGATGAACCTGAGCGAAGCGAGGGTGAGTCGCTAGTTTTTATATAAAGTACTAGTTTTAGAAAGCTGGTATCATCCATCAAAAGTAAATATCCAATTATTTTTGTAATTAAAGTAACAACTAGAAACATTATTAGCGGTATAACAACTTAAACATATTAAGATTCAAATTCGAATTAACTAACGTCTGGTTATCATATCGTAATTGTAGGTAGAGCAGGTTAACAAGACGCCCCAGGGCAGCTCACATCGGAAGACTGGTACTTAACTGGTATTTAACCAAAACCTCCAGAAGCAATGTTTATTACATTTTTTTAATGATTAACAATATCATATTTACAAAAGACTACGAGTTCTTCTTTGTTATCATGTATTGGTTAAACGTAACAGTGTTTTACCCCACCTTGCATGTGCAGCCTTGTTTGTAAAGCAGCCTGAATCCTTTTCGTTGTCGTGGTGTGACTTCACGCCATTTATTTACGTATCCGCAAAGATGTATATGGGCTTGCAGGTGAACCACACGACCTTAAATAAAATATATTAAAAATTATATACTATACCTGTGTAAATAAAAAGTCATTTATGTACCTTTATTGGATCTATCCGTTATATTGACCCTTGTTTATAACTAAATCAATGTTGTAATAATATATTACTGATATTCTGTTATAAAATGTAAGTTCTCGTTATAAGATGTAATAACAACGCGGTGTATAAAATATTACCTGTTATTACATATGTCTCTCTAGGCTGAAGCTTGACGCCGCATAAGGAATCTTCTGAGGGCGTCAATATCCGCCCTGCTTTTAGCGCTAATGCTGCCTTAGGGGTTGCCTATAAAACATTACATTGTTTTATTATTATTATTTACGAAATAATGAAAAAAATGACGAAGACTATTTCGTATATAGTTTTAGTATATAATACTCACTTTAAATACATTTCGGATTTTAACCTTGTAAGCATCATGGAAATCACTGCCTCTAAATAATTTTTGTACTCGCCCTACAATAACTGAAATAAAAAATAAAAAAATAATAAAATAATTTCTGGAACGATGAGCACTTGTGTCCTACTAGCATTGTAAATATAAATTAAATGTACTGTTAATTTAGATCAAATTAAGATAGAAGGTCTGTGCCAGCACTATTCCATCTTTAGGTCGCTATCTTATCTCAATCTAAATCTTAATTTGATATTCGGTAGCTATTTACAAAGTATTGAAGTTTCATATATTTCTTTTCACTGAGCAAATGTATATATTATTAAATTATTGTAGCCTCACAACTTACGCTAGTTTATTTGTGAGAGATGCAAAAAGAATATACTCGTAGTAACAGTTCCCTTGAGCTTTGTGCTTGAGGCACTATAGAGACATTGCGTGTTAAGTTGCAGTACACAATACCGTTGTTTTTGTTTGACAGTATTGAAACTGCGACACAAGCAAGACTTAATAGATATCAGACTAATCATTTACGATCATTGTAATTTAAATGATAAACATCGATAATGATAAATACGTATAAATGAGTTATAAAATTATAATTTTAAATAAAGATATGCCATACCAAAATCACTGTTGCAAAAATGTGTTTGTGGGTGGTCAAGTGAGCAAGTGCAGGCGTCGGTGGCGTGCCAGCTCGCCGCCACCAATGCTAACGTCAGCAGTCTAGTCAGCATACTCTTTTTAGGTTTCTGTTAACAATTTACATACATGTATTATTAGTGGTATTCGATTAAAATACGTGATGGAAATAAAATGAAATAGAAAGATAGTAGATATTGAGATGACGACACGTTTGGCTCAGCTTGTAATGGCTCTACTTGCTGTGCCAGCGGTCGCGAGTTCGAGTCCCGCTGGGGATATTAATTTGTGTGTTGAGCACCAATTTTTGTACTCCAGTCGTTGGTATTTTTTGATTTATAATATATAATATTTATAATATGTATGTATTTAAAGTTATATACGAATATGTGTAGTATATCAACTATCTGGTATCCATAACACAAGCCTTGTAGCTTATCATGAAACTAGATGGTGCTGAGTGTTAATGCCCCAACATATTTACATTTATTTATTATTATTTATTATATTCTTACTACAATTATGTTCAGTCTAACACAAAGTATAAATTAGTTTTTTATTAGTAAGGTTTTTTGCCTTTAGGAAAATAAATCAATTTTTAAGCTTCTTTCGTTCAGTACTTGATTATAGATTGGACGAAAAAAAAGAAAACTTTTTACACTGACGAAGAGGACATCAAAGATTTGTATATAATAAAAATTGTTCGTGTAACCCAACGACTACTTTAGGGCTGAGTGCTCGTTGGTGTAACCTTTACGCGCGGTTGAAATAAAACTTCTTTAGCGCTGTGGCAGATACCAGATCAAAATGTAAATATAATATATTTTTAAATATTATTATATAATAAATATTCATTTTCATGAGTAATAAATAATTATTATTATAAAAATATAATGATATAATATATTTTTTTAATTATTAATCACTAGCGGAAGCCGCGGTTTCACTCTCGCTAAAACTACAAAAAACTCTAAAAAGGTAGGTTTCGTACAAATTTTCATCCCCTATTTTACCCCCTTAAGTTATGTATTTCGAAAAATGCTAAAACACGTATTTATTCAAATATATTGAAAAGTTTTAATATCAAGTTTCAAGTACTTCTGATCATATTTTTTTTGGTATTAATTATAACGTGCCTTCCCGTGGGATTGAGATAATCTCAAAATAAAAAGTAGTTATATCGCCTATGTAACTCTCCAGATCTCCAACTATCTCCATAAAAAAGCTCGCCAATCCGTCACTCTATTTCGATTCTCGTGATGCATTCCTACACAGGCAGACAAAAATTCTAAAAACAATAGATTTGGCTTCTTTACCAATAATAAATGACTATTTCTATAGGATTTTCCAAAAAATATTTAATGTACAGATTCGACTTGCAATTAAAATTTTATTATATGCATAGATTAACATGTTACACTATTATATTTATTAACGTAGTACACACAGAGTAGGTACTGCAATAAAATATGACCATGAACTCACAAGTTCGTAATAAAATCCCTTATAGCTTTCGAATGCAGAATATCTGAGATGGCAGAAACACAAGTAATAATTTGTTGATGCAAAACAGTGCAGTATTTGAACACTTGTTTACCTCAGGTTGGTCAGCATAAGCTTTCTAAGCTGCTATAAGATTACACAGGGTTTACAATGTTAAGATGATATTTTCGACATTAATCATTTCGAGTTATTTCGAACATTTTCAATATTATACTATGGTATTCAAATTTATTTTGGATAAATCAACGAGATCTTTGACCCGTCCCAAATGTGTAATACGTATGTTTAGGCTAAAAGTATGATTAAAAAGACAATGTCATCATAAAATGGGAAACCAACGATCCAAATCAGAAAATAAATTGCTGATTGTCCATTATACACGAATATAATCGTGAAGTTCCTAATATATCGAGTGCGTCGGCACAATAAGGTAACGACGCATTCATTGCCAAAAATAATTTGTCAATGGAGATGATGTCTGATCGTCTGGGTACTTTTTTAGCGAATTGCACAACTGGTTTTGAATGCTTCTAATTACAATGCAGCTTGCAGCTGGAGCGCACAAATCGTGATCAATTCTGATGCTTAAGAACAAAATTACCATTGTAAAAACAATTTGAACTTATAATGATTTAAATTGGCCAGTAATTTGATAATTTTGGTCTAATTTCGTTCGAAGATATTCTTTATAATATGTTTTCTAATTCCTTCAACAATGGGTTCGACGAAATTTATAATACTGTTGCTTACAAATTAATTATATACATGCATGCTAACATGTATTGTTCGAATATGCATTTAAATTAATTGTTTTACCTTTTTTTTAATTAATCATCTCTTTTTCCTATTCTATATATATATATATATATATATATATATATATATATATATATATATATATATATATATATGTGTGTGTGTGTGTGTGTTCATTCTGCTGAATCCAAGAATTATAGATTTGTGGATTAAAATGTCTCCGTGATTGATCTTGGTATGCACAATGTTCATTATTTGAAACGGACATGGAATTAATTCCTTTATAAGCTTTTTAAAATAATTTCATATCTATAATACTATGCTACTATGGTCGGTTATTCGCATAATACAAAACCTATGAGATGGAAATTTTTGTGTCAATGTCATTGCGTTAGTGAAGTTTTAACAAAACAAAAAATAGTAATTTGATGCGTTTACATCGGATAGGATCATTTATTATACAAGTACGCTAACTATTCGCTTAAACAGCAACGTGCATCATGTCATTGCATTTGCAACATTTTTTAAAGTAGCAGTTTTTGTCCTGTTTTATAATGAATATAAAATTGGTCCTTAATATGTTATGATTATTTTAGTACGTTCATAAGTTTTATTATTGTGTTATTTTTTACCTGAACCTCATGTTCAACTTTTGACAAAGAATAATGGTAGCGTAAGTGACAAAAGATTTTTGAAGAAGTGTTGGCGAATAAATAAAAGGCTTTAATAAATCTTTCGTACTAGCTGACTTAATCCGATTTACTTGTATTATCTCACGTACTCATGTTGATATTAACATATTAATAACTATACTAGCGACTCACTTTCGCTTCGTTCGAGCTCGTCCCTAGGTATGTTTTACGGTTAGTATGAGTTAGATAGACTACTTATTATATATGTATATACATAGATATGATGTGTTATTGTGGGTTGTATTATAACGTGTTTTCCCGTGGGAATGATATAATCTCCCGCGGTAAAAAGTAGCCTATGTCAGTCTCCAGCTCTCCAACTATCTGCACACAAAAAATCACGCCAATCTGTCACTCTGTTTCGACGTGAAAGAAGGACAAACAAACAAACACGCTTTCAAATTTATAATATTAAGTATGGTTATCTCACTGATCACTCTTGCCTCGTATTTATGTAATATTTAGCAGCATTTAAAAGTTATACAGTCACGCATTCTGACTAACGAAGTACCTATATAGGGTCTGTGCTGTATCATGCTAAGATATAAAATTATTCAGTTTATATCTCGGTAAGATGTAAGACCTCATGGCTCATTTCAGATTATATCTTCGTACAATCTAATAACATTTAAACGATTAAATTATTTTTCTGTCACGACGTCGTGAGAGAAGAAATGGTAGGTGGTATTAAAGTTTTCTTATCGTTGGCATCAACATTCCTAGATATAATCCGGTCATTTATAGCTTTGGCTAGTTTTAATTTTTATATAATTATTATTTTATTTTATTTTCGCCAATTAATTGGAAAATAGCAAGCTAGTAGAGTGAATGTGATATTTGGCGCTAGGCGTCGTTAAATAATTGTTCAATTTTACCTCTTGTCAATGTTGACACTATTGGTATATGGACTTTCTCTCATACAATTCCTAATGGCTGTGTTATTTTCAAATACATTTACAGCATTAGAGAACAATAAGCAAGCTATTAACTTCGGAAAGTGTGTAGGTGTGCTTGTTGTGTCTCGTGTACTTAAGTTTACAATACATCACGCATACCACAAAGAGTTTTAGATGACGTTAAAGGTTTTATTCATTTTGAAAAATCAGAAACCTTTGTGGTAAAAGCTTGGGTTAAAGAAATTATAAAATGCTTATATAGGTCTATAAAGTTCATTACATATAATTTCTATGCGCGAGTACTTTGATATTAACCACCGTAATGGTGTAGTTGTACTACTATTATAAAAGCTTTTTATAAAATGTAGTACACACGCATATATATGTACCTCAGTATTAGCACGCACATAGGCTACTGTTTGGCGTCCAGGGATCCATCCGAGCGTAGCGCAGGTATTTCGCTTGTCTATACTAATAAATGGAGAGCCGATTTTTTGTTCGGTTATACTGCGATAACTACTGAACCGATCGGAGTAATACTCATACCATAAGATGCAGCGTGTTTCGGAGAAGGTTTTAGTATATAACATGTTGGTGATTAATGTACTATGTGGGCGGAGCCGCAGGAAAACGCTAGTAGTTTATAAGCAAAGCTGACACCTAGCTATGATATTATGTCATAATAGAATTCTGTTTTATCTTACACACCCTTACGCTATACAAAGTTTAGTAGGTATATATATGAAAAGCTTAATTTAACAACATGTCTCACAGTACGTGTTACATCAGGCAATTCTCAGTCTTAACAAAATATAATTGTTACTTTCCAATGAATATTTATTAAGGTTACGCTTAAGTGTACTTGTCATGATTTTAATGTCGAGTTTTATATTTAAGAACAGAGGCAGTGCTGAGAGGAACATATAGATTATAAGGATATAATATTGACACCACGTTGACACTGATTCAGTTAAAATATTGGCCTTATAATTAGTGATTTTTTGGTGTGCAAAAATTAAAAAATGGCCACCCTTGTCGAGCATAATTTTTTTAAGTTAAGCCTCAATGTTCAGTAAATTACAATTCCAAGATAAAGAGAATCCGGTTTAAAACAATTATCGGTGAAGTACCGGCGTCTATTCACGGAATTCGAAAATACGGTTAATAGGCGCCTAAATGCTATTGTGGACACGATTCTTTACGTAACATTTTTACGTTCAAACGTGAAAACGTACATTTGATTTCCAAACAAATATAATTCAATAAAACCCAGGATAAGTACAACATATTGTACATATCTCATTAGAATTTATTGTTTATTACATAAAATGCCCATTTAATAATTTTATAAGCATATAATAAATAATGTTTATAAATAATATACCCAGCGCATAGTTTGTGGTTTATTCAAGGAATGTGATTTTCCAAATTGCGGTTAGAGCAAATAATTTATTGAAGAACATTTTTATTAAAACTCAAGAACGAGACTGATATATAATATTTAATTAATTAACTAGCATGAATAAGTATAAATAAGTATAAATTTTAGCAAGCAATGACCTAATTACATAGGAATTAAATGTGACCAATGACCATGTTTCTCTTATTCAAATTAATTTATTGACAAAATGTTTCTTTCGCAGAATTTCAGCGCTTTACACCTTATTCGTAAACAGTAATTACAAGTAGGTTGTAAGTCGAATCTTCTGGTGTTTTATTTAAAAACATTAAACTTTGAAATGTAACACTATAAGTAGGAAATAAATTTGCAAAGCAACAAAATAAATTTACTAACGCTAACAATCTTTGGCGGCGTCACATCTGTCGACGTTCGCGACGCATATTATAAATCACTGTTTGATTCGTGTCACATCAATCATTACCTTAAACAAATCAATCAATCTGTTGAGAGTTTATTCTAAACTATTAATCAGCCAAACTGTATGTTACATCGATGACAATCTGGATGATAATCTCGTTAATTATTAAGTCTTTGGTTTTAACCAAAGACTTAATAATTAACGAGAGACATATTTTTATTTTTTGATTTTATTACTATTGGTTATTAGTTGCTTGTCTGCGTTATAAGTGTTTTCTTTTCTTTCAACGTTCAAAAATGTTACTGCCCTCCATTAATAAGTTCCGAATTAAATTATTTTAATTATTTCATTAAAGTAAAATATTGCGTTTTCAGGGGATAATAATCCCCACCCCCAATTCCCAGGGTATAATAATTTAAAGAAAAACATATTTTTGTACGAGGCTATGATGAACAATTTATTACAAATATTTGTAAAAATAACAAGATCTCCTAGACTAGATTCCTAACCCAAAGGTTGTCTGGAAGAAATCGCTAATTAGCGATAATACCGCCTTTTGTGCACACTTTTGTTTTTTTTTGATATTTTGTTTACTGTATTTACTTTATGATTGTGGTGTACAATAAAGTATAAATAAGATCGCCCTATAACTACTGTATCTATTTTTACCCATTGTCAGTATAGAACACTAAAACGATAAAAGTGAACAAGTATTTGCCATATAGTCAACAGGACGACTCTGACAGGTGCGGCGCCGACGCGTCACTTTCCGACATTTATTTTATTTATATACTAGCATTGCCCGCGGCTGCGCCCGCGTTCAGATGACCAAAAACCAAATTCTTAGATTTTACATATTAGTATACCAAATTTCATCAAATCCCTTCAGTGGTTTTCCTGTGATGCGGTAACAGACATACAGACAGACAGACAGACGGACAGACAAAAATTCTAAAAACTATAGATTCGGCCTCTGTATCGACAATAATGTCTATTTCAATAAGATTTCCCAAAAAATATTTAATGTACAGATTTGGATCAGTTACAATTTTATTATATGTATAGATGTATTATGAAAGGTGCGCTATGAAATTTTAATGACAATAAAATAAAGTGCTATATCCCTGATTTAAAGTTGAGCAAGACCGAAAGTTATTTAGCTTTATGCTACCTGAATTATCAAGAAAGTATGTTATGAGCACAATTTAACTTCAATATTTTATTTCGTTTACATTTGTTACGTATGAATGTTATAAATGTAAAATTTATTAAACATCCGTTCTAAGAAGATAAAATTTATATAATGAATGTTATAAGAACTTGCAAACAAATCGTTATTTATAGAGTATTGTCTACTTTTTTTATATACATATTATATTATATAAAGAACGCGAATTAAATTATTACCTACAAATATGTCATGTCGTTAATTTAAATTTAAATACGTAGAATTAACAAAGTCTTCGTATATACCATCCTACTAATATTATAAATGCGAAAGTTTGTGAGAATGTCATCTATAGATCTATACTATAGATGTATTAATGTTTGTTACTCTTGCATGCAAAAACTACTAATTGGATTTTAATGAAACTGTACAATAATATAGCTCATACATCAGAATAACATATACGCTACTTTTTATCCCGGAAAAATGTACGGTTCGTATCGGCTAGATTTGCTTTTGTTTTTCTAGAGGCGAACCCGAGCGAAGCGTGGGTCACCCGCTAGTATGAAATATTGCTAGGTAAAATAATGCGAGTCTGTATGATTTATGAAAGATTGGTCACTATAGGACAAGATAAAATAAAGGATGTATTGTTTTTCTGTTTACGAGAGCATGATATAATTATTCGATAGTTATGGCAGTACAAGAGTAACAAAGTATTATAATAGTTTTCGCTGCGTCAGATAGATCGCAGACTCGACGGCTCGATACGATGTTCGAAACTATTGACTGGTTGATTTGCTTATTAATATAATATTTAATAAGTGCTTTAAATAGATAAAATATTATTTCTACTTGTAACACAACACGCAGGACGCAAAGTTCTTACTAATTAATATCCCAAGAAAATTACTTAATGTGCCGGGATAAGGGGTAGTCTATGTCACTATCCTTGCTACGGTAAAAAGAAACAAACTGACAAATACATTTTCGTATTTATAATTCTAGTATATTTATCGGGTAATAAAAATATAACTTACTTTTATTACAATCTGCCAACTCTTATGTCATAGCACATATGCGTATAGTTGAGAAAGTAAAAACAAATATCGAAATCCCATTTGTTACTTCTAGGTATGTTTGGGTAAAATATCCACATTTTGTCTGAGAATGTTGGAGCCATGAAAGTTTACAAAAGTACATAAATTTGTTCGTTCTGTGTAATGTTTAGTCAAGCCATGAGAAATATTATGAGTGTGCTTGGGGATCGGCCAACTCACGTACTTGTGATGTTTGAGTCCTCAAATTTCAAAATTTCTTGCATGTAATTCACCAATTGTTCTTAGTCACAGGTTATTTTGACCTAATTATGTTATTCCTATAATTATCACTTATTAGTAAATTATAATTTCACCATTTAAATATTGTTTTATTTTATATTTATTGTCACGTCCACATGCACCAGGGACATTACTGGAATGTGCCGTGCTATATGTTATCCTATATTATATTTTACCTCAATTTAACCACAGAGCGTTATTTAACCAATTACCGAGAAATGTGAGCATATAAACAACCTGTTAGTTAAAAAACAATTTCGTGAATCATGGCGGCCTCTCTATTCTCTAAGAGGCAGTGAACTGTTGACCCCGTAGTGTTACAGCAGACTAAGCAAGGGAACTCGACCGCCCACGTGTGCACACTTTCCTTAAAAGATAGAGTAATAATCGTTTGTCTTTTATACATCTGCATACTTGTATTAAGCCAACAAAAATACATATCATCATATACAATGCATCGGAAAAGTAAAAGATAAGCTTATGTATATTTGAAAATATTACATATATTACTTAATCATGAGCGTTGCTTAAGTGCTGTAATATAAGCATATAAAATTATTAAAAGTAAAAATGAACTTATATTAAGTAATATGAAATTCCTTATTTGGTTCCTGATATTAGCTAAATTCTTACAGCGCATAATTAAAATTTATCAATTTATTTAAGATACTAGCGACTCACCCTCGTTTCACTCGGGTTCGTAGCTAGGTTGGTTCCCTATGCAAATTTTCACCGCCTTAAAGGATGATTTCCGGGATAAAAAGTATCCTATGTCCTTCCCAGGGTCTCAAACTATCTTCTAACCAAATTTCAAATAAATCGATTCAGTAAATCCAGAGGTTATCTCCTACGACGTCACAAACTCACAATTTACAAACGTCAAACTCACAAGCTTTATCTCTTTATAATATTGGTATAGATTTAATTAATTTGCTTAAGATATTTAGAGATAACAAGTAATATTAGGAGAAGCTGTTTAAGCGAAATAACTTTACCATGCTATGCAAATAATTGCTATTTGGAGAGTTGTCACATAAACATAAAGAAGAAGTAGGTAAATCTAATTAATAGATGCGATTATGCGCTGCTAATGAAAATACAATTAATTGTAAATATTTTCTAAGCATATTACGAACGAGTAGTTTTCAACCGACTTCAAAAAGGAGGAGGTTCTCAATTCGACTGTATGTTTTTTTTTTTTTTATGTTTGTTACCTCAGAACTCCGTCATTTATTAACCGATTTGGACAATTTTTGTTTTGTTTGAAAGGGTAGACTTCCAGATTGGTCCCATTTAAATTTCAAAAAAAAAATACCACCCCTAAGGGTGGAAAAACAACTAATAATGAATTTAACCTACTTCTAATTGTCATATTGACTTGAAACTTTGCAAGTATTTCTATTTTCGTTGATAGTAGTGGTTCGGTGTTGTTGACCTGATCTGATGGCAAGGCCAGAAGGTGGATAGGTGGAACTCTACAACGGCTAATAGTAGATACTTTGAGTTTGGGCTTATTTTGTTTGATTTGACAAGCCTAACACGTTAGAATCCTTACTTTGCTACTACTGTCTACACTAAAAAGGGAAAAATAAAAACTTTTTAACAAAAAAATAAAAACCGACTTCAAACAAAAGCACTAAAAAGTGAAAAATAACTGATTGGTAGTTTTCATTTACTATACATACCTAATCAAATATTTTCGAAGTCGGTGTGCTTTGGCTAAGTAATTAAAGCCTACCTATTAAATACATACCTAATCAAATATTTTCGAAATCGGTGCCAGCCCATACAAAGCAAAGCACACCGACTTCGAAAATATTTGATTAGGTATGTATAGTAAATGAAAACTACCAATCAGTTATTTTTCACTTTTTAGTGCTTTTGTTTGAAGTCGGTTTTTATTTTTTTGTTAAAAAGTTTTTGCTACTAAGTATAGCTTCAATCAGTGGCTTTGCATGTTTAATTTTATTTACGACAATTTAATACAATCTTCTTTTAAAATCGCACAATATAAAAGGTTCCAACACAAAAATTTAAGCGAAATCTAAAATCTGCACAGAAAAAAATGCTTATCTGTAACAAACTTTGACTTGTATTCCTATTTCCTTCTTCTAAATATTAAACGAAATAAAAGAGTGTACTTAATCCGTACTTCCATAAGATTATTATAAATGTGAAAGTGTGTTTGTTTGTTTGTTTGTTTGTTTGTTTGTTTGTTTGTTTGTTTGTTTGTTTGTTTGTTTGTTTGTTTGTTTGTTTGTTTGTTTGTTTGTTTGTTTGTTTGTTTGTTTGTTTGTTTGTTTGTTTGTCTTTCTTTCACATCGAAATGGAGTGAGGGATTGGTGTGAAGATAGTTGGAGAGCTGGAGAGTGGCATAGGCTAGTTTTTACTGCGGGAGATCATCAACAAAAACTTTATAATACAACCCAAAAAAATATTTATTAACATTGATAAATATTTTTTAAAACTTGATATTAATTCTCTTCAATATAATTAAATAAATACGTGTTTTAGCATTTTTCGAAATTCATCCTATAAGGGGGTAAAATAGAGGATAAAAGTTTGTATGAAACCTACTTTTTATACTGTTTTTGTTTTTGTTTTACCACAGCAAAATGAATAAAGAGATCAAAAAAAGGCACAGACAATATAAAATACACAGTCTGTGGTGTGTTAAATAATACTCATTCAAAATAGTATAATTTTAAACATTAGATGATAAATATATTTAAGGAAAAAATCTGATTTTAAAACACGACGGCATCTGTCCTACGTATTATTTTTTTTATAATACTTATATGTATGTAAATTATATGAGTAAGCAATAAGCATATCGTAATGTTGACTTTCATATAACGTTGCATAAAATGTTAGAAAACGAACGTGACTTAACCTATGTGCATATAAAAATAATCGTAAACAAATATATTGTTTATAATAAGAATATAGCTTTCAATACAAGATAGTATAATCTGAAGTTTATGATATAAATTCGATGGCGAAAGCTGTTGTAATAAGCTGTGGCGCTTGCAAATTGCACCTGGGCGTAAGAACTTTCACGCGTGAAAACTTATATATACCTTTAAAGATACTATGCTTTATCATAGCTTTTAATTGTTATGAGATTATTCCCATTTTGGATATACCTAATTACTTTGTATTTAAATTTGCCATTATATATAAATGTTCCATTACACAGTTATCGTAGGTACAAGAGTCTAGTTCATTTAGTTTATTGCGAATAAACCATTGTGATGGATATAATTTTAAATTAATTTTAGTTTATTGAAGGTATCAGTAATTTTAAAGCTTATAAAAGTTATATGACAAATAAAACGAATTATAACATTCTGTATATTACAACTTGCTTTTATACATATTTCACTTCATAATTTTTCTTTTTTTTTTATTGAACGATAGGCTTGCTCTTGACTACAATCAGCGCTGGGAAGCACTGATGAGGTCTAGGTTGAAGCGCGCTTGCCTAGAAGATTACTCGTATTCTAGCCTAGTTTAAAAATACATACATGTAGTATAATAATACATACATATACTATAAGTACAAAACACATGTATATTATTATTGTATATTAACAAATAGCTGTTACACCTACTTTTGAATTCATATTTTATTTAATCCGTAATTTTTATTTGTGATTTTTGTAGAAGTGTCCAAAATAGTTCAAAGTTGTATTTTTGGATTCACTTAAAGCATTTCTGATAAGTGTAATATATCCTTAAATTTCGTACTTGTAGAATTGCAATGTTTTTTTGCTTTTCTCTTGAATTATGTTATATGTGATCATTATAAATACTTTTGAGTATTGAATAAATATGTATGTAAAAAAAATATGTGGTTTTAAATTCTTGGAAAAAATATTCACTGTAAATTTATAAGGTAAGCCATGTTGTAATCTTTTTATAAGCAGAGTTGTCAATTTTATTATTTGTTTCATAACTAAAAAAAATATATAAGCTCGTAAACTGGGCATACATCAATGTCAAAAATATGGTTAAACTAGTTACAAGTAAGCCTATCATTAACTATTTTTTGTACACATACTTTAATTTTAATTTACAGTAAAAAATTCTCGCCTCGATTGCTGTCAATAACAGTTAATTATCCCATACGTGATGTCAAATATACTAATATATGCATTAAAATCGTTGAAAAATGATAAAATAATAGAATATTTTCATACACATCTATAAATCGCTTCCGCCGTCTATTACGGCATTACTTTATATCTAATTATCAATAGGTGTAAATATAATATGTAAATACAACTCGCTGCTCGCAAAACATCCAATAAATTCGTAGAAATTTCCTTTATCGCTGGAGCTATAACGTCGCGTCATACTGAATGGCTCGTGATTCATTGCTTATATTTTTAGTATATGCGGTATTCGTGTAACTTACTACGGAATACGATGATTCCCACGCCCGTTTTATGTTTAATTAATATGGAAATAGCTTACGAATACGTTTGTTACAATTTTAGATGGATATTATGAAACGTAAAAAGAATTACACTTAACATTTGCACAAAGTTTTATTTCTTTTGGTTATAGTATTTCGTACGTACGATTTGCCGTGGCAATTTAGTAAATTATTTTATATAAGTCTGATAAACTGTGTTATATTGCTGTTAAATATACAGTGGCTATAACCTATTTAAAACGCCATTGGTTCGCAAAATTGGCCTTTGGGGCCTTAAAGATTTTACCGTATAGGTACATACATATGTATATAAAACTCGCAGATCATTCGTACTACAAGTTAAACTTACATATATCTTCATATTTTTTATTAGTTCCCTGAAACTAAACTTATATGGTTTGTATGTTTGTACTTTTGGTTTTTGAAAAGAGATCGACCGAACATAATATATATTCGTTTGTTTTAAAATTAAAAATAAAATTATAAGTTAAGGGTTGGTAGTAAAAAGTATTTGTAAGCTAAGTACTTTTTTATTTTTACATTATGTTTTTGGACGGTACCATATTTGCAACTGTAACTGAATATACTTTGAAAATTTGAAAGCGATAAGTTAAAATATTTTGTTTCTAAACTCTCAATTAACACTTTGTTGATTATCTAGAAGGTTTAAAGGTACATCATTATAAGATACATTGATTATGTAAGTAAATTATTATTGATATGTTAATATATACATATTAACATATCAATGATAATTTACTTGTTGTCTATATCTAGATGTACCAAATTCCCAGGAAGCTTTAGGCAACCTGTTTTTTTTTTCTAAAAATAGATCAGACAACTGGTAATTTTGCACCACTAGTTGGTACCTTGAAAACCTTCCCTACTTTCCTCCGATGTAAATTCTAAAGTACCTAAAACATTTTTCTATAATTGCTTGTGAAAACTAAGAATGTTGTAGTACATAATATGAGGTTTATGTTAAATACGATCCTCGTAGAGACTATTACAATAATGCGGATTTGAACAAAAGGATATTTTATTTATTTTTTATCGTCTGGGAGTCGCGGCTTATCCTGATATACTTGTGGGAAATAAAAATAAAATCATGCCCTATCTCGCCCGAGTACCCTCTATCTGTTGGAAGTATCCTTTAAACATCTTTTATTCATGGGGTGCTGCTCTCACTTGTTCTCGCATTGTCTACGTGTCTGCAATTATGAAATTTATGCTTTAAACCTTTAGGCCGAATATATTAATGGAGAGCCTGAGTCATCGCCATGCTCAAATAATCAAGGTTGTCCACTTGTTCAGCGAACTGGTGCTGATTTATCGAACTCCTATCAATATTGATCGATGTGTCTGGCAATATCATCGCCGGCTTTGAAGAGTAACAAATCTTTACCAGTTTCAATAGTGTAATTAAAAATTACCAAATTTGACATTTAACTTTTAACTAATAAAAGGTTTTGTATTTGTAATAGCATCTGCATATATGGAGCTATAATTTAACTTGTTTATGAGGAACTGGATTTTATTTAATAGCGCCACACTTAAAAGTTGAGTTAAACACGGCTCGAAAGACAATTTACAAGAACTTATATTAAATACTCCTGTTCGCAAGATAATTATAATTTTGTAACAAAAATGTTATTATCAAGATCATTCTAGTATCAAAACACTTGCAATTTCCTCCGACTTAACCTGGTACTTTATTGTAATATCACATTTCGAAATATTAAAATATGCTTCATCAATTGTGGCGAAGATACATAATACTAAGTTTAACATAAAATTATTTAATAAAACATTATTATCCATATTAACTTTCACAACTCAATAACATACCTACTCTTAAGGTTGATTTTTAAAAATTAAATTAAAAAAGTTAAAAACCTTTCTTATTCAATTCAAAATCTAAGCCCTGTAATTCCAACAAATTGATCTAGGTGTATATGACACCATTTTTTCAAGCCACCTATCCTGGCTAACAAAACTATGCAACAAAACCAGGCTAAAACATTTTTATATATTGTGTTATATAATCTATACATATAATAAAATTCTAACTAAGCCGAATCTGTATATTAAATATTTTTCGAAAAATCTTATTGCAATAGACATTATTATCGATACAGAGGCCAATTCTATAGTTTTTAGAATTTTCGACTGTCTGTCTGTGACCGCATCACGGAATAACCACTGGAGAGATTTTGATGAAATTTAGTTTGATGATAGCTGGTTTTCCGGGCCAACATATAGGATACTTTTTACCGCGGGAAAATATCTCATGTCTGAGAAAAAAAAATAAAAACTGCAATGTACTATATGTAAAACTTAAGAATTTGGTTTTTGGTCATCTGAACGCGGGCAGAGCCGCGGGCAATGCTAGTGGTGATATAAAAGTAGACGCTGTTAGATATTTTCAAATTACTGTAATGAACACTTTTAATTTTCTTATTAGATATGTTGATTTATAAAACGATTGATCTCTTTATCCCTTAAATAGATATTCAAAAAGTATTGTAAAAGAAAGCTATTTTTTTCATTTTACTAAAGTTCTCGTAAGAAGGTCTCGCCTTAAGTGATCGTCTATATAAAAAGATTGATAAACGAATTTTTTAAAGTACAAAATTAATTATACGATGACTGATGCTTCTCCATAATTATGTTCATAACCTTATAATTTTAAATAACATTTTCCACAAATTAATTTATACTTACTTGTATGAAGAGTAAAATTCATTGTATCCATCAGCACAAAGTTGTACAAACTTTACAAACTGCTTTTTGTAAAAATATATAGTCGTAAACGTGTAAGTTTGTCGTGTGGTATCTGGCCATAAATCAAACATTTAACAAGCAAGCGTGCTGTCAAGTCAATAAACTACTATTGAACGTATGGTAAGATGCGAATATTGTATGACAAATAAACTATCTACCGAATGCATCTATGCAAAACGTATCCGCATTTCAACAAAAATATTTCTTTTGAAGTCGGATAAGTCGTCTAGTTGACGATTCGTCACATAAATGTAGTTCAATTATATTCGTGAAAGGATTTATGTCGCTCAAGCGAGACTGACGCTTTAATAAAACACGTAGATATTCTGGTTGTCTTATGAATGTATTCAGATGTTAACGTAACAGATATGCGTGTTTACGAAATTTTATAAATAAAATAACTTAAGTTACTAAAGAATTTAGTGCTATTTCAATTAAATTTTCAAAAATTCGACTTTTGCTATTGCTAAGCAATGTCTACTAGATAAACTCAGATTTAAGATAGAAAAATAATTTTGACATATTTAAAAAATGTTACTATAAAATACATAATGCAGTCAGTAATATCAAAAAGGATCAGATCAATTGGAAAGTATGATAATAATAAAAGAAACGATAGCTGTACACTTTTCTAATAGGTTATTTTGTTCATATAGGCAGGCCTCAGGTCATTGCAGAAAATGTAAAGAAGCAGACTAAACAACTTTTTAGGATACGTTGATTTGTCCTTGACAGGTGAAGTGGTCTAGAACAGGCAAAGGTAACAGGTAAATATTACTCAATCATAAATCAGTTTGTTAATTTTAAAATAAATTTTATATCAATAAGTAGCAAGAGGTTGTTGGTTACAAAAAGTAAGTGTGAACGGTCGACGTCAACAAATTATTATCGGTCGGTAACAAATTGAATTAGACGAAGTCGCAGCTCTACTATGAGCGCAAGCGATAACATCATGCTCATTTATGTAATGACATCTAAAGATTGTTTACTAAGCATAATATATAATATTTTACAGTACATATATCACTACTTTGTCAGATATGACTTGTCAATTTACTAGCTTACGCTCACAGTTTCACTTAGAATATGTAGATTTTTTTATAAGAAGACTTATGTATAATACTTATTTCAAATGTAAATTAATAAATATAATTTTAATCATATTTAACTAAATACAAAATACTCCAAACATTTTACTGCAAAATAGTAACAAATGATACTATTTAATATTTATAATTACTATGAGAATATTTTAATTTTTTATGTTTAGTTTGTAATATTGATCATTTAGTAATTATTGTAAGCAGTTATAACTCAAAATATTACCTTAAAATAATACATGAGTTTGCTAACAACAAAATTGCATACTATTAATTCCATATTAAATTCTAGAAATGCTTACGTAACATCTAAATTAAGACCGATGACTTCGAAATGTGCCGACATAAACTGGACTTTACGACCGGTAGAGTCTTTAAAACGAAGTTTAGGTTATGAAAGAATGCTTGAAACAGTCTGAAATTCGTTTGCACATAAAACCAGGTGGGCATGGAAATAAAAACAGAAGTCGACCTTCTCGTTTATTTATATTATTTTCTGTCGGGAAGAAAAGTGAACGCCAACGAATGGGACGCGATCTCACCTGCTCAGAGAGACGATTTCAAAACGTATTACCCATTGTTAAAGGGGCCCGCCTGTGAGGTGCTTACGGTGCCTTTATAAAGTTTCTGACTTAATGTGACGACTGGGAATGCAGTGGCTACCTTTGTTATTGCATACCCGTCAAGTGTAAAATAAGACTTCCACTAAAAACTGTCAAAATTATTAACTTAAAATCACCAAAGTCTATAAAAATATTCGAAATACCACGTAAAACTAATAGGTATTAACTATTAAGCAGACGAAACAGGTTTTCTTATAGATTTTACATATCTATTAAGGTCTATTATTCGTTGCTCAATTGTTTTTCCGCTTTCCCAAGTGTCATATAGTCTCAGTGCATTAGCATAGTTTCACAAATTTGCAACGCCTCACCAGATGGTAGTAGGGCGCAGTTTTAACACGCACTTGCTAAGTGAAGTGGCTAGCTCTATTATTAGCCCTTTATTAATGACTGACATTTCGTATAGCTAGTTTTGAAATTTTTGACATCTCATCTACTTCTAGGAAATATTTATAAATTAATAAATAATTTAATAAAAACTATAGATATAAGTAAATATATAAGAAAAAGTGGATTAGCTATTGATATAATATATTATTAATATGTGCAAACATTATAAATTAAGTTATAAATATTTAAAATCCATTGTTAAAGTCTTACTAAGCTAGTCAGTACTGAGTACCTAGAGTAGTGATCTGAATAAATTATATGAAATTTTTACTTTCTCCTAATCGAAACAGGATAAAGAGAGACTCGCACCGGCACATGTATGGCGAAATAAATGATTCGTTCCAACAAGGCTACTGATATAAAAGCAAATTAAAGTAGTAAAATATTACAATCAATATAAATCTGGCGTATATATTCAACATACAATGTAAAATATATTTTCTTTCTGAAAAAAAAAACTTTGATTACTCAAAGATTTTTTATTTGCCGTTTTAATGAAGATAAATTTTATTACTCTTGTAAAAACCTTTTTGCAACTCATACTGGTATGAATTTCGCGATAAATTTTGTTTACATTACATAGAGCTGCCTACATTATGCGAAGCGAATTCAAACAGTAGGTATAGTTTCTCTAGGTCGTAATGGACTCGACCTCGACCCAATTCGTCGGCAGACACCTTATTTAAATATTGAGAGCATTCGATATTTTGAGTAATAATTGATGTGAATGAGACAATGTCCATTAATAACGCATGCTTCGTTCTTGAGATAAATATGCGATATTTACAGGATGCAATATATACACATGTATATATATATATATATATATATATATATATATAATATAAAACCACTAAAGTAATTATTTTAATTGATTTAAGTCTGCTGTGGGCAATTATTATATGTAAGTTGATATTTCCAATCGACTTGTGAGATTTAATAAGTGATTTTGTATATTATTAAAAACAAATGCTGTTATCGAGGAATAGTATAAATATTTATGTACATTTATTTTCTCTTCCATATTATGTTAATGTGGATATGCATGCGTGGAGTAGCGTGACCAGTTGACACCTGGCTAATGCACGTTAATCTGTTTCATGTCTGTTCTATGTCAAGGCTCAGTTGCTTTTGATTAGGGCTTGGGCTTAATGTACTGTATGTAATTGTCATACGTAATTAGATCAGCCGCATTGATGTTATAAAAACACGACATGTTAGAGCTCGACAGAAAACTGCACGCACATGTTAAATGTTATAAAATGAAAATAAGTCTAGTTATGGGTTCAGATAATTTTAGACTCTTGCATAGACAATCGTATCTATCGTTAATCACAGCACTGAGTTCATTTCATTAAAGTTGTGCATCATAAATCTGCTTAATGTTCCAGCTGATATTTTGTCCAAGACTCAATGGTAGCGCTCAAATGATTCATATAACAAATTATTACACGGCTACTTCGTTCCACAAATTAATCAAAGATCTCATTCTATGAACGGCATTTTATAGTTTTAAGAATTTGTAACTGTAAGCAACTCATTGTTAGATTTGACTCACGCTCTACCTCTTCATACTGTCGCCTATAGCAAAAAAATATACATAAGGAAAGAAAAACTCGAGTAAAATATTGATAGAATGATAAGGTTCTGTGACGTAATAGCTGTTTATTAACATATGATAAATTGAGCTCTCTTACAAGAATATCAAATAAGCCCATTCGTTATTTATGTCATAAAAATGTTGATGTTTCATTAATCCTTGATATTACTTTAAATTATTTTAGTAACTTGTTATAAAAGGCGATCGTTGAAGGGTAACTAGGTGTAACCGACATATATACATACTCGTATGCGTACAGCATAATGATTGATTTGTTTTTTGGTGAGATATTGTGACCGTTCGCTGTTTCATGTCAGATGCTACGTGTCCTAAGAATTCGTGCCAATTTATCTGAAAATTGTGAAGATATTATTGACGTAACACTACACAGAAACATATATCGGTACTGAGTCTTCATCTATACATATAATAAAATTTTAACTAAGCCGAATCTGTACATTAAATATTTTTTGGAAAATCTTATTGAAATAGACATTATTATCGATACAGAGGCCGAATCTATAGTTTTTAGAATTTTTGTCTGTCTGTCTGTCTGTCTGTTACCGCATCACGGAAAAACCACTGGAGGGATTTTGATGAAATTTGGTATGGTGATACCTGGTTATCCGGGTCAACATATAGGATACTTTTTACCGCGGGGAAATGTCCCAATTCTGAAAAAAAAATACAAAAAACTACAATGTAAGAATATACTAATATGTAAAACCTAAGAATTTGGTTTTTGGTTATCTGAACGCGGGCGGAGCCGCGGGCAATGCTAGTTTTGTATAAGCCACTGGTAATGGAATAAAACCTTTGATTAAAGGCATGACTTCATAGCCCACTGCACCTAGTGCATTTGCCGCATACAATAAAGCAGTACGTTATTTCGCGATGGATGACTCGATAGTGTATTTCAATTTATGGCGCCATTGAATACTTAGAGCGGGTGATCATTACCCCAGTTTCTATGCAACAAGTTTCAAGGTAACTTAATTTTTGTTTGATGTTTGTCTTAATATGTATTAATAAAAATATAAAAATTGTAGTTATATAGACACACAGGCTTGAGAGAAATTATTTCCGCATATTTCAAACATAGTCTAAGTGAATAGCATTAGAGTTATGAAGAAGTATTTTATTACTGACTAGCGACTCACCCTCGCTCCGCTCGGGTTCGTCCGTACTTACGTTTTAACATTTAGCATGGATTTCTCAGAGATGAGATATTTTCGCCCAATAAAAAGTATCCTATATGTTGACCCGGATAACCAGCTATCATCATAGAAAATTTCATCAAATCCCTCTAGTGGTTTTTCCGTGATGCGGTAACAGAGAGACAGACAGACAGACCAAAATTCTAAAAACTATAGATTCGGCCTCTGTATCGATAATAATGACAATTTCAATAAGATTTTCCAGAAAATATTTAATGTACAGATGCGGCTTAGTTATAATTTTATTATATTGTATAGAAAGTACAAAAATAACACCAGACAGAAATGAAAAAAGTGTAACAAAACATTTGCATACAACATGCGTAACATACAATATAGAGTAATTTAACCCTAGGAATCAAATTACGTTTTGTTCTAGCAAGTACCATAATAAAATATTTCCACAAAGCGCGTCCTCTAAACGTGTCCTGAGAAAGATTAGCTGTGATTGTTATCTCTGTAATCTTATGCATGTCGGCTCTCTATCGGAATCGTCTTGCGTCTTGCATTGACTGACTCTACGCTCGCCCGCTGCGTACTTTGCTTATCGCGACTCGATTACAGCCAAGGTTAGCGAACAATAGAACTCACTAAGATGTCAATATAGTTAATGTTATGGTAATGAAGAACTTCATGGTAAGATGCATATTGCGCCCGAATACATATCCATCGTATTATATTCACATTGTCTAAACAATGAACACTTATTGAGATGAAGTCCTCTGGTACGGAGTAATATTATGATCTAGTTGAAATTTTCCTGGGTGTTCTGTATTTTTTGGCTGTAATTACAATAACAGCAAGGTCTTATGGCTGTTTTTAATCTTACCTATAAACATGTGAGTTCGCTATAAATACAATCTGGCACCTGTTTGCCGTTAGCGATTAAATTCAAACAAGGATTTATATTGGGATACAACATATAATTAAATAGTAATAAACTCTATTGACATAAACCATAAGTAAACTAAATTAAATTGGTAGATAATTTCCGGTATTTATATCAAAGCATTTTGTAGGTGTTGTGTTGGTGGCAGTGCCCTACATTCCGTCTAATCAGTGCCATAAAGTAAGCCAAACTACCTTAAAATTATGATTACAAACATTATGAAAGACACATAAATCTTCTCAATTATATTGCGCAAGCCGAGATTGAAATATTTTATTCATAAATTTTAACTGGACTCATAGTATCATACGGCATTTGCTCTATGATATTGTATAGTTAATTATGTAACATAGAGTTTACTTTTTCTAGTACAACTGACTTCATATTTATTAACGAGAATTTATTTTGAAACTTAATATTTACTATTCAAAAGACTTTTTGAAGTCATGTTTAAAGAAAAAAGACGGCTTTTTATTTTTTGTCTGTTTATTTTACAACTTTTAAAATTCGCATCTGGTATATGACAAACTTAAATCGTGCAAGTCGTAAAATTGTCTCACTCAAACGTTTTTTTATTTAAAACTTGGGTGGCGCATTCCGCAGTTTTCATATTTCATTTCTGACTTAAGATAAAAATCATCATCATCAAAATCTTTATGCATAAAAATTGTCACAATCTTTGTATTTACACTCAATTATAATGAATTTCATCCGAAACAGGAAATTGTGTTTCGAGAATAGACTTAATTTTAATATACCAAATGTTAACTGTTTCATACAAAGTGACTATTAAAATACGCATATTCATTGGAAAATATGGGCCAAGTATGCAGCAACGGTGCGTATAAGCAATCTGACGCGTGGTCTAATTATAGTACAGTAGTAATTCTGAACGCGACATGCGATGCTCAATGAAATTAATTATTGCTTGCATTACACATATTATTTCTTTTCCATATGCCTAATTAGTATTTTCTTACTTTTAAGTAAATACTTCGTCAAGAGAGAAAACCTTTATATATGAAGTGTATGTATCACGACTTAACAATAGGCACAGAATGACGTAGGAACTATAGTTGTAGACTTAGTCGGCCTCTTTCACGATATTTTCTTTGCATTCATTAAGCTGGTCATTTGAAGTCAGATAAAATTAGACCACATAGAATTAGATCATTTCCTTTTAAAGAGAACTATTAGATTCTATGTGCTATTAAGTAAAAAATATTGTGTTGTTGTTAAATCCATACTTTTCTTAACTACATTTTCATTTGGGAAAATTCTTTCTTAATATTGTATCTCAAATATGTATTGTGTATTTATCTTACGTCTTAAATAAGTTCATATCGCAAAAAAATCATTTAACAAGGATATCATGCCTATGTAAATTACTTATTCACGAAGAGGAGCAAAATAATATTTATATAATATCGCCAATTATATACATATGTAATTGGAGTCAAATTCAATACATTTTATTTATTAGTTAGTTATCAAAATGGAAGCGTAAAATATCCGAAATAGTAATAAAAAATGTCTTATTGAGTTAGTAGAAATCTGTTTACTTGTTTAAGATGCAAACAATTTTACAGAATGACATCATCAAAAGTAAAGATAATGATGTAAATTAAAAACACTAACAAAAACAAGTTGGAAAATATGTTATTTTATAAGAGCCCCGAGATATTCACTTATAAATATAACATCTTTACTACTACATTAGAATGATGAATTGAAAAAAAAACTATTACCTAAGATGTCACATGTTGCTAAAATTGAAGTTCGATTTATATGTGTATTTATAAAGTATAAAGTAAAATAACAGAAAAGTCTAAGAAATAAGTCTATACGTAAAGAAGAAATCACGTATGTAAATAAACTAGGTTTGACACATATTATTTTATATTTCAAGACGTATTGATTTTATTACAAGTTATGGGTCCATCTGTAAATATTTTTTTTATATTTAGAGTAAGTACCTAAAAGAGCTTCTGAAGTTTAATGGAACTTGTCGGACGTTGCTCACCGGAGTCCAACTCTTGGTCAGATGGCTTAATTGAAACATTGCAGCTAACCCGTTTTTAGAAAGTTTTGGCCGAATGCCAGCGGCCGTTCTTCTGTATCAAGCACTTACACGGATTTTTGGTTCAGTGCTAAGGTCAAGGTTACTCGAGTGGACGATTAGCGCCTCTGCTTTATTACACTTTAAATCGTTACGCTCACTTATCTAAACTATTTCAACCATCTTCGTTACCTTATACAAATAGTGTTTGATCTTATAATGCTGTTGTGATATACTTATCTCTTAGAATTCCATTGAAATTTCAATTACTGGACAATCTACGATAAGATAAGCATGACTGATAGGAATTTTAACACAACAGACGTAATACATATTCAATCAAATGATCACAGTACAAAAATATTTGATATTATGCTTTCACTATGATAATATAATATATAAAAAAAAGATATAAAAAATAATATTTTTTTGATACAAAATACATATGTATTTATAAATATAATATTTATTATTTACTAATATAATATTATCAATTGTCAACACGTAATAAATGTTTAGGTAATAGGGACTAGGAAGTCTTACTCACATGCTTCCTGAAAATGTGCCAGATAGTAAGTCAATATTGTGATAGTTCTGGCTATGACCCAACGGTTTACGACGACACATAGATTAATATTGATACTATAAACCAACGATTTATCATAATCAGGATAATCTATATCCTATTATATCCGAAAATAAAAAAGTAATAGGATTACTATTCAATTGGCTTGTATGTACAGAGCATCCGAAGATGGAATGAATTATTCATAATGTTTAAATTTAAGTTTTATGTTTAATATTGCCATAACTAACGTCATTTTATTAAAATTCAAATTTTTATTTAATTTTCATCTCATAATGAACTTTTGTTGTAGTTCGTGGCGAGTAAATTTTTGTAGATGGTATTAATTAACAAGAATTAAAAGTAAAAACCACTTCGAACGCATTAAATTATACCTAATGTAAAATTTTAATCAAATAATTACATAATATCTTAAAATTTTTAATTACGCATATAAAAATGTAAATATGTTTACATTTTTTATCAGATTGCGCGATAAAATTATATAAGGACATATGAATATTGCCAACGATTATAATATCACATATAAAAATATGCAGGTAAACAATAATATGCCAAACTCATATCACTCAACCTTGGCCGAATAGAGCTGGCTAGTATTTTCCGCAGGATGTTTACACTAGACATAATTTCAATAGAGTGACGCATGCGGATTTAAAAAAAAAATTCAATTGTTTTAAAATCATCTTATACATATAATAAAATTGTAACTTAGCCAAATCTGTACATTAAATATTTTTTGGAAAATATTATTGTAATAGACATTATTAGCGATTATAGATGCCGAATCTATAGTTTTTAGAATTTTTGTCTGTCTGTCTGTCTGTCTGTGTGTTACCGCATCACAGAAAAACCACTGGAGTGATTTTGATGAAATTTGGTATGATGATAGCTGGTTATCCGGTTCAACATATAGGATACTTTTTACCGCAGGATAATATCTCATTTCTGAGAAAAAATACAAAAACTGCAATGTAAGAGTCCACTAATATGTAAAAGCTAAAAATTTGGTTTTTGGTCATCTAAACGCGGGCGAAGCCGCGGGCAATGCTATTCAGGAATATTTTAGAACAGGAGCGTTTCGTTATTCACCGTGCCGATAACTCAGGTAATGTTGTGTAAACACAAACAGTAATAATAGCACTTTTGACCTTGAGTGTCGTAGCTAAAAACAAATGAAGTAACGAGCTGAAAGTATCGGCTAGAAATTATCCTGTAGTGATTACATCATGGCTCGTGAATGAAACGAGTACTGTGTATATTTTAACCTCACAGAAAGCTGTCTACAATTACCTCTAATTCATGACATTTCGTCCAGATCAGCTAAGTCGTAATACAGAACCGCTGGCACCTAAACATATTATTTATTGGCAGTCTGTCTACTTGCACTAATTCACTACTATTTATTTGCGTTTAAAATATAATTAATTATTCCTTATATTTTTATAGTCTTTATACTAATAAATAAATATGTTGGGACATTAACACTCAGCACCATATAGTTCCATGGTAAGCTACGAGGCCTGTGTTATGGATACCAGATAGTTGAAACACTACACATATATAACTTTAAATATGTACATACATATTATAAACTAGCATTGCCCGCGGCTCCACTTGCGTTTAGATGACCAAAAACCAAATTCTTAGGTTTTACATATTAGTATACTCTTACAATGCAGTTTATGTATTTTTTTCTCAGAAATGAGATCATTTCTCGCAATAAAAGGTATGCTGTATGTTGACCCGGATAACCAGCTATCACCATACCAAATTTCATCAAAATCCCTCCAGTGGTTTCTCCGTGATGCGGTATCAGACAGACAGACAAAAATTCTAAAAACTATAGATTCGGCCTCTGTATCGAAAATAATGTCTATTTCAATAAGATTTCCCAAAAAACATTTAATGTAAAGATTCGGCTTAGTTACAATTTTATTATATGTATAGATAGATATAAACGCCCATGACTAGAGTGCAAACATTCGTGCTCATCACACATGAATGCTCCCGTGGGACTCGAACCCGCGACCGCACAGCAAGTAAATTCACCACAAACTGAGCCAATCGTGTCATCAAATATTTGAGTTTCTCGGTAGATAGAGTATTTTGTATCCCGGGCAAGCCAAAGGTTTCCTTACCAAATGGACAATCTACCGCTGTGAAGACTTAATTATAACGGACAAGTCTCATCCAAAAATAAGATATTTGAAAACAATGGATCACATAAAAAAGTTTTGAAATTACTTATTAATTATTATGTTCATGAGGGCTGTGGCAATAAAAACTTTATAATAAATAATTACCTTATTACGTTACAATAATTTTACAAGTTATTTTTGATGTTAATATCTTTTTTTTTCTATCTTATAAATGTGGACAACAAGTACCAAGAAGTATGCTTACTCTTAAGATGGAACGATAAGTAATTCGTTTTATTAATGAAGGCTATGGTAATCGATCTTAAGTGTAAAAAATTTGATCATTTAATCTTGCTACTGCTTATTTATACTTTATGTCAATAAGTCTTTTGTCGAAATTTTGTGATTGGTATTATTTCTTTATTTTATATTACAAACATGCATTTATTTATAAGAATGTCACACATTATTTAATTTGGAATGTCTTTCCTGAAAGATATGTTTAGTGCATATAAAAGTACAAAAAACCGTATTTTGTTGTGTTATAAAAAATATTTTAGGCTAAAAAAATAAGTGGATTTATGTGGTGTTACATAAGGGTCGCTTACAAACGGGGTCAGTTTGTGATGTCATAGCCCACAATATCGGTAAATGAATGCAGTGGTAAATAAAAGTTATATATGGATATTAAAAGAGGACACTTGGCGTTGGTTCGTTTCGAAAACAATTTGGCAAAGCAGTGAATACGTATAACTATAATCTTTCTCACCCCAAATGCTTAATGGTGAGCAAATTTCCATTTTATATAGTATATTTTTTTTTAATAATTTGCAATTATAAATGTATTTAAATATTTTCTGTATTTATCTTTAAACACATTTCGCATAAGACGAATATTCTTACGTATTTACCCGAATTAATAACAAGTACAACGAATCACGTCGATCCGCTGCTAAACTTAAGAAGAAAATTCCTTCAAGTTTAGCGATGATCTCAATATTTTAGTTATATCAATCATGATTCAAATTTAATTAGATCTAAATAAAAAGCTGTAGCTACTATAACATCAGTAAACTTTTGCGGCTATGCATTTCTTAATCGATTCGACATTACTGAGATTGGAAAAAGATTTACACCAAAAAAGGCAAAGTTACTTGTCACGAGAATTGATCGTTAAAGTCCAAGCAAATTATAAAATGAACGTAATACGGGGATTAAAATGCAAACCTCGTATTGCCCCGGATTCATTGTGATTACAAAATAAAATCACACGTTTTATGAATAAAGAATTTCCGTATCTACTAATATCTACATATATCAGCTCCCAACTAGGGGGGTGCGCGACCCTAGCGGGGGTGTAGAGAGAGTTAATTTAGTAAGTGTAGTATTATTATTATTATCTGTGGTATAACTTAAAATAAAAAAAACAAAAACCGATAAAATAATGTGTGTTTTCAACCTACTTCAAAAAGGAGGAGGTTCTCAATTCGACTGTATGTTTTTTTTTTTATGTTTGTTACCTCAGAACTCCGTCATTTATTAACCGATTTGGACAATTTTTGTTTTGTTTGAAAGGGTATACTTCCAGATTGGTCCCATTTAAATTTCAAAAAAAATACCACCCCTAAGGGTGGAAAAACAACTAATAATGAATTTAACCTACTTCTAATTGTCATATTGACTTGAAACTTTGCAAGTATTTCTATTTCCGTTGATAGTACAGTGGTTCGGTGTTGTTGACCTGATCTGATGGCAAGGCCAGAAGGTGGATAGGTGGAACTCTTCAACGGCTAATAGTAGATACTTTGAGTTTGGGCTTATTTTGTTTGATTTGACAAGCCTAACAGGTTAGAATCCTTACTTTGCTACTACTGTCTACACTAAAAAGGGAAAAATAAAAACTTTTTAACAAAAAAATAAAAACCGACTTCAAACAAAAGCACTAAAAAGTAATAAATAACTGATTGGTAGTTTGCATTTACTATACATACCTAATCAAATATTTTCGAAGTCGGTGTGCTTTGGCTAAGTAATTAAAGCCTACCTATTAAATACATACCTAATCAAATATTTTCGAAATCGGGGCCAGCCCATACAAAGCAAAGCACACCGACTTCGAAAATATTTGATTAGGTATGTATAGTAAATGAAAACTACCAATCAGTTATTTTTCACTTTTTAGTGCTTTTGTTTGAAGTCGGTTTTTATTTTTTTGTTAAAAAGTTTTTATATTATAATAAAAAAAATAAGAGGGGCATAAAAATGTTTTTATATTCCGGGAAGGCTCATCAGAAGAAAGACTGGAAAACTCTGATCTATATGTTTATTATGTTTTTGAAATATGTAGGTTGTAGGTGTTTTAAGTACCGATTACGTAGTATTTATAAAACTGTGAGAAATACTTCGAAAAGAAAATAAAATATTATAGAATACATTTTTTACTATTAAAATTGCGAAATTTTTTCTCTGGAAATGAACAGTTTCCTCTTAAATTTGCGGATTCCGACATAAACAGAAACTGATTTAGGTCACTTTTGTTCCAGCGGCGATTATCTTTATTTTAAATATCATTATTTTTCGCTTATTATTTACTGTTTTATTTTAGTTATAAAATGTACATTCATATATTTTGATCCATATAAAGCACGTGCTATTGCGCGTGTTACCGTGACGCGATCTGGCGACTGGCACGGAATCGTTTCAATATGCACTCAGCTTTATAATTTTGGTCATGATTCAACTCTTAAGCATGTTATAATCACAAAATTATCAACGCTACGCATAATCTTAAATATAGGTATATATTTTTTTATTATATCAACTTTACATATCTTAAATTTTATGTGAAGTCACAAAAAAGTTTTATTATATGAAAAGAAATACATAGTATATTGAAATGCATTAGGATACTCGCATTTTATGGTCATTAAAATGTATAAGGTAATTTAGTAGATATTTATATTAGGCTATCGAAGATTATTTATGTAAAAAAATATGTGAAAGAATTCATATTTTACATAATGTTTACTCTTTACTCTTTAGCGATAAATAAAATTTGTATTTGATTTTAAGGTCTCATTGAGTGGGACCTGTAGGTATATAGCTTAATAAAATGAAAATCTGTTATACACTTAATGCTTATAGCTTCTTGAGTGTCCTTGTGCTCTTATTAGCATAGCACTGTCAAGATGGTCTATACTCTATAGTATGCTTAAGTTAGGCATCTTGTATTACCGTTACTAGCAAGACGGCGCCAGCTACAGCGCAGTCTATGTCACTAGTTCGCGTGTACTCGCAGTATGAGCAGTGAGCACTCATATTCCACATGAACATCGTAAGCGATATTTGATACTCACACGGCACACCTGAATATTTCATAGTGTAAATCTCAATACACGGTCAAAGGTTAAGTACGAACCGTTGCACTTAGCGCTTCCTTTTCATTTATCATTTAAAAATATAATGTCGGTGAAATATTATGGTGTCAACAAAATTGAAAATATATATTATATACTATTTTTCTACATACTTCGCTCGCTGGACGTTATTATAGTACGAGTATATCAATAAAAAATATCCTTAAAATGTAATACAGAATATGTATCTCCAAATTAAAATTTCGCCCCCTACAGCGCGAAAACGTAACACATACATACATACATACACGCACTCGTGAAACCCGCGAGACCCGGGATTTGACCCGCTTCACTCGGTTTTCCAAGCGAGCGCGATACCATTGGGCTATTACTGCCTTGTTATATATAACTAGAGACTCACCCTCGCTCCGCTCGGGTTCGTCCCTACGCGTTTTAATGTTTAGTATGAATTTCTCAGAGATGAGATATTTTCCCGCAGTAAAAAGTATCCTGTATGTTGACCAGGACCAGCTACCGTCATACCAAATTTCATCAAAATCCCTCCAGTGGTTTTTCCACAGACAGAAGACAGACAGACAGACAGACAGACAGACAGACAGACAGACAAAAATTCTAAAAACTATAGATTAGGCCTCTATATCGATAATAATGTCTATTTCAGTAAGATTTTCCCAGAAATATTTACAGGTACAGATTCGGCTTAGTTACAATTTTATTATATTTGTAGTTATAGATATACATTAGTATTTAAACAAAAGATTTATCCTATGAAATTATTCAATCGGTTAGTTAGCCGCTTCAAAATGTTATACAAAATATGTAAAAAATTACTTTTGAATACTATGAATAAGCAGATACATTTAATTTAAGGCATCAATACTTGTTAATCAACATGGGTATTAGCGCCTGGCGCTTGCACTTAAGTCTGGAGCTTGTGTGGGATGCAGCTGTCGATTTGAGATAAACTTTAACGTAGAAAAAGATGTTTCTAGAGTAAAAAAGTAAACAAAATTTATTAAATGTATAGTTGTAATAAGCTTCGTGTATTAAATCAACGTTAATAAAATACACATTTTCACAGCCCGTTAGCATATCTTCTATTATATTGATAAATCATTTTCTGTCCAGTTCCTCGTATAATAAGTTACGTTGGAAATTGCATCCAGAGAAAGGACTTTCCTTTACCGGTTTGGTTCGACTTTCAACATTTATAAGCGTTTCATTTTTAACAACATTGTTCTCGTAGTGTTTCAACAAGTCTTATTAAAGATCTTTTAGATGTATAGCGAAAAATTCCAGTTAGAATGACATTTAGTGTTGGCATTCTCGATGATTGTTGGAGCGTTCATAGTAATCGGAGATGCTTGCTGCGCTCGATGCAATGATGCGTTACATACCGTTTGAATTACTTAATTTTTCATTAGGAATTAGTTATTTATTTATACCTTAAACTTTTAAGTAGGTACCTCTTAAATTTGTTAGTACATCAATAAATATTTCTATATAAAAATTCATGAAAAGTATCTATAGATACATTTTAAAGCATTGTTTAAAATTATTTTTAAGGTTATTATATAATTATGATTTTATATGTGATCGCATACAGACTACTTTAACGTTGTAGAATTATTATAATTTATAATGTTATTAACAAAAAATATTGTCTTGCTGAGTTTCTTTCGTCAGTTCTTCTCAGCGCTGAGGCTTTTCTTTAAGAACTGGTGACAGACTCATTAAAGACGTTATCAAAGACATTCATTCACTAAAGAATTGTAATAATTTAATGCTGAATAAAACATTTTGAATTTGAATATACTATTAATTAGACTAAGAAACCTTATTTTTATTATATATCTTCATAACTATTTGTAAAACATTCATTTTGAAATAGTATTATTAAATTACAATGTGATTTAAATAGTTGAGCGCTCTACTTCTGTATAAGGAATAGATGTAAATTTTCTTAATGTAAATGACGTTTAAATGTAAGTTGTGTAGTATCGAAATACAAGCAGTGCATAGGTATTCTATTACTACCAAACAATCTTTTTGCGTTGTTTGTCGTGTGATATTTGAGCTGTGTGATAATGAATTACGTAGAATATAAATGAAATATATAAAATCATATTTGTAAAGATTGTAAAGGCATTTATAAATATTTTTTGTTAGGTGTTATTTTGTCACCTAAGTGGTATAGACGACTCCATTGTTTTCATTCCAGAGAAGTAATGCGAGTCGTGCGCACTTGCGGCTTAAGTCAAAACCAGTGCGATATCAAAGTACCTACCTCGGTATTTCCTCTCTCATATCAAACAAACATGTAATATTAGCTAATACTCGGTTTCTGTAACTTATATCAATTTCAACTCCACTGATTTCACTTCTCGTTTGTAATTGTTGTACTTGTAAGTGGCGGCATATTATATTTTTAACATGTATGTAATAGCTACATTGTGGCTTATCTTGTGTTCTTAACAAATTAATCATTCGTGACATTATCTAAGTTTGGTATTTTATACGAACCGTATTATGCAAGTCTATACATAATACATGACTCAGCTACTGCATCTCTTAGGTGCATATAGATAGATGATATTTAAAATTGAGTAACATTGTTATGTGGAATTGAGATTGAATAATCTCTAATCCAATAATTCTAGGCATCCGGCACACATTCACGAAGTTTTTCACGTTAATGGTCGCGCTCGGTCGATAAACGTCGCCCGCAGCATTGAATTAAGATAACAGTTTTATAACTCTCATTCAATTTGTATTTTGTAAAATGTTTTTCTTTATCTATGCTACTTATGCGCTTTCTCCTTAGAACTTTACATCTTTAAAAAATGCGTATTTAATCAATTTCATTATTGTATCTACATTAAACTTATGCTTACAACCAATAAACATGTTTAAAGTTAAGTTAATATAGACTTTTATCAATTTCTTGCATATAAAGAACTAGATTTCATATATCTTCCAAATATTTTTAACAACAATTTAACTAACCAGAAAACTACAATTATAATATATGAAACCATAAACTCACCACTACTGTAACAAATGCGGATAAAATATTTTTTATTTATGTTATTATCCGTGTTAATATCTCAGGAATGTCGTAATAATATAATAGGTACAATTAACTCATAAAAATTTTATACGTGAACTAACCAGCCGAAGGCGATCGACTTTGCTCGGGTTTACATTTATATTAGTGAACAATCATTACAGTACCTACATATGATGCCTGCATGATATGGGGTGCATATAATGGAGAATTCAAACTGTTCTTTTAGATTTATTAAATAAATTGAATTTATCAGACCTAAATTCTGATATATATCAAACATCTCCAAAAGACGTAGTAGAGAAGTACAGTATATATTTTGAGGCGTTATTTACAGTAATTTGTGTATCAAAATTTTAACACAAAAATCAAGAAATGTCGATTTAATATTTCTACGATAGACTTACGTTCATGATCTAAACTCGTATTACATGAACTTGGCCTCCGACTACACACGAGATTGGGTCAAACTGATACTGCAGAAGATTGCTTGCTTCATAGACAATATTCATTGAAACAATTAATATTATAGCGTAATAAATCTATCTTGTGTATTCCACTTACTTGATCTCTAAACAGTGTAATGTGTGTTGTGAGAACGTGTAATCATCACTACATGTGCCTATATAGTATAAAACATGAGGTCGATAGTGCCCCGGGCCTACGGTATGTTAGAGTCAATAGTGAATGTTGCCCAGTTTTCAATTATGAATACGCCTTGTCCCAGAAATTCAAAAAGAAAACCTTAAAAGTCCATTTATTTAGTTACTCTGCGATTAGCGATTAGATTTGATTTTATTTATTCGTCTCATTCGTTATAATGCTTACTGTAACAATTAATGCGGATGCTTATTATCCCTCGCTAACTTTTTGCAATATCCCACGATACTTCAGTTTCTGCGAAAGATAAGGACAAACATATAAACATTTCGTGTAAATTATATATTGGTCAGAATATCAAGTAAAAGAATGATGACGAAATTGCGCAATTTTTTTATAAAAATACTCCTAAAGCTTCCCACAACGAGTTCCTACTGAACTAATATTACTAAACTTGCCCGACATTGAGAAAAATAAAACGTATAGTATATGTATAAATTTCGGAATAATTTCATAATTTATATATACGAGTACAATAAAATTCTAACTCAGAGGAATCTGTACATTAAATATTTTTTGGAAAATCTTAGGTGTTACATTTTTTGTCTGTCTATCGTTTGTCTGTCTATCTGTCTGTCGATCCGTCCGTCCGTATGTCGGGTGAGTCCGCTAGTCTTTAATAAATTATTAAAATTCTTATTAGAGCTTGCAATTCCTAAAGAAAGCTTTTTTATCATAATAAAAACTTTTTAATAAAAAAAATAAAAACCGACTTCAAAAAAAGCACTAAGAAGTAAAAAATAACTGATTGGTAGTTTTCATTTACTATACATACCTAATCAAATATTTTCGAAGTCGGTGCCAGCCCATACAAAGCAAAGATTAAAGATTAAAGCCAATTAAAAGTCAGTGATAGGAAGTTAAAATCGATTAAATTGTTCTTCTTATATTCTATTTTATGGAAACTCTTTTCTTTCCCAGAATAAAAATAGTGTGCATATTGTCTATACTACATATAGATGAAATGAACACTCAAACAAACTTTCAAACAACTTCTATGGATGTTTACATGGTAATAAGTTATATTGTCTGACAGTTACTACAATAACCAGCACATCTCGTACATGTTGGGTCGCAAGTTCTAAAGGAACTTAAATTATATAACAGACATTAATATTGTTATTTATATTCCGGGCTCTCTATGTTTGTTATGTTAAAGTATATAGTATGACATATAAGTTAATGTTATTTACCATCTTTCAAATTCCAATAAGATGTAGAAGATCTAGAAGTTTCCTCTAAGACTTTAAGAAGTTAAATTGAAACGTACATTTTTACAATTATAATTTTTCAAAATTCAGAAGTAGTAATAAATAGAATATAGTTATGGGCATAATTTTAAAATGATTTTAATATAAAACGGGAAAAATATCTACCTACCTACTTATTTATTGAACATTCTTGTCCAGAAACAAGCGGAGTATCTTTACTCATTTATAATTGCGAAGGTGTTCGTTTATCTTTCTATCACACATCAATGAACTAACAAATGGACGTCATTTTTTGCATGGAGGTTATGGGCCAGAACGTAATATGTCAAATAATTGTAACACCTTTTATTCATCATATAGTTCCCGTGGGATATTGATATACTGGAAATAATTCTAAAAGTACCCACGAAGTGTAGTTAGACCATGACCAATATCTTTAACTACTTATATCGTAAATTCGTAAGTCTTTCAACTCGATATGTATGAATGCAACGACTTTTTATTATATTTAAATAAATCAGTACTTCACTAATGTCACTAAAGGAAAATAAAATTTATTCACTAGGTTTAAAAAAGAGAATCGATGTCACCATAATTTATTTAGTTACAATAAAGAGGACTAGAGCAGTGCGGGTCTAGTTCATGATTAACTTCTTCCGTATACAGGGTCAATAATCAGGGGTCACGCTCCACGATAGGACCAAGGAATGTCTCGAATACCGTTAATATATACGACTTTCACTATCCCAAGAAAATATAAAATAAATATGAACATATCAAGAAATACATTTCCTATTGAATATATCATATTCCTATAAATATATGCAAATAGATTTTTTTTAAATATCTCTTTATTTTCAAAGAATATAAAACACGTTTGCGCTATATTTCTTTAATAGGGTCTGACAAAAACATGAGTGAAAGAAATCTGAACGATATTTTTCTCGCTTTGCTTAGGCTCTAATATCTCACGGGATTTTCAGTAACTTATTGCAAATCATCCCCTGTCAGAATTTAAAGTATGGAAATAAAAATTCTTCATCACTTTCCATCTCACAAGCTAGCCAAGCTCCTTTCTATTTAAACACGGCGATTAATTGTTTTGATACTTCGCAGAACAATGACAACCCAACAAACATACATAATATTAGAAGAGATTATTGTGTAAAAGTTAGCATGCAAAAAAAAATGCATGCAAATCAGTTTCTTAAGAGACTTATGCCCGATTTCACCAACATCCTATAAGCTACCACCTACGTATGGGATCCCTAGCTTAAAAGTTTCCCCTAAACTAGCCCCTAAATTAAATTTCGTTTTACGATCGTCAGAGCCTGTATTTCTAGTACCTATATTTAGATGGCATTTTTTCATTTTTAGGTGACCCCTAACTGTCGGTGAAACAGAAACTGTCCCCAAAAACAGCCCCCTAACCATGCTAAGGGGATCCCTTAAATTTAGGGGACGTTGGTGAAATCGGCCATTAGTGTTTTATAATATTTTTATCTTATAAGTTAATTTAAAAGTAAGTTGTACAGAAACACATGAGTTTTTTATAAACAGGAAATTAAGTCTCTTACATTTTTAAGCATAAAAAGTAAGAAAATATTTAAGCACGTGTCAGTATATACAACGTTAATATGCAGTGCATGATCTTCTTACGGCATTTATAGAGTGCAGTAATTGGCATTATTACTGTGAAACTGGTACCGAACATATTAAATGAAATTTAGCTCAACAATGTTTTAAATTAAAAAGAGAAATATCCATCTTAAAAATTTCCAATTAACAGTTATATTAATTTAAATAGAAGATAGTTAACTATAATTACACCTTTATTTAATTATAATTTGTTTTATTTTTACCGGTGAAGTAGGTGTAAACGTAAACGCAGCAAAAAGTAAAAGAGGTAAAAGTTGAATCGTTTAGCAAAAATGGAGCAAATAGCTGGCCATGGAGTCTGAGAGCGCTATGGAGGGCCACATTTATAATTTGACACGGTTGTCTGCACACCTATTCGCTTATAGGTTGAAAGCCGCTTAAAGAATTTTAAAAGGTTTGTATTTGTACAAAGATTCTTTTATTTAAGCGTTCAATGAAAAGGAGGATTATACAAGCGACTTTTTATAATAATATCATTCTCTCGTCTGCGTTGTCGAGTTAAGAATCTTAGTGAGTATGATAATACTATGTAGTTCAACTGCCTCGGTGGTGTAGTGGCTAGCACGTACGGCTGCACACTCGGAGGTCCTGGGTTCGAGTCCCGAGTCGGGCCAAGTTTAGTTATCGAGTCTTTCTGTATAGTAAGTCTCAGTAACAGCCCCGAGTTGGGAAGTTGGCGGTGTTTCACCCTCGTGCCTCGAAAAGCACGTAAAGCCGTCGGTCCTGCGCCTTAACTCTCACTGGTCGTGTCGAGCAGTCGTTCCACCGGAGTATGAGAGTGACAGGAAAAGAGAGTGCACTTGTGTCTGCGCGTACACTTGTGCACTATAATATCTCCTGCGCAGTTGGCTAGTCTCAATGAGATTGGCCGCCGTAGCCGGAATCGGCTAGGAGAACATCACTATGTAGTTCAAAAATAAATAACCAGAGGATTCAGCAAGTTGACAACAACGTCATTATGCAATAAAACGTTTTATTAATCAATAGAGCAGAGTGGGTCCTGCTCCTGTGGTGTGTTAACGATTCTCTTCCTTCACCTCTATTGACGCTGGTCTTTGCACTTTTAACGTATTGTTGACAGCATTATTGTATTGGTACGTAATTGATTTACTGCATAAAATTACGCTCGACTAATAAAACTCACGTATTTGCATTATGTTTTTAAAAAAAAATATAAAAATATTAAGAATATGAATATTTTAATATTATTAAATGATTAGTATATATGAGAAAAAATATTCGTATTGTATAATATTCAAACACAAAAACAAATACTTTTAAATACAAATACAACATAAAAATATATCAGTGTAATGATGCAAGAGCCATAAAATTATTAGCAGGTCTCACCTACCTTGCATCGGTAAGCACTATTCTCAACCTGGACGCATTTAACCTACGGTTATCGTATGAGGACGCTAACTAAACGCTAACGATGTTTACAAAATGTCTAACGTTTACTTCAAAACCTATGTTTATTTACTATTTCTAATTCTATTGAAAACAAACAAGTGCTCAATAAAAATCAAAGAAATAATTACGATGATTTTATGACAATTAAATGAGTGGATCACAGAAATAATCAATAAAACTAAACATAAAATGGTAGTTTATACTTGTTAGTAATTGCATTAATCGTTAAATAATTAGCAATAATGGATATATGATAAGTAAACATTGCACCTGCACACGTGGATATTTCAGTTTCACTTTCAGTTGTTAGAAGTTCGATCATCCAATTCTATGGGGCATACACTGTAACTCACTTTAGTAAGTTCGATTTCTTTAAAATGATTATAAATTGAGTATTACACTGTTTATCGTGTGTGTTCTCGCGCAATACCGGCTTCGCTCTGACAACGACACGCGCTCTACGTAGCGAGCAATCAGTGACTGAACGTTTGGTGGTGCCGGGCCAGTTATTATGCGCCCACAGTTTCCATCAATAACTTCAGCAACACGTGGGACTCGGTATGCGGAGGGACTCGCCGTGATATCGCACACGCAGGATACATAGCTTATCGGTGCATCGCTGTAAAAGCTGATGAATCATCACAATTAGATTTCGCGCATGACATCAGCGGATCGCACCCATGTACACAAGATATGCTAAACGAGTCAGCACTTCAGAGCATGAGCTTTTACACAGTGTTCGCCGGTCTCGATGGCTATCAGCATAAAACAATTTGCAACGACAGTTACTCGGAACATTCCAGTACGGAGATGCGAACTTGTGAAAAATATAATAGCTTGTTATTAAAGCGGCTTGCTTTGAACTATGTCTTGATATGATGAAATGAATGTTACTATATATTATGTTAGTCATAACTTTTCTTAAAATTGTACCTGCTAATATTATCGCATCCTATGCGCGATTAGCTCTACATAGCGCCAATTCCTGACTTAAATGTTAGCAAATAGTATACTAATATAAAAAAATATTATAATATTTATAATTTATGAACTGTTTATATGTAATAGCATTTAATGATTTTTTACTTAAAAATATTATAAAATGTCTAAAACATATATGTATGTATTTACATATAAAAAGAAAGATAAAATTATTACTTAATAATAATATAACTTGTAGTTTATAACAATGTTAATTATAAAATAGTTAAGATAAATATGTTCATATTTAAATTTTGTATGAAGTTTTCTGACAATTGTATATTTATACTTCTGTAATATTTATGTTAAAACTTAACACTATCAACTTCACGGTGCATATTATATAACCGTTTAATCTTACGAGATTTACCTATACATTCCATGATTATACTATATATTACAAAAAAAATGTATTTTGAGGGCAAATAATGGGCAAAATTTGCCCTCAAAGTATATTTATTAAGATTGTAATTATTAATTATGTAATTTATATATATCATGTGACATTATAGCGTGTGATTTAAAACAGTTAAGACAGCGTGTTAATACTAAGGAAAATTCCTCTTGCAATATATTAATTAATGTGATATAGTGATACTAACATAATAAGCATTTAAAATCTTCACATGTAGTAATAATGTTTGTAGATGTCTCTTGTTCTTATCAATATAGGTCGTGCAGGTGCAATGTTGTTTTGAGCCACTTTTGAAAGAAAGAGTCTATCATTACTAAACCTCCAGGTAAATTTCTAAGAAATTAATTAAATTTCTAAGAAATCTATTGTTAACTGTACGCCAGCGTGTCCGCGGTCGTGGAGGGATTACTAGATTTTAAGTAACACCTTAACTGTCATGTTAGGTGAATGTGCGTCATAACCTGCAGGACTACTGGCTATATCAGGTTGTGATTTGAAACTACCCTCAAAAGTAGTCAAGCACGCTTAACAAGTTCTTTTCTCTTGGAACTGACATGATTCTAAGCAGTATTACTTTGCCTATCACTCGTAATTCTAGAATGTGTGGTAATTTTTTTTTAACATCAGATATTTTCGCATCATTTTTGGTAAATCCACTATAATTCAATTATAGTCTTCTTGTATTAGAAATGCGTTAGTATGTTTGTTGTCCTTTTCTTTTCACTTCCTCCATTTCCTCTTCTTCTCGTTGTTAGAGAAAGTGATTGATTTTTTCGATTGAGATACGAATTTCATTTCGGTACACCAAGTATTAGCCTGTTGTGAAGATTACGTAGATATGTGCCTAAATGAAGTCAGAGTACGTCACTAGTAAGTAGTAGTCTAATAACTTCTTCATCTATCAACAAATATCTATATATATAACGCTTTAAGTTGTGCAATTTTTAATTTACTCGGTGTTAGTCACTTCTGCATGACCTTTAAATGTTAATTTATATTTTAATTAAGTTATCATAATATAATCAATTAAATTTTATAATTAATAATATCATAATTAATGAATAAATACATAATTTATTCATAAACGCTAATTATAGAAATTAAATTTCTTGATTATTACATAAATATTATTAAATAGCTATTAAACATTCGTATTATATATAAATGTTCAATATTCGGCAATTAAAACGTCATAAATCTAATTTATACTAATATAATAAAGAGAGAAAGAGAGAGCGAATTTTGTAAAGTATCTAGTAATTTTGTAAGGTATAGTAAGTAAACTCCCGAACCAATGAACCGACTTGAAAAATTATTGTACCATTCGAAAGTTACATTATTCCAGATGATCATAGGTTGTACTTTAAGTATAAATATGTATACTAGTATAGTATTGTATGATTCGTGGTAGGTATTACGTTAAAAATCATGCTGATCTTCGTCACTTATGTCGGGAAAAGTCGTGTCGCTTGAGAGCTTCCTTAAAAAGGTCTAAAAAAAAGTCCGCGATAGCATATATCTATATTTTAAGGTTGATTCATCACTTATATGATTTTCAAAATATACGTTCCAAAGAACACACAGTGTAATAAAATAATTATACTATTTATCTTGGGATATATCACAAACAAACTCGTGCAACAAAGTAAGTCGTTAGTGTCTTATTAATTAAGTTGTTCATATTTTCTAAAATCTAAATTATAGCTTTTCAGTAATGTAAAGATCCGGATGGAACTTTCTTACTGATCCTATATCACGTTTGTCGGTCAGGCCTACCTAGGTCTATTAACCAAGTTGAATGAAATTTTCACAAAATACTTGTTCAATATGTTTTCGCGGTGGTTTTCCTAAGAATTAAAAATAAAATAAAAAGCCGAAATCAGTATAATAAACGTGTTTTTAAGTACTTTCTGTTAATGCTCTAAAATGAACTTATATACCTAAACAATGAATTTTATATGGTAAAAGTACGAGCTCTGAAATAAATTAGCAAATAAAAAGTGGCCAGGTACTAATGGAACTCGAGCTACGAGCTTCAACTGCCTATTAAGTACAGGATGCTATTTTTTTTGGTAAAAATACATAAAACAAAATATTACACTGTATCGTGAAACGAAAACTCCAGCGCGCGAGTCCGACTACGAACGATTAATTCATCGTAAAGAGCCGCAGGCAACATTTATTTTTTCGCATATGAATTAGGCCACCCACTCCGGTGTCTAATATATGTATGTATATCTATTATAATATTCTAGTCCTGAATCTAATGGATTATTATAAAATATCATGTATCAAAAAATATTAATTTATATGCTCGTATAATTGTACACCGGATCAAATATTTGTATGCGAGCAATACTAGGCTCTTATCGTTGTTAGCTTGTAATATTTAGAGCAAATGCATTGACCAAAGTAACTACATATACCTAAATCCTTTCATTTAAAACATCTTTCTGATGATTTCCCTTTATTTTTTAAATTAAATACACCGCGAAAGATTCTAATCAAGTGGATGAATTTATCGAAATTATACTTTTTGGCACGTTTGAAAAAAAAATGAGAGTAAAATTTTTACGATGCACGCGCACACCGGCAGTCATAAAGCGACTTAATGAAGTTAGCTGCATTCCTTTTACAAAGAGAGTTGTGACATACGGGATGAAATCTTTAGCTATTTTTATTCTGTTACGCCAAAGAAGTATAACTTCTTACGTGCGTAACCTACGTACACACACACGTTTTTTTATACTCTTCAATTTATGAAGAAACGATTTTTTTAAATGTAGAAATAATCAACATTTTATGTTCCTTTGATTTTTGTCGGTCAGCATTAGCGTTTGAATACACCTTGGCCCTTCTCTCACAACACGTGTAGGAATTAAAAGGTTATATAATACTTTTATTTTACGATTTAGAAAATAATACTTTTATTTCGTTTGAGCTAACAAGTTTCACTTGTCGTTTTGACTGTATACAAATATTTTCCTCTCATTTATTACCCGTTACCTCTTGCCTCGTTAATTTATTATTTTAATTATTTGAAATTATTGTAATTTAAAGCTAATATTAATATGTAATGAATTTCTTGAAAAAAACTAATTTATTGAGATATCAAATAATCACATATATAATAGTTCTTGGCTATCGTGTTTTATGAAGAAAAAAATTCGGACTGTAAGTTCCAGTGCGTAGCCTCGCAATCAGTTTTGTTAGAACTACAAGATCTAACTTTTTGAAAAGTTAAATAATGATGGCGTCAAAATCCAATAGCTTTGTTATTAACATTCATAAATGAAGAATTGGAAAGGTAAACGATTTAGAGGTGTTAATTTTGTCGATGATCGTACTTACCTTGAGTAAGGTCAATAGCAGTATTAAGTTCATATTCACATATCTGATAGCACACACATCGTTCCATTTAATGATTAGATAACACCTACTTAACTAGCATAGAACGTTGTCAATTTATAATTGTGCGCTCTTATAGTATACTTACCAATATGGCGGAAAGATAACATCAAAGGCAGTCATTATAGTGATAAATGACAATTGTCTTGTCTTTTGAGGACAATATATGCCATCGAGGCTTGTGCAATACTATTCTGCGCCTGCTTGTAGTCATTAAGAGTTATTGTCAGCGACGGTATTGATATTTGAATTGAATGCTTCCATAGACGCCGCAAAGTTATCATATAGATCGATCAGTAGATAACTATTCTTGTTATGGTGCAAATTATGACCGGTCAGCAGAGTGGCGCCAGGATTTAACTGCAGTAGCACAGCTGTCACAATATTTTAAAATTCATAGAAGTTAAACAAAAACCCATGATTTCATCACACAAATATGTGCTCAAGTGTAGTAAAAAGTTACTCATCAGTTCATTCCCTGCAGGCTGTATGCAAAATATATACAATATGCACGTCTCAAGACTGATGCGTCTGACACGTAACAATGCGTAAACAAGAACGCAAAGTATACTACAATCGAGTAGACGGCGACGTATATGTGGTATATACAATGTCTTTACACACGAGTGGCGCTCCATAAATAGTAATATACACAGCGATGATGTCTGTTTCTCGAAGTTGACAGCCACTGATGCGTCATCACCACGAGCAGTCGCATGCTTCGATCTTTTCGTTGTGAAGTCAACACTTGATGTAGAGCCACCCACGAATACGCCTCCAACAAATAGGAAGCACGTTTATGAGGTATCAAACCTATTCATAAAGAAAAAACAAAATAATAACAATATATGAGAACGATTTCCTCTTACAGCTAGGTACTATTAGCGGCGAAGTGCTGATTTAATTTGTCATAAAATAAATTACGAGCATTGTTAAAGGCAAATATAAATGTGTTTTAGTTTATCTTGATTAATCACTAATGGTTCAGATATAACAATGTATGTCTGTGATGAATTCATCTATGCAGTCGATTAGCAAAAATATAATATAGTCATGAGTATTTACATATTCTTTAAATAAGCGCTGGTTATGTAAAATATTACGTCAGTTTTTGCGTTGCTTCTATTAGTATAAACATTGTTAAACGGAGCAATTCTTACTTTTATACAAGAAATTGTTTACATAAAACACATGTTTCATTAAAATAAAGATGATGAACATAGCACTCAAATTACTCATAAACAGGTAGGTAGGTACATCATATACTTACCTACACATCCATAATAAAAGCGCTACAAATTAACAGTAATATTCGTTTAGCTGTTACATCGCCAAGAGAAGTCAAACATGTACTAACTCAGAAAATTTCCAATTTAAAATGTTTGTAATTATACGGTAGGTCTAAGTTTGCTATTCATTTAAATAACACATAAGAGCCGTCGTAATGGTTTAACTATTATTGTTATTCGAACAAAGTACCAATAAGCTTTAAGTTTTATATCTTTCAGTCTGCTCTTCATCTTCAGAATTAATAATTATCAGACCTTGAGTCGGTTGGTGTTATTTCGCAAAGTACTAATAGTAAAAGTCCAGAATTATGATTTACTAGCACAACCCGCGGCTTCGCTCGTGCTAAAACTACAAAATAAACTCTAAAAAGGTACATTTCATACAAACTTTATCCCCTATTTTACCCCCTTATATAGATAATTTTCGAAAAAGGCTAAAACATGTATTAATTTAATTGTATTGAAGAGCATAAATACTATGTTTCAAGTAATTCTGATCATAAATATTTTTTGGGTTGTATTATAACTTGTTTTCCCGTGGGAATGAGATAATCTTCCACAGTAAAATCGCCTATGTCACACCCAAAAACTAATTTATGATCAGAATAACTTAAAAATAGGTATTATAGCTCTTCAATACAATTAAATAAGTATGTGTTTTAGCATTTCTCGAAATTCATCCCATATACGGGTAAAATAGGGGATGAAAGTTTGTATAGAACCTACGTTTTAAGATTTTTTGCAGTCATAGCGCGAGCGAAGCCGCGGGTTCTGCTACTATTATATAAATGTCTAAATTTCACGATCTTCTTTGCCCTTCCTCGCTTATACGGAATCGGGTTGCACTTTTTTGCGGCACCAGTACACTCTGTTGTAGGTGGTCAGGTCTGAAAATGTCTCTACTACTACTACTAGCTTGGATATGCATATTATAGGTATAAAGACTTGACTTTACATAAAATATTTTTATGGTATAAAATATACCATCTAACTTTATAATAAGCATAGATTTATTGATCATGAAAGGTCTGAATTTAGAAAATGATAGATATTATTTATTGAAACAGTGCCAATACATATTGCCAAACCTTCCAACATATGCACACGAACGAAATTCTTTAGAAACGATTGTTATGACTTCTTTATATCCGTTCAGTCATAACTCATAAGTCTTCTAACGACAAAAATATTGCTTACCTAAAGATGAGATCGTTAGGTTCTTGCGTAAGGTATTGATAAAAATAAAAATATTCTTATGTATATGGATTTTGAGAAATAATATTTTTTTGTTTGAACTATTGCTATATTGAGGTATTGGGTTTAAAAACAGCTACGATACTATTTTGGATTTGGAATAACCCAAGTTTTGGAAATACCATAGCCTATATAGGCCACTATGGTATTTCCAAAGAAATTTAACAGACTTTCGGCCTTTAAAAATATATGTAACATTTTAATTCTTGAATACAATAGAAAAATATTTATTGTTACAAGATTATAATGTATATTGCAGATGTTACGCATGAACTCAAGGCCTGCAATGTTTAATTAGAACCCAACAGTTACACAGTAACCTACAATCATTTAAAAAGTAAAGTTAATAAACACAAAGGGTTTTTTACTAAATAGAAAATCTATTTTTCAAATATGAAAAGTATATAAGAAATAATAAGGCTTGACTTAAAAATATTATTTTACATACATATGTATATTATATATAATATCATATGCTGCGTGCTAGTAACGAACATTTCTATATCCAGGAAACATTTGATTAAAATTAGTTTATTACGTTACAAACCACCTATTTCAGGAGTTCCGCCCTGAGAGTGTTAGCATTTACCACAAGATTTATGAATAACAAAGATGATTGTACTAATGGCTTACACAATATATTCAATAGTATTAGAATTTTGCTAAAGTGATATTATTACTCATTATGAAGTAATGCTTATTTATAGTAACATTTAATATATTTCATAGTCTTCGTTATACTTACAGAATGAATCGAATATTATTGTGAAACCTTATTAAAGGTTCACAAAATTTTGTTGCAGTTTAAGCTCATTATTTAATTGTAATAATCTTTTGTTGATAACATAAGTTATTCTAATAGAATTATCATTGATATCACATTTACAATTTAAGTAATTTATAATTACACAGAGATTAAAAAAGGGGAAGTATCAAGTATGTATTAAAGACTAGCGACTCACCCTCGCTTCGCTCGGGTTCGTCCCTAGCTTGCTATCAGAATTCTTGATAATATGACCAATAAACATGACCTACCGATTTAAATATTTTTTTTTATATAAAAAACACTTTTTGTGACATAAATATAAAAGTTAGACACACGCTGTCGCTGACTTTTTCTCTAGAAAATAATCATATATCTCTCATCGTTAAGGCAGCGTTCGTAAGAAACATTTTATATATATCATAAAAAAGTCCTTTCATTCTTCGGATTAATACCTATATAGCCTATGAGACTCAGAAAGAACGTGGCTTTCTATTGGTAAAAGAAATTTGAAAATCGGTTCAGTAGATCCAGAGATTACCCCCTACAACGTCACAAACTCACAATATCACAAACTTTACCTTTTTATAATATTATTAGTATAGATACGTTTAAAAAACAAATCTGTTTTTCATGTTGTGATTAAGGACACTGAGTCGCCGTGTGAGTCTAAAAATGATTAGCATCACGATTGAAGCCAACGATGACCTTTCTTTCGTCTTACAATAAGTGGAAATAGTAAAGGGAAATCTGATTGTCGAGCAGGTAACGGCGCCGAAGTTCCCAGTGGTGATCAAGATCGGGCACGCGCACAGCGGCGTGGCCAAGGTGAAAGTGGACGCTTTGGCCGACTTCCAGGTACTGCACATTTATATCCATTATCTGCACATTGCAGTTTCAGTTGCAATACAATGAACTGATAATGTTCTATAGACGCTTTGTTCTGAAGTCACGTTTAAGATTAGATTATATGGAGACCATAGGTATTATATTGTAATTTTCATATTATCAGTGTTGGTTTGTGTCCTGATAATTTTACTGGGAACAAATATTTAAGCATAACTTCTTGGAAGTTTTTCCGTCTTGTTACTTTATTAGTTAGCAAGAACAAAATAATTTGTATCGTTTTATGAACATATATTTTGCATTGATTTAAATTTAAAATTGAATTTAAATCAATGTAAAATATATGTTTATAAAAAGATACAATTTTTTATATATAATAGTTTAAACTTCAAAAAAATATTATTTCGTTACTTCTTGATTGTTAAGTTCTTTTATAGGTACTTTAAAAAAATCTGAAAACAAAATCATATTAAAAAAAAAGAAATATCCAATATCATTTTTGAAGTAAATAAAATTATTACACTTATAATATAAGCTATAACTATAAATTCATACATAATCAAATATTGCGTAGGTAGTAAATTAATACGATACCTAAGATATCAGTTTTCTGTTAGTGTTTTTATTTTGATCGCGACCCTCTCCAAGGACGAATATAAATGTTAATTATGTTAATATATTTGATAGGATACATTAAACGTATTTTTAATTAATATTATAAATACTTTTAGGATATAGCTGGCGTTGTAGCCATGTTAGGGACCTACTGCACCGTGGAGCCGTACATCGATGCTAAATACGACATCCACATTCAGAAAATTGGCACTAACTACAAGGCGTTCATGTAAGTTTTAATTATTTAAACTATAAATAAAAATATAAGACCACCTTAAACATTGTAGAAATGATAAGCTTTAGTTTATAAAAGGAATATTGCAAATACATAATTTCTAGACAAATAAATATATAATTTATATTATTATTTCTATAAAATATACGACCACGAAATAGTTATGAAATACAAAGCGACATATGTATGTATGTATATGTAAAGCATGAATGTGCAGTAATTAAGGAAATCGCCTGACTAAAAGTAAACATTTGCATGTCTGGAATATACTCGTACATTTTATGCAGGCGTTAATTTAGAAGCGAGCTATTTTAGTAATTTACGTAACTATATACTATGAGGCTTTCTTAGACTTACGAATTTTTGGAATTTTTAATATAACTATCATTGCTGTAAAGCATTCGAAACGTCGGGAACCAAAAATCAAAATAAATCCGCGAAAAAATCCCAAATGATAGTTTTATTTATATAACTATGTTTGTTTTTTATTTAAATTATATTTTCAGGCGCAAGTCTATATCTGGCAATTGGAAGACTAATCAAGGATCAGCAATGCTCGAGGCCATAGGCATGAATGATAGATACAAAATGTGGATTGACGAGGTTAGAGGACTCAAAAAAATTTATACTAAGTACTTATAAAACTGATCATTTTTCCCTTCAGTTTTTATCAAGAGGTTATATATATATATATATATATATATATATATATATATATATATATATATATATATATATATATATATATATATATATATATATATATATATATATATACTCTTTATTGCACTTAAAAAAATACAAAGATTAAGAGAAAATTGAAAGCAAAGGTGGACTTAGGGAATAGATTGTCGTATCTTTTATAAATATTTACAACACTTATTAGCACTTACTGAAATTTTCACCTGTCTTTAGTATACATACTTAAAGTATTACTCATTCTTCCATTACTACTAGCATATATGTTATAGGTATTAGCATGCTTCTATGATACAAATTATAGAATATTTAATTAATAATTGCTTTTATTTGTAGAATTTAATTTTTTTATTTCAAATTTTTATTATATCCTATAAAAAACCGAATAAAACTTAAGAAAATCAAGAAAAAGTAATAAATCTATATTTGCTAGGTAAGTGAAATATTCGGTGGCCTAGAAGTATGCGCTCTCGAGTTGGTGGTAGGCAAGGATGGTCGCGAGCACATCATCGAGCTCAACGATTCCGCCACTTCCTTTATGGGAGACACGCAAGAAGAAGATCGGCGTCACCTCGCAGAACTAGTCTTCCAACGTATGCAGGTATGATATTACCATTATAACATTTATGAAGTTCACAAATTAATTGTAAAAAAAACTATAGCATGCTATATTAAAATAAAATAAATATAATAAATCACCTTATAAAGATGCATAATGTTTTTTAAATTATATTATTGTATTAAAATTTGTTATGACCTTAAAAAAATAAAAATATGAACTGTTATTTCAGTCTGTGTGCCGTCCTGGCATAACTAAGACAACTTCGCGAAGCTCTGTATCTGGTAGCGGTGCAGCGTCTCCCGAGGAACGTTCAGCTCCTATCGGCGGCCCTCCGAGCGCCCCCCCGCCCGCGCCTCTCGCGACTGCCGCCAGCATTGACCGTCCCCTGCCTCCCATACCAGCAGAGCCCACGCAACCACCACCGCCTCCATTAACACGCCGTGATTCTCAAGGTGCATACATAATTTTAATAGACTCTTCTATATGCAACAAAAACATCACTACACAGACTAAAAAGTAACCTATGTCAGCATTCGGTACATAGAATACCTCTATATAATAATCACGTCTAGTCCAGTCAATATAGAAAAAAAAACGTATATATAATAAAGCAATTTCAATGATAATGTCATTCGATAAAGGGGCATTTTTTAAGGCTAAAGTCAAGGTTGAGGTGTCGCTCGACAGGCGCAGGTGCCGCCACCATCGCGAAAAACGCATTTTATTCAACATCTCCAGATTTTGCTATCGCGAAAAACCGACAAAAGTAGCAAAATTTGTGTGTTTCGAGCCTGATATATCAACAAATTTTAATTAAAAAAAAAAGTTTTTCATAAAAAAGATAGTAAATTCAATTTAAAAGAGAAAAGATTTTTAGAGTTTTTTTACGTAGGATGAGCCGTTCCGTAGATATTCAATAAAACACGTTTTTCGGCGATAGTGGCGCCAGCGCCTCTCGAGCGACCTCTCAAACTAGCTCTTACGCTTAGAAAATGCTTCTTTATCGAATGTCAATATAGAGAAAATTGCTTTATTTTATGTAGATAGATTCTCCTATTGACTGGAATAGTCGATATATTGTTCCGTTGCTGCGTAAAAGTAGGACCAACCAAAAGACACACTTTCATATTTACAATATTAGTTACAATTATACTTGTATATCAGTGCTACGTTAACAGCCTCCGCAATACCGTAGCAGGCTACTACCACGATACCATATCATCTATGATGAAGATTCTTGAAAAAATAATATACAGCACTTTACGTATCTTATAGTTCTATAAATTACAAGTAATAAATAATTTAAATTCAACAGCCTCTCAATCATCCACTGTGTCATCCACCTCGGCCGCTCCGAGCACGGCCAGCGCCGGGCAGCAGCCGCCCGCGGCCCCCACGGCCAGCACCAGCACGCGCGGTGGCTTCGCGAGGCAGGGCTCTCTGAGCGCCACCCTCACTGAAGACGCAGAGGACACTATGAAGAATCTGCGCAAAACATTCGCAGGCATTTTTGGAGACATGTAACACACCAACCAACTTTCCTCACAACATATTCAAGGCCAACTTTGTTAACTTAGGCTTCGTCGCATGAATAGTAACATCTGTGACTTCGTCAATATAATCAATTTCATTAATGCTTTCCATTTCAAGTTCTGATGAAATAGACTTGGTCTAATAATAGAGGCTAGGAATATATCGAAGTTGTTGAGGAATATATAAAAATTCAAGCAATTAGTAGTCAACTAACATCATTTGTTTAAACATGTAAGATGAAGCAACTCTGCTACAAGCAGGTTAAAGGTCAGCCTTGCGAAATGTTCAAGTTCAGGTTTGTTCATTTTAATTGTTTTGACCGTTAAATGAATATAGTTCTGATAACAGTTGTGACTGTCAATTTAGTCATATATGTATGTACCTACTTAATTGTTCAAGATCCTATATTATTGAACATTCTGTTAACAATGACAACCTTGAAGAAATAAAATATTTTTAATTAGTAAAGCGGAAATGTAAAACATCCAATGACTATCATTCTGATAGGAAAAGAATACAATTGAATTTAGCTTACCTAGAATCATTTGAAAATGATTCTAAAATCGTAATCATTCCCAATCACTATTGTTAGTTTTACATACAAATGACACATTCAGAATTAATGAAATATTATGTATGTTTAACTGTTTTTACTTTCTTAATGCGTGTTGTTAACAATTTGATATAGATCCGAAATCGAATAGCAAATTCTATAAGCATAGGTTTAATGTTAAATAATGATAGATTTTTTACAATAAGTTTATAAATAGAAGTAAAAATCAACTGAGCTACATTGTGATCGAATCCGTTCGATGCTCGACGCGTCGCGTCTTGCAATAGAGATAAATACTAAATAGAACTTTCCTCTGTAGCAACTTTTTACAGATTTTTATAGTATCTTTATTGTTGTGCTGTTCACTTCATAACTTGCAACTGTTGTAGCGTCAACTCGATTGTAGAGCGGGCAACTGCTACAAACAAAACTCAATTATAAATCATTATTATTCGCTGGCTTACAATTTTAATGTTTGAAGTTGATATTATGAAATTGCAATAATCTTTAATAAGGTAAATAATATAAAAATAAGGTGTTTTGAGCTGAGCTAGGAGAAATAACGCATTTTTTTATTTGTGTAACATAGCACATTTTACTTGAATTAAGTAAAAAAGTCCGGAAATCAACAGATCTATTTCCTTTATAATATAGTATAATGTAAACATAAAAACTACGTACGTAGTAACATTAATGATATCATAAACATTTATTTGACAATTAAATAATTGATTTCAAATACCATTGACAATTTATAATGGTTTTGGTCATTTATGAAATGAAAAGGAACAACCATATGAAAGATACGAGCATGTTATATTTATTTCTTAAGCGCATACTCAAACTATGAAATAAAAGGGAGCGTAAAGAAGCTGAAGGACAGAAAGATAGGCGGAATTGGTTACATCTGGAGTGTACGCTATATAAGACAATATTGTTGAAAGCAAAAATTTATTCACATTTTATATATCTTATTACTAATATAGTTGTATCTTGTAGAATATAGGATTAGTGTTGTTGTATTTGTGTGTTTCCTCACGCAATATCTACTATCTAGTCATGCTTAGACGTTAATTTTAGTAGCGGTTCATTGTCTTTCCTGTAACTTTAGTATTGTAATATTTCCAAGAACAAAATTATTAATTATTTTATTTGAATTTATATAATGTTTTGGTTTACCAATTAATTTATATGAAACGAATTGCAGGGACACTTAGAATGAAAATAAATGAGTTAACCCGTTGGAAGAAATGGTTCTCATAAATTCCATACATTTTTCATATTGCGCTTTCCTAAAGATTCGCTATTCAAAATCAAATTACCCCTATGCTTTATAAAGTATCACTATTAATAAATAAAAATAATCAAATATACAACTGATAGACATTTGAATTATCGAAAATTTTATAACAAACGTTGTGTTGTTTTTATTTAAAACATGTATCTATCACTTGTTATCATAATATATTTACAACGAATATAGTACACATAGAGATGTACAATGCAAGGGCAAGACTAAACTACACATAACTATAGGTAAACTCGTCTATTGTAAAAACCTTTAAACGTAACTCGACCAGTTATTATCCTGTCCTGTAGGAATAAACCTCAAATAACTGGTAATTGAGGCCTTGGCATTATACCTACTGTACATCCTTTAAAATATGCTTAGAATATATGTATTTATACACGCACTCGTAGCTAAATTTTGACACGATCCTTTAGATCTTAATCAATAAGTGTCTATGAAATGCGCAATTAGATGACTATAATATAATATATATCATGGTACTTTAAATGATTGTATGTCGTTGAGTTTTTGATGTCGGTAATATTAATTTTATATTAGACTGTTCTGCGTTTATAATAAATAGGATTAATAATATTAAACACTAAATATAAAGCTGTTGTTGTTGTTGCTAAACAAATTATACAATGTGTATCTACTCATATGAAAATGCTCGGAGGATTTGTCACGTTCAAAATTTACACCACTTTGTTATAAATGAGGTTAATTATATGACGACACCCAATTTTTGGCGTGACATTATCTTCGGCTAGTAAGAGATATGATTTGTCACGGCTATATTAAAAATATTTTTATCTACCAATGTATTGGTGCAGTTGATATTTTAGTTATAAAAGTAATTATAATTTTACTTTAGAAATCACAGACAAAAGTTGGTATTAAAGCAATAATGTTATACTTAATTTATTAACCGTGACATTCATAGCTCTAATATAATATTATAATGGAATTTGAATGCATGTTAATCTATATGATAATAAATATATATTAAATAAATACCTCTTTTGGTAACTCAATAATAACTATGAGTTTTATTTATAATTAACAACATACCCTCGTTTTGCTTCGGCCCTCAATAGGTATACGTACTCTTCATACTCCAAAACACATAAAATTTAAATATAACCGTAGTTATTCTATCCATCGTGAAACTTTTTCTTTTCCTACTATTTGCTTCATTATCTGCTCTGCTTATCATTTTGACAGCTATCTATCCACTAGGTTTCCACTTCCTTATGGCCTGGTACCAAATGGGCCTATGTTCTCACCTGAATAGTCGTATCTATCAGTGAAAATCTTGTTAAAGTCGGTTCAGCCTTTTCAAAGACTAACTCATAAAAAACTAACTTCTATGTCATATTTAAATCAGACAAACACTTTAATTTTATGTATGAGTATTTAAATAATAGCTATAATATTTTAATGAGGAAATTCGAATCGTAATAAAATTTTTGATTGTTTTCTATTTTTATTAATAAGGATAAAAAATAGTCTACAATATAGTAATAAACGGGTATAGAAAAAGAAACAATCAACGGTAACCGACAGGGTCCATGCCAGTGTTGAGGCTGTAGTTGCGATACATGCCCGCGGCTGCGAGGCGGTTTGTAAAGGTCTGGCCAGCAGGAAAGAACACGGATGGCACTGAGTGGTATCCTATGAACATTTATTATTATCAATATTTTAATATTTTTTTTAAATATGATTCTTTATGAGCCAGAAAACTTGTTAGAGAAACATTCTTAAGCAAGCGTTTATTAACTAAACTATGTTATATTATACTGGCCCTAATGTTAAAATAGTTTGTTATATAAGAGTATTTTAAAGGTTCCGTAGCAAACAAGCAAACACGTAATCCTTATAATTTTCTCATGTCCCCATGTCACAATTTTATTTCCGAAACGTTTGATACTACATACTCGTACATATATAGCTGAACTTTGAATAATACATAGGTGTCTTTTGTGAACCGCTAGACAATGATGTTGTTAAAGTACAAAAAGTATTAAAACAGATGCATGTCACCCGATACATTTAACTAAGGATTTAAAAAAATGTTTAACACATTTAAGCCAATAGTAACCAAGTCAAAACTCGTATTCCTATGTATATTAAACCCTCTCGCATTTTTCTTTACTATGGTCCTGATCATACCCCCAAACTTTAAATGAAAATGACATATCGATACCTTAATTGGCAAACCAGCTAACTCCATATGAGCCAATTTTTCAGGAGACTTAAAACTTATAATATTTTCTTACACTACTAATTAAAATATCTAAAACACCGTTGGTAGATAATATCGTATACTGTTATCTTTGATACTATAAGATTCTACTAAAATAATCCTATTGAATTACTGTTGCATACAATCTGAGCCAAAAAATATTTTTTGACGAAATGTGGAGTTGGCTGGTTTGCCAATTAAGGTATCGATATGAGAATAATGAAAATAGTATAAAACATTCATTAAGTACATATATATTTCACGTCCACATATATATTACAGTACACATATATTACAGTACATATTTATATTATAGTGTGCGTTAATTGTACCTATTCAATAGTTCTCACGTTAACCTAATGGAAATCTTTACATACAAATGTCTCAGTTAAAGCATTATATTTCTAAAATTAGTTTATAAGAAGTTGCTCAATTTACCTATACAATTTACTATATGCGCACTACTACTACAACTAAAATGGCGGCAGATGTCTAGTAGAAACCATGTTTGGTCCTGCGTAGCCTCGGTGTCCGAGTCAAACTCGCACTTATACAACTTAAACTAAGTATAATTTAAATAAAATAAGTATAATCACCAAATAAAAGTCTGAATTCGTTTTGCATATTTATTTAATTTCGTCCACTTCAATTACAAAACATGAAATTAGCAATATTTATTAAGACCTTAAAACAAAACAATGCTTAACTCGTTCGCTTAAAAATTGTATCGTAACTGTGCTTAAAAACACTAAATAAATTGGACAACAGAATATTATATTGAAATCTTGTTCTGGCAGATCAAAGAAACCTTATTTTAGTGGCGGCGGGTCCATGACTGTGTTTAGTGAGTAATTGCGGTACATTCCTGCGCTCGCCAGGTGGTTTGAAAAGTTCTGGTTCTTAGGGAAAAATGCGGATGGAACTGAATGCCAGCCTATAATGCAATGGTATAGACTTTTCAGTAGTATTTACAAGGTTAAAATATTTTACATAATATATTAAAGTCAATGTAAAAAAAATTAATATGTGGAAACTATACAAACCTTTTAATAATGTTATAAATCATTAAAAAAAAAAACATTTTTTTCTACGATCAACATAAAAGTATATTACGATTTAAAAATAAAATAGAAATTACCTGGTGGGTACCATCCGTATTCGCTCGCCGATGTTCTATAGAAGGGATGTTGCTTGCTGACTTGACAGCCGTAGCCGTTAAACCAATCTAGTAAAACAAATAAATTGATTTACAATGTTCATAAAAACAACGTAATGGGATTTCACGAATCACTTTAGGGTGAAATAAGGAACGGAAGTGAGGTATTCCATGTTCTTAACATTTATAAAATGCTTATTATAGATAGTTTACTATAAAAATCCCACCATTGTATAGAATATATTAAAAGGATCATTGCTCCTAAACATTTGTCAATATTGTCCGCCCGCATCATAAGTGTGTAGAGCCAGCATTGAATTGAATGGATGTGTGTATGTAGAGTGTAGATGTATCTCTAATCTTTATATTATAATGTGTAACTTCATATACTTCATGGATCAGTAAAACGTTTATTTTGCTTTAAATAAATACATACATATATAGTTTTGTTTTTACAAAAGAGTTTTAGGTGATGATTTTTTGCAAATTCTTTCTTAGCATTTTTTTATTTATATATTAATCGTATTTTTATATATAAACTATGGCTCAGGTTCGTCTCTAGGTTGATTCCCCATTCAAACTATCATCCCCATTTTCATCCCCTTAAGGGATGATTTCCGGGATAAAAAGTATCCTCTGTCCTTCCCAGGGTCTTAAACATCTTCTTACCAAAATTCATCTAAAACTGTTCAGTAGATCCAGAGATAACACCCTACAACTTCACAATCCCATAAACTCACAAACTTTACCTCTTTATAATATCAGTAGCGCAATTTTTTAATTTTTTTTCTTTCATAAAAACCATCTCCTGACAAAACAAATAAAACAAAAAAAAAAGAAGTTAAATCGGTCCAGCCGTTCACGCGTGATGGCGTGACCAAGGGAAATAGAGATTCATTTTGGCTGCAGTTTAGTATTAGGGACGCGGCCCCTGGCGGAGTGGGTGGTATTTTTGGATAGGGCAGTTAATAGGGAGTCCAAATATATAAAAATTATTTTGAGGAAACAAAAGAGTCAAAAGTTATTCAGACTTAAAGTTACAACATTTCCATACATTATTTTGACATTACTACCATTTAGACACTTGGAAATGTCAAAACGTCACTTTCAATTGTCAAAATGATCTCCAGATGATTGTCTTTATTTGTACTTTGCGTTAAATTCGAATTTTCTAGTTTTCTAGTCATTTATGGCACTCGCCGGCCGCTACCGCGGCACGCTCGCTTCGCTCGCTCGGCTCGTGTAATAATCTGTTGTCATTTAAGCGGTAATGTAAAACAAAGTGACAGTTTTGCTTTTGTCAAAATGTAAGATCATTTTGTTTGTGTTGTTGTGAATTTATTAAAATATTAAATACAATAAAGCATTAATTGTTGTGAAAATATGTATTGTACATAAAAAAGGATGCGTACTATTCGTTAAAGGTATGTTTATCTGTTGTAATCACTTATTTAGGTAAAGAAATGTATGGAAATGTGTTAGATATGTTATAACTTTAAGTCTCAATAACTTTTTACTCGTACGTTTCCTCAAAATAATTTTTATATATTTGGACTCCCTATCACGTCCCCTATCCAGAAATACCACCCACTCCGCCAGGGGCCGCGTCCTTAATACTAAACTTGTGCCTTCATTTTTATATATATATATATATATATATATATATATATATATATATATATATATATATATAGATTAGATTTTCGAAATTTTTATAGATATTTTAAGTAGTAGTTGCGTATACTTACGAGGATGTTCAAATCTCTTAGGCAGGTTACAAGTAGCAAACTTATCGGAGGTTTTCAACTCTGGTGTTTTAATCTCTTGCTGCAGACATGCTTTATCTGTGCATGTTGCAGAACAATAGCCGGGCTGCATTTCCGACTGTGTTACGTTTTCAGATTTTACCGTCTCACTCATTATCTAAACAAATAAAAATATTAAAAATTAAAAAAGACAACCTTTCAATCTTTATAGACGTCTAAAGATAAACAACATGTTTCCTTGGTAATTTAACAACCTTGACGCGGCTAACATTGTTAATAGATTGAAATGAAAATCTTAGAAAAATAAAAAAGTAATGAAGATAAAATAATAATAAAAGCTGATAGACTTGGTACATCTATGTCTGTTTTTGAAATAGCAAAAAAGTAAATTTTATTTATTGTACCTATAGCACAAAAATACCGCACAAGAAGTGTCCTATATACCTATACATACATATATTATATATATACGCCTTAGTACATATATAAAAATGGAACAAGTAAAATAATGAATAAACTTATCAGCGTTGTAGACCTACTGAAATACACATTAGAAATTATCTAATGGAATACTTATACTAAATTAATTTGATTCACCAATATAATCTATATATATAAAAGAAAGTCGTGTTAGTTACACTATTTATAACTCCAGAACGGCTGAACCGATTTGGCTGAAAATTGGCGGGGAGGTAGCTTAGAACCCAGAGACGGACATAGGATACTTTTTATCCCGTTCGACCGCGTTCCAATTTTTATGATATTTTAATTTTTGGATTTCTCTTAGTCCGGAATAGGTAAGTATTAAAACATCAGAATAATTAACGAAAAAAAATTAAAATTTATATGGCTTACGCTGGCTAATAACTTTTTATATCTATTTAAAACGTACCTAGCGACGAACCCGAGCGAAGCGAGGGTGAGCCGCTAGTTTAATATAAGAAATGATGATTGTAGACTGTGTTAATTTTCAATGCTTTAATTACTTTTTAATTAAAGTGATACAAAATTATTTATAGACTATTACCGGCTCATTCTCGCTTCGCTCGGTTTCGTCCGTAGTGGAAAACAAATCTATCCCACGGGAACCGTGCTTTTTTTCAGTATAAAAAATAGCCTATTCGCTATTCCAGACTATATCTGTGCCTAATTTCATCCAGATCTGTTCAGTCACGATTGAGTAACAAACATACATCCATCCAAACTTACGCATTTATATATTAGTAAGATTTCTATGCATTAGGGCATAGTAATATAATGAAGACTTAGTTGCGCAAATGAAATCCTCAACATCCGGCACAGTACTAATATTATTAAGAGAAATAAGAAATATGAGAGTCACGACGAAGATTCAAACCTGGAAGAGGTTGCCTGAAAAATCTTTTCTTTCCAAATGGACGCGCACAACCTATTTTCGCACTAGTTTTCCTTCCGCTGTTGAGCGGAAGCATTTATTGGTTCTCGTACGTTACTTTATAAACTATGTAAGTCAATCAGGTTTAGACTTTTATTACCTATGAAAATTATTCAAATCTGTCGAAGGAAATATATACCATACAAGGAAGTTATTTTTATTTCCCATAGAATTCTGAATTTCTCTCTTTATTACGTCATTACGGGTCTTTCCTCAGGAGGCTGTGTTCATATTTGTGCTTACTAATGTTCTACTTATTAAGATGTGATAGGTGATGAATGACAGGTGGATGAGGAGAGGCAATTTTGTTATACGGCATTGTAACCGTAGGTTTTGGAAAAGATGTATAAAAGTAAGATTATAAATATCTATTCAAAGCCTTCATAGTATTTATAGATTAAGTTTTAGTTAATAATTAGTAATTTATAGATTTGAAGCATACAATTATGTTTTGATTATATTTATTTAAAGCTAAATGATATATTTAAACTTTAGTTAGTGTACGTTTTCACTAAGTTCGTTTGGCATGCATTCAAATGAATAAATTAACTCTTATCAGCAGTATCGCGACGAACAGACAACAAATGAGTGGGAGCCTATCAGGCGCCTCTTTATAACTATAGGATAGTTGGTTTTAATCGTCCTTCTTATTAACTCGCATTTAAACTATATTTAAAAATAAAGTAAATAATTACAACATTTCAAAATAGAAATATTTATCTGTACATTACGTCAACGTGACAATATTTTATAATGAAAACTATCACAATTGATCAGCCAATAAACTTACAAGTTGTAAAGTTTGAATTAGATTTTTCTTCATTATACGAACCAAAATCAAAACCAGATAGAAAATGCAAGAAAATCAAAATACCAAAAGTAAACTGGAACAAGCAACAAAAAAAGATTCCACCACCTCCAATAAAAAATAATCAAAAGGTAATAAATATAATGTAAATTATATATCAGTGGCCCTCTCAAGCCTCGCTTAAACCCTAATTTCGTCCCACGTGCTGTGCTTCTGTGAATTTTATTGTATAAGAACCATTTATTGCACCACAATAAAAAGGCTTCCTCCTTTTCCATGATAAACGAAGTACATGCTAATTTAATAACCATAGGTTGAGACAATGACTTTAATGCAAAGAAACAAGAAGAAATTAACATTTTTTCATGTTTATATTAGTAAGGACAGATATTTTATCAGTTCAACTTCTAACTTTTATTTGTTAACCCAAGAAATAGCTACTACATTAAATTTACAGAAACGAGACACCAGAGACCTCATTGAAGATCTATTGAGCGAAATTTACGCGGATCGATATGACTGGAGCAATAACAGCGGCATTGAATTTAGTCAAGGGTAATATTATTATTAAATAATAATTCAAGAGACTGAAATATTTTCCATAAACTTAGTATCTAATTAAACATTTTGTATACAGGTCTACAGCTGCAGCATCCATTACATCATCACATTCAGTTTGCAGAGAACGAACAGATGCTATTGAACGTAGTTATTTAGAATCATTAGGTAATTATTATACCAACTAAGGTAACAAACTATTTAAATTAAAGTTTTCCACGCGGTTTCACTACGCTGGCTTAATTTTTATTAGTAGCAATCATTTCAAATTAATACAGGCTGCGGATACTTTTGCAAAGTAAAATTGTATTTTAAACGCACAAAAAACCTTATTTTCTCGATGAAATTGTATCCGATATGTTAATATATAATTGAATAATTATAATATAGCATATTGGGAAAATTGGCAAATACAGACCTTTAAAACAATAACTCACACAGAGAGACTAAATTTTTTTTTTGGGTTTAATTATTATCGGCCGGAGCCAATAATTTAAAATAGACAAATAATACTTCTTCCTTTAACTATACAAGTAGGAACTAAAAATAGAAAAGACAAAAAATTATAACTATATTACATTTGAACAAATAATTGTTAATTATTATTAAACATTTGTTAGATCTACAAGATCTCCGCGAACAAGATATTGAATGGAAAAATAGTTTGCAAAGAACAGGCGAACGATTAGCAAGATGTTTACGGATACGAGATCGACTTTATCGACAACAAAAGAAACTTTGTGCGGCATTCACAGTGCTCCTTCGTCATATAAGTATGTATGCTACGTTCACAAAATGGGATTGTGTATATTAGTATGTAGTAGTAATTGTAACGCTTTTTTTAATATTGTAACAAAATTCCTTACTTTTCCATTACATAAGTATCAGTTATCACTTAACTGGATATAAATTATAAATATTATTAATATTTATATTTCTAGCAATTATTTACCAAAAACTTTCTAATCTTTTTTATAATCGTAAAGCTATCTTAGGCTATTACTGTACTAGGTATTTATGAATAAAGAATCAGACGCCACGCTTTCATTGAGGGGCTTAAAATAACGCTACGCACATCAAAGTATCTAGACACAGGGTGCTTTTTACAATATCCTTGTTCTGTAACTGACGTACACAATAGCATCAAATCAATAGACAACACACACACAGATAAAAGCCCTCTCGCTCAACTGCGCATGCTCTAACCAGGCATCTACCGCGACACGCTATCGGCATTCTAACCAATTTTGTCTTTGCTGGTATCCGGGCATCGATTTTAAAATAAAACTCATTGCGATGAAGTAGTAGAGGGTGAGCAGCCCCACTACTCGGGTTTGCAACTTGCCCAGTAAACATCGTATCAGCTGGTCGACCACGCAGTATTTGATGTTTTAAAGATATGACATACTTAAAATATCGTAATGTTTTTTCAATATTATGTTCATCCATAAGTGTTATATTAAAGAAACTTACATACCAGAAATAAATATGTGCTAACAAAATTATGTTACCCAACGACTCTGTGTTTAGTGCAGTTTAAAATTATGCATTTGATATCAAATGTACACTTTGTACAAGACAGATGAGTGCTATTTTGAACTCTCTCAGGAACTTGGCAAGTTCTGCAAGGACTGTCTCAGGTACAATTTATGAAAAATATTTAATTTATATAAACGTATTGCATACATATAAGAGTAGTGTAAGTAACTTATAACTCTTTGCCGTAATTTAATATTTGTATTTCATATACATTTGTTCACTTCATATAATAATTAATTAATTAAATTAGTGACAGGACGGATAAATTGATACCACTTACACAATGCGAAGGCATTAATGCATTTTAAAGACAAAATCCCTATAAAGAATACCAAAATATTTATAACTTATACCTATACATTATTTTCACTAAAGCGTTTAAATTTCGGTCCTCGAATCTCGATAAATCTCATTAAAATGACATCTTTTAACAGTCATTATCACGTGCTAAGTGGATAATGGGGCTATTATATACTTTAGTTCAGTTTTATATGTATTGATTGTAATATTAGCTGGAGATACAAGTGCTCGTTTCGGAGTTACTCCTGGTAACGAGGGCCCCGGCGAGGGCGGTTTCGCGGAGTGGCTGCACGCCATGCGCCTCGTCGCGCGCCTTCCCGCCGGGGTACCGCAACATTTTCGTAGAAAGGTAACAATATAAAATATATAGAGTATTTACAAATAATAGCCTGTCGTTGTAATCAGAATCCGCTGTAAGTAAACAATAGCTGTTTATTCCTTGGGGGTTCTAATTCAAATGGGATGTGTCATTTTCGAATATTATATTGTAATTGTTACCATTACATATTACAAAATATTATTTATGTGATAGTTTGAGTTAAACTCGTATTCATTATATTGTATGTAAACAGATTTTATATTGTACTATTAATTATCATCTAGACTACAATGTTATCATTTATCAATACTACTTATTTTTTTATAGGTCTCAGATATTTTTAGTAGAAAGTTTCCTTTCACAAACTTAATTAACACCTCCAGGTAAATTTCTAAGAAATAAATTAAATTTCTAAGAAATCTATTGTTAACTGTACGCCGGCGTGTCCGCGATCGTGGAGGAAATACAGTTTGTTTGACATTTTAAATAAAACTATCTTTTCGGATTTTTTCGCGAATTTATTTTGATATTTGGTTCTCGACGTTTCGAATGCTTTACAGCATCCATGGTCACGGGAGAGACTGAGGTTTTACATGTCTTGAAGGTATAGTTGTTACAGACAGCCTGCCTACCTACCTAACCTACATCAAAATAAATTCGCGAAAAAAACCCGAAAAGATAGTTTTATTTAAAATGTCAAGTATTCGCGTAAATCTAAGAAAGTATTATTGTTTGACATTGTTTACCTGTGCCCTGGAACACAAAGTTTACTTAGATATTTTTTTGTTAACATAATTTAATAAACACTTCAACTTTACTGAAATACTTAGTGTAATTAGAATATTTTACTTAAAAACAAAAATATTTTCACTTGTTTTTGCGTAAAAAATAATAGAGTTGCCAAATTTTCATACATAGGTATAGCCTAGATAAATGTTTTATAAAAATGTATTTAGTAGAACAGACTATTATTGTTGCCATGACATCACTTGTTAATAAGAATTTCAATGACATTTTCAGCTATGGCTGACGCTAGCAGATCGGCACTTGACCGCACGGGGCATCGACTGGCCGGTCGCCGAACGTGCCTGCTTCCGAGGGACAGCGCAGCCCGATGATACTGAACTTAGCGCTCAGATCCTCAAGGTATATATTCGTCTAATTACGGAATTGACTTAGAACAACGAACTTCAATACTTACGAGCTTACCTTGTTATGAATTTTTTTTTCTAAAATAAAATTTGGGATATTTTCTATGGAATAATTACAGGATCTACATCGCACGGGATGTTCTCTTTTTTGTGGAGCAGAAGGCCGCGAAAATCAAGCGATGCTACGAAGAGTATTATTAGCTTACGCCAGGTACGAATTTTCTTATTTATTAGTACATATCTACTTATAATTAAATTTTAAATAACTTTAATATAAATTTATTTTCAGATGGAATAAGGACGTTGGCTATTGTCAAGGTTTCAATATGTTAGCTGCTATCATATTAGAAGTAATGGAGAAATCTGAATCGGATTCACTAAAAGTATATTATTATTGAGTACCTGTAGTGTAATCTGCTCTTCATTCGTGCAATAATTATATTAAGTTTGTTTCTAACGTTACAGGTAATGATATATCTAGTGGAAGCTGTATTACCTGAAGGTTATTTCGCTGACGATCTCAGAGGATTATCAGCGGACATGGCCGCCTTTAGAGACTTATTACGATTAAGGCTTCCTCGACTAGCTCAACATATGGATAATTTACAAAGAATATCTGATGGTATAAATCTAAATATTTATATTATATTCAAAAAAATATTTTTGAATTTTCTATAAAGATTATTACAAAAACATATTACCGAAAATTACATTATTTATTACAATAATTATGCTTTTGTCATAGGAGGCGGCGTTGAACCACCTTTACCAGACGTGTTCACTATGCAATGGTTTCTTACGTTGTACGCAACGTGGTTGCCTCGAGAGTCCTTGCTAAGGATCTGGGACTTAATTTTACTTGACGGTAACGAGATCCTGTTACTCACCGCGTTAGCCATCTGGGATATGCTCGAAGAGTATGTCTGACATTTCTTACTGTTTATAATATAAATAAATTTATCATTTGTTTTACGACAAATAATTAATTAGCCTCGATCATACGAACTAAGTATTTTACGTCTTTATAAAAGTTTGCCGCTAAACTTTTCGGTCTTACCTATTTACCTTTACCTACAAGGTAAACAAGTATCATTTAAATATTATATGAAGTTTATAATTTAAAAAAATTGACCCTTTTTAAATAATTATAAAATTTTATATTAAGTACTAAACATTTTTAAAATGTGTTTTTGTTTTAGCCGCATTCTCTCAGCGAGGTCCGCAGATGAGTTCTATAGCTGTATGGGTGGTGGTGTCGGCGCTGTATGGGAAGCAGGCGAAGCGTTAGTTGCTAGAGTAGTCGCTTTTAACTCTGTGCCGGAACTACCGCGTCTCCGCAGCTTACACAGATATAGAGTAACGCCACCAGCTCCTCCAAATGCCCCTCCAGTACATCCTCCTTTGCAATCAGCGGTAAGAAATAACGCATTCAGATTTTATAAATACTTAAAAATATAAAAATATGAGAAAACAGATTTTCTTGTTGCTCTTGAGCCTAGATTCTAAATTGTTTAACAATTGTAGTTATATTGTTTTTTCGTATGATTAATCAAACAATGTTTTGTTAGAAATAATTAAGGTTACCAAAATAAAATTAGTATTAAACAAATAAATTTATTAGTATACAATTGTCTAATATCGATAAATTTCTATAACTTTTAAAAAATAAATAATATTTCTAGATGCAGTCAATGACGAAGCGGGGCTTACGACTCTTCTATTCTGAAGATGAAGGAGATTCCAGTGATGATGGAAATAAAATGGCTTTAGCTACGGTAATTAGAAAAAAAAGAGTTTTTTTGATTTACAGATTTTTAAATTTACATTACATTACACTATATACTAAACACTTTTTTGGGTGTTAATATTTGGGAAAGTGAATTGATATTATTTAATTTAAAGATATCGACTAAAGACTCCATCAAATTATTCAACCAGATTTCAGATTTCTTCATAATATTAAATTTCTTGTAAATTATTTTTTGAGACCATGAGGTGACTAGTTACGTACTATACTAAGTTTTTTTCATAACCTACCACAGCAAATAATAAAAAATCATGTAATTTTCAGTGCCTTCAAAACACCAGTTGCTAATAATAATAAACATGTTGCAAATATATATGTGTATATATATATATATATATATATATATATAACATATATCTAATCTCGTCTAAATTTACTTACGCATTAGTTTTTGCTATTTTACATGCGCTTATTTTATTATGCGCTCTTATACCAAACTAAACAATATGCAAATTTCATAATTTTACCAAATGGTAAAGTTTTGATAAAAGATATAACGAATAAAATTACTCAATGACTGCTTAATATTAACTAAATAAACTATAACTTAGGTTATACCAAGACGAGAAGATCGGTCAGGAGCTGGTGATAGATTGTCTTTAGATATTGGGGCACTAAAAAGACAATACGCTCGATTGCGAGAACGTCAACGTCAAGCACATGTCATCTTAGCAGCAGCATGTGCGCGACATGCAGCAGGTAAGATTTTACATAAATAATCTTAAATATAATATTACTGTACTTCTATGTAAGTACTTTCCTCTTTGGATGCCTTCCTTATGGAGATATAGGAGATAAAGTCTCCTCAACCATCGCTTGGAGAGATTTTATAATACATAAATAATAGATACGTATAAGTGTATATGCACGTAAATGTACTGCCTATTTCTTTAACTTTCATGCAAAATTTTTGGTAGGCACAATCCAACGAGACTGGAGAAAGACAATTAAGATAGTTATACGTCAAAGCATATTAACGTCAAAACAAATTCTTACACGTCATTATACACAAACGATCAATGAAATATAGCTTTATTGCGGCAATTGTGTATGTTAATAATATGTATATAATAATATGTATATAATACTGTGTATATAATAGTATGTATATAATATTAAATATACTTTTCAAAAATTCTTTTTTGTTACAGTTGTAACTATGCCCTTTGTTACAGTTGGTGTACCTACTTCTCCAACCTCACTTACAGTAAACAATTTATTATTGGGGAAGAGCGCCATTGTTAGTTCTAGAGGACGGAGACTTGGACCCCCACCGGGCGCAGTACCACCATCACGACAAACAACTCCAACAATTCAAGACAAATCAGAACAGCGTATTTGTAAAGATGTAAATGATACTATCAGTTGGGAAGAAGAGAAAAGTCGGAAATATCAAAATAGAAGAAATTCGGTAAAATGGAAAGATATAAAAAAAGAAAAAGCTCTTGATATTGCGCGAAAAGCTTCGATTGATTTAGATGAAACGGGAGACGGTATTATTGTGTCAGAATTAGAAGCCAATGCAATGATAGCCTCTATGCGATCTCGCAGCTCTAGTGAGACCTCGTCCTATTCTTCTCGTTCGGAATCTAGTACTGATACTAGTTTGTGCGATGAAAACGAAAAGGCGAGTGATTCAGACCATGATTTATCTACTGATGACAAAGTTAAAAATACAAAAAATGTACTACCAAAATCTACCACGTATAAAGATATACCAGATACCATACCACAAAGTATAAAAAAAGTAAATAAGGATTCTTCCTTCGAGAAACTGCTGTCTCCTAATAAAAGAAAAAAATTAAAGGAAAAAGTAGATATTTCTGCATATCTCGATTCGGCTGCTGGTGAATCATTACGTGTTTATATTGACGGTTTTGAGATGAAATTAAAAGAACGTGAAGATAGCAGTAATGACAAAAAGGTGCTCAGTGCTGCAAGTCCACAAAAAGACATTGCCCATTCTAAATTACAATTTGATAAAAAATATACCTTTCTTTCATCTGAAACCGAAGATATCAAAAATCAAATAAATTCCAAAAACTCAATTCCTTCCAAATTGGCAAGTTACAAATCAATCAAAACATCACCTTGTCATTGCGTTTTAGATTTTGAACCATTATATAAGGATGTAGCCGTAAGACGATCGTCGACGTCTAATCTGGATAAAACTAGAAGGCCTCTTGATATCATTGACACAATGACAATGAATCCTAATTTTGTTCCTGATATTGATCTATCTGAAAGATATGAAAGTCCATTAAGAAGTCCTGGTTCAGATAGTGTAATTATTAGTGAAGATGAACCTCCTATTCCTCTGAAAATCGATAAATATTTTGAGCATAGCCCAGAATTTTTTGGAGCAAGATTATCAGATCCTAATAATTTAGAAATTCCAAGTCGACGTGCTACAAAAAGAAATTCAAGATTACCAAAAAAACCAGATTCATTAACACTTCAAAGCAATAATAATGAGAGAAGTTTAAAAAATGAAGTGGAACGTGCATCCTCATTACCGCAAAGTCATAGTTTTATATGTATAAAATCTGAAAGTCCAGATGTAAGGGAAAAGAAAAACGACGTAAATTTTCACGACTCTAAAGATAATAAATACATAAATACACAAAATAATATTAAAAAAAAATCAGAGCATACAGAAAATATAAATATAGAAGAATCACCAGGAAAAGATATTTCCACTTGTAAAGATTACATGTTACGATCAGGTCGTAAAAACAGTGAAAGAGCACTACAGATAATTCAAGAAAACTCTCAAATACTAAGTCGAATTTTAACAAAGCAGAATGTGGCATTGTCTAATAATAACCAACAAGGGAAGAAGAATTTACCAGAAAATATATCTTCAGATAAAAGGTATATAGTTGACATGACTCCTCCGAAGATTTCAGAAACAAAATTACTTAATTCTCCTTTACTTAAAGAATCAACATCAGATTCACTAATTGGTAATATAAAAAGAGTAACGAAAGATGTAACAACGGACAAAAGTGAAAATTTTAAGGCCAGACCAATTTCAATCGATGATCCATTTTCCTTTGAAGCTCGTAACTCTTCGATGGGAAGTGAGGAATTTTCGTTTAAAAATATTAAAACACCGAGTATTGAATGTCTGGGTAATAAAACAGATTTGTATGGATGGGAAAATAAGGGATTTTTAGCGAAATGCGATTATATAAGCAGCTCGAAAGTTCGATCTGAAAATCTATGTGATGAGATGAAAAACAAAATTACTGATACTTCCATAACAAACGAAAAACAATCTAAAAATAGAAGACCAACATCAGATGAATGGTCAGGATATTCAATTTCAAGCGAGTCCAAGGTATCCGTCACGTTGCCTTCTTCGGAATTAAAAGATACTTCCACATATGAGCGGCGATTTACTTCTGATGATTTTAATTATCCACTTTCAAACTCCACAAAATACAATGAATCAATGTTAACAAAAGCGAATGATGTATGTAATAGAGCCATGGATCAAAGTCCAAAGCTATACGAAAATTTGGTTAAAACAGAAAATAGTTCCTACAGTGACTTTTCCCATAGAGTGACGTCGTCTATTAGTTTTACTTGTGAACCTACTCTAGACGATGATTCTCCAATGGGTGCAAAAAGTAATTCTAGTGATACGTTATGCCAAATCACATCATTAGATCAAATTTCAACACCAATATCACCAAAAATGTTTCCAAATCGAGAAACGCCGACATTACCAAGAGAGTCTATGGATATTAGTGATAAAGCGAAGATTGACTCTGATGATACTTGCAGTGCAATCACGTCTCTTTTGGAAACAGACACATTATCTTCTTTGTCGTATCCGAGGAGTCCATCTACAGGTTCTTACCATCCATTTCCTACAAGACCAGTGATGCGATTGCCTAAAGATCTCGGAGTACGATTAGGTATGTACCCTAAAGAAACGATTAATTCTCCTCAAAAGTAAATGCAATTTAAACAAAAATTTAGTTGAATATTAAAATGTTATTGAAAGTATAATTTTAAATACTGTTTTATACGTATTTTGTTGTACTTTGTCTTAGTTTGTATTTAGATATAATGCAATTTTTTGGAATATTTATTTTAATAATAGTTATAATTAATGACCATCCAATGTTGGATGAAATTAAAAAATATATAACCATTTTATTGTAATTTAAATAAAGCCTTTAAAGGATGTTAATAAATAAATGATTGCTTAATGGTTAAAATGAAACCCAATATGCTTTGTATTTAAATTCCATACATAAATATATAACTATTTAAAAACTGAAGCAACGTGAGCTTTACTAAATAATGTAGAAAATTGAAACAAACTCGATGCCTTGATCCACTTTTAATGGTAGGTACGGAAAATTTGCGCAAAAGAAATATTTATTACATAAATAAAATAAAAATAATGCATTTGAAGTCAATAGTCATGGCAATTAATAACTTAATGCGGAACTAGAGAAATTAAGTAAATAAATTATATTCACGACATAATAGAAAGAAAAACTGTTATTTAAAGATAATAATATTTATTCTACGACAATATTGAAAAATTAAATATATTATGTGATTGCACTAAAAGTTTTTTATTCATTCATTCATTTTTATTTTATCTTACATATAAAGCTTATATTAAACTAATGCATAAAAATTAAAAATCATAGTAATTAAAAACTTAACAAGTCATTATTACAATTTTTATGAGCTAATAGATTCAAAAATCGTCAAGCACGGGTGGGCAAGTGCAGACTAGGTGCTTGTCTCCGTACATATCATCGATGCGACTCACTGTTGGCCAGATCTTGGTCTCTCCTTTGACGAACGGCTTTAAAGTACAAAAAAATACATTTAATCACCTTTAATTGTATGAGGTATGTATGATATGGACTATATAGACATTAGACAAGTATGAATTTTCAGTATAAAATTATTTTATAAAATATTAATTTTTTAAGTAAATCTTAAGTTAGATACTCCATTTTGAAGGTTGATAACAAGAAATATATAATATTTTGTATATAATATATTTTTTTACCGCTGGGAATGCTGCTTGCTCTCTAGTATACGGACGATTCCAATCTTCACTTATAACTTCGGCTTGCGGATGTGGCGCCATCTGGTGAATTTAAAACTCTTATTAATTAAAAATACAGTCTTGTATAGATAGCATTATTGTCCTATTAGGCGTAGATCTGAATACCATTACGAAAACTCAATTATCATCGTTGTAACTTAATTATGGTGCCACACGAACGTTTTAATAGTTTTTTATAATTTTGGTATTGTCTAGAAATTTGCCATTTTAACTTTAGTATGACAAATGTACATAGATATTAATTAGATATTGATATTATTGGCTTGTAGAATACATTATTAACGCTTTCCCATCTTTGAAACTCTACCACTACTAACAGAACCTAAGAGAATTAAAAAATAAATATAAATAAGAGGAACAAACTATTTAAAAAATGTCTATTACCAATTTTTTTATATAAAAACCAAGGCCTTATCGTGATCATTTTATTTAAAGTTCATTATTACATAGTCAATCCTCAATATCAATAAAAATTGCGAAGAAATGTTACCTTCAAAGGATTAAGTCTTTTATCCATAACACCGTCTTCGATTTCCTTAATTTCTTTTCTTATAGCAATCAGCGCTTCACAAAATCGATCAAGTTCTTGCAGGTCTTCAGACTCTGTAGGCTCAATCATAAGTGTACCGGCCACAGGCCAGGACATTGTAGGTGCATGGAAACCTATTAAAAATTAAAAGTATTTTATTTATATCTAAGCTAACACAAGAAAGATTTAAAGAAACAAAACTACGGTACGATTCATGACTATTATAACAAAAATGATTGAAAATAGATTATACTAAATGTATGATGTGCTATTTAACCTATATATTATTACATGAAGCAAAAACCTTGTACCCTTTTTACGAATATTGCGCTGACCGAGAAGTATCAAATTTCCCACACTTATAGTTTATATATAGAAGGAGTACAGAATTCTAATATTTTTTTTTAAATTATGCATAAGAATACATTAAATCATAAAAAAACATTACACACACTACCATGTATTTGACACACACGCATATATACTATACTCTTATGTTTATTGTTAAAATCTACGGTCAAATTGAGAATTATGTATTAATACGTGAAGCTAGAACTTTGTATCCCTTTTTAAGAAAAATCTGTAATAATCATGGTCGAAATTCGACCACTCGGCGAACTCTAGTACACTTAATTCTTCATTCATAAACCCAAAGTACTAACCAAAGTCCATCAAACGTTTAGCTATATCACCGGGTTCTATATTGGCTGTTTTCTTGAGGTCTCTCACGTCTATAATAAATTCATGTGCAACCAGTCCTCTCTCGCCTTTGTACAAAGTTTTGTAGTAGCCATCTAACCTCCGAGACATATAATTAGCATTTAGAATTGCCACTTGCGTCGCTCGTTTCAAGCCTTTTGGTCCCATCATCTGCATAAATTATGTATGACTGGGTTAGAGGTCGTTAAGGCTATTATAAATAAGAAGCTTATTATTGATTTGTTATGCTGTAAATTTCAGTTGGACACAATAGTCTTTTATCATATTAATGATACTACGTTCAATGCCATAAATACATAAATATACTAATGGGAACTTGTTATTTGAGCGATAAAATGTTTAACATAACTTACTTTTATATAAGCCCAGGAGATTGGCAAAATGGCAGAAGATCCGAAAGGCGCGGCACTAACAGAGCCAAAGCTATGCGCCTCATCACCGAGATCGGCAAGAGGGTTGATAACGGGATGTGACGGTAGGAACGGCGCTAAGTGGGCTTTACTACGAGATGGAATTATAATGTATACAGTGTAAACAAAATAAACGTATGCATACACAAATCACAAAAAAACAAAGTTGTTATGGCTATAATATCTTGAAATCAATTGTCTTGATAAATTATAATTAATTGTATTTTGCAATTATATATTTGCTGTTATACCTACAGGAATTGCATTTAGACCAGGTACACAAGTTATTGGTTAACAATTTTATGTACTATTTCTGATTCGTCTTAATTGTAATAAAATACTTACACTCCAATTGGTCCCATTCCGGGGCCACCTCCACCATGAGGTATACAGAAGGTTTTATGCAAATTCAAGTGTGATACATCGCTGCCGTAATCTCCGGGACGACACAGACCAACCTGAAATAAATTTATTATATTAAATTACAAAACATTATAAATTCATAATGCTAAAACGTAATCACCAATATTTTAAAAATAAAATCCTGTAGAACTACTTTCATAACGTCAGCTTTTCAAAATAGATTTCAGTAAATCAGCGCAAACTAAGTAGAAATGAATACGTTTTTCGACATCTCTCCTTGTTTTGAAGTTATAATTATTTTAAAGTACCTACTTGAGGTGTGTGTAAAATTACACGTGCCTGATTAACATTGTAATGTATGACAAATAAGGTGTTTAGATATTTTATATAGAATTAGATGAATTATATAGAATTAGATGTTACATAAATGTTATTTGTTCCCTCCGTCCAACTAACAAGATTAAAATAAAAAAACATTAAAACAATTTCCTACAGATATAAATTCAATTATAATATAAATATACCTGAGCGTTCATATTGGCTCCATCCAAGTAGACCTGTCCGCCGTGGGCGTGCACCAGCGCACACACATCCGCCGCGCGCTCTTCGAACACTCCGAACGTACTTGGATACGTTAACATGAGGCACGAAATATTCTCACTGTGCTCTTCAACCTATAAAATTTACATTTTTTTATATTTGCACTATGACTGCACTTTCTAAGTTGAACAATGAAAGGACGAATAGACATAGAATAGACAGGCAAAAACTTAAAATATCATACATTTGTAATAGGTGTTCCGAACTGATTTTAAGAGAATACGAGATTAAAATAGTTTTTGACTAAAGTCAGCTTAAATTTTAATTCATGGGCTCCTTTTCACTTTTGGTTCGCTAATCTCACGTTTATTGCATGTGACGAAAATTGACGAATTTTAAATTTTTCATATTTAGTTTACCTTATCCTTAAGGTGTTCCATATCTATATCGCCAGAGGGAGTGACTCTAATGGCACAGACGCGCATGCCAGCCATGTGCGCGGATGCCGGGTTAGTGCCGTGGGCGCTCACGGGGATCAAGCAAATATTTCTGCGAGAATCACCTCTGAACTCGTGGTACCGTTTAATTGTTCTAAGTCCAGCGTACTCACCTTGAGCCCCGCTGGAAAATATGTGCTTATTAAATAACAGTATTTGCCGAGTCTAACAACCGGGTTTTCCATATCGACGTATGGAAAATATACGTTCTATCGTCTATATTGGACATACTAGGTAGATAAATATATTTTTTCTTTGCAAGGATAATATAGTTTTCAACCGACTTCAAAAAGGAGGAGGTTCTCAATTCGACTGTATGTTTTTTTTTTAATGTTTGTTACCTCAGAACTCTGTCATTTATTAACCGATTTGGACAATTTTTGTTTTGTTTGAAAGGGTATACTTCCAGATTGGTCCCATTTAAATTTCAAAAAAAAAATACCACCCCTAAGGGTGGAAAAACAACTAATGATGAATTTAACCTACTTCTAATTGTCATATTGACTTAAAACTTTGCAAGTATTTCTATTTCCGTTGATAGTACAGTGGTTCGGTGTTGTTGACCTGATCTGATGGCAAGGCCAAAAGGTGGATAGGTGGAACTCGTCAACGGCTAATAGTAGATACTTTGAGTTTGAGCTTATTTTGTTTGATTTGACAAGCCTAACACGTTAGAATCCTTACTTTGCTACTACTGTCTACACTACAAAGGGAAAAATAAAAACTTTTTAACAAAAAAATAAAAACCGACTTCAAACAAAAGCACTAAAAAGTAAAAAATAACTGATTGGTAGTTTTCATTTACTATACATACCTAATCAAATATTTTCGAAGTCGGTGTGCTTTGGCTAAGTAATTAAAGCCTACCTATTAAATACATACCTAATCAAATATTTTCGAAATCGGTGCCAGCCCATACAAAGCAGAGCACACCGACTTCGAAAATATTGATTAGGTATGTATAGTAAATGAAAACTACCAATCAGTTATTTTTTACTTTTTAGTGCTTTTGTTTGAAGTCGGTTTTTATTTTAATGTTAAAAAGTTTTTTTCTTATGCTAAAATTAACATGTACTTCATTTTTTTATATCTACTTGTAGTGAAACAACAAGATCCGTTGACAGACAGTTTATTTGACATCTCAATCAAATCACATTTTATTCTACATCTTTCCCTTTAATAATGAAAGTAACATGCAAATACAAACAATTATAACTAATAAATAATACTATTATAGACTTAAATTTAAGCAACATGCATTTATCTGCTAATTACTAATTATTACTATATTTTTTTTAGAAACATCTTTTAATTCTATCCCTAGCTTTATTTGCAGCTATCCTGGTTTGTCGCGCGTCGTTATTTTTACTAAAGCTCAGCGGTGAACAGTTATCAGAATCACCGACTTGTAGTTGGGAAGAACAATGCACGTAGCTAATTCAGCACTACCTGAACTGTCACAGTCCCTTACCATGACCTCATCGTCCGGGATCATGATTTCTGAATGAAATGTTGCCGGAGAAAGATCATTTTGAAGCTTAACCAGGTGCTTGCGATTTCTCCTAAGACGTCTACCAGTTTTGTCAACCACAAAATACGAGCGTGGTTGTAGCGCACGCCCTACTACCCGAGCCTCACGACCCTTTTTCCCATCATCTCTTGTGATTACATAATCACCAATCTGTATTTCGGGCACTATACTAGTTTTTTTATCGTACCAGGCCTTTTGGTTATTTTGATTTTGAATCATAGTAGCGTAGTCTTTTGCGTTATCCCTAGCAGGTTGTAACTTTTCAGGATGAATGGGTAAACGAGTGTTGAGTCGTCTACTCATTAGTAATTCAGCTGGACTCGCTAAACCATTTCTTGGCGTAGACCTAAAATTCAATAAACTTAAGTAAAAATCAGAGCCATCGGAGAGTGATTTAATAAGCAAAGATTTAATTGTTCGCACCGTACGCTCGCTTTTGCCATTTGACTGGGGATAATTTGGCGAGGAAGTTGTGTGCATAAATCCCCAACTCTCACTAAATGATTTAAAGTCTTTAGACGCATAACATGGACCATTATCTGTGACCACTTCACCAGGTATACCGTGACCTGCAAATTGGTCTTTGAAAGCTAAAATTACGGATTTAGACGACATTGAGCTTAAGGGACAAACTTCAACAAAATTTGAAAAATAATCCACTAAAATCAAAAAATGTTTTCTGTTATACTCAAATATATCAGAGCCAATTTTTTGCCACGGCAGGCTCGGTATTTCATGAGGAATCATAGGTTCTTTGCGTGGCATCGCCGCATGAGCAATGCATGTTTTACAACGACGAACCGCCACCTCAATGTCATTTGACATGCCTGGCCAAAACATTACCTCACGAGCCCGTCGTTTGCACCTGTCAATACCCAGGTGACCCTCGTGAACTCTTGCCACCATTTCTGAACGCAGAGCCTTTGGAATATACACTAAGTTATCTTTAAACAAAATACCATCAATAAATTCTAGAGATTCTCGGCAATCCCAAAAACGACGAACACTCTCATCTACTTGATATTTTTGCTGTGGCCATCCGTCTTTTATATAGTTTATTAAAGCGAGACATTCTTTATCACAACTGGTATTTTTTCTTAAAATGTTAATTTTTTCAGGACTAAATCGAATCCATTGAAGCATAAAACAAGTTTGGTGCTCAAGCTCTTCTGATACGTTCTCATTCATACGATCAGGTAGCGGAGCCCGTGACAGTGCATCAGCGATAAACATGTACTTTCCTGGTGTATACCTGACTGAGAAATCGTATCTCTGAACACGCCGCATCATACGCTGCAGGCGAATAGGCACCTTGTCCAATGATTTTTTAAAGAGTGCTTCAAGTGGCTTGTGGTCCGTTTCCACAACTACGTCTTCTTTACCATAGACATACTGGTGGAACCTTTCTAAAGCAAAAACAATGGCCAGCATTTCTTTTTCGATCTGTGCATACCGCTGTTGCGTCTCTGTTAAAGTGAGCGAAGCAAACTCCACGGGTCGTCCCCCTTGAAGTAGCACCGCACCTAACGCATGTGAACTCGCATCTACCGATAATAGCGCCGGCGCGCTCGCATCATACAGTGCCAGGACTGGAGCTGTACATAGGTCCTGCTTCAGCTGTTTCACAATTATATCCTCCTGCTGACCCCAATACCATTCAATGTCTTTTTTTAATAAAGATCTCAGAGGAGCTACTTTACTTGAGAAGTTAGCTATGAATTTAGACACGTAATTAACAACACCTAAGAACCCCTCTAAAGCTTGTCTGTCTGTAGGTGTCGGCATGTCTAAAATAGCCTTCAGTTTTGCCTCTTCAATTTTCATACCATCCCCACTGAACATGTGTCCCAGGTAAGTAACTTCCGTAACACCAAATATGCATTTGTCACGATTAAACCTTATACCAACATCTTTGGTTCGCTCTAAAAGACTCTTTAACCGTTCATCGTGCTGTTGTCGCGTGGACCCCCAGACTATGAAGTCATCAATAAACGAATCGACGCCTTCCAGATCTTCTAGCGTTTGACGTACCCTAGCATGAAAAACTTCTGAAGCTGAATTTATACCAAAGGGTAGCCGTGTGAATTGATACCGTCCGAACGGAGTCCCAAACGTACAGAGGTCTGCACTAGCGTCATCTAACTCCAGCATCCAGAACCCAGATCTAGCATCAAGTTTGCTAAAATATTTAGCACCTTTAAGCTTCGTAGCAATTTCTGTAAGAGTAGGCAGCGGGTAATATTGTCTGCGTATGACACGGTTAAGAGGTCTGGGATCCATGCAAATACGAAAACTACCATCTTTTTTTGCAACTATAACGATCGCATTGACCCACGAAGTCGGATGGGTGACCTTACGAATAACTCCTAATTTCTCCATTCGACATAACTCAACAAACAATCTATCCCTTAGACCAAGAGGAACTTTTCGTACCGGAGATATGCATGAAGAGACATTATTCTCTAACGGAATACTGTATTTACCAGGCAATTTACCTAAGCCTTCAAATAACTCGTTATAATCCTTAATATTTAAATACGCTTAATTAAATTCAATTTTTCTAAAGCACTTTTGCCTAATATACTTTGACTATTAGCATCTGTAATATACATTTTTAAACGAAAATTATTATTTTTATACACCCAATCTATATTGCATGACCCTAAAATATTTAAGAAATTACCACAAAATGATTGTGCTCTTACGCTAGCCGGCTCAACATCGGAAGTTGTGAATCCCAAACGTTGAAAACATTTTTTTGAAATAATGTTTAAATCAGAACCAGTATCCAACTTGAATAAAATAAATTTTGAACGATCTTTGTATAAATATAACTTTTCATACCATTTAGAATCCATAAGCGTGTCCTCTAAATCAATATTGTAAACATAAAACAACCCATTATCATTATCATCACTATCACTACTCTCCCGCAGTTCGCAGACTCTGTTTACCTTTTTATTCGGGCACATTTTTCTATAATGTCCTCTATCACCGCACAAATAACATTTAACTTTTCTAGCGACACATCGCTCGTCACTAGCACAATACAGCTCACCGCATGCGCTGCACACTCCGCTTAACGCCGCACGTACGGCGCCAGTGCCGCTCGCGCCGGCCGCTCCGCGCCGTGCAACCCAGCTCGCGCTTGCACCATGCGCCGCGCCACGCTTAGCACCGCGCGCCGCGCCCGCGCCGTCCCAGCGCCCGCGCGCACCTCCGCGATGACTCCACACGGCGTCCACCGACTCCTTAGGCTCGTTTTTGGCTATCGCGATTTGCTTATTTTCCTCGTTAGATATTTCGTTACTCTGACATATACGAATCGCTTTATCCAACGTCAACTCGTCTGTCCTCAATAATCTGTCCCGGACGGCGCAGTCTATAATTCCGCACACTATGCGGTCACGTACTAGCCCATCCTCCAAGTGCTCAAACTCACACTGCTGACTCAATAATTTTAACGCCGTGACGTACTCGTCTACATTTTCACCGACCTGTTGATTGCGAGTAAAAAATTTAAAACGGACCATAGTCGTGTTGGCCTTTGTTCCAAAGTGACAGTTAAATTTTTCGATCAATATGTTGATGTCATCGCGATCTTTTTCAGCATTAAATCTAAAAGTGGAATAAATATCGTATCCCTCCGGGCCTATTAAGTTGATCAGTAAACTCGCTTGTACGTCACCGGGCTCTTTGTTTACGCCAGACGCTTTTAAAAACACTTGAAATTGCTTTAACCACCGCCGCCATGAATCTGCTCGACTTGCCGGACCTCCTTCAAATGATAATTCACTCGGCGGCCGCGCATGTTCCATTTTTACACAAATAAATGAATTTTATACGTCTATACACACAATGCAAATATTGTTTAATACTTTTTGTATATTCTACACTACTATCTACCTTTGCAATTTATTAAATTTATAAGCAAAATTTTATATAACATTACCTCACCGTTGCAAAAACTCAGAATTTTACCATCATCTAAATAAAAATGTAATATACCTATTAGGTTGAAAAGAAACACGATCATAGCCAGTGATAGCACAAAGGTCTCTTGCAAGCTCTTCAAACAAGGTGTGGTAACCTTGACATTGGTCTAGTGGCGCGAATGGGTGGATGTCAGTAAAGTGCTTAAATGAGCATGGCATCATCTCTGTTGTTGAGTTTAGTTTCATTGTACAGGAACCCTGTAAAACGTAAAACAATTGTATAAATTGATACGGTTGTTAAAATTTTTTGTGCAAGATCTCTTCATGGTTAATTAATTTCATGGTTAAGCCCGACGACTTATTATTCCGTTTCCTTCCAGTCGGTTGGTTGGCCTTTATTCCTAAACGTATTTACTTATTTAATGAAGGTTGGAACTCACCAACGGTATCATGGAATGGACAAGTGAAACGTCCTTATTTTCTAATCGTTTCATGTATCGCACTATACTGGTTTCAGAATGGTGCATGTTAAAAACGGGATGCGTTAAATACGAAGATGTTCGATGAAAAGGCCCTTTTAATATACTACGTGATCTAACGTCGCCGCTCTCCAATACCTGTTGAAATAGATTTGTATGTTAGTACATCATGTTACTGGCATTCATTTTTACAAACTTATCTTTAAATAGTGTAAATCTAAATAATTCTTACATATAATAAATATCATATAATAAAAGTGTAACTAAGCCGAATCTGTTATTTATTTATCATTCAATATTTTTTGGAAAATTTTATTGAAATAAACATTATTATCGAACAGAGGCCGAATCTATAGTTTTTAGAATTTTTGTCTGTATGTCTGTCTGTCTGTTACCGCGTCACAGAAAAACCAATGAAGGGATTTTGATGTAATTTGGTATGACGATAGCTGGTCATCCGGGTCAACAAATAGGATACTTTTTACCGCGGGAAAATGTCTCATTTCTGAGAAAAAATACAAAAACTGCAATGTAAGAGTACACTAATATGTAAAATCTAAGAATTTGGTTTTTGGTCATCTAAAAGCGAATGGAGCCGCGAGCAATGCTAGTTTTATGCATAAAAATCTGCCAAATTCCAGTAAAATGAAGAATTGTCGCAAATTTGTATAATTTTATTTATATTAATGTTTTATTACCTCGTTAACCTTATCGCAGTCAAAAATCCATAGCAAATCTTCAACATCCTGCATAGTTGTTGTTTCATCCAACGCCACTCCGATCGCACCATCGTCAAAATATCTTAAATTGATCTTCTTTTCATGTGCACGCGCCTTTATTGCAGAAGCATCATGCTCCGAGACCGGTACGATGTGTAGAGTATCGAAATAAACGTCATTAGATTGTTTGTGGCCACGTTTTCTTATTCCTAATGAAGAAAATAACATATCAAATATGAATTCTTACTCTTTTCTAAAATTGTAAAGATGTGATGGTTTATGTAACTATTTACATGAACATAGTTTGACCAGAAAATAATGGCTACTTTTTATTCCGATATTAATATTTAGTAGTTGATTCGGGATATTGATTTGCTATAATAAAATCACGTTATAATAAAAATCAGACTAAAACATTCCAATTTATAATAACAATACAAAATACACATATTTTATTCCCCACCAAATAACTTACCATGATCAAGTACAAGTGTTGCATTATGGACTCTAGTGGCTATATCTCTCAGGCCCTGTGGTCCATGGTATACTGCATACATTGCAGACATGTTTGCTAAAAGAGCCTGTGCGGTGCAAATATTTGATGTTGCTTTATCGCGACGTATGTGTTGTTCTCTCGTTTGTAACGCTAACCTACAATTAAACAATTTAATACATGAATAAATAACAAAAATATAGAGGTAAAAATAACGTAAAATTTAATTTACTGTTACCGATTTTCTATTAACAATTTTAACTTCTTTCGCTAAATTCAAGTTTCTAACCTGTAAGCATCTCGTCCAGCTGCATCTCTAGTGACTCCAACCATACGGCCTGGCATTAGCCTTACCAAAGGATTCTGAGCTGCAAAGAATCCAGCGTGAGGACCTCCATAGCCTAATGGAACGCCGAGCCTCTGTGAAGTTCCCACAGCCAACGCTGCGCCGCATTCCGCTGGTGGACGAAGTAATGCTAGTGCAAGAAGATCTGTAGCAACTACTACTAATGTCTACAAAAAAAATAAGTGTCTTAGGTTAGGATTACGTTAATAAATAGCGTAATTAAGTTTAATATGACTTTTTTTTAAAATGAGTAGATACATTTGCATGTAGCAAGGATAGTGAAAGCAATATTTAAAATTTAAAACATAACGAAAATAATATAGAATTTTCCTTAATTTAGTAAAAACATGGTTTTTTTTTAATTTTTAACATATAAATAAATTAGATGTGTCTGTTTATGGATTTTATATTATTATAAATGCTAGGTTCTTTTAAAGTTATGTAATTTGCTATAAAAAAACAGACATGCCTAAACACGGGTATCATAGAGTGACTAAATATAATTTAACTAACCCCATGTTCTTGGGCGGCCGCGGCTAATCCAGAATAATCATAAACCAATCCTTTGGTATCTGGACACTGTAGTAGAACTGCCGATATGTCCCTCTGCGCAAAGTCTACTTGCCCTACATCCGAAACCACATTAACTTCCAAACCAAGAGCGTCCAAACGCGTATTAACTACTGACAAGGTTTGCGGATGTAGTTGTTCTGGTACTACAAATTTCATCCGTTTGTTGTGTCTAAAATTAAAATAAATCAAAATTAAAAAATCAAACCACTGTTAGTAATAAAATTTACAAAAATAGGACACTGTAATTGTGTAAATTACATTATAATTTATACAAATAGCATCTAAAGACGCATTCGAGCAAAGCGAGGGTAAGTTGGTAAGCTACTCGTTGTAGTATAAATATAAAATAGTTATAATAGAGAATTTTAAAAACATCAATAATGTAAAGTAGATGAAATAAGATTTAAATGCCCAATAAATACAATTGTGTAATATATTTACCTGTGGCATAATGATAGAGCTTCCGCGGCAGCTGTCCCCTCATCTAATAGAGATGCATTTGCTACATCCAAACCCGTTAAATCACTCACCATCGTTTGGTAATTCAATAAACCTTCTAACCGACCTTGTGCGACTTCCGGTTGATAAGGAGTATATTGTGTGGTCCTGAAATAAAAATAAAATACATCAATATTACTATATTAGTTATATTATGTTTAATTATCTAAATATTCAATTATAACTTTGATGATTGTTCTAATTTTACCAAATAATATGAACTAAAAATTATACTTATTCCAAAATTGAGAAAGTCATTACCATCCAGGATTTTCAAACATATTTCTCATAATAGAGTGAGGGACACAGCAATTATGATAACCCATGCCAATGTACGACCGCCAAATCTGATTCTTTTCTGCTATTTTACGCACCCTTTCGATAAGATCATATTCACCTAAAAGTATATTATTTATATTCTTTATATTTAGTGCTTAATTTCTATTAACATTTTTATGTTTATCTATGACTTTTTATATTAATCGATACTCACTAATGGGGTCGCTAATATCCATTAGTCCATTGAATTTAATTTGTTTAGGAACAGCATCATTAGTTAATTGTTCTAAACTCTGAAATATAAGTCAAGGTATAACATTGGGAAAACTAACAAATCGGCAGATACAGAAAATTTACAGTTATAAATGTTTTTAAATGTTTTGGGACATTAACACACAGCACCATCTAGTTCCATGGTAAGCTACGAGACTTGTGTTATGGATACCAGATAGTTGATACACTACACATATATAACTTTAAATACATACATGTTATAAATATAAACACCCATGACTGGAGTACAAATATTCGTGCTTATCACACAAATGAATGCCCCTAGCGGGACTCGAACCCGCGACCGCTGGCGCAGTAAGTACTACACTACACTACAAACTGAGCCAAACGTGTCGTCAAAGTTTGACGGTCAAACACAGTACATACAGTTATTTGTTTACATGTGTGATAAGAAAGTATTTTCATTATATAATTTTTGCGATATTTGATATTTGGGGCGGTCGGACTGCAACGGAAAGTGAATGAATAATTTCTAATTGAAAATAAAAATTAGCCTGTAACAACAATTTTTATAAAAAAAAACCTTTAACGAAGAACAAGGTGTAATCGCTACCCAGGGCCGGATTCAACCTTAGCGCCGCCCCTGGGCGAAGTAAATAATTATCGAAATTATCAAAATTTTACAAAAAATGGGTAAAATTTCGATTAAGTTTAAATGTTTTTAATTATTAATATTTTGAAAAACGCAAAAAAAAATTATAAATGATGTAAATTTTTCGAAAAATTCACCTACTAGTTAATAGTTTCTTTTATTTTTCATTTTTTGAAAAATAAAAAAAGCACTTTCGATAACACAAAGAAAATTTTTAACCGTAAAATATCCGGAACAAACAGACAGACAGACAGACAAAAAAATGTGTTTTTCTTATACGTACCGTATATAATTTCATGTGCATTTACGCTGTTATTTTGACATGACAAATAGACACTTCAATTTTATTTATCTCTATGTATAGATAATAAAAATAATACATAATATGAAACCTTTAGATTTTAAGATATTTAACATTTTCCTCAGATATAATTTTAAAGCCAATCGTCACTCGTCGTTACTAATTTACTAAAAGTTTATACGTTTATATATCTTTTCAATAAGGTGACTTATTAAAATTAAAAATATATATAATCCTTTGACTCTGTCACCGAATTAACTGTTAAAAACAAAGCAAAGATGTTCATGAAAAAGTTTTTTAACTAACTTACCTTATAACCCAATAGATCTAACATAGTTACGATATCCTGATCTCTCGGTCCTATGTGGCGATCAGGGAAATCAGCCCTTTCTGGAAACAAGCTAGCCGACTTCGAACTTTGTGTGGCGACACATCGTGTCCCGTGTTTTAAAACTTTTTCATGTGTAATTTTTTCAAATCTATTGTACTCATTATATTTTTTTAAGCAGATACCACGTTTAAGTAACCTTAACATTTTGTAAATTTAAATTGATTCATATCACAGCCCAACTAACAAAAGAGGCGAATAAAGACTGATATAGAGGTCAGGCCTATTGCATGAATTCTCTTAGGAATGATAAGAAAGTTCAATAACAAAATATAGTTTAACTTATACTAACAGCTATTAATTATGTACTGTGTAAATATATATACCCTTTGGCCTCTTATCAATTTATCGCACTGACGAAAATTTGACTTTCATTAGGTATACCTACTGTTTATATTATTCTAAAATACGTTTACCAAAAATTGCATGTTTGCTAAAGTAAGTAGTTGTCAGTAACATATGTACGCTACATATTATCCAAAAAAAGTTTCTTTATATATATACTAGCAGAACCCGCGGCATCGCTCGCGCTAAAACTACAAAAAAACTCTAAAATGGTAGGTTTCATACAAACTATCATCCGCTATTTTACCCCCTCGTATTATGGGATGAATTTCGAAAAATGCTAAGTAGGTAAATCTCATATTTAATTGAAAAATCTTAGCATTTACCGTAGGTTGGGCTTTAACAGTAACATATACATTAAGTTATAAAATACAACAAGACTAAAACTTAATCTAGAACAATACTTAGTTCTATGCCTAAGGTAAAATATTGATATTTTTATATAGTCAAAGATCTAAAACTCTGAATTAACTGAAAAGTTGATATAATACTCTATCGTCAAAAAGTAATTTCATGCCGTACATAATATACTCTTAGAATTTTATTATCTTTCTTATGGTAGAGATTATGGTGTAAAGTGTAAACCATGTGAGTGTTGTGTGTTTGTCAGACGCACGAATAACACACACGTGACCGTTGTGTGTTATTCGTGCGTCTGATCCTTATCTACTCGTGGATTTTCGAAGTACCAGATTATGGTAGTGAAAGTCGAAAGGAATATAAAGGGCACTTTTGCTAATCTCGAGCAAATATTTATTTTATCTCTGTTTATTTCGCGCAGACGGCAGATGTTTTGTCTCAGTAAGATTGGCCGCAGTGACCAAATATCCATTTTGAGGAAAATGTCTATATTTATATTTATTTATACCCTTTAAAAGAAATGATTACGCAATTGTTAGTAATAAATTTGTAATAAGAAGTTCCTTTCTTAAAAATTATTGTGTATACCCCATTAGAAAAATGACAGAATGTAGACTATTGTCATGACCATGTTATCTTAACTGGACTCGGAGGTCCTGGGTTCGAGTCCCGGGTCGGGCCAAGTTTAGTTATTGAGTCTTTCTGTATAGTAAGTCTCAGTAACAGCCCGGAGTTGGGAAGTTGGCGGTGTTTCACCCCTGTGCCTCGGAGAGCACGTAAAGCCGTCGGTCCTGCGCCTTAACTCTCACTAGTCGTGTCGAGCAGTCGTCCCACCGGAGTATGAGAGTGACAGGAATAGAGAGTGCACGTTGTGTATGCGCCTAAACTCGTGCACTATAATATCTCCTGCGCAGTTGGCTAGTCTAAATGAGATTGGCCGCCGTGGCCGGAATCGGTTAGGAGAACATCACATCATCTTAATTATGAATAATATGTTGATTTTAATACATAATAATACTTTATTTCACTAAAATAAATACATATTGTAGTTGAGATGCATATTGTACAGTACATTTTGAAACAAACAATTTAAACTATCAATACAAATACTCGTAATACGAGACAAGATCAATACAAATAATAAGACTGTATTACGGCATACAGTGCTAATCCCCCAAATATTTTCAGAATTCAACTACCTATCTGTTTAGTTTGCGAGTGTGCCATTTTGAGATGTTCGTTGGCGCTATATACATAGTAATATATTTGCTTTTCGTTTTATCTAAATAAAATTATAAAAGTATCTCCGAGTGGGTGATTAGAAATATAAAAGCAGTTACGAAAGGGAGCTTCCCTTGATCAGCATAAAACCTTGATAAGACTTGAAGAACTCCCAAGACTCCAAGAGTTTTCATACAAAAGTGCCATTTTATTGGAGGGTCTTTTGAAATGTTACCATTTTTAATTTAGAACCTGGGCCTACCCTTGCTGGAAAGTCCCTTTTTATTATTTTATGGTGATTCATAAATACGCTCCTTTATATGCAGTCGGTGTTAACCATGGATGAGAAATAAAATATGTAGATGAATTAGTTCCATACGAGCTCTTGGTGGATCTATCTATCCCTTTCATTTGCTTGGTAACTAGCATGCTATCTCTACATTTGGCGACAACGAGTGGGACAACAACTTGTTTCTGTCGCAGTTACATACGTCACTACTGTGACGTCACTGCAATATTTTGTTATTTTTGAAATTTGCAAGTTTTAACCGTTGTTATTCAGAGATGCGCAAACTAGGTCCTGGAGTGGATTGAACATGGAATAGTTCCTTTCCATAAAGGAACTATGTTCACGAAACATGTTCGCGGAACTATCTAGTTCCGATAGTTCATCCGATCCGATCGTTCCGATTTTAACAGGTTATCACTGTCATCGGTTCCCGAGGACAGCATAGCGGGAGATATAGTTTTAATTGACCGACTTCAAAAAAAAGGAGGTTATCAATTCGACACGTATGTATATAATATTATTAGAACTGCAAGATATTAACATAATATGATATATTAGGGCTTCGAAGCAAATATACAAAATTTTATAGGTGTATAGATGTATGTATGTATGTATGTATGTATGTTTGTTTGTTTGTTTGTTTGTTTGTTTGTTTGTTTGTTTGTTTGTTTGTTTGTTTGTTTGTGTGTATGTATGTTTGTCCACGCATTTCGCCGAAACTACTATTCCGACGTGATCATGCCTTTTTATTTGCTTACATTTATTTTAACTTAGGGAATAGTAAGAATTTCATCAAAATCGGTTCATTGGTTTTGAAGATATGGATAAAAAAGTGTATTTTTTGTAATTACTACTTTTTACAAAAACTATTTCAGTTTTTACTTAAAACTAAAAATTACAAAATAAAAAAGGTTTTAAAAAAAATTAAACCAACTTCAAAAAACTATTATGGTGCTTTCGCGCGCAATGTGAATCTAGACGAACGCCACAAAGTACAAAAATATTGTGTCAAAAGTGAAAGAATAGTATAATTTAAAAATATATTATTAATGTTTTAAAAGTTCAAAACGAAAATCAGATTTAATCAATGAATTATCGACTTTAACGCACAGTGAAGTTGGCACATTATTAATCGTAATAGCATAGTAAGAGATGACATTGTAATTATTGCGAATACTCGCACACGCACTAGTCACTACAGTAGTTTACACACAGTACCTACGCGATATAATGGCGCTTCCACACAGCAGTGCAGCAGATAATATCACATACCTAACATTTTTTAACATGAAATCATTTTAAATCCACGAAAAAAAGGAGAAGATTCTCAATTCGACACGTATAAATATATTTTTTTATTGTTTGACCTCTTCTTACTTTGGTACTAGGTACCTAATATATCTACACTAAAAATGGAAAATAAAAACTTAAAAAAAACTACTTCAAATAAATAAAAATATTGTAAGTGATTGTTTAACTTATGAATTATTTTATTATATATATTGATCTTAATTTTTAATTATTTATTGTAATTATTTTTATTAATTATAAATTCTAATTCATATTAGGTATTGTAAAAATTAAGAAAAAAGTTTAAATTAATAAACATTCTTTATGTACATAATAATTAATACAAAATTAGATCTAATACTATTATTATAATATAACTGAATATGGAAGGGTTTTATTAATAATTAATAAATACCTACTTTCTTAAATTGTTTTAATAGCATTTACAGTAAGCGCAAGAAATGAAAGGCTTTTTTATTTTAATTTATTTATTTAATGTATTTAGTTTGTGTTCGGTGTTTGGCACGTGTTTAAGATTCTCGGTGCTTGTGGCAAGCGCCCAGCATGTGGACGCGGCTTAACAGATGTTTACTAAACTCTTGTGAGGAAGCACCTTAAATTTTAATATACAGCTATAGCTCGGGTAGGTTCGGCAGGAGTCGGTTACGTTCAGTTCAGTCAGTCGCTCCGGTGATCGGTCCAATATATTCGTTTACTCGCTCCATCTCACTCCTGCACATGTGGAACTATATGGAACTGCGAACCTGTTTCAATTGACATCGCGGATTGGAACGATATCGTTCCGGCCTAGGACATAGTTCCGGGAACTATTTCAATCCGGACCTACGCATGTCTATTGTTATTACTCGCCCCCGGGGACTAGGGTGTGAGAGCTCGCCGTTTTTTATATTTTATGAATTTGTAGATTAGTATTGATTAATTTAGATCAGTGATATAGTCAGATTTGTGCTTGGATACAAAATTTGTGATTTCTTCATTAGTGTTTCTCTTCCTTTTTTTGGTTTTTTATTAATGTTGTGTAATCATGGGAAAGCATTGTAATATTCCGAATTGTCAGGAAGGAACAGAAGGTTTTTCATGCCATAGAATGCCTTATAAAGATGCACTTCAATTTTATAACGTATACTTATAGAAATTCTTATAAACAGGGTTTATTTCTAGAGAAACTATCTGACCAGGTTTCTGCCAATGTAGCTGCAATAAATTCATTTCTGATACTAAGGTAAATATACTTTGTAGTGCCAATGATGCATCAAGTGCTGTCCATTATGAAGTTAATGGGAACAAAACCTATCATAATTATGATGTACCTCATTTACTGAAATGTTTTAGTAATAATTTTCAGAAAAAGAATTTGCTCCTTGGCAGTCAGCGTGCTCAATGGGATTATGTTCATATGTTGTATAAAGTAGATGACCATAAAGGTGCTCCAAGGCTAACAAACTTACTGACAGGCATATTTATCCAAACTCTTTTGTTAAAATGAAGGTAACTATATTGTTAAGTTTAATAAATTAAGATATTATTATATTACTTTAGATCTTGGATATTATCTTATCTTTAATATGAAATTGTTTTTAAGAAAGAAACTTCTTAAAGCTATTGATATTATTATACTATTTATTATTATACTATTCTATTCAAATATGTAAAATTGGAGAGTTTGTTTATTGTTTGAATGCACTTATCCATGTAATGCTCAGTCCATTAAAAACAATTTATCAAGTCTATAGCCTATCTATTGTATAATGTTAAAAGCTATTTAAGGGCCTAATTGGCTTATCTACCTAGACCCTAATAATAATAAACTATAACTATATTTAAATAAGCTACTATTCATCTATAGTAGTTACTAGTACATATACTATAGTTATGGTGACTATTGAATTTGTTGTATTACATTAATTTATTATAATAATATATTTACAGGTGAAGTATATGCTGAGCAGATGTTTCAGCAGTCGAAGTGTTTCAGCATCTATAAGTCTCCTGATAAAGGCTTTTAGTTTCCAGGAAGAACACAATTATTGTAATACATTAAATGTAAATATTGAGAATGGCTTATTCACAGCTGAGATTATTTTATTCATTAATAATAAAATACATGATCCTTCTAAGAATCTGTCATCTCTAGTATGGTATGCAATTTACATAATTGAAAGACAATTACCAAAGATTTGTAAAATTTACATATTTCCCGATTTAATAAAAGCATTTGAATATCTTGATACCTCTTGGTACACTTGTGTAGATCATAAAGAAATATTTTTAAGAGCATTCTCATTATTTATGATATGTATAAAAGTTAGACAAAGGTGTATAAATTTTAATTGAAGAATGCATAAAGTGGATTCGAGAAAAAAGGGTCTGGAAATAGAAAATTTGCTTAATATGAAAGTTTCAGAAGGGCTTAGCTACGGTTGAACTCATCTAGTCTTCAGAGTAGTGAATGATTTTCCAATATTTTTTAATTATTTAGTTCATTAATTAACTTTTAATATTTATTACTCTTGTTTGTTTCATTTCTTGGTTATTTAAAAGATAATCACTTAGAATTTTCCATTTTCATTATGTTTCTATTAAGTATAAAAATAATGTATGAATATTTCATTTAATTTCTGTGAAATAATATTATAATTTCTTAAAATATACTACTATAGCAGTATATAATTTTAATATATTAATTATAATTGTTACATTTGATAGAACTATGTATTTAGAAATTTTATTTTAGAGTATGTTTAGCTGTTATTTCCTTTTACACCAAATGTTTACTATTACTATGTACATATTTGATTTTAAATTTCTTAAGCTTTTAAGAAAATTAATTTTTATATTCATTTATTTCTGAAATTTGCATTTTTTTTTAATTTATATAAGACTAAAATGTTTGTTTTTTCAAATGCGCTTATCTCGAATCTTTACATTTTATAAACTAAAGATGAAGGTGGTTCTAGAGCTAAAACTTCAAACAAAAGCTAGATTTTAATTTATACCTACAATTAAACCTACTACTCGCTTAATATTATATTGTTATTAACAAAAACTATTGTTCTATGTTACTTCTAATTTTATTGCATTGTAATATTTTAAACCAAATCGTTGTACTAATTTATATTTTTTGTATTTAGTATTCAATTGATAAAATACTTAAAAAATGTCCTTTTATTGTAATAACAATGTATTATAAATGTTAAGAAAAAAAAAGGTTATCCCGTCAAGGACTTCAGTCCTTGCTAGTTCTTCTCAGGTCTGAGGCATTTTTCCGAACTAGTGCTAGCATTAAAATAGTAAAATAAAAAAACTAGAAACCTATCTTTGTATTTTATTTCTAATATAATTAATATAAAAATGAAAACCTTACTATATAACCGATAACAATTGTTGAATACCGATAACATTACGATAAAATACATCCCTACTTAATCGTAATGAATACCGATTTTTACATCACTACGAACTAAATTCTCCCAGATTCGCATATGACGTCATACCCTTAGAAAGAGATGCGTGGCGACTCAAAAGAAATACAATAGCCGCGAAAGTGACAGCATATTTTGACTTGCCATTTATGCCATAACTGTCCCCATATTAAGGCAAATATCATGACACAGCTCTAAAATATAAATCATTTTTTATAACATAAAAACTTATGTTAATAGATATTTTATGTTTGATATGAAATATAATTAAAATATAATATATTCGCTAATAGTTAAAATCATTTAGAATATAATTATATAAATCAATATATAGCATATATGATTTATAAAAAAAAACATTTTAAGCATATTTAACTTAAGTATATTTTATAATATAATAAAATATTAATTAACATATTCCATGTAGCTATTTCTTAATTTGTAATAGTAAATGGGGAAAAATATTTCTTTGACTATCTCGACCCCCCGGCCCCCGCTTCGTCTTATTCGCCTGCGGTTTTATGAATATGCGCTTGTATGGAGCTCGGCCGGGGCTGGTGTTAACTGTTAAAATTGTAAATAACATTCATAGATTATGACGCCATAATGGTAATAGCACAGATGTGAGATGACATAAATATTATGGTAATTTAATAGAAATTATCAGTATAAAAATCACAGACATAAAGAATGGACTGAGCGTTAAGCGGGCTACTCACACACCTGCCGCAGGGGCGATCTAGGGCGCACGGCGGTAGCGATAATATCGGAATTGTCTCAACACACATGCCTGTTCAGTGTGAGTATAAGTTGAGCTAAACACACTGCTCATTATATTTAAAAAGGCGCGCCATTTCGAACTGTACCCTTTTTATTAAGGCCACTTTTGGGAAGCTATTTGTGTACCTTGAGTTTTTGTATATCAAGAAGTAAAAATATATAATGTAGATCGTGTAAATTTCAGAAGATTTCGTTTTTTTTATAAAATATTTTATGAAAAAGAAATTGGAATAAGTATATAATATTATGCAGTTTTAATTTATTTGAATTATAATCTGAATCTAAAGTACATAGTTTTATTTAGTATTGATTATTATTTATCGAATTTTGCGTAGAATGGAAAATTTTACATTAAGTACTGTCAATTGCAGCGCTGCTAATTGGCGGGTAATTACCCGAAAAGCGGGTAATTTTAGGTAATTTTTTGATGGTGGATACTTTTGTCGGGTATTTGCATTGTGCGGAGTAAAAACGGGTATTTTAGTTTAGTTTATAATAGTAATTTACAAAACATTGAAACAGTTCATCGAAACTCACTAAGCACAGCTACTGTTGTTGCAATATTGGCCGCGTGGGAAAGTATCCGTAAAGCAGGAGGTATCGTGAAATTCTAGCTCAGTGTTCAAATGTTGCGTACCAAATTTACTGAGCCAAGTACTAGCGAAAATTGATTAAGTTAATATTTTAAATTTTTTTATATTTGATTTAATAAGATGTTTAATTGAGGACTGATTGCAATTACTTCTTTTTCTAACATTAGTACTTTCTTTTATTCTGTATAAAACATTAATTAATGACTTTAAAAAAACTATTTTCGATTATTCTGCTCATGGTTGGCGCCAGCGGGATAAACCGGGTATTTTGAGGTTTACAGGTCAGGTAAATCAACCACTGTTATGTGGCAGCCCTGGTCAGTTGTCAAATCACAAATGTGTCACATTAAAATAAAATAGGTACCTAAATATTTTTTAATTTTTATATATTCATAATCATATTGTCATCCATGTCCATGGTTATTGGAGTGGAACTTGGATTGTTATCATATATAGTGATTTGTATTAGGAATTTACATAAATTAAATTGAAAGTAATGTAAGTAATTGAATTTAAAGTTTATTCTTTCTTATAAAGCTCATATTCTATAAGCCTATAGTTACAGAACAGTTGTATAGTGTGCTGCTTTGACGAAAATAAAAACATGACTTCATCAGAATACTCGATATTAAAAGAGCAGGTGATCCGTAACGTAGCAAATAGTGAAAACTATAGCAACTTGCTCAAAAAGTTAAAAGATTTTTATCATGCAGACATAGACTCAGAAAGAAAATTCGAAAAAATTAACTCTATCGGACAGCTCATAAATATTCTTGAAATAAGAGATTTAGTGTCAGAAGACAATCTAGGACCTTTAAAAGATATATGTTGGAGACTTAAGGATCAGGAACCATTAAAAAAAATATCTGAGTTTGAGACTCGTCATGCTCCTAAAGAATATGTTAATTATTATGGTAAGTTGTGTAAATTGTATTGTGTATAACATAAGTTTTCATTGAAATCATATCATATTAATATATTGTCTTTTTGCAGTAAAAACACAAGAAAATTTAACTAAAGAGCCACAGAAAATATCTGAAATTAAAGCAAATGTTGTACATCATCATCCTTTTTCTCTAGACATTGTAAACCAGACAGAAAAAAAAGGTAGAATAAGAGAAGCAATTAGAGAAGGAATCGGCTGTTTCTGGAAAGACCTTGGCAGAAATCTTAATATTCAAGAAGGTAGAATTCAAGAAATAGATGAAAAGTACAATAACATATCTGACAAAATTGAAGAATTAATGAATGTATTCGAAAAAAGAGTAGATAAACAAAGATGGTTTATGATATTATGTAGAGCCTTAGAGAGGTCTCGTAGAAAAGATCTAAGCAAATACCTTAATGAAATTATGAGTATGAGTTTATAAAATTCATATTCATGTAAATAATGTTGTAGTGTTTCTAGGTTGATCTTACACAACTGGATACATAAGATTTTTTTTTATTATTATACTTATACTTTTTATATATTCTATTTATGGTATATATCTATATATTTTGAACATTATTCTAGATTAACTTTATTAAACATACAAAGAATATTCTTTATATAGAACATTTCATTTAAATGTAATTCTGATTGAATAAAAATATTACTATAATCTCATATTGAAATTTACTTTATATATTTTTCATTATGAAGATTTTGTTAACATTCAAATTAAACTTTTAATTAATTATAATTGGTATGGTATACTACATAATATCAATTTTGCAAATAATAATTAAGCAAGGGAAACTAATTTAGAACAGCAATATAACATTTCTAATTATATTTTCAAAAAAAAATGATATTTTTACTCTTTATAATATATGTAGGTTTTTTAAGTGAAGTTTGTACGAATAAATATTTCATGGAGAAATGATAATGATAAATGAAATTCAGTGAATCTCTGTTGATCAATGGTTTTTTTCTATAAAGATTCAGCACTCATTGCATTATTTGAAAAATGTTGAATATAGCTAAAACTAGGATTGTGGTATTAAAAAGAAAGAAAATACAGATTCCAAATTTGCAAATTGTAAAGTTTAATGGAGCAAGTGAAGAATGTTTAGGAAGTACATTAAAAAAAATGCAAGATGGTGAAATGAATGCTGAAAGTCATATTGATTGTCAATAAAACTAAATGATGCTGTGCACTGTCTTGTGTGTACAGTAAATAAGCGATAGGCTATGAGTTATTTATTCCACAACCTTTGTGAATGAGTTAAAATGGTGAAAGTAATATTATTAAAGTTCAAATGAGATCTCTCTAGAGAGTGAAGTTACTTTATTTTATACACAATAAAGAAATCAATAGCAAGAAAATTAATAAACACGCAACAGAATGTTAGTCTTTATTATAATATCATGTGTGTGGTACTATTCTACAAGAAAAAGGGTGTGAGAGAATATATGTAAATAAAATGCAATATTTGCATTTTATTGACATATATTCAATTAAAAAAAATGTAGATAGTAAAATTGTATAATTTATTTAAAAATTAAACATATTTGAATGTATCAAAATACAAAAATATATTTTATATTATCCAGATCTAAAAGGAAAATAGTTAACAATTTATTCTAAGGCACATTTTCATTAAATACTGCACATTTCCTGCTTATTCATGGAAAACATGCAGTTATTAATACATTCTGATTGCAGAATTGAAATATTTACCACTGGTATTCGAGATTGATTTAACCTGGAATGTATTCTAATTACATGGCCCCCTTTTTATTTTTATTTATGACTATAAAGTAAAAAATAATATAATCATTCATTATTCCTAATAAAGTAACAATTAACATTAGCATAAAGTATATGATATAGCAATCATTATAAAATGCATACATAATATTATTCCGTTTAATAGGAATACTAGGAATAAGCTATCAATTTTAAATAATGTATAATAAAATAGTAGTACCACTAGGCGATAATAAACGAGACTGTCAAGGCAAAAGTGGCATAACCTTGAGATATAACAAAGTACTACTACCAACTGACAATGTTTCACTGACTCGCATATAAGATAAACAGTTCATTTTTCGTGATGAATATATATAAATTCCATTTGCAAATTTTAATGTTTAAGAATTCTCAAAACTGTGTGTTAGGCCATTTTTGTGATAGCTCATAAAATATTAATAATGATCAATGTTGAGCCGCCCAAATGTAGGCATTTTGGAAGAGTCGTAGCCAGGGGGAGGCGAGGGTGTGGGCGGGGGCCGCGCCGCGCGCGGGGCTCTGCCAGCGCAGCACGCAGCGCTCGGGGTGCGGCATCATGGCCAAGTGCCGCCCGTCCGCTGACCGCAACCCGGCGATTCCATCTGTATATATTACAAGTATTATTATATTTATATTAAATACTAGCGACTCACCTTCGCTTCGCTCGGGCTCGTCCCTAGGTACATTTTTTTTTTTGAGCGGAACCGTAATTCTTTTACTGAAATAAAAGTAGCCTAAGTTACCCCTTATAACATAAACTATCTGCCAGTGAAAGTCCCGTCAAAATCGTCCGAGCCGTTTCGGAGATTAGCCTGAACAAACTCTTTGTTACTTATTTAAAGTAGCTCATACTGGATAATTCGATGATAACCTTTTTGCGAAATGGCATTAGCGCAATAAAAACACGATCCAATAAACCGCGTAGTATTTCAAAAACACTTAAGAGATCAATGACAGAACCAAACCTAACTACATAACATACTCACCAGGACTACCGTTAGGGTTCATGGGATATGTTTCTGTTGGGACACCATTATCATCCACATACTGCATTGCTATTTGTCCATTAGCTCGAAGTTTGTTTAGCGCCTGCGCACTGGACATTGCGAAGCGTCCCTCCCCGTGCGCCACCCATATGCCGAGCACGCTAGTGCCCATACCGCGGAACCATACGTCTTCTTTGGACATACGCTCGTTTATTGTTACTGCACTCCAACGACATTCGAATCTGGTGGATAAATAAAAACCCTTTATTTATTCAGCCCTTTTTAACACCCCACTGCTGGGCACGGGCCTCCCTTCAATATGAGAGGGATCAGGCCCTAGTCCACCACGCGGCCAAATGCAGGTTGGCGGACTTCACGTGTCTTTCGAAAACTAGATTCTCTCAAACATGCAAGTTTCCTCACGAAATTTTTCTTCATCGTAAGATAAATGGTAATCATGTTGAAAATGATTCGTACATGAAAATATCAGAGGTGCGAGACCCGGGATTTGAACCCGTTTCCCTCTAAAATAAATAAAATAAAATCCCTGTCCTTTGAAGCCGAAACGTTAAAAACAAGATTGGCTCGTTTTTTGTCCAAAATAAGCAGTGTGTTTTGCAGCACTTGTAGCATTGGTAGGATAAATGAGTATTTGTACTAACGTCCAAACAATTTTTATCATACAAAATATGGAAAAAATAGTATTTGCAGGATAATGGCGAAGAATGTGATTAAAAGTAGCTTATAAAATATTTTTTAGATCAGTTGTTACAGAAGTTTATCTCCAATTTACCATAATATTTATAACCTCGCTTCGCTCGGGTTCGTCCCTGGGTTGATTCCGCGTACAAACTTCCATCCCCATTTTCACCCCTTTAAGGGATGATTTCCGGAATAAAATTTATCATAATTCATTCGTTTCCCTTGATTATATCCTATGTCCTTTCCAGGGTCTCAAACTATCTTCTTACCAAATTTCATTTAAATCAGTCCAGTAGTTTTTGAGTTTATTCATTACAAACATACAAAAATACAAATCTTTCTTCTTTATAATAGTAGTGTAGAAATGAAGATAAGTGTAGAGAAGTACAATTTAGGAAATTTCTTAAGAACCGAGACACTTTTTAATGTAACTTATCCTAAAGGTATCTTAACTATTCTGCAAAAGAAATTATAAATACTAAACAAACCTTTCAGAGAGATTATGGTCCAGCACAACTTCGGGTTTTTCAGCATCATAAGGATTAATCCAGCCGAGCAAAGCCATTAACTGGCACCCATTGCACACTCCCAACGAGAATGTGTCATTTCTGTTCTTAAAATGAGTGAACTGTGCATTTAGAGCTTTATTGAATAGGATACCTGCCGCCCACCCCTTGGCCGAGCCGAGAGTATCTGCAAATTTATAAATAACTTTATCTAAGCACTAGCGACTTACCCTCCTTTCGCTCGAGTGCGTCCGGTTTTATGTAAATTTTATTAAGCGGAAGTCTGATCCTTTTTAAAAAATAAAAGTAGCATAAAGTTCTCCCTATAGCATCAGCTATCTGCCAGTGAAAATCCCATCAAAATCCAGGTCCAGCCGTTTCAGAGATTAGCCGGTACAAACAGAGACAGACATTTTTTTTAATTTGTGTTTTTTTTTATTTACCTACCGTATATAATTCCATATGCATTTAGTAAAGAGCTGTTATTTTGACATTACAAACAGACACTTCAATTTTACTTATCTGCACCTATATAATAGCGATTTAGCCGAGTAACTCAACTCTCATTTCGAATTTAATCAAAGTGTTTATGATTTCTGATAGAAAATACATTTTTATAGAAATATTAAAAAGCTTATAGCATCCGGCGGTGACCGGATCAGTAGTCAAGAATCTCACTATTTAAAAAATGTAGAAATTACGAAAATTAGCGCCCTGTAGTTGTACTTTAAAAGTTATGTATAAAAAATACATTTTAATTTATGTGGAAAGTATAATAACTTCAAAACCGTCTACAAGTATTAATTGTAATCAATAATTTATATAAGTTTAATTTAAATCAATTATGAAGAACCAAAATTAAGTAAGTGTCAATTATAGGCAGCTTTATATAGAGCGGAAATTTTATAAAAATACGTGTTACAAGTCAAAAAGAAATAATATTTGGATGAATATAGATAAATTTTAAGTGATAAAAATAAACATACACTGATCTGACACCCGTGAGGTTATCCTATAGACGTCCGGAAAGCACAGAACAAACAAATATTTAAAAATGATTATCATTTTTGTAATAGAACATCAAAATACTAAAGAACAGCACAATGGGTTAAAACTGTTATTAATGGGTTAATAAGAGTTTTATCAAATAGTTACATTACATTTGATCAAGATACTATGAAAATTATGCTTCTAACAACGTCACACATATTTATATTTTTAATGTTGGGAAATGCATTTACGCATGTTAGTCATATATATAATACAAGGTAATAATATAATGTATAGAAATAAAACACTTTTTAAAGCCGACCCCACATCATAGAATAATCAGAGTTAAATAAAAAGTTAAATTTAGTCAAAGAAAGAGACAATAGGAGTGAGAGAAAGAGACAGAGAGCTACCAGCATAACTGAAGCCGCCGGGGAACACCACGCCCTGGAAAGCATCAAGTGTTATCTTGTTCGCTTGCAGGTCGGACATGGTCACATCGAACACGTCGAAGTTCGCCATCATTAGGGACGCGATCATTTCACGGTCGCCGTTCGTACCTTCAATAATAAATACAGCATTAAATCAAAATATATAATTATATTATATTTTAATAAAGTCAACATTATAGATATATTTTTAATAATGCACGTTTGTTTTACTGACAAGTTACAGACAATACTATTGATATAAAATAAAATATAAACTTGTAGTACCGTAAGTAAAAAATGAACATATTAATTTCTAAATTTAAAGAATAAAATTAATTTATTGCAAAGTATAGCATTATTATAAACAAATAATTTATTTAAGTTATTAATATTTATCATTCTAAATTTTAAGTAAAACTATCGTTTCGGATGTTTTCGCGTATTTATTTTGATTTTTGGTTCCCGACGTTTCGAATCCAAAAAGATCTTCGATCAACAATGCTACTAGATAACGTGTCACATACAAAATCAAAGCTAAATTCTGTCCGAGCAAATATGCACTTATACAGCTTCATTTGAATACTAACGAACCAAGACAAAGTCTTATAATAGTTTTATTTTCAAGCTAATCAACACCATAACACCTTGTAATAAAGTCACAAATCTTCGAAATTGTGAACGTGTTTACGCTGGCCCTGTTTCAATAGAACTAATCGAAATATACGCTCACTTTGCAAGTGAGCTTATATTTACCGAGACGAGTTTCTTACGCCGACCCGATATCTAGTAGTATTGTTGATCGAAGGAAAATATAGTTTTATTTAAAATGTCAAACATTCGCGTAAATCTAAGAAAGTATTTATCATAATCCTAATTAAGAGGCTATATATACCTTCTTCCCGAAGCACAGCAACTCTAATTGACTTAGTCTTCAGAACGGCCACTGATGGATCAAATGTTACTTTGTAGGTGACGCCCTTGCGTTTCTCAAGACCTATAAATATTGAAATTATTATATACTCAATTTTAGAATGACAATAATTTAATATATACATAAAAAAAAACTTAAAGATACCAATAACTGTTGATAAAGCGTAAATAATTATATTATCAACGCTCATCCTTAGGCACGTTTTAACGGTTAGTATATATATATATATATATATATATATATATATATATATATATAGTCTATCTGTATATATATATATAATATGTTCAAATAAACAAACAAACTCTGCCTGTTTATAATATTAGAATAAGTTCGTATTTATAATAGAAGTCTTATAATGAATATTTACCATCCCATTCTTGTTTTACACAATCAGAGTTGGCTTGACGAAGCTCAAGTTGATAACTGGTCTCTTCCCACATTCTGAACACTTTAATTAATTTCGTATCCAAAACTAATTTTCCATTCACTTTAACTTTCACCTAAAACAAAATACGAAATAATATAGTTTTAAGAAACTAAAAAAAAACGCCTTTGATGTATGTTCGGGAGTCGTGAAGACGAAACATATGAGACCAAACTCATAAGGTTTACTAGTAGTCATTGAGGGGTTCCACTATTTACCTCCTGGATGCATCATCAGATCAGCTCTAAGATACCAAATTATAGTGCTGTCATGCAAACTACATACACATACAAAGTGTTATTTTGATACGACAATTAGAAGTAGGTCAAAATAGACTTTTAATATTTTATTACATTATTTGTTAGTGATAATAGTCACAAGTGACGGTAATAAATGCGTGTTAAAAACAGAATAATCACTCGTGGTCAAATTTTAAATACATACATTAAACATATTTGAAAATTATACAGTGTGTATTTAATAATTGATATGATAGTATTATATTAAATGTAAAGTAAATATGTAATTAAAATTTTAATAATTAATATATTATCAATATAATAAGAGGAGTATTTTCCCTCATTACGAAATATATTAAAAATAATATTATTGTGGTTTTCAATGCCATACTAATCTTTAATTTAAATTAAAATATTTACACGAACTCCTAATCTAACTAGAAACTCGAACTCCTATACAATAAAAACGATTTTTCTTTTATCACGCCATCACGTAAAAACTACTGAACGTATCGTTATAGGACTCTGACAAATCGACGCGGGATCGTCTGTAGATGGTTTTAGACTATTTACTTTTTGAATACCATACACTCTTCGCCATTTTTTATAATTTATTTTTATAATTATTTTTTCCCGCCAAAAAATCAATGGACGTTACATTTTTTTTTGACCATACATTTGTTTTTATTTATTTAACCTAAATATTTAATTTATAAGCGAAAAACCTAAATACATATTAAGTTCTCTGAAGACCAAAAGAAACTTTTACGTACGCCCAGCTAAGCAGATGGGTGACAGTTAGTAGTATTATATCTCAAATGCCATTTTTAATATAAAATTTAATACCTCACCTCAGAGTCCATTCCATATTTGCCACTTTTGCCAACAACTTTAGCCTTAACACCTTGCTTGTTATATTCACTTAGAACATATTCCACATTATTCTGAGCAACTTCTATGACAATACCGAGTTCTTCATTGAACAAAGCTTCTATAGCCGACACATTACTTTCCACTTGCACATCTAACTCTAGGCCTCGAAGACCACCTATTCCCATTTCTAGGACTGTAGTTATAAAACCTCCTTCACTAATATCATGGCCGGAGATTAATTTTTGATCTATAAAAAAATGAATATTACAATATACATTTTAAATATATATTAAAGTATACACCATGATTTATTAAATTTACATATATTGTTATCACCTTGACTACTCATCAAGTAACTTAATTGAAATTGTTAAAAAAAAAAGAATAATTCTATGTTATTATAAAATTATTGTTATTTGTTCCTACTCATTAAAACATCATAGCAAAAAATATATAATGGGGATGTTTCATAGCTCACCCTTGAGTAGTTTTTGTGTGACCTTGAACAGAGCCTTCAGTACGCTGGGATCGTCCAAGTCAGGAGGGTTGTCGCCCAACTGCTTGTAGCATTGTGCTAGGGATGATCCTCCAATCCTATATTAATGTAATTTAAAGTTAAATGTAAATATACAAACATAGTTACATATTTGAAATTATTAGTAACGACAGGTTTAAACTAATCCATTCTTTATTTTAAATGATATATAAATAAATGTAGAAAAAAAAACAATAAATATTAAAAAACAATACTAAACATTTAAAAAACATTTTAAAAAATATAATAAGTCTTATAATTGAGTATGCCAACATTATTTATTTAATTTATTTAAAGTCAGTTAATTTAGTCTCTCCCGTGGCCATGATTGCTGTAAAGAATTCGAAACGTCGGGAGTCAAAAATCAAAACAAATCCATTATTAGCGTTGTAAAATAGTTGTATTTAATATGTCTAATATTCGCCTAAGTCTAAGAAAGAAAGTATTATATTAAAAAATAAATTATAGTAACTAGTTATGGTTCACGCATCTAACACGTAGAGGCCGATAGGAATACATACTCACGATACGAAGCCGGCGCACGCGCACGTTATTTTTGCAATTGTAATAAACATAACAAACTAATGTAATGTAATTAAAACTTCTTCTTCTTCTTTCCGAACTGGTAGTAGACTCATGACGTTCAGTACAAAATTGTAATAATTTAATGCTGAATAAAATATTTAGAATTTTGAAAAAAAAAATGTTTGGGGTGTGCCTTATTGTCCAAACAGTTTTTTTTAAAAAGTCGGCAAAAGTTTTAACTTTTTACCTAACAAACCGTATTCGAGACTCTGGTCTTTACCATGAGTTGACCGGGTATTACTTGTATAACATAATACCTGTATTTTCCTGGACATACTGGCACATGAATGAGGGCTGAGCTTTCTTCGAGTAGAGCGGGTTCGATCTTGACAGTGATGTCCGGGCAAGGAGCGTATGTTGATACTACTAGGGTTCCCGGTGATCTCACTGTAATGTAAATAAGCATTACAGCAATTTAATATGGGATTTTAATTGAAAATTATAAAGATCTCTATCATAATATCAATAGTTAACTTGTCTGTCACACACTCAGAAGGCTTTTATAGGAATAAATAGTGAAACAATTATATTCAAATTATAAAAATAAACACAAAGTATTATTACATTATTATTTATTATGTATTAATTATTTTTTCTTAAGCAATATCTCTCACAATTCTCTATACAATTCGTTTTATATTCACATTATTTAAGATAATATTACTGTAGATTTACGGCTGGTTCAAAATTACGTAGACGGCCCATAGGCCAAAAGTCAAAATTAAAACCTTTTTAATACCGTTATTTTTCTGAAATAACCACTGCAAAAAATCACGAAAAATAATAAACATAGCACTCAAAAAAATTGACTTTCTTTTACATACTGTAGGTACACCTATACTAATAGTATGAAGAGGTAGTTTGTACGTTTGTGACGTCGTAGGGGGTAATCTCTGGATCTACTGAACCGATTTAGATGAAATTTGGTAAGAAGATAGTTTGAGACTCCGGGAAGGACATAGGATACTTTTTATTCCGGATATCATCAATGAAGGGGGTGAAAATGGGGATGAAAGCTTATATTGGGAAGCAAGCTAGGGACGAACCCGAGCGAAACGAGATTGAGTCGCTAGTTAACAATAAAGTAAATACAAACCAGGCGTCCCCCCAACATTAGCGCACATGGACAGGGAGTCCTTCCCGCCGTCGACGGCCACGCCCAGCGCCCTCATGGCGGCGCACAGCGCGCCGCACGCCACCACGAGCGCCGCGCCCTCCGCGCCCGTCTTGCCCGCCCACATCCAGTTCCCTGAACACTTCACGTCTTCTAGCTCTGATATACCCGCGAATACCTGTAAATAATGAAAAAAAATATGCTCAAAAATGACTTGTATGCAGATTCAGTATCAGCAAAAAAATGCTAAAACCTTTAAGTCTTATGAACCCGGAGATACCATAAGCATTTCGATCGTAACTACGTCAAAACTAATCGTAACTTTGACGTAGTAGTGAGACAAAGTTTAAATATCTCGAAATTAAGTTGGACGAAGTTACAGCCTTCTTTCTTATGACAGCAATATTATTTATACCATTGTTTATTGTTACCAGAATATTATAATTATGTTTATTATAAATCATATGATAATAACAGCAAGATATCTATTGAACCTTGAACTTTACACAATCGACAAATCGTTAGTTTAGTCAAAAATCCGCCTAAAAGATACCTTGCTAACACTGCAAGGTACTCCAAAATTATGTATAGAAAGAAGCTGGTATTGGCCATCTGACTTATTTTTTAAATGTTGAGTAAGACATTTAAAAAATAAAATATTATATTATTTATTTGTTTATGTATACTTTTTTTCACTTATAACAAGTTTCATTATGCGAAACGACTAGTAAAAAAATAAATGGCGGGAGTTCGACATTGCCACTAGGGTCTCTCGATTATTTTACAAAATATATAAGCAATGGAAACATATTTATTTAATACTAGCGCTCTAGGAAAACAAAAACAAACCTATCCCACGGGAACCGTACATTTTTCCGGGATAAAAAGTAGCCTATGTGTTATTTCAGACCATAATCTATCTCTGTGCCAAATTTCTTCTAGATCCGTTCAGCCGTTCTGGCGTGAAAGAGTAACAAACATCCATACTCACAAACTTTCACATTTATAATATAAAAGCACAATTAAAATTTTTGAAAAAACCCACGACGGTTAAAAAGTAATTGAAAAAGGATAAAATAATTTAAAAACCCTCGACTTAAAAAATAAATGTAACGCGAGATAAACTCAAGCATATCCGTCGGGGGCTGCCATTATGAACTAGTTTTGCAGTTTTATAGTAACATGAATAATTTGAGATTTTTTAGCGCTATACTTACACCCTTAATGGGTAGGCCATGCTCCTACAGTGGGGACTTTTAGATGATGATATTTATTTTTATTTACGATGAAATTTAAAATAGTGATGGCAGCCCCCGACGGATAAATAAATAAATAATCTATACTAATATTATAAAGAGGTAAAGTTTGTGATCTTGTGAGTTTGTGAGTTTGTGACGTTGTAGGGGGTAATCTCTGGATCTACTGAACCGATTTTCAAAATTCTTTTACCAATAGAAAGCCACGTTCTTTCTGAGTGTCATAGGCTATATATTAACCCGAAAAATGAAAAGGCTTTTTCGTGGTAGTCGGATTTGCAAAGTAAGTCGGAGAAAAAACGGTCGAACGAAAACGTTTCTTACGAACGCTGCCTTAACAATGAGAGATATATGATTATGTTCTAGAGAAAAGTTGTAGAGCTTAATAATGCCTACAAAAAAGTCAGCGACAGCATATGTCTAACTTTTATATTTAAGTCACAAAAAGTAGTTTTTTATAATAAAAAAATCATTTAAATCGGCAGGTCATGTTTATTGGTCATATTATCAACAATTATGAATTCTTATCAAAATAAGTAAATTTATCGTCTTAAACGTTTAAAATAAAAGACTTTTCCCTTTTACTGCATATAATTTGGACAAATATTTAAAGAGATAATACAACATATTCGTATGTATGGACGAACCCGAGCGAGCTGTTTATCTGTTTTTCTCTTTGTACGGGCTAATCTCCGGATCTATTGGACCTATTTAAATGAAATTTTGCATGGTGGTACCTTATATCCCCGGGCAACATCTTAGATTCTTTTCATCCCGGAAAATTAAAGAATTCCCGTGGGATAGTTAAAAAACTATAACAACTTATACAGCTTAGTACACAAAAACTACTGATTGGATTTTAATGATACTTTACAACAATATAGTTCATACATGACAAAAACAAATCAGCTACTTTTCATCCCGGAAAATTAAAGAGTTTCCGTGGGATAGTCAAAAAACTGTAGTAACTGTAGAAATGATTCGCACATGAAAATATGAGAGGTGCGAGACCCGGGATTTGAACTTGCTTCACTCGGTTTCCCAAGCAAGCGCGTTACCACTGGGATACCACTGCCTAGATACCTTTTACTTAAAGAAAATCTTTCTTTCCCACGGGAAAATGCAATAACTGGTTTTATCGAGTCCTCCCTAGAAACCTTCCTCTGGCTAAGCCTTAAGACATAAGTCAAAACAATATACTAAAAAATTGTAGGTCTTGAAAAGTCCTACAGAAAAGTTCTGAATAGTATATGTCTATCTTCTAAGTTACACTCGCAATATTTATTCTTATCTATACCTATAATAAAACTTAGTCAAATCGATGTGCGCGTTTCACGCAAAAAGTAATCAACCGATTTTAACTTAATTTTGTATAGTGATAAAACTTAGTGCTCGGGTCAACATTTAGAAATGAACGGTTCTCGTGGGATAGATGTGTTTGTGCTTTTCTAGAGGTGAACCCGAGCGAAGCGAGGGTGAGCCGCTAGTATATTATAAATGTGAAAGTGTGTTTGTTTGTTTGTCTTTCTTTCACGTCGAAACGGAGTGACGGATTGGCGTGATTTTTTGTGTGGAGATAGTTCGAGGGCTGGAGAGTGACTGACATAGGCTACTTTTTACCGCGGGAGATTATCTAATTCCCATGGAAAACACGTTTTAATACAACTCAAAAACGCATTTTTCGAAATTCACCCCATATGGGGGTACAATAGCGAATAAAAGTTTGTATGAAACCTACCTATTTAGAGTTTTTTTTGTAGTTTTAACGCGAGCGAAGCCGCGGGTTCTGCTAGTAAATAAATAAACAAATACTCACTAAATTAGTTAGAGCTTCTCCCAAAGACAATCTCGCCCCCGCCGCAGGGGACAACAGCCCCTTGACGTTCTGTGTGCCGATGGACGTGGCGGAGCCCACCAGCTCGCGGAAGGAGAGCGCGACCACGGCGCAGTCCGCCAGCGGCGAGTGCAGCGGCCCCACGCACTGCTGCTGCGCCACCAGCCCCGACACACAGCGGTCCACCTGTCAATATTTGGACTTATAGAATTTAACGGATATTTGGTTTTTTGAATGGATGTATATGCTTTAGTCACTAACTATCGAGAGAAGAAAACAGGATGTATCTTTGAATACAGTTTTAATTTTTGAATAAAAAGTATCACTACGACAACAAATCGAACAACAAAAGTATCAAAATTTCCCTCATTAATAAACTTAGTTTAAAACCAATTAAGCGTGCACAGCAGCAGATCTAGAGATTCTGTGCTCGAAGTCAGGTTCAGGCCAAGTTTAGTAATTGGGTTTCTCTGTCAAGAAATTCTCATTAACAGTCCGGAGTTGGTAACAAGCCATGTTTCGCCCCCGTGTCTTGGACAGCACGTGTCACAGCGGTCCTGCGCCGACACTCTCACCGGTGGTGTCTCGCGTCGTCCCGCCGGAGTATGAGAGTGACAGGAACAGAGTGCACGTTGTGTCTGCGCTCTCCCTCACACGCGGTGCACGATATTATATCCCGGCCGAAATCGATCAGAAGGACTCTAACATTGACTTTGCCTTGCCAATTGCAGCTAGTTCCGAACGGCAAAGTTAAAACGCGTATATTGTAATGTATACCTACAATTTACCTAATTTTAAACGAAACAATTTTTCCAAATTTTGCTGCGGTATTATTTCGAATTTATGTTCCCGAAATTTTGTATGCTTTATAGCAAACATGGTCATGAGAGGTGCTAAAGAATGTGATAAGATTGTTTCCTTTAAACTATCAAATATACGCGTAAATCTAAGAATGTATTACTACTATGTTTACCTTATTTGTTAAATATCTCTTGCTGGCAACATTAACGAGCCTCAACACTCGATTTAATGCCTTTTCAACGGTCACATCATTGGGTAGCTGTACTGGCACTTTAGTTCTCTTGTCTTGTTTAAAATCAAAAGTTTTCCGTGGCATGTTACCTGTAAGCATTTTAAATATTGTTAGATATGAAACATTAAAGAAAAATATAATCTTATTGATATTGACTATATTCTTTAAAAAAATGGTTAATGTATGAATTTTTATGGGAACATAATTATATTATTTTTCAGAAAAAATATTTTTCATTATGTTTTGAAATTGCTTTTTTAAAAATACTTTTTTAAATAAAATACGATACTATTGGTTAGACCACAAAATGATATGACTAAGAAGCATATGTATGTATGTGTTTTGTATGACAACTGGACGTTTTCATTATTATAATATTTCTTTTTAAAGTGCATTCAGGTAATATTACTGAGGACAGACGTTTTTATAATTTTATCTTATTCTGTTTCAAATACAAATTTTGTTTCTAAATTGAAGTTAAAAAATAGAAAACAATAAGAAAATTTGTATGATGATTAGATATTAGATTTGGGAATAAGGTCATTAAATACCGATATTCACATATTACTATTAGTTTTAAACAACTATATGTGACCTATGTGTAGTCTCATTTGCAAAGTGTAAAATTTATTCAGTAATGAACTCAAAGCATTATTAATATAAATTTATAGAAAATACTATCTCTACCTTTCCTTTTTAAAATACAAAGGCAATTTATTTAAGTGTTGTTTAAAATAATGCGCACGGTCATTCCCATTTTGTTAATTTCGTACAGTTTTAAAATATGTATTTAGAAAAGCATCAATTTATTTGAAGAACAAATCAGAACATACTCTTTTTATTATGGAAAAACTGCATTCTGCTAGTTACATAAAAGAAAATAAAGATATATTTGATATAAAAGAAAGCTTACCAAGAACAGCTTCCAAATGCAAATCATAGGGTAATTTCGACTTAATTTCTGTTTTTGTTCTAACCGCCCGGTTCAAGTAAGTCTCGTTATAGCTATCTTCAATAAGACTCATAAACCCATCTCCTGTCACTTCACCCACAAACGACACTGGGCATCTTTCACGGCGGCAAATATCTGAAAATGTATAAAAAACGTTATAAAGAAGCTGCCATTGCTCAATATATTTTCAAGTGAAACTTCTTTCGTTGTGATTTGAAACTCGATAAAACAGAAATGCAAGACTAAAAAGAGATAAACACATAAATATTTAGGATTAAGCCGGCGAGAGAAACTGTTATACAGGAAGTGAAAAATAATAAAATTAATATTGCATAATATGTAATGTTTATTTATGTTAAATAAAATGCAAAATAACTTTTAAACTTGGTAAGAATATTATATATATTCTTACCAAGTTACTATTTGATAATTACCTACTTACTCCTGGTACTCTATTCATCTCACTCTCTTGTACATTACTTTTATGAAGTTAACTTCTACTATGTGTGAATTGCACACACACGCACTTTTTTTTAAATATCGAACTCGAGTGTGCTCTTGCATAATAATATGTACTTTAACTCTCGCTTGCACCAGTCTTTATGAGCTAAGCTGGCATTGATCGAAAACTGGTTTTAAAAGCATTTATATAACAAAAATAAAATGTTTTAAATAAAATTGTCTTTTCAGATTTTTTTGCGAATTTATTGGGATTTTAGGTTTACTTGGTGGTTGCTTCTGATTGTGTATCTAATACTTTTTTGATCGATGTATCTGTAGCAGAATAATTACTTTAACTCACCTTTAGAAAGAATCATGAAAATTGGCTCACATTGACACAAATACCGCATAAAGTACATTTTAATAGTGTACATGTTCATTAAACAAAATGTTTAATTAACTACCTTAATCTCTAAGATCTGTCAACATTTAGGACTTTAAAATATAAATCACCTTCTAAAACATTTCTATTCTGTTTAGAACATAACAAGGCATCATTCTCTTGATATTCCGCACCCCACAGCTCTAATGTTGTGATGGTTGGATCACCCAGTTGGAACTCCTCAGTGAAGACTACTGCTCCTTCTGGTTCTACCAGCTCTTTGAGAACGTTTCCGTTACCACCGGCTCCTTGGTCGTGGATTGCTGCAATTATATTTATTGTACATATACTATTTACATACTGCAAGTTCCATGATAATCTACGAGGTCTGTATTATGGATATACCAGATAGTTCATACACTACATATATAACTTTAAATACATACATATTATAAATATAAACACCCATAACTGGAGTACAAACATTCGTGCTCATCACACAAATGAATGCCCCCAGCAGGACTCGAACCCGCGATCGCTGGCACAGCAAGTAGGGTCACGACAAACCGCCCCAAACATGTCGTCGAATTATCAGGAACAAATCATAATATTTTAACAATAAACTAAACAATTTATTTCCAAATTCTCTACTACTTTGGAATTTTTATGTGTACAAATATTAAAACTTTTACATCATCCTAGCAAGATTACAATGCAATATCTTATATTATGAAACATGATTGCACTGTATTTTTTTTATAGAAAAGGCTAACAAGAAAATGATCCACCTGATGGTAAATGGCTATCATCACAACACAAAAATTGCTAAGTAAAACTATGAACACCACCAATGAATAATTTAAGTTAGACAAATATAATGTTCATAAAGAATACTTACATTCTATCGGATTGACATCTGATTCTAGGCATGCTCTAACGACTCTGTTAAGACGGTTTCCCATTTCAGCGTCACCTATAAAAATAATAATGAATTATTTGTTTATAAAATCTATTCTATGTATAAGTCTCATCAGGAAAAAATAATAATTAGATCAATTAAATGTCAATAGATTGTGTTATGTGCATCAATGTCTTATTCATTATTTTTGGAAAATTTAATAAATGAAAAAAAATGATCCCAAAAAATGTAAATATTATGTTTTTAAACATACACATACTTATCATAAATAAGACTCACTTAATAACATAAGTGCTTAATGAATTTCGCTATATGTCAGAATATGTATTTAAGACCTACACATTACACATTATATACAATATCATTACCCTTTTTTTAGGATAATCAAGTAAAATAGTACATCCTAATAGCTTTTATTATCTAATTTCAACCGTAAAACAAACAAACCTCTTTGAACAGCTCCAAAGTCAAGGGCATTATCCCGAGAATCATCTCCTTGGACTGCAACTGAGGACGCAGCGCCACCGCCCACACCGATACGGTACACTGGACCACCCACTTTCACTAGCAGCATGCCTGGATGTAAGAAAACAAGTAGTAAATAAATACATTTTTTATTTATTTATTGATAAACTCTAAAAAAGAAATAGCTCTATTTGGGTGTATATTTTTTTGTTGTTACATGATATTATCTTCACCAATTGTAAATTTAATTTACTGGTTTTTTTAAAAAACGTTATATTTCAAGGGGCTTATTTTAATTTCACAAAAAATATCCACTTTTAACAGTAGGATTATTATTTTTAGAGTAATTTTGAAGTTAGTAGGCCTCTTAGTTATAATTTTTTTTTTTAATTTAATGACACAGTACAAACAAAACATATTTTGTTGCAAATAAACAAGGTAATTTAAAAATTTAATTTAATAAAGGTATCAAAGTGATTTACTTTATTTCCAGCAGTAAAGTTATGTAGAAGGTATCATAAATAGTAGTACCGAACCAAAGTTAAAAAAATAGTACACATATATATACTACATAATATAAATTCTTCACAAAATATATTTGTATAAAAGGTTCTTCACCAAAATAATATACATACCTTTACTGGGCTTATTCTTTTTAATCATACTATGGGGCATGTATCCAATTCCACCACTGAACATGATTGGTTTAACAAACTCCTCTCTTACATTATCAGCATTCTTCAGTCCATATGATTGTACAAAACCTGGAAAAAGCATATTTAGTAATGTTTTATAATAATTAAAATGGAATGTCATCAACAGAAAAAGTGGTTATTATTTGAAGAAGCTAAGTGGAATAGACAGACTGCTATAAAAATAACAGATTTATAAAATATATTTTAACTATTAGTGTGAAATACAAATCTTTAAATTTCTCTGCTTTTCTGTACTATAATATACAAGTATTATACATATAAACCTTCCTCTTGAATCACTCTATTTATAAAAAAAAAACGAATCAAAATCCGTTGCGTAGTTTTAAAGATCTAAGCATATATAGGCATAGACAGACAGCGGGAAGTAAATTTGTTTTATACTATGTAGTGATGGGACGGCCAAAATGTAATGAAAGTCTCAGTATTCAGACTTTATTTAATACAGGATACTTCTGTTGGTAGATTTCCAGAAACTTAATATTTTAAAAACTGAATAATATTGATAAAATGCTTTATATATTTCTTTTTTATATTAAAAGCTTTTCTGTTTTTTCAAATAACATACCTGATACAACTGGTTCTCCAAACTTATTGCCATAGTCTGAAGCACCATTACTAGCATCAATAATAATTTGAAGTGGACTAGCAAAATTATTCGGATATTTCCAATCTTTGTCTTCCCAGGGCAAATCATAACCTATAAGCACAAATACATTATCAAGTTCAAGCTGCTAAGAAAAATATGAACCTTCACATATGAATGATTTTTTAGTATAATATGAAAATCTATGGAAATTTCTTCATAACATGTTGTTTAGTGTACAGTGTACACTTACTTAGTTCACATGTTGTATATTATATAATATACTAGTAACTCACCCTCGCTTCGCTCGGGTTCGTCCTTATGTACGTTTTAACGGTTAGTATTAAATACAAATCTTTGAATTTCTCGGCTTTTCTGTACTATAATATGCATGTATTATATATATAAGCCTTCCTCTTGAATCACTCTATCTATTGCTAAAACTGCATTAAAATCCGTTAAGTACTTTAAAAGATCTAAGCGAACAGACAGCGGAAGCGACTTCACATTATACTATGTAAAGATATATAGTTATCCTTAAGAGATAGACATATTATGCCATAACGGAGTTTTCTGTAGACATATATAAGATATACAATTCCACCATACATTATTTTCCTATATCTCAAAGGGTTTAGGCAGCGTTTTCGTTGAAAGCTTCCAGGCGACATTCCTCGAGAACCACCCTATTCATTGGTGAAAACAGCATGAAAATCAGTGCAGTAGTTTTTCGGTTTATCGCGAACAGACAGACATACAGACAGACGCGGCGCAGGACTTTGTTTAATAATAGATATGTAGTGATTTATGTACATCCAAAAGTAAATTAAACCGTAGATTAGATACCTTTTTCTTGTCACATGTGAAAAAATTACCACATTTTATTCAATATAGTTAAGTAATACATCAACTTAATAAAAATCTTTAATTGATTCTTTGTCAGACAATACACAACCTGTTGCTGAGTTAGAAGCATGGAATTTTGCATAAATTTTCTCATGTAATAAATTGAGAGAAAGATTTTTGAAAATACTTTCCTTAAAGGAGTAAAATAGGAGTCAAAATATGTGTACAAGTTAATCTTTTTTATATAGAAGTTAAAAATTAGAAACATAATTGTATAGAAATTGATGTCTCAGCTCATTTATTGCTGAAAACTGATTTAATGGGCTCAGTGGAGTCTACTTTAAAAAGCACATAAAGTATTTTAAGCAATACCTTTTTTAATATAACAAACAGCATGACATATTACAATAATAATAATACATAATAATAAATATATTGGGACATTAACACACAGCACCGTCTAGTTCCATGGTAAGCTAGGAGGCTTGTGTTATGGATACCAGATAGTTGATACGCATATATAACTTTAAATATATACATAATACATATAATAATAATAGTAAATACATCAATTCTCTAACTTTCTCAATATTCTAAAAACTGACCTGGAATATGCAAATTGCCAACACTATACCCAGCAGTTCCCGCTACAGTATGCCCTCCTCGACCAACACCCTGTACATCTCTTATACGACCCCCAGTTCCTGTGGTTGCACCACTAAATGGAGCTACTGCAGTTGGCATGTTATGGGTTTCAGCAGTAAATATTATGTCAGATTCTGTGATTTCTTCGATAACCTGAGATGGAGCCTTTATGTTGCTTGGCTTTATTTTTGTGTGTTTAAAACCTTTTATTGCACTGTAGAGAAAAGTAGTTCAAAATCAAAATTATATTAAACGATTTTGTACATTTTTCTTAGGAGAAATATTGACGACCTTTACCTGCTGTTATCACCAAACTTAATAACATTGTTATCATTAGAAGTTTTCTGTGTTGAAGCAACCATATCTATCAAGGACTCACTTATTTCTTTACCATCTAAAATAATTTTGCCCTACAATGATAAACAATAAATAAATATATTTGAATTTTAAGTCAACTTTTGACAATGTTTTTAAAGTCTTTTCACTTACCTTAAAAAACCAATGTCTTGAATGTTCACTATTACTCTGAGCTAGATCAAATAATTCAACACTTGTGGGGTCTCTCTTTAGTTTATTTACAAATAAATCCATATAAAACTCCATATCCCAAGAATCAAAAGCCAAACCTAACAAACAATAAAATATTTATTATTCAATAAAATAATGGACAAAATTTAGGAATAGTGGGTTAATAGGAATAGCTGTTTTCCTTTTACTGGAAAATGTAAAAAAATTGTATGAACATATCAATCAGTATGTAAGGAATTTTAATAGGCCTTTTATAAAGGACACTTTTACCTAATTTTTTATTAACTTTCTCCATTGCAGACATTCCTTCTGCTTGCAGTGGTACCACAAACCAGGGCTCTAAGTCTTTTGGTAAACCTTCATTAAAACTCTGCCTAGGCAGATTTTCTGTTGTATAAATGCATTGTGTCATCCTATCATGTAGCGGAGCAGCCAAATCCTCAAATAATTTTTTGCTGACATTTTTCGATTGTTTAAAGGATATGAGATATCTTGTAGATACTTCAAGACGCACAACATCATGTAGCCCAACACTTTGACAGATCTGAACTGAATTACTTGAATCAGCTGTAGAAAAGTTAAACCTACAAAGTTCAAAAATATTATTTAATTGATACTTATATTATTCTTTAATTGAAAAAATAACACATTATATTTAAATAGCATTATTTGTTTCAAAACTTACCTAGGTCCAATTTCAATAACAGTTTGGTTGTTATTTACAAATTTATAAGAAGATTCATTTTTAAGAGCATTGGGTTGAAGAGGTGAATTCAAAAGCCACTGTAATATTTTGATTTGGTTTATGTTGAGGTAATTACAACCTTCCGCAAGTTCCACATGGTAGCAAATTTCCGTAGACAACTCTTCCACTTCGGAATCTACTTGTTTTAGCTTTGAAAGAATATCTTTCGTTTTATTTACACTAAAAGCTTCGTGAGTAAAAAATCTTAAGATACACATGGTCACTACAATATAGTTCTAATGGAATTCATTCAAGCGCATGACTGTCCCAAATCGAATTTAATAGGGTATTTCATCAATTTAATATCTTGCATCAATGTCAAAGATCAGGCCATATCACTTGTTGATGCTAGGCGAAAATAAATTAATGTTTTTAATAATAGTAGCTTACGCAACGATAATACTTAATAATACTGAGTAAGTATATCATTTTAATTTAGCTGAAAAGTTGTAAACAAGTAAGTAAATTACTTCGTGAAGAATTAGTAATTTCAACCTTAAAAGCATCTAGAGATAAGAATAAATTTTGATTGTATAGGCTATTTAATATTTATTATAGTATAATTTTAAGGATATACAAATTTCTTTTAAAAGTCGAATAGAAGAGTCAATAAAAAAAGATTTTTATATTTATCCGAGAAATTATTGTTATAATTACTAGACAAATTATTTATATAACTAGCATTGCCCGTGGCTCCGCCCGCGTTCAGATGACCAAAAACCAAATTCTTAGGTTTTACATATTAGTATACTAGCTTACAATGCAGTTTTTGTATTTTTTCAAAGAAATGAGATATTTTCCCGCGGTAAAAAGTATTCTATATGTTGACCCGGATAACCAGCTATCATCATACCAAATTTCATCGAAATCCCTCCAGTGGTTTTTCCGTGATGCGGTAACAGACAGACAGACAAAAATTCTAAAAACTATTGATTCAGCCTCTGCATCGAAATGTCTAATACAATAAGATTTAAAAAAATATATTTAATGTACAGATTCGGCTTAGTTAGAATTTTATTAGTAGAGATATAGAAGACCGGTGATATAACCGGTGAAAGAATAGAGATCAGGCACAGAACCAAGTAACCAGGTTACGCAGGAGAGATCAGGATTTCCAACTCCAGACTGCAAGGTACTAAAACTTTCTTGACAGGAAAACTCAATAATTTTACTTGGACTGACCCAAGCACGACCCCCGAATCTGCAGCCGTACTACATACTAATTTCTAGCCACTAGCCAGTAGCCACTATAGGTTACTAGATACTAGATAGACTATATTCTAGGACTGTAGTGTCGATCAAGAAAGGAACATATTATTCTCTGACTAGAGATCTAGGTCTAGCCTTACGAGTTCCGAAGCATTAGCAACTACACTCTACAGTAAATTAAAGCCTAGCGCACCACACACGACTTCCATAAAACCTCCTTATGTGTACGACATTTCTATATAATTTGTGGTGTACGATTTGTCGAACTTGATCTGTCCTGGATATTTTCGGGACCATCGCAGCGAATTTCATGGAATAAGGATTAAGGAATATAAGAATGGTGTCAAACTTAGCCGAGATCTTGTTTATCGATTCATGTTAAAAAGATATCAGTAAATTAACAAAAAAATAATTTACAGAAAGTAATGTATAATAATTATAATTGTAATTATTTATTACTGTGGGATGAATGTACGTAAATAAAGCTACCTAGGTAGGTAAGACCCAGCACTATAAGTAAATAAAGGCGGTTTATATATGTAGCATATACTATATGGAAGGCGGTAAGGCGTGGAGAATAAAATATCTGCCTAGTTTCTATCATATGATGCATGCGTATAGATGTAAGGCCGATTTAAAACTAATTAAACCAATCCGTTTAAAACGAAAAAAGACGTTTAAAACCGATAAAAAAAAAATTTCTATTTAAAACTGTTGGTGTTGATGACTATCCTTGTTTTTCAATTATAGATCATAATTTTTATTTGTCATCCATGATCATAATGCTGTACTTTCACGCACAATGCCGAAGTGTGCTAATGCTTAATGAGGATCAGTACAGTTATAGCAAATTTCATAGAACTAGTATCCACGTCATTTTATAAGACATAAGAATGATATATCTTTTTGAATTATCTAAATCGGACCATACCTTACGAAGATATTAAGTAATAAACATTACGCCGTTCCTGCCGGCAAAATCCATGTACGCGGGTGCGTGTGACGTCACTGTGACGGTCTGAACGTAGCCGGCCCACCGCCCGGGCCTCTTACTTTACAATTTCGCGACGCAGTTGGCTACTACATTTAGTAATTACTTATTTAGTGTTTTATCAAGTGTATAATAAAATTCTAAGTCGAATCTGTACATTAAATATTTTTTGGAAAATATTATTGAAATAGACATTATCGATGCAGAGGCCGAATCTATAGTTTTTAGAATTTTTGTCTGTCTGTCTGTCTGTTACCGGATTACAGAAAAACTACTGGAGGGGTTTTGATGTTTGGTATGGTCATAGCTGGTTATCCGGGTCAACATATAGGATACTTTTTACAGCGGGAAAATATCTCATTTCTGAGAAAAAATACAAAAACTGGTTAGAATAAAACCACGATGATACTATATTTATTTTAGCAAGGTAACTTACGTGCTAAATACACTATTAAAAACAGCTTATCTTGAAAAAAAAAATAACAATAGCGCTATTTTATTTGGTTTTTAGTCATCTGAACGCGGGCGGAGCCGCGGGCAATGCTAGTATTTTATATTTCAGTTAAAAGAAGATATGGAAAATTGAAATTGTATTGAAGAACTTGGAATTGTATTAATTCTGAATATAAATTGTCAATATAGTACTGTTGAGTCTGTGTTAATTATGACCTTTAATTATTTTTTTCAAAATGATATAAGGTCATCACCATCATCATATGACAGCTTTTTATGGCTCCAGATCCAGCAATGATAAAAACAGTATTTTAAATACTTTTTTTTATTTGAACAGTAAAAAGTATTTTAGAGCTAATTATAGTATAATACTGTTTTTAACAGTATGGTAGCAGTTGGTAGGCAGGTTTTTTTTTTAACGTTGGGAAATGCATTTACGCACGACGTGTGGGACTCACCGGCGTAATACAGCCAGTACTACCCACTAAAACCCAACAAAACCTTCCCCCGTCTTAATGGGGTGTCGCAGGATCGCTTACGTATTCAACTACGACGCCCCGACGGCAGGTCTGCCGAAGCAGATCACCACAACCATGGGGTTGCTCCAAGGTCCACTCTGCTATCAGAGAAGTACCAGGAGCAACCCGCATGGTACACCGCCCCCCGAAGAGGGCCACCTCCCACCGCCCACCGAAGTGAGCAACCTCCCTGTGCGTTTCTTAGCTTCGCGCCCGGTTGGCTTGCCGGGCACTACTGAGCCTCTAACCACGACAAGGTGAACGCACGTTGGGGGGAGGCAAGTATACCAACAAACTTTAGTTTTCGTGTAATTTAGGTAGGTACTTTCTATTGATATTTGATTTTCTATAAACTAATTAAAACGAAACATGATGTCAGGTGACCAAAAATTGCCCACAATGAAGTGTAAAACACAGTCCTTTTATTTTTGTGGGCGAGTTTTCAACCGTTTAAAACGATTTATTTGGGGCTTAAAAGGCAACATTTTATTTAAAACTTTTATTTGTCATCCATGTTTAAAACAATTTAAATCGGTTGTTTTAAATCTATGCATGCGCTTTATTTGACTTTATCATAATTATATTGCTTAAAAATAATGTATCTTCTGTGGGAATATCATAGACTGTAGAGTGTAGACTGGAAATTAGAATAGTAGTTACATCTATCTATGGTTCAGCCATCTTGTTTTTAAAATGGCGGTTGATCACATTGATTCGTATTATACTGTGCTATTAGCGTCGTTGTAAATTCTAAATATTTATTTACAATGGATAATGAAATTACCTCAATTAATATTATTGTATAATAAAAGCGTGTTACTGTGTGAGACAAAAAATTGACTATTGTATAATTTAATATACTGAAGGCGTTTTAACGCCTGCTCGAGACTCGAGCTTACCCAAGCCGCTTACTTATTTTATTGATTTTTCTTGATCAATGCTCAAATATGATGATGTATACGGTAAGTTTTATTTGCCTTTGTAAATATTTGAAATCTTATTACATAATTACATTTGATAAATTCTACAATATTATTATTTAATAATTATTGTGTATAATTAAAGAGGTTTAATTAAATAGGCACATATCACTCTAATTTAATGAAAATGTTTAGAAACGTTAGTATTGATTATTTTTGCGATGAATATTGTAATCACATCAAAAAAGTACATATGGCAATTAAAAATTGAAATTGTTGAGGTTAAGATATTGCCTACGCAAGGAGTTTTATATTATATTGCGTATAATTTTTAGGTTATATACATGAAACTTTTATAGTGGCAAATCGATTACTATATCCATAAATATTTTATAAGTGAAATTACACACTCATAATATATAACAATGAATATGGTATGTTCTTGTACAGAACTTTTTGATACAGTATAAAATTTCTTATAGCACGCTAATTATAAGTAATAATGCATAATAATACATGAAATGAAAAGAACCTTATTTATAAATAATTGTTTAGGTTTTAGACTTATTACTAAATGTTTTAATCTTAAAAACATTTTGGTATTTGTAGGGTACAAGTACGGAGCAGGACACTCGCTTCAGTGACAAGGAGAAGAAGTTAATGAAACAAATGAAGTTTGGAGATTGTTTGACACAACAGGTACATACAAAATTGTAATTTTTCTTGTAGAACTTATATTGTTTGTTTAATATTATTATATTCTTTTAAAACACATGCAATATAAATGTGCAAATAACCAAAAATTCCAGTCAATTGTTCAAAAGTCATTGGGCTCCATAAATAATCTTATCTAAAACACTATTTTCTTAATAAAGACTGCAATATTAGCAGACTAATGGCTTAAAGTATTCAAAATGCCATTTATAAATGAAATCCAATTATCTAAACATTTTATTATTTTATTTCAAATACAGATACAGCAACTTAATGGCTAGTTATTTTCTAACTTCAATTAAAGTTATTATGATTTCTGATAAAACATTTTTATTTATCCAATTGATAAGTAGCCTGTAGCAGTAGGTGGTAATATAGCTTACTATTCGACAAAGAATTCATAGAATGAATCAGTAGCTTCCAATTACTTACCCCCTACTTTCTAGGTAAACTTTGTTTACATACATTTTGAAGCTTATGCAGAAAAACATGCTTTTTTCTCACTTTATTCTTTGTATTTTGTCATACTCCATACTGCATGTAGCTAGTTTGTGCTATGTAAAAACTAAAGGATAAGAGTATATTATGGTAGAAATATTATATTAACCTCTTATTATACTAAAATTTGTTCTAACTTTAGGCATTTCTAATATTAATAAATATTGCATATTTGTATTTTAAACATAATGGTCAATAGGTGGACATGTCCAAGGTGAAGTTGGATGTGCTGAAGCCATGGATCACCCAGAAAATTACCGAAATCCTGAAGATGGAAGACGATGTGGTGATTGATTATGTCAACAACCAACTTGAGGAAAAGGTGACTAATATTTCTATATTTTTATATTAATATTTGTAAAACAATGTAATCATTGCAGTTTCTTTTGGCTAAATTTTTTAAATAAAATTAAGTAAGCCCAGTCACGAAACATGATGTAAAAAGAAACTGCAATTGAAGTATATTATTACTAAATGTATATTGATTGGCTATGGCTATTTTTATGGTCCCCATCGGTTAGCGCGCCGCCATCGCCGCCAGCCGCAGCCGCCCGCCGACGCCGCCCGCCCGTCTCTTCTTACGGAGGCCCTTAGCATTCTGAATCGGTATTTACGGGGAAATTAAATACTTAAATGCTACTTCTATAAAAATGTGCTCAAATATAATAACTCTGAGACGCTCAGAGGGAGATTTGACTCGAGGTAGGGAAGTTTCCTCAGTTAGGCTTTGCGGTCAACATAATGTGGTTGTGTTCGCAACACCCTTACAGATGCAAGATTTGGAAGAGGAGTGAGTATGGCGTTCGTCGAGCATCTTTTCGGCGGCGGTGGCGGCGAGACTCCGGGGACGGCGTGGCGGCGCGGCGCGGCACGACTCGCCCCTGCGACCGAAGCCCATCGACTTCACACTCATAAAATGTACTTCTTAATTGCCTTACATTTGCTTCCCTACCCGAGTCATTTCTGTCATTAACACTTTTCACAGATGCAATAAGACACTCCGAGCGTCTCCTCGAGTTCTAACTTTTATTGTCTCCGAGCCGACTTGTATAACATGCCAAATGGTACAAGGAACTACCGAACTGAGAGTTATTGCGCTCTTGTCGATAGATGACTAATTATATGATATTTTCTTCCCGCTCCGCTTCCTCGTCTCCCAGTTCCCTTGTCCAAAGAAAATGCAGATCAACTTGACTGGATTTCTAAATGGGAAGAATGCGAGGCTGTTCATGGGTGAACTGTGGGAGCTGCTCCTGAGCGCGCAGGCCAGCGAGAACGGCATTCCCGAGTCCTTCACACAGCAGAAGAAAGAAGAAATCAAGAAACGCATGGTAAGTGTAACATATTATATTGAGTGGACTTTAGTGCTCTGGATATGAAAATGGTGAAAAATTTATCGTTTTCGTGTCTCGTAATATATTTTATGAGTTTTTTTATGCTCTTTTATATATATTTACCATTCTCATATTGACCATTTTTTAATGTGATCAGTTTTGAGGACAAGCGATAGCGTAACATAGGTAAAAAAATGATCCTATCATGATTATTCGAAAATATCGCAATCAAAGATTCGCTTCACTTGCTTTTATATACGTGTTTATTATAATGTTACTTTCTTTACCTACATATACATCCTACTAATATTATAAATGCGAAAGTTGTGAGGACGTATGTATGTCTGTATGTCTAGATGTATAGACATATGGATGTTTATTACCCTTTCACGCAAAATCTACTGAATGGATTTTAATGAAACTTTACAATAATATAGCTCATACATCAGAATAAAACCTAGGAGACTTTTTATCCCGGAAAAATGTATGGTTCCCGTGGGATAGATTTGTTTTTGTTTTTCGCTAGTATAATATAAATAGTGGCATTATACCAAAGAATTTTTCAAATTCAAGTTTATTGACTACGCGTTTATCTCAGTAGTAACCCTACTCGCTGTGCCAGCGGTCTCGGGTTCGAGTCCCGCTGGGGGCATTAATTTGTGAGATGAGCTAGAATATTTGTTCTCCAGTCATGGGCTATATTTATAATATGTATGTATTTAAGAGTCATTTATATGTGTAGTGTATCAACTATGTGGTATCCATAACACAAACCTCGTACCTTACTATGGAACGAGATAGCGCTGTGTGTTAATGTCCCAACATATTTATTTATTATTGTTATTTATTAACTGCCTTATATAGGAAGAGCAGCAAAAGGACAAGGACAAGGATAAGGACCGCCGCAGGTCTCGCTCGCGCTCGCGGCGGCGCTCTCGGGACCGGCGGCGTTCGAGGTCTAGGTCCAGAGATAGATCTTCAGATAGGAAGTATGTATGATTTTAAATAAAAACTTATTTAAATTGATAAAATGATTTAAATTTAAATGAACAAATATTGTAAGTAGGGTGTCAACATTTCTTCGTCGAAATATAATATGTTTCAAAATAAGCTATAAAAATATTACACTTCAAAAAAATATAGTATTTTATGGAAAAAGCAAATATAGTATTTTTATAAAACTATTTTTTTTCCGAAAAAATAGTTTTATTTAATTTACCTAAACTAGACACAATATATTTTGATACAAATCATAGGGTTTGCTTTAAAAACCGTAAACTTTTCATTGATTCTTATACAGTGTAGATAGAATATAGAGCTATGTATGGAATTGTATGTGAGGAAGTTATATGACCAGGAAATGACGCATGCAGTGATTGGATTGTTACTAAGCCGAGTTTTATCATGTCGCGACAGCGAGCACTTAACTATTCTTGCTTAATTAGACGCATTTTTTTAATTTTTTAACTAAAAGAATGTGTGTCTGGATACAAAATCCAAGGTTTATGCCAATAGATCCGTGACCAACCGCCTACGAGTATGTTTACCTGAAATTTTTTCATTGATTCATAGAGCATAAGTTACATATGGAATATAACTTATGCTCTATGAATCAATGAAAAAAAAAATACAATTTTGAACTAAAAACTTGCTATTTCTATTAAAAAAAATAACTTGTGTTACTTTTAGAACAACAAACAAAAGTAACTTTATTTATTCCCATTTTCACCTCCTTAAGGGATGATTTCCGGGATAAAAAGAATCCTATGTCCTTCCCAAGGTCTCAAACTATGTTCTTACCAAATTTCATCTAAATGGGTTCACTAGATCTAGAGATTACCCCCTACAACGTCACAAACCCACAAACTCACAATTCACAAACTCGTAAAGTTTACCTCTTTATAATATTAGTATAGATATCAAAATATTTTTGGGCAAATATAATTAGACCTACCCACTTTTTAATAATAGGCACATTTAAATGTTTTTATTGAAACATGCTGCCTAATTTTCAACATTAAATTATTTACATATATATTATTTATGATTATATAATTTTCCCAACAGCCGACGTCGCAGCGGGGGCAGTCCGCGGCGCTCGCGTCGCCGGAGCCGCGACAAGGTGAGCCAGCCCAAGCCGCATGTGGACGACATCAAGTTACCTGAACCAAAGGGTTAGTATTGATAATGTCGATATTATTCCTATTTTCATTTCATTTGCTTAATAAACGTGGGCTAATTTACCATAGCAGTACAGAGGTTTTTTGATACTTAAGGATTCATGTTTATATCAGTATGTGGATGAAACTTTGATTATGAAGTCTGTATCGATTTTAGTATTGTTTCCTCTTTATTTATTTCTAATGTTTGCAAAACGTGTACTTTTATGAAATGGCTTGAAGACTTTTTATTATATTTATAATCGTTCTCTTAATAAATCTTATTCATGATTATATTCATTAAACGCATTAAATATTTATATTCAATATAGAAAATGGAAAATCACCAGAGAAGAAGGAAGAAATTGAAGTAAAGGAAGATTTGAACCACATTTCAATTGAATCAATTAAAGATGATAACGAAGATGTTCCTGCGGAAGAAGGGAAGAATGAAGCAGATCCAAAATCTAGGTCTGCGTCACCCAACAAGTGCGTAATTATATATTTTTTTTATACTTAAAAGTTTATTTTGGAAACCCTTACACTATATAAAAATAAAAAAGCAGAAAATTTTGCAAAATTGTTTGATAAACTGTGAGCAACACATTTCCTTACACCCCCTGACCCCCCTTGTCACATCTTGTCAGATCTTATCACAGTAAGATACCTCCTAGCCCCATAAGTGCGAACGTATTTTATGAATGACCCCTTAAATATAGGAAAGAATATTGCCATGAAATTTTTGAATGAGCCTATTTAAAGTAAATTTTGAGATTGTTTTTATAAAGGTATGTAATATAACATAAAGTGTAGTTAAGATATTTTGACTTAGTTGTAGAAATTGCAATGGCCTTTTAAAGTTCGAACATATATTTCAAAAAAATTAATATTATATAAAATTCTATTGTTAGGTCTGTTGTGGAAAAAGAGGAAGAAAAACCCGCCGAAAAAACACGCCATTCATCCAGTGAACGTCGTTCTACATCTGCGTCTTCTCGTAAGATAAATTCAAAATAATATTATAACTTTATTCTATTATAATAAAAAACAATCCATATCAATAATAAAACATATTTTATATAAGAGAAACAATATCTTAACTATTGTGTCTAATCTTCTTTACGAACTATTGATACTAATATTTAGATATAAAAAAATATATTTCACTAGAGATCTCTAATGTGCTGAAACATACATGCTACATTATATTCAAATTCATATAAAACTTTTTTGTAATACTAAAAAGTAATCAGTTAAACAATGACCTAAGACCTAAGCCAAACTTACTATAATGACGATCGATAGGATCCACTTTCATGGGACAGTTTGAGGCATTTCATCTTTGTATAAGCATTAGGATTTCACCTTATTATATTATTAGATGTAATTTCTATAACATTACAATATTGATTATTTTGTATTAAGGTGGCAGTGCTAAGAAAAGGTCATCGCATAAAAAGCGTCAGTACCGTTCCAATCGCGACTCTTCGACAAGTGTCAGCCCCAGACGCAGCTCGCGTAGAGAAAGGTAAATTGGGTCAAATAATTTTATATTAGTATACTGATTTTATTTAAAAATTGTACAAGTTTGATTTAAGAATGTTTATTTATTTTACTTAATGTAATTATGAGTAAAATTGGACCAGTAGTCCATCCACTTGACATAGTTCGTCGATTTTCATTTTTTTCTTTGTCACTATGGAATATAGCAGGCCCCATATTTATTTATTTTTTATGTCACCTGTCTAAGCATACTTAGACTAATGAGACGAATCTAACGATACCTTAATTAAAAAAACCATTGAGTGGTTTGAAAGATATGAGGGAATAAAGAATATTACAAATAGAGATACAAAGATAACCCTTTCCTTGCAGTTGAGTAAAAATAATTTTTAAAACAATAATTATTACAGGAGTAAATCTCGCCGACGCAGCAGTCGGCGTCGGTCAGTGGAGCGCCGAGACCGCGATCGTGACCGAGAACGAGAGCGCGAGCGAGAGAGAGAGAGGGAGAGGGAGCGCCGCCGTAGAGAGAGGGAGAGGCGCGAGAGGTATTAGGGATTCCGAGTTGTTCTTTTTTGAAATGCTTACCATTATTTATGAAGCAAAAGTAGTTTTGTGGGGATGCTTTAAGGCTAAAATGAAGGATATTGCAAAACTAAAGAAAATGTTGTGTAAAAAGTGTTATTTTATTTATTATATCAATAAATAAATATAATATGCTACAATATAAAAATAAACTTTCAAGAAAAATATCTTTAATCTTTATATATTATATATTTTTTTATTTCTGAAGTCTTTCTATGATATTTCATTTTAACGTATGAGTTGTGAATACCAGGTCACGAGAACGTCGCCGATCGCTTGAAAGACGTAGTAGACGCACGCGTTCACGCTCTCGACGACGTTCAAAAGACAGGTAATTTTATGTTTATTTTTTTTATTTAGTTTATTTCATCTTTTATTTTAATTAATATAATAAAGTTATTTTTATTATATTTATTTTGATAAAAGACCTGAAATATTATATTTTTATTTAATTATATTTATTAACCAAGTCTTCAAAGTCCTATAATAGGGAATATACGTGTGATTTAAATAAAGGTGATTTTTTTATATAAAATAAATAATATTAATTGTTTTTATTTTATAATTTTTCTTGCTTCTGAATTAAGCCTATGTCAATATTTTTTAATGTAATTTCTTTTTCATTATGAAAATATAATAATTGAAAAGTGAAAAAATGTGTGGGAAATTCAAAGTAGTTGAAACGCAACGCCATTGGTCAGACCAAATGTGACGTCAAAGTCTATTATAATATATCGTTGTTGTTTGCTGTTTGCAATTGGTATAAACAATCTAGACATGTTCTTCCGTTTATTGTGTCATAGGCTATGACGTCACGCCAAGCGTGCCAAAATGGTTGGCACGCTTAGCGTTATATATCCGTATCTATGACGTTTTTAAATTATTTTTGTTACGCTACATCTTAGTTTTTTTATGCTGGATATTTTTTTCCAATTATATAATGATGTAAAGCTATTGTATAAAAAAACCCACCTATATTCCCTATTATAAGGATTAGATTGATTTATTATGAATCGAATATGTTTAGAATAACAATTGATCAAAAGCATTGAATCTACAAAAGTAGTAACTTGTTATGCAGGTCTCGTGACCGGCGCCGGTCGCGGTCGCGCAGGCGGTCGCGCTCGCACCGGCGCTCCGGCCGGCGCTCCCGCGACCGCCGCTCCAGGGACCGCAGGTCTAGGGACCGCCGGTCTAGAGAGAGGTCCAGGTAAAGTGGTGCTACTAATAGTATTGTTTATTTTGTTTCTCCTACATATATGTAAATTATTGAAATTTATATACAACTAGCATTGCCCGCGGCTCCGCCCGCGTTCTGATGACCAAAAACCAAATTCTTAGGTTTTACATATTAGTATGCCCTTACATTCCAGTTTTTCTATTTTTTCTTAGAAATGAGACATTTTCCCGCGGTAAAAAGTATCCTATATGTTGACCCGGATAACCAGCTGTCACCATACTAAATTTCATCAAAATCCCTCCAGTGGTTTATCTGTGATGCGGTAACAGACAGACAAATATAATAACAACTATAGATTCGGCCTCTGTATCGATAATAATGTTTATTTCAATAAGATTTTTCAAAAAATATTTAATGTACAGATTCGGCTTAGTTACAATTTTATTATATGTATAGATAGAATTAAATGGAATATGTTAAGTTTTCATTCATAATAATATAAAGTATGAGTAACTATGAGAGGTTTAAATTAGTGTTTTATAAATTTTAATTTAAAATTTATAACAGGGACAAGAGATCGAGGGACAGGTCAGGAAAGGACAGAAGGTCAAGGGAGAGGAAATCACGTGAAAGAAGATCGAGTGATTTAATTAAAGAACGCTTGGAAAAATCGGTCTCAATACCGCGTAAAGGTGAGTTATTATATATTAAAATTAATAAACTACCAACTGGTAGTTTTGAAAGTGTACTTTAATATTTAATATTTTAATTTTCATTAACAGAAAACGTAGACAAATTACGTAAGAAGTCACCTGAACGAGTGTCCCTTCCGCGGGAGCGATCTAAGGAGCGCGTGTCGAGTACAAGCAGAGAATCTTCTGTTGTTAATGAAAACAGAGATAAATCAGTTTCGCAAAACGATAGTCAGACCAAGCCTGTTCAATCATCTGATGATGAGGAAAGGGACGATTTCATTGCAGTACCAGTTTTACGAGAATATTCTAAGAGTCTGTCTCGCACACCATCTCCATTCTTAAGAAAACATGAAATGGAAACCAATAAAAAGTCAGACAGGTCTGGCGACGATGCTTCAGGGAAAGATCATATTGACGAGGATACTAGCAAAGGCCAAGAAGTTAAGAAGAATAAGCGTAAAGGTAAACAATCGGAATCAGAAAGTGAGAGCAGCGAGGAAGTATCTAAATCTAAGAGTAAATCTAAACTTAAGCGTAAAGAAAAACCCACCTCAAAGAGATCGAAGAAACCCAAAAAAGAGAGTTCATCTAGTGACAGTGAGTCGGAGGACTCATCGTCAAGTGATTCAGAAGAAGACAGGAAGAAGAAAAGCAAAAAGACCGCCAAAAAGAAGTTGGCTAAAAAATCGCGAAAGAAGCGAACACGATCTTCTAGTTCCGAATCTAGTTCGGAAGAAGAGGTCAAACACAAGAGTTCCAAAAGTAAACAGAAGAACATTCCAGAGGAATCTGATACTGACAAAAAATCTAAGAAACGAGGGAAAGATTCTAATGTTGACCGCGCCAAGATAGAGAAAGGTGAGAAACAGATAAAGTCCAAGAAAGTTGACAATTCGGAAGATTCTCATGATGACAGTTCAGACAGTGACGAAAAATCGACCAAAAAGAAAGCAAAACATGATTCAACCTCTTCAGAAAAAGAAATGAGACGTAAAAAAGCAGAGTCTATTAAGGAAAAAATTGTATCACCTGAAATAACCAAATCGAGAAAAGAGGAGAAACCAAAAGCTAAACATGCAGATGATATAAAACCCAAAGCGCGTGAAGATAGCGAGAAGAAAGCTAAAAAGAGGGAAAAAGAAGATTCATCGTCTGACAGTGATCAAGTGTCAAAGAAAAAACCCAGAAAGAAGGTATCGGAGTCTGAGTCTGATTCGGACAGTGATGAGCCTAAAAAATCTAAAAAGGCTAAAAAGCACAAAAAACACTCGAAAAAACATAAGAAACACAAGAAGCATAAGAAAGCGTCTAAGCGAAAAGATGATTCGTCTGATAGCGACGACGCCGAGGAAGAGGAGGAGGAGGATAGCAAGGTCAATAATGAGGACTTGGAAAAAAAACTTCGCGAGAGGGCTCTAAAGTCTATGAAGAAACAGACTAGCGCGTCTGGCTCCGATTAACAGTTAATTCGTCGAGGGACTCGACGACATCGGCGTAATCAATCTAAAGGCGGCATAAAAGTTCGCAAGAAAAAAAAATAACTATGTCGAATTTATGTTGGTTAAATACCGCGATGTTTCTATCGAGTTTCTTGTGTAGTACTTCAGTGGTGACTTCGATACAATTTTTTAATTTTAACGCTATGTAACTACAACTTTAAATGATGTAGGAAGTATGATTTAAGATAACGTGTATGTCTTTGTTAGTAATAAAATTTGCTAATTATGTGGTATTGTTTTATTGTTTATTTATTTATAGTAACTCATAAATATTAATCACAGGCTTACACAATAACAATTATACATAAATTAATTCATTATAAGAATGACATGATATTAACTTCAATGAAAAACTTGATTACATCTATATATATAATAATAATTAAAAATAAGAGTGGTTAATTTAAATATAATTCTTTGGTCAAAACTATACCGGAATAACTGTATGTTAAGTACATTGAAGCAAACATCGGAGATTAAAGTGTGGAATGTAAATTTATAACTAGTATTATGGTCGCTCATTTGGTAGGTTCTGACTTACAAAAGGTCAAGGAGAGTTCTAATTTGGTAGATTTTATAGGTCGATACTATTATTTATTTTCGGAGTTGACCTTCAGCTACGACCGCTTGTATCGCCTTATCGGAAAAATTGTACCGAAAATCGGTAGTGAGTATAAAAACACCACAGAATTTTTGTCTGTGCTTTTTTGTTTTTTTTTATTAGAGGTGATTTTTTCTTAATTTCGTGTTAGATGAAATCTCTTGTATCTTTAGTATTGGTCATGCAAGCAGCGGTCGTTAAAGTTTGTAAATACCGAATATCAATCGACTTAATACCAAACAGTACAAATGCACCAAATTAGGACTGTCATAGATATTTTGTATCGGGCATTATCGTGCAAAATACGTACCACAACCGTTAATATTTAAAAAAAAATTCTACATCACATGTAGTAAGGTACAGCTGTAGAATATGCTATGTATCTATTCACGGCTTCTAAATTCTGATATTATATTATAATTTACAAGTGATAAATACATCGGGAACGTCCACGTACAGTTTAGCCTCTGTGACAAATTAAATGTTTATAACTAATATAAGTAAATTCCTTATACAATTAAAATTAATACAATGTATTATTTATCGCCTTGTATAACCCCTGTATCCAGCAACTAAGCTTGGTGTAACACCACTGTTGTAAATGTTTCCTTTTTTGTAATATCCATAGCCAAGATGACCACCGCCTATATAGTTAGGGTTATTGTAACCGTAGTAGGAGTTTAAACCGCCGTTGCCTCCAAAGCCACCATATCCTCCGTTTCCGATATTTTCATAACCATTTGGTGACGAACCAAAGTTTGGATTGTATCCGCTAGCCCCATAGCCCGCACCGTATCCACTGGCGCCATATCCACTGGCACCATAACCACTGGCACCATAACCACTAGCACCATAACCGTTAGGACCATAACCGTTAGCACCATAACCACTGGCACCATATCCACTAGAGCCATATCCACTAGCGCTATACTCATTGGCGCCATAGCCACTACCACCATATCTACCAGCATCATATCCACCAGAACTATATCCACCCTGACCTAAATTATTAGAACCGTATCCTTTATATCCTGCGCCGCCATAATCGGCTATGTCATTGTATCTATTGTATCCAGTATAACCACTTTTCAATGAGTTGTCATAACCGCTAAATCCCTTATATCCAGGACCATTTGCATATTTATCATCTATGGTACCGAGTCCTGTCACCGAGAATGTGTAACCTCCGGGATTATGTCCTCCCCAGTCAGAGTATTGACTGGTATCTGTAACACGATAAATATTTTCTACTTAAATATTTTTGTAAGATTGGTGAAAAAATACTGGATGGATACTTTAAATATAGATAGTCATAGATGTTACAGAATTAACAATATTTTAATTAGTATTTACACTTCATACAGAACAATATGATTTACTTACATGAACTGCTTGCCGTCTTAAGATCATTTTCTGCTTTTTGTTGGCTGGTTTCTTTACCAGCAGGCGCTGCATATGTTGAGGCAGACACGAGAAGTATCAAAATGTATTTACAATTCGCCATCTGTAAGAAAATTATAGATACTTTAATATTAATTTACATCTCTCTTTTTAATTACTTTAAGTATAATTCTTTATTTCTTAGTTGTTTTATGGGTTTTAGGCGACAAAAAATTATTTCACCAATGTCATTCTTACTACGAAACGACAGACGGGGACAGGCATCGAATCTGTCACACTTATCCATTATTTTACCACGTTGGGGATTATAAAAAAAAAACAATGTTTTGAGAATCGTATCTGCGACCTACGAGTTTACATAACGTCACTCAAACATACTGTCGTCAACTTAAGATTTTTATGTAATTACTTTATTAAATATACTTATCTATACATATTGCAGTTTACATAACAATAAAATGTTGGATTACCAGTACCTACCTATTCATATTTAAAAAGTCTTGAAAACTTGCTAGGTTCTCTCAGACATGCAGGTTTCCCCACGATGTTTTCCTTTTTCGTAAGGCAAGTGGTAATTCGTAAGGCATGTTAGAAATGATTCGCACATGAAAATATCAGAGGTGCGAGACCTGGGATTTGAACCCGCTTTACTCGTTTTCCCAAGCGAGCGCGTTACCACTGGGCTACCACTGCCTTAACTACTTAGTACTTTATAGTAAATAATTCAATATTTTAACGTATTAATTAGTAAGAATAAGGACATACTTAATAGGCCTTTATATTGCAAATTAACATGAGTAACTAATTATTACAACGTGAAGGTAACGCTTAATATTGTGACCCTCAACACAATAAACGAGTGTCTGTTGGAGAATTCTCACATCGAAATTGACCTAACGAGTATAAAATTTGGTGTTGAATATTGAAAATAATAATGGATGTTTTAATATCTATTTGTAAGTTTAAATTTATACTTACAATTATACTTTTAAAGTGTTTTATGCCCGATTTCACCAACAACCTATAAGATACCACCTACGTATGAGAAGTCCCCTAAACTAGCACCTAAATTAAATTTCGTTTTACCAGATCGTTAGAGCCCGCATTTCTAGTACATATATTTAGGTGGCTTTTAACATTTAGGTGACCCCTAACTGTCGGTAAAACAGAAACTGTCCCCTAACAACCCCCTAACTATTCTTAGGGGATCCCTTAAGCTTATAGGTGACGTTGTTGAAATCGGCCATTGCTAGGGTACACAAAGTATAAGTACATAGGTGATAACCGTATTATGTACATGACACATTTTAATGATTTATCTTAATCATTCTGAAGTTTACTAAAAGTTGATAACTAATTTAGTTTTACATATAACCAGTCACGATAAATATATTGGTTTCATGAACTTAATAAAACCTGTACTGTCCGCGTGTTTGTTTGTATCTATTTAGGTAATTTAAAATCGCAACCATTAAACATTATTCTACTAAAATCCATGTCGTCCGTCCAAAGTTTGCTAACCCTTTTAAATCTGCACTTTTAAGGTTTTGCAGCCTAATATGCGACTTTTACTCTCTATTAGTTCACAATAGTTTACTATTATACTTTATACCTATGTATTTGATTTTTGATTTACAAGAACATGCATGCGTTGCCCATTTTCAAACGTCAAAGGACGGATCTAAAACACCAAGGAGGGCTATGTGTTTGACCTGTATGTATGCATATATATACCAATCTTATGTTCCCTCCTAATTACTAAAAGGCGTAACCGATTTTAATGATTCATACGTCGTTAGAATCGTATTGATAACGTAAGTGTTATAATCTAAGCTATTAATAAATAATAATCAAAACGACGGATTTCCGGCATAGATTTGTAGTTTGAAAAAAAAAATTCCTTCTAACCTATCGAATGGGATATGAAAATAAAGGTTTTTAAATTTTAAGAGGCGGTTTTATATATGTATCTTTTATGTTAATAATAATTAAAGGAAACAAATTGTTAAATGAACCTGTTAATGTATAACTGGCCAAAACTAAAAAGCTGTAAATAAAAAAAAACCCGATTACATAAAAAGCGTACTAAAAAGAAAGGAATAAGTCAATGAAGGAAAATAGTATTACATAATTGTAGTCGGAGACATACATAAACGTAGTTAAACTCGCAGCAAGTACAAAACACTTCACGTCTATCATATCTCGGATAATGTACTATTTTCCTTCGTTAATTTTATTATTGCAGTTTATTAGCTTTAACGTATAATGTTTATTTTGCTGAACTGAAATATGTAGGTTACGTTTAGCGTCACGAATCGATTCAAAAATATTATATACTAGCATTGCCCGCGGCTCCGCCCGCGTTCAGATGACCAAAAACCAAATTATTAGGTTTTACATATTAAATTATCTTACAATGCAGTTTTTGTATTTTTTTCAGAAATGAGATATTTTCCCGCGGTAAAAAGTATCCTATATGTTGACCCGGATAACCAGCTATTATCATACCAAATTTCATCAAAATCTGTTCAGTGGTTTTCTCGTGATGCGGTAACAGACAGACAGACTAAAATTTTAAAAACTATAGATTCCGACTCTGTATCGATAACAATGTCTATTTCAATAAGATTTTCGAAACTTTATTTCAAGATAAACATAATATATGCGATCTTGATATTATATGTATTTTACAGGTCAGTAATAAATTATTTGATGTATACTGTATTGTTATGAGGACTATAATAACTTATTTAATGATGTTTAAATTATTTTATTAATTATATTACTTGAAAATAAAAATAAAATACTTACACTTAAAAACGCTTCTTTATATTTGGTAACACTGAGCACTACTATTGCGGATGAGTAGACGCGCTCTGAGTGCGTACGCATACGTACAACCTTTATAAGCCGTGGGAGTTTTTGTCTTATAATTGACAATGGTCACTGAGAGGTAATGAGTCCGTTTGTAGGCAATCCGTCCTTCTGCAAAGATGCAATGACGCAGACTAATTTTAGCATGACACATGTGTCATTCTCTTAGAGCTATAAAATCTCGGGAGCGTACCTCTAATAGCTGAGGTCAACGCTATATTTGCATAGTTTATTACTTGATTTATTCCAGGCTAAGCTGTCCTATTCAATATTCAAAGGAGACAATATTAGGTACTTTAAATAGTAAGGAAATTGTGTATTATATAAAAAGGCTTTGTTTTTTTTTATATTATTCAAGGCAAGTGTGAATAGGTGGCTACTGAATTAGTGCGACTTACCATCTACGACTGCGTTACCACTTACCCTCCAGGTGGAACGTAGTCAAGCACTAATTCAGAATACCAAAAAAAAAATTATTATACCTAAACACATTCTTAGTGAGGGGAAGTGTACCAATTAAATTATTATTTATTTGGTGCAACTGCATTTCTTTGTGCAAAAAAAAATAATTTAAAATACGTATTTATTTATGAGATTATATGCGGAAATTATAAGGTTTCCAATTTTAACTGGTGAAATGAAGACCGACGTTTTCTTGCTCTTACGCTCCACTGCGTAGAGGATGTCGTGACAAGGCCACTTTTAATGATTGCATACATTTTAAGGAATAGATTAGAATTGTATGAAAGAACATTGTCATCTTTGTCTACTTATTTAGATTTTAATATGTCATTTTTATTGTTTACATAAAACAGTCATATTCTATTCACATTATTACATTAAATTAACGAAAAAAATAGTTTCTTACAGAGCATACGAAGTGTTATTTATTCTCCCTTCTTTCCATTCCAAACCAAATTGGTTTTAAAATGTTATGTGCTGATACCTAGTTCTAGTAGTAGTTTCTAGTAATTAACGGATTTCCAAAAAAGGAGGATGTTCTAGGATCGTCTATATACGTTTTTTATGTATGTTCACCGACTTCTCGAAAACGGCTTGACCGATTTTGCTACTTTAAGCGGTATTATATGCAGCTAGGTCCCGAGGTGGTCCCATAAAATTTTCTTTGACACAGAGTAAACCGTTTTCGAGAAAATCAGATTTGAAAATGAACCATAAAATTTAAAGTACGAGTACATATATGTTAACAAATCTAATTAGTCTTTTTTACCTACTTCTCATTGTCATGTCAACTTGAAACTTTGTAAGTTTTGTATTTCTGATGATAATACAGTTATTTGGTATCATTGAGCTGAACTGATGGTGTTTCCAGAAGGTGGATAGTGGAATTCTTCAACAGTTACTAGTAAATACTTTGAATTTGAACTTATTACCCGATTGCAAGGAAAGGGTTATGTTTTTCGCGCCTATCTTTGTATGTTTGTAATATTCTTTATTCCCTCATATCTTCTAAACCACTCGATGGATTTCTTTAATTAAAGTATTGTTGGTGACATAAAAAAATTAAATATGGGACTGCTAGATTCCTTAGTGTGAAAAATAAAGAAATGAAAATCGACGAACTATGCCAAGTGGGGTATCGTTGAATAGGTATTTAAAAATCATTTTTAGGTTTCTTTCATCATTTTTCATTTTAAATAACGCTTTAGGATATATAATGATTTAAAGTTGGTCAACAACTATATTCCTTCGTGAACTTGTTTTCATCTTTATATGCAGTCAGGTTTTTTATTTTTATAATATATTTGTTTATTTGGTTTCATTGGACTAGCGAAATACGTTAGAATTAGATATTAGGGCCAACTCTTTACTATATCAACCTTAAAATCTAGTTGCATTTCAAACTCATATTTATAACAATTTAGAAGTGTGTATCAGTCATTTTCATAAATAAATATACTACAACATGGTAGTTTTTTTTATACGAGACTATTTTATGCGTCTAAAACAGAACACAAAGGCCCAGTGTCCCGTAACGATGTATTTAAGTCATGGTCATAGCCGCTAAGACTCGAAGTCATAAAATCTTGCGTACCTACGTTAAAGAAATGTATCAAAATGGTAAAATAAACAACTAAAAGCTGGTTAATCCAAATATCCGTGTGAGTTAGTTATATATTTTGTAATAGACCCATGTAGAATTTGGTAATTTAATTTAATGAAGTACGTCAGAATGTCTTAGAATAATAGTTCCATTAAACGACTTGGTCGTTCTGACGTGCCGCGCGCGTCAAAATACAGATAGACGAGTGCTAGTATTGATCTTTTTGAATTATTTATTGCGGACACGACAGACATTTCTTTACTTGTAAGTATTGGCAGATTATTCACAGACTTCTGCATGAATGATAATATAAAATATTGTGGAGTTTTTTCCACATGCTTTTAGATAGTGACTGCTTCAAACGTGCATTTATACACTTAGTTTGTCAATCACAATTCACAACTCACAGTGTTAAGATTGTGACGTGCGAGAAGGGTTGCCTTTGGTTGCGTCATCAGTCGTCATGGAAACTATTTTAATAAAAGCTAACTTAAGACTAAAGTACCTGGGCCATGCTCGCTCGCTCAGAGTTTTTGGTCAAAAGTACAATGTTCTTTTAAAAAAACTAAAAGTTTGAATAAATACAAAAAAAAAACAAAAAAAAATTATAACTTTTTGATTGTCAATGTTGCGCCTTGGCCGCTTTACTATGATGTTTTGACACGAGTGTGCGCAATTATCGACCATATTTTGCGCGGAATAATGCGAAAGAAAACCGCATGAAAATTTGAAAACACGCGTTTCTCCAGACATAAGGCTAATCTAGATCGATTTATCGCCCCCGAAACCCCCTGTATACTAAATTCCATGAAAATCGTTGGAGCCGTTTCCGAGATTCAGATTATATATAAAACAATACAAGAATTGCTCGTTTAAAGATATAAGATATATATTTAAAAAAAATATAATAATATCCTAACAAAAAAAAAAGTTGATTTAGAATAAACACGCATGCTCTGTATACATTAAACAGCTGATAGTTTATGTAAGCTTGTCGCGAGATTTACCTATTTTAAATATTATATTTTCGTTTATACACAGGTAAATCTCAGGTAACACGAGGACTTAGAATAACTTTTGATCAAATTTAACTTGCAAGATTTGATTACAGACAGACACCGAGACAGGTTGAACTAAATAAAAGTTTGTAATGATAAATTGCCATTTTAAGACGTCCGCCATATTGGATTACAATGACATCACTTTACTCATCGTCTTTCGACTTCGATTCTTCGATCTTACTTGTAAGCCACGTAATGGATTTTGATAAGACTTTCACTAATTGGAAGAGCCTTAAAAGAGATCGGTTTGCGTATATAATTTGCAAATATTTTGTACTAGCGACTCACACTCGCTCCGCTCAGGTTCGTCCCTAGTTACGTTTTAACTTTAGATTTTTCAGAGATGAGATTTTTTCCCGCAGTAAAAAGTATCCTATATGTTGACCCGAATAAACAGCTATCATCATGATAAATTAAAATAATGCACTAGATAATTAAAGGCTTCTCTATTTTAAAAAAGCCTACGAAGAAGTCCGCGATAGCATGTGCCTATCTATTTCCTAAGGTATGTTTACAATAGAAATAGTTATATTTTTATCTATATAAAACGCACTTAGGGACACACCCGAGCGAAGCGAGGCTAGCAGCGATCGCTAGTATTTAATAGACGCAGAATATATTGAAAAATGGAGATATTAATGTAATTCAATGTGTGACATCGAAAACGGAACTCAACGAGGCTTGTAGTGACAATGTAGTGACTACATTCATTATAGATACTGATTATATTGAAAATGTTATTTTATGATTATAAATGATACTCAGTTAATATTAAATATGTATTTAATAATATTAAATACAAAACGTATACAAAATAATGCCATAAGTATACACATAATAATAAAACTACAAAATATGAATAGAAATTACAAATGTAAATATTACATTTTCGTCATTTAAGAGTTGATGATTTTGATATAAACATAAAATTAACTAGATAAATTTCTGATTATATCAGAGAATAAATATTAAAACATCAACTATAAAAATTTTGAAATCGTCCAAGGTAATGTCGGACGTCCTCAAAATTATTTGTATCCTTCTAAAATTCCACTAAACATTATACCGCTGATGGTTTTCTTAAGTTTTCATTACTTTTTTTTGATTTCTTATCACTTGTCACGTCATCAAGCACTCTTGGATGGACAGCTATTCTTCGCAAACTCTTTCTTTGAGGTTTGATTTCATTCTTCAATAAGCTTTCTAATTCTGATAAAGATTTAATTTCCTTAAGATCTTTAAAATCTACACTACGGCCACCGTTTACTCTACCGAAGTATCTATAAATATCTCTATTTGCTTGGCATTGGGCGCAGTTGTATGGCACTGGCACTGCGTTGGGAAAACTTTCCTGAGCAGTTTGCATTTCAGTGTAATTTCCTGGACAGTTTGGCACAAACACGACAGGTATAAATCCAATTATGCCATATGGACTGTAACCTTGGTTGTTTTGATTATTAGTTTGCGTTTGTGAAACCGCATTTGAGTTATTTTGTCCGGGATTCAAGAGATAGCATGGACATGTTGCAGGGCTTGGTACGATAGGCAGTGGGTATGGTATGACATAAATGGGAAATGGTGGCATCTGACTTGAAGGTGGATAAACAGGAGGTTGCACTCCTGTCCCTGTTGGTTGGCCAAGAGAGTCACCACCTATAAGAAAAAGTATATAGGTATTTAAATCTATAGTTATTTTTTAGAAATGTATTGTTATCGATTTTTTGATGCTTATTAAATAATAATAATAATCTTTTTGTAATATATAAAATTCTCGTGTTACAGTGTTTGTAACAAACTCCTTCGAAACGGCTTGACCGATTCTTCTGAAATTTTGTGTGTTCAGTAGGTCTGAGGATGAGGATGTAAACTATTTTTCATACTCCAAGTGATAAGGTAGTCTACCCCGAAAAAATAATTTTATTTTTTTGACAAAAATTTTTTTTTTTTTGATTCGGCATTAAACATATATACAAACCTACATTTCCACTAAGGACGAACCCAAGCGGAGAGAGAGTGAGTCTCTAGTAATTATTATTAATCATACTAAGTAATAACAATAAAATCAATATATATATAATGTACAGTAATAACTAAGTGTACATTAGTTTTGTATATATAATTAAGTATATTTGTAATTTTCTTTTTTGTTACTTAAATATAAATAATGTAATTATTAAAAAAAATCATAGAAAGACAGTTTTTGAGTTTACTACTTTAAATATAAAATAAATGTAGGTAGGTGCCCATAAAATTCATTTAAAAATAAATATTTAATGACAAACTTACCGTTAGAACCTGGTTGTCCCTGAAGACCAGGTTGATTTTGTTGGTTTGATTGGCCGGGGCTGCCTGGGTAACCTTGTTGACTGGGGCCGCTTGGGTATCCTGGGCGGCTTGGGAAACCAGGTGGACTTGGTTCACCTGAGCTACCTGGGTATCCTGGCTGGCCTGGTTTTCCTGGTTGTCCTGGTTGGCCGGGCTGACCTGGGTATCCTGGCTGACCTGGGTATCCCGGTTGTCCTGGTTGGCCGGGCTCACCTGGGTATCCTGGTGTGCCGGACTGACCTGGGTATCCTGGCTGGCCTGGTTTTCCTGGTTGTCCTGGTTGGGCGGGCTGACCTGGGTATCCTGGCTGACCTGGGTATCCCGGTTGTCCTGGTTGGCCAGGCTGGCTTGGTTGTCCTGAAGTGCCGGGTTGACCTGGCTGTCCGGGATGGCTAGGGTCGCCTGGTAATCCTGGATTTTCTGGGTATCCTGGCTGGCCTGGTTTTCCTGGTGTGTCGGGCTGACCTGGGTATCCTGGCTGACCTGGGTATCCTGGTTGTCCTGGTTGGCCGGGCTCACCTGGATATCCTGGTGTGCCAGACTGACCTGGGTATCCTGGCTGGCCTGGTTTTCCTGGTTGTCCTGGTTGGCCGGGCTGACCTGGGTATCCTGGCTGACCTGGGTATCCTGGTTGTCCGGGTTGGCCTGGTGTGCCGGGCTGATCTGGGTGTCCTGGTGTGCCGGGCTGACCTGGGTATCCTGGCTGACCTGGTTTTCCTGGTTGTCCTGGTTGGCCGGGCTGACCTGGGTATCCTGGCTGGCCTGGTTTTCCTGGTTGTCCTGGTTGGCCGGGCTGACCTGGGTATCCTGGCTGACCTGGGTATCCTGGTTGTCCTGGTTGGCCAGGTTCACCTGGGTATCCTGGTATGCCGGACTGACCTGGGTATCCTGGCTGGCCTGGTTTTCCTGGTTGTCCTGGTGTGCCGGGCTGATCTGGGTGTCCTGGTGTGCCGGGCTGACCTGGGTATCCTGGCTGGCCTGGTTTTCCTGGTTGTCCTGGTGTGCCGGGCTGACCTGGGAATCCTGGCTGGCCTGGTTTTCCTAGTTGTCCTGGTTGGCCGGGCTGACCTGGGTATCCTGGCTGACCTGGGTATCCTGGTTGTCCGGGTTGGCCTGGTGTGCCGGGCTGATCTGGGTGTCCTGGTGTGCCGAAATGACCTGGGTATCCTGGCTGGCCTGGTTTTCCTGGTTGTCCTGGTGTGCCGGGCTGACCTGGGAATCCTGGCTGGCCTGGTTTTCCTGGTTGTCCTGGTTGGCCGGGCTGACCTGGATATCCTGGCTGACCTGGGTATCCTGGTTGTCCGGGTTGGCCTGGTGTGCCGGGCTGATCTGGGTGTCCTGGTGTGCCGGGCTGACCTGGGTATCCTGGCTGGCCTGGTTTTCCTGGTTGGCCTGGTTTTCCTGGTTGGCCTGGTGTGCCGGGCTGATCTGGGTGTCCTGGTGTGCCGGGCTGACCTGGGTATCCTGGCTGGCCTGGTTTTCCTGGTTGTCCTGGTTGGCCGGGCTGACCTGGGTATCCTGGCTGACCTGGGTATCCTGGTTGTCCTGGTTGGCCAGGCTCACCTGGGTATCCTGGTGTGCCGGACTGACCTGGGTATCCTGGCTGGCCTGGTTTTCCTGGTTGTCCTGGTGTGCCGGGCTGACCTGGGAATCCTGGCTGGCCTGGTTTTCCTGGTTGTCCTGGTTGGCCGGGCTGACCTGGGTATCCTGGCTGACCTGGGTATCCTGGTTGTCCGGGTTGGCCTGGTGTGCCGGGCTGATCTGGGTGTCCTGGTGTGCCGGGCTGACCTGGGTATCCTGGCTGGCCTGGGTATCCTGGTTGTCCTGGTTGGCCGGGCTGACCTGGGTATCCTGGCTGACCTGGGTATCCTGGTTGTCCTGGTTGGCCAGGCTCACCTGGGTATCCTGGTGTGCCGGACTGACCTGGGTATCCTGGCTGGCCTGGTTTTCCTGGTTGTCCTGGTGTGCCGGGCTGATCTGGGTGTCCTGGTGTGCCGGGCTGACCTGGGAATCCTGGCTGGCCTGGTTTTCCTGGTTGTCCTGGTTGGCCGGGCTGACCTGGGTATCCTGGCTGACCTGGGTATCCTGGTTGTCCGGGTTGGCCTGGTGTGCCGGGCTGATCTGGGTGTCCTGGTGTGCCGGGCTGACCTGGGTATCCTGGATGGCCTGGGTATCCTGGTTGTCCTGGTTGGCCAGGCTCACCTGGGTATCCTGGTGTGCCGGACTGACCTACCCATCCTGGCTGGCCTGGTTTTCCTGGTTGTCCTGGTTGGCCGGGCTGACCTGGGTATCCTGGTTGTCCTGGTTGGCCAGGCTCACCTGGGTATCCTGGTGTGCCGGACTGACCTGGGTATCCTGGCTGGCCTGGTTTTCCTGGTTGTCCTGGTGTGCCGGGCTGATCTGGGTGTCCTGGTGTGCCGGGCTGACCTGGGTATCCTGGCTGGCCTGGGTATCCTGGTTGTCCTGGTTGGCCGGGCTGACCTGGGTATCCTGGCTGACCTGGGTATCCTGGTTGTCCTGGTTGGCCAGGCTCACCTGGGTATCCTGGTGTGCCGGACTGACTTGGGTATCCTGGCTGGCCTGGTTTTCCTGGTTGTCCTGGTGTGCCGGGCTGATCTGGGTGTCCTGGTGTGCCGGGCTGACCTGGGAATCCTGGCTGGCCTGGTTTTCCTGGTTGTCCTGGTTGGCCGGGCTGACCTGGGTATCCTGGCTGACCTGGTTTTCCTGGTTGTCCTGGTTGGCCAGGCTCACCTGGGTATCCTGGTGTGCCGGACTGACCTGGGTATCCTGGCTGGCCTGGTTTTCCTGGTTGTCCTGGTGTGCCGGGCTGACCTGGGTATCCTGGCTGGCCTGGGTATCCTGGTTGTCCTGGTTGGCCAGGCTCACCTGGGTATCCTGGTGTGCCGGACTGACCTGGGTATCCTGGCTGGCCTGGTTTTCCTGGTTGTCCTGGTGTGCCGGGTTGATCTGGGTGTCCTGGTGTGCCGGGCTGACCTGGGAATCCTGGCTGGCCTGGTTTTCCTGGTTGTCCTGGTTGGCCGGGCTGACCTGGGTATCCTGGCTGACCTGGGTATCCTGGTTGTCCGGGTTGGCCTGGTGTGCCGGGCTGGCCTGGGTGTCCTGGTGTGCCGGGCTGACCTGGGTATCCTGGCTGGCCTGGTTTTCCTGGTTGTCCTGGTGTGCCGGGCTGATCTGGGTGTCCTGGTGTGCCGGGCTGACCTGGGTATCCTGGCTGGCCTGGGTATCCTGGTTGTCCTGGTTGGCCGGGCTGACCTGGGTATCCTGGCTGACCTGGGTATCCTGGTTGTCCTGGTTGGCCAGGCTCACCTGGGTATCCTGGTGTGCCGGACTGACTTGGGTATCCTGGCTGGCCTGGTTTTCCTGGTTGTCCTGGTGTGCCGGGCTGATCTGGGTGTCCTGGTGTGCCGGGCTGACCTGGGAATCCTGGCTGGCCTGGTTTTCCTGGTTGTCCTGGTTGGCCGGGCTGACCTGGGTATCCTGGCTGACCTGGTTTTCCTGGTTGTCCTGGTTGGCCGGGCTGACCTGGGTATCCTGGTGTGCCGGACTGACCTGGGTATCCTGGCTGGCCTGGTTTTCCTGGGTGTCCTGGTGTGCCGGGCTGACCTGGGTATCCTGGCTGGCCTGGGTATCCTGGTTGTCCTGGTTGGCCAGGCTCACCTGGGTATCCTGGTGTGCCGGACTGACCTGGGTATCCTGGCTGGCCTGGTTTTTCCTGGTTGTCCTGGTGTGCCGGGCTGACCTGGGTATCCTGGCTGGCCTGGGTATCCTGGTTGTCCTGGTTGGCCAGGCTCACCTGGGTATCCTGGTGTGCCGGACTGACCTGGGTATCCTGGCTGGCCTGGTTTTCCTGGTTGTCCTGGTGTGCCGGGCTGATCTGGGTGTCCTGGTGTGCCGGGCTGACCTGGGAATCCTGGCTGGCCTGGTTTTCCTGGTTGTCCTGGTTGGCCGGGCTGACCTGGGTATCCTGGCTGACCTGGGTATCCTGGTTGTCCGGGTTGGCCTGGTGTGCCGGGCTGATCTGGGTGTCCTGGTATGCCGGGCTGACCTGGGTATCCTGGCTGGCCTGGTTTTCCTGGTTGTCCTGGTGTGCCGGGCTGATCTGGGTGTCCTGGTGTGCCGGGCTGACCTGGGTATCCTGGCTGGCCTGGGTATCCTGGTTGTCCTGGTTGGCCGGGCTGACCTGGGTATCCTGGCTGACCTGGGTATCCTGGTTGTCCTGGTTGGCCAGGCTCACCTGGGTATCCTGGTGTGCCGGACTGACTTGGGTATCCTGGCTGGCCTGGTTTTCCTGGTTGTCCTGGTGTGCCGGGCTGATCTGGGTGTCCTGGTGTGCCGGGCTGACCTGGGAATCCTGGCTGGCCTGGTTTTCCTGGTTGTCCTGGTTGGCCGGGCTGACCTGGGTATCCTGGCTGACCTGGTTTTCCTGGTTGTCCTGGTTGGCCGGGCTGACCTGGGTATCCTGGTGTGCCGGACTGACCTGGGTATCCTGGCTGGCCTGGTTTTCCTGGGTGTCCTGGTGTGCCGGGCTGACCTGGGTATCCTGGCTGGCCTGGGTATCCTGGTTGTCCTGGTTGGCCAGGCTCACCTGGGTATCCTGGTGTGCCGGACTGACCTGGGTATCCTGGCTGGCCTGGTTTTCCTGGGTGTCCTGGTGTGCCGGGCTGACCTGGGTATCCTGGCTGGCCTGGGTATCCTGGTTGTCCTGGTTGGCCAGGCTCACCTGGGTATCCTGGTGTGCCGGACTGACCTGGGTATCCTGGCTGGCCTGGTTTTCCTGGTTGTCCTGGTGTGCCGGGCTGATCTGGGTGTCCTGGTGTGCCGGGCTGACCTGGGAATCCTGGCTGGCCTGGTTTTCCTGGCTGACCTGGGTATCCTGGTTGTCCTGGTTGGCCAGGCTCACCTGGGTATCCTGGTGTGCCGGACTGACCTGGGTATCCTGGCTGGCCTGGTTTTCCTGGTTGTCCTGGTTGGCCGGGCTGACCTGGGTATCCTGGCTGGCCTGGTTTTCCTGGTTGTCCTGGTTGGCCGGGCTGACCTGGGTATCCTGGCTGACCTGGGTATCCTGGTTGTCCTGGTTGGCCAGGCTCACCTGGGTATCCTGGTGTGCCGGACTGACCTGGGTATCCTGGCTGGCCTGGTTTTCCTGGTTGTCCTGGTTGGCCGGGCTGACCTGGGTATCCTGGCTGGCCTGGTTTTCCTGGTTGTCCTGGTGTGCCGGGCTGATCTGGGTGTCCTGGTGTGCCGGGCTGACCTGGGAATCCTGGCTGGCCTGGTTTTCCTGGTTGTCCTGGTGTGCCGGGCTGACCTGGGAATCCTGGCTGGCCTGGTTTTCCTGGTTGTCCTGGTTGGCCGGGCTGACCTGGGTATCCTGGCTGACCTGGGTATCCTGGTTGTCCGGGTTGGCCTGGTGTGCCGGGCTGATCTGGGTGTCCTGGTGTGCCGGGCTGACCTGGGTATCCTGGCTGGCCTGGTTTTCCTGGTTGTCCTGGTTGGCCGGGCTGACCTGGGTATCCTGGCTGACCTGGGTATCCTGGTTGTCCTGGTTGGCCAGGCTCACCTGGGTATCCTGGTGTGCCGGACTGACCTGGGTATCCTGGCTGGCCTGGTTTTCCTGGTTGTCCTGGTGTGCCGGGCTGACCTGGGAATCCTGGCTGGCCTGGTTTTCCTGGTTGTCCTGGTTGGCCGGGCTGACCTGGGTATCCTGGCTGACCTGGGTATCCTGGTTGTCCGGGTTGGCCTGGTGTGCCGGGCTGATCTGGGTGTCCTGGTGTGCCGGGCTGACCTGGGTATCCTGGATGGCCTGGGTATCCTGGTTGTCCTGGTTGGCCAGGCTCACCTGGGTATCCTGGTGTGCCGGACTGACCTGGGTATCCTGGCTGGCCTGGTTTTCCTGGTTTTCCTGGTGTGCCGGGCTGATCTGGGTGTCCTGGTGTGCCGGGCTGACCTGGGAATCCTGGCTGGCCTGGTTTTCCTGGTTGTCCTGGTGTGCCGGGCTGACCTGGGAATCCTGGCTGGCCTGGTTTTCCTGGTTGTCCGGGTTGGCCGGGCAGACCTGGGTATCCTGGCTGACCTGGGTATCCTGGTTGTCCGGGTTGGCCTGGTGTGCCGGGCTGATCTGGGTGTCCTAGTGTGCCGGGCTGACCTGGGTATCCTGGCTGGCCTGGTTTTCCTGGTTGTCCTGGTTGGCCGGGCTGACCTGGGTATCCCGGTTGTCCTGGTTGGCCAGGCTGGCTTGGTTGTCCTGAAGTGCCGTGCTGACCTGGCTGTCCGGGATGGCTAGGGCTGCCTGGTAATCCTGGGTATTCTGGGTATCCTGGCTGGCCTGGTTTTCCTGGTGTGCCGGGCTGACCTGGGTATCCTGGCTGGCCTGGTTTTCCTGGTTGTCCTGGTTGGCCGGGCTGACCTGGGTATCCTGGCTGACCTGGGTATCCCGGTTGTCCTGGTTGGCCAGGTTGGCTTGGTTGTCCTGAAGTGCCGGGCTGACCTGGCTGTCCGGGATGGCTAGGACCGCCTGGTAATCCTGGATTTTCTGGGTATCCTGGCTGACCTGGGTATCCTGGTTGTCCTGGTTGGCCGGGTTGACCTGGTTCACCGATGCCACCTGGGTATCCTGGTTGTTCAGAAGTACCGGGCTGATCTGGTTGTCCGGGTTGGCTAGCCCCACCTGGGTATCCTGGTTGTTCGAAAGTGCCGGGCTGACCTGGCTTACCGGGTTGGTTAGGGCTGCCGGGGTATCCTGGTCGACCTGGTTTTCCTAGATAATAATAAAAATGTAATATTATGAAACTGCATTGATGGAGGTTTATTTAGAAACTTTTAATATCCTCTTTCTCCATATTGAAATCCGATTGTAACATTGCATAGCATCTGATTGAAGTTAAATTGTACAAATCTATTATGTAAAAGTGCTATGGATGGACCATCAAGTTCAATCTATCTGTTTATAAATAAAAGTTTATTATTATTATTTGTGTCTCTTTGGATTTTACGGTTTCGATTTTGTATGGAGCCCGGTCCTTTGGAAGGCTTGCGTGGGGACATTGGTCCGACACGCAGAAGCCCCTTAAAATATTCAAGTTTGTTTAATGTGACGCATCAGCCGGGTACTCTGAGTAACCCATAGGGAATTGCTCAAAGAATTGGCCAATCGGCCTCTGGATAATGTTTAGGGACTATGGAAAATACTGAGAATTCTGAAATCATATTTTATATTTACCTGGCCCAGTAGGGTAAGTAGATCCACTTGGTCCACCTGGGCCACCAGGGCCACCAGGACCACCCGGTCCACCTGGGCTTCCTGGACTTCCTGGTCTACCTGGCTGACCAGGGTAATATGTTTCACCTGAAACAATGTTTAACAGTGCAGTTATTTTTCCATGCTATTGTGATAGTTACGTCACCTTATTTTTAACTGTCTACAATTTTGTTCGATCTTTTAGACTAACAGTAACAGTAACAAAACTTAATAACCAAATGTATTTTTTTAAGGATTATCTAATTCCTTCGCGAAAACACGTTATAATATAATTCAAAAAAATATTTATGATCAGAATTACTTGAAACTTGGTTTTAATGCTTTTCAATAAAATTAAATAAATACGTGTTTGAGCATTTTTGGAAATTCATCTTATAAGGGGGTATAATAGAGGATGAGTTTGTATGAAACTACCTTTTTACAGATTTTTAGATTTTTTTGTAGTTTTAGCGCGATCGAAGCCGCGGGTTCTGCTAGTTGTGTATATATGGTAGGCTGGTCTAAGAATAGGCATCCGATAAGAGTAAGCAGTATCAATAGCCACACGACGTTGTTTACGATCCGCGGCTAACTTCAGTGTTATTTTAAAGTGTAAGCAAGTGAGAACTGAGAAGTGCTATGCGAAAAAAAGTTTGGTTTAAAGAACTTTATTTCTCATTACGAACAAGTCTTTTACATGAGAAACATATATAAAGATATAAGAAATTATGACAGTTGATCAGTAGAACTGGAAACATTAGTTACAAAAAATATATTTATATAACCTAGACTTAAAGCTATTGAAAGTTTTTGAATTTTTTATTTCTTTCGGTAAACTATTATAGAGTTTTGCTCCCTCAAAAATTATAGTTTTCTGTCCAGACTTGGTTAGACTAACTATAACTAGAGTTATGGGTAGCTCTAAGTGGCTAGAACGCCGAGTAGCATATTTATGTGTTGAACCTTTTTTTACAAAAGATATCTCTGCAGTATCAAATGTTTTATCTATTATTTTACGCATGAGTGTACAGGTAGTGTAGTAGTGCAATTGTTTTATGTTCATTAGCTTAGTTTGTTTGTAAATTTTTTCAGATGATGTAAGGGTAATGGAATAGTAGTTTTATTAATTTGTTTTGTGAGACTTGCAACTGAGCTAGTTTAGATTTTGACGCCATACCCCATATTTCAATCAGATATAACAAATGTGGTTTTACAAGGCTATTATAAATCATTAAGCGGACTCAACGCGGTTAACATCGGGCCGTAATTCCAAGATAACCGATTAATCTGGAAAGTTTGCTTATTATGTGGTCAACATGCGAATTATAAGTTAGATTGGTGTCCAGTATTAAACCTAAATATTTTTCCTCCTTCTTTTCTTCTAATGGAACATTATGGATTGTAAGAGTTGTATGGTTATGATTTTTTTTGTTCCTTGCTTTAAAGATAATATAACAGGTTTTACTTATGTTGATGGTGAGTAAATTGCATTGAAACCACGTGTAAAGTTTGTCAAGATCTTCCTGTGCCTGAGAGATAATATCATTTATTGAGGACCCAAAGTAAAATAAGCATGTAGGTATCGTCCGCATAAAGTGTGAGCTCACCGTGTAGGTCTAATTGATGAATGTTGTTGATGTATATTAAAAAGAGCAAGGATCCTAAGATGGAACCTTGTGGAACTCCGTAGTTTATGTGTGTTGGTTTGCTCGTGTGTTCATTTATTTTAACAATTTGCTGTCTATTCGTTAGGTAAGAACGAAACATATTCAAGGCATTACCAGTGACACCAATGCATTCAAGTTTATGTAAGAGAATTGGATGGCTAACAGTATCGAATACTTTCTTAAGGTCGATAAAGACTCCTAGGACTAAGGTTTTTTTATCAATATTGGATTTTATTTTAGTTGTTAAGTCTATTGTGGCTGAAAGTGTATTAGATTTGGGCCTGAATCCGTACTGTCTTTTGAAAATAAAGTTAATTGAATTTAAATAGTTGATTAATCTGGTGTATAAGATCTTTTCAAGAATTTTTGATATCACTGGCAACACCGAGATAGGTCGGTAATTACATGGGTCTGTTTTTGTACCTGCCTTATAAATTGGGCTAAGTTTTGCAATTTTTAGTATATCGGGAAAGTACCCCTCCTGTAGTAGGCTATTAAAAGATAAAGTAAGGCTATTAGTGATCAAATTTTTAATACGTTTTATACTTTTAGTATTAATTCCATCAATACCGATACTTGAATTAGAATCTAGTTTATTTATAATGGTGTAAATTTTGTCTGTAGTTCAAAGTTCATTGTTAAGGTTATCCACGCAAGGAAGAATATAAGAGAGATTGTTGTGAAAATTACCCGAAATGCCATTAGCAAGAATTGTACCTATCGTAAAGAAATACTCATTGAATGTGTCGCATTAATATGTCCTGTAATAATTTACAGGATCAGTTATTAGGACATTATTGACTATAAGTTTCAGGGGAGCAGAACTTTGATCTTTTATTTTATTAGTTGCTAAATCATTGATTAATCTCCACATTTTTATAGGTTTTCTCAGACAATTTTCAAATTCTTTACTGTAATAAATATCTTTGGCATTTTTAATTTTTCTAAGTGTGTTTTCCTTAGTCAGTTCAAATTCAGCTTTTAAAATATTATCACTTTGGTTCTTTTTAAGTTGGATCCATAGATCATTTTTCCTGCTGATATCGTGTAGGATTTCATTATTGATCGATTCTTCTTTTGGAGGGTTGAGAGTTTTAGTTTTAGTAAACTTACTTGCATTGACGTGCCTACTAATTGAATCATAAAGGGCAAAAAAATTATCGGTCATGTTATTCTTTACAGATGTTTTAAAAGATTCTTCAAGTTTATTGTAGTCTATAGCTTCATATGTAATCTTTCTGTCATCTTTCAGTTCTTTTGGGTGGAAGATTGTACTTCTTTATTCCAAGGTAGATTTGTTTATGATCTGATATATTGGAATCTACAAGTGCAATATGGAAATTGTTTGAGTTGAGGTTAGAGGATACATGGTCTATAATGGATTGCGTGCTCATAGTTTCTCTAGTACAAAAATGTTTGTCCAAGTTATTGAGAAGTTGATGTCCACATTCTTGTAAAAGTTTTTTGTATAATTTGTTAATTTGTTTATAAGTTAATTTGTAAAGTTAAAACACAGAACACAGAAATTAAGTAAGTGTAAACATTTTTTCTGTTTTCTTAAATAATCTTAGCATTTTGGAAGTGTATTTGCGATAAAACTACAATTTACAATTGTTTTGATGAATACGATTATGCGGCTTGATCGGTAAGAAATTCACCTAGGGGTCACAGCGAGAGCGATCCCAATCAATGCTAATAAATGGCGTTGCGCTTTGCTCGCTTAAAGAAACCGCGAATATGTGCAAGAGTACGTGCTTGAGTATGTTACAAGAATACGCACGTACTCGTACACACAAAGACATTAATCCAATACTATTGATTTTAGATAACCGCGCGTCCCACTGCACTTTACAGGCAGTTAATTTTTTCACACTTTGGCCTTAAAAGTAGTACCAAAAAAATGCGTACTCTTATCCAATAGCTCTTGTAAGAGTACGCAATTATCACTTCTGTTATTTTTCTATTTTTCTAAAGACTTTGTATATTTTGGTTACATTTTATGCTGCTTTATGAAAGATGCGATTATTACGTACAAAATAAAAGTTAAGCTGATTATCTAGAGATATTTAATTTAATTTTGGAACTGTGTGAACCTTAAGTGCGTACTCCTAGACCAGCCTACCCAATATGTAAGTACATAGAAAGGGTCGAATGCAACTAGAGTCATGCATCCAGTATTACCTACCATTCTATACCTACCATTCTATATATTACGCAATTATTAATAGAACAACACTGTTCTCACAATAACTGTCAGTTATTAGTTTTTGTGTTTTAAATAATAATTTAGTTTTACTTTACAATTACGTAAAAACAACATCCATTAAAACGAAGTAAACCAACATCTTACTCCGGCTTTACTGAGTTTCTTTTTTTGTCCTTTAAGAAATTGAATTTTGAACACCACCATAATAATTTCATTAATTTTACCAAAGATCACAAATATCAGGTCTTGATACATTTTGACTGATTTGTTTTATTATTATCAAACCTAATATTTATTGATGGGTATGTAATGGTTTTTACTATTTACAATTTATTTTTAATGTTTCTTAAAGGTCTACGAGTATTTGTCGGAGAGATTCGTTAATTTTTTTATACATATATATTAAAAATGTTTTGGTTTCATATTAAATTAAATAATATGTAAGTAGAAACGTTAAATATATTATCCAAATGGATTGCTTACAACTAAATATTTACCTTGTCCTGGATAGTATCCACCAGAACCAGGACCACTAGGGCCTCCATGACCTCCAGTACCTCCAGGAGTTCCTGGAGAACTAGCTGTTCCGGGGCTATTCGGAGTACCAGGCGGACCTGGATAATAACCACCTTGACCGCCTTGCCCTGTAAGATTAATTAAGTTACCAAGTGATTTTATTAATTTATTTTGCATTCACGAGTATTAATTGCTGTTATAGATTAACATAATTTTTATTCAACAACGAAGAAAGTAGAGTTTAATGTAGCATGATAATACAATAAATGTAATATCTATATCGATTTCCTTTGAAGGATTCCAGGGTAAACTACCGAATAGTCCATACCTCCGATTAATCTGAATTTTGGTATACATATGGATTTTGACGCGCTGATAACGACCATGGCATTCAAACCCGCAAATTTTATTTCAAGGTCAAATCTAAGAAAAATCTATTTTTGTAATGTTTTTCGCGTTTCTTGTGATAAGTATTGATTCTAGTAAAATATATTTTCAACAAAAGTTGTACGGCATAAAAAGGTTGTCATTTTCTATTTAGTTCGTTTTTCGTGTAGAACCAGTAGTTTACTCTAGATGTGTGAGACATATTCGCACTAGTCCAATTTTTGTTTTTATGTATTACTAGCATTTCCCGTGGCTCCGCCGCGTTCAGATGATCAAAAACCAAATTCATAGGTTTTACATATTAGTATACTTTTACATTGCAATTTTTGTATTTTTTCTCAGAAATGAGATATTTACCTGCAGTAAAAAGTATCCTATACGTTGATCCGGATAACCAGCTATCACCATACCAAATTTCATCAAAATCCCTCTAGTGGTTTTTCTGTGATGCGGTAAGAGACAGACAGGCAGATAGGCAGAAGATTTTCCAAAAAATATTTAAACAGTACAGATTCGACTTGGTTACATTATATATTATTCCTACCTACAAGGACCTTTAACTTTGATAAACAGAAAGAAAATTTTTAATAAAGTGAATTAAAAAAGGAAATGAACTAACATGAACCTTGTCCATCAGATCCACTTGGCCCACCTGGTTCATTTGGTACACCAGGTCCACCTGAAACATAATTGGAAAAATCAAATAAAATGCTATTTTTGTTATTGTTTGAATTGTCAATCGTTCAAATTTGAATGCGCTATTCCTTGTTAATTAGACAATAACAAAGCAAATACTACATATAAATAGTGATACTTAAAATAAACTTTTAAATAGCAGGGATATTGTTAGTATAATATTCATATAAATTATAGAGCAAAACAATTGTAGAAGAAAGAAGAAAAACAACGCAAATTATATAAATTATTTTTATTATTTAATTATATTAAACAGTTTATTATGTTTGGGATCTCAATTTAATAATAGAAAATATTATGTATGGACTTTTTAAAGTATTATTTTTCAAAAAAAGTTAATTAATCACTTACTTTGACCTGGATAATGTCCGCTACCAGAACCATGGTTTCCTGAGCTGCTAGGACCGCCAGGGCCGCCGGGGCCACCAGGCCCTCCAGGACCTCCAGGACCACCAGGACCACCAGGACCACCTGGAGATCCGGGCATGCCTGGAGATCCGGGGATGCCTGGAGATCCGGGTGTACCAGGATAATAGCCACCTTGAATTTATATAATAATATATTATGTACAATTGTATGTACTTTAAAATGTTTTGTAATTATTATAGATTGAGAGATTGTATTAGGTACAAAAGAGATTTTTTACTGATTTACTTTATTTGCTGTCTTCTAATAATTCTTTCTAAAGGATATAACCCTGGAATATTTACGGATACTTTATTTGATGGAAATGATTGACACTCGTGTTTTTACATCTGATAATACAGATAAAGTAAATATAAGAATTTTAACTCATTAATTATTAATTTATTAATATTATAAATTTGAAAGTATCGCTGTGTTAGGTTTTTACGCTTAAACCGCTGAACGGAATTCGATAAAATTTAGCAAAGACAGATTGTATCCTGGTGACTGATTTAGGGTAACTTTGAGATGCCCTGGTCTCTTATTAAGAGAGCAAAGTTGCGGGCGAAAATTGGTCAGTAATAAATATTTATTTTAACCCCAGTTAAATCCTGTTTCTATATTTTGCTATGTAAAATTGATTAATTTTACACACACATGAAATATGTTGAAAAATATAGCATTTTATCAATAAAAAATACCTGATCCACTGGGTCCGATTGGTCCACTAGGTCCGACTGGTCCACTAGGTCCTATTGAACCGTTAGGACCACTAGGTCCATTTGGTCCGTTAGGTCCACCAAGACCGGATGGCCTATTAGGTCCACCAGGTCCACCTGAAACAAAGTCGTAAAAATCAATTTTAATAAAATCTGATTTTTCTTATTTTTCCAAATTGTCAATCATTCAAAGCTAGACGCGCTATTCCTTGTTAATTACACAATAACAAAGAAAATACTACATAATATAATACTTTCTTAGATTTACGCGAATGGTTGACATTTTAATAAAACTATCTTTTCGGTTTTCTTTGCGAAATAATCCGAAAAGATAGTTTTATTTAAAATACTATATATATATATATATATTTATATATATATATATATATATATATATATATATATATATATATATATATATATAGTTAGTATAATATTCATATGAATTATAGAGCACAACAAATGTAGAAGTAAGAAGTAATACGACGCAAATTACATATTAAAAAAATAGTTTATTCTGTTTGGACTAATATTTCTAAAGTAGAATATTTCAAAATAAGTCAACTAATCACTTACTTTGACCTGGATGATGTCCGCTACCAGAACCATGGTTTCCTGGGCTGCTAGGACCGCCAGGGCCGCCGGGGCCACCAGGCCCTCCAGGACCTCCAGGACCACCAGGACCACCTGGAGATCCGGGCATGCCTGGAGATCCGGGTGTACCAGGATAATAACCATCTTGAATTTAGATAATGATATATTATTTACAATTGTATTTACTTTTAAATGTTTTGTAATAATTATATTATAGATTGAGAGATTGTATTATTTAAAGAGATTTTTTACTGATTTGCTTTATTTGCTGTGTTCTTATAATTCTTTCTAAAGGATATAGCACCGGAATATTTACGGATACTTTATTTGATGGAAATGATTGACACTCGTGTTTTTACATCTGATAATACAGATAAAGTAAATTTAAAAATTTGAACTCATTAATTATTAATTTTATTAATATTATAAATTTGAAAGTATCGCTGTCTGTTAGGTTTTCACGCTTAAACCGCTGAACGGAATTCGATAAAATTTAGCAAAGACAGATTGTATCCTGGTGACGGATTTAGGGTAACTTTGAGATGCCCTGGTCTCTTTTCAAGAGAGCAAAGTTGCGGGCGAAAATTGGTCAGTAATAAATATTTACTTTAGCCCCAGTTAAATCCTTTTTCTATATTTTGCTATGTGAAATTGATTAATTTTACACACACATGAAATAAGTTGAAAAATATAGCATTTTTGTCAATAAAAAATACCTGATCCACTGGGCCCGATTGGTCCACTAGGTCCGACTGGTCCACTAGGTCCTATTGAACCGTTAGGACCACTAGGTCCATTTGGTCCGTTAGGTCCACCAAGACCGGATGGCCTATTAGGTCCACCAGGTCCACCTGAAACAAAGTCGTAAAAATCAATTTTAATAAAATCTGATTTTTCTTATTTTTCCAAATTGTCAATCGTTCAAAGCTAGACGCGCTATTCCTTGTAAATTACACAATAACATAGAAAATACTACATAATATAATACTTTCTTAGGTTAACGCGAATATTTGACATTTTAATAAAACTATCTTTTCGGTTTTCTTTGCGAAATAATCCAAAAAGATAGTTTTATTTAAAATACTATATATATGTATATATATATATATATATATATATATATATATATAGTTAGTATAATATTCATATGAATTATAGAGCACAACAAATGTAGAAGAAAGAAGTAATACGACGCAAATTACATAAAAAAATAGTTTATTCTGTTTGGACTAATATTTCTAAAGTAGAATTTTTCAAAATAAGTCAACTAATCACTTACTTTGACCTGGATGATGTCCGCTACCAGAACCATGGTTTCCTGGGCTGCTAGGACCGCCAGGGCCGCCGGGGCCACCAGGCCCTCCAGGACCTCCAGGACCACCAGGACCACCTGGAGATCCGGGCATGCCTGGAGATCCGGGCATGCCTGGAGATCCGGGTGTACCAGGATAATAACCACCTTGAATTTAGATAATGATATATTATGTACAATTGTATTTACTTTTAAATGTTTTGTAATAATTATATTATAGATTGAGAGGTTGTATTATTTAAAGAGATTTTTTACTGATTTGCTTTATTTGCTGTGTTCTTATAATTCTTTCTAAAGGATATAGCACCGGAATATTTACGGATACTTTATTTGATGGAAATGATTGACACTCGTGTTTTTACATCTGATAATACAGATAAAGTAAATTTAAAAATTTTAACTCATTAATTATTAATTTTATTAATATTATAAATTTGAAAGTATCGCTGTCTGTTAGGTTTTCACGCTTAAACCGCTGAACGGAATTCGATAAAATTTAGCAAAGACAGATTGTATCCTGAGGACGGATATAGGGTAAGTTGAGATGCCCTAGTCTCTTTTCAAGAGAGCAAAGTTGCGGGCGAAAATTGGTCAGTAATAAATATTTACTTTAGCCCCAGTTAAATCCTGTTTCTATATTTTGCTATGTGATATTGATTAATTTTACACACACATGAAATATGTTAAAAAATATAGCATTTTATCAATAAAAAATACCCGATCCACTGGGTCCGATTGGTCCACTAGGTCCGACTGGTCCACTAGGTCCTACTGACCCGTTAGGACCAGGTGATCCGTTAGGCCCACCGGGACCCGATGGCGTATTAGGTACATTAGGTCCATTTGGTCCGTTAGGTCCACCAAGACCGGATGGCCCATTTGGTCCATCAGGTCCACCTGAAACAAAGTCATTAAAATCAATTTTAATAAAATCTGATTTTTCTTATTTTTCCAATTTGTCAATCGTTCAAAGCTAGACGCGCTATTCCTTGTTAATTACACAATATCAAAGAAAATACTACATAATATAATACTTTCTTAGATTTACTCGAATGTTTGACATTTTAATAAAACTATATATATAGTTAGTATAATATTCATATGAATTATAGAGCACAACAAATGTAGAAGAAAGAAGTAATACGACGCAAATTACATAAAAAATAGTTTATTACGTTTGGACTAATATTTCTAAAGTAGAATTTTTCAAAATAAGTCAACTAATCACTTACTTTGACCTGGATGATGTCCGCTACCAGAACCATGGTTTCCTGGGCTGCTAGGACCGCCAGGGCCGCCGGGGCCACCAGGCCCTCCAGGACCTCCAGGACCACCAGGACCACCTGGAGATCCAGGTATGCCTGGAGATCCGGGTGTACCAGGATAATAACCACCTTGAATTTAGATAATGATATATTATGTACAATTGTATGTACTTTAAAATGTTTTGTAATTATTATAGATTGAGAGTGTATTAGGTACAAAAGAGATTTTTTACTGATTTACTTTATTTGCTGTCTTCTAATAATACTTTCTAAAAGGTATAGCAACGGAATATTTACGGATACTTTATTTGATAGAAATGATTGACACTCGTGTTTTTACATCCGATAAAACAGATAAAGTAAACTTAGTTAATTATTAATACTATCTATAATATAATTAATGTAAAAGTAACTCTGTCCATTATCTTTTCACGCATAAACCGCTGAACAAAATTCGATAAAATTTAGCAAAGACATAAATTGCATCCTGGGGACGCTTTTGATGAGAGTTTAGTTGCGGGCAAAAACTAGTTAATAATAAATGTATACTTTAGATCCAGTTAGGTCTTGTTTCTATGTTTAGCTATATGAAATTGTTTAATTTTACATATACATTGTTAAAAATATAGCATTTTTATCAATAAAAATACCTGATCCACTTGGTCCGACTGGTCCACTAGGTCCGGATGGCACGTTTCCTGTAAAATAATATAGCGTTTTATATATTTCTCTCCTTTAATTGTTAAACTATACGTGCTATACGTGTACACAACAGTAAAAATATACCTGATCCTGGATAGTATCCAGTTTGACTTCCAGGTCCACCTGGGCCACCTGGCCCTCCGGGTCCTCCAGGACTGCCTGGTGAACCAGGTGTGCCAGAGCTACCGGGGCTACCGGGAGTGCCTAGTGATCCTGGAGTACCAGCAGAACCAGGATAGTATCCACCTTGAAAATATAAGTAAATATTTAAGATTTAAAACCAAACCCGTATTTTCTTCTTTTTAACTGTGGTCTCAAAAGGTTATTTTAAATTTTCACTTTTTACTAAATGTTTACAATACGATAATACATATGTATGTTTTTATTATGTACGTACTACGTACGTATCTCATTTATTATTTATAAAAAAGTACTAGATACTCAATCAGCGACAAAAACTTCATCACCGAATGAGCGCTAATTTGAACATTAAAGCGCGCTTTTAATTTAGTAGCATTCGAACATAAAACTGGTCGCTTAAAATTTTCTTTTATTTTTAAAATTTTAACGTTTCTCAATTATTATTTTTAGTTTATTATGTCAAATTTATTACTATAAATTTTAAGAAAAATATGATATTTACATTTTTATAATAATTAAGTATTATTTATTAAAAAATATAATAATATATCTATACATATAAATAAAATTGAAGTGTCTGTTTGTAATGTTAAAATAACAGCTTTTTACTAAATGCATATGGTTGCATACACAGTACATATATCAAAACAACATTTTTTACAATTTTTGTTTGTCTGTCTGTTTGTTCCGGCTAATCTCTGAAATAGCTGGACTGATTTTGACGGGGCTTTCACTGGCAGATAGCTGATGTAATAAGGAGTAACTTAGGCTTCTTTTATTTTAGAAAAAAAGAGTCCCACGAAAAAAATTAAAACCAATGAAAATTTAATAATATCCGATTCAAATAGGGAAGCTGTATTCATACCCTAGTTATTAATAATTCTATAATAATTATTAAAGATGAATATTTATAACTAATAATTTTATAAGAATTATTATATTTATATTTTGATTTGAAGAAATAAAACTTCTTTAGGCGTGACTGGGAGTAAGTTAATACATTGGAAAAATGAGTGTCGCGGAACTCGGAAGTGAGCGGGGAATATTCAAAAAATAATAAATATGAACATTACGTCAATAATTTGGACAATAATATTATTAAGACTTAATAAGATTTCTTATATGTTTAGACTAAGATTTTTCATCTTTAGTAACTATTGAATTTTGATATATTCGTAAGTTGTTGGTCAACGAATATCTTTAAATTTTTGACACAAATAAATAATTATGACTACTACAAGTATATACCTTTACACATTGTTTTTGTATCATTAAAATTACATTATATCAAAAATGTAAAGTTGAGTGCCAAATTTTGATTTCAGACCTTATTTGACTGGACTATCTAGTACTTTTTTGATCGATGATTGTAGGTCTTAAAAAAGCCTAATGGATGCACTCGAGCGAAGCGAGGGTGAGCCGCTAGTTTTGAATATTTATCTTTTATTATCACACTACTATACTACAACTTTAAAGTTTATATGTGTTGTGTATTTGTAACTGGATGACTAAACCGTGAATTTGGGTCGTTAAGTACACAGACTATGACCTGGAGTAGCACATAGGCTACTGTTAGTATACTATTTGCCAAATGTATCTATCCTACATATATAACTTAATGGACAAACCTGGATAAACGATATCAGGTTTTTGATTGCTGGTTTGGCTAGTACTGTCAGTGGCAGGGCGGGAAGGTTGCGGTTTCGGTTTCGGTTTCGGTAACGGTTTAGGGGGAACTCCGCCTGGAGTTCTGCCGCATCCTTTCGGTAAATATAGCTTGTTCCACGGTACAATTACACCAGGTAGGTTGTTTGGTGCTGATGAGCTGGAAACAAAATATATTATGTAAATGTACTTTTAATGTACGTAATTTTATTTCTTGCTATTCAAAATGAATAAAAATGTTAGTAAAATTGTTTTGCATACTTTGTTGACATGTCTAAAATATCTAAAATAGTATTGTTTTAATAATTTTATTTAAGTACACTAATTTTATAAAAAGAATAGTTTACAAGTGAGCGAATGCTTGTTACTTTTTCACAATGTAACAACCCGTCAAATTTGAGTGAAATTCGAAATGGTTACATCGTAGGTTTACACATAGGCTAATCTAATTTAACCATTCAAGCATTACGAAAGTTAGTGTTATCCTAAAATAGTACTGTAATGTTATGTGACTTAATTTATTTTCTTACTTTTCATCGTATTCGTGATTTTCGTCGGGGTAAACTTCGACAGGTTTTTCGGGTTCAATTACTCTGTAACCATGACTGTCAGCTACATAGTGTGTAGCGCGCAGAAGGCCGTCGGGGTCTACGTAGCCGTAGCAACCGTAAGTCACTCCATCGGGACCTCGGTTTTCATGGTGAAACTGTCCATTTGGACCGACATCATAACCAAATCCATACGCATCTGTAAAATAAATAAATTATATGAATAAAAAATATATCAAATATAATTATCAATAACTAAAAAGAACTAGATACACAATCAGCGACAAAAAATGTCCTCTCAACCCACTGTTGGGCACGGGCCTCCCTTCAGTACGAGGGGAATCAGGCCATACTCCACCACGTTGGCCAAGTGCGGGTTGGCGGACTTCACATGTCTTTTAAAAGCTTGCTAAGTTCTCTCAGACATGCAGGTTTCCTCACGATGTTTTCCTTCACCGTTAAGATAAGTGGTAATCATGTTCGAAATGATTCGCACATGAAAATATCAGAGGTGTGAGACCCGGGATTAGAACTCGCTTCACTCGGTTTGCCAAGCGAAAGCGTTACCACTGGGCTACCACTGCCTTAGACTAGAATTATCTACTAGAACTGGTAGTAACCAGGTAGAATTACCTAAACACATTTAGTGACAGTCTTAAGAAAACTTTTGCATGGGATTGAGTATCTATTTCTTCTTGATCGATGAATTTTATATAATAATGATTTTCAAAGTAATGCACGATATATTGATAGTTATAGTAAATATTCCAAAGTAACTTAATCATTTGTATTGAAACTTTCTTGGCCTAAGCCAATAATAGCCTATATTGTTTCAATTTTTGACTATTTCCACTATAAAAATTAAATGATAAAAAACGTTTTAAAATACTGAAATGATAAAACAGGTTTTTTTACTGGTTTCATTGCTCATAATGTTTTAAAAAATTAACTTAAACTACAAACTTACTTGTATCATAATTGGTTTCGTAATACTGTTTCTTTTCGTCGTCTTCGATGTCTACTACAGTTTCTTTGCTATTGTCGCCGTAGTTATTGTATTGTCGAGCTTCTCGGATTAACGCTCTAGTTGCAGATGCGTCTTCACTAGCCTTTGTTAAGACTAGCAAAGCCTGAAGCAAATAAATATGTCAATATTACACTTCATATTTCTTTTAATAATAATAAAATGCGTTTATTTCAGACAACAAGTCCATAAAATTATCAGTACACAGAAAACAGAAATAACATGCTACAAAATTATCATTAAAATGCTTAAAAATATTTTTTTCGTGTGAAAGCCCGAAAAAAAAGCATATCATGTATGTATTTCGCAAAAAATGTTGAATTTGATTAGATTTTGCGATAATAAACTTTTATTTTGTGAAGAATCTAAGCAAAGGAGAATATAAACTTCGTTTTCGGTGCAGTCACAGGTTTTTGGCGACATTTATATGCTATTTCATTTACTACATTAAATTAAGAAATTAAAGAAAATACTACACATATGAAATCATTTTTATTTTTTTATTATAATTTAAAAGCTAGTAAATACAATGCAGATGAGTCAAATGCTAGTTTTTAGTGTTACCTACAGAGCTGATTTTTAGAGCTTCTAAAGCTGCTTAATTATGTATATGTTTAAATCATGGTGAATAAATTTTGCTTACATTCAATTCTTGCTTTTCGCCTAAACATATTAAAGTTTAGATAAAAACGGCTACAAGTTATAACTGGTTTTGTAATATTCATTTAGGAATTTATTTGCAACTCGATATATTTTTAAGTAGATACTCCTAGTTTTTTATCGTGATTTTATTTCTGTTGTGACAAATATGTATGTAAAATAAAATAATACAATATTACACAATATGTAATTTATTTTGGTAATTATTGTTAATAGATTATCTATACATATAATAAAATTGGAACTTAGCGATTTCGCTACAAATATATATATGTGTACATAAAATAAAAATATTTTATGTACACATTTGTGTACATAAAATATTTTTTTGAAACAATGAGTGAGTTACATACAGGTGTTCCAAGTGAATCGATTATACATTAAATTCCCACGATTGAAATAATAAACAGAATGTCGACATCAGGACGGGAATGCAGAGTTGCAGTTTTCGGATACTTTAATTCTTACATATTATTTAGTGACATTCTAAAAACTTACATCGAGTAGGTTGGACATTAAATTTAGATAATAAGTTTAATTTGTAATTTTAAAATAAATTAGTTTAAATTAGTTTTTGGTTTTTTTTTCGACCTTCCGACTGTAGCTAACGTAACTGGCGCAGTCGGTAGGATACTAGAATAGGGACAGTTAGGTCATCGCTAGTATCCTGAATCTACGGACCAGCTGCAGAGCCGGAAGGAGAATCCAAACTTCGATTCACGAGGAGAAACCAGAAATGAATTATATGTGAGTACATTTGAACTATTCTCATGTTGCTCTTATCCTAGTTATATTTCCATTCCAAAATTTTTTATCCTAGAGTTTATAGAAATCGGGAATCTGCATCGCAGCAGGCCCGTCATCGTAATTTAGATAATATTAGAAATTTAAATTTAGAAATTAATTGTAAGTCACAAATTATAAATAATATTTTAAATATGGCTCAGGATCCGGACACTATTTATAAAATCCTTAGAATTGTGCCCGAATTTGATGGAAACCCCAACGTACTTACTAGATTTATTAATATTTGTGATCAGATTGTAACGCAATATTTAAATAATACGCCCGGTAGTGAATTAACTAATTTGTGTTTATTGAACGGGATATTAAATAAAATCACAGGAACTGCTGCCGCTACCCTTAACTCTAATGGTATACCGGACAATTGGTTAGGTATAAGAAATTCTTTAATAAATAATTTTTCTGATCAACGGGACGAAACAGCTTTATACAATGACCTCTCACTAGCCGTACAAGGGAATAAGACACCCCAGGAATTTTATAGCCATTGTCAGACGCTATTCAGTACGATAATGACTTACGTAACATTACATGAGACTTTGACAACCACGATAGAAGCTAAACGTGATCTTTATAGAAAAGTTACTATGCAGGCATTTGTACGCGGCTTAAAGGAGCCGTTAGGGTCACGAATTCGGTGCATGCGCCCCGAAACTATAGAAAAGGCTCTTGAATACGTACAAGAGGAATTAAATGTTACATACTTACAACAACGTACGGACGGACTAAAACAACAGACAACCCCTAAAGTACACCCCGTAGCATTCTTACCCCCTCGATCTCAAAATATTCAACCCCCAACGGTTAATTGGCCAAACCCTGTAGGACAACGCCCTATGCAACCACCACAGCCTTTTAGATTTAATTTTAACCGTAATCAACCCCAATATAATATGCCTATGCATACGAGAACGCAGCAAATGTTTAGTGCACCACCACCGAACTATAACCCACGTAGTAATGTTTTCCGTTTACCACCTAGGAATAATCCACCTCAAAATTCTATGCCAAAGCCTATGAGTGGAATTCAGAATTTTAACCCCAGACCCTTGCCTCATACTTCAATGACTGGACATGACTGGCGTAAATTAGGTAACCCACCACCTACAAATTATTTAAAATCTCGCGAAATGAATATGAACGAATGTTTGCCTTATGAAGACATGTATTACAATTATCAGGATTACTATCACGAACCAGAGTATAATTATTACTATAGTGAGCACGATGACTATAATACTAGTTACAGACCCGACTTTTGCAATAATAATTCTATTTCACAGTACGAAACGAATGACTATCGTTTAATAAACGAGACTGAACCACAATCGGACCCTAGTTATATAGATCAGGATTTTCAGTTGGATCGGAGATCACCCAAACCAAAATAGAATTAAACCTACAGACGCAAAGACAACTTCCGTACATTCAAATAAAAAATCCACCCCTTAAACTTTTAATAGATACCGGTGCAAATCAATCTTTCATTAGCCCCAATGCTGTAACGAAATATTTTTTTAATTTCCCTCTCAATTACGATCCCTTTGAAGTCACGAACGTATATACAACTAGCAGAAATGAATACTCTATAACCTTACCCTGCTTTGAGGAATTTATGGACCCCGAGAACATTAAATTATTTATCTATAAATTTCATGACTATTTTGATGGATTAATAGGACTAGACTTGTTAACGAAATGGGAAGCTAAAATTGATTTAAAAAATGGAAATTTAATTACTCGCACCGCTTCGAATCCAATTAGTATGTATAATTCGTGTAATGTAAATCTTTATGAGGATATAATACCGGCTGGAACTTCAAAAATTATTCGAATCCCTATAAATGCTCCAGACGGTGACGTTTATATTAAAGAACAATTAAGTTGCAATTGTATTATCCATGAATGTATTACAACCGTAACTAATAACCGCGGCTATTTAGAAGTTGAAAACCCGACACCGAATGATATAATATTGTCACTCGACCGACCACCGAGTGCTGAATTATTTAATATAGAGAATACTTATACACGATATACGACGCGCGTACAAGACGTTATATCGCGATTAAGAACGGACCATTTGAATGAAGAGGAAAAAACTAATCTTATAGCTCTTTGTTCTAAATATTCAGACGTTTTTTATATAGAAGGTGAACCGTTAACATTTACGAATAAAATCAAACACCGAATTAAGACTACTGACGAAGTTCCCGTACATACTAAAAGCTACCGTTATCCTTTTATACACCGCGAAGAAGTTAGAAACCAAATAACAAAAATGTTAGATCAAGGTATAATAAGACCATCTGACTCTGCTTGGAGTTCACCAATCTGGGTAGTGCCTAAAAAGACAGACGCTTCCGGTAAACAAAAATGGCGCCTTGTAGTCGATTTTCGTAAATTAAATGATAAAACTATAGATGATAAATACCCAATACCAAACATCAATGATGTCCTTGACAAATTAGGGAAGTGCCATTATTTCACTACACTCGACTTGGCAAGCGGATTCTATCAGGTAGAAATGGAACCTCAGGACATTTCTAAAACAGCTTTTAATGTAGAACATGGTCATTTTGAATTTCTCCGTATGCCTATGGGACTAAAAAACTCACCCTCTACTTTCCAGAGAGTAATGGATAATGTACTACGAGGTTTACAAAATGAAATTTGTCTAGTGTATCTTGATGATATTATAGTTTTTAGTACGTCTTTGCAGGAACACATTAATAATTTAGAAAAAGTATTTAAGAGACTTCGTGAGTCCAATTTTAAAATTCAAATGGATAAGTCTGAGTTTCTTAAACTTGAAACAGCTTACCTAGGACATATGATTAGTAAAGATGGAATAAAACCCAATCCAGATAAAATTTCCGCTATTCAAAAATACCCTATTCCAAAGACAGCCAGGGAAATAAAACAGTTTTTAGGCCTCCTTGGTTATTACCGTAAATTTATTCCAGATTTCGCCAATATTACTAAACCTCTTACACAATGCTTAAAAAAGGGTAAAAAGATTACACTCGACTCTGAATATATTAGTTGCTTCGAAAAATGTAAAACGCTTTTAACTAACGACCCTATCTTAATATATCCAGATTTTACAAAAGAATTTATTCTAACAACTGACGCCTCAAATCTAGCTATTGGAGCGATTTTATCCCAAGGACCAATAGGAGCCGATAGACCCTATGTTATGCGTCTCGTACTTTAAATGATAGTGAAATTAACTACAGTGTTATTGAAAAAGAGCTTCTTGCCATAGTTTGGGCAACCAAATATTTTAGACCCATACCTATTCGGACGAAAATTCAAAATTTTGACTGATCATAAACCCCTACAGTGGATGATGAATTTGAAGGAACCAAATTCTCGTCTCACTAGATGGCGACTAAAACTCAGCGAATACGATTTTACAGTAATATATAAGAAAGGAAAAATGAATACTAATGCTGATGCCCTCTCTCGAATTGAAATCCATATCGGGGAAACTACGTCCCTAATGGAAGAAATTGACGAATTAAATTCTCTTTTAGGAAATCCTTCTGAATGCGTACCACACCTTTCAAACTCTTCGACTGACACTGTACATTCTGATAGAGAAAACCCTATATTAAACATACCGATTACAGACGACCCTCTTAATCGATTTAGTAGACAAATACATTTTACAGTTGTTAGTGACGTTAAACGGAAACCAACAGTGACCAAACCATTTGACAATCACACACGAACATCTATACAATTATTAGAATCAAATTTAGAGGAGGACGTTATTCAAGCCATAAAAGAGTATGTGAATCCAAAGGTAAAAACAGGTTTACTTATAGATCCACCCCTTGCGATGTATTCTATAATTCCTATAATACAAGATAAATTTAAAAGTTCATCAATGAACCTAGTTCTAGCAAAATTCGAAATTGAAAATATTAAAGAATATTTACGTCAACAAGAAATTATTTCTCACTATCATAATGGAAAGACTAACCACCGCGGAATAAACGAATGCTACTTAGCTCTATCCCGAAAATATTATTGGCCCAATATGAAGGAACATATATCAAAATTTATTAATGAATGCACCATATGTGGTCAAGCTAAATATGACAGAAACCCTATTAGACCTCAGTTTAATATAGTACCCCCAGCTACTAAGCCTTTTGAAATTTTACATGTAGATTTATTCACAGCGCACAATGAAAAATATATAACTTTTATAGACGTCTTTACGAAATACGGTCAAGCGTACCATTTACGTGACGGAACAGCTATTAGCATCTTGCAAGCTTTGCTAAAATTTTGTACCCACCATGGTGTACCCATGACTATAATAACTGACAACGGAACGGAATTTACAAATCAATTATTTTCAGAATTCATAAGATTACATAAAATTAACCATCATAGGATTTTAGCTCATTCTCCTAATGATAATGGTAACATTGAACGATTTCATTCAACAATACTAGAACACCTCCGAATTCTAAAGCTACAACGTAAAGACGAACCCATAATTAACCTTATGCCATATGCTATCATAGGATATAACAGTTCCATACATAGTTTCACTAGATGTAGGCCCTTTGATTTACTAAATGGACATTTTGACCCGAGAGACTGTCTTGATACCGATTTAACTCAACATCTATTACAACAATATTTGATTAATCATAAAGAAAACATGAAAAAAGTTTACGAAATTATAAATAGTACCTCCCTTGAGAATCGGACTGCTTTAATAGACAATAGAAATAGAAATCGCGAACCTGAAGTCGAATATGCACCCCAGCAACAAGTTTTTATTAGAAACCCCCTTGCTAGTCGTCAGAAAACTGCACCGCGTTACACGCAGGATAAAGTTCTAGCTGACTTACCAATTCATATTTATACCTCGAAAAAACGTGGTCCTGTAGCTAAATCGCGTCTAAAACGAGTCCCTAAAGGAGCTAACTTGTTACAGGGTAATACTTCTAATGCTGACCATTCACGTGACGAACCCCCTCGAGATAAGACTTGAGAGCTTGGACGATGGACCTGGACTATTACCGTACAAACTTGGACCAATTAGACTTACCACTCACCACCACACCTTCATACAATATATTAAATTAGATTATATAGAGAATAGAATAGAGCTTTTAATGACTCAATCGAATAGTCTTCAGAATCTCCTTAGTAATGAAACTTATCAATTATATGAACTTCAAATAAATTATCTGACTGAAAAGCTTCTTAAAGCCTCTGATCAACTAAGGTCTTTAGAACCAAACCGTGCCAAAAGAGGTATTGTAAATGGCTTGGGTTCCATTATCAAGAGTATAACAGGAAATCTAGATTATCAAGATGCATTAAAGTATGATAATGCAATAAAATTATTAGATAATAATCAAGTTAAGGTAGTGACAGAGTTTAATAACCATGTTAGTATAAGTAAGGAATGGATGTCGAAACACAATAAAGTACTTACTCAATTAGTTGAAAATCAAGTTAAAATTAACAATACTTTACAGCTCATATTAAATTCAAATGCTTATAAAGAAAATAGTTTACTTAAGTATGCAAAATTCGCTCAACTTTTAGTTATAATTGGTGAAAACGTAGAGGACCTAATGGCCGAACTAGTTAGGATAGAAAATATATTAGCTTTTATTCGTGTTTCTAGTATACATCATTCTATGATAGATATAAGTATTCTAGGATTAATGATAAATAAGTTAAAAAATATATATAGTAAGGATCAGATTTTAGATTTAGAGTATAGAGAATATTACAATATTATAAAACCGGGATGCTATTTTACAGAGAAAAGGATAGTGATAATTTTTAAATTTCCAATAGTTTCTGCGGATATCTACGATCTCTATAAACTTTCCATTGTACCTAATAAAGTCCAAAACGTCCTTATACCTCCATATCCCTTCATAGCAATCAATGAGAAGTCGTTCTTGTACATGGAGACAGAATGTCCGAAGCTCAAAAACTGGTACCTCTGTGAAAGGGAAGTGAACCAACGCATTCGTACAGAACCCGACTGCGTGCAACAACTTATTGTTCATCAAGTCCTCAAAGAATACTGCCAATACACAGCAATAACGCTAGCAAAGGAAGCAATGGAAAAACTAGATGATCAACATTATGTATTCTCCTTTCCCTATGTCACCAAGGTACAACTAGTTTGTGACAAAGAAGAATTCACATCGCTCCAGGGCAGCTACTTAATCACTATACCTGTAAAATGCTATATGAAAACTACGGAATTCACCATCATAAACGACAGCAATGAAATAAAAGGCCAGCCGCTAAAGTTAATGCAAATACCAGTCGGTGCAGGAAGTCAAGATGATATTTCCACTCATCTCAACCTAAACTCAATTAATTTGCAAGAACTCCACAGTGTTCAAGATAAATTGTACAAGAAACACCATTACGACTAGAAAAGCTGCATTCGGATGCACTATACCATACTACGATACCCTTATACATCTTCATGTTTAGTGCAGGTGCACTTGTTATAGTCATCGCAGGTCATCGCTACAAACTACGAAAAAGGAAAAGCCATAACGAAGCTACAACTTCTATTTCAAATGATAACATTACTGAACAATTGGACGAAACAGGGACATCAGAGGCACGCAGGAACATGCCAGCCACATTTTATCTCAATGTTCTAAAATAGTTGCTGATCTGAGGGTGGAGGAGTTACATACAGGTGTTCCAAGTGAATCGATTATACATTAAATTCCCACGATTGAAATAATAAACAGAATGTCGACATCAGGACGGGAATGCAGAGTTGCAGTTTTCGGATACTTTAATTCTTACATATTATTTAGTGACATTCTAAAAACTTACATCGAGTAGGTTGGACATTAAATTTAGATAATAAGTTTAATTTGTAATTTTAAAATAAATTAGTTTAAATTAGTTTTTGGTTTTTTTTCGACCTTCCGACTGTAGCTAACGTAACTAGTGTGACGTATTGTGTACAAAATATATAGACCCAAAACAATAGTTATTAACTAGATTTTTCAAGTTTTACTACTTTCTAGTACATTGTTTTGATGCATCTCACAAGATTCAAATTTTAGGTGTTAGCCAATAAATTTCTATGGACGATTTAATGTATTTTCCGGGGAATAAAAAGTTTTTCTGTACCAAAAGTAACAATTCCAAAAGATATTGACCCGAGCAAACGAGGCCTACAGACAAACACACATAGAGACAAAATAATTAATAACTATTGTTTTGGAGCCTATATTATGTATACAATACGTAAGTCATTGTTTTAAAAAATATTTCAAACAATGAGTGTGACGTATTGTGTACAAAATATATAGACCCAAAACAATAGTTATTAACTAGATTTTTCAAGTTTTACTACTTTCTAGTACATTGTTTTGATGCATCTCACAAGATTCAAATTTTAGGTGTTAGCCAATAAATTTCTATGGACGATTTAATGTATTTTCCGGGGAATAAAAAGTTTTTCTGTACCAAAAGTAACAATTCCAAAAGATATTGACCCGAGCAAACGAGGCCTACAGACAAACACACATAGAGACAAAATAATTAATAACTATTGTTTTGGAGCCTATATTATGTATACAATACGTAAGTCATTGTTTTAAAAAATACATGTACATACATATACAGATTACGCTAAGTTACTATTTTATTATATGAATAGATAACAATTACCTTATTTGTAGGATATATTGAATATTGTTCTATAAATGCTATTTTGTCCTATAAAGCTAATCAGCATTAGAAATCAAAGAAGATTCCAATACTAATACTATTAAGAATTTTGTTAACTCTATCATTATATCATGCTTCAAACCTATTCGTAAGTGTGAAGCTATTTCATCTAAAATGATGTATTCATGGAACCCCATGTCATGGGAGCCGTGTTCCTTTTCCTATGTTAAGTATTTGATATTCAACAATCGCTTCTTTAATCACCTTGTATGTATGCCGATCATCACCGTTTGCGTCTCTTTATAATAATACTAGCATAACCCACGGCTTCGTTCGCGCTAAAACTACAAAAAAACTCTAAAAATGAATCTTGTGAGATGAATTTCGAAAAATGCTAAAACACATATTTAATTAATTGTATTGAAGAGTATTAAATACCAAGTTTTAAGTAATTCTGATCATAAATATTTTTTTGGATTGTATTATAACGTGTTTTCCCGTGGAAAAGAGATAATCTCCCGCGGTAATAAGTAGCTTATGCCACTCTCCAGCCCTCCACTATCTCCATACAAAGAATCACGCCATCTGCCAAGCCGTTTCGACGTGAAAGAAAGACAAACAAACAAACACACTTTCTTATTTATAATATTAGTATGGAGTATGGACATATTGATAATATAGATAAAAAATAACTATATGAAATCATCGACGATATTCACTGACATTTAAACTGCAAAGTTAATAATATGTTACAAAATTATTTATGTGTTTTAGCATAGTCGAAAATTCAAATGACATCATTTCGGAGTGTCTATAGATTATATTTAGCAATCACTTTCAGAGAGTGCTAACACCTGCAATACTTTTTTTTATCATTGCGTCTTTTTTATATTAACACTACCATTGCCCGCGGCTCCGTCCCTCGTTTAGATGATCAAAAACCAAATTCTTAGGTTCTACATATTAGTTTACTCTTATATTGCAGTTTTTGTATTTTTACTCAGAAATGAAATATTTTCTCGCGGTAAAAAGTATCCTATATGTTTACCCGGATAAGCAGCTATCATCATACCAAATTTCATCAAAATCCCTCCAGTGGTTTTTCCGTGATGCGGTAACAGACAGACAGATAGACAGACAGAAAGACACACAGACAGACAGACAAAAATTCTAAAGACTATAGATTCGGCCTCTGTATCGATAATAATGTATATTTCAATAAGATTTTCCAAAAAATATTTAATGTACAGATTCGGCTTAGTTAGAATTTTATTATATGTATAGATAATATGACTGTTGCTTCGGAAACGAATTTTCGCTAATTAGTTCATTACACTAAAAATGACTTTTTATTACTAACTAGCGAGGGTGAGTCCCTATTTAATTATAAAAAAGTTAAATTAGCACATACGTATGACCGCTTATATATTAATTATTATAAAAAATTTCAAAGGTGGCTTAGAAACCCATAATATATTATAATGTTATTTATTTTTTAAATTATTACATCCATATTTTCGTGTATGTATTTGAAATATATTATACATATATTATATTTTTATTACTTTAAATGATATCTGTATCGATAATAATGTCTACTTCAATAAGATTTTCCAAAAAAATATTTAATATAGAGATTCAGCTTAGTTACAATTTTATTATATGTATAGATATTTTTTGTTCACCCCTAAATAAATATATCATTGTCTGTTTGAGAGTAAGTTACTTAGTTAATTTAGAGAAGTTGTACAGCCGATATGGCTAATAGAAAAAAAAACACAGGATGATAAATATGTGTATATGTACGTATGTGTTCAAACCCCATGATATAATCTATATATATAAAAGAAAGTCGTGTTAGTTACTTCGCTTATAACTCAAGAACGGCTGAACCGATTTAGCTGAAAATTGGCAGGGAGGTAGTTTAGAGCCAGGAGAAGGACATAGGATACTTTTTTTTTATCCCGTTCGCGACCGCGTTCCAATTTTTATGATATTTTAATTTTTGGATTTCTCTTAGTCCGGAATAGGTAAGTATTAAAACATATAATTAAAATGTGAGAAAGAAAGATTTTTTCTTTTTATATCTATTTAAAACGTACCTAGCGACGAACCCGAGCGAAGCGAGGGTGAGCCGCTAGTGTAATATAAAGCTTAGATATTTACGATTTTTTTTTCTTAAGAAATTCCCTCTGAATTCTGATCATTATATCTAATTACAAAACGATAAAGGTTAGTCAGATGTTAAAGATCAAATGTGATGTGGAATTTAGTAGAAATAAACACGAGGAATAATAAATTAAGTATTATTTCCTCTTTGACATAACTTGCATATTATTAAAATATATTCTAGATTAATTTGTTTCTCTATTAAAATTTCGTTTTTTACCTATAATTTGAAGTTTTTGTTAATAAGCTTTTAATTCTTTTTATATAGATTATTACTACTTAGTACTTATATCTTTTTATCATATTCAACCTATATATCTATAACGGTATATATATTGATGAAATTTGGTATGGTGATAGCTGGTTATCCGGGTCAACATATAGGATACTTTTTACCGCAGGAAAAAGTCTCATTTCTGAGAAAAAATACAAAAACTGCAATGTAAGAGTGTACTAATATGTAAAACCTATGAATTTGGTTTTTGGTCATCTGAACGTGGGCGGAGCCGCGGGCAGTGCTAGTAACATATAAATTCAAAAATATTGTAACTCTCATAATTACTAAAGGAATTGATATGATTGCAAGTGTGAAGTATGATATTAAAGTTTGAAACTTCTCGTCTCGCCTTTGTCATAAATTACGTAATTAGATGTAACAAAATTCTAGGCGCAAATTTGCAACTTTGTATACATTCCGTAGTCTTGAGAAATAAGTTTGTTGAAGTCGCGCCAGCTTGATTAATTTCATTTAACTTTAGCAAACATCAATGAGCAGATAAGTATCTAATGTAAATTAAGTTAGTCATAGGTAGTATTTAATTAGAATACGAGTATATGCCCAAAATACGAATTATATTAATGTAGCGTTTGGAAGCAACCGACAAGCATATTCATGTCACAATAATTATACAATGTATTAAAATGTTTCTAACACAAACTTACACAATAGAACCTACTTTAAGAATATTTCCTAAAGTCTACATATTTATTTACTTATGTATATATGTACATTGTCACACATTTCAATTATTGGGATATCCCAAAGATGGCATGGAATACCTACTGTTATTTTTATAAATTGCGAGTTCCATTTATGTTTGCACGAAATTTGCTGAAGCGGATTACTTAAAGAGATTTCGGCCAGGTCAATCGCGAAAATACCTATTCTTGTCATACAAAAGATCTCTTTATAATTTTGATCACGTGCGGTTTATATTTTAGCAATGTCCATGGTGTTCGTGACCGTAAACCCCACTAGTCACATTCAACCTATCGCTTTTAAGTTTAGGCGCACGTACCGGAGACAAGGATCAAGAAAAATGGTTTATAATCTGCTAAATAAACATATTCAAAAGGTTTTGTAGCTGTAACCGAAGAAATATATTCAGTAGACACTCCGTTGTAAATACATATTCCTGTACATGTAATGTACTGTATATGTAATGTACATATTCCTGCCAAATGCTACATATAGGTACTTATCATGGAATACACGCGTATTTTCGCAATGCTTAAAAAAATTAAGGTCTTTGTTTTACGTTTCCAAAGATATTGTCACTACTAGCATATTGTGAAGATGAATCAGGGTGATCTTCATAATCGATATAATTATGCTTAGTTCTCGAATAATTATTAAACGCTCTATTGAATCGGACTTAACGTTAGCGATTGTATTTCCGTATCATATACGCTTAGACAAACAATATTTTAACAAAATATGCTTGGCCCTATATATAAGTATCTATATACAAAACACAAAATACTCTAACAAAGATACATGCCTAATTGTCGATATGACAAAGCTTTGTTATACCATATAGTTCACCAGAGTTTCCAATATTGAAATAAAAAATAAACAATTATATTTTATTTTCCATTATATTTATTGTACATGTTCTAAGCATAAGTAAATTGTTCATATTCAATTTTTATATATATATATAATGTCTCATTAAATTGGCTAGTATGTATTGCATATGAATAAATACATTTTATGAGATCCGCTTAAATAATAGAGTCGTAATGGATATTGTTGTTTGTGCGTTGTCGCGTTATTTAAAGGTTTTATGGGCAAGAACTTAGTCATATTATGTGGTTTCGATAAAGGTCCTGATTTGACCTAGATGACCTTGTTCATTGTATTTAACTCTTATAAATTTGCAAGATGGATCCTATATATGTAGTATTTACTAGCAAAGTGCCCTCGCTTTGCTCGGGTGTGTCTTTAGGTACATTTTAATTTTTTTGAGCGGAACCCTAATTCAGTTCCTAAAATAAAAGTAGCCTAAGTTACTCCTGATAACATCAGCTATCTGTCAGTGAAAATCCCGTCAAAATCAGTTCAGCCGTTTCAGAGATTAGCTGGAACAAACAGACGGACAGACAAAAATGTTAAAAATTATGTTTTGTTATAAGTAACGTATATAATTTCATATGCATTTAGTAAAAAGCTTTTATTCGACATTACAAAGAGTCACTTCAATTTTATTTATCTGTATAGATGTTTAGAATATTTAACCTAATATAAATCTATAGTGTGCTCTTGTTCGTAATTATTTATTATTTAAGACAATATTCTTATTTTTTACTTTTATTCTATAAATATTTGTATTTTGTATACATAATTTGTTGGCTCATTATTACAAGGTTCTATGTTACAATTTTAGTACTTATTTAGTTATTAATGCTACAAGGTTCTATGTGTCATTAGCTACAGTTTTGCAAAAACAAACCACTAGATAGCGGCACTATAACTACAAAATATTCAATTTTAATAGTTCTATGTTGTATTTTTTACGATAGCAAAATAACGAAGTTCTATGTAAAAATTACTAAACTTCTTTAAAATTAACATAGAACCTTGTAATAGTAAGCCAACGAAATATGCCGTATAATGTTAATTGGTACGCTGTAGACATGAAATATTGGTTTTGTTCATTTTTTATTAGATTTCTGTCGTCCATCTCTTATATCATAATCATTAATACTAAAATAATATTCAAACTCCGAAGACATATTGAACGGTAGTAATAGTCAAGGTCGAGTTAACATTTAGACGTTAGAAGAATAAATATAATCTAATGCTTAAACGCTTATTCCGCAAATATTTATTGATAGAACCTTCATTTAATTAGCTTCGTCTTCGTCACCGCCATTAGGTATAATGTTTTTTTCATACTAATGTGCATGTACATAATTCATATAAAAAATTGAATTGAGCTACGATATAATGCTAGCTTAATAATTATAATATATGCCTTAAGCGTCAAGGACTTCATCATCTATACATATAATAAAATTGTAACTAAGCCGAATCTGTACATTAAATATTTTGTGGAAAATCTTATTGAAATAGACATTATTATCGATTCAGAGGCCGAATCTATAGTTTTTAGAATTTTTGTCTGTCTGTCTGTCTGCCTGTTTGTCTAGCTGTTACCGCATCAGACATTCGGATTTTGATGAAATTTGGTATGATGATAACTGGTTATCCGGGTCAACATATAGGATACTTTCATACAACATATTCATACCGCGGGAAAATATCTCATTTCTAAGAAAAATTACAAAAACTGCATTGTAAGACTATACTAATATGTAAAACCTAAGAATTGGTTTTTGGTCATCTGAACGCGGGCGGAGCCGCGGGCATTGCTAGTATATAATAATATATGCCTTAAGTGTCAACGACTTAATCATAAGTTGATAAAATCTTAAAATGCATATTACATTTTGCTGTCACATTCTTTTGTCAAAATGTGCAAGAATTTTATTTTTGTAATTTTTGGTACGAAATATGAGGAGGCATACTTTGATTTAAAATTAAATAAGATAAAATGGAAAATATAAACACATAAAATTATTATTGTGTCAAGGTGGGAGTGACGCCAGTTAGTTATGTCATACACTCTCCTATGTTTGGACGACAATTTAACCGCTAAGTGGCTGTTTAAACTAGCCTAGAAGGTCACTTGCATCCGGCACTCTATAAATCCATCATGTTTTACACTCTACTAGGGAAAGTGAACTTGGAAGGTAAGATATTATTAAATCGATTATAAATCGATTATTTATTTTTAAATCGATTATTTTCTAAGAACAATATGTAGATCGATTTTAGAATTTTGTAACGAAAATAAGGAAAAACAAAGTAAAATAAATACTAAGTAGTTGAAGTTTATTTATTATCATATTTATAAAAAAATAGAAGTACATATATCTTCTACCTTAGTATCACTAAGTACCTGGTGTGTTATTGACATTGAAATAATTTTATGATAAAACTAGCGACTCACCCTTGCTCCTCTCGGGTTCGTCCCTACTTACGTTTTAATGTTTAGCTATACTTAGAGCTATAGTAAAAAGTATTCTGTACGTTGACCCGGAAAACCAGCTATCATTATACCAAATTTCATCAAAATTCCTCTAGTTATTTTTCCGTGATGCGGTCACAGACAGATAAAAATTCAGGCAGACAGACAGACAGATAAAAATTCTAAAAACCATAGATTCGGCGTCTGAATCGATAATAATGATTATTTCAATAAGATTTTCTAAGAAAATTTTAATGTTCAGATTCGATTCAGAATTTTATCATACATATACGTGCAGATTTAGAATATTTTGAGATCCGATTAACACTTAAATCTTCAGATGCCACTGAGCTAGTGTAAACACTTTGTCAACTTGCATATTTGTTTTATTGACAATATGTTGGTAATGAATAAAGTGGTATGTTGAGACATCCACATGTCGAGGTTAGCTTGGTTACTTTAAAAATATGTAGGTACTAAAATGCAATAAAATATGGCACAAACAGATATTGTTGTTCTAACCTTACGTTATAAATATATTATTATGTTTGCAATGTTATTATAATAGTTATTGTTGGACATACATATTTTTATATAATTGACTTCCCAAAAGAAGGAGGTTATATTAAAAAAAACCTATCTTTTCGATTTTTTTGCGGATTTATTTTGGTTCTTTTTTGCAAACACGGTCACAGGAGAGACATAAGTTTGCTAAAAACATTGAAAACGTCGCGAACAAAAAATAAACATAAATAAGCGAAAATTTATTTAAAATCTCAGGATATTCGAGTAAATCTAAAAAAAAATATTAAGGAAAGTAATAAAAAGTAAAAAGTTATATTTTCAAATGGCAGATAAAAGACACTGTTGATTTTAAAGTAGGTATGTAAGTAATAATGGATAAAATATAAAATTTTACGTTTCGTAATTTTAATAATTACTAGTAACGTTACAGTTTTGACTATAGTATCCATACTAATGAATTATTGTTATTATGGTATTATTATTATTATCGTTTATTATTATTATTAATACTGCTATATAGTTCACACCCCTTCCCTCTTACAGTTTGCCAATTCCAACACCTTAAGGTTGCCTGGAAGAGATCGCTGTTTTAGCGATAAGGCCGCCTCTTGTACATTGCTCTTTTTATATTTTTCTTGTACCTTTTTTTTCTCTTGTGGGTGTACAATAAAGAGTATTATTATTATTATTAATTATGTCTGCGTGCTAATAGTAAGTATATGATATTTTGTTTATTACTAGCGACTCACCCTCGCTTCGCACTAGCGCACTCGGGTTCGTATTTAGGTTGATTTCCCATAAAAACTTATCCCCATTTTCTCTCCCTTAAGGGATGATTTTCGGGATAAGAAATATCCAATGTCCTTCCCAGGGTCTCAAACTATTTTCTTACCAAATTTCATCTAAATCGGTTCAGTAGATCCAGAAATTAACCTCCACAACCTCACGAATTCACAAGCTTTACCTCTTTATAATATTAATATACTAGATTATTCCCCCTGTTGTACCTTGTACTTATTATATCACATAAATTAGTTGTTCCTTATTGTCACTAACTGAATGAATAATTGATTACTCATTAATAATTTTAATATATAAAAAAATATTCGACTTTTAAATGTTTATGATAAACAAGTAGGGAAGTTAGTTTATAAAATATTTCAAAGTCAAAGCGAGAGAGTGATAGAAAATAAAGAATAAAAGTAAATATATACTAAGCTTTGTAATAGATAACATTTGTTTTAAAATACGGAATATTCTAAGCCTAATTTTTAAGTAGGTACAAGATATTATATTTGAAAGGCCGCATCAGTCGCAACTCTATCTAGCTTACGTCATTGTAGCAACGCGCCGCTTGGCCTGTCAGAACTCAGAGGTGAGCCGGTCGCATCCTCAACCTTTACACTATTCTAATCTCATATTTATGTGCCGTTACCATATAACTCATTCAACTCACAACCGGATCGATTTGTTTGTATCAACCATGTTACAAGAATAGAGATGATTCATACAAATTTTTCTTATTTAAATGATGTGATAAACCAAGTTAAAATCGTCCCAAAAATATTTAAAATAATTGTAGTACTTATATATGCTTACAAAACCAAGAACGGGTCAATAAGTTATTGTTTTATCTGAGAAGACATTTCAAAAGAACATCCGAATAATATTAAAATTTACTCGATTGCAACATTCGCTGCAGTTCACCAATTTAGGAAAGAATTATAAATATTTTATGAGACGTTTGTTCGAAAGCTGGTTAGGTAATCAAGTGAGTATGTCACAGCCCATATTAAAATGTTAGTCCTGATTTAATAAAAATGAAATAAAATCGTTAAAATATCAAAGTATGTTTTTCGCGAAAAGAATTTAGAAGAGAAATCTAATGTATACGGTTTTACTTCTTAGTAAACACAACATGAACAATCTAAGCACGTACATAATATGTCAAGAAACTTTTGACCATAACGGGTCCTGAACTGGGATGTTAAGGCTAGGATATTTCATTGTCAAGATCATTTTAGCAAAAATAAATTTTCGTTCCACCCACCCAATCTGCCTCACTGATGAAATGATTGACAGTACAATAAGTAAAAGAAATAAAGGCTCGTCCGTCAAATCCATTGAAATATTCGATGTCATTGTCCTGTTATGTTCATCCTCCTTGCATCACGAGAGTCATAACAGGTTGAAAATTTAATATATAAAGAGCGTCGATAAGAAAGATTCAAAGTTGCACAATGCACAATTGCATGTGCAACTTTAATAAGTTAACTATTGTTACCCTTTTTAAAGAGGCCTCCACTGGCGCGTTATATAATATCTGAGCTATAAGTTATGAAAATTAAACAGGGACGACTACTTTTATTGTGTCATAAATTGGCCGCTCAATATTACACAATAAATATTTATTTCTCCATAATTATGTGTGTCTATGGAAATGCAGAATAAATTTCCGCACACGTTGAAATGTAACGGCTTTTTAAAAAACAACTCAAAGCTTTTTAGAGTGACAGCTTGTCATTATTTAGTTCAATTTTAAAACAACAGTATTTTTTATGTATGAGTTGTATATCTAAAGTTAGTTCTTAGTTACAAATAAAGATGTGAGTCAGATTAATACGTCACGGCTTTCGTAGACTTGTCTGACTTTAAACGGTCTATTCTAAGCTGCATTATCCTTTCGCTGTAAAGTAAATTAAACAATGCATGCACTAATTTGGTTAATTGTGTGCTTCATTCTTTGTGAACATGACCTGAACTTTCTATTCGAAACTGCTCTCAAAATATATTGTACTAACAATGCCCGCGGCTCCGCCCGCGTTTAGATGACCCAAAACCAAATAAAATAGCGCTATTGTTATTTTTCAAGATAAGCTCTTTTTAATAGTTTTTGCCTTATTTAGTAAGTTACCTTGCTAAATATATATAGTATCATCGTGGTTTTATTTTAACCAGTTTTTGTATTATTTCTCAGAAATGAGATATTTTCCCACTGTAAAAAATATCCTATATGTTGACCCGGATAACCGATTATGACCATACCAAATTTCATCAAAATCCATCCAGTGGTTTTTCTGTGATGCGGTAACAGACGTATTAGTATACTTAATGTTTTTTTCTTAAACTTTGGTTTATCATGTAAAATATTATTTTTATATATTATATATATGATGATATCGTGTACAATGTATTTTCCTTTATAGGTTATAGTAACAAAGGTTCATTTTAAAATACACGCATTTTACAATAATTAACTTGTATCAATTTTGTATTATTGCCTTGTCCGCAGCAATATTTATTACTGTAGTCTGATTTGGTACCCTGATTATCAGAATAATATTCAACGAATAGAAAAGATACAAAAAAGTTTTTAAAAAGACTTCTTTATACCAGTCACCAAAATTTTATAGATACTAAACATAAAAACTTGAACACTTTAACTTGAAATCTTTACGCTAAAGATGCGACTTTAAATCAATAAAGAAATAAATAAATTAGTTAATAATTATATAGAATGTCCGTCGCTACTATCGCTAGTAAATATACAAGCACCTAAATCTGCAGCAAGAGCTATTAACTACAAACCACTACATACCACAACGAAAAAATAGATACGGTTCTAATTCACCACTCTTACGAAGCTTTAAATCATATAATTTTATATTTCAGAAATGTGATATAGACATTTTTTTCTGATAGCCTAAATTTATTTAAAAAAGAAACTGTATTTAAATATTTAGATTAGATTTTTTTTTGGCTCCTTATGTACTCGTAACCACATAAAATTTAAATGAAAAATTAAATTCTTTTATTGAAATTAAATACTTTTATATAATGCTGTGCATACTTATAAATTAAATTTATATAAAAATAGCGAAATATTATTATGTTAAATTCATGTTTTATGTAAATTTAGTTAGTAAGCCTTTATAATAAATAAATAAATAAATAAAGACACAGTGCCGAATCCAATCTTAGTGCCGCCTCTGGGCAGTGTAAGAAATGCCGTCCCATTATCGAAATTTTGCATAAAATGGATAAAGTTTTAATAAAATTAAATTTTTTCATTTTTCATAAATGCAAAATACAGTATTTTTTTAATTATTCGTTTTTTGGAAAACAAAAAACATTTGCGATAACAGAAGGTTTTTTATTTATCCTTCGAATTTGCCGCCCCTGAAAATTTATCGCCCTGGGCATTAGCCCTAAGTGCTATATACTATACACTATATATATATATATATATATATCTATATCTATATATATATATATAGTAGGTCATTCGAATTTCATAAACAATAGTAAAAATATATTTGAAAATTTTATAAGACATTAATTTATTTTTTAGTGGATATATTTAAAAAAAAATAGACATGTTTCATATATTTTTATAACTTATAATAGTCAGGAAATATAATATTGTAACCTAAATTTTTTACACTAAAAATAAGTTTAAAGTAGTCCATAAGTTAGTTTGCATTTAAAGTGTTTTGGTTGTTAAAGAAGTCATAATACATAATAATTAATAGTCAAGTCCAAGGATGTCTAGTGATTTAATTTATTGAAATTCCTCTATTCTCAGAGTAAATCAATATTTTTTTAAACTAACTTTGCAAAGATATTTTAGTTATGCATTTTTGAATATAGTAACAAACGAACAGTAGTAAAGTAAATAAAAACTTAAAAAAAAACCGACTTCCAGGCACTAAAATGTAAAAAATAACTAAACGGAGGTTTTCATTTAGAATAGATACCTAATCAGATATTTTCGAAGTCGGCGCCAGCCGATGCAAAGCAAATCTAATATATTTCGATACGTAAAATACATATTTACCTATTAGATATTCATATCTTAAAATATTGTCGGTAGGCATCGACTTCGAAAATATTTAATTAGGTATCTATTCTAAATAAAAACCTCCATTTAGTTATTTTTTATTTTTCTATTTTTAGTATAGACGTAATAAGGAGGTAATTTGTAAGAAGAAAGTTTTTTAATAACATATAAGATTAAATAATTTACTAAAACAAAAAAATTATTGTTGATTTAAAAAAAAAACGCTCGACCGATTTCGATAAAATTTATATGGGACCACCTGGGAAGTACCTATACCCTTTGAAACAAAAAAATCTAATTCGGTTCAGGCATCTTCGAGTAATCGGTGATCATACATAAAAAAAAGATTCCGATGAATTGAGAACCTCCTCCTTTTTGGAAGTCGGTCGGTAACAAACGAAGTAGTGTGGTAAATAAAAAACGAATAAATTTAACTTCAATTTATTTATTTAATTATTGATTTATTGAATTAAATTTATAAATGCATTCAATAAACTGAATAATTTTTATTCTTATTATTCATATAACAGAAAATAAACAAGCTATCGGTATATTTAAAACAATTAATGTGATTTGTAAATTCTTTCAATATACAAGAAAATGTTGAATTGTAATTGAATATAAAATAAATTATTTATTTCTTCTGGGCAGATGAAAATTATTGTACATTACTAATGATTCTTTCATCAACCGACTTCGAAAAGGAGGATCTCAATTCAGCCGAAAAATCATATATTTTTTTTTATTTTTGGTACCTCAGAACTTCGCCATTTATTAACCGATATGGATAATTTTTTCTTTGTTTGAAACTATATACTTCGAATTTGTTACCATTTAAATTACCATTAAACTAAATTAAATTATATTAGTTACCATTTAAATTAAAAAAAAACCACCCCTAAGGGTAGAAAATTTACTAGTGAAAATTTAACCTACTTCGAATTATCATATTGACATAAAACTTTGTAAGTGTTTCTATTTCCGTTGACAATGCAGTGGTTCGGATCGTCGATCTGATCTGAAAGTAAAGCTAGAAGGTGGATAGGTGGAACTCTTCAACGGCTAATAGTAGATACTTTGAGTTTGGGCTTATTTTGTTTGATTTGATAAGTCCAATACGTTAGAATTGGATTTTAGAGCCATATTTTTTAGTGCTACTAATAAAAGCGAATTTTAGTTTATCAGTCTTTATATAAAAATTGGGATCAAACTAACTTAAACGGCTTAAGTGAATATTTTATTAAAATACTTTCTTCTTACTTTGCTACTACTATGTCAACACTAAAAAGGGAAAAATAAAAACATTAAAAAAATAATAAAAATCGACTGAAAAAGACTAAAAAGCAAAAAATAGCTGATCGATTGTTCTCACTTACTATAGATACCTAATTAAATACTTTCAATGTCGGTGTGAGCCGATGCAAATCAAAGCACACCGACTTCGAAAATATCTGATTAGGTATCTAAAGTAAATGAAAAGTACCTATCAATTATTTTTTACTTTTTTGTATTTTTTTTATTATAACGTCCAACTCGTTACGTCAGCTAAGTTTTCTTATTATAATGCGTTATTTATCGAGAGTAATTGATTGTTTAGATATTTATTAATATCTTATAATCGGGTCTTAACAATTAATATTAAATCTGAATTCATACATTTTATGGTTGATATTGTTTTAGTATAGTTTAACTATGTAATTAGTAAGTCAAAATTACAAAAAAGCTTGCGTTTTTACCTTTGGTATTTCGACTACCGGCTTAGCTCCCAGTTTTTTATTTGCCAATGATATATTTAAAGTATTCTGGGACATTTTGATTTAGTATGAATAAAGGTGCCGTCTTAATTGATTCTCAGATTGGACTCTATATATCTATACATACGATCGTATAATAAAATAGTAACTAAGCCGAATCTGTACATTAAATATTTTTTGGGAAATCTTATTATATAGACATAACTATCGATACAGAAGCCGAATCTATAGTTTTTAAAATTTTTGTCTGTCTGTCTGTTACTGCGGAAAAACCACTGGGATTGTGATAAAATTTGGTATCATGATAGCTGGTTATCCGGGTCAACATATAGGATACTTTTTACTGCGGGAAAATATCTCATTTCTGAGAAATCTATACTAAACGTTAAAACGTAAAAGGCAAATATTAATGTGAAAGATTTTCATTGTTTATTTATTTTTTCAATATAATTTAACATTGTTTAACAATTCTATGAAATAGATTTTAAAATAATGAAATACATTTTTAATGTTAACATTTAGAAATCCGTTAAATCCTTTCCCATTTAAAGACATTACTTGTATGAATATATTCTACTATTCGAATAGGGCCTTTTTTGTATTCTAATCACGTCTAATATATAAAGGTACGAGTATCTTCACACTGTCGCTTTTTCATCTAACTACTATGTAGGTACTGGTATGTATATAGAGATTAACTAAAGATATATTTTTATTAATATCTAATGTTTTAATAATAAAAATTATCAATATAAAATAATTGGTAAAATAAATGAAATAATCAACGCAAGTATGAGTCAGCGTCTCAAACTTCAAGAAAAGGTCAAGGTCACTATAGGAAATACGACATTTTTCCATAATATTAAGTAACGATTATGTTCACTACGAATATATGTACACTTATATATTTTTTATATATAGTTATAAATAAATTTATAAAACTTTATATTTATAATATTAATTATAATGAAAAATATATGGCTCAAAAACAATATTTCTAAATAAAAATATCCCGGGATATGTCTCTCCGTCTTAGTCTCTCTCATGACCATTATTGCTATAAAGCGTTCGAAAGGTCGGGAACCAAAAATCTAATTAAACTCGCGAAAAAATCCGAAAAGATAGTTTTATTGAAAATGTCAAATATTCGCGTAAATCTAAGAAAGTATTATAACAATATTTCTAATATTGTATATTTATAAATTAAAATATAAACTCATCTGTACCAATATTTTTAACACTATAATTATAAATATACATTTATGAGTATTAGTTTATACGACTTACAATACTTAACCTTAAACGTATGTACATCATACATTTATTATTATTTATTAATTTAATTTAAAAAAAAAGTTACGTAGAAGACTTACCAAGAAGTAAAAAAGTATTCCCGGCGCCATGGCCCGGGGGATGGCCAGCTCGGCCTCAGCACTGGGTCTCGCTCCAGCAATACAACACAAGTTACAGCCTCACGCCGGCTAACCTTCGAGGTTAATCCGCTAACATGTCCCGCTCTCCAGCGGACAGCTTTTAAAACTAAATTGTGCAAACTCGAAGATGTGCCTCTTATATTACCTCTTACGTCGAATACCGCAACGTATTTGGCATATAGGTTTTGTGGGTGTGTGGGTGTGTTTTGACGATGCCTTCGCAAGTATGTGTGATGGTGACATGTGATCTTCTCTGTGTGTGTCAAACGCTATCTGTATCCTTTTAACATAATATTTATTTCTGAGCTTTCTATATCTGTAAATTAGTTGTACTACAGGAAAATTAAAAGTGTATTTAGAACTGATTCTTAGTAGGTTAATTAAAGCATTTTTTAAGTGGTTTTTAGGTTTTGTTTTCAGTATCATGTATAATAACTTGATAGGAAGTTAGTTTTTTTTTGTTTTTTAGCGACTAAGTAAACATTATATATAAATACCTATTTTATTTATGTGTTTCATTTCGATGCTATCTACTACGTACTCTTTTGTTTGTAATCCTTTTTAGCTTCCAAGTTTTCATTGAAATAAATCCTTATTATATATTTTATTAGGTATAGAGTATAAAGGCATAGAGTTAAATATATAACTTTCTATATTCTCCTGACAATAGTGTCAGTGCAATATAAAATGTTTTGTTGAAATCGGTCCAGCCTTTCATGATTTATACCCGGTAAAGAACGTAACCGTTGATTTTATTATGATTGTATTCAACTTTCTTAACGTCTCACTGCTGAGCACTCCTCTTAATGTGACAAAGATCGGGATGTATGGGTTGGCAGACTTCACATGTATTTTGAATTGATATCTTGATAGATTCTCTCAGACCTTACAATGTATTCCTTTACCGTAAGACAACTGGTAATCATATTGAAAATGCTTCGCACATGACAACACCAGAGGTGCTGAGCCCGGCATTTGATCCCTCCCGCTTCACTCGATTAAACTGGCGCTATTGAGAAACCATAAAACATATCATAAGCACGGAAATTAATTTAAGCCTCTAAGTACGCACGGATGTTCAATTAAAGGTCTTGTACAAATAAAAAATTTTGTTACTAAAAATTTAAAATGAGATTTTGTCTTCTTTGTATGTTGTGTGCATGAACGAATTAGAGACTGGACCTGACATAAAATACAAATGTATGAAAACTAGTTCAACCAAGTGACGCATAACGCACACAAAGATTTTATTACATTATTATAAACACTGATACACAATACAATATTTCTAGTGCTTGAACGTAATCGATAAAATACATATATCGATGAACCAATGAATGACATTTTAGACATTGGTTAGCATAGTCATCATATTTTACATCTTTTAATTTATTCTTCTTCTTTTAATTTTAATAAATTAAAATAAATGAATTAAAGAGGCAATAATAATGTGTCAAATAATAATTATTTTTTAATTTGATTTATATAAATACGATGGCATTGATGGCAACATTCTGTTGGCCTATAATAATGTTTATGAGCAAATGAATATCGGGTATATATTCCATTAATATATAATAAATATTATTTTGCAAAGATTAAAAAAATATTAAGCTAATTTAATTAAATAAAGTGATTTTGTTGATTGTGTTATTGAACTATTTTAATTGGCAATTGATTGTCTCGGGTAATTGTAAAAATGTGACACTGTCCTAATATTGCTCAGTTCTTAATAAGCATTTGTGAAATTAGGAAAAAGAAAAAGTGATTGCAAATTAAAGTGAGTGTTGGATCGTGAAAGTAAAATAATTAGTGTAAGTGGTAAAGTGTTTTATTACAAATCGCCAACTCAGAAGTTTAGTGCTATAACATTATTGTTTGATTTTGTGTAATTTATGTGTTGAAATAAAATGATCTTTATTAAAGTATATAAATGTGGAATAAAATAATATAAAAAATTAAGTACACATACTAATTATAATTTTTGCATTTATATTTTTATTTGATTTAGAAAATATTTTTATAAATTTATTGTCATCAGATTGTAGGATACTGTAAAAGTATTTTATGTTATTGTACTGTACAAATAACACAATTCGTTTAGTAATTTCGTCAAATATCGATATATTTTTCGACATTGTCAAGCACTAGTCGATGTCAAATGGACTCACTCGACAGTTTAGTCATTTGTTCTGAATGGTATAATCCAGGGATTTTATGATGGTTGTCAGATGTCAACAATACATAGAAATATCGACTATATTTAACATAGTTGGATAATATGACATTTTATTTTACATTTAATGAAATTGTGTGATAAATAACAATAAATGTAATAAAATAATGTATTTACAAGTGAAAAGAAATACTGCTGCTTCCGCCGTTATAGTTTTTACATCATTTAACAGAACATTTAGTCATTTTTGGGAGATGTTTTGTTGACAAATAAGTGCTTGAGACTGACGCAAAAAACAAACGACCAAGCCTAAAATCTCCTGGTTACTGAGAAGACCGATAAAGGTACGTCCGCTTATATGTCTAGTCCAGTGGTTAATTCGTTCATGGTTGTGTGTATCTTACTAGAGTTTTTAATTGACATATTTTATTTAAACGTTCCATACCATATCTTGTACAAAATATTGAATGCTTTTTATTTAATGATATACATTTAATTTATAGTAAAAAAACTTTAAAAACGAGCTTTTATATTTTTCTTTCTTTTTAGCCCTTTAAAACAAAAGCTTGTTTTAAAAACTGTTGTTTTACTTATCTAATTTTTTAGTTTACAATTCATGGTATTTCTAAGTATCGGTTTTCTTCTTCTCCCTGCCCATTTCCCAAGTTACTTGGGGTCGTTTACAAGTTACGGTGTGGGTGCACTATTTAATTCAACTGAATTATACTGTTGATGTCTCATATGGAGCCAACCCTGGACGCAGCAGCCAAGTCAAGGTTAGATTTTATATTGAGATATAATAATAGAACGTGTACATAAAATTTCATCTGTATCGTTGATCGTTGGGAATTGTTTCGTCTGGAGTCAATCTTAGACGGAGAATCAGGTCATAAATATCATGAAAGTCATTTTTACCGGAACTGAACCAATGTTTAAAATTTCAACTCTGTACGATAGGAGGAAGTGGTTCTAGCTTGCAAGATATGACTTATACAAACATACCAACTAATAAACATTGCACGTTATATAAAAAGCTTATAAAAAGGAACTTAGAGAAAACTTTTGTTCTTCGCATTTATGACATTTATCATTAATTATACTTTCAGCTGTTTTAAATGTATAAAATTTAATATACTAGTTTACTACATAGTCACTAACAATTTATGAAATATTAGTAATTTACACTCGCTTCGCTCGGGCGTCCCTAGGTATCTAAGATTAGCCGATAAATGCCCGATTTCACCAACATCATTTACGTATGGGATCCCTAGCTTAAAAGTTCCCCTAAACTAGCCCCTAAATTAAATTTCGTTTTACCATCTTCAGAGCCCGTATTTCTAGTACCTATATTTAGAGGGCATTTTAACATTTAGGTGACCCCTAACTGTCGGTGAAACAGAAACTGTCCCCTAACAGCCCCCTAACCATGCTTAGGGGAAATCCCTTAAACTTAGGTGACGTTGGTGAAATCGGCCAAAAGAATCTCAAATCTCAACGGTTATTTTTTTCTATTTTAATTTCTATTATGATTTAACAACGACAAAAACACATTTTATCGAAATATTAAATAGCCTATAGTACTCATCGATAATATATCTTTCTATTAGTAAAATATTTTCAGAATCGGATCAATAGTTAAAAAGTTTGTTACAAGTTGTCTTTTTATAATTTTAGTGTAAATCCCGTAAAAACTCTTCATAAGCATGCATAAACATATTTATTGCGTGGTTTCCGCATAATATGATTTTATACAACTTTTATCATGTCTTGTTTCAAAGTCTTTTCGATACAGACAACAAATAAACGCAATTTCAATAAAGATCGTTTGGGAATACTATTTGAAAATATAACGGGTGATTTTTATCTCAAATACTGAAACTTTAAATTGTATATTGATATATTGATTTCAAAAGCCTTTTAAATAAATTTTACTGAACGTAGTAGGTTAATAGACCCATTACAATAAATATTAGATGTGTGGTTTGGTGTTTGGGGTTAATGTTGTTTAAATTAAAATAATATCCTAATAATTTGCGAGCTTTGCGAACTAAATCAGGAAACCTGTCCAAGCATAAATTGTATATATGCAAGAAAGTATTCCGTACCGTTTGTTAAATGTTATATTAAAATATATTAGCGTTCAAAATATAAGCTTACAAGATGTTAAAATTGTCATTTTTTATATAGCAAATTAAAGTTAATTATTATTTATATTTACCAGCTTTTAGCCGCAGCACGGTCGCTTAATTTATGTATTTTATAATTGCCAAACCATGATAATCTATAACCTCCTCAATAAATAGATTTTTTTATGTTAAACTGGTAGTTTTATAGATTAGTGCGTATAAATAAACCAAAAACAGAATTCCTCAGGCTTTATAACATAGATTGCGTATTTTATGTATTTAAATTTTGCCTTCCATATGTCAAAACCTTAAAAATATACAAACTTAACAAACTGTCTACTAAATATCAAAGATTTTTTTCCGAGAAAACTGAGGTACTAATATTTATTTATTTATTTATTTATTTATCATTGGGAAACATACAGCGTATAGTTAATAAGATTTAGTTAAACACTTCTAAACAAAAATCTTAAGCCAATAAAGTTTCCACTAAAAAACATAAACGAAGTGAACTTAAAATTAACAGGAATAAATCGAACAAAAAGCAAGAATACTAAACATTAACAAAATTTATGTTTTTTTTTTAATAGGTGAGCGAATTTTTTGAACCCATTATTGAATAAGTCGATGTCATGATATTGCTTATTATACATATTGCAGGATCTTACAATAAATGAATTGTCACAATACTTTGTTCTGGAGACAGCGGTGGAGAAAGTAGCCTGAGAACGAGTGCCATGTCTAGGGCAATTAAAAGATATTTTATTTAATAGGTACGGAGAGTCAACTAAATTATTAATTATTTTATAAAGAAAGAGCTGATCTCTTTGTTCTCTACGCTTTTCTAGGGAAGTAGTATTACTAAAAGAAGCAGAACCAAATCTATTTTTTAATCTTTTTAAAAATTTATTTTGTATTTTTTCAATTAAGTCAATATATTTATTATATTGAGGATTCCAAGCTGTAGACGCGTATTCCAAATTAGCCCTAACATAAGCATTATATAGCAGTATTAGTGTATGAGCATTTTTAAAATCTGCCCCTTGCCTAAATATAAAGCCCAGCATCTGATATGACTTAGTTGCTACATGATTTATATGATGATCAAATATGATTTTACTATCCAGCTGGACTCCAAGGTCCCTTACCTCTGTTACTCTTTTTAAATTAGCGTTCGAGATTGAATAGTTATACGAAATTAGATTTTTTTTTCTTGAAAAAGTAATTGTATAGCATTTTTCTAAATTCAAATATAGACTGTTGGATCTGCAATACTGTTCGAGTCTATTTAGATCCTCTTGCAGGTCAGCACAATCTTGCTTATTCTTTATAATTTTGAATATTTTTGTATCATCAGCATACAATAATATATTTGAATTTAAAAAGCATCTATTAGACAGAAGCAATGTAGTATACTTAGAGTATTACTACATTGCTTCAAAAAATTTGGATGTATAGCGTCTGGTCCACTCCCCTTATTTGTTTTTAATTTAGTTAAGTATGATTGTACTTTGCTTTCTGATATATCCAATGTAGCTATAATTGTATCAGAGCTATTAACGTTAACATCAGGCGTGAATGATGTATTATTCTTCTCAAAGACAGAATGAAAAAAATTATTGAACATATTGGCGATTGTTTGTCCATCTGAGCCAGTTTGTGAATCCAGATACATTGTATCTGGTATACCAATGTGTTCTTTTTTAGATTTAATAAAAGACCGAAAATGTTTAGAATTAATATAAATATTGTTTTCTGCTCGTTCCAAATACAAATTGTAACAAGATTTTTCTAAAAACTTTGTTTGTGCTCTAATTTCTGAGAACCTGTCATAATCACTTAACCTTCCATACATCTTCCATTTTCTATGCCATTTTAATTTTTTATTAATAAGACTAATTAAGTGACGTGAATACCAAATGGGATATTTATTTTCTACTGTCAATTTCGATGGAACATATTTTTCAATTAAATCGTTTATGATACTATAGAAAGCATCAACTGCTTCAGTAATATGTTTGTCATTTAGTTCTAGTTTCCAGTTAATTTTTGATAATTCTGCGTTAATAATGCTATAATCTGCTTTGTGATACTTGCGGACTATACGATGATTAAGACTAAGGTTTCTTTCCATTGAATGAATATCTACCTCTACAAGTAGTGGGGGATGATGCCCATCTTCTGGCTCTGATAAAGGTAACGTTCGAGATACTAAGCACTTTAAGTCAGATAGAACAAGGTCTAATAATCTATTATTATTGTTAAGCACACAGTTATATTGTTGTAGATCGGTAAAGCTCATAAACGTAGATAATTGGTAAGTGAGAATGTTCTCAGATATATTTTCTAATTTAAAGCCATTGTCGCTGTTTTGTAGTGACCATGTGGCATCTTTTATATTAAAATCACCCATTACAATAATATTATAAAGAGGAAAGTCTAAGCGTAAATCCGAGACGTATTCGAACAGTTTTAATTGGGAATCTGATTGATTACAATTTTGAGGAAAATAACAGCATACAACGATGAGAGATTTTTGCACAGCACCCGTTCTCAGATTTATATTGAGGATAGTAATGTTTGCATCATTAATATCGGGAATTTGAGGAATATTACGCAAGTCTATATTAATTTCACGGCGTACCGCTATGAGAGTACCACCTCCCATACTCAAGTTAAAGCGCTGGTAGTCACGGTCCGTGCGATAAACATCATACCTAGTATCAAACAATTCCTCATTAAAAATGCCAGGTAAAAGCCATGTCTCTGTTAAGCATATAATATCGTAGTTATTATTCAGAAGATTAGAATAAAATTCCCTTGTTTTAGTCCGTAAACCACGAACATTTTGATAAAAAATACTTAGTAACATGTTAATGATAAATTTATTTGTAAATATTTATTATTTATATTAATAACTGTAATTACTGTAATTACTATGACGCTAAAGAAAAATGTGTGGCACTTCATTATTATTTTTTGTAATTGTGACAAGGGCTCCCGACATAAAGCAATAAACAATATCGCACTTTGATCAGACAATAGACGACAAATTATTATAATTTTAAGTATGATATATCTATTAATAATTAATTGAACAATGAGTTCAATGAGTAAAGAATTATTTATCTTAAGTTTTGATAATAAGCATAATGTAAAATTTATATTAATAAGGGTAATCACTATGACGCTTAAGAAAAATGTGTGGCACTTCATTATTATTTTTTGTAATTGTGACAAGGGCTCCCGACATAAAGCAATAAACAATATCGCACTTTGATCAGACAATAAACGACAAATTATTATAATTTTAAGTATGATATATCTGTTAATAATTAATTCAACAATGAGTTCAATTAGTAAAGAATTATTTATCTTAAGTTTTGACAATAAGCGCAATGTAAAATTACGTTTATAACACAATGTATAATACAAATTACGTTTATACACATAATATAATCGTTTACTATAAAATTTAATGTAAAAGAAACAAGTAAGCAATTTAACACTTATGAGATTTTTTTTAAACAGTCCTTTGAGGTAATATGAAGAACCGGCGAGTTATCTGTGCGTCGAACCATTATTGTGCAGTTACGAACCCAGCAATAGCTATAGCCCTTTTGTTTGGCTAAGCGTTTGGCCTCATTAAAGAGTGCTTTATTTTTGGTGGAAAGATGATCGTTGAAATATATTCTATTCTGCATTCCCAAAAACCCCATATCACAAGCCTTTAAGTTTTTTAATTTGCGAAGAGATGTTAAAAAATCATCTTTTTTATAACGGGCCTGCAATTTTAGTATAATTGGTTTAGGTCTACTGTCATTCGAATCGTTTTTGGTGGCGATTCTAGTTATAAAATCTATGTCAGTATCCGGTGATAAGGGAAAGTTAGCTTTTTCGGCTAATATTTTTATTAATTGTATGAGATTTTCACCTTTTTTTTGGGGGACACCGTTAATTTGTATATTTGAACGACGAACCCACTGCTCATTTTTACTATTATTTTCCTTTATTTCATTAAATGCCATCTGTAATTCATTCAATTTTGATTCTAAATGTGCAATTTTAGATATTTCTAAGTCAAAATCATTCATTCTTTGAGTAATAGAATTAATAGATGATTCCATGTTAGTAATTTTCTCAGACCACTGCTTAACTGTCTCAGTTACTTTTCTAAATTCTTCAGTAATAAATGTTTTAAAGGATTCAATCGTCGTGTTAAGATTGTTAAATCGTTCATCGAAGAGTAATAATAAAGATTTTGCGTCAGTGGAAAAAACTTGCGGACTATTGCCACTTTTATTAGAAGTTTTACAAATAGGACACTTCCATTTGGCTTTATTCATAGGTAACATTCTTTTGAAGTCTGCCTCAGATAATCCCACGCATTGGAAGTGAGATGTTCTATTACATGACACACATTTAATGCACTCATCTCCCTTTAAAACCTCTGAGCAATATTTACACTCCATTTTAATAAATAAAGAAAGAAGCGGCAGCGGCAGGTATATAACAAAATACTTTGTTTAAAGCAAAAGCGTTATCTTACTATACACTATCGCCGCGTCCAAAACGTCGTAAGCGCCGTGAATATCGTGTCGCTTACGCGTATCTATCAGAACACTGCACTTGAGTAGGTTTTTAAGTTCCTCGAAATTTTGTTATTGTTTCTTTACACTAAAAACACTTATATGTTATTTTTTAACGCCATGTAGTTTAATTTTAATTATATATAGTTCAATTTAGAGTAGAAGTTCACTTTAATAGTCACTTTTAAATACTTTTCAACAATTTTTGATTAGCACATATGATTTACGTGTATATCTATACATATAATAAAATTGTAACTAAGTCGAATCTGTACATTAAATATTTTTTGGAAAATCTAATTGAAATAGAGATTATTATCGATACAGAGTCCGAATCTATAGTTTTTAGAATTTTTGTCTGTCTGTCTTTCTGTCTGTCTGTCTGTTACCGCATCACGAGAAAACCACTGAACAGATTTTGATTAAATTTGGTATGATGATAGCTGGTTATCCGGGTCAACATATAGGTTACTTTTTACCGTGGGAAAATATCTCATTTCTGAGAAAAAATACAAAAACTGCATTGTAAGATTATACTAATATGTAAAACCTCAGAATTTGGTTTTTAGTCATCTGAACGCGGGCGGAGCCGCGGGCAATGCTAGTCCATAATATAAATTAATATAATAACTTCATTACAATTTTAACTCGTGTTTTCATTTGAACTTAAAATATTGTAAAGTCGAGCTATTTAATTATAGTAACTTATTTAGTTTCATATTGCTTGTACGGAATTCTAATATCAAAACAATATTTAACAAGAACGTACGGGACAGGAAAACAACAACCTTTCTAAGCTGTGACTTTCCTAAATTTATATTCTTAGCTCTCAGAATTTTACAGTAATATCATATTTTTCTTTATTTTTACATATAAATTCTTTAAATACTCAATGTCTTAATAAATTACCAATTCATTTGATAGATACATTTTAAGTATCTATTAAAACACATGCTATTCTAATTTTTAATCAATTATACAAATAATATTTGCATTAAATTCGATTTAATTTTTCTGTTTTTTTTTTTTACGAAATCTTAAGATTTCTTGATTTTGTTTACTTTTATTAATACAAACATCATTTATCTACGAGGAAAGTCAGTGTTCTATAAACTCGTAACTCACTAAACCGAATGCAAAAAATTACCATTTAAAAGCTACTTATGTATATATTATTCAAAAGAACGTTGTATTTTATTTTAATAATAATAAGTTTCCAGTCTGAAATATCACCTAGGGACGCTCTACTTTGATAAATTTTTTAGCATGGATTCAGTTATTTAATCTTACGAAGTGACTCCAGTTAATGTACGACTAATATAACTATAATTATTATTTGTCCAGACTCAATGTATATGTTATTATTATTATAAAATAATTTCAATGATGCATTTTTATTGTTGTAAAGTACTCGTAGTAGCAGCTCTCTGCAGTTTTGGCCCTACAGTTACTTTTATTTAGTTACTTTTATCCTCTCGTTTTAATATGTAATTTATTTAGACTATTGCCTGTTACATACGACATAAGTATCCCATTGATATTTGTCCACTTATTCTTTACTAGCAGAACCCGCGGCTTCGCTCGTGCTAAAACTGGTAAAAAGGTAGTTTCATACCAACTTTCATCCTCAATTTTACCTTCTTATAGGATGAATTTCGAAAAATGCTAAAATACGTATTTATTTAATTTTATAAAAAAGTATTTATACCAAGTTTTAAGTAATTCTGATAATATATATTTTTTTGGATTGTATTATAACGTGTTTTCCTGTAAGAATTAGATAATCTCCCGCAGTAAAAAATAGCCTATGTTACTCTCCAGCCCTCCAACTATCTTCACACAAAAATCACGCCACTCCGTCAATCCGTTTCGACGTGAAAGAAGGATAAACAAACAAACACATTTATAATATTAGTATGGATGAAAGTGTTTAAATTGATAAAAAATAATCTAAAATTGTTGATATATGACTTTTGTTATAAGAGTCATATCAACAAGTTTATTTTTGAACATCCTCGCTACACAATTTTTTCAAAATATATTAAACTAGTGACTCACCCTCGCTCCGCTCGGGTTCGTCCCTAGTTACATTTTAACGTTTAGCACACATTTCACAGGGATGAGGTATTTTCCCGCAGTAAAAAGTATTCTATATGTTGACCCGGATAACCAGCAAACATCATACCAAATTTCATCAAAATCTGTCCAGTAGTTTCTCGTGATGCGGTCACAGACAGATAGAAAGACAGACAAAAATTCTAAAAACTATAGATTCAGCCTCTGTTTCTATAATAATGACTATTTCAATAAGATTTTCCAAAAAATATTTAATGTACAGATTCAACTCAGAATTTTATTTTACGTATGTATGGATGTAAATTGTTGATTACATTATTTTTTTTAATAACTGTGTGAATTATTTTGACTTTATATGAACTACAAATAAAAATTGAGTAAGTGCGAGTATGACTTGCGCACTGATGGTTCTGTACCATGAGCATTTTTGTCCTATATTTTAGCAACTCTAATTTTTTACATTGAAACAATAATATAATATTGACTCATTTATTATTAGTATGTTTTATCAAGTGCAATAATACTAATATATTCTATTGTATTTCTGTGAATAACGAACTTATTTTAGCGGTCCATCAAGTGCTACTGCGTAACTTGCGAGTTAGAATTTGACAACTTAGTGAAAACAAAATAGTGGCTTAGTGATGTCTATCTCAATTTTAAAATCAATACTGACATCTTCATCTTTTTCACCTCCTAGTTGCCATGGATATTGCCATAATAATTCCTAATAAATTCTAACTTCAGTCATATATGGGCGGTGTACCATGCGGGTCCTATCATCATATCATCTTAGTACTTCTCTGATAGCAGTGTGGACCGTAGGAATAACCCCTAGATTGTTCTGGTATACTTCGGCAGACCTGCCATCAGGGCGTCGTGGTTGACGACATAAGCGATATTAGTGGGGATTACAGGATTTTTAGTAGTATCCAAGTAGTACTATGCAGGTGGTATCTTTCGCCAGTTCTTCTCAGGTCTAAGGCTTCTTCTTTCCGAACTGGTAGTAGACTCATGACGTTCAGTAAAAAAATGTAATTATTTAATGCTGAATAAAATATTTTGAATTTGAATTTGAATTTGAGTATGCGTAAATGCATTTCCCATTATTACAAAAAGGGAACCCTAATAAAAAGTAGGTACATATCTATTTAACACATCAATTCATAATAATTTAATTTGTTTGGGATAATAAGCTTAACAATATTTAGCACGAGATTATAGTTAGTTTGCGTGAAATAATTATAATTTGAATGTTCGTATTACGTAGCGCTAAATACAATTCATGCTATTATTCGCACGTGTTTGCGTAACAGTGATGCTATGAACTAGCTAAGTCTAATGCGAGCATTAAGTATTAAGACTGTTAACGTATGAATATCAATTAATTTCAACTTGCTATCTAGGGAACACTTGTCATATATGTTTATTAGTCCCCTGAATTTGCATGAATATTTTCTCAAATTCTTTTAACACCTCTCGGTAAATTTCTTAGTAATTAATTAAAATTCTAAGAAATCTTTTGTTAACTGACACGCCGGCGTGTCCGCGGTCGTGGAGGGGTTAATCTCTTAGGTTAGGGTTTCAAAATTATTATTACATACAGTTTCACTGCTTGGTAAGGGTTTCTAAGGTTAGTGGGATCAGGTTATAGTCTAACAGGCTCGTCGATTGCGGGTATAAGTATATTACGTCATTAAAGGTTTTCTCGGTCATGTAGAGTTCTTTATAATATTTTTCTGAACCGTAAGGCAAGTGTTTATTATGTTAAACGCGATACGCACATGAAAATATCGGAGGTGCGAGACTCAGGGCTTGAACCTTCTTTACTTGGTTGTCCAAGCGAGCACGTTAGCATTGGGCTACCACTGCCGATAAATAATGTTTAAACGTAAAAGAAAATCTTCACATAATATAGCTTAAATAAAAAGTAGGTATTAAGATGATTAGACTAGAAAAAGTAAGGAAATTTTCAATTTCATATTAAGTTATTGCATAGCTTGAGCTCGCGGGCCTTGAGCGTGGGGACCGAATCCAGAAATTCCGTAACGAAAAAAACCTAACACCCCCCACTCAGATTTGACATCTGACATCTGACGTTTCTGACGATCTGACATTTGACATCTGTTTCGGTAAGAAGTAACACATTTGCTTGCCTCGTAACTGAATCTTGTAAATCGTATTTGTGACTATTTAGACTTTGGCAGTTGAAAGTAATTATTGAAATGCCATTTCTATTACTAATGAAATCTAATACACTTTGAGCTATCGTCCGAACACTATTTAGAGACAGTCTTTTGAATTCTTGCAACAAAGATGCAGTCGATGCAGCTTGCTTTCGAAAATATTGAATTTGCAAATGAATAATGATCCACAAGAATCCACAACAAAATATGGAACCACCATTGACGCGGTATTTTCCAGATATTTAGAGGATATCAAGTCTCAAACTTATGTTTCTTATTTCAGTTACCATAAACCTATAGTTTCAATGACAAATATTCCTGAAGAACCGACATGTATTGAAAGATAATAAAAATACTTTGAACAATATTAACATCTCATTTATTTAATAAAAGAAAAAAAAATGTTTTTTTATCGGTCACCACGCTCAAAGTGTAACTTGAATTAATATCAAAGAAAAAAAACAAAGGAAAAAAAATACTGCATTAATAAAATAAATAAATAATTATAATTGCATAAGTTGATAAAAAATGCTATGCAATAGCTTTACCGCGGCAGTCTCCGAGTGCCACACGTCTTTTTATTATTCTAGTCTGATCAAAGGCAAATTTTTATAATGTTATTGTTTTATTTCGATGGTTCAGTGGCCAAATAGTTCTAAAAAGCTCCTTATGATGTTCTTATGATAAAACCGATTAAGTTAAAAGGATTTTTTTCATAATTTTATAAGAGCTTTGTCTAGATTTCATGAATTATATTTTTTACACATTCTACAAAATCGTTAAATGCAAGAAACTTTTCGGTGTTAGATAAATTATATAAAAGTTATATTGTTATGATAAAACCTTGACACCCTTATGGTGTTAATCTTTTATTTTGATTTATTTTATTACATTATTCAAATAATAATAAATAAATCTTCAATAAAATATATAATAAAAATAATAGCCATAAATTTAAAAAGTCTTATAAAAGAGACATGCAAAATTGAAAATGTGATATGACTTATAAGTATTAAAAAGCCACTTTTTATGGTCTTTATATTAATTTAAGGAAAAATGACATAAAGATCATAAATTAATATAGCTTGAAAATGTAGTTGGTGACATATTTTAAGAGTTGCAAAGTGATGAAAATGAATGTCCGCAAGCAAACAATATTAAAGTAGTTCTCAATATCGAATATAATATATAAAAAGCGGCATGAAATTTTCGACTAGAACAGTCAGTCAGAAAGATAGGGCAGACTTCACTGGGAGTAGCGCCTAGCCTGCCATCTGAACCATCTCATCTGCTCATAGTCTGAAAAACTGATCGCAAGATATAATATAATAAAAAAAAAGTTTTCAATATCTGTTTATCACTTTGAGTTTGTCAGACTTGAGATGATACATATGTGAACAATCCACATGTATAGCGGGGAATTGTCGTGATTACAATTAATAGATATTTTAAGTGGACATTCACCTCGACGAAATGTTTAACGTGTTTCTTCGGCGATAACAGGACTATAATAGATAGTTATATTGAACCTAAATTTAATGGAAATAGCATTTCGTGTCGATGTGACCGTATGTTGATATATTGCATTTTTTACTACATATATATATTTATATGTAGAAGCCATTATAACTTTGCGGGTTATCCGATACCTGCGCTGTACCGGATGTCGATAAAATATTCTTTTGGAGCAATAACTTATACCATAAATTATACTACAAAATTATTTAATAATTATAAAAATTAAATTTAAAATGTCTCTGAAACTGTTTTCGTAAAATGGGTTTGTTGGATATTTTTAAACACATTTTAAGTAGCAAGTGTTTATCATTTCTTATGTTTAAGGAATAAAATCTTAAGATTTATTTTCGTATAAAAGTTAATCGAAACGTCGTGTCGTCTAGACATACATATATTATTGTCAGTGCGACCGTAACACTTGTTAAATTTAGATATTCAACTTTTTTTTCGTAATATTTTACCTTTGTCATATTTCAAATTTTAACGAAATATTTTGTAGCGATAATGCATTAATATATCAATTGTTTTTTATGAATCATAGCTACTTCATACGCAGCGCATTTAATTGGTAATAAATAAGTCATAAAATTTCTATGGCTCGCTATACTATCATTCAAGAAAGCTAAATGTCGTACACATGAAAATAGTAAAAACAAACTTTTATCCTATTGGAGTATCTATAGTAAAAAATGTTATTCAATGTTTTTATGATAAGGTAACCGTTAGACTGTTTGTTTTGATAGTAAATTAAATTTTCTGAGCAAAATAGAGATATTATTTAAATCATACATTCATTTATGCTAATTATCGTCGTTGTTGTCTCAGCCCAAACACGTCCACTTCTGGACATAGGCCTCCCCCAAAAATCTCCACGACAACCGGTCTTGTGCCATACACATCCAGTGGGTTCCAGCGACTTTGACCAAGCCGTCGGTCCACCTCATAGGAGGCCTGCCCACGCTTCGTCTTTCGGTACGTAGCCGCAACTCGAGAACTTTTCGTCCCTAACGACCATCTGTTCTGCGAGCGATGTGCACCGCTCACCCGCCCACGCCATTTGAGGTTGTATATTTGGCGGGCTATGTCGGTGACCTTGGTCCTTCTATAAATATCCTCATTCCTGATTCGATCTCGCAGGGAAACCCCGGGCATAGCCCTCTCAATTGCTCTGTGTATCTTGAGCTCTCTTATCAGGCCCATCGTGAGCGGCCACGTCTCTGTGCCATATATGTATATATGCCACATATGTATTGCCAACACACACTGGTCGAAGACTGGTCTTGAGATACTGCGGTATTTAAGACGAGAAGATGTTGCGTAGCTTCCCGAACGCTTCTCATCGGAGTTTGATCCGTCGATTAACATCTTTCTCGAAGTTGGACCTACCTAGTTGGACAGTTTAAATATCAATTTACATGTCTCTTAGTTTTAAAAGGACAAAATATCCAATTTCTCGTCTTCTAGTTTTCTTTATCTTTAGGGTCATTATTTAGAGTCATATCCATTATTTTGATCGACGTAAATTAAAAAATAAAGAATTTTCATACAAACTTTTACCTTTAATTGATTTCTAAAAATCCTTTCTTAGCGGATACCAACAGGAATTTTAAGTTTGTAACATTAATGAATTCTGAGATTTCGTGATTAATCAGTGAGTATATTTTGTTTTTATATACCTGTTACTAGCGACTTACGGTCGCTTCGCTCAGGTGGCTCTATTAGCGAAAACTATCAAAATCCACTGCACGATTTAGTGACAGACGCAGTCATGAAACAGCGACAGTTTTATACTATGTATAGAATGCGAACTAATGCACGAAATAAATTTTATCGCCCTAATTGTTAAATATGTTAATTTTTAACTCTGCTATTTTGATGTGTCTTCACATGGGAATGCGAGATTTTCTTTTAGTAAAATGTATGATAAGCGTTGACCTAAGTAATAAGTTACATACAAAATTTTTTACAAATTAAATACTAAAAATAATAATAGTTAAAATACGAAAAGTAATGTTCGTGTGAACTGTGATGTGCACACAGATATACAGACAAACAGACAACAAAAATTTCAATGATTGTTTTGGGGTCTATATTCTGTACACAATACGTAACATTCATTGTTTAAAAAAAAATCATCTATAGATTTCGCTTAGTTATTATTTTATCATATGAATAGATATACATAGGTATACTTATATAGATATAAACTTCTTAACATTAAAATATGACAGAAACTTAAAATATTGTATAAATAAGCTTTAAAAACAAAAATCTGCAGTTAACAGAGACACAATAATGATTCCTCCTTAGAAAACAATATCTGTGTTATTATAATAATTAAAATAAAATATCATAAATATTATTGAGAGACATTTCTTTTCATATAACAATGTGTCATTTAAAACTGTATTTAATTGTAAATGTTTATTTATATAAGTTAGATATTTACTTACTTTTGCAGAGGATATGGCATCGTTCCGGAAGAAAAGAGGAAGTCAAGTTCGTCGAGCTATCAATAATAAATAGTTGACAGGATATCAATAATAAATAATAGGATGAACAGATTTAATTATTATTAAATGTTTGTTTAACTTTTCTTTATTTATTTATACCGATTGTATAACATTTTTTACCACACACAGACAGATAATCCTACCTTAATAGTGACTAACAAATAATTATTTTTACGTAATGTCTAGAATGTGTTTTGGTTTTGTGAACAATTAGACTGGATTGAAAATATATTTGCAACTGAATTTTGTTTTATATTTAACTGAAAAAAAGGATAATTTTAATTTTATTTACGTCAGTAATATTATCCTTGTTTGTAAGGTTAATAAAAAAAATATTTTAATTCAAAACGTTAGATTATTTTTAAATGTTAATTCAAAAGTAAGCTTTAAAAATAAATAATATTGTTATTTGTACGGCTAACTTCATGAAAATCCATAGTCTTATAGAACTTGGTTAACATTTTTAATATATTTTTGTCAATTTTTATCTCTTGTTTTTTATATTATTGTAATTATTTTTCTTGCAATTTAATTTTTTTTTCTCTTCGTTACAAATTGGTTTTGTCCGTCATGCAAAATATCTATGTGACAATTTTAAATTTTACCTTAGTACCTAGTGATTTGACTTTAAAAGCTCACAACCAGAATAACTATTAAGCAAAATATTAAACATACATACATATTATATTCTTTTCGTCCTTAACATATTTCATTACACCATTAATGATTATTATTAATTTTGGAATTACTTAAATTTCCCTTAGCTGTGCATGACGTGTAGTGTTTATTTTTGCAGTAAGTGATAAAGATAGCGGTATTGGCAAAGTCGATTCGTGTTACTTTCCATTCTTTGAAGGCAACGGGAGACAGGAATTGCGAGAGATTTTAAGAAGATTTTTTTCCTCGTAATATATAGGTTCATTGACCTCACAATCGAACAGGCTCGATATCTTTACTACCTACATATTGACGTAAACATGATATATATTTTGTATCTGTGCTTTAAATACGTTTAAGGTGATCGTGATGTTTTTTTAAAGTTTTACATATAGGAATCGCGTTTTAGTAGGTTAAATCTGCATTAACATGCAGTCATTAGGTCTTCCAATTTTTATTATGTTAGCAACTCTCAACTTCTGTTGCTTGGTTGATGATTATCCTTATCTAAATTTATTAGACGTTATTAAGTAATAATTGTGATAATAGGTTTAGATTTAAAATCATGGATGGCAAGACAGATAGAAACATTGAAAATATTCGAGTTTGTCAAGTTATGGAGGTCGTATATTAAATTAATATTTTTAGAATAAATCAGCCTCATTATTTAAGGAAGTCCCAAGAATTTAATTTGACTGGTTAACTTGTATAATAATAACATATATGACACATGCTTAAATACAAAAGCCAATTTTGAAAAAAATATTGTTCTAGGCAAAACCTAATTTAGAGTAATTCAGAGAAATGATTAAGAGCTGATAATTTCGATAAATAAACAAACTAATAAATATAAATAAACTATCTTTTCGGTTTTTTTCGCGATTTTTTTTATTATTTTTGTTCCCGACGTATCGAATGCTTTACAGTAATCACGGGGACACTAAGATTTAAGATGTCTCAAAAGCATTATAGGTATAGTTGTTAAAGACAGCCTACCCACAAATTAATAAAAAAGGTTTCCAAAATTCAATAATGACATCAAAGTACCTTACAAATAAACAATACTTGATTTTTATAATTTTAATAAATTTTATAATTGAATATGGAATATGCTTTATTTATTTTTGGCTTCTGCTATTTATTTTATACCCACCATATATTCTATAAAATCATTATTATATAATATGCTTTTAATCAAACGTTCTTTAATACTTTAAATCAAGAAATAGAAACTTTTTGAACGCTTCCTGGAATCCTGTTAAATAACAATGTACATATACTGTGTGTAGTAATAGTAAAAACGAATACATTGTCCGTAAAAATAATTACTGACTCGATATAACCGGGTTGCAGGTACGACAAGCTTGTTTTTGTTTCCGGTAGTGATGTTATGTGTGTCACATTTATTTTTCGAACATACATAACATCTTTGCGTACGCCTTGACAAGCTGCAGTAATTCTTTTTTTTTATCTCATAATGATATAGTGTTATATCATAGTTTAAGTATTACTGTGGACTTTATCGAAAAGTAGTGGATACTGATACTGATTTTTAGTTTTCATTGGAAGTCGGTTTTTATTTTTTTGTTAAAAAGTTATTTTTTATTTTTCCCTTTTTAGTGTAGACAGTAGTAGCAAAGTAAGAATCCTAACGTGTTAGGCTTGTCAAATCAAACAAAATAAGCCCAAACTCGAAGTATCTACTATTAGCCGTTGAAGAGTTCCATCTATCCACCTTCTGGCCTTACCATCAGATCAGTTCAACAATACCGAACCACTGGACTATCAACGGAAATAGAAACACTTGCAAAGTTTTAAGTCAATATGACAATTAGAAGTAAGTTAAATTCATCATTAGCTATTTTTCCACCCTTATGGGTAGTATTTTTTTTTTAATTTAAATGGGACCAATCTGGAAGTATACACTTTCAAACAACACAAAAATTGTCCAAATGGGTTAATAAATGACAGAGTTCTGAGGTAACAAACATAAAAAAAACCTACAGCCGAATTGAGAACCTCCTCTTTTTTGAGGAAGTCGGTTGAAAATGAGTATTTTACAGCTTTCAATTTTTCCCCACTTATTAATAATAGTAGGCATGTTTAACAGTAGGTTTATTTTGCGAATTTTGTCTTTCTTGTTTATTAATAACAATAAATTATTACAATTAAAGTAATATACATTGGTAAAACCTATGAGAGAGCAATGTATACATGTACTCAATTTTCTATCTAATTTTTTATTCTATTTTATTTATATATATTTTTATTTTTTAATATCGCCTCACTTTGAAAATATGTGAACCCTTATTATGTATTTTTCGTTCCAAAAACATCCGGTAGGAAAATAGTATGGACATAATATACCTAAGTAGGTATCCTAAATAAAAATAATATGAAATATATTTCATCTATATAAACTCTACATGGTAGATGGAAGGGACCGCTTAAGCTGTTTCTTTGGTGATTGGTCTACTGGGCAGATTGAAATAAATCTTATCAATGCTCGGAAGCGTAGAAAAATCCCATCTAGGTCCATATCCGTTTACTCATTCTTATGTGATGCGTGATTAAGAAGACAGAGATAAAACATTATGGTGGACTTTCTTCTTAGGTTATAATTAGTATGTTAATTAAAGTCTTATTTTTAGGAGCGGATAGCAAAATTATAGTATGTAGGTATATCCGTATCTGTAATCACAGTTGATGAAATTAATTAACCGAATTACTTAGTAATTATGATCAAAACTTGCTCTCAATTATTCTAATGAGTTATCAACAATATAGTAATTGAACATTTCGATCGTTTATTGACCTTAGCTTAATATTATTTTAACTACATATTTACAGGCTTATCTATACATATAATAAAATTGTAACTAAGTCGAATCTGTGCAGTAAATATTTTTGGGAAAATCTAATTGAAATAGACATTATTATTGATACAGAGTCCGAATCTATAGTTTTTAGAATTTTTGTCTGTCTGTCTGTTATCGCATCACGAGAAAACCACCGGACAGATTTTGATGAAATTTGGTATGATGATAGCTGGTTATCCGGGTCAACATATAGGATACTTTTTATCGCGGGAAAATATCTCATTTCTGAGAAAAAATACAAAAACTGCATTGTAAGAGTATACTAATATGTAAAACCTAAGAATTTGGTTTTTGGTCATCTGAACGCGGGCGGAGCCGCGGGCAAAGCTAGTATTATATATATTCTTGACAGTGTCATTCATTTTCGCAATCTAGCGTGTTATTGGGTTTACTGCCCTATTTTCGGCCAGTGAAATAAGAATTTATACTATCTTAAAAAAGTATAAAAAGTTATTTTTTTTTAAATTATCTTTGTATATTTTTGACAAAAATCAAAATGGGCATTTAAATTATTGATGTTCATCCATTTCTCCTAGACGGCTTAATTGATCTGATTAGTTTGAATTATTTTCTGTTGCTTGTATTGACTTAAAAATGGAAGCTTCCGATAATAGCATTACAATAAATTGATATTATTTAACTGATTTTACGATGGAGCCAAGAGGTGGATAGTGGACCCTTCAATGGCTTAGTAGAAAAAGAATTTAGGCTTATTTGGTTTGTTTTAAAAAGTTATTATATTATATTCAAACAGTGGGTAAGAAACAATAAGACAGAAATAGACAAAATATAAAGACATACCAAAGAATGTTTTTACTATGAATTAAAAAATATGAAAGACTCAGCATTGAAATATATGTACTACGTGTTTCGGAATCTTCATCATCTATTTATGTGTATGTATGTACATATACGTATAGATTTATTCAATTAGAGGCGGATATTGGCGATTTTTAATTATTAATAAGTTATCAGTAGATGTTAAAAGAATCAGATTGATTAACCGGAATCCTATGCGGTAATATTATCGATAAAATTACAAGATTATGGGTTATAATAAGAATTGTTTAATATTGTTACGTGTGTAAGCTTACTCATTTTGGGTATAATTTGGATAAGTAGAAGTAATCAAACTGTCAAGTTAATGCAATAAAATGTCAAATAAGTTATTTGCATACAAATACTTATTGCACAAGTTGTCGCATACCCCTACGGTGACATTTTAATTGATGTTAAGGCTATCCTAACTAACATATTAAGCTTATTAGGATAGTGTCGAAATTAAAAGATAGGATTAATTGTTTTTCAACAACGTTTCACAGTAAAAACTTTGTATAGTAGTTAGAAAATTTAATAATTATTCTACTTTTATTTTAAATTACAAAATCAACTTCCAGCGCAGTGTGAAGAGTTGATTTCAAAGTATCAATCTGACTGAGACTGTTTAGATTGATCATTAAATAAAAAAAGCTTTAATTTTTTATATAATACAAAAAAAAAATGCTACAAGACAACTTCTTAAAATGTATTTTCCAAAAATTCTAAGTTTTTCGAAGACTAGATAACTCTGGCAATGAGCCAGTACATATATACTTATTTAATTCTCTATGTGAATCACGCAGAGGTAGTTAGATAGTAAAGAAATAAAGTCAAGGTATAAATACGGATAAACTTATCGTGTATTTAATTTTACCATTTAACTTTGGTATTATGCGGTAAACCACAAAAATCTTTGTTCTCATTTAGACTTACTAGCCTCACTGTATTTGAAATTGGTAAAACATGTAGGTACACATATAAAATAATTCTAAGATAATCTCATTATGACGATAAAATATATCGACTTTTTTCTAGAACCTTTACATTGCATTTTGAGTGACATTGCTTGCTCACTGGAACGTAGCATTAAATTTGATATAAGACTTAAATTTAATTAGTATCTACATATATTGTACTTTTTGTAAAAACCCCAACATATACAAATTAGTTTAAAGTAAAAACGTAATATGTAAATATGAAAAAATGTTTTAACCCAGCTAATTCTTATGTAATAAAATGATGTAATAAATTAGCAACCGTCCAAGATGGTATTGTTTATTGTAATATTTATGGTATGACGTGTATGTAAAAATATTATATTTACACGATAAAATTTTTGATCACATAAACACTAAAATGGTCGTTTTACATTAGACTAGCCAAAATAGGTATTACAGCCTAACGCTAAAGCTAGCGTTAGCGTGATTTTTTTTTCAAATTATAAGGATAAAATATAAAGATTAAGTTTATTATTTATATAACAGATTTCAAATACTCTCAACCTTGTTAAATCAAACTCCGCACCCTAAAATCCGCTATGATTATCAAATATTCAATGCCATTGTTAAAGAGCACGATTACAATATAAATATTACATTATTTTTTAATTCACTCAAATTGTCAACATTTAGTAAAAGATTCCAAATCGAGTTGAAACATTTTAAAGACTAGCATTGCCCGCGGCTCCGCCCGCGTTCAGGTGACCAAATACCAAATTCTTAGAGAAATTCTTGAAATGAGACATTTTCCTGCGGTAACAAGTATCCTATGTGTTGACCCGGATAACCATACCAAGTTATCACCATACCAAGTTTCATCAGAATCCCTCTAGTGGTTTTTCTGTGATGCGGTAACAGACATTCAGACAAAAATTGTAAAAACTATAGATTCGGCCTCTGTATCGATAATAATGTTTATTTCAATAAGATTTTCCAAAAAATATCACGACTTTTAAAATCTTTATATTTCTATATTATGCGAAGTAGTGCGAAATAAAACTGAACAATTTTGAAATCTTTTGTTACCGTACAATTTATATAACAAATACATAAATATCAGTTTGTTATACAGATAAATCCCTGACTTGGATTACTCGGCTAAAAAGATTTCCATTTCAGCGATAGTCTATACAATAACTTACAGTATATTACATAACAACATATACAAAGCTTACTCTAGACGTCCTTCAAGAGTGAAAATATACTGAAACATGATAAGTGGACTACGTTTACATATCGTTTGTAGACAAAAGAACATATGAATTATTGAAAATAATAAATAAAAGGAAGACAAAAGTATACGAGAGCATTGAAGTATACCAGAAGAAGCTGAAGAGTCATAAATTTGAATTGCGCTTATCCATGTACAGAATATTTCAAGTCTACAAACCCAAACGACGTATCATTTATACGCGATTTTTTATGAAACTCTAGAATAATTCGTGCGCCAACCCGCACTTGGCCAGCGTGGTAAACTATGGCCTGACCCTGACCCTCCTCGTATTGAGAAAAGGCCAAAAAGGGCTAAATACAATCAGTGTTAAATACATTAATTATTAGAAACACGAGAACTGTTCAATAAAATATAATATTTCATAAACTAAATAATAAAACCAAAATTTTAAAAATATATATGTATATACCTATAATAGTAATCCGTATCGTGGTAGCTTCAAATATTTTTACAGTTTATTATGTGCCCAGCAACTTACCACTAAGGCGTCTTTTTATCATACATATTTATTTTATTGCTTTATTTTAAGCCGTTTACACAGAGCATGCCAATGCCAATTACAATTATTAAAGTTATCATAATTTCTGATAGTAATTCCATTTTTATAGAGAAAAGTACCCTATAGCAAATAAAAAGAGAGATTTCAGAGATAACCTCCTACATCTAAACTTACAAACTACCTCTTTACAATATTAGTGTAATAAACAGTATATAAGAGATTAGAATTTACATTACCCGCTGCGTTTAGATCTTATATTATATTCTAGATTCCAGCCTGCTTTTTATGCAATATTAATATGCAAATTCATTAAAACTATAATGAAATCAAAAGATATTCATAGCACCTAATATGTAAAATGTGTTTTTTATTACGTAGTTACAATTTATGTATATGTTTAGTAGCTTCCAATATTATAAGGAAAGGGGTTCCTGTAGTTTACGAGGGTTGGTTTGGTACAACACTTTTGCCGTTTTTTATAGTTCATCCAGTCGTTACAGGTAAAATAGTGCCATAAAAGCAAGTTAATATTGTATTTTCGAGTTGTACGTATTATACAGGATGAATTTTTCAAATGGATGGCGTGGATGGTGAAATTTCAAACGTTAGGAAATAGTAAAAAATCTTCGAAGATGAAAACCAAATTTTAACAAAATTTAGAATTACATTATAGGACAAAAATTTAAATTATTAAATGAAAAATTAATAATTATACTATGTGGCTACCTTTGCTTTTAAAAATTTTTGTACATTTTTGAATCAGCTGATACATACGTACCTATAAGTACCTCTTATAATAAATAATAATCAATCTCTTTTATAAGTATTAAGATACTTTATAATAAAGAATTTTATTCTATTATCTTTTTATTCTATTATCTTTTTATTCTTTATCGATCTATATAAAAAAGTAAATAAAAGTAGGTAAAACTTGTACTTTATAGTACTTAATTTATTAAAAATACGTGTACAAATGTGCAAAGTGAAAAATATATAAACAACTAGCAAAACCTGGTTCTATATGAAAATGTTAACTTTTTAGATTTCTCTTTGAAAAAAATACAAATTTTGGCCATTGTTTTTTGACTTTGTCATTCATCAATATTATGTTATGCGAACATATATTATTTAATCAAAACACGAAGGATAGGGCGACATGTATGGCAAGATCGATGGCATTTCAATTGTTTGTATTGAAATCGACTTGTACTACGAAATGTGGTGTTCCGAAACACGATAGCTTTCTTTTATATAAATAACCATGTAATCAAAAACCTTTTTACAAAACAAATAACATGCTATTATTACTATTGTAATTTATTACATAAATAAATAATTAATGTTAAAAATTTAATTAACACACAATGAGAGATATATGTATCTTAGTGTAACTTAGTATTTATGACAATTTTGTATTCTTTTAAAAAAACAACAACTACTAAAATACTATATATTATAGCTAATTACAAGATTTGATATTTAAAATTAAACAAAAATAATTTTTATTTTCTCTAAATTAAATTGTGTAAGCGGCCGCAGATCGGCTCAGTAGCTACTATAAGTACTTAAATATAAATAATGAAAATTGATCTACGAAGCATAATATTTTATACTAGAAAAACAAAAACAAATCTATCCCTCGGGAACTGTATGTTTTTTCGGGATAAAAAGTAGCCTATGTATTCCAGATATGTATTCCAGACTATAATCTATCTCTGTGCCAAATTTCATCCCGATCCGTTCAGCCGTTCTGGCGTGAAAGAGTAAGAAACATCCATCCATACTCACAAACTTTCACATTTATAATATTTATACAGATAAAAAAGAAAAACTCATTTGATTATGTATTAATATATAGATATTGTAATGCATGGAATATAATTTTGCAGCAGCTTTCGTTCTGGAAATGAATATAAGGTATTTTCTTTAAAAATAAAAAAAACCAGACTGCATAAAAGCTAACTAAAAAGATGAAAACAAGTTGACGAAGGAATCCTTGCCGCAAGATGTATGTATATACGAGTATGTATGTATGTAACATCTTGTCGAATGCTTAAATATAACTTTCTTCAATGTACTACGTTATTTTAAACCAAACAACAGGTTACTTTTGGCTCTCATAAATATGTTGGTATGTTCATAATATACCGTAAAAAGGTTAAAAGGCAGAGTTTGTTTGTTTGAACGCGCTAATCTCAGGAACTACTAATCCAATCTTATTGCATTAGATAACGCGTTTATTGAGGAAGGCTATAGGCTATATATCATATAATATATAGACTATCTTTTCCATACTGACCACTATTACTATAATTATCAACATATTAATAATCACTTCCGTCTGAGTCTCGGCAGTCTTCTTTTATTTTACGCACACGAGAAGAGATTTTTTCCTCTATTTTTATTTTTTTGGGACCATCTCATAATAAGTACTGCATTAAAGTATTAAATAATAGTTTAATTAAGTCCAACTATTGTCACAAAAGATCGTATTACTGAGATAAAAAATCGTCTGTGCTCTAAGTCCTAATGTATACCTACGCATTAAAAAAAATATCAACGTTTTAGGTAATTGTGTTATAAACATTCATTTGGATTGATGACTTTTCTAAACTATATTATTTTATTTTTGGTGATATTAAACACGACATGATATTAATACTTTCTTAGATTTACGCGAATATTTGACATTTTAAATAAAACTATCTTTTCGGATTATCCGGAAAAAATTTTTCGGAAAAAATCCGAAAAGATAGTTTTATTTAAAACGACATGATATATTCACGCTTGATATTAGATTAGATTTTTTTTTATTTTATTATGAAAATTGAGATACGTATAGTTATTAGGATGGCTTTAAAAATTAAGTAGATTTGAGCTAATTATGTTAATTTTACAATGTGTAAAGCACACGCACTCTGCTTGACATTTGTAAGTTTAAAATAAAACATTTTTTGTTGGATAAAAATATATACTTTAAATAAATCTTAGTTTCTAATATGTCCAATGTCCAAAAGTTAATACTTATAATATGAATAAAGATTTAGTTATATTAAAATAGTTTTTTTCTATTTGTAAAACGTGTTGATTTATTCCATCTCTTTTTATAAAACAGCTATGACTAACAGTAAGTTTTTGTAACTTTTATATTATGGTAATTGGTAAACAAGTTTCTCTACTGTTTATCACCAATTTTATACATTAAATGATTAAAATAACGACTTTGTTGCTGTGAATGCAATATCAATTAAAATATTTTGAATGACTAATACGCAAATAATCTATTGAGAAAAATGAATAATGCATGAGCGATGTACCAGGATACTTGGTAAAGACTCGATATTATTTTAAAATATTATATGCAATATTTACGAACGATTTATATATTCAGCGTGAATGCGACAGTAGGTAAATAAAAAGGGTTCAATGATTTAACTGTTCTTTTGTGGAATGTTGCATGCAAGGAGGCGGGTATAATTCGATATATTATGTTTATCGAAATGTCCCAATCCTTAACGGGAGAAGTCGGTGATCTTTTAGTTTCATTTCTTTTTAAATATATTAAAAAGCATTTTATGTATGTGTGTGTGAAACAGGACTGGCCAAATATCGCAAGTATATGCAACAGTTAAGATAAGACAAACACGAAAAATTAAGATGTCGTAAACATACTCCGTTGTAAAGGACTTTGTACTTGGGCTTCAGATTTTATTTTTGGATCAAAAGTATATAATATATAATAGGAATAAAATATTCAGTAAATAGAGTGTAGCAAAATAGTAATAAAAAAGTTTCCTACAAAATATTTACAGACACGTATTATACTATGTTAAATTAGACGGTTCGGACTTGTGGAATTTATTTAAGTTTTCATAAGAGTTCCTATAGTTTTCAAATAGAACAAGCATCTAGAATATTTTTCAGCGTTATCTATACATATAATAAAATTGTAACTAAGCCGAATCTGTACATTAAATATTTTTTGAAAAATAATTATTATCGATACAGAGGCCGAATCTATAGTTTTTAGAATATTTCTCTGTCTGTCAGTTATCGCATCACAGAAAAACCACTGGGGGGGATTTTAATGAAATTTGGTATCGTGCTAGCTGGTTATCCGGGTCAACATATAGGATAAATTTTACCGCGGCAAAATATCTCATTTTTGAGACAAAATGCAAAAACTGCAATGTAAGAGTATGATAATCTGCAAAACCTAAGAATTTTATATTTATAAAAGTTTGTTTTCGGCAATGCTAGTTTAGTATATAAAATTATATTTAGTTCAATTACTTCATTTGATGTAGGATTTATAAAAAATATGATATCGTATTTATAATGAATATCCATTTTTATAGGTTTATTTATAACATTTAAAACATTAAATGACGTTAGATGGCATTTTAACATTTAATACATTAAGTGACTTATTAACTACTTATTACTTACCTATTAATTAGATTCTTGAATTCATCGTAAAGTTTTACAATCATTTCAACAATTTTAAAATAACTTTTACACACAAGAAACTATCGGAAACGAAAAATAAAATACGTTGGTAAGACTAAAATTAAAAAAATGTATTAGACCTATGAAGTCGAAAATTTAAAGTGTTGCAGAAGTCAATAAATACGAGATCTAACATCGATCACAATGTCATTATAAGTTCTTCATTCTTTAGGATTTTAACTTATTTTAATTTGAATTTAGATATTTGCGCCTCGTTATTGTTTGACTTATAATTATTCATTATTTGTCCTCTGCAATTTTTTTCTTTAAATAATGTTAAAGTGGACTTATTTTTTGTGCCTACTCCTATGCGAATCTTGCTTTAAGGTTTTTAATGTATCATTAAAATCACTTAAGACAGCAAAATGATTTAGAAGTAAATTTTAGCTGTAATATTATTCTGCAACATTAAAAACAGTCGACACCAATTTTTTTGCCAAAATAGATTAATCCATTCAAAAAAAGATTGGTCAAAACCTCAGAACTGATCAAATATTTTCTTAGCATTTATTTGTTGCTTCAAATTCTCATGTTATCTCGTGTCCGCGTCTCAAGTAATCAGGGGGTCACATCACAATTTATTGAATTATAGGTACTCAATGTTGACCTCATTAGATATATAGGATAGATGCATTTAGAGTGAAAGTCTCATTTTGAGCAAAAGAAACAACTTACATATTTTTTTATAAATAATAGGTTTCCTCAAATTTTTTTCTGATTTATACCTCTTCTTACTTCATATGGCTATTAAAAAAACTTTTTAACAAAAAAGAAAAACTGACTTCCAGGCACTAAAATGTAAAAAAATAACTAAACGGATGTTTTCATTTAGAAATACCTAATCAGATATTTTTGAAGTCGGTGCCGGCCGATGCAAAGCAAATCTAATACATTTCGATACATAAAATACATATTTACCTATTAGATATTCATATCTTAAAATATTGTAGGCTGGCACCGACTTCGCTTTTGGAATTGGAAGTCGGTTTAAAACTACAAAGAACTTTAGTACTAAGAGCCCAGTTTTTGCATAATGACTTTAAAGAGAAGAACAGGTTCATTTTTATCTACATAGGTATTTTTTTAATTTGATAGATGCCTTAAATGTCGTCATTTAAGCATTTTTAAGTAATCTAAGACTACCAATACAATGTAAAAAATTCTTTGTTTATTACAGTAACTTCCTTTTTTAATGTCAGAACTGTTTATTATAGTTAAAGAATATGAATTAGGAAACAATAAATTTAATAAGATTACTCGAATCCGTTGCAATAAAGTTTTTGCGTATAATATCTTTTTATTATGTTGGTATGGACAAGTGAAGGTCATTTTAATTAAAAGATTCAATTAAAATGATAAATTTTACAAATTAATCTATATTAGATATTTTAAGTTATTATTATTTACAGAATTTTATATATAGAATCTAGATGCACGTATGTAGATTATATGTCTGTATGGGACGTTGGTTTTTTCTCCAAGTATTTATGTAACTATACGAGTGCTCCTCTATGAATATACAGAAGGAATCTATATTTAATTATTTATTATATTTTTTTATATTTAAATTGATATACTTACGTTTAAAAAGAAAAAACGTTTAACGAATATTTATGTAAAGCTTCTCTATTTATATACTAGCGGCTCACCGTCGCTTCGCTCAGGTTCGGTTCTAGGAAAACAAAAACAAATGTATCTTACGGGAACCGTACATTTTTTCGGCATAAAGAGTAGACTATGAGGTATTCTGATGTATGAGCTATATTATTGTAAAGTTTCAGCGGGCTGCCTGTGCAGTTTAAATCCTCTCGGTCAGAAAAGGGTTAGTGCTATTTAATGCTGGGCACCAACGACGAAGTATTAAGTAGCTAAGTAGCTAACTGACAGTTAAACTAAGTGACAGTTAAGCTAACTAGCCGTTAATCTAACTTACTGTTAATCTAACTGACAGTTAAACTAACTGGAGGTTAAACTAACTAACAGTTAAAGTAACTGACAGATAAATTAACTGACAGTTAATCTTACTAGTTAATGTTAAATATACCAAAATGAATTAAGGAAATAACTGACTACCCATATGTATTCAGCCCTTTTTAACGTCCTACTGCTGGGCACGGGATTCCCTTCAATACGAGAGGGATCAGGCCATAGTCCACCACGCTGGCTAAGTGCGGGTTGGCGGACTTCACATGTCTTTCGAAAACTTGTTAGGTTTTCCGACATGCAGGTTTCTTCACGTTGTTTTCCTTAGCCGTACGACAAATGGGAATCATGTTGGAATTTAATCGCACATGATAATGTCACAGGTGCGAGACCTGGAATTTGAACCTGCTTCCTCGATTTCCTAAGAGAGCGCGTTGCCACTGGGCTACCGCGAGACTACCTATATGGCCGAATAAATTGGGGTAAATGACCTAATATGCGACAATCATGAAGAGGTTAGTCCACCCACATTAAGATTTTGTATTTAAAAACTAGTTTGTATCTTTTCTATTGATACCCTTATTTATGATAGAGTTAATACCTAACGGTAATTTATATATAACGGCTTTTCATATAAAATTGAAACTGTTACATTTTTAGGATTCCGTACCTCAAAAGGTAAAACAATGAACTCTTATTAGATCACTCTCTTGTCCGTCTATCCGTCTCTCTGTCCGTGTGTCGCCACCGATTTTTAGGAAACATGTGAACGCGAACGAGTGAACCTAGCAAGTTGAAATTTATACCAGATACTGAGATCTATAGTCCCTATTAGGTGTATAAAAATCAAGGATCTAAATCAACAGGATAAAAAGATATCGGCAAACTACTAACGAATAATAATCACTGAAAACTTGTAAGTATCAAAATTTACCTTAATTTTCAACTTTTTTTATTTTTCGGAATTTTCCCTTTACTTGTGCTATAAGACCTTGCTTTTATCCAAAATTGACAATTCTAGGTCGGTTTTGGGTCGAAAACCTATATGGTAGTTCCCGTTGACCTAGAATCACGAAATTTGGCAAAAAACAAGCAAAATTACAGCACAAATAAAGTTTAAATTAAAAATTAAAATTTTTGGATTAAATAGAAAAATTAAAAATTTTGGAGAGGAAATAAGTAGGTACATTGATAAACTTAAAAAAACATCCTCCTATTTCATTTTTGGGTTTTCATCACAAGCCTTAGCTATCTGTCCTACCTTTAAAAGGATGTCTACATATTTTATGAATCCTTATAGGTAACTTGTTTATTATTTGTGCTAATAAATAAAAAAAATACAAAACCAAAAAACCCATACAAGAAACATTATTTTTATGCCCTACTGCCCCTTTCAGGGAATATATAATATAAAATCTTTTAGGTATTTTGTAGGTATTTATAACTTTGTTTATTTCTGATATTCATGATTGACTTTATCATAATATGTTAAACTATATCGTATATAGATTTTCTTTTAATTAGTTAATAATTTAAAATTTAAATCAATTTATAAAGATATTGATATTGGTTAAAATTTTCACAATGTGTAGTACCAATAAGACTAGCCATATGTACAGGAGATATTATAATGCACAAATAGAAGTGCAACCTCTATTCCTATATCTAACCGGTGTCCGGTGAGAGATCAGACAGGACCGACGGCTTTACGTGGTCCCCAAACCAAACGGTGCAACAAAGTTCTCAACTAAGCTACGGGCTGAAAATTTCTTAACAGAAAAACTCAATAGCTAAACTTTGCCTGACCCGGGATATGAACCCAGGACTTTGGAATCTACAACCGTACGCTAGCCACTAGACAACCGAGGTAGTAAATTATAATCAATTAATTGATATGTCCTGAAGTTTATAATACCTCTTACTACATATTTACTCATATTAAATATTCATTGTAGTTATTGTTTTTTTATTTTGTTATTCTATGTACGTTTCTAACAATAGTTATAATAATTCTTCTAATACTGCAAAGCGGAACTATGATAGCATAATATTTATTTATAAATAACATATGGCCTCGTCTATAGCGATGTGGCAATTTGATTATCACGTTTTCGTCATTTCCATGTCGAATCGTAGTATTAATTTTAAATTATATGTAGAGCGCAAATTTATTTTCTAGGAAATATAAGCCTTTTATAGTGATATGATAACACTTATTTTATAATAATTATTATATAGACTTAAATAACAAACAGTATGCTTATTAAAATAGTTTTAATCTCAATTCTTTTGGCACTTGAGTCATAAAACCTACTAATAAAATTATAGAGTCCTTGGTAGTTATTTACATACAACAAGAGTTAGTTTATTAATCATTGAAGCCATTTTAATTTAGGAGTTTTACGACTGATGAAATAAATTAAGCTATAAATTATTACAAAGTTGTTATGGTAACCTACCTTTTATGTTTAGTTTGTTGATTGCCCATTAACGATTAAGTAGATTTGACTTGTACAATCGTAAGTTTGTACGAATACAAAGTAGGTACATATATTATGATTTTTGTATTGTTAATACTAAATAATATCTAAGATGTTGAAACTCAGTGTATATATATGTCAAGTGGAAACGAGACAGTGTTGAGGTAAACTGTGTATAGTGCATATTTTTCTAAAATAATTTCAACGTTTTAGAAAAATGAAAATAAATGAAATATTTCACCAACAGAGTTATATTAATTGAATTGAATTGAATTATAATTTAATAAATAATAATAATAATTAATAAATAAAAAAATGTCCTCACCGAAGGTAAGGATAAGGAAATAATTATCTAAATACAATTGGTGACGGTTTTAAAAGAACTTTTGAATGGGATTGTGTATCTAGTACTTTTATGATCGATGTGTTGAAACGAAAAATGTTAATAATGGCTAACAGAAATATAAGCTGTTATTAAGCGGAAAACTCAAACACAAACTTTTTTGTAACAGTGAAACTAGTGCACCACTCACGTTGATAAATTAACCAAGCCGAACTTAATCGACCCAGGTTCGTAAGGAATCTACATGTTCGACCTACGTCTATATAAGCTATCTAACGAGCCCTATACGTTTTTGAGTCAAGTACAATAAATAAAAATTAAAAAAAAAAACAGTTTTAATTTTTTACGTATCTTATCATATTCTGAAACAAAAAAAGTCATGGATTTTATTCATTTATGCGTTCTTAATTAAGCCTACAATGTTTATTGCTACATTTGATTTTATCTTCCGTTAAATGTTTGAAAGATTAAATAATTACTGTTGACTAAAAAAGTACATTAACTTTTAAAATTAGTTCCCATGTAATTATTTCTAAGTTAGGGGCGCGGTTTCTAGGGACATATACAAAAATTATAAAGGTAGTGGTAGCCCAGTGGTAACGTGCTCGCTTGGGACACCGAGTGAAGCGGGTTCAAATCCCGTGTCTCGCACCTCTGATATTTCCATGTGCGAATCATTTCTAACATGATTACCGCTTGCCTTACGCTGAAGGAAAACATCGTGAGGAAACCTGCATGTCTGAGAGAACCTAGCGAGTTTTCGAAAGACATGTGAAGTCCGCCAACCCGCACTTGGCCAGCGTGGTGGACTATGGCCTGATCCCCCTCGTATTGAAGGGAGGCCCGTGCCCAGCAGTGGGACGTTAAAAAAGGGCTGAATACACATACAAAAATTAAGTACTTACTCGTTTTTTGAGTTGAAGATTAAATATAACTGTTTTTAATTCCTGTTTAGTATTCAGCTGTAACTAAACAAATACAAGCGTTAAGTACGCAAGACACGTTTTCCGTCGCCGTCTCATCATGAAAGTCTTAATCTTAAGATGTGAATGAACACTAAATCATAAATATGTCACCAACAGATGTTAGTGATACATATATTCGTACTGACTTTCATACATTTTGAAAATATGATTTCTGCACGTTTACTAGTAGGTATATGTTTTTATAGATTACGTATACGTACAAAAAATTTTGTTCGAACTAGAATACTCACATTTCTCTCATACTTTATTTAATTCCAGACATTTAAGTCAAAGGGCGATTTGATTTTATCAACGAATTTTTCGATAATAATATAAAAAAATGAATATTTAGTATGAACTATTATTATTAGTTCTATTTTATTGTTTATTTGATTCACTAACTTGTCCTTTATACGTGCTGTATAATATCAAATGATTTTTTAATAATTTTGTCCTTAGAACAAACCTAAGAAACAATTATGAACTACGCTAGTACTCGGAGCTTTTAAATTACAAAATATATTAAAATGTACACATTTTTATTATAAACTAGTTATTGTCAGCGACTCAGCTCTCATACTGTATGTAGTTGGTACTCTGCTTACGGCATTTTTATATATATGTAAATCTTATTTATTTCCAAGGAGTAATTAAACCACTTTTAGTGGATCCCCGTACATTTTTAATTGCTTCGTCAACTCCTGAGAGTAATCTGCATAATTGGATTATACTGGCAATCTCTTAAAATTTAACAAGTTACCATTTGGTAGCGGAGAAAATATTTTTTTTTGTAAGAGAGATTATAGCAGTACCTATAAGGAACTTCTGTCCTTAATGTATAGATATAGCGTATGGATAAGAACATCTGCTGTGGTTGATCATGTATGGATGGCGTTTGGCATGAATGAATGGACAGCAAATTAAAAACATAAAAGACCATAAATACAAGATTTATTGTTTCCCAGCAATCCTTTATGAACATTTTCTGTAAAGAAAGTTCGGAATAAAAGAAGAAGAAGAATTGCAGAAAATGAAGAAATATTATTAAGTAGGTATGTGGTAATTGTTCTGTTAGAACCAACTTTTTAATTAACAAAAACGTCATATTACTGTATGTATTCCTATTCTAAGAAATTATATCTTTTGAGGACGTAATATTTTTTTTGTTAAGAAATAGAAAATACACATAGAGAAGTAAAATCAATTAATTTGTTAAGAGCATTAAAACAAATCGTCTCTTTCTGATTCAATCAGCTTATTACCCACATGTTTCTAGTACTAAATTATTATATAAGCTTAGAACTCAAAGACACTTATTAATACTCTGACATATGTAGATATGAAATACGTGTATACTACTGTTGTATAGACGCGGGTGCTAATCAATACTAATTAATAATTATATAAAATCTATACATATAATAAAGTTGTAACTAAGCCAAATCTGTACATAAAATATTTTTTGGAAAATCTTATTGAAATTATTATCGATACAGAGGCCGAATCTATAGTTTTTAGAATTTTTGTCTGTGTGTCTATCTGTCTGTCTGTTACTGTATCACGGAAAAACGATTGGAGGGATTTTGATGAAATTTGGTATGGTGACAGCTGGTTATCCGGGTCAACATATAGGATACTTTTTACCGCAGAAAAATATCTCATTTTTAGAAAAAATACAAAAACTGCAATCTAAGAGTATACTAATATGTAAAACCTAAGAATTTGGTTTTTGGTCGTCTGAACGCGGGCGTAGCCGCGGGCTATGCTAGTTCTTTTATATAATTAGTATAGATTAGCATCCTCTTTATGTACGTTTGAACAGATTTAACTGAACATCTATTCAACAGATTTCAATGAAACTTTATTTGATTTTTATTTAGGTATCTTTATTTAATTACTAGCAGTAGAGCTATGTCTGTAATGCTGCCGGTTGCGCGAGCAATACTTTACATTATTTTTAAAGAATTTTTTTACTAATCCTAGCCGTATATATAGTATGTATATAAAAATCGATGTGTCTTTGTGTGTTCTCTATAGACTCTAAAATTGCTGGAACGATTTTGATAAAATTTCCAAGCAATTTCTAAAAAACTTCAGATTAGACGAGCGATCGATAGCGAGCGATTAGGCGATCCTGTGAAGCTTGGTAGCGATGGGAAGTTTGAACGCAGGCGAAGCCGCGGGTACTGATAGTTGAACTATATTTCTGTTTGTTCCTTCTTCATGCTGAAACGGCTAGACCGATTTGGATGTAGTTAATGTAAATGGATTATGAGCTGGAGTAAATAATAACATGGGCACTGTTAGGCACCTAGTTGATCAGAAATGCGAAATATGCATAAAGAACAATTTTAATCCAAACATAACAGCTATAATATTATGTTTGTATTAAAATTATTAATTATGTTTTATATAAATTAAATATATAATATGTACGTTTTAATGTAGATAATTAGCTATAATATAAACTACTGAGTAGTAACAGGTACCGCACAGTCATAATAAACAGTAAGTTAAAGCTTTGCATAGGAAAACCTTATATAAAGTCGGTCAGTATTAAGTAAGGAATATTTAACACCGTTTTTTAACATCTTCATGGCGATATATAGTAGATGATGTTTAGTTTTATTTTTCCTATTAGGGACATAGCTAGCTTAGAGCGATTTATATTCATAAAAAATCTAGCCAAATTCTGCTAAAAATGTCACACCTATCTGTAAAATATCATTAACATTAAAATTGAAGACAATCTTTATAATGCAGGTGAACAGTGTAGGTATATCAATAGTAAGAATCTCTTGAGAATTAAGTTGCTGCTTAATTTGATGAAGAGCACACTACAAAGTTCTACATATAGGACTTGCTCTATCAGATTTAATATTTCGCAACCTATATGCTGAGTGGATTTCCCTTACTCGAAGTGCCTAAAGTTTTAAATAAATAATAAAATAAAACGTCAAATAAATCCTTAGAAAGTTATAAATATTTCAAGTTTATGAACCTTATATTATTGATGTGCACACGGGTTTTGGATATTTTTGTATTTTTTCCACGGAAGATTGAACATTTTTATGAGTCAATCCGGCCAGCTAAGTGCCTTCTTTCTGCTTTTGGTTATAATCATGTCATTTATAATTTTAATTTGTGTAAGTTAAATTTTGGTTGTTTCTTTTATCTGAATTAACAAATACATTTTCATATAAAGTTATTAGTATAACTATATTTTTTTTGTAAATTAAATCTGTAGTTAATAATAAAATCCTCTAAAGTTGGAGAGACAGCGTAAGCTATAACAGATAACTTAAAGCACAGATATCCTCAAACCAATCCTCCGGACACGGAACCCTAAATAGAACAATAAGATCATCTATCTTGTGATTTTACGATGGCAATGCACTTTATATATAGCAGATTAATAGCAATTGTCCACGATCAATCTTATATAAAAAATAAAATAAAAGATTCTGTACAGCAAAAAAGTAAGGCGTAGGCGTTGCTTAGATAGCAATGAGCATGTTATTTAAAAGTTATCATCCGCCAAACTCATGTATCATAAGCTAACCTATTACTGTTAGGTGTATTTATGTAATCGATTTTATTGAATAATTTATAAGTACTTTGTAAAGTAATTGTTAGGTCTACACTTTGTTTTCTACATTATATAATACTAGCACTGTCCGCCCGCGTTCGATGACCAAAAACCAAATTCTTAGGTTTTACATATTAGTATACTCTTACATTGCAGTTTTTGTATTTTTTCTCAGAAATGAGATATATTCCCGCGGTAAAAAGTATCCTATATGTTGACCCGGACAACCAGCTATCATCATATCAAATTTCATCAAAATCTGTCCTGTGGTTTTCTTGTGATTCGGTAACAGCTCGACATATAGACAAAAATTCTAAAAACTATAGATTCAGACTCTGTATCGATAACAATGTCTATTTCAATTAGATTTTCCAAAAAAACTACTAACTCGACAAAACTAGTTATTATGTTTCCCGTGGAAATGAAAGGTTTTCCTGTAGTAAAATGTATTCTAAATGTTGACTCGAGTAATAAGTTAACACTACACAAAATTTTGTTAAAATCAAGTACTTTTTGCGTGAAATGCACACCGATGTACAGACACATAGACATGCAGACAATCAAGAATTTAAATTACTATTTTTTTGGGGGTCATTATTGTATTACATATATAGAATACATTATAGTCACTGTTTTTAAAAAAATATTTCAGGTAGGTATATTTTATTACATATCGTGAAATACCATATAAACTATCAATACTATTGTTGACTTTTTAATGAGAATATTTAAATTTTGCTAAATTAGAACCCTATTATCTTACTTATTAGGACATTTTATTTCGATTTAAAATTTTAGTAGAATCACAAAGTTTGAATTGTATATTAAATTCCTATTAAAATACTGTGCCAAAAGAATAACTGTAAAAAAACGAGTATGGTCATAACATTAACATTTTGCGTGTCGTAGCGCTTAGCGGTGTTTGTGAAAAACTTCCTAAATATTTAAAGGAGATACATTTTTTAAGATTTCATTAATAAAGCATTTATTTAAATAATTATAACAGGCTCTTTATCTATATCATGAGAGAAACCGGATAAAACGTTTGGGAACTGAGGTTTTTAGGTCAGATTCATAAATTTTGACGGATACGTCTAGAATTTAAAAAAGGCGTCATTCGTGTTTTCCATAAATATCAACAAATCTTGGAAGTAAACCGTTTTTTAGTTATTCCATATTTTTCATTTTGCTAGAATTTACCCAGTAACAGGTCTTTATTTTTAGTTTAATGCTTGTTACACCTACCTTTGACCACCTACTTAGATGTTCCACTTAAGTATTAGCCAAAACTCATAATGTTTGATGTTATCTTAGGGTCACCCGTAAAGAGGACAATGACTTGATAATTTAACTCCTGCACGCTGAGTTTCTTTTTTTGCAACTGAGTAACTGATAACATATTTTTAAGGAAAATATATTTGTATTGAGCAAATTGAATTTAATCGAATATTCGTGTACGGCAAGACATATTTTGATAATATAAAGCAATAAGTTAGTTATAAATTATGAAAATCAAAATTTAAAAATTTCTATGTCCGAGTCAGGACTGTCTTCAATTCCATCTTCTAAATGAATGATCTTTTCTACGTTTTCGTTGAACGTAACAACAGATTTTCTTGGTTTTTCATTGGGTTTTTCCCCGAATTCATCATCCTCTTCAGACTCGTCGGCATTGTCTTTCAGTTTATCGATTGACTGTATAACTATAGGCATTTCAGGTGTGGAAAAGTTTACTATTGTTTCACGTGATGGCGGTGGTTCTATTTGATTGCTTCCTTCTTTTTCAGGTTCCATTCTAACATCTTGAATTGGTATGTCGAGCATTTCTTGAAGTCTCCTTTCACTTCTCTTTAGTTCACTAATATTTAGCCTGGGTTTTGTTATATTTTCAATTTTAGGAAATTCGACAGTATCATTACGCGATAACACACTGTTACGATCACTAAATTGCTCGTAGTTTTGTGTTTTCCTCCTGCAATAAAAATATTTTTTTAAGTTTATATGTTCATAAATATAAAAATAAAACTAACAATAATTTTCTTACCATTTTAAGAAAAACCATAACGCTATTGCTAAAATTAATATGAGTAACAGGACTGCAAGGATTATGGTAGCCACTAAGAGACCTATGCCTTGAACTGGACATATTTCGATAGTTTCGAGATGATCTTGAAGTGATAGTGCACTCGCTACATTTACTGTCACTATATTATTGTTAGTGATATCACTGAAAAAAAAAAATAATATGATGATTTTATGACATGATTTTATTATTTATATTAAAATAAAAATAAGATAAATTGTTAAATTGATACTCTTAATCTATACTTCTGTACTAGTATTATAGTTTGTGAATTTGCGAGTTTGTGACGTTGTAGGGGATAATCTCTGGATCTACTAGCCCATCTATATGAAATTTGGTAAGAAGATAGTTTGAGACCCTGGAAAGGGCATAGGATACTTTTTATCCCGAAAATCATTCTTTGAAGGGGTGAAAATGGGGATGAAAGTTTGTATTGGAAAGCAAGCTAGGGACGAACCCGAGCGAAGCAAGGGTGATTCGGTAGTACCTACATAATAATTTACTGATAAGAAATAAAACAATAGTAGGTACGCTCTTGCTCTAGTTTTTTGCACCACTCTCTCTCAAAACTTTCAAATTAAACAGACTTGTTTACTTTAGTTAAACACTTAATTATATTCCCTAATTCCTCCTTATAACATTAACTATCTGCCATTGCAAGACCCGTCAAAATCGGTCCAGCCGTTCTGGAGATTAGCCGGAACAAACGTACAGATAGACGGACAAAAATTTTAAAATATGTTTTATTTTTCATGTCAGTACCGTATATAATTTCATATGCAATTAGTAAAAAAGCTGCGATTTTGACATTATAAACAGACCCATTAATTTTATTTATTTTTATAGATTAGATATCGTTTAGGTAGTCGATAAAGCAATTCGTCAACCAACTTTTCCGACTTCAATTAAATATTATATTTTCTGACAGCAAACAATTTTTATCGGAATAAAAATAGCCTTTAGCGCTCGGCGGTAATGTAGGTAGGTACTAATTACTAATGTAGGACCCATTAGTGTAGAATTTTCAGAATCGGATCAATAGTTTCAGAGATTATCCCTAACGTACAAATTTACAAGCTTACAAATTTTACCATTATATAATATAATAATTATAGATTTATATGAAGGTACTATATGAATATGATACATAAAACACATTTATTTGCATCTTGATATACAAAGTGTTAATAGTTAATTCACACTAAAGTTAAAGCTCATTATCGCAATAATTAATTACGCTCTAAAATAATTTATAAATGAAGATTTTTAATTATTTTCAATATGTGAATGGCTAATGCCGACAACTTATTCTTTCGTATTTTGGCCATACAATGCGCAGAGTCGACGAAAGTCTGGATAAACTCATTGTGGTTGGAAATACCGAAGGCAAAAGATTGCGCGGTCGTGCTTCAATAAGATGGACCGACCAAATTAAAGACTCGTCATCGAAATTCCAAACGGTGGTAAGAGACGCGCTGGAGAGAAACAGGTGGAGGCAGATCATCCGCTCCAGATGCAACCCTAACACTGACCAAAATCCTAAGACATGAGGGACCGACCCCAGAGAGAGAAAGAGAATGGCTAATTTGTATAATGTATGTGTATCAAAGTTTCTATAGGTATAATATATTAAATATATTTCAATTAAGTATGTTTACAATATGATAGGCTAATAATATTAAAAGAACCTTATAAAAAAAATAATTAAACAGACTTTCTAAAATAAAAACTGCTAATAAAAAGTAAAGAATAATTGATTGTTAGTTTTTATTTATGATAGATACCTAATCAAATATTTTCGAAGTCAGTGCCAGCCGACACAAAGCAAAGCAAATCTATTTGGATACGTACATATAAATACATCACAAATTGATGTTAAATATTTTAACTATAATTAGAGTTCATATCTTGTCATATTTATCTATTAGATGTTTATATCTTAAAGCATTATCGGCTGGCATCGACTTTGAAAATATCTGATTAGGATCTATAGTAAATTGACACTACCACGTACCTACGTAGTTTTTTTTTGAAATTGATTTAATTTTTTCGTAATTTTTAGTTACACGTTTTACTCCATATCATAAAAACTACCAAGGTGTGTGTGTGTGTGTGATGCCAAGATGTGGAATGAGCTGCCTGCGTCTGTTTTTCCGAGTGCGTATAACCTGAACCTATTTAAGGCGCGTGTTAACAGGCTTCTCCTGGGCAAACTCGCTAGATCGTAGACCTTATCTGTGCCTTCGAGCTTAGATGACGGTCAAGAGTGAGCCCATTTCTAATAAAAAAAAAATCCAAACCGATTTTGATGAAATCTTTACTATTCTTTAAATTGAAATAAGTATAAGCAAATAAAAATCATCACGATTCGATGACTAGTTGGAGTTTTAGTAGGAGAAATGCGTGGACAAACATACATACATATTACATACATACATACCTATAAAATTTTGTATGTTTGTTTGGAAGCCCAAATATATTATAACATGTGAATATTTTGCAGTTTCAATAATATTACATACGTGTCGAATTGATAACCTCCCTTTTTTTGAAGTCGGTTATAAATCAATAATAATTAAAAACAGAAAGTTCTCTTTCACCATGAAATTTAAAATTTGAGTTCCGATTGGTACGTCCTATATTTTTGTGTTAACGAGGCTTAATATAAATGCTTGTAAGGCTACGTATATTGGCATTACAGAACGTATATACAATTGCTAACACTTAACGTGTATAGACGACATTAAGCCTTGTTGTGGTTCTAACATGATAAGGTTAAGAAATTCGACAAAATATCGTGTTATTATTAAAAAAATACGCATTTACCTAGTTAGTTTAGTAACATCGACTGGTTTATTTTCTTCCACCCCATAAACATAAAGCTGCAATGATGCACCAGATCCACTTGTTACAGCACGTTCTTTTCTTAGAGTATTTTCATTACTTTCAGATACTACAACAGTTCTTAATACTTTTAATTCATATCCAATAGCTGTGCTTAGGTCACCTATTACTATATTTTCATCATCTAAAAACGCATCTTGAATAGTCACAACAGCAATTTGATGTTTATCAAGTAGCATCACCTGAAATTAAAAATGGAAAAGTTATATAAAACTAGCGGCTCACCCTCGCTTCGCTCGGGTTCGTAGAAAAGCACAAGCAGCTGTATCCCACGGAAACCGTCTATTTTTTCGGGATAAAAAGTGACCTGTTGTTTGACAATATAAGGTATCAGCATACCATTTTTTACTAAATTAGGTGCACAAATTGTTGTGTACTAAGCTGTATAGCTTCGTTCTCGCGACTGGTTACTATAGTTTTTTGATCATCCCACGGGAACTTTTCAATTTTCCGGGGTTAAAAGTATCTAAAATTTTGACCGGGGATATAAGGTACACATGCCACCACCACCATGCAAAATTTTATTTAAATTGGTTCAACAGTTTCGGAGATTAGCCCGTACAAACAGACAAACAAAGAGTCAGAGAAACAAAAAAAAAACTGGATTTGTTCTATTTCTCTTCTTATATCCCCCTGTTGTAAAAACCGAGTTTTAGCATTTTTTTTCTATGAACAGACATTCGACCTCTACAGTTTTATTATACCTATGTATAGATTAGGTGAAGTTAGTTAAGAAGCTTAATTAAGGACCGTCGGGTGTATGGACACGGAGAATCCACCACTCGACACGGACATGGTCCCCGGACGAGGAGATGTGCTTCTGAAAGTGATCCCAGCACATCGTCCTGTCGATTTGTTTGGCAGTAGTGGAAGAGTTTGTGGAGAGTCTAAATTTGGTTAGGAGAGCTCGACATCGAGCGTCGCTGACAGGGTCGCGGTCGATGGCGCAAGCGATCCTGTGGCCCTGTCTCTTGCGATCGGGATCACCGTGGTGGTTTTAGCGGGTAGTCTATCGCGCTTCTCGCGACAGGAGTCCCACATACCCCGCACGCCCCCCGCGCACGGGCACCCGTAAAGGGTTTTCCCCACGAATAAAAAAAGGTTAAGTTACCTACTTCTCGCAATATTTAACTTATATTAAGTTAAAATCAATGCAAATCTATATGAAAATACAAAAGCCTTTTATGAATAATAATCGTAAACGTCAGGAAAAATAATTAGTCATCTTATTTAGACTTGACATTAAGATATAAAACAATATTTATTTTAAAAACAGTGTGTGTCAAACTGCCTGTTAACTCCACTGTAAACAATATAATGTTTAAACGGTTGAGGTCAGCCACTTAAAATTTGGTAATCATTGTTCCTTTATACTGAAAAATTAAAAACTGAGTGGGTACGGTACTTAGAATTTATTTGTTGGCCATTTTATAGAGTTTTTATATACTTATGTACATATATTATAATCTATACATATAATAAGGCAGTGGTAGCCCAGTGGTAACGCGCTCGCTTGGGAAACCGACTGAAGCGGGTTCAAATCCCGGGTCTCGCACCTCTATCCATATTTTCATGCGTAAATCATTTCTAACGTGATTACCAAGTGATAAAGGCAAGTGCCTTGCGGTGAAGGAAAACATCGTGAGGAAACCTGCATGTCTGAGAGAACCTAACAAGTTTTCGATAGACATGTGAAGTCCGCCAACCCGCACTTGGCCAGCGTGGTGGACTATGGCCTGATTTGGAAGGGAGGCCCGTGCCCAGCAGTGGGACATTAAAAAGGGCTGAATACATACATATAATAAAACTCTAAGTCGAAATAGACATTTTTTTTGGAAATTCTTATTAATATAGTCATTATCATCGAGGCCGAATCTATAGTTTTTATAATTTTTGTCTGTCTGTCTGTCTACCTGGAAACGCATCCTGAGAAAACCACTGGATAGATTTTAATAAAATTTATATGTAGGATATACTCTTTAATGCAGGAAAATATCTCATCTCGGAAAAATCTATACTAACTGTTAAAACGTACCTACGTACGGACGAACCCGAGCGGAGCGAGGGTGAGTGTCTAGTTTTATTTATAATATTTAAATATTCCTTGTTGTAGAGCTTATTATTTATTTGCTTGATTGACTTAAAATGTTCATGAGTTTAGTAAAGTAAAACCTTCTTCTGAAAGTCTGATCACTTAAAATTTAGTAAAGAAATAATAGCAGAACACAGGTCATTAACAAATAAACGTATATACGTATAAAATATAGCAAGATTTACTTTGACGCTAATAAGTAATTAATTTTATCTTTAAAACATCTATCTTAACATACATAAAAATTGAAAAAAGGGCCTTGCACCGTCTTATACGTAATATATTTTGTATAGATTGCAAGACGTGCTGCACTTGATAAAACAAAGATTAGATTAATGTGTACATGTCCTTGAATGCATTTGCTTTTTTTTCAAGCATATAAAATGTCAGTATTAGTAATCTAATTCATCAATTGATTTATGTTTTTTTGATAAATTTTAAAATATATCATTTAAAATATCCTTTTGAAACTTACTTTTAAATTATAAATACCTTGTTTTTTTTTAATATGGTGGACTAACGGTAAATATTTTATACTGTGATGAACAAGATTATATGTATGAACAAGAGAATTTTATCAGACACTCCCAACTAGATCTCGTGCGAGTAGTAGGTAATATGCAAACCTGGTTTTATTACCATTGTCCACTCCTACCAAAAACGGCATTACTTGAGTACCTAATCATGAACAGTCGCGTGGGGTCAAAGTGACGCTTATGGTTAGTCTTTTTTTTGGCACAAAAACAAGTTTTGTCAACTTTTAAAATGTATAATATTGTCGGCCTTAGTGGCTTTACCGCTACTAGAACTGGTTTAGTTAAGGGTTTAACATTGAATTTTCTTCTTGTTGAACGTTAAATTCTGTACGTTTCAATAACTATAGTACTTACAGCACAGCAAGAATTGTTAGAGCTTGCAAATTAAGAGTTTATGAAGAACTTGTGTTAGTAGTTGTCAGTTTTAATATCTGACTTCGCTCGCAGTTTAAGTTAGGCCATATGAACCAAAGAGCTCACTCAGGCAGTTGAAAAATTGATATAAAAAAATTGCTGCTTAGTATATCATTTACTTAATAATAATATCATTTACTTAATAATAATAATAATAACCCCCCCAAGGGATCACCTTGCCGTGGTGGGGGGGCTTAAAGGAAGGCTAGTACTGGTAAATGGTCAATTATAACTCGACCACACTCTATCTACAAATAGACCCCAGTAGTAATGGGTGACAGGAATACCAATAACATCTAGGTAACTCTTCTTAACTAACGATCCCAAAACCCAAAAAACATTTTTTTCTCATGAACGAACAAATACGAAGATATAATTTGCGGCCGCTACCCGGGGGGCGTCGGGGTACACTTGGAGCCAACGCTGAGTGTAGCAGCATGCGAGCCGTTGTGACGGAGAGCTGAACAGGCGGGCCTCCGTTGGGCAAGAGCCCGAAGATACGACAGCCGACATCATCATTACAAATGCGTCATCGCCAACATCATCAATCAATAGTGTATGTCCAATCATCCAGCTCAATCTTATCATCCTGACGAAAAACCCATCCCGTTCATCTTCCATAACACCATTGTCATGCGGACGTTGTGCAGGAAGCGAAAGCTACTAATTCTGTACCCGTGTATGGCACCACAGATAAGCGTACGCGTAAAAAATGGTCTAAAGATATGAACAGTTTTATTTGTTACGTACGTATTTCATCATAACAAAACTCGAAACATGTAAAACTAATGATTACCTCACTTTATTACATTCCTCATTTACCAGTCAATATCCGAATATGACAGTTTACAAAGCAAAGAATTGGGGACCAGCGCAGAGCAATAATACGTAAACAACTTCTAAGTGACGAAGAAATTAAAGAAATAAGGAAACAGGCAGAACATCACTTAAAAAACACAGAAAATCTTACAGTCAGCTCACATATTGTACATCATGAGAATTTAACACAGGATACAAATAATAGAATCAAATGGACAAAAAGCATGAACGAGACCATTATAAAACAATATTACATTATAACGGAATTAGAAATAAATAAAACAGGCTATAGGAAATTATTGCACCAGGCAGTAATAGCAGAATACCCACAGTTGAACCGAGTATCTGAACAGAGAAGTTTCAGACCAACTTAGAGTAATAATACGCAATAAATGATTAATGAAGACAGATTACAAGAAATACGAGAAGAAGCTAGTAGAGAACTATTTAAACTTAATAAACACGCAAATGTAATAGTAATAAATGCTCTCTCTTATAGTGGAAGTCCATTTACAACCCTCAGGAATTGCTGAACAAACGATGATGTACAAGTGAATAAGAAACAAAACAACAATAGAGAAGTAATATTTTCAATCAAATACGCAAAATAGGGAAAGCAGTAGCACCATAAACCAAGATAACATCGAAGAAGAGTTTAACAGAATATTCATACTTTTTAGAAAACACAGACCCTACATCTAGACCATACATCCCAAAACAAAAAACTTCAAGAAAACTAACGTATATTGTAAATTATATAAATAGTAAAGTTTTGCCTAAATATTTAAATACGGACACAGAGTATGAGACACTACAAACACTAATATATACAGCAGCTTTACACATCAGCATTACTTTAATGGGACAAAATTTAGGATTGATGTATCTGTAAAAAAAATGTAGTAAGCCTTTTTGGCAAGTTTCGGTTAGAAAACAAAATTAAACAACTAAGAGCAGATATAGGCCGATTGACACAATTTATTGCTGGTAACCAAAGTCCAAAAATTCTGACAAAAATTCAATTCTATAAAAAGATAGGCATAGTATACATTCTCAATATGAACAATTAAATACAGAAACCAAAACCAACTTTTAGATACTCTAAAAGCAAAAATTAAATGTAGCTTCATGTAGGTTAAAAAGATATCTCACTGTTGTACCGCAAGAAAAACAACAAAATATTAAATTTATTAATAACGAAAAAAGCTTCTACAGAAATCTCTCACAAAATATACAAGAGGCTCCAAACCTTTCACCACAAACACCTCAGGCACATGATTTTCATGCATATTGGGCAAATATTTGGGAAAATCCTATTCGACATAACTCTAATGCAAACTGGCTTAATGATATTCAAAATGACAGAAATGGAAACGAAATGTTATTTACTGAAATATCAATGAATACATTTTTAAAAAGTCCTTAATCGTGCTCACAATTGGAAAGCTCCTGGTACAGATAACATTCATAACTACTGGTACAAGAAATTAACATACATACACCCATATCTACATACTTACATTAATAAATTTATTCTTTTATCAAACAAAATGCCTAAATATATTACTCCAAGGAAAAACATACATGATAGCAAAAAATAGTGAAACTCAAAATCCAGAAAATTACCGACCCATAACATGCTTACAAACTATTTACAAAATAAATCACATCATGTATCAGCGAAATCATTTACAGTCACCTCATTGATAATAATCTACTCACTGAACAACAAAAGGGTTGTAGGAAGAACAGCCAGGGGATGCAAAGAGCAACTCACCTTGGATTCTGTAGTTATGAATAGTTGCGCGCAAAAATAAGCAAAATATTTATACAATGTTTATTGACTATCGCAAAGCTTTCCGATTCGATTCCTCACAGCTGGTTACTCAGAACTCTCATCTGTATAAAATTAATCCTAAAATTATAAACTTTCTCATATTATTAACATGCAAAACTGGGAAACTTCTTTTAAAAAATTAACCATTTGTCTGAGACAATATCTACTGAACCGATTCGCATTCAGCGTGGGATTTTCCAAGGTGACTCTTTAAGCCCCCTATGGTTCTGTATTGCTCTTATAACCCTCTATCAGAATTGTTAAATAAAAGTAACATTGGATACAAACTTAACCGTGCGCAGATCGATAGTACTATTTCACATTTAATGTATTTTAGACGACATTAAACTGTATGCTTCTAATAGAAAGGGAGTATTTTTAAGTTAGCGGACATCACACAGGAGTTCTCTACGGATATCCGTATGCAGTTTGGCATCGAAAAATGCAAAATTCTTTCAGTCAATAAAGGTGCAATAGATAATAACGCCATATATACTCGAAACTGGTGAAGCGATTGAACCAATGGATGAATTGAGCACTTTATAAATATTTAGGATTCCATCAATCTACACAAATCAAGGTAAAAACAAACAAAGATAGATCTAATTAATAAATTTAGATACCGTGTTAAACTCATTTTAAAAAAGCCACTTAAATTCAAAAAATATTACTAAAGCTGTTAACACCTTTGCCATTCCCATACTCACGTACTCTTTTGGTATAATACACTGGTCACAAACGGATTTACAAAAACTACAACGAATGATACATACACTACTTACTAAATTCAGAAAAACATCACCCAAAATCATGCATTCAAAGGATCACATTTACCACGTCACGAAGGAGGGAGAGGATTTATAGACATACGTAATCTTCATAATAAATTAATAACTACTTTTAAAAATTATTTTTATTCTAAGTCGGAACATTCAGCAATCCACAAACAGCAATAGAAACAGACAAAAAACTCACACCACTCAATTTACATGAAAAAAAACAAAAGCAGATTAATGAAAAAAATTACAGATGTGACTCAAAAAAATAGCGTCATGGGCTGGAAAATCCTTACACGGGAGACACCGATCTCAACTGGAGCAGCAAACATGTTGATAAAAATAGGTCAAACGAATGGCTTAGGAGTGGTGAACTGTTTCCTGAGACCGAAGGCTACATGCTTGCGATACAGGATGAAGTGATTGCCACTCGTAACTACACAAAATACATATTAAAAGATTCCAAACAGATAAACGATTTATGTAGACATTGTAATAGTGCCCCCGAAACAATCCAACACATAACCGGAGCTTGCCAGAAGTATTGTACAAACTGATTTATAAGCATAGGCATGATCAATTAGCGTCAATAATTCACCAACACCTCGCATATGATTACAAATTTATAAAAAAGAAACAGCCATATTATAAATATAAACCCGATTGCGTTTTAGAAACCAGTGACTATAAGCTTTACTGGGATAGGACTATATTAACAGATAAGACAGTACATTATAATAGACCAGACATTACCTTTTATGACAAGAAAAATAAAACAATATTCCTAATTGATATAGCCATTCCTAACACACACAATATTCAGGCCACTGTGTCTGAGAAACTGTCGAAATATCAAGACCTTGCTATAGAAATTAAGACCCAATGGCAAGCCCAAACTGTGCATATTTTACCAATTGTAGTGTCATCTACTGGTGTAGTACCTAAATCATTAGAAAAAAGTCTAAAAATAATAAATATTCCAGTATATGTAATTTATAGTCTACAAAAAGCCGCTATACTAAACACTTGTAGAATTACACGAAAATTTCTAGCATCCTCAACCATTTCTAGTACTTCCAGTCACACTAATTTTTAATTCTATCACACTTGGTTAAGGCCCGTGTGATAGAGTAATACCTTCTTTTGAAAGAGAGAAGAGAAAAGAAATTTCTGTTAAAAAAAAAATAATAATAATAATAATAAGTTCTTTATTTCCAAAAGGTAGTAAGTACATCCAGATATTTGCTTAACACTAACTAAATCTAATTTGGTACATACAAATATTTAAAACATAGCATCTGCAGCCGAACTAGGAGACCTGTGCATCAGCTGTCAGCGCCATATCCCCACGGTTAGGTGACATAAATATTACCAAAAAAATAAAGAATTACATATCAACTAAAGATATTAATTAATATTACTAAATATGTCATTCCTCTCTCTTAAGATGTGTAATGCATGACTGTAAGAACTTAATATATCAATATAAGTAGAAATTAATATGTAATATATTATAAGAAATAAACATTTTGTATTGTTTTTAATGTTAAGTTGGCTGTATGTGCACCATTTATTGGAAATTTAAGCTCCTAAGCTTAAGTCAAGTGTACCACGTAATAAAATAGAAATACGTAAAAAAAACGATTCCGACGAATTGAGAACCTCCTCGTTTTTGGAAATCGGTTAAAAACGTACGCGTGCAAATCCATAGGCAAAATATTATACGTCATAGTAATATTCTGGTTGAGTTTGTATATTTATCATTTTTTTTTAATTTATGTAATGCCTCTTTTACATACTCTTTATTTGGGATAGAATGGAAGCATTAGCAAAGATTTGAGGCTTTAGTCTGTCTTTTTCCTTTAGGATGTTTTTCCTTATTCGAGTTTGAAGAATTTTAAGAATTTTTTAAAACTTATTTTCGAAGTTAGAATCATTTCACTTAATTCTTATATTCATATATAAAAATTATATTCATATATAACTAGCGACTCACCTCGCTTCGTTCGGGTTCGTCCCTAGGATGATTTCCCATACAAACTTTTATCCCCATTTTCAACCCCTTAAGGGATGATTTCCGGGATAAAAAGTATCCTATGTCCTTCCCAGGGTCTCAAACTATCTTCTTACCAAATTTCATCTAAATAGGTTCAGTAGATCCAGAGATTACCCCCTACAACGTCACAAACTCACAATTCACAAACTTTACCTCTTTGTAATATTAGTATAGATATAATGTGCGTGCAAACTTGCAGGCAGGAAGTGGGTCTATTAAATACATTAAACTAAATTTTTATACTTAGCATCACGTTTTTAAAAACTGGTATGGTTATTTCTAAACTTGTTTCTTTTATTATCAAATAGATATAAAAAATATCGCACCGAGGTTGTACATTGAATGTTTCAATAATTAATGTTTTTTTTATGGTTGAGAAGGAGTCAATGCATAAGGACTTTTTTAAGTGATTTGTTTTTTTTTTGCTTTTAGCTGTTAATTGTTGCTCGAACTCATGACCTCTTGATCTCTAGCTGTACATGCTAGAAATTAAACCAAAGAGATAGTTAAATAAAAACCAAAAATAAATTATGTAACATGAATATTTTATATTATGAGTTATATAAAATTAAGTTGTTTTTAATGATATTACTACTGTAGTAGTAAAATAAATAAAAACAAATGTACTAAGCCGATGTAAGAAAAAAGTGTTTTTTGTCACTCATAATAATTTGAAATCACATGGTGGCTTTTTTATCTATGTATTAGTCACAATACAGGTTATGGATACATTGGTGATATCTACATAGCTTTTTAGGTCACATTTATTTCAACTTAATTTATACTAATTTTCAATATAAAACCTATCTAGACGCTAGACGACACGTTTGGCTCAGTTTGTAGTAACGCTACTTGCTGTAGCCAGCGGTCGCGGGTTCGAATCCCGCTGGGGGAATTCATTTGTGTGATGAGCATGAATGTTTGTACTCACTCATGGGTGTTTATATTTATAATATGTATGTATTTAAAGTTATATATGTGTAGTATATTAACTATCTGGTATCGATAACACAAGCCTCGTAGCTTACCATGGAACTAGATGGTGATGTGTTAATGTCCCAACATATTTATATTTATCAACCTTTTACTGTTAAGTGCACATTTGCTATGTATGTGTAGTGTATGTGTACTGTTGCTTCATAATTAATAAATGCACAATGTTCATTTTTAATTATTGTTAAAGTTCTCATGTGACGATATTTTTAATTCAAATATCTTGGAAACTTGATACTTTAGGGCGTCATATAAAATATATTTTTTATTTATTCTTTTGATCAGTTTCATCGTGCGTAATAACGTGAAAAAAAAATTAAAGGGCTGTTGGCAGGGCTACAAAGGTTCTGCATCCCATTACGACATAAAAGTGAATAGCTTTAATAATAATTTAGAGCCTTAATTTAATTTACCTCAAAAAATGTAGACCTATTTCTTAAAACTTGTGAGCTCACTGAGCTTCCTTTAACGCCAGACTTAAGTTCTCAGAATTTTATCCTTTTATGCGACTCTACTAACGAGCGTATTAATATATTGTTTTTCAACCGACTTCAAAAAGGAGGAGGTTCTCAATTCGACTGTATGTTTTTTTTTTTTTTTTTTTTTTTATGTTTTTTTACCTCAGAACTCCGTCATTTATTAACCGATTTGGACAATTTTTGTGTCGTTTGAAAGGGTATACTTCCAGATTGGTCCCATTTAAATTTCAAAAAAAAATACCACCCCTAAGGGTGGAAAAACAACTAATGATGAATTTAACCTACTTCTAATTGTCATATTGACTTGAAACTTTGCAAGTATTTCTATTTCCGTTGATAGTACAGTGGTTCGGTGTTGTTGATCTGATCTGATGCCAAGGCCAGAAGGTGGATAGATGGAACTCTTCAACGGCTAATAGTAGATACTTTGAGTTTGGGCTTATTTTGTTTGATTTGACAAGCCTAACACGTTAGAATCCTTACTTTTCTACTACTGTCTACACTAAAAAGGGAAAAATAAAAACTTTTTAACAAAAAAATAAAAACCGACTTCAAACAAAAGCACTAAAAAGTAAAAAATAACTGATTGGTAGTTTTCATTTACTATACATACCTAATCAAATATTTTCGAAGTCGGTGTGCTTTGGCTAAGTAATTAAAGCCTACCTATTAAATACATACCTAATCAAATATTTTCGAAATCGGTGCCAGCCCATACAAAGCAAAGCACACCGACTTCGAAAATATTTGATTAGGTATGTATAGTAAATGAAAACTACCAATCAGTTATTTTTTACTTTTTAGTGCTTTTGTTTGAAGTCGGTTTTTATTTTTTTGTTAAAAAGTTTTTATTAAAAATAATGTCTTCTATTTCCGGCTACAAAAAAAAATATATTTTTTTTAAACATAAAAACTTTTTAAATCTGATGACGTTTAAAACTTATTTAATGAAAAATTTCTTCGGATCCGGATTTCTTCAGGTAGTGGAGAAAGTGGTTAAGGTGAATTGCCATAAACTAATGGCAATAAACGTAAGTGCGAACTTGCCTACAATCTAAATATTTATATCCGGTTGATCCCAAAATTTATTTGAACGAAATATCGTCAAAAAACTCGTAGGTACTTATCCAAATATTTTGCGTCATTAAGTATCTAACTAAATGCTTAAAGGTCGTGTAACATATTGGTGTATATACATATTTTATTACGGATTGTTATATATTTACATACTTACCACAAAATCCAAACTGCCGCTTAGACCTCTCCCATTCTGATCTGTGGCGATTACAGTTAGACGCGAGTTGTTTTGCAATTGAGCATTATTACGCACATGCACCAAACCCGTAAGAGGCGCAACCGCCAGAACATCTTCCGAACTAGAGTAAATAAGGGCTGCATTCTCGCCGATATCAGCATCAGTTGCCTGTGGATAAATTTAAATGTAAAGTCATTTCTATTACCAATAGTACATTATTGATTATTATAAAATTCAAATATTGGTTTTTAATTAGCAAAAATGGTAACATAATTGAGCTTTATGACAGTATTGATGAAGCACGCAGTTTTTACCAGTTTCTTCACCTATTTCTTTCGTTTTTTTTATAGCACTCTGCAGTAATGTTACAGCTTTTTATTATTAAAAGAATTTTCAGAATCAGATTAGGAGTTACAAAGATTACCCCTTACAAACAAAGTAAATTACATATTTTACCTCTTTGTAACTTTAACTTAATAGCACTCGGCGCTAAAGTAGCTTCTTTTTAGTAAAAGAATTTTCAGAATCAGATTAGTAGTGCTCTGGCTATCCCCTACAAACATTAAAAACAATTTCCTTAGTATAGATGAAATTGTTTTTAATTTTAAAGTAATTATTCTATACAAGCGGCTCACCCTCGCTCAGCTTCGGGTTCGTCCCTAGACAAAAACAAATCTATCCCGTGGGATGACTGTACATTTTTCCGGGATAAAAAGTAACCTATATGCTATAATTCTAGGCTATAATCTATCTCTGTGCCTTTCATCCAGATTCGTTCAGCCGTTCTGGCGTGAAAGAGTAACAAACATCCATCCATTCTCACAAACTTTCACATTTATAATATAAGTATGTGTTGAACTCTTACGTTTATTTGTATTATACTAGGTTCTGCATTATCGTTTTTCTTTCTCTATAGATGTTTTTCGAAACAGTCAAACTAATTTTTCGTTAACTTCTACGTAGTTACTATTGCTTTTTACCTTAGAAAAATATTAGGTTTCTTTGGCATGTGGGCAAGAAGATGTACAAAATTTCTGTTTTTAAGAGGAAAATACCTTATAGATTAAAGATATATTAAAACTGGACCCTTTTTTAAATGTATATAATAGCAAAAAACTGCTTAATTGGTTGGAAGTGATTACCTACTGAGATTAAATGCCTACATGTTTAGACGTATGTATGTTTTAGAGATATGTATTCTGATAGATGATTCGGCAAATTTATTTGGCTGTGTAATGTGTTTGTTTTGAGTTAAGGAAAGTATTCTCTTGGAATAGGAGACTATACAAAAATACTTGATGGAATTTAATGTTTAATTAAATACTATACGAGTATTATATTAAGTGATAACTAAAACATTTAGTAACTTAATCTAAGGTTACAATGCTTTATCAACCGACTTCAAAAAGGAGGAGGTTCTCAATTCGACTGTATGTTTTTTTTTTTTTTATGTTTGTTACCTCAGAACTCCGTCATTTATTAACCGATTTGGAAAATTTTTGTTTTGTTTGAAAGGGTATACTTCCAGATTGGTCCCATTTAAATTTCAAAAAAAAATACCACCCCTAAGGGTGGAAAAACAACTAATAATGAATTTAACCTACTTCTAATTGTCATATTGACTTGAAACTTTGCAAGTATTTCTATTTTCGTTGATAGTACAGTGGTTCGGTGTTGTTGACCTGATCTGATGGCAAGGCCAGAAGGTGGATAGGTGGAACTCTTCAACGGCTAATAGTAGATACTTTGAGTTTGGGCTTATTTTGTTTGATTTGACAAGTCTAACACGTTAGAATCCTTACTTTGCTACTACTGTCTACACTAAAAAGGGAAAAATAAAAACTTTTTAACAAAAAAATAAAAACCAACTTCAAACAAAAGCACTAAAAAGTGAAAAATAACTGATTGGTAGTTTTCATTTACTATACATACCTAATCAAATATTTTCGAAGTCGGTGTGCTTTGGCTAAGTAATTAAAGCCTACCTATTAAATACATACCTAATCAAATATTTTCGAAATCGGTGCCAGCCCATACAAAGCAAAGCACACCGACTTCGAAAATATTTGATTAGGTATGTATAGTAAATGAAAACTACCAATCAGTTATTTTTCACTTTTTAGTGCTTTTGTTTGAATTCGGTTTTTATTTTTTTGTTAAAAAGTTTTTATTCAAGGATAACATTAGGAGAAGGTATATTTCAAAATTCAGTTAGTACCCATTATGTACAAAGTTGCATCGATTTTTGCAAAACAGAGCTATTTTTACGATAATATAATATTTGGTAAACTTTATGTATAAGAAAAAGGGTTGTTCATGGCTTATAGAAAAAATGATATAAAAATTAGGAATTTGTTCAGTTAATATTTTATTAGATCATAAATCAAAAATGCAAAAAATAACGTCGATCCTTTGCTACTTGAAAAGAGGACAAACAAAAAGTCATCTATAGATATAAAAGGGAAAGAGGTGATACAAAACAAAATAAATACCGGTAAAGTCATAAGAAACTGCTAGTCGTCATACTATTATAATTGCGAAAGTTACCCAATCGTAGGTAAGTCGCGAGTTGTTCATAACAATATTTATCATATGATATATTAGAATAAAGTTCCAGTAAGTTTACCTTCCGACACAATGTTCTTCGCATTGTAAGTATTTTTGTTTTGACTTGGCGTATGATGAATTGTGGATATGGCGCAGTATAATATAAATATGAAATATTGAACTTAAACTATTTTTCGAATTTTTATAAATCCGCAAAAAAAACCGAAAACTTTAAAGTTTAATGAAAAGTTCAGTATAATAGTTACATGAAATTGCATTGGAATAACACAAAATAAATATTACCTTGACTTCAATTAAGGCACGCGGTAGAACTACATTTTCAATTTCAGGTATAGGATATCCGATATAAATTGGTTCATTTTCCTTCCCTATAAATATAGGTGAATTATCATTTATATCGTTGACGATTAGGTTTACAAAGCTACGCCTTTCGTCATACTCAATAGTATCGGCTAGGACCCATTTATTAGAGCCATAGTTATCAGGCCCGAGTTCGAGACTCTCTGCAGTTAATGAACGTTTTGTGGCCGGTGCTTCGTCATTGTCACAATGAAGTCTTAATTCTACTTGGATCTGAGATAAAGTCATAAAGGCGATTGATTTGTGTTCACGGTCGATGGCCCTAGTGTGTAAACCATCACTGTCTGCGTATAACCACGATTGGTCCACAGGCCAGATATTAGATAAACTATATCGGCAGTCGGGGTACTCCGTCCGGTTTAACGTAACAAGATGTTGATGAGGCTCTTCTTCAAGTCTCTCTAATACTATTAAAGGTGGCAAACCTTTACTGATGGGACATTGTGGCAAATCATCAACTCGTAATATTACCTGTTTTATTAAAACAAATGTTATAGAGCTTAACAATAATTGAATAATAAGCATTAAGATATTTTTGAAGTTATCACAAGTGTAACAAGATCATATGTATACTATATACCTGAATGAAATGAATGACTAAACGTTCTTCAGAGAAATTATTTTAAACATATAAATAGTATTAAGATCAAGTATTTAATCTTTGAGTTTTATTTTAATAAATTAAATGAAATCAAAGCTAAAATTTTACATTTATGATATATTTTACAGACCGGAATGTTGTTTAATGTGAGAAAACTAAATGAAAATTATAGGTGTATAAATATTAACTACACAAGCTAGTTCGTAGTAAAAATATCGTTGCTATATTTATAAAGACATTGTAATATTATTGTTCACAACAAAAATAATGAATAGCCTTTAAGAGCGAGAAAAACTAGCAAGACTTATATTAAATATAATCACATATTATAATAATTCTTTTCTGGAACAAAGTTTAAAGAACAATGTTGTTTACCGGAGCAGACGCGCTGGCTTGGCTATTTTGTGCAGTCGCCGTAACACTGAAGCTGTAAATGCCCACCTGAGCCACGTCTGACAGTGAAATATCCCCATCATTATTGACTGTAATACGGCTTCTTAAGTGATCTGTAACGAAACGATTCATTAGACTTTAGAGCAATATGAATTATTTTTACAGTTGGCTTGTTGGTATGTCTTATGCCATATTAATCTTAAAATCTAAATGATTCTGCTTATGATAATAATTATGCTTTTTAGATTTCAGATTCGATTTCCAGAATATGGTGAAGGTTTGATGATTAATACATTTTTGTCCCGATATGACGCGTTTAAACAGACATCGGAGATGGAGGCAATATTCTTACTCATGAAACAATTTTAAATCCCACATATTTAACAATTACCAGGAATTATAATAGTAGCAGATACCGATCTATATGGTGGACCTCTCACTCTTTTTCCAGCTAATTTTTTTAAGCCATAAAACATATTAACAAACACGACCCAAAGGGTTTGTCACCAAAATTTTTGCATGCGTTACAATTATTTGTATCAATGTAGCGGCATAATTTGATTCTAGTATGTATGGATAGAGGATATTTAAACATATATTTTATCTGTTTCATAAGCAATATGGGGCCCTAAAATATAAAGTTTCCGAAATATTTGGAAGTAATTATCGCCATATAAAAACTGTGGCAATTAAAAAAATAATTACGTACGTGTTTGTTTACTGCGTTATTATTATATAAGTAATTATAGATTCATATATTAGCCAAACTTAAAAGCTTATTGTTAATGTACGAGTAAGATAAAACAACCTCATATAGAAAAAGCACGCTTCCATGTTTATCATAGTCTTACTGAAAAAATAGTATCAAAATTTGCAAAAACGAAAAGTAGTTTTGATAGTGGTATGATAGTTTCAATAATATAATTAACTAGCAGCTCACCTTCGCTTCGGTCGGGTTCGCACTTCTAGTATAGATTTCTCAGAGATGAGATATTTTTCCTAAGTAAAAAGTACCTTAAATGTTGACTCGGATAACCAGCTATTATCATATCAAATTTCATCAAAATCGGTCCAGTGGTTTTCTCGTGATGCGTTCCCAGACAGACAGATAGACACTCAAACAGACAGATAGATGAAAATTCTAAAAACTATAGATTTGGCCTCTGTATAGATAATAATGACCGTTTAAATAAGATTTTCCAAAAAATATTTACTGTACAGATTCGACTCAGAACTTTCTTATATGTATAGATATAGATTATTGGGTCGTCAAAATATGTAATAAAAACGCATAATATGATAAATAGATTTTTTTACCCAGTGGTTAAAGTGACAGTGTTAGTTAGCGCTTTCATAATTAAGTGGATTGAATAATCGGTCTTAAAGTAGAATCAGCTCTCATTCATATATATTTACCTATAGGAACAGATTTTATTGGGAAAGAATATTTTAAATTATATACTAGTAGGTACAATTTAAAAGATAATAATGCCTTTTTGTTCTAGCTGAATATGAAAAAAAAAACTCGATAAAGATTTAAGTACAGTTTATATAACTGTTTTTAGTATTTTGCCTCTTTTAACCATTACCAAATTGTTTGTATTCGTGGTGGGACCAATCAATAAAAATATTTTTGGATTCATAATACGATGATTGTATCATTAAGAGTTTTTATACATTTATTACTCACATATGTAGATATTTCGTGCCTTAATAGATGTTATACTAAAGTTGTCAGAAGGCCAAACATAATAAGCCTATCATGTCATTAAAATCTATTCCTGCCCAAATCCGTAAAGCTGGGGTCTATCACGTTAACATATTATTGCTACTATAGATTAGTGAACATTGTTTATTTATGGAGTGTGGGTTACAACATTATTACTGTACCAGAAATTACCAGATAAAGCTGGTAATTACTAGATAAAGTTGATGAACGATTTTGACGAACGACGATGAATTATTATACTTATTAAGCTCGTACAATTACAATCTGGTATCAAGTTAAATTCTGGGATAGAAATCATTTATTATTATGTACATAGGTAAATAAGATTTCAAAAAGACTTCGTGGTTAAATATTCTTTTTTTTTATTAATTTTCGAAATATTGGATATATGACGATTATGCTTCTGTGCCGATAAAACTTAAATGATAAAGCAAACAACGCGACAAGCATCATCAAATAAGATCATATTTTGTATAATAAATTACATTGGAGATTTAATTTATTTCAAGGTTTATTTTCTTCATTATAAATTCTTGAATTAAAAGCTTGTTTTTAAAAAACTTTTTTTTATTATTATTTTTTTGTAAGTAGGTATAAATCAGAGTGACAGATTTTTTTTAATTAGTGAGTCAACGCATTTGTGAGACATTTGGAATGAAGATAGCTTATATTTTAGATTAACAAATAAACATATAATGAAAATCCAAGTATATTAGTTATAATTCGTGATTCTATTTCAAATAATACATACATTAAATAGTTAAATACTTTTGATTTCAGAGTTTATAGTTACCATCATTTACTCCAAGGGAATATGCTACCGTCTCCCCATTGTTCGCTGTTGCTTGCACTCTCCCCACTATACCAGTTTGACCGACATCAGCCCATAGGAAGTACGATGGTTTATCGAAAGTAACTAATGGCAGATCGTCTGAAACAAAATTTTGTGTGAGGTGCCTACTAATTTTTACTTAGCAATTTTATTAGAATAGGAAAGCCTAATTTTTAAACAGGCGCTTCTATTGTAAGTAAATGTTTGAGTATATACTACAAGATTAGTCACTGTAACCTTGATTCAATTAACTATGTTAAGTACTGTCTTTATGTCTTTATTAAAATTAAATCATGCGATATTATTTCTATTCAAGTCGGGGCCTCAATTTAAAATAGATAAACACAAAGGACCTACCTACTATATTTTCATTGTAATTTAGATCTTTCGTCAATATGCACCTGCTATACCTTATGTGACTTTGAATTCTTGAGAATACTAATATTTGTAATTTACTTGTGAATTTTGTTAAATAATTCTACTGTAAAGCTTTTGCGGTTTATGCAGCAAATGTGTTCATTCAAGTTGAAATAAAATTCGCGTCATGAACCGTGAAATTCAGTTAGTACAAATGGAAATTTCAAATACTATTAAATATTGTTGTTTATTAAGTAAGCCTTTATAATAAATAAATAAATAAATTATATTTAATTTAAAAGAAAATTTTATTTTTAATCTTACATTATTGTTATATATACGTTGAATATTGTAACTAATATACGGTAAACCTATTGTAGTCCTATATCACAATTGCTTATTAACATTAATGATAACCACAAAAATGTGTTTCTTGGTTTGACTTTGACGCAACATCGGAGATTAGATTAGATTTATTTTTTGCAGAGAGAGACAGTGTGAGACAGAATTAAAGTGGGGGGACGGCGTGATTGGAGCGTGGAGTATCTCAGATATAGAGAAAGAGAGAGAGAGATAGAGAGAGCTGTGAATAAGAGTAATGGAGTGTGTAACGTAAGTACACTAAAAATAATAATTAAAAAGACACGTCGGAAGCATACTTACACCCTTAGACAGTTGTCAAAACATTCCCAGAGAGGCATCGTAATTACTAGAAGTTTCGAAATTCAGACAACAACAGTTAATCGTAAATTGCTATGTGAGATTTGAAATATTGCGATGTGAAAGAATGAGAGAGGAACAAAACATTCGAAATGACTAGAAAGGTTTCGAATTTTCGAATACTAGAATGTCCTTTGTTTATGCATATAAAGAGACCGGCAAGTGTGTCGAGAGATCAGTTGAATTTTGAAGCTAAGTGAAAAAGTGAAAAAGTGCAGAAAAGTGAAGTTATAGTGAAAGTGTATTTAGTGATGAAAATTAGTATTTAGTGACTGAGTTAAACCAGAACTGTGTATATACCGCGCGTGTTAGTGACTCTCGATGAGTCACTTTTGTTAACCAATAGCAATAAAATATCAATAGTGCAAAAAACATGCTTTAATTTCCCATCCCCGAAGTCATAGAACGTAACAATAGTTTACGGTACTGTAAAAATGCTACGGCAGAGATATACTTACATATTGTACTTTTTGTGGTGCATTGTAAAAGATTACAATTCATTCAATTCGTTCATTGCTTAATAAAATATCATTTAAGGCTGATAAGTCGTTAATAAGAAATTGATAAACTTTTAATATTGCGTGGAACATTGATTAAATGATTCCAGCAGTTTTGATACTGAAACGTCTGCTTATCTATATTAATATTATAAAGAGATTTGTATGTTTGTATCTTTGGCTTTAGGGGATAATTTCTGATATTACTGATTCTGACATTTCTTTCACTAATATGGAACCTACATCACCGCCGACTTCTATCTTATTTTTATTTCCGCCGATTTCTATTTCTAAGCCGATAAGAATTTGTATAAAATAAATAAATTATGTAAATATCATCAAAAGACAAATGTAACTAACGAAAAGAACTATGTCCCATATGATTGTGGCCACTGCCTTTTTTAGAGGTTGTCAAACAATTGGTTATTTACTATTAAAATTTGAAATTTAAGATAATTAAACTATGTATAGACATGGGGTATGTTAATATAAGTTGGATGTTATAAGGTTTTATCCTAATATAGAATTTTAAATATGTTTATAAAATAATATATACCTAAAATGTTAAAATTCATTTTACTTGTAATTTATTTAAATAGAGTAAAATTATTGAGAGGTCAATATAATTTAAAAAAAAAAGTTAAGGTAGATTATTTTGCTTTGATATTATTATTGATAGAATAATATTTTTAATACATTTATTTCTGTTAATTAAGACGATGATATAAAAGCTATGGGCTCTATATTAATAATAATTAATAGTAATAATAGATATATCTATATACTCATTTTGATGTGAATTAAAGCTATTTAACATACTGAGGCGTTAATTAGTAGGTAATATTTATTTTTAACTTTTAATATACAAAACATTTGATTCGGCTGTTTAATCTTAAAAAATTACCCGTACTCATAGTATGAACTTACTTGATATAGTAATATCCAGGAGCAAAACGGCGCGAGCTCGTCCTGCTTGTAGCGTGAGGGCAGTATGCGTTAGGTCATTCGGGAAAATCGCTGAGGTGCGTACCGTCACTGATACTATGCCGTTTGATAGAGATGACTCAAATAACGAGGCATATTCTGTAATGTTATTTGACAATATTTACATCTCCATTAAAAAAAACATCTATTCAATGTAATTAAATAAAAATATAATTGTTAAAAAACGAATTTCTATCTACCTCCTAAGAGTAATATATTTTCATTATATTGTGATATAGAAATAGTTTCGTGTGATACTAAGCCATTTGTTATTCTTCCCGTGTAAAGAATTTTATCAAAAGATTCAACTTCTTCAGGCGTCGACCCTGTTTAAAATAGAGAAAGTGATAATTAGTATTATGCACATTTATCTGTTTGTATCTAAAACTAAGACTTAAAATAAGTGCTTAGCGTAGCTTATAATATTAAGAACGAAAATCACAATAATCATTTAACTTTTAAGAAGTAAAATTAAAGGCCTTAAAGAACTGGGCACGATAAAATCGTGTGAATTACTAACAGATAATCAAAATATGTTATCAAACAATATTAAATATTATGCTATATCGAATCCATATACTTAATCCGTGATAAGATCAAAACTGTGTACAAACATGACACATGTAAAATATATTTGATGACCACCTGTCTACTCGTGTTTTGTGCCGCGTATTTGTTAAAATATTTAGTTTAACGAGAATGGAGTAAACTCCATTAAATTTAAATAACAATTTTATTCAAAGAGTTCAAGTATTCATAAATGAATATCATTTTCAGAAGAAAAATTGACATCTAAAATATTATGCCCTATTAAGCGAAGCCATAGGCTATATATACTAAATAAATAATTAATATTTTTTGACATTATCAAGTTATTGGTAATTTAGAATATACTTTTAAATTACCAATGACTTGTCGATGTCATATATAAAATGGTTTGAGAGCTAAAATTATACAAACTGAAATAATTTTTAAATAAAACTATCTTTTCGGATTATTTCGCTAATTGGTTAATTTTTGGTTCCCGACGTTTCGAATGTTTTACAGCATCCATGGTCACGGGAGAGACTGAGGTTATAGACGTCTCAAACACATACTTGTTACAGACAGTGCCTACCCACTATTTTACAAAAATGATTTCAAAGATTCGAAAATGGCACTAAAGTACCTTACAATATTTTTTGATTTTTATTTCTAAACATTTTAAACCAAAAATCAAAATAAATCCGCGAAATAATCGGAAAAGATAGTTTTATTTAAAATGTCAAATATTCGCGTAAATCTAAGAATGTAGTATACAAACCAATATAAATTAGTATAGTGAAGTTTGTATGTATGTTATTTTATTGGAATTGCAAATTCAAATATGTCTTACACGTAAGAATAATTGACAGTTGTCTTATAAGGCTTCTATAAACACATTTGTATATTTTAAAAACAAATGTTATTCAAAAAACATATTTTTATTTATTTCCAATCTTGCTAGACTTTTGCTTTAGCTGATACATATAGTATACAGACCTAGCTGTAAATAAGTTATTTTTTACGAATTTAACCGATCTTTTTTAATTTTTTACCCGATTGCGGCGAAGCCCAAAGGAGAGTTATTTATTATGTTATATTCGGCTTAAGTATTTTAAGTCTATTTTTTATATTTACGACTACATTAAAATATTTTAGTAAGATAAAAGTTAGTGTGCTACCACCTATTTCATAAGGATGTTATCCATATAATGCTGCAATTCGAAATAATAAATGGGGAGCCATAATATATGACGTGGTAAGAAAGAATAATTTGTATGATTTAATGTACAATTTTTTTCTCTTTAGCGTACAGTAGACAAATTGTATAAAAATATATAATATAGTAAGTTAATAATAATATTATTAAATATTAGACAACATGCAATGTTTTTATTTTTTATAGTTTACTATGTTATTACATCAATTAGTATTCTATTTATTCTTTTTTTTGTTTTTTTAACGAAGAGATCTTTAGAAACTAGAAGCTCTAATGTAAATGAAAATTGGTAATGCAATAAATAATAAAACTACATATACCATACCAATCAAAATACATATATATTTGGCATAAACAAACTAAACCAGAAGCGATATCAACATTATAGCGAATTTTGGTCTTATAGTCTGAAATATCTTCTTTTAACAATTATAGATATTTCAAGTTACATTTAAATACGTAATTTGTATATATTTTTGGGATCGCCTCACTATCAAGCCTTTATTTTGATATTTTACTCGATGGTTTATAATACGGTTTGATTGGGAGCAGAATCCGCCCCTAATTTTGTTTTTTTTATTTTTTATTCTCGAGTTACTTAAGTAGTAAGGCGAATTTAACGACATATAATTAAATCGGTTCCGCAGTTAGGAGGTATGAGGGAGTAAATGGCCCATCCGTTTCTTATAACACACGACAAAGTTATAAACATACATACAAATATACATGCATAATCAAACACATAACCCTCTTTTTGGGCTTTGTCGCAGTCGAGTAAAATCACTGAAACTATGAAGAATTACAAAGTAGTAATTAGAGAACTTTTTATAGAAAAAAAAAATAATATTACCTGAAACAACTTCCAACAACAGCACAGACCTAGCGCGCGCTGCCTGCAATATGAGTGTTATGTGAGTGAGATCAGGTGGCAAGATAGAAGACGCCCGCGCGCGCACTGACACCACGCCATTTGATATTGACGATTCGAACGAAGACGCATAATCTGTCATAAATTAGTATTTTATCAAATATAGTCTACCTAGGCTCTAAAGGGCATGCTAAAATAGATATTACCAACAGAAACTAAAAATATGAAAGGAACATATTTATGTACAATTACTTATAATCTTTTTAATACTCCCAAGCCAACAGGGTAGTCAAAGAGTCCATGTCTTATTATTAAATGGCTTTATGGGCATTAGTTACAATTTACTCTAATGTATTATGTTCCACTGTAATATAATAGGTGCCACCAATTTACCTCCGTCAATTAGAAGATTTGAACCACTAAAATCTCGTATCGTAATTGTCTCATGTGAAACATTTCCATCTTCCAATTTTCCAGTGTATAGGACTTTGTCAAATGTTGCACTCACATCAATTTCTGAATCTGTAACTTTTATTCCACCATATGTTTTTTTCATATGTTATAAGTTTTAGGAAATGATATGAGAAAAGAAATAATATATAATTGCAAAAATATTTCTTTGATGTAAGTAGAATCAGAAGAAAAATAGAGATGAACTAAATTTAAAGTTTTTTAAATATGTATTTACTTTATTGTCTCCAAAAAGAATCAGTCTCTATTTTTTTTAAATGTGGATTATTCTAATTTGTTTTGAAAAATTAAAAGGTTAAAAAAATCTTGTATGTGATGTTAAGACTAATTTAAAATATCAAAATGTTTTTAGCATAATATAAAAAATTTAACAGACTCACAAACTTGTAGCACCAACACCGCATTAGCTCTTCCTGCTTGTAGAATGAGTGTGATATGTGTGATCTCGGGTGGAAGAGTAGCAGATATCCGCTTCTGCACCAACACGTTGCCGTCTAACAACGACGATTCAAAGGACGAAGCATAGTCTGTAGGGTTCACATAACACGAGCTTTAAATGTATCTGGCAAATAAGAAATGAAACTCTTTAAAACAAAAATCTGAGAATACTATTATCTTACCTCCTGAGAGAAGTATATTTGATTCAGAATAATCTGATAATGAAATAACATCATGAGACACAACACCAGTTTTTATGTTTCCTCTATACAGGACTTTGTCGAAACTTTCAATTGTATCGATTTCAGATCCTGTAAAGAATAGGAGTTAATTTATAGAATAAACATAGTTTGGTCTGGTCTGTATATTATTACAGGTTCATTATATGATATGTTGATTAGTATAAAAAAAAGTTTATTACCTGTTACAATGACATCTAGCAGCAGTACAGAGCTAGCTCTTTCCGCTTGCAGAGTCAGCGCAATGTGCTTGAGGTCTGAAGGAAACTCTGCAGAATTGCGCGCCCTTATTGTCACGACACCGTTAGATAGCGACGACTCGAAAAGCGATGCATGGGCTGAAATTGTACTATATAATCTTTATAATCCTTATGAGCTTGTAGGGAAGTAAAAAATCATTATCATATTATTAAATAGCTTTATAAGTGCATTTGTTACTTAAATTTAAATTTTAATAGGGACACCAGCTTACCTCCGGCAATTAGAATATTTGAACCACTGAAATCTCGTATCGTAATTATCTCATGTGAAACACTTCCATCTTCCAATTTTCCAGTGTATAGGATTTTGTCAAATGTTGCACTCACATCAATTTCAGAACCTTAAAATTTTATTTCACAAAATATACTCAAATATGTTATAATATTTTTATAAATGTAATTTGAAAGTAAATGTATGTTTGTATGTATGTATGTATGTATGTATGTATGTATGTATGTATGTATGTATATTTGCTTAATTGTATTCATTTGGTGTAACTAAAATATCGTAATGAGCAGTCTTATACATCTTTACCGTAGAGGAATAAATGTTTTTATTACCTTTTGACTGTGCGACACTATCACTGATTCCTGACCTACCCCAGTAGGTCTTTACATCTTTGAATGAAGGTTTTCTTACTATTATTTATTTTTGAAAAATTGAAACAAATGATATCAAATCCCTACATGCCGTATTGAAAATTCGATTCTTGACATAAAAAATATAACAAATTATAAATATATACCAGACTCTCTAACTTCTAGCACCAGCACTGCTCTAGCTCTTCCTGCCTGTAGAGTGAGTGTGATATATGTGATCTCGGGAGGGAGAGTAGCAGATATCCGCTTCTGCACCAACACCTTGCCGTCTAATAACGACGATTCGAAGGACGAAGCATAGTCTGTAGATTTCACATAATACGAGTTTTATATATATCTGGCAAATAGGAAATGAAACTTTTTAAAACAAAAATCTAACAATATTGTTTATCTTACCTCCAGAGAGAATTATATTTGACTCAGTATAATCTGATAATGAAACAACATCATGAGACACAACACCATTGTTTAGAGCTCCTTTGTACAGAACTTCGTCGAAACTTTCAATATTGGTTTCAGATCCTGTAAAAAAGTGTATTAAGAAAAAGAAATATGTATATATATATATATATATATATATATATATATATATATATATATATATATATATATATATATATGTATAATTTGTTCTGCTTTATGACAGATTTATCATACATAAGGGGATAAGTATTATCCTCCTGACCGATTTCGACCATGGCGGCCAATCATTATAGACTCGACTTTACGCTGGAGATTTTAAAGCATACAATTTTAAAGCATATAGATTTAAAGTATGCGCACATATGTTAGTGAACTCTCTATACCTGTCACTCTCATACTCCAGTGGGTCGACATTACGAAATTAAGGCTCAAGACCGACGGCATTATTGATGCCTGGCTGTTATTGAGAATTTCTCATTAACAGCCAGGGATTTCTCATCTCTTATTTCTCATTAACAGACAGAAAAACCAAATAACTCCGGATCTGGTGTGTACATGCTCGCCACCACCGAGAAGTGAACGACTGCCAAGTTTAATCATATTTTGATGAGGTATAAACACTGCAGGAGTCGGAGGAGAAGATAGTGGTAGGAAACTTCTGATGTGGTTAGTTAATAATGATAGATAGATTTCAATATGATAACAAAACTATACCAGACTCATTGACTTCTAGTACCAATACTGCTCTGGCGCTTCCTGCCTGTAGAGTGAGTGCAACATGCGTGAGTCTAGATGGAAACGAAGCTGATACGCGCGTTTGCACGGACACCTTGCCATCGGACACCGAAGACTCGAAAGAAGAAGCATAATCTGTAGGATTCACAAAATAATTTATCCTATAAGTATTTCTTCGGGATAATTAATATTTCATTTTAAAAGTTCAATTATCTATTATATTGTTTACTTACCTCCTGAAAGTAGTACATTAGAATCATCATAGTTTGATAATATAATGATGTCATGAGAGACAATACCATTTGTCAAGTCTCCTTTGTACAGAATATTATCAAAACTTTCTATTTCAGATTCTGAAAAGAGAATAGAAATAAAGTACGTATATTGTTTGAGCATCTACTAAGTTTATAAATTAGAGTATATACAGATACTCGTAGACTACTTAAATATAAATGAAAAGGTATTTGAAGAAACTGACCTGAGGAGATAACTTTCAACAGTAATACAGATTTTGCTGATCCAGCTTGTAACGTAAGCACAATATGCGGGAGCTCAGTTGGGAAAGTGGCTGAAGTGCGCGTTTGTACTGATACTATACCGTTTGTATATGATGCCTCAAAAGATGAAGCGTAGTCTATAAAATTAATGCAAATTATTTCAGAGTCAATTTTAAAATCATTATTAAATAATATTAATTAAATTATCAATATAAAGTCTTGCTGGTTTTTATAATCAATATAATATTTCTTTGTGCCTGCCATTAATGAATTATGTAAATTAAATTTCGAAGTAACAATTTACTAACCTCCTGTGAGTAATACTTCTGAACCCTTATATTCTGATAACGTGATAGTTTCATGTATAACATTGCCATTATTGAGTGTTCCACGATAAAGAACTTCATCAAAAGATTCAATTGCTTCAACTTCTAATCCTGAATATCGTAAAATATTTCTAAATATACCTATTTTGTTAGATGTTTCGATTATAATTTGGATTATTATTTTATTTTAGTATGTACCTGGTTTTGTTTTGTCTTAACATTATAAAAAAAATTACATTACCCAAAGTAAATACATCAAAGATATTATTGTATCAAGTTTACTGTAATGAAAGAAATGTAAGTAAAATAATTTATAAAAATAAATAGAGCAAACCTGAAGAAATAATTTTAAATACTAGAACAGCTTTAGCTCTACCACCCTGCAGAGCGATAGCAATGTGTGATATCTCGGTAGGAAAAGTGGCTGAAGCTCTAGGAATGACTGATATTTGGTCATTTAATAACGTAGCCTCAAAGGAAGATGCGTATTCTGAAAAATATTTACTATATATTTACTTGTTTTGATCTGCCTAATAAATTTTAATATTTTAGTAGACACCGTATAAAAATTCTCGGAGACTACTATAAAAACCGTTAGTGTCTAAAATTTACAGATTAAATTTTAAATTGAAATTTTTACAGATTAAATATCGAAATTAACCTATAAGTACCAACTTGGTACGTTTGGTACATTAAGCCGTGGATTTAGTGCTCGCGATTGTGACCATGACTAAAGAAAACGCGAATTGGTAAACGACATTGTCTGATTATAATTATTGGTATTTAAAGGATGGCAAAAAACTACAAACATGAATTCACGTCACATTCTTGGAAAGCGAATGCCCTAAAGTACATCCTACAACTGTCTCCAAAAAGGACAAGCTCCCAGGTGATGTATCATTGTTAGATAAAATTCGACATCAATAATAAATATCAAAATATCAATATTAGATATTAATAGATGTGTAATAACCGCAACATAATATAACAGAAAGGACAATTTTCATTTCGTGAGTGGTTTAAATGTATTTAAAATCTATACATATAATAAACATTTTAACTGAGTCGAATCTGTATATTAAATATTTTTTTGAAACTCTTACTGAAATAGTCATCATTTTCGAAACAGAGGCTGATTCTATATTTTTTTGAATTTTTGTATGTCTGTCTGTCATCACGAGAAAATCACTGGACAGATTTTGATGAAATTTGGTATGATGGTTATCCGGGTCAATATGTAGGATATTTTTTACTGCGGGTAAATATCTTATGTCTGAAAAACTACAGTCTCGTAGTAGTCTAGTCTAGGTACGTTTAAAACGAACCCGAACAGAGCGAGGATGAGTTGCTAGTTTCAAAATAAATATTAAAGTTTGAATTTTTAATCTAACCAGTGCATTGGTATTGAGATCTTAACATTTAAACGCGAATTAAAGATCATTAACAAAATATGTTTTTAACACACATTTGTTTTGATTTTACATACCTCCAAATAGCAGTATACTTGAACCATTATATCTTCTTATTGTAATGAATTCATGATTTGCAATACCATCTTCAATTTGCCCGTTATAAAGAACTTTATCAAAAAATTCAACTTCGTCTTCTGTTTCTGGCTCTGACGAAGAAATAAAATATTATGGTGATTACCACTAATTCAGTACAAAATTCTTATGAAAGAATATATTTTATTCAAGTAGTGGTAATAGATACTTCACAAGTAATCCAATATCAAAAAATCAAAAAAACTCCTTTTTAACATCAATTATAATTATAAGTGAGAAATCGCATCAATTTTAAGAAAGTTAGTGTGTTTGTAGTAGTAATCTAACAATATTTTTATAAGATAATGAAAAATAGTTGACTAATTTACTCAATATTTTATGTTAATTAAAACATTTATGTTGTACGATGACACGATTTTATGAGGATGATGACACTGAGCCAAACGTGTCATTTTTGATGACAAGTTTGGCTCAATTTGTAGTGACACTACTTGCTGTGCCAGCGGTCGCGGGTTCGAGTCCCGCTGGGGGCATTCATTTGTGTGATAACAAATGTTTGTGCTCCAATCATGGGTGTTTATATTTATAATATGTATGTATGTATTTAAAGTTATATCTGTGTAGTGCATCAACTATCTGGTATCCATAACGCAAGCCTCGTAGCTTACCATGGAACTAGATGGTGCTGTGTGTTAATGTCCCAACATATTTATTATTTCAATTTTCAATTTTTTCACTATTAAATAAATGTAGGCATAATTACTTATAATTTCAAAATATTTTAATCTTGTACTCCAATATCCTTATATTCTAGCGCTAACTAAAAAAACAGTTACACATGTTAGTATTAGGGCGAAACTAATTAGTAGGTGTAGCATCTATGGTCTAGGCGCAATATAGGTATATATGTATGTACCTACTTCAGTTTCACATTTATATTTGCTTTGATTATTTAAAAGCTGTAGCCAGAATAATTAATGATTATAAAACTATGAATATGAACTACTACATTTTCAATGAAGATTTTATTATTGCTCTATCGTTTTAACAGCTCGAATCGTATTATATAGCACTGGTAGAATAGATACAGAGAAGTAAAACGCTAATGAAAAAAATAAATCCTCGAAACCAAGTAATGATACAGCCTTCAACAATGTCAGTCAGGATGAGGCACGATCTGAATAAAAACAAGAAGCTTTTTAAAGAATCTACTAAAACAATAATATTGTTCAATATTTCAAAACTACTATCACACGTAGTTTTCGCTACTTACTTCTTGTTGCATTTAATCCAAACATCCTAAAAAGTCAAGCAAAAGTTTGTTGTGATTATTACAGCGATATTCGTTGTATAGAAATTATTGTGTTATGGCATTTATCCTTCAAGGACAATTACATAAATACAAAATTTTCTGTAATGCCTCAAGAACCTACCCTAAAATGTTCACCAGCTCTCGGTTACCATTATGTTAAGAACGTAAATATATATAAAGTATTTTTTTTAAAAGTAAACTTTATGTTATACGCTTCTTACCTTTAAACAATCGTATCAAGAATTATTGTACTGTTTACCCTAATTGTTCTGCTTTCCAAAACTCGATTTTTATCAATAAACAAATATATATAAAATTATAATCTTACAATATTTTATGCCATTATAAAGTTTTAAAATACTTACGTGTTTGTAGTACAAGAAAATAAAATATACTTAATATACAATTGTGGTTTTCGTTCTTTTAGCTAAGCAAAGCTTATAAAGTTTAATTTAGTTACTTACCGATTTTCCTTATTAAACCAATATTTACTTTAAAATTACCGCTCAATATTAAAGTTCGGTGAATATTATCATAAATCGTATTAGGTATAACCATAAAAACTTACCAAACAAAATATCATAAATATTGTTTGAAATAAAGTATAAAAATATATTATTAGCAAATCATAAACAATTATCTATTATTATCTTAGATAAGTTTGTCAAATACTTATACGATGAATTGCACTGTTTCATTGCATTGTTTCATTGCAAATATTTTTTTTCACAAATAATAATAGTAATGAATATTATAGTGCTTGATAGCTTTTCCAACATACAAATATATTTATTGTTTAACGAATTTATTTTTAATTGTTTATTAAAATTTTATTGTATATACGTATGTATGGTATGTACTATACCGGAAAAAGATAAGATAGATGCAAGTACAAGTATAGGAAAACCCCTTTCACCAATGCATATTTAAGGTACAATTCAACGTAATTTCATATTTGTCTCGTATAGTTAGTTGGGTGTAATTTTAAAATTTTACAACTATAAAAATATAACGTTTCTACAAAATTATATTTTACCAAATTCAAATTTTTACAAACCATCTGGCAATTGAAGTATAACAGTAGCTGTAGCGCCGCTTGTATATTGTCTTTCTGCCTTAACAATGATGTAGATCTGTCTTTCTTTATACAATTCCTCGGGCAGGGCGTTTGCTTCAAATGACACTTGATTTTCGTTGACTATTAGCTCGAAATACTGTGAGTATTCTAAAAAAAATATATAAGCGATACTAGACATATTTTATTATAGATAATTAATACTTTAAAATGTCATTTATATTCAAAAATAAATCAATGGTGCTGTTGGATCAGTCAATGTAATCAGAGTTCCAAAATGAGTTGATTAGGTTTCCACATAGAGATAAGTAAGTGTACTATTGAGTGAGGTGTCACCATATATGCCAGCAATGAAAGAGCAAGATCAAACTATAACAATTTTTTAATTTACAACAAATTAACAAAATTTATGGCTAACTAGATATTTATTATTTCTGGTGCAACTCGTGCTTATCCTAATTGTATGGTAAATAAAATGGCATGTGGAACTAAAACAACATCATCTTCACATTTCACAATTTAGCTTAGTGGGAGGTTGTTACCTTTACATATTTTATTTCTATTTATTATTTTATTTTTATTATTTTATACTTACGTGTTTGAAAGCTAAACACAACTTCTTTGTCATAGCCTTGACGTAGGTAAATGGAATCTTGAAGAACAAATCCATCGTCCTTATTATAACTCGCTAAGTAAAAAGTCTGTGAGAAAATAGGCTCGTCTGGAAACTCAAAGTCGCCATCCGTTAATATTTTCACAGTAGCAGTAGCAGTTCGTCGAGGATCATTAGTTCTATCAACATCCTATAAATGGAAAGTATATTAATATTATTCATTAATAAAAAAAAAACATGCTACAAAAAATGAAAAATATTACCGTTGCTGTTACGGTGAGGATAATCGGATCAGGTATTGATCTAATGAAAGTTGTAGTTCTCAAGATTGCTTTGAATTCTTTGGGGACTGAAGAGGACTCATCGTAGACTATTTCGAACAGTGGACTACCCTCGAGTGCGAAGTCAATTCTTTCTGTTGTGAGATCTATATCTCTGACTATTATATCGCTAACGCAGTTTGTTATTAAAAAGCCTGGTGGCAGAGGTGGGGCGATGGTGATTTCATAATTGCTTGTTGGCTTGAATTGAGGATCATTATTATTCGTGTCTGATACATTTATCTCAAATACCTGAAAATTGTTTAAATATTATTTACTTATACAATTTAATTATCACCTAATTCTATTTATATAATATGATTGGTATTTTATGTAATAATAAGCATGGGATCTCACCAGGAGGAAAGGAAAGTTAGTTCAAATAAATACCGATTGATGGCGTCATATGTGACGATTTTATGTACATACTATCTACTCACCCTCGCTCCACTTGGGTTCGTCCCTACTTACGTTTTAATGTTTAATATACATTTCTCAGAGATGAGATATTTCCCCGCAGTAAAAAGTATTCTATATGTTGACCTGGATAACCAGCTATCATCGTATAAAAATCCCTCCAGTAGTTTTTCCGTGATGCGGTCACAGACAGACAGACAGACAGACAAAAATTCTAAAAACTATAGATTCAGCCTCTTTATCCATAATAATGTATATTTCAATAAGATTTTCCAAAAAAATATTTAATGTACAGATTCGGCATAGTTACAATTTTATTATATGTGTATAGATGTAAAGTATTTATGTACATATTTGTTAAATAAAATATTTCGATAGTTACCAACTTCATCTATCGTCTATTAAAACCATTAAAAGTCTTTATATGAGATGGGGTATCGGATACGAGGCCGTACATGCTCACTACTATGCCAATGAAGCAAAAGAAAGGTGCTAATATAGTGTCATCTGTAAAAATAGTAAGCTACTTGCCAAAATACGTGTCGTTCCGCCCAAGCAATTTAATGTTACCGAAAAAGTAAAAGAAAATGCTGTTTCGAGTTCTTCATAAATTGTATAGTTACTATTGGTAAAAACAACGAGACGATTATTATCAGTAAATTCCACGGTAACGTACGGTCCAGCATTAAGCCCTTCATTATGAATTATATTTGAAATTCCTGTAAATGAAATCAACTATGTAGTTATTTGATGATTTAAAGTTTTATAATTTTTGCCCGTTTATTAACTTCTATATACAAACCTACAATATCTGAAGTTGATCTGTCAAAAATATTTCCACTATAAGTATCCAATATTGTTTCACTAACTGGTAAAAGCCAATTGGTTACACCATCAATATTACAACCTGAAATGCGAAGTTACTTTAATAAAATAGAAAGAAATCTCTTTTCAAGTTACATGATAACAAGATTAAAACGAATGTTCGCATGTTTGTCCTTTATGTGTTTCTAAACCATTGATCCGATTGTGATGAAACTCTGGTGGATTATCCTGTATACGCCTACGAGTGTCCCTAGTAAAAGAAAAATATTTTTTTCTTTAGACTTTTGTCTTTTATGCATTTCTAAACTATTGAAGCTTATTGAGGCACCAGAGTGAAGCAAGGGTAAGTGGCAAGTTGTTAATAAAATGTAATAATAAATACCTTTCGTGACGCGAAGATATGCAAATATGAAGGCATTAAAAAATAACGTTTTTAGTAATAGCCCCATGTTTAATATTGGCTCGATATCACATTATAGACAGAAAATACGATAACTTCTACAATAAGTACAGTTTACACAATTAATACAACTATTTTAAGTAAATCACGAGGATGTTTTTTAAAGAAATAGAGGCGACACTCTTTGTGAAAGCGTATACAAAACTACATATCTTTATATTCATTATCATGGATGCCTGTATTTATTAGATAGTGTTATGACGATGATTAACTTCCAATCTATCGATTGATATCTTTGCGATGAAATTTGATACTTATTATAACGTCCTTAACAAACACTTAGAAGATATAGATACAACTACTTACCAATTACGAATTTTATTTAAATTTACGCTAAAATGAGATTACTATTTACGTATAAAAATGAAAAAAAAAACGATATAATAATAATAACATGTTTATTAATAATAATATGCTTATTATAAAAAATAATGTTTTATTTTAATACACTTTATTAGCTTCACTTGTAACTAAATAACAAATAATGTAATCAAATCTTGAAAGTCATTCTTAATCTACTTTGGAATGTCGTATTAAAATGAAATTTTTGAATGTACACGTAGTTCGAATGACAATACTATAATTTGGTATCTTAGAACTGATGTGATGATGCAACCAGGAGGTGAATAGTGGAACTCTCCAGTGGCTACGAGTAGGCTCCACGAGTTTGGCCTCACATGATTTGTCTTCCCGAGTTCCAAAAGTCCAAAAATTCAATTCATCAAAAGCGGGTTTTATAGTATTTTAAAACTATAATTATTATTATTAGCTTCACTCGTAAATAAATAATAATGTAATCAAATCTTGATAGTCAGTTTTAACCTACTTTAAATTGTTATATTGGAATGAAACTTTGTATGTACATACATATATGTAATTCGGACGACAATATTATAATTTGGTATCTTGGAGCTGATCTGATGGTAGAGACAGGAGGTGGATAGCAGAACACTTCAATGGCTTTAAGTAAATGCCTCGTATTTGGGCTCATTTGGTTGGTTTTAACATTTCCAATATGTTGAAGTTTGTCATAAGCGTGCTTTTTGTTTTTCTAACTATAATTATTTAATTTCTTTTTAATATTTAAAGAATTATTTAATGTAATTAATATAGAAATTAATTAGTTTAGGTACGTCCATTACTTTATTTTATTTAGTACGTTGATTAAATTATATCGTGCTGTTAAAAGCGTGAAGTGGCAAAAACGATGATCATTTGCTTAAGAATAAGATGAAAAGAATTCAATGAAGATTTTTACAGGTTGCGATAAACATTATACCCTTATAATATCCAAAATTCAGGTAAGATTATGGTATTTATTTGGATTATTATGGTTCGTCTGTTAACTTAAGCTGTTACTTAACTGCTGAATACCGTTTTAGGAGTGAAAAGAGGGAATCATTGAGCGCAATACAAGGTTGGTACGTTGAAAGGTTATGGTGAAACGAAACTTAGTTTAGGGGCTAGTTTGGGGTAGCTTTTAAGCTAGGAATCCTATTCGTAGGTGATAGTTTCAGGGATGTCGGTGAAATCGGGCGATTAAGTTTTGTCCTCTGTTGTCCCTCGCGAAGATTTTTTTTATTCAAATCCAAATAAATCGCCTTTTAAGAAATTATCTTCAATTAGAAAAAGAAATCATTATTCAAAACGATTTAAAATCCTTAATGCTAGCGTGTTACGTTTAAAAAATGAAAATAGGCAATCTCCTTCTTCAAAATCGTTATAAAATATTTGATATTACTCAGTGGAAAAGATACCTCACTACTGAGTTGAAAAATATTATTGTTATGGGTCATCGAGAAATTAAAAAGTCTTAAATCTTCAGTGACAGTAGGTATTTTTATTTTAACAGCTATCTTGGATAAAAATTGCCAAAATTAATTATTATTTAATTATATTAATTAATTTAAGAATTAGGTAGAATGTTTTGACCAGTCATAGATCTTTAAATATTTTAGCTTTGAAATGTTCTGTTGTGTTTTGTCTCTTATATTCAAATCTTATAACTTCTGTTTCATAACAAAATAAAACCATACAGTAAGTGTAGTGTGTAAGAGTGACTCTTATTGAACTATTTTTCCATCTTACTCCATCTTTTGGTTGCTTTTTACTTTTTAGCCACGTCATCCATTCTCTCCCTTTCAAGGATGTGCATTGCACACTGTACATGCTTCAATCTATTATATAATAAATCAATGGAGACTATCCGTAGCTCTTTAAAGGGAACCACCAGTACCAGTACCAGTTTGAATCTAATATACATGTTATGTAAGTACTATTGGGATTTATTGAAAGTACTACTTTGTGTGAAGGTTTGCAATGCGTTAATTATAATGGCCGTCAGTTCGGCTTGGTACACGGGTAGTAGCTGTTCAGTGGTATACAACTTAATTACCATACCTTACCTTCAAGTCCAAAAACATAAGATAAAACTTTTATCGAGGACGTTGAACTATTTTGTATTTTTTATTAATTATTGCTTTAGTCATAAGAAAGTATTGAAGGGAGGCCCGTGCCCAACAGTGGGACCTTAAAAAAGGCTGAATACATAAGAATGTAGTGAATTATTGTCATTGTTAGAATATCATCGTCGAAAATTGTGTAAAAGGAACATAACTATTTTTTTAATTCCTTTTAATGTCAAATGCACATAATACGAAAATATTCATCCTTCTATTGTCTAACAGCGAAGTTATAATTATTGTCCCCAATAACATTTTATTTTAGTTCATAAAAAATATCCTATAGAAAATAGCTTTTAAGGTTAATTCCCAGTTTCCCAATATTTCCGGAAACTTTTCCTACTTTTCCCTAAAAACTTCAAATTACTGAGAAGATTTAAAAAAAATACCAAATCGTTCCAGCCGTTATCATAGTAAACAAAAAAGTCAACAAAAAAGCATATTATTTTTATTAGTTATATAGAAGTACACTTTACGACAACCGCTTAGTGTTCGGAGTACTAAGTTAATCTTTGTAGTATATAAAATAATAAAATATATTACGTTTTAGTTTGTCAAAATTAATTATCTAAACTATACTCTATCAGAGCTTGATTTCTTAAAGAAAAATTCAATTGTTTTTTTTTAAACCCCCGACGCAAAAAGAGGGGAGATATAAGTTTAACGTGTTTAATCTGTGTGTCTGTGTACCTGTCTATGGTGTCGTAGTGCCCAAACGGATGAACCAATTTTAATTTCGTTTTTTTTTGTTTGAAAAGTGACTATAAATTATGAAAATTCATACAGCCATTTGCAATCAGTCTTTTCTCGACGGTAAAAGGATATGAACAACTTTCACAGATCTAATCGATTCGAAACTTGGTATCTCGTCACTTTAATGATATATAATATGGTAACCTAGGGCTTATACTGCAGCGTTACCTGGAATCTGTAAGATACTCAAACCTTTACCAAAATACGGCAGAAAGTAAAATTCCAGTTTTAATTTTTATCAAGATTGATTTCCAAATAGGTCCAACTTATATAGACTTATACCTACCTAGGTATACTAAAGAATATTTCACAAGCTTCTAGAGCATAAACTAGATACCTAATTAATAGAGGTACTTAATATCTAATAATTCTATATTAAGGGAGTCAAGGATAGAATTATAAATCATCATCTATTTTATTATTTTTACATCTTAAAGTATTTTTGTATAATAATTTTAAGGTTTTAATTCAAAATCTTTGGCTTTTGAATTTATAAAAAAATAAAAAAGTAATAAAAATTAAGTAAGTAAATTAGTAATAGATCAATTTCGTCACTTGTCACACGGAATAATATATATGTTTTTTTACTAATTACTATAAAACAGGAATCAATGTACTAAGATGTGTAAAAGAGTTATTATTTTTTATTATTAATACTTTATGTACATTAATTAAATGAATACTATTAAAAGTATTTCTTGGGCGACATAATCACTGAGTGATAAAGCTTCTTTAAATAAAGAGAAAAAAAAAAGCATTTGTAATAGAGCTTTATTATAAATATCATATACACCATAAACTATATATCAAATATATTAAAAGTTTTCATTTCCATTCATCAATATCGTCATTTACATGTTCTATGCTGCCTTGAGGTTTCCTGTTCATACTTACATTGAGAGATAAAAGTTGCTGCATAGGCAATCTTGGTGAAAGATTCACCATACTGGCCCACTGGCCCGAACATAACTCAGGGAATTTTAGCTTTTTCAAGAAATGCCCCTCTAGATACCAAGGCGACACGCACGTAGGCGAATAATCCCATATTTTCATTTCATTTAAGCGTACCCATCTGAAATAAATTATTATTATTGTTTGTTAATTCTTTTGGGACTTGCAATTAGTATTTGAATTTTGGTACCTTTCTAAAAATCTTTTCTGTTTTGTATCAAAAAAAATAGATTAGGGTTGTTTTTTTATTAGAACAAAGAAAATGTCGCATTCCTATATGATAAACCGATACTAGACAAATAAAGTATGCTATCTTCTCGCGATAACGTAAATACGAATAAAATTAATTAAAAATAACAGACTATTTGACGATACGTTTGGCTCAGTTTGTAGTGACCCTACTTACTGCGCCAGCGGTCGCGGGTTCGAGTCCCGCTGGGGGCATTCATTTTTGTGATGAACACGAATATTTGTACTCCAGTCATGGGTGTTTATATTTATAATATGTATGTAAATAAAAGTTATATATGTATAATGTATCAACTATCTGGTATCCATAACACATGCCTCGTAGCTTACCATGGAACTAGATGGTGTTGTGTGTTAATGTCCTGACATATTTATTTATATTTATTTATTTATTTATTTTACTTACGCAGATATATAAAGTGCGTGACAATCACAATGCCAAGGATTGTTCGACAGTTTCACGTTTGCCAACTTCGGCATATAATCCAAAGTTCGTGACGGGAGTGATGGGAACATGTTGTTATCCAAATATCTAAAAAAATTAAAGACACTTTATTTGTACCAAAATATAATTTTATATTTAATTTATTGTACATATTAAAATTTATTATTGTAAATTCTCTCGTCTATCAAGTCCCATGTCCTAGGTTAGGTCTAAAATTATTACTGGCGGTCAAATAATTCGTAGTGATAGCCGTAAACGAGAATTTGATAGTATTACTGTAGTAACCGTATAATATTATCACTAATCCTATATACACACACAAATACACATGAGCTATGGAGAGTGCGTAAAGACCTGTGCCTGATCTCTTTGTGAATGTGTAAAATCGTCATTCCTTACAATTCTTCTTTGAGCCAGACAGAGTGTCGTAGATAAAGGGATTGGTGGAAGCCATTGTAAATGCATTTCCCAACGTTCAAGAAAATGGCTAGTCAGTTAAAATTTTTAGTAGTAAGCCGATTTCCAGATGCAAAGTGTGGTCATTCTTATTTGCCAAACAATTTTGTATAGTACAGTAGTCGTACGATGATAAAATTCAAAAAATATGTTTAACTTTCATGCCAATTGAAATAATTTTAAATGGCAACTACGGATTATGCGTACAAATAGGAAAATGTCAACTAAATCAAACTAAAGTTTGATATCAGAGCGTCGTTTTGTATCTATTCCTTGATTGTTCATCAAATATTTACCGACGTAAACTGTGGAAAATTCGTAAATAATATATTGATGTAAGATTTATGATTGATATTCAAAAGATTTAAAATCCTTTATGTGATTTAATTAAAATGTATGTATGTTTAACTATAAACAGTAATTATAAATAATTAAATTAATTAAAACTTACAAAGTAGTAAGATTCTTTAAAGTGGCGAACGTTTTAGAGTGAACCTCGTAAATCTGGTTGTCAGACAGTATTAGCGACGTAAGATTCTGTAAACCGTGGAAAGCTGAAATATTCAAGAAGCGTAATTTGTTTTTAGATAAATCGAGTTTCTCCAGATTCGTACAGTTGTTGAAAATATTGTCTGGAATATCAGATATAAAGTTTCCTTTTAAATCCAAGTTGCGAAGTTGCCTCAAATTTTGAAATTCCAAGCCTGTCAACTGAAATATTTAATATTTATTCTGAAAGTGTTAAAAAGTGACACATTTTTTAATTTCTTATTATTGACAAAAAAAAAATATATCACGTTAAGTAAAATGTTGGCACAGTAAACATCATTTTTCTTAAAGCTATAAAATTGTATTATACAGAAATAAACTTACGCTTATTATGTGATTATTTGATAAATCTAAAAAAGTTAAGCATTTTAGATTGCAAAATAAATTATCCGGGATATTTTTTAAGTTATTCTTATCTAATAACAGCGTTTCCAAAGAAAATAAGCTCTCAAATGCATTGTCAGTGATATTGCTTATTTTGTTATCTGATAATTTTAATATTTGAAGGCTCATCAACAGGAACGTGCCATTTTCTATTTGAAGTATCTTATTTTTTGAAAGATCTAGGATCAATAATGATTTCAGTCCAACAAATGTATAGGAAGGTATATAAACAATTTGGTTGTTTGAAATATCGATGGTCTCTAAGTAAGAGTTATTGACAAAGAGCCGCTCTGGGAGAGTGTACAAGAAGTTATTAGATAAATCAACATGAAAAAGTTTTTTTGTATATCTGAACGCCTCATTATCAATTTCTTCCAAATAATTCCGCTGTAGACGTCTGAAAAAATTAGATAGGTAGATATGTAAAAAAATATTGATTTCGATAAAAAAGTGAAATTTTCTTTAAAAACGTTGAAAGTCATCAAGGAGTTAATAGATTATTATTTATACGAGTATACATACGGCAAAAAAATCTTTCGAGAGATAAAATTTATTGAAGAGGAAAAATTTGGTAAATTAAAAATGTTAGAATAGGTGCTCGCTAAAAGTTACTTCGAAAAATTAAAAGTAAATTTGGTCTTGCTTCTGGGGATTCAATGTAAGTCATGATTCCTGTGCCATGAACATGTATGAAATTAATTAAATACACAAAGATACTTACAATATCCGTAAATTAACAAGGGAGTCGAAAATCCCTGAAGGTAAGAATTCGACGTGATTGTCAAACATATCCAATTCCGTTAAAGACCGCATTCCTTTAAAAGTGGTTTTATGCAATGTACGCAGCTTGTTTGTGCCGAGGTCTCTGAAATTTTTAGAATTTTTATTACGTTTATTTAAATATATATGATTGTTATTTGTTTATGTGCACATATTTATCGGTTTTTTTTTTGTTGAAAAACAGAACTTCTGATTTCCGAAGATATTTAGAAAGTGCTAAGTTGCAGTTTCTAGAGATGTGTTTTATTTTAATCAATGTGGAAGAATCATTTGCCAGTATTTTAAAAGTTTTTTATTACTTACATAGTGTACAAATCAGCTGGTACAATTAAATCTGGTGAAAGGGTGGTGAGACCAGCTCTCCAGCACTTTAGCGATCGATGGGACACGTCACATCTACACATGCCTTTAGTACATTGACGCCATCGTGATTGTCCAAAGCTTATAGTCCACACTGAATTACAAGGAACATGAAATTAAGTGTGTAGAAAAGTTTATATTTTAATATTTCGCTTAGCTTTTACCTGTGATTTCGTGTGTGTTTATGAATATAACTTTGGTACGTACTTGACTCCGTTTACTTTAAAGTCTACTAAACTAATCAATATAAACCTAGCTTTAACAATGGAACCGTAACAATTAGATACATAGACACATAATCGTCTTCTTATAAAGTAAATCGGAATTGCGAAACGAGAAGTTATTGCAAAGTTTGACTTTGTCTTTTAGTTTTTACTATATTTGGGGTAACTACCATAGCATAAAATAAAATTTCAACTGTTAACTATCACGGTTCATGAGATACAGCCTGGTGACAGACGGACAGACAGACAGACAGACGGACGGACAGCGGAGTCTTAGTAATAGGGTCCCGTTTTAACCTTTTGGGTACGCAACACTAAAAAGGGACTTCAAACTCAAACTTTGTTGACTCTGTATCTCTTTATGCAAATAAAATATTTTTTTAGGAGAAGATGGAACAATGATACAATAGCCATAGTATGACGAGGTTAGATTACTAAAGCCAAAAATCTGGGCCAAACTGGAGGAGGCCTATACCTAATCTGGGGATCCAATCTAGGACCATTAAAAAGTAAAAACAAAAAAAAATATAAAAAAAAATACTTTCTCTAATTAAGTACAGACATTTTCTTTTATTACTTTACTAGTAATAATATCTAAGTTAGGATTGAAAATAAACAAAGGGCTTATTATTATCATATTATTAAATCTCATGTTAAGTGTCGAATGTGTTGCTAAAAGCATAGTTACCTACTCAGATTTGATCATCTTGTCAGTCAACTGAAAAGACAGTCAAATTTATGATAATTATTATTTATTGTTGAACATTATTTAGGTCTCAGGGGAAAATGAATCAAAGGCTTATAATGACGAAGAGTTTAATATTCAGAGCCGGATCTCGAAAGCTGCAATAATGTTACTGGTGAATATTCTAGAGATTTTCTATAGTAGGATGACACTAATAAGACTTCGAGATATTTCTTGCGTATATTCTTATATTCATTAGCACACTATCATGTATAAGGTACAGAGTACCTTACACTAATATAAGTATAAGGCTGTCATCCAAATTCACACCAATACACGCTTGCTTATATTATGACTTTCTTCTCTCCTCATGATATATGTACCTACACCATGTTAACCTATTAATCTTCAGTTTCTCTGTTAGTGATGCTACTTTAAAATTTTCTATCATTTAGAATGAATATACATACATATATTATATACTATATATATTCCATACATTACGAATAACATTGACGTTCTAACAACTGCCCCTTGATCTAAAACCCACAAACAAATAAATTTCAAAGTATCATTTTTCGTATTTGTACCAATAATAATTATAATGTCTATTTTATATGAATTAAAATATTGAAACAAAAACAATACGCAAATTTAACTTTTCTACGTTTTCTAAATGTACCGTAAATAGATTTAAAAAGATTTTTTTTTTAATTAAGTGGGTCGGTCCATGATATAAACATTAAATATAACTTTGAATAAACCTTAGTATTTTCTCTACTCTAAATTTGTCAAGAATTCTAGAAGGCTGGTGTGATTTAATTAACTCATATTATTTTCAAGCAACTAAACTCAACATTACAGTATTTGTCAAATATGTGTGCTTGTGTGAGTGCGTGCGTGTGAGTTCACTTATTCAATTTATTCTTCTTTTCAATCTACGCTTAACTCTAATTTTCAACTGATCCCTCGACACACCGTCACTCTTTTATATGCAAAAACAAACAACATTCTAGTATTTATAAATTCAAAAATGTTCTAAAAATTGTTTTGTCCCTATTTGACATAAGGCAATATGTTGACATCTGTTTTGATGTTTATTCTAAAACCTACTTCAGACGTTATATTTTGGTATTTACGATAAAAAACTATTAAAAATACTAGGAAATATAAGAATTATAAATTGATAACTTAGAAGTTTCATATTTGGAAACACAGAATTAAATAGCGTAATACTTAAACGAAATTGCCAATTTAGTTACAAAGAGCAGAGAATAAGAGAGCGCGATGGTACACGAATTAAAACTCATTGTTATACGAATAGATGCAAGTTTTTTTTACATTTGATTTGTTCTAAGCGATTTCTTCCATTTCTATTTCAACATAGGTATAGGTATAATGACACTGTAAAGGTTGAAACTATATAATAAATAGTTTTTGAAGTAATAGCCAGGTAGAAGCCGCAAACCCAGCCATCATTGGATTTTATTACTGCTGTTCATCATGATCATATTAACACTTAAGTTGAAAACAATTTTTTCCCCAAGAAGGACTCGAACCCAGAATCTCTAGCGTAACGACAATTAAAATTATATTTTTATTAAAAAAAAAAAAAATGTTCGGATAATTTTATTAAGCTAGCTCTTTGTTTATATCGAGTCCTACACACTAGTACCGCCGAAAATCTGTATCATAGCCTGTATTGCTTACATTACAAAATGGCGCCTAAACAGGTTTAAGTATGGATCAAATCAAATCAAATCAAAATATTTTATTCAGCATTAAATTATTACAATTTTTTACTGAACGTCATGAGTCTACTACCAGTTCGGAAAGAAGAAGCCTCAGACCTGAGAAGAACTGGCGAAAGAAACTCAGCGGGACCAATATCTTTTCTTAAAGTATAATCTTTTTTTAAAGTAAAATTATAATTTACAATATTTCTATCAAGTCGAAGTAGCCTGGAGGCGATCATTTCATTCCCAAGGTGTGCCATCTTCTATAAAATCCTTTTTAAATAATGCACATATTCTGTGATGTCAGGTCAGTTATAACGTTTTATTTATAGTAATATAAGTTCACTCATATGTATTTATTATATGTATATTTTATGTACCTATAACAAAATATATTTGTTTATTCACCTGGCTGTTCAATAGCTTGTAAGCGTCGGTCTAGCTTACGCCAATGTAGATCGCTAGTACACCCTGTGTTGATCGGTTGACCAGGCCTTTGTCCCGAGGAAAATATTTCCAGGACATCACAAGGAGACAGGTTACATTCAGTGTGCCCTATATAAGTAAAGGGTAATATATTAGTGTTTAATGTCAAGATAAGTTTTAATTTTCCTAAGAATAATTGCCGCTACCGGTTGACATGAGCAGTTGAAACTACATATTAATAATGTAGAGTAAAACATATATATTTTAGATTTATCTTTGACCTTGAGATTCTTCTGACTTTTTTTTAATGTGCTATATTGAATTCGCGACCTAGAGGTTCATTTAATTAGACATAATTCTACTATGCAGATGAAGGGCGAGAAAACATATTTTATCTATTACTATTCTAAAGTCCCTTTAAAGTATTTTAATTACAAATATAAGTTTACTTGCCTTTTACAATCATGTTATGGGACAGAGGCTTTAATCCAGACCTAAAAGTGGTTTCCCAAATATAAGTAAAAGATATTACGTGACTTTGTCGAAAAATACTATAATATATAATAATAAAATAACAATGAAAACCTAAGTGAAGTGAAAGCGGGGTTCTAGTGGTTACATATCTTTAAAATGTATGAATATAAATGTGTTAAACAGTATAGAATCTAAAACGAACTATAAATATAACTGTCGAATAGGTTTTACCTTTTATTTTAACAATTTGTAGAGCTAGTAATATAACTACCAAATTCATGACGTTGATGCGGACCACTGATCACCTCTGGACAATAGTACTAAATCGCAAGACCCATACGCTTTTGTCCTTTTGTTTATCTAGTGCGTGTATTATGCAATATGGTAATTCTCATATTATACATATTGACGTAAACAACTCGTTAAATAATTATGAAATATGTTGATGTTTAAACATAGGTACAATGTACATACATAGTTTTAATTGTTGATCTAATAGTTATATCCTTTATAATAATATTAATAATATACATATATTTAAAATTATCCGTTATGATTCGCGCGCTATCTTAAATTGTCACGTAATAGAATTTTTACTTAACACGAGGAACAGTCTCAAGAAGCACGATTTTTTTCAACTTAGTGGAATGGTGATGAAATAAATATTATACATATATACATGCTATATAGCCTATATCCATGTGGAATAATGTACTTTTCAAATGGTGAAAGACATTTCAAATATACATCGTACACACAAAATTCTCACTTAACAATTATGATCGCCTGGTACTTTTGTAACGAGTACTAGGGGACCACAAACCTTTTGGTTTTTGGGTTTTATGGGGTTTGTGAGGAGTACTCATTATTTATTTAGAGTCCCGTCATAAGGTAAACTCCTTAACGCTTATGATCGTCTGGTACTTATATTGAAGTCACATGGGGTGCTCTTAGTAAATAATAAAAAGTGTCGTGACGGTAAAAATATTACACTTTTTTTCTGTCTAGTTCTCATTCGCCAAGTGTGCCGAATAATTTGCGATAAAGAACTTCGTTCTAAAAGTTTTACCGTCACATGGTATATTAGATGAAAAGGTATGCTACGTATTTAATACGTATCATTTATATGTTACAATAAAATTCTAACGGGTAATATTGCCTTTTCATCGAAGTTCACGATTCTTTACAAAAAAATTTATTTCAACAATAGTGATTGTGAATTTTTATTGACACGTTTGTACCCTATACTTTATGTTAGATGATAAAACCAAAAATGTTTGTACATACTTTTATACTAGTAAAAAATCTATTTTTTTTTAAATTGCCTGTTATTTACATTAAGCACAAAATAACAAAATATCCTTCTCATTTTATATTGAAGTGCGTACTGCGGAGTTTTCAAACTATTTGCTATAGGTGCATGTTTGTATTTATTTAATCAATTGTAATAAAACGTGAAACGATGGTAATATTTTATACATTGTATATAAATAAAAGATTCAATTTTAAGATAACTACCAATTCAAATTTTAAGTACTTAACTTTATTACAATTGCTAGCGGAAGATTCATTACCCGAAAACAGTTTAGTGAGACGCAATGTAAGGAAATTGCTAAACTTCTACGAACATTGATTTTATACCAAAGGAAACAGTTGGCGTTCGTGACCTCGAATCTTAAGTATGAAGTTCGGCCGATTGTTTCTTTAAGAAATTGCAATTATAAATGAAATGAAATAAAATAAATGATAAAATGAAATAGACATTCAAAAGATATTGAAAAAAAAATCACGTGAACAAACAGAGACTTCAATATTATTCATAAGAGAATAGTTATTTGATTCTATTCTATTCATTGTTCTAAGCTCCTTTTACTTTTTTGGGTATCATATAGGCCTTTATGTTTCTTTAAGACTATATTCAAGTACGAAAAAAACAATATATATATATATATATATATATATATATATATATATATATATATATATTATTATATGCATTTAATTAAATGTTTAGGTATACGGAAAGAAATATAATTATTGTAAAATAATTCACAATGCGTAAATAAAAATAATAATGAACAAATGTGTAAAAACATGTAGAGATTGAAATATTTTATAAAGCGTACTTTCGATTAATATTTAAAAAAATAAATAATTTTGGATTAATTAGTACTAGCGACTCACCCTCGCTTCGCGGGTTCGTCCCTACTTACGTTTTAACGCTTAGTATAGATTTGTCAGAGATGAGATATTTTCCCGCAGTAAAAAGTATCCTGCTATATGTTGACCTGAATAACTAGCTATCATCTGTATCATAACTTTAAGAAAAAAAAAACATAATATATTATGATTTTTTCTTTATGGTTATAAATATAATAATGGCGGGATCCGCCGCCTTGAGGGAAGCCAGTTGCCAAGCTGGTCTAAGTTGCGCACCCGTTCAGATGAAACTTAAGATGCAAATCATTAGGCTTATAACAAATGAATGTTGAAAATATAATAATGGCAACACTAAAAATATAGATGACTAATTAATATATTTTTAGAATTGTAATAAATAAAATAATAACAGCTCAAATTAAATAAATAATATTCCAAATTCAATTATTAAACTAATTAAAATTATATAAAAATGTTTAAAGTTAAAAGTTAAAAAATATTCTAAGGTAATTTGGTGCCATTTTTCAACTTTTTGAATTCATTTTGTTATTTGTGGGTAGGCTGTCTGTAACAACTATATAATACCTTAGAGGCATCTAACACCTCAGTTTCTCCCGTGACCATGAATGCTGTATAGCATTCGAAACGTCGGGAACCAAAAATCTAAATAAATTCGCGAAAAGATAGTTTTATTTAAAAAGCAAATGACTGTTTTATGCTCTCTTTTAGAACAAATAATAAAATCAGTTTTCAATTTGCAAGAGAATTCTTTAGCAGTTGCCAGAAAATGATGACTTGTTACATATTGTTATATGCGCTCCTCAATTTTAAAACCGAGTAATAATTAACCAGTTAACTGAATTGATTGCGTCCGTCCAAGCATAGGTTTAAGCAATTTTCTTGTAAATATACCCATACGTTTATGAAGAGACTAATTTAAAGTTAAAGATACATACACATAAACTAATTTAATTTGAAATTCCGTATTAGTTGTAATTTTGTTACGTTTGTATTTTAACAAGATCTCATTTTATCACTGGCTAATAGGCAAATTATTTGAAATTTTTCTAATGAACATTAAGTTAAACAATGAAAGTAAAAGCACTGGGGACATTCATTTGTGTGATGATCACGAATGTTTGTTCCAGTCATGGGTGTTTATATTTATAATATGCATAATGTATGTATTTAAAACTTACATATATATGTATAGTGTGTCAACTATCTGGTATCCATAACACAAGCCTCGTAGCTTACCATGGAACTAGATGGCAGTGTGTGTTAATGTCCCAACATATATATATATATATATATATATTTAAAAAAAGCTAAAGTACAGGTTACTAGCGACTAATAGCTAGGGCTTATCGTATGCTTGGCTTTGTGTTTAGAACTTCTAAAGATTTTAACCAATCTACCACCTTGACACTTCTTTATAATTCATTTGTTCGACCTATACTTGAGTATGGCTCTACAGTTTGGAACCCACATTATAAAAAACAAATAAATCGCATAGAAAGTGTTCAGAAAAAAAAAATTAAATTTAAGCGTTTTAAGTACGCAATGTTGGATCAAAGTAGCGACGGATTAAATATTATGTCACTCGCGGATAGAAGGCTGATCAGAGACCAAGTGTACCTATTTAAAATAATAAAAAATCTCATAGAATCCCCGTTCCTCTTAAATTGTATAAATTTTAAATGTCCCAGATTAGCGGCACGCAATCAGTCTCTCTTTAATCCTTCAATTACCCGAAGCAAGTATGCGCAGAATATTTTTGTCTATCGAGCCTGCACCAACTACAATAGTAAATTTAATAATGTAGATTTTTTTTAAACTGAGAACATAGATTGTTTGAAAAAGATGTTAGTGAAATGTTTAAACAATAAAGAGTAATATAAATATTATAGTAGATAGTAATAGAGAGATTATTCGTTATTGTTTTAACATGACTTGTGCTCTTTATGTTACATTTATAAGTGGAAACTTCGCTGGTTTATGTACTATATATATCGGATTAACTTTAAGTATTCTTGTACTGTATGTTTCCCAAATATTTTAAAAATAAAAATAAAATAATTCGCTTCGCTCGGGTGCGTCCTAGGTACGTTTTAAATATAAATAGTTATTGCGAGTGTACGTCAGGAGATAAACCATGTTAACCATGTAAATTTCTAAGGATGACTCGAACCAGTTAATTTGTTTTCCCGTGGAAACAAAAAATTTTCAAATAGTAAAAGGTATACTAAATGTTGACTCGAATAATAAGTTATCGCTACACGAAATTTTGTTACAATCGATTAAGTGTTTTTTGAATGAAAAGCACACAAATGTACAGACAAACAGACAAAAATTGTAATAACTATTGTTTTATGGTCTATGTATATGCTGTACACAATATGTTACAGCTATTGTGTTTAAAAAATATTTCATGAACAGATTTCGCTAAGTTACTGTTTTATTATATGTATAGATATAGATGAAATACTAAATATTTGGTTAAACACGTATTTTTCAAAAGAAACAAAATAGATATTGTTAAAGACAGTCAAAATAAAGCGCACATAAAAAGAAACTTTAAAGAAAAGTTGTTGACCTTCTGTCAATAAAAAGTTTAATTACCTCTTATAGAGTAGACTATTATATTTAGAATATAATCATAGTACGAACTACAAACTAACTTCGCTCAACGGCTTCAGTTGTCTACACAATTTTGAAGAAAGTTTGTTTTAGAAATCAAAATTTTGCATGTGCATATGTAACATACCTTACAAATAACTTACTAATTTCACTTATTATTCTCAGATTAATATTACTTTGAATGAATGAAATTCGCAGACAGGAGTTAAACTTTATCCTTGAATCATTTTTTATATAAAAAATAATATAATTTCATTTTTGAATCTCTTTTCTGCAAGAACGTTTTCATTCTTCTTATCTAAACATATAAATAAAATTGAAGTGTCTGTTTGTAATTTAAAAATAACAGCTTTTTACAAAATGCCTAAGAAATTAAATGCGGTACTTATAAAAAACAACATTTTTAATTTTTTGTCTGTCTGTCTGTTTGTTCCGGCTAATCTCTGAAACGGCAGGACTGATTTTGATGAGACCTTCACTGTCTTATAGCTGATTTTATAAAGTATAACTCAAGCTACTTTGTTTTAGAAAAACAATTAATGTTCTGCTCAAAAAAATTAAAACTGTCCGAGGAACGCACCCGAGCAAAGCGTGGGTAAGTCGCTAGTATAAACCTACATTTTTAAGTCGTTACGTAACAAAGTATTAAAAAATCTCTTGTGACATGGGATGTACAAAATCAATCACAAATGTCAAATCTTTGGAAGTATATATTCTCGCTAAAGTTAATTGACACTTGGCTTAATTGAAAACAACACAGAATATAATTTATTATTCGTTGGCTACACCGGCTAGAATAACGTAGTATTATTTACCTTTTTTATGTAGGTATATTATACCCTTGATGAAAAATGTAAGGAAATAGAATAAAAAAAACTTAAAATTAAGGGATAAATCTGTACATAAATAAGTTCATGACCGCTCTCATATAAAAAAATCAAAATACTAGCATAGCACGTATTCATTCCTTTGCCTGGAGACTAAAACGGAATATGATGACCATTGGTGAATTCTTATGCATTTTCGTAGTTCTCAGGAGCTCGTGCTCTCACATTGTCTAATAATTTATTGAAGATAAATCCTTTAAATACTGATATTTTGTCCCTAAGAACTGTAGTATCTTTAAGCTTAAATTGCAACTATTTTAACCAAAAAATTACAACTTTAATAAAGTTAAGATATTTTTTGTAATTTAATGTTTCAATGAACGTTCTAGGACTTTTTTGACTATTAGAAATAGACTTAAATATTTTTTTAATAACAGCCTTTTAGGCGTCTTCCTACAATCGTTAAAGAATGCAAAAATAAGTTATCTAAACGTTTGCGTCGTTTATATATATAAGTACAGTGTACATATGTATGTATATAAAAGACTTTGTCCTGATTGACTGATGGATCAACGCACAGCCTAAACCGCTGCTTATAGAAACATTAAATTTGGAGGACGTATTCCTTATATGAGGAAGGTATCTGATAAGGCTTTTTCGAAATTCACTCCATTAGAGGGTAAAATAGGGAATAAAAGATTGTATGAAACACCGCAATTCTTAATGTGAAATGCATGAAAAGTTAAATACCGCTTCAAAATAAAACAATACGTATCAGTTTTTTTTTAAATTCATCCGTTAAAAGAATAAATGGGGATTGTAATGTTTATACAGGTAAGAAATGTATAAACAGAATTACTTGAAACTTGATATAAGTGATCTTCAATTTAATTAAATAAACAGATGTTTTAGATTTTTTTGTAATTCATCCCATAAGGTCTTAATTAAATTCTAACTTCCTGTTCGCAACTTACCTAAAAGTAAACATAATATTAAAAATTCAACATAACAATATAAATAAAAATTATATATAAATTCAATGGAAATTAATATGAAACGCGAATTTATTTTTGCAAATAATAAAGTATATATTACGAATACGTAAAAAAATGTAAATATGTTAGTAAAAACAACATTTCTAATATTCGGCGGTTCGGATCCCTCGATGATCGGTCAAAACCAAATACACGCATTTGATAATCATTACAGCCATCAAATTATTAGTTACTAGCGGCTCACCCTCGCTTCGCTCGGATTCGCCTCTAGAAAAATACTAATAGAGATCTATTAGTTCCCACGGGAACCGTTCATTTTTTCGGGATGAAAAGTGACCTGTTATTTGACCGGCAATATAAGGTATCAGAATATTAAATTTTACTAAATTAGGTGCATAAGTTGTCGTGTACTAAGCTGTATAAGATACCATAGTTTTTTAACTATCCCACGGGAACTCTCTCATTTTCCGGGATGAAAAATATCTAAGATGTTGACCGGGGATATAAGGTACCGCCATGCAAAATTTCATTTAAATCGGTCCAATAGTTTAGGAGATTAGCCCGTACAAACAGACAAACAGACAGAAAAACAAAAAAATTGAAAAAAATCTGGATTTGTTCTATTTGTTTTCTTACATCCCCCTGACTCGGTTTTTAGCATTTTTTTGCTATGTACATTCGACCTCTACTATTTTATTGTAGTATAGATAATATAAAATTCGGCTTTATGTTAAGTTTAGTGCGTTTGTTTGTTTTGTAGTTTGAAGGCGGGCGAAGACATGCCATGGGTGCCTATTGCTAGTCTGATATAAAAACGTTACGAAGCGATACTATTCCATTTATCATTTCAAGTGTTTCAACTGTTGAATTTCTCGTCGACCCTTCTCAGCAGATCTGCTTTCCGAGCCGGTGGTAGTTTCCTCACGGACTGACTACACTGACGCTCTTTAAATTAACGATTCGAAAGTGCTTGTAATAAGTCTATTTGAATAAAGTTTCATTTCAATCGAGCACAAATGCTCGTATAGAAGTCAAAGTCATAAACGCCATCTATCTTTGTAAGGTCTAGGAAAAGGGACATCTTCGGTATTGGTTTATGACATAGGTTAATTTCAGACCCAGAATTTCAAGAGGGTTTCTATAAGATTGTTGCAAATCGTATCATGGGTTAATTAAAAAAAACCGTTTTAATACAATTTACGATCATAGTTGGACTATGATCTAGGATATTGGATGATATGATGTAGCATGTACGCGGGTTGCTTTTGTTCGTTTTTTTGGTCGTGGGATGCTGGGCTCTTTTTCATTATTTCAACAAAAAGATGATTTGCTTTTTTATATATTTGTGTCACTTATTATAAATATTCAGCGATTTTATAGGAAAGAAGATCTCAGATCTCATAAGCGGTATTATTAATACACACGTGAGCGCTAATGGTAAAGCAAACTTATTTTGGTATTAAAATGTCATAGATCTCCTCAAATTTTTCAACTATTTGAAAGTGCCCAAGTTTTTTTACAGTTATTTAAATTACTGAAAAAAAATTAAAGACCTACTTATTTAATAAGTAATACGTTACTTACTATCTATAATATAAAAATGAATCGCTGAATGTGTTGGTAAGCGCAAATCTCGAGAGCAGCTGAACCTATTTTGCTAATTCTTTTTTTAAAATCTTCCTTGAAGTACGAGGATGGTTCTTACGGAGAGAAAAATTTAAAAAAATGCCTGAAAAAGTCTAAAAACAACACTTTTCTATACTCCCATACAAAAGATTACTTATACATACATACATACTCAAAAGTCAATTTGAACTTTAATACCATACTATAAAGTTTAAGAGTTAGTGGTGAGGTTCCGGGAAGGCAAATAATTGAGTGATTGAATGTTGTAGTATCGTATATAAATATTAATGTCAATATTTGTCAATATTATTAGCAAAAAAAAATTAAATTTATATGCTATCTATTTAAAACGTACCTAGCGACGAACCCGAGCGAAGCGAGGGTGAGCCGCTAGTATTAAATAAAATTGGATTAAAGAAAGTGAAAAAATTGAAGTCTTAGAAGTTATCCTCTGTCGAGCGAAGTAACTTAAATCATTTTTTCAAATTTATGATTCTACTTGATAAGGGCTTTAAAATAACATTTATATTGTTACTAGCAGAACCCGCGGCTTCGCTCGCGCTAAAACTACAAAAAATCTCTAAAAAGGTAGGTTTCATACAAACTTTCATCCCCTTATTTTACCCTATTATGGGATGAATTTAAGAAAATGCTAAAACACGTATTTATTTAATTGTATTGTAGAGTATTAATACCAAGTTTCAAGTAATTCTGACCATAAATATCTTTTTGGGTTGTATTATAACATGTTCTCCCGTGCGAATGAGTTAATCTCTTGCGGTAAAAAGTAGCCTATGTCACTCTCCAGCCCTCCAACTGTCTCCTCACAAAAAAAAACGTCAATCTGTTACTCTGTTTCGACGTAAAAGAAAGTCAAACAAACAAACACACTTTCACATATAATATTAGTATGGATGGAAAATATTTACTTACATTAATTTTCTAATTCAAAAAATTGATAAAGAATATTTTTTTCTTGTATCTATTGCAAGGTAGATTCTAAGAAGAAACTCATTCAGAGTTTGAAAATTATTCTCATGAAGGCCTTAAAAACGTATTATTTTTAATTTTATAACAAAGTTTGAAAAGGGCATACTTAATTACTAAAGTTGGCCCATTTAGACTTAGATCCTTATTTCCCGTTATTTTATTAGAAGGCTCTGTTTTCTTAAACGTATCTTTAGAGTGTATTTTACAGGAGATATTTGGAAATTTAATGCAATCATTATTTTATAATGTTTGTTATTTAATAGTATTAAACTAATTTTTTAATTAACCTTTTTCACATCCCATTACTGAGCAATGGCTTTCGCTCAATCGCGGCGATTACGCTATTTGTCCACGCCAATATAGTATACGCCAAATGAGGGTTGGCGGACTTCGAATGAGTTTATCGAGGCCGGTCCTCGATATTGTTTGTAAATCGTTTGTTGAACGATCACTATATTAGCAAATAATAATCATGTTGAAAACGAGATTGGCTAATGAAAATCTCAAAGGATTTAACCCTCTTCATCCTGTTTTTAAGCCTAGCGTACTCCCAATGGGCAACCACCGGACGAAAAGGTTTTTAAGAAAAGAAAATACTTAGAAAATATGTCAATTCATACGAGGAATTGTATGAGGGTAAGCATTTAGGAAAAGTATAGAAAGTTATCCAGCCATCAAAAACGATTAACGCTGCCGCGCTGTCGAGATATCCTCGGCCCACCAAAAAATAGTCGTTAAATAATAAGCAGTAATATTACCCTTAAATAATAATAACTCATAAAACACATACAAACGATTCAATGAATTATTTATTATACACACTGAAATATTTTTAGGTTTATTGAGATTATTTTATTAATAGGCATACGCTCGAAATTAAAAAAAAATGTTAACCAACACAATTATTATGTACGAAAATATGAAATTATTATTTCCTAAAAATGTATATTTATGTTAAAATAGTACTGTCCTTGTCGTTTGTGTACAATTAGCACGATCACGTTAAATACAGCGTAACGTTCTTATTTGATATGTTATTAGAACTAAAATCATCATTTTACCATTATATTGTAAAATTCGATGAATGGCAACATTGAGTTCAAACTGAAATTGAAAATATAATTTACTTAATTTCATGAGCAGTTTCTCTCGCGTCTATAAAAAAAGAGTAAAAATCGCGTTCAAAGATTTCGTTACCTAGATACAGGTGTCTGCTAACACTAGCTGCTTTAAGTTATAAAATAAATTTTATAGAAATTAAATCAACCAATTCTGAATTATATTCGAATTATAACTTTATATTTCCTATCCAAGAATTTAAAATACACCTATATATTATTCACTACTTTAATTCTTTATTTTATGTAAACATTTTAATTTCAGTATCTATATACTGTAATAAAAGAGTAGAGGTCGAATCGAGGTCTGTACATAGCAAAAAAATGCTAAAAACTGAGTCAGGGGGGTGTAAGAAGATAAATAGAATAAATCCAGATTTTTTACAATTTTTTTGTTTCTCTGTCTGTTTGTCTGTTTGTACGAGCTAATCTCCGAATCTATGAGACCGATTTAAATGAAATTTTGCATGGTGGTACCTTATATCCCCGGACAACATCTTAGATACTTTTTATCCCGCAAAATTAAATAGTTCCCGTGTGATAGTTAAAAAACTATAGTATCTTATACAGCTTAGTACACAACAACTTATGCACCTAATTTAGTAAACTTTAACTTTCTGATACCTCATATTGCCGGTCAAACAACAGGTTACTTTTCATCCCGGAAAAATGAACGATTCCCGTGGGAACTAATAGATCTCCATTAGAAATATATCACTAAAAGTATGCTATGAAATATAGTCATTGAAAGAAACTTTTATAGAAATATTCAATAGGAAAATAGAAATTTATATTTTCTTTTGGTCCATTAACTTTATCTTGTTCCTCGTGAGACCCAGACGGAGAGTATTAAGGAAGAGGGCTAAAATAATGATATTTTCGCATATTCCTACTGCCCTCTATACCTTTTTTACTACTTATTACTATAATATTATTTTATGGGGTAATCAGGGCCTGATAACTTTTAACAGCACTTTTGTCTTACCGCTACACAACTTGGCATTGCTTGACTTTGGCGTTTTTAGTTATTAGTTACATTTATAGTATTTAAACTGCACTACTATTTACAAAACAGAATATAATCATAATGAAAGTATTTTCAACCAACTTCAAAAAGGAGGAGGTTCTCAATTCGACTGTAATTTTTTTTTGTTTTTTTTTTTATGTTTGTTACCTCAGAACTTCGTCATTTATTAACCGATTTGGACAATTTTTTTTTGTTTGAAAGGGTATACTTCCAGATTGGTCCCATTTAAATTTCAAAAAAAAATACCACCCCTAAGGGTGGAAAAATAGCTAATAATGAATTTAACCTACTTCTAATTGTCATATTGACTTGAAACTTTGCAAGTGTTTCTATTTCCGTTGATAGTACAGAGGTTCGGTATTGTTGACCTGATCTGATGGTAAGGCCAGAAGGCGGATAGGTGGAACTCTTCAACGATAAATAGTAGATACTTCGAGTTTGGGCTTATTTTGTTTGGTTTGACAAGCCTAACACTTTAGAATTCTTACTTTGCTACTACTGTCTACACTAAAAAGAGAAAAATATAAAAAATAATAAAAAGTTTTTATTATTTTAGTTTTCATGAAACATACAATAAAACCCAAAAGTCTCCAACTTATATGAAATCATTGCAAGACCCTTATTTGTTAACGTAAATCCTGTACAACAGTGGAACCACCATTCATATTAACCAATTTGGGTACAGTTTTCTTGAATATATTGTGGTAGGCTTCATTTAACATTTTGTTTTTGTTTTATTTCAATTGGTTTATAATTAAAAAAGGTTATGTCAATTTAAAGAATCACCGAGGGACGAGACCGAGCGAAGCGAGGGTGCGTCGCTAGTTGTAAATAATAGTCAGATTTTGTAACCTAGACATTTTCCTGTTAATCATTTCGGCCGAACCAAAGGAGTAATTAAAGTTAATAGCTTAATTCGCATGTTTAATCTCTTTCATAAATCTTATAAATAACAAGTTACACTGCGATATTTAATAATATATATATATATACTAGCGGCTCACCCTCGCTTCGCTCGGGTTCGTCGCTAGGTACGTTTTAAATAGATATAAAAAAAAAAAATCTTTCTTTCTCACATTTTAATTATATGTTTTAATACTTACCTATTCCGGACTAAGAGAAATCCAAAAATTAAAATATCATAAAAATTGGAACGCGGTCGAACGGGATAAAAAGTATCCTATGTCCTTCTCCTGGCTCTAAACTACCTCCCTGCCAATTTTCAGCTAAATCGGTTCAGCCGTTCTTGAGTTATAAGCGAAGTAACTAACACGACTTTCTTTTATATATATAAGATATATTTTTAATGAAAATGTTTTACACAAGATTTACTAACTTAAAAAAATTGTGAAACGATTTCACCTGTATACAGTTCATTTGTATAGTATCATAAGGTTAAAATCAGGTAATAATGTGGATAAGTATTGTATATTGACACACCATACATAACCTCTGAAAAGTATTTTAGTGCAGGGTGGGTGCTCGCGGAGCGCGCATTCGTCTAGGAAAGAGCGTAGCTACCTTACGTCTCTCGCACTCACGCTCCTGAAACTTTTATACGGTATTTTCCGAACGCTTAATATCCGTAGACAAAATCTAACTAAAAAAATATATTTAATAATAGACATTTAAACTCAAAAAAAATTAATAAAAAAGTTACTCCTATTTTTTTCTTTATTTAAAAAAATAGATAAAGTGGAAACAAAGATGTGGTGGTGCATATGTAATTAAAATGTGACTTGTGCAAAAATATTTATTGTTAATGTGATATAGTTACGGAGATATACTATAAATATAATAAAATAATTTGCTAAAATCAACAAGGTTGAAAATCAGTAAATGAAAATGACAACTTTGGTAGCAGGAACAGGCGTGTTAATCGCTTTACAAACAGATGCTAAGTTGACTGTCGTACAGTGTGCTTCTTGTATGCCTAATCGTTAGCAAAACGAGAAAGGGCCTCGTCGGATAAAGAACAAAAAAAAATTTATCAAAACCAACCACTTAGCTGAAACCTAAAACTTCTAAGATGGACACCAGGCAAGTTTTATATTTTTTTTATAATTTGAATAACTTTAATACTATTTTTATATTTACAAACCACTCAGATAAGCAAACAGAGATAGTAAATTAGAAGCTCACAAGCTCTAAAGGATTTATTTAATAGTCGTGACGTGTTAACGATTTCGCAGAGTTCAATGTCTATTTATCTTGGAAGTATAAATGGGTTAGAGTATTATAACTTCGTAAAACTGAAATATTATGAATTTTCTGTTTTTCTTCTTGTAAACATTTGCTTATAAATTTAGTTTGTTAATATTTTAATAAGTACGATATAATTTGTGTTAATATTATATGTAAAGAACATTAACTCTGCTTAGAAATTCGGAAGTCAAGATAAGTTATAAATTTACCTTGTCAAAAATAATTATAATGTAACCATATTGTAGTAATGTATAAATTATAATTTATCTAACTCGATAATAAAGATAATGTCAGTAAAATCTAGTATATCTAACAATGAGTATTTAAAGATTTACAAAACATAAGGTATTATTCCGTGTTTAAGTTTAGATACTGCAGTGCTGCCCATATTTGATTTTATTAGTACGGTTCCGAGTTATCTTTGTACATTTCTATAATTCCATGTAACATTGGGGAAGTAATCTGTGCTCAACTGCCACGCTTTGAAGCCATTAATAAGAAAATTGAATTGAATTTATATATTTAAAGAGTACTTCCAAACAAAAGATTCATTCATTTTTTTTTATTTATTTATGTTCCACCAAAAAAATAAAATATACATACATACATATGAAAGTAGAAAACAGATTAAATAGCAGACACATTTTTAACAGTTTCTGTTTACCTTAAAAAATCAAGCAATAGGCAAACACAGAGCATATCAGGCAATGTCACAAAGGATTCATATTAGTAAATAAAATAAACATAACGATATCCAAGTATTGATTATTATAAAGGCTGCAGTTTAGTATATGGGACGCGGCCCCCTGGAAGAGTGGGTGGTATTTTTGGATAGGGTAGGTGATAGAGAGTCCAAATATATAAAAATTATTTTGAGGAAACAAAAGAGTCAAAAGTTATTGAGACTTAAAGTTACAACATTTCCATACATTATTTAGAAATTACTGCCATTTAGACACTTGGAAATATCAAAATGTCACTTTCAATTGTCAAAATGATCTCCAGATTATGTTTTGTCGTGTTTTTAATTATACTTTGCGTGAAATTTGAATTTTCTTGTTTTCTACTCATATAATAATGGCACTCGCCGGCCCCTACCGCGGCACGCTCACTTCGCTCGCTCGGCTCGTGCGTTGTGGTAACTGTTCTAACATAACCTAATCAAGATATGACGAATAATAAATAAATAACCTAAGTCTTAAACTAACCACAATGCCGCAAAATAAAAACCAAAAGTAAATAATACTTAGATTTTAAAAATAGTCTACTCACGTTTATAAATTGTATTAATATAATCTGTTGTCATTTAGGCGGTAATGTAAAACAGAAATTGACAGTTGTCAAAATGTAAGATCATTTTGTTTACAATAGGTACTGTTGTAAAATTATTAAAAAATTAAATACAATAAAGCTTTAATTGTGGTGGAAATATGTATTGTGCATAAAAAAGGATGTTTACTATTTGTTAAAGGTATGTTTATCTTTTGTAATCACATAGTTAGGTAAAGAAATGTACTCGTATTAGGTATGCTGTAACTTTAACTCTCAATAACTTTTTACTCTAACGTTTCCTAAAAATATTTTTTAATATATTTTGACTCTCTGTCACCTCCGCTATCCAAAAATACCACCCACTCCGCCAGGGGCCGCGTCCCATATACTAAACTTGTGCCATTATAAATCCCATGAATATTTAATAAAAATACTAGCAGTAAATATTAAAACTATCAATGTAGCAATGAGATAATCACATTAATCCAAGGCGCAGGTGGAAAAGTTAATTTACTGAACTCTTTATGCAATTTATAATTGGGCAGTCGTACTAGTGCAGAGAAATCAAAGAAATCAATTTATCAAGAACCTGCCAATGTTGTCAAATGCCTGTCAATGTTTGATATTAAACGACACATATAATATTTCGCCGTTATATATTATTTAGTTTATAGTCCTACTTTGATTTCCATTATAGATAAAATATTACAAGAGGGTTAGTCTAGAGTTGAGAGTTGAGACATATAACGATGCTGTATCCTTCCTTGATAGACAGAGATTGAGTGCTAAGCGTTACAATAAGCGTAGCGGCTCTACCATACTCCTTCCGCTCGCTCTGAGTGATACTTAAATCTAGCCGAGACTAAAGTTTTGTTCTATAAATACCCTTATTTTCCTGTAACCTCTATATATATGGATATGAAAATAATATAATGATGGTTAGTTAGTTGTCTCGTTTCTCTATTTGCATCTATTTTAAAATAGCCAGACTGAATGCAAACATGCCTGCAGTGTATTCTTGATCTAGCTTCTTCTCAATTCCAAAGTTTCCAATTCAATGACTGGTTTTATAGATCGAAAGTTATAATCTCTATTGTTGGTAGTTTATAGATTAACAAAAACTTTCAATTTGTTATATCTTACAGGATTCATTGTAGTCATTTAAATAGAACTTTTAAATGAGTAGAATGTATGATAACCCATAATCTCATAATAAAATATGCAGTAACTAATATTCCGATACTATTTTCCGACTATTTTTGAGACGGCAGGTTTTGCTCAGTTTGTAGTGGCTACTTGTTGTGCCAGCGATCGCAAGTTCGAGTCCCGCTGGGAACTATTTGTACCCAGTCATGGGTGTTTATATTTATAATATGTATGCATTTAAAATTAAATGTATATGTGTAGTGTATCAACTATCTCATATCCATAACACAGGCCTTGTAGCTTACCATAGAACTAGATGGTGCTAAGTATTAAAGTCCCATGACCCATCATATCATATATATTTAAAATTAAAACATTTATTCACACTATGCATATGATCATCGTTTATAACTAATAGTCTCAACTAACAAAGTTAGCCATAAAAATAATAAAATTAAGTGGATGAAATAAATTTTAAAATATAGTACGTACTTAAACTTTCTAAGTTTAGTTGTTAAATAGGAGTATATCATGTATCCTAAGCTAGTATTATAAATCGTTATGGGATTCTGTAATATTTTTCAATTAAAGCAAAGGGTTATTTCAAAAATATCATATATTTTTTAGGCTGGTATCGTCTCAAAAATTTCATCTTCTAGATATTAAATTAACAAATACGCATAAGTTTTCTATATTTTTTTAATATCACTTGCAAAATAGAAGAAAACTTCGTTAGAGAAGCTGCCGAAAGACGTTTATTGTACCGTTAAGTTGACAAAATTGGTAGCTTTAAATAACCTCATGATATATTATATTAAATTAAATTAAGCACTTATATTAATATACTACTTTAGTCGTGTGACTGACATGTAATCTATAGGTACATATAATAAACTTGTAACTAAGCCGAATGTGTACATTAAATATTTTTTGGAAAATCTTATTGTAATAAACATTAGAAGAGAATCAGAAGCCGAATCTATAGTTTTTAGAATTTTTGTCTGTCTGTCTGTCTGTCTATCTGTTACCGCATCACAGAAAAACCACTGGAGGGATTTTGATGAAATTTTGATATGATGATAGCTGGTCATCCGGATCAATATATAGGATACTTTTTATCGCGGGAAAATATCTCATTTCTGAGAAAAAATACAAACACTGCAATGAAAGAGAATACTAATATGTAAAACCTAAGAATTTAGTTTTTGGTGCTAGTTTGATATAAATAACTACTAGTTTAATATAAATAATAGTTTAATATAAATAACTGTCTTACTGTCCATCAAAAATTTAACATATTCATAATGTAACGTGGTCTCCCCTTGTCTCAGTTTCCTGTCACGTTTTTGATAGTTTCACTACGACACATTAAGCCACGTGTTCAAGCTGTTTTTACCAGCTTCGTAGACCCGGATTTGGTTTTATTTATTATTTTATATAACACTAACAACATAACACGTGATAAAAAAATATTACGTGTAACTTCATACTAAATCACAAGTTCTAGTATGTTAGTCATTAACAGGTGTCTATAGCACTGACCAGCAAATTACACGCATGCATGCTAATACAAAAAGGAAATATAAAATGAGTAAACATTATTTTTACATACATACATACATAGATCTTATTTGCATTGACTTTTTCTTAAACTATGCCTATTTTTCTTCCTAGCTTTTTTCCATAATGAAAATATTTACAAATTATATAAAAATTCGCTTGTCGCTCTTTCTATTCGTGAAAACGGGCCGTTGTGTGGCTTAGAAGAAGTTTAGTTATTGAGTCTTCCTGTATAGTAAGTCTCAGTAACAGCCCGGAGTTGGGAAGTTGGCGGTGTTTTACCCCCGTGCCTCGGAGAGCACGTAAAGCCGTCGGTCCTGCGCCTTAACTGTCACCGGTCGTGTCAAATGGTCGTCCCACCGGAGTATGAGAGTGACAGGAATAGAGAGTGCACTTGTGTCTGCGCGTACACTTGAGCACTATAATATCTCCTGCGCAGTTGGCTAATCTCATTGAGATTGGCCGCCGTGGTCGGAATCGGCTAGGAGAACATCATGTATAAAACGAAGTTTTTACGGGTAGATGAATGAGAGATTTTACTGCACTAAATTGTTAAATATGAAAATGCTACTAATACTACATTAGTTTTAGTGTAATAAATCATTGATATTTTTGTATGGAGAATTTAGTTAAATTCCGTTCAGTACTTATTGCGTGAAAAGCAAACAAATAATCAGACCTACAGACAACAGACAAAATTTGCCCAACAACTATTATTGGGGTCTATATTTTGTACACGTAATACGTAACAGACATTTTTTTATATAATATTTCATGTACAGAATTCGCTTTATTGTTATTTCATTATATGTAGAGATTAATTATTTATGTACAGAAATATTCCGCCTACTTGTATGGCATTGACGGCCCGCAAACTTCAATCTGTAGAAAAGTGTAAAGTTATTTCTATTATTATTTGAAAGGACAATACATCACATTTATTTGTTTTATTTATAACTAGCGATTTACCCTCACGTCTTGGGTACGTCCCTAGGTAGTGGGTACAAGGATTTTGTTCACAGTTTCAAGAGTTTTCATTTCTTTGCGTGGAACCCTAATTATTTTTCTAAAATAAAAGTAGCTTAAGTTACTCCTTATAATATCAATTATTTTTGACAGGGCTTTCACTGGCAGAGTGAAAGTCCCGTCAAAATCGGTTCACCCATTTCAGAGATTAACCGGAACTAACAGACAGACAGGCTAAAAATTTAAAAATTGTTTTTTTATTCTTATAAGTATATGCTTTCATAATATGTATAATTTAGTAAAAAGCTGTTATTTTGACATTACAAACAGACACTTCAATTTTATTTATTTGTATAGATAATTTTCATGATGAGTAAAAGTAGTCAATAATGATCACAATAAAATTAATATTTGCGCTTGGAATACCATCACTAAAATAAAGAAAAACATTATTTATCCTTGCTGAAACTGATACGGCAAACCATGAACGAATTAGCCACTTCGTTCATGCGGCAAACCTTCTAACCATACATACGGTTATAGTGTTATGAATACGTTTTGATAGATAACTATGCTCTTTGAATGAAACGCACTACAATTTTCGAATTATTATTAGCTTATCAAGTTCTATTCAAACATAATCCTTTAATTTTATATTGTGTGCTCGGTAGATACATTAAGTGAGATGGTTTTTGTACCAGTATAAAAAGTTTTGCTGAATCGGGATCAAGTATCGCAAGTAAAATAATAATAATGACCTCCTGATTGATTTCGACCACCGTGGCCAATCTCGTTGAGACTAGCCGTCTGCGCAGTAGATACATAGGTATATGAATGCACAAGTGCACTGTCCATTCCTTTCCCTCTCAAAGTTCGATGGGACGACACTTCGTCGCGACTGCTGAGAGTTAAGGCGGAGGACTTAATGTGCTCAACGAAACACGGGGGTTTAACACCGCCAACTTTGCATCACCAGATTGGTACTGAGAATTTATTAACAATACGTTAGTTTAAGATCAGGCTAGGTTTAGGCCTGACTTGATACTCAAACCCAGTCCCCTCAGATCCAGAATCAAATGAACCACTACCCATAAAATAGCCAATTGGTTAATCACAATTGAAGCACATAAAAATGTGTTAATAGCAAAAAGAAAAACCTAAAAAGAAACAAAACAAAAAAAAACATAAACTTAATTTTTATTTATTTTTTAAAACTTCTAGTATACTCTTCTTAAAAACTATTAGGTTGTCGCTAAAAATATCCACTTCCCTGAAAACAATGTTAAATTCTCTTGACAATCGTGGTATAGGTAAATACTATTTTAAGTTGGTTCCAACTCGGTTGGTTCCAAGGTTGGTTGGTGGTTGGTTGGTGAACCCAGTCCCATTTGGTCTCCGCACGGCTTAGAACACCAAGTTTATGGATTTTAGGAGTTGAGGACAATTAATTTTATTTCTCAATATTCTGTAAAGAAATATCATGTCATGCAGTTGTCTACGTATCAACAGGTCGTCCATCCTAAAGTATTTTAATTTGAATTTATACGAAGAAAGTTGTGTATGCATCCTACACGAAAAGTAAGGTATCTCATAAATTGTTTCTGAATACGTTCTATTTTTAGTTGATGTACATTATATTGAGGTGACTAAACTACGGAGTATTCTTGAATACCGTAGTATTCAAGAATACTCCGCACGTAGTCATTATACACAACTATTTTTGTGGCTGGACTACGGAATAGTTACTGTTTCGGATAACAAAGCTAATATTTGAAATGATTTTTTAACTTTATTATCGATATGGGGTAAAAATGTCAATTTGGAATCGAAAATAATGCCTAAACCTCAAACAAATTTAGTCTTTGATTATAACATATTGTGACATAAATTAATTAAAGGAACTTGGCGATATGTATAAAAGATACAAGAATTCTTAGCTACTTTAATGAAAGTAACAAGGGTCATGGCATCAAGTCTGAATAATAAAGTCGACTAACATGCGCCTGCCGTCGGACTACGGTGCAATTTTCTTATTTCATTATATAACATTTTGTTCCATGTATATTACTCAAGATTGGTCTCAATATTACTTTTTTCAGTTATATTCTGTTAACGGTGCTTATATTAAAACGAAATGTATATTTTTTAAATTGCTAAAAAATTATAATAAAATATATTATGTAATTTATTATAAACCTATTAAAACTACATACATATTTATACATATATATATATATATATATATATATATATATATATATATATATATATATAACATGCAAAATTGTTTAACAGTTTAGTTTTTTTTTTCGTTCTAGATATAATCAGTTTATACCTACTATAATAACAAATAATTAAGAAAATCTCTTTTAAAAAACTGATATTTAAAAAAAAAAATTTATAAAGGTGTGCTCGAATTACTCCTCTTATATATAAATAAAACCTCTTCTTCTTTTAAATAATATAAAAATAATGTTTTATATACCATTCTTTTTCATTGCTTGCGTATAGGAAAGGCACCGTGACGCATAATTCTATTCATCATTTTAGTTGAATTTCATACGATACGTTTACAATACTTACTAGCAAGAAATCAAAGTAACCTCGGCCGAACTTAATTTGTACTGTATATACTTAATTTGTACTGTATATTGTAGTATCTTACTTTAAGTATAATATCAATTTTAGAGATAAACTCTCAAGGCACACTAGCGGTAGTGTACAGAGACAATACGGCGGCTAATAATGACCATACTCTATTTGTAGAGCGCCTACGATACTACTGACATAAGAGATTTTTCTGTGTGACGCACATTCAGTTAAACAGAAAAAATATTTCGTTCGTGTAAACAGCACATATGTACATTGTTCTTCAGTATCGTTAGGCGTGAGATGAGTCTACATACATTCTTTGAATGGATTGTTATTCGTTTTAGAAATTATGTATGCTTTGGTCATTATATAATTTACTTCTTATGATAGTTTTACTTAAAATGCCAAATATTCGCGCAAATCTAGGAAGTAATATTGTATCTTACTATTAAAGAAATCAGGGAATTTTACAATAATTATAATTCTTACATAACGACTTATATATTTTTATTTAAAATAAGGAATTGAATATTATTTTTAAAAGAACACTTGAGCCGGTCATCGAACTAACTAGAAACGTAAAAAATATTTTAAGCGTTACTATTTTATCGAACTAATTGAGTAGGTATGTACATCTTATGATGTACCATCTCATGATCTTACATCCATAGTTTTCTTTCATTGTAGGATACAATGTTTGTTCGCGAGATTTTATCCTTACCATACTCTATGTCTATTGATTAGTTTGATGAAAGAGTGACGATATATTTTTTGCTTAGGTAAGCTTTTTTAAAAAAAAATAGTATATAATAATATATATCAGGATCCGTAGTCATTTGCTAGACACTAAACCGTCGAGGTAATAATATAGTATACTAGCAGAACCTGCGGCTTTGCTCGCGCTAAAACTACAAAAAAATCTCTAAAAAAGTAAGTTCCATACAAACTTCATCCCCTAATTTATCCCTTTATGGAATGAATTTCGAAAAATGATAAAACACGTATTTATTTAATTGTATTTATACAAAGTTTCAAGTAATTCTGATCATAAATATTTATTGAGTTTTATTATAACGTGTTTTCCCGTGGAAATGAGATAATCTCATGCGGTAGAAAGTAGCCTATGTCACTCTCAAGTTCTCTAACTATCTCCACACAAAAAATCATACCAATCCGTCACTCCGTTTCGACGTAAAAGAAGGACAAACAAACAAACACACACACACTTTCACATTAATAATATTAATAAATAAATACGTTGGGACATTAACACACAGCGCCATCTAGTTCCATGGTAAGCTACGAGGCTTGTGTTATGGATACCAGATAGTTGATACACTACACATATATAACTTTAAATACATACATATTATAAATATAAACACCCATGACTGGAGTACAAACATTCGTCATCACACAAATGAATGCCCCCAGCGGGACTCAAACCCGCGACCGCTGGGACAGAAAGTAGGATCACTACAAACTGAGCCAAGCGTGTCGTCAAATAACTGAATATCTATATCAATATTAAAATATGGATATAGATATTCAGTTAACGGATGGTGTACTTTTTAAACGGAGCAATAAAAGATCTTGAAAAGAAGCAAAAAAAAGGAAATAGAAATTTTTGCTTTACAATTCTTTGCCAAAAAGGTAAAGAAGTCAAAATCATAAAAAAATACATCTTTAACCTCATAATATAATATGGATATAGGTAGTTTTTTCAACAAATATATTTTGTAGATTATAAAATATCCAAAGAGATATGGGGCTGGTAGTTCTAAATATAAGCGCATTCAAACAAATAAAATACATAATCTCTTTGGCTGAATAATGTTTATACAGCCTTAGTTATCTGCAACGTCATATATGTCATACGAGCGACTGACCCTCGCTTCGCTCGGGTTCGTCCCTACTTACGTTTTAACGTTAAGTATCGATTTCTCAGAGATGAGATATTTGTCTGCAGTAAAAAGTATCCTATATGTTGACCCAGATAACCAGCTACTATCATACTAAATTTCATCAAAATCCCTCCAGTGGTTTTTCCGTGATGCGGTAACAGACAGACGGACAAAAATTCTATAATCTATAGATTCGGCCTCTGTATCTATAATAATGTCTATTTCAAAAAGATTTTCCAAAAAATATTTAATGTACACATTCGGCTTGGTTACAATTTTATTATACATATGTATAGACTATATTTATGTCATATTATCGGATATATTTTTTATTCATAGCTTGTTTTCACCGGTGGGCTGTGAATAAATAATTTGAATTTGAAGCAACTGTATGGAATCTAATTATAATTAACGTAATTATTACTTATCAGGTCATCATTCTATGTAATTACTATAGCGAAGTGGATGAAAGTTTTATGAAGCAATAGTGGATGAAGGTTTTATGAGTTGTAAAAAAACATACGTATATATGGATGGAAAAGAATATTTTCGTACCAGAATTAATAATACGGTTGAGTTATGATGATATTTTTGATTAAGTCGCTATTCAAATAGTGTCTCGATAGATAATTTACCTTCATTAATCCCTAGTGTTAAAGAAATACTCTATACTCCATGTTAAAATACTTTTCAAAGCGAGTGTTATAGCTCGATCGAATAGAATATACATAAAGCTATCTTAAGATATCTTAAATTAAATCATCTTGTTCTGCAAATTGTTCTGCAATATTCTACGCATTGCTTTACAAGCAACCGCTAATATTTTACCTGTTGATTTAACTAATGGTCAATTGCGTTTCGTAAGCTTGCAGCTTTTGATCGAATGTAACAAATGTATGACTCACTTGAATACATCCCTATAAATATACTTTTTTAATGTTGGAAAATGCATTAACGCATATCACCTGTAGACATAGAGGTGGTTATGTGAGACTCGCCGGATAGAAAAGCCAGTACTACCTACTAAAACCCATCAAAACCTCCCCCCGTCCTAATAGGGCGTCGCAGTATCGCTTGCGCACATGCCTGGCGAAGCAGAACACAACAATCATGGGGTTACTCCAACGGTCCACTCTGCCGTAAGAACAGTACCAGGAGCAACCCGCATATCAATATAAATATACTATGGCCACCGTCTATTCTTAAAATTGCAGAAAAAATCCATACTAATCCATAATAATATTACCAATGTGAAAGTTTGTGAGGATGGATGGATGGAACTCTTTCACGCCAGAACGGCTGAACGAATCTTGATGAAACTTGGCACAGAGATAGATTATAGTCTGGAATAGTACATAGGTTAATTTTAATCCTGGAAAAATGTAGTAGATTTGTAATGAAATGGGATAGATGTGTTTTGTCTAGGAACGAAACCGAAGCGAAGCGAAGGTGAGTCGCTAGTAAGTAATTAAATTATATTTCTGACAGCATTTTTAGATTGTATAGTTTAATAAACCAAATTATGGCTTTAAAAATAAAACCGATTTACAAAAATCTCATCATTATAATCAGCTTTATCCACAGCTGGACATATGTGTTTCCTATGGCACGTCACTGAGGATTTTCAGCTCTACTAGTACGCATCCAACCACAAACAAAAATCTATTAGAACGTATTGGACTATAACTTGCATGTTTTATTACCTTATCACAAAAAAACCTTTGCCATACCTTCCGAATATTACTCAATTTTTTCTTATAGTGACATATACCAATAATACGTATGTGAATACACATATATTAAACTACACAAATTAAATGACACATTACACTATTTACATAGTTGATTCGGATTTCAAAATCGTGTACTATGTTGGTATTAGGAGTAAGTGAAAATCAGTCATCATAATTATCTTCAGCAGACTTTTAGCCCAACACGTAAGTTACAAAGCTATAAATCACATTTATAAGTAAAGAAAGAAATGTTACTTTTATACAAAAGATTTGTATAAGAAAATGAATGTAGGTGATTGTTGCTTTTTGCGCGGTTAAAGATGAAGGGGGTTGAATAAAATTCAGTTAGGAGATAGCGTATATCCTGGATTAAATAGGTTATTTTTACATTTTATCACTGTCTTTAGCCCTTCATCTGTCTTTAGCCCTTTTTAATGCCTCACTGTTGGGCACACACCTTATTTCAATATAAGGGGGATTAGGCCATAGTCCACCACGCTGGTCAAGTGCCTGGTAGTGGACTTCACATTTCTTTCAAAGGTATACTAGGCTAGTGGAGAAATCATTCATACACGAAAATATTAGAAACTAACTTTGCCCGCGGCTCCGCCCGTATTCAGATGACCAAAAACGAAGTTCTTAGGTTTTACATATTAGTAAACCTTTACATTGCAGTTTTTGTATGTTTTCTCAAAAATGAGACATTTTCTCGCGGTAAAAAGTAACCAGCTATCACCATACCAAATTTAATCAAAATCCCTCCAGTGGTTTTTCTGTGATGCATTAACAGACAGACAGACAGACAAAAATTCTAAAAACTGTAGATTCGGCCTCTGTATCGATAACAGTGTTTATTTCAATGAGATTTTCCAAAAAATATTTAATGTATAGATTCGGCTTAGTTACAATTTTATTATATGTTATAGATTTTTTGTCGTTTTCCAATACGCGTGGTTGATACAACTTATTTCTCTTTACCATCATTATTGTAATTTCTCTCCGCGGGCAGCTTTATTGTACAGGGTACTACGAGTATATTATAATAGGTAAATATCTTTATGAAGATATTATCTCAGAGAGTATTTAGGTCATTAGTCGACATTATCAGAGCAAGTATCTGATAACATAATTGCTCTTGATTCAAAATAATTCGCAAAATTCAATTACCTTGTAACTCTGAAAATATAATAGGATCGTATAATATCTATTTTTCTGAAGAAGCTCTCCATAGTTGTAAATTTTAATTAGCAATATTTACATTGCTACTGAAGTAGGGTTTGTAGAAATACTTATAAAATACTTAGTTTAAAAGTTAGATATTTTCATGAGAATCTAAACGTACTAAAGGAAAGCTTAAGCGTACCTTTGTTTATTAAAATAATAATTTTACGCAAAATATCATACATGCCGCCACTGATATTAGACGTGGTTATTACGCTGATACAATATTAATTAAACAATTGTATCTAACAGTGTTTCTTGCCTAAAAGAGATAAGGAAATGTAAATATTGAAGGTGATAATTATGAGTTGATAAAGTATGTGCTGCATCTTTAAGCATCTTTTGTAGAAAAAAACTATATTTAAAATATAAATAAGAATTAAAATGTGGGAGTTTGCTAATCATGGTTTTCCAAAGCTTTATTTTGCAGCTATTTTTTAATCTAGTCTCTATGGATTTTGCTGTTACTAGGATTACACTAGCTAAGCTTTAAAATGTTGATAATAGGAAGAATCTAACTTTATCTATTATTTACATGCTAATGAGCTCATTAAAAACTCTCTGAAGAATTAAAACTCTTTATAACAATTAAAATAACGCTACAATTTCTTAGTTATAATGAATTGATTTTAAACAAAATATATTTTTCATCTTTACCCGGTCTGCCGTCGGGTCATCATGGTTCGTAAGTTATCCTATATTCGGTGAGCATAAATGCACATCCCAATGTAAAAAAAAGCATTGGGTAAAGAGTAGAGATTCGATGGAGACGGTAAAGCCGTCATCTCAGTCAAGGAGGCGGCAGAGAGAGAACGTGAGGCTTGAGGTGCTTTTCTCGCTGCGCTACTTCGAAATATGTCTGTTTGAAAGTTGCAATTGAAGACAAACGCACAGACCAACGCACCGACCGACCTACCACATACAAACATAAGCGCCAAAGTTACAATTCTCATTTTTTGATAGAGATTTAAAAGCAATATTATTTTTATTTTTAATGTTAATATTATATAAGTTGCGTTTTTTTAAATTATTTATTATAAATTTAACTTATTTGTAATTCGAGTCAAATCTATACATATAATAAAATTCTAACTAAGTCAAATTAAATATTTTTTAGAAAATCTTATTGAAATAGACATTATTATCGCTAACAGAGGCCGAACCTATCGTTTTAAGAATTTTTGTCTGTCTGTCTGTCAGTGACCGCATCACAGAAAAGTCACTGGAGGGATTTTGAAGAAATTTGGTATGGTAATAGCTGGTTATCCGGGTCAACTAATATACTAATACGAGTATACTAATATATAAAACCAAAGAATTCGGTTCTGGTCTAATGAACGCGGGCGGAGCCGCGGGCAATGCTAGTAGATAATATAGTTTTTCAAACGTTTATTTGCTTATTTATATGATACCAAGAAAACGTAAAAATCCAAGATGAAGAACCGGATATGGAGATACATTTGATCCTTAACAGAGTGAACTATGAATAATACTTATGTACATTATTTTCTGCCACAGCTCACAGACAACAACCTCGAGTGCCTTTGAAATCCATAGAAATATTACATGTTCCCGGAAGTTCTTGTATACACTTATACACTACATTAATTTAAAATATAACAATTTTATCATCGCTTGACTGCATTGAAATAATATTTTTCTCCATTTCTACAATAATTAAATGAAGCGCTCGAAATGCTTGCATTTTTAATAAAAAAGGCTTTAAAAAATGTTCGTATGAAACAATCTATATACATTGTACATAGAAGAATTGTTTATTGATATTTTTATGATGTGATATTTATAACATAAAATTATGAAATACAATTAAGGCAATATAAGTTTATTATTAACTAGAGATTTACCTTGGCTTCACTCGGGTTCCTAGGAGTCTCTTTGCTATATATATTTTTATAGCTTTATGTCAAACAGTTAAAGCAGCGCACGCCGATAAAGCAACTCAACGGCTTTATTATCATATCCGGCAGTAAATACATTTTTGTCTGAATAAAAAACAAGTTATCGCACTTAGCGGTAATATGAAGCTTCATACTAGTGAAAGGATTCGGATCAGTAGTTTCAGAGATAACCGCCTACATCCAAGCTTACAAACTTACATAGTTACTTCTATATAATAAATAGTGTAGATAACTAGAATCAATAAGACATTCTAAAGTAACAGAGCCTAGGTCAATGAGACAGCTCGATCAACGAACGCTATCATAATACGAGTATAATCGGGTAAAATGTAAAATCTCTTCCGTGACGTTTCGCTTCATAAATAAGAGTACCTATCATTCAAGGCTCTATTCTATCTATATCCTCCACCTATGCCTAAGTAACCCTGGTATTACTATCGTAAATCTCTGACTACCGGCACTTGTTTGCCGTCGTTGCAACATAAAAATAGTTACTTTTTATTTTAGATGTTCTTCCAAGAGTAATATTTCATAACACAAAGAATAAAGGGAATATCTGTATGTATATAAGACGATGTTTATTGACTTTAGATCGCGGGATACATTTATCTCTCCTAAAAAATAGTTGATTAATTAAAATTTATATATGTAATTGAGGATGATCTTTCTACATGTAATAACAAATTGGGATGAACAAAGGTCAATAACAGGTTGGGATGAACATTTGTATGTTATATAGATATTGGCGTAATATCGACGGCCTGTAAGTGGGGAACACATCAACCACTTACTATTCACTTACTCAGCCGTAAGTATATTTGTAAGTAATGGTAAAAAATCCTTGAAATATGAAACATTAAGAAGAATTGTTCTAATTGTCAGGTAATAGATGTCTTCCATGTTATGATGGAATGTGCTCAGAAAGAGTCATTGAGACGTCAGTTATTCGCTAACAATCATTTTTACCTGAATATAGGGGATTGTAATAGTATACTTTCGAGACCTGATTCTGTAATAGCTAAGAAACTGTATAAAATAGTTCAAAATAATTGTAATAACCGTAAAATTCGTTAATTTTAAGAAATTATGTTTGTGTACCTAATAGAGCGACAAGGTCGTTTTAACGATAAAGCTCTTAAATAAAGAAAGAAAACGTTAAGAAGATTTATGTCGGTTGCACAGACGGCTGACCATGTCATAAAATTAGCAGTCCCTTTTGACACATAACTTTAAAGCTATCGACTTTTTAATTAACGCCGTACCCCTAGAAAAATATTTTTTATGTTAAAAGAGTTAAGATCAATTTTACTATGGTCTACAAACTAAAATTATAGAAAACATTAAAACAAATATTAGCTGTGTTACTAAATTGTTATTAAAAGGACATGCAACATTCTGATATCATTTTTTTTTTTCTTTCGGCAGCGATGAAACTTAGATCATAATTAGAAGACTATAGATATCTGGTAAAGAAGAAACCAACTCTCTAAATTGTAACATACCAGAGATATACTTGTTACTATGTTTTTCTTAAATTAATTTCACACGTACAGTGACTCGCCAATTAAAAAATAATAATAACAGATAACAGTGAAAAATATAAGCATGTTTACTACGCGATTAAAGTCCGATTTCACCAACTTCCCATAAGATACCTACATATGGGATCCCTAGCTTAAAAGTTCCCCTAAACTAGCCCCTAAAATAAATTTCGTTTTAACATCGTCAGAGCCTGTTTTTCTAGTACCCATATTTAGGTGGCATTTTAACATTTAGGTGATCCCTAACTGTGGGTGAAACAGAAACTGTCCCCTACGAGCCCCCTAACCATGCTTAGGGGATCCCATAAACTTAGGTGACGTTGGTGAAATCGGCTATAAATCTATTTTAATAATCTTTTAATAGATATTTAGCAAAATAACAACAAAAGCTAAGTCATGTATGCCTAATACATATCAACAGTAACATAACACAAGCTGTCATTGCACTTGACGTGGGTGACGATAAGTTATTTTGATCAATGTCAAATTTTACCTACTACCGTTCGTATACGAAAAAACCATCTACTCGTATATTACTTAAACAAATAGGAATGATAATGACGTATTAGTAAAAATAACAGAAGTATAATTAGCACAAATTTCATCTTGGGGCACCATTTACAAATATTATTTATAATTTTTTAATGTGTTTACTTATAATAAACTAGCATTGCCCGTGGCTCCGCCCGCGTTCAGATGACGAAAAACCAAATTCTTATGTTTTACATACTAGTATACTCTTACATTGCAGTTTTTGTATTTTTTTCTCCAAAATGAGACATTTTCCAGCGGTAAAAACTATTCTATATGTTAACCAGCTATCACCATACCAAATTTCATCAAAATCCCTCTAGTGGTTTTTCTGTGATACGGTAACAGACAGACAGACAGAGAGACAGACAGACTGACAGACAGATTGACAGACAGACAGACAAAAATTCTAAAAACTATAGATTCGGCATCTGTATCGATTATAATGTTTATTTCAATAAGATTTTCCAAATAATATTTAATGTACAGATTCGGCTTGGTTACAATTTTATTATATGTATAGACTAGTACTACGTCAGTACAAAAGGTAACACAAGTAATAAAACATGCTGCTCTAACGTCTTGTTTTATGATACAAAGGTGGTATTCATTATTGAAGAACTCATCATCATTTCGTTCTCAAAGGAACATTTCACAGCTGTGAAATGTAAATAAAGTTAGATGAATTAATGAATAATTATTATGTAAATTAAAACACACACAACTTTTATTAATATTTAACATTTTTTATTAATCTTAAGAAATTGGGAATGGTAGACATTGTTTTAAAAATAATTCAATATATATTACGTAAATTTTTGTTTAAAAATTATTCAATTAAATTATGTGAAGTCTGTAAAAAAAATTAATCAATGTTTTCTATCTTTTTAAGTATTTTTAACTATTACGGATTATTTTTATCAGTCAAAGAATAAGGTACTTATTATACTTAATAATATTAGCAGCTATAAAGTTTGATTTTATTTTGTATAATGCCTTAATATAAACAAGTCAGAGATATTATTCGTTTGTATTTTCTGGCTTCTGCATTAATTTTGTGTGTCACACTTCTTGAAAATGTATATTTTCGATAGTATACATAATATATTTTGTACTACGTTTTGAGAAGCAGGTATCAATATTTCAATTTCCTTACATTAATATAACAAAAATCCACAGGATATTATAGTTACGAAAGTAATTTAACTGTATGTACTCGGCTCACTAACCCCTAAATATGGCGAACTACGAGAGAACACTGCAAGTTAGAGTCTATAATTGTATTGAAGCTTACTATTTGGTTTAAATTGTACATAATAAGAAACATAATATTACAATACTATCTAAAATTTATTTTGTATAAATAAAGTCAAATCACTTATATCAGTAAGGATGAAAGTGCCCCAAGAATTGACTTATGTAGAGCCCCATTGACTAAGGGGACTCTAGGGATTCGTTGCCATTTATAATAACCTTCTGTATTATATTATTTAAATGCGAAATCAGAAGGTCGATTGCCTTATTTTTAACCGATTTCCAAAAAGGAGGAGGTTCTCAATTCGTTGGAATCTTTTTTTTATGTATGTTCACCGATTACTCGAAGACGCCTGGACCGATATGGTTTTTTTTTGTTTCCAAGGGTACTTCCCAGGTGGTCCCATTTAAATTTTATCGAAATCAGTTGAGCGGTTTTAAAAAAAAAAGAACAAATATTTTTTGTAATAAATTGAATTATTCGAATATGTTATTAGAAAAATTTTCTTCTTACAAATTACCTACTTATTACGTCTACACTAAGAATGAAAAAATAAAAGCTTAAAAAAATCCGACTTCCAGGCACTGAAATGTAAAAAATACTAAACGGGAGTTTTCATTTAGAATAGATACCTAATTAGATATTTCCGAAGTCGGTGTGAGGCGACACTATTTCAAGATATGAATATCTAATAGGTAAATATGCTTATGTATGAACTCTAATTATAGTTAAAGTATTATACATCAATTTGTGATGTATTTTACAATACAATTACAATATACTAGATTTGCCTTGCAAGGGGTGGCACCGACTTCAAAAATATTATGTATCTACATATTTCTTTTTATTAAATGTTCATTTCTATGATGTGGTTAAAAAAGTCTATATTATATTAATTTTCGCATAAACTTTATATTGTTAAAAGACGGAACATGAATGACGAAAAAGGCGAAATGAATGACGGGAACCAAAAATCAAAATAAATCCGCGAAATAATCCGAAAAGATAGTTTTATCTATACTATAATAAAACAGTAGAGGTCGAATGTCTGTACATAGCAAAAAAATGCTAAACACAGAGTCAGGGGGATGTAAGAAGACAAATAGAACAAATCCAGAACTTTTTCAAATTTTTTGTTTCTCTGTCTGTCTGTTTGTCTGTTTGTACGGGCTAATCTCAGAATCTATTGGACCGCTTTAAATGAAATTGTGCATGGTGGTACCTTATATATCCGGGCAACATCTTAGATACTTTTTATCCCGAAAAATTTAATAGTTCCCGTGGGATAGTTAAAAAACTGTAATAATTTATACAGCTTAGTACACAAAAACTACTAATTGGATTTTAATGAAACTATACAATAATATAATAACTTTCTGATACCTTATATTGCCGGTCAAACAACAGGTTACTTTTTATCCCAGAAAAATGAACGGTTCCCGTGGGAACTAATAGATCTCCATTAGAAATATATCACTAAAAGTATGCCATGAAATATAGTCATTGAAAGAAACTTTTATAGAAACATTCAATAGGAAAATAGAAATTTCAATGAACGGAATGCACGGAATGAATGGCAATCAAAATGAACGGATCCTGTGGGAATTAATAGATCTCTATTAGTGTTTTTCTAGAGGCGAACCCGAGCGAAGCGAGGGTGAGCAGCTAGTTTAAAATAAAAATATAACATAAGAATATTATTACAATGGTATTTAAATAATATTGAGACACATATTATTATTATTTATTACAAATATTATTTTTTCCTTTGTTCATTTAAATATATGGTAGGTAATATGCTGATATCATCACCTTTTATATTTTTTACAATGTCAAAACAAACATAACAAAAATATGTTTTATTTATAAAGCCTGTGAATTTCTTTTCCACAAATTAAAATTACATTTAGAAAACCAAAATAATGTAGTAATATAAAAAACAAATACTTTTTCTTCAAATTAACACCTTTCATAACTCTTATGGTTCTATAAGAAACGTTACACACTCAATGTATAATACTATTTTATGTTACGTCAAGAACCTGAAGCAGAAGTACTAAAGAATAATCATTTCATGTGACTAGCATGTATAGAGAATAAAAATAAATTATTTACTCTGACTCTGCTTGTAGAAATGCCCCTATCGGTCAAGCCTTTGTTCTTCTATTCGAGAAATCCACTTGTGTTTCTAAGGATTAAAATTAGCCTATGGGATTAATAGAGAGGGATCCCTTCTGAATCCTTCGTAGTTTAGATTGATGCAGTCGTTTCAGAGATATTAATCGCTTAGGTACAAATTAGATGGTCAGATAAGTACCTAAATGTTTTTTAATTATTGTTGGGCTTAGGAGTTTAACAGTGTTATTCAAAAATATTATAGTTTTCTATTATGTGTTATACTAAAAATAATATAAATTATTAATTATATAAAATAGGATTTATATGTATTATTGTAGATTCATTATTTTATTCTTTATGTTGTCATTCTGATATAAAATACTTATTTGAGTTTTCTGACGTTGTCATCTTGAGTGGAATGGGCGGGAGCAGCGTTGTATTTTGTTTCATGACTTTTAAATAATGCGTGATGCGCCATTCCTTTTTGTAATGTCGTTTGTTTCGTTACTCTGACTCTGTATAAAATAATAAAAACTGTGTGCTGTTACACTGAATTTTACTTAGCCTACCTCACCTACTTCTGAGATAGATTCTTAATATATGACATGAAAACAGCAAAAAGAAATTCCCTATCTATCAAAAAAAAAACACAGTCTGTTTTCTTAAACATAGTTTAAGACTCTATTTCTATATTCTAAATGCCTCATAATATTCAATTTATTAAAGAAAAAATAAAGCAAAAAATTGATGATATAAAATATTTCAAGATATGAGAACGTCTGGCGACGTCTTATTGTGCAAAAGACAAATAAAGGGATTAAATAATTTGTCGCAAAATTATTAATTTAAAAAAAATATTTCTCAAGTAAGGTAATATAGTCACATGAGTGACATTTAACTTTATACATTTTATGTTACAGAGTAAAAATTAAATTAATTTAATTTAAATTTTAAAAAAATTAAGGGAATAAAAAAATATATAGTGTTGCATATTACGATGTAGAATGTCGTACGTAAGAGATTTTTACACCACACTTAAGCAAAATTTTATCAAGATAGCTGCAAATCCATGATAATGTGTTAAACAGTGATAGTGGTGGCGGAAATAGTGATGGAACACAGTGCTCTGTAATTAAATTAGCGTTACTCTTCTAAGTGATTCTCGTATACGTAAAAGCAATATCTTTATAGCAAGTAAGCACATTTAATTTGCGACTTCACAACCCAAGCTCATAAGAATATTCTTAAATATAATATAAGGATTTTTGTACTACAGACGTCTTAATTTTCATAAAATCTCATTCGATCAAATAGACTCATTCTCTCTAAGCAATTAAAATTGGTAAAATTGCGAAACAATGCTTATAAAAAAAAATCCAAAGTAATCTTTTTTTTTGTTTTAATTTAATTATTCAAACAAATACCTTCCTTCCTTCCTTTTTTACATTTTAGTGCCTGGAAGTCGGTTTAATTTTTTTTTAAGTTTTTATTTTTATATTTTTAGTGTAGACGTAATAAGCACATAATTTGTAGGAAGAAAGTTTTTAATAACATATTTGATTAAACAATTTGTTTAAAAAATATATTTATGTTGATTTTTTTAAAAACCGCTCGACCGATTTCGATAAAATCTATATGGGACCACCTGGAAAGAACCCTTTCAAACAAAACAAAAAATTTCCAAATCGGTTCAGGCGTCTTCGAGTAATCGGTGAACATACATAAAAGAAAGATTCCGACGAATTGAGAACCTCCTCGTTTTTGGAGGTCGGTTAAAAATGACGCTACATTCTGACTTTCATACAATTTTTATATCACGTACCTAATTCGCACATATAACAAAGTTCTACGGGGATCAAAGTGATACACTGAATGTTTTGTGTTTATAGCTGTTTACGATGCAATAAAAGCCACACATATATATATCTGTACTTCTATATCAATACTTTACTAATATTATTGAGGAGATTTGTATGTTTATTTGTTTCTATTCAATAAAACCTGAAACATAAATCATTTTAGTAACACTTTTACTGATAGAGAGCTATATTCTTCCGAAGTGATTTAATGAGTTTATATTGTGTTATATAACTCTTATTGTGCGTTTTAGCCAAGCTGTCACGGTTTTTGTCTAGCAAGTCCGAAAATATACCGCTCAATCAGCGTTCTTTGGGAGTGCTGCTTATTATTATTTATACTATTTTCATTGTGGCATCGTGCGAGTGGCATTAGACAAACCGCTCCTTTTCACTAATGAATTTTCCTATGATTTACAAACTTGGCGTCATATTTCTGCTCTAACCTAATATATTTTTAACGTATGGCATATATATCAATCATTATTTATTGAACACTGTAGTAAGCCAAAGAAATTTGACCTATAATATGTGACTATTTTTAAATACATCCAAATTAAACTAAAACGGTGCGATTTATTATGTATGTGACGTAACGTCTTAGTGATGGTATATTATTGGTACGATAGATGATCGATATTTTTTATATGGGAAGTACTTTTTGTGCGTTATTTAAATTTTTATTTCTCAATATTACTAATACACGAAATACTGCTGAAACACACTTTGTTACCCAACTGCAGCGAAGTCCAAGGAGGATCATGAGTTTGACCTGTATGTGTACACACATTGTACATACATACATATATGTATGTCCAATACGAGGTCCCCTTGTTATTACCAAATGTTTTACCCGATTATGATGATTCATGCGTCATTAGATTCGTCTTGATAAAAAATCAAAATAGCGTCAATTGTGACTTGTTTTGTGGACGTGAAAGCCACAGCAAATAAATTTACCGGAAGTCTTTGGTCGACTACCTGATGTGCCTATCATGACTTGAAGTTTTTCAACAGCAGATTTCCCGTATTCGCTGTCCGAAAGTCCTATTTATATAGAGGTTTTTCTGTGACTATAATTCCAAGATCTGTCATTATACATATAATTTCATTTAACAGATAATCTTCGCTTCATTTTCTAAAAAAATGTAAATAGGTATAAACATTGTTTTGATAGTGACGAGATCTATGTAATGTTATAGGCATGGACGAATTAGAGACTGGACCTGACATAAAATACAAATATATGAAAACTAGTTCAACCAAGTGACGCATAACGCACACAAAGATTTTATTACATTATTATAAACACTGATACACAATACAATATTTCTAGTGTTTGAACGTAATTGATAAAATACATATATCGATGAACCAATGAATGACATTTTAGACATTGGTTAGCATAGTCACCATATTTTACATCTTTTAATTTAAAATATCTGTATTTATTATAATAAATTAAAATAAATGAATTAAAGAGGCAATAATAATGTGTCAAATAATAATTATTTTTTAATTTGATTTATATAAATACGATGGCATTGATGGCAATATTCTGTTGGCCTATAATAATGTTAATAAATGAATGAATATCGGGTGTATATTCCATTAATATTTAATATATAATAAATATTATTTTGTAAAGATTTAAAAAATATTAAGCTAATTTAATTAAATCAAGTGATTTTGTTGATTCTGTTATTGAACTATTTTAATTGGCAATTTATTGTCTCGGGTAGTTATAAAAATGTGACACTGTCCTAATATTGCTCAGTTATTAATAAACATTTGTGAAATTAGGAAAAAGAAAAAGAGATTGCAAATTGTGAAAAAGTGAGTGTTGGATCGTGAGAGTAAAATAATTAGTCCAAGTGGTAAAGTGTTTTATTACAAATCGCCAACCCAGAAGTTTAATGCTAAAACATTATTGTTTGATTTTGTGTAATTTATGTGTTGAAATAAAATGATCTTTATTATTATTACAATGGAATAATATTCCAAAGTATATAAATGTGGTATAAAATAAAATAAAAAATTAAGTACACATACTAATTATAATTTTTGCATTTATATTTTTATTTGATTTAGAAGATATTTTTATAAATTTATTGTTATCAGATTATAGGATACCGTGATAAAAGTATTTTATGTTATTGTACTGTACAAATAACACAATTCGTTCAGTTATTTCGTCAAATATCGATATATTTTTCGACGTTGTCAAGCACTAGTCGATGTCAAATGGACTCACTCGGCAGTTTTGTCATTTGTTCTGAATGGTATAATCCAGCCCGTTTATGATGGTTGTCAGATGTCAACAATACATAGAAATATCGACTATATTTAACATAGTTGGATAATATGACATTTTATTTTACATTTAATTAAATTTTGTGATAAATAACAATAAATGTAATAAAATAATGTATTTACAAGTGAAAAGAAATAGTGCTGCTTCCGCCGTTATAGTTTTTACACCATTTAACAGAACATTTAGTCATTTTTGGGAGATGTTTTGTTGACAAGTAAGTGCTTGAGACTGACACAAGAAACAAACGACCTAGGCTAAAATTCCCTGGTTACTGACATGACCGTTAAAGGTACGTCCGTTTATATGTCTGGTCCAGTGGTTCATTCGTTCATGGTTATAGGTATGGGTATTTGCTTTATGATACAATACCATTTCACTAAAATTGCTTTATTGCTAAGTGATTGTATCGAAAAAAGGTTATCTGAAACAGATTACTTCAAGCAAAAAGCATATATACATATACATACATAGGTACTCATCCTTTTTATGGCACGTGAAAGAAGATATGATATTTGTTTAAAATATATTCCTGCATTGCCCGCGGCTCCGCTCGCGTTCAGATGACCAAAAACCAAATTCTTAGGTTTTACATATTAAATTACTTCACGTTACGTTACGTTGCAGTTTTTGCATTTTTTCTCAGAAACGAGATATTTTCCCGCGGTAAAAAGTATCCTATATGTTGACCCGGATAACCAGTTATCACCATACCAAATTTTATCAAAATTCCTTTAGTGGATTTTTCTGTGATGCGGTAACAGACAGACAGACAGACAAAAAATCTAAAAACTATAGATTCGGCCTCTGTATCGATAATAATGTTTATTTTAATAAGATTTTTCAAAAAATATTTGATGTACAGATTTGGCTTAGTTACAATTTTATTATAATATATTCATGCTAATATAATAAAGATATAAAGTCTGTAAATGGTGGTAAAATGTGTGGTAATCTCTACAACTACTGATCCTATTCTCAAAGGTTTTTTACTAATAGCTAGGCTACATTATAGCCAAAAGCTATTTTATTGCGATAAAAATGTTTTTAATATCAAAGATATACATATAATCATACCTTACATTATTAAAGTCGGTAAAGTAAAAAAATGTATATTATCTTAGTTTCGATGGTGTGTTTGTATTGTCAAAAATTACAAATGAACTGTTTAATTAGTATTCTTTTAACAGAATAATTTATTTAGTAATTTATTCACGCTCTATGAGATAAAATTGACTAAAATTCTATATTGTATGACATATTAGTAACTGAATCCTAAATTTACATAATGAACATCGAAAATTGCGTTTAAATAAAATTATGTATTCAGAAATTATCTATAGATGTTGCCTTTAAGCTTGATAAGTACACGCATAATTTCCTCATACAAAACGCTTTGATTAATTAAATATAAGCATTTGATCATGATCAAGGGTGTATTGTATGAACTCAAATGCCTTTGCCTTACCGTGCACGCTACAATATTACACGTATTAAATACACCGCACTTCCGCTCAAATAGTGTCACAACTCAAAAAAGTTGTCAAACAACAACTCAAATTATGTAAATATATGTCATATATCCACTATCAAAATGGTTGCTTATTTATGATTTTATCCGAATTAAAAAAATATTTTCCAAATTTAAAATCCCAACTACATCAAAAGCGAACTAAAAAGATGAGAACAAGTTGACGAAGGAACATTAAACATAATATTATGCTGTTGGAGATATATGTACATATATATGTATATATTTACATGACGTTTTATAGTCGGCTGCATGTGTCTGTGCCCGACTCTGGCGGATTTTTCTTGGCGGAGAATTCAATTCAAAACCCTGACTGGGTTTAGAATTGAATTTTGTACAATATTTTGTATTTACAGCTTTTTAGTTTTGGTCAATTAGACATATTTAGTTTTATTGAACAATATTTTACCCTAAATTACTTTTAAACCTTTTTTTATTTTGTTACCTTGTATTTTGATACCCCACACGATTGATTCGGATGAAAAATGTCACACTCTCGTTATCAAGATGAATCGAACAGTATGAATTATCAAAATCGGTTAATTTAGTAATTACGAGAGATTATAGGGTCGAACAAACAAACAAACAAACAAACAAACAAACAAACATACATACATACATACAAACAAACATCCATACAGGTCAAACACATAACCTTTCTTTGGGTTTTGCCGCAGTTGGGTAAAAAAGACTACTGTTCTATAATTCGTATTCGAATTTTTTGTGGACGTTTCATGTTACCGTTTTCGAAAAAATCTGATCAAGGTGAAACCACAAGTTATATACTTGCGTGCATTAGTAATAGTACATTACAGTATCATCAAGCTGATCAAATGATGATTGATTACCATTTTTTCAAGTCCAATACTTTTAGTAAAATGAAAATAAATTCATAACATAAAAATCGAAGATCAAAATTATACCTATAGAGATTTAAAACAAAAAAAAGCAGTCATGAGGACTGCCGACAGAAGTGAAAACTTAAAACTGTAAACAAACAGTAGTTATTTTTGGATGTTCAAATTAATTGTTTGATCTTAAATTAAAATTTGTAAATTAAAACTGTTTACATTTACCTGGTTTTAACATCTATCGGCACTCTGAGCGTTAGCGTTAACACACCACGTGACCACTGAATATGTCTATGACGACTTACATGAATTTACTCCCCATCCAAACCTGCCTATAGAAAGAAGTTTTCACTTCAAAAAATATTGTATGTTAACAAAATATATAAAAATATGATAAAATATAACAATTGATAGCTAATTTACAGATTTAATTTTAGCAAAATAATTGGCATCAAACTGATACATCAGTTTAAAAACTACGCCGATAGATTTTTTTTCCGTCTAGAATAAATATTAATAACGTCCTAAAAATGTAAGCGAAATCACTGAAAAGCAGTGTGTAAATACTTTTTCCAACATAAAAAAAGACAATAAAAATTAAAAAAATAAAAGCAAAAAAATCTGAAAAGGGTTTTATTTACAATAGGTAGCTAATTAATCAGTCAGTCATTTAATTAATACTTTTTACCGCGGGAAAATATCTCATCTCTGAGAAATCTATACTACCTAACCGTTAAAACGTACCTAGGGACGAACCCGAGCGGAACAAGGGTGAGTGGCTAGTAATGTAATAAAAATAACATAAAATATTAGTGCCAAAAGTTAACAAATAGAGACAGAGTTGAATAAATGAATGAATGAAATAAACTTTTATTCAATTAGACTTATTACAAGTACTTTTGAATCATCAATTTAATGAAAGCAAAAGTTACTTTTGAATTTTTAGTTTTGATAGTAGTAAAGATTTAAAGCATTACCAAAATATTTTAATAATACCAGCATATGTATGAATGTATCATCTGGTTGGTCTACTAATTAATTACACAAAATTACAACAACGAAATTTTACAATGAACATTTACATTATATAAATAGTATTTGAAACAAAAATCTTCCAGATCTGTAGGACTTTTATGAAGAGAGAATTTACGTCGTAAATATGTTAATTTTTGTGGAGACCAATGCCCTTCTAGTGTGTAGGTAACTTAAAATGTACGTCTAAAACTGTAACGTCTTGTTATTTAATACTTTTGCAATACTTGCGAATATAAGAAAGAAATTTTACCCTTTTATAAAATATATATCAAAGAGTAAAGACGATGGCTATCTCGACAAAAGCGAACTTTGAAATACCTTTTAGGTAATATTATGTTACACGAAATACGGATTGATGTGTAAAAGTCACTTTCCGCTAACCTTAGATACATATTGAATATAAAAAGAAAATTTGTCTTGAAACAAACTGTAGGTAGAGCGGTAATGGTGTTTTATGGGTTTTAGCCCAATATATGTATAATATTTATAGGTAATATTGTATATATGTATGTAAATTATCAATATTTTTTCTCTTACAGTACTAGAAATACGCAAGAGGATGAAACAGATTGGACAAGAAATACCACAATCGAGGAATATTTGGGCCAAAATATCACTAATGACACATACGGTATGTCAAATAATGATTTATATATATACTCGTATGTATACATATATATGATTTATGTTGTACTAGCTGTTCACTCTCGTTCATCGAGTTCGTCCCTAGGTACGATTTAAATAAATATAAATAGTTACCATCCAGCGTTAACCTTGTAATTGTTTTTTTTCGTTAATTTTTTCGATGTTTTAATACTTATTATCTTATTCCTGACTAAGACAAATACAAAAAATCTAATATCATAATAATTAGTCCAGCCGTTTTTGAGTTATGAATGGTGTAACTAACACGACTTTGTTTTATATGTATGTATATACATATATGTGTAAAAAGAGCCCATGTCTACGATAGACGGTTTTCGTTTGAAGAGTATCGTACCTATGTAGAGATAAATAAACACTATGAGTTAATATATTGTATGTCACATACGTTTGACTGGATGCAAAAGGCTCGGGAAAGAGATGTTTGGAAAGGTTTAGGAGAGGCCTACGCCGCAGAGGCGACTACTACTAATATATACTGAATATTATTTTATGCTACATACACATATAGATATAGAAATATAGATTTACAAAAGTTAGTACACATATAGTTATGTAGATATATAGATAGTCATATAGTTTTATATAGATAAGTAAAAACATTTACAAATACTCATACAGAAAGTCCCAAAGATCTGTATAAGTAGTTGTGTTCAAAAGAAAGAAAAATGTTAACGAAAGTAGTAAGTTAATAAAGGCTATTTTATTTTATTTATTTATTTTATTTATGTCACATACGTTTATAAATTCACACATTCACGGAAAGATTCACGATGAATGACGACAAATGATAACATTTTTGATGATTGATGACGTTTATCCTTTGAATCATGGTGCGAATAAAAAACAAATAGGGATATAATATAAAATTTGTTACAGATACTTTATACGATGTGCCAACGAGCATGATCGTATTACTGTCCTTTCTATATGGATCCATCTCAGTTTTAGCGGTTGTGGGCAATTTCCTCGTTATGTGGGTAGTCGCAACATCACGTAGGATGCAAAGCGTAACTAATTGCTACATCGCAAATTTAGCTTTAGCTGATATCGTTATAGGGTTATTTGCTGTACCATTCCAAGTAAGTTATATATTTTCATTCACTATATATTATTATTAGCCGTTCTAGATTCATTTCAATTTCATTAATCTAATAATATATTTAAATACAGAATTATTATAGAAAAAATATGATAAAAGATCTATATATAATAATATTTTTGAATAGCAGTAGATTTTCAATTAAACTTTATTACTGTCGGGAAAATATTTATTTCGTTTAAAATACGTAGTTAATATTAAAATTATTTTTTAGTTCCAAGCAGCGTTACTCCAGCGATGGCTACTTCCACATTTTATGTGTGCTTTCTGCCCATTTGTGCAAGCACTGAGTGTTAACGTTAGTGTATTTACTCTGACTGCTATTGCTGTGGATCGACATCGAGCTATTATTACCCCTCTAAGGTATGTACCTCAAATTACCGTTTTTCGATTGTTTGAAAGTAATTTAAGAAATAATTTATAACTATATACTTTACTTAGGTGACAAAAACTTGTCATGTCCCATACATATGTACATATATAATACTGACTCATGTGGCTCACTTCCGTTTTTTAACTCAACAAAATTACACTCATAAACAACAGCTTATAAAATTGATGACTATTTTAGGTTTTCATTAATTCACAAAGTAATTTCTAAATAACTTTTTGAATCTCTTGATGTATAAAATAAATCTCTCAAAAAATGGGGTCTTTGATCTCAACAGTTCATAGTGAGACCATCCGTTTGAGATATTACAGTACACAAGTGATGTCTATATTCCTTTCCTTGGCAAAATTCGGTTAGATTATAACGCTACAAGATCATATTGACAGGCAGGACCGATGGCTTTATGTGGTTTGGGTTTTAACTCGGGACTACCTAGCTAGAAAATAATATGAAAATATATGGAATTCAGGAGTGCAGAAGAAAGAAAACATTCTTTCTTCTACACTCCTAAATTCCAACTCTTCTGCATCTTACTTTTAAGTGTAATTTTTTTTTCTACAGATTTTAATATCATCATACTTCATTTAGAAATGTAATTACTCCAATTAATTATTTAAGTAATATTCAATTATATTTATTTCACAATACAAATGAGCAAACGTAACAATTTCGCAATCACGTTTAATTAAAATTCTTAGTTTGATTAACAAAATTAATGATACGACGTTGTTTATTTCGTTTAATGTTGTGGATAAAGCGATCTTTGTGGTCAAGTCTTGCCTTTTAAATGAATTCCATTCTAATTATCTAAATAGTTTATTTTAGTAACTTAATTTGTTTATACGCATGTTCATTTCTTGAGGAATAAAATTAAAACAATATAATTTTTTAAATTTTTAATATACAATTGGGTATTTCATTTATAATATGAGATACACACATTCACACTCTATTAAATATATATTAGCGTAGCTCAGATTTTATAATTTGACTACGCGACTGGCTCAGTTTGTAGTGATCCTACTTGCTGTGCCAGTGGTCGCGGGTTCGAGTCCCGCTGGGGGCATTCATTTGTGTAGCACGATTGTTTGTACTCCAGTCATGGGTGTTTATATTTATAATATGTATGTATTTAAAGTTATTTATGTGTAGTGTATCAACCACAGATTGTATTATTATATCTATGGTATCAACTATCTGGTGTCCATAACACAAGCCTCGTAGTTAACCATGGAACTAGATGGTGCTGTGTGTTAACGTTCCAACATATTATTTATTTTATAATATTATTTCTAAGACACACAAATTATTAATCAGTTAAAATCAGTAAATCAATATGTATACAGACGTATGTACATTGAAATATTCAAAGTTATCGTCAATTAAATATTCAGTGTTCTTATATTGCACATATTTAACAATTTTGTAACGAGCGATGTGCTTTATAAATGTTTTGTTAATAAATGTTTTAGTAAAAATTGAACAATTATTATATCAAAACTACGAGTATGATATTCCAAAATTTCATAAAGGACGTATGCAAAACTAAATATGCGAGGCCTACAGAATATATTACAAAAGCGGTAAGCTCATGGCTGGTAATAGCTTTACTAAGTAAGTAATAAATTAGTGAACGCCAAACAAAATTCATTAACGTTGATCCAGATTATCCACGAAGACTTGTTCATATTTCTGTAATATTCGCATGTAATAAAGAAAATGATAGTTATTGTAATAATGATAAGTGATTGACAGTTTTAATAACTGCATCATTATTAATTGTGATGTAGGCAACTTACGTCATAATTTGCTTACATACTATGTAGCTTCAAACTATACCAGCAAAGGGGAGGCTTTATCTATGTATACATTAAACTGCTCATTTACGGTGTAGTGTGTAGAGATTATTAATATTTCCAATCTCGCCAATAACGAACCGTGTGTTGCCGCTCCCAACGCCTTCCTTTGTCTTGATCAAGAAAAGGCCTAATTTATTATTTACGATTAATGTAATAGTTTGCCCTTTTTAGAAAATAGCGACTCACCCTCGCTTCGTTGGGGTTCGTCCCCTAGGTACGCTTCAACGGTTACTAGGGAATAATAGGTTTTGATCTCTTCTTTTGTGAAAAACAAAAATCAATCTATCCCACGGGAACCGTAGATTTTTCCGGGATAAAAAGTAACCTATGAACCTATGTGCCAGTGGCGAAGCGTCCATACGAGACGTCTTACCCTAAATATATTTTGCTAATATTATATATTTTTGGAACGGCTTAACTCTGCTAACATTTCACCCTTCGCTACTGCTATGTGCTATTCCACACTATAATCTATCTCTGTGCCATATTTCATCCAAATCCGTTCAGCCGTTTTGGCGTGACTGAATAACCAACATCCATTCAAACTTTCGCATTTACAATATTATTGATTAATTAATGGGATTATATTATTAAATGGGATTGCACTTAGACCACGGGCTTAATTAGTCCTACTAACTTGAAATATACACTTTAAAGAAACAAAAATATCAATTTTAAACTAAACTTTTCATTGTAGTAATCATTATATATTATTATAATTAAATGAATATTTTCTTCATAGGTACTAATATTTAAATATATTACATTCATCCCAAGGGTATGAGGAAAATATTGTAAACTTTAATTTTACTGTAAAAATTCTAAATGAATGAAAGTGAAACGTTTTTAAACCTCAAAAAAGGACGACAATTTTAAAAGAAATTGGAATTAAAAGATATCAATTAATCAAATAATAATAACTTTCACTGAAATCTGAGGAAACGTGGCGCTAAGTAGCTTTATTGGCCTGCGCTTCCTTAACAGTTTGAAATAAGGCAATAAAATGTATGACAGAAAGACCCTCACCCGTTGCATTCGAGCGAAGCGAGAGTAAATTGCTAGTTTAAAATTAAAAAAATATATTTTAATGCTAACATAACCACAAAATAAACCGTTAAAAGAATTAAGTCTTGAAATATTACACTATTAAAGTATTCTCAACAATAAAAGTCATGCACACGCCAGCCTCAAAAGATTTGAGATCCTAACAAATGGCTCTACCGGAAATCCAAATATGTAGTATCAATCAGGATAGCTTATGGTGATAATGAAGGGCGTGTAACATACTGTACATATATTGTGTTTTCCTATTGCTGGTTTCCAAAGACAACATATTATCTCAATCCATTCTCCGTTTTACGTAAGTAAGCGTGGTTTTTCGTGTTCCACGGTAGGCATGCTTAACCGTGGAAGGACCGTGCTGTTTTATTATAGAGACTTATTATACATTCGTAATAACCTATTATACTAGCGAATCACTTCAGTTCGTCCCTAGGTACGTTTCGTTTGTTTTGTATTAGGACGTATTTTCCCGTAGGAATGAGATAATCTCCCGCGGTAAAAAGTAACCTATGTCACTCTTCAGCTCTCCAACTACCTCCCCACAAAAAAATCACGCCAATCTGTCACTCTGTTTCGACATGAAAGAAGAACAAACAAACAAAAAACAAACACACTTTCACATTTATACTATTGCTATGCTATGGATTTATGTCTAATAAATGAAAAACAATAAAAAACGCCCTTTAAAAATTAAAATGAACAATATCAAAGCCAGAAAAATCCTCATTATTGTGAACCATTCTTTTGTACTACATACAATAAAAATTATTCTTATGTTACAACTGACATCACAATTTTATTTGGTAAATATTTATAAATGGTAATGCGCTCGTTTGGAAAAGCGACTGAAGCGGATTCAATTCCCGGGTCTTTCACTTCCGATATTTTCGAGTGCGAATAGTTTTCCAACAAGATTACCACTTGTCTTACCGTGACAGAAAACATCGTGAGTAAACGTGCATGTCTGAAAGAACCTAGCAAATTATCGACAGTCGACACACGTGAAGCTCGCCAATCTGTACTTGGTCAGCGTGATCCCCCTCGCATTGAAGAGAGGTCCGTGGCCAACTGTGGGACGTTTAAAAAAAGGGCTGAATACACTATTTGCATATATTATTGTATACTGTGTATTTCACAAATCTATATACCAAGTAACAGTAACAGACTGATAAACACGATTGATCTACACACGATTGCGCAAAAACCTAAACTTTAAGTTGCAGATAGAAACCAGGTGACGCTGCAGCATTAGGTCTGAGTTACCATATCCTTACAGTCTCTAATATAGGATACAAGTTTCGAACTGGTTAGACCTGTGGAAGTTGTTTATATCCTTTTACCATCTACAAAAGAGGTGATAGCCTGCTGACGGCTAAAAAGTTTTTTTTTAATTCTATATAACTAAGAACGCTTTCGGTCAAGTCACCTTTCAAACAAAAAGAAACAAAATGTAAATTGGATCATCCATTAGGGTGCTACGATGCCACAGACAGATATACATTTACACAGACACACAGAGTGACAGATACACACGCTAAACTTATAACTTCTCTCTTATTGCGTTGAGGGTTGAAAATGGGCCTTTATGGTATAGCAAACAGTCTGACATTATTATTTTTTTAAGCTTGTGGTGGACAATTAAATTGATAAGCATGTATAGTGTATTCATATGATTAGGAAGCATTTAAAGAAATAAAAAATAAATAAAATAAATATGTTGGGACATTAACACACAGCACCATCTAGTTCCATGGTGGCCTGTGTTATGGATACCAGATAGCTCATACACTGCCCATATATAACTTTAAATACATACATATCATAAATATTAACACCCATGACTGAAGTACAAACATTAGTGCTCAACATACAAATGTATGCCCTCAGCGGGACTCGAACCCGCGACCGCTGGCATAGTAAGTAGGGTCACTACAAACTGAACCAAACGTGTCATCAAAAATAAAAAAATATATTTAAGACTTAAGGCAGTGGTAGCCCAGTGGTGACGCGCTCGCTTGAGTAACCGAGTGAAGCGGGTTCAAATCCCGGGTCTCTCACCTCTGATATTTTCATGTGCGAATCATTTTCAACATGATTACCACTTGCCTTACGGTGAAGGAAAACATCGTGAGGAAACCTGCATGTCTGAGAGAACCTAGCAAGTTTTCGAAAGACATGTGAAGTCTGCCAACCCGCACTTGCCCAGCGTGGTGAACTATGGCCTGATCCCCCTCATATTGAAGAGAGGCCCGTGCTCAGCAGTAGGACGTTAAGAAGGGCTGAATACATTTAAGACTTTGGTAAAATCTATAAATAAGATACGTCGAGCTTATAAGATACTTTTTTCCAGTGCACACACATCCAAACGTGTCGCCAAAGTCATTATAGTGTTTATATGGGTTTTCGCTTTGTCACTTGCTGCTCCTATGGCGATGTCATGGGAAGTCATTATGGTAGACGAACAAGACCCAGGTAATTTCAATAATAAAATATACAACTTTTTCTTATAATACCTATAAAATATAAAAATAATATTTTTATTAAGTATATTATTATGTATATATATTAGGTACTAAATAATTCTACTAAACTAAAATACATTATGAATATACTGTTGTTTTATAATATACTAATAACTAATAATAATTAACCTTGATATTTTTTCTGCCACTGCCTTCCAATTTTAACAACAACTCTTAGCTTTTATTATTTCGTCATTTTAAAAGATGCATATATTGTTGTGTCGAGTTTGAGTTGAATTTTAATCTGAGGTCATACAGCCAAATCATTTCTTGGTCATATTTTGTATGCAACAGTAGGTTTGAAACTAAAACAACAATTAATAGCAATTTTTAAATAGATGCGATTTAGATTGAATTTAAAGAGCTTAGCTTACTCAAAACATTATTTTATTGCAGTGTCCAGAGTGTTTTACGAAAAACCCTTTTGTGCTCCGACTGAATTTGGATCACATTCGCTAGCAATATATAGACTATTGTTGTATATTTTCCAGGTAACGTTTAAATATTAACTTCTGATTTTATACTTAATAGGAAACATTTGCAACACAATTCATGCCGAAGTATCTAATCGATATTTAGAATCGATAAGAAAAATGCTAATTGATGTTTTTATAATTATATGTTACTAAATATAACGAGCATTATTTGATTTTGATTTTATTATTTCACGTACCGGTCGAAGTATTTAATATACACCAAATTTTGATGATCGCTTTTTTGGGATAATTACCATCTCCTTCTAAACATAATCGATTGCTTATTTAAATGGAGTCGTTATCATTTGGCACTTAATTATTTTTATATTTTTAGCTGTATTTTTGACAGTATTATCTAATTGCAATTTTTTTCTAGAAAATAAAATAAAAATTTACTCCATGTAGCTTTTCCTCTGCCTCACTCCGAATGCTTTTCAGGAGACAAAATTAAAAATCAAAGTAAATTAAAAATCAATTCAAAGTCTCTAGAAAAACAGAATTTATGATTCTTTGTTTTGTTTCAACTTCATATTTTGACGGCACTTTTAAGAGATATTTGTTAGCATCTGTGCATTCTCTAGAGAATGCATCAATGGAAATTCGATGTTTTTATAAATCATGATAATATATGTACAATTGTTTATGATTGCTGCAAATCGTAAAATTAAGAAATATTCATGTATTATATGAGCGTTTGTTGTAGGTACTTTCGTAATGATTCTAGTTCCTACAATATTGTTGCTAACTATTGACAACGTAGGAAGGAATTGGAAAATATTAAGTAAACTTATTTTAAGCTTATTTTTTATATGTTTACATTTATGAAGGGTTTTTATAAGTATTATTTATTTCAGTACATTATTCCCTTATGCGTAATAACATTTGCGTACGCTCATATGGCTATGAAACTGTGGGGGGCGCGTGCGCCTGGCAACGCGCAGGAAACACGAGATGCGAATCAAATGAAGAATAAAAAGAAGGTAAGTTTTTTTATCAGGAAGTACATATATTATTGTATAACATTGACGACTAGTGAGCATAAAGGATCTTAGAAATATTTCCCAAAAGGCCTAGGCCTACTCTCCCCCGATATTTGTTTACCTTGTCGCGGTGGGTGGGTGGTGTGGTGGCAACCCAGCTGGGCGCGAAGCCAAACGACACAGGGAGGTGTCCCACTTCGGTGAGTGGTGTACCATGTGGGTTGCTCTTGGTACTTCTGACAGCAGAGTGGACCGTGGAAGCAACCCCTTGCCTGCCGTCGGGTCAGCGTGTTTCAATGCGTAAGCGATCCTGCGACGCCCCATTAAGACGAGGGAGATTCTCTAAAGTAAAACTTGCGGAGCCTTCATTTTTTTACTACGAAAATATCTGGTTAGGTATCTGATTAAATGAAAACACCCTTTCGACATTTTTTTTGCTTTTTAGTGCCGGTTTTTTAAGTCGGTTTAATTTTCTTCAAATTACTTTGTAATAAAATTAGATTCTTTAGAATTTTATTGAAGAGACTTGTAATTGGAATAACGAGTAAATATTTGTTGACTTTTATTACTTCGTTTGATACATTATCGATCCCAGTGCTTTTATAAGTTTTCAGTTCTTTAGAATTACTTAAGAAACTTGTAATGAGATATTATTATCAATATATGACATTAAAATTATTGCAAAGTAATTGTTTTAACGTTACCCATCCTATTTTAAATAAACTTACGAGATTCCCTTTCCAAATTAATGTACTTCACAAGTTTACATGGACAATTAAAATAGATTAAAGAAATATATATTGCAAATTGCATTATTTTCTTTTGTTGTAATCTATACTAATATTATAAAGAGGTAAAGTTTGTAAGTTTGCAAGTTTGTGAATTGTGTTTGTGACGTTGTAGGGGGTGATCTCTGGATCTACTGAACTGATTTAGATGAAATTTGGTAAGAAGGTAGTTGAGACCCTGGGAAGGACATAGGATACTTTTTTCCCGGAAATCATCCCTTACGGGGGTGAAAATGGGGATGATAGTTTGCATGGGAAATCAACCTAGTCGCTAGTTGTTAATATATTTAATTATCAAATCTTAAATATGAAAAAAAGGATGTTCATATTCTACGTGATATTTTAGTCTTTCTTTGCTATGCATTTTTTTTTCTTTTTTTTTCTTTAAAGTCTAGCAGTAGTTTTACGATTAGTTAATAGAAGTACTATAATTAATATCATAGATAACATTGGTAAATTGTAAATCTATATTAAGGTAAACACAAAATGCTTCAGAAATAGTATAACAAAGAAGAAAATAATTAAATGTGCTTATTTGCTATTTGTAAGAGTTGATACAAACATTCTTTATATATACACCAAAATAGAAGAGTTGAAAATGTCAATGGAGCCACTACGTTGATTAAAAATGTTTGTTAAACGCGGTATAGTGGAGTTCGCTCCTAGCACTGTTTGTCCACCAACCCGCACTTGGCCAGCGTGGTGGACTATGGCCTGATCAGTGATCCCCCTCGTATTAAAAGGAGGCCAGTGCCCAGCAGTGAAACGTTAAAAAAAAAGGCTGAATAGACATAATTCAAATTAATATTTCAAATCCGGCTGGTTCAGAGTTTAGCATATTCAAACACAAACATATAGATGTAGAAACAAACAATCTCCTTACTTTTAATTTATATAATATGTTTTAGTTTTTTTTCTATATTTAATATATAAATTGAAATACAGGTAATAAAAATGCTGGTGCTGGTGGTTGCGTTATTTGCACTTTGCTGGCTTCCTTTGCAAAGCTATATGCTCCTTCAGTCATTCTTTCCATCTATTAATGAGTAAGTATTTTTCAAATAATTTTAAAAACATTTAGCATAACATGTATTTAAACAACATAATAAATTTTTAATTATTCGTCAACTTAATAACTGTAAGTAGTAAACTTAGTCTATACAATAAAAAGTTTGGTTAAATGATTTTAAAAATATACTACAAAGTAGAATTGTTAAGATTATAGATTTTTTAACGAAACGTGTAATAGTGATATTGCTAGAAAATTTAATTTAACGTTTTATAATTTTCTCTCGATTATCATAAAATTCTTCTAAAATGTTTAAAGAATATAAATATTAATAAAATCTATGTTGACAGATACAGATACATAAACGTAATTTTCTTTTGCTTCGACTGGCTGGCAATGAGTAACTCTTGCTACAACCCTTTTATATACGCTATATATAATGTAAGTATTAATTAGTTATTTTAACATGTGTGTTAACATATAAAATAATTATGTAATGTAAAAACAGATACAAAACGGAAAAGTAATTGAGGAAATGAAAAAGTGAACATATAATTTATTAGATTATGCAAGTGCCACGAAAGTGGTATGCAATATAATATACATATAATAAAATTTTAACTAAGTCGAATCTGTACATTAAATATTTTTTGGAAAATCTTATGAAAATAGACATTATTTTCGATACAGAGGCCGAATCAATAGTTTTTAGAACTTTTGTGTGTCTGTCTGTCTGTCGGTCTGTCTGTTACCGCATCACGGAAAAACCACTGAAGGGATTTTGATGAAATTTGATATGGTGATAGCTGGTTATCCGGGTCAACATATAAGATACTTTTTACCGCGGGAAAATGTCTCATTTCTGCGAAAAAATACAAAAACTGCAATGTAAGAGTATACTAATATGTAAAACCTAAGAATTTGGTTTTTGGTCATCTGCACGCGGAAGGAGCCGCGAGCAATGCTAGTTAATGAATAAACGCTTACAGTTACGATGTTAAAAATATACAATACATTTTGTGCAATATCTGTGAGAAACATCTACATTCCTACACTAAAACACAATGCCATTTCATGCGATAACTCAGAATTAACTGGGATTCAAATTTAAGATTTAATAATTTCTCTTACTAAAATAGATATTAAGTTATAGTTGCTCTTACTTAGCTATATTTTCATGGTTGTATTTAAAACATAAAGATTCGATATGTTTGAGAGCGACATAGAAAATATAAATAAATAAATATTGGGTTGGGACGTTAACATTATGGTAAGCTACGAGGCTATGTTATGGATAGCAGATAGCTGATACGCTACACACATATAACTTCAAATACATACATAATATATGATATCATGAATTTAAACTATGAAATAAATTGAAAGTAGCCTGAATTTTATTTATAAAAAAATTATTTGCAAGCGTACCAGAAGTTATTTTTTAGGATTCCGTAGCCAAAAGGTTAAAATGGAACCATTATAATTTTGCTATGTTCGACTATTCGTAAGCAACTTTAATCAAAGACTGTTGGAGGTACATTGCTAAAATTTAGTAGTAAGATGTCTCATATGAATGGCTAGACAATTCTCCAGTCAAATTACAAAAAATAAAGAATAAGGATAAAAAAATAAAAGTTAAGTATTGCATACACGTAATTGAGGGGTGAAAAAATGTTTTTCAGTCTACATAAATATATGGGGTATCTCTTAATAGGTCTAAAAGATTTATTAATAAATAAGGTTTAATTTGTGATTCTTCTTTTATGAAATTTAGAACGGTTTTGCTACTAAAAGAATTTTTATAGTTTTTTTTCGTACTTATGAAATGACAAACGCAACAACAAAAAAGGGTCAATTTTAAAATACTCCACAGGCTTACGTGTACATAAGCCACTAACTTCTGCCATCTTGACTATTTGTAAAATTTAAGCACTTTTATGCCTGTCCTAAACAAGTTTACGACCTTTACGTAATGTATCAATTTTACCAAAAATAAAATTGGCTATAATCACATTAAACTCAAAAGATTGACAACAAGTATGTGTAAAATATCAAAAGTTTTTATTACGGTAATTTCTTTACATATATTAAGTTTGATATTTGTAAGATTTTTCCTAGTCTGATGTTACCCCAAAACTGGTGACATCGGAAGCAGATCCCCTTAAAGACAATGAATTGATAATATTAATAATATTATTTGTATCTGTATCAATTATAATTAATAAGTAACTTCGATACTTGTGCTAAATTCATTGAAGCTTAAAGAAGTAGAGATTGTAAAAAAATGCTGTGAAGTGTGAACTGCGAAGTTTGTCAAAAAGTGCCAATTTTCATAGCGACCCTTTCGAACTTAAAGCGCTGTATTGCTATTTCGAAGAAAATCCATACTACTAATACATGAACGAATTAACCACTGGACTAGACATATAAGCGGACGTACCTTTATCGGTCTTCTCAGTAACCAGGAGATTTTAGGCTTGGTCGTTTGTTTTTTGCGTCAGTCTCAAGCACTTATTTGTCAACAAAACATCTCCCAAAAATGACTAAATGTTCTGTTAAATGATGTAAAAACTATAACGGCGGAAGCAGCAGTATTTCTTTTCACTTGTAAATACATTATTTTATTACATTTATTGTTATTTATCACACAATTTAATTAAATGTAAAATAAAATGTCATATTATCCAACTATGTTAAATATATTCGATATTTCTATGTATTGTTGACATCTGACAACCATCATAAAATCCCTGGATTATACCATTCAGAACAAATGACTAAACTGTCGAGTGAGTCCATTTGACATCGACTAGTGCTTGACAATGTCGAAAAATATATCGATATTTGACGAAATTACTAAACGAATTGTGTTATTTGTACAGTACAATAACATTAAATACTTTTACCACAGTATCCTACAATCTGATGACAATAAATTTATAAAAATATTTTCTAAATCAAATAAAAATATAAATGCAAAAATTATAATTAGTATGTGTACTTAATTTTTTATTTTATTTTATACCACATTTATATACTTTGGAATATTATTCCATTGTAATAATAATAAAGATCATTTTATTTCAACACATAAATTACACAAAATCAAACAATAATGTTTTAGCACTAAACTTCTGGGTTGGCGATTTGTAATAAAACACTTTACCACTTGCACTAATTATAATTATTTTACTTTCACGATCCAACACTCACTTTAATTTGCAATCTCTTTTTCTTTTTCCTAATTTCACAAATGTTTATTAAGAACTGAGCAATATTAGGACAGTGTCACATTTTTATAACTACCCGAGACAATCAATTGCCAATTAAAATAGTTCAATAACAGAATCAACAAAATCACTTTATTTAATTAAATTACCTTAATATTTTTTTAATCTTTACAAAATAATATTTATTATATATTAATGGAATATATACCCGATATTCATTTGTTCATTAACATTATTATAGGCCAACAGAACGTTGCCATCAATGCTATCGTATTTATATAAATCAAATTAAAAAATAATTATTATTTGACACATTATTATTGCCTCTTTAATTCATTTATTTTAATTTATTAAAATTAAAAGAAGAAGAATAAATTAAAAGATGTAAAATATGATGACTATGCTAACCAATGTCTAAAATGTCATTCATTGGTTCATCGATATATGTATTTTATCGATTACGTTCAAGCACTAGAAATATTGTATTGTGTATCAGTGTTTATAATAATGTAATAAAATCTTTGTGTGCGTTATGCGTCACTTGGTTGAACTAGTTTTCATACATTTGTATTTTATGTCAGGTCCAGTCTCTAATTCGTTCATGTACTAATATTATAAATGTGAAAGTGTGTTTGTTTGTTTCTTTGTCCTTCTTTCACGTGAAAACGGAATGATGGATTGTCGTGATTTTTTGTGTGAAGATAATTGGAGGGCTGGAGAGTGACATAGGCTACTTTTTAACGCAGGAGATCATCTCCTTCCCACGAGAAAACACGTTATAATACAACCGAAAAAAATATTTATGATCAGAATAACTTAAAACTTGGTATTAATGCTCTTTCAACACAATTAAATAAATACGTGTTTTAGCATTTTTCGATATTCATCTCATAAAGGGGTAAAATAGGGCATGAAAGTTTGTATGAAGCCTATATTTTAGAATGTTTTTTGTAGTTTTAGCGCGAGCGAAGCCGCGGGTTCTGCTAGTAAATTAATAAATTAAAATAATAATTATAACAATCGGGTGCACCTCAACCGCGTCACACCCCGCACGTTTGTCCTTGACTAGACGCCTTCTTTAGACAACTATAAATAATTGTATAAGCGTATAAATGTATTTGATATTTTTTATTAGGATATACTATGAAATATAATATTTAAAATAGACTAAGTATCTTTAATTTGTTATTTTTTATCTTACAACGATTGCTCATTTAAGTATAGTAAGTGAACTGTGAAAGGTCTGAAAAATGAAAAGACTAATATTTAGGGGCTGGCGTTGACGTGAAACATGATGACTTGTCTTTCCACTTAATGGCTTCGTTTACTTTATGTAAATATACTTCTAAACGATTATAAATGACATTTTTATTATATACATATTTAATTATTTTTAGTACAATATATAATGGGAAATTAAATAAAGATGTGTAATTTCGTGAAAATTTTGATCTACATTCCAAAAAAGAATTCTTTTAGTAATGAGTATATTTTTACAATACTTGATATTATAATCAATATTCTAAATTAAGCACTATATCTTCAAACTAATCCTTTTGTGAGTTATCTAGAAAGAACACACACACACACGCACACACACACGAGCAAACACTATTTATATTATAGTTTAATTTATAGAATCGTTATAATTTTTATATTTATTGTTCCAGGAAAAGTTTAAAAAGGAATTCAAACAAAGATTTACATTTAGGCAAAAACAAAACAGATTCACTAACGATAGTTGTTATGAGGTAAATAAAGAAACAAATAAAATTGTACATAAATCATAATAGTTTAGGTAATAATCCAAAAGTTTGTTTTAGGACGGACATTCATATAGAACTCGAGTTCTATCAATTCGATCAACAAATGAAAGGAGTGTTTACTCTGCAAGAAAATCAATAAATATAACCCCCGTAGATTCTTTAAAAGCGAGAAATTCTTGTGATTGTGCCAGAGAACATATTCATTCAGATAAAGCAATTCTACGCCCATCAAACATGGAACGTGAAATGTGTAAGAATGGTAACCGTAACATGAATCTTGAAGATTTTGGAAGATCAAATAGATTCAGCAACAATGATTTACCTATCGGTGATGAAAGAGTTAGTGAACTGTATATTTTTCCAAACAGTAGTATTGTAGAATTTACAGATGTGCTACGTGATAACAAAGTATAAATCTATATCTTCAAGGTGAACTTCTTCATAGAACTTAATAGACAGTGCAGCAGTCACGATTTGTTAGTGACAGATCTGTCAGTGGCTTCCTTATTTTATCTTAAACTAGAGTTTAAAATTCATGATGTTATAATAAAATGTAAATATTAAATTATACATAGTTATGTATGTAAGTATTTATTAAAATGTTAATATGTGATGTGACAAAGTCTATATAAAATATCTACTATAAATAAAATGCATGAGGAACTAAGTTGTGTATTATTTAAATTTAACTAGGTTTTCTTTTGTTCAATCAAGATATAACTTCAAAGAAAAATATAGGTTAATATTTTAAATAAATAAATATTTAATCAAATTCATTTTTTTTTATTCATAAATTAATTTTAAAAATGAAATATTTCTATAGGTCACATATTTGAAAAGATAAATAAATAGACATTTGTACCGTCCCTTCTTTGTATAGATAAATCCTTTCATCAAAAGCTATCTAAAAGATATTACAACTGGCTATATAGAGTCGCGTTTGTATCCTTTTATATTGTTTTACACAATACTCATTTTGAGATATTGTGTTTGCTATCTTAATGTGAGATGTAATAAATATTACTTATGATTGTAATGCCTATCACTTAATTGCTATAATATTAATTATTATCAAAAAGATCTATAGACTAGCGGCTCACGGTCGCTTCGTTTGGGATCGTCTCTAGGAAAACAAAAACATACATATCCAACGGGAACCGTACATTTTTCCGGGATAAAAATCTATCTCTGTGCCAAATTTCATCTAGATTCGTTCAGCCGTTCTGACGTGAAAGAGTAACAAACATCCATACTCACAAACTTTCACATTTATAATATATATGTTATTTATCAGAATATGTAATATTGAAACTAAACAAAAAGGACTAACAGACTACTAACTAATTTCACTCATACAACCTTCGTCTTATTATACATAAATTATAAAACTTTCAAATTGAATTATGCTGTATTATTTTAAAGAAATGGGTTTATTATGACTCTATTTTTAGAACCTACATGAAGAAAACAATGCCTCTACAGATTTTACTATAATTAAATGGGACCCATTCACGCGTAAAACATACTGGGGAATGTTACGTTTCGTTCACAAATACCGAGTAATAATAGTTTTACAGAACTAAAACATAGATTTTAATCATTTATGTTTTAGTTTTGTAAAACTATTTACTAACCGACTTCCAAAAACGAGGAGGTTCTCAATTCGTCGGAATCTTTTTTTTTATGTATGTTCACCGATTACTCGAAGACGCCTGAACCGATTTGGAATTTTTCTGTTTTGTTTGAAAGGGTGTACTTCCCAGGTGGTCCCATATAAATTTTATCGAAATCGGTCGAGCGGTTTTAAAAAAAATCAACAATAAATATTTTTTTAAACAAATTGTTTAATCGAATATGTTATTTAAAACTTTCTTCCTACAAATTACCTGCTTATTACATCTACACTAAAAATATTAAAATAAAAACTTAAAAAAAAACTGACTTCCAGGCACTAAAATGTAAAAAATAACTAAACGGGGGTTTTCATTTAGAATAGATACCTAATCAGATATTTTCGAAGTCGGTGCCAGCGGACAATATTTTAAGATATGAATATCTAATAGGTATATATGTATTTTACGTATATTAAATTTCCTATGCGTCGGCTGGTAAATGGCTAAGTATAAGAGCATCCATTTTTGAACATTTACAGTTTATAGAACAAAAAATCTGCAAAATTTTGTATAAAAATAATATAAAATAAAATAACGAAGAAACATGATTAAAAACAAAGGTACGTTAAAACTATTCATGGACAGAAATAGATATCTATTAAATATTTGACGAAAACCAGACCACATCTTAACATGTTATTGCTCTCTTTCGTAAACATTGGCAAACAAAAATAAAAATAACTTGTGGCTTTCGTTGCATTCAATTGTTTTTTTTTAAATGGCAAAGGAAAATATAAATAAATATAAATATACTATCAACCATCTCGTCTTCGCACACATGCTCTTTTCAACACTCTTCCTATGAAGGTAGGAAGAGCTTTCCACTATTTGCACATTATATCAAGAACAGTAGATCGTATAAAATATTGCTTTAAAATAAAGGATTTTGATAACCGTTGACTTTTGATATATTGTGACGCTTACACGAGACTAAGTCAACATATAAAAAGCCAAAGCTAAATTATATAGAAGCTTATAACTCAATTGTCTTTCATTTTGAAGTTAAATATCTATCTAAGTGGAGTGGTCCATATTTTTACCCCATTGGATTATACAAGTATAAAATTGCAGTATTTTAAGTACTTCATTTTAATAATTTATTCTACAAGATACAATTTTACTTCAATTATATTTATTTAATGTTTTGTACTATGTGCTTTCAAATTAACGGTAACGCGCACGGGAAAGTTCACCTATAAGGTGGTCGGATGCGATAAAGAAGGCACATGGTGCTACTCTCTATGCCGCAGTTCAGGCATCGCTGAACCGAACTGACTGAAAAATAATCATAAGTGGTCACAATCCTCATCAGTGAGGTAACGAGGAAGAAGAAGACTATGTGTATTAGTTTTTATGTGTTATTTATCTTATATATATAATAAGTACAGTAATACCTCGAATTCGACTTACACGGTTATCGTTCGGTCCCACCTATCGCGTAAGTCCGGGGTATTACTGTATACGTTATTATAATTTTGAATATCAACATTAAAATCTATATCAAAATTTTATTCAAACTGTCAATTTATTTTCATTGTCGCTATATTGGTTAAAAGTATATTATTTCATTAACACGAACCATGGCCGAATAACCTCTAAAACGAAGTATAAAATTAATATTAAACAAAATACAAATAAACCTACTTCGTTTTATTGTTTTCCGTCTTGTTATGACGAGTAACAAAAGTTTATAAAGGAAAATCTTGTTTATGAAAATATAACAGACTATTATTATATAATAACTTTTGCCCGTGGTTTCGTTTGCGTAGTATATTTATGTTTAAGTGCTCCGCTCCCAGGAGCAGAAGTGTAATGTTAGATAGCTTACTATATAAACCCTTCCTTAATAACTCTTAAATTAAATATGATATATACGATATACTAGGTTACCATATCATTGCAATGTTATTAAAATAACGGGATACCAAGTTTCGAATCGATTAGATCTGTGGAAGCTGCTCATATCCTTTATTACCGTCTAGAAAAGAGCTGATAGCCTGCAAACGGCTGAATGGATTTTATGATTGATAACTAATAACAAGAATGTTCTATCGAGAGTGATTCAAACAAAAACATCTTTAAACAAAACATACTAAATTAAAATAAGTTCATACGTTTGGGCGTTATGATGCCACAGACACATACACGAACACACAGATTAAACTTATAACTCGTCTCTTAAATAGGCGTTAGTTAATAGATTAATGAAAAATACTTTTTGAAATCGTTCTAGGTATATTTAAAAATTAGTGCGTCCAAACAAATAAAAAAAGAACAAATTTTTCAACTTTATAAATTATATAGCGACTCACCCTAGATACGTTTTAACGGTGCGTATATATTTCTCAGTTATGAGATATTTTCCCGCAGTAAAATATATTGAGCAGGATAACCAGCTATCCTCGTACCAAATTTCATCAAAATGGGTCCAGTAGTTTTCTCGTGATGCGTTCTCAGACAGACAGAAAGACAAAAAATTCTAAAAACTATAGATTTGATAGACTATTTCAAAAAGATTTTACGAAAAATATTTAATGTACAGATTCGACTCACGTAGAATCTTATTATTGTTTGAAGCACTTAAATGATCAATTTTACAAGTAAATAAAATGTCTATTGAAATTTGTAACTAAGCAGTCTGGCGATATGTAACTGAACTAGATTTTAATAAATAATACAATGAATACTATAATAAGACGAATTGGATAAAAATATAGTATAAACCAGTACACTTAATATTAAATACGTTTTCCTGCGATAAGATACGTCTTTCTAATATACTTTATTATATCCCTCTCATACAGATTCACTTGTATCGCAAAATTCAATCGAAATTATTGAGATATTGGCTTATTTACTGAGAGAAAATAAATCCATAAGAGGAAAAAACAGAGAGTAGGCAAATACATACGTATTTGCAATGTAAATAATCTATGTACGTTCAAATAAATACCCAAAATTAAAGACAATCATTTTTCACAATACATTTTATTTAAGTCGTATATCAAGAATTTTTTTTTACTAGCCGTGTAAGTAATACCTTTATTTATTATATTTCAGAAGTTTCGCACTATATATCGGTGCGACAGCTGGAAAATCTGACACATGATAACGTTTGACCTACCGAAAAGAAAAGGCACGAACCGACCTATTTACTCGAATTAAGTTTCTTTATCTATACATTTAATAAAATTCTAACTGAGTCGAATCTTTACATAAAATATTTTTTTTGGAAAATCTTATTGAAATATTAGTCATTATTATCGATGCAGAGACCGAATCTATCGTTTTTAAAATTTTGTCTATCTGTCTGGGAGCGCATCACGAGAAAACCACTGGATAGATTTTGATGCTGATCCAGGTCGACATATAGGAATACTTTTTACTGCGGGAAAATATCATATATCTGTTAAATCTATACTTATTACGACGCCGGACGCCGACATAATCCATATAATATATTATTGTCTTTGAATTTATGCTAGTGCAAATTACAATTACAGAAATCACAAAAACGCTTCTATCGGCATTTTTTCGCTCTATTTAATTCTTATCTTTGTTGAGCTCTTTAAGATTTTAAAGTTAAGCTTTAAGATCTTACCTCTAAGCTTACTTAACTTTAAGATTTTTTAATGGTAACTTCGAGAAGCCCTGTATTGACTTTACAATCAAAAGTTACGGTACAGAATCTAATTGATCATTTTATTTTTATTAAATAACTATATTCACTATACATGATTCCTAATTAAACTTTTTGGCTAAGAAACTTTCGAAGTTTATGTTTAAAAAATAAAAAAAAGATCTAAAGTTTTATTGGTTTATAGTTTATACCATTGTAGCTCACCTTTTTTCAAGTTTAACGTTCCATAAAAACGAGCTATAACAAGACGATTTACAAGTGTATGCGGTTTCGGTCGTATGTGTCTGAACGTTTTGACCGATTTCAAAAAGGAAGGGCTGCTCAATTGATCTTTATTTAATCAATTGATTTACTAATGTAGATAAATTTCATGTCTATATAATATAGGGAACATAGGCAAATATTAAAATTATGATGAATTCACTTTTTACATCATGTTAAATTTACACTGAAATTATGCCGTTATTATGAAATTATAGTTTTGTACATGACACATAATTTGTGTATGTGTGTATTCAGCCCTTTTTAATTATATACGCATAATTAATTAAATTATATAAGTATAACGTATATATATATATATATATATATATATATATATATATATATATATATAATACATACTTACTACCTATCGATTTTGTTATCATGCTTGAAGCTGTCCCAAAAAACCCTTGACCACGTAAAATGTTTTAGCAATCTTGTTTCACATTTCACTTCTTATATTTTTTATCTTATCGCAGGAAAACTTGTATCTTTACAAAAATATATTGAAATTTTGGAGTATTATTTGAGTCTTATCTACATTCTTATAGATAAACAGCGTTAGGCCCTTAAAAAAATTGGTAGAAGAATATTATATTCCCTAATTACAATTTCTTTTCTAAATAAACGGGGCCAGAAATAAATGGACCGTAAAGCGTGCCAAGTTTGATGTATATAATGCAATTAAGACAAAAACAACAGAAGATTAGTACTTATTATTTGGCCTTTATTTCAAGCTATAATAAATTGTTCGTGCTACTTTTAAAGGAATATAATAAGTAGGACAATTTAATTACGAACAAAGTACGTTTATTATTAAAATATTACAAAAAAACGTCAATATTATTACCTTAAAGACAACATTAAGGTTTTCTTTAACAATTATTATGTAAATATTTAATATAATATATATCACTCCCCGAGGCACGCAGGAGTAACCACTCGAATTGTCCAACTCTAAGTAGCTGAGAATTTCTTGACAGAACTCAATAACTGAACTAGGTCCGACTCGGGACTTGAACCCGGAACCTCCGAATCTGTAGCCATACATGGTAGCCAAGCAATTATTACACCACTGTCAGTAGACAGAAAATATTACTTACTGGCCAACTGTGTTTTAATATTATCCAGTACAGCTCACACGCCATCTAGCTTTCGTTGATGGTAGTACTATGTAAAAAATTATAAGGACGAGCGCAGATTTTATAAGCGACAGACAACCAAATAGAGCAAGATCCCAGGGCCACCAGACGTCACGTACTTTCTGACAAACGAAATGTGGACGATTGAGTAGTGTTACTATGTACTAAGATCGCATGCCTACATACTAACTTGGTTAGACTGCCAATTTCCAGGTATCAGGTAATCAAGGTACCTCAAAACATTACATACCTCACGTAAATTCTCCAAGCTGATTTTCACGTATATTTTAGACAATATCGTTAAAAATAAGTCGTCAATACTCCCAGACACTTTCCGTCGGCCGTATTGCTTTGCAGACGCTTTAAAGGTCCCAAAATAATTTCTTAACTTCACGTAAATTCTGATGTTCCATTTTTATATATGTTCGCCAAACAACTATTTTAAAACCTTTTAGAAGAAGACAGACTGATTCAAAGGGCCAATCATCCCCTAAACTCAATTTTAATGCCTCTGTAGCTACCCACAGAGGCATTAAAATTGTCTCATGCGCGTGGATAGTGCTCTCGCGATCGTAGGATCGCATTATCCACGTGCATGAGACTGAGTGGGACCGATTGCGCTGTTAAGGCCATGAAAATTAATTTAGCAGATTTATATTTTAGAACTTTTGTTAACAAATAAATTATGGCAAAAAAATAAGACAAAAAATTGACATGTATAGTTGCAAAAAATTAAAAACGCATTTTTTTTTAAATAATACTAAAGTTAGCCGACGTTTTTAATTTTTATCCTACAGATAATGGAATATGCGGAGTAGATCCGATTAGTTTGCTGGCGCAATTAGCGACTGCCGTATGAAAAAATATTGGTGCCTTAATTCGTAAACACATAAAAACAGATAGGTACTACAATATACAGTTATCGACTAAATAAACATTAATAGTAAACAGTTGATCCGAAACTTTTCTTTGTGTTAATGTTGGCTTTTAGGCCTTAATTCCTAATGAATTTTATAAGAGTTTGTAAGTGAACCTAAAGATCTTGACCTCTATAAGATAACCACTTATGAGAATAATTTCATCAACGCTTAATTGTAGGTATTTCTAATTATAACTATAATTTTATAAAATTTTAAATAGTTATAACATTGTTCCTTTTACTTAGATTATAGTATAATAGTTATATATTTAGATTTTAAGTATGTATACGTATAATGTAATAGAATTTCATAAGTTTAATTTCAATAATATATCGTTCAGTATAACTTGTTTCTTTTATATTTAAAATCATTTCAGGGCCTCATAAATCCTACGATAAAACTGATCAATAAAAGGATGTAAAGGCAAACAATATTTTAATTGAATTTAAATCCTATTCTTGTTTGAAAGCCTACTAATTGCGAATATAACACAAATTTATATCAGCTTACTTCGTACTCTGCTAACATAATCTCATCATTTTCTTCAAACACAACCTGGTTAAGTAAATAATAATTTAATAAGTTATAAAAATAAGTTTAAAATAGTACGTTTAAAAAAATGAGCTTTTGGAGTCTTACAATTGAAAATAAGGGTGCCATCAAATAGTTTCATCAATTATATTGTTTTTGTATTTCGCATAATTTATTTTGCTAAAGTTTTGCTATTAAAAAGCTTTATTAAGTAAACTTTTACATAAATATATTATTCGAGACTTATCAAGAAGCCCATAAGAAGTCTTCACTTTAAGAAGAATAGTTGTGGCTTAAGAGGGTCGATTGGAATTTTTATTTGACCCTTATAAATTGGCTCAGGGATTAAAGTACACGTGCCGTTAGGCAAGTTGAGTTGAGGTCGACACGTTTTAGGTCTGGTAACGCATAACACTGGTTGACTAGCCATCCCTATATCTTATTCATCTTCATCTAGCTTATAGTATATTCATAAAAACGTTCGTATATTTATTATACTCAGTTTTATTGTGACACTGTCCATACTGTACTGAAGACATCCGCTGTAGGAAAAACTAGTAATACTATTTTTTTACTCACTTTGTTTATGTTTGTAATATATACTATTTGTGCTAATAAAACATTTACAAATCTAATAAAAAAGTTAACTTTGGAAGAAATTAAAAGAAGATATGACGTATTCGACTACCGCCCGTAATAAATGTTCATGTTTATTACGTAAGTACTTAAGCTTCTACTTTCAAGGTACTCGTTTCAACGGTCAATAGTACCAACAATAAAATGATATTAATAAGGTAATGGTCTTCGTACGAAATTTAGAAATACATGTTATTATATTTCAATAGAAATATTTAGATATATGGCGTAGCATGTAAAAATTTAATTGGGAAATCATACGTATAAAAAGTATACCAGGCTGCAAAAATTGTTCCTTGTTGCGAATAATGATTCTACAAAATTATTGATTTTCCTTATTATAAAATTTATTCTATAAATAGCATCTAACCTTCATTGTTCAAGCATAAAGCTTTTGCTTAGTCCACCAATTCTTTAGTAACTTTTATAATACCTTTTTTAATGTTAGCAAATGCATTTACGCTTACCACTTGCATAGGTGGTTATGTGAGACTCAACCCAACGGAACCTCTCTCATTTGAGTAGGGTGTCGCAATATCGTTAATGCATTCAACCATGATGCCCTGACGGTTGGCCTGCCGAGACAGACCATACCCATGGGGTTACGCCATGGGTCTACTCTGTTATAATAGAAGTACGTGGAACAACTCACATGTTACATCACCCACCGAGGTGGACCGTCTCTCTAATGAACTAACGAAAATTACAAACAAAAAATATAAGTATTTGACCATGATGAGCTCCAATATAAGCAATAATAGGCACAGTCGGGGCCCTGGCGCAGCACCACCATCGAAAGCAACGCCGAGCGACAGTATACGCCGACTTGCGTCTTAAAACCATAGTTAACAAGACGGCCGGCAAATCAATTCAAATAATATATTTATAATATCTTTGTCCTTTTTTTTATGTAGAGGCATACTTTAGATGACGATTATTAAACCAGCCTTAAAATTAAAGTCCACTTTCATTTATACGTCTAACGTCCCCCAGGACTCGTCAAACAAATCAAATAACTCGGTTTACTTATCTCTGAAGACTCCTACTATTAGTATCAGCAGTTCTAAAAGTACCTATTCACTGCCTAACTAAAACATAAGCTATGTGACGATGATACCCGATTAGTATTATACAAAAAATTGACAAAGGATGGACAAAGGATGACTCCATAGTCTGCCTCCTATAGAATGATAATAGATATGAAAGATCAATATATGTATGTAAATAGTTAAATATCAATTTACTGAATTAATATTTATACATACTCGTAGGTACATATGATAAAAAATAGCGATGTCAACTTATTTTTTTTTATTAACAACTTACCCTCGCTACGCTCGACGCACTCGAGCTTGAAACTTGACCCTAGGTGCTTAACAAAAGATGTCAATAATAATAACTTTTCAGCTTAAAAATACCCTGAGCCCTATAGGGAAATAAAATACGTGTTACTCTTGGATAATATAGCTTGCCAATAGTGAAAGGATTATTAAAAAATAAAATCAGTCCAATAGTTGCAAAGTTTATACAAAGAAGTCTTTGCTCTTTATAATATTAATCCTATCCTATATATTTAAACGAGCAATGATTATATATATATATATATATATATATAATACAATCCGAATCTCGGAAACGGCTCCAACGATTTTCATGAAATTTATTATACGGGGAGTTTCGGGGGCGATAAATCGATCTAGATTAGTCTTATGTCTGAGAAAACGCGTGTTTTCGAGTTTTCATGCAGTTTTCTTTTGCATTATTACACGCTAAATATGGTCGGTAATTTGCACGCTCTGGTGAAAGTATCGTGGTTAAGTGGCCAAGGTGCAAGATCAACAATCACAGTTGTCCATGTTCGAATCTCGGTCGCATGCAAAGTTTTTACTTTTGTTTTTTTTTTTTAAATATTTATTCAAGGTTTTAGTTAAAAAAAATGTTCTTTAGGCCAAAAACTCCGAGCGAAGCTCGGTAGCCCAGATACTTTACATATAATAAAACATAACCTGTACATTGAAACATTTGAAATTATTCCGTCTCGTATGCTACAACCTCTAGAGATGCTCTAATTTGTTTAATGAAAGCTATGCGTTTTTAACGTCGGAAGAAATAATTATGGAAGGGAATTTTTGTTGATGCCTTAGTTACAAAATCACTTTCGCTCTGCAAAATATTTTACAAGCTTTATATAAACTTACACTATTAAATGTAACTTTCATGTTTTATAAAATGTAATAAAATTTTGAATCATTTTATAAATAATAAAATACTTTTACAATTACTTCGTTTACATAATTTTAGAAGGATAACTTATTATTAATAATTCAATTTATTCTCATATATTTAACAAACAATAAAATACAAACATATCTAATTACTTCACTTATTTTTAAATAATGCATATTATCAATAAAATAAATCTTTAACAAAATAATGACGAGTGGTAGTCGTAGGAATCTAGTGTTTTATTTCAAAGTTTTATTTTGTTTGTAATTATAAAGTTGTTTGACTCTTCTATAAGCGGCTATTTAGGTTTTAGGATTTACCTTTACAAGTTCCCGGAAACACATAATTATATAATACCAGCGACTCATCCTCGCTTCGCTCGGGTTCGTCTCTAACTTGTTTTCCCATACAAACTTTCACTCCCTTAAGGAGTGACTTCCGAGATAAAACTATTCTAGTCCTTTCCAGGGTCTCAAACTATCTTCTTATCAAATTTCATCTAAATCGGTTCAGTAGTTTCGGAGCGTATTCGATACAAACAAACAAACAAAAACGATTTTTTCCTCTTTGTAATATTAGAATAGATATAGCTGTACATAAGTTCGACACTCACGAAGGTGGAACGTGGGAGGAAGCCTTTTTGAATACAATGTATAGATATCGAAAAAAAATAAAAATTAATAATTGTCGTAATAAGACGGCAATATTTAAAGTAATAAGTATTTTTGGGTGGACTGCGATATTTTGTGAAAAAATATAGTACTACGTCACTTGAATTGAACATACATATATGTATATATAACATTCCAAGTATGTAGTAAGGGTCTCTAGGTTAAGAGAAAAAGACCTAAGGAGATGACTAAGGTGGCTACTTTGTATCTACTATAAATCCAAGTCAAATCTGTCGCAGACCTTGATTTTAGCATAACTAATATGGCACCAGGCAGTACCCCAGTGGTAACGCGTTCGCTTGGGAAACTGAGTGAAGCGGGTTCAAATCCCGGGACTCGCACCTCTGAATATATTTTCTTGTGCGAATCATATCTAACATGATTACCACTTGCCTTGCCTGAATACATACATATAATATGGCACTGTGGGTAGTAAGAATTTCAAGTTCCATTTATGAAAGATAAAGAAATTCTGCAATTGTCGATCTGTTTAAAAATTGGTTGAAATTGGACACGAATTACGGATATTTAAAGGGATACAAATATATAATGAAAAGCAGGAAAAACACGATAAATAAAATAAAGTTATAAATTCTTTTTTTGTACATAATAATATATAAATTTAATTTGTATTTAAATAATATGGAGGGTGTTTATTTCAGGGTTTCTTAGATTTCGTTATAGAGACATAACGAAAATGGCATCTATTTGTAAATTCAACATTTCAAAATAAAAATTGCAAAGAAGATAGGCAATATCGATGATTAACACATACGCTTCTTTTTACCGACGGGTGCGACTAAGGACTGCATGCGGAAGGTAGCCGTTAATAAAATCATATAAACAAACGGATGTCAATTTCAAAGATTCTCACGGCGTTGATAACGAAAATGCTATTTATTTTCAAATCCCAATAGCGGACCTCTTACTTAACTCTTTTTGGCATGGGCCTTTCTCGCATTGAAGATTACGAGGAGGAATAAGGGTTGGTAAATTCATATGTCTTTCGAAAATAGGTTGTGTCAGACATGTTGGTTTCCTTATTTCGCTTTTACGAAAAAAAGATGGAACATATTTTATTGTAAATTATATTTTTATTAATATATTTGCGATATATTAAATAAAAACTATTGTTTTTGGGATCATTTTGAATAAGGCGTCGCAAGCAGCGGTGGCGGGTTTGAATATTTATGATTTTCTGAAAGGCCGGCAGCGCATCTGTAAGCCCTGCTGTGTTGCAGATGTCCATGGGCGGCGGTGATCACTCTCCATCAGGTGAGCCTCCTGCCCGTTTGCCCCCTTTGTCCCATAAAAAAATATATATGGAGATCTAGCTGTACAAATCTTTCAAAATAGGGCTCTCTTTAACCTTTTGACCCATTGAATGAATTAGTTAGCAAGCCAGACAAAAGAACTGAGAATAAAACAAAAACGATGCATTGTAATATACGTATCCCAATTAACCCTTTAAAACTTTGTAACAAAAACTAACACAATTTCGTTAGTTTTATTATATTTAGGATAGAGCCTTTCTTTTATAGAAAGTTTGTGAAATATATTATGTATAATACTCGTAGTATCGTACTATTTTGAATTCATATGATATATTCATTTAATGTAAAATCGTCTGTTTGTATTATTTCCCACGTGGGATAGACAATGTAGGCATAGAGATACCTCAGTTCGCGACATAACAATGCTAATTTAGTGCCAAAAAGTTTTTTTTTATTTAGATTTGCTTCACACATGAAGCCGCTTACTTACTAAAAGTAATTAAAATATATTGATAACAATAATAATTATTAATAAATAAGAAATGATCAATAATCATGAAAATAGAGAGTTATAATTATATCGCTTAATAATATTTTATACTGCCTAATATGCATTGTTCTAACTTTGATTAAAGTGTTGTTCTAATCCCCAGCTTATCACTTCCTCTAATCCCTAATGTTCTAAGCATGCAAATACATGACATGTCTTTCATGTACATATTGTTAATATTAACGTCATAAGTACGGACAAAATTGAAACAAAGTTTAAAATAAAACATTTATTTTAATGTAAAAAACAACTTAGTACAAACCTTACTAATTTTTCTTTCATCACTCATCAAAAATGCACGTACGCATGATTATAGAAATAATACGATATGGATCAGCGTTGGCGGCAGGTCTACGATCTTCTAAATATCCACGTTTGTCTTCAGATACCTGACGCGGAATTCGAACGGAACAACCTCGATTTGCCACACCTAAGGAACATTATCTATCATTATACTTAATTTAATGAATCTATACATATTATAATAAAATTGTAACTAAGCCGAATCTGTACATTAAATATTTTTTGGAAAATCTTATGGAAATAAACATTATTATCGATACCGAGACCGAATCTATAGTTTTTAGAATTTTTGTCTGTCTGTTACCGCATCACAGAAAAACCACCGGAGGGATTTTGATGAAATTTGGTATTGTGATTGCTGGTTATCCGGGTCAACATATGGGATACTTTTTACCGCGGGAAAATATCTCATTTCTGAGTAAAAATACAAAAACTGCATTGTAAGAGTATACTAACATATAAACCCTAGAAATTTGGTTTTTAGTCATCTGAACGCGGGTGGAGCCGCGGGCAATGCTAGTTGTAAAATAAAATCTACCAATGATCGATGGGACGTTTTTATATTACTAAACGCAACCAAAGTTCTGAATTTACCAAACCCGACCAAACTGTCGGGCCCATTAAATGTCTGTGGGGTCGCTAACTGTAAAAGTTTGTAACTCAATGAATGTTTATTATCCTTTCTTTATTACACTGTCTTATCATTGTATTATTATTTATTTTTAACCCCCGACGCAAAAAGAGGGGTGTTATAAGCGTTACTACATTTCGTAAAGCTTTGTCGAGCATTACTATAATTACGCCATGGCATGCTGCTATCAATTAATTTATTTGACTTCCTCGCCAATGAAGCAATGTGATTAAATGTAATAATAATGATATTAAACTAAACATATATATATATATATATATATATATATATATATTTACAATGGTTTCATAGCAATTGAAACATGAATGAATGCAAAGCATTACCTTACTCGTAACACATACCTACTAGGTACTTATATATTTTAACCGAGCATTGAGGTTTATATTAACAATTTTAATAAAAACTATTATATTATATTTGAATATAATATATGTACATTATGTTTAAAAAATATTTGCTAATTTTTGATAGTTTAGATTTTAGATTGAAAATTTTGACTGAGATTTGAAAATAATTTTCCTATTGGGCTAAAAATATTTACTAAGCTTCTCTAATAGTAGGGGAGCCCAAGAGAGGATTAACATAAGGGGGGATATCTTGCACTTTATTGTGTACCTCCACCATAATATAAGTCCTCTATATAAGGGCGCGAGTCTAGGGCAGCCGATCAAAATATTTAAAAAAATATCTTGATAAGGTAGAAACACTTGAAACCGTCAAATTACACCGTGAAAAGTGTGCAAATCAAGAATATCTGCCAATTTCCACAAGCCACAGAGGCAAATATCGTACGTACATAAACTTTATAGTCAAAAATTACAGAAAACTAAGAAATCTTACAATACGTACGTACATACATAAAAACTATTCTGTTATAATAATTCCATCGATACTTAATAATTTTTTAAAACGTCTTCCATAATAGATTTTAGAATGGAGAAGACATAAGGATATATGTACAATGTACACATATCGACTCTAACTAGCATCATGAAACAAAACGACCGGGACATTTCATGTGGAAGAAAAGTATATTAAATATATCAAGTTTCACTTTATCAATATGTTGCTAGACTCCCAACAAGAACAATACATGTCTGTCCCCGTCTACATAATACTATTTTCCGTCGTTAACTTACTAAACGAACTAATTGAGATAATATATATTATAAATATAAAATCTTTTCAACAAAGATTGTAAGATATTCTTACAGTTCATAAAAAAATCAAATTTTACAATTCGAACATCAACATTGACTTCCTCAGGTAACTTAAATCAATAAATATTTTTTAAGTGTTGTAAAATATCTACAATGTATCATGTGCATATAGACATGTTTGGCTCAGTTTGTAGTGACCTACTTGCGGTGCCAGCGGTCGCGAGTTCGAGTCCCGCTGGGAGCATTCATTTGTATGATGAGCACGAATGTTTGTACTACAGTCATGGTTGTTTATATTTATATAATATGTATGCATTTACAAGTGACTTAGCTCTTAAAATGAGAATTAAAAAAATATGTATGCATTTAAAGTTAATTATGTGTAGTGTGTCATCTATCTGGTATCCATAACACAAGCCTCGTAGCTTACCATAGAACTAGATGGTGCTGTGTGTTCATGTCCCAACATATTCATTTATATTTATTTGCAATAAATATTCTTTACTCAGCTGCGTAACTCTGAACATGTTGATTGATAATAAAAGCGATAGACCTCTTATACTTTTCTTAAAAAAATAAAAAAATATATGAAGTCAAATCAGCTAAAAGTCCTTAGCGACTTGACTTACATGAATCAAGTTTAAACATATAATTTTATTTTAATTGGAATAGACGTAACTGAAATTGACAAAAGGCCAAAGTCTCGACCATTTCATTTTTTATCATGTTTATGTTTGTTTTCCCGATATTTTGTAACCTTAATACTTACATAGATTTACGCGAATATTTGACATTATTAAAAAAAAACTATCTTTTCCGATTTTTCCGCGCATTTATTTTGATTTTTGGTTCCTGACATTCCTTCTACGGCGAATCCTTTATAGCAATGAAGGTCATGGTAGAGACCATGATTGCCAAAAATTCTATCAAAACTTAAAAACCAAAACTATTGAAAATTATTTGCAAAATAATAAGCATTTAAAAGCATAATTACTTTCTTAGATTTACGCGAATATTTGACATTTTAAATAATACTATTTTTTCACATGACATAGCCTCTCCCGTGACCATGATTGCTGTAAAGCATTCGAAACGTAGGGAACCAAAAATCAAAATAAATCCGCGAAATAATCCGAAAAGATAGTTTTATTTAAAACATTTGAAAGGAATAAATATTTCAAGTTTGGATTAAACCATAAAAAAGCTTGTTCTTTATTAAAATCTATTGTTGTAGAACTGCGCGCAAAAAGTATTTGTTAATTATTAATATTTATATAATGGTCAATTTAATTAAGTGTATATTATCATTTAATAGTGGATTCGCTGTAAATATAAATGGAATTTTACTTTCAGCCAATCCTCTACCCGCCAGTATGTCGGCCGTTAAAATCGATTTAGTTGTATATCTTCTATGCTCTATTCCGTGGGGTCGTTTTATGTTTCAAGATGAAAATCAATCGATACTTCTTTCGCCTATGCAATCTATCCAATGCAAACTCCATTAAAATAATTTTAGCTATACTGAAAATTAGCTACAAAAAGATAGTCTTACACGCCATGTATAATGGTTCTGAGGTTTATTATTGCACAAGTAACAGTATAGATCGCAGAGTAAATATTTTAATATGGCGCTATTTTAATCTATACGTATACGTTAAAGTCAACTTTTAGGAAAAAAGAATAAATGCTACATATAAAATCTGACAGGTAGACTCTTCATGGGGAATATGTAACCGCTGCGAAGAAATTTTCGGAAATTCAACCCTTAAAATATGTGAAGAAGTTTGCATGAAAACCCGTTAAATTTAAAGCTACAGTAAAAAATCTTTCTTATTAAACACATACATATACCGATAATTTTAGTTAAAAATTTTGTACAGTATATCCCCTGGGGACGAAAAATAGTGGATGGTGTGAAACTTAAGAGCGGACCAATTAAATATAGGTATATATTATAATTAAAATAGCGCAGCGAAACACTAGTGATATGTACAAGTAGGAACAGAAGCAATCATTACCCGCCGTAAAATCTCGAATGTGGGATAAGCCGTGTCTGCCGGTGAGACGTCGCACGTTGTCAGCGCCGTTGCTAGCGTCGTACTCATTGATATGAGCGCCGTGTCTCCGTGCCAACTTGTCTATCGCTTTTTCTATTACTCTGTTTAATAGATGTCACATAAAATATATGTATGTATATAGGTAAATATAATCTGGATTATTTATTATATCGTCGTCTCAGTAGATACCTACTTATTTGTCTAAACAACCAATTTACCGAAAGAATTTTTAATACAGAACTATTGGCTTTTAAATATCTATTCTATTGGTCTTAAATATACATTTTACTTTAATAAAGCCAAAAATGGTATTTTATTTATATGTGTACATAAATCTTAGATATAAAGTTTTATTTTTTAAATTTAAGAAAAAAACGCTCTACTATAATGTAGGTACAATACGTATTGGTCGTTTAAAAAATTAACACAAAGCGACGTGTATACTTGAGTTTATCAATTGAAGACTATTTTATATAATATAACACGAAAAAGGATGTTGCTGGATAGAGTTAAAATGCTTAGGAAGCATACAGTAAATAAATGATAAGCATTTATTTTGTGTAAACATGTTAAGCTTGCACTGTACTTAAGCGCCAATAGCGAATTAACTAATGAACGCTCTTGTCATGTTTTTTGACCGATTAAAAAAAGAAATACCTACTACTTACTTAATTCATAATATTCTATGAATCCATCTTCATAATTCTCTTCTTAATGAAAATGAAGTATAAACCTCAAGGGTGTCCCATATAACGATAGACTTTAAAAGGTTCTTAAGTTGACTCGAATAAATTTTTACTTTTAATCTCTCAAATTACTTACTATTATAATTAATGAGTGCAGATGCTTGTTTGAGATTTAAATTTAAAAGTAAAAAATTAAATTGAAAGCTAATATAAATCTTAATCTTCTATACAGACGCTGTTTTGACATCAGGTAATGTAATTCTAAATTATAATGTCAAAATCAACCAGAACCAAAATACCCAAATGCTTTATGTGCCTAAAATATTTATCAATATCCTTAATTGAAAACACGCATACTACATTATCATGTAACAGTTTATCGCTTATCATCTGCCCAAAAAGTGGACTCTTGTAACCAGATACCGCTAAAATGATCTCATATACTACACGTGTTATAATGTTGAACAGCTTCTGTGAATAAATTTTACAATTACCTACCTATATTTGTTATAAATTGATTTGATCTAATTTTCACCTTTGAATAATATCAATCTGCATAATAACGGGGTAACCGCTCACGAACACTTTCACGATGCTAAACCTGTTGAACACCTCTCAAATCCCTTAGCCGACCACGCCTATATTGCGCCCAAGGCACTATGCCGCTTTGTAGGGGCCCATCTAGTGGGAGGCGAGTCACCGTTCGCAAAATACTCAATCTGAGAGTGAGTTTTGAAAAGGCGGATGCCCGGTAAATTCATCCAATAGCCCAATTTTGTAGCCCATTCAAACTCCATTCCATAGATCTTTTTAGTTTTCCATACTTTCCATACTCTCTACACGTTATTAGGATCTTTGAGCAATTCCCCATGGATTGAGGTTGCGTCACAAACTTGAAATTTAAACTTGTATCTCTTAAGGAGCCTCTACGTGTTGGGCCTGTGTCCCCACGCAAGCCTTTCAAAGGACAAGGCTCCTTCAAACCCGTGAAAACCAAAGAAAAAGATAAAATAATACTTTTTAGGGTTCTGACCCTGAAAAGGTAAAAAAGGAACTCTTATAAGATCACTCTCTTGTCCGTCTGTGCGTCTATCTGTTTATCCGTGTGTCGCCATCGATTTTCTCAGGAATGGATGGATATATTAAGTTGAAATTTATACCAGATACTGAGATCTATAGTCCCTATTAGGTGTATAAAAATCAAGGTTTTGAATCAACACCATAAAAAGATATGGACAAATTTAGATTTTCGCGAAAACTTGTAAGTACCAAAATTTACCTTAATTTTCATTTTTTTTTATTTTTAGGAATTTTCCTTTTACTTGTGCTGTAAGACCTTGCTATTAACCAAAATTGACAATTCTAGGTCAACCGGAAGTACCCTATAGGTTTCGGGTCAAAAACCTATATGGTAGTTACCGTTGACCTAGAATCATGTAACTTGGCAAAAAGCGAGGTCTTACAGCACAGATAAAGGAAAAAAATCCAAAAAATAAAAAAAGTTGAAAATTAAAGTTAAACAGATTTCCTACAAATTTGTATGAAACCCTCGGTAGGCGAGTCGGACTCGCACTTGTCCGGAATTTTTATTTTTGATGACGCGTTTGGCTCAGTTTATAGTGACCCATGGAGCATTCATTTGTGTAATGAACACGAATGTTTATACTCCAGTCATGGGTGTTTATATTTTTAATTATATGTATTTAAAGTTATATTTGTAGTGTATCAACTATCTGGTATCCATAATACAAGCTTGTAGCTGACCATGGAACTACATGGTAGTGTGTGTTAATGTTCCAACATATTTATCGTATTTATCAATACTAATATAATCATAAAAATAAACAGCATTTTATTCAAAAATAAACAATAACATCCAACCAAAATGAAATAACCATTCATGAGTATATAAAACATTAAATTAAGACAATAGAAGGAAAGCTTTCAAGTTAACTTTAGCAATAATAATATACATCATACATGAATGTGTGGAATGAATACAAGCTCCGAACATTCCCGATTTTGTTGTTTATATTTAATTGATGACCGCGCTGTTAGTCTGGCTTCGTTATGTAATTGAAAGTGGTTCGTGCCAGATAATTGCTACCATTGAAATCGGTTAAGGATCGAAAATTGAATTGAATTTTCAATTTGTAAATTATGTAAAAGTATATTCATATAGGGAAAGAGATTCGTGTTATGTTCTTTGGTAAGTCACCTATAGTTTATTTTTTCTATTATAATATAAAAAGAGCCGTAGACTCACTGAACTTTCAGCAGTTCTTCTAAGGGCAAAGGCATTTTGAAAAACAAAATTACTGGTAGAGTTTTTGATAGATATAAGTGTATTTCTAGAATACCAAAAACAAAAATGTTTTTTTTTTTAATTTGAATACACCTACAATCGTCGAGTGTCTAATACACTAATCTATGTTTATCAGAATTCACAGCAGTAAAAATTTATTAAAAGCCGAAAATATTGAGGAGATGAGAGAAGAGATAATTAAAACATGCTTAATAAAATATCTTCACTTTAACTTAATCTCATAATAATTAGTAATTAAAATAATTCACTTGAAAATCAGAATATAGAACAGGCGTAATGACTAATAACCAATGTATAGATTACACTTTGGTCTATAATCTATACTAATAAATAAAACTGAAAAAAATGTTTGTTTGCACGCGCTAATCTCTTATAATATATCTTATCTCTCTCTATCTCTTATAAATACTTTTAAATGAGACCAGACCGAGACAGTTTTATAGCCCATTTATTGCGGAAGGTTGTACCTCAAGCTATAACCTGCAAGAGCGAAGTACTTCTCCAATATTAATATTAAAAGACACGGACGGAGCTGCGAGAAAACGATAATCACTTTATACAAAACTTAGAAGGCTTCCTTGTTACGATTAATTAATCCTAAATTATCCAGATCTATATCTATGCTTTGATATATATATACATATTAAGTAAGTTTGGAAATATAAATATTTTTAACAACAGAATTAAATTCAAGTAAGAAAATATTAAGAAATCCACATTTACTGTATAATTCCACATATGCCTACTGTATATTTGTAATTTCGATGCTTATTTTTTCGGTTGTTTGAAAAACCAGACCAATTGGAAAAAAATGTCCTTCACAAAAAATTACCCATATTCAGGACGGTTAGAGGTTATTTGTAAGACCACTAACTTTTTAGTGGAGAAATTATACATAAACCACGCGGGTGAAACCGCGGGCAAACGCTAGTTTCCAATACTTACAAAATTCCATCTTCTTCCCTCATGTCTTTCGAAGAAAAATACACAAAGGTCCCATTTCCTGGCCAATCAGCTACCGGTTGAGGTTCGAATGAAGCTACAGTCCCATACTCTTCTGCCAATTTACTTAAAATGTGGCGCGCCATCCATAAATCGTCAGCCGCTCTTATTCCCGGGCACGGCCCAACCTTTAGACATTTTGTAAAGTAGATAAGTTTTTAAACATACATTCCAAAAAAAATGAGCGCGTGTAATCTTTACGCGCGGTTGAAGTAAAACTTCTTTGGCGCTGTGACAGATACTGCAATAAAAATAAAACAAATCAAAATAAATATATTTTTTTATAATCATTTTTATAAGTAAGAATTATTATAAAATTATTAATAATAAATAGTAGTAAGGCGTTCGCTTGGGAAACCGAGTAAAGCGTGTTCAAATCCTCGGTCTCGCATCTGATATTTTCATTTGTGAATCATTTTTAACGTAATTACCACTTATCTTGTGGCGAAGTACAACATCGATAGGAACCCTACATATCTGAGAGAACCTAGCAAGTTTTCGAAAGTCATGAGAAGTCAACCCGAACTTGGCCAGCGAAGTGAACTATGGCCTTGATCCCCCTCGTATTGAAGGGAGACCCGTGCTCAGCATTGAGACGTTAAAGAGGGCGAAGTACAATAATAAATACACATTTTTATAAATAATAATTATTATAAAAATATAAATATAATATTTTATTTTATTATTAAAAATAAATTTGATTCTTACTTCCGCGACACTCATTTTTACAATGTATTGACTTACTCCTCAATTAAACCTAAAGAAGTTTTACTTCAACAAATGTTTCACTGTATTCACATAATATACTCTATATCCTCTCTATTCACTCTTTTATATCTCAATTGGAAAATACTAAAAGATTTTCTATGTCATACGTCTATTCAAATTTTACTGATATCGTTCCAACTATCTACAAAAGTTAATAAGCTAAGAATTTAACAGCTACTGTTTTCGACTCCAATATATCAAAAATGGCATTAATAGAAGCTTTCTTGTATATAATAAATTACACTTGCTATATATAATATTTCCAATGGAGATCTACATTGTAAATTAAATATTAATTCATTTTCTTCACCAACATTTTAAAATCTGTATATGTAAATATCCCCTTTTCTTTATATATAAACAAACTAGCGACTCACCCTCGCTCCGCTCGGGTTCGTCCCTTACGTGGGCCACCCTTATCACTTAGGGGTATGGAAAATAGATAGTAGCCGATTCTCAGACCTACTGAATACGCATATAAAATTTGGTAACAATCGGTAAAGCCGTTTCGCAGGAGTACGGTAACTAACATTGTGACATGGAAATTTTATATATATAGATTAGATATCAAAATATGTCCACAGAAACTTATATTTCATCCCAATTTATGTGGGCTTATAGGATGTAAAATATCTGTAAATAGCTTTTATAGTATTTTCATTTTATTCCAACTAAAGTACGGTATTAAATTACCTACGTGCCCAAATACAAAGTCTATCTAGTACGTGGTATAAATGACAATAAATTCAATTGCACCACACTGGTTTTGTAAACGTTCGTTCGTTGTATGCAGTTGTATAAAAATATTGAAAAAGAAGAGTATTTAAGAAAATATTACTAAATTCTTGATTAACTAGTGGAGGTTACGGGTTTAAGTAAGATAAAACATTTAAAAACAAATTATGAAGAAATGATTCCTCCTTATCTGCTATAATTATCCTAAAAATTGGTAGTTTTTGTTTTTCTCTTCCATTAATTTTCTTCAACAATACTGAATGAAACGTTTTACAAATAGCCATCTGCCATCACAAAGTCTCTAATGTAATATAGGATTTAGTAATGAACCTACTTGAAAATTCCATTGGGAAGGTGTGGTCCCTGGGTTTATACCGTTGATTCGTACGCCCGCATAAAGACAACACCTATGAACATAAATTTTTTTATGAATACCTTTACGTACGGGCGTGGAGATGGGTGGTGCTTATTATAGGATTTATAGGAATTAATAACCCAAAATAGGATTGGTTTGTTATGAAATATTTTCGCACAATTACTCTATTACTATCAAAGGTTGTGTATACAATCGTGTCTTTTGAGCTAATTAATTAACGGAACCGTTGAAAATCGAGCAGTTTCTCTTCAAAATCAATAGGACACGCTAACGCTATCTTCTCACAGCAACAATAGAATATTTAATAATTTTAAGCTATAGAAACATTAAATACTAATATGTATACCTATAAATATAAGTACCCAATGTAGACATATAATAAAATTGAGCCGAAACTGTACATTAAACATTTTTTGGAAATCTTATTGAAATAGTCATTATTATCGATACAAAGACCGAATCTATATTTTTTAGAATTTTTATCTGTCTATCTATTTTCTGGGAACGCATCACGAGAAAATCACTGGATAGATTTTGATGAAATTTAGTATGATGATAGTTGATTATCCGGGTCAACATATAGAATACTTTTGCTGCGGGAAAATATCTCATGTACATATATACATTATGAGAACAAAAATAAATAATATCGATTAAAATTAAATGTTACTGTTTATAAATACACAGACGAAAGTGGCAAAATATTTTTGTTTGTATATTTTTCTATAATAATATATTAATAATAAAGATGCAAATATCAATCCTTAAAGGTTGCGGGACGAGAGATTTGTATTTGGCTGTAAACATTTAAGATTTTTAAAGAAAAGAAAAAAATGATAGAACCTTCAACGATGAGAACCAAATCAACGCGCACTCAGCCGCGGACAAATTGACCCTCGATAACTCAAAGCTTACGCTGTTTTTGTAAATTATCTTGTATGGTTTGAGTTGCTTTGCTTTTAATTTTGCGCTTTCCTGTATACCTTATAATATTTTGTATATATATTTGAAATGTGTAATAAAATTCACACATAAGACATTACGTCGTAGTATGTTTATTATACTCTTAACGAAAGAAGGTAAATAACTTGAATTGGATGTATAAATCATGTTATATTAAAATAGAACTTTTCTAATATTTCATGCTTAAATATGATAACATCAACAAACACTAATGGAAATTGACTTTGCTGACTTTCTTAAATTCAATTCTTTTGTTTAGTGGCTTCCAGGAGACTTTCTTACTGACATTAAAAATAATCATTTTAAAAGAAAAGTTTCTGCCATATTTAATTATTTTACCATGTTTCGGACAAATATTTCGTTTGCTACGAGTTATTCATAATAAATGAAGCTTTTATTTTTTATAAGTTTGTTGTGTACCAGAAAGATAAAAAGTGTAGTTTGGGCGGTCGCGTCGTGCACGTGGTCACTGCACAATACGACCAAATTGTCGTTCAGAAACTGTCAGCGGATGTAACATTTAAGTACTTTTTTTTGAATTTGATTAATAATTATAATTATTACGAATAAAACTATATAAAAAAATTGATTGTAGACTATACAGTATACATGTAGGTATGTATGGTACGATCCAGATGAACTGGTGAGCTCGTATTTGTCACAAGGTTGCCCATTTATATTAATTTTCGATAATAAGTCGTAAGTATAAAGAAAGTAAGTAAATTAAAAATTAGATAATAAAAACGGAACAAATAGTATTTTTGTCGACCGGTGCAACTGAGGTAGTAAATACAGGCACTATAGTATTTTGCCAAGTTCAATTCAATTCTTTTGTTCAGTGGTTCCTAGAGGTGCCATTTGGGCACCATTTACTTAGCCAATATCACGAATGTAAAAATGGGAAAAAATTTCCAAGTTCAAGCGGTTACGATCCAATGACAACTACGCTCAAACGTTTAGTTTAGTTTATACATATTTTTCACAAGCAGCCCACAACTATTGACTGAAATGCCTGCACCCATGGAAGAAGCTTGATACTGATTTAACAGTCAGTTGGCCAGTTTGAATAATATGGTAACGTTCCATGAGTTCTGGGATCGGAAATTAAAGTATATCTTCTGCACTAAGCATGTTTTATTACTTTTGGTTCACAAAAGTCCCTTATGGCGATTCATAAATACACGCAGTACATGTACAGTTCTGGCTTAACTCAGTCTCGGACCACTATTTTTCACCACTAGTTACACTTGCACTATGACTTTACTCCATTTTCCCCCACTTTTTCACTTATTCGAATTCTCAGTTTTCCTTTAGCTCCGAAATTCAACTGATCTTTCAACACACTCCCGGCTTTTTTATATGCATAAACAAAGAACATTCTAGTATTCAAAATTCTAAATATTTTCTAGTAACTTCAATTCTTTACTGGAAAATGTTTTCTTGTTCTCTTACATATGGATCGAGATCCCACTGCAAGATAGATTAAAGTGAAAGAGAGTTAGCGCGTTAGTTATCTGTTTGTTGCCATGGTAACCGTTATTATTGTCTGACAAATGACATATAATATTATATTCTTTCCTTCTTTTCTTTCCTTTGGGGCCACTTTTACATAAGTAGAGGTATTTTATCATGCCCAGAAAAAAATTAGCTTTAATTTGATATATAAATGATGAATATACGCCAAGAACGTATAAATGTAACAAACATAATTTTAATGACTCGCAACCACTTTTGCATAGGCAGACGTAGTTTATCAGGTACTGAAAAAAATTAGCTTTAATTTGATATATAAACGATGCATGTACGCTATGAACGCATAAACATACCAAAATATGACCTGCTTATACCTGGCTGCGAAGAGGTTGCGGCCAAATGCGCAACGGCAGCTATCATTTTTCAAGATCTCTACGTATAGTTCTGTGAAGTGGAGTATAATTCATTGTAATAACAAATGCATCGTTTTTATTCCAAAAAGTCAACTATTATTTAGTTAATTAAACATACTAGCGGGCATCCCTTTTATTATTGTATATAAAAAATTGATTTCGATTAAATACGCAATGAACGTAGCAATCTTGCAGTTGGGATCTTAGTCCAATACGGCAATTTACAATTAACCGTTCTTGTCCCTTAATTGTCATGTTTTGACAACTGTCTTAGGATGTATGAAGCGTGCCAGATGTACCATTTTTAATTATTATTTTTGTTGTAATGACGTTATACAACTTCCACTACGCGACAATATACTCTACTTTTTCGAATTAAATCTTTACAGTGTGCGCAATCTCCTGACTTAGAACCGAAGCAAACTATCAGGCAACAAAAAGTCTGTAGTCTGCGTGGAGTATAATTCTACACTATGCACGCTTACAATATTAGGAGCTGTACTAGCCGTCGCCACCAAATATGAGGGATAATTACGATGAAAGGGAGAGAAGAAAACAAAGCAGTAAGTTAATGCTACTTTGTGTCTTTATTCTGTGAGAAAGCAGTACACCCGCTTAAGACGTCCCATTCATATTACTATACGATACGAGACTACATAAATAAGATTTTAACAAAGCAATGATGTGAAAACTGTTTAAACAATTTAACTGAATTTGGGAATTACTATTGTTTAAGATATTCAAAGGAAAAACAAAAAAGAACATGATGAATTGGAAAAAATATATCCTATCATGATATAGTAATAATTCTATTTTATAGTTAAAAATTCACATTTAAATAAAGGAAATATTATACATTCAATTTAAATTAATTTTATTACACTCAGTAGGATTTATAAACGTTCAGATAAACATAGTTGTGTATATTTATAGTACGTCTAAAATTAATGCTGAGTTTATCTTTGATAATATATTAATTATATATCACTCACTAAATTAATTATATAATCAAGAGCGACAAGTCGTTAAAAAATTACGTCATCTGCTTGATACAATCATTCTAATAGCGACTCCATATGACTTTCATAATTTCACACTACGCGCCTACTGTTGATAAAGGAAACGAAATGTATAGATAAATGACGAGTATATCAAGCGATCAAAGAGATGGCAGAGTGGCAAAATAGAATTACGTAATTTTTATACGTATCTAATATTGATCACATTCATCCTTTCAAAAATATTTATGATTCCAAAAAAGAAGGAATTATTTAGAAAAAAATATCATTATTAAAAACATTTCCTCAAATAATGAAAGAGCGAAGTTAAAGTTGTTAATATATCAAATCAAATCAAAATATTTTATTCAGCATTAAATTATTACATTTTTTTACTGAACGTCATGAGTCTACTACCAGTTCGGAAAGAAGAAGCCTCAGACCTGAGAAGAACTGGCGAAAGAAACTCAGCGGGACCAATATCTTTACTTAAAGTATAATCTTTTTTTTAAAGTAAAATTATAATTTACAATATTTCTATCAAGTTGAAGTAGCCTGGAGGCGATCATTTCATTACCAAGGTGTGCCATCTTCTATAAAATCATTTATTGTATAATAGCCTTTAGCACACAAACGTTCTTTAACAATTTTTTTGAATTTGACTATAGAAGCCTTTTGAACATTTTCTGGGATCCTGTTGTACAAGCGTATACATTGTCCATAAAAAGAATTACTGACTGCGTAGACGAGTCACAGGCATTACAAGTTTGTGTCTGCTCCTAGTATTAATGCTATGCATGACACACTTCTTGGGAAATTCGTGTATATTTTTACTCGGTTCGTGTAAATTAGGGTCTAAGGTACTACCTGATTTAAAAATAGGAATAATTTTGCTGTGTTTCATTAGATCAGGAAACGCACCACCCTCAATACAATTTACAATAAATATACTAAACACCAATCATTGAATGACGCTGATTGCTGTAAAGTATTTGTAACGTCGGGAACCAAAAATCAAAACAAAATCCGCGAAATAATCCAAAAAGATAGTTTTATTTAAAATGTCAAATATTCGCGTAAATCTTAGAAAGTATTAAAATTAAACAATTTAATTAGTTACCTATAGAACGCTTCCATGAGGTCTCTAGCAACTATTTTATTCGCGCCGATTGCGCAATAGTAAGGACCTGGAGGTGCGGGAAAACCGCCCGGAGGCCATCCCAGGGGCCTTCCATCCGTAGTCATCAAAAAGAACTCCTGGTTGAAACCAAACCAAGGCTCCTCTACTTCACCCTTCTCACACACTAATGTGCAATTTTTTCGATGATTCGTAGCTAATAAATAAAAAAGCAGTTCGATATATACATTTTTATAAGAAAAAAAACGTTATTATTTTATAATAGGATTTACAGTAACTGCTAATTTTAAAGACTCTCTATATCGCGTAGGTGGCACTAACACAATATTTCCTCATTCGTTACCAGTACGCTCCGCTTCAGCAACGGAAAATGTAATTAACTGATGTTATTGATACTTTCATGAGCTAAAAATAACAATACAGCAATTATATCAGATAAGTTAGTTTCAAGGCTTTTATTAATTTAAATGCTTAAAGTTTCAATAGTAATTTCTACTTATTCCATACTAGCGGTTTATCTTCGCTCGGTTTCGCCTCTAGAAATACAAAAACAAATCTATTCCTTTGGGAATCGTATATAGCTGTGTGCTTATTCAGACTGTAATCTATCTCTGTGCCAAATTTCATCCAGATCCGCTCAGTCATTCTAGCGTGAAAGAGTAACAAACACACATACATACATACTCACAAACTCTCACATTTATAATATTTATACATACCGAACCGAACCCCTAGCGATTCACCCTCAAAATAAACACAAATCTACCCCATGGGAATGGTCAATTTTTCGAGATAAAAAGAAACCTTTGTGCTATTCCAAACTATAATCTATCTCTGTGCCAAATTTCATCCAGATCCGTTCAGCCATTCTGGCGTGATTGAGTAACAAGCATCCATCCAAATATCCAAACGTCTAAACATTCACATTTAACAAGAAGTAAGATTTAATAATTCAAAAATACTTGTAAGTTAAGTTTAATTGAATAAAGTTATTTTAATTTCATTCTATCACGCTAGTTAAACCTAACTAATATCTGAAGGAAAACACTCTTATGAACCGTAATAGAGGTAAGATGTCTAACCAGTTGGTTGATAATTGTATTGGTAGGTGTCAGCCAAAACCAATATGTGGTTTCCTCGCCGAAACGGATCGTGATATATCACTTGCGGGAAGATGAAAGTGTCGGAGTTGTCAGGAGTGGCTTGTGCCGTATTACTGCCATCAAAATACCAAATTGGCAAATCTGTTAAATTAATATAAACATAAGTAAACGTGAAATATGCTATTTTAATTACTAAGAGAAATCGCTTAATATGACGCTTAATTGGGGTTCTCTATTAATTATTATATTTTGACTATAATACTCGTACATTAAAGATATGATATATTTCGTAATTCAGATTTAATTAAAATTAGATGTTTTCTGTAATACTTGTTGTGGCTTCCAGGGACAGGGTAGGGATACACAGCACCTACAGAAAGCACAAACAGATCTATCCCACGGGAACCGTTTATTTTTCCGGGATAAAAGTCCCTGTTATTTGACCGGCAAAATAAGGTATCAGCATGCCAAATTTTACTAAATTAGATGGATAAGTTCCTGTGTACTAAGCTGTATAAGTTACTATAGTTTTTTAACTATCCTACTCGAACTCTTTAAATTTCCGGGATGAAAAGTATCTAAAATGTTGACTGGGGATATAAGGTACCACCATGCAAAATTTCATTTAAATCGGTCTAAGAGTTTCGGAGATTAGCCCATACAAACAGACAAACAGACAGAGAAACAAAAAAATTGAAAAAAGTGTGAATTTGTTCTATTTCTCTTCTTACATCCTCCTGAGTCGGTTTTTAGCATTTTTTTTCTCTATTTACAAACATTCAACCTTAACAGTTTTATTATATATATAGTTACAGTAATGGTACAAAAAACAAGCAATTTACATATTTGAATCATTGAAATCAGAAGTTGATTGGTCTTTTGTTCGAACAATCAACCAATACGACTATGCATTTCTTTGCCTATTTATGAAGGAAGGTTATATATAGGTTGTCTAGCATCGCACTGCGACCTTTCGGAGCCACCAGTTTTATGTACTTTAATAAACTATGCAATAAACTAAATCCGATCAAAAGGTACTATAATATAAGAACAATGTACCTTTGTGTGTCTTGGGTACAAAATCGAATGTTCTATCCTTGGAACGTAAATTTATGCCAGAACCATCGACCCATACGTAGCTTCCAAGTATTAATTCGCAAGGGACTTCAAGATCTTCATATTTGCGCATTGCCGCTTTATTTAATGCAATAGGTACCGAGTTCATTTTGTAAACTTAAAAAGAATACATATTACATAGAATATATAAATATTTATATTTTTCAAAATAACTGCGTTACCTATTTATGCATAATGTATATGGTTTAAAGCTAATAATAATATTCTCCTGGCCAATTTTGGCCACAGGGGCTATTCTTACTGAAATCAGCCAACTGCGCAGGAGATATTATAGTACACAGGTATAAATAAAAATGCATTCTCTACTCCTGTCACTCTCATACTCCAGTGGGATGACATATCCCCTCGACCGGTGAGAGATCAGGCGCAGGACCGATGGCTTTACGTCCTCTCCGAGGCACAGAGGTGAAACACTACCAACTTCCCAACGCAGGTACCAGAATATTGAGTATTTCTTGACAAAAACTCAATAACTACATAGAACTCAATAATATTTCGCCCAACCCAGGACTCAAACCCGGGATATCCAGAGGGTTCCGTAGCATGAAACAATAAAATAAATTTATAATCGCAAAAAAAAATTGCGACTACAAATTTACGATTTTCGGATTTTCCTTTACTTGTGTTATAATACATTGCGTCTTGCCAAATTTTATGATTCTAGGTCAACGAGAATTACCCTATAGATTTGATTCCCTTGCATGTGACAAAATATGCGGCATTACTGGCCGTATCTGTTTGAGAAGTTTAATTTTTTCACAGCAAGGGATACTCAGGGTATTTGATATTTTAAATAAAACTATCATCACGGGAGAGACTGAGGTGTTAGATGTCTCGAAGGTATAGTTGTTACAGACAGCCTACCCACAATATTATGACCATGATTGCTGTAAAGCATTCGAAACGTCGGAAACCAAAAATCAAAATAAATCCGCGAAATAATCCGAAAAGATAGTTTTATTTAATATGTCAAATATTCGCGTAAATCTAAGAAAGTACTGAGTATTTCATATTCATTTCAACTTCATACCTCCACGCGCTACTGAAAAAAAGGGTATTGACAGACAAAGACAGTCTGACGGACTACAAAGTAATAATATTAGAGAACAGGAACCTGTTTTCCTTTTAAGGTACGGAACTCTAAAAATACATTCTGTGTGTTGTGAAGCCACTAGACCATTTTTTATTAATAATTACGCGAGTTTTAACCAAATTTTAAACTCATTTAGTCAAACGTGCCTGGCATGTAATTTGACTCAACATTTAAATATTCCCATAACGCGTATTACGTTTATGATTACATCGGACTAAAATTACAAAAATATTAATTTATTCCACATCAAAAAGGTATCAAAAACACCTTGCTGTGTTTACATAATTTAATGTAAGCAATGTTTGAAGTCTAAATCAAATACAATCTAAACGTAATGACCATAATATATGAATGCGACGAAAATAAAATACAAACACGACTGCGCTATCTAATATAGAAATAGCCTAATCAATTAGGCTATTTGCTGCTGATTTCAAAACATAAATTAACTAAAATAAATATTTGTGTTTTTCTAACTCAAATGTAATCATTTATACCTTTTTACCCGACTACGGAGGGTTATAACTTCAGCAAGCTGTTTGTATGTATTTATATATATATATGATATTTGTAATAATATGTTTGTTCATTAGTTCTCGAATATCTTCTAAAGGTATCGTGAGAAATGTCTTGATCGTCGGCTGGTTATTATAGGCTATGCGTCAAACTAAAATTAATATGGCGCCCTCTAGAGAACATAAAGTACTGTTTTAAAACAAAAACATTAACATAAATTAAACATGTGTTAGCGACACTACATGCACTTTCTCACAAAAATAAAACTCTAATTAAAAAAAGTTTAAAAATTAAAACACTAAAAACCTTTATCTTCTAAATACATACACTCGTATGTAGGTATATAACAATATCCATAATATATTAAATAGAAATGTATGTGGATATACTTAAGTTTATCATTTAATAAACAAGTTATTTATTAATGATAAATAATAATTAGACTTGCAACGAATAGTATATTCGGCCATACGCCGAATACCGAATATTCAGTGGGGTTTCTGGCCGAATAGCCGAATGTTAGGCAAAACGTGTTTGTTTATTGTTTGGCGCCAGGAAATAGTATTTAGAGCGTCTTTTCCCTGAATCTGGGATTGTCTAGGAGTAAACTAATGCCTGAAAATACAGAAAAAATAGTATTTTTGCATCATAATCTTTCACTTCTAAATTTTAATTATGATAATGGAAGTGCACAGACATGACATGTATTTGATAGTTTTTTTTTGTGATTTTTTTTAGTGTTTTATACAACAGCTTACATCTTTATACTCTTATAATTGTAAAAAAATATTCAGCTCCAAAAAAACTAAAATTTAGCTATTTTTTTTAAATCGTTCCGTTACGGATACTTTAAACGCTCGCCATTTCGCGCGCTTAGCGTGACGTCACAGTATAATATACACAGAAATGACGAATCAATTTGTAAGCGACAAAATCGCTAATCGCTCTGTTATGATATACTCTGATGTCATGTTCTGTCTGACTAATGGTGTTGCGTTTCAACTAATATGAATTTCCCACCTGTTTTGAACTTTTTAATAACTATTTTCTTAATCAAAAAGAAATTACATTAAAAAAATATTATATTATAGGCTTAATTCAAAATCAATAAAGATTATTAAAAAAACACCTTTAAATCACGCGCATATTCCCGAACTATTATCTAATTACAACCACATATTATTCAAGTATTCGGTATTCGCGAATAGTATCTAGATATTCAATATTCGGCCGAATAGGATAAGAGTAGCCGAATAGGCCGAATACCGAATAATAGTCGAATATTCGCTGCAAGTCTAGTAATAATTGAATAAGGATTTAGTAAATAAGATACTTTTATAATTTTAAATATCATTTAAATAAAATATATTTTAAGAAGATTAAATATAATATCTTCCTCAAAATGACCTACCACGCGGACAGACCCCCGAACAAACAATATGTAAGTTATAAAACATTTGCATTTTGTAACACTTACATTTGGTTTTCCAAATTATAAAATAACAAGAAATTTAGCTTTTTCTAAAACTGTAAAGAAATGTTAATAATGAGTACATCAAATTTGACATAATTATAAAATAAATTATCTATGTCGAAATAGGTCTATCTTTTATTATCATTTTTTACTTTTTTTTAAATTCCATTTTCAAATCATTTTAAATTAAAAAGATTACATATGTCTATTCTCAGGGCTAGTCGTTAAAAGTAGCAGGCATAGACTTAAGAGAGGATTGCTTCTTACATGGATATTTTAGAAGAACCCAGAATCAGACAGAACCTCTACCAGTGTGGTATACAAAGAAGTTCCTAATTAAATTCGAATTTAATACTTTCTTAGATTTACGCGAATATTTGACATTTTAAAATAAAACTATCTTTTCGGATTTTTTCGCGAGTTTATTTGGATTTTTGGTTCCGAAGGGAACCAAAAAAGAGAGATAAGGGTTATGTGTACACACATAAAAGAATAAGTACACAGTATTAGGTAAATAGACAAGAAAAAGTAGGTGGAATACATTCGAAGTTTCCAACGTTATAAACCATTAAATATATTCATATTCCGGAACTGATGCTGATTAAAATTAATGGTCTATATCTTTCGTAAATGTCAAACGTCACAATTACAATAATCAAATTATGTTTATGTATTATTTTCATTACATATTCATGAAATTATGGGAAAAGCTGAAATTCCAAAAGTAATTTTAATAGTTGCCTTTTTAAATCAAAATATAATAGATATTGAGGGAGTTAATTCAACTTTATCTCAATATCAATCAACAAAATTTTCAAATAGGACGCCTCTAAAAACCTCAAGGAAATGGCAAATAGAAAGAGCAAGCCGCAAGCAATATGAAGTTATAAATATGCTTTGGCGGAAAACCAAAATTTTCATTGAATCAGATGACAAATTAAATACAAATAGCTTTTTAAAGTCTTCTACAAATAAAGAATTGTATAATAAAACCAGTCGTCGCAAAAATATTAACTCGTTTTTGAAAAATCAAAGTAATAAGTTACTTCTTACGACACATCCAACACTAAATATTAGGCCGTCAACTCCAAGCTATATAGAATTTTATTATTTGGATGATTCACTCGACAGGAAGAATAACAAAGAAACGATTAAATCAAAAAGAAACCAGTCCGTTGATTATAAAATTGCATTTTTACGTCAACCTTTCTTTTTATTTCGAATAAATGATCCAACTTGCAGGCCAACTTCACAAAACTCCTTTCCTTCATCGTTTAAACCTAGAAACTCTTCAACGAAAGCTATTAAGCATTCAGGTATGATAAAACTCGTTTGTTTATTTTAAATGTCTATTTACTTTATAAAATGGATTTTATATTATAATATATTTCTTCCATGCAGTTTATAAAATTGGTTTGGCCCATAAAGCTCTGCCGATTGTAACCGTACCGGATAAAAGCAGTCCTAATATGCCATTAAGCAACATAGAAATTATACCCCCCATTATATTAAATAAGACACTATGGAAAATAGCTGCAAAGCAGCACACAACACCATATGATCGTATAAAATTTTTTGAAATATATGACAGCGAGACTTTTACACCACCGTTAATACTACAACAGAATAAGCGAATGATAAACAAAGATTATGTTCATGAAGAACAGATTGATTTGGATAAAAGTAACAATTGTTGCGAACTCAATAACAGTCAATATATTAGAACTCATTCGAATATAAAAGTACGTAAAGTTTTTGATTCAGATGATCGTAACAAGAAAAGTAGAAAGTACGAAAAAGGAAATACAAAAAGAGCGAAGCAAACGGTTTTACCAAAAACTTCATATATAAGTCAGCCAGCCTCCTGGTTCGATTATCCATTCATCGCTGTATATGTGTATGAACCAGAGCAGGTATGTATTGTGTTACCAAATAAAAAAATATATTAAGTGAACTAAAAGAAAATACTTCAATAATTAATTGATACTTGAATTTTAAAAAGCTTATTTCATTTATTTTTCTTTATTCATGCCGAAATAAAAGACTTTAAATAGCGACCCTATAACTACAGTTCTTGTTCTATTTGACTTAACTTTTTCTACCCTTTAGCTAATAGGTACATAGTGTTTTAGCATTTTAGTTGTTGTTTTTAGTGTTGTTAGTTTTAGTTAATAAACAAAGCTTTCTTAGATTTACGCGAATACTTGACATTTTAAATAAAACTATCTTTTCGGATTTTTTCGCGAATTTATTTTGATTTTTGGTTCCCGACGTTTCGAATGCTTTACAGCATCCAGTCTCTCCCGTGACCATGGATGCTGTAAAGCATTCGAAACGTTGGGAACCAAAAATCAAAATAAATTCGGGAAAACATCCGAAAAGATAGTTTTATTTAAAACAAAGCTTTTAAAAACTGGAACATATTAATGACACATAATATTGTTTTAATATATCTTCTGTTTATTGAAACTACAACAATAAAAAATTGAAAATATATTTATTGCAAATCGCTAATGAGTAAATAGAGAAATTCACGGTATTGCTTGGAAAAATTATTTGAGTTACGCACTATTATAAAAATTAATAAAATATTAACTTGTCCTATATATATTTATTGCTTCACTGAACGCTATTTAAGCCAGTAACACATTTACATCTACATGTATGTACATCAAACATACACGTCTACTGGTATATATATATATATATATATATATATATATATATATATATATATATATGTTGATGGTACTATGTCTAATTATAATCGGTGAACAAAAATTAAAAAAAAAGCAAAGATTCCGACGAATTGAGAACCTTCTCCTAATAAATGTAATGAAAAAATATAGACTATGTCCTCAATGAAAATATTTACGTAATAACAAGTCTTTGCAACACACCCCTAAAGTGCTTTGTGAACCTCGTAAAAAATTTCAAATGGGCCACCGTCAGTCAACCTTTGACGTTCGTAGGGTGAAAAACGAAATGAGATTTTCATGTCTTCGCTCTATTCTTATAAATCTTGCTAAAATTGCAAATAACTGTTTCGTACAACATCCGATAAAGGTTTTAAAAAAATGTAGGGCATACCTTAATATAAATGACATTTAAAAATCTCGTTTCATCTAGATGCGTTGCGATTGCGCTTCTATCAGCTCACACTGGCTAGTAGGCGCTGCAACCTGCTTATATCGTTACCATAAGAATTTTAGAGAAGACACTAGGTCAGCTTTTGTTGCCTACTGCAGTAACAACTGGAGGTCTCCTGGGAGGATAGCTTACGTATTACAAAGTGTTATACATCCACAATTCCATCCTAAAAATTATACTCGAAGACACCTTTATAATATTGGTAATTATTGATCATACTCATTCATAAGTCATATTATTAATGGTATTAATAATTAATTAAATGAAAGCATGTGAGGATGTTTAAATATTTTTTACTTAACTATTCATAAAACGTTGAGCCGATAGAAATTTGAACATTGATAAATCATGTCCTGAGATATGGGGATGGGATATTTTTTATTTCAGTACATTAGGTTTTCAATAGAATATATATTGCACAATTCACGAATGAAAACTGTCTCAATTCATCCCGGAGTGTATAGCTCCCGCAAATTAGGTAAACTTGATGAGATCCATATTACCATGATCATCCATGAATCAAATAAATGTTACTAATTAATTATTACTTTTAAGGGATAATACAAGTGGTAAATTCAATGCTGAATACGTGTAATGGATGGAAACCGATATCTCTAATGTCACATCAATTTGCGGCTGACCTAGGCGGTACCACAGTAACTGCAGTTGGGTGGGGACTAGATAGGTATATGTTTTATGTAATTACCTATAATATTAAAATGTGTTAATTAAAATGTGTTTTTATTGCGTCAATATATTTTATGTTCATGAATAAGCTTCACTGAGGTATAAAGACACATAATATAACCAATATTTTAACAGTATAAATCTCAAATTATACCACGCACAATAGTACCTTCTCTGTCGTAAGCGTGTATACATTTAACTCACAATAGTTTCATCGTAATTAGTCAAATGATTTGTATATACCTGCGTTAAATTGTATATATGTAATGTACATATGTATGTTTATCAAAACCAGATGAAATATCTATAGGTAAAATCTAAAAGAACTTTATGTATGATTTAGAAAATACGCATGAATATTAAAAACAGCATTTTTGCGGTTCACTGATATTTAAACTTCTTAAGATTTATAAATTTGAAAATGTATTCATGTCGAATAAGCGTATCCAATTGTGAATTAATGCAGGAATAGTTCACCTTAAAGTTGAAGCTGCTCTATTTTATTCGTTTTGAATCGTAAAGTATATGATAGAAAAATAACAGATTTTCAGAGCAACTTGCATAGGGATCAGGAAACTAGGTATTTATTTAAAATTGATCAGGAGAAAAAGTTATTTTACAGTTGTGACCGTTGTTCAAAGTTTCAAAGTTCTAGCTCTTCGAACACTTTTTCATTTAAGTGCCAAAATAGTTCAAACCTCAATATTTTTACAAAGAAATGAAATTTTATATTCACGAAAGTTCGCCTAAAACTTAACTAAGTATTGAATTATGTTAATTTTACTTCATATTATAAAATGAGGATGAGGAGGAGTACTAGTATAAGCCGTTTTGTAATTTTTAACGTTTTGAATTCTCCTCACTACCATCTTGATAAAAGACATAAGTTAGTGTTTACTTTGCTACACCAAAATGAACTATATAATAAATACAATTTTCGCAGATACGACACAAAGTATGGTATTACTGAGCTCCCCACACATCCCCTTATGTTGTACAAAGGACTAGTTTACTCAGATTCATGTCCCGGCAATATCGGCTACAGGTGCGAGTAATGTAATATACACATGATTAATGATAAACACAGATTTTCAAGACTAATCTTATATCTCCATTTTAGCAAAGCCAAGCAGCTTAATGAAGCAAACGTCAAAAATATATATTGTCTATCATTACCGCCATACGTTGCTGAGGAGGACGACCCAGTTCATGGTAGCTTGCTTTTAATGGGTGGAAAACTAATAGCGTTGTATTCACAGGTAATTTTATTTTCTCATTGCTTTTTTCTTTTAAATATTACTTTCATATATTTATATATAAGTAAGTATACAACCACGGGCCTTCCTTCGTATTTAGGTAGCCCCATGCCCAGCAGTGGGACGTTAAAAAGGGCTGAATACAAGTATACATATATTATATGTGATTTAGTGAAAGGTACACTTTTGTTTCAATTGTATATATACCATAAGATTGTTATTGATATTGCTTGAAATAATTTCAGTATTCATAACAGATGTAGACAAAATTCTAAACGAAATACTTTATTATGTTACTACTACAAGTATACTACAAGTATACTAAGAATATAAAACTCAAATCCTTCTATAAATAAAAAAAATCATAATTAAAAACTTTTCATTATAATATGCTCACTGTCACTACGACCTTGTCATTTCAGATTCAACATTATTATTACTGGTAGGTATTCTTGTAAAAAAAAATTGAGAGAAAAATCTTAAGGCAATTTCTAAAGCCAACTTCAGGTTCACGCCCGGCCAAAAACATTCAACAGATCTAGCTGAATCAACGAACGTGAAATTGGAATTCTATTGTGTAACTTTACACGTCTGCAACGAAAATCTTATTTCATTACTAATTAGTCTAATTACACATTATTTACACATAATTTGACACGTAAAAAGGAAAATGAGATTTAACATTCTGCCTAGCCATCCATCAGTACATTTCAAATATACCTATATCAAGCATGTATCGTTTGGTTTCTTAGTGAAAAGATAAAACAAAAAATAAACAAGATATGCCAAACAAATGATAATTACAAAAATATATAAAACTCTCTTCTCTAGCTCCTTAACCAGGTTTAACAAGTCCAGCAAAATTAGTCATACTAGTGATTGGGGAGTGAAATCGAGGCGAGCATAAAAACAAATCTCACATATTTTGTTTAAAATAATATAAAATTGTATAAATTGTACCCAATATTCCATATATTAAAAACGGCTGAATATTAATACTATTAAAAGAAAATTTTTATTTATATAAAAGCTTGTTTTTAAAAATGTTTTTTACTATAAAATTTCTGTAAGGAAACTTTCGAAGCTCTTAACAAAAATCTATAAAATATTTATTATTACTCACATAACTATTTTACTAGAAACTATTACCATAGTTTTTGCGGGTCCGAATTTTCCAATACAAGGTGCAAGCAGCACAAATATATAACGGCAAAGTAATGTTCTAAAAGAGCAGTTCTTAATATAAGGGTATACCATTTTTTCAAACCTCCTAGAAAGCTTTAGCTATATAAAATGGCCAAAAAGACTGCCGTAGTAAATAATTACACACAAAATGTATTATATACTTTATAAGTTTTACATATAAACAAATATTTATCAACATAATACTTTCTATTCTAAATACCAAAACTTTCTATTCTAAATACCTACATCACTATTAAAAATAATAATTTAAGTTACACGAGTTTATAATTTTCTATTTGATTGCCTTAGTAAGAACCGTGTAAGAAACAAGTATCTAAAGCAAATGATATCGAAGAAACTTCTAAGAATGGTTATAAGCGTCGACTCGGGAAATGATAGAGTTATATTTAAGTGAAGTACCCGGGCGACTGAGCTTAGCTCGGCGTTCTTTCAGAAAAGCTATAAAAATTACGTTTTTTACCTATATAGATAAATTTAAGAAGTAAAACCTTATAAATACAAAATTTTGATCTAAATCGTCAGAGTAGTTTTCGAGATACAAGAAATAAATTTAATATAATATACAAGATAATATCACTAATTTTACATTATACTCTTTGAGATACCACATACCTTCGTAGGTATGTACATGTACATCGTATATATGTCTATAACGTAGTAACCTAATATAAAAAAATATCTCCTATATAGGCCTCTATGATTTTAAATATAATAAATAAATAATAAGACATTATAAGATTACAAGTGATTTCAAATATTAAGCGCAGTATTTGGTCATAGTTATAAAACCTGTGTTACAGAAATGACTGCCTCATCTGATCTTCTTATAAATAAAAATGAATGGCTACAGTGTTGCTAAGCGCAAAACTCGAGAACGGCTGGATCAATTCGGCTAATTATTGTTTTCAAATGTTCGTTGAAGCCCGAGGAAGGTTCTTATATAGAGATAAATTGGAAAAATTTCGCAGAAAAACGTTAAAGTCACATTTTTTCTTACTACTATTATAGTATAATTATGTATATTATAATGAACCCAACCTTAAAATTAATATAAAGTAATTGAAGGCATTGGTAGATTTGACACTTTCTCTTTCTACGATATAGTTTGACTTTGCCTTTGTTTATTTGTTTGTTTGTCCTTCTTTCACGTCAAAACAAAGTGATTTATTGACGTGGTTTTTTATGTGAATATAGTTGGAGGGCTGGAGAATGACATAGACTACTCTTTACCGCGGGAGATTGTTTCATTCCCACGGGAAAACGCATTAGAATACAACACACAACAACTCACCATACCTATGTATATACATTATACATATATAATATATAATCTATTCCATACTAACCGTAAAAGGTACCTAGGGACGAACCCGAGCAAAGCGAGGGTGAGTCGCTAGTAATTGTAATAAAAACAATAAATAAATCATCAATCAAAAAAAAAATCGTTTCTTTATTTTACCATAAATATTTATTATAAATGTATACACTTACAGTTTAACTTTTTATATACGTAATGCATATTTCTAGGAGGAGCGTCGTCGCGGGGGCGAGCAGTCTGCGCAATATACGGGTATTTGGCACCTAATCCCATGGTTAAACGACGTAGCTCGCGAAAAAGACGAACCAGACTCTTTTGATCCAGAAATATAGATGTGCGAAATTACATCTAATCACTATAGTAGAAACACTATACATTTGATTTTTAAAGAAACATTTTGTTAAAAGTATTCAATTTATTTGTTTATCATTTTATATCAATACATGAATTTTCGAATTCGAACATGTTGTTTATTACAAATATTTCTTATTTATATTGAAATAGTTTCATTATTATGAAAATCTTAAAACATTCTTATGATTTTCTCTCCTTTAAAGTAAAGAAAACCGATTTACTCAGAAAATTGTACCATAGGACTGAAAATCGAGGTTAAAATGTAAAACTACAGTGTAGGAACTTCTGTTTTATATTAAAATTCTAATTTTCTTTGTTATGTTATGTACATTAGGTAACTTGTTACATGATTACTATAAATTACACTTAATAGAATCTATCAAAGTCAGAATTTTGCTCACGTAGATTCAGATTTTTTCCATTTAGGACGAAAATCTATGGACAAATCTTTTGCTGCAAAATGCTAGGTCACGAAACGGTGCAACTATTTAGATATATAGTAATAGATAGATTCACTATTTCCTCGCCTAAGAGTGAATTTGAGGAAATCCACAAATTTTAGGAATAATGTTGCCCGAAAATAAAACCTTTAAGTAACTTACATAAAAATTACTCTTCTCTACAAAGACTTCTAATAATATAATTTTACTAATAACTTTTGTTATTTGATAAGCGAGAATGGCAATATCAGTACATCCATTTTTGTCAAAATATGTTTATATTTGAGCCCTGGGATTCATCCAATCCGGTTCCAGTTTATGAAGCGTAAGAGTCTGTACCTACTACGTCAGTATTACATGATTTGCTCTTTAAACCTACTGAAGCATTCTAGAGCTACGGGTACATTTCAAGCGGAAATTTAGATACGCGTTGTAAATATTACATAAAATATGAGATTATCCTCTTAACATTATATATTTTATACTAACATACATATGTGATATGTATATCATAATTTTGCGATATTTAAATGGCACTGCTTATTTTATATTGAAATTACGTGAATTATACTGCCTATAAATCGTTTGAAAATGATTTAAGTTAAATTGACTTTAATTTTAATGAATAGACATAAGACACTTTATATATAGCCTTTGATATAATATATCAATAGATGTAACACTATATATGTCTAAAGAATACTAAAATAAAAAGTAAAATATTTACATTTACAACGAAATAAGTAACAATTTTTACAAAAAAAACTGCGTATTTGCTAAGCTTTTACACCATTAATACTCCTCAAGTTGCGGCAGAAGATAAATTAATGTGGCTCTTAATAAATAAGCAGGCGTTAATTAGTATAATATTGTTGAAGGAAATCCGAATAGACTGCATCGGGGTAGCAGAAACTAAACTCACTAGATGTTGCTTTAAATCACTTTCTTATGACAAGTGTAAGATAGAGTACAACACAATCTATTATTTAACCAAAGGTGTCAGTCGTCGAAGTATTTGTTGGTCATAATCTCCCGCATCCAGGTGACGTAGCCGGCTGTCCTTGTATAAATTCCATATTTGCCGCGTTTGCCACAGCCATCGCCAAAACTTGTTATACCCTAGAATGTAGTATAGATTTAGTATAAAATGAAATTCGTATTACAGGCTTTCAGCGTAAAGTGGCCATAATCTTAAGATATTTGGGGAAAAGGGTCGTATTAGTAAATGTAAATATTTTGTAAATTTATTACATTAAAGGCAGGAAAAATAAAATAGTAAGATTTGGTTAATAGTTAATGTGACGAAAAGTTATTTTGGTGTTTTTATCTATATAAATATTATCTATAAATAAGTAAAGTGATACAACAGACAAACAGACAAAAATTGCAATAACTATTGTTTTGGATTAACTTATTGTTATTTAAAAAATATTTTATGTACAGATTTCGCTTTGTTACTATTTTATTATAATATGTATATATTAGTTAAAAAAAATTCAGAATTGGACCAGTAGTTTCAAAGATTACCCCTTATATACATACAAACTTAGTTAAGCATTTACAATATACCCATATTAAAATGTATAATATTACTATATTCAAAGTGCCTAATGAACAATAATTATTGATATTTTTTAAACGGAAAAAAGTAGAATACATCAGGTATGCTACAATGTATTGTCATTTGGCAATACTTTGCAATCTATATTTAAAAAAATTGCATTAGAAACATTTTATTACATCAATATGTAATTTTAAACATAATTACACATTTTTATTTTAATATTGTTTGGTGCTATACACGTAGCAATAAAATGAATGTGAGCTGCCACATTTATTTAATAGTCAGTCATTACTTAACATAGAATAAAAATATTTCAACTATGGATATCCCATTCCGATAATATAAAAAATTGTACCGAAATAACACACTTTTTAGGTTTCCGTACCGCAAAAGGTAAAAAAGGAACCCTTATTAGATTACTCTCTTGTCCGTCTGTCCATCTGTCTGTGTGTCACCACCGATTTTCTCAGGAACGAGTGTGATTTTCTCAGAAATCGGTGGTGACAAGAGAGTGATCTTATATGCTATGCATTATGTATATATTTTGAGGTACGAAACTCTAAAAAGACAGGATATAAAGTAATATTTAGTTATGTGAAGCTACGATCAATAGCTTACTTGTGACCTTTATTTACCTGTAGAACATATCGCATTGTACGGTCTCTACATAGTAGCGGTCCTCCCGAGTCCCCGGCACATGAGTCTTTGTGCCCGCGACCCGCACATACCATATTGTCCGTGATAGCGTACTGCCAATACGAACGTCGACATACACCCTGTTGTATTGTAGACACCTATTATAACATGAAAAATATATAAAAATTATCGGGTGTCGAAAGTTTGTAAGTCCTTTACGCTGAAATGGCTGGACGGATTTGGAAGAAACTTGGGAGTTAAACCTAGGCTATTGTTAGGCATCTAGAAACTTATCCGAACGAAGCGGGGGTAAATCAGCAATATATGTATTTTATACTTATTTTCTTAACATTACTTATTTCATAGAAGGTTTAGTTAGCATTTTATTCAATTATATTATGCTCAATAAGCTCGGTTTATCTTCTAATCGTTTCCGCTCTATTCCTATATAATTGAACGTCAAATACAGGTATTCTTATAGTACAAATCATTTACGTAAGAATCGATCAGAATGTAAATAATACATATCCGGTTAATAGATATATTATGACACCTTTATAAGGTATATTTTGACACGTGCTATATATAATGTCTCCATATAAATAAGAACTAAAAGAAACAAAAACAAGTTGACGAGCCGAGTCTTGCTAAATATATGTCTCCGACTACTTAATACTATGTTCCTTCGTCAACTTTTTTATCTATTTAGTTCGTATTTAACACTGTCGGGTTTCTATAAATTATTTTTATTATTAACAATTTGTTACTAGTTACGATGAAATAAAGGATCGCATATACATTCATACATACAATTCAAACACATAACCCTTCCTTAGGCTTGGCTACAGTCAGATATAAAAAATTAAGAAATCGGACTATGACACTAAAATTTAAGTTATTTCATTATAGCATACATTGCACAGAAAAAAAAACACAACTAATAAACATAAGAGTGTATTTTATATTAATGAGGTGTTTAGGTACCTAAAAGTAAAATATCTAAGATCATATGTGAAGAAGATGACGGAATCGTGAAAGTAATAACAAAACTAATAAAATATCTACATACGTACATTGTAAAAATATGAACAGATGGTTTTATCAGTGCCAAAAATATGTTTTTCTACTGAATGACTTTGTACCTGAGCTTCATGAAGAATTCTTGTGCCATGTACATCTGTAGCGCGCTTTTTCCCCCATCCCAATATTGTACAAGTTGAATGCGGAGGCAGAATCTGATGAGGTTTCGGAAGACAGGCTATACCGTGACCTAAATCTGGTCGTGCCGGCGATGGTAGTCTATAAACATACAATGAATTTAAAAATAATTTAAATAAAAACATCTCTTCGGCTTTCTCACAGTTTTATTTTGATTGTTTGCTTATTTGCGCATTTTCAGTTATATTTATCTACACTCTTTCAAACATATACTCATAAAAAATATGAATAGTAACCCAAATCGCAAAAAACGTGTATTGAGTATTGAATCTTATCACTTTGGTTGTTGGTCTAAGCTGTAATTCAGTGACTTTTTCCATTTCGCCACAACATTCGAATTTTGTTAACATTTTTAAATATTAAATATTTGTAAAGACCTTACAACTAGTTTATCACTTTCTGGAGTGGACAAACATTAAACATACCTACATACTGTGTTTAGTTTAAACAAAAATTCAAGATGGAATAACAAATCATATTTTTAATTTTCAAGCAAATCCTACTGAATGGATAAATGCGATCGTGAGTAAAGTCGATGAGTATAAATTTTATTCTAGCGCCCGATTTTTACAAACATACGGTTTTGCATTTTTCACAGAATGTCTAATAAAAAACTAAAAAATGTCTAAGACATCCTTTAATTAATTTTCAGTAAAAAGTATTAGGTATACTAATAATAAAGATAAAATATTTGTTCAATAACCGACCGATACCTTTTTCATAATATAAATTGAGAGATGATTTCTATTGAATAGCTGACTATATTGAACATGTGTGAACGTTTGATGAGGGTTGAAGGGTTTTACATTAATATAAAATTTAAAGCATAGTTTCGTAACTTGTAGGCTAATATAAATAAATCCATTAATTATATTTGTTTTACTTGTATATTTAAATTGAAGGCGCAATTTTGTAACTCTACTTGATTCAGTCATCCGTGTTTGATTGATCAGGCTTAATCCAATAGAATTATTTACTAACACAAATAATCTTTTTTACTTTTAAAAACCTTTTTTCTATCATGTATTATAAAAACATTATTTTAAATTCCTACAATTAAATTGCATTGGGTGGTTCAGTCTAATTTGATTTTTCAGACATAGGTAACTCCATAGAATTATTACATTTGTCTATGTACTTTTTTACTTTAAATTATATATTTTTACAAAACCCTAAGTTCTAAAGCAAAAAACGTATTATTTTTATGTTTTTTTGTTATGTACATCCTGTAAAAAGGAAAATAGAAACGGATGAAGGATCACTCGCGTTTCTATTACGGTCCAATTTCTACGAATCTCGCTCGTTGGGTGGCTTAATGATGGACGCATTACGTAATAAATAACTCATAACTGTGGTTGTTAATTTTGGGAGGAAAAACAAAAAAGGCTAATTGTGAAGGATACAAAAATAATATTTTTAAATGCATGATAAATAATATTTATAATGAAATGAACACAATGAATGGGACATGGAAGAAAAGTACCTTTAACAAATTATTTAATTAAATTTAATTGTAAGATTTTTTAGTTTTCTGTAATTGTAAGATTTAATATTTGTTTAAGAGATTTTATTCGCACTACTTCATCGATTAGTTCGATAAAATGGTGACGTTGTACTTTTTTGCAATTTTTGTTGCTGGTTCGATTTTCGGCTAAAGCAAGCTTGCTTAAAAATAATGAAATACAGTTATTAATATTTTTACTGTATGTAAAGGAATGTTTGAGTGAAATTTGATATCATTATCAAATCAATAATAAAAACAGTCAGACAGACAACAATACATTACTCTATAACCCACGAATTATCGCTATGCAAAATAAATATTTAATATTTTTTTGTAATCCTGTCTTACCATTATTATAAACGCAAAAGTTTGCAAGGAGGATGAATGGATATTTCTTACTCTTTCACGCAAAAACTATTGAACGGATTTTGATTTAAGTTTACAATAATATAGCATAAACATCAGAGTGACACATATATTTTTTAATATATATATATATATATATATATATATATATATATATATATATATATATATATATATATATATATATATATATATATATATATATATATATGTATATGTATATATATATATATATATAAATAATAGCGATACATAAAGTAACTACGCGTACGGAGCCAAGGGCAAACATTAGTAAAACATAAACCAATAAAACAATATTTCATTATCTGATAGTAAGGATAATTTTAATAAACATGTTAAATTTAATAAAAGTTGTAGAATAACATTATAATTTAATAAGTTAGTTTATAATAAAATAATTTAAAAGTTAATATCTATACTTAATACAAATTACTAGGTACCGTAAAAGAGCCCAAAATATGTCGATATAAAACAAAATTAATACCTTTATTTAGTATCTTCCTTTCACAAGATGGTCCCTAAAAGTACGATTACTGTGAGCTATATAATATAAATAGATACTTTCATAAAACAGAAATTGATTCAATAAAGGCAATGAAATTACTTAGATTGAGGATATCAATCAAAATGTCCGAACTAAAGGTAAATTAAACATTTTACTTCCTAAATATTCGTATTGCATGGTCTTCATCAGTACACGTTGCATCCCCTTGAGTATTATATAATCTAATTGAAAATAATAATTAAACCTTAGATTGCCGTAATGAGGTTTTTAATGTAGGTTATTTTAAAAGGATATATCCATTAACTTATATATTCCCAAGGAGGGTTGACGTCAGGCAGGCGGCCGATCGTAAAACTTTTGCCAAATCCTATCTATATAGCAGTACAGAAGATGTACTGCGCCGACCCCAAGTGATTGGGAAATGGGCAGGGAGAAGCAGATATTCATTAAGATATAGGTTGAAATACTAATAGTTATATTAAAATTCTAAAAAGATAGGTTTGAAAAAGATAGGGTGATAATGCTGAAACACGTATTTATTTAATTGTATTGAAGAGCATTAATACCAAGTTTCATGTAATTCTTATCATAAATATTTTTTGACTTGTATTATAACATGTTTTCCCATGGGAGTTAGATAATATCCCGCGGTAAAGTAGTATATGTCACTCTCCAGCCTTTCAACTATCTCCACACAAAAAATCACGCCAATCCGTCACTCCGCTTCGACGTGAAAGAAAGACAAACAAACACACTTTCACATTTATAATATTAGTATGGAAGTGAGCCTTGATTACTTTATTAAAATATACAAGGCTCAATTGCGCTATATTTTTGTCTTATTAGACCGACCATTGAATGCTACAGAGGATCGAATCTGATTTTATATTAATCTGGTGACCCACTAGTAACTAGCATCCTTTGATGCCCTTTGCTTTTATGTAATTTTTTTATTATGTTTATATGCTTATGAATTGTAGCCTAAAACCTGCTTAAAGAATCCTTCTTCCAATTAGTGAAACCGTATGACAATCCATACAATTGTCTTCGAGATTAGCCTGAACTCAACAAAACACAAACTCAGCGCGATTTGTTTATTTAGGTCCTCCGAAAAATTTTAGGGTTAATTAACCTCCGACGCAAAAAGGGGACTTATTAGGAAGTTATAAGTTTAATGTGTGCATCTATATGTCTGTGTATCCTAGCCTCGTATATATTTGTGTTTACTAGTCTGTGGCATCGTAGCGTACAAACGGGTGAACCGATTTTAATGTAGTTTTTTTTTTCTTTGAAAGTTGAAGCTGAAAGTGTGCTTAGCTTCAAAGTTTTAGCTAGCTATAAATCAAGAAAGTCCATTCAGCCGTTTGCAGACCATCAGCTCTTTTCTAGACGGTAAACGGATATGAACAACTTCCACACATCTAATCGATTTGAAATTTGGTATCCCTTTACTTTAATGAAATTGCAATGATATGAACCTAAGCCTGATGCTGCAGCGTCACCTGGAATCTGCAAGATACTCAACTCTTTACTAAAATACTGCAGAGATATCGTGTTTAGGCTCATTGAAATGGCCTAAATAAATAGATTTGTTTGTGTTGCTTTTTTTTTCTTTTTTATTTATTTTCTGATTTAGAATTTTAATTAATTCGCACACTAACAAAGATAAAATAATGATATTCAAATAATTATGCTAAATGCTAATTTTATCACAGTAGAGGGATGCGGTGACCAAGGCTCGGAACCTGTTTATATAATACCGGTTAATAAAGTCTAATAACGGTTTCGCATAAAGGTTTCATTGAGAACGAAACACATAATCATTTCGTCTCATAACCGAAATAAACCGGTATATGTGAACAGGGCAGATATTTTACGACCTATGTAAAAATGATGGCGCGCACACGAACAGCCAAAAAGCGACATGATGAAGTTAGATGAATGCGATATGATGAAGTTAGCTGCATTCCTTTTACAAACAAAGAGATGTGACATACGGGATGAAATCTCTAGCTATTTACTGTATTTATTCTTTCTGTTACGCCTTAGAAGTATAACTTCTTACGTGCGTACATAAGTACACATACACGTTTTTTAAATCAAATAATACACTTTTTCAAAAGTAAACCAATTGTATGTAAAATCATTGGAAAAATCGTCGGTTGAAAATCTCGGAGCGTAGGACCGAAGTCGCCAAGAATGGAAGTTAAATTGTCGTCACTAATGGCGGGTTAGTAGCGGTTAAATAACCCTAACCTTAGACAGAGTTTATTTTGAACGTAACCCTTATTATACCGGTTCATTAGGAACGAAACCGAAATATTAAGCTCTTAGGTATTAATGGCTTAATCGGTTTCCGAACCTTGGCAGTGACATATGGTTATTATTTATTTTTGATTTTGAATTTTGTAAAATGACAACATTAGACGAAATTATAATTTATAATTTTTCATAAAACACAGCGTCACTGAAAGAGTTATGATAGTTTTGAATTAAAGTATGCGTTAAACAAACAGTGAAACAGTTTGATTTTGTCCATTAGGTCGTTTGTTGTATGTAACTTAAGCAACGTCACGCACTGTTAGAATCGTAAAGAGTGTGACTATGCATTATTCATTGTATGGTTTTAGATCTAAGTGCTACTTACTTATCACGATTTTAGTTTATTCATAACGGATATGATACAAACAACATTTAAATGTAAGCAGTAGTCTATAAAATTCAAAAAAGAATTACTAAAACAATTCTATAATGTAATAATTACCTTAGCAGAGCGACATCGTTGACTACAGTATCCGGGTCATATTGCGGATGGATCACAGCTTCAGTCACCTTCATCTCAACCTCTCCGTGGCTCCGCACGAGTAAGTCGTGCTCTCCGAGACGTACGTACAATCTTTTCCTTACACAATGGGCAGCTGTGACCACCCACCGCAGTGCTATGAGTGTACCGCCGCAGAAAGCTTCCTAAAGTAACAATATTTTTGCTTATTCAAACTTTTATGCACTCTAGCTTAACATCGACGTAATATATTTACGTTATTAAAGTATTAAAATCGAAATAATAACAGTAAAACCGAATTTATATACACATTTTCATTTCACGACACAATAAAACTAAATGCCAATGTGAAATATTATGGCTTTTAATTTCGTGAAATATATCCATATGTTATTCTCACTACGTTTTTATGTAAACGAGATCGGAATATGTCATTATATGTGAATGCTCGTATCCGAGGATACATGTAATACTAGCGAGAATGAGTCGCTGGTTATATATAAAAGTTATATTACATTGCATTATACTTATTCTTTCGAAAAATAAAAGATATCTTATTATTCTAGTAATATGACTTAAACTCTTAAGTTTTACGATACATGAAAAAATATACTACACCTTATACCGATTTAATACAGCCACTTGCCATATCCACTTGCCCGGTGGCGCTGGCCTGCCACCTATAATGCGAACCATATCCCTCATTTTGGCTCGAATTCGGGCATTGGCAGAGCGGTATCGCCCCAGTCTACCACAAGTCGGTATAATATTGGAGAGTGCCCGAGAATCTTCCGAATGAATGGCTGGCACCGGCTGAGGCATTGTTTCAGCAACCGTGTACTCTAGAAACATTCCATAAATAAAAGTAATTAATTTTCCTAAAGGTTACTTGGATTTGCTTTAAAACTTTATCGTTTTTTCGTAATCCAATTCTACAGTTAATAATTTATTATTCAGATTTACAAATAGAGCAGGATTTTAAAAAGATAATTAAGGATTGGAGGCTCTTCATAATATTGTAAATTTTAAGTAGTAGTGTCCGACTCTGGATCTACTACATTTATTAGTTTTCTTTATATGTATACCTAAAGTTTTGTTGTCACGTAGTCTTTATTAAAGAATTTTTCTATAGTGTTTTACGTGTATATGAATTAAGTATAAAAAATCAATTCGGTACTCCATTGACAAAATGAAACTTTATCAAAAATAGTAAGACTTTATAAGTATTTTTTGTTGTTTGCTATCTAGAATTACGCCCAAGTACTTAACTGCATCTTCAAGGTTTAGTTCAGTGTTGAAGAGTTTCGGGAGTTTATACGGTCCAGGTACTCTTCGGTTAGTGATTAACAGAGAGTTCATGCTTAAAGCACCAGTTCTCAGTTATTTTGAAAGCTTTCTTTATGAGGTCGCATAAGGTGCTTTCGGAGTTTATTCATGCATATTTTAGTAACTTCTTACAATCGGGATCATTTAAATGCAATCATTTAAATTTAACCATAGGGCCTCCCTTCAGTACGAAAGGAATCGGGCCATAATCCACCCTAGTTCTCTCAGACATGCAGTCACGATATTTTCGTTCACCGTTAAGACAAGTGTAAGGGCAAGTAAAATATCAGAGGTTCGAGACCCGGGATTTGAATTCACTTCATTCGGTTTTCCAAGCGAGTGCGTTACCACTGGGCTACCACTGCCTTTACCATATAATATACCATAAACTAAAAATAAATTTATTTTAAATAGATGTATGAAACGTAATCAATTAACAGCTTAATTTTGGCGCCGCCCGTTAAGCCAATATCAGAATGCTTTCGGTTGCCAAATGTAATTCCGGGAATGGAATTTTATTTGCTCTTCGAAAATCAGAACGGCGCGGCGATAAAATTAAAAATATTATTCACATTTTGTACCTAGTTATTTATGATACTCGGATAATTAATGGTATAAAACAGAAATTAAATTCTTATAATCAATTAAAAACATTTACACATGTACATATTTTTTCATTTATTTATAAAAATCAGTAACGAAAAAACTACATTTATTAATTATTTTTTTTAAATTATAGAAATTAGTTTTTTAGGGTTCCGAAGTCAGGACAAATACGAAATCCATGTCCAGTCCGTCTGTCCATATTACATAACCAATTTATCAACTGACTTCAAAAAGGAGGAGGTTCTCAATTCGACTGTATTTTTTTTTTTATGTTTGTTACCTCAGAACTCCGTCATTTATTAACCGATTTGGACAATTTTTGTGTCGTTTGAAAGTGTATACTTCCAGATTGGTCCCATATATATTTCAAAAAAAAATACCACCCCTAAGGGTGGAAAAACAACGAATGATGAATTTAACCTACTTCTAATTGTCATATTGACTTGAAACTTTGCAAGTATTTCTATTTCCGTTGATAGTACAGTGGTTCAGTGTTGTTGACCTGATCTGATGGCAAGGCCAGAAGGTGGTTAGGTGGAACTCTTCAACGGCTAATAGTAGGTACTTTGAGTTTGGGCTTATTTTGTTTGATATGACAAGCCTAACACGTTAGAATCCTTACTTTGCTACTACTGTCTACACTAAAAAGGGAAAAATAAAAACTTTTTAACAAAAAATTAAAAACCGACTTCAAACAAAAGCACTAAAAAGTAAAAAATAACTGATTGGTAGTTTTCATTTACTATACATACCTAATCAAATATTTTCGAAGTCGGTGTGCTTTGGCTAAGTAATTAAAGCCTACCTATTAAATACATACCTAATCAAATATTTTCGAAATCGGTGCCAGCCCATACAAAGCAAAGCACACCGACTTCGAAAATATTTGATTAGGTATGTATAGTAAATGAAAACTATCAATCAGTTATTTTTTACTTTTTAGTGCTTTTGTTTGAAGTCGGTTTTTATTTTTTTGTTAAAAAGTTTTTTCGAAGACTATTGGTTCGATAAAACTGAAATTCTAAAGGTAGGTATTATACACGATATTGACGACATGTTTGGCTCAGTTTGTAGTGATCCTACTTGCTGTGCCAGTGGTCGCGGGTTCGAGTCCCGCTGGGGGCATTTATTTTTGTGATGAGGACGAATGTTTGTACTCCGGTCATGGGTGTTTATATTTATAATATGTATGTATTTAAAGTTATATTTGTGTAGTGTATCAACTATCTGTTATCCATAATACAAGCCTCGTAGCTTACCATGGAACTAGATGTTACTGTGTGTTAATGTCCCAACATATTTATATTTATTTATTATTTATTTATATGAACCGCTAGAAAATGTTATTCAAAATACGAAAATAAGAAATAAGGGTAATATATAACAAGTTACATAAGTAAAACTATACTCTTTGGTGATACGCAATACTCTTTGTGCTAATCAAACTCGAATTTTATTATGTACGGATCATGATTATAAAAGTATTTAATGTATGACAAAAAGAGGCAATATACGAGTACTAGTAGGTAGGTACTATAATATAATACATAGATATAAATAAAATAAAAACAAAATTGCTTATAAGTAAGTCTAAATGATATTTGCTAGCAAAACCCGCGGCTTTGCTTGTGTTAAAACTACAAAAAAACTCTAAAAAGATAGGTTTCATACAAACTTTCATTGACTATTTTACTCCCTATGAGATGAATTTCGAAAAACACGTATTTATTTAATTGTATTGAAGAATATTAATTCCAAGTTTCAAGTAATTCTGTTCATAAATAATTTTTTGAGTTGTATTATAACGTGTTTTCCCGTGGGAATGAGATAATCTCCCGCAGTAAAAAGTCTATGTCACTCTCCAACCCTCCAACTATCTCCACACAAAAAATTACACCAACCCGTCACTCTGTTTCGACGTGAAAGAAGGACAAACAAACAAACACACTTTCACATTTGTAATATTAGTATGGATAGCAATTTGTTAAATTGTACCTACGTACTATACAAGCCTTGGCAGAACTTTATATTAAATTCTTCCAAGACATAAGTTTATCTATGCAAGTTGTTAATAAGGCATTCTACATAGAATCACGCATTCATCTTCAGAGCTTTGCAAATGGTTCTAATTTTATTAATTTAATTTATTAGTGCAATATTAGACTAAGATTTTCTATAGGTTAATAGGTAAAAGTTGTTAGCTAGATACCTATGTGCAATTTCACCTGGGTCCTTTCGCCGCTGCATTCTGTTGCCAATCCAAAGTTGACAGTAACTGCCCTCCAAATAACAATAAGCGGACTGCCTAATTACCTTCCGACCACATACAGACGTTTGGAGACAATGCCTAAAAGAAAAGCAAACTACTATATAAAATATGATTATAACAAAATTAAATCATATTGATTATCTTGATACTGAAAACATAATATTATTATGTAACAATGTACACGTAAGTATTTTTTACTATTTATAGTGCACCCTTATGAATAACGAAGAGTGTGATAACACGTAGGTCCTCAATATATCCCACATACTATATAGGGATATAGATATATTTACTAAATAGTTAAATAAAATACCTTTTCCTGACAGTTGTACACTTTCGAGAACAAGAAGTCCAATTGCTCCAAGAAGAGAACCCTCGAAATTTCTTTTGAACATCTTTTGCGTCAAGTTGGCGCAACTCAGTCTATAAATCGCCAGAACAAAGAAAAAGGAAGTTAAATAAAGTTAATAAATCCATTTTTATTTTATTGAACTTAATATTTAGGTATTATATTATTCACTATATTATTAAATATTTATTTTAAATGAATTACAATGAAACACCTTTCTTTTGTGACAAACAAGTATTCATTTTATCTATGAATATAAAAAATGTAAATTTGTACGACACTAAAGTATATACGAGACAAATATATAAAACACCATTCGCATATTCGCGTTAACAAAAACAATCAATGAAGGACTAAGGAATTATATCACGGAAAACTATATTTATGTAGGTATGTATATATATGTAAAAAAAATGATCAAAATATCAATCAATGCACAGAATGAACCGCACTTATAGAGATTATATACGTAGACGGTAGAGTAGGTACTAACATTCTATATAGCTGAAAACTAAGCTGCTAGTAGTAAAAAATTGGTCAAGTGCGAGTCTGATTCGCACACCGAGAGTTCTGTAGCATGAAACATTATATGTACTAATATTATAATCGTAATTTTTGTGATGTAACTGCAAAATTACGATTTTACGATTTTTTCGTTTACTTGTGCTATAAGAAGACATTGCTTCTTGCCAAATTACAAAAGTTAGGTTAACGGGATGTACCCTATAGGTTTGGATTCCCTTGCTAGTATCAAAATATGCGGCATAAACGGCGGTATCTTTTGATTGCCAACGCAAACACTTAGAAGTTTGATTTTTTTCACAACTCCAAGGGATTGCACACCTGAGTATTTGATATAAATTTAATAGCTCATTGATACCTCTACGCGTTCCTGACAAAAAGGGTCTTTACAGACAGACAGACGGACAACAAATTGATCCTATAAGGATTCCTTTTTTCCTTTTGAGGTACGGAACCTTAAAAAAATATTTTTTATTCAGAACCATAGCTATCAAGAGACACATGCGTATATCTAATACCTCTAAACGAGCAATTCTTGTATATTTATTTATTCATTCATTTATTCGTTCATTCATTCATTAATGTATTCATTCAATTATTTATATATATACCGGCGATCTCGGAAACGGCTCTAACGATTTCGATGAAATTTGGTACGTGGGGGTTTTCGAGATCGACAAAATCAATCTAGATTATATTATTCTATATATAGAACCTATTATTCTTATGTCTGGAAAGACGCGTGTTTTCGAGTTTTCATGCGGTTTTCAATTATAATACTAATAATAAATAAAAAATAAATAATAATACTAATATATTCAAAACGCAAGATTGACAATCAATCACAGGTTCGAACCTCGGTCGGATACAAAGTTTTTGTTTTTTTTATATTTATTAAGTTTTTAGTTAAAAAAAAAGAAAATTATACTTTTGGCCAAAAACTCCGAGTGAAGCTCAATCGTTCAGGTACTTTGATTTTAATGCATAATTTATAAGCTTAAACTTAGTTGGGGCTACCCAGTGAAATTATCCAGTCCATACACTTTAGAAGCTGTCGGTAAAAACTTCTAACCATATAATAATTAAGAATAACATTCAACTTGATAACATTAAGAAGTAAAGCTTTTTTATTATTCAAAAAAGGATTCAAGTGTACCGTCCGCTGTAGACTATTGTTATTGTTTAAGAAAACTTCTCCTAAGTTCTTTACAATTTTAGTGGCTGGAAAATAAATCTTTTTTAATGAGCTTAAATATTATTATAAATATATCTATTTTGGTATCACATTGCTATTAATGAATATAATAATTTCTCATAATAATTAATAGAAGATGGATAAATAGGTGAAAATACATATATGCATTTATAGTCAACGTCTCTCATTCTCAACAGAAATGTTAGTTAGGATTTGATGATTTGGTGATTTGATTGGTTTTGAGTATAAGCTTATATCCCAAAGATTTTAATTTTGACGTTTTATTTAAATCATTTTTTTTTGTAACCTTTATGATTACAGAGCAGGATTGGATTTTTAGAAGTGTATAAAAAAAGTTATTCTAAAAAACACCGATAAACTTGCATGCTTGGGTTATATCTGCTTTGTATTATACATTGTATTATTAATAAAACTTAATAATATTACCATCTTATTTATATTTACATACATTTAATATAATATGTTTGTAAACATTTTTCACTCGCTCTACATCATGGCCACGTGTGTGATTCCGCTTGCTTACTTGACGAGGTTGGCCGCATCTGTAAACATAGCTACCATAAATCAACTAATTTCTATATTTATAAACAAAACACGTTCCAAATATAATTTAGGCAATTAGCAATTATTATCCTCATTTCAAATTAATGTAATGATAATGAACAAATTGCACGGCCTTTAATTTTTTTTGTATTTATGATTACTTAATTTTATAAACACTATTCTATGATAATACCAAATTATTAAAAGATTGGTGAAATTACTCTGAGTAGTTTTTTTTTAAATAAACAAAAAATGTGTCGTCGTAGAACAGTGATTAACACTTAAAGTATTACCTAAAACAAGACAATATTTAAAAAAAATCTGACATATTACAAAAATACCTTGCAACTTCTATCCGCAGAGAATCGCCGCAAATATAACGATGCAAGCAATGTCGACGCCGAGTTTTGCGTCCGTCAAGGCATGCACTCCACAGTGCCCATTCAGAATACGAAGATTTTTTTAAACCTTAAATTGAAACAGCACTTAAAAAGATATTATATCTTCCGAGCCAGATCCATTCTGTGAGAAAACAACGTAGTAAAAAGAATAGGGTAATGGATATTTCATTACCAACATTCTTCTACTAAGACTTATGAAATAAAATGAAACTCACCATTTTGTTTGGCATCTATTCCTGTTTTACTTGAGCTGTCCAAATTTGCAATACCTTTCTGCTCAGAATCAATTTCTATCTGCAATGATAACGGCATTCAATAGTTTAACGGTGTGATTGTAGTGATATCTAATAGGACACGTTTAATAATACGTTGTTTGGATAACCAGGTCAACGCATTCAATTTACCATACAATAGTTGCATTGAATCACATATAACAGGCAACACGTATATCGATTCGGCCAAAGCTATTCATTTTTGGTAAAAATGCAGTACTATTCGCTAAATCAACAACGAATCTAAAATCTATAACATTTGAATAAAAGTGATATTGAAAATCAACAATAGGAAATAAAATAAAGTAGGACAGACAAACAAGGTCAAACTTACGTGATGACCTCGAGATAACTCCATGCCTATGATCACAGATAATATTAAAAATGAAGGTAGCCGCATCATATCCAGCACTTCCAGCTATGAGCAGCTGCCAGGACTCGACATCTGTTGAGGTGTATTATGAATAACTTATTAACGTTATTTGGCATGTATATACATATATATGTATGTACATAGTTAAAATAATTCAATGTTTTTTTTTAAGTCAAATAAAGTTTTTACACATACATATATTTATGAAGCTTAATCCTATGAACCTAAAGATAAAATCAGACCCTCTGAATCAAAAACCCATATTAACCGATCTTGACAATGTTTCAGAAAAAAATATATAAATTGAGAATATTTAGTCATATGAAAGGTCAACACAATGCCAAAAAAGAATGTTTTTAAAATATACTTCTGAATTTTCATTTTTAAATATTTATAGATTTCATACTTTTGATTCTTAACGACTTAAAAATATGTTTATGAACTTTGTCGTAATTCAATAGCGATACTGATACCAACGTTGCTAAATTTAACACAATATTTACAGTGTTTGAACAATCCTAAATTATAAAATGAAATATTTATTTGAAATCTTATTTTATGTCATAATATATAGTTTTTAGATTTTTATAGATTTCAAGTAAATCTATTTCACAAATCAAGTGACTAAGAGGCTTGGATAGTACCGTTATTCGAAGCATTAATTAAATAAACATTTTCCATAAAGATAATCTTAATTGTGCAAAGTTTACAAGAACCAGAATTATTAATGTTTCTAGTGTCTTTGTGAAGTGTTTATCACTATCTACAACGCCTACTTTCGTTGTGAAATTACTTAGCAGCCGAGAAACATTTATCACATAGCGACAAATTGAATTTATTTAACTATTTTTATGATAACATCTACAATATACACAACGCAACCAAATTGACATCTAGAAAATGTAGCATTTTATAAGTTTAGGAGTTTCACATATAAGATAAAAAATTAAAACGTCTAACCCCTAAATTCTTTAAAAAAAATATTTATCATGTATAAAATTTGAATTTCCGAGCATACAAATGCATTAACAGTAAAATAATTACAATTATAACGTAAATAATACTAAGAATATACATACATACTATATTCATCGTTATATCTCTTTATGACTAAAAATAGAAAGCATGCATGCATTGACATATCAAGATACATAATATATATTTACTCTACGTGCTAATCAAAGCGTAAAGACCATTCTGCCAAAAGGTTTACCAGACAAAGCAAAACTTTTGTATGACAAATTCTAATATTCATATTGTAAGCAAACGTCCGCTGGCGTAATAGGCAATCCCACATTTTGTTCCTAAAAATACATAAATAGAAATACTAATATGGAATATTAAATGCTGCATTTATAAAAATACGAGTATATTACGCTCTAAAAGTCTCTAGTTGCAGCAAACAATGCAACAAGAACAATACAATTAGTGGGTGCTGGCACCTTGTTAACACCTTGTCGCTGCACACACCGTATATGGAATAGAATGGTCATAAATGTCATAATTCTTTTCAAAATATCAAAACACCGGCTGACAAATTTTACCTAAGCCTTTAATAGCAATGTGGGTCAAGATGAAAATTATTCAACCAAAAACACATACATACCATAAGTGTTCTGTTACAGTCGACATGGATAGAGGTCTATTATTAGACGAGTCTAACTGTTTCTACTTAATCTCGACGACATCAAAGATAGGTACCTAAAAATATTGAGTCTTTAAGGAAATTTATTAGTTTTGCTAGAAGATGAGATAAGAATATTATTTTTAGCATATACCTTTTTCAGTCTACATTTTATTACGATAATTTGAAAAATTATTTTTGTATTTTACAACATTCTTAGACAAACATTCAGAAACGTATTATTTGACATTACGTTATAATTTGTAGTTTCTACTACAAAAATTCCAACGTAAAGTAAACGAGTGGAGTCGCGAGTAAAAGCTAGTTATTCTTTAAACTAGCTCTACCTACTAGGTAGAGCTAGTTTAAAATTTAGATGAAGTTAAATTTAATTAAACTTTTAATTTCATTTTTTATTTTATTGAAGCATACTCAAATTTAAAATATACTTTGTTAGAATAGACTTTTAACTAGCACTTAAAAGAATCGTCAATTTTTATACTTTAATTTATTTTAGCGTGGCGTCCAATACTGCTGAGTGAAGTCAGCAAGAATACTAATTATAAACTCAAAAGCAAGTGTTGAGTAAAAAGACTTGCTCTTGAAAAATGTATAAGTTATATTATTATTCAAATAATAAATATTTTGATTAATAATTTGAAAAATGTCTTAATTAAAAATTAAAGATTGTTTTCATCTTTTAGTTTATTACAAATGCAGTCGGGTTTATTTGTAAATTAATTTTTATTTACAGTTTTTTAGTTTTGGTCAGTCTTAGATTTATTTGACAATTTCTTATCCTAAATTACTTTTAAACAGAAAGTTGTATATATTTATTATTTCATATATTATCACCTCTTAAAAACCTGTATTTTGATACCCCACTCGGTTGATTGAGACGAAAATGCTCCTGCTGATTACTTATTTATAAGTTTTTCAATTGACTTTCACCCTCTAATCTTTGGAAATTTACATGTACCCGAGGTATAAATATCTCCGAAAATTGAATAATAATAAGGCCAAGTTGAAGCAATATGCTAGGAGTTTTTATGCAGTCATATGCTCGTAGAAAGTCACTTTTATCGCGGTATACTTATAATTTATTAAATTGTCATCTCTTATTTTGTTGGAGTTCCGCCACTGTACTAAATTCTATTGATATACGTAAGATATAGTTGTTTGGTTGTATCTTTTAAAAAAAATTATGTTTGGTCACGACATGAATTATTTAAACAAATTACTTAAATAAAAAAATTAACTCTTTAATTATAATAAATCGGTTTGAACTCTTTTTTTAAGTCATTTAATTTTACGTAGGAATAATTACCAACTATTCTGTTTATATTTACAGTGATTTATTTCCAAATCTATATATATAAAAGAAAGTCGTGTTAGTTACTTCGCTTATAACTCAAGAACGGCTGAACCGATTTAGCTGAAAATTGGCAGGGAGGTAGTTTAGAGCCAGGAGAAGGACATAGGATACTTTTTATCCCGTTCGACCGCGTTCCAATTTTTATGATATTTTAATTTTTGGATTTCTCTTAGTCCGGAATAGGTAAGTATTAAAACATATAATTAAAATGTGAGAAAGAAAGATTTTTTCTTTTTATATCTATTTAAAACGTACCTAGCGACGAACCCGAGCGAAGCGAGGGTGAGCCGCTAGTATTCAATGATTTACAGAATATACATACTTTTTCAGGTTATTTTAAATTAAACCCAAACATTGTAACGTAATATATAAAACTAAAATAAAGCTAGCGGTATAATGTTATTTAAAATATGTCTAGTATTTTTTTTTTATTTTAACAGAAAATTTATGGAACTATATGGCTTATGTGATGAAAATCGATTATATGCTACTGTAATCGATATTTTTATACATAAAATATCATTATTTTTATATTTTTAAACAAAAATTCTAAAAGATATAACTAAATACAAACATCACAATTTTTATGTACCTACTCACTGTCCATTTTACTAAATACAGGTTGCGTCAAATTCTAAAAATATCTTAATGGTACTAAGTAATATTGATACGGTGACATGATTTCACATAAAAAATTATGATCCATCAACTATTAGTAATAAAATATCGTATACAAGTGACCCACTCTTGCGTCGCTCGGGTGCGTCGCTAGGTCTAACTCAAAACTTGTTATTACTGAAATAAATACAGCATATTATGTTATTTTAGATAACTGAACGAGTGAAGCGTTTCTGCTTCAAGTCTGGCAAAATTTGTTTTCTTCTATCAGTTTGTTGTTACTCTCTTTTTTTATTTGAAGCCAACTTTGAGTTGGTTCATAAAATTTGGTGAAGATCTGATGAGAATCTTCGGTGTGATGAGCAAAATGGTATATATAGCCTTCAGTAGTTTCAGGGTTTATCTTTATATAACTGGTATAGAATAAATAAAATAAATGTTTTATACATGTTTGATTTATATTTTAAATTATTTTTCTTCAAAATATGAAATAACTAGCTATTATATCAACCTATAATATAAAAATATCTTTTTTTAGAAGGAGAACGGGGGCCTGATAAAAAAAAATTAAGGAAATTTATGTGAATGTCATTGAAAAGGATATTTATTTATATTGTTTTATAATATTATAGCAAATCTTTTACACACTTGCCGGAAATATAACATAGTCTATTGGTTAACATTTGTCGCGGCTGGTTGGGCGCGCTCGTAAATCTACGCATCTCTGCCCAAAGCCGAGTAGCCTTGAACGAATACTAGTCACCTCTTGCATAAATTAGGCATTAATTAACTTTATTGGTTTCAAACATAAAAAAGACGTGTACATGAAAATTAATTTACGACCGTGAAATTGTGGACTATCATCAGCATTGTATGGTTACATCATAATAGAAATAATTTATTAGTTGATAACAACATTATTCATTAATTCAATATTATCAAAGGCAAGGCTTTTTTACGATGTATGATGAACTTTAAAACCAACAAAATACAAATATTTTCTTCATAAACGTCTACATGCCGCTTTTCTGCTTTCTATAAAACGATTGTTTATGAAATTGTTATATAAAAGTGTTCGATTCTCATTATTCATATAGATTATTGTTTAGATTCATGATCCCCAAGCTGTTGTAGCAACACGGCCAAAAAAAACTTTTCAGATTACGAGTATATTAGGTGTATTTTAGGCAGATGTTACATAAAGATACACGTTACAGGCATTTATGATAGTTTATTATATCGCAAGCTTCTGCAGTCACGATAGTTTACTGCGAACTCTTGTTTCAAGAAACTCTGTGTAGCATAACTTTTTTCATGTTATTTATAAAAATGCAAGGAAATTGTTAAATAACTGTTAATAGTTACGTAAAAAGAGTTATATATTTACACAATCTTAATTTATATTATGTAGAGTGGAAAAAATCAATAATATGTACATTTTAAAAAAAACTGTTTTTTTTATTTTACACTAAATTATTCTTAGGTCAAAAAAGTATACAAAATCTGAAGTTAGAATTTTTATTTAAACTGAAACTTCAATTTTTTAGTTTTATTACTCTTCCTGTCTTAAAAGAGCAGAGTTAATCAAAACACAAATTATTTTTAAATTTTGTTTAAGTAATTATTGCCCGTATCCAAATACGGGGTGATTACCCTTCTTCTTCATTAAATATCATTTGTACAAACGTCAGGTTTTTTTCACTCTTTTGATATTCGCCGCGAAACTCTCACAGTATAAATGAACTTTAATTCTTGCAGTTATCTGTCGTTTTAATAATTTTAATGAATTAATTATAATAATATTTATATTATTATTAGCATATTATACTGTCAGGTTTCTTAGCTATCAGTAGTCGAAATATCATTAATTAAAAATATTTGTATTTTACGTTCATTAAATGTTATTTGACTAAAAAATTTAAATTACAAATTTAAAAATCCCCCTACGCAAATTAATTGTCATTTAACGATTACACTGGCACGCGTGAAGCACTTAATCGAGTAATGATACGCCAAAATGCCTTACATCATTTTGGAAGAGCTGATACTCTTACACTACTGGACCGATATTAATCAAACATAGCTAAGAACCACCGCAAGGAAACTGGCTTTCAAGTGAAAAAAAACGCATCGAAATCGGTCCATCCGTTTGAGTGCTACGATGCCACAGACAGACACACACACAGACAGACAGACAGCATCGACGTCAAACACCTCTTGTTAAAAAAGATGTTTTAAATTTTTACGATTTTTGCCTTTAAAATTAAAAATCGAAATGTACTAAAAGTAAGAAATATATTAGATCTGAGACTATGTAAGTCCCACTCGACTTTCTTGTTTAAACATTTTTGTGACTTTAATTTGCTGACTTTAATTTCGGTTCTATTCTTAAAATAAAAATATCTTTTAAATCTCACTCAGTTTCTATTCAATTACTTATATTAAATAACTAAATACATTTCTCTTAGCGAAATATTTTCTTAGTATAGAAATATAACGAACTTTATTGTCAGACGAAGTATTTATTATATACTAACCACTTACCCTTGCTTCACTCGGGTGCGGGTCCCTACGCAAGTTTTATTTTTTCTTGAGCGAATCCTAATACTTTGTCTAAAGTAAAAGTGCCCTAAGTTACTCCTTTTAACATCGACTATCTAGTACATCTATACATATAATAAAACTGTAACTAAGCCGAATCTGTACATTGAATATTTTTTTGGAAATCTAATTGAAATAAACATTATTATCGATTCAGATGCCGAATCTATGGTTTTAGAATATCTGTCTGTCTGTCTGTTACCGCATCACAGAAAAACCGCTGGAAGGATTTTGATGAAATTTGATATGGTGATAGCCGGTTATCCGGGTCAACATATAGGATATTTCTTACCGCGGGAAAATATCTCATTTTTGAGAAAAGAAATTCAAAAACTGTAATGTAAGAGTATTATGTAAAACCTAAGACTTTGGTTTTGGCCATCTGAACGCGGGCGGAGCCGCGGGCAATACTAGTCTATATATACTATCGACAAAAATGAAAGAACTTGTATTTTTCCTATATACCGTATATAATTTAATATATGCATTTAGTAAAAAGCTGTTATTCTGACATTACAAACAGACACTTTAATTTTATTTATCCTTTATTTATATTCCAAAAAGGAGGAAGTGCTATGTTCGTCTGTAGGTATGTTTTTTATGTATGTTCATCGATTTTGCTACTTTAACGGTATTATATCAAGGTAGGTCCTGAGGTAGTCTCATAAAATTTTCTTTAACATAGAGTATACCGTTTTCGAGAATATCAGAAAAACCATGTTTAAAGTGTGACGTAACGTGTAATTGATTGATTGAATGATTAGACTTTTATGGCTACTTTCAATCAATCCATTTGTCCGATTATAATATAGTAATTTGGTATCTTTGAGCTGATCCGATGTTGAGGCTAGCAAATGTTTAATGGCACTCTTCAACGGCCCCTAGTAAATAGTTAGGGTTTGGGCTTATTTGGTTTGATTTCATAATCCAAATACGTTAGAATTGGATTTTAGAGCCTGGTTTAACCACGTTCCATAAAGAGGTATGTTCACTTTTCTCGGAGATGGCTTGACATTGTATTCTATTAAGGTAAGTCCCGAGATGGTCCCGTAATTTTTTTTTGACACAGAGTTTACCGTTTTCGAGAAATTAATCATACGTTAATAAATCTAATTATACTTTTTTACATACTAGAAGTATGTATGTATGTATATTGTGAAAAAATGATTCATTACTTACAAGATGTCTCACCACATGCCATCAGAAGTTTTGAATGCAATAAAATTTTACCAAATGAAAATATAGATAAAAACTAGGTTAATTTGTTTCAGTGATTCGAATGAATATGTCGAGCAATACCTAATTAAACGTGACACATTTAAGAAAAAACAATTAATGTTACCAGTGCATTAATTGATTATTATTTTTGAAATCTTAGAGTAAGTATTTTTGATAAATCAATTCTAGAAATTAGTTCGCTATATACCTAATTGCCTATTGGGTATTTATACGACTACTCGTCTACCTATACTATCGTGGGGTACTCGGTTCGGATTCCGGGTCGGGTTAAAGAGTTTATCTTTGAAGAAATTCTCAGTAACCCTTAGTTGGGAAGTTGGTTATATGCAGGTTTCCTCACGATGTTTTCCTTCACCGTTAAGACAAGTGGTAACCATGTTGGAAATTATTCGCATATGAAAATATCATAGGCGCGAGACCCGGGATTTGAATTCGCTTCACTCGGTTTCCCAAGCGAGCGCGTTACCACTGGGCTACCACTGCCTTTTGATTTCTTATCAAAACTATTTATTTTAATATTATTTTTTCATTACATGTTCTTCTAACATACCTAATAGCTAACTAAAGATATAAAATCGGTATGTTTATGTTATGATTTGGTTTGTTCTATGGAATGTATTACGCTTTAAAACGATCAATATAGGTATATTTGTAGTATGAAAATATTTATGTTAAACTGTCTTAAACAAATTATATTAACAAATAATATGCTATAGTGCTTGATATGCAATGTTATTTGATCTAACACATTATTTTACCATACGTTTAAGGTTTGTGAGTCTTTGAAAATAAGTTTTAAGTCTATAAAAGATAAATTTGTAATAAAAATGAAAAAAATTACAATAATTAAAGTCAAATTCAAGAAACCGAAAAGGAACCGAAAATATCATACAGTAAATTTTATGTAGAATTGTATGTCTTGTATTAAACATATAAAAAATACGTGATCAGTTAAATTTTTATTGAGTTTGGATAGTCACATAAATAAAAATCATATATTTTTTATTTTACTTATATAATAATATTGCAAATAATTGCAGAGAAAAAGTCTCTTTCGTCACGTAATCTAAATATTATAATGGTTATGACGTAAAATAATTGCACTACATTAGTTAAACCAACTTAAATAACATTCAATATTTGAAAATATAAAAATATATTATAAGAAGCTGTTATTTAGTGGTAGTTTTGAAGCAGTTTTATTTATTAGATGAATTTCTGCAAGTAAATGAACTTCTTGCAAAAATCGAACATATCGAACATACGTACCTACGCATTCTGTCTAAGTAAGCAAAGCCACGGTAATATTACATAACCGTGGCAAAGCTGAGCATTTTGTCACATAACAAATATGACAAGTATTTTTAATTAATTTAGAAATTACCCTCAAAACCAATTAAAACCTTTGAATAACTTGGTAATTGACGGTACAAAATTTGCATATTATCTTGACCAAAATACCTGTCGTTCGTGTGGTCAACGACCTGTCCACATTTTAAAGGAATGAACATAATTTTTCTTATATTTCAGTTTCAAAATACGAATAATAAATTCATAAACACATTACATATAATGGCTTCTTTTACTATATTTTTAGGCACAACTAGTGTACAATTATTATTATTTATAATTATTATACTTATTATTTATAGTAAAATAACATACTTAGTGAAAATTACGTATGATGGATGCACTTATTTAAATGAATATTGATGCTAAGCACGGAGACAGCAAGCTTTCTAAAGATGACATACGAAAGAAACGATTTCCACAGGATACATACGATGTAGAAGCTATTTAGACAATTCTTGCAAATTAGCATGCAATTCTTAATGCCTTTTAGTAATATTTAAAGTTCTCATAGGATATGCATTTGTAAAGAATTAGATAGGTCATAGGTTCCCTAAGTATAACTAAACTTATATATTTAACTTTATATGAATTTGGAAGAATAGGATTTTGTACTATTAAAATTGTAATAAATATACGTCCGTGTGTCTGCTATGAATAATATACTAGAAGGCTATCCCGGACTCTCGAGATTCTTTACTATAGATAGGTACTAATCAGTATTCACTATCAAACTATCCCTTTACAGCACATTCAAATGTCAATCAGGCATTAACAAACAGGCATACACTTATTTTTATATACGTATCATTCTACATACAAACTACATATTGTTAGTGACCATCCGTATTTATCCGTATTTTAATTTTAATATTATAAATGTAAAAGTTTGTGAGCATGTATGGATGTTTGATACTCTTTCACGCCAGAACGGCTAAACGGTTCTGGATGAAACTTGGCACAACGATAGATTATCGTCTGGAATAACACATAGGCTTTTTATTTTAGTAAAAATTATGGTTTCCGTGGGATAGGTTTTCGTTTTCCTAGAGGCGAACCCGAGCGAAGCGGGGGTGAGCCGCTTGCTTAATAATAAATAATTTTAAAGTAACTATTACTTAAATAAAGTAAAAAAGTAAACTTCTTCAGATGGCAACCTATTCTTGATGAATTATAAGTACCTATATAGTTGGTTTTTTTTATAAACAATATGGTTATAATAAAAATAAATTAAATAGTGCAGTTGCAAGGAATGCAACATTTTCAAGTTTTTAGAAAAAGAATAACTTAGCTAAAAATAAATTTCTTTCTAAGGACCTATTTCTGTTCGATTCCGTAATAAAAACCAAAGTTTTCAAGAAAGTTTTTCTCGAGAAGGCTGATAATTTTAAGGTGCCTAACAGATACACACTGCTATGGTTACAGAAAGAGTAATACATTTTTTTTTAATTTGTAAATTTAAAAATATCAGCAAACTATTTTCGGTTTAAATAAAATAAGTAAGAAAGCTAAATATTTTTATATAAATTAATATCCAAAAAGCTGTAAATAAAAAATATTTTCCTAATAATTCATTCTAGAGAAGCCAAGCAAAAAAATGAATATGATTTTTTTCTATTTAATAGATCTTTATCTCTGGATATATTTTAATGAATTTGGTAAATTTTTTATACGTTGTCAAAGAAAGTTACTAAAATTTGTTAATAAATATCTGCAAATACAATATCTTACCTTCTAGAAGCCGCTGAATATTTATTTCATAAATACACTTATTTCAAACGTTATATTTCGATCTACTATATCTCATACACGCAACATGGAAGCAACAGACTTCTAACGAGAGCAATATTGAACTGCGCTCGCGCATACTATTTAACATTTAATCGTTCTAGTCACTAACTAAAAGATAGTCAAAGTATTAAGACAACAAAATTTATATTCAAATTTTTTTGAGCTTTCTATTATATAGTTGTAAATTAAAACAGTAATGTTTATTTAGGTTAATAGTAGCCTGTATTGATATTAACAATATTATCATAAAAATTTGGCAATAGCGTTACAAATCTAAGACACTTTGACCTAATCGCTTAGAACATGACCTATTTAATTATTCCAAGCTTTTACGATATTTCATTATTAGAACTATATATTTAGTTATATTTTAAAATATATTCTTTACTATAGTTTTTACAATTATTAATGCACAGATTAAGGCAAAGGACTTATCTTTGAAAAGTATTTCATTCAATCCATGGAGTGAGAAAAAGTATTGTAAAATGATACATACCTATAGAGAAATTAATGAGAAATATATGTATATTGTATTCAATATACCCATAAATATTAAATATCAAATATTAATATTAAAATTGGCTAATAAAATTCTATTACAAATTGACGTCATTTTTACAAAAACGACTCCCGCAACAATTGATTAAAATTGTAATCATTTGGGTGTTTAAATATGGGCAGTGATAACGCGAGTGTAATGACCTACAGTACCTATGTATACATATAAAGGTACTTTAGGTTAATGACCGAGCTAATAAATGTCGCTACATCTTTTTTTTCTTAGAAGACAAGTGATATAAGATGTAGGAAAACGGACATATTTGTTTCTAAAAAAAAAGTAATTTAAAATATTAATGATTGACTATCACGTGTAGCAATTCGCAATGAGATACATATTATATTGTTTTAGATTTTGATGAACATTGTAGATCTAAAGTTAACGAGAGAGTTCAAGGTCCAATTATATACCGTTACTCGTAGGTACCTACTATTGGATCTCATTCCTACTCTGCCTCGGGTTAGCAATGCAAATTATTCCTCACTCAGACATCAGTTCTCGTTTAAGTCTAAATTTTTCACCTTGACCATAAAAAATACTAACTGACAAAACGGAAATTTAATTTAAATTAATATAAAAAGGAAAGAGCGCAAATTTTAGGTACCTTTGCGCTCTTTACTCTACTAAAAAAAAAACATTAAATTAAGAAAACCATCTTTATTTACGTTTTAACGTTTAGTACAGATTTCTCGGAGATGATATATTTTCCTGCAGTAAAAAGTATCCTATATGTTGACCCGGATAAACTAGATAAGCTATCATCATACCAAATTTCATCAAAATCTGGAAAAAAAATTCTAAAAACTGTATATTCGGCCTCTGTATCGATGTTTCGATAATAATGACTATTTAGATTTTTCAAAAAATATTTAATGTACAGATTCGACTCAGTTAGAATTTTATTATATGTATAGATGGATATAAAAACTAATTCAAGAAGAAAATCTATAAATAAACAAGGTATACATATGTATGAATAAATGACTACTAATTCCGTACGTATTACTAATACTATGTAGTACTTGAGATTAGTGAGTTCTAAACAACATCATAATTTAAGCTTTATGACATTCTTAGGCCGGAAAATGACGAATAGTTCCCGTGATATATTACTCGGTTGGGAAAATGAGAAATTGTGCAGAATATAATATTAGGTATAATAGATAGTAGTAATGATAGTAATAGTGATTCAGAGATAAAAATAATCTAAACGAGTACTTACATCAACCGGATTTATTGGGAATGGTAATTAATGTGGTCTTATTTCATTATTAAAGTAGAACTAGGTAATTTATTTTCTCTGGTTTACTTTCTAATGACCGATACAACATGGAGCTTTGTAATTGTGATAACAAAGATTTGCAAAAATTACATAAAACTAGCTACTTTAAATTCTAGCTAATATATGCACCTGGTAATTATTTTAATATTAAAATGACTGTGGGTGTTTCTCTTCCTTTTTTTTAACGTTAGGAAATGCATTTCGCAACACCTACAGTGTTGCATACATTCAGGGTTTGTGGTTGTCAGCCATCAGGTTTACTGCAGGTTATGTGGAACCACTGGCTAGAAAAGCCAGGACTACCCACTAAAACCTAACAGAACCTCCCCCATCTTAGGACGCCGCATCGGGCCTCGCAGGATCACTTATGCACTGAGCCACGACGTCCAGACGCTTTCTCTCCGCTAAGTAAAGTAAAGTTAGAAATAACCACACTAGTGTAGTTTGTTAACAAACTCCGAGAGTGTACTTAGTTTTAAAAACTACTTTGTTTCAAATCTCAGCATCGAACAGCTTAGTTTTGTAAAATCTTCTAGCACTCGTGGGAAAGTTCACATAAGCCATTTTATTATAATAAGTACTCATGCTTCATAAACTTTGCGCTTTTTTACTTACGGAATAAATAGTGTGGTGACAATAAGTAAATGTATTACAAAACAAAAAACTTAACAGTCAGCTAATATAAATATTCGTCTCTTTTAAATGTAGCACGTCTACACTACATTATTATCATTCTTATCATCATCATCCTGATTAATAAATGTTCATCCTAGCTATAATGTTATAAAATAAATGCAAGTGTGTCTTTGTTAGTTTATCCTTCTTTCACTACCAACGGGGCCTCGCAAATACATTCTTACATAGAGATAGCTTATCGGCAAGGGAAAAAACAGTAAGCAACTTTTTTTTCCTCCAGTACATGAGAAAATTAATCTACATGTAATAATAAAAATTCGTTTACGCACTTTTAGGGATAACTAAGGTAATATAAGCACGAGAAATAAAAACTTAATAAAAAACGACTTCCAGGCACTAAAAGGTAAAAAATAACTAAACGGAGGTTTTCATTTAGAATAGATACCTAATCAGATATTTTTGAAGTCGGTGCCAGCCGACGCATAGGAAATTTAATATATTTTGATACGTAAAATACATATATACCTATTAGATATTCATATCTTAAAATATTGTCCGCTGGCACCGACTTCGACAATATCTGATTCTAAATGAAAACCCCCGTTTAATTATTTTTTACATTTTAGTGCCTGAAAGTCGGTTTGCATTTATTTTTTAGGGTTTTATTTTTCCATTTTTAGTGTAGACGTAATAAGCAGGTAATTTGTAAGAAGAAAGTTTTTAATAACATATTCGATTAAACAATTTTTTTTTTAATTTATTGTTGATTTTTTAAAAAACCGCTTGACCGATTTCGATAAAATTTATATAGGACCACCTGGGAAGATACCCTTTCAAACAAAAAAACATACCAAATCGGTTCAGGCGTCTTCGAGTAATCGGTGAACATATATTTAAAAAAAAGATTCCGACGAATTGAGAACCTCCTCCTTTTTGGAAGTAAAAAGACAACTTTTGTTTCTTTAATAAATGTATGTAAATTTTAACGTACGCTTCATAATTCACATATTATATTATCTAATAAACATACATAGATCCGTATAATCCACTAGGTAATTGTGTATCAAGAGTTCTGCAACGGTGAAAATTGCAGAACACATGGTATGAAAATACATGGTATCTACACATTCTGTGATTATTAAACATGAAGAATAAATATTAGCCTCATGTGGGTTTCCAACAATCGGCCTCCAACGTAGGAAGACCGCAAAAGCTTAAAATATGTATTATGTATGTCTTTATGGATTTAAGAAAAAAAACGGAAAGAACTATAGTTTCTCCTTCGTTTCGGAAACTCCTATATTTTGTTATTTGATATAGCATAGCATTATTTGCATTTTAAATAGTGTGACATTTGGTAGGTATCTCACTAACATTAAAAGCCACAATGGAGATCACGAAATATGTTCCTGCATAAGTTGCATTGATCATACAATTGCTCAGTAGATATATTTCTTTTAGTTCTAACTATAATCCAGGAAAATCAGGTCCAAATATTATTATAGATCCATTTAAAAACGCTTTCTAAGGCTTCAATAAACATCTTCAAATATCACAATACCTACTTACATACCCACTGTGAAACTATGGGTAATATTTTAAGCCGTGGCATACTGAATAGGCCATAAGGTATGTGAATAATGTCTTTGCCGGGTATAGAAGTATAGAATATAGGATCTTTCTATAAATATTTACCTACTGGTTAAAGATATTTGTGCACATATTATAGACGTTTATAGGTTTTATATATATTGTATGGTATATTTTGTAAACGGCATATTTTTACAATATACATAGATAGTAAATCTGCATTTAGGTAAAATAGGATATATGCGTGATTTTTTCTTAATTTTTTATACAATAGCTAGCAGCGTTATATAATTGTAAAAAAAATATCCAGCTCCAAAAAAATCAAATTTAATATAAAAATGCGTATAGTATAGATATCGGATACTTTAAAACCCGCCATTTCGCGCGCTTGGCGTGACGTCAAAGTATCATACATAGAAAAGTTACGACTTAATTTGTAGCGAAGAAAATAGCTAATCACTGTTATATACTTTGCCGTTATATTCGGTCTCACCAATGGCGTGCGTTTCAACTATTTCGAATTTCCGACCTATATTTAATTGTATTTTTAAATAATTATTTTCTTAATCAATAAGAAATTAGGCTTAATTAAGCAATAAAGACTATAAAAAATATTTCAACTTTATTTAAATCATACGCATATTCCATATTGCTATGTACTGAAAGTTTAGAGTAGGTATTTTGTGATAATCTCTCCCGTGGCCGTAATTGATGTTAAACATTCGAAACGTCGGGAACCAAAAATCAAAATAAACTGCAAAAAAATCAAAAAAAGATAGTTTTGTTTATAATGTCAAATATTCACGTAAATCCAAAAAATCTACTATTTATTAACATTTTTAACTTCAATCGATTAATTTCAATGTAATATAATAACGTTATTGCTATTTTAAAAGTTAAGGCTAAACCCATAGCTTTAAAATTGAAGCACTTCTGAGAGCTGCTGGACTTTCATTGTTTGTTTTTTATGTCGCGAGCAGATCTTCTATCATATTATAAATCCCTTTAACTAAAGTATTTTACCTGACACCTAAATGTAAATTTCTAAGAAATTACATAATTAAATCTCTAAGAAATCTATTGTTAATTGTAACGCCAGCGTGTCCGCGGTATATTGAATTGTCTATTAAATATTTGAAATCCATTTAAAAAAAACACATAACTAGGTACCAAGAACTCCATAGCAATTAAGTCTTAAGTCTTAAAATTACTTTTTGCGACAAAATGTGTTTAATTAACTACAACTTGCATCAAACTTGGAAATGTGCCATACTTTATGCCTCTCATAAATCATCTTAACCAAACTTTTCACGCTGTGTAACTATGAATAATATCGTTGTTAAATTCAAACTAGGAGTACTAGTAATTAATAAAAATATTTTTTATATTATTCATCTATACATATACCTAATAACATTCTGAGCCGACTGTACCTACATTAAATATTTTTTGGAAAATATTATTGAAATAATCATTATTATCCGTCAGAGGCGTAATCTTAAGTTTTTTAGAATTTTTGTCTGTCTGTCTGTTTGGGAAAGCATTACAAGAAAACCACTCGACAGGTTTTGGTGAAATTTGGTATGATCTCTGGAGAAATCTATACTAACCTTTAAAATGTACCAAGGGACGAACTCGAACGAAGCGAGGGTGAGTCGCTAGTTTTCTTAATAATGTATATGATAATATATTTATATTTACTTTCATGATAGTGAAAACGAAAAGTTATTGTATAATATATATTGTATTGTCAGCCCTTTTTTAAGGTCCCACTGATGGGTACGCGCCTCCCTTCAATGAGGGGGATTAGGCCATAATCCACCACCCTGACTAAGTGCGAGTTGCCGAGTTTCGAAAACTTGCTAGATTCTCTCAAACATGCAAGTTTCCTCACGATGTTTTCCTTCACCGTGTAAGTCAAGTACGAGACCCGAGATTTGAACATGCCTCATTCGGTTTCTCAATAGAGGTCGCGTTACCACTGGGCTACCACTGGGTTACCACTGCTTAATAATAAATATTAGTGTACTAAAAAATAAATCTCTACATAAATGATCATACTTTTGTTCTTATTTTATTATTAACAATCCATGTATTATTTTTAACAAATCAAAACTTTCGGATAAAGTGTACCTTGAAATGTCACTAAATGAAAGTATCGCAAACTGTGAAGATAAACCTTTTCGATGTAGTAAAAATATGAAATACGAGCTTTATGATACAATATTGCTCGTAAAACCAATTATTGACTGCTGGCTCTTCACAGTTGACTCGTTCAGTTAATAGCCACCCTATTATTGAACATACTTAATCGATAGGTACGAGTATATATGCCTATACATAATATGCTTATATAGAAATATTAATTATTTACTTCAAAAAATCATAATAAATTCAAATAAATCAAAATAAAAAAAAATATGTATGTAAAATTAAGAATAAAATTTACAATAAAATAAAGGTGCTATATTAAAACGATTATTTATACTTATAAAAAACCGATTACAATTCGTTTAATATTAAAGGCGATCTTATAGATTTTTAGATGACTATTATAATCAACTAGCATTGCCCGCGGCTCCGCCCGCGTTCAGATGACCAAAAACTAAATTCTTAGGTGTTACATATTAGTATACTCTTACATTGCAGTTTTTGTATTTTTCCTCAGAAATAAGATATTTTCCCGCGGTAAAAAGTATCCTAGGATCGCGCGCTACATCGCCCGGTTTATATAGCTTGAGCAGGCGGTCGAGCGATGCGGGGCAGAGGGGATGGACTCGCCGTAGGCATCTCAATGCTCGCCAAGCATTAAAAATGTTTCGCTACTAATTACTTCTAACAACGATATCTCAAAAACTATTCATCTGATTGATTTAGTGTAAAGAGCAATTTTAATCTGCATTAAATGACTAAGCTAACTAAAATATTCATTTGGATAAGGATTAATACCGAACTAAACAAAATAACTTTGAAAATAACGTAATGTTTTTAATTAAAAATGTTAACATAAAAGTGGTTATTGTAAGTCAACCGTAAGAGATAGAGATATGCTATCGCGGACTTTTTTGTAGCATTTTTATAGATTTTGAATTCTCTAGTACATTACTTAACTGTATCTTTGCTAGTTTACGCGGCGTTCGCGTGGAAAGTTCCCATTTGGCGAGATTTTTTGCGACCTCTTCAACATTTGTCGCCGTATTTCAGCTAATTTACATAAAAGCATAATAAATTATATACCTAAACCTTCCTCAAGAATTACTCTTTCTATTGTTGAAAACCGTATAAAAATCCGTTCAGTAGTTTTCGAGTTTATCGCGTTCAGACAGACAGGAGGACAGACAGGAGGACAGAAAGACGCGGCCGGGGGACTTATTTTTATAATAAGTATAGATAGATAGATAGATGTCTTGTATATGTATTCATCCCTTTTTAATGTCGCAGTCCTGGGCACGGGCCTCTCTTCGAGGCCGAGGGGGATCAGGCCATAGTCCACCACCCTGGCCAAGTGCGGATTGGCGGACTTCACATTTTTCACATTCACAGACATGCAGGTTTCCTCACGATGTTTTCCTTCACCGTAAGGCAAGTGGTAATCATGTTAGAAAAAATTCGCACATGAAAATATCAGAGGTGCGAGACTCGGGATTTGAACCCGCTTAACTAGGTTTCCTAAAGCGAGCGCGTTACCACAGGCCTACCACTGCCTTCATCAATATTGTATAATATCGTTACATCGCGCCATCTGTGTTGTTAGTTCAACTGCCTCGGTGGTGTAGTGGCTAGCATGTACGGCTGCACATCCGGAGATCGTGAGTTCGAGTCCCGGGTCGACCAAGTTTACTTATTGAGTCATTCTGTTAAAGAAGTTACAGTAATTGCCCGGAGTTGGGAAATTGGTGGTGTTTCACCCCTGTACCTCGGAGAGCACGTAAAGCCGTCGATCCTGCGCCTGGTCTCACTGGTGGGGTTGTGTCTGAACTCTCACTGGTCCGCCCGTAATCTTTGAAAATGTTTTTAGAAAAAATAGATTTCCTAAGATTTTTTAATTAAAGCCAGCACAATGATCAACTAATATTCTTTTAATAGATTACTATTATCAGAACAATATAATTATGAAAAAATAATTGAGAAAATAGTGTTCCAAAATTCTAAAATGTGTAAGTACTTTCCAACAAATAGAAGTTATGGTTAGTAATATTTGTGACATGGTAGGTAGGTATATTTTCGATTTCGTGTTTGTTGTGTCTATTATTATTCTCATACTCGCAAATCACATACCTATAGAATTTTATTCATGTTTCCACCCTTCACATCTTCAAAAGAGGCTATAAAGCGTACATAGTTTTGTTATTTTCGCTGGTTGTGCCATGGACTGCAGGTACTTCAAGTTTGTGTTTGATATAGTTTTCGTTCTGACTTTTTTTTACGTAGTTAAATAAAGTTCGAAAAAAATTGCTACAAACGTACATTAAAAACAAAATTCTTGAAAATTTCATTAGAACATTCATTAGACATTACTTGTTAGATATAATAATTCTCCGTAATTGTCATTTTTTAATATATATAATAGAATTGTGCGAAACCATAAGTAAAAGTTAGTCTAAATTAAGGGGCTTATGTCATGTCGCCTCTAAGCGATGTGCAATTTTAACTGCAAACAGGATAACATCCTGCAGTAATTACTCGGGCTTAAGTAACTTTTCTCGGATAGGATTAGAGAAAATTACTTTTCTAGAAACTTTTAATATTAGTATAGGGTCTCACTAGGAACAAAGAAAAAACGGTTCGAATAAAAATCACCAGATATGTATCGATTTGTTTTTAAGCTGTGTAAAATTAACAAAAGGGTAAAATTAATTATATACGTGGCAAGACTCGAAGCAAGTAACATATGTACATATGTGCCTAATGTCTCCGACATCAATATTATAATATTCTATATCAATATTATTATTATTTTTTATATTTTTCTTTTTTTATTCTATTCTATATCAATATATAATAATAAGAGCAAATATTTGTTCGACTTAATTAACAAACTCTGAAACTACTGAACCGATTTTATATTGATACTTTTATCATCTCAAAGCTACATTATCTAAATGTGCATACTACATAGAATAATCCAGGGTATCTCAAACTTATGGCCCCGCGTACCCCTGTAGAAGTTCCCAAACAACAGTGAACCGCAAGCCATTACATAAATCTTGTCGCGAACCTCCTACAGTCAAATGGCGAACCCCTAAGGAGTCGCGTACCCCACTTTGAGTAACCCTGATATATTCAATTCTCATACTTCAATATCACCCAGGACCCAAGCAACGAGTGCGTTGGCTATTAGTACCTACTACGTATTTTGTACTAGGTATATAAAAATATATGTACTTTATTTTCGAAAGAATTTGAGGAAAAAAAAAACAATATTCAAAAACAATTTAAATATATTTTATTTGAACATACCTTACTTATTCACAATAAAGTTTTGCGATGTCATAAATAAGTCTTTTCGTTAAAAGTTCTTGAAACCTCTTTGATATGAATGCCTGCCGTAATCCTTACTCTTTAGTGTCTATATTGTAAATGTAAAAGTATGTTTATTGATTTTTTCTTGTTGGTTCTTCTCATGAAACGATAGTGATAAATCGACATGATGTTTTGCAGTGTTTTCAGGCTGAAAAGTGACTTAGACTACTAGTTCGCTATAAAGATACAAAGGACGGCGACTTATACATAAATTAAATATAATTACGAAATTAACATTACAAGCTTACGTTAAATGTCATTTTGGTCATATTTTTTTAAATATCACAATCAGTCATAATAATTTTTATCATTATAACAATATTATTTCAAAAATATATCGAGATAAGTAAATTAAATGATATACACTCTATAATTCTGTGATTTTTTAATACAATTTGTAATTATAAAAAAAAAAATATTTGAAAGGTTGATAAGCGAAGTAGATATTATAAGCTTTTGACGTTTGATCTTTGTAATTAAGAGGGTTATTATTCAAAATTGACCCAAAAAGTTTTAGGTATTCCTGGCTGTCGTAAACATTCATTCCAACTGTCCGTGTAGGGTGACTTCTCATCAATAAGCGCCTTGCCAAGTATTTCCTTTTTGGCCATTTTAGTTTTGCATCCGAGACTGATGTAAATGCTAACTTTATTTAAACTTGCTTTAAATACATTTAGCTTTACTGTTGCCGATTTGGGATCCCATCTGGCGGATATAGTCGGTACAAATCTATCGCTCTTCCAATAGCATTCTGCTTTATTTGCTTCCAAAATGGTTGCCTTCAAATATAAAGGAGCTGAAACAAAGCAGTCATTTAAGTAGGATAACTGTAACTAATATTTCATTGTGTGGTTTATTACTATTAGGTTTGAATTTAATTAAAGTTCTATTGCTTACGACTAATCGGACAACTATTAACGTATAATTGCGACAGTTTGTATCTGTGTGTCCGTACGTTTGTTACTCCTTACGCTGAAACGGCTGGACGGACTTACGACTTAAGAGTATAGCTTTATTTTAATAACTAAAATTATAAAATACAATATACATGTTCCTTGCTTCTTTTTATAGAAAAGTTCTATTTAAATAATTCATTACAAAATAATGTATGACAAAACACTTATACATTAACATATTATAGTATCATACCCTAAAGACGTGTTAGAATAATAGTCTCTCCAGAGACTACAAGTTCTACTACTCTTCTGAGTTATGTAACCATATTAGAATTGCAATTGAAGCCAGTCTTCGTCGTGGACCTGACATGATAAATTTATTTTAATTTATAATGTACTAGCACTACCCGCGGCTTCGTTGGCACTTGGCACGTAATAACTCTTAACAGAGTGACCATAACAAGTATCATATTTAACTGCATATATTTTTTTCGTGTTAAAAAATCGGATGGTAAAGTTATCACAAAAAAGGATTTTTAAGTAGATATTTGTTATATTACCTTACAACAATGAAAAATATAGTGAATACGTGACAAGCTTCAATAAAAATTAGTAACGTCAAAGTACACGGGTTCTTATACATTTTTAGAGCAATTAAGTTGAACGATAAAACAATGAAATAACCAATATTGTATATATTAAATATACAATTTTTTATTTTCACGCACTTCCGCTTTTTGGGACATTGGGTGCGGCTCCCTCGAAACCTCGTAATGGTTTGAGCAGTAGCGCCCGGCAATCAAGCCAGGCGTGTAGTCAGGACTCAGGAGACGCAATTTAGAACCTCGATATAATCACTAGGAGTCAACTTGACTCGGTTGATCGAGAGTGGTAGAACCGTAGAATAAAGGCTGGTCATTTTGATAGTACTTTAACCAGATCAGATAGGTAGGTATCTGGGACTAAAAATGTTGGCCACTTAGTGCTTTGCATGAGAATTAATAAAAAATCAATCTGATCCATAACCACGAGGCAGTCACATCTATACCTACATATAATAAAATTGTAACTAAGCCGAATCTGTACATTAAATATTTTTTGGAAAATCTTATTGAAATATGTAAACATTATTATCGATACAGAGGCTGTATCTATCGTTTTTAGAATTTTAGTCTGTCTGTCTGTTACCGCATCACAGAAAAACTACTGGAGGGATTTTGATGAAATTTTGTATGATAATAGCTGGTTATCCGGGTCAACATATAGGATACTTTTTACCCTGGGAAAATCTTTCATTTCTGAGAAAAAATACAAAAACTGCAATGCAAGAGTATACTATGTAAAACCTAGGAATTTGGTTTTTGGTCATATGAACGCGGGTGGAGCCGCGGGCAATGCTAGTATTTTATAAAACAGACTATAAGTATTCTACCAAGCCGGTTGTGACATGTTACAAAAGTATAATTCCCTGTCTATACATACATACTCAAGAGACCATATACATATAAAGAGGCCAAAGGCGACTACCGTTTGAATTTATTATTGGCTCATGGTCGAAGTTGGTACTTACATATTTCTACGCTATGTTCGCGGGTTCGTGTTTAGCCCGAGTAAAATATTTATAGTATTGGATGTTTAAGTATATACTGACATGAGTGTATTAGGCAGACCCACGACTTAAGAGTACAGCGTTATTTTATTTTAAATAATTTAAATTATAATTAACATATTCCTTGCAACACTAGATTTTAGAACATCGTGTCGTCATTCACAATGTATGATTCACTGCGCAATCGTATCAACTACTCTCTCCTCCTTAATAAGCAAACAGCATTACACGGCCCACTGGCCCCGGCGACTGAGCATCCATTCTTACGCATGTACACGGCCATAGACATTTGTAACGTGAGTTTAGACTCAAAATTATTCATATCAATACATTTATGTCCCGTTTTACAAGTAGTTTTGTAAAGGTACTAGATTGTCTCCTTATTTTCTATTGCCGAGCATGTATTACATACACAACATTTAACTTTTAAGAAAAAAAATATTCAAGTAAATACTTAGAAGAATCGGAGTAAATAAAGTCCATTTGAAGATTTTGTACATTTTCTTAATATAGCCTTTTTATGTACATACCATTTGATTTTTTTTTGTGATAATATCGTTTATAAGATTTGAATTCATATTTCATTTATATTTAGGTAGGTACGTACGTTACGTTTTAACGTTTAGTATAGATTTCTCAGGGATCAGATATTTTCTAACAGTAAAAAGTATCCATATAGAATATTTCTACCCGGATAACCAGCTATTATCATACAAAATTTCATCAAAATCTGTCCAGTAGATTTCTGGTGATGCGTTCCCAAACAGCGAGAGCGACAAACAGACAACCGGACAGACAAACATACAATAATTCTAAAAACTATAGATTCGAGCTCTGTATCGATAATAATGACTATTACAATAAGATTTTCCAAAAAATATTTAATGTACAAATTCGACTCAGATAGAATTTTATTATATGTATAGATAAATTTCCAACAACAATAACTTGATTTTATAAATCGTTTTTATTAAATTAAATTCTTATAGACTTGGTAAGATTACTTAAATTAGGTATACTAATGTTTCAATTAAGTATAATACAAATCTTTGTAAAAATAACAGATCATGATTTTCTGATGAATTTAAACTGTAACAGCAAAATATCTATCTATACTACTAATATTATAAAGAGGTAGTTTGTGAGCTTGTGAATTTGTGAGTTTGTGACGTTGTAGGGGGTAACCAGCTATCACCATACCAAATTTCATCAAAATCCCTCCAGTAGTTTTTCTGTGATGCGGTAACAAGCAGATACACAGACAGACAGACAAAAATTCTAAAAACTATAGATTCATCCTCTGTATCGATAATAATGTCTATTTCAATAAGATTTTCCAAAAAATATTTAATGTACAGATTCGGCTTAGTTACAATTTTATTATATGTATAGATTATACCTTGCTAAATGTAACTTAGTATAAATTGTAACATTAACAAATTAAGTAAACTAAGCTGTTCATGTATATTAAAATAAAGAAATAAATAAATAACAAAAGTATTACAATTTACAACACGTATCACGAACAAACGCCATTAAAAGTTTATAGAATCTTATCTTCATTAGTGAGTTTGTCAATAATTATATTGTTAACCGTTATTCCTGAAAATAAAATATTGTTTTCAATGTTTAACGATTTTGAAGGAAAAAAGAGAAACAATATTTATGCTTACTCTCATTAATGTACGTTTGTGTTGACACGCAAAAATGACGAAGAATAGAGAAAATACGTGAAAATAAAAAAAGGTAAAAGATATATAATTTATATCATCTTTGATCTTTTTACATATTTTGAAACTTATTGAAGAATAAACTTGAATTTTTAAAATAAACAAACATCGATGAATTTTGAATCAAGACGTGATAGAATATCAGAAGGCCAATACCATCAACTCTTATTGCGAGTCAATTTACGAACCTAAAATGAATTGTGTCGGCATTTCGTACCATGAGTTTTATAAAAACTTAAAAAAAAACCGACTTCCAGGCACTAAAATTGTAAAAAATTACTAAACGAGGGTTTTCATTTAGAATAGATACCTAATCAGATATTTTCGAAGTCGGTGCCAACCGACGCATAGGAAATCTAATATATTCTGATACGTAAAATACATATTTACCTATTAGATATTCATATCTTAAAATATTGTCCGCTGGCACCGACTTCGAAAATATCTAATTAGGTATCTATTCTAAATGAAAACCCCCGTTTAGTTATTTTTTACATTTTAGTGCCTGTAAGTCGGTTTATTTTTAAAGAAAGTTTTTATTTTTATATTTTTAGTGTAGACGTAATAAGCAGGTAATTTGTAGGAAAAAAGTTTTTAATAACATATTTGATTAAACAATTTGTTTAAAAAAAATAACGTCTTCGAGTAATCGGTGAACATACATAAAAAAAAAGATTCCGACGAATTGAGAACCTCCTTGTTTTTGGAAGTCGGTTAAAAAGACGTTCAGTTTAGGTCGCGCTCTAAAAACATTGCACCAGTTCGATTCAATTACGATCAAACTTCCAATACTGTTGATGATACGAAAACTTTTTTTTTTTCTTTTATGGTGTTTAGTGACAAACGAACAGACAGACCACCTGATGGAAAGCAGTACGTGTCGCCCATAACACCTACGGTTCATGCACTTAGGTTTTATGAAACAAAAATACAGAACCGTAGGTGCGTTTTCATTGTGAGGATTGAGATGATATGCCTCTTGCCTGTAATTGCACTGGCTACCTTATCCTTGAAACCGGAACACAACAATGTAATCATTGTTGCTTGACGAAAGAAATAGCGATTTTGTTTCGGAACCTAAACGGAACTGCATCGAAAATAAATCACGATGAAAATTTGATGGTAGGCCCCCATGTTATCAAATGTAGAATAAAACAACTACCAGAAGGTTCAACCTTCAGGATTATATAGAGAGCTGATAATATAAATGTTTTAAAGTTAACATTGTTAACGACTGCGATGTACGAGAACGAGTATGTACTCGTAAGTCACACGTATCAGTTTCAAAGTCATAGTATTGACCGCTACAAACCACAAGGACTTACCTTTATATTGTTCTTGCTCTTGCATGGTTTGAACGGAGCATCGTAATCTATTTACAGTGAGCTGCACTATGTCGTTTAACCCGTCTTCGCTCGAAGTGTAAAGAAGCGTCACTTCAAGTTGTCCTTTTTTATTTTCTCTCTGTAGCGATAAAATATTCATTGTTAAAATTATGAATTCACATAATATTCAAATATTACAATAGGTTTTCATTTACTATACATACCTAATCAAATATTTTCGAAGTCGGTGTGCTTTGCTTTGTATGGGCTGGCACCGATTTCGAAAACATTTGATTAGGTATGTATTTAATAGGTAGGCTTTAATTACTTAGCCAAAGCACACCGACTTCGAAAATATTTGATTAGGTATGTATAGTAAATGAAAACTACCAATCAGTTATTTTTTACTTTTTAGTGCTTTTGTTTGAAGTCGGTTTTTATTTTTTTGTTAAAAAGTTTTTATTAGTACTTTTGTTTGAAGTCGGTTTTTATTTTTTTGTTAAAAAGTTTTTATAGATTATTAACTATAGATACTGTATCTATAACAAGCGACTATTGTATTTTGAAAGTAGCTTTATACAATCAAATTATTTGTATTTAATCCTTTTTAACACCCCTCTACTGGGCACGGGCCTTCTCTTCGAGTCGAGGGGATCAGGCCATAGGCCGCGCTGGCCCAGTGCTGATTGGCGAACTTCACATGTCTTTCCAAAACATGCTAAGTTCTCTCAGACATGCAGATTTCCTCACGATGTTTCCATTTACCGTAAAGCAAATGATGGCTCTTGGTTTTTAAAATTTTATAATTTAATTTTTAAAATTATTAATTATCCATTATCATTTTTTCAATAAATTGGCCAATCATCTCCAGTAGTAGGTTTTGCGATTTTGATACAAAAATTACAATTTTTTATGGGTTCTTATTGCAGTCTATTTTTATTTCAATAGAGCTGTGATTATCCAAAAACAATTGACTAAAGAATATGGTACTTTAATAAAGGTTTTACCATTGAAACTTTGCCAATTATGTAAATTAGTAAAGCTTTTCTAAATCATATTCCTTTAACTGACAATCCCAAAATGAAAAGCCTACGAAAGCGTTATAAGCTTTTAGTAACATTCGACTAAAGTATTACAAATAGCATTATACAAATTAAAGTCTAAATTCTGATATACAATGGATGCTTTATTGACATGATTTTGTAGATTATTTTACCTAAAAGGCTGAAAAGATTTCGCTTCATATATTTCATAATTTCTAACAACTTCAATATAGGTCTAGATTCATATAATTGACTGACTTCAAAATATAGGAGTACATTTTTTGGGTTAGGTATATATTTGCCAATTGTTAATCAATTTTCATAAATTTTTTTAATCAATAGGTTTTATCTCAGGGGAATGTATCATACGGGTTCATCATACGAGTGTATACATGTCGCGGCAAGGATGAAACGTGTATGTATGTCTTCGACTGCATAATACTATATTCCTTCATGAACTTGTTTTCATCTTTTTAGTTAGCTTTTATGCAGTCGGGTTTTTTTATTTTTTAGCGATTATGAACTTGTGAATTTTTGTGGTTAAGTTAAAAAATCATTGTACACCGTAAATATTGTTCGCCAATATATTTTTTTTAATTTATAGGTAAAGATAAATAAAATTGAAGTGACTGTTATGTATAAAAAAAAATAAAAATTTTAAAATTTTTGTCCGTCTGTTTGTTGCTGCTAATTTTCAAAACGGCTGGACCGATTTTGACGTGACTTTCACTGGCAGATAGCTGATGTTATTTTTGTTTGTCTGTCTCTTTGTTCCGGCTAATCTCCGAAACGCCTGGACCGATTTTGAACTTTGAAGGCATTGGCATATATATAAAGCTGATGTTGTAAGGAGTAACTGAGGCTACTTTTGTTTTAGAAGAAGAATTAGGGTTCCGCTGAAAAAAAATAACACGTACCTAAGGGAGGAGCCGAGCGAAACGAGAATAAGTCGTTAGCGTTTTATATAATTTAGAACTAAATATAACGTTCATACATACACACATACTACAATACAAGAGATTCACGGTTAATTATGTAACTGCTGTAAGGTTGCATTTTTAAATATTGAGTGTTTTAATAGAAAATAATATATTTGATTAATTTGTAATGATTTATGTATAAGGCATTTACTTATGTGACCTTGGCCGATAGGAAAGCGATTAAAAAAAAAAAGGGCGCGGATATTCATTTGCTTTCCCGCGCTTTTGCACAGAGATGTCGGTACCACCATGTTGGCATGTAGTGACTAGGCACGAATTGTTTGTAATACGGAAAAATTATGATTATAAATTATGTAACTCACTGACGATTATAAAATTACTGAATATAAGAATATAAGCAAGGAATATTTCGAAGTTTTATTAGGGGCCAAACACTGCTATAAAAATCTTCAAATCTTATAAAAAGATGCGTCAAGGTCAACGTCTTACGTCAGCGTAATAATGATAGGGCACATACTCTAACTGGGTTCGGTCGAGGTCAAAGCTGTTCTATTGTCAGAAGTTGAATCCTACACATAAGAGAATATTATGAAGTCAATCAGCCGAATGAATCACGTAGCTATTAAAAAGATTTGTTACCTGTAGTTCTTATCAGTAGCTCACATTAGGTAAGTACCTAATGAAACTATTTATTATGTAATTTTATATAATTTACATAAAAACAGCTTTATGTGTAGGTACCTACGAGTACCTATGTAGGATGTTAGTTTAATTTGAAATTTTTCTTTTACTAACAAACTAACTCCTTTTAGAACTAAAATACAATAAATTTAGTATTATGAAACATTTTTTTTAGTTTAATATACATAAATTAATTGATAAATATACTATCTACATATTAATGATATTTGTAGTTTTTTTTTTAGTTGTTTAGAGTCTAGAGTACAATTTTTCTCTACTGTCATCATTAAGTATAAAGAAGACACGATTGAGATTAATTGGTTGTAATAATGATGACATTAGATTTGATGATAACACATATTAACCTGAATTAGTTTTTTAATTTGTTTTAGTGGAGTTAATTATACTTTTAAAACCATAACACTGCATTCTTAAACACTGCATTCTAAGAAAATACATACAGACGAACATAGACCGTCCTCCTTTTTTTTTGGAAGTAAACACGTAAAAACGTAACACACGTAAAACGTCAACAGTCAGTCGTCAATTTACCAAAATGTACACGTTGTGAAAACTTAGAGACCACGTATAATATAATAAGATTAAAATTTCAATGAACAAAATAAGTTTTTTTTAGAAAATAATGACTTGGAATAAACATTGATAATGCGAAATGTTGTTTACAAGACCATCCAAGGTAATCTTAAAATCAAATAGGTTCCATTTTTGGACGTTTATAAATTATAGAGACGGAAGCTTAAGTGTAAACAGAAAATTATAACGCTTAAAAATACTGCTCCAACTTCTGATAATGATGTCATTGAAAATAAAAAACAACGTTTACGGGACTATTAAAAGTTAATGGCTGCGTTAATCTTCAAAGTTACAGTCAGTTTCTACATTTACTCCACTTGTTGTTATAAACGTAGGGTTACAATTAATTACTTTACTTACCCGAGAGTCAGCAGCTGACAGGCCACTGGCGATCGCATTTATAGGCCTCCAGATATCGGGTGTTCCAATCAAACCGTTCTTCAGATCATTTTGAAATAATTTCGAATCAAAATTCCACGTCGCCGCACCAACTGTCCTTCTTTTTTCTAATATTGATTTTTGAGATAATGCCTCCGTTTTAGTTGACTTAAAACTGCTTAGAGTTTTCTCAAATAGACTGCCAGTCTTTGACTTTTGCTCTTCTTCATTTAACGATTTAAGTGCCTTAGAATCAAGTGTTTTAGCATTTTTCCTCTTGTCTGATTCTTGTTTTGGAGCTTCTAATATGGCATATATAGTTAATGATAAGAAATGACCAGCAAGTAAACTCTGTAGGTCAACCTTATCGGTCGATTTCTTCACATCCTTTTGCTTTAATTGAAATTTAAAGTCTTCATTCCATATTGGCCATGAACTCTCTTGCAATAACGTTTCAAATTTACTATCGCCAGGAAATATTTTTATCTGAAATCATAATATTTATCGTAACTTAAAATCGAAAGCAATTAGTCGGTACCAGCTGACAATATTTTAACATATGAATATCTAATAGGTAAATATGCTTAGGTATGAACTCTAATTATAGTTAAAATATTATACATCAATTTGTGATAAATTTTACGTATCAAAATATATTAGATTTGGTTTGCATCGGCTGGCACTGACTTCAAAAATAGCTGATTAGGTATCTACATATTCTAAATGAAAATCCCCGTTTAGTTATTTTTACATTTTATGTGCCTGGAAGTCGGTTTTTTTAAGTTTTTATTATTGTATGTTGCTATACCCTGTACTTGGAAGTTGATCCCATTTCAATTTGAAAAAATAATTCACATCTAAGATGAGTTTTAGTTAAAAATACTAAGTTACCGTTGAATGTTTTTTTTTTCAAATATTAATAGTATTTTAAATACTAATACCATTATATGATGTGTATCGATTGGCGCTGACTCATAGTTAAAATAAATATTAGTTTAAGAGCTTTATTATTAAGATTAAAAAGATTTATGTCATGCAAAATACAGCGTTTCAATTTTTTTTGGTTCGTCTGTTCATTTGTCACATTTTATTCAAAGACTGTTGGTTCTAATATAATATGTACCTAGCTGTATTTCGAAGGTATATTTTTATTCTTATTTAAAATTCGAGGTTCACGTGAACTACGTGTATATGTTATATATGACTTAATAAGAAAATAATGTAAAATCTATTGGACGACCGTTCAAAATGAGCATTGTGCAATTAATTACATACATGGAACCCTCGGTGCACCTATCTGCATTTTTTTATCCCGCTAAAACTTGACGAAAATTTGGTAAATCAAAACGTCCAAATATAAAGGAGATCTACTCGTAGGATATATCTTCCTTATTCAGAGGCTATAATATCCATCAATCCATATTACACTATCTTGCAAAACGAAGTAGGCAGGGCGAACGATTTAGCGTTTCGCCCCGTTATTTATACCTAATGTAAAATTAGGTTTTCTTGTCTTGAAGTTCAGGTTTTGTTATCTTTTGATATATTTTTTTTGTATTCTTATTTAGCTTTAAAATTGCATTATTCTAAAGTTTGTGACCACTATACATATGTATTATTAATAAACATTTCCAAAAAAATAATTTATTTTTAAAATAGGTAGGTACGTTTTAAACTATCTACTACAGTTATTTTAACATTGAGGAAACACGTATTTAACCAAATGTATAATCCATGAGACTGGTCAAAACTAATTGAATGAGCGCCAGAGCCCAGAATTCTAAGGTTTGTCTAGGTAAATTTCTCAGACATCTATTGTTAACTGTTACGCCGGCGTGTCCGCAGTCGTACAGGTATTAACAAATCATTGTGTAGTTTTCCACCACCTTTTTTTTGTTGACGCTGGGGAAACCCATTATGGGGACCCTGCCCGCCGTCATAACGGACAAGGTACTGTGAGACTCCTACTCACTGAAACCCACAGCGGAACCCGTCGCCGCAGTGCAATGGGGCGTTGCAGGATCGCTTGCGCATTCACTACAACACCCCTGAGTTTTCCACCACCTTGATCCAACCTCAGAACATCTTGATTATTTTAATCTAAATTCTCAGAATAAATATTTTGTTTTACATTTATATTTTATATACTTTATTGATGTTAACTAATTATAGCCTAAAAATTTACCTAACAATGTTTCTTACAAAATAGGGCATTCTGCACGCAAGTTTAGACGTGAACAACATTGCATTATTACTTAATTAATTATTTATTACATCACTTTATGAGTCACGAATTATGTATTTACCTACTTAGTGAGAATCGTAATTTTTGTAAATGCGCACAAATTTGAAAAAAATATAGTCATGACGAAAATTGACTTAACAAACTAAATACAAATAACTAACGACCGGCTCTGGTTTTACTCTCTGGTTATAGTTGCCTAGTGTTAGTGTCATCAATGTACGATAGATAGCAACATATATCGTGGAACTATCGATGACACTATGTCAGAAACCTTTTCGGACTCACACTAACTTACTAAAGTTTTGCCCAAACTCCAAAATTTTGTAAAATTGAACATTTGGGGGCTGCCCTTACAGTATTGACAATTTTGCCAAATCAACTATCGCCTGTCAGTGCAACACTATGTACATTAAAAATAATTTATTCAAGCTCAGGCGCAGTATGTTGTGCAACGTTGTTTCGATTCATTCGTTCAATAAGATTTCACGATAGAGCATTTAACACTTTTTATTATATTACCTACTCGTTACATAATTTTAAATGCATAATTTTTATAGAAATAAACTAATAAATATGAATTAACGTAATGCAACGTATAAAAAATCTTCAATTCATATATTTTATTTACTCTTTACAATGTAATGTATCATAATGAGTGATTTTTATATTACTCGACAATATTCTAATATTAACTAGAATTATAGTTAATTACCATAACGTTGGTCATACATGTGAAAGTAAAGTCATATTTCAATGTCCATGAGCGCATTCGACGATAAGGGAATGATAACATAACTATGACAGGGGGGTAGTTCTCATCAAAATGTTATTTTTTGCAAAAAAATTACCAATTCTTTAAACCTTCGTGCAGATCTAATATTTTAAGCGTAGTTAATTATTTTGTTGATAGTAAGCAGTTTTATCAAGGAGGCATCCGAAACTAATGACTAGTTTTCGAAAAAAATAACATTTAATAAATTTTGTTGTTACCGAGAATGACAATTTGTGAGAATAATGAAATTAGTGCGGAGGAAAATGATGCTATGTTACTAATAATGACAATTTCATTATGAATAATACAAATTTGAGGTATAAAATCAATAAATGGCATGATAATTTGTAATATTTTTTATTTTTTATGAAAAAATATTATACGTAACATATAAAACTTAACACAATAAACATACGAACCATTGTTGTTTTAGAATATTAAACAACAAAATATTAAAAATTCTTCAAATTCATAGAAATTGTTATTAGGGACATTTTGAAACAAATTCAGAGTTGATGGTTAAAAGACCCCAATTGGTGTTTGAAATTACCACCTTCGATATGAAAATCTTTTTTAATGTAACTTCTATGAATTCAGCGATTAATCTTACGTATATTATATAAATTATAATACTAAAGATATTCTTGGAAAAAAAAATACATATTTAGTAGAAATACGTATCTTTGGACATTAAAGACTTATATTATTAGGAACTTGTAAGAATCTACCTACTTACTTTAAATCAAATGTTTGGTTATTAGTCTAAATTACAACTCTAAAACTCGAATTAAGGGGACTTATAAAATTCTTACAATAATGTACAAAGCGAAAATTCAATAGTACTAAATTTCCGTAAGACTGTTATGATTTCTATGAGGCACAATAAAAAATCACAATCAAAATGAAGACACAAGTATTGCTCAAAACAAATATAAATACATATAGGTAATTAAGAGTAAATAGAAATAGAAATCATTTAGTGCAAATTTTGTGATATTCTAAGAAAACAAGCAGTCTTGAAAACAAATTAAAATATAATAAAACGAGCCAAAAAATCATCAACCGAACAGAAAGGCACTATTTTGATGGGATTGTTGATCTTGTCGGATTTTGTTTTTGCAAGGATGGTTACAACAAGATGCTTAGAGATGCGTCCTGGATTTTTTTTTATATATTGATGTCATTTATCGTTATATCAGAGAGAATTGTTAGTGTTCAGCTGCGGGATATTATTCTTTAACTTAGTTATCAGACAGACAATAATTTGAATGTCCTGGGCACATCCAACAGAGTTACCCTCAGATGGGTCCCGGGTCACTCAGGCATAGATGGGATCGAAAAGGCTGATGCATTGGCAAGAAGGGGCGCTGAAACCCCAGAACCATTTTGTGGTATTGCAAAACAACATGCCTATTCAATTCTCAAAATTCACTGCAATCGCCAAGCACTTCAAGAGTGGCAATCCACTTCTGGACAAACACACTCTAAAGTGCTAATTAAGGGATATCGCAAAACGTTTACAAAAGAGTTGCTTCAACTCAACAAGTATAAAACCAGTGCAGTAACCAGAATACTTACTGGTCACTGCAAACTTAATAAACATATGTTTACCCTCGGCCTCAGTCAGGCCGCAATGTGCAGACTATGCCATGAGACAGAGGAAACTGCTATGCACATCCTCTGCTCGTGCGGTCCACTCATGCACCGCAGAAGTATCTATCTAGGGCAGCATATTATGCAACCGGAAGAGATACAGATGCTCCCCGCTCAGAAAATTTGGAAGTTCCTGGAGTCAACAGGACTAAGCGGAGAACTTTGAACTCATTATAAAGGGAGCTACAATGGACCAAAACTGGTCGACGTAGCTAGGGCCGACCTCGGCACCACACCCAACAAAATAATAATAAATAATAGTTATCAGACAAAATATATACCTACTTATTCCTATACTAGGAGGATGGTGAATCCGAAAAAAAATGTATGGTATCAATAAACGGGTTTAATTTAATCACTTCCTCTATTAAAGGTATTAAATGACCCCACACAGCTGGAGCATCATGGCGTAAACAATCACTTATTGTGCACGTGGAAGTTGGTCAAACTTGTCCAGTAGAAAATTGATGTATGTAGATAACTGCAGTATGCAAGGAAACCTGCTGCCTATTTCCACCAAAGTGGATCGACTTAACTTCTGCTCCATATTTCTAGGCATCATTTTCAGAAAAGTCGACATGTACTAATGCTTCCTGAATGTTTAGATTTTCATTAAGATTCTTAATAGCTTTGTATTGGTTCATAATTTTATAGTTGCGTTCCAAAAAAATTTGGCAAATCTCTATTGAATTTATTTAATGCTTCTATCGTTGTAACTGTGATTTTCGTCTTTTCTATAATTGTTTGTTTCTTCTTGTTTCCATTCGTAAGTAAGTATTTCTTTTGAAACTTTTTTCCACTCGTAATAACTGCAGTACATAATTCCTTGAAGATCTTTATATTCTATGTCATTTGATTTACAGGTCTCAGTTTCTTTGCAAACAATCAGTGTTTTTGTCATCACAGCATTTTTCTGTTATTATAGACGTTTTATTTAGACCTTCATTTAATAACTCCATAATGAGATGAATGAGCACAAACAAGTACCTCTGTCAACCTTTTTTCGAAAAACTACCCAGAAAGGCCGCAGCATTTAAAAAAAAGAATGGGTAATTCATATATTTGTTTCCATTCTGAACTTCCTGCAGAAGTCCGAAGTCCTTCAGTGGTAGATACAAGAACCTTTCTTGCGTACGGACTTGATTTTTTCGAATAAATTCCTATTTTAAAGCACATGAGATGCTATTTGGCATCATCTAAATAGAATTTTTTACACGTTCGCTTATAAAAGACCTTACACTGGGACAGTTGTCTGATTATAGGCTAATTTCGGAACAGTAATTTTCTAGAACTGGTATGTCATTTTCTGCCTCCATTTGTGTCTTCTCTTGTTCGTTGAGTTGCTTTATTTGTTTTTGAATTTGTTTACAACGAGCTTTATCCCTTTTATTGTAAGCCGCGATGATATTGACCAATTTTTTTCTTTTTTTTTAATTCTACGTAGCGAACTTTTCTTATAGCTACAGCATCATTTTTAAGCGAAGGATCTCCTTCAAGATCATGCGTAGAAATGCTTTCACCTTGATTACCAGTAACGGCAACTGCTTCAAATCTTTGTGTTTTATCTTATTTTTTATTTTGTCGATAGCTATTAAAACTGTCATGTTAAATTTTTCTTTTTTTTCTTTTAGTGGGTCATGTTAATTACTTGAATAATTTATGAATATTGACAATTGAGAAATTATGTAAAACATAACGTAGTAACTAGAAATATGTCATGGAAAATATAGTTTTAAGTATAAAATTAAACTGAACGAATTTTCGAATTTTCTTTCCACTACTTTCTTTCTGTGAATGCGTGAAAAAGTTTTTTCGAAATACTTTTTACATTTTTTGCTTCTTTATCTTTTAAATACTTCATTCTTCTTTTTTCTTTTGCAAGAGCTAGTAATTCCGGGTCATTTTTATTTTTTGCATACCGCCTACGTTTGACAAGTCTTTGTTGAGCTAGTCTTTCTACTTTAGTTTTCCTTTTCTGACGCATTTTGGAATATTTACTACAAACAAAAGTACTAGCACAGTTGTGTGTAGTTTGATTTCTTTAACTAATATAATCTCTGATAAGTACCTGCAACAATATAAAACAGAGTGATAAGACACCCAACATATAAATAAAAACGTTATCGTTGAAACAAAAAGGAGCAAGAACTTTATATTCTAAGTATCGGACATAATTTGGACAAAAGAGTGTAGGAAATAAAATTGAGGATAAAGTTGATCTCTTCCTCTCCATGATTATTATACGACGAAAGCTAGTAAACAAATATGAAGAATTATGTTCAGGTTTTAAAAGGAAAAAAGAAACATAACGTAATAGTTAACATACGTACCTGTAAAATTATGTAATTTTGTCTAAGTGTAGCTGGAACTAAAACCTAAAATGACACTTTCATCCAGCTAATCCTATCTGCACATCAATCTAAACGATCAAAATCATTGTTCTCATCAGTAATCATTGTCATCTAATTACATCGTCATTGTTCACAACATGCGTCATTGTCTTCTTCTCAATTTTTACAGACAATGACGTTGCAAATAATGATGTTTTCACAAAAATCATATAAAAACATATTAAAAAACGTATATACAGAAAACATTATTATGATCATTGAACAGTTACTCAAAAGGTAACTTAGATATCTAATTATGCTGATAGAATCAATCCTGAATTAAAAGTTATGAATAAAAAAAACAAATGACGATTGAAATGACAAAATTAGGAGAATCAAATTCAAGACTCACCAGTTCGAAATCCAACACGCGTATCCCGTGTAATGGCTGCCAGTCGAATGAGGGACGGGGTAGTTGGTTTAAATCACGCAAAACACAGCGTACGAATCCTTCCGTTTCACGGCACTTTATTAAACAATATATGGAGCGACTAATGACGTAAATTTTATAAACTTTTTTTGATAACATTTTTGAGTAATTTCCAGTCATATTTTTTAAACATTTTATTATTATAAAGTTGAATTATATCAATGTCAAACACGAGCTAGTAAAATAATTTAATATGAATTGAATAATAATTTTTTTTGTGAGAAAATTCCCGAGAACCACGTAAAGCGACATGCAAAATAATGGAATTTTTGATAGTTTTTTCTTAATATCTTTTTTTTTGTTACTTCTACGTAAATGTGACTTAGATTGCTTTTTAAGTATTTATTTAAGTATACAAAACAAAAATAGTTTTTGAAAAATATTAAGTCATTGAGGAGTATTATCGAGAGACACAAATATTTGGCCTCTAGAATATTCACCCAGGGCTTCGATAACAAATATCGATAATCACTTATTAAAGGCATATGACATCGCGTTAAACGAACACTTCTGTGACAAGGAAATATAAATTTTATTAAAAAACTAATAATTATTCTATGTTAAGTATATGATTATTGAATAATTCTCTTAAGTAGCTATGGATATCTATGATTTGGTTATTTGATATGCCGCTTAAATAAGATATACCCACTTGCCGTACAGGAAATTTAAATTGTAAAAATAAAAAAAAACGACAGCGAAAATAACAAAAAAGCGAACCAAAAAGATTTTTAGTTTTTACACAGTCGGGTTTTATATTCTTACTAGCGGCTCACCCTCGCTTCGCTCGGGTTCGTCGCTAGGTACGTTTTAAATAGATATAAAAAGAAAAAATCTTTCTTTCTCACATTTTAATTATATGTTTTAATACTTACCTATTCCGGACTAAGAGAAATCCAAAAATTAAAATATCATAAAAATTGGAACGCGGTCGAACGGGATAAAAAGTATCCTATGTCCTTCTCCTGGCTCTAAACTACCTCCCTGCCAATTTTCAGCTAAATCGGTTCAGCCGTTCTTGAGTTATAAGCGAAGTAACTAACACGACTTTCTTTTATATATATAGATAATTTAATTTTTTATTTACAGATTTTTATTTTTGGGCGAGTTAGACATTCCGAATTTAATTAACAATTTCTTATCCCAAATTATTCTTAAACATATTAGTTGAATATATTTTTGTCATAGCCTCTTACAGTCGCGTTATCAAGACGAATCTAAAATGTAAGAATCATTTAAATCAGTTATAGTAATTACGTCCCTCGTAATAGGATATGATCGTACATTCATACGTACATACATACAGGTCAAACACATAACCCACCTTTGGACTTCGCCACAGTCAGGTAAAGAATGACCTATTCCATGTTACAGGAAATAGGCTACACATGAAAATGCACAAAAAAATTATATATAAAGTCGGAACAAAAAAATGAAACTATATTAATTTAAGAATACAAAAGTAATCACGATTCTGATTTCCAATTACCCTAATTATAGCTTAGGGCAGAAAAAGAAAATAATTACCAACAGTCATACCATTATATGCCCTGAAACACGTGTAGTCGCAAAATTAAACCTTAACTGGAAGAAACAAGTAGCAGGATGATGTACCTACTTTATAACAATTGCAAATCTTCACAGTTTTCTTAAATAGGCAAATTAGCGTTAGTCTGATAATGCTTGAGCTATTTTTAAACGAGTACGAGTACTCTTAATGAAAACATGCTAAATACCGTAAAAGTAAAATTCAACAATTATTTAGAACTCTGTCTTATTAATTAAGCCTCTTGGCATTTCCTAAATTTAGCCTGTTAGGTTTATATTATAAGTTTACCTCTTGACTTTAACTAAAATAAAGCCTCTAAATTCAACCATACTTCAACCAAATTTTTCTAAATCTTAAGTGAAGATACCTATTAGTAAATATAAGAAAGAACAATTACAGTTGCGTGTTGGATCTAAGTTCTAACTTTATTACGTTTTAGTAGGTACTTACTATGATCTCTATTCTCTGGTAAATTATACAGGATACTGACAGGAAACTTATTAAACTGGGAATGAATGGATGGATGGAACGACTCAAGTTAAGTGAATGAACAGTTAGTACTTATATGTGATAATAAAATTGATAAGAATACTCAGTTTTAAATAATTAAAAAAGTACTAAGTATAAAAGTGAAAGTGAAAATAAAAATAAGTGGGAATGGATAATAATTAGTCAAGATTAAATTTTAAGTATAATATAGATAATATTATTATGTAGTTTGAAGTTTCCTATAACCCTAAGACACGGTGCATATAGGTACCTAGAAACCCAATTGAAAGACGCATCACAAGACAGTCGTATGTTATGCGATTCGCATATTTATTGCTAGGCAGGTTTTATCTCTGTCTATAAACATTAACTTCTTTTTCTTTCTAGTCCTGTGGATCGAAATAGGTACCTTAATAACGGAAAAATACGACATAATTTACGCAACATAATATATTAAGGTATAACGTTATAATAAGTACAGAGTTAATTATTTACTAATTATCGGAAGGTAGAAGTTGAGAAAAATTATGTTAGTTAACATAAACTATTAAAAAACATTTTTCTCAAATATAGGTATTGGTAAAAACTTTTAAAATATTACCTACATATGTATTTACTTCAATGACTTCAGTTTATGGAGAAAATAAAGGTTTATTCGAAAAGTTTTTTTCAATATTTAACACCCGTTTCCAGCATAATCAACTTAAATTAGTTGGTTTAACGTTTGTGGCCTTAATTAGAAAAATAATTAGACGGATATGAAACTCAGTGGAAAAATAAAGAATCTTAACTTTGAAGCTACTAGGTATGTACTTTGTATTCTCATTTACATTTTGTAATAAACATTTCGTGACCATTTTATACAAATTTAAAACTATACTAAGTACACCAAGATCCTGGATATTAATGCGCTTATTGAGGTCGGTTATTTCTTGAATTAAGATTAATAAAAAATCTACCAAAACCTTATTTCAATTTTGTCACCAGTAATTAGCCTAAGTACATAACTAATTAAGTAATTACATTTTTTATATTTATATTAAAATTAGCTTTTGTGCCGCAATCTAATAAAAAATCTTTTGTATTCAAAAGTATGAATGAAATATTACAAAAGATACTATCTTGTTATGGAAATGAAACTGGAAGTTACCTTTACAAGGTAGCCATGAGCGCGACTGAGTCCAAACAAGGACGGGAGATGCCGGGCGCCGATAACAGTCACGTACAAAACTTTACTAACTGGATGCAATGATAGTTTGAAGCCTATTTCTGGATCTAAACTTCCACTTCCCGCCAATTGATTGTCTTTGTTTACATTAAAAATATTCTTAAGCTTATTTAACGAAAACGCCATTGTAAACAAAGCTACGCAGACTAGTAACTAGTTATCTCACAGAAAACATGTATTAAAACCGGTTTTTTTGAATAATTATCCATGTACGAAGTGAGGTCGTTTCATTTTATCCGTTTAAATGAAAAAATATATGCATATTTTTCACACGATCAACACATTAGTCACAACACTAATTGTAATTCAAAATATTAAACATCGCAATTGACAACACTACACAGCAATGTTGTGAAATGAACTAAACTACTAAACTAGTACAATTACAATACAACTCGTATGTACGATACAGACGGCAACTACCTATCGTAAACGATAATGTGATGCTACCATTAATAAGAGCGGGGTACCTTTATCTACGTTTATCGGACGTCTCTGTCACACGCATAGCATAAAGCATTTAATGAAAAAATATTTTCCGCATGTGCGAAGGCAATGGATGAGAGATGATTTTTTTCAATGAATAGCATTATAGTCATTGACAGTTCCGATGAATGCCATCTACCGAATAAATTAGTCATTTCCAAATATGACAACAGATGGCGTTGTAAAATCAATACAAGAGATTTTAAGACAATATTTATGATATGAAAGATCTATCCTTAATTCGTTGGGGTGTGTTATATTATTTTTGTAATTATTTAGTAGGTACTATTTTATTAGATCACTCACGTGTTAACGTATGATTGAATTTGAAATAGGATATTGCGTTGCTCTCTTCATAATTCAATACAATTCATTAGTCTTTTTAAGTGTCATTAGCTTTGATTATACTCTTATAATTAAAGGAGATACATATATATGTATATATATATATACATATATATGTATATATATATATATATATATGTATATATATATATATGTATATATATATATATATGTATATTTAATATCATAATTTGAAATATTCAATAGTCAATTTTAAAATGTTAGAAATAATAACTATAGTTGCGGTCGAGTCTATTTAATAATGGTGCGTTTAAACCTTAAGATTTAAAAAAAATATTTTCATTTTGTACAACATGCCTTTGAACTTAAATTTCAATTAGGGTTCAATTATATGTATTTGAAGAGGATAAAAAAAAACAAAGTATATAAAAATAATTATTTATTTCTTGAGTACTAAAACTAAATTACAAAGCAATGTCTGTACAAAACAGGTGCGTCATGTTATTAAAATCGAAGCAAATAACGGCTTCTAACTTTATAATTTATATCTTATATGAGTATAAATAGAAATACAACCGTTTTCAATACAAAATATAAATCTTAATTTCAGTATGATATTATTATATTAATTTAAACTTAAGACCTTGAGAGGGATTGGCTGATAAATTGAATAATAGCATCATAATAATGTATGAAGATTGACACTACAAGGACAAACATTGCGAAGCAAATTCCTGTAATATACATAAATTGGCTAGCTTCTTGAGGTGTTGCTAGAAGTTCCTCACTACTGGTATCATGGTCCAATGCATCAAACTCCGAGGTATCTGATAATGAGAAGAAACAGTAGATTATTTTAAATATTATTTGATGAAATTATTAATTTTCTGAAAGATTAAAAAGGGTTATGTCAACTATTATTATTTATTATCAAATATCAATACATACAAAATTAAATGAAGAATGGTACAAAATTTATTCTTGATTTACCTGCTGGTGTTTCAACATCGCAAACAACATCACTTTCAGTGATTTGCAAGTCTAAAAGTTCTTTGACTGAGAGCAAAGCTTCAGCTGGAGCTTCACCCGGGAAAAGATAGTCGCAGAGATAAAGAGAACCAACTGGCACAAGCACACGACGGGGTGGCTCATTAAAACAAACCTTTTCTGGAATGATAAAGACACTCAAAATAGTCCTTTTTCTCTAAATTCATGAAATAAAATGGAAATAGATCATTGTGCAATATTGCTTTGTTCACAAAAAAAGTTTTACTATTTCATTAAAATAAGTGATTTTTGCTTCACAAAAAGTGTTTTACAGGTATAACTCATCATATTTATCTCATCTATTTACTTATAAGTTATAATCCTGTAAGCTATTAGTACAGGCAATATTTTGTTTCATGTAATATTTTTACCTTCCGGCAACAAATTGTCGTCAATAAGTGCATCACAATGCATTGTGAAACGTGAAGCTAAAGATCTGATAATATCTTGTTTGACTGCTGCTATTGCTTCACTAACTGTGGCCTTGGGGTACATAAACACACTGGACGAGACTACACCACTGAAGTGTATACTTCCATCACATTCCAAATATTCTACTGTTTCTGGAAGACTGTTTTCCTACAATAGTTAATCATTTAACAATCATTAAAAATGACCATGTTTTTAGTCTTTTAATACTTAACAAATAATTAATAAAGATTAGTTTTTATCTATATCATTATGATATTCATTAAAATTATTTGTAATAAGTAATTTTTATTAAACTGTTTGGAAGTATATTTATTCAAACTTATAATAATAACTACATAGTATATTTGGTCCCTATAAGTATTATTTGAAGCATATGAAATAAAAACTTACAAAAGGCACAAAAAGAGAAACATGCATTGATTTCGGTGCATCCTGGATAGATTTACCACTGCCCTTAGGTTTCTTCTGTTTTACAAGTTGCTCTAGAGCCTCAGATCCATCTTTTAATTCACCATCAATAAACATGACACTTGATTGGATTGTTTTATGTGCAGATTCCAAAATTTGCTGTAAATTTAAAATTGTATAGTATATACAGTTAAAGGTAGATAATTTTGATAATATAATAAATAATGATAGGACTATTGTGGTATCTAAATCTATGAAATAATACTTTATATAGAGTTTTTTCTAATGATTGATATACCTAAATCTAATATGATTATGTATACTCACTTGGAACTGTTCTTTCACAGATATACCACTCTTTTTGACTATGACCGGATAGACGTCATCAAACTCATAATAACAATCTAATCTTTGCCATTGCTGTGTCTTAAGTAAAAATTTCCATTCAACAGGTTTTATTGATGTAGTCTTCCCTGATCCCACATCAACACTTTTACATGTCAGTACTTTAGTATTTGTTGACATGTGCAACACCAATTTCTCATTCAAGTTAGGACAATTCCCATACATATATTGGTTAACACTTAATGCTTTATGTGTAAAGTTTAATATAGATTTCACTTTGCTAAAATAATTAGGATCTTCAAATATGTCTTCATCACTGGTTATAAAAATTCCTAAAAATAAATATAAATATATTATTATATGTATCTGTATTTGTTAAATTTGAACATTTATTAAAAGAATATCTATATATGCACGATTTACATACCTTGAACAAATAGTCCCCCAGGCAACATTCTTGTAACATGTTTAGCATGATCAGCAACCCAAGCTTCGGAGACTCCCAGTAAATTACGAACAGGTTCAAGTTTTTCAGGTGTATAACTTACTTCGGAAGTACTATCAGTTGTTTTCTCCTCCGGTGTACGAGCCAAATGGACTACATTCTCTCGTGCTTCTGTAATCTAATATTAATTTATTATAATTGATTTATTTAATTGATTAAAAAAACATGGGCATAGGTAGTATACCTGTCCTAATATTAAACCCAATACAAAACTTTCGCGAGTTGCTAATTGTTCTAAATACTGGAGACAGTACTCAGGAGAAAACACCGTTCTAACCATAATTAAACTTTAGAAAGGATATCGATTAGTATATATTTAACTAAGGCGAATTACATGAAGTTTATTTATATTGATAAGTCGCGTCGTGGCGACATTCACCGAAAACTTACGCCTTAAGGTTGGTAATTTGGCAATTGACATTGACAAATGACAATACATGAATACACACATGAAATAAACAACGATGCTGATTGCTAACCATAAACCTAAGTAAAGTCTACACAATAGAGGGTAGTAATTTCCAATATATATATAAATATTTCCCTATTTTCCAATTATAGATGATAATGCCGCACTTTGAGCTTTGGCGTAGATTGCCGAAGTGTGCTAATGCATAATTGGAACGTGAATTAATTTTCAAGTTCACCAGCAGAGGGCACTAGGTTCAGTGTTAAAAGAAAAAATAAAACTAACTAATAAATATATAATAATAAATAATAATAAGGCAGTGGTAGGCCAGTGGTAACGCGCTCGCTTGGGAAACCGAGTGAAGCGGGTTCAAATCCTGGGTCTCGCGCCTCTGATATTTTTATATGCGAATCATGTCTAACTTGATTACCACTTGCCTTACGGTGAAGGAAAACATCGTGAGGAAACCTGCATGTCTGAGAAAACCTAGCAAGTTTTCGAAAGACGGGTGAGAGACAAAGTCCGCCAACCCGCACTTGGCCAGTGTGGTAGACTATAGCCTGATTCCCCTCGTATTGAAGGGAGGCCCGTGCCCAGCAGTGGGACGTTAAAAAGGGTTGAATACATACATTCTCGAAAGGGTTATGGGCACTACACTGCATTAAATGTTAGGTACATCCATACTAATATTATAAATGTATAAGTGTGTTTGTTTGTTTGTCTTTCTTTCACGTCGAAATGGCTTGGCGGATTGGCGTGTTTTTTTGTGTGAAGATACTTGGACAGTGACATAGGTTTTTACTGCGGGAGATATGTCTTTCCCACGGGGAAACACTTTATAATACAATCCAAAAAAATATTTATGATCAGAATTACTTGAAACTCGGTATTAATGCTCTTCAATACAATTAATTAAATACGTGTTTTAGCATTTTTCGAAATTCATCCCTTAAGGGGGTAAAATAGCGAATGAAAGTTGGTATGAAAACTACCATTTTAGTTTTTTTTGTAGTTTTAGCGCGAGCGAAGCCGCGGGTTCTGCTAGTAATTGTATAATTATATGTAGTGGTAACTTAGGTCCTCGACGAACAAAATTGGAAAATCTACCGATCTTTTCACTACGTTTTGTGTATATCTCTATTGATTCAGCGACAGCCAATTCGAAGTTTTTTGCGAGTATTTTATTTCCGGAGTCTTTCTGAAAAATTTTTTTAGTTAGAACTTAGGTAATATTGATTGAGTTATAACCCCCAATGTGTGTTCACATTGTCGTGGTGGGGACTCATTAGCGTCCGGTAATCCAACCGGGCGTCAAGCCAAGTCATTGGGAGGTAGCCACCTTGGCGGGTGGTGTGTCATGCAGGTTGCGGGTAATGTTAAGATGCGTACGAGGAGATTCTATACCCGTACGTGCCGTGCAGTAGACTTTATTAATTTCTTTTTACAGATATTGAGATCAACTTTTATGATGGTTCTAACATTAATGCGAGCACTTACTTTATGTCTTTATTTTTATATTTAATACATTCTTGTTAGTCTAAAGAGTTATAATATTTTTCACTTTCTGTGCTGCGTATTTTTTTGGAAGTATCTATTTATAAACATTAGTTCAAAGTGTGATCGCAATTTTTATTATTTTGGCCTAGAGATAACCAAAAAACATGACTATGAAAGACGACTTCAAAATACCACATAAGTACTCGTAGTGATGTTCTCGGAATCAGGGCTCATCATATCTAGCGGTTCGGGTTGGAATCCACGACGTCAAACATGCGTCGCAGAATTGGCCTCCTATTCTTGTTCACCTATGACGATAGAAATCGGAATATACTTACCTAAGAAGACGTGCAGTAAATACGAACGTTGCTAGTCGAATTGCAAGATCTAAATCTTAAACTACATAATATCTAATATATAAAATTCTCGTGTCATAGTGTTTGTAACAAAACTCCTCCGAAACGGCTTGACCGATTCTTATGTGTATGTTAGTAGGTCTGAGAATAGGACGTAAACTATTTTTCAAACCCTTAAGTGATAAAAGGGTGATCCACCTCAATTTTTTTTTTTTGGAAAAAACAATATTATTTTAATTTTTTTATGATTCGGCATTAAAAAATACATACCAACCTAAATTTTACCTACTTAACAAACTTCAGTTATATAATATAGCTTCAAATATTATGAGTAAAATGGCATATTAAGTAATTAATTAAAAATTCTATTGATTGTGAAACGAACAACGAATCGAAAACAAAAAGAAAAACGAATAAAAACGGAACCTGTATAATACAGGTTCCGTTTTTGTTCTTCGAAATCCTAAAGGTGCATTAAAGGTGCATTTACATCTATTCAACAAGAGGCGATTTTGAGAAAAGCAACATGTTGAAAGCAATACTGTTGGCGTTTGTTGAATGAGTTTGCAACAGAGCGTCGACCGTTCTACCAAATACGAGTTGTTGGAACGTGTTGCCTGGTATCCACACATGATGGGTTCATTCAACAATATGGCTTCTACAAATCATATGTTTTGGTCATTTCGTAATTTTTACCGAGTTTTATAAAAAAGGACCAAACGCTCTATTTATAGGTATTTTTTCATACTTATGTTATGATTTTCATGGTTCTTTATTAGAAAGTTGTCCTATATTATTTAAAAAAAAATCGGGCCTTAGAGAGATTTTTATTATTTTAAAGTGATTTAAATTTGCTGTCTTTTTACATGAAATGTAATTTGTAAATATTTTGAAATAATATTTACGTAAAAATACATGCCGCACTAATTCTGTATCAGTACATTCTGTGACAATCCATCATCTGATATTAGGTCCTTTAGTAAATCGTTGTGGTATCCACTTGTAAACATTGTTCATTTAACGTCAATTATTTAACTTTTGTTAATTAAAATTAATAATTTTAACCATTTTGTAATAACATTAAATTGTGACTCTCTAAAACGGTGTAAGTTCCAAAATGATAGAAGACATCAAAATAAGGAATCATTTTCTATATTAGCCGTCTTCAATTTGGTCGTATGTTATTTTGTGACGACAAAATAATAGAGTTATGTACATAATAATTCCTATTTGACATTGACAATAAATATTCGAGGTTAAATATTTATCACAATCACAATAAATGTGAATATATTACGAATAGAACCAAAGTTACATATTTTGTACCTCATCAGTAGTAGCCAGTAGGTATGTGATGCAATGATAATGTCCATTAAGGCTTAGCATAAATTAATATAAATTTATTTTGTAAATAAAATAAAACAATAGTAAGTATAGTATTTATTTCTTTATTTTGTTAAACATTACAATAGAAAAAAAATTACAAGTCGTGATCAGCTTGAGATGTGAAGTACTATTATTGACTAGTAAGCAATCTCAAAAAGCACGAAAAAGCCGATTTTACAGTAATCAATAATTATTTCCCTCGTAATTTATAAGGTGAAATACCAATTGTAAACTTAAACATCTAACGGTTAATTAATTTAACCATTAAATTATAACTAATGATGTAAATAATCGACACTGTTATGTATTATACACACAACAGGACTTAAAATATTTTTAAAAGCTTACAACTGGTCGACAATCGACATTGAAGTATTGATAAGGTTTCATGTTTTCGTCTTTAATTAAATTTACATTTCGAGAAATCCATTTCCGGATGCTGTTCCATAAATCTGTAAAAAAAGAATACATATTTTATCATAGCTTAATTGACTTAAAGACAAGTTTGCGGAAAAAGTACAATGCATGCCCAAGGCAACAAAACAATCCTTGCAGTGCAATCACATTTGCTCGTTTGTCTGTGAATAAATATATACTTTAAAATTAAAGTATATATCTGTAATTAAAAAAAAATATTATTGATATAGATATATAGATTTCAGCTATGCCGGTCACTCTCACTTAGACAGGCCAAGTGTACGAAGTGAAATTAATAATGCACAAGTGTGTGCTCAGATGTAAGTGCGTTCTCTATTCCTATCACTGTCAAAGTCCAAGGGGACGACATGTCGATAGGAACGTGACATCAGCCACAAAACCAACAACTTTACAAAGTCTACGATGTACAGTTGTCTAACACTGCCAGTTTGCGATTCCCGGCAGATACTGAGGATTTCTTAACGGAATACTCGAACTCCGGGACTCGAACCCAGTAGCTTTATGTTAAGTGATGCTAGCCACTAGACTAAGTAGACAGTTAACGAACTATCCCATATATACAGTAACCACTAACAACACCATGAGGTGGTGTGATTGATTGTATGATACAATTTGTATCCAATTGAATGCAGAACGGATTGACTATCATTTATCATGGAAAAAATGAAGTCTCCGTTAAAAAGATGATAGTAGAACTATTTTTTCCGCATTTAAAGGAACTTTCAAAAGCAAAGCAATTTATTTCAACTTGATCTATAAAATCCACACGATATTTTCTTGGTACAAGATTGCTTTCTGAAGCGATAGCATATTAGTACGTAATGTTTCTATCAGCAATACAAATTACTCGTATAAATTATCTTTTAGGTCCAATTCAGACTTTCAGTGTAGCCATATAAGAAACTATTTTTGTCAATAACATATTCTTGTACAGAATTTACAAGGAACATTAATTCAGATTGTTACATTTTTAAATGAATTTCTTGGTCAATCAGGAAAGTACTTGTAAAGTACTTTAATATATAATAAAATTATTATTTATTGATTTTTGTAGATAAATTCAGAGTTGTCCTTTAAAAATCTTTTAATAATTTATTTCCGTTCAATACTACTAAATTGTAGAAAGTAAAACATGTATTGAGAGGTTATTATAGGGCAGTCATATTCAGAGTTCGTCGTCGTTTATTCTTAGTCTTGTAAGAATGTTAAACTAAAGTTTAAAAACTTATTAAGTTATATCAGACAATTCTGTTTTACTTTATGAAAAAAATAAATTAACTATCAGAACCTCAATTTCAGAATTTCAGAATTCAACAAAAAACTTTTGTTTCTTGATATATGTACAATAGCTTGTAAGCAATGGCATAGTTATGCCAATGCAAAAAATGCGGTCGCATGGGGCCCCTGATTCAAGGGGGCCTCAACCCCACAAAGGATTCTTTTATTTCAAAAAATTTGACGGGCCTCATAGAAGTTTAAAAAAACCGCAGGAAAAAAGTGTCTTAAATTTCTATTTTTTTTTTGATTTGCAGTCCATATTTATTTCCATAATAGACAAAGGGAGGCACTTTCATTTTTTGTGTATTGGAGCCCAAAAAGGTTAGGCACTTGCTTGTGAGTAACTCAAAAAATTATTGCTTGTTACAATTTCACGATACTAAAGCTTATTACTTTAATATATAGCTAAGTAATATTCAAATTAGTGACATGATTTACTTACTTCTTAAGTACATCTTGTTTCTTTTGTTCTTCACTAGTGGGTAAGCCCATTTCTTTCTGCCTTTGATCATACATCATCTTCTCAACTAAGCCTCTGGTCTCTCCATCTAGGTCCGATAACTTCGAAGGCTCTGAAACAACATTTTTTTTTAATTTTTCCAATAGATCACTGGTATACAGTAGCCTAATTTGACGCGTTCCAAATCGGATCGGATTTTATAGACAAATCACATTTCAAATACAATTACACAGAGAGCAGTTGCCAATACGGTGAAGGGGAACGCCGTGAGGAAATCTGTATGTCTAAAATGACCTAACTAGTTTTCGGAAATACGTTTGAAGTTTATAAAGCCACATTTGGTCTAATCCCGCTTACTTTGGGAAGAGGCTCGAACCCAGCAGGTTTATTATTATATTTAGATTATTATAATAACTCTGTAAACTAGTAGAAATAATAAATAAATATGTTGGGACCTTAACACCCAGCACCATCTAGTTCCATGGTAAGCTACAAGGCCTCTGTTATGAATACCAGATAGTCGATACACTACATATATATAACTTTAAATACATACACATCATAAATATAAACACCCATGACTGGAGTACAAACATTCGTGCTCATCACACAAACGAATGCCCCCAGCGGGACTCGAACCCGCGACCATTGGCACACCAAGTAGAGTCACTACAAACTGAGCCAAATGTGTCGTCATTAGTATTATAGGAATAAGTAATTGGTCGATTGATATTATAAATATTTATTCTAATAGAATTGACCTATTTTGGTCCTCATTTTCATAAAACTTAGTAAGATGTTATAAACATTTACTTAATGTCTGCTTCATATTATCTAGTAATGATACACCTGGAAAGGCAATATTCAATTAAGACGGACGTTACATTTAATAATCGCAACTTAAAACTTGATAGTTGTCTAGATGTCCTTGAACATAACTAAACTAGGACATATAATGTAGGAAATCCTCACGGAAGACCCTATCGTTAGGACATCTGGTATTTCATTTAAATTTGTAATCGATTCATGCAACATATCGCAAAGTCTATGGTGCTCATTATCACAACCAGTCGTCTTTATCCTGTAAAACGAGATTCGCTTAAATACTATAAAGTATAAAGGTACTATAAAAATAGGCTAGAGAGCAGTATGTGAGTATTCAGTGTCTACACACATTGTATAATATGTGATCAATGATCATTAATCTAGGTACTTTATTGGAACTAGGCTTTTTCTAAAAAATTTTTCTTCTATAAGATCTATTTTTTTATTAGCAATATAATACAAAAATCTGTAATATTTGTTTAATTTTCGGCGAATTTATACTAATTTCAGGATATATGAAGTCGTTGTTTAAATTCATAGCTTTTATTATTAGATTTCGTTACATACCACATTGCAAGTCATTTTTTTACTTATCTCTTTATCGTTACGCTAATGTGAGAAAATAATATTTAAGCTCACGTCTGTTTCAATAACTGGTAAATTATATTAATTACAAATATGTATTTAATTAAATGATTGAACAACAAATTACAATTACAAAAAAAACTGACTTTAAGATGATTGCTTTTATAAGCAAAAGATGAGCTTGAAGATCGAAGTACTTGAGACACGATAACACTGCTGGTATTTCATATGACTACAGCGATAAATAAATTATAATCCGGGGTTTTTACAGTGTATACAAAAGTTGCATTAATTTTGTGTTGAACTAATGTTTATTATTTAAAGAGCGTAACGTTTTAATCTTAAGGCGTTTATTTTAAATAGATATTCAAAGTCATCGTTAGAAATCCAGTTGGAGATTTTAGTCGCCTAAACACATCTAAAAATCAATGTCAAATTCTCTCTATCACAACTTTCTCCTTCACTCATCGACTTTAATATATTATTTAAAATGAGCGGAACGCTGATGTTAATTTTAATATTAATATAATAATAGTAATAAGTGGACATAAATCGATGATATATTTTGAGAGGTCACATACTTACATATTTTGTTTTATATTTGTTGGGCTAAAAACCTCCATTTAATATAAATAAGCTCGTAAATCGTGTATGTAAATTGTTATTTGGTTATTCTCCTCACCTGGATTAATTTTTCTTGTAGATATTTCGGGGTCTGTGGTCACAAGTTTGCTCCACCAGTTCATTTTGTTTACCTGGCGTATTCAAAAGAATAATTAATTACACATCTCAAAGTTACTCATTTACAGTGACTAAGCAGGAGTCTACAATTAAATTTAGGTTCAGTCGCTCCGTTAATGGCTTTATATTTGGCATAAAAATAATAATCTTTGGTTGGTTTTGCTTCGATAATATAATCGACTTTGGAGGAGTTTGTAGATACAGAAAATTTCTCTAAACATTACATGTAAATACCGTATTATTTAAAATAATTAAAATAATTATTAGTATTTTAAATACTAATATATTTTTTTTTACAAAATTTTATTTAATTTGAATAAGTTATATGTCACAGTTGTTCTACTCGTAATTAGCGAAACCAAATAAATAGGTTGCAGCATTTGAGGATTAGCATTACCTTTTCCAGATTGACGAGCAAATTCCGTCCATCTTGTAGCACCCAAGTGGATTCCTCGACTTTGACGTCTGCGTCTAGCTCCCCGTCAATGATAAGTGGTTGCCCTTTGATACCAACTTTGAGATGCCGCTTGTTTATTATCACAGTCAGATCTCGTGGGCGGAGCACTTGGCGTAGAGGAACTCGTAACTGTATAATTAGTGAAATATTTATCAACTGACATTACCAAACTTTTCTATATATTTAGAGACTATTACAAACATTTTTTTATACAGTTATGTATATAAATTATAATTATTATTACGTATACATATTCTTATTGGATCTGACAAAATTTAATAATTAACATTCTCTTTCATAAATTAATAACTATAAATTTAAATAAGGTTTTATTTAAAAAAAACCATTCGTAAACAAAATAAGTAGTCTATTTTGGAATAGTAGGTACTCATACTACATTATAATTTATCTCTATCTTGGTAGAGAGTGACGTAGAAACTTTTCTTAACCAGAAAAACAAAAGGATTCCCATGGGATCCCACGGGAACCGTATATTTTCCGGGGTAAAACTAACCTATCTGCTATTACAAACTACAATCTATCTCTGTGCCAAATTTCATCCAGATGACAGATCCTTTCAATGTCGCCTATAAAATATATAATTACGTTAGATACTTGTGCCAGTGAGTAAATAAAATAAGTACCTATAACAATTTACGCAATGGGAATTATAAAATCTACATTTGTTACTACCTACTTTAAATTAATAAATGCATCTTCTAGGAAAATTTGCTACGGAGGAAAATAAGTGATATAATCTTTATAATCGAGATTCATAAGAAATATATTAAAAACATGAAGTTTAGAATTCTGTCTGAATCTTCTCTTATATCACTGTACATATTATACCAGATAGCTTCCGTAATGAGCAAATGTTCAGCGGTTTCGTAAGGTGAAATTAGTTTTGGTACTTAAAGGTCAAGACAGGCACGCAGACTTTATATTCCAAAATATATCCACCGTAAACTGTACACAATATATACTTTTTAACTATCATTAACACGGATATGACTACCAGTAGTAGTAGTAATGCAGTAGCATTAACGAGGTTTCCTATATCATAAAATTAATATTAAAAGTTCAAAAAATGTATTATGTATATGTGACGAAATCATAAAATTACATTTAATACTTAAAGGGTAAAATGGGCGTAAGCTTAAGTGATATCGTTTGTATGACGTCAAAATATGCATAACCTTTATAATAAGTGCCAACCGAATAAACGATTACTTATAATCCGCAGCGTAGTCATAAGTGTTTCCTGGGCCACATTATTGTCTACTAGCGGCTCACCCTTGTCGCTGGGTACGTTTTAAATAGATATAAATAATTATTAGCCAGCGTTAGCCATATAAATTTTAGTTCTTTTTTTTCGTTAATTTTTCTGATGTTTTAATACTTATTAACCTATAAGAGAAATCCAAAAATCAAATATCATAAAAATTGGTCCAGCCGTTCTTGAGTTTATAAATGGTGTAACTAAAACGACTTTGTTTTATATATTTCTCTTTATTAAAACTTTCCGTGTACCTTAAGGAACACACGAAAAAAAATTAGCTGAATCGGTCGAGCCGTTCTCGAATTTTGCGCTTAGCAACATTCATTTTTATTTATATGGATTACTTACAAAAACAATATTTCTACTTAATACTTCGTAATATTGTTGTAAACATCATAATGTTTCCTGTAGTTAAATTACCATTATTTAGCACAAGTAGAGACTTTCCTTTTAATCATTTAGGTTTAACCAAGTACATATACTGTAATAAATAAATAAAAAATATGGTAAGGAAATATTTTAGTATTTAATATTTGAAATTTTCATCCCCATTTGCACCCCCTTAAGGGATAATTTACGGGATAAAAAGTATCCTATGTTCTTCCCAGGGTCTCCAACTATCTTATTACGAAATTTCATCTAAGGTTCAGTAGATCCAGAGATTACCCCCTACAACGTCACAAACTCACAAATTTTACCTCTTTATAATATTAGCACCTATAGATAAATAGAATTCTTCCACTTTAATGTTTAACCATGGACGAATTAGAGACTAATTCGTTCATGTGTTTAACGTACATTTGACAACTTACAAGTATTTACGCTGACACTTTATTGGTTATACCAATGACGAGCATTTATAGAGAACACAATACAAGATATTTCTTTATTTAATAAACATAAATATTTTCGTGAGGGAGCAGAAATTATGACATATATTGGTCAATTAATATGCGTTTAATCAATATATCAAATTGAATGACATTACAATCTACCGTAAGGAAAAGTGAGCTTATATTCAGGAATTGAAGCAATAATTACAAATGACGTAACAAAATTGATGTACCGTCCACGGCAGCGATATAAAAAGCAGGTACTTTCTAGTATCTTTACTCTCGAGATTTATATTTAGTGCGTTCTATTCCGATCAACCTTTAAAACTCTTCCGTGTGAATAATTGAATTATTTCATCATATCGCGGATAAAAAACCTCCAATAAACAAAAACTTAAGATGACGTTTAGAAATAAATATAGTATCTTCTTTATCGTGTTTTGTTTGGTTTATTCCATGACGTAGGTACCCCTTGAAGATGATTTTTTGCGTGTTTGATTAATGAGCCGAAGGCTGACATAAGCTACTTTTATCCCAGAATATCCATTGGATATTGGTCAGAAGTTTATGCATATTTATGCGGTCTTTATCACTTGGCTACATTCAATAGATAATAGATATATGTTTCATTAATAGATTAACATTAGACAAATATTTATAGATCATCGGCCACACTAATAAGAAAGATGTCTGTCGCTTTATACCTATCTTAGGCTGTATATTTTCAACTTCTTTTGCTAAATTAACTAAATTTAGTAAAAATTTAAAATTGTTTAGACAATGGGACAATTGTCTTAATCGCTTTAACAGATCCTCATTGGCCCAGTCCTATCGTTTATGTTATAAAACTAATCATAGCTGATACCCTAATCCCCTTTCACTTTTATAATTAAAACATAATTTTAGGGTAATATTTCGTAAAAAAAAACCATTATAAGTATACGTAATAACTATGTTTCTTTACATTGGCCATAAGATAAATAATTTACAATATGTCTAAGTTTACGTCTAAACTGAGTTAGCAAGGTAGACGGAGCTAGCACTGAATTATCCCACGTTACAACTTCAGTAAGCTTCATTTAGCTGAGTGTCAAAGGTGCATCAAGGACTGGCCACTAATAAATAATTGGTTTGAAGTTCTTTGCAATTACCATACGTTAGACGCCGAGAGCAAGGTACAAATCGAAAATTGGCGTCATATTGACATACGTTGAATACCGATCGATTAATTTAAAAACAACAATTATTTTGTTACGAGAGGAGCGACTCTAAAGAACGCGACCGACCACGAAGGCGTGATGACCTCGCATTCCTCGCAAGGACGATGTACATATGAATTTATAGAAACCTGAACCGGACTGGGTTTTTTATATACCATTAACACATTAACATTAATAATTTCAATATAATTATTATTTGTTATATGTTATTGGGTATATGTTATTGTTGCTTTCAACATACTGTGAGTAAGCCGCTACTACTTACATTTCCAGATAGATACTGACGTGAGACTTTTAAAGAATTAGTAAAATTTTGTGTACTACTAACATACATAAGTTAATTGTTATTACGTATATAAGTCGCCTTACGTTAACATTTTTTGCAGATCATAATTAAAACAGTAATTTAAAGATTTGTACGAGTATACAAGGTATTTATGTAAAGAAATCAATGAATGACAAAATAGAAAAGAGCGTTTTGAGCCTTTGATCCTGACAATAAATGCAAAAAAGATCATAAGAAGGCGACATGATCTATGTTCAAATATCAATTTTAAGGTTATACGAATTAATGAAATTGATACCTATGTTTATTCGGTAGAATAGTAAAGTCCTTTAGAAAATATTCTTAAGTAAAAGGTATTTACACTAAAATCATCATCAACATTATTAGTGTACATTTTTAGGGTTCCGTACCTCAAAAGGTAAAGAAAGGAGCCCTTATAAGATCACTCTCTTGTCCGTCTGTCTGTCCGTGTGTCACCACCGATTTTCTCAGGAACGGGTGGACCTAACAATTTGGAATTTATACCAAATACTGAGGTCTATAGTCCCTATTAGGTGTATAAAAGTCAAGGTCCTGCCTGAGATTTTTCATTTTTTTTTTCGGAATTTTCCCTTTACTGGTGCTGTAAGACCTTGCTTTTAACCAAAATGATAATTCTAGGTCAACCGGAAGTACCCTATAGGTTTTGGTTGAAAACCTATTTGGTAGTCCCCGTTGACCTAGAATCACGAAATTTGGCAAAAATTTGTTACAAAGTACGGAACCCTCAGTGGGCGAGTCTGACTCGCACTTGTCCGTAATTTTATCTCAAACTAAAGAATTATACAGACAGAGCCCGAAAATAGTCAGAGTCAAAAATAGTAGCCTGATTGTGCTGATTATGCTACTTAATGCCATACATATTGCTTACTATCTTCAAAGAATAAGGGAAATTTTATTTAGGTACTAGCGACTCACCCTCACTCCGCTCGGGTTCGTCCCTAGGCACGCTTTAACGGTTAGTATAGATTTCTCAGAGATGAGATTTTTTCCCGCAGTAAAAAGTACCCTATATGTTGATCCGAATAACCAGCTATCATCATACCAAATTTCATCAAAATCTGTGCAGTGGTTTTCTCGTGATGCATTCCCAGATAGGCAGAGAGACAGACAAAAATTCTAAAAATTATAGATTCGGCCTCTGTATCGCTAATAATGACTATTTCAATAAGATTTTACCAAAAATATTTAATGTACAGATTCGACTCAGAATTTTATTCCAGCGCACTGTGGGTGACTCGCTAGTTCTATTAATATTTTTATTCTATTTTAAAACATATATTATTTTAAAACTTTATTTAGCTTCATGTTTAGTTCTTTAACACTGTACCTATATTTTATTCTTTATTTAAATAAAGTTTTTGTAAAATGGCAATGTAATATGTATGCTATCCATCCACTACCGCGGACACGCCGGCGTGTCAGTTAACAATAGATTTCTTAGAAATTTAATTAATTTCTTAGAAATTTACCTGGAGCTGTGCTAAAATAAACAAAGTGAAATAAATTAAGTACAAATAAAATTTCCTGAAGAAAGAAGGGTCTTACGCTAAGGATTTTGCCTATAATATTTTTGTGTAGTATATCTCTGTTATAGCGGAGAGCATAATACCTTTCACATGCGATGATTGTTTCGATCAAGTTGAAACAGCCTCGCCCTTTAATTATACTACTATCGCAAAATCCTTATTGCTACAATACATATTAACCTGCAAGTTTGACTTTGTGTTCTAGTATGCATAGCTAAAAAATATGTAAAATTTATAGGTAACTTATATGAAATCAATTAGATGTTGTTTTCAAAAAGAAAATAGAATTTAAATAAAACTACTTAATAATGACGTTTATGGTAAAATTTATTATTTTACTGTTTTACGAATATTCTTATCTTTATTACAAAAAATACAATAAAATTGAATATTTTATATTTATTAAGTACCTACATGATTTTTTTGAAACATTTGATCATTTGAAAAACCGCTTTTGACCAGTTGTTATGTATGGGATTAGTCAAAATATATACAATGAGGTCAAACTCAAAAAATAATCTAGTAGCCATTGAAGAGATCCATTATTAGTTCAGAACGAGATATCAATTAATAGTATTATTATCGTTGAAGCGAGGGTGAGTCGCTAGTATATATTATAAGACACACGCGACGCCGCAAGTAAATGCTTGTGACGTTTCTAATAATAAAATTAGTAAATAAATGAAGCCTCTATAATGGTTGTGATATTATTAGGAAATAATAATGATGAGCAAAAATCACTTGGGTTTTTAATGCTATATGACGAGTCATTAATATGTAGTTTGCAATAAGTAATACTTAGTGTGTAGAATATGGATAAGATATTATAACTTTATGATTCAATAAAATGTAAATCGAAATATATGCCTACCTATAGTTGTTTAACTGATTAATTAAATATTATTACACTTTTAGACATGAAGCTATTGGAGTGGATCGGCCATTCGACCCGTTCTCGAGCCTTTGTAGCTAACTGAATGATTTAAATCTGGATACCGTTTAGCTGCTCGAATGCAGGCTACAGCTCAAGCAAATAAAAAAAAGTTTTCATGTTACTTTAAACTCGTAAAATTGATAAACAGACAAAAATATTATCATGTTTGCTTTGTTATATTAATAATGAATTAGCTAAGGCAATAACACTTATTTCCAAATCACTACCAAATAAATATATAATTAATTAATAACAATGTATGTCATAACTTATATTAAAACAGGACTCAATTTTATGGGTTGTTAAATAAAGCGCCTACATATTGATCATAACCGCGATATAAAGCAATAACGAATTGATGCTATAGAGTATACGAGCACACAATCTTAATTACGAAGAAGCTGAGCGTGCGACTGAGAAATTAAGTAAGCCTTCAATCTTTTGTTACTTTAACGAATTACTTTTTATAAAAACCTTGCTGTAACTGCGCTCAATAGCGTCGTGTTATAATACCTTCACACGATTACACGCCGATTACAGACACACTAAAGTGGTAGCCAGAATATCAGCATAGGTACATAAATAATATTTATTGCCATGTTTTATGTAGAGCATACGATATCATTGCAAAATCATCTATCTATACATATAATAAAATTGTAACTAAGTCGAATCTGTACATTAAATTTTTTTGGAAAATCTAATTGAAATAGACATTATTATCGATACAGAATCCGAATATATAGTTTTTAGAATTTTTGTCTGTCTGTCTGTCTGTCTGTTACCGCATCACAGAAAAACTACTGGAGGGATTTTGATGAAATTTGGTATGATGATAGCTGGTTATCCAGGTCACCATATAGGATACTTTTTACCCTGGGAAAATATCTCATTTCTGAGAAAAAATACAAAAACTGCTATGTAAGAGTATACTAATATGTAAAACTTAAGAATTTGGTTTTTGGTACTAGTCATCAAATAAATACGCGGTGTGATGTTAGCTAGACTATAGATGAATCAGTCAGTACTAAGATAAGTTTTCAATGCTTTTTAATTTTTTTAATCTAATTACGTGTTTGAAATACACAGATAAATAAACAGGAGAGAAAAGCGATCGAATCAAAATAATACAATTACGTTTAATATGCTGCTCATAGCCAATTTGTAATTGATTGAGCATTGCAGCTTCATGAAATCAATTATGTATAAAATATAAAAAAATAATGTTAGAAATCTTAACCTCCGCTAAGTTTTATATAAAATTTTAATTTTAAATTTATAGCTTTAAATGCCAGATTTAAATTAAAAGTCAAAGCCTTCAACTCATCTGTATAGAGAAAATGTTACTTGTAATTACATGATTATTCTTTGTCCGAAACATAGATGCGTTATATCATCATGTACCTACCAACTAATAACATAAACTACTCTAAAACTATCAGATTGGAGGTCGCATTTAATGATGATTAAGACAAGTACTTGTAATATAATTGTTATATTAAACGTAATTTTGACTTATCCTACGAAATTTTTTGATATACTCGTAAATATAAAGGTATACATAAACTACGGTCACCGTAACTATTAATTATGTTGTCAGCCAAAATTGCTAACATTATATTATTATGATTCTGCCACTCGAAATTTATAAGTCTTGATGAAGAACGTCTGTTAATTAAGGCATAACTAAATTAATTCATTTTTTACCTACCCAATTAGTTATTTTATCCTTTTTATCGTGCGTAAGTAGGTATGTACGTGCTGTTTGTAAGTTACATGGACAGATTAATTTACTAAACCTATTTTTGGTGATTGATAATGCTATTGATTTTTAATGTCATTAAAATAATGAAAACCTCACAGCTGAATTCATTACGTTTTACTATATTTTGGGTAAATCCTACTTTTTTTTAATACTTTTAAGATGTTATTTTTATGTGAAGCTTTGCTTGTGTATATGTAATATGCATATCCAATATTGATAGAAATAATACAAATGGTTTAATCTCATTATGACATTCATACGTAACTTTACTATTATTTAGAATATATGTATATTTGAACACTTTTTAAATATAGAGCTGAATTTCTTCAATGAAAGAGGCAAGGCTCGTTATATAATTATAATCATTGAACTTGGGCGAAGCACGTACATCCTTTTAATCGACGCATCGTCTTGAATTGTAAGTACTGCCTTCCGAATCCCGCATGATTCGATACATGGACGGTGTGTCCTCGCTTGGTGTTGCACAACCACCAGTGGAGTAAAGGGTGCGTCACGACCACCCGTTCAGTAATGTGTAACGTGACTTAGAAGCTATACTAACTATTGGATCATCAATCGATTATTTTCCCTGTGGACGAGTTCTGTTGTTGTGCACTTGATCAACCGAAGCCGCCATAATATGTCATGAAAGTAATGGCAAATATTACGTAAACATAATATGTTATGAAACGTATAGTGTGAATATTATGATCTTCATTTTTATTGGCAAAAATGTTAGTTATATTTTTAAAGTATGTCAAGAAACTTAAGCTTATCGGAAGGTATTATTGTCTTGAGCAATTTTTTGCAAGCTACTGAATTAAAATTTTACAATAATAATTTTTGAAATTCATTTAGAAATTGGTTTAAATTTTTTACTGTATCGTAAGATACAGCAGCGTACAATCTCATATATAAGCCTTGGAGATTGTTGCAACACGTTCAGTACGACTCTAGTCGCTTTGCCGCTTGGAGCAGGCGCGTTCGACGTTGCCGGCCACACGGAGAGGGCGAGAGAGGCCTAAATAATAATTGTTATAGAGACGAATGCAAATCCGGTAGACATGTGGACCAAGTGAATGCAGTGTTCAGTGATATAACAAGTGCATCTTATACAAACATTTGTGCGGGTGACACGAGCACCATGGATATCAAAGGCTCAGTAAGTTATATTAACGATTAGTAATAATTAGAGTTCTTCATAAACTATTTAACGAGAAATTCAAAAACGACTGGTAAGCGACAGTAATGAATGAATAAATGCTTAAAAATTAGATCTTTACTATATAAATTTAATTGATAATTTTGAAACCATACATAAATGTCCAACTAAAATCACATTAAAGACTAATTTAGGTAATTAATTTAATTAACAGTTTCCAAACAAATAATTTGTTCCAGTTAACATTAGAGTTACTTTAATTAAATTGTAAAGTTAGAGTTTATAGCCGTTTTACCCCCGCGTATCAAAAATCAGATCTACAATCGTTCCATCTGTGTTGACTGCACCAGATTGTCAGCGAAACGAAGATATAAGGACTATTAAACTAAGAACGTTCGTTTAAGTAAGAAATTACTTGTTTTTAAATGATTATATTTACGTGGTCTGTGTTTATGTTTACAACTTTCATAATATTAATATTGACAAAAGACGATAATCGAGTTTGAATAGCACATTTTTAAGTACATATTTGATACTAGCATTGCCCGCGATGAACAAAAACCAAATTCTTAGGTTTTATATATTACTATACCTACTCTTAAATTGCAGTTTTTGTATTTTTCTCTCAGAAATGAGATATTTTCCCGCAGTAAAAAGTATCCTATAAGTCGACCCGGATAACCAGCTATCACCATACTAAATTTCATCAAAATTCCTCCAGTGGTTTTTCTGTGATGCGGTAACAGACAGATAGACAGACAGACAAAAATTCTAAAAACTATAGATTTGCCCTCTGTATCGATAATAATGTTTATTTCAATAAGATTTAAAAAAAAATAACAGATTCGGCTTAGTTACAATTTTATTATATGTATAGGTTTACGATATAAGTGGAAGCCATATAGTGTTTTTACTTTTTGATCTTCTTACGCATCGATTCTTGAATTCAATCAGAATTTAATTATTTTATAATACTTGATGTATTAGTATTGATAAGTTCGGTGAAATCAGCTGATTAAGTTCGAGGACAGCTGGAACTAGTACATATTTTATTCATATAATAAAATTGTATAGGGGTCTACCATGTTTAGTGTACCTAACATTAAAACATTTTAAAGGATTTTGTTTTTGAGATCACTCGACTTATAGAGAGATTTCGATGGGAGTCTAATAGAACACAGCTTTAAGCCCTTCTACGCGCTCTCATAAGACGTTGGAATCATGACTTTTTAGCGGATTAAATTGAAATACACACGCTAGCAGAGCCGCTGGCAATAGTTCATATTTAATAATATAGTCAGACAATATATAATAAAACAATTGAAGTACACTTATATACCTTTAGTAATGTAAACGTAATTATATATTTTTTAAACAGGCGAAGGCAATTCTTTGGTTTACGGTACATTTTGAATGATATTTTTCGATATCATTCTGTGTGCCTTGATAATAAAAAAATAAAATATGTACTATTTTAGTCTTTTTTTCCTATTTCGAAGTAGGTAAACCAGACAGGCAGGTAGTTTTTGTATAAAATGTATATTACTAAGTACAAATAACGTTTAAAACTCTGAAGTGTTATTTACAATTAAGGTAGAATAATAAAAATAATTCTTATAAATATACTTTAACGAAAATATGTTATTTTTGAAAGAGTTTTAAGATTCGTTTCAAATTTCAATATAAAGATTATATATAGTCAAGTCAACAAGTACCTTTTAGGTCAACTTTTTTCAGCAGTCTCGGAAAAATATGAACGAGGTGTCATTCGATTCGAAATGGCTTGTAGATGATTTTTGAAAAAAATCTAGCTCCGCTTGCAGAAATTGCAAAAGTTATAAACAATTAACTAAAAATAAAAAAGGGGGTCTTGTTTTTTTGCAAACAACAATTTACTTAGGTTAAAAAATTTAACTTGCCTACTTAGGTTTTAAAATTCGATAAAAAATTTAAATAAATTATTTTTCTCATAAAATAACACATGTTTGATTTTGTTTCATTATGTAGAAAAAGAAAAAAACTATATAGAAAAATGTAATTGTTTATAACAAATTGTTTATTAAATAAACCATTAAAATTTAAATAAAAACATTTTATACAGCTACAATTCAATGTTTCATTCACGTGTTTTACTCTGATGTATATTAATGCTATTTTTATTATTTTTGGGTGAAAGAATAACAAACTTACATTTACTTACATCCTCATAAACTTTTGGGTTCATAATATTAGTATTTATTGTGCTAATAACGAACGGTGCCGGAAGCAAAAGCTAGTTTATAATATTACATTATTCGGTTATCTAATTAATTCAGATATTCCACTTCATTTCATGACTAAGCTCATTACTATGCAAAAATAAAATTTTAATACATTTGTTTGCATTTAGTAACACAATATAACATAATAAGCATACAATAATCATTAGATGAACCGGATTAATATGAAACACCGTTTTTAGTTTTGACCAAATTTGAGCAGATCCGCATACTTTACAAATATATCCTCTATCAAAAAGCATTTGTACGAATCATGGACTATTTTTAAACGAATTGTTTGATTGATTGATTTAGCGATTCACCCTCGTTCCGCTCGAATCTTAAATCTTATATGTTAACCCGGATAACCATCTTCATACCAAATATAATCAAAATCTGTCCAGCGGTTTTCTGGTGGTACAGGTTCCCAGGCAGACAGACGGAAAGATGGAAAAAAATTCCAAAAACTATAGATTCGGCCTCTGTATCCATAATAAAAAATAATGACTACTTCAATAAGATTTTCCAAAAAATATTTAATATATACAGATTCGACTCAGAATTTTATAAGAAAATAATGTGTTGATTAATAAAACAAAGATGACTGCTAAGGACAATGGGACGCATATAATTTGTTGTTGTTCTTTTTTTATTAGGGAGCTAGCTTTCAGAACACATTGTACCTATATAAATTGCAAGGTTGTGAAACCGGCTAAATAGCAGCTGGTCCAAACTAAATGAAATGGCACAGGGACTGACAACTAAGTTGGTTTGGACGGGTGGCCTTCACATTTTACAACACCCGGACTTAAGCGAGCATCAAACCAGATCACTGGACAATGCATTTTTTTTTTAATTTATAAAAAGAACTACACTGAAAAGAATGAAAATCTAGCACATAATAGAATAATAGATATATTAGCTAGGCAAATTAAAATCCTGTTATCTTCGTATTTCGAAATATCGTGTTGACTCATTAAAATTCATGATCTATCGGTGTCAATAACATTGAATTTAATAATATACAAGTATTAGTTCAGGGTCGTAATTTAGATTTGCAATGTTTACATTTTTTGCCATAAAAATATTGACATAGCTACAGTTGTATAAAAGATAGACAGACAACAGTTTTTGGGAAGTTCACTTAAACAGTGATTTTAGCTTGGTAGCTATTATAAATGCTAAAACAAATAAGAAAAAATGTAGATCTAGAACGTAAACTATATTTAAGTTGGTAGTAAGTTCGTCCTTCGGTTTTTACATTTGTATCTATATTTTGTAGATATGGTTATAGTAGGTATTTACGTTCGTTTGTAGAGCACAGACCAAAGCAACTGAGTTATTATGAAATTCATGCAAATTTAAGCTACCAGTGTATTTTGTCAGAAACAATAATTGTTCAGAAACATATAGATGTTTAGGAACAATGCGTGTACCAATAGCCCTATTGCGTATGTTAGAGAGTTGGCGGTACTATTGGATATTAGGTATTCTTTAGATATTGTATAATTTATGATTGTTATTATAAATAGCAACGCATGTCAAATGCCCTAGATACACTATAGATACATTTGTATAGCGGTTAAAATTTTATTTATAAAACTTTTTATTAAGCATTTAAATCTAAGCCTCTTTCAGGAATATGTAATTATAAAAATGTAAGTTATTAATAAAATATTACTTAAGATGCTCAAATAAAGTTTTTTCGAAAGATAAATTTGCAATAAAATCATAATCTGAACCCGAAACTGAAAGATATCAAAATCCATTTCCTCAAAATTTGATTCATGTGTGAAAATTACAATAAAAGTAAAAAAATATCAAATGAAAGTTTTATCTAATTGTCACGTAAGTATAATTTTAAATTTTAGAACTATATTATATTTTAAACACAATGTCCTTAATTTCAATTGACACAAGATACAGATGGAGATACAATATTTGTCAACTAGTTAACATGATAGCCAGGAAGTATGATATTTTACAAAGACTCAAACTGCCAAGGTTACTTTACCATTGAAATTAATTCTAATAACGAAAAAGTTCACGTACTCTTTATCAACATAAAAAGTGTAGGAAGCCCATGTAATGTTTTGGGTAATTTAAATATTCTTAGTATTTATCGTAATTATTTCAAAATAAAGAAAATATTATACGCCCACAACTAAAGTTGGTATCGAGATGGAATTCGAAGACACCAAGACAAGATCACAATTTTTCAGACCCAGAACAAATACCTGCATGACTGCAAATATTTATTGTCCATATTTATTGTGCGAGGATTGAATCCGCAATCTTCGGATCAGAGACCAGTCCCTTGACAACTACGCCAACGCCGCTATCAGATTAGTAATGTTATGTGAGAATAAAAATAAGCACGATTCTTACTTAATAATAACAGAAACTGTAAACGTCAGTAAATGATGTCATCATAATGCCTAAAGAAGAATCCGGATAAATATCCTATTCCATGGCCACTTTTTCTATCGTAACATCTCACTCCACGTCAGAGCTAATAAGCCCGTCGTTGTTTAGTTGAACTTTTAAAATCTCTATAATACTTATTCAGAATGCTATTAACGATTTTATTGATTTTGATTGGTTTTTATGAATTTTAATTTCATTTGTTTATTTTAAAATTAATCTTTTACATTTCGATGTTTCGGTCAAGACCACCTAATCTGACGAGAAGAACCTTGAATTGGAGGCGAATGAATTATTATTATTATTGATATTTATAAAATGTGTAAATCATTGAACAATTAAAAAATAAAACTACTAACATAATATAAACTGTGCCTCAGGTAGACCTTCATCATTGTCAGGCAGTAGTCAGACAGCTTCCAAAGCAATTTGCATTGACACGATTCCTGATAGCTTCATAAATGCAGCCAATTGAGTTCAAGGACGACAATAATCATCATACCAGTGTTTGTGACCAGCGTTAACAATGAGTTATGTCGCGACGTCCTCATGAAATCGTGTATAAAATATTATAATTGGACGCACAAATATACGTTTCGCTTCTGTCAGACTTGTTCTAACGGAATATTTATTTATGAGTTCGCTTGAACAATTTTGGTCGAACGTGCACTTTTAGTTTTAGTGCAATTTTAATTTATTTTTGTTAAAACTTTCTACTTCAAGTTATTACTGGTCTGACTGAGAGTATTGAGAATACAATACAATATAAGAAAGAAATTAAATCAAAATATTAAATGTTGTACCGAATCCGTTATCCATTGTAACATTTGCATTACCGAAAGCATTCCAAGAAGAGACATGGAACAGTACACTTTCTCTTCCAAAGGGGAACAGTCTAGATGGTCGTTAACTGATTATAATGGTAAGTGTAGCAGGTATTGTTTAAACGTGTGCCTCAGTTCCTCTAATGCCAGATTTAATAAAATTTTAATAAAGAAAGTAAAAGTCTCGAAATGAAATAGGCATTACGCTAAACATATTATTATGTTAATTTATACAAATATAAAAAATACAAGCATAATTGGAGTAATAATCACAATATACCGTTACTGATACATAGCGGGCTATGTCAATTAGATTTGTCAAGATTGCCGCCGCTATTGCGTAAGTTGACTCGATGAACCGAACATGTTACCTAACTATGCAACTGTCATTACACTCTTAACTGGATCATCGTTCTTAAAGCCAACCACAGCAGGTATGGCAATTGAAGTGGGTAGGAAATATTTTTATGGAGCTAAAGTAATCAATGATTTCTTTCATTTAAATGTATGTATTAGGTAAACTTTAAATAACTAAAAGTCTTTCAAACCCTGTTTTTACTAACTATAAAAAACATATTATATAGGTATTTAAAAAAAAGAAGATAAACATGACTACAATAATATATAAAACAATGTACGATAAAACTTGAAATGCACTGATTCACGTGCTAACTCACATGCAACAAATAAGATAAATTGAACTTGTTCACATGGGAGCTGATATACGTGTCTGCAACACGTGCTGATAGCAATTAAAACCTATTTGACGTAGACGCACATCCTTTAAAAGCACGTGCTCATGGCGCATGCGTCTCAGTGCCTTTATTTAAAAATGTAGGCATTAATCATATTAATAGGATGCTATTATTTCTTCAAAGAGAATAGGTAAAAGAAAAATATCACTCATTGATCAGTGTTTGAGAATGAAGAGCATAGAAATGTATGTTATAAAAATATTTAATATCTAATACATATAATGTTGTCGTTCATACAGAAAGCGAAAGTGATAAATGTACTTTTAGCAAAAGCATTTTATGAGACTGTGTACAACGATAGCTAACCAGAAATAAAACCGGTTCTACAGTTAGTAAAATATTTTGCAATGTTTTCAACAAATCAAATATATTCGATTTTAATTTTTTTAGGATCAAATACATAATGGCCCACATAGTTTACAGAAGGGATAATAATAAGTTCCACAATAACATCGTAATGAAAAATTTAATTTTCATTCAACATTCCTATGAAAACAACAAAGAGGACCATGAAGCCGAAAGTAAATCGCGAGATTTATTGCGCCAGAGGTCGGCAAAACAAGACCGCAAATAAAGAGAACGCGAACCTTGAACACCGTATCTGACAAAATCAATCGGACTCTGAACAAAACTTGACCTAAAAATAAAATTGATGAAACATACCCGACACTGGTACAGAGCAAAAATTAACGTAACATGGACTACCTGCTCATTGCTGTAATAGGTTACCACAGACCTTTGCCAGTTACCTTGCCATAAGGTGACATGTCATAAGTGGTAAAATGTTAAATACCATGTTTAATTTGCACAACAGTAATGCGCCTACAGCAAGATTAGCATGTTATGTAATTCGCTGGAGTCCCAGTTTAACACAAGAATCGTTTTGTGTGAAAAAATACGCAAGACTATTTCAGACACGAAAATTTAATAATGGTAGCGTGACCATTCAAAAACTTAAATTAACAATACTTTTAGGAAGAAATCTGCAACGATTTCCGCAAATATTGACACACCTGCACAATTAAGTTGCATAACACTTCAACGTCTGCCTGCAACACTTGAACTTTTGTATAAGCTTTTCTTCCGAATAGACATATATTATAACTAACGGTGTCTTAGTTTACAACTCTATAATTGCCAAACATTTAAGGAACATTATATTTGGAAATGATGACATAATACTCATGTATACAAAAATGTGTATTTTACAGATTTCAAGTCAAGAATGGCATATACCGCGGCCGTCGTTGGCAAGTAATAATGGAAGCATTAGCGACGCGCGCTCCCGCGGAGGCTCCGCCTCCAGCCAAGGCTCGTCGAGTAATCACAGCACACACGTAAGATACTAGACCGAGCCTCATTATATCGCCCACAATTTACATGTACATCCGTCTTATTATCCTATAATATAAAGTATAGGTACTCAATTTTATTGCACGTATATATAAAAGATAGATTTTCTTATTTTTAGAATAATTAATTAATTAATTGTTGATAAATCATGATAAAATATTTCACGGTCTAAGTTTAATAAGAAAAGACTGAAATATCAAGACTTACTGATAAGAAAGCTTATTTACGGATATTCATAATTTACTTTGCGAATTTATAACACTCCTTCTATCTGTAATAATTATTATTAATAGATGTAATAAAATTCTGAGTCGAATCTGTACATTAAATATTTTTTGGAAAATATTACTGAAATATTCATTATTATCGATACAAAGGGCGAATCTCTAGTTTTAAGAATTTTTCTCTGTCTGTCTGTCTGTCTGGGAACGCATTACGAAAAAGCTACTGGACAGATTTTGATGAAATTTGGTATGATGATGATAGCTGGTTATCCGGATCAACATGTACGATACTTTTTACTGCGGGAAAATATCTCTCAGAAATCTATACTAAACGTTAAAACTAACTAGGGACGAACCCGATCGGAGCGAGGGTGAGTCGCTAGTTAATAAATAAATAGCGACTGGTAAATCAAAATACCTATACAAAACCTTGACGCTAAAAAATACGCGAACGCGTTACAGGATACAACTAACGACGAAGAACAATGATCCGGATGTTTAATTTAGCCATTAATATCCCAGCCTTTACTATTATATTCTTAATGAGTCTAACCGGATTCCGACAAAAACCATCATATGTAGATAGATCACCGAAATGTGAGTGACGAGGAATTCAGGTAAAGCCGGTAATCCCCACTTTTTGTACTCAGTATTACACTTCACACATACACACATTGGTGTACATTGTAGGCATTTAATTTAACACAATAAAAATTACGCCACAAACATTATGGGAAACCATTGTATATTCATTATTAATTAGAGCGTACTTTATTATTATCTTTATCTAACCAAATATTTATGTTTCCAGAGTGTATCTTCAGGGTCACAATTGTTAAGTGCAGCGCATTTATCGAGAATGAGCGGCAAGAATTCTTTACAAGAGTGTAGCATTTCCCAAACTCAATCACGATATATGGGCATAGAAAAAAAACCTACAATGGCCAATGCGGTGGTATCGATTCCTGAGGAGTCTCGAGACCCAACAGACACATTTTGGTCTGATGTGAAGCGGGGATCTAACGCAGGACCTGATTGCGCGTCTGTTGCCAGCTCAACCCATTTTACGGTGGTAAATGGATTTACGAAGCATCGCCCCAGCAAAGAACCGAAGTCGTGCTGCTGCAATCATTCGCACCAAATTACAGTTCTTGTTATATCGATGACAATTTTGTTCTCAGCCTGCATTCTAGCGGCTATATGCTTTGTTGAAAGTTCGTATAATAAATTTACTTTAATTATTTTATTAATAATAAATAATGATGTCCTCCCAACCGATTTCGGTCACAGCGGCCAATCTTATTAAGACTAGCCATCTGCGCAGGAGATATTATAAGAGTTGAGGGAAAGGACCGACGGATTAACGTGCTCTCCGAGGCACGGGGGTGAGACGCCGCCAACTTCCCAACTCCGGGCTGAATGAAGACTCAATAACTAGAATCGATCCGACCCGGGACTTGAACCCAAGATCTCCGGATGTGCAGACGTACAAGCTAGCCACTACATCACCGAGACAATTATTTCATAGCGTATTCCAAAAATTCAACTTTTACATTATAGTCATGTTTTTATACGAATTTGAAACATTATCATATTTTACGAAATTCTGATTGTATTGTAAAATAAATTATAATATAACGATTAAACAAAACCGAATAATCACTAGTAAATTTAAAAAAAATACTTTTTATAAATTCCACATGAACGATATATACAATTAGACAGAAAAGTTCATAAATACAAGATTTTCTGGTGATGTAGGTTTGATAACGCAAACTGATTAAATACTTTTTTATAATAAAAATTCATATAATATGTTTATAAATCAATTCAATTCATATACGTTTTATTCAAACAGCTTTTTGTAAATTGCATATCTTTATAAGTAAGTGTATGTATTTAAATTTATTTTTATTACAGTGCGGATGCGCAGGGAGACTGGCATGTACAAGTACTCTTAAGAAGTCGAATATAATAAAGAAAACAAATTTCAAATTTCATAAACGAATCAAGAATAAATCGACTTCCTCTATAATAAAGAAGTCGTTGAAAATATTTTAAACGAAAAAATGATCCAAAGCGAGACCAAGAAACATTATAAAGTTGGAAAAAGATGGAAGAAAATCACAGAATGAAAGTGGATACTGGATAGGTATATTTATAAGGTATATTTTACCAACTATATAGATTTTAGAGTGTTGGATTTTCGAAACTACAGAAAGGCTGACACAATGGATACGAATTTAGGGCTTCAATGAAGACTATTAGTAATTGTACAGTGGGAAGTTTTTAGCTAATTATATTTATTAAAATAATATAAGAAAATTTATTAGCTATGTGAATTTTTCGTGGCATTTCTAATTTAATAAAAACAAAAAGCCGTTGATTCCGTGTCATAGTATATTTTTTTAGATAATATTAATTTAAATAACACTGCAGATATTCTAAAAATCTGCTAACTAATTTTTAGTGCAATAATTGTTTATCATATTAACATAGGATAATTGTAGGCAAAAGTAATGTTAATTTTAAATACACAATATTTATTATTACTTAATAGTGTTTAAATATAAAATTTTAATATAATGACATATGTTGTGTAAAAAAAAAATTCCAATTCTTAGTTCAATATAAAAATTCCCTAGTGAAACATAATAATATTATTGTTTTAATCCAGTGAATATATATTTTTTTGTTTGAAGAAACATATGTATTTACTTATCTCATTAATAAAATATGAATAAATTATTATTTTATAATACTATGCACTATGTTGTAAATAAGGTGATTTATGTAATTTTTAATTATATTCTACCTAATAACATATTACACAATACATATTTTGTTCTATATATATACCGTATGGCGTAATTATGGAAAACTGTGATAATTAAACACCGTAAAAAAGTTTTGCTTTTTTTTTGAAAATAAAAAAATGTGTCTATAATATCTCGATTTTCACTAAAACAATGTAGATATTATTGTATTATAAAAAATAAGGTTAAACATTGTTTACATTTCTTATTCTTAGAATGTACAGCGATTAAACATTAAATACCTACCCACACCTACCTCTCGTCTCCTTTTACATTTCTTCCATTTACTAATTTGTTTTTGGATGCAATCCGTATTATTAATTATTATAAATGTGAAAGTTTGTAAGTATGTATGGATGTTTGTTACTCTTTCACGCCGGAACAGATAAACGGATCTGGATTTTTGGCACAGAGATCGATTATAGTCTAGAATAACTAATAGGCTACTTCTTATACCGGAAAAATTTACGGTTCCCGTGGGATAGGTTTGTTTTTGTTTTCATATACATATAGTACTTATTTAACAGAAAAAAATGACATAAAATAATATTATAAGGGCAAAAAATGGTTGTAAAATATAATTAATCAGCGCGTGACGAATTCATTGTACCTTGTGAAATTTTAAATTATAGTAGTATATATTATATATAAAGAAGTAACGTAATATAATTGTCCTTCTGACCGATTTCGACTACGGCGGCCAATCTCGCTTATTCTAGTCAACTACGCAGAAGATATTAGGGGCCATCAATTAATTAGGTGCACGCGTAATTACTCACTCAATCCAATCTCTCGTGGGAGGGGGGGGGGGGGGGGGGGGGGGGGGGGGGGGGGGAGTGGCCTCGCCAAATACCACTAAAATATGGCCAAATCATATATAATAATATTCATTGCGGTTTGATTTTGCACTGACAGAAGAATTTATTAACTATTAATAAATTCATTTTTTTGGAAACAATTTATTCAATTATTTGCTTGATTCCGCATACAAACTTTCATCCCCATTTTCACCCTCTTAAGGGATGATTTCTGGGATAAAAAGTATCCTATGTCCTTCCCAGGGTCTTAAACTATCTTCTTACCAAATTTCGTCTAAACGGTTCAGTAGATCCCGAGATTACCCCCTACAACGTCACAAACTCACAAACTTTACCCCTTTATATAATATTAGTATAAGTATATCAATTATTAAATATGAACAAATGTTTCTTAACATTCAATAAATATTCGTTAACCATTAATAAATATTTATTAATTGTAGGTCAATTACTTTAGAGTGAATATTTCTTTTTCATATACGGTGCGATGAGAAGATCATTCATAAAAAAATAATGCCATAACCTTTTGTAATAAACATACGATGCACTAATAATTTTCACTGAAAAAAAAAACCGTATAACTTATTGTCGTAATAATAAAATTGTTTTGTTATTAATTTTATTTTCTCCATATTTTAAAAAATCTCACGTGAGATTAGGGGAGGGGGAGGGGGTCCAGCAAAATCTCACGAAATCTTACCAAGGGGTCGAAAAATCGCCAAAATTGTCTCACGTAATTAATGGATGCCCCCATATACTGCTAAATTGTACGCACAGACACAAGTGACATCTTTCTTTTCACTTCAAAGTCTATTGGGACAATACTTCGACACGACCGGTGAGAGTTAAGGCGAAGGAAGGAGAACATGTTCAACGAGGCACAGAGTCAACTTCTCTAATTTAAGTGACAATTTATTAACATAAAAATTCTACTTTGATTTACTTTTATCTATTTTCGTATCGCCAGCGCAGAAAATACGTCGGAAACGTCGTGCACGTCTAACGTCGGTGATACTGAATTGAAAAATGTCCGCACCATAAAAAAAAATATATATTGTTATTTAAGAATGAAAATAATATTTTTAGATTTCCATAACTATCAATTACGAAGCTCTTTTAAAAAATAATGTCGTATTAAATAAAAAAATATATAAAAAATGGACCATTCAAGTATTACGTAAGCAGAATTTCTTCTAATAACATATGCACTTGTCGCAACATACAATGTGATAACAAGTTGAATATCCCCCGGCCACCAGATAATTCATCATCCCTCCAGATATTTAGTATATGCCCAAACAACTATGTATATGTTTATCACTACTTCTTATAATAAAATAATAATTATCCCTTTACTCCAAAAACGGACTTAACATATTTATGTAAAAACTCACTTAATAATAACTTTTTATAAATACAAACACATAGCTTTATAGAATATCTCCGACTTCGGTATGCCTGTTGGCATAGGCCTCTTCTAACCTACTGTTTACACTATAAGACTTTTCATTGTGATGACCTTATTAAGATGTTGAAATTAGGTGTAAACACAAAAAAAATAATGCATTAATACCTGAAAACAAATAGTCATTTTCTAATAATTTCAGTCTCAGTACTCACCTCCACCTCTTCCAAAGTTTGAGTCCATCTATAATTTTCTAAATCGCAGCCATTACCAGAATTTGGTTTCAATTTTCCTTTCTCTTTGGGGTCATCATCTTCTTCAGCCATCTCGGCATCACCATTTGCATCACCACTTCCTTCTTCACTCTCTAAATAAGACAGATGTAAAATGAAAAGTTGTTAATATTAAACTGTTTAATATATTCCTGAATTCCAGATACTAGCTGGGCGACCGAGCTTTGTTCAGCGTTTTTTTTTCGACCTTCTGCGTGCCTTCTACGTAAAAGGCCAACGTTTTAACCTAATGGCTATTCAGACGCCGGCGAAATTACGAACCATATTGCGCGGGCAAATCTTTTTGCGTGAAAATATGGAGAAAACGAATTTTCCGAGATATGAGACCTAGCTAGATCGATTTTTCGCCCTCGTAAACAACTACACAACAAATTTCATCGAAATCATTAGAGCAGTTTTTGAGAATGTGCTTACAAATATATATACAAAAAATATTACTCGTTTAATAGTATAGGATTGTAGTCTTGAGTCATATGGTTTTTCTCTTATCTAATTTTCTAATGAAATAAAAATTTATCTAATGAAATAAAAAGATTTAGATCTTTTATTAGCAATGTTTGTATTTGCAGATCTAAGTGTAATTTAAACAGCTTTGTTGGTTGCCAATCACATGTGGTAAATTATAAAAAAACTTAACCTAGTTTAATAAAAGTTAAAATGATGATGTGATGTTCTCCTAGCCGATTCCGGCCACGGCGGCCAATCTCAATGAGATTAGCCAACTGCGCAGGAGATATTATAGTGCTCAAATGTACGCGCAGACACAAGTGCACTCTCTATTCCTATCACTCTCATACTCCGGTGGGACGACTGCTCGACACGACCGGTGAGAGTTAAGGCGCAGGACCGACGGCTTTACGTGCTCTCCGAGGCACGGGGGTGAAACACCGCCAACTTCCCAACTCCGGGCTGTTACTGAGACTTACTATACAGGAAGACTCAATAACTAAACTTGGCCCGACCCGGGACTCGAACCCAGGACCTCCGGGTGTGCAGCCGTACATGCTAGCCACTACACCACCGAGGCAGTTAAAAAGTTAAAATCATGAAGTAGTTAACCTAACATAATAATATATTTTTGTACCTAATAATTAATATATTATACTAAATTAAAAATAACTAATCACATTGTAGTTCTAGTTGGCATTTAGGTAGCTTACTTTTGAGCAGGCCTTTCAATGCAAATAAATTCATTTTTAATTTAGATTTGCAAAATAAAAAATATGCTCAACCGAATTAATTAAGACTAATGTTTTTAGGTTCTTTTTAACCCTGACATGAAAAGAGGGGTGTTATAAGTTTGACGTCGATGTCTATCTGTCTGTCTGTGTGTGTGTGTGTGTGTGTGTAACTGTGGCATCGTAGCTTTCCAGTGGGTGGACTGATTTCAATGAGGTTTTTTCCTTTGAAAGCCTTGTGGTGGTTCTTAGCTATGTTTCATTAATATGGGTCCAATAGTGTAAGAGTGTCAGCTCTTTTCCAAAATGATGTAAGGCATTTTGGCATATGATTACTTGATTAAGTGCTTCACGCATGCCAGTGTAATCGTTAAATGAATTTACAATTGATTTGCATAGGGGATATTTCAAATTTTTAATTTATAATTATTAAAATATAGATTTTTATGAATGTGTTTTGTTCTATATTTATTTTATTTTTCACTTTTGGATTAAACTTGGTGGGATTGTTATACCATTCAGTAAAACAACAAGTAATAAAATCTAACAAAGTGAGTGGCAGACTTGCTCTGCAGATTTAAATACTTAATGAATATATTTTATCACTCTGTATTAAGTAAGCTGAGACTCACAAGTCTGATTTCTTCTGATTTAGATTTTTAAACTAAAGTTAAATATTAATAATACATACTTTGTTGTTTATCTTTATCTATATCGTCTTGCATTTTAGCAGCCTCTTCATCTGTAAGTTCTTTGACAGTGGCAGGTTCAAAGTCTTTAGCCAGACGTTCTTGCTCTTTTTTTTGTTGAATATCTCTTATCCTTTTCTCAGCTTCTTCTTTCTTTTTCTTTACTTTATCAGCTTCTTCCCGTGCTTTTTTTGCATGTGCATAAAATGTGTCTTTAATAACCTGAAAATGTTAATTGAAACTAATAGATATGTAACATCTCAATGATACCATTGTATTCAATAACATTTTAGTCAGTTACATAGATAAATTATTATTTACATGTTTAAACTTACTAACTTATTATCTGTTTACGAACAGATTTGATGAATGGATTTTAATTTTATCATTTTTACTGTTACCATATATTTAAAGAAACATTACCAAGTTTTATTATATTTTAACGAAATAAGTTTGTCATTATATATAAATATATTATACCTTTTCCCACTCTCCTTCTTTTCCTCCAGTAAAGAAATCAGTCTTTCTTGCTAAGAAGCTTACAATAGTGGCTAGTAACTGAAAAAATAAAAGTACATATTTCACTTTTAAAGGAAAAAAGAAAGTAATTAGTAATGATTAGATATTGTTGAATATTTAAAATGTATGTAATTTATATGACTCTTTTTAAAATAAAGTTTTAAGAAGAATGACTTACATCTTTAACACCACCTTCATGTTGTTGTGCCATTGCTAGAAGCATGGAATCAAACCTTTCAGGGTCGTTACTCATTTTCACAATTAGCTTTTTACCTTACTGAATCTAACGTGGATTTTTTTTCTATAGGATATTGAATTTCAATACTTTTTCTGCACGCACGTTTTTATGACACAAATTAGAAAACTGAAAACACCAACAAAGAGATTAGCGAATCAACCGGCTAAGACAATACTGATATTGCCAGATATAAATTCAATAATTTCCGCACCGACAGCTGTCATTGATTTGAAAATAATATTTAAAATTAAAGTTTCATATTAAAAATGGATTTTCGGGACCATCCTGTAGAATAAGAGTCACCGTCAGCCAAATATTCAATATGATGTCTGTTGAGAAGACGGACGTCTGGTAGTCTCATTCAATAGCCTAGTTATTTAGACCATCAGGACTCTATTATATAACCCCTATTTAGTTTTCACATATCCCGTATCCCATATGCCATGTGCCATAGTACCTACCCATTATCCGATGACTATACTTAGGCATTTTTTTACGGGTTAAATATATAGGTACTTAAATTAAATTGTTGATGTACTGATAAATTTTCTCTTGCTTCCCTTACCATTGAGCCTTTTATTCTAAAAACTATGTATAGTATACTATTTTACAATTATTGCTATGATGAAAGATCACATAATACTATACCTATAATTAATCCCAAATAAATAATTTCCCGATAAACAAGGGAAATTATATGAATGACAAATTAGGTAATGATGTACCTGCACAAGATTATTACCGATTCGATTCGAACTTTCTAGATATATATCAAAAATCGATAGCAATATTTTTTTCGTTATTATTTACTTTATATATATGTATTGTAATATATTAAAATTGTAGAGTAATTAGAGTCATAATATCTTGTTAAAGAGGTCTTTTACCATTTAAGAAATAATTACTGTCATCGAGTATCCGAGTCTTTGCAAAAGTGCATGCATGCAAGTTGCATTTAAAACATTTAAATTGTCTATAGTATAAAAAGTGAAAGAAGACTGTGTCATTGGAGGTGGAGGTCATGCACTTTATTTTTATTCGTACGAAATAGTCTTGTTAAACAAATCTGTTAGAAAAAATTGTGAGAGTAGATATTGAAAATATACATGTTTTGTATAGTTATGTGTGAACTGGTACGTAGAAGTAAAAGTAATTGTTATTTTTGTGTATTTTCTGCAATTGAAACTAAAAATTAGTGATTGTAAATTTGTTTTTCAGATTTATCTAACGAAAACATAGTAATGGCAGACCAGTTTTGTTTACGTTGGAATAACTTCCAAACAAATATAGTGAGTGCATTGGATTCACTAAAGTGTTCTGAAGATCTGGTCGATGTTACATTGACTTGTGAAGGCAGAAACATCAAGGCCCATAAAGTAATACTGTCAGCATGCAGCCCGTACTTTAGGAATGTGTTCAAGGTGAATGACTTGGGGCATTATAACCTTCACGATTAAACTAACAACAGTGTCTGGAAGATATTACCAAATTTTTAAGTGAAACTTATAAACCGCTTCCACATGCGTACGTAATCTAAATCTTAGCCATTAATATAATTAATGCGAGAAAAACTTATTTCAGGAAAATCCATGTCAACATCCAGTGATAATTTTAAAAGATGTATCAGCAGATGATATTCTCAGTTTGTTATCTTATATGTACCAAGGAGAAGTTTTCATTGAAGAAAGCAAACTGTCATCTTTTTTGCACACCGCTGCTTTACTTCAAGTCAAGGGCTTGACAGGTGTAACTCAACAGGTAAAATTGTTCTTATAGAATAAATAGTAATATTATTAACTATTATATAATATTATTATTATTATTATCATTGAATTCTGAACTAAAAATAATTTGTTACATTTTAGAGTGAAAATTTTTTTTCAACCAGTACAACAAATAAACTATATACTCAGTTAACTATATCTTCTAAACCACAGTTTAGTGTTTCACACAAAGAGGCTAAAATGCCAGCTCTGAAGAAAAGAAGAAGCAGCACTTCCGATAAGCCCAATGAAACACCTCTTGGTGATAGTCATAAGAAAAGTAAAATTATGGAGACTAGTGAGATGTACTGCAAAAATAATGGATCCCAAGTAAAAGCTGATAACTCTTTATATTTACCAGAAAATAATATAGAAAAGAAAAATGAAAGTAAAACTGACCAGATTGTGACTGCTAATGGGAAGAATACAAGTCAGGTTAGTTTACATTTATGTAGCTGAGCTATGACTATTTTCGTGTAGGGCAATTGACAGGAGTCTACTCAATTTGTGCATGTGCATCATATCTCCATAAAGAGTGCATTAATTTTTAATACAACTTTATGTTATCAGCTGTACAGATAAATAAAATTGAAGTATTTGTTTGCCATTAAAAAATAACAGATTTTTACTAAATGTATGTGGATTTATATATGGAACTTTAAGAAAAACACAATTTTTTAAATTTTTGTATGTCTGTTTGTCCTGGCTGTTCTCTGAAACGGCTGGACTGATTTTGAGGGGAGTTTCACTGGCAGATAGCTGATGTTATAAGGAGTAATTTAGGCTACTTTTATTTTAGAAAAAGAATTAGGGTTCTGCTCAAAAAATAAAAGAGATACTCCCGAGTGAAGCAAGTAAGTCACTAGTAGAAAATAAATATTAAATCTGTCTATCATAAAATTTTCACAACTTAATTAGGGTTTATATGCCTTAGGATTGCAGACAAATATAAAAACGCCAATCATGCTCTATGGCTAGAAGTGTTCAATTCAAAATCTTCTTATAGGTTAATATGCAAGAGGACATTCCAGTTACAATTAAAACAGAATGGGAAGATAGTATTTCACCCGTACACAATCAATCAATAAATTCTGAAAATGATGATAGTCTTCCAGATTATGAGAATAGTATGCTTGCCAGATCTTTAATCTCAGGTAAGTTAAAGTTATTTAATGTTTATCGACAGTAAATCTAAAGTTGACATTGTACAGAAATGTTCATAGAGTGTATGAAGAGTCCATTTCAATCTTATCATATTATAATACTGTCACAAGGTTAAATATGTATACCTATTTAAATTTAATCTATTACATAATATAATAAAACTGTAACTGATAGCTGTCTGTACACAGAAGATATTTGAGAAAAACTTTTGGGGGTGTTATTAACACAATAGAACCCAAAAGCAATGATTTTTAGAATTTTTATCTGTTTGTCTGTGCATTAGTAGGCGCTAATCACAGAAACAGCTTAACCGATTTGGCTGTGGTTTTCGCTAACGTATTTAAGCTTATCACAGCTTCACTTAACATTTAATATTTGTTTTATTTTAATCGGTTCATAAATACAAAAGTTATCTCAATTTAAAGTATCATCTAGGGATGAATCCGAGGGAAGGAAGGTTGAGTCCACTAGTTTTTAATATATTTGATCAGCAACAAAACTCAAATGTTACTGTTCATGGCGAATATTCATTATTTATATATATCAAATTAAAACTGATTTTTTCTGTACCTGATAAACTACATCTGCCTATATAAAAGTGGCCGCAAAGAGGGCTGCCATTCATTAAATATATTTTTGTTACATTTATGCGTTCATGGCGTATATTCATCATTTATATATCAAACTAGCGACTCACCCTCGCTCCGCTCTGGTTCGTCCTTACTTACGTTTTTACGTTTAGGTTTCTCAGAAATGATATTTTCCCGCAGTAAAAAGTATCCTATATGTTGACCCGGACCTATGAATGTATAAATGTTACCAAATATAACCTGCTTACACCTGGCTGCTAAGAGGTTGCGGCCAAGTGTGGAACGGCAGCTATCACTTTCCAATATCTATGCGTATATTTCTGTGAAATAGAGTACAATTCATTTTAATAACAAGTGCATCGATTTTGTTCTAAAAATCAATATTTTTTTTTTTATTATACATACTAGCGGACACATTTTAATAGGCACCGGTCAAAACATATTGTCCCTTTTATTATAGTATAGAAAAAATTGATTTTGATTTAATACGCTATGAACTTAGCAATCTTGCAGCCGAATCTTGATCCACTAGTAAATAAGAGAAAGAGAGTCATTGTGTGCACGGTGTGGTGCCTTTATTATAACTTTAGTCATTTTATTCTACATATGTATATTATGAGGTAGATATAATGTTAGTACACAAAAGCTTAACAACACATACACATTTATTTACTGCAATGAAAAAATAAATATTAACCATAACCTTTGTAATATTTAGGAATCAACCCTTCAAAGAGTGATGTATGTGCCAACACCATAAAAAAAGTTTCAAATATACCCGATATGCAAAGTGTCATTCGTCAAAAGGAATCCAGTATGGATTCTATGAATTTTCAAACCCTAACTAAGAGTCCAGTGAAAACAAACGAGGAATCATTAGTGAAATCAGAGAAACCTTCACCAAAATCTGACATGGACTATGAACCAGAAGTTCTGTTATCAGAGCAGCAAGATGGCGCTGATTCTGAGTACAGTCAAGAGCAATCTCAAGCATTACTGTTGTTAGCGGGAATGTCAACAGCTCCAGTATTGGCTAGCGGGGCGTCAACCTCACAAAATGTCAGTCACCAGTCAAACCATGCAGCTATATGTGGGGACTGTCCGCATTGTGGTATGAAATATTCAAACCAGTCAGCTCTCAAATATCACGTAAGATTAATGCACTCAGATCTAACTAATAGGCTCTGTTGCTATCTCTGCCCAAGGTCGTTCACTATGAGGGAAACCTTCAAAGAGCATATGTGGACCAGCCACGGCCAACGCAACTAGTACATTAAGTGCCTTAGATTTACATTTTGTGCCTTGAAATTTTTTTATACAAAATTTATCACCAAACTATTAGTAAACAAAATAAATTATTCTATGAAATAAATATAATATTTGATATTAGGGTATTTTAACAGCAACTATATATATACAACATTTTGTTGGTTGCAATGAGATCTCTCCAAAATAGATGTTATGAGTGATTAATTGAGTGCTTGGTTATTGAGTTAATTGGGAGCTATAATTAGGTAATAAAGTGGTGCTCCATATTTTAACTTAAATGTAAGATGAAAAATCATAAGAAACTTTAGTCTACTATATTAGTAGCGACAAAAAAATATATTTTATTACTAATATTGAACAGATGAGAGGATATATTTATAAGACTAGGTAATGTTGCCAAAAATAACCTTTGCAATGGTAAAAATTGTAGAATATTGTGGGACAGATAAAATAGGTCGAAAACAAATGTTTTATAATTTATTCACGAACTATTTTATTGTAACTTGAACAAGCAGCTACGAAATAATTAAATATTCTTTATATAAAAAAATAATGTGACATGCATATATAAAAACAAATAATGCAAAATAAGTCTAGGTAACATTACTTGACAGATATTATTCGAATATTTTGGATTTATTTATTAATAAATAGAATAAGATGGTCGAAAATAGATAAATATCCATAATAAAAAGATTCAGTCTGTGCATTGAAATACGTCAATTAAGTAAATACCTTTCGAGATTCGAAGAGTACAAGAAAAAAATCTCAGTATTAACTATAAACATACAGATTATATATTATTAATATTATTATTAAATCAAGATTAAAATATAAAAATATATACTTTTTATTTGTTATCGCCCTTGTTGTTATGAACAGTATTTAATAGACAATAAATTTCGAAAAATGAACATAGTGATGATATTTTATATGATACATTATATATTACAATTTTGGTAATTTGTGCCAAAATTTTAATTAAGTTTAAATTTATAAATTGTTTTATCGTTACCAAGTTATTGTAGGCTACTTTTAATTGTAAAGAGAGAGAAGTGTTACCATATACCTGTATTTAGGTTCATTTACCCTTCTAGGGTAAATACCTATTTACCCTAGAAGGGTAAATGAACCTATCTGGATTGTGTGTGAAGATAGCAAGTTGCATGGAGAATGTAAGGATGGATAGCAGGAATAGTTTCTTTTAGTAAATGATTTATTCATTGAATAATTAATGGAAAATGATTGGCTATTTATAATTCCTAAATATTATCTTTTGTTTTTATTTAAACACCCGAATTTTTTTATCTGTCTCATTGTTTTTTTTTATTCCTCCGATAAAGAAATTAGAATCTTTCGATTTTAGGCCCTCTAAACCGTTTTTTATTTATTACTTACTTTAGATCTGAGATTCAAGTGAACTCTTTCGGAGAATTAATTTAAATTATAACATGGGAACCAATTTTGGGGACATTTTAGGCAAAAAATAAGTGAATAGTTAACAACCCACTAAATAACAATATTGTGGACCTTATAATGTATATGATTCCGTATGTTTGTATGTATGTGTTTGGTTCTACATTGACTAAAGCTTTGGATTTACTGATTCAGTGCTTGGACATAGTGCCTATTACATTTTTATTCTATTTATAAATCGATTCTAAGAAGCAAATTGAGATGATATGTTTACCTTGTACGCTGTTACCACGTGTGTTTCAGAAATGGTAAGCGTGTTTAACTTGACAAAATATACTATATTTATTATGATAAAGAAGGCATTAACTAACAATTTGGTCAAAAATGACTTAAATGCAAATTCGGAATCAGCAAAAAAAAAATGCTACTCGATAGTCTTACTCATAAACCTCTAAAGTCTTATAAATCCGGAGATGCCATGACCGTTTTCACCGTCACTATGTCAAAACTAGTAGTAATTTTGACGCAGTAGTAGACAAAAGTTCAAATATCTCCAAATCAACTTTGACAAAGTTGCGGCCTTCTTTTTTATGATCGCAATATTGCGGGATATAATTAAGGCGAATTGTCCAGTTATACACTCATAATTTTCGTATATATATTTTGTAAGTTACACGTGAATGTGTTAGAAAGCCATTAGTGAAAACAATAAATTATTTAAAAATATTTAGTAATTAAGATAAAGTGAAATATAGAAATTAATATATATTTAGTAGATAATTTTATATTTACGTTAATATTGTTGAATATTTTATTCGAAATTTTACAAGATTTTATTATAAATTATGTTACAAATAAAAGATGCTTCTTTAATAACATTTGTTTGATTATTCCTTATTTTTCAGGTGTTCTAGGTTGTGACGTTCTAATATATTTTTTGATAATAGACCTGCAAAACATTGAAATAGTATGAACACAATGAACAATGTCTTATTATTTTAAAGATTTTATTTAATCAAAATATTTTTTCTTGCGTAATTCAGTACTGCTCAGTGGCGTAGCTATGCCAATGCAATCAACCAATGCGCGTGGGGCCCCTGATAAGGGGGCCCCAGCGGGCCACAAACGATTCTTTTATTTAAAACCATTTTTGCGAGGACGGCTCTCATAGAAATTTAAAAAAAACGCAAGTAATAAATGTCCTAAATTTCCGCATATTATATTTTACGAGGACCACAAGGAATGTGGTCGTACATATCCATACTATAATAAAACAGAAAGAGGTCGAATATCTGTACATAGCAAAAAAATGCAAAAACCGAGTCAGGGGGATGTAAGAAGACAAATAGAACAAATCCAGGTTTTTATTTAATTTTTTTGTTTCTGTCTGTTTGTTTGTTTGTACGGGCTAATCTCCGAATCTATTGGACCGATTTAAATGAAATTTGGCATGGTCGTACCTTATATCCCCGGGCAACAACTTACATACTTTTGATCCCGGAAAATTAAATAGTTCCCGTGGGATAGTTAAAAAACTATAATAACTTATACAGCTTAGTACACAACAACTTATGCACCTAATTTAGTAAAATTTAACATTCTGATACCTTATATTGCCGGTCAAACAACAGGTTACTTTTCTTCCCGGTAAAATGAACGGTTCCCGTGGGAACTAATAGATCTCTATTAGTGTTTTTCTAGAGGCGAACCCGAGCGAAGCGAGGGTGAGTCGCTATTGTTCTATAAAACGATGAATAGTCCTCTAAGCTCAGTTTTCTTACTAAATTTGTACCGTATAAAACTGTACCGTACCGATTCCGTGAGAGCGATTTGAAAAAAGTGAGAAGTTCGAAAACTGTCTCTGTTTATGGACCACTTTGTTTTCACAATAGGCAACCTTCCATTTTTTTCCATTGGGTCCAAAAAAGGCTAGCTACGCCACTGGTACTGCCCAATTTTATTTTGAAAGTAGAAAGAGTGTAAAGTAATATTTATCAACAGTAGGTACCTAATGAGCGCTTTGTCCATGATGACGTTTTACTTTACAAAGAATTTTTGGCTTTCTTTTTACTACATTTCGTAGATAACATACAATTTGGTTTCATGCCAGAGCCCAGAATCGAAGTAATTTAACCTGAGGCTGTGATATATTTTAGGTATGTAGATATGTACCTATGTGCTCACATATTTAAGTACATATTATATCACTCAGTACTTTAACTGCCTTTTGTATTCCTCTCAAGCCGTGACGGAGACACTCGTGTTTTAATAGGCAGAGAGTAATCCGGCTGTGGCGAAGCCCAAAGAAGAGTTATGCGTTTGACCTGTATACAGTATGTATGTATGTCCAATCCTAAGTTCCCTCGGAATTATACGGCTTAACCGATCTTGATACTTCATGCTTCGTTAGACATATCTTGATACCGCGAGTGAGAGGGTGCATGGATATCATTAAAAATCATCATCTTATAAGTTTAAAAATAATTTAGCTTAGCAAATTGTTTAATAAACTCCTATACTAAAGCTGAAAAGTTGTAATTGAAAAATCGAATTATAAAATAAAAAAAAAACTCGACTTCTTAAAAAGCGAACTGAAAAGATGAAAACAAGTTGACGAAGGAACATAGTATATCCCTCCCAACGTGCGTTCACGGTGAAGTGCCCGGCAATACAGCCGAGCGCGAAGCCAAGGACTGGAAGGCGGCTCACTTCAGTGGGCGGTGTGCTATGTGGGTTGCTCCTGGTATTTCTCTGATAGCAGAGTAGCAAGCGAAGTGGTGGTAAGCGATCCTGCGACGCCCTATTAAGTCTATTAATTTATTATTTAGTTATATTATTTAGTCTATTAGTATTATTTAATCTATTAATTAAGGGGGAGGTTTTGTTGAGTTTTGGTGGGTAGTACTGGTTTTTCTAGCCGGTGAGTCTGTTTGTACACAGGTGGTGCGCGAAAATGCATTTCCCAACATAAAAACGGAATATAGTATTATGCGTATTATGGTATATACATACGTACATCTTGCAGCAAGAACGAAACATGTAGTAGCAGAAAGAAACAGGATCCATACTTTACTAGTAGTTGTTGAAAAATACCTCTAACCAAACTCCACTTTTTAATAAGGTATGGAAATTCCTTATTATTTTTTTGTATTGTTAAGCACTTTAATACTTGTACTTACTTATCTATACCTACATCTGTAAAGTAACTTGACGAAATTTAAAATGACAAAGGTAAAAATCAAGTCACTCGATTTGTTTACATACAAAATTGCATGCATTTCAGGAAACTCGAAATGTTTCACTCTCAACTCGAAATGTCGCAGTATAAAGTATCCCTTATGTTGACCTGGATAACCAGCTATCATCATACCAAATTTCATAAAAATCCCTCCAGTAGATTCCCCGTGATGCGGTAACAAACAGACAGACAAAAATTCTAAAAGCTATAGATTCGGCTTCTCTACCGATAATAATTACTATTTCAATAAGGTTTTCCAAAAATATATTTAATGTACAGATTCACTCTGGATTTTATTATATGTATAGATATACTTACTCGTAGTATGTACAGACTACATACACTCGTATGTAATAAACTTACTTCTTGGTAAATAGAAATATGGATAAATAGCTTTTTCACGTGCCTCGGTGTGGGAGGAATCGTTACAAAGTTCTTTAAAAATTAAGTAGAGCTTTCATGTAAACGCTGAGTTCTCGAAATGTCGAGCTTCAAAGTTAGCCGCAATTTGTCCCATGCAATTTCCGAACAAGACTGAAAAATAAATTCGTAAAAATGTTGACGATCGCGTCGGGTTTGGTGAACATATTTTGAAGAAGGTAAAATATAAACTTAGGAAAATATTTTGTAAATTACTTTTCGCTCTCTCTATTGTTTTGGTATTTATATTATATTAAATTCGGTGATGTATATTCATTCAATTCAGTATCTACTAAGTAAAACTAGATAATTTGTAGAAAAGAAACAAGATATAGGTTTAAAAACTAAAATCCGCCTACGGATTAAATCGCGCTCTAGAAATATTTATATTTTAATACATAACTTCGCATAGCATATAAACAGCGGACGATGAAGACCTATCTAACGGTATCTCATTTGTCAAATTATAAAGGTAGCTTAGAAAATATGCGGGAACAGATGAACATACATACATATTATAAATAAATATGTTGGGACATTAACACACAGCGCCATCTAGTTCCATGGTAAGCTACGAGGCTTGTGTTATGGATACCAGATAGTTGATACCCTACACATATATAACTTTAAATACATACATATTATAAATATAAACACCCATGACTGGAGTACAAACATTCGTGCTAATTACACAAATGAATGCCCCAACGGGACTCGAACCCGCGACCGATGGCACAGCAAGTAGGGCACTACAAACTGAGCCAAACGAGTCGTCAATATATTATATACATACATGTGTAGGTATATTGTACATACAAAGCTTGCTGAAATCAATACCCTTCGTAGTCAAGTAAATATACGTTAACGTCAAAAAACTTAAAAGCTATAAGATGCAAAATAAATCCTTTAAATAATTGTACTTTATAATGTATTATTTAATTGAATTAAAAATTGCAAGTTCGGTTTCCGAAGTGCTAATTTTTGCATAGAAATATTATAAAAATTGGTAAGAAGGCAGTGGTAGCCCAGTGGTAACGCGTTCGCTTGGGAAACCGAGTGAAGCGACTTCAAATCCCGGGTCTCGCACCTCTGATATTTTCATGTGTGAATCATTTCCTACATAATTACCACTTATCTTAACGGTGAAGGAAAACATCGTGAGGAAACCTGCAAGTCTGAGAGAACCTAACAAGTTTTCAAAAGGCGTGTGAAGTCCGCCAATCCGCACTCGGCCAGCGTGGTGGACTATGGCCTGATTCCCCTCGTACTGCAGGGAGGCCCGTGCCTAGCAGTGGAACGTTAAAAAAAAAGGGCTGAATACAATACAATACTAATATTATATATGTGAAAGTGTGTTTGTTTGTTTGTTTGTTTGTTTGTTTGTTTGTTTGTTTGTTTGTCTTCTTTCACGTCAAAACGGCTTGGCGGATTGGCGTGATTTTTTGTGTGGAGATAGTTGGAGGGCTGGAGAATGACATAGGCCACTTTTTACCGCAGGAAAATTATCTCTTTCCCATGGGGTAACACGTTATAATACAATCCAAAAAAATATTTATGATCAGAACTACTTGAAACTTGGTATAAAATAAGCTCTTCAAAACAATTAATTAAATACGTGTTTTAGAATTTTTCGAAATTCATCCCATAAGGGGGTAAAATAGATGATGAAAGTTTGTATGAAACCTACCATTTTAGAGTTTTTTTGTAGATTTAGCGCTAACGAAGCCGCGGATTCTGCTAGAAATATATAAACCAAAGTCGGGTTTGTTACAACACTTATATCTCGAGAACTGCTAAACCGATTATTATGATCTTTGTTTTGTTGAATTTGTCTTCCCCCATAACTATTAAACATCGGAAAAATTCACGAAAAAAAAATTAAAACAAAAATCTATACCATACTTGAACGATACGTTTGGCTCAGTTCGCTGTGACTTTACTTGCTGGGCCAGCGGTCGCAGGTTTGAGTCCCGCTGGGGGCATTCACGTGTGTGATGAACACGAATGTCTATACTCCAGTCATGGGTATTTATATTTATAATATGTATGTATTTAAAGTTATATATGTGTAGTGTATCAATTATCTATATACCATACACAACACAAGCCTCGTAGCTTACCATGAAACTAGATTGTGCTGGGTGTTAATGTCCCAACATATTTATTTATTTATACTAAGCGTCAAAACGTAAGTACGAGCCTGAGCGAAGCGAGGGTGAGTCGCTAGTTAAGTATAAAATATTTATAAAGGTTAAGTACTAAGACCAATCAGTCAACACGCGAAAAAAAGAATAGAGTAAAAAGTCGCACCAAACGTCCTCTCTGTCTGCCGTGTGAGGGAAACTGTGTAGAGCTAAGAAGAAATACATATGTATTATGTACGTCCGTAGACATATACTCGTCAGGTTGGTTTTATATGGAATGGTTAGTTAGCAAGTCAATATTTTTGAATTATAATAGAGTCAATAAAGCTTTCTGTTAAGCTTTTGGATTTTATTAAGGGTATTGAAGCTCAGACTCTTTCATAAGTAACGTTGTTTCTCTTTGCTCTAACTCTATGTCATATAATTTATTCTTTTAGTACTTTGTTGCGTTTTTTTCCGCTTCGTTGAATATAGAATATCAATAAATAACTTGTAAAAAGCTTTGCTGTGTTTATAGATTTATTTAAAAACATTTTACCATGTGTATTACTTCAATTTACTTCATGTGTCGAACGCAGACAAAACTGATGGCTACTTTACATATGACACTAATTGATACTTGTCGATATTTTGACATTGGCACGACTATATCTGTTTCGAAAAGTAACATGCCTGTGATAAACTCATTGGATAACCGGTAATGTACATGTATTATCTATATAAAATAAAATTAGTACATCTTTACATATAATAAAGTTCTAACTAAGCCGAATCTGTACATTAAATATATTTTGGAAAATCTTATTGCAATAGACGTTATTATCGATACAGAGGCCGAATCTATAGTTTTTAGAATTTTTGTCTTTCTGTCTGTCTGTTTGTTACCGCATCATGGAAAAACTACTGGAGGTATTTTGATGAAATTTGGTATGAAGGTAGCTGGTCAACATATAGGATACTTTTTACCGCGGGAAAATATCTCATTTCTATGAAAAAATACAAAAACTACAATGTAAGGGTATATTAATATGTAAAACTTAAGAATTTGGTTTTTGGTCATCTAAACGCGGGCGGAGCCGCGGGCAATGCTAGTTAGTAGGTATCTGTAATTTTTAATATTTTTATTTAATAAACTTTAAAACGTTTTGCTTATCAATAAGTAATGAAGTAGAAAACTATAGTTAATATTTTTTTACTACTCTATGTGCAAATATAGCTCTTTATAATTTCAATAGTCAATTATGTAGGTAGGTATATTGCAAGCTCATTCATACATATAATTTATAAAAAGAAAAATACATAATGATATAAAATATACAAACAGGATATATCCAGAAATCATTTGTTATAAAAATTGAAAATACTTTTATTGCTTTTCAGTAGAATTATGTAATTGTATATTATTTATGAAAAATGTTGATGCATCCTTGCAGGTGACTTTAGAACGACCTTCGTGTACGTTTAAATACCGCGAAGTCGACTTTACAAAGTTTGCCTTATACAAAGAGTAGGTATGACTGGTAAATTAATAAATGACTAATACACAACAAATGTATGTAAATTATTTAATTTGCCAACATATAATTAATAAAGCAGTAAGCTTTTCTTCTATATTGAAATATTCGCAAAAACAAATTTGACGTGTATACTTAGACTTAGACGCAAACAAGAAGCTCTTACGCTTGTATGGAAGTAGAGTGATGTACGGAGTGTAGATAGCTTGTGGATATATGTGAAGGCGTTCGAGGAAGCCCCTTAATGCGGAGACAGCTCCGTTGGGACGCTATTGATCGTCATCCGCCGTCAGTGGCCGAGGCGCCCTATTGATTCGCCGCAATCTGCATGATAACCCGCGCCTGGCTTCTCCACACTACACCATATCATTAGGATACTTATGCTTTCTCATAAAAATTAATTATCTAATACGTTTAATATTAAATTATGAAATAGATTCATGAAGTAAATAAAAAATGTAGCTAAAATATTATGAAGGGTATTTAAAGTTGTTAGGCATTTTAAAGAAAAAAGTTGTATTAAATTTTATTAAATCATTAAAAGCGGACTTATGTTATTAATAAAATGCTTTCAATTATAATCAGTGATTAATATGTCTTTTTTTAAATGTTTGTAGTTTTCAGTAACATTTATATTTCGTCTTAATTTTTTATTTTGGATAAAAACTTATTCATATTACTGAACTTCGATTTTAAAATGCGCGCGGCGAATCCTGGTTTTATATCAGTTGGTGCACAGTTGTTTGGCGCGAAATCAAAATCGTATATGAAACAAGATACGTATTAGAGCTTCTACTTTAATTCTTTATTATCTGCAATGCTCACAAATAACCTTTTTTGTTCTAGCAGCAGACTTTGCTTTAACTAGGTAACAAGAGAATCAATAGAAATGTTTATTGATCAACGACTGAAAGTGAGGCTGTGAACTGTGTAGGTTGACAATGTGTGGAATATACAGACACATATGTACATATATCAATGTTTTTATAAATTTTTTTTACATAAAAATCTAAACCCAAAGTTCAAATATGTTTAAAATTACTTTTTATTGTCTTCTAATAAAATAATTTGTTAAAAGCCTATTTATATTATTTCCAAGAATTGTGTTACTTAGAAGAATGTGAAAGGAAAGCGGCTATGCATGTTCCTAACAAGATTTTATTTGTTAATGTATAAGGCCCAATAAAAGTTAGCAATGACGAGTTTTCATTGATGGACCAAGGGTGGTGCCTGTTCCACGGCATAACTGTATTTGCTATGTGGGTCACCGCCGCCTACGCGCAATTCGATAAAACTTTGCAACTACGAGTAACTACTATCTACATGGTTACGTTGCGCATACGAAGTGCATGCACACTATATGTATATAAAATTAACAATTATTTACTTCTTTCTGTTTAAATTTTTTAAAGAGTCACTCATTTACAGGATTTTTTTATAAATGATTTATAATTTTATGTCTAGTTTTTAAATGATTAATGTTGTTAAATGTTGAATAAATTGATTATTTTTAAAGATATAAATAAAACAATTATTTATTTTAAATAAATGTCTAATTATTTTTAAATTGTCATGTTTTGTTTCAAACAGTTTTCAGTTAAACTTATTCGTAAGTACGAAACGTCAGAACGTTTACCAGAAGTTGTCCATAGAAGTGTCCTTCTGAAAGAGTGGCGAAAGTGTACTAATTAATAGTGCAAAGTATTGATCAATTGTTTCACCATGGTTCTAAATATAAAATTTCGTGGAGGAAGACAAAGTTCGCGCGCAATACGGGCGCGGGCAGGTAGAGCGGGTAGAGCGGGTAGAGCGGCGGCGGCGTATCGATTCCGCGCTGCCTTCAGTCGGCGTCCGTCGAGCGCCGCGTTGCGCCGAGCGCCGGCGAGCGGGCGTCGCCCCCCCGCGGCCCGCGAGCCTCCCCCCGCGCCCGCCCGACGCCACAGAGCCGCCGAGCCGGCAAACTCGACCGACCTCTTTTCGCTAGCTAACGTCGCACCCGCGTCCGTTTCCCGCCGTGAAACTGCACTCGATCTCTACGTGATTTTGTCGCACCGATCTGAACTTTTCCAAGCGGCCCGACTGCTTTAAATATTTTTTTATAAGAAAGTTTAACCTGGCGATGTAGTTTTTGGGGTGAATAATTATTTTGTAATGCATTAAGATCGGAAAGTTAGGTAAGACAAGAGAGCGCGAGTGCGATGCGTGCGAGTGCGAGTGGTTGCGGGCGAGCATGGCCGGGCGCGTTGCCGGCTGCGTAGGCGCAGGCAGCGATGGACTGCTGCAACTACGGCGAGTACCGCGGGCCAGATCACGGGCAGTACGGCGGCGCGGGCGCCAGCTGGGACGGCTACGGCTACGCCCCGCTGCCCTACGCGCCCTACGCGCACGCCTACTACCCGCCGCACGCGCACGATCCCTACATGCGTTACTATCGCTACGACTACCCCGCGCACCACATGCACCACAATGATCATGCCATGCCTATGGGTTGGTAATCTTTCAGATATACAAACATTATTTATATTATATGTAGAAACATGCTATTAATTTATTAGAATAATCCTGAAATTTTCAGCAAAAAATTTTTACGGTACTATAACATTCATATTAATTAATTAATGTTATAGTACCATAAAATTTAAATATAAGTAATTATATATTATATGTAGTTATAATTTATTACATAAATATTTTATACAGAGAAAATACACTTTGTAATATCAAAAGTAAAATATGAAAGTTATTTTAGAAAGAGATTGGTTATCATATTTCGAATTACCGCAATAGTTTGTAGCTTCACCCTTACCTTGTGAAGAAACATTTAACCAATTGAGAAAACTGATAAGAAAGTATATTTTGTGCGATTTATCGTATTTTTTATAATAGTATAAAACTGCAAGTATAACTTAAAAGTTGTTTCTCTAAACTTAGAATATAGTAAAATTAAATTTCAAAACTATTTTATATTGAAGTTCCAAATGTTAAACTTATTTGTATATTTTAATTGTCATATATCTAAACCAAATAAAATAACGTAAACTAAAAATATACCTAATGAAAAAGACATAAGATAATGAAAAAATATTTTCATTGTTTGAATTTTGCTAATGATGGCTAAAGTAAAATAAGTTTGGAATTTTAGTATTTGTTTCACAGTAATGTTATCATTCTTATCATAGTTCTAGAAATATTCTTACTAAGTGGAGTTAAAAAAATTATTTGCTAAAGCCTGCTACATACGTTTCATTAAAACAATAAAAATATTAATTTAAAATTTTAACTTTATATAAGGAATCTTCTTAAACTATTTCGTCTACCGATTCCCCGAACGTATAACTGAATTGTAAACAGCTAAGAATGTACACGAGTTAGTCTTTCGCAAGCGCCGAGCCAAAGTTTGTTTACCAATACGCGGAGGATCGGAATCCGTACGCGTGGCGCGGCGACATTCTGAACAATGAAGAATGAAGGAAGAATTAATGTTTACGTTAGGCGGATTTCTCAACGCGCGACGTCTGCCTCACGTGTCGATGGCGGGCCGCGGGGCCGCGGGGGTCGCGCGCGGCCACTCCACAGGTGGTCCCCCGCACCCCGCGCGGGATTGATTGCCCGCACGGCGCACAGCCACTCTACATATTGACCGGGGTGCTAACACCCGCGTCGCTTCTCGCTATGAACTTTACAGGCTACGTGAATGCGACTGCGTCTATTCCTAACTATGCTACTATATGGGTATATTCAAAAATGTGGCCTAAACTTTATGCCTTACGGTTTAGGTATATCTGCACTAACGTCACGTTTTTCATTCTCTTTTTCATTTATCGTCGTGTTTCTTTCATTATTTTTGTAAATAATAATGTTATTGTTACTACCACACTGTTATTATTATATAAATGGTATGGTATGGTCTGCGTTAAATATTTAAGTTACACTTACAACAAGTTACGTCACAATCGCATAAATAAAAGAATATGTAAATAATATTCTAAGTCACGCGATTAAGCGCGAGCTTGGCAGTGAGCAATTTGTATTTTAATTTTTGTCATTTACATTAGGGATGCCTCGGAAGGGAAATGTGAACAGCGCGTGAGTTATTTCAGATCAATGATGTGTGAAATGCTTGTTTTTACAGTATTCATTTATTCTACATTTTAAGTATAAACAGAGAAAAGAGGCCGGGAAATAATGAATCCTATTTAAATATTTTCATGTCTGTATTCGTACAGCTGCATGAAATTCAATGAATGATAAGTTATTATTTATCAGAATTACTTCCTGTTTGTTCAACTTAAGGAAAACATGTCTCAGAAGTTTATTTTCAAATAATCAGGATGGTAAACGTATTAAGACGAAAATAAAAATATATAGCCATCTTTGAGTTTTTTTTTATATTATTTTATTGATGAGAGCTAATAGCTTAAGAAACCCAATAAATGAAATGTGAAGATTATAGATTTAATATAGTACCTATTTATTACTTTTTAAAACCATCTTTGATATGGGCATCACATAATTAAAAATGAGTTTAAGAAACTAAATGTAAACTTAACAAAATAATATTGCATATCAGTTCTCAATTTGTACGCTACAGATTACGGTGCCTACGCGCTGAAAGAAGCACGCACGCGGCGAGCCTTGGCACGGCGTGAGCTACGCACGCATCCTGCGCATCTTCCTCTACCACATACAGTAAGTTTTATCATCATTATAGCTTCAAATTTATATATAGATTGTACTTCAAACCTTTCTAATATTATAAATGCGACAGGTTAGGTTAGGGTGCTAGTTTTTCTTTATATTATATATAGAGAAACAGAGCAACTTATGGACGTGATTTTTCCTAGTGATATTTATGGACTGCTCTCTATCAGATCTCTATCGTATGACTCTTCATTGGATACTTGGGTTTGATTTAAAAAAAACTTATCGGGGAAAAAGTAACTAATTTTCAATATCTTTTGTTTCAACATGAATACAAATAAAATTTATTTAGATTAATATATTAAATATTTTTATAGAAAAAATAATTTACATAATACTTTCTTTAATATAACGTACCACCATAGTTCTAAAAATCTTCCCATCGCATTCCTTATTGAATTTTAGGGACTGATTATATTTTTCATTCTCCTGTATCTTACAATTGTGCGGGGTAGGTGTAAGCGATAGATGTTATAAAACATAATATTGGTTATTTGTACCTATATTATTATTATTATTATTATTATCAGTGAGGCTGTTATTTATTGCAATATTAGGAGCAAAGTAAAAAATAAAAAATTATAAACTTCTGTATTATTTTCTTTAATTACTAAAAAATTTCTCAACGATCTATAAATATAAAGTTAGCGTAAAGCTAGCTTAGTGTTTAGGTAATTATGGTTATACAACCGAGCGTACGTAGGGGAAGGCTTGCTGCGGTTTACGATGCTATTTATAACTATTTTATTTTACGCCTCTATTTTTCCTTGTTAGATTTCCTAATTTGATACTAAATAAAGCAAAGTTACCACATTATAGTAACTAAATTAATAAAGTTCTAAAGTCACTAAACAATAAATATTTATTACCTAGTTTTCCCGTAAAATACACACACATACCTACTACATATAAATATTTACAAATAATATTTGATATCTTTTATCATTATGGTTAAAATAACGATTAGAAACATGTATTACTATACATACATAGTACATATATACATAGCTGGTGTAATGTATGTATATATGAGATAACGTTTAGTGATGAAGGGGTGGGGCGGCGCGGCACGATCGATGTCCGTCACTCCCTGCACTTCTGCGTTGCAGTACTGCATCCGTCACATCTTGAAAATTCCCTAGAACTCCTTACGGTGTTCTAAACTATACTACAACATTCTTTCTTGTGAATTATGTTACTATATAATCACTTTTCTTACTTTAATGTTACTTTAATAAATATGTATGTAAATGCCCAATAACTTAAAACTTATTTTTAAAAATGTTTTCCTTAATATTATTTTCATGTTAAACTCTAATCTCGATAAAAGAGTTATAACGCAAATATGAACAAAATTCAAAATACGAATTGTAGTAGAATTCTTTCTACCTTAATAAAATATTCAATGTAAAGTGGAACTCTCTGTCAGCATTCGGGATAAACTGGATGTAACGATAAAGCAAAACTTTTCCAACATTAAACGCGGTAAAACTTTCGTATGTATGAATATTATAAACACCTTATGTTTATTACGGCTTATTCTAACAGGGCTTAGTCGAGCACCTCCATAAATAACCCGAATGAATTCTTAATTAAGAGAAACTTTATTTTGAAGTTATCAAACGTATTTGTGTTTCTTAAAACCAGGGTAATATTTTGCAAGCAATATGTAAGTAATTACGCAACGCTTCGAACGCTGAAAACTAGTCATACGGTACATTAGAGTAGTGGCGGGAGATTTGCGGAGGCTAACTATCGAGCGGTAACCGGCGAGCGCGGCGCGAACCACGTGACTTATCGATCAGCGCGCCCACGACACTCGGAAAAATCAACCGCTGACAGCTTTCATGGGCCACCACCCCGCGCCGCCCGCCGCCCTCATTAGCGCCTTTGTGCCGTGCTTGTCTCATAATATAACACCGTAATACTACCACTTAGAAACTACTTCCGTCTCCCAAAATCTTATATTAGTAAACTTTCGTCTATCGAGGTCTGTTCGTGTAGACTAAAATTTTATACGAGATTTGTGAGCATAGCTAGGTACGTAAATATCGCAATATTACTGCTAGAGCAACAGAATTGGTTCACTAATTAAGTTAATGCCTGTCAATATATTACTAAATAATTGCTTCACGTGAAATAAGTAATAACTTATAGGTAATATTTATTTGAAGATCTTGCATCTATAGTTGTTAATATATGAATATTAATAATTTATGATATCATCGTCCTAAATAAATGTGTTTGTATTATATTAAAAAAATTAACATATCCTTAATGTTTATGTACCTAATCTATATCGCAGCAAGTCAATGACCGACCAGCGCCCAAAACCGACATCGATGATTTCAACTAAAAGTTTTTCCGATATTTGCCATGTATGACATTCAAACAGCTAAAAAGCGGAAATTAATTCATATCACCAACTTTTGGAATTAAGAAGAGTTACCTGAAAGTGAACTCTATATTGCGGTGCGTACGATTGATAGCACACTGTGTACACGAATGTGGACATTGTAGAAATGTAGACTGTCCTCTGACACTGACCTAAATATTCAGGATTGGACGTCGTGCTACACTACTATATTTCACACTCGATTACCGACCCATGTATAACGAATAATTAATTAACCTTTGAATTTCATGTAATTAAAAAGTTTCATTTGGCAACGCTAGACATTAGGTATGAGTATGTATAATATAGATACGTATGCATGTACATACTTTTTCCGAATTTCTATTTTAGTATTATAATAAAATTATAATGTATATGTTTTTTATTTGTTTACGTGCACAGTTTGTATTTAAAGGGGTCATTTATATTTATGTTCTTTAAATATTAAATACATATTTTATAATGAATAAACTACAATATATAAGTTATCATTTAAATAATATCGTTAAGACGTAATTTATTTACTATTAGAAAGTGAAGATAAAGTGTATTTAAGAAAAAATTATGACGTTAGTAACGTGCATTGATTGTACCAAGTGAATGTTATCGATTGCTCGTTTATCGTCATCAGCCCGCTATGTAACGCGCCGTTTGCTTCACTCTACTGAATCGATACTTGCAAAACACTTTCTTCTTAGACTACGCTCTTTAAGTTTTTATAAATATCCTGTGAATATTATACATGTGAACATTTATAAAAACGTTTGTCACTCAATTATGGTAAACTGTAGAATGAAGGATGAAACTTGGCACACAAAGTATTCCATGTCCTTGCTGGACTAGTAAGGATATTATTATTACAATCAATTATTTTTTAACCTAGTATTGCGTTTCTAAAAGTAGTCCAACTTCATTGATGTTAAAATAATACTTAAGTGACTGAACTCATCAATCGGACGCCTTGCCCGAAGAATGTTGATACTTTCAACTTGAAAGAATACAAGTAAAAAGACAGACAGACAGAAACTGATGTTCGTATTATAAAAAATCTATTAATTATAAAAAATAAGAATAGAAGAAGAAATAAGAATTACCTAAAAGAATTGATAGTTGAAACCAAATGCTTAATAGCCGACTGGCGACTGATATATCTACTTGTATGCATTATTACTAAGCAATGCATTTGCTTATTAAAGTCAGGTCAAGTCGAAAAGTTGCAGTAATGACTGCAATCACAGGCGTAATCTAACTTCCTGATTTAATGATAAAACAATACACAACTTTATCACTGAACTTAATATCTAATGGTAATTTCTAGGAAAATTTTAAGGACGTACAATTGACATATTTTGAATTGAATTTTGTTTAAAACACTTAAAATGTATATGAAAAATGCATTCAAAAATATGCTTTTTTGAAGGCTTATTATTTATTTCATAAATTAATAATAATAATTTAACATATACTATTTCTCTTATTTTCAGCCACCTTTAGAATGTGGAATAAATGGTCGTGGTCCTGGGTATTGCGACCCGCAAATGTGGTCTCCTTATCAGGTAATTTATACGAACAGTAAAAATCTCATATAGGTACTTAAGTAACAAAGAAATGACTGAAAAGATTTTAATATAATTAATAGATGAGCATGATGAGTGGAGGTTGGAGTGGGCCTAATGCTATGAACGGCTCGTGGGCTTCCCGAAACGTGTGCACGCGAGAGCCGATGCGCTACGCATCTGACTGTCGCTTAATGAAGGTAATCTTATAGAATGTAGTTTAGCGAAATTAGCGAAAATATTATATTTATTATTATGGTTCCGTTTGATTCTAAAATATCTTATATTTTCAGGGGCCAATGCATCCCCAGAATCAACTTTGTGCACAAGATGGCAGATCTACTCCTTATCCAACCTATGACGATTCAGTTTACAATGGAGAAAATGGGCCAAAAAATGTTAACGCTTCAGAGCTACCTAGTCGAAATTTGATTCCTTCGGAGGCGGTGAGATCTGTACGTGAGCAGATGTTCACTGAGCAACGACGTTCTCCTCCTGAAGAGAAGCGGCCTCCAGTAGTACCTTTACCGGCCTTCCAACAAGCTTTCGGTTCTACCGAAATAGGTAAGTTCGCTGAGGCGTTCAGTCGAGCCGAGGTCGCTCATGATACTGAGGACTCGTCCGACAACTTTGTATTCGAATCGTTCCACGAATGGGACGGTCCTCCCGAGTTGCAGTGGACTTCGCAGACCACATCTCGAGAAATCAAATGCGAAGAAAATTTTTGAGGACTACTTCCTCTCGCTAGTGCTAATTTTAGGCGATTTCGCCTTATAGGTAATTAGATATTTTTTAGTTCCACCACCACGTTGCCAAAATGAAGTAGCGATGTCGAAGATATCTCGATATCTTAGAACTAGGATGTGATACCAAAAAATTTTTAAAGTGTACGATGTCAACAAAAGATTAAGTGGGGTGACTTTTAATGGATATACATACATATGATATAATATAATATTATATAATAGGAAAAATTAGTTATTCCCTTTGACTAGTTTTAGAAAAACCTTAAAAGACAAAAAAAAACAGATAAAGTGGGTTCGAATGGGAACGAGTAGGAAAATAAAAAATAATCACGTTTCAATGTGCCTTTAATTGGAGAGCCCGGCCGCAGCTCGCGTGGCGTCCCTCATCCCGAATCTGAATATTGGTATCGATATCATAATTACAATAGCAATTTTAGGGACCAACGTTTAGACAAATATACACGACCCTGTCGCGTTAACGACCTAAGCGCAATAAGCTCAACGAAACGTAATATGTGAACGTTCTGTCAGGGAGTTTAACGAAATTTATAGGAACCCTAGTTGAATATTATTAATGAACAAGCAGAAAAATAATTCTGTTGTAATGACATATTATTTTAATAAGTTGTTAGTGTAATCGAACTACAAAGATATGTAAAGGAACAATTTATAAATTTGCTGTTATAGATACTTAAATATATATCATATTAACATAATATGTTATATAAAGTAATGTAATAAAACATTAAAATAATAAAATTAATTATCAAAAGAAATAATAATAATTAATAGTTTTAATTTTTGTAATATTTGAGTTTTAAGATTGTGCTATCCTCGATTTTTAATTCGTTTTATGATAATTTAGATTTAACTGATGGGGCTTTAACGACGCCGCGCGGTAACATGCAAATTTTGAAATTATTAATAAAAGTCACTTTAAGTATACTTAGGTAGATAAATTTTTAAAGAGATTAATTATAAATAAGACAGCTTTTTTGAAAAAAAATGCTAGGGTCCAATAAACTCGAAATAAATGTGTTTAGTGTAATTGCGAAATAAAACGCAATTACATACCTACTTCTAAATATTCCGCTACAAATACTGGATAGATCAATTTGGAGCATGTTGCAAGGACTCTTTATGTTAACAAAATTGGACCTTCTTATTTTAAATGTAAGCTTTTAATATATTATGTATATTGCTATTATCCAAAAGATAAGATATTTTCCTTTAATTTAGTTGTGATTTATTTTCTTTATCTTTAAACTGGAAAGGTTTATTGTAATTAAATGCAAAACAATTTGATTAGGTAATTATTTTTGGAAAATCAGTTATTACTGTATAAATATATACTTAATATTTCTTTTTTTTATTTCAATTACAAATAGAGATAACTTGAAAATGCTTTATAATACGATTTTAACAATAAACTTCCATTGGTCTTCGTTTTTAGGAAAGGAATCTGTAATCTATTTGTCTGTGAACCTCTTTCGAAAAAAAATCAGCAAAATTAAAGGAGTGCCTTATGTAATTATTATAATATGAAATTAGGTGGAAGAATTTTATTCTAGTCTAATTTGATGAAACACCATATAGTTAATAGAGTAATGAAACCTCTTTTAAACCGAGAATTTCATTAATGAGTAGATGTGATAATAAACTTATTTAAAATTATTTAACATATACATGTAATAGCGTGCGTATTATTATATATTTAAAATATTATAAAACTTAGTCGAAGTGTGGCTAACATAAATCACAATAGATATATACAAAGTCATTTGTTATGTATTAAGAGTTTCATTTGTGTGAATTTATAGATTTATGAGATTATCTTATATTTTTGTTGAACTAATTTATTTTTAGAATCTGTTGATTTGATGGAAGGTAAGATGTTAATGACACCTAGATATTGTGTTGACATCCTGTAAAGTAGTTACGTAGATAATAGTCAAAATTGAAGTTTAGTCAAGTCTCACCATATTATATCTAATATTTCTATCACACCACTATTGTTAGTCATATTCATCGGACATTATTAAATACACCATCTTAAAATAAAATTATCTTACTTTACAATAGGTATATAGTATTAAATATTTTAATTACCATTTTTATAGATATTTTAATGAATAAATCTCAAAACATATTGTTATATAAGTTCATGATAGGCATAGTTATTAATTGTCCGACGAGTTTGACTCTCTTAACTTTTGCCGCGTAGACATTTTAAACTTTTAATCTAACTGTTCAAATTTAAAAAAAATTACCAAATCTCTCAGGCTCAAATTCGTTAGGAGAAAAATTTAATCAAGAATACAAATAAATCTCTTTATATCATTATAATTAAAATTATTTGAGTCTGGGTGACACAGATCTTGAGTAGGTTATATTTGGTTATATTACAATAAAAATGTAGTCTGTGCCACATAATATAATGTATATACAATATACATCTTCTTAGATAGTCCTATTGTTATTTATTTAAGTTAGGAATTTATAATTTATACTGTAGAGAGTTGTACAGAACTTAATATAAAATATTTTAAGTGTTTTACTTAATATAGAGCTTCCCGTTTGACTATCCTACAATTTTGTCTACCACCACAGTTAGCTTTACCATATTTATAATTATTACCATCATAGTTTTCGTACGAATTTATTATTCCTTGGAATTATATTAGCGTCGAGCGTGACTTAACGTTTAGTTCTAATAACTGTTTGTGATCGTCTATGTGTTTGTGAAAGGAGTCTGAAGTCAAATGGAGTATATGAATAGTTCGCGTTAACAGTACAAAGGATATAAACCATCATTCCATTATTTATTGATTAATTTTTATATAATAGTTTTAGTTCTTTTGGAATATGGTAAGAAGAATATACGATTAGTAACTTAAAGATAATTAAAAAATGAATACGATCAACTTGGATGCCTAAAAATAATTCTAGCTAATTTTCATCAGGACAATTTATAATAGAAGTGGAAGTTAACTTACCTATTTTCATGATGTTCATTATTGTAAATATTAAGTTATGTTTTCAATTTTTCATTCATATCAATTTAGAGATCCTGTTTTAATAGCAAATTGTACGATTATCATTCCAAAATCACTTACAAGTTTGATTTATTGACGTCGATGTACAATTAAAATAAAACAATTTACTAAACCTTAATGTTGCTTTATTTGTCTCAAAACCTTACCACTACTTCATTAACAATACTCTATAGCCAATCATATTTATGTATATGTATATTCGATTAAGTAAGTAAATGATTGGTATGTCCCTCAATTTATATCGAAAGTCTTCCTATATTAGCAAAATTATTAATGTGAAAGTATTTAATACTTTCTTAGATTTACGCGAATATTTGACATTTTAAATAAAACTATCTTTTCGGATTTTTTCACGAATTTATTTTGATTTTTGGTTCCCGACGTTTCGAATGCTTTACAGCATCCATGGTCACGTTTTATTTAAAGTGAAAGTATTTATGGATGTTTCCTCCTTTTTCGCAGAAGTGTGGAGTTTGACCTGATTGTGCATGTAATTATATAGAAAATTGTAAAAGTTATCAAGTCCTTTAATTAGATATCTAATAAAGTAGATAGCAATAGTAGTTATTAATTATTTTCAGGTAAATAATTCCAGACTAAACTAGTTTTAAAGAAAAGTTACTTAAAATGTAACTTCAACAAAAAAATGAATTTTATTGATAATTAATAGTTTATTGCTAACTTGCGACTCACCCCCACTTGGCTTAGATTCGTCCCTAGGTACATTTAGACGCTTAGTATAGAATAGACTTTTTTTCAATTTATTTTTCGTGAATTTTTCCGATGTTTTAATAAATATTTTGCTATTCGGAGAGAAGACAAATACAACAAAACAAAAATCATAAAAATCGGTCCAGCAGTTCTCGAGTTATAAGTGTTGTAACAAACCCGACTTTGTTTTATATATATAGATTATTATTTATATATTGATACGTGAAGCAAAAACTTTACAACAGTTTTTACGAAAATTGCGCTCACGAGGAGTTTGAAATTTCCCACACTTATAGTTTATAGTGCAGAATTCTAATATTTTTTTTAATAGGGTCTTGGACTGTTTTATGAAAAGTATCTCAGCCTATTGTTTACATAAATAAAATGCTGCTAAAAATATTTCCCGCAGAAATTACTGTATTCTTATGTTAAAAAATTGAAAATTAATTTTCACATTTGAATTTGGCACTAAAACGTCACTCTGTTAACAATCGTCCACGTGACGTCACTTATCATACAGAGCGTGTGTAGACTGTAAAGGGCTCGATTATATTCCATAATCTGTGGGCTCGATCGATTAATTATTAATTGAAAAGGAAACAAGAATATCGAAAATGAGTGCAATTAAGTATTATCAGTACTGTTGAGTTCCATTATGTGAAAATAATACCAAAAAGGACTAAGCCTGAGAAATTTCTTGTGTCTCATGATAAAAATATGCAAAAAAGTGGATGAACCTGGCAAGGCGAGATTGGAAAAACCAATCCATAAAATCAATGATTTACGTCTGTGAAGATAATTTTGATGTAAGTATGCATTACAGTAAAAAGTATTCATTGAACTATACTTATATATTTGCCAGACGTGACACTGGTCACTTCTGTAGGTATTACCAGGAAGGTAAGTAAATGTAAAGATTACTTTACTTAAACGATTAAAACTGTGAAATTACAGAGAATCGAGTTTTCGAAACAAAACTGTATACACAACAAAGTAGTACATATCATATAATACTATATTAGACACTAGTGACAATGGTAAGTGACGTCACGCACCGTAATTGGCGTTTCTAGTCACGTGATTTTGATGTTAAAAATAATAATTATGTTAAAAATAAAGAAGAATCATGATTTTTATTTAAATATTCCTTTTAATAAGGAATTCTAGCTCATAAACTACCGCTATACAAAACATCACATCATTTTATTACTACAGTCCAAGACCCTATTATGCAAACAAATACATTAAATCAATAAAAAAACCTTACACATAGTACCATATATTTGACACACACACGCATAATATACTCTTTTGTTTATTGTTAAAGTCTGTGGTCAAATTGAATATATAGTGACAAGTTTGTTTGTCTGTATGTGCAATTCTCTGAATCTATGGATCCGTTTAAAATTGATATGGTTTTTATAGGACATCTATATACTTTTGAAAAGAGAACCTCAATATCGATCAAATTAAATGAATTATGGTTGATTTTCAACCATGGAACGATCACTAGTTTACATAAATGCATCAAGTTTCAAAGTGTAATTGAAACGTAAACTTACAAATTTTCAATTACACACTGACAAAAATAAGTATTATGTATAGTTTTTATTTATTAGTAGACAGTAACCACTGATTTTAGCGTATGTCTCTATAAAAGAAAATAGATCATATTATAGGTACGGAGTAGAGCCTCATTTAATCACAATCACATCAATTTATTTATTTTTTAATTGATACTAAAAGAATAATAATATTTAAGGTCTTTTCTCTGTAGAGAGAAATTAAAACACCCACAATATACATTTTATATTTATTCATAAGCAATAAAAAGTAATTTCCATAATATGTGTCACAAAAAGAACTTATCGGTACTTACAAAAACAATAGGAATGTATACATTAATTTACAATTAAACCGGAGAGTTACTAAAATTACAAAAACGAGGAAAAAATGAACACAATTAATATTTTGACAAACCACTCTCCGATAGCACAATTCTTGATTGAAATTTGTCGTGCACTCGGCGTCCCCAAAATACGTAAAGGCACTTTTAATTTAGGCATCTCAATAAAATGAATTTGTTAATAAAAGACCTTTCATATTTCACAAGCTTATGTGTTCTGTATATCGATGTAGTAATAAAACCCATAACGCGTTCACATTAATTGTTGGTTAAATGCTTGAACATTAACTGGATTGTCTACCTCTGTGCGATCTGAAGTAGTTTGACAAAACGGAAGGAAAGGTGATGATCAACCCAAGTAGCAAACTATACAAGGTTAAATTATAAAAGTATAATACTTATAATAACATTAGTTACATTCGTATTTAACTTCAATAAGTCTTTCTAAATATTCATCCATTTTCCTACGTTACTTTCAAATGTCATTGAAGTATGAAATACAATCGCAATTAATGAGTTCATTCTTCATTTCATTATTCACTCATATTTGTTTATTTATTTTATTAATTATATTTTCTTAGTATAACAATATCTATAAATTGATTGTATAAGTTCGTAATTATTAAATTCGAATATTTTAACATATGTATATTAATAAACAGGTTTTATTTTAATTAATCACAAAAACAATTTTGGAACTGATAATTAAAATTTCAAATATAATTATAATATGTGTAATGTGTGGTAATAATAATAAATAATTACAATATCTACATAGTATCGATACATAATATACAATAAATTTTAAAATGACTGTAAAACTTTGTATGTATTATTATTAAAACCATAATATAACTTACCACCTGAACGTGTCTAGAGTTGCAATGATATGTACCAACTTATAATTATTACGTGTACAGTTGTACTTTACTCAATTATCGACAGCGTAGTAAACTTTTAATCAACAAAAACCAACAGAAAGCAAATAAAATACGACAACACTCGAACTCTACTAATTTTAACGATAGTAAGAAATAATGACCTTAATATAAAACATTTTAAGATAAACTTAAACGATTATAACACGGTGACACAAACACACAGTTCAGCTCCCAGTTGTATCATGGTTTTAAATAACTCCACAGTTCAATATCTCTATATTAACGAAACATTTACTCTATTTATCATTCGGTAAATGAAAGGAACCGAGTCATGGATACATGTTATATAATTCGCCTAACCTATGATAGAAATTTCGAATTTGATCACGAAGAGAAATTATTATCAAAACTACCTAGTGTATTTTTCCATAAGGTAAAGTGCATTTTCAACTATAGGGTAGTTAAGTGATTGCGTTGCGATGTGACCAAATGAAACGCAAATAGATTACAGCTAACTACTCTCACGATATACATATATATTTATTCAGTACTATGATAACAGTGAGTATTAAAAAGCACGGGCGGGTACAATGAGTACCCAGTTTGGCACAAATACAGTATAGAAACCTCATTTAAAGTCATGTTTGGCAAATATGCTGTAGAAAGTAATTATAAAATATCTTCTTTAATCAATCGGATGTTAGACTTTCAATATTTATATTTAAAATTGTAGTTTTGAATGAAACTATTGAATAACGAGTATCATCTGTCATCATCTTCAATTTGGTGAATTACCAATTTTCGTAACTACATATTTAAATATCAACATTGTTTAAACAAAAAAATATCAAAAATAAATGTAATAAAATGGTAAGTCTGTAATTTCAATTTCATTTCTATTGATATTGTCATTTATTTTATGAGATTGGCTTAATTAAGATTTTTGTTAGATCTAATATGAATAAATAAAACTTAACGTCTATTAACATGTAGATGGTGATATTCGAATGAATGTTAACCTCACGTGAAACCAGGCCGGTGCTGTCGCACACTCGCACTGTTTCGGACATCCAATAAAATGCTATAGATAGTATAGTATGTAGGTACAAACCCCCATAAATATATTCTACTGAAAGTTTCTTTCCGATACGGATACTCAACATGTCCATATACCGCATACGATCCTCACACAGTCTTATTTTACATAGAATATAAACATTTCAGAATATAAAAACGGTATAGTATTTGAGCATAAATCAAACTAAAATTAAAAACCAAACAAAATGATCGTATTTGAGCTTAAAAGCTTTAACTTTAAAAATGAAAATGTACGGTATTTACGTTATCTTATTATTACAATATTTAAAACAAATTAAATTGATTTAATAAACAAAATGAGTGCAACTTGTCTCAGAATCCATTTAAGATGCTTTCGTCTTCTACCTCTCACTCTACGCTTCTGTCGCAACCGTATAGATAAATATATAGGTAGTACTCGTAATATTTATCCATATTTCGACACCTGCAAGGAATAACATTGCTACTCTGTAGTAATTTTGAATTTCGACTCTAAATATATGAGAAATTAATTTCCATTTTTAAATTATCTAAGTACTAAGTTACAATGTTGTTCTTTGCAGGGGTTAAATTGTAGCTTGCATGTACATATTAGAATCGACCTCAGCAAACGCTTTTCCACCCTAGTATATTCAAAACGTTTCATAGTTAATTCCTTTCATAATAATTATATATTTTAAGCTAATTGAATGCGACAAATATCAATTACCTTACAAACAAAACTATTCTTACGTAACGTAGATATTGTGCAAAATGGTAGTTTTCAAATCCATGCAACTATTGATCATTCTTCTAGATCATTGTGATGATATTTTAGCCAAGAATCAAAAAGTTTTAGCATAAATAAAAAAAATGCTGACTAACTTATGATCTACTTATATAAGTTGAATGATTATTATTCAACTTTTGAAATAAGTAGTATCAGTATCAATTTGTCCTGTTAGACTTTTGGAATTCCTTAATTTATGAGAATGTATCGATAGCAATTGACTACAAAAAATATAAAGCTACAAGCAGCTTAACATGAGATCATTTAATGTTATCTTTGGAAGCGAGGAGAAAGGTCGAGATCGAGGAAGCGCTTGGAACTGAAAAAGTATTTTGAATATCATTTCATTGAATACCTCTAGAGTAATTGTCAGAAACACGAGCGTCTTGTAATAGACGAAAGTTTGATCGGTAAATGTGTAGTTTATTGAGCTTTGAAAGTCAGGGGTGGATTTGGCAACGAATCAAGTGAGATAAATAAAAACGAAGCAACGAATGGTATTGAGTTCAACGTTGTAGTAGTGTAAATAAAATATTTCTATTGATGCACATGATTTATCGCATGCTTTTATTCAGTAGGGACAATATATTTATTACAGAGGGTGCTCTTGATGAGCGAATCCACAACTGAGCGTGAGATGATCCATCGCATGTAGGAGCAAATACTATTACGGAGTGTGCCCTTGATGAGCAAATCCAATTTCATGTAAGAGTCATGTTGGGCAAATCCACCATTGACCGGGAGTGGGACGGGGAGTGGGAGTGGGACGGGGAGTGGGACGGGGAGGGGGAGTAGGAGTGGGGGTGGGAGCGGGGTGGCTAGTGGCGGTGGTCCGGCGCGAGGGACTTGCGGCTGGCAGAGAGGTGCGGCGCGCGCGGCGCGGGGCGCTGGCTGCGCGGCAGCGTGGTGGGCGCGGGCGGCGCCTCCACCTCGCGCGGTTTCCACACCGGCGAGCCTACAACACACCAAACACCGAACTCTTTATCACTCTCGTCTCTCTTTATATGTGTTCGGAATAATTTGGATCAACTAGCGCCAGGAACCGCGGCTCAAAGAGTTGAATGTTTGATGAATGTTGTCGACGCCGCCCCGTCTGCCGTTGGCAAGTAACGTGAAAAGAAATTGCAATTTGATTTCGTTTGAATTATAGACTTTACGGAAATAAGTTTCTTAAGATTTTTATGAAAATGGATAACGTTATTATTATAGATTATTGCAATTTCATTTCAGCTGCATTTAGAGTTGTAACTTGGGCCTGTCACGTAACAAAACATTAAAAAATAAAGCATTTCACGTCGTGCCCTTCAAAGCAGCTAGTTTACAGTTTCGGAGGTCAACATTGTCATCGAACATTCAAGAAGCTTCGGCGGTTTTACATCTATTGTAATTATTGATATTGATTATTATAATTTCACAGCTATGTCACGATTAAATATATTATTATATTAAATCAAGGTGCACCAGTAGGTGCGTGAGTCTATATTATGGGCTAGTCTAGTGGGTATTACTTCACGACACTAACTGCCAGGAGTTCGATTAGTGCAACATCTACAGGCCATCAAACGAATAGGGTGCATGTCTAAATGCTAAGTAATTAGCTATTTTAAGGTATGCTTTTTCATCTACTTTATCGATAAGTTATTTATGTCAATAGTTAATTTTATTAGTGTAAGTTAATTGTTTATGGCTAGCCTATTATTATAAGATTTTAATACGATAAATGAGTATTACATTTGTAATAGCATGCATATAGATTATTATTATAGACATATAATCATCGATTATAATATAACTATAGTAAGGTATTTTTATTAAATGCGAAAAATTGCGTTGCATAATTAACCTATTCATTATACATGTTTTTGTTGTTTTGTGATACAAAACGAGAGACAAACTTCCATACGCACAAATATTTACGATACAATTATAACGACATTAACGACATTAATAGATTAATGGATAGTCAACTTAAACATTAATTGAGCAGGCACAGAATAAATTATAAAAAATAAATCATCATACGAGTATAGTACAGGTATATCGAAATGGAAGACTTAATGGTACAAATCCGTGGCAATTACGTAATAATAATAACAACAATAGTGATATATTTTATGAAATTTATTATAAGAATAATATTATAAGTGAAATAATTTAATAAGATAGAAACTATGAAAAATTGATTAAGGATTTACATCAGTTCAATTCCACAGCCATTTAAATGTAACACTTAGCACTTGGAGTCTAGAGTTAAGGATTTATTATGGATCCATTACAAATACGAATACGTCTACATATTATGTTATTATCTACGAATATAATATAGTCCCTAAATGGGGGTCATTGAATTGAATTGTTTATTTGTATATAGTAATAATTACGTATACGTAATTTGAACCTGCCGGTAGTCTCAAGCTTTATCTCGTAGCCGAGTAGGTACTTTCTACGATTAAATTAATTGGTGTCATCTACTTTATACGTAGTGAAATAAACTACCCTTAAAATAAATCTAGGAATTTTAAAATTAACTATCTAATCACTTAAAGTATTTCCCTTTATTCGGTGTCTAGTCAATTCCATATTAATATCTCATACTTATTGCCTATTTTTATCCGATCGAGCATTAGCAACTTTGTCATCGCTTTGTCCTATTTCGCATTCACCTTCATCATCATTCAATCATGAATCGATATATAGATTGTAAACATATGCTTTTTTGCACTATGTCGATGTTAGTGCATTCAAATTTATATATATTAATATAAATGAAGTCATGAAATCAGTTTTTTTTTAGTTATCGATAAAATCATTTTAAACATACCTTTTTTATTTTGCTTAAATTAAATAGGTTTAAGTTCTTAAAAAAAGCTATGTTATGTCAATACTTTATGTTAAATTAAAATGATATATTCGTAAAAATAATTAGTTAATTGAAGCACTTTAAAAAAATATTGTAACGACAATTTGAGTTTTGTGAAGAATTTAAACGTGAATTTGATCAAAATCATTTCTTTGGCAATGTCTAGAGGAAGGGCAATGTCCGCGCTCGTGTCCAGAGTCGTTTAAGGTCTCAACGCTGCTGCGATCTGATGATACGAGGATAGATTGAGACGTTAAAGATTTCCTACGAGATTTGGGCTGCTTGCCCTTCCCCTTATGCTAAGAGCTTCTACTCTGCTTCTTTCCCGAAAGGTAACATTCAACGCACGTAGGGTGCTCGATGGCTTTGGCAATAGACTCCGTAGATTTAGAAACGACGATACCCATTTTCATAGCTTTGTCTTCAACTTTCGCTAATTGGGAATAATGAGTCATTCTGTCCAAAGAATTAGTGCCGAGCTTTGCTAATTTCTCGCCACTTGATTTAGACGACCGTCGGCTTGTGTTAGGGGATTTGCACGGTGATCTGTCGAAGCTCGCCTGTGGAGTCCGCATTATGCCTTTTTTAGGCGCGGGTTTTGGTGATTTTGCTCTATCGAGACTACTTTCCCTGGACTTCATAATACTCCCGCGAGGTGATCTAGTGCCGTCGAAGCTTTGTTGAGGCGAGCGGGATTTGTCGATCGATCCTCGAGGAGACTTAGACTGGTCGAAGCTGCCTCGTGGTGATCTATGTAGAGTCTTATTACCGTGCTTCAAACTAGATTTATTGGGTGATTTGCAAATGATGACTTTAGTAACGCGGTCTCTGTCTGGTGAGATGTGGTCGACGGGTCTTACCGGAGACCGTTCCCTATTGATGTTGTTGCCGCTGCCGGAACGGATCACTTTAATCTTTTTTTCCGAAGTCGACGAGCTTTTCCTTTCTGGGGATGATTTAAGCGATTGAGATCCTTGCTTACCTAATTCTTTGACCATCGTCGGTTGATATTGTGTAGGTTGATGAGAAGACTGGATGAGTCGGGCTTGACTGCCAGTACTCCCGGCGCTCAATGTAGATGTTGTGCTGTAAGAGGATTTAGAGTATATTTAATATTTTTATTATATATAAAAATATATATTGCAGATATTTTTAGGTACTACATAGATGTCTATCTCAAGAGTTATAATATCATAAGTTAAGAAAGGTTAGTTAATATCATTTAAGAGTTAACACTGGGTGCAGAATCTACTCAGTTTCGTCAGAATTAAAATCTAATATCAAATCAAATAATGTTCTAACGCATTAATTGAATTAAAGGATACTAGCGACATATGTATGAGAAACAAGCGGACCTACGTTGAACAATTTGGCGCATAGAGTCCGAATGGTGTAGGTGATGTCTGTGTGTCATACATGTGTGGGTACCTGAGTGTGAGGTGGTTGGGAGTGCGACCGAGCCCGCGCCGCGCGGGCGGCGGCGGCGCGTCCTCGCCCTCCGACCGCGACCCGCCCTCCGCGCTCTGCGCGCTCTCCGCTGGCATACAAATATAAATTAAATATAAATATTATTTATTATTATTATATTTATACATATGCTAGTTTTTAAGGCACGTATGTTATGGGCCTCTGTTTACATATTTAAGATCATTTTGTAAATATTGCCTGAAATAAATGATTAAATAAATAAATAAATAAAGATGTTGGGACATTAACACTCAGCACCATTTAGTTCCATGGTAAGATACGAGGTTGTGTTATGGATACCAGATAGTTACACTACACATATATAACTGTAAACATATACATATCATAAATATAAACACCCATGACTTATCACACAAATGAATGCCTCCTGCGGGATTCGAACCTGCGACCGCAGGCACAGCAAGTAGGGTCACTACAAACTGAGCCAAACGTGTCGTCAAATGTAGATTGCGTTCATCTCAATTGAATTAATATTTTATGAAGGATGGGTAATATTATGTTTTACGAGATACTATCTTTATGTGCGTGTTTATTGATGAATTTAGGCTTACCTATTAATAAGCACCTGTGACTATTTTTTTTCATTCACACTAGTATATTTTAAATGGTTCCGAAATTAAACAGCTAAAGATAAAAATACTAAATACAATTGATACTGTATTTCTGTATCTTAAAATCTATAGTAAATATATATATTTTTATATATGAAGATTTAGCATTTTATCCTCGATATTTAGTATACATATAATATGTAAATGAAAATCACTAAAGGACAAAGTTATCAAATGGTACCTGCTGTATCGCCAAGTGTTTTGCTCCTTTGTCTAAATGTAGTTTCGTCGGATGATATCTCAGACATTTGAGGCGGTTCGTCAGCATCTTGTGAGTTTTCTCGAGATAAATCACCGACCTGGTAATGTTCAAAATCACATTAATATTATAAATTCGAAGCTTTGTGAGTTAGTAAGCGCTTGCTTCTACTTTTTCACGATAAAATAGATTAACGGATTTAATTAAAATCGAAATAATGATATTTTTTATCTCTGCTTCAGACGAAGACTACTTTTTACTTAATTTATAGTCTCGTTATAGTAACATATCGTGTAGGTGATACTATAGTTGCCAGCTTACCTCAATATTTCCGGCAGATAATCGTTGTCCAGTAGTTTTAGGTTTCTTCGTCTTTCCAAGAGTTTGAGATCCTTGTATGACCTGTACCTATAAAATATTAAAATTAATTTTGCATTTAAATTAATTAAATAATTTTTAAAAATAATTTTCAAAACAGTAATATAACATTATATTACGTAAATAAACAAAATAAATAAATATGTTGGGACAATAACACACACCGCCACCTAGTTTCATGGTAAGCTTGGCTTGTGTTATAGAAATCAAAAAGTTGATACACTAGACACATATAACTTTAAATACATACGTATTGTAAATATAAACACTGGAGTACAAACATTCGTGCTCATCACAAAAATGAATGCCCGTAGCAGGACTCGAACCCGCGACGGCTGGCACAGCAAGTAGGGTCACTAAAAACTGAGCCAAACGTGTCGTCTTCTATAAAATTGTAAATAATAAATACATTGAAAATGATTTTTTTTGCTTAATATTGCGTTAACAGTTGCAGAAAATTTTGTCAGTGTCACGCATTGATAGGAAAATACGAAAACGTTAAATAGATACCTAGTAAAATATTTATATAATATACAATGGCATAAGGCAGTCATCCAAGACTGTAATTTGATTCTATGTTATGTTATCTAAGTTAAAAAAGTTACCTGGATGACAAAAAAGTTCCACGTTAAACTTTCTTATCGGATAATGAAAAAAGTTTCGTGACAGCAGCAAAACTCGTAATTAAAAATGCATTTCAAATACCGAAAATCTTTATAAATAAATTAGCAATTTTTCATTTGGGCTTTTTATATGTCTCTATTAAAAATTAATTAGTTCACCTATATCTAATAGATGACTGCGTTTGTTCATGAAATTTCTGTACGAATTTTCATAGGATTTTCACCAATAGAAAGAGATCTTATCTGGTAAGGTTATAGTCTATATTTATAACCATTACGAAAATAAGTTACCGGTATTATGTATTTAGATTTCAGGCCCATAAAATCGTTCCTTCTGAGAACTTCTATTATATTATAAATGCTAAGTGCACCTAGGGACGGGAAAAGTAAAAGTAGTTGTAGAATAAATGGTTTGAATTTAGTTTTTTGATGTAGACATAGGATAAATTGCAACGCTGCATTTCTCTCAACTAATCCGCCGTAAAAGTCGTTTAATGATGGCACCTAGACATGCCAATTAAACGGGACGTGCATGCTGATTTTTGTCATATTTAATTTTATATGACATTCGGGAAATAGTTTTAGGATTAACGGCTATAACTGTAATTTTCCATGAGATGATTTTATCGTACAGCGCTTTTGACTTAAACCATTCGCTATGACAATTGGTACTTTTGACATCACTTGCATTTGACAGCATTTCCTTTAAGATCTACGGGCTGTTGAGTACGGTAAGTAAGTGGCCTCTCACAGCGTGAGAGTGACAGGAATAGAGAGTGCACGTTGTTTCTGCGCGTACACGCTCTACACTATTATTTTCTAATCTCCTGCGCTGGCTAATCTCAGTGAGATAGGCCGCTGTGCTCAGAGTCCGTAAGGAGGACGTCATCACGCGGGTACCTGGTGCTTGGGGCGGTCGGGCGCGTGCGGCGCGGCGGGCGCGTGGGGCGCGCGCGGCGGCGCGGGCGGCGCGGGGCGCGCGCTCGGCAGCGACATGTTGCGCACGGACTCGCGAATGATTTGCCGGATCGTCTTCAGGAACGCGTTGCGGAAGTCCGCCGTGCTAGGTGACATTATGTACATGTTATATTCAAGTTTACCATTATTATTATTAAAAATTTCAAGTAATAGTCTTTAATATATAATGTAAAGTCTTAAGATATTTTTATAAAATGTGAAGCATGTTGTGTTTTCCTATAATTGTTAGTGCATATACATAGGTTAAATTTTGTTAATGTATTAGTGTAAGTTTTTTGTGTACTAACGTTGGAGATCCTAATAAAAAATAAATAAGTAGGTATATGCATATGCAGTGCAATATTGTATATTATGTAATATAATGACCTTGGGCTTTAGCCAAAATACCTTCTACAGTTATGAACTGATGCTGACTGATGGAAATATACGTTACTAGTATACCTAAGTGTTACGTGACGATCGGAATGTGTCATGCCTATTTATGTTGTATATAGAAATCAACTTATGTAAAGGGTTTGGTGTGGTAATATTGTAAGTATTCATGAGGCTTTGGAAATATGTTTTTGTGTCCTTTGAGTAATATAATATCTATCAAAAGACCTTCTTAATAGCTAAATTTTGCTATTAATATAAATAACCTTTACGGCTTATAGAATCAAATTTTATAATATGAACCATAATTATCTTAACAAATTTTATTAAACATTTATTGTTAACGGGCCCTAATTGTTTCCTCGTTTTAAATTTACTATTAGTTTAAAAAAAACCAGACGAATTTTTAATAAAATACCTGTTCGACAGCACATAAACTTTTTCCGAGCGACGTTGAAGCTGACTGCGCAAGTGGATCAGCTCCCAGAGGAAATGACTGTCCATGTCTTTAGCCGAAGAAGCTCGCACTTGCACTTCCGTAACCGGTATCAAAACTTGATATCGTATGATTTCTACTTCGTTTGAATTGTTTTTAGAAGAGACTCCCTACAATTGTATAATCGTTATTTGATAGGAAACTTAATTTTTTAAATATGTTTATGATCGACTACTCACCATTAACTTCTTCTTTTGTCTCAGTCTTTCTTTACAGAGGAAGACAACAGCCGATTTAAATACAAAACACATAGCATGTAACTCTAGTCCTTTCTTTATTTTTCCTAAAAAGTCGGATATATTTAACCATTCTACACCTCCATAATACAATAAATCACCTGAAATAAAACATAGTCTCATATAATGAAGAATAACTAATATACGGTATTATAACTTGATTTTGTAATTTATATTTGAAGCACTAACCTGGGCTAAGGTCAATAGGTTGTTTACAAGATTTTTGATGTTGTCTAAACAAATGATCGAATATAGCTCCATATTCTTCGTGTATTCGTTGCATCTCGTTGATGTGTTCTGCAACTTTCTCCATTCCTTTTAAAGCTTCTGCAGATTAAAAAAATATTAATCAGTAATGTAGAAATGTTAATCCTTTAACTTATCGTATTACACAGATAATATACCACAGAAAACTTGATAAGTGTCACTCTCTCGAGTCTCTTGAGTCTCACTGTCACTCAATGTTACCAAAATTTCACATTCTAGTCGATACGCTACTGCATGAACTAAGGACAAACCAACAGACTTACATTCAAAATTCTATCATTCTATTTCAAAAAGTTATTACTTAATAGTTAATATTTTTGCCTAAGTCTGAAGTCGCCAAAAAATACTTTAAAGTTAATATAAGTATAGTTAATACTACAAACGATGTGTGTCGACTATCACCCAGTACTTTGAGCTCGGATATTGCAGAAAATCTTTGATATTTCAGTTATTCCTTACCTATTAAATGAAGATGTTCTTCAGAATTCACATCAGTCAAATTTCTTAACTGTTGTAGTAGCAGTGGATATTTAAGAATCCTTTGTATTGGTTTGATTAAATATGATTCTAAAGTCGAGGAATGTTGCTGTTTAGGATTACGAGCTGCAAGGAACTCTTGAAGCGCCTGATTGCCTTCATCTAGATGAAGTGAAAGATTTTTAAAAATATAGCGAGCACTCATTAACAAAAAAACATTATATTACATTACAGCGGGTACTCAAAAACTTACTTGGATGTAAGACTTTTTGTGCCTTACTGTGACTAGCGCAGAAGGAACTGTATAGTTTGAAATGATTGACGTAATAAAGAAAGGCATTTCCAACGGCGAAAAGAACGTTCTGAAAAATAGTAATAAATTAAAAAACAAGAAAACAACGGTCAATAGAAGAATTTAGAATTTTATGTATATTTTTATGCTGTTGATATAATTATATTAAATAAACACCTTGAATTGGTTTGAAAATTCGAAGTGGTTGAAGTTGGGTTCAGCCTCAAGCGCTTCTTCTAAGTTTTGCAAGAATTGTCTTTGGAAAGTTACAATCTCCTGAATGTTTCCAAACAGAGCGTTGATTTCGGCATTTGATAAAAAAGTTTCTTTCTTCAGAGGTTCCAAGTAGTTCTCCAATAAGTTATTTAGATGCTGTAATTATCAGTAAATTCTTGTTAAGCATTTATACAAGTTTACATAACGAATATTTGGCGCCAATGGGCGAACAAATATTTTAATCCGACTGACGCTTGAAGAGTTACACAGGTGTACGATCCATAAAGTTATAAATTCCCGCCCAACTTTTCGGATTTATAAATTTATTTTGTCTGCTATAATTTTGCAGATTACGGTAAATTTAAGATTAGCTATAAATAAAATCAGCTTTTAGATAAATGAAGAGTGTATTTTTCGAGATACGAGAAAATATTTGAATCAATATGCGGCAACAATATTAAGCGCGATGCTGTAAACACTATTACAAGTTAGAGCAAATTGCTTCTAAACTTAATTCACGATCCCGTCCACAACTTCGTTAAGTTGCTCCGTATGCAGGGACCGAGAAAGATAATATTATTACTATCAATCGCAATTTATTATACTTATAAAGAAGCTGACTTTTATATAAGCCGCATAATAACTGCGATACATTTTCCCCTATAATATTTTATTGATTTCATTAATATTAATACAGTTATTTATGCGTTAAACGTTTTTCCATAAATTGAATTTATTACGTTAATAAATAAATATGTCTATGTACGCTATATACCTACTCATGACACAATAAAATTAATCTATATTTAAAAGAAAAAAATCACGTATGAAAATATTATTGCCAAATACGTGTGCGAGTTATTTTTAAGAATAAAAACGAAAATCCGAGTTATCAATTTATCTGCAGATATTGGGATGCGGGGGCAATCACTCGTCAAAATGGTACGTATATTTCGCACGACATAGACTCGATCAAGTAATAGGCCGTGAAGGCCCCGTCAGATGGGTATTACGACGTGTTTTCATCACCTCAGGTCTCTAGATACGCCCACATCGAAAACGATCGACCACCTTATTATCTTATCTTATCTTCATACAAAGCGTCCTCGAGGTGAAGCGCCGGGAACACTTTTACAAATATACCTATGTAGATAGAGGCGAAGTTCTTAAGAAAAATACTTACATGAATTTTTATTTAAAGTCATTTAAATATTTGCGTAGTCAAAGGCTCGCTTCATAACTCAGATTTTATATTATTTATTGAATTTGTAAACAGTAAAATTAATAATATCTAGTATGTATATTATTTTGCTAAACTCGTAATGACTTTTCTCCTTTAATATGAAAGGTCAATTTATGTCAGAGACATTAGCGTATATGAATAAAAAAATATATAATAATATATTATAATAAGCATAAAAGAATTACGTAAATATAATTAAAATTTTTGGTTTTTACTACATCAGGTTCAAAATGTTTAATTTATAATAATAACTTAGTAGCTTCGTTGCAAAAGCTTGAGTACTGTAGCACTGTGTGTGCACCGACCTTGACGTAGGCGCGCTCGGTGTCCACGAGCTCGAGCAGCACCTTGCGCAGGCGGTCGGCGTCGGACAGGTGGCGCGAGGGCGTGGCGGCGGCGCCGGCGCTGCCCGTGGGGCTGCCGCGCCGCGTGTCGGCCGGCGAGCGGCACCAGCCCGTCACCTGCTCCGCGCTCTGCCGCACACCACACACACCACGCCCATACTATTATGCCACGGTAACTGCTGTTATTGCTAAGCGTTCATGTGGTGACTGGTATGAGTGCCTCGCATGCATATTAATAAAAAGGCAGCTTCAATACGATCCTTTGATAATAGGAAATTGTGATTTTATGTGTTTGCTTAAATTTGTTACAAAGTGTTTTTTTTTAATAACGAAATCAATCTATTATTTTTAGTGAAAGGTTGTATATGTAAAATAAAGCTATAGAAAATTATAAGACTAAGTTTTATTATGATATACAGAAGTGAATATATGTTTGTCTTTAATTGTTTTAATATTATTAAATTGTTCAAAGTGAACTTTTCGCATTCATAACTAAGAGTTTAATTAACTAATCATTTAGAATTGAGCTGCGTATTGAAGCGTGCGCTCTTGAGTGGTGAAGAGGAGACGGTACGAGATTGTTGAAACACCGAGTCAAGCGGGTGAAGGGTGCACGAGTGAGCAAAGAAGCGTTTAAGTGAAGTCTTCCTTAATAAGCACCTTGAGGAGGTTCTCGATCTCGAAGGAGTTAGTTCGAGAGCTAACCTTCGGCGGGCCTGTACTTGTCGCGTCGCCGTGTGCATCGGTGTCAGGGCTGTACAGCTCTTTACCTAGTAGGATAAAATATGGTTATTCCTATAAAAATTAGTTGATAATAAATAATTTTTATATTTTTTTTTAGTTTTATTGTAATTTACTATGTTGTAAAATTACTAACGGCTAGATTTTGAAAATTGCTTAGACATAAGGCTTCTTGCCTTTAAGATCTGTCATAAATTAGAGTTTATCATATGAAAACATAATTTGAATATAATTTCGTAGAAATTATGGAAAAATATTTTTATTTATAACTTACTAAAAATGCTAGATACATTTGAAATGAAAACTTCTTTTATCATTAAATGGTGATGACTGTATTATCTATATTATTATTTTCTATAGTAGAATTAATACAACTGTGCTATACTTTTTCATAAATATTAAAAATCAAATTTAGTAGCATTTCCAAGCGATGATTAAACTCAATCGTGTAACGCTAAATTCAATGTTAAGCCGTGCCTTATTGCTACACTCATCCGAGACATCAAGTACCAAAGATAACAGAGTTGAAATACGTAATATAATGATTTATTCTGGAACTTTGATAACGCAGCAGATTTCAACGACAGCGGGTAAATTACAACTTTCATACCGAGTCTGCTTTGTGATAAGAAGTAACACAATGAGTTTTTTGGTCGAGGTAAGTCAACATCAGGGGCAAGCAAATAGCCTAGGGAAAGGGTCGCGGCCTTTATTTGGAGGCCGCGATGAGTGCTTTTACTTTGAGTTTTGAATTTTCTGCAACCTATTTCGTGTACGTAAACACTATATATATATATGTATATATTACCAGGAATTGTATTTTTTTATGTAGATCAATTATAATGGAAATAGATAATAATATATTCTTTGAAAAAAACAGAAAAAAATAAGTTTTTCGTCTTCCGCATAGTTTTCTATGCATCGTCTTTTATAAGTTTATCTACTGCAGGATTCGCATCAAAGCAGTAGGAATTTTCAGTGCTATCAAAAATAAGAATGGAAAAAGCTTTTGCTTTGCATTGTTTGAATGTGGGAGCAACAGTAACGCGTAATAGTAGAATTTTTGCGGTCGATATGGCTTATTGTTTAGAACTCACATTCTATCTCCGGTAGCATCAAGTATCGTAAAACAAGCGCCTCGCATGTCAAACCAATACGACATTATAATTACCTTTTGTGTTGCAAGCACTCGCACTGAAATAAATCACAGTGTTCGATTCAAGAGGCGTAGCAATTTCAGGCCGCTTGTTCTAAATAATGACCACACTGCCACAATGATACCGATTTGGTGAGACAAAGCGCCACCATTTGTAATTAACTTTTGCAACAAAATGATGGAAGTGCTCTTGTGATGTTCTTTAAAATTCATTCATATTTACAGTACTTTTGCTCTTAACGTATCTTGAATGCACTTTGAAAAAACAAATACTGATATAACGACCTCAAAAATAACAATATTGTGAATATGTAAGTACCTACTTTAATTTTTATTTTACTTATATTATTGTTGTTCAATTCGTCTAAAGATGTTTTTTTTTTTACTAAAATATTCTTATATTTTAAAAACTTTTATAGTACCTATTCAAAAATCATGTACCTATTGTAAACCCTACAATTAATATAACTTTTATAATTGGTAGTAGGTAGGATAGTATTGGAAATCGATAACCGCAAATTGAAATGATGTTAATTGTAATACTTCGATATACTCATAACAATACTGGCTGACAGCCATAATATTGAAGCTAATGAAATTTCGCTATATCACAACCAATGCCAAGTATTACGTAGACCAAAAAATTAAAATTGCTTATTAAGCAGTTATAGCAAGAAAGATATAAATAGAAAAATTCATTTTGTATTGTTAATGCCTGAGAAATTGTGTTAGCGGACACTTTATAAGTAGAATTGAAATTTTTAAACTGCTCAAATTAAATTTTTAATGGCCTGAGTGATCTGAAGATAAATTTAATTGAACTCTCTGCCAATATTCAATTAATGAATTTATTATTCATAATGATGATTACGTAAAAGCTTGAAAGCTTTCATACATAACCAAAGTGAATATAAATAGAGATGTAAATTGTAACACGACACGTAAAATAAATTGAGATTTTTTACCTATTAATTTGATGTGTCGTCCAATATAGAGCATAAAAAATATTGAATAATATTTTATAGGCAAATAAATTATGTATGTCGAGTATCACATTGGAAGCTTTTGTAAATATTTTGAATTTCAAATGTAAGCCTTTAGTTATATAAAATTAATAAATTCATAATTAAGTTTTTAATAAAATCAAAACCAAGTTCGTAGGGCATGGAGAGTGGAAAATTTATGTAGCGGGTGTTTTACCGTGAGACAACAAGGTGTCGCGCTTGCGGCAAGTTTGGACATGAATTTCTCGTCAGAGTATATGTGTCTGTACACACACGTTCGTTATGACTTAATTGAATTCTAACAACATGACGCCTCGTTAGTTCGAAGGATTAAGTGCTTCCATACTTGAAAGTTGCACGTTGAAAATATAAAGGCAAGTGTTCCATGCAACGAGCAAATTCAATACAGTGGAGAATTGCTGAGTTTCTCCTGGTTCATTTCAACCTTGTTCTGAAAGATAAAGCTCGAATATACATTTTCAACTAGTTTCACCACTGCAATTCTAACGTTTACTATATTCAGCCATTAAAGTTGCTTTCGGTTGTTATATTATCATTAAATACAAGTTACAACCATTTTCAGTCTTACTCTTAATCGATACGGAGTATAAAAAGATCATTTAGGTTAAATAAAGATTTTACGGTAAGTCAATGTGGTAAAATTATCTATCTTATTTAGCGTCCGATATAATATAACTTAGCCACCTATAACATGACAAAAATAAATGTTTCATATTTAAGAATTCTGGCTGCATAGTCTGGCTCGTAAGTTATCATATTGGTAAAAACGGGACTTATCGCGACCATAACCTTACATTTTCATGTGATGTTTCAACATAGTCAAAGTAAAAATATAAAATACTAGTAGAACCCGCGGTTTCGCTCGCGCTAAAACTGCAAAAATATCTCTAGAAAGATAGGTTTCACACAAACTTTTTTTCTCTGTTTTACCCTCTTATAGGATGAATTTCGAAAAATGCTAAAACACGTGTTTATTAACTTGTACTGAAGAGCATTAATACTAAGTGTCAAGTAATTTTGATCACAAAATGTTTTTGATATTATTTATTTTAATTAGTATTATAAGGTGTTTTCCCGTGGGAATAAAATAATATCCCGCGGTAAAAAGTATCCTATGTCACTTTCCAGACTTCCAACTATCTTCACACTAAAAATCACGGCAATCCGTCACTTTGTGTCGACGTGTAAGAAGGACAAATAAACGAATAAACACACTCTCACATTTATAATAATAGTATGGATATATGTAGGTGTGTATAGGATGAATAACGATTTTCGAAAGTGATATTTTCCATTAGAGCATAGGTACATGATACAGAAAGAGAATTTACTAAGAAACTGTGTAAGTAGCAGCTATTAAATTATTGCACACAACATTATACATTCTATATGTGTAGTAGTAGTAGTAACTGCCTCGGTGGTGTAGTGGCTGGCATGTACGACTGCACACCCGGAGGTCCTGGGTTCGAGTCCCGGGTCGGGCCAAGTTTAGTTATTGAGTCTTTCTGTATATTAAGCCTCAGTGACAGCCCGGAGTTGGGAAGATGGAGGTGTTTCACCCCCGTGCCTCGGAGAGCACGTAAAGCCGTCGGTCCTGCGCCTAACTCTCACTGGTCGTGTCGAGTGGTCGTCCCACCAGAGTATGAGAGTGACAGGAATAGAGAGTGCACTTGTGTCTGCGCGTACACTTGTGCACTATAATAACTCCTGCGCAGTTGGCTAGTCTCAATGAGATTGGCCGCCGTGGCCGGAATCGGTCAGGAGAGCATCATCAATCATCATATGTGTAGTAACGGTATTGTAAAAATGGTATAGAAAATAGGTTATAAGCTTACTCCTGCACATATCATTGTAAATTCAAAAGTATTGTGACGGCAATGTAATAAAATTACAGTATATACACTGCAGGCAGTGTAGTGAGGGTAATGCAAGTATATACAATGTACAGTAAATAAGGTATGCTTACTCCAGGCAGGCGCCGGCACGATGAGCCCGGATATCATGTCGTCGGAGATGACGGGCGGCTCGCTGGGCGGCGGCGGGCACACCAGCGCGTCGATGATGTCGTCCGTGGCCGCACGCATGGCGCCGCTCGGCTCCGGCGGCTCCGTGCGCGACGACCTGCCGGTGTTGAGTAAGTCTAACACCCACAGACAATCGTCCGTGCCTTTTTTGAGCATTTTTATGTTTTGTTGTTAATTTTTTTTTAGTTGAAATAGATTCGTGCGTGTGCAATATCAGAATCAAAACATGTTACGAACAAAAAAAAAAGCTGAACAAAACTATGGGATCGGGTGGACTTTAAGACACTTCTTGACATACCTCTAACTTACTAGGTACTTCCGAACGATCGAGTATTACTTTTAATTATTTAAATAGTAATTATTTGAGGTGTATTTAAGATTTACTTTTAATTGTACGGTCAAATATATATAGCTTAATTAAACAGTTTTCGTAGAAATTAATAATTTATATATAGTTTGTATTGTATTAAAGTCTCAGTTCAATCAACGTGATGGCTTTCTTAATATTAAAACGTTGAACTTAGATATATAATATATAGTTGGTATATAAGTGCATATTAATTATAAACTATGAAATTTCCGCTGGATTACATAAGTAAAATCTAGAACAATGTTGTAGCTGTGGCCGGGTATATAGCGCTATCCATTTCCTTGTTCCGTTTACGCCGACTTGTATGCAAATCACATCCACTGTAAAGACATATGCTTTCTGCATTTAGAACGTTCTAGTATTGGAATTGGATCACAAAGAGAATAGGTTGAAATTAATGCAAAATATTAGGTACGTTAAAATTTACGAAAATGCGATAAATCTGTTTCATCGGACGAATTTTATTAATTGATAATCGATTGGTGCTTCAAATAACGTTACGGATAGATATTAACGTGTATTTTATCTTTTGCTAAAATAAAATACACGTAACTCTTTATATAAATAAAAATGTATCATCGAAATGTATGTGCACGCATAACTTCCGATCGACTGCACCAAATTGGATAATTCTTTTTTGTATTTGTTATTGTCAGCTCAAGTTTTGTATAGAAGAACATTAAAAGATTTTTTTACTAAAATAAGTTTTTGTTTAAATCTCATGATATGAAAAGTGAATGAGTGAAATCGTTTTTTATCCCGGAAATCTGAGAATAGGGATGAAAGTTTGTAAGGGAAAGCAAGCTAGTGACGAACCGGAGCGAAGCGAGGGTGGGCCGCTAGTTTTAAATATAAGATTTCACAGTTAATTAGAATAGCATAGTGTTTTATACGCAAAGTTCAAAAATTAAAGCATATTTGCAAGGCACAATTTACAATTCTTTATTAAGGAATACAATGGAATATTTCTTTGAGGTATATAATTAATTGTATGAAATAGAATAAAATATTGATGTTTACTGTTATTATTTTCTCATATAAATCCTTTTCGTGTAACCGTATCAAGCGAGTAAATATTCGGAGGAAATAAATTTTAATTTTCTTATTGACATAAAATGTGAGGATTTTCATGATTGAATTGGACGGTATTAAAATAATGATACTGGAAAAAATAAGCTCCAAAATGGTACCATGTTTTGTGATGAACAAAATAATCTTCAGTATGAAATAAGACATCATTATTTTTACGATAAAGGGGAAAGGTACGATAATTTGCGGCGAAAAGCTTTTGTATGGCGAACTTACCAAAATTAACGACTTAAAGTTGATGGAAATCAGACAGTTGTACTCGTATTATATAATTAGTGCAAGAGAATTTACTAAGAAAAATTTGTAATATGTAGCAAGTGTTTATTCTATTCAAGGCAGATTCACGCGCGACGTTAGAGGCTCGGTCGCGCACAATGGCGGTGCGAGGGACGCGAGGGCCGCAGGTAGATAGGGTTGCCAGTATATTTTAGTAGGCACTAAAAATGATTTATTATTTAATAATTAAAATTTGTAGTCTATAGCGAATTTAAAGCAATATTTTCAAGAACAAATTTATATAGGGTATATAGGGTTTACTATATTTGATTTGACTTATAACATAAAAACGAGAAGAAAAGACAGCTAACTTTACCTTACCTACTTTTCTTATAAAAAATAATTCGTTAGTAAAAGAACATGATTTGATAGAAAATATATTATCAAATCAGTTCAAAAATTCAGAAAAATTAATATTGTCTCCAAATATTACAAAATTATTGATTTTACAAGTTAACTGAAAATACAAGTATAAAAAGCAGACGACCATAAAACACTTGAAAAATTTCAACTAAATGGAAATGTGAAAAATTTTTATTAAGAGACAAGTATCCAATTTACGAGACACTTGGTTAGCCTAGTGAGAGAGCATGTAGGTCGTTGCGAGCGCTTCAGTGAGCTTGTCGCGGTCGAAAGGTCAGGTGTGTGAGGGCGGGAAGTGCCGATACCAGTCTTCTACCCTTCGAGGCTTTCGCTCTGCGACACTAGGGACCGGCAGCATGCTTCCGTTTTATTACAACCCAAATGTACTACTCATTCCATTCAATTTCATATTTCAAATATTTCGGTATATTCTACGAGTATATTATTGTATACACTGTGTTTGTTTCTCGACTATTCTCCTTAAACCTCATAAGACCGATATAAACAGTTTCCTTCGACAACTAGTACGCACCTTCGCCTTTGATATATTATAATTGCACCCGGCGCTATTGTATATAGAGACACACATAAATCTTATAATTTCAACCCCACTGAACAAAGGAATAAATAATACAATTTAAAATTCTATGACGATCGTATACAACATTTTCATGGGTGTTGGTATCCTTATGCTACTTTTCATCCGCTTTCCCGCTACGTTCCCAGCTCTCACAAAGCCACTAGAAGCCTTTTTATTCATAACGAACTCTCTCCGGGCGCAACGAATTATGCGAATCGATGCTAACGAATGCACACGAAGACCGCTGATTAATGAACAGCGGTTAACTCGCCTGCGGATCGATGGAATTGCATAAAATGCTAATTGACGGTTAAAAAAACTTACCTCATCATCATAACCAACGAGAGCTCCTCTTGTAAAACGCTCTCCAAATACATCATATCTAGGTCAGATACGATCGCGCCATTAATCACCATTATTTCATCGCCTTTGATAATACCTGGCAAATATTGATTGCATAATTTTTTTTATAAAAATACATTGAATTATCTGAGGAACGAAAGTGAGCATCCGTAATCGTTATCACATTTATTATTTCGTATAAAAAAAGTAACGAGATATTTTAATATATTTTTCGAACCGTATTTTCTAGAATCTCCAATTAAAGCGAGCATTTCCAAAACACCCTACAGGTGTATTATGAAAACATATATTAGAATTTGTTTTTAATTACAAATATTATAGGAACTATCTTTTCGGATTATTTCGCGGCTTTATTTTGATTTTTGGTTCCCGACGTTTCGAATGCTTTACAGCAATCATGGTCAAGGGAGAAACTAACGTTTAGACATCTCAAGGCGTTATATACTTATTACAGACAGTACGCGAAATAATCAAAAAAGATAGTTTTATTTAAAATGTCAAATAATCGCGTAAATCTAAGAAAGTATTACAAAAATAACTTTAAGGGGATCTTACCATTTTGCATGGCGACGCTCTTGTCCTCCACACGACTAACGTAGCAGCAAAGCTCGTCTTGTCGTTCCGCGTTCTCTATGAGCTCGGCCTCGACGCTGAATCCCCACATTTGTTCTAGAGTATTGCGCTGAAGCTCCACTTGGTATAAAATTTTTGCACAAACTTCTACCACCTCATGTGTGTGCAGCTGGACATAAAATATTTTGTTGAAAATATTAATTGAAACACAAATGTTGGATATACATACTCGTATAGGTACATATATCAATTACAATTTATTGTTTTGGTATAATTATTGTTAACAAAGTTATATTTCAAGGACAAATATCATATGGTAATCATAATATTTTAAATTCGATATTGTATCTGATGTTGTAGTAGGTAGTATATAATGTTAGCTTATTAAGATAATATTCTAGATACAGATTACGTTCTCATGGTAGATACTAATTAATTATAGAAGCTAGTATTATGCCTAAAATATTTAATGGTTTTGGGCATAAATGGTGTTATAGTTTTGAAACGACAAGAACTTAGACATCACTAGATATAGTTTCTATGAAAATTCTACAGAATTGCGTTACTACATATACTATAATGGCGTGAATATTCACACGGTAAGTAATAATACTTAACATTCGCGATAACTTGCTTTCCGCGTAGTAGTGGATGGAATTTGAGTATATTAGTATATTATATAAAGTCATAATAATTCAAGATATTATTTAAATAATTACTTTATCAATTAATATTAATCATAAATAATCAACGTAAAAGTGACTAAAATTAATGTAGAAGCCCAATTAGATCCTGGGTACGTCCGTACCTAGCGGCTCGATAATTTATGATATATATATATATTATTTAATGTTATATCTTTATGTTGTTTTAATATAACCATTCTCATTTTCAGATAATATAATAACTATAAACTATGTTATCCTTAAATACTTCAAGAAAAAACTTAATTTATCTAAAAAAATGATTTCTGAAAGCCATAATTTGACTTGAAAGTCTTAATTAATAAAATATTTACAGTAAAACAAATTACAACACGAGACCGTAACGAAACTCACGTATGTCTCGATGAGATCACTTCTGTGTGGTACAAAGTAATTATGGTCTTCCATGTCGCGTCGTTTCTTGACTCGCACGAAGTGCTCCAGAGGGTTGAGTGAGCGGCGAGCGCAGGCGGCCGCGAGGAATTCTTCCACAGACATGCCCTCGCGCACGCCCACCGTCGCGGTGGTGCCCTCGGGCAGCGACACCCGCACCGCGGCTTCGCCGTCTTCACGCGACATCTGTTAGACAATGGGACAAAAGAATACCCACATAAAGGTCCAGCTCCATATTTTAAAAGAAAACAAAAAACTTTCGGTTTAATAGACAAAAGGACTTCTTCGTGCTGAAATACATTGCCTACATTCTAAAGCTGACATTATTTTTCTTGACGATATTATAAACTATTTGAATTACTTTCTGCAGCAATAAAATATAATCTTATATGATATTTTCTATTTTTAACAGTTTTTAAAATTTTTTATTGATCTCATACAAACTTTTTTAAAAGTCTACTGCTTGATTTTATAATCTAATGTTAAAATATTGTCTTGCTAAAGTTACTACAAGCTTCGCTTAGTGGATCGTAAAAAAACACAATCTAATTTTAGGTACCAAAGTTACGTCTACCGTGTTTGTCCTGGCACAATTTATCGCTTTACTTAATAGAGCCGTATTTGCAATTTATTCTGGTAACAAGGGCGAAATGTCTAATGGCAGGCAGTCGGCTGCGGGTAACAGACTAATAGTCGCTTTTCGTGACTTGGTATATTAGAAGTTCCTATATTAAGTAGCACGCTACCTCGGTATTCACGATCAAGTTGCTTTCAACTCTATAATATTAAATAATAAACAAGTTCTACTTTATATTCAATTTTTAGGTAAATTCAAATGAATACAATTTGTTCGAGTAAAAATTGAAACAACAATTACAGGGAAATGTATAGAATTTGTAGATAGCAGTAATCGTGGCTTCATCTAATTGGGCACGACGTCCGAGGCGCCATGTTTGCCTTTGTAATTCAATTTTTCACGATAATGGATACTTCCTTTTATACGCGTTCTTCAGCATTTGATAAAACATTAGTGTTTTTTAAGGAACGTTCGATCGCGTCAGATTTTAAAAACCTATTTGTATCTATTATAGGTGAAATACCTTTTGCATCAAGTTATATTACATTTTATTAAAATAATATTTTAGCTTCAATAGTTGTTTTTTTTTGTTTCTGTACCTAAGTAAATAAAAAAACGTAGTACAAACCTGCATAGAGCGTCGACTGGAGCCCGAGTTGGACCTGGAGAGATTAGGGGCCCTACGCTTGGTGGCGCCCCTGCCCGCCAGCAAATTATTCAGGAGAGACGGCGAGCGAGCGCAGATAAAAGCATGAAATGACGACACCGTGAACACGCCCAGCTTGTTCAGAGTGCTCTTAGTTCCGCGTGAGACATGCGTTAGTAACGACTGGAACGAAAATCTCACTCAGTATTTCACGTAAGTTTTTTAAAAACATATATATATTTCCCATGTATTTAAAAAATTCAGTCAATAAATATTAACATATCAGCTTAGTAGTTTTGGCAAGCTTAGCGTCATAAGTGGACCAATTAAACTGAGCACGTTTAAGTCTGAGTACTTTGTACGTTTTTTTGTATTATTTGTAATTAATTATTATTGTTATTGTTATGTTTGTTTTATATTATTGTTATTTTTTTTTAATCTTTTAAAAATGTATGTAAAATATTTTGATCTGACACAAGTTAACATATTGAGTGCCTTTATTTGTGAAATTGACTTTACGCTTAGAACATAATAGAAAAGTCGTTACCGAACATAATAATTAAATTACTTATACCTACCTAACATATCAACATTTGATACAAATTATATTAATATTATTTAGATTAATTCCTTGTGCGTAATAGAAATTTAAATTTGATTAAGTATTTGAATTAAATTAAATTATGTCTAGAGTGAAGATATAAAAATTATTATTTAAAGAAAATTCTATTGCATCCGATACTGCTTTCAAGTCATAATAATACCAACACACGAACACTACGTAGGTATTTTCATTTCAATTGTTAGAAGGCAATTTATAGAGGCGTGACACGGGTCGCCGTAACAGATACGCTCCTCCTCCCGGTCAACGGATCTGTCAATTTGGGCAACGAACCTAACAAATATAACTTTTCTGTCAACTCGATAGAATCATTTCACAACATTTTGTGATTCATATCGATGGGTCGAATGGAAATAGAAATATTATTCATGAATACACACAGTGGTTGGAATATAAGCTGCCTTTGTAAGTTTCTTAAGTATCAACCGAAGTTGTCAAGTTTGTTGGTGCCTACATAATCACAATAGCAATTTATTTAAAACTTTACACGCATCAGTTACCACAATTAATTATTCCTTTGCGGAAATTAATATTGCGTGTATATAAGCAATAGAAGCTTTTGTTTTGAGCTAGAATAATATTCTTATTACAAGAGGCTGATTATGACAATAGTCTTGTAATCGTATAATACAGTTTTATATATTTTTTAATTTCCTTGCGGATGCACACGCTTGCCAAACCTTGGCAAATTCAAACATGTAGAGAGGGCGCTTGGCTTGGCTTGTGTAAGTTCGTAAGCAGTTGTGGCCATGCCGATAGTGCAAAGATCAAAGGAAATTTGCGGCAAGTGCGTGTGATGCATCCACACGATAGTGCATTTGTAGAGATTTAGAGTTTGTGGCAAATGGCAAGCGTGTGGACCCGGCATATGAAAATTTTCTGATGAGAGATCGCTTTTAATTAAAAAACTTAATTGAGAATTAAATTCATTTTATATTTTGTGACGTGGATTTTGTTATGTACTTTAAGCTTAGTTGAGACGCAAATCCAAATATGTGTTTAACTTGTATCTCAGTTTAATCCTAGTTTCTGCAACTACGTTTAATAAATATTACAGTACTGAAATATAAAAGGATATAACTTTCTTTTACCTTAGGATTAGGAAGCTCACTGCTCTGTAGGCTAGCCATGTAGCAACGAAGGCGGAATTGTTCGCAATGCAATCTTTCAAGATTTTCCTCCCATTGCAGCATCTGTCCAGCCAACTGTGCTCTTGTTTCCAGGTCCGATACTACTGACTGTTGCAAATCAGCCATATGTTTTAACTTGTGGTCCTGTTAAATATTTTTATACTGTCATGTAAAAATAACAAATAAGCGATTAAGTTTCGGTGAAAAGTAATAAAATTTCATGTTAAAATATTGAGTTATTATAATTATTACGATTATGTTCTTATGGCACACGTAAAGATATAGGTGGAAAATTGTATGTCATACCGTGGTAAACTTAACATAGTATGACACCATTTGACGCGGCCCTCAATCTGTACCAGGGCACGAGGTACGTCATGAATATTAATAAGCGCGCGCCACCTGCCTGCGATTACTATCCCGCAATAAACACATCTTACAGTCTTAGCTGTATTCCTTAATCAATCAAAATTATAATCGCAATATTCACTAATAAATATCAAGTTTTAATTGCTCTGATAAATTGATATGACTGTAATCGAAATGGAAGATATGTAGAGAATCGATTGCGTCGAACAGTAATTATGCAATGTAAATGTCAACAGAGGTATTGGGTCACATTGGTATTACTGTAGCTGTTAAATTATTATATGAATGTGATAATGTTTGCATATATGGTAGTGTTACAGACTATCTATTACTGAAATGTAGGTTACGATTTTTTTCTAAATATAAAATCTACAAATATTTATAGAAGCTATTAGTATTTGAAATAAGTTGATAATGAAAATATCCACCATCTAAAACGCAATATCCTGATTTACAGAGAGCTTGATTGACTTCGCAATAAAATTGTCTTTGCTTCGCTTTGAACGATATTTATTTTGTGCGACATGTGCGCGTACAGTTCTGTATTTCTGCCCTTATTTATCTAGAGCTTTTACAGCGGAAGTGTCCGAAATGAAGGCATACATTTGCCTGTGGTTATACATGTAATTATCAGAATCTGTGGCAAAGGCTTTGATGCGTGTTGTGGTAAGCGATGCAGGTCAGAATTGCCTCGATTTGTACGAGGGATGTTGTAGATCACACGCCACTGACACTATTAGTCTCTACGAACTTTAGTAAGGGTACGAGATCTTCTTTTTAAATATAGAAAATGAAATATTTTTCAAATTAATAAGTTACCAATAAATATCATTTTAAAATTATGTTTATAGTATTTTAAAATTTATGAATTTCATAAAGAAAGATACTTTAGTGCCATTTTTAATTATTTGAAATCATTTTGTACATTTGTAGGTAGATAAACTGTAACAAGCATATAATGACCTTTGATACATCTAAAGCCTTAGTTTCTGCCGTGACCACGATTGCTGTAAAGCATTCAAAAGGTCGGGAACAAACATCAAAATAAATCCGCGAAAAAATCTGAAAGGTAGTTTTATTCAAAATACAACTTTTGTTATATCGAAGATGTTGTTTTATTAAGTGTTAGCGGTGAGTTAGGAATAAGAAATTAAATCTTCAACGAGCAGTGAAAGCTTTTTGCCTCTCTACATTGTACACACTTCAAGCCTCACAGCGAACACAGTGAATATTATTTTTTATTTAAAATTGATTCTTAGGTTGGCGGTATAAAGTGCAAAGTCGGGTAGATAGGTATTAGTTTACAAAAGTAGTGATCCGCACTAGTCAAACAATACTTCTGTTAGTTCAGGCTGATGCTACTGGCGGTGAGGTCATGCCTTGCGTAATATCTCAGTATCTGCATTGTATTCAGTACCTTTTGCTCAGTAAACTAAAACCGCCTAACGCATAAGTATTTCAAAGTATGCTTTACTTAAACTAGGTCTCGGTATTTAGACCCTGTTGATAAATTAACTGAAGGACTATAGTTGTTTTGTTACACTTACTGATTCTATGGCTTTCTCGAGGCGGTAAATTTCTTCTTGAAGTAGGTGGAGGGTTCCAGTTTTGCCGCGATGACGTGCGAATGCCGCAGCACATGCACTATGTATGCTATTTACCCAGTTTTCAAGCTCCACCTTTGGAAACATAATAAATTGTAGCTGAAGTGAATAAGTTGTTCGTACAGAGGTTAATTAAAAAATATCCATAAGGCGTACCTGGCACGGGGCTTGAAATAGATATGCATCGCCGAAGGCCGTACTCAAACAGAATATGTAATCACGTTTGGGATGCTCAGGTATAGGTTGCATGATAGCTCCATCGACTATAATGAGATGTTTCGGCGCAGCTTCCACAGACCGGCCCTCGCGGGAGTCACAAGGATAGAACAACAGGGTTGTTCCTTTCAGACACACCCAGTAACCTTTCCAACCTCGCTTGCGAGCTAGTTCAATCTGATGCTTCTTACGGAGTAGCCACTTCTTCACGCTTAAAAACCTAAATAAACATAAATTATTAAATTGTTAGAAATCTTAACCACTTACCTTAGAGAGACATAATTATATACTAGGTACAACTCGGAAGTTTAAGAAGATAATTTAAATAAAAAATCCAAACGATTACATATAAATAAGAACATTTATGTTTTGCATTATATTTATTAACTCCATGTAATAAGAGATTGATATAAATTTTATCAATATTCAGTGAGCGACTTTTGCATATATACAATTTTATTTACACACAAGCTAAAAGTAATAAGTTTTTGCCAGAAAATAGAAATCTTTTGAATTTTTCAGTATTCTAAAGTATACTTTGAACATGACAGCTGTATCGTTTTTTTGTCGATATTCTCTTGCTGGCACGGAATTACAAAGTGCTTTTTTTATTAAAGAACGGATTTTTGTAGTATGCACACCTCTATTTCTACCATCGAGGACTTCCATTACCAAATCCACGGCTGCATAATACCGTTTTTTATTATTGTGTATTTTAGACACACCTAAAGATTTTCATACGCTATATTATATATACTTGTACATTTGAGGAATTACTGTTTTTTGTCATAGTTTTTAAACATTTTTTATTTTTTAATGACACATTATATAGTTAACAAATTATTATTATGTAGACATTTTTGTAGAATATACAACTTTTTTAGTTTTACTATCAAATTCACAGAGAAAATTAAAAATTTAAATTAATATAAGTAATACTTTTGGAATAGCTAACAAAAGCAGGTAGGTAGCTGCAGAGTGATATTTAAAATTCAGTTTGTGATTTTTCTTTCATATTCAGAAAAATAAATGGAACATTGTAAATACGGGCTAAACTCACATATAAACATATTGTAAGCTGGAAAGATTTCTTTTATAAAAATAGACGATACACGAGAACATCCTGAAAATAGTTTTAACTCACTGTGGTTTCTTTCTATATAGTCTTCTTACTGATTTAAAAAAAATAGTGCACTGTACGATGACCACGCGCTAAAACTAGTCAAATCCGCTCTTGGATAACCAAGCGTGTGTACCTATGTATGAAATTTTATAAGAACTGCAGATGCGATTTTTCACAGCACGCAGATATAAATCTATATATAGGAAGTTGCAGTTTTAGAATCACTCGCGGCAAAAAATTGTCAGTGCGGTCACTTGTATTGATTTCTTTGAAACACAAAGTTGTATCGGTAGAACACAGCCGCGGTTTACCGTAGTGCGGCTTAGCACTAAATATAAATAAATTGGTATTTATTTTATCTGGTATGTATGTTGGTTATAATGGTAATATATGGTATATTGGTTTCTCTAATTGATTTTTAATTTTGATTGAGTTCATCTTTTATTCTTCGTTATACTGATATATAATATGATATATTATACATAAAGATGTGGCAATATAGACAATTTCAAACTATTTAGATCTCAGTTTTTACCGACCAATCTCTCTCATGTGTTTTTCATGCTACGTGATATTATTATCGAAGTTAATTGAGCTCAGCTATCATACTTAAAAACCATGAAATGCGTCCCCTATGTAATGTATACGCTATCTAATTCAAGACATTATTATTTTGTGATATTTCTAATAAGGACAAGACTGTTCCAATTTATCATTACGATCGATATCCAATATTCATTTAAAATGAGCAGCTTTCTTTTCAAAAATTGTGTTTCATACCAGTTGAAAGAATTTATACATTTCTTATGAAACTCATCGAAGGAGAAGTATCGCGCCTGACACTCGCGTTTTTATAGCGACTTTGAATGGGTCACGGCTAAGATTTCCCTCCGGTCATTTGGGATTCATGGGACAGGAATTGTAGCCTTAAGGAATATAAAAGACGCTGTAGGCTCAGGAAAACTCAACTTTCTACGACATCACTTTTTTTTTGTTTTTCTTCCAACCTCCTTCCTTTTACAATAATTTAAGCCTTAAGAAAGACAGGTGCTTTTAGTATACGAACTTTTATTTTTGTTTGTAGAGGCACAATTATGCAACCGCTTAGTTGATGAAGGGATATCTCTTTGTTTTTAATATTACTATTTTATCTTGATAAAGACTAGCTGTTAAGACTTCGCACGGAAAATATTTTCTATCTTTTTATTATAGGAACCTTTATAGTGATTAAAATATTTTATAATTATAACTTTAACCATACAACTTTAAAAACGTTATTTGTTGATTATATTGAAATAGAGTCACTAAATCGCTAAAACATATGCAATGTTTTTTAACTTTTGTTTCACCGGTAAAAAGTTTTTTTTTCGGAAAATCCCTTTTAGCAAATACCTTCCCTATAAAAACCTATTGAAGAGTTGTTAGGCATAGATCATCATTTTGGGAATATATTACCTATGCATTAAATTATGACATAAAGTCATGCAAATTATTATTAAGTATATTTATATTCATGAAAGGAGAGAAAAAACGTTCATTTTATGAATGTTGATATTATCCTTCGTTTTCTTACCCAGCCTTCCTGACAGCACCGGTGCAGTTGAAGGAGGCAGCCGCGGCTCCCGTCTGTTTACCCTTATAGGGAGAGTTCATTGCGCTCTCACCGGGGTCTTCTTCATCAGACACGGCTGTGGTCAGCGACATGCGATCATCATCTGATATCTATGTACATGAAAAATTATGGAATCAAAAATCAAATTACTGCAGCACATGTAAATTAATTTTAAATAACTTTGAATAGTTAAATATCAATAAATTTGTTAAAAAAGTTATTCAATAGTGCTGTTACAATACAATACATTGAATTAAACAAACATCATTACAATTCCCATCATGCTCAAAAATTGCTGATTATATTGCAGCGCCTCATTTTTTGTTCTGATAAGCATTCAATCAACAGCGAATATAGAATTTATACTAATGCATGGATAAGCACTGCCTTTGATACATTAGTGTTATACCGATTTTCAAATTCAGTGAAATCAGAGTGGCAACCAATGAAAATAAAAGGTTAATATTTGTTATTAGATATTAAAATGTGTAATTTTGTCTATAAATAATTTTGTCTCGTTTAACTACTTGTGCTAGTATTTGTATTTATAGAAACTCGATGATGTTACGTATAAGCGATAAGAAAGAAGAGTTAAGATGTAATTATAAATATTATATTAAATTATATTTACAGACACTATTGAAGTATTTAGGTTATTATATACCTACGTTTATGAATAATCATAAAAAATGCCTGTCAGTTTATGTTTATTTTAATAGGGCTGCTATATTACATATACAAAGATTGTAGCACTTGGCACTCTATTCTCTCTGCCTACCTTAAAAAGGATATAGCTTGAAGTTGTGTGAATATGTGCTTTATCACATACATTATTTATAAGTTACTTTATATCGAAAAAAGTAATCCCGACAGGGCTCAGATTAAACTGTAAACGTAACTTTTATTCAGTGTGGAGAATTCAATTTAACACTATAATTTAATAGTTAAGTATTGAGTCGAGCTGAGTTCTTGTTTAACAGCCGCATACTCTACGGATAAGGTAGGAGATCCGAAGTTCGAGGAGAGTTTGTTTAAAAATACCTTAGTAGCAAGCCCACAGTTGGTAAATTATCGGTGTGCCTTGTGCCTTGTGCCTGCCACCCTTGTGCCTTGGATCTCCTTTCAGTCGTGTAGGATTATCGTCCCACTGGACTATGAGAGAGAAAGGAATACAGACAATACTTCTATTTGAGCATACATGCCTGCACTATAACATGTCCTGCGCATGTGGCTAGTTTTAATGACATTAGCCCCCGTGGCTGTAATTAAACCGTAATGGAGGACTATTTATTAGGACTTTCATTTTATACTGTACAAACAAGAGTAAAGTAAATGTAGGATAGGATAATGAAATATAGTCTCTTTATAAAAAGTACTTAATATAAAGTACATTTTGTTTCAACAATAACATTTTTAGCCTGAAATATCAGCTAGATGATGATAAAAATATTAAAAATCACAGAAAACTATAGGTATAACTACACTGAAAGTACTAGCGGTATTAGAACACATAGAACTTGAAAGCTCTTAGTAATAACTACCATAATATTAATCGTAACTAGCGTTTTTGAAAAACTAATCGTTAAAAAGTAATAAAGCGGAATAGAGCTAAACTTGTTTACGCTAGGAAAGCTGGCAAGTAGGAGGATTTACTTAGCCGCAACATTTTTTACTACCGTTGGGATTAACGATAGCAGAAATGCATAAAACTCAGCGAAACGAAGTGTGGCAGCGAAATAGATTATGCTCAAATGTCATCAGATATTACTTTCATCTTTTTCAAATTTCAAGCTTATTCAAAATATGTGCCCATTAGTGTTGCTGCACTAAATCTAAACGGCGTATTCAAAACATTTTACGTAAAACATCTATCTGCATGTGAATATTAATACCGTAGGCGACGTCGCCTACGGTATTAATATTCACATTTCACCACGCTCATAGATGAATGTTATACAATAGCTTTATTTTATAAATGATTATGCCAACCATTTTTATATAAGACTGCTTTGAATAATATCTAAAAATAAATTATGGTACCTTTCATAATAAAACAATTTTCAACAAACCGTCGTGAATACATACTTGAACAATAATTTTTTAATACTAAAACATTACAAAGAAGGAAAACATACGTTTATATATTCTTGCTATATTTCAGAGCATAACGCAATTTACCGGCACTCGCGCCCTCATTTTCAGCACTGAAAATTGTTACCTCTCTTGTCGGCTGTAGCTAGATATAAACACAAACTACGGCAAAGACGACACGAAACTGTTTCTAACCAAGATATGACAGGTATTACCAGAAGTCACATGTAAAACTTACATATGTATATTAGAAACTCTGAATATAATTTAGCTATTAACCAGGTACTATAGACTTTTACATTTAGTATATTGATTAGAGAACTATGTTAGATATTTAAGGAGAGTTTTGAATGGCATTAAATTATAACAAAAATGCTTTTTACTGTTAAGAACATGCGGGGCACGACGCCGAGCACTTCGCTCGATGGCCCTTAACGTAGCTGGCATCTACGTACTTTTAAAACAAAAAGATATGTGTTCCGTAACTAAATTAAATAAAAGATTGACCATGTAATAAAGTTTTGTATTCTAAATAGATTACAATCTAATAATAATATATATAGGAGTTTCATCGGAATAAATAATATATTCGATGAAAAACATATAAGGTCATAATTACTTAAGGCATTATATTAGAAATAAGTGATAAAGTCTTGCTTCTGCCGATGGACTTATCAAACGAGTTAAATGACAAATCTTAAAATAAAATATTTGGCATAGTTTAGTATATAAGATGCGGCCCCGCTACGCTGGAGCGCTGGAGCTGGAGGAGTTGGTGGTATTTTTGGATAGGTGATATGGAGCTCAAATATATAAAAATATTTTGAGGAAACGAAGGAGTCAAAACTTTTGGAGATGTAAAGCTAGAACATTTCTATACCTAAATAAGTCATTACAATAGATAAACATACCTTTAACGAATATTAAACATCCTTTTTCGTGTAAAATCCATATTTTCATAACAATTAAGGCTTTATTGTATTAATATTTCGATAATTTCACTAAAAACAATAATCTAAACAAAATAATCTTAAATTTTGACAAAACTGTCAATTTCTATTTTATCTACCGCTTTCAGGACAACAGATTATCGCTTAATAATTAGTTAAGATTTTATGCATATTAAAAGTGAAAATTGTCATCAAATTACTAAGATTTTAAAATAGAAATATGTTATTTTTAATTCATGCATGCATGTACGAGTTTTGATTTGATTTATGTAAAATATTGAGTAATATAATTAATTTACATTTTGCAATTTTTTTAGACCGTTATTTGATTATATTATCTGTGAATACTTTACAGTATTTTTGGCGGGTAGTCACAAAATACCACGAAGTTCGATAGTGATCTGTACTTATTATTAAACGCGTTTTCATATTTTTTGCGCTTTTTCATAGTTATTTTTCGCATATTATTTTCTAGTAGTTTTTACTTTTTGTTAATTTTCGTATTCGTTCGTTTCTAGTTTTTTGTTGTAAAAGTATTCCTATAGTTTTATGTGTTCTTAGTGTTCTCACTTCTTAGTGTTTTAAGTGTACTCGTGCAGTTTTAAATAAACGTAAGTATAGTCTGATTTTTTATTCCACGGAAATATGACAGATATCATAAACCTTTTCTGCTTTGTATTTTTTTAATATAAAATAACAAAAAATATGAAACAGAATTAGATCAAGTAAACTATATGTATGACATTGTAAATAGTCTTTGTTTTGTGCATTCAATGCACATTAACTATTATGTAAATTTATTTATTGGTTAAATGAAAAAAAACTGAGTAAAACTAAATATAAGAAATGAAAATATTTACTAATCATTATTACTTATATCATCCTTGTCGTCATCATCCACTCGAATTATAAAAGAATCACACTATCTATCAGATCATTAAGAGGGCACATTTTATCCTTTTCTTTTATAATATGGTTTATGGCATTTTTGCCAAAAACAATAATAAAAAATCTTGAACGATCGTTGTGGACCTGTCCTTTTTGGGACTTTCCAATTCTTTTTGCCAATTGCAAAGATTTTACAAAGGGGTTTTCCTAAAAAAAGGCTTGCAACCTATGTATTATTGGGCAGAGATTCCTGTAATAGAAAAATAATTTCCTTAATAATTATTGTAACTTCGATAATAGGATAATAAAAAAAAATTACCATTTTAGAGTTATCAATATTTTTTTTAAGTCTTAGTTTTTCTAATTGAAACCTCAATTCAAGAAAGGTTTATTTTTTTATTTTGCTAAAATGCTTTCCGTTTTTAGTGACAATGTTTCAAAGCTGACAACATTTCTGAAATTTAAGAATTCCGCCGAATTAAAAATCAGACTATAGACTATTTTTTTTAATCTAAGTATATTATATATTTTCGATTAAGTGACAGTCCTACTTTGATAACGCAGGTTGAGCTTGGATAACGCAGCTACGCTTCGCTTCCGCCTTAGCCTTCTCGTTAGGTCTTTTTTTATTTCAAACCCAGAACCCCTGCTATCATTAGTGATTTATGTTAATTTTAAATTCAGTGACAGATTTGACTCATTATTTGATGATCATTTTGGCACTTGGAAGTGAAATTTTGACATTTCCAAATGTCAAAATCGCAGTTATGTCATAATAATGTATGGAAGTGTTGTGACTTTAAATCTCAATAACTTTTGACTCCTTCGTTTCCTCAAAATAAATTTTATATATTTGGACTTCCTCCCTATCACCTTCCCTATCCATAGATACTACCCACTCCCACCCACACACAATACACCCATATACTAAACTGCAGCCAAATATTTTTGCTATAATTTTATAAAGAAAAGGTACAATATATGTATAATATATTTTGTAAATATACGTATATATGTATTATTGTAAGAGAATAAACCTTAAATTTCATTATCATTTTTTATTTAAGTTTGAAACAAAAATAAAATAAAAATCTACGTATTTTTATTACCTACTAGTTAGTACCTACATAGCTATTACGAAACTCCGTAGGAAATTATACATCAACTTTATGATGAAATGACTACTATTTATAGTTAGCTTGTTGAAGGTAGAAGTCATAGTTTCGAAACTAACTTTTGCATTGCTAAATCGTTTGTAATAAAGTTTGGTAGCTATTATATCGCAAACTTCATATTACGTAGCTTGCAAGTCATTTTGTTTTACTGAAACTAATTGTAATTTTCAAATTCAGTACGTCTATTACAAAATATAAATAATTTTAATGGAAACTTCAATCAATATATATTTACATTCAAATTAAAACGATGTACCTAATGTAAATGACAAATGGTTATTCTTAATTCACTTTAGATTTCAGAAATTAAAGCATTTATTACATTTAATTAATTGGAATTACAAATTATTTTATTTTTGTTTTTAACTATTTTATTATTATTATATGATAAATTGATGATTTATAAAAATACGTCATTAAAATCTACACTTCTTTTCCAGATCAGAATAAAATTACGAATATTTAAATTGTCGCAATAACCATTATATTTTATATTAATCCTAATATAGTAACTGTGCATGTAAAAGAAGAGTGATAGCGAGACCATTTTATTTATTTTAGGATCTTTAGAAACGTGCAATTCATCACAATTTCAATTGGGAGATTATTCTCAAATATTGAAACCTATACATTCCTTTTGTTTATGATTCATATTTATCGCAGACTTGTGGCGTAAAAAATAAACAAAATAAATGTAAAAAGATACTTAGGAAGTGCTATAGAGTAGAAAATAAAAGGCCTCATTAGTAGAAAAGGAAATTGCAGCCTCGAAGAGGAATCTAAAATAAGGTCAAAATGTTAGCTATATTTTACTGGCTTTTATCTTCAAGCTATCTATTGTAAAGGTTATTGTGAAACCTATTGAGAGCTTCACAGGTACATAAGTGGGGCCTTAAAAACAACCTACATACAGTGGACAATATACACATAATATTCTAATAGTGTCAAGTATGTATATGTATATTTAGTAATAAAAATAAGGTATTGGTTAAATATATTATTGCTGCCAAATATTGTCTGTAACCTAACATTATCGTACTTATTGTTATGTAATATGAGTATGTACATTGTACCTATTATAATCGAATTAGAAATGAATCTTTTTAACGAATAAAAAACTATCTGAAGGCACTCACCTTACGAAGAAATGCTTCATTACAAGTTTGCGCTGTCCCTTTCCAGTGATAATGACGGAATCTTACATTACCAAGAAGCTTTGCGCCTTGTAGAATAGATACTTCATAAACAATCCTTCGTATATTGAGAACATCTGTACGTTTTTTATATTTATTCAGTTTTCGTCGACGAACTATACGTTCATCTGGTTCGGAATATTCCCCAGTACTCGTAAGCCCTTCCTCAGCAGCCCACGCACTCAATACACTTTCAATAAAACTGAATAATTGTTGCACGTTTGGTTCTAATTTGCTAGGTATATATAAATAAGGCGATACGGTCTTTTTTGGCACTAGTGATTTTTCCTCAGGCTCATCTTCGGGAGGAGGTGCAACATCGTGATAAGGACAAGTGTGTATTTTATGGTGGTGATGATGGTGATGGTGGTGGTGATGTTTAGTTTTACGCTTCGGTTCCTTTGATACCGATCCGCCACCGCCTTCTCCTTTGTCTGCGGTTTCTCCGCCACTTGAATGTGAATCTGCGCTACGCTCTCTATGCGGTTTCGGACGTCCGTTTGACGTCAGTGCTACAAGAGCCCCTGCAGCCAAGCAACAGTGGTGCGCCACGCAACAAAATCGTGCATCTTCCTTAGAGAGGCCTGTGTGTGATTTGTGGCAAAACGATATATCTGGCACTCTCGCTCCGAGCGCTGCCAAATGTGCACGATCAGCGCAAACTTGCATGAGGAGGTTTTCTCCAAAATGAACAGTCTTGTGGCGGCGGCGACGCAGGTGCATGACGGTGCCGCTGCCAGCCAGCGAGGGCGGCGCGGAGGCAGACACGGGCTTGCTGCGGGGATCGAGCGCGCGCGCACATCGGGGCGGCGGCACGCGGTGCGTCTCCACCATCATTGGCGAGGAGCGGCGTCAGCGGCCGGCGCTCGAGCGTCACCTCATTACGACTAAACGAAAATTAGTTTTCTCTTTCGGTTCCCGCTTCCCGTCCTTTACTATAGTCGATTGCTTTCACACTTTACATCTTGGAAATGTCACATAATTCATAATCATTTTGGAACAGTCTAATTTTTCCACTACTACATTTAAGAATCGATGAATAGATTCAGTTTATTAAGATTGATGACGATTTTCAATAAAGTTTCTTGCTATTTGTGTTATTAAAACATACTAATTTATGTCATTGATTATGAACAAAATATAACGAACTGTGCAAACAACGTCACATAAGTTCTACTGGAAATGAATTTATATTATATTATTGAAGCTATATCTCTCGTATTTAATAATCGAGTTGTAAGTGGTAGTCCGCATTTAGAGCGTTAAATTAAATTATCCGTACATGCGATACCGGACGCTCTAATCTCGCGCTTGAATGCTGCGCTAAGCGTAGTAGTTTTTCGAAGCTGCTCCAACTTTAATCCATCCTCGTTCCGTTAATTCTTAAAAGAATTAAACGTTAAGTTTTAGAGGATAAAATATCTTTTTTGTATTTGTAGATAATATTTTTTATGTAAATAAAGTTTCACTTAAATTTTAAGCTCCGTAATTTGAAAATTGGCATACATATATGATCAAAAATTTCAAACAAATACTTAGCTGTAACAGCTGCTCCTAATATAAAATGGATTATCCTTTCAAAACATAAAACAACACTTAAAGTGAATTTTATCTGGCGTATCTATCTGATTTTAGTGCAATCGATCGAAAATTTTACTTAAGTCGCTTTAAATGTTTAAGCTGATTGTGATATATGCTTAAATTTTAAAATATAATAAACGTTGTAAAATGAGTACCTTATCACAATAAAATAATCGAAATATTACATTTAATAACCACTCAAACACAATGACAAAATGTTATAATATATTGTATAATGGCAATAAAATTATGCCAATAAAAGTTATTATAAGCAAACATACTAGAATAACTAGTACAAGAACGGACAGCGGTCTGCATTGGAAGTAGCTTATTCTGGCCTGGTAAGAACGTTAACAAGCTGTCAAAGAATTGTGGCGAAGCAAAAATAAATCGTAAAAAAAAATTTCCAATGTCGAACTTAGTCATGAATATTTTGTACTTCTTGTATTAATTATATACGTATATAAATTTTAAAACAAATATGACAAGTATAACAAAAATATACAAAATGTATTCCTATAATATATTTTAAGATAATTAAGGAAAAGGTTAAGCTCAAAGCTTTAGAAATGAGTGAATCTTCAGCGTATAAATAAAATTTGCCATGAAGGGTCATTACGCCATAAAGATTTCCATTTGATGACTAGATAATTATTTCATAACTTTAAAAATCGTGTACGGATCTTAAAAACTGACTTGATAAGATTAATCCACGTAAGTTCAAAAAAGAAAGTTTTAAATGATTTGGCTGACTTGTTATAGCATTTTATATAACTGGCTATAGTGGCTTTATATAACTTTTTATAATTTATTTAGTTAGAAAAGCACACTAACAACATAAATATTAACATTTATATATATTTAGAAGAGAATAAATTAATTAATCAGATATACATATGTCTTTTCAAGTGTACATAATATTCGCGGTAATTACATAATCAAAAGTACATATAATTAATAAATACAATTAAATTCAATAAAAATGATTTATAACACTAGTTAGTAGTAGTAGACTACTACAACCGTCAGCTATAATTATATAATTATTTTAAATAATGTTAAGAAAAATCAAATAATATAAGTCTAATTAAAAATTGATCAAATAATAACCAAGCAGTACTCATACCAAATTAATCAAGTAATTAGTAAATCAAAGGAGTCAAAATAAGTCAAATTTAAGATTAATCAAATAATAACAAAGTCAAAATAAAATAATTCAGAAATTACAAATTATAGTACATGTTACAATAATCAAAATAAATAAATCAATCAAGATAAATCTAATTAAATAAAAAAAACACAATATAAAAAACACAGAGTTGAGAGAAAAATTTATTATTTAAAATAACACTAATTTGGATTTTATAATAATTAAACAGCTTTTTTCTAAAGATTTGAAGGAATCGTGAGAGATGTCAATGTCTGGAATTCGTTTAATACTATGTGTTATTGTATCTTTTACACATACGTAGTAAAGGGGCTTTATTGCCAACGTGAGATCTTACACGAGGAGTTTCAAACATTTTGCGAATGCGAGTTTTTCTAGGTTTTCTACATGAGACTGATAATAATATTCTTTCAAGCAACTCTGAATGTTTTATTCTATTGTTGAGAATAGTGAAAAGAAAGCTCAGGTCAAGAATTTCGCGCCTGTTTCGAAAAGAGATCATTTCGTATTTAATCAGTTGTTTGTTGTATAAGCGTCTGTGTGAAAATTCTGTCTCATGACGAAAGAATCATCAAGAAACATCATGAAAGAAAATTATTTAGTGAAAGCACGCTGAATACCTTCAATTCGTTGAGAATGTACGTTAAACAGGGGATTCCAAATGACACTAGCATACTCAAGTCAGCTGCGAACCAAGGCATTGTATATGACTATTTTGGATTGCCTAGAAAGTCCTTGTACATTCCGCCTAATAAAACCTAAAAAAATATTTTGTAAGGCTTTAACGACCATTTTAGTAATGTGCGTTACAAAAAGTAATTGTTTGTCTATAGTGACTCCTAAATCTCTGATTTCGGATACTTCGTGTATTGGGGAGTTTCCTATTAAGTAACTAGAGACAAGTGGTTTTATTCCGGGTGAACTTTATATGAAAACATTTACTTACATTAAGAGTGATATGATTGAGATGACACCATTTATTGATATTGATATTTGTTTTAAAGCCTCTGTGGGTAGGGAAATTGAGTTTAGGGGATGATTGGCCCCTTGGATCGGTCTGCTTTCTTGTAAAAGGTTTTAAAATAGTTGTTTGACGAATATATATAAAAATGGAGCATCAAAATTTACGTGAAGTAATTATTTTGAGGCCTTTAAAGCGTCTGCAAAGCAATACGGCCGACGAAAAGTGTCTGGGAGTTTTGACGACTTATTTTTAAAGATATTGTCTAAAATATACGTGAAAATCAGCTTGGAGAATTTACGTGAGGTAAGTAATGTTTTGATTACCTGATACCTGGAAATTGGCAGTCTCACCAAGTTAGCAGGTAGTCATGCGATCTTAGTACATACTAACACCACCCAATCGTCCACATTTCGTTCGTCAGAAAATACGTGACATCTGGTGGCCCTGGGATCTTGGACTATAAGACTGACTGACATAAAAGAAGACTCTCCGTGATGTATTTTTAATCTATACTAATCTATATACATAATAAAATTCTAACTAAGTCGAATCTGTACATTAAATATATTTTGAAAAATCTTATTGAAATAGACATTATGGATACAGAAGTCGAATCTATAGTTTTTAGAATTTTCGTCTGTCTGTTACCGCATCAAAGAATAATCTGGAGGGATTTTGATGAAATTTGGTATGATGATAGCTGGTTATCCGGGTTAACATAAAGGATACTTTTTACTGCGGGAAAATATCTCATTTCTGGGAAAAAATGCAAAAACTACATTGTAAGAGCATATTAATCTGTAAAACCTAAGAATTTGGTTTTTTGTCACCTGAACGCGGGCGGAGCTGAGGGCAATGCTAGTTATAAAATAAAATATGGAAAATGTTTGAGAAATATATATATATTTTTTTTGTTAATAATACATATTTTTTGAAGTTATATATCTTATGGCACGATTGGAACAAAATATGAGAGTAAAATTTTTATGCTGCGCGCGCACAACGACAGCCAAAAAGCGACATGATGAAGTTAGCTGCATTCCTTTTACAAACAGAGAGTTGTGACATACGGGATGAAATCTTTAGCTATTTTTGTTCTGTTACGCCAAAGAAGTATTCTTACTTGCGTACATAACGTACACACGCGTTTTTTTTTGTCTCAGTAACATCATTTCTTTTCTTATCTACGTGCTACATAAAATATAAGTATGTAGATACAATGTTTCACTTTAAGTGACAAAATACATGTAGATTTTGTCTTTAAACCCCGAAGCGAACTTCTGAAATAAACTAATAACATGCTACTTTATGCTCATTCATGACGTGAGAATGATGTATTTCTTAAAGTTTAGTCACGTTTTAATTACGCTAACAGCCGGCGCGTCCCAAGGGAAGTAGGGCGTGATACACCACAGTAATGCGACATTGCATTTGGTCTATCGTGTCTACGTCGCATGTGGCCTTAAACTGATTTATTTAATCATTTTTTATTACAAATAAATTATATTAGCAAAGTTTATTTAAATATTCAGATATAGTCGGAAGTTTGAAGTGAGCTAACAAGATAATAAGGAATACGCGTAAATAAAGTTGTATATTAAACTAAACTTAAACGAGAGGAAAGTCAGGGTTTTATAAAATTACACAATATATATCTATCAAGTCTACAAGATTTAAGCTAGATTGTTAAAACTGAAATTAGTTTTATATGAATAACTTACGAGAAAATATGTTTTGAGTTTATGTTCATTTAAAAATGGACAAAAATAAAATAATTATTATCTTGTGTTATATATTATGGTTCTTAAACTGAAATGCCAAGCAATTTAATATATTAAAATACTAGTCCCATCGATATACTTATATCAAAGATAAATTAAACAATGTAAATATTCTATAAATAAAAATTATCAATAAATTAACAACCAATAAAATACAATAATTGCACCTGTATATTTTGGTAATTCAAATTAAATATAACAGTTTTCATAATGGAATATACTTTCAATTGTTTTGAACTCTTTTTAAATATAACATATTACGAAGTCAAATCAAGTTTCAATCGTACTTATTTTATAGTAAAATAGTGTTTATTTTGAATTTGTTTTCTTAGCCCCCACAATGTATAACCATACAATTAAGTTTCCAAGAAAATTTTAGGGTAAGAATAATTAATGGACCAATCTACTCGTACATGTAAATGAAAGTACACGGGAGTTTCATTTTAACCCTGTAAACCGATATACACAGGTATGTACATTATACATAAAGGGAAAAAATGATAATAAATATCTTTTAAAATGCTCATCAACAAAAGCAATTGTTTTTTGGATTTTTCATTAAACAATATTTTGTTACACCGTTTAGAAATAAAACTTTGGTAAAATTTGATGTTTTTTTGTACAGGCGTAATTTTGCGAATCTATTCCACATTTTATTAATGACAATTTTTTGTTGAGTGCTGAAGCACTTCGTCTCGTCATTATTTTTACGTCAATTATTTATAACGATAATTAATAACGTTCATTAGGTTTAGTTGGGAATTAAATTAATCCAACGATAATCGGCGTTACCTATCGTTAGTTGTTTTACGAGTATACGTATTTATAGATATTACCCATCAATTAATTCAATGATACAAAGAGGAGAGTTTCAATATTTACGTTATTATTAATTTTGAAAATGTATGTATTATGTATGTAAATGTTTCTGTTATTTAACTTGAAAATCCAATTAGGCTTTAAAATTTAATCAAGCAGGATAGAATAATTTAAAAGGATTAAAATGATTTGGAACAAGCATAATAATGTAAAATTAAAACAGATATTATGTTTCAAATATCAATTTCTTTTAGCGAGCTAAGAATGAAAACTTCCTTGTACATATTTATAATAAAATAGAGAACAAGCTAAGTACGTAAAATGCAGGCAACGCAACCAATCACCATGAAGATGTTATGAATAACTTAAGAATTAATTTTTATAATATTTAACAAATAATATATGAATACAATATACAAATGTAAATGAAATACAAATTGGATTAAAGGTGAAGGTTCAATGCAAAAAATAAACCTCGAGATTAGATAGAATTCTCTGTGTACGCTTTTAGGTCAAGTATTGTCGCTGAGCTTTGCATCATACAAATGTTTGGCACTTGTGTTTGCTGATTCTACATAAGTTTAGTGCTGAAAGCTCTTCTCTTATTTAGGAGATAATCCTGTTTTACCTTGATCTAGCGAAGCGCAGCTAAAATTATTAATATAAGATGAACTACTTTAGAAACAGCTTTGCAACCGTGTAGCTCTTTGCCTCTCAACAAATAATGCGGATATATTAATTCTATGCAGAATGTATCTCTGTTAAAGGATTTTCAGCAATATATATATATTTATATTATCAGTATAATTTATAACTTTATCAAAGCTTATATACATTTAATATTTCGTAAAACAAACGGTTTAATGTCAAAAAGTTAAAGTGGACGAATGTTTTACATTGATTTTATGAAACACTATTTTTGGATTTCAATAATCTGTGTACGGTAACATTGCTACGGCGTTCCATGAATAAACGATATATTATGTATAGCAAAGGTAATGACATGCATTAGTGCATAAAATTGCATCTATTAAAGTAATTACGGATTTGAAATGAGCGGAGACCAAATATATGAACCTTTCATACTAGCGTCCTGCATTGCGCCAAATTCTTATTTGTCTTGTACTATTTGTTCTTTTAATTGGAACAGCAACAACGAGCACCGACCGGCATGTGACAAATCAAATATGTTGATTGTATGAATAAGTTTGATTCCTTGCAACTATATTACAGTACGTTTTTCTATGAGTTAATATATAGAGTTATGTAGCGATGCTTTAATAACACAAGATAACAATGAAACCCTTGTACAATCATTTTAATTAAAATGAAATTGAAACAAAATTTTCGAACAACACGATAAACCTGTGCCGATGTCTATTGCCGCGAGGATAGGCGGAGGTACACATCACTTTAACACATGAATTGGATATAAAATCTAACAGGATAGCGATAACGGAATAAGAAATTTTAACCACAAACGTCCCTGAGGATATTTTAAGTTGATAAATAAATAAGTTTATTGAGTTACATAACCGAGCACTGGGCACATGGAGAAGTGTTCCAACGCCCAGGCGGCTCTCACTGCGACTGGATCCGGCACGCGTCGACGGAGGGTGGCCGCGATCGTCGAACTTCGTTACGATTCGGAGCGAAACGATCGTAAGTCCTCGGTCGGCTTCGGGGCACGCGCCTGCGGGCGGGCGGCGCCGCGGCGCCCGTGTGCCGTGCTACCCGCCTCGTACTACACAACGACGGCCAAGCCTTTCATTAAATTCGTTTAAAATGAACAAATGCTTAGCTTATCGAATCTCTAATGAGGCTTCTTGTTCACGGATATATGTACATTGTACATATCTCAGATCTCTACATAATTGACGCTCTACGCAGGCAGCCGCGTTGTTTAATATTATGCCCATATTAGAATACTGATATTGATCAAGTGCATTGTTATTGTGATAATTACTGTATAAATAAGTTGACATATTTAGTGAAGATCCTTTATCTTTTGGTAATTTTTTGGTAAAAAAAATAAAACAATGAATAATTATATTATAATTGTTGATAAAATAAATATAAAAAGTACTAATATATCTATAATACTGTATTTATCCTAAACATGTTCCTATAAGGTCCTAAAGTAAAACCGTACTAAAAAATCTACAATACTACAAGTTTAAATGTCAAAATGGTATTAAAGTATTATAGTAGAGAAAGTTGTAGCGCAGACATAAAATTTTAAATGAGTTTTTTCATGGAAACATTCCACTGTTTGCCTTTAAAGATGAATAATCAAATGTTGCTTGTATTTGTGAGTAAATAAGAGTAAATGCACCTTCCTCGTTTAATTCGGTTAACATTAGCAGGACACGTCATTTGTATGATTGATTTAATGTCGACTTACACATTTTATCAAGGTTTTTGGCTTATTTTACTTAGGGGTTTTAACGGTGATACTTTGCTCATAATCTTATTGAGAATATTTCCTTTACTGTTATTTATAATTTTGCATATTTATCTTCATAAAATATGAATGTGCCATTCATAAAAGAATTATAAAAAATAGCGAATTAAAAGATTTGATTTTAATTGAATCAAATTAGTAAAAACGGGCCAAGTGCGAGTTGGACTCGCGCACGAAGGGTTCCGTACCACTATCTATAATATTGAGCAAAACAAAAAAATAAATTAAATATTTGTTTTCTTTTCATTTAATTATTTTTAATGTGAATATATAACTAAATGTTCTGTGAATATTTTAAGCATCTACCTGTTGCTGTTATCAATATGAGCAAAAACGAGTAAAAAATCACGTTTTTTGTATGGGGAGCTACCTTAAAAATTTGTTTTATTCTGGTTTTTAGTATTTGTTCTTATAGAGGCAACAGAAATACATCATCTGCGAAAATTTCAACTGTCTAACTATCACGGTTCATGAGGATTGGTGACAGACGGACAGACAGACAGACGGTCGGACAGCGGAGTCTTAGTAATAGGGACCTTTTTACCCTTTGGGTACGGAACCCTAAAAATTGATATATAACTATCTAAATATTACTTAGGGCATCAAAAAAAAATCATCAAACTATAAAAAAATCGATGCGGAGTTTACATATTATGTAGGTATATTCAAATAATATACGACTAAAATCCCTTAAGGTGCAATAATATAAAAAATGAAAATGTATATTAATAATTGTTAATAATTTATATTCACATTAATTATACATTATTACTTTTATGATGTTCATAATTTTCATTTGTTTCAGTTTTTATTTCAGTCGATCTTTCTTCAGTTCATAATAAGTCATCCTTAAACTAGGTAGCGGCTATACTATCATAAATACTAGAATAAATTTCAAGAGAAATATGAAAGCCTTTTAATATATAAAGCAAGATGTTTAAGGAAAGGACTAATTAGGTTGAATTTAAGACGTCTGGGTCTATTTTCAAATACAGTAAAGGTTAACGCAATTAACATAAAGGATGCTTAAACGAAAAAATCTAAGCTTATGTACGGTCTCATATACATTTTGAAGTAGAAACGTTTTAAATGAATATTATTTTCACTTGATTATCTTGTGTACTTGATACATAGATTAATTATTAAACTTGAGGGAATAATTCGCTTAATGACCTATGTAGGTACATGTATTTCATTTATCCAAATTATATACAAAATTAGTCGGTGATTTTCCATAATTATTAGCTTTTAACCAACTAAAAAAGAAGATAACGCAAACTAAAATATATGCTTGTATATTAAATCAAAATTTTATTGTTACTTAGGAACATAAACTGTCAGATTATTTTTATGGACAATCTTCACTTTTATATACAGTCTGCACTGAACATAAAGAGTGCTAGTAATATAAGTGTCAACTTGATTCATGCGACTACACTTATACATTCAATAAACGTTATAATATCCTTTTATTATTGCACTTGCTGCTTTATGTAAACGTACGGACTCCTACCTACATAGACATACATTTATTTAAAATATATTCATTGGTGATTATTTTGAATATAAGACAATGTTTCATATCCTTATAAAACTAATAAACGACAACTACCGCTTTTAATATATATTGTGTAATAATCCAATTTAGCCAAGAGCTAGTAATAGCTCCATTCGTGTAAAAAGTATTTTTATGACAATAAATGTGAATTATATCACGTAACGTTGCCTCTTCAATACGTTAAAGATAATTGACCGAGCAAACGAACCGAGAGTACGTTACAAGAGAATAATATGGCGCTGGTCGTAAAGCGCAAGCGTGAGGTTTGAGCGGTCCGCCTCCTGCCTCCCTGCTCGGTGCACGGGTGAGGCTGGCGCTAGCGTCAGAGCGGCTGCTAACGTCGACACGGGCCTGCGACCGGCGACTGCGACCTGCAATCACGGCTAGCGAGCAGCGCTAGGGGGTGGAAGCGGCGCTACGTGACGAGGCTAAATTTAATCTCAAAGGAATGACGCGCGGAATCAAATGGAGAATCTCGTCAAATGTATTGCGCAATAGCGACTGCCTGTCACTGAATGCTTTAATTATTGTATACGACTGAAATATTGCAGCGTATGCGATCTGCAATTTTCTTCTTGTATTTAATTTAACGAAGACGTTATGAGTTTGCAATTTTTTCATACATTTTTAACTCTATGCATCGTGCATTCACTAGTATTGCACTAAAAACTTTATGTCAAGGTTGTGTGAAGTAAATAAATGATCAAAGTAAAATGCATAATACCATTTTAAATATAAATTGTATTTTATGAATTTAAAAAAACTAGCGATTCATCCTTGCTTCGCTTGGGTTTGTCCCTAGGTACGTTTTAACCTTTCGTATGGATCATATATTACATTTATCCGGAATAAAAAGTAACCGTGTGCTATTCTAGACTATAATCTATCTTTGTGCCAAATTTGATCTAGATACTTTCAGCCGTTATCGCGTGATTGAGACAAAGAGACAAACATACATCCAAACTTTCGCATTTATAATATTTATGGGATAGATAAAAGAAATCTATCTACATATATAAAACTAAGTCGGGCTTGTTACAACGCTTATAACTCGAGAACTGCTGGACGGATATAACTATTAAAAATTCGGAAAAAATTACGAAAAAAAATATATTTCATAATAAGGGTCAACACGTACCTATTAACGAACCTGAGCGAAGCGAGGGTGAGTCGCTAGTATAAAATAAAACTATATTTAAAATGTATTTGGACTGAATTTTTTATTGAGTTTCTTAACAATGCTCTTTCATACTCATGAATATTCAGTGCACAGTTTATTTTTGGCGGGGATATAAGAATAAGAAAAAAGGAAATGTATTACGGTACGACTTCACTACTATTGCCATTAGGAAAGGTAAATCGTACCGTATATTTCTAAAAGCTTTTACTTTACCAGCCTAGCCGAAACATTGCCACAATATACTACTGAAAGAATTTTTAGCCTTCGTAAGTTTCGCTTGGACGTGGCTTGATTAATATTTTTGATGTATCAGTGTAAATTTGTGCTATTTATAAATGTCGTAAATTACATACCATTTTAATATGAAGGATATTGAAGATGACTTACCTGAAAAAAGAAATTTCTATGCATACATTTTGTTTTAAAAATAAATTATATTATAACTATAAACGGAAAGTGAGGCTTCCGTTCCCTGGCCTATATTCTGATATGCTTTTGTCATAGACAAATATTATCCCAAAATGTTTCTGTCAACATTTGCAGCATAAATTAGCGATGTTCGTTAATTTCGCAAACAAAAATCTGCAGTCCTCATTAAGTTAAAACCATGAAGAGAAATCCGACTTTCATTGTGTGCATTTTCAATTGTGATAATAAAGGTAAAGTACATTTCTATTTCGTTGAATAAAGAACTACTCTTGCGTAATTAAATCTTTGCACCTTTAGTTTATGCATTTCGTGCGTAAATAATATGACAAATATTCTAATACTACTTACTAATGTATGTGTATTCAACCCTTTTTAACGTCCCACTGCTGGGCACAGGCCTCCCTTCAATACGAGGGGGATCAGGCCATAGTCCACCACGCTGGCCAAGTGCGGGTTGGCGGACTGCACATGTCTTTCGAAAACTTGCTAGGTTCTCTCAGACATGCAGGTTTCCTCACGATGTTTTCCTTCACCGTAAGGCAAGCGGTAATCATGTTAGAAACGATTCGCACATGAAAATATCAGAGGTGCGAGACCCGGGATTTGAACCCGCTTCACGCGGTGTCCCAAGCGAGCGTGTTACCACTGGGCTACCACTGCCTTTTTTATTACTAATGTATACTGTGTTGATTCTTACATGTATTTTTATACGTAAAGGCACAGTATACAAGATATCATAGTAATACAGATGTCCCATCCCATACAAAGAAATTGGGCAGATTTAATTGGAACTATTCTTAAAGCTAGTCTAGTCTTCATATAACGACGATAGACGACCTTGACAATAGTTATCGTTGATATTTCTTTTAAAAATATGAGTATGAGATATATGTTTTATGTCATTTTACATGTACAATATGACTGTATAATACTACATACAGTATAAGTAGAAACCTTCATACAGTAGACGATCGCCCATTGATTTTAAAGGAAATGCTGTCAAATGCAAGGGTTATCAAAAAGTACCAATTTTCATAGAAAACGGTTTTGAAGTTAAAGCGCTGTTGTGCCATCTCGTGGCATGTTGTCTACAGTTAACCCTAAAGCCGTACGAGCTATTCCATATGAAAACGTTTGATTGTAAAACTCTACGAATAAATAATCCGAATTTATCCTTTCCAGAACCATTTTTTTATTGGTAGGTATAACAAAGGCTTAAAAATCCAAAAAAAAAGTATGTATGTATTTCAGCCCATTTTTAACGTCCCACTGCTGGGCTCGGGCCTTCCGTCAATACGAGGGCGATCAGGCCATAGTCCACCACGCTGGCCAAGTGCGGGTTGGCGGAATTCACGTGTCTCATCATTTAAAAATTTGCTAGGTTGTCTCAGACATGCAGGTTTTCACACGATGTTTTCCTTCGCCGTAAGACAAGTGGTAATCATGTTAGAAATGAGTCGCACATGAAAATATCAGAGGTGCGAGACCCGGGATTGGAACTCGCTTCACTCGGTTTCCTCGCTCGCTTGGAGCGCGTTACCACTAGGCTACCACTGCCGTCAAAGTAATATTAGTTAATTAATAAATTATTAAATGAATGATTCTATCAAATATCGTGATGAAAGTTCTAATTTGTACCATTTTTATATATGATATATAATATTAAAGACTTAGAAAATAATTTGATACATTAGTAAAGAGCCTATGTTTTCAGAGTTGCTCCTTAAGAAATATATATGTGAGAGAACGTCCCTCTAGCTATTTATTTGGTCAAAGAAAAAAATTGCACACATTTATATCTGAAAACCTTTATATATTATCTATACTAATATTATATATGTTAGACGACGTTGTAGGGGGTAATCTCTGGATCTACTGGACCGATTTAGATGAAATTTGGTAAGAAGATAGTTTGTGATCATTAGAAGGACATAGGATACATGATATGACATAGGATTTTTATCCCGAAAATAAACCCTTAAGGGAGTAAAAATGGGGACGAAATTTTGTATGGGGAACCAAGCTAGAGACGAACCCGAGCGAAGCAAGGGTGACTCGCAAGTCGGGAAGTCAATTTTAGCCTACTCCTAATTGTCATATCGGAATGAAACTTTGTATGTATATGTTATTCGGATCACAATACTAGAATTTGGTATCTTGGAGTTGATCTGATGACGCAGCCAGGATAGTAGACAGTGGATCTCTCTAAGGACTCCTAGTTAACCCTTCGAGCTTGGTAAGTATTCATCTGCTAAGTTTTAACAAGTCCGTTATATTACAGTTTGAGACAAAGGCGTTTTTTAAGTGTTTAAAAAAATAATTAAGAATATGGAGCGATATGAAACAGATACACCACGTATAAAAAAACTAGAAAAGTTCATTATTTGCTCAAGGAAACATAGTTCATATTAATAAATTGTATAAATTATAACAACAATCGTTTACTGAAGTGTCCCATGAGCGCAACGTTCGTAACAAACATATCCATTTAAAGAGAGAAAACTTTAAAAAAGTTAAAGATAAGCCACTATATACTAAAATTATAATAGGATTTTCCTTACATTAAATGGTATTCATAGTTGCATTGAAAACAAGATAATCGTTACAGCTTACCCGCATTTATAAGATATACTCGTATACATTAAAGACAGTAATAGTACATGCACAATATTTCCAGATGCAAAGTCTAAATATTTTCATGTGAACTGCAAGCAAGCAAAATGACAGAGCAAGTTTTCGAAATACATGTGAAGTACATTTTCCTAGCGTGATCCCCCTCGACCCCATCAATATACAAAAATTAAAGAAGAGCGGTATGTCGCTAAAATAAAAACTTAATTTACTTTTTTGTCTTTCCATATCGATACTAATATTATAAATGTGAAAATGTGTTTGTTTATTTGTTTGTTTGTTTGTTTGTTTGTTTGTTTGTTTGTTTGTTTGTTTGTTTGTTTGTTTGTTTGTTTGTTTGTTTGTTTGTTTGTTTGTTTGTTTGTTTGTTTGTTTGTTTGTTTGTTTGTTTGTTTGTTTGTTTGTTTGTTTGTTTGATTGTCCTTCTTTCACGTCGAAACGGAGTAACGAATTGGCGTGGTTTTTTGTGTGGAGACAGTTGGAGGGCTGGAGTGACATAGGCTACTTATTATCGCTGGAGATTACTAAGTTCGCACGGGAAAACAGCGTGTTAATACAATCCAAAAAAGTATTTATTATCACAATTACTTGAAACTTGGTATATAAATTCTTCAATAAAATTAAATAAATGTCTTAGCATTATTCAAAATTCATTCTATAGCGGGATAAAATAGGAAAATTAAATTTTGTATGAAATTACCTTTTTAGAGATTTTTTTGTATTTCTGGCGCGAGCGAAGCCGCGGGTTCTGCTAGTATATCTATAAATATGGCAATTATAGTACAAATTAGAAGACAATGACACTTATTTCTATGTATAACTAGCGCCTCACCCTCGCTACGCTCGGGTTTGTCCCTAGTTACTTAAATAATGGGAGTGAGGGAAGGAGGATGAAAAATACTTAACAACCTATGCTCATACCTACCAAACTACCAAATTTACAAAAAAAGCCGTTTCGGAGAAGTGCGACCACCACAAACAATATGACACGAGATATTTATATATTAGATTATTTAATAAAAATGACGTACCATTCATTTAACGGTTTATTTGAGAAAAAGATTTTTAGTGTTTTAACTACATTTACTTTCACTTCATCCAAGTCTTAACTACAGTCAACTCGTCTTAAAAATCCCGTGTAGTGATTTTTCATTCGATATTTCCGACGGACCAATCTGAGGCACTCTACGTAACCAAATATGTAGTAAAACCTGGCAAGATGACTATTTCCATATTAAAAAAGAAATATTTAAATGTAATAATAGTTTTTGAGAACACATACGGACACGTAATATTACTACCATAATTCCAAACTTAATGTAAAAGGTGTTCTGGAGAAAGGAAAGAAAGGTATATAATTTTGTACAAATTAAAAAGAAGGTTAACTCCGTACTAGGAATGAATACAAAGAAAAAGGGTCGAGTGCCCACATTCATAGTAGACGCTTTATCGATATAAGTACCATTTTATTTAAAGATTTATGAAGTTTTAATAATCATAATAGTACTGTCGTATTTTTAGACAATAGTTAAGTACTTGTTATGAAATGTTTTCAACATTTTATGAAAAGTGTAATAGCGGGAGGCACTTTTATACGAGTAATAATAATATTTTGCATATTATGTCATACTCGTTTATTCACTTTCTACTTATCTCTACTTTCCAATTTTTAAATAATCACTATATTATCTTATGCATAGATTTTTAGCGATAGTTGCACCCAGGTTTAAGTAGTAGGAGTATTTATGTTTTTACAATCACTTTGTGACTTGTTACTACGTTATAATAAATTTATTTCCTAAATTATAATATACATAACTTTAAAGGAAATAAGATAAAAAGTTATAAAATATATTTTTTTTTATTATAAAATAATATATAAATAATAATATTAAAAGCTGATGATACGCTAGATTATTACAATGGACCCAATGACGAATGAATAGCGTTAAGAAATAATGCAACAAGTGATATAAAAAATGAAAGGCCCGTTATGAATACAAAATGCGCATTTCTTAAAAAAATATATTTTCATAGCTCATATAATATCAAGGCAGTGGTAGCCCAGTGGTAACGCGCTCGCTTGGAAAACCGAGTGAAGCAAGTTCAAATCCCGGGTCTCGCATTTCTGATAAAATTTCCCTACATCTAACATGATTACCATTTGCCTTACGGTGAAGGAAAACATCGTGAGGAAACCTGCATGTCTTAGAAAAACCTAACATGTTATCGAAAGACGTGTGAAGTCCACCAACCCGCACTTTGCCAGCGTGGTGGACTATGGCCTGATTCCCTTCGTATTGAAGGGAGGCCCGTGCTCAGCAATGAGGTATTAAAAAGGGCGGAATGCATACATCCAAATAATATAATATCTATTAGATATGTACGAAAACTGGGTAATCTGTATGTATATGTATTTTATTTCCCAGATTATACTATTGTATGTATTATGTTTAAAATTGGTAAAAAAATAGACTAATAGTTATAAGTTTTTTGTCCGCCCTGTAAATACCCATAATGGGTCCTTTCTTCTTCGTTAAGCAGATTTTTCTTATTTATAATATAAAAAAGTGAAAAATTTAGTATGTTAAGAAAGTTTTTATAAATTAACGAGGCAATGGTAAATAAAACATGAGCATCAAATATTACAAAAGGTTCACTTTCGCTAACTTAAAAATTTATTTTTGGACGGACAAACAAAAACTTAATTTGAATTTATGTTCTTCAAACGACTTTGTTTTGGAAATTATTTTGTGCAATAAACTGAGAAAAATTATTATATCCGTTTATTAATTAGTATCGTTCTAGTCGGAAAATACAGGGAACGGGCCGACTGTCGCAGTGAAAGAGGCGAGATCAATAGGAAGCGACCCTGACACAATTTTCAGTGTCCGTAAGGCAGACGGGGTTGTGGCGTTCAAGAATAAACATCGGCCTCCATATCCCGTTACACAGAGGAGGGTGTCGAACAAAGTGCAATTTTTTAGTTCGCATAATAGTGTTTGCTCCTAACTTTATTATGTTTGAACATGAAATTATATTCTGAGTAACAGGTTCATGAAAGGATTTTATAGATGAGGTCATAAACCTTTTATGGAGAATAATAATAAGGGATTGAGTTAATAGAGTTGAAAATCTTAAAAAGATTAAAAATCTTTTTAAATGTTTTTAATTTTTTTTAGGTATACATTTTTACGCATTATTACATTATAATATATGCACACATTAAAGTAGTATTATTAATCTTTATATTAAGGCTCACCTTCGCTTGCTCTAGAAAAAAAAAACAAAACTATCCTTCGGAAACCATATATTTTTCCGCAATAAAAAGTAGCCTATGTGTTATTCCAAACTATATATCTACCTCTAGTCCAAATTTCATTCATATCTGTTTAGCCGTTCTGGCGTGTAAGAGTAACAAACATATATATATATATATATATATATATATATATACTCACAAACTTTCACATTTATAATAATAAATACGGATAAATACGAATCAACAATGGCAAAAGTCTTTAATAAGCTACAATATTATGAACATTTGTAACTTCTCTTAGATGTTTCTTAGTCTATACATATAATAAAATTGTAACTAAGCCCAATCTGTACGTTAAATATTGTTTGGAAAATCTTATTAAAATAGACATTATTATTAATACAGAGGCTAACTCTATAAAATTTGGTATGATGGTAGCTGTTATTCCGGGTCAACATATAGGATACTTTTTACTGCGGAAAAATATCTCATGTTTGAGAAATTTATACTAAACGTTAAAACGTATATTATTGAAACTCGAATATAAAGCTAAAGTAAAATGAGCAATATATTCATCTTATGGTAATTAATTATAATATATTTGAATGCCGTAATATGGTAATTTAAGTTAAGTCAAACTTTGTACATGAATTAACATGGAAATTAATCACCTATTATCTTAGGACACTCGCTTATAATAACAATTTGTATATACTATATTGTCGCTAGGTATAATAATTTAAGTTATTAATAATTTATCTCTTTTAATATTAAAAATAATTTCGTTTTATTTTACAAGTATTACTTTTCATCACAGACCACAGTATATATATATATCAGTAATATTTTGTTTGGTGATTCTTTAAATTAACATAAGTTTTTTATTTATGAACCGATTTAAGTAAAACAAATTATAAATAGCACAAGTGAAACTTAGCACAATAGACTACTTACTGAAAGCCGCACCATACCACAGCGTGCACAAACGCACAGGCAAACAAACAAATATTCTAAAAATCATTGTTTTTAGTTCTATTGCGTTAATAAAGACCCCCGTCATAATAATAGTTTTTCTCAAATATCTTTCATGTACAGACAGAGAAGATAAGGCATGGAATATAATATTATATGTAATTTATTTGCTATTTTTTTTAAATAGGGGTGATTTTATTCAGTGTTTGTTCAATAAGAAATTAAGTAGATTTAGTATTTTATTCAGTATGGTTTTAGTGATTTACTTACTCCCTATGAGGAATCTGAATGCTAAAAATTCTTTTACATATGTATAATGTATGTAGACTAGATGTATTTTGCTTTGACGCGCACTGAAAACATAGCTTATTTAATAATTATACACGTACTTTAACGCCTCACTTCTGAGCATGGCTCTTTATTCAATACAAATCAGGCCATAGTCCACCAAGCTGAGCAAATGCAGGTTGACGGACTTCACATGTCATTTTAAACTGCTAAGACTTGCTAAGTTTTCTGGCATGCAGGATTCCACGTCACGATATTTTCCTTCGCCATAAGGCAAATGGAAGTCATGTTAAAATGGAAAATCACACATGAGAATATAAGAGGTGCGAGATCCGGGATTTGAACCAACTTCACTTGGTTTCGAAGCGAACACGTTGCTATTGGAATAAAACATATTAAATTCTACATTTTATTTTAAAACAGTTGCAGAGGCTCAGCATGCAGTTCTGGTAAGATAGAGCTATATTTTACAGGTAAAAGAAGTACATATATGATGAAATGTTTTTTCACTTGTTGGTGCCTTTGTTTACTTACTTTGATAGGATTGTTCTTATGTTCGTTTTTAATGACAGAGTATCAAAACGATGACTATTCAATTAAACTTATCTGAAATAGTTGATTGAAAAATTCATAATAGAAATAACGTACATAATTTCATTAAAATTTAAAAGTACCTGAATAGACAATAGAAAATTATTTCTCAAGAAATGGTTTGTAAGCTTCATTATGATAATAAAATTCATTGGCGTGGATCTCTTCAGTTGATGAGTGGCATGTGGGGAACATGGGGGATTTTTTTTGTTCATTTGTTCACGCTACTGAAGCGTCTAGTCAGTAAGAGTTTGTGACTTCAAAGAGAAAGAAGATATTTTTTTACCTTACATTCTTTGATGTTTTTATGTGCAAGGAAATATTTTTTCTTATTATTTTTTACACTTCTACTACCCCTTCACGTTACCATTTTCGTATTGATACGATATTAATAAGATATATTCTTATGTACAACTAGCGACTTAGCCTCGCTTCGCCTGCGTTAGTCATATATATTTTTTTTCGTGAACTTTTCTTATGATTCTGATTTCGATTCCGATATTCTGCTATTCGAGTCGGCGAAAACTCCAATAAATCAAAGATCATAAAAATCAGTCAAGCCATTCTTGAGTTATAAATGGTGTAACTAACCCACCTTTTTTTTTAAATATATTATATCGATCATTAAAAGTTTTAATCCTTTAATAATTTAGTTAAGGATTATAAATGATTTATGTAATTAAGACTATATACGTACATATTTATTGACATGTACAATTTTGAAAAACTATTTCTAAAAGCTATTTCTTTTCAGCCATAGAAAGTTAGTTACTAACTCACTAGAGTTATTACAAATTCGTGCAATATTAAAAAGTATTCTGAATTCTGAACGCAAAGCGACGGTTCTTATAGTGATTAGTTCGATATATCTGTAAACAATTGACAGATGTTATAAATCCATTTGAAAAATAAAATATTAATTATTATATTAATGTTCTAAGAATGGTGTTTCTAATATAGAGACAGTACTGCTAAGAAGAAAGAAATAGAGAGAGTTTCATCTACGTAGAATACAATTTTACCTTTATAAAAACAGCACTCTTCGACTTGATCGCCCCCATGCAGTTATCAAACAAACATTTTTACTAGCACCTGGTGCCACATCTTCTATAATATATTTGAAGGAAGAACAGCTACTACAATGTCCAACAGTAGGTATACATAAAGAATTTTTATATGACTATTAATTTATATTTCTTATATTAGTTTCTTGTCAATTCCTAACATAAAGCGTACTTCATCCGCTAACGATGATTCTACTCAAAAGTTATTGTTTATAGAAATTGGCAGTTTAGTAGTTATACACAAATATCAACGCTTACTTAGAAAAGAATATCACAGGTGGATAAGCAACATACAAGCAGGAACTCTACTTTAATATTTAAACATTTAACATTTATCTTAAACAACATGGGAAGAACTATTCACTTTAACATAACATAGGCCCTAGAATTGACGCGGGATATGTTTACACAACACGGTACTCTGTAACAGAGATTTACTATCAGCCTACAGTTTAACTGTATCGTAACAACCATGAAGAGTTACATCCATTTATGTGAATCGCAGCGAGAATGATGATATCTTCTTTGTCCGTGCACTTGATAGTAAAAGCTTTGTATTTACACAAACAAAACGTCTCAGTTTTCGGTTCAAAGTTCTCTTTCGCGACATTCGACACGTCAATGTTTGAACGAATCTGAGCGTTCGAAACGCACATTTGGCATCAGTTCATTTTATTATAAGTGTAGAAAGTTAACCTCAAAATATTATTTTTAATGCTACGTTTAGGATGCGATTGGGGCTGTCTACAGCGCAGCGGTGAGCGCCGCGTAGTGCGCATACTCCACCGAGAACTTCCGACCTCGGACGATCTCCCAGACCTTACTATTGAGGTGTTTCGACTTTGATGTATCTACTTAATTGAATATCCATTCTGTATCCATATAACATTTTGCAAATTATATAATAAATAGTGTACGGTTGTAATAGATGTTTGGCAATTGCTTAAAAATAAAAAGGGGGCAAAACTGAGAGAATATGAAAAAGTATGTCATCTGCATCTGTACGAGTATGTTATTGATTTATCGCCAAAGTAACTGAATAGCCAGTGACATGTATACATAACGATGCAGTCCAGGATTTCTATAGTAAGGATGCTAAATTTTAAAAAGCTTAACTTTAAAAAGCTTCGCGTTATTTTTAAATGTTTTTTTTTAAATGTTTATAATCAACATCTCTGGTAGTGACAATCGAAGTTCTGAACGACTTGACCGGTTGAGGTCATATTCACTCAATATATTTACTTAGTTAAAACGATGGTTCATAACTATACTATTTAGTATTTAGGTTATTTATTTTAAAAGGGATATCCAAAAATGAACATAAGTAACTATACATTACAATACTTAAAAAATTATATACTTGTATATGAATACTAATTATTTATCGAGAAATTAATTTTAAGAATAAAGATATGTTTGACAAAATTATTGTACCTATATCTTTATATATATAATTCTTCTGTGAGTGTGTATGTCACTGAACTTCTCTCAAACGACTGGACCGATTTTGATGAAATTTTTTGTGTGTGTTCAAGGGGATCTGGGAATGGTTTAGATTCACAATTTTGTCCGCTGGACAATGTTTTTTTAATTAATTTTTAATTTATTAGTAGTTGTTGATTTTGGAATGTTTTACATTGGATCCGACAGACGGCGCTACCATCGCAGTGTCAAATTTTAAATAATATTCGAATTTTAATTTTAGTCTGTCCCGACAGTTAGCGCTGCGATCAAATTAAAAAAAAGTTTTGTTATCATTGTAGACAGGACAACGTCTGTCGGGTCCGCTAGTGTGTTATATGTTGATTTAGTGGAAACCACAATCACAAAAATCTGTGCTCGAAAGGAAGCTATTTGCTTGATACTTTCTTAGATTTACGCGAATATTTGACATTTTAAATAAATAGTATGTAGGATTTATTTTGATTTTGGATTCCCGACGTTTCGAATGCTTTACAGCAATCATGGTCACGGGAGAGACTGAGGTGTTAAATGTCTCGAAGGTAAAGTTGTTACAGACAGCCTACCCACAAATAACAAAATGAAAAATTGTACCAAGTACCATACAATATTTTATAATTTAATTTTTTTTTATAATTTCAATTAGTTTTATGATTGAATATGGAATATTATTTATTTAATTTTTGCTGTTATCATTATAATTATTACAATTTTAAAAATATTAATTAGTAATCTATATTTAGTCTTGCTATTATTATATTTATAACCATAAAGAAAAATATAAAATATAATATTAATTATTTAAGCCACATAATTGTTCTATGTAATTCTATGTAAAATTAATTACGAAGAATAATTTTTATTTTGTTTGATATTATTTAAACAATTTACTAAGCAACACTATTACTTTATACTATTAAAAATGAAAAATAAAAAATTCTAATCTTAAATGCTATCATTTTGATCCACACAGTAAGAACTTACGTCGGGAACTTACTTTACGTTACGTCGGTAACTAAAAATTAAAATAAATCCGCGAAATAATCCGAAAAGATAGTTCTATTTGCTTGAGATATTAGTATTTTTTTTTCAGGAAGGAAAGCAATAATAGCTTACCTGACTATTAAACTTTCGGAAGAATCTATTTACTTATCTTTTAGTTTGATTTTTTCTGCCCACATTTTTAATATTTCGATTGTATCATAAACTTTTTAAATGCAATTTATTGCAGGATGAATAAAGGTATGAGATATGTATAGGATAGATATAATTTCAAACAAAAATCAACAAAAATAACAAAAGTCATGAAAACATTGTATACAATGTGTATTTTACTACCAAGCCCTTCTTGCCGGGTAGATAGAGAGCCTTGTAGTTATAGTATTTATATCATTTTGTGGAGTTGTCTCCTAACTTTGATGATTAACGAAACTTAATTGTGGAACAAAACTTGTCGTTAGCTGAAAATAACACTCTTAAGTATCACTTATTTCTCATATAGAGTAGAATCAGTTTACGGTGAGCTAACGATGTCTTTAGTCTGCCTTTCAGTGTACCACCATATCAATCATTAGTAAAGTGTTCACAATAAGTAAATCAAAAGCGATTTACGCTCAAATTACGCGATAATTCCGTTGTTCAAGGTTTTCTGATGACGTTATTCAAAGCCACGCTTTGTCTTAATCAGTAAATAGTAAATCGTATAACGTATTAGTCAGAAACATGCCGCATGTCCTAATACAATGGTCGATGTACAACGTGACTGATATTTTTATGGTTTCAATTTAATTGAAGTATCCGCATAGTAATAAATATATAATATGTAGATCTTGTAAAACATTGAAGCATTTTAATTAAATTAACTTTTTTTCGTTTTTTATTTCTAAGGAAATAATTGTATGTGTTATTGTGCTACAGGGATCTTCGGTAATACGAGTATTTAGCTAAAGGGTAATAATTATATACTCATGCTAATAACATTTATTAAAATTACAGCGTCGTAGTTAATATATTAGCTATATCTTTATATATAGGAATTTTCTTGAAAAGACCAACCTTAATAAATGAAGATACAAGATATAATGGGAAACCACATTAGGGACCGCTAGTCCGTGTAAATTGATTGGTCGGTGCACTTGAGATGTCTTCGATAAGTCAGGTATAAATAACAATTTGTAAATTCACGATTATGAATTAAGCTATCGTTTATTCCAATAGATCATTGACTTAATTTCTCAATAAGTGTATTATATATATTCGTAAAAATATAAATGATTTTCCCAAGAAGCAAGCACAAATTTATAATACCACGGTTACAGAGAATCAGTAATTTGGACAATTAGTGACACTTCTCCTGGTGCGCTCTCTATTTAGTCCAATCGGAATCCGGTTTGGGGATAGAATATTGAAAACCTGAAATTTTATGATTTTAAAATGTTAGCAGCTATATAAGGAATAGAAATTCGTAAAATGCCCCCGATGTCCAGCTACCCCCGAGAAATGGGGGGACGCAAAGCGTTGAAAAATAGTTTTTTTTTTCAATTTACGGCTTACTGTGACGTTCTTTTCAAAAGTTGTAGGTCTAGTAAAAATCTACAACTTTTATAAATAAAACTTTTTACAATTACCTCAAAGTATTCGAGATATTTGCAAAAAACTCGGTTTGTAACTTTTTTTGGTTATTTAATTTTTAATTTCTAGAATAATCTTAATTAATGTTTATAAAAATAAGGGAATGTAATCTTCAAAATACATATAATAAATTAAAAAAAAATAAATTGAAGTGTTTAGCCATTTCCGAGAAAAGTATGTTTTATGGTCTCGAGAGGCTTATATTACCGCCAACTTCAAGTGGACGTTTACATTAAAAAAAATCGTTCAATTATCAGATAGGGCTTATTCTTTTCGTCTTGAACTCTACTTTTTGAAAAAATTAAAACATGGTATGGTCGTCCTGTAAAAACACACTTAAAAAATTTAAAAATTGGAGAAATCGATAATTTTTACTTTGTAAACTACATTTTTTTCAATTATTATTGAAGAAGTTTACTTTATTGACCAAATTTTTATAAACTGATTACACAAGTGTAGATTACAAAAAAAAACAAAAAAAATTCAACCACTAAGTTTTTAATTTAACGTTTATTATTTATAACAATGTCGCCGTAAGCATTCCAACTTTTCAATTTGACGAATCGTGAAAAAATAATAAAGTTGGAATACCCGTAAAGTATACCACGACTTTTGTATGTTTTTGTCTTAGAATCTATATGTTATAAATTTTTCGAATTTATCGATATTTTATTAGTTTTTCATCGATTTTGGAGTTACATTTATTGTTTTTTTTTTCAGAAAAATTTGTTTTTATTTTTTTCATTCTTAGTCTAATCTTGTTTATTCATTAGTTAAAAATATAATTAAAAAAAATCAAGTTAATATTTACAAAATTTAGTCATACTTTTGTTAAAAAATCATAAAAAAATGGAAAAAAATACTTTTACCCTTTACGTCAATTTTTTCGTGAGATATTCATTCGACTTTCAATGAAAAGGGATCCTTTTCTTTTTTATCATTAATATCTTAGCATTTCATGGATGCACAGTAGATTAAAGGGTAATCTTATAAATTTAAGTCATATTTCTACAATCTATCTTAGTTTTTCTTTCGTTTTTAACATTTTTTTCTTAAAAATAGGATTCATCATCAGGAGGATATGATATATGAAAAAAAAAATACAGTCGAATTGAGAACCTCCTCCTTTTTGAAGTCGGTTGAAAAGTTTTAAAATTCACTGGAATAAATAAAGGAAACCATACTACGATATACTTTAATATTATAAATGTGAAAGTGTGTTTGTTTGTTTGTTTGTTTGTCCTTCTTTCACGTCGAAACTGAGTGACAGATTGGCGTGATTTTTGTGTGAAGATAGTAGGAGGGCTGGAGAGTGACATGAGCTACTTTTTACTGCGGGAGATTATCTTATTCCCACGGGAAAATACGATAATAATACAAGTCAAAAAATTATTTATGAACAGAATTAATTCGTCCCATAAGGGGGTAAAATAGAGAATAAAAGTTTGTATGGAACCTACTTTTATAGATTTGTTTTGGGAGTTTTAGCGCGAGCAAAGCCGCGGGTTTTCCTAATCAGTACATAATTTTGTTATGTTCACTTTTACCATCGAAGAAAACCAGTAATTCAGTCCATTTATAAATAGAAAAAAATACGAATGCTACAGACTTATTTATATTTTTGGGAAGTTATTGCAGTGAAGCCGCAATGTTTTTGCGTGTAAATACAGGCTTTGAAGTTAGACATGCTCACACGGTCACGATCAGTAAACGGATGTCGTTGTTTATTTTCATACTATCTTGTACACGGTGGAACAAGATTGCTGATATTGATAAATGTTTTTTCAAAATACAATTCTTTTTTTAACTAACTTCAAAAAGGAAGATTAAAAGCATCGTCAGTTAGGGGTTTGTGTGTATGGTGAAATTTAACAGTTAAGAGTGAAATAATCATTTATTGCTTGGTGTTTAGTGGCTAGCATGTTCGGCCGCAGATCTGGATATCTTGAATTCGGATCCCGGGTCGGGCCAAGTTCAGTTATTGAGTATTTCTGTCTGTCCGGAATTGGACTGAGAATTTCTTGATATATAGAATAAGGAGAAGTTTTCTCCTCCGTGCCTTGCCTTGCCAGCACGTAAAGCCTTCAGCTCTGAATCTTAACTCTTACTAATCGTGTCAAGTAGTCAGCCCACCAGAGTATGAAAGGGACAGGAATAGAGAGTGCACGTTGTGTCTGCGCGCACACTTGTGCACTATAATAACTCCTGCGCAGATGGCTAGTCTCAATGAGATTGGCCGCTGTGAGCGAAATCGGTCTGAGGACATTATTATCTATATATTAATACGTGAAGCAAAAACTTTGTACCCTTTTTACGAAAATTAAGCGGTCGGAGAAGTATGAAATTTTCCACACTTATAGTTTATATAGAAAAGGATTGCAGAATGCTAATATTTTTTTTAAATTATGCATAAAAATATATTAAATCAATAAAAAAAACATTACATATACACAAATATTACGCATAAGCGAGACAATTGATTAACGATGAAAATATAGTACTTTTCGTACTATGTTATTTTTCTATAATGTATAATTTAGTGTGTGTTACCGCCTGGAAGATCGTAATTCTCGGCAATTTTAAACACAAGACTCAGTGACAATACGGCTTCTTGATTTTTCTGACGTAATTCTTTTTAAGCGATGTTCATCATTTTATTTATTACAGAACTATTTTCGAAGCAAGTTGTGGCAGATATTATTTAAATATATGTATTACAAGCTTATACATAAATTTACGATTCCAAATTGCTAGTAAAAGTTTCTATTTTAATAAAGTATATTTTGATTTTCAAATATTTAATTTCATTTTTTACAGTGTGAAAATTTAGTTAGTTTAAAAAAGTATTAGCAGAAACATTGTCAGCCTATTGATTCATACCATCACTCTTGTGGGGGCTATAGCAACTTTAAGACAAATATATTATTAATATGATTTAACCCGATGATCTCTCTAAGAAAAATAATTACTTATACCTATACATTATAATAAATATATCACTTAAGATATCATCGCTTCTTAATCGATGTATTTTTAATAAGTAATCTCTAATAAAAAGAAAGTTTTGTTTGAAATCCATTTCGTTTTCAGTAAAAATTTCAGCGTCTAGCCGTAAAAGTATAAAAAGTCAGCAATCTAAAAGTTTTGCAGAACGAGGGCTAATTTCTAAAGTATGTACATGTCTGGGATTTTATCCCTCGTTACATTCTATTGAAAGAACATAAAATGTTAAAGTTTACCGCATAGCAGCCATTACATTTCTCCATAGGTTAAGTGCCGTCTGTGTTGGATAAAGAGCGCCCTATTTCAAAACATAAATGGGTAATTGAAATCATTTTTAGAAAATAAGTCGGAGATAAACATTTTACGTTTAAAGTGTCCAGAATTATGTAGAAGTAACGTCAGAAAATTATTTTAAACACTACTATTCTAAAACTTAGAAGAGAACATATATTTTGTAACATTTTTTTTATTATGAATTTTACAATTTGTATTATATATGTATTTTATTATCCTTTCCTCATAAACATTATCAATTTTATACACTAGTATAAACTTATTTTTGTTTTAATAACTTATTTCTTGTTCTATAACTTACTTTTCGTGAAAATAAATGTAATATTAGGTATATATAAAAACGATTACCACTTACCTCACTTGAAGTTAAGTAGCAAATTCTTGAATCTGTGCTATCAATGGAGGCTTGTTGAACGATGCCATAGCGGGAGGACTCACGATCACTTGTGTACTCAGACCTAACACTATCTTGTCGATCGAAAACACCTCTGTAACCAAATAGAATACATATTGTTTAGTAAAACAGCACAAAAATTATCGTTCACAAAAGTTAAAAATATATTTAGAACACCATTGCTATTTTTTAGTATGTGTATAGAATAAATTCAATAAAAATACCAAAGTGTTAATTAACAAAACAGACTTCTAACTTTTGAATACGCAATATAGTAGCGTAAGTATCGCCAGCGTTTTTCGTCATAAAAGATTGTGTGCGTGCTATAAAATCACACACCGAACAAGGAAAAATTCGTAATAAAACTTGGGGTAATGTTCTTAGTACGTGACAGCTACAGCAAAATAAAAAGTAATAAAGGGTATTTTTACAACTTGTGAAAATACTTTTTTCGCTCCGGTAATATAATTTTTATTATTTTTATGTAACGTCATTTAGCAAAATTTTAAAACATTTCACATGACGTACACTGTACGTGCGTTATAAGTCAAAATTGTACATGGACTCTGTAGTTACAAGAATTTATGAAATTGGGTTACGTGTGGCTTTACAGTAATCCGAAATTCGAATTTTAGTTCTAGCTATCCTCTTATTACGTAACACGAAGGTTGATCAAGGAATTAAAGGCTACCGACAACCTATTGAAGATCGTTTAGAAAGTCGCCATCCTACTTGCACTATTAATTTTCTTCTAAATTAAATAAAAAGTGGTTAATATTTCGCTTTGACCAAAATTATCCTCATTATTAAAGTTTGTCGATGATTTTTTTTTCTTGGAAAACTACGAGATTCGACGTTATTGCAAGCTTTATAATATTTTTGGTTTTTACATGATAATCACTTGGTAAAAGTTAATATTTTATTAATAATTCTGAAAAGAGAGGACATAGCCCTGAAAAGTTACGCTACGTTCACACGGAGACACATTTTGCTGGATTTGATTTTCATCGGATCTGGGAAAACCGAATGTTGTGTTCACGCAGCACATCTTGTGTTGCCGTATGCGAAGGCCCCGAATCGGGATCCCGTGTGAAAACACCATCCGGTTTTTTGCAGGAATGCGCACACTCCCTCTTATTGGTGTGGAAGCAATGGGCGTGAACAGTCTTGCTATAATGTACTGGTACTATCCAGTTGGTGCCTTTACAACTCTGCGGCAGTTGAAAAATGATCCACAAAATTTTATAACTACTTTAGAATGACTATACCTTCATTTGATAATCTTTTACGAATACAAAAAAACCGCTTGTGTGACCCGACATGTATTCGGTTTCAAGATCAGGCAAATATCCGAATCTACACCTGCTTGTATCGTATGAACGCATGTATTGAATGCGCTATGCCCGGATCCTACATTTTGCAGTACCGCCGGATCGGTTTGTAGTCGCCAAATCGGATGTCAACTTCGGCAAGATTAGGTTTTTTGCCGTGCCACTAAACCGAATCCTGCAAAAACCAATTCGGTAGAGAAAAACACGACGCCGTGTGAACGTACACTTAGATAGCGAAGAACGAAACTTTGCGGGACTATTGATCTGTTGAGAGATTCACGGCTAAAATTTATTATTTACTACGGTATTTCCTGACATGTTTTTCCGTCTCTAAAAAAATCTATGCACCTAATAGAAACATTTTTGCTGCAAAAATTTCATTAATTTCTTAGAAATTTACCTGGAGGTGGTAAGACTAGTCAAGTGCCAGTCGGATTCACTGTATGGGCATGACCGACTATTAGTCGGGACTACGACCCGAGTTATTAGTCGGGTCAACATTTTAGTCGGGTCAACTTATTAGTTATTACTACACAAAATTTAGTTAAAATAGGATCAGTATTTTTGCCTGAAACGCGCACATCAATTTCGCGCAATCATTGTTTTATTATATGTATAGATAAAAAGTAAAAGTCGTTGAAATCGGTTCATTACTTTTTGTGTAAAACTCGCACACACAAACAGACATACAGACAAACAGACAATTTTTTTAACAATAGTTTTGGAGTTATATTATGTACGTTACAGTCATTGTTTTAAAAAAATATTTTGTGTACAGATTTCGCTAAGTCTCTGTTACTGCTTTATTGTAGTATAGATTTATCTCTTAAAGTTTAATTTGAAGTATTCGTATTTGATTAATTATTAGAGTAATAAATTTCCTTTAGCATTCTTTTCAAAATACATACTTAATATTGTAAATGTAAAAGTGTGTTTGTTTGCTTATTTGTTTGTCCTACTTTCACGTCAAAACAGTGACGGATTGCGACGAGATGGTTGGAGGGGTAGAGAGGGACATAGGCCACTTTTAACCACGGGAGATTATCTTATTCTCACGGAAAAACACGTTATGATATAACCCACAATAACTCATTATACCTATGTATATACATATATAATATATAGTATATCTTTTTCATACTTAAACTGTTAAAACGTACCTACGTCTAGTCCAAATGTAAACCAACTTCTAGTTTTCAAATAAACATATTGACTTTATCTAAAAAGAAAATAAATTGTATTTTGTGTATAATGATTGGTCTTTTGTTTATTATTATTAGTAGATTTTAGCCATTTTTATCGACTGAAAATGTCACACACATGTGGGTATGTATGTTCCCTATGGACTCCAAAACGGCTGCAGCGATTTTAATGATATTTTCAAAACAATCTTCAAATTAGCCCAGCGGGTGAATCCGTGAAGTTTATTAGTGACTGTAAGTTTGAAAGCGGGCAAAGCCGCGGAAAGTGCTAGTTTATTATATTTTTAGACTTAATGCTTCACTGGCTCTCCAAGCTTAATTTCCACTTGCACGGGATCGTTATAATCAGTCATCAATTAACCGGCATGAACTATTTTGCATGACGTGCAAAATTTGTAGGTTAATGAATAAAGGTAAAACCACCAATACGAAATTTATAAGGAACTAGCGACTCACCCTCGAGCCGCTTGGGTTCGTCCCTAGAATTACGCTTTAACGTTTAGTACAGATTTCTCGTAGATGATATATTTTCCCGCAGTAAACAGTATCCTATATGTTGACCCGGATAACCAGCTATCATCATAAAAAAATTCATCAAAATCCCTCTAGTGGTGTTTTCCCGTGATGCGGTCACGGTCAGACAGACAGACAGAAAAAAGTTCTAAAAACTATAGATTCGGGCTCTGTATCGATAAAAATGACTATTTTAATTAGATTTTCCACAAAAATATTTAATGTACAGATTTGACTCAGTATAATATAATAATCTATGTGGTAATATATTCATTCATGTAGGTGAATGGATGGCCCTTAGAGGTAGGGTATACACTCTCGATAATATCGTAAAATTATAGCTGCAGCTAACATGTATACAATACAAAGAGTTCCACGATGAGTATGTACTTGAAATCGGATCAGTCTAATGATATCATCATTAAAAGAAAACTTGCTCGTATTCTACAAAGATAGCATGTTTTTTTTAATAAATATATGTATGTAAAACAAAGACATATTATTTGTTTTTTGTGATGATTAACTAAATAGGTCAGATTCGACTGCAAACTATAGGTAGGTATCACTTGTGACCTCAGACTCTTCATTTGTCATTTTAATTCATACTTCTATACATATATAATAATATAATTGTTTTTGGTTTTTGGTCATCTGAACGCGGGCGGAGCCGCGGGTAATGGTAGTTAAAATATAAATAAGTATATTTTTAATATTTTTCTAAAGTATTTGTTGTACAGTCATTATTCACTTTTAGGAATAAGTTAATTATATTAATTTTTAATCATACTTACGTGACGTATGTATAGTGTATGAGAAACAAATATGACTAATTTAAAGTAAATGTAAATTAATTTAATTTACGTGTTTTTAAGCTGTGCAGACTATACCTACACATTTACAAAAGTTATATGAAAATTCAGTTCAGATCTCATCGAAGTATTAATAGAGTATAAAAGATTTTTAATTCACACTTTCTTCAATTTAATTTCTGTAGCAAGCTTTTAATTAAGATTTCAGAAAGACAAAGTAAAACATGTTTCCAATTTACTATTAAGACTAAACTTGACGAGGTTTTCACACGCAGATAAAATTTTAATATTCTCGAAATAAATTTTGAAAGATACCAAAAAAGAAATATATATATATATATATATATATACATATAATAAAACTGTAGAGGTCGAATGTCTGTCTACATAGAAATAAATGCTTAAAACCGAGTCAGGGAGATATAAGAAGAGAAATAGAACAAATCCAGATTTTTTTTATTTTTTTTTGTTTATCTGTCTGTTAGTCTGTTTGTACGGGCTATTCTCCGAATGTTGGACGTACAACATTTAAGATACTTACTTAAGAGTTTCCGTGGGATAGTTAAAAAACTATAGTAACATATACAGCTTAGTACACAACAACTTAAGCACCTAATTTAGTAAAATTTGGCATGCTGATAGCTTATATTACCGGTTAAGCAACAGCTTACTTTTTATCCAGGAAAAATGAACGGTTCCCGTGGGATAGATCTTTTCGTGCTTTTCTATCTAGCTAGTCCGTATAAATATTATAAGCATTTATAATATTTATACAGATGTGTAAGTTTGTGAGTATGTATGGATGTTTGTTACTCTTTAACGTCGGAACAGATGAACCGATCTGGATGAAGTTTGGCACAGAGATAGATTATAGTCTGGAATAATACATACTTTCTATCCCGGAAAACTATGCGGTTCCCGAGGGATAGATTTGTTTTTGTTTCTCTAAAGGCGAACCCTAGCGAAGTGAGGGTGAACCGCTAATAGTAAAATAAGCAGAAGTATTATGTTCAAATACTTTTTAATACTAATAATAAAATGTCGAATACATTGTATTTAAATAAGTTTCTGTAACATTCGAGAATGAACAAAGTTCATGTTGACTGCATAAACCAAGACAATAGACTTGTGATGACATTTGAATGAGATATTAAAGAAGCGCTTTCCGCTGTAATAAGCTGCCAGCACATTTCTTCTTATAGCCCGCCTCGTAGATGTTTCGTGATCGTCGTAAATTACCTAATGAATCCATAAGCGAATGAACAGCTCTCGCTTACCTAATAAAACCAATAGGTAATAGATAACGATACACATGAAATGTATAGAAATTAAATTCTGATATCAATACACTCACCGCTGTTCAAAGCTGTCAGCTCTGTTGCTTCGATATCCTGAGTCGTTGAGGCTGCCTTCATGTCGCAGGCTGGGGAGCGAGTCCCAAGGCGAGCGCCGTGCGCCCGGCGCCGGCGCGGCGCGCCAGCCGTCCGAGTGGCGGTACCACGCCGCGCGCGCGGACTCACCGATGCATGACGCGCAACGGGAAGCACTTACAAAGCTGATAACAAATATGTTTTTAACACTTATATTAAAACACCTATATTAATATCTTATAATATAAAAATGAATCGCTGAATGTGTTGGTAAGCGCAAATCTCGAGAGCAGCTGAATCGATTTTGCTAATTCTTTTTTTAGAATATTCCTTGAAGTACGAGAATGGTTCTTACGGAGAGAAAAATTTAAAAAATTGCCTAAAAAAGTCTAAAAACAACACTTTTCTATACTCCCATACAATAGATTCGTAATAATACTTAAAAGTCAATTTGAACTTTAATACCATACCATAAAGTTTAAGTGTTAGTGGATAGGTTCCGGGAAGGCAAAACAATTGAGTGACGTTAGTATCGTATAAATATAATTGTCAATATTTGTCAATATTATTAACAAAAAAAATTAAAATTTATATGGCTAATGCTGGCTAATAACTATTTATATCTATTTAAAACCTACCTAGCGACAAACCCGAGCGAAGCGAGGGTAAGCCGCTAGTTTTAAATAAAACTATCTCTTTGGATGCTTTTGAGACATCATAAGCCTTACTCTCTAACGTGACCGTGATTGCTGTAAAGCATTCGAAACGTCCGAAAAAATCCGAAAAGATAGTTTTATTCAAAATAACAAATATTCGCGTAAACCTAAGACCTATATTAATATTTGAAAATTTTTACCTTAAGCCCTTTGATGAAATCGATATGAAAAGAAATAGGTAATGATAACCTTTTTCACTATGTGAATAGAAATTTCTATTGATAATGCGTTGATAATCTCAATATAAGTATATTACCTAAATAACATCTATATATTAATATAAATGCAATTTGTTTCTTACGGGGATTAAATTAGCGGAATCCATTACAAATAAGAAGTTCAAAATAGTAGGACGTGAAAACCAATTTAAGTAAATCAAACCAATATACTCTTTTAAATTTTCTCTTCCTTGATCGACAATACCGAACATTTAATATATATATATATATATATATATATATATATATATATATATATATATATATATATATGATTTAATATAGTAAGCGATAAAAAAAGAACGTAAAAGCTTTATTCAATAGATAACATTTAATGAGAGTATATATGTGAGATTAACTGTTAACTACCAGATCACCTATAACCCGGTTTTATAAACACGTTAAGGGAATAACACTCAGGAACTTTGTCGTAAAGGTGAACTTTCAATATAACGCTACATTAAAAACTTGAGATGGTTTACGAGAGATATCCGAGATAATGCGCTATTTCAATGCATTTAACACAACAGTTCTCTCTACGAAGCGTAATGATATGACTTTACACATGTGTCCTGTTTAAATAAATACTGTTTTTATACACCGTTTTTAAATTCAAAGAACATCTGATTCCTTTGAAGAGGATAAAAAACTTAACAGAAATATAAATAAATAACCTTTTTCTTTAAAAAAAACTAAACCTACTTAATTTCCTCATAGTACGCATGTCCTGGTAGATTTATTTTTAAGTGTGGTCATTTTATCGATTTTGAAACGAGGAGGTTTTCACTATTTTTATATTTGGAGACAAATACTAGACATTCTTAATAACTGTAAAAAGCTGAAGAGAGCTGAATCACAGTAGAGCTCATTGTGTAGAGACATATTCTTTAGATTTGTCATCGCATAATAAATATAAGGTATATTTCTCTATATTTTTTGTTGATTTTTTTAAAATAACCTTAATAAAATTGTTAATTTATTCGAAGTAATCGATTGAAGTAATAAAAATGAGAGAGTTTAAAAATGTGAACTAAAGTTTAAAAACAGTATTAAAATTGAAGAAGAGGGCACGATGTGTAAAAATAACGAATGTACAGGTAAAACAGAAAATCAATCCGTTTCTTCCATTAGGTAACCTAATTCAGAATGGACATTTCGACAATCCCCTGGAGTCACAACAGTTTCGTGTCAGGTTGAAACCCGCTTCGAATCTATTAGGAGTTTAACAGGGTTGGTATTATGAGAGGAAATGTACAGGAGAACGATTCCGTGCCCAGCTTTTATATCATATAGCTCAACGTATTTCATATTTTGAAATTGGATTTTCAATATCAATGCAATTTATTTATTTATTAATAATTTTATTTAAGTTATTTGCGATAAAAAGTTGTTTGATTGTTAATTGAAAATTGTATTTATTTTAATTTTGAGTAATATTTTAATTAATACATTTTATCTTTAATTGCATAATCAAAAGAAATAAATAAAAATATTACATACCGTATAGCTCAAGGATTCCTTTAATTTTTAGTAGAGTAGTGGTTTTAGTAAGGAAATCAAAATTGAATATTTGAGTGTTTATTTAAGTTTTTTTAAAAGTTTAAAAGAAAAACATCTAACATAGTGTTTAATATCTTGATTTAGGTTACAATTACTCATATGTTTAAGTTTGATAATTTTAGTTATGTTATTGACAGTAATTATTATATTAATAAAAAATATTAAAATAAATCTATTTTTATTTGTATGTAAATAATACATATAAATGAATAATATACGTGAATATAAATCGTTACCACCTAAGCGAACTATAGGTGACCCAGCTGCGTAACCTGTGGTACAAATGTTATACTATCCATATGTTCATCTAAACTGGGGGAAATCTCGGATAAGCGGCCAAGTAGTGCCTCGCAGCGGAAAGTGTCCTATAAAACGAGCATGTTTTTAATAGAATTCCAAATAGTATGGTATTTTTCTAAACGTACAGTATTAGATAGCCTTTTGTTATGGTTTTCTTGAGATGTACAATTAATATTGCTTTCTATTTTTGTGTGTTTCTTTGCAATGTTGGTATTTAGAATCGATTATCAAGCTCATTTTATTCTTAATTATTATTAATGTAATATAAAATACTCTGACAAAAACAAAAATCTACCTATTGTGTTTACCCTTTTTCTATATATTTATGCTATTTATTAAAGAAATATTAATTCATTAACGATAAGAAAATAATTTATTTTAATAATAATTAATGACCTGCCACTTTCCCACGTTGCTTTATACGTATATTTAGATATACTGTTTTTTTTACATTTCAAAATGTAAAATATTATGATTAGCAGATTCTAAAACATAGATTCACGATGCAAAATTTAAGTAGAGCGCACCTGAGGCTTTAAAGTCAAATACATATGTGTCGACAGTGTTGTATAAGTTTATAAATGAAGTCCCTTTATATAATATTTATTTTTAAATCAATTTAAAATAACCAAAAATAAATATTTATGTATAAATAATATAATATGTATTTTGCATTAACACTTCTAAGGAATTATAGAAACTCTATCAATAGAATAGTTCATAGTTTTTCTAACAAGCCTTGTTTAAATTTTAAACTTTTGTCTGACTCCATTTAATGTTTATAAATGCCTATCTATTTATATAATATAATTTCTCGAAATATTTTACTATCTTGCGAGTTGGGTAGAGAGATAACAAAACGATGTCATTATGTTACCTACACTCATGCTCCTTCATATTGCGCATTCCAGCTGCTACCTTTTATGTTGAATAACCAAAAAGCGAACTGGATGATGACGTAAAGTTTTTAAGCTTCGTGTTGGTTCAATTATTTTCTTAGTTTTAATACTTATTACAACATTCAGAGCAGGTACTCAGATAAATACTTCAATATTCTTTTCTGTCGCGCCGATTGATTGACTTGCGTTTTTTTGAGTTTCACTTTTGCCTTATATATATACATGGACGAATTGTGGTTAATTCGTTCATGTATATATATATATATATGTATATATATATATTTATATATAATTTATTTTTTCAAATTTTTGCTTTTACGAACTGAAATATCGATAATAATTAAACAAAAAAATTGGTACAAATGCAATTACATAAAATTTGCAACAAAATTGGATAGATATAAATATAAGGTATAAGGAATATAAGAAATACTATCGTTTAGATAGATATAAGGTATAGATATCTTGTATTATCAATAGTTAATAGAGTTACAAACTTATTTAGTCATATTTTATGATTTTTCAACTATATTATAAAATATTTTAATAAAGGACATGAAATATCATTAAATATATATATATATAGTAAATATATATATATATATATATATATATATATATATATATATATATATATAAAAGGCAAAAGTGATTGATTGATGTATCAACTCACACGACGCACAGGTCAAATCCTTAAGGCTAGAAAATGGATATTTCGCACACGTATTTCTTATATGACGAAGGCATCCACAAAGGAAGGTTTTTTAAAAATTCTATCCCCAAGGGGGTAAAATAGGGTGGTTAAAGATTGTATGAAACTTTTTATTTCTTGGACATATTTGCTTGAAATTTCGTATGAATTGAGTACGGCAAAAATAATGAGTTACGTATTTTAGCGTTTTCTAAAATATAACCCCTAAGAGGGTAAAATAGGCGATGATAACATAAAGCTAAAGAGTTTCTTTTGTAGATTGAACGCGGGCGAAGCCGTAGTCGCGTAGTATCGTGGGTTTTGCTAGTTATCGATAGAAAGTGGGATTATCAAGTAAGTTCATACAGCATTTTGCGAAAATAAGCTACTTGTAATAATTGACTCGAAAAAAATCGTTCCCTCCAACACCTTGCGTAAATATATGCAAAAGGCATGTATGGCCGCGGGTCAATAGCAATAAATAAAATTTAAGTTAACAATTTTTGTTCTTTAAAATAATTCTTTTTCATTTCATTCAATGGTGTCATCAGACAACGCAAATTCTAAATGAAACTAGCAAATCCGCACGTGGGTACAAAGTAATTAGGTATATGTTTTAAAGTGAAGTTTTTATGAAAACAACACATCATCGTCATTTCATTTTATTCATTTTTATTCCTTTAAATGGTTCATGTTGACTTATCTTAATACATCCTTTTTAAAGAACTATCTAATTATATATTTTACTAGCGGCTCACCCTCGCTTCGCTCGGGTTCACCTCTAGAAAAGCACAAACAGATCTATCCCACGGGAACCGTTCATTTTTTCGGGATGAAAATAAGTAACCTGTTGTTTAACCTGCAATATAAGGTATCAGCATGCCAAATTTTATTAAATTAGGTGCATAACTTGTTGTGTACTGAGCTGTATAAGTTACTATAATTTTTTAACTATCCCACGGGAACTCTTTAATTTTCCGGAATGAAAAGTATCAAATTTCATTTAAATAAGTTCAATAGTATCGGAGATTAGCCCGTACGAACAGACAAACAGACAGAGAAACAAAAAATTTGAAAAAAATCTGGATTTGTTCTATTTCTCTCCTTACGGGATGTAACAAGAGAACTGATTCGTTTTTTAGCAATTTTTTCTACCATCTATGTACAGACATTCGACCTCTACAGTTTTATTATTCATATATGTACCTATATTCAGATAGAATAAATAACGTATAATAAAACAGAAATATATAATAATGAAAATAGTTATAGCGAGTGTACCTTAGGAGATAGACATATACTATGTAGAACTTTTCTATAGACCTTTTTAAGACTTACAATTTTCTTGTACAATGTTTTGATCTATCTCTTAAGGTTGAGCCAACGTTAGCCATATAAATTTCTAAGGACAGTTCGATAGAACCAGTTATTGTATTTTCCCGTGGGAATGAATAATTTGCCTGTCGTAAAAAGTATTCTAAATGTTGACCCGAGCACTAAGTTTTATCACTATACAAAATTAAGTTAAAATCTGTTGAGTACTTTTTTCGTGAAACGCGCACATCGATTTGACTAAGTTTTATTATAGGTATAGATAAGAATAAATATTGCAAGTGTAACTTAGGAGATAGACATATACTATTCAGAACTTTCCTGTAGGACTTTTCAAGACCTAAAATTTTTTAGTATATTGTTTTTATGTATGTATGTCTTAAGGCTTAGCCAGAGGAAGGTTTCTAGGGAGGACTCGATAAAACCAGTTATTGTATTTTCCCGTGGGAAAGAAAGATTTTCTTTAAGTAAAAGGTATCTAGGCAGTGGTATCCCAGTGGTAACGCGCTCGCTTGGGAAACCGAGTGAAGCAAGTTCAAATACCGGGTCTCGAACCTCTGATATTGGCCAGCGTGGTAGACTATAGCCTGATCTAACACGTACTGAAGGGAGGCCCGTGCGTGTGTTAATACAACATACATACATACATACATACATACATACATACATACATACATACATACATACATACATACAAAATGTACCCTAAATGTTGACTCGAGTAATAAGTTATCACTTCACCAAATTTCGTTGAAATTGGTACATTACTTTTCGCGTGAAACGCGCACACAAAAACAGACAAACAGACATACAGGCAAACAGACAAACAGGCAATTTTTTAATAACTATTGTTTCGAGGTCTATGTTGTGTACATAATGCGTTACAAATAAACAAAAACATCCATCCCACGGGAAAAGTACATTTTTCCGGGATAAAAAGTTACCTATTTGTTATTCTGATGTATGAACTATATTATTGTAAAGTTTCATCAAAATCCAATCAGTGGTTTTTGTGTACTAAGCTGTATAAGTTACTATAGTTTTTTGACTATCCCACGGAAACTCTTTAATTTTCCGGGATGAAAAGTAGCTGATTTGTTTTTGTCATGTATGAACTATATTATTGTAAAGTTTCATTAAAATCCAATCAGTAGTTTTTGTGTACTAAGATGTATAAGTTGTTATAGTTTTTTAACTATCCCACGGGAACTCTTTAATTTTCCGGGATGAAAAGTATCTAAGATGTTGTCCGGGGATATAAGGTACCACCATGCAAAATTTCATTTAAATAGGTCCAATAGATCAGGAGATTAGCCCGTACAAAGAGAAAAACAGATAAACAGCTCGCTCGGGTTCGTCCATACATACGAATATGTTGTATTATCTCTTTAACCATTTGTCCAAATTATATGCAGTAAAAGGGAAAAGTCTTTTATTTTAAGCATTTTAGACGATAAATTTACTTATTTTGATAAGAATTCATAATTGTTGATAATATGACCAATAAACATGACCTACCGATTTAAATGATTTTATTAATATAAAAAACTACTTTTTGTGACTTAAATATAAAAGTTAGACATATGCTGTCGCTGACTTTTTGTAGGCATTATTAAGCTCTACAACTTTTCTTTAGAACATAATCATATATCTCTCATCGTTAAGGCAGCGTTCGTAAGAAACGTTTTCGTTTGACCGTTTTTTCTCCGACTTACTTTGCAAATCCGACTACCACGAAAAAGCATTTTCATTTTTCGGATTAATATATAGCCTATAACACTCAGAAAGAACGTGGCTTTCTATTGGTAAAATAATTTTGAAAATCGGTTCAGTAGATCCAGAGATTACCCCCTACAACGTCACAAACTCACAAACTTTACCTCTTTATAATATTAGTATAGATTAATAATTTTTTCCACTCACCTTGACTGATGATCACTAAGGTAGCCTTGATCTCTGTCTCGTATACGGTCTCTATAAAAAAGTTAATACACTATAAACTGAACCACGTAAATAGATGATATATAGATGAGTATAGTGGGGTAGAGAATCCTTACAATGAATTCTAAAAGCTAGTTATTAAAGAATGTAAAAATTGCGTAGTTTTTGCAGTGCAAATAAAACATGAACGAACCTCGTATTATGATCACTGAGGTAGCCCCGCTCCCGCTCCCGCTCCCTCTCGCGCTCCCGCATCAGCTCGTTGCGATCGCTAGAACAATACCGTGTTTTAATCAAAACGTAGATTAAAATGCGAACAATCGATTTATACGAGAAAGAATGTCAGTTTCAAATATCAGGGCCAAAATAAGAGAATTTTCTAATATTAGCTGTATTCAAATATTTTACATTGTCTTTATGAATGTAGGTGTATACAATTGCATAAATAGCTTAAATTTTAATCTACATTAATAAAAAGAATCTAAACAATACAAATATTAAGTCTTGGAAAGTTATAAAGAAATAAATTGGCTTCTCTTAATAATAGGGATGAAATATACCGTGACATTAATTGATCGATTGAGATAAGAGAATTCTCAACATTCATCTTTTTTTTAAAAGTTTCTAAAGTAAGAATATTATTTATTAGTTTTAGTTTGTTTACTTATAAAATAAAACTTTACATGTTTTTCTGGTTAACAAAAATATATTTTACTACGAGATGTTTATATAAATAGAGAATTATATTGTAATTAGTGGCTCACCCTCGCTTCACTCGGGTTTGCCTCTAGGAAAACAAAAACAAACCTATCCCACGGGAACCGCACTTTTTCCGGGATAAAAAGCCTATATGTTATTCTAGGCCATAATCTATCGCCGTGCCAAATTTCACCCAGATCCGTTCAGCTGTTCTTACGTGAAAGAGTTCCAAACACCCATACATCCATACTCAAAACTTTCACATTTATAATATTAGTATAGACTAGCGAATCTAGCGCTCTCTAGTTACGTTTTAACATTTAGTATAGATTTCTCAGAAATGAGATATTTTCCCGGAGTAAAAAGTATCCTATATGTTGACCCGGATAACCAGCTATCATCATACCAAATCTCATCAAAAGCGATCCAGTGGTTTTCCCGTGATGCAGTAACAGACAGACAGAAAGACAAACAGGCAGACTGACAAGAATTTTAATAACTATACTACGGACCCGACAGACGTTGTCCTGTCTACAATGATAACAAAACTTTTTTTTAATTTGATCGCAGCGCTAACTGTCGGGACAGACTAAAATTAAAATTCGAATATTATTTAAAATTTGACACTGCGATGGTAGCGCCGTCTGTCGGATCCAATGTAAAACATTCCAAAATCAACAACTACTAATAAATTAAAAATTAATTAAAAAAACATTGTCCAGCGGACAAAATTGTGAATCTAAACCATTCTAAGATCCCCTTGAACACACACAAAAAATTTCATCAAAATCGGTCCAGTCGTTTGAGAGAAGTTCAGTGACATACACACTCACAGAAGAATTATATATATAAAGATATTCGGCCTCTGTATCGATAATAAAGTCTATTTCAATAAGATTTTCCAAAAAATATTGTACAGATTCGGCTTAGTTACAATTGTATTATATGTATAGATGAATATGTATCTTATATTTATAATATAATTACATTTATATTATACTCGTAATTACTTACTATTTTGAAGTAATATACCTAATATATAACTACGCAAGGATTTAATCTCTATTTACCAAAGACCGGATCGTATACTTCAGCTAGACGACAAATTCATTGAACCGAAAGACTGTCTGTCTGTAATAATATACGTGATATAATCGTGTCTTCCCTTTAATTATTCTTATGTTTTAAATCCCTATCAGGCCATAAAGTATACAATATACAAATAGTTTTATTTTAAGGGCATTTATCGCTTTAATATGTGACATTCAATATTTCTTTCATAAGTAATAGTAGTGTATTTGTAGATAGATCAATGGATAAATTTTATTAAAAAATAAGCCTTCGCCTTGCTTTTACTATACTTGTATGTGACGATGATAAATAAATTACCTGTAACCAGTACACACTGTCACCTAAATGTACTTGTTGCTAGCGAAAATCCACTTAAAATCGATAAAGCCGATTATCTTCTGCCCGGGAGAAAAACTAGTTTTGGGATAAAAACAAGCTTGAGCATAGTATAGCTCTAATCTGAATCCATTAATAAAATTTCGTTAAAATAAGCTTACCTAGGTCGGTATCCGAAAAATAGATATTTTCTTGGATTATCAGGCAAAACCTTTTTAAATTTTGTTCGCACTAATAACCATGTTATTTTCTCGAAAGTGTTTGAAAATCACGGGCAGACACAATTTTATTTGTAAGTGTAGAATTACAATGAAAAAAGTTGTAAGTTCTAATGTATTTTCTTCATAGAAAAAATTTATAAATATAAGTATTTATTTGATTAATTTTTTCATAAATTAAATTACTTTACAATAAATTTTTTAATGTTTATTTTGATAGCGAAATGAATTTGATTTCTTTTTATCCGTCACTTGATATTGAATTATTTTCAGTTAGCAAAAATATAACAGTTTACATAATTGTTATACAAAACTCAAGAAACACAATTAGCGTCTCAAAAGTGTTTACAAAAAGAAGTACAAAATTCTAAATTGAATTGCACTTTTTTCAAATCTCTTTTGTTCATTGCTTTTCGGATGACAAAACTAAAACGCAAATTGTTTTGTTTAAAAAATGGGTACTTTATGTAGCGGGAGTAAGCCGTATTTATGTTTAGACAATTATTATAATCTTTGTAAATGGTTTACAGTTGTAAACTTACTAGTACTAAATATATTATATAACATCCATATTTTTGAGACATGATAACTAAAAAAAATAAATAAATAAAGACTTATTTCTTTAGTGATTATTGAAAATCATTAAGTAAAATTTTTCTGTTGTGTTTTTTCTTTAAATATCGTATATAAAGACGACCCAGTTGTTGATGCGCTGACTTACTTTTGTGCTTGCATTGTTTGCTTTAATGAGAAAGATGAAACATTCATAGCATCCTAATTATTGTATTATGGATAACATATTACTTGTACATAAAGTGATGTATATAAACGAATATATTTATCAAAGTATCAAGTACATGAGAAATGATATTTCTTTTTCATTATAGAAATTTTAGAAATATAAAGTCCACTTATTTTTATCGAAATAAGACACCTAAATTTTGTTATTACATACAATCGGGAACTAGTTACTCTCTTCGACCGCACAATACGTTCTTTCGTCAACTTGTTCTCATCTTTTCAGTTCGTTTTTTACGCAATAGGGTTTTTTTTTATTTTTGTAAAGTATTTTATGTAACATCTAGTGTCAATTAACAATTTCAAAATATCTTAATAATATTTAAGAGTGTCGACCCCGTATTCTCTTTCACTGTATACCAGCAGTGCACATTGATTGTGATTTGAATTTGTGATCCGAAGAAAAATGAGGAAGAAGGGGTGTTGAGGATATAATGTTGAGTTATTGGCAAATGTGGATTTCGGCGTTATGTTACTATTACAAATTATAGGTTTTTCAAACTTTGAAATTAACCTCGAAGTTTACGTAATCAAATTAATGACAAAAAAGCGGTCAATTCCGAGACTAACTCGCAAACCGATGGTTTCGTAGCATAAAATATAGAAATAAGTTTATAATAAAAATAAAATTAGGGATGAATCTACAAATTTGCGCTTGTCGGATTTTTTCCTTTACTTTTAATTATCTTGTAAAATATGCGCCATGGCATGCACGGCCGTACCTTTTGATTACATTGACTTAGAAGTTTGATTTTTTCACAGCTCCAAATGATTGCAGACCTGGGTATTTGATATTCATTCCAACTTGATACCTCCCGCGCGCTCCCAAGAAAAAGGGTCTAGACAGACAGACAGCCAGACAAACGGAGAACAATGAGATCCTGTAAGGATTCCTTTTTTCCTTTTGAGTTAGAACGGAAATAAGGCAGAATGCGGGACCCTAAAAATACGAAAGTTTGTAAAGTGAGAACATTTGTTCCCTCTTCACGGATGGATGGATCTGTGTATAATTTGATATAGAAGTAGCTTATTCTCTAGATTGAGTTATACTTTTTACTTTATATAAAATTTATCCGCCGGAAAAGCCGCGGACCGCGGACCGCGGATACGTAGTAAGTGCGTACATCGTAAACTTTTGTCGCAAAAATGAATGAATGAACTTGGAGGTGGTAAAATAGGTGTTAAAAGTTTGTTTTGAGGAAAAAAGTTCTTAAGTTAGAGACTGGAGGGATTTTGATGAAATTTGGTATGGTAATAGCTGGTTATCCAGGTCAACATAAAGGATACTTTTTACCGAAAAAATACAAAAACTGCAATGTAAGAGTATACTATATGTAAAACCTAGGAGTTTGGTTCTGAACGCGGGCGGAGCCGCGGGCAATGCTAGTGTCTTATAATTTTGGTAAGAAATAAAGAATATTACGGCGTTTTGACCAATGAAAGTAAAATAAGGAATGATTTTAGATTAGATTTTTTAAAGTACTTACCTACTTTTCTATACCTATGTATGCACATATACATATTATGTATTATATAGTCTATATACTAACCGTTAAAACGTACCCAGGGAATAGGGATACGCCCGAACGGAAAAATATTTTTTATATAATTTTCAATCTACAAAATATTAATATTTATAAATACAAATTATTTTAAGCACCACAAATATCTAATTGGTGTGAGATTTTGCTTGACAGTATATCATTTGGCTATACACTTAAACAGTTTAGAAGATAATATGAAATTAATGATACATGAAACACGCTTCGGTTACATCCACATCCCAGTGGTATTTTTCCATTCTTATTATAACTCTATTTATGAAACAACGTGATTCAGGTTATATAACTCTTTCTCGTAGAAACGGAGCAGTAGTAGTTCGAAATATACTGCCCAGTTTCATGGTCTATGTTCCGTGGAATGACACACATAAGTTATTTTTATTGCGAAAAAATACTTAGTTTATATAGGTCACGCGTGAAGTTAACGAAGTCGCGGGCAGAAATAAATAAATAGAGTATTGGAATCGTATATTGAAATATGCTAGCATGTATTACCTTAACTCCAGTAAAGTGCATCAAGATATTAAACGATAATTAGAGAAAAGATTAACAGTACTTACCTATAGTACCCATCTCGATCAGAACGCGCACTGTGCTGTCTTTCTACGCCAAGGCGGTGGGGTAGAGGCAGCGTTGAAGATCTACTTCCTCCGCCAGAACACTGAGATGCTGGGCCTATATATAGAAATTTTATAATCAATATTTCTAGAAATAATGTCAAATTTATTTTATAACTTATTTTTGACGACACGTTTGGCTCAGTTTGTAATGACCCTATTTGCTGTGCCAGCGGTCGCAAGTTCGAGTCCCGCTGGAGAATTCATTTGTGTGATGATCACGAATGTTTGTATTCCAGTCATGGATGATGGAGTAAATTCATAATGTGTATGTATTTAAACTTATATATGTGTAGTGTATCAACTATCTGGTATCCATAACACAAGCCTCGTAGCTTACCACGGAGCTAGATGTTACTGTGTGTTGATGTCCCAACATATTTATTTATAAAGAAAATAAATCTATATATTACTAACTTTATTTTTTTTATTTTAAATAAGTTTGTAAACACTACTCACAAGTTCTTAATAAATAAGACCATCCCTTTTAAGAAAGTGTTTGAGACATGTTGCTGCCATTTGATAATGGCTGACCTTAGCTCAAAGTGATTTGAAAGCAGGGCAAAACATTCAGGAAAAGCTATATAATCTCCAGGAAGACGCATTAAATAAAAGAGCTATGAGTCTCTGAAGATTATGTAGGATAGAAAAGAGATTCTGTATATTTATAAAATGTTAACTGGATATACGAGCTTAAACTGCTGAAAACATGAAATCCATGAAATCAGTAGTACAGTAGTCGACACGTGTCAACCCTGATATCGGTTAAAAAAAATACAAATTCATTTAAGAGGGGAAAGAAGACCCATGTTTGCTCATAAATAATCAACATCTTACAGACTTTATTATAGACTTACCAGTGGAATTTATATTAAGTGTGTATTCGGCCCTTTTTAACGTCCCACAGCTGGACATAGGCCTACGTTCAATACGAGGGGGATCAAGCTATAGTCCACCACGCTGGCCAGGTGCGGGCAGGCGGAAAACACATGTCTTTCGAAAACTTACTAGGTTTTCTCAGACATGCAGGTTCCCTCACGATGTTTTCCTTCATCGTAAGGAAAGTGGTAATCATGTTAGAAATGACTCGCACATGAAAATATCAGAGGTGCGAGACCCGGGATTTGAATCCGCTTCACTCGATTTCCCAAGCGAGCGTGTTAACACTGGGCTTAACTAATGCCTTGGAATTTATATTATAATGCAGCCAAAATATTGGAAGCTAGAGCGAGCAAAAACAATTAAAAAATATATAATTGACAAAAAATTCGCAAATTAAAAATATCACGGTTACCGTATCAAATTAAAATTTAAAATTCATCACTTGCAACATATTGTTTATTGCTTTTTTACAAAAGCTTAACTTCACTATAATAGTTATTTACTCTGAGCTCTATATTTCACCACTAGCACCCACCACACTACACTGTACCTACTTCACTTTTTCATATATCTCGTCTTAATTTTCACTTAACTCCAAAATGTATACAAACCTATGTGGGTTCGGTATTGGTTTTGAATTGAATTTAAGATTTAATGAATATAGGTATTTATAAGAGTTTCGTAGCCTATGCACGATTACTAATGCTATGACGTGTGACGTTTATAATAAATAAAAATTATTACAAAATATTCTTACTATGGCAGAACTCATATAAATACAAAACAAAGAAAAGGTGAAGAAATAGTTATACCACTAAAGTATGTCAACTATAATTAATTATACTAATTAAAAACTACATAATTTCAAAAAATCAAAATCAAAAACCCTCGGTGCATGAGCCAGAGTCGTAATAATTAATAATATTTTTTTTGCTTCATGATGTATTATTTTGCATATTTATGAAACTTTTTTATTTTCGCAATATTTAATTCATATAAATAAAATGTAAATAAATAAATATGTTGGGACATTAACACTCAGCACCATCTAGTTCCATGGTAAGATACGAGGCTTATGTTATGGATACCAGATAGTTGATACACTACACACTTATAACTTTAAATACATACATATTATAAATATAAACACCCATAACTGAAGCACAAACATTCGTGCTCATCACACAAATGGATGCCCCCAGCGCGACTTCAACGCGCGACCGCTGGCACAGCAAGTATGGCCACTATAAAGTGAGCCAAACTTCTCGTCAAACCATCTATGAAACTTTTTTCTTTTAATAATAATAATATGATGACACTGTGACTCGTGTAATTTCTTTAATCCCTTAGGAAATATGTTAAAGCGATTTCTCGACATCGCGTCGGCTTCACATTCTTAAAATTATCAATTACTAGAAACTATCAGAAAATAATGTATACTTTTTAATTTAAAAAAATAAAATATTTTTTTAATAAAGTATTCCTACTTGTTTATTTTTTATAAAACGTATATTTATCAAAATCATTTCATTCCCTACTTTTTATATTAAAATAATAAGTATGAATAAGAAATAACCTGTTACAAACATATATATAATGTACTCACGTCTACGAGGCGGATACGGGCTACGCTGGTTCGAAGGTGGCAAATTATCGTTGTATTCTGTGTAATATACATAAAAACATTAATATTTAGTTATTACTACCATAAATTACAGTCTTAAAGAATTTTGAATAATAAAACATATAACGAGGCTAAGGTTAGGCAAAATGTATTATTCAGTAGCTTAGAAGAAAATGAAATAGAAAACACATATTAAAATTATGCAGTTGAAACATAAATTCTTTTAAACTTTTAACGTAACTTTTAAGTAACTCCTAATTGCTATCTATTATCTTCAAGCATTTTTCAAGAATAAACAAACAAAAAAACATATTATTTACTCTCAATACTGATTTTTCATGATATTTGTATAGGCACAGGAAACTTATGTTAGAAATCCGTTAAATAAACGCGAGCTAAAGTAAATTATTAGTACGTATTATTATTATAGTATTAGTAGCATAATTTCAATCTAGAAGAAAACCACTCCTATAATTTTTGTCAGATAGATGATTTATCAGATATGAGGTGATGTGTTGGACTTCACTCAACCATCTATGAGAATTAAAATAATTTTCAATACTCAAAGATGAATCTGTGAAAATCAGCAGTTTTTAAGAAACATAATGAACGTGAATTGTTGATCCTTGATAAAATATAAAAAAAATCTGAAAGGAACAAGTGCTATATTCTCTCTTAAATTCAAATGAATTATAGTATAATATCTTTGTTTTTATATACTTTTTATCTTAGTGTATTAAGCAGTTCCTGTAGAATGATAAAAATAGATACCTGAGGAAGTGGGTTGCTAGTGTAAAATATATGTACATTGTACATAAATGAGCTAACTAATTAGCGTAAAAAAATATTTTTCACACTACCACAGCTAATGTATTATTAACCTTTAAGTACTGATGTGGGTGCTTTTAATCAATGAACTACTATAAGCCTTACGAGAGATGTCACGTCAGCACTTAAAGTTAAAATAGTGCTTAAAATTTAATTTGATTTTACACCATATTGATTGCATTATGTTAATAAACATCTTACTCTGAGTGTTTAATAGATTAACACTAAAAAAATTAACAAGTTATTATATTACGACTACTACTGTTTCGACATGAATAAAACAAACGAAATCATAACCAAAAACCAAACACAAACTCACCTAAATCTTCCATACTCTGACTCAAAAGAGCTTCAAACGTGTGCAGGCTGTAGCTCTCCGCGTCCATGCCCTTGGCGAGGGTGTTGCGCAAGTGCATCTCGTACTCGAGCAGCAGGCGCGACGTGGGCGAGCCCGGCGCCGGCGTCGCGCTCGACTGCGACGCCTGGCGCGACAGGCACGGCTTCTGCTACGATTTGTATTTTAAAAATTACTAGTGACTTGCCCTGTTCGTCCCTAAGTACATTTCAACGATTAGTATTAAATAGATATCTTTGAATTTCTCGGTTATTCTGTACTATAATATGCATGTATTATACATACAAACCTTCCTCTTGAATCACTCTATCTATTAAAGAAAACCGCATCATAATCCGTTTTATAGTTTTAAAGATCTAAGCATACATAGAGACAGACAGACAGCGGGAAGCGACTTTGTTTTATACTATGTAGTGATATAAACTAATTTTCAAAAAACATTTTAAAAACAAACTTTTATAGGTTAACTACTAGCGCATTTATCTTTTTAGCGCATTAAAATAAAAGCTTGTTTAAAAAAAAAAATTTCTTACTATTCATTTATTTATCTATTTTTTACTTTACAAGTCAGGATATGAGCGTATTTAAGACAACGAATCATAATTGGATGCATATACAACATGTCGTATCTGTGCCGTTGGCTGCTGAGGAAATCTCTCAAATTCTGGGTACAGCAGCCAAGCCATGGTAGACTTTAGAACGGGATGTGATAATTGAATGCGTACGTATAAAAAATTTCGTCTGTACTGTTGACCGTTAAGGAGTTGCTTCGTCTGAAGCCAATCCAAGATGGAGAATCAGGTCATAGTTATCATAAAAAGTCATTTTTATCGGAACTGAACAAACATGTAAAATTTTAACTCAGTAGTATAAATGGAATTGGTTCTAATTTACCTTTCAAGATTTGACTCATAATACATACCAACTAACAAACATTACACGTTGAATAAAAGCTTATATATAAAAAAACATATAATATCACACCACACACCACAAAGTGTATGTCTATTCAGTCGTCTCACAGCTTAGCATGGGCCCTTTAATACAATGGGGGATCAGGCCATAGCCCACCAAGCTGGCCAAGTATGGGTTTGCAGACTTCACATGTCTTTCGAATTATTGCTAAGTCTTCTTAGATAAACAGGTTTTCTCATAACGTTTTCCTACACCGTAAATCATTTGGAATACATACACTGAACTTGATTTCCCAAAAGAGTGCATCACATTATTGGGCAACCACTGCCTATCTCTAAAATATTTTATTTCAAAGTTAAAATATTTTATTATTATATTTTTTATATACAATTATATTTTATAACGTGCATACTTCAAAAATTTGCACAAAAAATACACATACATACACATTAAAAACGAAATCATATAAATACAACACAAAGAAACGAAAAGAACTAGTAGAACTAGTTTATATTTGTTCCTTGTGTTTTATTTAATATATGATTTACATACCTATGATTATTTACTAAAACAAAAACTAAAAAAAATGAATTTGAAGGAGCACCCCTATAATTTAATAGTTTGCCTTTTTTCCAATATATTTTAATTCGAAGAATATGTAGAAGCTGTTTTTTAATAATATTGTTATATTTATTGATCACAACGGCTCATGGTTGTAGTCATTACATAAATTTTAAATTGTTCTTATTAAAGTACTTTTTTTTTAATTAAGTTGTAACCATTAAATTTAATGGTAATCTGATTATAAATTAACTATATTTTCAAATGAGTAAGCAAAGTATATTTGAACATAAACACTTGTTGGTTAAATTGAGGACCCCTGACGAAGTATGAATAGAATGATACTAATGGAAAAAGCGACACACATATATGTAGAGATAGTAATGCTTGGCAGTCTGTTCTCTCTATCTACCTCGCAAGAAATATAGCGTGAAGTTGTATGTCTGTTTTTATTAATTATTTTATTAATTACTAGTGACCCAGAGTCCTAGCTAACATCCCGAGATGCCTTTCGAATTTATAATATTACGGAGATTGTCATCCGAAAGGACGATTTTTTCCGACTAAATACAAAAATATCATCATATCGTAATATTATGTATTTCTGGCCCTATGTTCCCTCGTAATCACTTAACCGATTTTGATGATTGATACGTCGTTGTTAGATTCGTCTTGATAACGCGAGTGTCGTAGGGTATGTACATACATATATAGATATCATTAAAAGTCAAAATGGCGAATCTAAGGCGCAAATTTGTGTCTTGAAAAAATAATACAGTTTTTATACTAACTTCGAGCCTTGCTACGTGTATAATGTACATGACGTGTTTGCCTCCGATTGCATATTACTGTTTCATCGTCAACTTGTTCTCACGCTTTTAGTTCGCTTATTACGCAATCGGTTTTTTTTTGTAAATTATTTTTTACAGTATCTTTTTTAATAATAATAGCCCACTACTCAGTATCTTCCTGAAGAATCTCTCTTCCTATTAATGAATATTGTATGAAAACGCATACAGTACGAGTGGTTTCTGAAAATTGTCCGAACAAACAAATAAGTGCGGCGGCGAACTACAATTAACGTAGAAGTGTGTAGTGACCGTATATTATGTCTTGACCACAGTTAACACAAATTCGTTGAACCTTTACAGCATGAAGCTCATAAGCTTTCCAATTTATAATATTAATGTAATCTATACATATAATAAAATTCTAACTGGGTCGAATCTATACATTAAATATTTTTTGGAAAATCTTATTGAAATAGTCATTATTATCGATACAGAGGCCGAATCTATAGTTTTTAGAATTATTGTCTGTCTGTCTGACTGTCTGTCTGTCTGTCTGTTACAGATTTTGATCAAATTTGGTATGATGAGAGCTGGCTATCCGGGTCAACATATAGGATACTTTTTATCCTGGGAAAATATCTCATTTCTGAGAAAAAATACAAAAACTGCAATGTAAGAGTATACTAATATCAATGTAAGAGTATGGAAAATGGAAGATCAAAAAATCAACCAATCCTAAGAAATTGGTTTTTGTTCATCTGAACGCGGGCGGATTATTAATAAAAAAAATATTAAAACATTTTATATATATATATATATATATTGCAAGTTTTCTTACGACATTTTCCTTTAATGTATTAACAAGTGGTGATCATTTTGGAAATAAAGTTCTCATACGAAAATCTCAGTAGTGCAAGACCCTGGTTCAAACCTGCTTCTCTCAGTTTCCAAGCGCGTGTACGACTCATTAGTCTATCACTGCTATCTTGTATAAGAAATACTTAATATTACAAATAAATATTACAGTCTACGGAACATAATATGAGGATATGTAAAATGCAAAGAAAATGCTCACGAGGAGGTTAAATATGACTTTGACCTTAACTACGCATTATCCCGAGATTAATTACTATTATTTATGTTATATAATATGTGAAATTATTTAATATTTTATGAATATATCATGAATTAAAAACATATTTACTCCATGGTGATGTCTCGGATCTCTATCGCGTCGCTGGCACGGCTCCTGGTCGGAGTTGCCGTTGGAGGACGAGGGCGTCGTCGCGTAGCACTGGTTGTCGAACATGACATTGTCGGAGGGCGGCGACGCCTCGCGCTCGCCGCCGCCGCCGCCCAGCTCCAGGTACAGGCCACGCCCCGGGTACCCGCTGGGCGCCGCGCCCACTCCCACGCCGCGGCTGTAATTAAATATTATCATATAATATTACTACAACAATAAATAGTTCTAAGCTTAAAAGGTACAGGTTCAAAATTACTTTAAATGTTAAGAGGGAAATTTTATTCCTGGAATTAAATGGGGTTACTTTTTTTATTTAAATAGGTTACACGGTTTACGACGATTGAGAAGCTCCTGTGTCAGTATTTAATGTTAGTAGTTAGATAATGTATATTTTTTGACCACATTATATAAGAAAATGTTTTCCCTTATACCACTTTAACCATATACATAACTAAAAAAAAAAAATATTTTAAAATTTAACACAATATGTAGATATAACTCACTTTGTAGAGGAATATCGCTGAGATCCCTGCCGGCTGTTGTTGTTCACGACGTGCGCGTAGTGTCCGTGGTGCGCGTGCGGGTGGCGGTGCGCGTGCGACGCGCAGCTCGGCGGGCACGTGCCGCCCGCGTACCGACGACGGCCCATCTCTGGTGATGTCACCGGACTCTCCGTCGACGGCATGGGCTTGAGCATTCGTTTGAGTGTACTCGAATCTAAGTTAAATACATATTTCATCCATTTATTTAAATTTATTTTTAAAATGTGATATTTTATTGTAATATATTGTTAAGTTAAAGAAATGTGGAAATTCCTATTTATACTCTACTAGGGACTCACCGTCGCTTAGCTCGGGTTCGTCCCTAGTAATTTCTCGGCTTTTCTGTACTATAATATGCATGTATATTCCTCTTGAATTATTCTATCTATTAAAAACCGCATCAAAATCCGTTGCGTCATTTTAAAGATCTAAGCATACATAGGGCAGACAGACAGCGGGAAGCGACTTTGATTTTCTCGACGAACAGCAAAGGTAGGCAAAGTTATATTGACGAGGTGGGCATATCTTACAAACTTGTTCTCCATTTTTCGCAAAATTGTTCTAATCGGAACGAAAAAACTTCTGTATAGTCAAATTTTTAAAAGGATGAGCCGTATTTATTTGCGAAAACATCTAGTATTAGAATGATAAAAGCATGCAATATATACAGTAATTTATTTTCGACTTATTATACTTATTCAATAAATGAAAGCTCTGTCATATTTATTACTATTCGATAGTTATTAAAATTAATTATATACTTTATTTTGCTTACCCATATTCATGTCTTCAGTGCTCTTAGATTTTGTACGGCGCGATCCAGATGTATTATTATTGATGACGTTGTGATTATGCATCGTATGCCGGTCTTGCTCGCGAGACTGTAAAAGACAATAATTCAATATTTATTGTACAAATAACTTACATATACATAATATATAAACAACATTTAATAAGCAGTGGCTGTTATTGCTCACTAAACAGTTATTAATTTTTTATATGTATGTAGGTATTGCATATATTTTTCTATATGCTTTTTGCTTTATACAAAATGTCCAGAATATGTTATATATCTCAGTATTATTATTGTAATTAATGTATATATATTTTATTTAAACCTTGCAATTAAGCTATAGATGATACGCTCAGATTAAATATACATCGTTTGAGTTCATATTTTAAGTAGTGTTTTTAGAGAGGAATGTTTTATGGTATTATTTTAATATTTAAGCAATATTAGATCAGATTTCTATATATCTACGTTATTCTATGTACGTATATATATAACTATTAGGAACTATATTTAGAATGAAATGATATAACTTATATTTTAACAGTGGTTTTAAAAATATATTTGGAAATTAATTTAATATGACAAGATACTCCTACTTTTTATATTAAAACAAAAGAAAATTTTATTACATGACGTAATGGTACCATTACTAATTTTATATGAAATACGAAATTCTTTTGTAAAATTATTTGTTTATATCCAATAAATTTTTTCACTTTAATTTTTATAAAACTTAACATTAGATACATAATCAAAGTCCTATCAGAACCAATACACGGCAACCAATTGTCAAAAAATGTTTGTAAAAAGCGCAGGAAAATAAAAACTCAATTTTTTTATGACCAAGGTAATTTAAGCTTAAGTTCTATATTACTTGATTTTGATATTGTCAAAAAATATTAAATCACACATTATTACGTATATATGTACATACATAATATGTACTACGTGTTTGAAAACTACTTACGGATTCATTGCCGTCTCCATAATCAACACTCTTCGGCATGTGCTGTAGATGTTCTTTGGAGCGTGTGGAAGTAGCCGAAGATTTGGAAGAGGTGAGTGTACCACCTGCTTGAACACCCTCTGACTTGAGATCTTGTCCGTGCTGATTTGTCTGTCCACTACTAGTCTGACATTCTTCGTTAGTCTGAAGAGGTAAAGTTCAATAAATTTAATTATGGAATAACATATCAAATACATATTCTGATAGTTGAAATTGCTATCTATACAGATTATGTCTATAATAGACTTGAAGATGCTATGTGTGAAAATAAAGTTTTTTAATAATTATCTTAAAATATAACCTTTACAGCCCTTCTTTTTTCCTTGAAAATTTTCTGTACAACAGAGTATTTAGCCTCTTACTAAAGCAAGGTGTAAAAAATATATTGTTATTTGGCTTTATAACCTAAATTACAAAGACACTCAAGGTTTGATAATCCTAATACACCAGTCTTTCACAAAAGAGTTCTTAGTTTGGCGCCGAATTAAATAAGTTAATTTTATTTAGTGAGCTCAGTCATTGTAATGAAAAGGTTCATTTTATTTTTCTATATAGATTTTTCTACTGGTTGGTTTTTTTTGATAAAAGGCTTTTATTGTTGTTGACATTGTAAACTTTAAATGTGAAAATTTATAAGAACAGAAGATTAACATCACCTAAAATATACAAATATAAAGCAGCGGTAAACTATGTCGATCTCGTTTCATTTTTAGTTCTTCAGCTGGATGTACTAGGGGGCTATATTATGTTTTATAAGATTTGAAACTTACACTAGTGCCATGAGTGCCCACAGATGCGGTAACAGTTTTGGGAGCAGTCGAAGTATTAGTTGTCATGGTTGAGGTTTCCTGTGATTTCGGTGGTCGCGAAGGTGGTTGCGATTCAGTTTGACGGGCAGCCGCTAGAATAAATAGTAAAATATATATAAAGCAACCCTATATTTTACTCAATTAATAGAAGTTTTGTTTCAATGTATTAGAAGGTTTGTATTCTCTCTTGAGCCCTAATGGCTCTCTACATGTCCTTCAATAACTTGCTAGAATATACAAAATACTCGTAGACTTTCTAATGTAGTGCAATAAAACAAGCTTATGTCGCTCTTCAGGCCAAAAGCCTATTCGTAGAGGCAGAAGAAAATAATTCCATATTATGTTTGTTGGTCGTTGACTGATGGCTGATGACAAACAATCCCACGAACCGATGAATAGAATTTTGCAGTTACATTTATCATGTATTATCAAAATTAAATATTGTTTAAATAAATACATTTACTTGTTTATTTAAAAATTAATTTTCACGATATTTCTACTAATAGCCGCATTGCTCTGGAACAAACTTCCGAAAGACATCCAATTAAGCCCCTCTATAACTGCCTTTAAAAAGAAAATAAAACAGCACTTTCTCACCCAAATTATTCCACAATAATTATATTAACTACTATTATTATGCATTATATTATATAGATATGTATTTGTGTATGTAGTAGTATGTACATATATTTATGTATATAATATGTATAATGTTTTGTTATATGTATATCTTTATATATATAATTCTTCTGTGAGTGTGTATGTCACTGAACTTCTCTCAAACGACCGGACCGATTTTGATGAAATTTTTTGTGTGTGTTCAAGGGGATCTGGGAATGGTTTAGATTCACAATTTGAATAATAATTTTCATCAAAAAAATTATTAAAAAAAGTTTGAAATTTTCAAATTAAAGACGTGTAGACAGGACAACGTCTGTCGGGTCCGCTAGTCTTTATATATATAATTCTTCTGTGAGTGTGTATGTCACTGAACATCTCTCAAACGACTGGACCGATTTTGATGAAATTTTTTGTGCGTGTTCAAGGGGATCTGGGAATGGTTTAGATTCACAATTTTTTTAATAGAAAATAATATATTAAAAAAAGTTTGAAATTTTCAAATTAAAGACGTGTAGACAGGACAACGTCTGTCGGGTCCGCTAGTATAATATATATTTATTTAAGTATTTACTTTTGAGTTAGTTACTGCACTTTAGCCTGCATTTTAATACTATCTCTCTGACTCACTTAGGTTGACTGGAAGAGATCTCTTCTAGAGATAAGTCCACCTTTGCTAAATAATTTTATTGTTTGTTACTCTCTGTATTTTACATATAAGTGCAATAAAGAATAGTAATAATAGAATCAATAAGACATTTTTTTTGTAAAACGTAATGAGTTTTACATAATATTATATTATTTGTTTTTGTCAATTAAGTAATCTCTTTCCAGAGTGTTAAATAATGGTAAAAATGAAATTAAGTAAATATGTAGTTAAATAAATGTCTGTACATATATTAATTCCAGCTAAGTTCAAATATCAGTAGAGATTTTATTTTTATTAAATATTATAGAATAAATATATGCAATGCGTACGTACGAATTTCGAAATCACACAAAATAATTTATTAATATTACTTTTACACATTAAAGATATTATTACGTAGCATTTCTCTACTAAAACTGAATTAAGTAGGTATATCGTGTACGTGAGACTTTTTTATTTATTATGTTAGACTTACGTTTAGGCGGAGCTTGTGTGTTGCCTGCCGGCTGCGAGCCGGTGACATTGTCGTAGAGCGAAGTGGATGAGGTGGCAGCAGCCACCTTGTCCGCTCGCGCCGCGCCTCCCGCATCTGTTTCAATGGCACGTGTAGTTGTACGCGGCAGAGTGGATGATCCTAGCCCAAAAGAACACAAGTTTCTTCATCGTCAAACATTTTGTGTGTGGAGTTTGACTTTACGAGTATGTGTGCTTTGGTCTTACACTAAATTTTATTTTTACTATGAGGAATACGTTCTACGATAAGCATTTGAATATTTTTTTGCTATGTTATAATTCATTTGATTGTTATTGATATCGTAAAACTGTATGATAAAATTGAAAATATTGTGCTCAACTAGCACGCTTTGAATATTGAATTGAAAATTGGAAATACGTAAGGAAAATTGTAATGTACTTATTTAAACTAATTGCGTAGATAGATGTTATGGTAGAGTTATAATTATTATTTTGATAGCAGTTTTGAATGGATATACGATTAATCATCTTCTATCGATTGTTGTTTAAGCTTTACTCACGGTAACGTGGATCCTGAGCCCTTAATCTAGCATATTGTTCTTGCGTCATACAAGTGCATTGAGGTTCACGGCCATAGGTGAGGCTGCACAGGTAAATAATAATCATAAATACTAAAATTTGTACTATACACAGCATTAAAATATAATTCATTTTTTGACATTCGTACTATATAAATATTAGGTACGTACCTACTTAAAATAATTTTATACATGATTATGGCTTTAAAGTAAAATAAACGAGTGTTTTATGTATACAGCATGTTACGTCCTTTGTTCTGTTGCTTGTAGGCGTATTTTTATGTATTTATCCCTATTAATTATGATTTTAATATTTAATATTAGAACACATTCTTAACCTTATTTTTTGTATCTTTATGATCTTTACAAAATATATATATAAAATAATTGACTTTAATTTGTGACTTTAGTTTTCAAAGTATCGTCATATACTCGTATTACCGTATTACTTCATATATCTTATTATTTTATGTTACCTGGATCGATTTGGGCTGGCTGGGGTAGAAACTGGTTTCCTTTTAGTCTTGAACTTCTGCTTAGCACCAGGCGGCTCCAGCTTCAGGCTGTAGCTCGAGGAGGCCTTGCGTGAGAATTTGAATGACGGTGACTAAAATCACAAAATGCCAGCCGCATGTTAATGATTTTGCGACGATGAATCTACTGTTCCGTGGTTTATTGTTGTTCTTCCCTGTTCAACTTGATTATTTGGTAATGTCAGCAATGTATATGGAATGTATATGATATATGTACATTGTACCTATCTCTTTAGAAAATATTATATAAATCTTTACCTTTAAACACTACCAAAAATATAGTATTGAATAGTTTCTAAAAAGATTTTACATTTAGTGGTAAAACAATATTTAATTTATAAAAGAATGAGCAATGACAATCAGTATTTGCATTTTTATGTAGTTTCATCTACGAAAATGTCTACGTAACTGATTCAATATTAATGAGAAATGTGAAATGTTTGAACTTAAACAATATCATATAACTTACGCAACATTCTCTAAATTGTTTTGCGTCGATTGGTGACGTAAAGTTGAGCCCCCATGTGTCGTTGGTCATCGGATCTTTCCAGTAGACGAAGCATTCTGATGCCTGGCCGATACGAGTACCTAAAAAGAAAAAAAATATTTAATTTTATTTTTATTTTTTTATTTTAAACGAAACCTTGTACTAAAGAACAATTATATTGTTCTTTAGTACACGGTTTGGTTTGAATAATATTTAAATTGCTAGTAATATCAAAGTTTTTTTTTTATCCAATTATATGCAGAAATACAGAAAATATAATTAGTGTTTGCTGACATTATGATAATTTAAAGCTGTAAATAATCAAATAATATTTATTTAAAGCTACAAAACAGGAATTAATTTAACATGTAGTCAATATAAAACTTGGGTCATTATACTGAATAATGTACCTACGAGTATCTATTATGACCCAAAGTGCATCATCGATTCTAGGACAGAATTAAAAAACCGGAATACGTTATAGCTTACGAAATTCTAAAATAAATAGTAGATTCAATATTCATTTTCACATATACGTGAATTTCGGTCAATTATCCGTGCACCATCTAGTGTAAATTTAAAACTAGGTTACAGCGGCCGACATTGCTACTTTCAGATTTGGTCGTAAAACTCACTACTATGCAGTCGAGAAAAACATTTGGATTAACGTTAAAATTTCAAAACACTAGCGCGAATTTTGTAAACTACATTTGTAATACATTTTGATGTTTTTATAATGAATGCAACTACATGAGTGTGCTTACTGTTGCCTTTACTTTTATATTACGTTTAGGTTTTAATTAACTCAAACCGAATATTTCTACTTTGTTTCTATCTATAAAATATATTCATGTAAAGTGAAGTGAATTAAATAATATACATAATAACATACCAGGTTGTAGTAGTCTAACGTCGAGTATCTTGTCGACCTGCGAGTTATAAGCAGTGATGTGAAACACGCACTCAGGTGAATCTTGTATGCAGGTGATATTCACCGGAACTAAGTCCTCGGACACCTGCTGCCATTTTACTGTGCCGGCCCCGCTCGCCGACACGTGAAATACCTCAGCCCAAAGTCTGAAAATGATAAACATTTAGCGTATTTACATAGAATTTTGGGCATTAATAATACTTTCAAAATCATACAAACTGTTTTATATTCATGAAATTTTAATATAACTTTGCCCAATAACACAATAAATATGAATGATTTGATATTTTTTTATTTTTACCTTTATCATATTATACGACACAGTGATAGCGTTGTTTTCATTAAATATGTATGGCATTTATGCGCAAATTGTAGAGCTCACGTGACAGATAGGTCATTACTCAATTATTATTTTGTTTTCGTGTATGACCTACTTGTCTCTACAGGGATTGCGTGCGCGTCGCATGTGGGACTATACATATTTTAGTAGTGGACGTGCATAGTAGTAGGTATATAGCTTATCTGAGAGTCATAAATAACACAATTTTATAAAATATTCACTTTTCCAACCATTTTAGAATAGTTGGACTGTTAAAATCTTGATTGTTTGTTTTATTAGGTACTAGATGCTCATCCTCGCTTCGCTCGGGTTCGCCTCTAGAAATACAAAACAAATCTATCCCTCGGGAACCGTATATTTTTACGTAATAAAAAGTAGCCTATGTGTTATTCCAGACTCTTATCTCTGTACCAAATTTTATCCAGATTCGTTCAGCCGTTCTGGCGTGGAAGAGTAACAAACATACATCCATACATACATTCTTACAAACTTTCGCGTTTATAATGTTGGTAGGATTAGGTATTCATATTTCTCGATATCGTATTTTGACGCGAAAATCATTGATGAAAATATTTAAATTTTCTACAGTTTAGTATTTTTAATAGTGGACGTACTTATAGCGGTTATTTAATTATTTATATAACATTTTAAAGGTTATACGTGCAATGTGCATCAAGAAAACCTACTGGGACTTATTAGCACTTATGACTATCTTTTCGGATTATTTCGCGGATTTATTTTGATTTTTGGTTCCCGACGTTTCGACGACGAAGTAATCCGAAAAGATAGTTTTATTTAAAATGTCAAATATTCGCGTAAGTCTAAGAAAGTATTAGCACTTATGACTTATCAGTTGCGAATGAAATACAATACAGGTATTCACTAATACTGTATATAAAATTATAATATTACTTCTAACATTTTAAATTCTTTTTATACCTACTTATAATGTTTTATTTTTCACAGGAATTGCAATTGATCATTTTTTTAATTAGATCTGGAATATTATTTTCTGTTTGTAGAAATTCATCTCGGACTAATAAATAAAAATAATTAAAATAGCTACATAAGTTCTAAAATTGTATTAAGCCCTTTTTAAAGTCCCACTACTGGGCACGGGCCTCGATAAATTTATACTTACGTTAAAAATATATTACTAAACGGAAAAGAGGGTTAAGCGTAATAAATATATACCTATGTTATAAAATTATCTATCTTTGGCTTTGTACTATTTCTGGATTTTTGTGGGCTATTTCTAGATTGAGTGTAGACTACGGCGAAGATGACATAGCTAGGTTTTAAATCACATAATAATATGTATAATCATTAATAAAGTATAATTAAATTAGACATGTCTTCTTCATCGATGTATTGTTTATAGAGGCATAAAAAAATCTAAAAATGCTTTCTCTTCTAAGAAAAAACATCTTTCAAATACAAATTTAAAAATAAATATTATACCTATCATTTAACGATATCATTTCTTTATAATTATTTTTGAGAATGATAAATGTAAATAGTTTCTGACCTGAAGAAATTAAGTAATTTCAAAGATTTTTTGGGTAGTAGTAGTTATTAGAAAGATCTATTAATAAGTTCAAAATTACAACAATATTAAACTTATTCAATGCAAGCAAAAACATACAGTTGAATTGAGTACTTCCTCCGCTTTGAAATCGATTGAAAATCTTCATCATCAAACATTCACATTTTTAATATTAATTATAATCCTACTAGGACCCTAAGCCATTTTAAAAAAATATTACTATAAAGCTGAATTTTCGTTTTGATGAGACGACCAATTTTTTTTCTTTAAGAAAATTATAGATTTAGGTAGCTATAAAATTATAAATAGTAGATAGGAGTATAAATGTAAAACATGTGGGTCTCCGAGAAATTGGGGAATATACATGAAATACTGTACCGTAAAAGATGTCCATCTCGTCTGCGGGAGTTCTGCCACGGGCTGTCCTCGTAGCGGTACGCCTTGCGGAGGATGGGCGCGCACGAACACGATGATAGCTTGTTGCCCATCGTGCGCTGGCCGCACTCGGCGCACGTTACTACGCTGCCTGGAATTGCGTTGTCATATAGTAAAATGATCACAGTATCTGTTTAACATAATGTAATATTATTATAAAGTGTTATTTTTCACAATAGCAATCTTCTTATGAACTATAAATTTCTCTTCCTAATATTGTAATAATATTTAAATAAATAAAATGTCAAATAAACTTTCGTTATTTATAGCTTAAGATTAAATTTAATGTAATTATATTATTGCATTATGCTCATAAATGCTTATATTACATTATGTAGACATAGCTTACAATAATATACACTTTGCTATTTTAGTCCCTGAGGAAAATATTTTCCAGGAGAAAATAAGTGACATTTATCTGGCTGTGGGCGGTATTACTTTACTTATATAATAACTTTATTTTTAAACCTCATGTTATATTAGCGTCGATTGTTTTGATTATTAAAATATTCAGCTCATTTATACCAACAATAATTAATATAGATAGAGTAGAATTTATAGTTTAAGGAAATACATGTCTATTACAGTGCCGTAGATATCATATACTGCTTAATTTTTTTAAAAGATTATAATATGCAGTTGTTATGTGTAACAATTACCCGTGGTCCCGTGATGTCACCAGGTGCCATCGGAACGCGAAAGGGAGTGTCCACGGTTAAGACTCTGCGAGCGCTGCGTCCCGTGTCTATAGTGATGTTTCACAACTCCATGCTGCAAGTATACTCAACGTCATAATACTATCTCTGTACATAAGTAATACGATTATTTAAAAATGTGTTTATATTTTTTATTGTGCAAAATATCCATACGACATCAAATATATAAATATATTAGAATGATTTAATTTTTATTTTATGTTATAACCAACAATATTTAACACTTACTCAAAGTATTTTACAAAAAAAATATAATAAAGTAAAAAAAAACGTATTTATTATTACATACAATTTTAAGTTAAGCATTATTAAAAATGCAAAAAAAAACATGCTTATCATTCAACACTACTACTAAAAAATTGCAAAGTTATTGAACCAATATATTTTTCGCATTATCACACATTGTAGTGACGGATGATACATATATGTATTTTATTTAAAGTCAACATGTGTTATTTATAAATGGTATTTATGTGTTATGTTAAATGAAGTGGGCATGCATGAAAAAACACTAAAAACTTACGAGTATTATGCAGTTCGCTTAAAGTCCTACAGATCAACATACTATATCCCTTAACTCTTAAAAAAACAATTCAAGTCTACATCGATGAGTCATATTTTATCCACACAATTAGGACAACCTGTATATATTTTATATTTTATTGACCGCGAGATGAAGATATGAAAAGAAACTACTTACGTCATACTTCTAATTCTATTTAACCTATTAGTACTTATATAATTTGACACTAAAATGCTCTAATCCATAAGTATTAGCAATCTAATAATATTGAAATCGTTTTCTCTACACTTCAATTTAAAAATGCTTAAAGGCAAATAATACACGTTAAGTATATCATAGAATATATAATTTCCCGCAAAAATCTTATCATACATTATTGCATTTGAGTCTGAAGCCCTATGAATTGTAGTTGTGGGTGACCTTAATCTGCAGGCGTCAAGCATCAATCAAGTAGGTAAGTTAATAACATGGCCCTGATTGCATCATCTAAGGTTCTATGTTTCTTATCAAACTACATAATAACTAAAGGTAGGGTGTTACGTATCTATATGCATAATAATGCACCCCATGCTGTTTATGGACTTATTTTTGTCTTTTCTTGTAGACTTAACATTTGATTACATTGATATTATGTTCAAAGCCTAATCCATGCTTTTAAATAGCTATTAAAATTCAAGAGCCGCATTACAATATGTGGGTCAGCCCAGTTTGGCTTCCCGGTTTAAAACTGACTAGACAAGAATTACTTTTATGTGATAGTTAGATTTAAACTCAGTCATTAATCCTAGATTTAAATGTTATAAACATATTTCTTTATTTTTGAAGTGTAATGCAGCATATGACAAATTTATTTATTTTATGAACAATTTTTGAAAGTATATTACTAAATTTTGAACACATGACGTGTTTCAATTATGGACCAGATAAAATATAATAGAACTTTTAAAGTAAGTCATACAAGAAACCATCTTTATACATACTTTATGCAATATTCATTGCTTTTTTTATATTTATATATATTTTTGAGAACGCAAAATACATAGTTAAATAACGTAAATTAATACTAAATTCAAAAGTACGTGCCGACCATCACTTTAAAAACAAGGGTTATTAAATATTTAGCCATTAGTTTTAACCAAACTGTGTACATGCATAGGGTTGCATTGCTTTACTGTGCATACAATTTTAATGTTTATTTGAAGTAATTAATTTTATTTAATAATTATTTATGGCCACATTACATAAATACACCAGGACGTAGGGAAAACAAACACTCCATGTGCAAATTAATCTAAGGGTACTACGAACCTCGAAATTGTTCCAATTTTGCGCAGAAAATTTAGCAGCCTCCACGCTTTCTTTAGCACCCATACTTATATATTCGTAATATCACTCGGAAGTCAAATGAACTATGACAATTCGGTTTCGATGCGTATGTTGAGCGGTTCGTGACACTGTGACAATGTGCGCTACAACTGTGCTCACTGTGGAGATTCGGGTTGAATAAGCATTAAATACCTCTAAAGTCGCTCGTTCGTTAAGTTAAAAATTCACAGCAGCGAATAGTATATGAGGGGTGTCTGTTGCAGCGAGCAAGCGCACGGGCGCCGCGGGTGCAGGCGCGGCGTGTAAACACCGCCAGCTGCTTCGGAGCGCTCCCGGCGCCGCAGCCCGAGCCGCTCGCCCGAGTGACCTCTGCACCGCCGCAACGACTCTATCTCGTCTACACCGCGACTCTATCTGACGACTCTCGTCCTCACGCTACTCTCTACAACACCGATTTTCTTAGCAAATGCGCACAATAAATTTGCGGCGGCACAGTAAAACTAGCAGGTCGACACGGCGACACCGGCGACTTTGTAAAACGTCAGAGCGGACTGGGTCGCGAGCGTGCGTGGCGGCTGTCGCGCACGGTCGCCGGCCGCCGCCGCGCACCGTCCGCCCGCCGAAAGCCGAGACGCAGCGACGCCCAAACGTAGCAAATACGACGGCCAGCGCCCACCGTTGCTAAAATTCGCAATATATTCAAATATTTATAGATCACTAAGATTTCGTTTCTGTACTACCCCTAAAGTTACATTTTTAATTTATATTAAATACACGAGTATATCGTTGCTTAAGTTTCATACATATTATTATGTTCATAAACTATATTGAGATTAAGAAGATCATCAATGGGCGTTCGGAGCGGTGCGGCATGAGAGGGGGATGCGCGCGCACTCTGCCCGAGACATTCGATTTTGGTCCATGACTGTTGGATGCTTACTGTGGCCCACCGAGTGGTTTAATAGTTCATTCTAGACTCTGACAAAACTTGCGGATATCTATTAATTTTAATATTACGAGCGTAATAAACAAATTGTATATTTTACATTATTATATATAATTACCAACCATGAAAATTGATAAGATCGTCTACTCAATATTATCTCATTATAGCTTCTTTTAAACATACTGTTTTGTAATAATTTTAGATTGCTTTTAGAGTTCAGCACCGATATTTCATTCACCAATTCACACAAATGCTTAATAATACTCTTTGAACATTTTTTTTTCGATTTCGATAAGTATTTTGGCTTCAATATGATCCCACGCCGTAATAAAAAGAGACCATAATGCAATTTTCATAAACTTAGTCAATTTATTGCTTTGCCTACAAGTTTCGTATAATGCATAAAGCATAATTAAGGGTTTTATGTATTTTATTATTAACTAACAGACAGACAACAAACAGCCGGTAAGGTCATTTTGAAATTTCGAACAATCGATATATTTTTACAGTAGATATTACAAAAAATATAGTAACCTTTAAATAAGCTGCTTATGATGAATCTATTTAATATTTCATTCTCTGTACATAAATCTTAAGTCTATGCAATATAAAAACTTTTTACCAAAAAAATAAAAACCGACTTCAAAAAAAGCACTAAAAAGTAAAAAATAACTGATTGGTAGTTTTCATTTACTATACATACCTAATCAAATATTTTCGAAGTCGGTGTGCTTTGGCTAAGTAATTAAAGCCTACCGAGTAAATACATACCTAATCAAATATTTTCGAAGTCGGTGTCAGCCCATATAAGCATACTTATCTATTTTCATAGGATGTTTCGGACAAGTGAAAAAAATTAAGTTATATTATATGGAACGCTTTAATTTAAGTACAAGTTTAATATTATATCGGTTCACGACGCGAGCTTTTTACTTTTACCCAATCTATTATATTATTTTTTGTAATCGGAATCTACATAACTTTGTTTCGCGTGTGAATGTATATTTCGACATACTCACTTCTCATACTAATAAATTTTTCCCAACTTTAAAAATAATGGGGAAGAATTTTGCCTTTTCTCCCGCAAGATGTCGCGATCACTATGATCCTCAGTATATTGTACAGCTCTATAGCGCGGATGGAGATTCTGTCATTTTATTTAAAATTTAACAGGATGCAAAGAAAATGGATATCATTTGTTTTTAAAAAGACAAAAAATAAAGAAGTTGTGGGCGGAAGCAATAAGTCGACCAAAATGGGCGAACTCACAATCTTTATATTTAAGACTATGTGGCATATTTTTACAGAAAGTGATGTTAAAACTCTTAAATCATTTACAGGTAAATATGTTATTTTTATTTTTTACACCATCTTACATATTAATAACAGAGTTTCATGCAAACTTTCATCCCCCATTTTACCCCCTTATGGAATTACTAAAACACGTACCTATTTATTTAATTGTATTGAAGAGCACTAATACCAAGTTTCAAGTAAGTCTAATCATAAATAATTCTTTACCCATATAAACTTAATTACCCCCTTTAAGCGATGCATTTCGAAAATAATCTAATAAATATATTTCTTATTTTTTTCTTAAAGCTAAACACCACTTTCTGTGTATTTCACATTAAGAATGATGATAGAGTTTCATACAATCTTCAATCCCCTATTTTACCCACTTAGGATATGAATTTCGAAAAATACTTTCTTATTGGATGCCTAGTGCCTACATCATATAAGGAATACGTCTTCCAGATTTCACGTGTCTACGGCCAGCTGTTTATGCTGTGTGAATACATCAGTTAGTCAGAACTACCACAGAATGCACCTTCCCTTTTCAATTCTTCCTTCAGCTAGTCTAACTATCAGGTACAATACATTGCACAGGTAAGATGCGAAAATAATAGAAGCAAAAACCATGTATAAAAGAGATATTATAATAAATTACTTAACCTCAGACTGAATGTAAATAGATCATACGTGTAGCACCCTCCTTTCAAGAAATCTTCCCCATTACCATGTAGTTAAAAAATATTGACCACACTTTTCCAAGATTAAATTTTTTATTAACATCTTAAAATTTGCATTCTGGAATTTCGTAGATTATCTAGTTTATGAGTATTACCCATAAATTACCTTACAAATATTTGTATTATTAAAATAAAATAAAAGTATTAGTATATTATGGAAACACATATACCCATTAGAAAGAGCGAATGAAAGACTGTTACATATTGTAAACAGAACATACCTCCTAAAATCATAGTTGTTGAAATTTTTATGTTTGTGTGTCTGTCTGTCTGTCTGTCTGTCTATGTGTGTGTGTCTGTCAGTCTGTCTGTTCAACTGTCTTCGTCTGTCTGAATAATAAAATGTAGTATGATGATAGCTGGTTAAGCGGGTCAACATATATAGGGAAAATATTTCATCTCTGAGAAATCAATACTAAACGTTAAAACATTTTTTAATTTATCTATACTAATATTATACGTCGTAGAGGGTAATCTCTGGATCTACTCAATCGATTTAGATAAAATTTGGTAAGAAGTAGTTTGAGACCCTAGAAAGAACATAGGATACTTTTTATCCCGAAAATCCACCCTTAAGAGGGTGATAAACGGGGATGAAAGTTTATATGGTGAATCAAGCTAGTGGCGAACCCTAGCGAAGCGAGGGTGAGTCGCTAGTTAATAATAAATTTGGCTTTCACTTCCACGACACTCATTTTTCCAATATATTGACTTAAACCCCAGTCACGCCTAAAGAAGTTTTACTTCAATATTAGGTAAGTACCTGGGCGACCGAGTTTCGCTCGGAGTTTTTTTTTTGTTATATCGTATTTTTAGATCATAATCTATATAACTTAAAACTAAAAAACTTTATTAAATACAAAAAAAAAACAAGATTAAAAGCTTTACATTCGACCGGTATTCGAACCTGGACACCTGTGATTGTCAATCATGCGCCTTGGCCGCTTAACCACGCTTATGCCCGAGTGTGCGCAATTATCGACCATATTTTGCGTGGAATAATGTGTAAGAAAACTGCACGAAAACTCGAAAATACGCGTTTTCCCAGACATAAGACTAATCTAGATCGATTTTTCGCCCCCGAAAACCGCCACATACCAAATTTCAAATCGAAATCGTTAGAGCTGTTTCCGAGATCGCCGGTATAAATAAATAAATAAATAAATAAATATACAAGAATTGCTCGTTTAAAGGTATTAGAAAAAGGATTGCAAATAAATATATATATATTTATAATGTATAAAAAAGTACATAATTTTTTAACAATATTAATTTAATATGAATCCATCGCTCATTTGAAAAGAAATAAAATAAATAGTTTTTATAAATTTTTTTAATCAATTTATTCTTTGAAATAATAGTTCAAATAATTTTTTATTTACTATTTATTCACTTCCGTAACAACCGTTTCTGTTACAAAAATCGTATCGCCAATCCTTTCTTTCCCCTCTCATGGTGTGTCTAAAAAAGTTTCACTTCAAAATAAGTGAACGGGGGTTTTCACTATAGACCACAATCAGATATTTTCGAAGTTGGTGCTAGCTGTACTAGCCAGCAATACTTTAAGATATGAATATAGTTAGCTATGCATATATAACTAATAAGTAAATATTTGTCATATTTGGTATGAACATTAATCATACTTAAAATATTATATATCCAATTATGATGTATTATTAATTAGTTAAAATTAAAATGAAATATTAACACTTCCACAATATTCATTTCTTAAATATATGGCTTATCTAGGGACAAACCCGAGCGGAGCAATGGTAAGTCGCTAGTGGAAATATATACTCTTGGAAAGTATTTTAGTCTTTATTAAATCTTTGTGCTACATTTTATTCAATAATTCTAGGAGCTTCTTAAAACTTTGTGTATTGGACGTAGGTATACATATACTTTCGGTATCCTAGATTCATTGATAAGATAAGAACAACTTCTTATTAATTTAAGGACAATTTCACAATTTATTTATTTAAAAAAAATTATATAGAGAAAAGTGAAACTGTGTAACAATAAATCGCATTAATCCATCCATACTAATATAATAAATGTGAAAGTCTGTGAGGATGTATGGATGTATGTTTGTTACTCTTTCACGCCAGAACGGCTGAACGGATCTGGATGAAATTTGGGAAAGAAATTTGGAATAACACATTTTATCTCGGAAAAATTTACAGTTCCCGTGGGATACATTTCATTTCATTATAAAGTAATTAAAACAATATTGCATTATTTGTTTCTCTGTCTGTTTGTCTGTTTGTATGGGCTAATCTCCGAATCTATTGGACCGATTTAAATGAAATTTTGCATGGTTGGTTCCTTATATCCCCGGGCAACATCTTAGATACTTTTCATTCCGGAAAATTAAAGAGTTCCCGTGGGATAGTTAATAAACTATAGTAACTTTTACAGCTTAGTACGCAACAACTTATGCACCTAATTTAGAAAAATTTGGCATGCTGATGACACCTTATATTGCCGGTCAAACAACAGGCTACTTTTTATCCCGGAAAAATGAACGGTTCCCGTAGTATAGATCTGTCTGTGCTTTTCTAGAGGCGAACTCGAACAAAGCGAGGGTGAGCCGCTAGTTTGTAAAATAAAAATTACCAAAATTTCCTACCACAAAAAAAATTAAGGTGTGTTAAGATAGCAGTGAAAGGTTAGCAGAATCGTTCGAAACATATACGGTATTTTGTGGCTAATTTGTTGCTAATTAGTTGCTAAAACCCCGATTTTGTTGCTTTGTCCGATTTCGAAAAAAAGGAGTTACTGCTATCTTAACGTTAAGCTAGCAGTAAACTCAGCGGGACCGACATGGATTAAATGCAATTATACATCAGTATTTGTTGCTAATTTGTTGCTGACAAATAGTGTAAAAAAAATGGAAAAAACCCTAGAATTGGCTAAACCTGGAGACCTGTAGCCGTATCCATGCTATCTTAACATGCAGTTTTTTAACAAGACGATGGCATGGATTTTGTTGCTGGACGCAAATAACATCAGGACACCCCAGAGAGCCAGCAACAAAATAGAAACTAAAATTCTGCTACACCTGGAGACCTGTAGCCATGTCCATGCTACCTTAACATGTACTTTTTTTAACAAGACGGCGGCTGTCTGCGGCGGCGGCGTCTGGGGTGTTCTGATGTTATTTGTGTCCAGCAACAAAATCTATGTCATCGTTTTCATAAAAACTGCATGTTAAGTTAGCATGGACATGGCTACAGGTCTCCAGGTGTAGCAGAATTTTAGTTTCTATTTTGTTGCTGGCTCTCTGGGGTGTCCTGGTGCTATTTACGATGAGCAACAAAATCCATGCTACCGTCTTGTTAAAAAAAGTGCACGCTAAGTTAGCATGAACACTTGTAGTCGACTACAGGTTTCCAGGTGTAGCAGATTTTTAGTTTCTATTTTGTTGCTGGCTCTCTGGGGTGTCCTGGTGTTATTTACGATGAGCAACAAAATCCATGCCGCCGTCTTGTTAAAAAAAGTACATGTTAAGGTAGCATGGACATGGCTACAGGTCTCCAGGTGTAGCAGAATTTTAGTTTCTATTTTGTTGCTGGCTCTCTGGGGTGTCCTGATGTTATTTGCGTCCAGCAACAAAATCCATGCCATCGTCTTGTTAAAAAAACTGCATGTTAAGATAGCATGGATACGGCTACAGGTCTCCAGGTCTAGCCAATTCTAGGGTTTTTTCAATTTTTTTTACACTATTTGTCAGCAACAAATTAGCAACAAATACTGATGTATAATTGCATTTAATCCATGCCGGTCCCGCTGAGTTTACTGCTAGCTTAACGTTAAGATAGCAGTAACTCCTTTTTTTCGAAATCGGACAAAGCAACAAAATCGGGGTTTTAGCAACTAATTAGCAACAAATTAGCCACAAAATACCGTATATGTTTCGAACGATTCTGCTAACCTTTCACTGCTATCTTAACACACCTAAAAAATTACAGCTAGGTATATTGTTTATTATACCAATACTATAAATGTGTTCTTAATAGCTTTTAGGGATTAACTTTTCACTATTAATTACAATCATTAATGCAATAATATTAATCGAAATGTAAATGTTCAATAACAAGATATAAATTGAGTCTCATACATGCTTTATTAAGCAGGTTTATAGGTATATATGTACGAATAATATAATAATATCGACATAATTTGTTAGATATTAATTTATATAAAAAAATGAAATAAATAATGATATTTTTAGAGTATATAATTATTTAAATTTAACATATTTTATTTAAATTTAACCCTCAACGAAATAGAAGGGTTTGAACGTCTTACGGCTGCTTACTTTTTCATCGTAGCTTCTAGGTATAAAACTATCACACTCAAGGGTTTTTTTGGCCAATGTTTTAATAGGCTTGCTCCTTAGCTAAAATTAATATATAATTACTTAGTATGTAAATATAGATATGAATGAACTATTTTCTAAATGGGTGTAAGAACTCCATAGGCATAAAGAGAAATATTTTCTATTCCACTCAGCCTGTCGACTTGAATTTTGGTACGTTTAAAAAAATGATAAAGCAACTTAATTATGATGCTATTGGCTAACGATCAAGATTATCTGAGATTCCATGTGATTAAGAATAAATGAGATAGTCGGTTGACGACATGTTTCTGTCGATACGCTAGTATCTATACATATAATATAATTCTAAGTCGAATCTGTACGTTAAATATTTTTTTGAAAATCTTATTGAAGTAGACATTATTATCGATACGAAGGCCGAATCTACAGTTTTTAGAACTTTTGTCTGTCTGTCTGTTACCCCATCACAGAAAAACCACGGGAGGGATTTTGATGAAATTTGGTATGGTCATAGCTGGTTATTCGGATCAACATATAGGATACTTTTTATTGCGGGAAAATATCTCATTTCTGAGAAAAAATACCAAAACTGGTTAGAATAAAACCACGATGATAGTATATACACATTCAAATGAAATTGGTATATGTAGGAGTAGGTATACTAATATTTAAAACTTAAGAATTTGGTTCTTAGTCATCTGAACGCGGGCGAAGCCGTGGGCAATGCTAGTTGTAGATAATACGGGTGATACTTCAGTCATTGATCGGACCGGCAATTACTACCGGGGCTTTCTAAAGTTGGCACTAATCTGATCCTCGACGATGATCACTGAACGCTTCACTTGCATTTCGATCATTTAGCTTTAAGTAATGATTAGCCTGATGCGTGTAAATGGAATATATCATATTCAATGTCCCTACGTCCCCCAACGCATTTGAATTCAAACAAGAATTTATTCCGATTAGTTACTACTTATTTTTTTAAGGAATCAATAATTTTTGTGTCAGGGCATTTTTTATTTATAATTTAAAAACTATATTACTAGAATAATGCTAATTCTATAGGTATGATGTTTTGTTTTCACTTAAAATTGACTAAGAACTTTAAATTAATAGTAAATAAATGTTATTGAAATTAAGCTTTTATTTAAATGTTCTAAAAAGAAGAAAATAAACTTCAAAATTAAATCAAACCCAACAATTTATTATATTTAACAATTTATCTATACTATAAAAAATAAGTAACTTAGCGAAGTCGTACACAAAATATTTATCATTAAAATTGAGTCTTGAAAAGGCCTAAAGAAAAATCTGCAATAATATTAGGATATCTAGATAGACATCCTAATATTAGGTGCTCCTAAGGTACACACGCAATACCTATTCTTATCTATATCTTTAATAAAACTAACTTAGTCACATCGATGTGCGCGTTTCACGCAAAAAGTACCGAACCGATTTTAACTAAATTATGTGCATTGATAACTTATTACGCGATTCAACATTTAGGATACCTTTTACTTCAGGACAAAATTTTATTCCCACGGGAAAACACAACCACTAGTTCTATCCAGTCGTCCTTAGAATGTAAAAAAATTTTTATGGCTAACGCTGGCTAAGCCTTAAGAGATACATCAAAACAATGAACTAGAAAATTGTAGGTCTTAATAAAAACTTTTTAACAAAAAAATAAAAACCTGAAAAAGGTGTGCTTTGCTTTGTATCTGCTGGCACCGACTTCGAAATTATTTAATTAGGTATGTATAGTAAATGAAAACTACCAATCAGTTATTTTTTACTTTTTAGTGCTTTTGTTTGAAGTCGGTTTTTATTTATTTTTTGTTAAAAAGTTTTTATTTTTCCCTTTTTAGTGTAGACAGTAGTAACAAAGTAAGAATTCTAACGTTTTAGGCTTGTAAAATCAAACAAAATAAGCCCAAACTCAAAGTATCTACTATTAGCTGTTGAAGAGTTCCACCTATCCACCTTCTGGCCTTACCATCAGATCAGGTCAACAATACCGAACCACTGTACTATCAACGGAAATAGAAACACTTGCAAAGTTTCAATTCAATATGACAATTAGAAGTAGGTTAAATTCATCATTAGCTGTTTTGAACCCTTAGGGGTGGTATTTTTTTTTAATTTAAATGGGACCAATCTGGAAGTATACCCTTTCAAACAAAATAAAAATTGTCCAAAAAATTTGTTACTTAAAATTGGTTAATAAATGACGGAGTTCTGAGGTAACAAACATGAAAAAAAAATACAGCCGAATTGAGAACCTCCTCCTTTTTGAGGAAGTCGGTTGAAAAGGTCTATAGAAAAGTCCGTAATAGTATTTTCATGCTTAATCAGCTGAACCGATTTAGATAAAATTTGGTATGGAAGTATTTTGAGACCCTGGGCATGGTATAGGATAGTTTTCATCCCGGAAAACATATCATATATAGGGGGGTGAAAAGGGGGTGAAAGATTGAATGGAAAATCAATCATTTCTCAAGTAAGGTTTATATATTTTTTGTATTTTTATACCTATGTATATACATTGAACATATATGTATATATAGTGTATTCTATACTTACCGTTAAAACGTACCTAGGGACGAATCTGAGCGAAGCGAGGGTGAGTCGCTAGTTATTTTAATAAAAAAATATTTTAAAACACATGGGAACATCAGCATGACAAATATCTTAAAAACACATAAATAAATATTTTTGGAGTAAATTTAACGAATAAAGTTTGGCCGATCAAATCTCAATCTATCAAATCGTTTTTTCTAGGCCATTTATAATTATTTTTTGCATTATTTTGTAAATTACCTTGCTATGCTGTTTATACTTTAAAACTGATTTTATTCCAACCAGTTTGTTATTTTCTCTCAAAAATAAAATATTTTCCTGCAGTAAAAAGTACCCTATAAGTTCGAACTCTGAACTCCGAAAAATCAACTATCATCATACCAAATTTCATGAAACAAAAAATCGAAAAATTATAAATTCGGCCTCGATATCGATATTAATGTCTATTTCAATAATATTTTCCAAAAAATATTTAACGTACCTACAGATTCGGCTTCGTTACTATTTTATTATATGTATAGATTTCAGTAAATATTAATTTGGTTGGGCGTAAGTAATAATTTATTTAATCACCTATGTTCAAGCATATTTATGATATTAATTTAAGTTAATGTGTATAATTATTCCATAATACTCTTGTCAACATTAAGGATACTGTATAGCGGAAGAGTGAAGAGCTTTGCGAGATGAAAAATGAAAATGTCTGTAAAATGCCATGCAGAGATATTTTGTAATACTTATCCCAGTCATTAAAAGTAGCTTTCCGTAGGATGGCCGTTAAGAAAGTTATAGCACTTGTATACCATACCTACTGTATCTTATAATATTTATCTAACTCTAAAGTCCTAATAACTACTCGGAATTAGGTAGTATTATATTAGAAGAATATTATATAACATTAAAAAAAAAATATACAATATTAAAATTACGCGCAGACAACCAGTCTCAGTGAGGTTAGCCGCAATGATGAAAAATCGATAATAAAAATTTTATTGATATTATTAAAATATACAATAACTATTCCTATATTTTATGTAAAAAAAATCCAACCATTTTAAAATTTTTGCTCGCAGTCTTCAACTCTATCACCCCCGCATGCCAAAAGCTATCGTCTTACACATTTTTTGTTTAAATTTTAGTAAAAAATAAGCCATACAAGAAGTTATTGAGCAAATATAAAATACAAAAAATGAAGATAAAGGATACCCACGATATTAGAAATCAAACTTAAGGTAAAAAACGTAAAGAATCCCGTTTGGCATTAGCTTTTTCTGTGGATTTCCTAATAGTAATGAGCTACCGCTGTTATATTTTATAATAGACACACGAGCTAGTACATCTTCTCGTGGCTCGATATTTTTTTTCGTATACAATGTGTCTACCTCAGTACGAGTTGGCGATCCAACATTGGAAATTGTGCTCGTAACTCGCTCGTTCAGCAACACCGCGATATAACAATATGGTTCGCATCTTGAGATTTATTTACGTCTTATACGTCCCTTTTTGAAAGTATGAATTCCGCTTGAAAGTAAGTAGTTTTCGTATTTAGTTCTCGAAATTCAGCCTCAGAATTTCACCCATCTTATTATTGCGAGAATGATAAGGCCATCCATAGTCCACTACGCTTGTGAAATTCGGGTTGGGAGACTTCAAATTTCTTTGGAAAATTAGTTATTACTTCTCTAAGACATAGAAATTTTCTCACGATATTTTTCCTTTGCCATATTAATAAGTAATAATGATGTTGAAGTTTGCTTCGCATGTGATAATTTAAGAAGTGCGTGATCTGGGTTTGAACCCACATCACTTAAATTTTTTGACCAACAAACGAGCGCATTACCAATACTACCACTGCTCCAATACAAATTTACCCGAGACAATATTGTTTTATACTGCAATGAGATTAATATTTTACATTAGGATTATTAATTCTACATAATAAAAGCATTTTAGTTCTACTACGAAGTGAGTCGGATTAAATGTAATCTACATTTGAAATTATTACTATCATAGGAATAAACATTAATCGTATTAGCCTTTTTTTTATTCTGCAAAAGGAAGCTTAAGTTATTACATATTTGTATATTTTTTTTAAATCAGCTCTCTATTATTAATAACCCGAAAATTTTAATCATGATTATTTTAAATTATTTTACTAGTTATGCCTACATCTAATGTAGCATTTCAAAAATTTAATTCATTGTAATATGTCTTTTGTATTGTTCTAATGCATGAGTAAATATTTTACTATTTATATTAAGCATTTTAAATAAAAACTCGTTGTATAAAGTAAGTGTTGAAAATGTAGCGGTACTTTTCGTTCTCTAACTCTAGCAAAGTGGATAGCATCCTTACAGCGTAAATTTTAAAATAAAATTATTATATGGAAAGCAATTTGTAACATAAAACCGTACAAAAACGCTTAAAATACGTTTAAAAATATATATTATTAAAAGTTTTTTATTTTATTTTTTAAGTAAAATTTAGTAAAAGTAAACACTTTTAATATTTAGTCGTCGAATATCTGAAAAAGTGGAAAGGCTCTATTTCTTTAGATTTCTTATAATAATTATTTATTAAGTAAAAACTTTTAGAAAATTATTTTTTCATAGATCATTTTTAGATAGATTAGATATGTAGGTAATTATTATTAATTATATTAATAATAATTTGTATTCTGGCCTTCACAGTTCATGTCTTTCGAAAACTAGCTAGGTCCTCTCAGACATGCATACACGTTTCCTTACGATGTTTTCTTCACCGTATTAGCAAGTGGTAATAATATAGAAAATGATTATTAAAAAATAATCTTTCATATTAAAAATATTAATCTTAATTTTTTTTATATTTATATCAAAATCTATCGATTAGTTTAGAATTTTTATTTAATACTATCTTCGCTATATCTAAATCTCGGGCATAATTTTACATCTAAATACAATTAAATAATAATCATATCGATTTCGTGAGATATTTTTTAATAATTTGTATTAATTTCAATACTTGCAGAAACCCTTATTTTTTTGCATTCAAAAAGTATTTTATGTTTATATAGTAGGTAGTAGATACAAACATTTGTTGTAAATATTAAAAAATACATATATGCATCGTTCATACATAGGTAAGTTTTAAATAAGCTTAGAGGAAAAAAATAAAAGTAAAACCATGAAGCTTTCAATCATTTAAATTCCTGTAATGGACGGGAACGGGAGTCCCACTCGCACAAAACTAATTGTATTTGGAATTAGACTAAACTACGAGTATTATACAATATCTATGTAATTTATTGAATTTATTTAATGCTAAATCCTTAACTTGCATTTACATGATCGACAGTCTCAATAACATAGTTAAAATCATATATAACCACCAATGTTTAATAATTTAGGGTAGGTCCAGATAAATATATTTATGGGCAGCCTTTTAGATAAGATACGTTAGATGAGTATTGCAGGTTTCTGCTATTGATTTCTTTAGGTTTGACCCCAATTTTAAATTGTATTTATTTTTGATTATAATTGCTTTAAACCCAGCTTTTATTTGCCTGTTATTGGAGTTATTAAGTTTCTACTAATTAATAATTATAAAATAATGTTATTATTAACTACATAATATGTGGTTAATTGTTACTTCCCATATTGTTAAGAATATAATCTTTGACCATTCGCATGAGCATTATATACTCGTAATGCTCCATTACTCATGATTTATACATATTTACTACAATTTGTTTGAAAGCATTTATTAGGTTTATATCGGTTTAGGGGCATCAAAGAATAGACAAATATCTTCTATAGCAAAAACAGAACATGCTTGTCTGTTCGTATACCTACTACTAATGAAGCTATATTTGGAAACTATCGAATATAATGGAGTAGTCAAATTATGAAAAATAAAAAATAGGGATGACATTACATTTAACTGCGCATGTGGACAGCAAAAATAACTTTGGTTTTCATAGTATCTTTGCGAAATACTATGAATTATCAAATTATTTAATTCTCGATAAAATGAATGTTGTGGACGCGTAGGAATTTTATTTTATACTAGCGACTCACCCTCGCTCCGCTCGGGTTCGTCCCTACTTATGTTTTAACGTTTAATATAGATTTCTCAGAAATGAAATATTTTTCCGCAGTAAAAAGTATCCTATGTGTTGACCCGGATAACCAGCTATCACCATACCAAATTTTATCAAAATCCCTCCAGTGGTTTTTCCGTGATGCGGTAACAGACAGACAGACAAAAATTCTAAAAACTATAGATTCGGCCTCTGTATAATAATGTCTATTTCAGTAAGATTTTCAAAAAAATATTTAATGTACAGATACAGCCTCGTTACAATTTTATTATATGTATAGATTTAACTACGTACGTACATTTCAAATTACGTAAGTTAAACCGTAGCAGAAATGTTTGGTTGTTCATAAACCTCGGTGCGCAAGTCAAGCTCAAACTTGTTAATCAGCAAAATAATAATATGATTTTTTTTAAATTTATTTCTAATTTCAATCGTAAATAATTTTTTATCACATCTATTTCAATCAGAATTTAGCAATCGCTGCAGAAACAATTTTTTAAATATGATAAATTGGTTTTAAATTTTTTAAATGTACTATGCCAACCCCAAGTGATTGGGAAATGGGCAGGGAGATGATGATGATGGTTTTAAATTAAAATATTATACTTAAATTTACACAAATATCTGTAATGTAATCTCTCCTCCTGTAGTATCTTACACTAAATATTAAAGCTGTGTTTAATAGTGATGAAATAACGTTACACTTACAATGGTCACGATAAAGTTGCCATGTGTGAGGAGTGGGGAGTTGGGAGTGCACAACATGTACCAATATCGTGAAAAGTATTTATATGGTTAATAGAACCATTTGAAAACCAACCTTCACTAGCTGGCATAAAGTGATACATAACTACTCCTACTACTACGCCGCCACGCACTTGTTAAATATTTTAATAAAAAAGGAGCAGAGGTTTTGCATAAATAATTACTAAATCAGATAAGTAGATTTCTTTGACAAATATGTAAAAAGCTTTTATTACTTTTCATCGTAATTATTTCCTCTATTTTCATAAAGGCGTTAGCGAAGAGCTTTTGCCAGCGCGAACTCGTTTTGCTCGATGCATTGACTCATTAAATATATGAAATAAGGTCTTTTCTTACACGTGCCCGCTTTCTTTTAACCTAAATTGCACTTAGAAGTCGTCCTGTTTGGTAGCTTAAGCCTTTAAAGTTAAATTAACTTGTAATTTTTAAGCCTTCTGTTAGTGAGTAGTGAGTATGTATACAATATTGTCCTACGCCGTAATATTTCTGGTTAGGCATTAAATTTAACAAAAACATGTTCCTTGAGACCAACGTCAGATATGACTTGATGAATTTTAATAAGGTATTGTTGTTAATCAATTATTATATATTAAAAATGTTCATTGTTGAAGTTAATAATGTTTTATACTTTTTTATTTTATTCTTTTTTTAATCTTATATAAGCGTCTGGATTGCGAAAACATAACTCAAGAAGACAATTCGATACTTTAAATTAAATGTAAAAATGTTTATTCACGATATAAATATTTATTTATTTAATCATTTATTTCAGGTAATATTTACAAAAGAATCTTAAATATGTAAACAGAAGCCCAAAATATATATAAATTTTTCGATTAGGCCTATTCTACAACTTTGAAAATATTAATAATTTATTTATTTATTGAATAATTGTATAATGTTTGTATAACGCTATTTTCTTTAACATTGTCCGATTTTATAATATTTCATGTTATTTGATAACGGTGGTGCCTATTTTAATAGCTAGGATGTAGCTGGCTACAGCGCGCAGAACAACCATGCGAACAGAACTGCAGGCGAGATTACTCTAGGAAATGAAATGCGAGAACGAAGTTGGATAAGTAGTTAATAGGATACATCTATAGTAGCTCCCCACTCTGAGATATCGTCATCATTTTTCCAATTATTCAAATAATATGTTGTCATGAAAGAAATATTAAATTAATGATCAATGGCAGTACAAAAACTACAAAGTATATTCTTCATGCTTATACTAACATTCAACTAATTTCCTCGTCAATGATATTATTAGCCTCTCAAGTGTAAAACATCCTTGATATTATTATAATGATACTATCATTCATTCTAATAAATGCCATTTGTACGCTATACCTATTAAACTACAACCATGATTATGAATGAATGGTTCTGCAGCTTGAAGTATAGTATAAGTGATGCTTCTAATATCTAAAAAGCGTTGTCGTCAACTACCTACATCTGGATCAGATATGTAACTTACCATAAGCACATTAATGCCAATTTTTTTGTCCAATTATTTAATTTTTGGAAATCATCGACGATCTATATACACATCGCTTTCCGGTTTACAAGTAGTTAAGATATATCTGTTTCGATTGGATAATGAATACATAAAAAGTAAGAAAAAGTAAAATTATTGGGATACATTAAACATTGGATAACTTTGATTTAGCCTTGTTCTATTCCCTATTACATAAACTTCTACATACATAGCTCTATTATGCTACAAAGCTACAGAATCTAATTCAATCAGAATTTCAAGTTGGAGTAATTGCATTATTGTTAGACAGCCCTATTAGACACAAGCAGTAGTCAGTGATGCTGATGCATTGATGATTTAGATTATTAAAGCCGATTATATCCATTTCCTTCTTGACAGATATATCTTAAACACGTATCCCTTACAGTTATATTTACTATTAATACAGTTAATGCCCGAAAACCTAAAAACATTAATCGATATGCTAAGACTCTAAACGGCGCTGAAAAGGAGATTTTGCAACGCTGTTAACGAGAAGTTATTGAGGAATGATACCGATGCATCCGGTCAGGGAGTCGGTCGGAAGGATCCTAAGGTAGGGGAAAGCACATGAGCGCGTGCACAGCTTCGTTATGCACCTTTAAACAGAGCTCGATACCGAATCTGATGTCCAGAAAGTGAAACGTCAAATGATTTGCACTAAATATTGGTGGGCGCGTGAGTGATGCCCGGTCGGTCGGAGCGCGGCGCGGCACACACTAGGGCGGGCGGTCACGGCAGCGTTACGTCAGCGCGGGACGCGGGGGGCGAGCGGCGCGAGGGGCGCGCGGACGGGGGTAGAGGGAGAGGGCAGGCGGGGAGCCCCGCACTGCTGCATCCTCGGGCGCCCATCTTTACCCGGCTTGCCTGAAAAACGTGCCATCTTTCGCCTCCGCGCTCTCCAAGAACTGTGACGATCCACACGCATTTATATGCTGCAGAATCTGTCATTATTATCCGTAATACACTACTACGTATTCAAAATTTGTTATTCATATATACTTATCTATACTAATATTATAAAGAGGTAAAGTTTGCGAATAGTGCGTTTATGACGTTGTGGGGGGTAATCTCTGGATCTACTGAACCGATTTAGATGATTTTTTGGTAAGTAGATAGTTTGAGACCCTGGGAAGGGCGTAGGATACTTTTTATCCCGGAAATCATCCCTTAAGGGGGTGAAAATAGGGATGAAAGTTTGTATTGGGAAGCAAGCTAGGGACGAACCCGAGCGTAGCGAGGGTGAGTTGCTAGTTTAATATAAAATCATTGAATTCTATTTTATTTCTTATATATAAACTTTAATAAGCATGAGATAAATATAAGTTTAAAAAAACTAAGATAATTTAAAAAAAAACGATAATATCTATTACTTTCTCTTTTATGACTAACTAGAGCCTCACCCCGCGGGTTCGTCCATAGGGTATGTATAATACAACTTCCCTATTTGAATCGGATATTATTAAATTTTTCATTGTTATTAAATTTTTTTTGTGGGACCCCTATCTTTTTCTAAAATAAAAGTAGCCAAGTTACTCCTTATTACATCAGCTATCTGGCGATGAAAGTCCCGTCAAAACCGGTCCAACCATTTCAGAGATTAGCCGGAACAAACAGACAGACAGACAGACAAAAAATTGTAAAAAATGTTGTTTTGGTATTTGTACCGTGTATACAGCCATATGCATTTAGTAAAAAGCTGTTATTTTGAAATTATAAAGAGACACTTTAATTTCATTCCTAAAAATCAACGAACAATAAAACCTTGGATAACTCAAGGAGTCTTACGCTGTATACGAAACAGAAATAAAATGCAAAAACAATTAAAATGTAATCCTGATGATGAAATATTTAAAATAACATATAAAAGATATCGTAATTTCTGTAATGATTTAATAAAGAAATTGAAACGGGTATATGATAGGAAACTATTACTTGCTAAAAATCCTAAAGTGCTATGGAACAATATTTAAAATTTAACCAATTTAAAACATACTAAAACAACAAATATTGAGTTATTAGACATTGAGTCGTGTCCTGTCAAAGCCATTAACTTAGTAAATAGTTTTTTTGCTAACGTTGGACCAAATCTTTCTAAGGAAATTGAAACTAATAACCAATTGTTACAGCACAGTGAACCAATTCTTAATCCTAATTATCAATTGTCATCCTTTGTTATTTTAAATACCGATCACGAAGAGGTCACTTCTATCCTCATGAATTTAAAATCAGATAGTGCGGCTGGTTTTGACAATATCCCTACAAAATTCTTAAAACGCTCAAAAGAGTTAATAGTCCCTATTCTCACTTATTTAGGAAATCTATGCTTTACGAAAGGTGTGTTCCCTTCGCTGATGAAGCAATCAATTATTACTCCTGTATATAAGAATGGGGATAGAACTCAAATCAATAATTACAGGCCAATTTCAGTCTTAACGGGTATCTCTAAAATAATGGAAAAACTAATTAATAACAGAATAATTCAATACCTAAATAAGTTTAATATTTTGTCAGCATCGCAATATGGTTTTAGACAAGGAAAATGTACGCAAGATGCCATTCTAGATTTAACCTCGTATATAATTGTCGATCATCTTAATAGTAAAAATAAATGTCTGACTGTCTTTCTGGACCTAAAAAAGTTCATTCGACACTGTATCTATCCCTATCCTTATAAAAAAATTAGAAAATATTGGTATTAGAGAAAATCAGCTTAACCTAATAAAGAATTATCTAAGTGATCGGAATCAGCGAGTAAAAATAGGAGACTATACAAGCAATGACCTCAAAATGACCTTCGGTGTTCCACAAGGTAGTGTCTTAGGACCTACCTTGTTTTTAATATATATAAATGACCTATGTATCTTAGAAATAGAAAATGGCCATATTTATTCATATGCAGATGACACTGCTATAGTTTTTCATGGCAAAACATGGGAAGAAGTTCATAGTACTGCAGAAATAGGCTTAAGAAAAATATCTAGTTGGCTTAAACCTAACGTTCTTACACTAAACACACATAAATCAAATTTTATATGTTTCTCAATAAATAAAAAAAACTCAGCCTACATCATTAAAATTACAAATACACCACTGTAAGGATCAGAGTATGAATTGCATGTGTCCTAGCATTGATAAAATAGATTCAATCAAATACTTAGGCATAGTTATTGATCAAAGATTATCTTGGCACTCCCATCTGGAACTACTATCAAGCAGAATTAGAAAACTTATTTGGATTTTTAAAACCTTAAGATATGTTGCAACAAATAAAATTCTAAACCAAGTCTAAACAGGTCTTGCTGAATCAATTTTGTCATACTGCATCCCAGTATGGAGAGGAGCATCAAAAATTAAATTCCTAGAATTAGAACGTAGTCAACGGGCCTTACTAAAAGTTATGTTCTGTAAACCATATCGTTTCCCTACAAAAGAGCTATACTCCATTAATAACTTACTAAGTGTGAGAAAGATATACATATTACAATTAATACTACAGAGGCATAAAACAGTAACTATGGATATAAACACGGAGACAAAAAGACGAGTTAACATTAGAGTAGAAACAGGTATTGTAAAAACTAAATTTGCTAGTCATCAGTTTGCTAAGAAATCAGCTTCTATATAGGTACAAAAAGGTGAATGGTATGATAAAAATATATTTGCTAAATAATTATAAACTAAAAAAGTCCCTAACTGCCTGGCTTGCAAAATTAAATTATGAAGAAGCAGAAGCTTTATTCGATGAATTTACCTAAACTTCCACTCCAACCTGTACAATACCTGGGTTTTTTTTTGATCAGAATTACTTGCAATTTGGTATTAATGATCTTCAAATCAATGAAATAAACAGGTGTTTTATCATTTTTTGTAATTCATTCCGTAAGAGGATAAAAAAGGGGATGAACATTTTTAATTTATTTGTATAAAACTTTGTACTTTTTAAAGTAATATACCTACACGGAAAGTGGTATTTAGCTTTAAAAAAATAATTAAACATACGTATGTAGTATGTATACCTACTAGATTTTTTGAAATTCATCCCTTAAAAGAGTAAAAGGGTAATGTTTATATCGGAAAAGAATAGTTTATGATCAGAGTTATCTGAAACTTGGTATTAATGCTCTTGGCTTTAGGAACGTGCTACACTTACCCCCAAAAACAGCAATGCTACTGATTTTAATAACAAATGTAATTTTGATTTTAATAACTCAAGTCCTTTGAAGAGACAGAAATATAATATAGGTCTGCCAATTCAGTGATGCAAATAGATGAAGCAGTTCACTATTCTGTGGTGTTCTGTCCTTCTAAAGGTTGGCACACCTGTTATGAATACGCCACCTAAGCTGTAGTGTATAATGGGATAAGACTGCGAGTGATCTATAAAAAAATATAGTGGCCATTGAGTTTGCTGGATGTGATCGGCGGTACGGAACTCTCAATGCGCAAGTGAAAATCATACACATACACATTTGAAAATCATTACAGCCGTCAAATTATATACATATTTGTTATAGCATAAAGCCAAAGACTTTTTTTATAGTTTCAACGAGGATGAAGCCGCGGGTTCTACTAGTAATTAATATTTAAAAAAAACATATTCAGTTCATTTGGCAGATTCATTTTCAATGTACCCGAAAGTAGTGGCAGACACGAGATCTGTGGATTTTTTATGTATTTTTACATTTTATTGCCTAGAAGTCGGTTTTTTTTATTTTTCCATTTTTAGTGTAGACGTAGAAAGCAGGTAATTTGTAAGAAGAAAGATTTTTAATAACATATTCGATTAAGCAATTTATTATTAGAACTATAAAAATAATAATTTATTGGTTGATTTTTTTAAAAACCGCCCGACCGATTTCGATAAAATTTACACTAAACACAGTGTATATATAAATATAAAACTTATAATGTTTCGTTTTAATTTTAAAATGTAATTTAGAAATAGATTACAATTATGAGATATAAAATAATGTTATACATACGAGTATATAGTGAAAACTTTAGATGTGCCGTCTACATTTAGATTAGACAACTTTAGTCAGCACAACCAATGCCCGCCAGAATCTGACTCTAACGAGCTCTAAGCGCAGTGCGCAGGACACATAGCGAACAAGGCGTGTGTGCATCCTCATAATTTGTGATTAAGAATGACGATTGAGATTGTTGTTTTAGATAGTTATTCCACTGGATCAATCGCAGGACCAATTATTGCAATACATTCTCTCGATAGACTCGTATCTCGAACTCTCTCGGATTCGGATTTGCAACCGTACATGCTAAACACTAGACCCGTGAGGCAGCTATGATATTAAAAGCTTCAGTAGAAAAGAACTATTTAGATTAACAAACATGTTATCAACACTTAAGTTACCATTTTTGTTTAAAACTAGAATGATTTATCGTATTTCTTTTTTCTTTCAATGCGTTTTTGTCGCACTAAAGGAAATAAAACACAGAAATACATTTTATACTTTATTTTTCTTTGAAAAATAAAAAAAAAACAAAATTTAAACTCTAAACATAAGAAATACAAAACCTGCAATTATTTACCATTCAACAGTAGAATGAAAATAATAATAATCAGAATTTGTATAAGTCTATAATATTAACTTATCAATAAACTATAAACTTTTTTAAATTATGAGGTAGATGATTTCAAATAGTCTTTAAAATCTTATAAATAGCTACATTATTATGTCTACGTACTAAAAATTAAGAAACCCGTATTTGTAATACCTAATTTCGAATAGTTTACATAATATTGCTTATTGTTGAATGATTTTTGCTTGTGTCACCATAGTGCCTGCCGTCATCATGTGCAAGAAGCTGACTTCCCTGACTGCTAAATAAATGCTGCTACGGATATGTAAATTAGTACATATTTTTAATGACAAAAATTCGGTGTATAGTCTAATTGTATTATAGTGTACTTACATTTAAAATATGTGGCGTAACTATCGTACTTAAATCTTATTTATTTCATTTTCTTCCTGTGTAGCTCTAACAAGGATGAGCTTGAAAGCTGTCATAATATAGTATTGACAAGACTGTAGTTGTTAATACGTAAAGTAAAGTTGAACTTAAAATAAAATCTATTTTAAACTTTGAAATATGCCTTTTTGCAATAAAACTCACTTTTGTAACGTATATATATACCTTGTTTTGTTTATAGATACCTTGCGCTTAGATCCACTAACAGGTTGTTACAAGTAAGTTTGTTCATTCTTAATGAGCTTATAAAAACTCTGCACAAATTAGAAAAACTGTTATCATATTTCTAGCTGGCGATACATAAATGATTTAACAATGAACATTTAACTTAAATCTATGCTATAATTAATATTACATAAAATAATATGAGGTAGGTTTTTTACTATGAGGTAAATATTCTACTTTATAAAATATGTTGGCAACTATATATATTAAAAAGTAAAAACAATTATAAAAATTATATCTATTGGAAAAAGCGATTGAAATTCAATACATTTTGTACTAATGTTTTGTCTTTAGTAGTACCCTTATTTATCTTATTCTAAGATCTAATATAAATCGATGGGCTCACGTTATTGTTGTTCATGGCAAAAATATGCTGTGGTATAAATTACTTCTGTAAAATTGTGAAATACATCTAATTTGGTAATAAATTCTAATTTCTTAGGTTTTTAGGGTCTTAAGTACTATCATTTTATTGAAAAAGAAAAAAAATTAAGTCGTTACTCATAAATAAATGAATCATGCCTGTACTTAATTGACATAAACCTTTATAATCTAATATAATAAATTTATTGCAACAGCATTTTCGCTTTGGCACATAGAGTTCCACTCTATTGACTCTATATTTTATCCTGTCAATATTTTAGTTTGCCTTATACGTGTTCTATTTTAAATAAGATTTACTCGATCAAAGTAATTGAACACGAACACAAATTTATACAACTTTGGTTTGAATATTTGCAATTAAAATGTTTTACTTGTTTTGCTCATATCAGCACCCAGCTGGTCCTCTAAATACGAGTAATATTGCGCAGAGGCTTGAAAAAACAAGTTTAGCAAGCGTTTAAATTCACATCGGAAGTACTTTTTGGATATTAATAATAACAAAAAGACTTACTAAGTTACGCCTGTGTTACGTTCATAGCCTGATACCGTATTCTAACTTAAAATAACTTTAAACTTAAATATAACTTTAAGTCGGTTGTAATAGAATATAGCAACAAAATTAATAATAATCATACAAACACACACAACTTTGGATATACAATATTATGTAATAATATAGGTATCGAACACTCGAACACATAAAATTTGTACTACGTTACATTTGCAAACTTAAATCATAAAATCTAAGAGTAAAATAGTTTTGTACACTACGGTGTTACACTGATCAGTCTTGTATTCAAAATGTATAAAGTTTGATCTTTGTAAAAATGAGGTAGATAGTTGTACTTACTTATGTACTTTCATGTAAGTATTCCAAAGCTGTTATAATTTTTGGATTTCAGTACTAATATATTAAATATTAATCCCGCCATAAAGAAAAAATTGCAAACATGAACGAAGAATATTACAGGACTACTGCTGCTGAGGGCTGCTGGGTACACTTCCCTGTGAACTACTAGAATTCTTTGATTGCGAGTCATCCTTTTTCTTCTCCACCTAAATCATACGACAAAATTAGAGTGGGTTCAGTGGTGCATGGTATTTAACCAGTTTTTTATTAAATTTTCTTTATAAATTATATATTAGTATTTTTATAAGCTTTATAATATAACAAAATGTTTATCCCTTTATCGAGTTAACTTAGAACAATTTCCAAATAATAGTTGATATTTCTTGTGTTTAATACGCATAACATAACATTAAACTCATAATTCTATGTATTAAGCACTTCTTAAAAGACATAACACCTCGTCTCCTAGCCACTACTGGTGACAGGAGGGCGGGCGCATATTTCGCCCAAAGAATCGGCATTGCCATTCAACGGAGGAATGCGGCTAGCATTCTTGCCACTATTCCACATGGACATGACTTGTAAAGTAATAACTAAGTAAACATTGGTTTTGTATATATAATTAAGTATATTTGTAATTTTCTTTATTGTAAATTTAAAATAATGTATTGTATATACAATGAAGTCTAAACAGCAAAATTATTGATTATATCAATAACTTTGTCCTTATAATTAAAATATGTAGAGGTCAAACCATGATCTCTTAGTACCTTTATTGGACAGTCAGCTATCAGATGATCCTCACTCTTGCAATTGTGGCATCTCTTTGGTTGTGGGCCCATTCCGCATTTAGCAGCTATATGGTTAGCAAATTCACCACAGTTGTAACAACTAGAAATAAAGAAACATTTATATTAGATTAGCAGAACCCGCAGCTTGGCTCGCTCTAAAACTACAAAAAAAAATCTAAAAAGGTAGGTTTCATATAAACTTTCCCATATTTTTCCCTCTTATGGGATGAATTTCAAAAAATGCTGAAACACATTTTTATTTAATTGTATTAAAGAGCATTAATTTCAAATAAATTATAAATACCAAGTTTCAAGTAATTCTGACCATAATTTTTCTTGGCTTATATTATAACGTGTTTTCCCATATGAATGAGATAGTCTCCGGTAAAGGGTAGCTATGTCACTCTCCAGCCCTCCAAATATCTCCACATCAAAAATCACGTCAATCCGTCACTCAGTTTTGACGTGAAAGAAGGACAAACAAATAAACAAACAAACACACTTCCATATTTATAATATTAATAGGTATGGATATGGATTTCTAATCGAACTGACATTTAACTTAGATAACAATATGTAACCATTATAACTAGCGCATATTTTTATAAACATTCAATATTTAATATTTATAAATATTTCATAATATTATATGACACATTTGTTTTCTTCAATTTGTAAAACTAAAAATTATATAAGTTATTATGAACGTGAGTGGGCTACCCATTAAATTAAAAATATATAATAATTAATATGAACAATAGTTTCGTTTTATATGATTCTATACCGTATCTTCCTGAATCTTTTTTTCGACAAGGGACGCCGATGTGAACCCTGGCAATCGACGGAAGAAGGCCCAGACACACGTGTCGCCTCCAGTCCTTTGTCTGACTCCTTACATTCGAACTCTACAACTTCCTCGTCACCAAGCGATCTGAATCCTGGCATTTGTATGACACTCTGAAATAAAAAAATTCCATTTATAACTCCAATTTTTTGGTTTATGGTGTTACGTGGTAATATATTAACAACAAAATATTTTTAATTAAGTATATAGAGTGTCACATTCAATTGTATATAATATATTCTCGACATCCGATTAAGAATGGCATTTGAATATTATATAATTTATCTTTTTTTTAATTTCCTTAAAATCCAATTATTCTTTTTCAATTTTCTTATAACTTATACATTGAGAAACTATTTGTTTATGTAGGATTTACTTCTCCGTTGAGCATACAAATTTCATGTAGCACACGAATGAGGTAATTAGCCATTTAACTTAGACAAGATGTAATATTCAATATTCTTCCAACAAAAACTGGAAAAGTATAAGTGTTTTGTTGCATTCAGTTACGATAACAATATTGCATTTTCGAAGATAACACTATTCATTATAGGAGTTATATTACAAAATTCCAGATATAATTTATAGTAAAATCAAATATGAATGAAATTGGTATCGTAGTCTTGACCTAATATTTTTTGACGCCAGCGTTGTTGTAAAGGACCGAAGCATAAATTTGGTGGCACAAATGTATAGAAAAAACATCCGGAGTTGATAACATGAACAAACAAACATGCACGCTATCAGCTCGCTCGCTAGATACGTAGTGTGTTTTCTCAATGGATATGGCTTACACAAAACTCGAGAAATTCTTCAATAATAGGTATATGCAATATCTTCAAACCTTTGAAGAAATTCAATCGTTAACTACTCATCCTTTATTACTTTACTATTAAATTAAATAAATACTCGTACTTACAAAATAAAGTAAATAGTGTATTTTTGTATGTGTTTTTATGTTACAAGTACTGGGTTTTATTTTCTTTTTCAAAACTAACGTAATAATTACATAATCAGTAATCCATATTACTACTATACATTTGAAAGTAACTGTGTGTTTGTTTGTTACCTTTTGTACGCTTAAACCATGGATATCGATGAAATTTTGCAATAAAATGGATTGCATCATAAAGATGGGCAAAGGCAACCTTTTATTTCCGCCCCACTTAACAAACGAGCAGAGTCACTACCAAATCCTAGTATTAAATAAATTAAATAGTCACCTGGTGTACGAAAACATCTTGACCACCATCGTCGGGGGTAATAAAACCCCAGCCTTTGGCCACATTGAACCATTTGCAGCGACCCCGCCGTGTTACGCCTATCACACCGGCACCGCTTGCATTCCCCGCACCTATAATGTAAAAAACATGTTCTATAATATAAAATATGATATTTAAACTTATATTTATTTTAAAGATATCCTCTTATTTTGCTATTAACCTTAGTCATATAAGACCTTATATAAATTATTATATATTATGTTAACAATTTTTAAATCCTTAATCCCTTAAACCACAATCGGCATAAAAAGCCCCTCAAAATTATCTCTAACAAATAAATTCGTAACTTTTTATACCAAAACATCGTAATAATGTATCTAATAACTGATAAGCAATTAGTAAAGTAGGGCAACACATGCATTAACATTACATATGTTAATATAACCATTGCATTTTTTATGTTTATCATGCAGCTTATCTGTTTTATTTTGTGAAACATAATTAATTAAAGCCACCTGAAGGAACTTAGAGAAAGTTGTAATTGAATTTCAAAACGGTACACATTTGACTAGTCGTGTGATTACATTAAGTGGATCGTCCCCTCTTTAAAAGCATACATATTTAGACATTTCACCATTCGGAAATCTATTAGCAATAAATAAGGGCCCACGATCATTTACAGGGCTAAGAAAGGGTATACTACTCCCCTTATCGGCTCCTTAACAAAAAATAACGTGGGAACCGTAAGAAAGAATTCACTATACTTGTTAAGGTTGAAGACCTCATTTAAAGGATTAATAATACAGATACGCGTTTTTAATTAAATGCCTCACAAACATCACAAATATTTAGCAATGGAAAAATGCGCCATTTACAAATCGAAGAATGATGACTAATCTATATAAGTATTTCCGGAAAATATTTTTAATATGAACATTTTTTAATTCCTAGAAATAGCTATGACAAAAAAAAATATTATAAATTAGTATGAGTAATACCTTTAATAACTAAATTTTAAAAGTACCAATCTAAATATACAAATCATTACTTACGTAGGTATAATATATAACAATTTGAATGCAACATTTTAATTACACACATCCTCGACTATATTATATACAAATATTATAAAGTTTATATTAATATTATGCTATTCTATACATATGTTATTCTACTAAATAAAATTTATCAAAGCTAAACTGAAAAAAAATATTAACAATGTAGAGAATTATAAAAACAAGTGAATCGATTGATAAATTGTTTATCTACGCAAATGTAAACGGATTTCACAGTTTTATTTGTATATTTGCTAGACCTAACATATTTGTGTGCTAGGGTAAGTTAAGCATATTATTTCGGGCAGCAGCGGCGGTAGGTAAAAGCGGCAACACACGTGGCCGCGACGGCGGGGACTCGAAGAATGTGCGGTATTTAGGTTGCGTTTCTGGTACCTCTTCATTCATTGCCGTAACACTGCACCTTGCCGTACCTCGCCCCCCGACGCCATGTCGTCAAGAATCAACCGCACACCAGTAGATACTCAATATTTATTATTCCCTATACCATATTAATGAGAAAGCGTAAACGCTCGGTCGATGTTTGGCTATTTCGTCATATGCATTTTTACGTACATTAAGTATTTAATAATATTTATAAAAAAGAACTGTTACTATTATGACTTAATACGTTAGAGTACTTGAATTGATCAATAAAATAAAACTTATTTGCGTAAAACATCTCCGTTATAGCCAGTCCAAACACACGGTCTATATTTATCTACTATGAGCTTTACATTGAAGAAAATATTTTATCGCTAATATAGACATAAAAATTTAGTAGGGACATTTGAGTTTTACAGCTCTCTTCCGATATTAACATGCCTCATGCATTATTTACTCTGAGATGAGTTTTGGTTTTCTTTATTATTTTTATAATTAACAAACAATAAGAATAACTGAATTAAGATACACTTTATAAATACCATACAAAAACATATCAATTTTTAACAGTAAGGCATAATTTAATCCTTAGCTCTTTTTATCAACTAATTGTGATTCAAAAATCTAATGCCTACTTCAGTGCCTTACACAAATATCGCGGAAACTTTATTTTTCGTTCTGTTTAAAAATACTATAATTGTATTGCTGGGGAATTCATTCAAGAAGTTTTAACTTTTTTAGTTTAAGGTTGAATGAGATGTATGTACGAGCACATTCACTCGCTACTCTCGTATTAATGTAATGGACTCAAAGGAGTAATATTTGTACAAAACATTCCGAAATAAAGAGAAGTGGTATATTCATACAAAAGGGATTGACATGCTTCCTCTAATGATTATGTTGGTCTCGATTTAAGTGTATAATAAAAGCTATGAGTATATTCATGCTTTTATAATAGTGAATCATAGTTATGAGAATATAAAAGGCTTAGAAGTAGAAAACAGTAGAGACGTATGAAAAGTATTAATTCCATTTAGCTTAAGAAATAATTTCAATTATAAAAAAATAAATAAATATACATTAAACATACGATTACTAGATATCCTAAAAGTTCTTTGGCACTTTGTACTTTTCTTCAATATTCTAATCTTATCAATTTTCTTCAATATTTATATCTTATTAATTTTATTCGCAAAAACCATATTTTTATGAAATTACCTATTTTAACTTTTATTAGTTACAAGAAACATTAGAATTAAATGCATATTTTATTTCTAATGAAATTCATAATTGTCTTTAATATAGATTCTTATAAAATGAAGAATGAAAATGACCTCTGAGATTATTTATCTTGTATTTTAGAATGATTGCTTGATGACTTGCTACTATTACCTTAGAGAAATTTGTAATGGAAACTAACAATAAACAACAAAATTGTAGAGTATTTTTATCCCCCTCATTGTGAATACAGGACAAGTGCAAGCGGCGGTAGCGCAGGCGCATCCGAGTCGTGTATCTGTTATGTTTACTCAGTGTGGAGCGCGTGAGTCGACGCCCGCACCGCGCCCGCGGCCCCCCGCCCGCCCGCACCCGCGGCCCCCCGCCCGCCCGCATCTACGCCCTACCACTAAAACATACACTTAGGAATTTCAACTTCATATGCCTGCTTAACTTTTGATTGCATTCCATTAGACAGTGCCCTCAAATATTTGTAGATAAAATATTCCCTAGTTTCATTTTCAGACTATAATATAACACTCACATTTATACGATTTGTTTAATTATTTTATGAAAACGTTTACGATAATTAAATCGTTTAATCATACATCTTCATTCATAGATAGAACATAATTTTATGGAGAATATTTATAAAAAATATAGAAGCTCATAATTTTTATCAATTTACTTACGACATAATATTCTTTATTAAATTACATTATTAAGAGTTTTTTATATTCAGTTTTAAAAAAATATAACTAACATTACCTACAACGTATTTTAATAAAACAAAATATATGTATTAACATACAAATGCTCTACAATTTGAAGTTATAAAGACATACCAGCTTCGTTCATCTACGAATGAAAATAACCTTAGAAATACTCGTATGTGAAAAATTCACTTACATCTACGAAGCATGAGGAAGATATCTTGACATTCTTGTCTTATTGTTAGTTCCTTAGGCGATTACCTTAGACTGTTTCGAGTGCGAGTTAATTTAAGCTACTTTATTTTAAAAGCAGGAAGGGGATCTGCATATTTTTACACGGTTCGAAAATTACTACGACTCGGAGATATACGTTTCTTATTTTAATTATAACTAAGTTAGTATTAATTATAAACTTTTAGGCATTGATATTAGAATCTAAGCGGAAGTGGCTATTTATTTTATCTCATTAATATTCCTTATTAACAGTTTACAGCGATCGTAATCAGAATAAATTTAAATCAATTCTATGACAAATACAAATACCAAACATTTTATTAGAAATTACATGAATAAAGAATATTTAACTGTTGAGTATTTTTTTTACAGTAATGGGTTTAAAATTAGATGAACAATGGTATAAATTATGTATATCAAATCTAGTTCATGATAATTTACGAATGATGATTTTTGGGGATTTATGTTGAAGGATAAAGAGAAAGAAAGAAAGTAGACATTTTTTGAACATTATCAGATGAAAGGGTTAGCAGTGGCGTAAGTAAATATAAACAATATTTTTAATTAATTACGCATACCTTAAAATATATTGCAGAACAAATTATTTTTAAACTGGTTAAAAGTAAAAAAAAATATAGAGCCTTACTCGAAAATACAGGAATACCTTTATCTAGTTACAAACCCTCCTTTATGTAAGTTCGAGTTTCTTTTAAACATTTTTTTGAAATAATAATTATTTTATTTATTATCTAATATCCAAAACTTAAGTAAATTCAACATTTTTATCAGTAATCCTTTATTATGGATATTATGTACATTTAGCAAAAATAAAAATTTAATCTTATTACATACTTTGAAATATAAACACGATAGGTCAATTTACGAATTTATTTCCGGTCAAAAATATTTTACTATAATTACTCGTTAGGGCGGCGCAGATCAAATAAAGTATTACGCATAAGTTTAAACAACTATAAGGTATAAACGAAAACGAGTCGCGGTCTCGATTGACATGCATTGAATAAGAATTTATTTAAATAGAAATGCACATAGTTTAGTATTCCGTTATTTTATGGTTCTCCATTATTTGTATGCTTATAAATATGTCAAAATGTAAAGTTACTTAAACAATCCCAAGAAAAATTCTTCTAATACTCTAAGTTATTTTAGTAGTACAAACGCGCAAATGAAAAAGCTCCGGTACGTAAGTAATTCTTAAGAATATTCTGCCATTCATTGCTTTTTTTGCTGTTATCAATCGCAGGTATGGAATTTAAACATGAATCATTGTCAAGTGGCGCTTGTGTTCGGGATCTTTATGTAAGAGTGAAAGAGACGGTTAAATGTACCACCATTCAGACTTAATTGACTGGCTACGGGTTCGGACCCTGTCGTAGGGACGTAGCGTTATTTAACATCGACTTTCTAAAAATTCCAAATAGGTATTTCTTCTGCCACTCTCTATGAATAACAATTCCTTTTGGGTATAACGCGCTCATGTCTTACATTTATTTACTACGACCGTGTAGCATCGTTTGTGACCAAAGTGTTACGACCGCTCATTGAAATTCAATCATACTCTTATTCCATGATGCAATAGGGGACTTCCAAACCTTAGATATTGCATGAACAAATTTAAAACCATGTAAACATATCGATACGATGCTCTTCACTATTCATTTGATATGTCAACGACAAAAACAAGTAGTGGAAGAATGGCGGGGTACGGAGATTGTAGTCCTTCGAATATGCAGTCGGTCCAATACGCACACTACCTTCTGTAACTCTCACAAATTAAAAGAAAACCATGTAAACATTGCCAAAATATAAACTCTATAGACGTTAGTTATAGAGCTTAAAGTTGTTAATAACTCTCTAGCGCATGGATGCGCTACGGCGGCGAGTAACTCCGTTAAGTTCCGTAAAAGTTCCGTTTAGGAATCGAACGAGTATAGTAAACAATTTACGGCACGATGCGTAACATGGTTTGCAATAACATCGAATATTTATTTTAGTAAAACAATAGATGCCTCATGTATTTTAAGATAGCCGTGTCACTCCAGGCAATAAACAGAGTCATTTAAATTCCATAGTACCTTTTATAAAATACATATATACGTATACATTTAGTAGTAAACATTAAGATTATTTTATTTATTGCTAGTATTTCATCAATTGACAAATGAAACTTTCTTCAAACGATAAACACAATAATATTCTTTAATTACCACGCACTTATAATTAAATAAATATTGTTGTTGATGAACATGATACGAAGTAAACATGGTACGCATATGTGCGACATCAATGAACAAGACTATTAACCTCAATTCGAATAATTTCAATGATGTTGTAAACAATTTCTATGATTGGCTTCCCAGGCCCTACGAGTGACACATCCGCTCGATAAGGCTACAAGTTCCAATCTATGAATTTACTTTTATGTATACAAACCCCGTAAACACGTGCTTTATGAGATAACAAACAAATAAAAAAAAACATATTATAAGACACTAATAGAATTAAGATTCTTTAATAGATATTTATACTAAAAAATACTATACTTACTCGAAGACGGAACTGCATTTCCGCCTTCCCTCCCGCTCATGTTAACTAAAATATCTTAACCGCACCACTGTTATCACCTCTGCGTAACATCCATCCTCCGCGTGAAGAAAAGGCACTTTTTTAGTTACAGTTCATTGAACGTTTATAGTTTTTTGATACAAATAATCAACTATCAAAATTCATTAAGTGCATGAGAGGAACGCGCGTGCGCGCGTTGCGACCAGCAGCGCGTACGCAGGTCGACTGCATCGAAAATGAGTGGCAGTGGTGAGGAGTCGACGACGCGCGGTGATGTGGTCCGTCCCTTCCCGGATATAGTAAAGCAAGTAGTTTTTAAAATAGAGAAGCTAACGGAACGTGTGCGCCGCCCGAAAGCGCCGCCTGCTTTACCCCAATCCAAAATATGTCACTTGTTGACGAGGTGTAGGACTATCGTGTGCTAGTGTAGAGAACGCTCGATGATTAAGAAAGGGAACGACGTAGAGTCGTACAGCCGTCGTCTTTATGTTATATTTTTTTTACTCGTATTATAATTAAAGTCTTATTTGTATTTAATTATTGTAAATTAATATAAATAGCAATTTTAGAGTAACTATTTTTTAAACAAAGCTATGCTATCAACCGAAACGAACGATATTCTTATCAAGTTCATTGATAAACTAGCTCCAATTAATAGATCATATATTTTATTCAAATTTATTACAAAAATATTTCTTTCTAATTTTGTTATAAATTACCACATGTTAAGTCAAGCTTATATAAAAAAATATATGTTTCGGGTATGTAATGGAAGGTAAATTCACATTGATTAGAGCTTATCGTTAGTCACAGCTAACAGTTAGGGAGCCATTTTAAATACAACTATCTTTTCGGTTTTTTTTCTCGAATTCATTTTGATTTTTGGTTCCCGACGTTTCGAATGTTTTACAGCAATCATGGTCACGGGAGAGACTAAGGTGTAAGATGTCTCAAAAGCATTATATAGTTGTCACAGACAGACTACCCACAAATTAACAAAAATAAATTCAAATAAAAACTTTTTAACAAAAAAAATAAAAACCGACTTCAAACAAAAGCACTAAAAAGTAAAAAATAACTGATTGGTAGTTTTCATTTACTATACATACCTAATCAAATATTTTTGAAGTCGGTGTGCTTTGCTTTGTATGGGCTGGCACCAATTTCGAAAATATTTGATTAGGTATCTATTTAATAGGTAGGCTTTAATTACTTAGCCAAAGCACACCGACTTCGACAATATTTGATTAGGTATGTATAGTAAATGAAAACTACCAATCAGTTATTTTTTACTTTATAGTGCTTTTGTGTGAAGTCGGTTTTTATTTTTTTGTTAAAAAGTTTTTATTTTTCCCTTTTTAGTGTAGACAGTAGTAGCAAAGTAAGAATTCTAACGTGTTAGGCTTGTCAAATCAAACAAAATAAGCCCAAACTCAAAGTATCTACTATTAGCCGTTGAAGAGTACCTATCCACCTTCTAGCCTTACCATTAGATCAGGTCAACAATACCGAACCACTGTACTATCAACGAAAATAGAAACACTTGCAAAGTTTCAAGTCAATATGACAATTAGAAGTAGGTTAAATTCATCATTAGCTATTTTTCCACCCTTAGGGGTGGTATTTTATTTTGAAATTTAAATGGGACTAATCTAGAAGTATACACTTTCAAACGACACAAAAATTGTCCAAATCGGTTAACAAATGACGGAGTTCTGAGGTAACAAACATAAAAAAAAAATACAGTCGAATTGAGAACCTCCTCCTTTTTGAAGCCGGTTGAAAATTCAAAAATGACAGGTTTGGGAGCAATAAGATGAATTTTAATGACACTTTAGTATTGCACTAAAGGAAATAGATTCCTTTAAGAATATTTAATTTAGCTAATAAACTACGTATCTATAAGTCAAGTATATCGAAAAATGCGCGCTTGGAGCTCTCAACCCCACGCACAGCCATACAAAGCGCCATGTGAAGTGGACGTAATAAAAATATGTACTGGAGTGAATCCACACACAGTAGCTTGGAAGTATAAATAATACATGCTAAAATAATAATTAGATGTACCTATTTTGTATATAATTTAGACTGTTTTTAGCACACTTTACGTCAAAATAAGTAAATAGATTTCAAAAAATGTAACTTTCATTTAAAACGATTTACTAATATTGTCTATTTGATATTTTATTTCTATGTATACTTATTTATTTTTTATTTCTCTGTATTTTTTATATTTTATATAAAAAATGGAATAGTATTATTGTCTAGTGGCCTGCGATCAAAAATTTTTTTTTAAATTAATTGAATATAGATGTAATAAAGCAAACATTTAGGGAAATAAATTCTCATAAACACGTCTACATTATTTTATCACTTGTTTGATTAAGTATAAGAAAAAATTGAATGAAATTAAGTCATTTTAAATTAATAAACGTACGTCTTAAAACCCACTTTTCTGGAATGCGAGTTTAACTGGAACTTTATAACGAACATCAATCGAGATAAGTTTAAGTTACACAACTGTGAATGGCGTTATAGGGAATTTGATTATAATAGATTCTTCTAAAACAATAAATTGTACATTTTTTGAATAATCTCTGATTTTACTAATATACTTTAACTATTTCTGAAAAATAGACTCTCCAATACCAAAAATCATAAATTATAGGAGTAATGTACCTACATAATTGTAATATATGAATATTGTGCCTTATCGTAATGTAGTGTATCTATTTGCAATATAGTAACAGTTTTATTTATTATAATCGTATCAATTCTCGTCTTAGAATTCAAGCCAACCGTTTCCTCACTATCCAGGAGACCTTTTTTCTTCCATAATAAAAATAAAAATATCAAATGTTGCTCTACCAAATTTCATTCAACTTTAAAAGTGCTAAAGGCCTCAAAAAGGAACGAAAGGACATATTTTGTAATATAAATAATAAGTAAATTTCAGCAAAGTATGGTGAAATTCAAAAAATCGAGGTTTTTTCCTAAGCGGTCAAGGAAGTCCCCTTCACTGACTTGTCAAATGGTGACGAACTTGCCTGTTGGGCCCATTGTCGGTCATCTAATCCTTGAATGATTATGCATCAAAATTGTTTGACAATAGAATATCTACTAGAAAGACAAGTTTTCAAAATAATAAAACCCGACTGATTGTCACATTTACTTTCTCTTTACTTTTCCCCCTTATAAACATCGTTACTAGTTACCGATATTATTTTTTAATATGCATATTGTGAATCAAGTCAAATTTAAAGTAACTTATTCCATTGTACAATACTTCCCCTTCAATCAGGTCATTTACATTAAATAAATTATACATCAATTCAATAAAGTACATGTATAATTGTTAGAATTGTTCCCAATCGTTGTCTTCAAAACTCGTCTTAATATTTCATTATGAAACTTTAAATATATTACTAGTAAATTATTTTTAGTATTATAGTCATTCTTCGTGTTATTTAGGCGTAATACCCTTGTGAGTCATTTACAATACTCAGAACCGTAAAGCTAGGATTGACTCACTATGACCTTTCGATAAACTTTCCCGATTGAATGTGCCTGAAATAATGTTTAATTTATATTTATAATTTATTAATAAAATATATAATTTTACAATTTAATATTAAATAATATTTACATATTATGGAAAAAATATATGTTACTAAACTTAATTTATTATTTTATAACAAGAAATTACTTTACATAGTACATATTATGAAAGTAAGCGGCACCTATGTATTTGTATTTGAATGATCAAATATTTACTGTCAAAAAAATACTGAATGTGATAATAGATGGCAGCACATTTAACGCTACTAATGCCATCTATAATAGAATTGAAGCAACTACTTAACAAAAAACAGAACATAAATTGAACCCTCAATTCTAATAAGATAGGGCGGCACCCTAAACGGGGAAATGGGTGGTGCCTGTATAATAAGAACCAGTAGGTAGTTTATTTTAAATATATTGATCAGTAAATTATAAGACATAGAAATTAGGAAACTCTCTAAAAATAAATCATAGAAAATATTAGTTTATGTTGTAAAAAAAAATTGAATAACATTTGATATAAATTAGCAATATATAAAATTGTAATTACATATTTTGATAATTTATATTAAAAAAATATTATTGATTGAAACAAATATACACGTTAGTATAAATATTCAGCTTGATATTAAATACTTAAGTAGTTTTAATGTAACTAAGTATTTTTAATCGTTTTAATGAGAACGTTAGCAAAAAAATACTATACGAAAACCTATAATTTTCACTTTTCCTATTTATAAGTAATTAGTACATAAAATACAATGTGATAATTATATACAGTTAAATTTATTAATTCTATAAGAAAAATTAAACGTACCTATCTTTATTCTGATTTTTTGGCACTTCTTTCCCGCCCTCGCTTCATAGCGATCTCAATGGTATCTCTTTCTTCGCAAGAAACCTTTCATATTCCAAGATAAAGTGTAATAATGTAGCCTATTTATATCAAAATTGTCTTTTTCCGTCCACCTCACGTTAGAGGCGGAATTGTTTCAGCACTTATAATATGAACCTATTTTAAAAATACATACAGATGTGCTATTATTATTTATTTGTAAGAAAAAATCAATAATTAACAGTTTTATAGTAGTTTCTCTGAGAGCCTAGTTAAATCTTATTATATCATACATACTAATATTATAAATGTGAAAGTGTTTGTTTGTTTGTCCTTCTTTCACGTTGAAACGGAGTAACGGATTGGCATGATTTTTTTGTGTGGAGATAGTTGGAGGGCTGGAGAGTGAAATATGCTACTTTTTATCTCGGGAGATTACATAATTCCCACGGGAAAACACGTTATAATACAATGCAAAAAAATATTTATTATCAGAATTATTTGACACTTGGTATATATACTCTTCAATAAAATTAAATAAATACGTGTCTTAGTATTTTTCAAATTCATCAAATAAGGGGGTAATATAGGGGATGAAAGTTTGTATAAAACTTATGAAACTACCTTTTTAGAGATTTTTTCACAGTTTTAGCGCGAGCGATGTCACGGGTTCTGTTAGTATAATATAATTTGATTTGTTGCCTTTTTCTGCTAGAATGATAAACCTTACTTGCTTAAAGTCGCTATGCTGCGTTATGTCCAATCAAATTCAAATTAAGAGCCGAGTCGAAGCCTCGAGAGGGGTCGAGGCACTATCGTGACTATCGTTGAAGATGTCTTGGTAATATTAGATGATCGTGGAGAATCATTGGAGTGTTATTTGTTGAAGTATGATAGGTGTCGAGAAACTGCTGCTGGATTAAACTATTAGAAATATCGTTTCAAGCTTATAACATTGTGATTTCTCGTATTAAATTGTATTAAGCAATAAATACTTTATTTTAGGCCCGCATGGAGCCCTGATAACGCCCACAAGGTTCGTAACCACTAACGATGATATCGGTAGAATTTGGATACCCTGTCAAATATACGTATATGTATGTATGTTAACATTAGCATTACCATTCAAAATATTTTAATTCGCAAATAATCTAGTAAAAGCCGCTAATTGTTAAAAACTTATAGTATAAACATTTTAAATAAGCTTTTATTTTAATAAAAGCTAAGTAGAAGAAAATAGACCTTAAAATTAATCAAACCCACTAAAACCATAATTTTATTTTAATATACCTAGTTTATAGGTAGGTACTTTATGTGATATAAAAACTTATCGTGAGATATTCCTGAGTAAAATCCGTAAAGAAAAAGATAGAGTAGAGAGATAGATTTGTGCTTAGAGTTGATTGAGTGTAACATAACCTTCACTAAATAAAAGCAATTTTTACGATATACTTTTTATTAAAATTAGTACATTAAAACACTTTACAAGCTCTTACACATAGAGAAATAAGTTGTTTAGATATTATCCAGCTGATTAATGTCCCAAGATCTATCCCCATTAACAACATCTTCTATCTGAATCACTCCAGAACCAATGTAAGGAAATGTGCTCTTTTGAACAGATTAATTTCATCTAAGGGTGATATGGATATTTTTGCTGTGATGATTATGCCTTTGTTTACAAATTTTTAGGCATTATTAGTATTTAGTAGTTAATATTGTAGAAGTATTTTTAGCACTGTTTTATTATACATTTGATTTGATGTTCTTACGTCATACATTTAACTGCTTCAACACTCTTCTTAGTTTGTGTGTAACAAACATTTTTTTAATCGCACGCAAACATTTACAAGTGGGTGTACCTATACACCTGTAAAGGCGAATCCTACCGAATTGCATGTACATATGTTGGTACAATAATTATTATGATCATCGCGATAAGCTGATGTATGTAAGTAAATCTTTCGAATAAAATAAACAAAATATTAAAGTATAAATAATATGTGTATATATACCTACATAAAATGCTTTGTCCTGACTGGCTGACTGCCTGATCGATCAACGCAAAGCCCAATCCGCTGGTCGTAGAAATGTGAAATTTGGAGAACATATTCCTTATACAATTTAGGCATCCACTAAGAAAGAATTTTTCGAAATTTATCCCCTAAAGGAGTAAAATAGGGCATAAAAGATTGTATGAAAAACTTGTACGGAAAGTGGGTATTTAGCTTTAAAATTAAAATAAAAAATATAAGTATTAGACTTTTTTCGAAGTTCATCCCTTAAAGGGGTAAAAGGGGGCAATAAAGTTTGTATGGGCAAAAAATTATTTATGATAAATTACTTGAAACTTGGTATTCATGCTCTTTAATACAATTAAATAAATACATGTTTTGGCATCTTTTGAAATTCATTCCCTAAGGGAGTAAAATGGGGGATGAAAGTTTGAAGTGTTGTTGAATATACATAATTTAAACAAAGTAACTTAGAGAACGGAGATTATTACAAACCCAAAGGAAAATTATGTATAACTTCTCAGTTGAACACAGCAATGGCAACTATAATAGACCTAGAACGCGAGAGAGAGAGCATCTAGCTAGAGAAAATCCTGCTATCTATATCCATCTTCTGAAGGTTAGCACAACTGTAATCAAAAAGGCACCTAAGTTATGTAACGGGATTACACTGTGAGTGATTCATTAAACATCATAGTGGCCACTGTGTTTGCTGAATGTGCTCGGGGGGAATCAAAATTCATACCTCGAATACCACTGATACCTTCTGACTACGCCTTTAATCTATTTTAATTCCTCCTTAAAGTTCTTCCTTAAAGCCATTAATATATCTCAAGACCAGTCGTTAAAAGAGGATATCTCCTCACAAGGACAGTTTAGCAGAACCTAGAATTAGACAGAACATCCATCAGTATGGTATATTTGTGGTTGGGTTTTTTATGTAAACTAAGTGAATCTAGAGTTTTTCTCTAGACGTAATATTGAAAGTTCGATATGACAACATATAAATGCAATGGAAATTAAAACTGAGCAAATTTTTCAGTTCCCGCGAGCGTAGCGGCGGGCAAAAGCTACAGCAAAATAAGGCACTTTATATATGTAACTTAAAGAAGGAGAAGGAGGGAGACTGTAAAGTTCAGGTGTACATAGCATAGGGTCTTTAAAAATAACGTATATGTTAGCCTGTTAGTATGTTAGTTAAAAAACCCATATTAGCCGAGTTACATGATTCTAGAGTCATAAACATTGTATGCGATCGTATCATTGTACTCTCTTTCTCTAACTTTGGAAAGATGGAGTAAAAAAATGTGTAAAAAGTACAGGTAGTGAAGCTTGCTAAATACCTAAAGTGTAATTATTTACAGAATATACGCTTAACATCTTTTAAGATACTGGATTGTTTCAGTTACGATCGCTAAAATTAAATTTGTTTTGCGAATAGGCCGAACACTGAATAATAGACAAATATTCGTTGCAAGTATAAATAATATACATAAGACATCGGATCAGCGATATTTTTTTTTAAGTGTGTAGTTGCTGTTGGCCCTACTGGCCTTGACATCGGGCGGGCAGAAGATCCTGCCTAAAAGTTAGGCATGAAGCTCGAAGGGCACCTCCTGCGAGGTTCGGAACATGACTGACGAAACTATATGAAAGGAGGTCTTGTCGTATAGGAGATGGCTTAGAATGATTCTGAAGGAGTCATACGACTCTCACACGCCCAAGCGTAATCGGGCCTTTAGAGCGATCGAAAGTTAATATTTAATTTTACTCCTTAATAACAACAAAAATGATAACTTACACGTCTTCGTGTAAGGCACCACATCACCGTTGATTGTGCCATTCGACACATGCAGAGGCGAAGACTTCGTCGACTCCGGCTCGTGTGTGACCTGTGACGTATTCCATGCCACCGCCGCGGCCGCCGCCGCCGCTGCGGCTGCACACACACTGCACTCTGCAACAACCGCAATTTAGTTTTTTTCAGTTAATATTAAAAGTGCTATCTGTGTACTAACTTTTACCCAAATCCCTCCAGCCATTTCAGCCTGAAGGAGTAGCAAACATAAACACACATACAAACCTTCACATATATAATGGCAGCCCGATTATTATTAGTCTTGATTGATGAATATCTTTTTAGAGTATGATCTGGAATAGATTAGATAGAGGTGCCTATTAGGCCCATGGGGTTTTAAAATAAATTAAAACATGGATTTTACAAATCTCAATGATGGCAATAAGATTTGAAAAAATAATCACGAAATGACACTCAGTGTAAGAGTTATTGACATTTATTATGACAGGTTCTACTTTGTATGCTGAAAACAGCGAGATTTCCGAGCGATAATTAAATGATTAGGTGATTTTGATAATATGTATATGGAAACTATATAACGCTTTTTGTATGTCTCAATATTTCGGATTGTTTATATGCCTAGGAATCCAATAGTTTATGCTAAATATAGGATGAACTTAAAAAAACCTTCGTATGGAGATACTACCAACTAAAATTTAGATTTCGAATAGCTTACTATAATATGATGAGAAAGATTTTTTTATGTATCTAATGATAAATAGTAATATAATACTAATCAATTTGGTTTCACTTAATAATTATATAATAGGTATATTGAGTGTATATAAAATTATTAACGCAGATACATAGATACGTATAAAAAATTATTAATAAACAATTTTTTTTGATAATGATAATAATTTTCTCGTCAGAAATTTTTAATACCACATTATATATAAATAATATACAATATGTCAATGTGTTTGTCATGGTGCTCAAGTAGCGCTACCTATATATCTTTGTTTTTTTTCTTTTTAATATAAGTAGATCGCAAAATTTTTGCACTTTATTAGCAATTATAGTGTAGATGTCTATTTACACCATGTAACTGAACCGGCTGAAAACTGTTAACTATTATTTATTATCACTCTCCCCCCTTGTTTCACTTGTTAAACCTACATACATTTTTATTTTTACATTTAAGTATCATATATTTTAAAGATACTAGTAATAAAACTATTGTTCCAGTAGGTATTGTAAATATATGTAATAAAGGCGTAGAAAAGCGAAATATCAACATAATATTGTGAAGTTTCCAATAAGAAAATCTAAATTTTAAAACACTAATATACCTATATTTTATTACTCTATATGATGTTATTTCGATTGAAAAAAATACATTAAACTCTAAGGATCATATTTTTAGTCGAAGTCTAATAATATTTATATAATAATATCTTCAAGTGTAAATATATATTTTATAAATCAAAATTATTATTTAGATATATTTTTTATAATATGGATTTATTATATAGAAACATTTATCTATTTATTTATTATATAACATACAGATACATAATTTAAATACGTTCGATTTGATAACATACAGCTTTTTTAAATTCTGCATAATACATAAGAAGCTCACCCTTCATGTAAAATTAGAGTCACCCTCCAGAAACCAGCAACCGAGCGTATCACCATATAGTTACTCTAGTATAAAACATTATTTTTTTATTTTTATAAACGAAAAAAACATTTTGGCATCAATCACAAACACTTGATCACCTATCGCTTTGAGCTACCAGTCTTACTGTTTTATTGGAAACTTAATGATTTATAATATTGCTTATATTGTTGTAATCGTATGATATACATTATAGAGACGTGCTGCGTGTGACGATTTACGAAGAACTGCGTGGTGAATTTTGCGTAGACCAGGGGTCGACGCGCATGGACGGGGGTGAGCTACACTTATTTACCATTAATAATTATGTACTGTTGACACTTTTTTTAGAAATTATCAAAATATTTTAAGACTATACGAATCGGGAATATTTAAAAGAAACAAAAGAAAGTCTGTGTTTTTTTATTCTACATATTATAGACAAAGCTGAAACTAGACACTTATTAAATAAATTAAATTAAATCAGAAAGTATTAAAAAATTCTACTCTCGCTAATCTTTAGAAATTTACGAAGGTCCATGTATGTGATTAAAAACATTACTTTTTATTTATAATATTTTTTTACCGTGTCATATAAGATCCGAGAGTGAGGTCCTATTATCATGTAATATAAAAGTAATTTACTGTAAATGTATATAAATACCACCAATGTAATTTTATATGAATCACTGTATGTAGTTTTTTCAAGTAGGTACAATAGGGAAAATAATTTAAAGTTTTTAATAACAGTATTTAATATACTGTCATTAAAAACTTTAAATTATTTCCAAAAAAAATATATAAATATAAATGTTACTAAGAATTATAATTCACAAGCTTTTCAGATTAACTATCGACCTAAGATATAAAAAAAACTCAAAAAAAAGGAACTTACTCATGTAAATATTTTTAGTTTTTACATAATAAACGGTAGAATACACAATATTAATATTTGCGTTATATTAAATTAATTATATCAAAAACGTCTTGAGAATTACAATATTTGTAATATTGTTGATAGTAAAGCAATTTTGACAATTATGACAAATTACAATTTTTTTAAAAGATTTAAGTTAATATGCTTTATTAAATTGAGAAAATAAGCGTTATTAATGGGGGCTTAAAATAAATTATTATTTATGCCCCTATTTTGGTTGCAAAAATGCAGTAAAATTGGTCATAATGACAGTGGCCATATTTGTTCGTGCGACGCATGCGCAGAGTGAATGCAAACAGCCGGCTTGCACATCTGCTGGTCAGCTCGTGGACACAATACTTGCACTAACAACACCATCAACTTATATTAAAATTGATAAAAGTCCATTATTTATTATATCATAAAGAATAAAATAATAAAAAGCCGGTCAAAATATATTTTGTATAAAGATATAAGCTTATAAGACTAGAAAAAAAATATTAAGACTTGTGAAATATATTTTTTATACATATAATTAAGAATTTTTTAGTGGACGAATATTCTAATAAACATAAATCATATCCTTTATACAAAAATAACTCTCAAGCAACCTTTTCACTTTTTACTAAACATATTAATTGCTGAATGCTAGGTATATATGGTATTAAAATAATCTAGATACCTTTCCTTAAATAGTATAAAGTCATGAAGTTTAATAATAACATTAATAATTTGATTTAATAACATAGACTAATTGAAATTCTCTTTTCATTAATTAAGAATTTGAGATATGAGTATGTGTAATAAATACTGAAATATAATCACTTAAAAAGTAGAGCCATTTCAAATGAATCTTTGACGTGGGTCAGACGTAAATGTCATGGTTACCCTATTGCTACCTGATGGACCCTATGCCTTAAATGCAGACCGCTTGTGCATAGATTTAATGCTCTACATTTTTTTAATTTACCAATATCGGTGATATGCAGATTTTAGAAAATCATTAAATTCTTTGTTTATGTCGCATGATATATAATAATATAAATACAATAAAAAGAATATAAAAATATCTAATATGAGTTTATATAATTTTTTATTAACTTATTCATTTAAATAAAACTATCTTTTCTGATTTTTTCGTGGATTTATTTTGATTTTTGGTTCCTGACGTTTCAAATACTTTACAGCAAACTATGTGACCTTGATTGCTGAAACGATGTTTTTAAAATGTCAAATATTCGCGTAAATATAAGAAAGCAACTAAATTCATATAGAATATTTAAAAAAGTTATCAATAAAGATAATAACGATAAAAGTATCAATGGAAATAGAACGAAGAAAAAACATCACGATTGTATTTCATGAAATATTTACATTTAATAAGCTCTCAGATCAAAGGTGCCTGCTATTTGTACATTGGGGAGGTTTTTTAGAAGCTAAGCAAAAAGTGAACTAATATAAAAACGTGGATTGGACGCGTGTCTGACAACGAGGACAATGGGAGAAAGCACTCGATAATAAGGTTTGGTATACAGAAATCACAAAAAATGTTTTGATAAAAACTATGTTTATGTTCACTTAGAGACAACTCGTAGGTATATTTTAAATACAAAAAAATGTGACAAAATATAGAACAAATAAAAAATACCTACTAAAATATGCATCTTACATCAATATTAATAATTACTATTTATGTGCCTAAATAATAACGAGGCGTTATGGTGATAAATATTTAAATTAAATTATTTATATTGCTTGTTCGTACATTCATTAATTCTAAATCATAAATCACGGTTAATCAATATATTTTTACACTCTATGCAATTTCAAGCCCTGGTCCAATTATCACGCAGATGTAGCCGTGAATTTGCGAATGACCGTTGTCTGTCAATCAATCAGAGCTAGGAACAAAAAACTGACCCCTCGTTGACCGAACAAAAAAACTAAGAACGAAGCCATAAAAAATTATAAATACGACAAAAAAAGCTTAATTTAATGGGAATGCCATTCATGGAGAATAAGCTCACGTGCCACAAATTTTAGTTTCTATTATATTTTTTTGAATATATCTATGTACAATGTACATTGCGTAAATAATACAATTCTTATTATTTGTTTATTAGTAGATATTATGAAATTGGTAAAGCGCTTTATATTCTCTTAGGTAAAACTTATTAAGTAAGTACATTACGCACATTTATATATTTTAATCGTATTCCGTATGCTATGAGTATGTTACGCGATATCTTCGTCAATTTAACCGATGAACCGTGGTCCGAACTTCACTACTCTTTTTTAACCAATGTATCTCCAGGGTGGTCGCATACCAATCTAAAGAAAAGAAACTAATGCTTTATTATTTATTAAATATAAAAAATAATATTAATTATTATATATAGTCGGTGAACCTATTGAAAAAACGTTGGTACGTAGAGTTTTGGTATATCAATGGTTAAAAAGTAATCATTAAAACGTAATATTACTCTCGTATTTTTGTTCTAATGTCCAACACATACATACATAAATAAAAAAATTTAAATATTATCATCTATTAAATATCAATATTTTAAAAGAAATATGCGACAATAATAACATTCTCGGATTCTTAAAATTAATTTAGTTTTAATTTACTGGTAGAAAAGTTTAAAAGCTATCTAATTAATAATGAGAACAATCTGTAATTCTAAATAGTAAATCTTATACTGTTTGTTTAACCCTTAAGCTATAGGTGTACCTATATTTAATTACAAGGTAAAGAAATGAAAAAATTGTAATACAGTGTGATGCAGCACGTAACGTAGACCGATAGCAGATTTTAGTTATTACATTTACCAAAAGAATAATACCTACTCAATAATGGAAAATGTTTTCTTAGATGTTAATTTTAAAGTAAGTTGTAATTCATTGATAGCCGTAAGTTTAGTTATTTTTAAACATTCAAAAACCTTTGAAAAGCATTGTTTGTGGCAGCAGCTGATAAAGATCTGGCTATATCCGGCATTCCAAGAAGAATAACCACGTAAATAATCTCGGTAAAAAATAATAACATGTAGAACAATTTTAACAATATCTTTCAAAGGGAAGAAAATGAACTGATATTTAATTTATATATATATATATATTATATATATATATATATATATATATAGAAAAATATATCTGTAGGTACTATATAAAATAATACATTTTATTGGTTAATTATTATTATAGGTAAATGAGAATACACATACAAACATATAAATAAATCTGAAGTAAAATCTTTAATCTACCTAATAAAACTGATTATTAAATTAAATTAAATATTAACGAAAGATAAAAGTTATGCCAATACTATATACCATTTCATAGAAATTATTTAAATGTACAATTTACAAGAAACAACTGCGCATGCGCCACGAATTTGCGACCCTCAACACATCGAGGGGGCGGAAGCACCCGCGATATAACAAAAATGACAACTTTTTGCCTATTTGACAATGCTCTTCAATCATGAGTTGTATCACACACTCCTCGTTGCCTACAATACACAAATTAAGAGTTGACAAAACTGACTGACAAGTTAAAATCATGCTGAGTTTGTTTATTAGGAGATCATCTCTAATATTTGGTGTTTAATAAGAGGGTCTTTTCTGAATACAAAAGTAAATTATTGAAAAATTAAAGCCTATATACATAAGAGTACCCACACCTACTCAAAATTTTAGACTTTGTTTACAAGATGAATTGAGGTTTGATTTTGGGATTTCATATTGTTTACTTTATTTTGGTCGTTTGAAAGACGTTGGTAAAAGAAGTTATTGATTTATCATGTTAAATTAAATTTAATAAATAAATACGAAATTAAATATATGTCACGGATAAGTTTTATTTAATGATAGTAAACAACAGGTTCTTAACTAGCGACTCACCCTCGCTCCGCACGGGTTCGTCTCTACTTACGTTTCAACGTTTAGTATAGATTTCTCAGAGATGAGATATTTTCCCGCAGTAAAAAGTATCCTATATATTGACCTGGATAACCAGCTATCATCATACAAAATTTCATCAAAATCCCTCCAGTAGATTTCCCGTGATGCGGTAACAGAGAGACAGATAAAATTTCAAAAATCTACTACTAACAGATAATGCCTATTTAATGATTTTTTAAAGATTTTCCAAAAATGTTTAATGTACAGATACGGCTTAGTTACAATTTTATTATACCTATGTATATACAAATAATAACATTTACAATGTCAAAATTGAAAGTAGAAATAAAATACTTTTTTGAGCATCAATTCACAATAAAATTAAAAATATTCTTATTATAAAATGCTAGTAAAAAACACAAGAGACTTCTTAATAAATAATAGATAATAACAGAAAATCAGATCAAAATCAAATGTTGAAATGGTGGCCAAATCAAGTCTGTCTGTTCTTTACAAAGATTTAAACTTAATTGCGTGTAAAAATATTATACATCTATTTATATAAAAATCAATTGTTATTCGTTAGTCTCGTTAAAACTCAAAAACAGCTGGACCGATTTAAATAATTCCTTTTTTTTATTTTGTTGAGGATGTATCAGGGTTGTGTATGTATGTGGTTTAAGTATAAAAAATAGGGTAAACCCATAAGAACAGCTAGAAAATCGAAATGTTAGGAACTGTTTATTTTGTATGGGAATCACTACTTCGAATTACTTTCAATAGTGGCGGACCTACCATCTACATTCTACAACAATACGCCAAGTATAAGTTGGTAAAAAATAATATGTATAGTAATTAATAATATATAATCTATCTGTTCCATACTAAACGTTAAAACGTACCTAAGGACGAACCTGACGAACGACGAACGAAGCGAGGGTGAGTCGCTAGTTTATGACATAAAACTCATTACTATGTAATAATTATATAACATATTGATAATAACAGAATTAGTGAACGGTATTTTTAAGCATTCATTTAAACATATATTTTGGAACATATACAATATTAAAAATAATTTTAAAATATATTAATAAAAACAAAATATTACACAAAACAAAATTTCGTCATATGGAAGCATAAAATTGGCATTAAACGAAATATTTTTGGCATCGCATGTTCAATGATAATTTTTAGTTGAATGTGAAAGGGCGCGGACCCTCTAAGGGTGCTTTTGCTTTCATTGGTCGATTTTTAGAGGGACGCTGCGCGAGTTCGAGGGTCGCTCGGGACCCTGCGCAGCCAATCAATTCCCTTATTTTTTAAATAAAGAACATAAAAATAATAAAAAGTAACTCACTTTTTACGTGTCTCTATTTACCCTTACATAACAAACGAATGATTAATGGGTACATAGTTTTGTTATGTTGAAAGGTTCTTTATATTACATAAATAATACATATAATTGTGTATTTTAAAATATTATTAAAAAAAATATACCTACTTTAGTTTTGATAATGAAATTATTATAAATATGACTTAATTAGCATAATTAAATTAAATGTTTCGTCAAAATCACAACAACTTTTGTTGTGATTATTAAGTATATAGCTAGTAGTACACTCATAGCTAATAGCATATTACACTCACTACAATTGAAATGTGATAAAATAATAAGATTCGAACGTCGAGATTTTTATTTTCTACACGATCATTATATATTAAATACTAACATTGCCCGTGTTCAGATGCCCAAAAACCAAATTTTTAGGTTTTACATATTAGTATACTCTTACATTACAATTTTTGTATTTTTTCTCAGAAATGAGATATTTCCCCGCGGTAAAAAGTATCCTATATATTGACCCGGATAACCATCATACCAAATTTCATCAAAATCCCTTCAGTGGTTTTTCAGTAACAGACAGACAGACAGACAAAAATTTTAAAAACTATAGATTCGGTCTCTGTTTCAATAATAAATAATAATGTCTATTTCAATAAGATTTTCCAAAAAAAAATAATGTACAGATTCGGCTTAGTTACAATTTTATTATATGTATAGATCATCCTAATATTCAAAATAAACATTAACTATTTATCAGTTTTTTAAATTAAGTAATAGAGTATAATTTTCTAAATAAAGTAATAAAATATAATTACATCCACATGTGAAAAAATTACAGTAGGTACTCCCTAGCTTGAGTTTTCTTTATAATGGTGTAAATGCTATGTAACAATTATATGGCCACAAATGTAAGAAGTTAATATATATAATATATCATTCAAATGTCAAAAATGTTAAAATGTATATTATATTCAGTTACATTGCTTTTCAAATATAAATAAAACTAACAAACAATTTTTCTCAAATGCATTAATAAGTAACTGTTTACTCATTTGTTTATGACAAGAAGTTATAAAAAAATGGTTCAATTATACCAATATAAAACAAAACAATATAAAATGACAGTAACTGCAATTTAAACATTCAGAAACACTCGTCCCACATGCCACAATGGGTCATTTACTTGCTGACGCGGCGACGCTTCACATCTAAATATTAATAAGTACTTTAAATGAAAATAAAAGGCCAAGAGAGAAATTTTATTTTTTTACTATTTACGAGTTTCTTTTTTTGTGTCGGGGGTTAGTTAATTTTTTTAATTTTATTTTAATTCGTTCTTTTAAATTACTCGCGTACACTAATTCTAATAGATAACTCTTATTGAGACTATTCTTATAAACCCAAACACGCTATATCTGCTGTAAGTTTCTGAGTAATTGAGCATCCTGCAGACTATTTGATGCTACAGCATCAGCTCAAGGTCAGCATGCCTTGGGCATACCACCGAAGTAACGGTACACCAAAATTCAAATCAATCGGATCTGTGAAAGTTAGTAAGACCCTTTTGTCAAATGAAATAAGCTGATGATCACCAAACGCTTGCAGAGATCTTCATAAATTATATCTAAAAACGAATCTAGATCACGTCAGCTATCCAACAAAATAAACTGCATCAAAATCGGTCCATTCGTTTAGAAGCTACGATGCCACAAACAGACAGACACGTCAAACTTATAACACCCCTCTTTTGGCGTCGGAGGCTAAAAATAAAGCCAAAGCCAAGCGGGCTTAAACATTAATAACGTCCCACAATATGTCCGCATATTTATGTACCTTCGTATGTATATTTACCTACCTAAAGTAGAACCAACATCTGTATGATCAACTAGTATTCATTAGTTATTCTCTTACTCCTATTGGAGTCATAAAAAACCAATAGGATATTCCTATTGGACGCAAATGACCCATTATGACATTCTGAATGTATTTCAGTTACTGTCATTTTACTGATGTATTGTTATATCGAACCATAACCATTTAAGTTTTATCGAACCAAAAATATAAAGCCCGGTGCCATTAATTAACACATCTACAAAATGGAGATTTTTTATTTTCTATTTCATACTAGTTCATAGGCCATGTAATATATATTTAAAATAACACTATATAACATGTTCGTCCTTCAATTCTATCATATTAGCAACAATCAATAGAAAAAGTGGAACTTTTACGTTACGTGAAGCATTATAGAGACTCTACTAAAGAATATAGGTACATATATATACATTGGACTGCCTCGGTGGTGTAGTGGCTAGCATGTACGGCTGCACACTCGGAGGTCCTGGGTTCGAGTCCCGGGTCGGGCCAAGTTTAGTTCTTGAGTCTTTCTGTATAGTAAGTCTTAGTAACAGCCCGGAGTTGGGAAGTTGGCAGTGTTTCACCCCCGTGCCTCGAAGAGCACGTAAAGCCGTCGGTCCTGCGCCTTAAGTCTCACTGGTCGTGTCGAGCAGTCGTCCCACCGGATTATGAGAGTGACAGAAATAGAGAGTGCACGTTGTGTCTGCGCGTACACTTGTGCACTATAATATCTCCTGCGCAGTTGGCTAGTTTCAATGAGATTGGCCGCCGTGGCCGGAATCGGCTAGGAGAACATCACATCATATATACATTATACATTGCAATATGTATTGCTACCTACTACTGAGTCTGACTTGTACGTAATCGACGTACGCTACAGATAAATGCTTATATTAAGAATATAAAAATACATTTTTTACAAAACAATAAATTATTTAATGGAATCTTAAGAAGGCGTAGCTGTACGTAAAAGGTTGCACATTGGTTTAAGCTGAAGGTTAGTAAATAAAGCTATTTTAGGATTAAATTGCAACTTTTTAACTTTATTTCTATAAAAAATTAAAAACACAAGTAAACTTATCGATAATTTCTAAAGAAACCTATATCAGCTAGATAACCGCCGGAACTTCATCGGCCAGCGCATATCTCGGAAGCCCATTTTTTGATGTGCTACTAACTATATGATATGATTTGGTATAATCAATATTCAATATTGAATATATATTTAAAATTAATTAATTAATTTTAAATTAATTATAATGAAGATTAATCTACTAAGTTAATTTTGATCACCATAAAAATCCCGCGATCGCGCACAGAGCGATTGAGCACTATTTTTATATTAATGTTTTTTAGCACACGTATTAATGTACTCATATAAATGAATATAATAGTGAATGGATATATGTATAGGAAGATAACTATATAAAAGAGCATATTAATAAAATAGGAGTGAACTCTAGTAGGATGAATGATAGCGACGCGAAGCAATAGTAGGTACCTTCTGTGACCACTCAACGTAAGATAAGGTCGAAGATAAAAGATAAAGAAAAAAATCGTTTTGCACGTGTTGCGGAAGGAATTATTATTTCTGATAATTTAGATACTATTATCACGGTAATATTACATACATTACCGTGCTATTATTATACTTACTATAATTATAGTTACCAACAACAGTAGCGTCATTAGCAGGACCGTTATATTATACATTTAAAGAACGAGTGTCTTTTTTAAAAACCAGTCAGTAATCAAATTAACAGATTTTAATTTCTTTGTTATTTAAATACTTTTTCGAATAACTCTCGTTAAAATAAATCGTAAAAATAATAAAATAAAGATTATTTCCATTTTTTTTAATTAATTTGTTCAAAACCTAGACCTAGGAATGGACTGAGCTAGACTTTCACGAAATTGTCCACTCTCTAGAAAGAGAGAAAGCTAACGTGCGGCCAATACCTGTCTTTTATTCCAATTTGAATTTATAAATGGACTCACACTCGCTTCGCTCGGGTGGTTTAGGTTAATTCCCTATACAAACTTTCATCCCCATTTTCACCTCCTTAAGGGATGATTTCTGGAATAAAAAATATCCTATGTCCTCCCTAGGGTTTCAAACTATCTTCTTACCCAATTATTACAAACATACAAAAATACAAATCTTTCCTCTTTATAATAATATTAGTGTAGATTGCAAAAAAATTATAATATGTATTATGATTTATTAAAAATTATAATATCATAATGGAATGTAAAATGGTTATAAATATATATATCTATTTTCATTAATCGTATTTCAAATAATGCAGAAGACTTGTATTGTCTGTCCTGCCTTCCGCCATTTTTAGCTGACGGCTGGCAATGGTTCAAACCATGGATGACAAAAAAAGTTCAAACTTCAAATTGACCCTTAACGTCAAGAGGGAACGTGATGTCTCTCTTTATCAATAGATGGCGTGGCTTCAATTCTATATGAAATACATGTTAACACTTACGCGATCAATTAGGTAAAGAGTCGCACTGGGTACATCTAAAGATTAAGCTTATAGTTTCCTGTGAACTCGTGTATAAACCTACCACCAAACTTTAATTTTGTTTTATTTGTCTACGATGATTAATTATTTTTTTGTACCTTGGTATCTGGTTTTTGCTACCTATATACATATTATACTATACTTTATTGTGTTACAATGTTTTCCAATAGTAAAGCAATATTTAAAATAATCTTATTATTAAATTTTTTCATCTGTTTGGATATTATTATTATATTGACTAGCGCCACCTATACAGTTCAGGCTAAAACTATATGAAATGATGACAACTGACATCATACGGACCTTTTAAATTACAAATACTCCAAAAGAGGACGCTCTTAGTGATTCTTTAAAAAAAATCATAGAAAACATACTCGTATAAATATTATTTCCTGTAAATCAAGCCAGTCTTAATTAAGTTATTGGAATTGGAATGTATAGAATGATCATTAATATAAATAAATAAATAAATGCATCTGTTAAATGAAAATAATTAATTTTAAACTTAACTAAGTATGTATATTAAAAAAACTTTCCAAGCTTTATAAAATAAAAGTTATAAAATAAAAGATTACTTAATAGTAATTTTATAAAGCCAGGTAAGAGAGGGAAAGGTCTAGCAAGATTATCCCGACGGGCTGCTAGGGCGAGGGCCGCTAGGCCGGCTAACGGTATCGCGTGTTTCGATTTCGTAGAGCATTTCTCCACGGAGTCCCGTTACTTGCCAGAAAGTACTTTTGTTGCTTGCTCGCTCCGAGCCCGAGCCGCTCACTATATGACCGATCGCGAGTTCACCGTATTGAGAACACCGTTTAGTTGCCATTATATTTGTTCAAAACAAAGCTCGCCTTTTCAAAATTCGTAGCCACAATAAATGCGCTAAGTTCATCGAAGAACAGTGACCTCCACGATTCGACAATGGTCCCGTTTTAAATATACGAATAGACAAATTATACAATACGTATATTCACATTACACTTTAAAATAGACGCAATGTTGTGATCGGGATATATGTATGTAAGATATGTCGATTTTTTTGTAGCGAGTTGTGTAAGGAAATGGCCTTGCCGAAGAAGTTCAGGTCAATGACTGCGTCGCAGATGTTTATTTTATCGAGTGAACGTAAGCAGCAACACTCAAAATATACGTTTAAATAATTTAACTGAGAGATTACCATTTAATTAGTAAGTGCTAGAGCCGACCACCACATATTCAAAAGTTAAGTTTACAAACGTTGATTTTAATTAATATTATATATTCAATGATTGACCGGTATTTCATAAATTATATTTTCTAAGCAAAATAGTTATTATACTTATATAAATTTGACTTTGCCTTTCTTATTTCACAAAACCGTTTGCTAGTGGTTTGCCACTATTAAAATACATTATTTAAAAAGCTCGGCTTTACTCGTACTCTTATACATGTAAGAAGGAAACATTTAAAACCCGCATTATCAATTTCTTCTTATTATTACTATACACTTGATACTTTTAATTTATAAGTACACATATGCAGTACCTATACAAAAAAAATTAATACTCATATAACATTTTCTTAACTTAACTTATACTTACATAAAACTAATAAGTAAATAAAGAAATATACCCAGCTATTTTCTATGTTTTTTACCAATTTTCTTAGCAATTTTCTTAGTAGTGGTTCTGATTTAGTTCAATAAAAATGTCAAGTATATATAGTAATAAAAAGCTGTACAGAAATTAATTATAATACTACAAAAGTATACCTAATATTAGTTAAAAAAGACCTTTGAAGAAGTTGTTCAATCACTATCAGTAACGTGAGACATTTTTTTGATAATTATTATTATGCAATGTGAAAAAATATTTTCATTTTAATCAGGTACACCCCTACGTCTAAACCTTATGGGTAAATTATACATATACTCGTACCATGTAAGATAACTTTATCTTAATTGCCCTTAATAACAAATGATTTCATTTTTGCTCACGTATCTACTACAAAATATAATTCAAAACAATTGAAACAAAATAAGAACAAAAGTCATTTAATATTTATTTAATATATTTTTTGTAAAAAATTTTTTCTTCAGTTTTCACTAAATAAATAATTGAAAAAAATTGCCTAATATGCCATAGCACATGTTGATTTTTTTTTATTAATCGCTCCATTTTAAATCACTTAGAACTTTTTTAATATATAGTACGAAATGACTTATTTATTATTTAGTTTAAAAAATATCCAGAAACTAATTATAAACAGAAAATATTGCCAAAATTGCTGCACAGTGCACGATATATCATAATGTAGCTGTCTCATTATATTACCAATGATCATATTTTAAAGACATTTGGGCAAAAGTGCCTATTGTCAGGTTGCAACACTAATGTACTAAACTTCTGATATCTTCTATCGTTGTGGGATTCTACGTATTATTGACATTTGAGGTGTCAAAATGTAGCAAGAACGTAGCAGCGTAGTCTTCACGGATGTTGGATGGTGGGAGTGAGGCTTGCGCGGTGACGTAATCCGTGCGGTTCGATACTCTCGAAAGGCTGTGGGGTCGACGTCCGCTAGACGCGGAATAGCCTATGCTGCTCAATTAAACCTTCCGGAATAGCTTATTTTATACATTTTATATTTTTTGACATTTACAAATAATATGTTTCTATAATTTAAAATAACATCTTATTATTTACTTAGTTGTTTATAAGCAAAAGTTTTTATGTTATAGGCAACTGCATAATACCATTTTATTTTATTGGTACCATAGTAAAAAGCAGTAATAAAATCTGTTTTTACAATATAAGTTCTAGAAATTACATAAAATCTCAAACTGGAAATGCATTAAACGCATAATATACATCACACAGTAATGCGGAAAATCAGCGAGATATCGAGTACAAGTGAGAGGCGAGCGAAGGGCCACCGAGAGCGAGTTACACAAGAAGGGTTACAAAACTATGGCAATGAACCCAAGTGAACCTGAACCTTGCAAACCGCTAGCCGCCGATAGCGACAGATGCCGCCAACGCTTGGTACTGCATCATTTTATTGTTCAGGATGTATTATTATCGCTTAGCAATTATGACAACAATAGCTCGCCTTCAAATAAACTTCAAGTACAGTCATGAATAAATAATATAATAGCTGCGTGTGAGAGAAAATTAAACCTACTGAGATTTTATTGCCATAGTATCCATAGATGAACGGTAAATCAAATTAGTTTGATGACATTTAAAATAGGTAGGTAGTAGTTTGGCACAATTTATATCTGTGATGTTACACATTCACACAATCATATGCGAAAGTTCATCAAGTTCATAATACATTTGATATCTTCAATAAGTTCGATCTGAAATACGGAATAAAGAACTGCATATGGATTGAATTCGACAGTCAGAAATTGTTTAGACTAAATTAATATGTAATATTATTCATTAAAGTAATGAAAATAAGTCTTCTGAAATACAAATCAAATTAAAAATACCTTTTCGCTTTTTGGTTCAGAAGCCCTGTTTTATGTATTAGAAAGCAACGAAAGGCTATATCAAAGACACGATTGCATGAAATGATACTAACTATAAACTAGCTAAATTATTATATAATTAATGCACTATTGCAAAATACAAAAAATATTTACCATAGCTTCGGCATAATATGTTGTGCAACTCGTATTTTTTATGTTTTCCTTTTAAAGTATACACCTTAAAAGGAATTAAATAACTGAGTAAATATGTTGTATTCATTATAAACAGTTAGCAAACAATAAACAAACATATTTTATAGGTAAAACTATAATAGCGACTATCGTTTCAATAATAATCTGTATTCTTACAAATTGTATAAAAATAATACACATCCCTAGTGGAATATTTCCATGTCCTGAAATATTTGTATGTGTAGATTATTACCATGTATCATTAGACATTCACAAGATTCACACAATTTTTTTTTACCAAAATATTGTTATCTTAGATTAATGCACTTTTACTTCTCATTCCGCCCTTTTTAACGCCCTATTGCTGGCCATGGGCCTCTTTTCATTACAAGAAGATAAGGATAAAGCCCACCACACTGGCCAAGTGTAGGCTGACGGACTTCAAATATCTTTCAAAAACTAGTTAGGCTGTCTCAGACATGCAAGTTTTTCAAGATGATTTTCTATACCATAAGGCCAGTGGTAATCGAGGTAAAATTGATTCGCATGCAAATATAAAAGGTGCGAGGAGAGGTTTTCCAAGTTTGGTTTTCCAAGTAAGCACGTTACCACTAGACTATCAATGCCTTATACAGTAGAATAACGTATATAATTATTATTTTATAAAATGATGATTTAAAAGAGCTTGTAAAAGTCTACTTGAATAAAGTATATTTTGATGGATTGATTGAAAAATACATACAAAGTAAGAAGCCGACTAGTCGGCCCTTTTTGCCGACTATTCGCCGACTAGTCGCCGACTACAAGAGTGGCGGACTAGTCGGCACATCTCTAGTATATATACTTCCCAGGTGGTCCCATATAAATTTTATCGAAATCGGTCGAGCGTTTTTTTTACAAATCAATGTTTTTTTTAATTAATAAATTGCTTAATCGAATATGTTATTAAAAACCTGTATTCTTACAAATTACCTGCTTATTACGTCTACACTAAAATTGGAAAAATAAAAACTTTAAAAAAATAATAATAACCGACTTCCAGGCACTAAAATGTAAAAAATGACTAAACGGAAGTTTTCATTACCTAATCAGATATTTTCGATGTCGGTGCCAGCCTACAATATTTTAGAATATGAATATCTAATAGGTAAACATGTATTTTACGCATCGAAATACATTTGATTGGCTTTGCATCGGCTGGCACCAACTTTGAAAATATCTGATTAGGTATCTATTCTAAATGAAAACCCCACTTTAGTTATTTTTTACATTTTAGTGCCCGGAAGTTGGTTTTTTTAATTCAATCTTTTCCTCTATACGGATGATGTGCGAGCTTCTGCCGGTTTGTAAGAACGATGTAAGTAGGTACTTAAATATAATTCCATGCCGTAATTTACGGGGTTTTATACTTTTATATGCAATGGTCACGACTATATTATACGTATATTTTCAAAGTCCCATAAAGAAAGAGAATAGTTAAACTAATGGGAGGATAACTGCATAGAATGTAACCGTACTGCGCAATGCGGAAGCTTTTTCGTGACTACGTGCACTATGACATTCATGAAACCTAGAATAAATCTAAAATATTCTATTTATAAATGTTTTCTTTTAAGATCAATAGTATTATAATTTCTAATTCAGTCATTTCATTAAATGCTTTGTACATTTATTAAGTTGGAATAAAGTAAGAAAAACATCTAACAAATGAATCATCTAAAAAACTAAAGAGGACAAAATTTTGATACGATATAATATCAAAGCATGGTAATGGAAAAAAATTGCAATGTATATAAAATACACAAAAAAAAATATTCTGTTTCTATACTTACTGGTATTAAAAATCAAAGCAAAATTTAAGACTAATTTCACAAAAATCCTTATGCTAAAACAGAAGACTTACTCGTATGGTATACTAAGGTACAAAAAACTAAAATTTAATATTTGATTATATTTCAACATCTATTACGAAATCAATAAGATGGTACAGTATCATAAAAACAACATACTGCTCAACATCACCCAGGCCATACAAACGACATCAACGTGTTCTGTAGATCGGGTTGCGCTTGATTACTTTTCATTCAGTTCACATAAAAGAATATAATATTGTGCACAATATCTAGGCATATTGCCAACGTCACATTTCAAGATTTTAAGATTCATATTAAGATACCTACTATGCTTCACTATAATTATTTCTAAAAATGTTTTTAAAGTAGTTTGACTTTTAATGACATTCCTTAAACTATTTTTTTTTATATTTCATAAGTAAAATAATATCATCATAAAACGTTAAATTAAAACAGTTGCTCTATTATATTTTCACCTTATTGCCCAAAATAAAATAATAAATATAGAATTTTGAGAAACAAATTCAAGCCACATGGAGGAATTGTAAATTCTGTTTCCTTATGAAATCTAACCATATAAGTTATCTCAATAGTCATAAGGTCTACTATATTCCACGATATATTTGGTCAATCAGATCTTTCGCTCAAATCTGACAATGTTGTCAGATAGCCGCAAAATTCCCGCCAAACACGAGTTCGTTGCCCTCCACTAACATTCGATATACTAAGTACTTATAACTTTTATCAAGAATAGCATTTTTTACTTAAATTTCATCCTTATATATATCTTTTAAGATTCGTTATTGCAATGTCTGTCAGGTTTGTTGTAATTGATAAAAGTAAAAACTCCTGTTTTTGGCGTTACCTCTCACGTTACAAAATATTTTGTATGTTTCGAGTTGAATGTTTAAACAAGTGATATACACATTTTTTCTAAAGAGAAAGGAAAACGAACAAAGAACGAAAAATATAATTAATTCCATACGGTTTCTTTGCCGCTAATATGTTATTGTTAAAATAGAGGCCAGCCATAGATTAATTACCAGTGAAATATTTCTGAAGCTATAAAAAAGATGATGTTATGACATGAGTCAACGTAACTTTTTAGCAATATCTCTATAACATAATGCGTAATATTAAAGTAAAAACAATACATTAATAACTTAAAAAATAAAATGAGCGTAACGGATTGATGACTACTATTATAATAACATACGAGATTTACCAACTATTTAAATTTATAAAACGAAAAATTTATATATCAGCATAACTTTACAAAACGAGTTTTATATTTCCTTTTAATAAACATAATATTGCAAAGCACACGCAGATGAAAAGTGAATCAACCTGACGTTTAGTTGCGCGGCCACTCACGTTCGTTGACCTCACAAATTTTCGTTTCGTTGGTTACCGAGCACCCCCCTCCCCCACCGCCTGCCTTTTCCGCAAGCTTACTATTCACACTTTACTAATAATAGCAAAGAATATTTGCTTTTGAAAATAAAATCACATCTTCCTATTCATTCTGTTTCAGGTATCAAATGTCTTGTTATGATCTATATTCCACATTAATCCAGTAGTATATTACCAAACAAATGAAATATTTGTTTGAGGGAATAAAAAAAATCTTTTCAAATATTACTATTATGATAATACCAAAGAAATCCTTCGACTTGCGTATCACAAACGCCGGATGCGCAAGCGCAAAAACACGAAACCAAACTCGTTTCATATAATTTTAAAAAATTCGAATCACTTCATTTATTTTACAATTGTAATGGTACCTTTATTTATGTACTTCCAGGAAATATACCCAAGTATATACTAATATTGTTAAACAAAAAAGTTATTGATCGAATCGGAATGGTGTTGATGCAAGCTAAGTCTTGTCATTGACCTCTATTTTGCCAGCTAGCGTTACGAAACGCGACGCCTGATCGCCGAACAGTCACGCTGTTTCACTTTATTAAAATAGATTGCTTTTACCTAACACCAATATTTTTACAATGTTTAGTCTTAACAGATATAATTGTATCTAGAAGCAATTATGATTTGAAGCTTTATAGTTTCACTTTACTAGCTTCAAATAAGAAATTATGTATGTATTATAACATACATATTAATGTATGTATGTTATTATGTTCAATAAAAATCTTTAATATCTTTAAAATGTAGACTATTTTTTACTTGTCCTAAAGAGTTTTATACATATCTTCATACTTGTAACTATAATTAATAATAAAAATAACAATTATTTATTATATCCAAGAACATATTTAAATATGCTTAAGTGAACTCAAAATAATAAGTAACCAGCTTCATCTCCCAAATAGTCTTCATTAAAATGCTAATTAATATCACGCAATGGAAAGTCAACGAACTACTTCTACAAGTTAGATTAATTAAATTACGTTAACGATGGCTGTCGGGCTTATTTTTAATATTTTTTTGTTGACGTTGACTGCCTTGGACAACATACGTCGAATATTTTTTATTTGCTCAATCACAAAAACACCTACACTATCAAAAGAAGTCGATTTATCATGTTTTCAAAATGATTGCCATAAACGAACAACGGTAAGGCGCAGCACATTTTAAGGCGAAGTGTGACCATAAGATGGCAAAGATAAAGTCATGCTGACGGATTGATAGAATGACAATTCGTGAGTAGGCCAAGCACCGCGGAAGACTCCGGTCGCGGTTCACCATGGTTCAACGTGACACTTTCCGACGTCATAAGCAACTTTCCTACTAGCAATGCAAGCTACCACTAGCGCCGCGTATCGCAAACGGCATCCAGAGCAACGAATATGTGCTAGTTTTCTAGCAAAGTAATTAATTTATATCATGACTGAGATTTTTTATCAAGGCACTGTTGCACTGAGTATTAATTGAGAGACGAGTTAGGCAGTCTGGATATCCACGTCTTGAATGTTGTACTGTAATGATACATTCATACTCTTAGAACGTTCCATTTAATGTTCAATTCATATGTTATTCTGATTAAATGCAAACTTTAAAAGTAATAAACTTAAGTGCTAAAATATCAATAAAATAAAATATTTAAGACCTTTAATCTATGCGACTTTATCCCTTTGCAAGTACATATACAGATTAACATAATATACACTATATAAATAAAATGTATTTTAATTTATAAAAGATCTTTTTAAATCAAGTATATATAAAGTACATTTATAACCATTTATAATCCTCAGAAATGGTTGAACGCAAGCACTCTTAGAGCTAACTTGCATAACATAACGGTATATACACTCTCGATATTATTAAAATTCATTTCGCTAGAAAATTACTATGAGATCTCAAATTTAAATACATCCGTCATATAGCTTAGAGGATTACAAAAACTTAATGAGTGAATTCTAAATTTTGTACATAGACCAATTTAGTATACTAGTAACAAGCAAAGTACTAGATACAAAACATGCAAAACTATTGTAAAAAGAATAAACAAACTTCAAAATATCAATTAATCTATAATATATTTAAAATAAATTCTAATATATTTAAAAAGTAATATAACGTATTTGTGTAATAGTTTCACTGAGGTATTACTACGTTGCTTAAAGTCACTAAAGGCGTGTATTATCAGTACCTGGGGACCGAGCTTCGCTCGGCAATTTTTTTTCGGAAAAGATATAAAAATTTACTTTTTTTCATAAAAGACACACCACCATATAAAACAAAGAACAAAACTTTACATAAATACAATAATTGATCCAAACCTAAATTTATGTATAAACTAGCATTGCCCGCGGCCCCGCCCGCGTTCAGATGACCAAAAACCAAATTCTTAGGTTTTACATATTAGTAAACTCTAACATTGCAGCTTTTGTATTTTTTCTTAGAAATGAGACATTTTCCCGCGATAAAAAGTATCAAATATTTTGACCCGGATAACCAGCTATCACCATCCACATAAAAATCCTTCCAGTGGTTTTTCTGTGATGCAGTAAAAGGCTATAGATTCGACCTCTGTGTCGATAATAATGTTTATTTCAATAAGATTTTCCAAAAAATATCTAATGCACAGATTCGGCTTAGTTACAATTTTTTTATATGTATAGGTATACAAGAATTGTTCATTTAATATTAAGAGATAAAATATAGGAAATGTGTTGGAATAAAAAAACCTGTGCAGTTTTGCTTTTTAAGCTTTTATTAGTTTCATTAGTAACTAACAATGTAATAAATTTTAGAAGTAAATTTTAACCTACTTCAAATTATATCGTATCGTAATTAAACTATGTATGTATATATAATTCGGATGACAGTACTGTAATTTGGTACCTTGTAGCTGAAGTGATGATGTAAGGAGGTGAATAGTGGAACTTTTCAATGGCTACTAGTAAACGTCACGAATTTGGGCTCATATGATTCGTCTTCGCAAGTCCCAAGCGTTTCAATGCATCAAAGTGTGCTTTTTAGTTTTTTAAAACTATAAATATTAATCCGACAGTTTGATCCAGGTCATCTGATTAATGAATCTAAAAAGTAAATATATCTTAATATATTTAAATTAAAAACAAAATTAACTTATAACAGTTTTACTGAAACCCCTGCGTCGCCCATCAATTCAGAAAAAAACCTCAGTCCTGAGAAGAACTGGCAAAAGAAACATAGGGGGATCAAAAATATTTTTTTACCCTGTTTTAATAAAAATATTAATTATTAAAATAGATTGGAGGTGTCCTAAGGTATGTTATCTAGGTATATAATATCTTATTATGTGTACATACCGATACGGTTTCAAATCCCGGGTCTCGCCTCTCTAATATTTTCTTGGTCGAATCATTTTTAACACGATTACGGTGAAGGAAAACATCGTGAGAAAACCTGCATGTATGAGAGAACCACCAAGTTTTGGAAAGTAATGTTAATTCCGCCAACCCGCACTTAGTCAGCCTGATTCTCCATGTATTGAAGGAAGTCCTGTGCCCAACAGTAGCACGTTAAAAAGTGCTGAAAACTGGTATAAATGTCTTTCAATGAAATTATGAAATACATACATATTTAGACGTTACACATGGGGTTGGATTTGTATGGGGAATAACATTTTTCTAGCCAAAATTTCTTAAAACTTACGGAGAACAATACCTCGATAATTAATTAGTTAAAGTCATGTTTCAGTATTATCAGAAAGTAGCTAAAAATCTGAGCAAAACTGAGGGAAATTGTTAGTTCTTCTATAAAAATATAATGATTATAAATATCTTTAATCATTTACAAATTACGTATATAATGTAACAAAAATATTTCAAAACCAAGCCATCATTAGTAAAATCATAATAACAAAGAAAAGATTGCAATATGGTTATTCTTCCATAAAACATGCAGGAGTTTTAGAAAAACATTTTTAGTGCTAGTTTTTGTTATTATATAACGTAATAATTATATAATACCTCTAATAATATTTTCATGTTTGTTGACCCAGTGATTAAGCCTGTGCGTTGTCTGGCAGTAAGTCAGTAAACGAATTTAAGATTCTTATTTTAAATACGTAATTAAATATTATAATTTTCTTAATACGTACACTACATGTTATTATTAGTCGTAGTGTTTATTTTTTTATTCTTTTAATCGAACGGTTCATACACCATCATGGACATTCCAAATCTCTCCCATTCCTCTATTAAGTACATCGTTACTCAGCAGGATACCAGAATAGTAACGGGACTCGTCTTTCTTTTTCCCTTTTTTAGAACTAGACGGAGCGAGGCATGCGTTCACTTTTAATAATGCCCAACAATTTTTGAGGGTCCGTTTTTGTGGCAACGTTTTTAAATCCTTAAAGCTTTTTTAACATGAAAGTTATTTATGGATAAAGCATATACATTGTTTTAAATATTCATCTATTATTATTCTCTTACATTATTAGTTTCATAACCACTTCTTACTACTTTAGGTGGTGTTACAAATGGTACATTATTAGATAACAGATTTTACAAAACACTACATACATATTTATGTATTAAATTAATTAAACTCAAGCTCTGTGTACTTACAAGAATTTTCAAAACTTTGAAGAAAACTTTAATTAATCATTTGTTATTTACGTTAACAGAACAAAAGTTAGAAATGTATTTTGTTTTCAGATTGATTTAGGGCCTGCACTTTCTATACAAAATACAGTGAGCAGCTACTTTGTGGTCAAAATGAAGATCCTTTGTTTACGATGCCTTTGTACGAATAACGGATGCTGGTGTTGTCGTGTGATGCTTTATGACGTCACAATGTTTTTTTTTAACAAAATGCACTTTTGCTGCGATGCTGGTCCCGTTACAAAGTAACAGTTCCTAGCGTGAACCGGGATCAATAGTACATAATACCCGTTTCTCGGAATGAAAGGACCCACCAAAACAAAGGACCAAAATGATATATTACAGATCGTAAATCTAGTGACTGTGACGAATTTGAGGTTTAGAATAATGAGAGAGGTGTAATGTAAATTTTGTGTACAAAATTTAAATGAAGTAGCCTTTGCGGTAAGAAGACTATAAAAAATGTTAGAATATGATCTTTCTTTGTCAAGAATAATTCCCAATAAAATCTATATAAAAAAATATTAAACTTTTATATGATAGTTTTTTATATATTTTACGAACGCGACAAGTTTTTCTTACTTACTCATATTTATTTTTATCGCCCATTTTTTATTTACATTATAAATTCAAAGTTGTATACCTCACGCTCTAACGGCTTAAAGGATTTGATTGAAATTCGTAATGAGTATAGGTTATATCCTGGGTGACGTATATACATAAGCTTTTTAAGGGTTTTCATCTAATTGATGTACCTACTACAAGCTGCAGCGAACAAAGCTGCGGGCTGAGTAACTAATAAAATTCAATTAATAGAGTAGTAAATAAAAAATAGTATCAATAAAATGACAATTCCTTTTTCGTCACCGGCAACAGTTGACAGGAATTCAATTAACATAGGTACCGCTAAAGCTTGCTAATGTTGACTTTTTTATGCAACAAAGTGTTCCGTTACGGGACTTTTTAATGAAAGGGGTTAAATAGAAAGGATGCAGAAAAAATAAAAAAGGCCTGTGATTACTTAACCCATATCCGCTATTTGGACTGAAGCATATGGCCGGGTAACCCTTTAGCCCCGTTACATCGCGTTTAGCTAGCAGTTGTGATATTAATGCATAATAGTTCAAACTTTTTATTGCTCTATCGAAGTTGATTCAATTTAGCTAGGTGATTAAATTTTTCAACATCATCTGCTAAAATTATGTGGTTTGAAAACTAGATTATCTTCACAATATTAATTTCATAGCTATCTATTAGAAACTACAATATCCTTTTTAGTGGCGTTTTTTTTGTTATTATTTTTTTCTTACTTCAATGAAATAAATAAATATTATTAAAGTAAATAAATATTCAGTCGTTTGTAAGTCCGATTTTTTAATTACTGAAAAGATGATATACACAAACGAAATTAGTTTAGAGTAAGTATTTTATGTCCAAAAATTAGAAGCAGGCTGGACTTACTTTATTTCTATAGATTTCATGTGTAAATTGGCCTCATCTCCTTTCATTTTTTTTCTAAATTGATAAAAATATTGTTGTCTATATATTAATATAACATGTGTGATTTAGTGTTTCACAATATTTAGTTGAAAGAGATATTTTTTGTTCCGCATACATTTATCCCCGTTAGTCTTACACTCATTTAGTTGTTTTTATGCTTTTCAATTTATAAAGTAACTTTAATATTTTTATGCCGTTGTTTTTTTAATCATTATAGTCTTTTGTCTCCTTGATAACTCCTTATTCTATTTATATAAATGTTTTTGATTTCGGTTATTTATTTGTTCCGACATTTTACAATTTTATATTATGTATCTACTATAATTTAAGATATAATTGTGTACCTACGTACTAGATTGTGGATTAATTTGAAATTATTATGAAGGACTAGCGGAACCCGCGGCTTCGCCCGCGTTCAATCTACAAAAAAACCTCTTTGGCTTTATTTATATAATCTGTAATTTATATGTATAAAAAAATTCTAACTAATTCGAATCTGTACATCAAATTTTTTTTTAACATCTTATTGAAATAGTCATTATTATCGATACAGAGGCCGAATCTATAGTTTTTAGAATTTTGTCTGTCTGATGAAATTTGGTATGATGATAGCTGGTTATCTGGGTTATCTCATCTCTGAGAAATCTACACTAAACGTTGAAACGTAACTAACAGAGTCGATAGTATATTATATATATTATATAGTTTAACAATAATATATGGAAGTCTTATATAGCCTATAGCCTTCCTCAACAAAAAGGCTATCTAATGCAAAAATATTTTTTCAAATCAGATTAGCTATTCAAACAAGATTTAACTTGTAATGTTTTTTGTTGGTATATTTGTATTGGTCAAATCTTGGAAGCCTTCTAATTAAGAACCGCTTCCTCTTATTCTACAGAGTTGAAATTGTACATGTTGGTTCGGTTCTGATGACAATGACATTTTATGATAATTACTAGCTGAAACAGAAACAAATCTATCCTCCAGAAACTATACATTTTTCCGGGATAAAAAGTAGCCTTTGTGCTATTCCAGACTATAATCTATATCTGTGCCTAATATAATTCCATCCAGATCCGTTCAACCGTTCTGGCGTGATTAAGTACCATCCAAATATCCATCTAAACTTACACATTTATAATATTAGTAAGATGACCTTATTCTCCATCTAGAACAGGGTCCAGACGAAGAAACTCCTCAACGATTTACAGTTCAGGCACGAAATGTTATGTACGCATTCAATTATTACAGCCTGTTCTCTACCATGACTTGGCTGCTGCGTCCAGGCTTGGCTCCAATCGAGGGATCTCCTCAGCGGTCAACTGCATAGTTACGAAATGTTGTACATACATTTAATTATAATTCAGTTGATTTAAATAGTGCACCAAAACCATGACTTGTAAACTTAAAAAATAGGTAAATAAATTAATAGTAAAAAAACATTTTTAAAACCAAGCTTTTATTTTAAAAAGAATCTAAAACTTAGCTAAAGCTTAAAGTGGACCTATAAAAGTTAGTTTTTAAAATCATATTTTTTTACTACTAATTTATTAAGTAATTATTAGATTGCAATTTGTATATTAGAATAAATATTATAGATAAATATTGTAAAATTAATATGTTATATTTAAAGATAAATTGAAAGAAAAATACATTCCTATGATATCTATACTAAATTCTCAACAACTAACTAGTTAAGTTATTATAAAATATGAAAATTAAATTTAATATACGAAATTAGTTATCATATTAGATAGTTGATTCCGAAATTATTTTGATTATTTAAAAATCTTTGAATGCATTGTAAATTTCCGTTTGATGTAGATATCTATTATCACTTAAGATTTTTCATAGACCTACAAATGGACCGGTATGCTTGGTAGATAAGTTAACTAGTGTGTTAATTTATTTTCACTTTTCGCCATATCGAGTACGTGGCGAGAGAGCCGTGACGGGGCGCTGCCGATGTATCGTCGATTCCTGGAACCAACGCTTTCCATTGCCGACTGAACTGCATCTTCCCGAGAAAATGCACGCGGGTTCGTTGCACTTACAAACTCATAACCCCCTTTCTAAAGCACCGATCCAATTATGTGCACTTTCGCAAGCCACTACTGTCACTCGCCTAGATACGGATAGGAAACTCAACGATGCGTTTGCGCGCTCACCTGCCGCTGACGCCGCGTGTCTATGTAATGTTCCAACAGCTAACCCTCTAACTGAAAATATGATTTAACCACCTCAAACAACATAACTACATCATATTAATTTTGCGTAAAATATTTATAAGCAATATGAGTCATCGTGACTTAGTGAGCACTAAAGTTCATAAAACCTCGATTTCTAGGCAGTTAATTTTTCTAATCACCGAAAATAGGTTAAATATTTTCAACTTTTTCCTAATGCCATTAATGCAGAGTAAGAAAGTTTTTCCGCTGTAATCACGCTCCGTGGCGCACGCTAATGAAAACGAGACAGGGTATCGAACTCGTCTGCCGCCACTGCGATAATATGCTGTCTACATTAAATGCACTTTATAATCACATCTCATAATCTTCATTAACTAGAACGGATACAGTGAACACTTTCAGGCTAAAAGTATATATATGTAAGTCGGTTCATGGAAATTAATTATGTACTTACAAAAACCGCCTCCAAATTATTATTTATTATCTACGATTTTTTTCGGTCCGGAGCGATCCCCCAACGCGACGTATTTTTTTTAGAATTATTAATATATACTTAGGTACTTTAAAATTGAGTTTTTTTTTTACTTTTTAAAGGGAAGTTAGGTTTTAGTGTCGGGGTTTCTTAAATTTTTAATTTAATTTTTTATTTTATACTTTTTATAGGTACTACTTATTATAATGTAGATTTTGTTAGTAAAAACCTTGGATGGTGTAGCAATTTGTGAGCTCGACTAAAGAAAACTATTTAATAACCCACATGACAAATCATCTTTAGCAGAATTGCAAAGACTTTTCTCATCAAACGAAGCTGAGAACACTCTCGATTAAATCATCAATATTCTCTTTCAGTGCGCTTTCATTTGAGACCCCACTCGAGTATATTTGCAGGCATTCGGTTATTCTTCCCCACTTTCACTCCCCACAACTTTTAAAAGGCTCAACCGATTTTCATCAAACATGTCTAAGAACACTCCCACATAAGTCACCTTTAACACAAAAAAACGAAATTGAAATCGCTTCATCCTTTCGGGAGCTATGATGCCACAGACAGACAGACAGACACACAGACAGACACGTCAAACTTATAACACCCCTCTTTTTGCGTCGGGGGTTAAAAATAACTATTTATAATCTTAAAGTACAGTATACTATAGTAATAGAAATTCAATTTTACATTATATTATGTACTGAAATAAATGAACTATGTTACAGGTTCATCTCTTTTTGCTTTGTGGCATATTGATACCAATTAAATTCAGATCAGATTACTTACATCGTCTGTTGTTACTTAATCTTTTCCATAATTTATAAGGTAAACCAAATACATTAAACGATTTATGTACCTACTATCTAGATACATTCGTTTAAATACGGAAGATGAGTTTTGGAGATTTCACTCCATTTAAAATTTCTAGAAATTTTGTTTTGTCTAGATATAAAAGATATACGTATATTATACGTTCGTATACGTATGCGCGTATATTTTCGTACGTAGGTATTCATAAAATGTGATTATTCTATAAACAAGAAATATTTTATATTATATATCAAAATATTCTATCTAACTTCGTTTATTAATAGTATTAACAGATTTTAATTTTTTTCCTAAAAATTGACGAGTTATGGCCGGAATGGTGTATAAGTCTGGCTGGATATGACAAGTCTGTACCACATGTTATTTCCAGAAACTAGACAGGTTGAACTTGTCATAAGTGGTTGCAAAAATAGAGGGGGAATTTAGAGTGCATTGACACACTTACCTACTGTACACTGCAACGGCGAAAATGCATTGGCGGCGCGTCGTCACTCACTTCTACGGACTAGTACCACGCTCATAGAACTTCCTCACCCTCTCAATATATCGTAATGTCATAGACTTAGAGATCTACACAATGTTTACGTAGTTCTGTATAAAATGGACACATTATACCACTTACACCGCAGAAAAGTGGAATGACGTCCGTACAACGATGTGGTTTTCACTTATAAACTCGAATTTAGAGAAAAGTTAGGGGTTTATTTTAAAAAGTTACTCTATAGCTTACACCATTTTAATTAAATCATTTTCATTAACGTAAGTGATTTTGATAGATAACTCTTCTATTAATTTATTATCCTAGATGTTTATAGTATTTTATGCAATAGTTGTACAAAAATAATAATTAATGATCTTTCTTTTGTTAAGGAATAAGTTAGTCTTGTTTTTTAAACCGCGTGTAGTAAAATACGATCGCCAAAATATTGATAAATAACACAATCAATACCTTAATAAAATATTATAAATTAATATTAATGCGAATATAAAATCCAAATATTCCTTGAAACTTTCATTCAAAACACACCGGAATTATGTGAATGATTTACATGATGTAATAATTAATGGAATGCATCGCAATATCGTAGTGCACTTGACACCGCTAAGGTCAATGACAGCGTAGCAGCGTAGCATGCACTACTATCGCCGTCGACAGCACCGTAGCTGACCTTAACTATAATCGAATATTATCGTAGAAAAATATGAAATAAAATATATTATTATTTAGTACATACAAGTATATATTTAAAAGTCTAAGTAGTCTTTATACTTAATAGTTAAGTGAAGAAACTTAGTTCTTTTCTTACATTTATTGAGCCATTTTACATATTATAACGTTACTATACGTGAGCGTGTGAAATTATACTAAAATATTCAGACTGTTTAGAGTGCATGAAAAGTACCTCCTAAAATAATACCTCATGTACATGGAACTTCTAAATCATATTTTATATGAATGTCGACTGACAAAAACATCTGTAAACATATATACAGATAAATAAAATTGTTAAATAAAATAAAAAGTCTCTTTGTAATGTCAAAATAACAGCTTTTTACTAAATGCATATGGATGTATACACGGTACATATACCAAAAAATATTTTTTACAATTTTTGTCTGTCTGTCTGTTTGTTCCGGCTAATCTCTGAAATGGCTAGGCCGATTTTGACGGGACTTTCACTGGTAGATAGCTGATGTAATAAGGAGTAACTTAGGTTACTTTTATTTAGAAACAAAAAATAGGGTCCGACGAAAAAAAATTAAAACCAATGAAAACTTTAATAATATCCGATTCAAATAGGGAAGTTGTAAACATACCCTAGGGACGAACCCGAGCGAAGCGAGGGTGAGTCGCTAGTATACATATAGGTACATTGTTAGAGGAATTACTTTATTTTACTGTTAGTTATTAGTCGTATATATTTAAAAGTTAAATAAAATAATAGTATGAAGTTTATGTAGAAAACTATGAAAGAATACGAATATCTATTAACCCAAGAAAGCTAGCTCGTTTATTAGAGTTTTAACTAGTTCAGAAGTTACAAAATTGTTTCCGAATATATGAGTTAAAATTTGTGTCATAAATATATAGTCACAGTAAAAGGATTTATGAATTTATACTTCTTTTGACACGTTTGGAAAAAATATAAGAGTAAAATTTCGATGCGCGAACACACCGATATCCGAAAAGCGTCATGATGAAGTTAGCTGAAATTCATATGATGAATTTAGCGGCATTCCTTTTACAAACAGAGAGTTGTGACATACATGAAGTAATCTGTAGCTATTTTTGTTCTGTTACGCCAAAGAAGTATTACTTCTTACGTGCGTACATAAGTACAACAAACGTTTTTTTTTTATAATACAAACTCTAACCAAGCTCTGTCCGACGAAGACATGATAAATTGCTGGTTACTTATGTGGTAAAATACACTTATGAGATATACAAGTTGAAGAAGATTTTATATAGCCGCTTATCATTAATTGTTGAATCATTTCAGGAAAAGTTACGTGATTTTAATAATCATCTATTAAATAAACAGAACAAAATTACAGAATGCAACCATTGATATTTTACTTGATAGTAGTAATAAAAGAATAAAACTATGCTTCATATTACAAAACTATTTAAAACAATGACGAAAACATAACATAAAAGTTAGTCATTTTATATTTTAGGGTGACATGATTCACGTAGTATTCAGTGACTGAAAATAGAATGATACTATGATCTAAATAGGAAATTAGCGTAAGATTTCTACACATAATCAGTTTGATTCATATTCAAAAACAATTAACACCTAGAGACGGCGCTAGAATATATTAAGAGGCGATTAAGGTAGTATCGGATAGTGTTGGAGTAGCGCATGTCGGTGCATCGTGAGGTGACAATGAAAGTACGACGTTTCTCGCTTGCGATAGTTCGCAGCAATAAGGCCACCCGCGTTCAACGGCCCCGATCGCGCCGTTACGCCGGACGCCGCGCGCCGCTCTCGCTGATCGACGCACTTCCACTGATATAATAATCACACTTTTTGAAGGTAGCACACGACAGAACGTTCTATAAGAGGCTTAACTCTAAAACATAAATAAATTCTAAGATCAATGTTATACGTTTATACGCCCATATGCTCAACTTGACCCCATAGTGGTAATCTATATTAGATAAACTAATCTGTATTATATAAAAAGGAAAAATGTTGATAGCCATTGAAACCTCTAAAAAAGGATTTTTTTTGAAATGCAACCTCTAATCAAGCTCAGTTTGACAAAGATATGTAATTTATCCTATCCCATTATCCCATTATTATTATATTATATATCCATATTAATATTATACTAAATGTGAAAGCATGTGAGGGTGAATGGATAGATGTTTGTTACTCAATCATACCAGAACAGCTGAACGGATCTGGATGAAATTTGGCACAGAGATAGATTATAGTCTAGAATAGTACATAAGTCACTTTTTATGCTGGAAAAATCTACGGTTCCTGTGGGATATCCATACTAACCATTAAAATGTATAAACCCGAGCGAAGCGAGTATGAGTCCCTAGTATAATAATATTTATAACATTTTGTAATTAAAAAAAATGTTTCAATTAATTTTCTGCTTATAATTTATTACATTATTTAATCATTGTGGTAATCGTTATGCTATAAAGATAAACCTTTATTAAATAAACAAAAAAAAAATACACTAAATGAATGCTGATACTTCTTCTTTGTAATAGCGATGATAGTAGTAGTAATAAAATAAGACTAAATAATATTTCAAATTAATGTCTAAAATTATTTTAAACATAACATAGACGTAACATAAAAGTTAGTAATTTAATCTTAAAATAGCTTAAATACACTTATTCAAATACAAAAATAAATAAATGCTTAAAAACAACTGATGTACAACGAAAAAAAAAACAAATTCAAGGAAAGGTCACTTTAGTTTAGTATTCAACTATTAAGTAATCGTTGATAATGAAGTTTGCAGCGAATTTTTGGCAACTTACTAGTGGGTCGTTAACCCCAAATTCGTACAGCCTTTCATTTTCCGTTTTTGGATCTGTAGCTGTTTACTCGGGCTTATTTAAATCTCACGCTTAGTCACAAACAAGTTCTACATTAGAATAAACTAGTTGCATACAAGCATTCAGTTAACTCTTTTAATGATAAAAAATAAGCAATTATTCTCAACAATATTTATTAATCACTATAGACTTACCCTCGCTTCGCTCGGGCGCGTCCCTAACCTTAGTTTAGGCTTTGGAACGAATAGAGAGGACAAAAGTACGAACATTCATATTTTTTATATGGCTAGATAAGGTGAGGATAAAATCTAAGTTCAGGTAGATAAGTTTCTAAACCAGATAAATCCAGTCTACACATTTTTTAATTAATTTTTAAAAATTTGATAAAGTGAATTACCTATTTGAAGAAATCCTAGACGTTCATAAACTAATTTTACACCTTACACTGCGATTAACTTTTAAAAAAACATATAGTAGTTTAATAAATTGAAAACGAACATAGTATATAACGTGACTTCAGCAGTATGTTAAAGCGAAGGTATTTTTAATTAATTGCATTTGTTCGCCGAAACTTCTCTAAAACCTTTCGATTTTATTCAGATCATAGATATCGTAATCTTTATTCGTATTAAATTTTATTTAACATGTTTTAATTCTCTTAATTTAATTTATTCAAGGACAACAAGGTTAATTTCAAAATATTTTTATGAAAATCCCATTATTTTTCGTAGAAAGTAACGGAGTGAACATACATACTCGTATGTATGCGCAGGAGCAACGGCGGCGACCGGCTATGATTCACGAAGCATCGCTCGCTCTGTGACATAATAAACTGAATTAACATTATTTGGCGGTTCGGGCTTTACCTCCTTTTCTTTTCGTCTTAGTCATGCTGCTTGTTTCATCAAGTCATCGGTAAATCCAAGAAACTTATACATCTTGTAAATGTACATAGTGATTCAAATTGTCGTGTATGAGTGAACATAAAATTTGAAAGTATTCGAAGATTTATAATATAACTAAATAGATATAAAACAAAAAAATATTATTTTTTAATTATAATATCTATACTAGTAAATCGCTTTCACGTTGCGAAAACATCGACAGTCAATTGATATATTATAAGTATCTCTTTTAGAAAACAAATCTTTTTTCCCCCCATATTAACGGGAATCACTAATTGATAGACCGGAATGAAAAATATGACCTTCCACCGCAGACTAAGAATATGTTCAATTTTGTCAAATTATCTTGATAGGTTCAGACTCAAGGCATTAAGAAGCAACAAATAAAATTAATAAAATTGAACAAAGATTATTTTTTTAAGAATTAAAAAAATACAGTAATTTACTTGCTACTATTCTAGATATTCCTCGGTAATTTTTACTGAATTTTTTGTCTCTAGGCTTACATTTTAATATTGATTTTTAAACTAGTATTATGGTTAATGTGAATTATTTAAGAGTTTGTAATATAATAATAATAATAATTCAGATATTTCAGATATCGAAATAGTTATTCAGTTTAAATGAGTACTTTACACTGGTGTGACGCAAACAGAGACATGCCAGGTAAAACCATGGATTGGCCGCCAACGTCACCGCCTCCATTTCGCCGCGTATGTAGATGATAGCAGCAGCTTTCCGGTAATGTAACAGTCGCTTATGCCTGTAAGAATTCTGCTGAAGGTTCATTGAACTTTCGCGAGTGCAGAACGCAGCAGTAGTGGGGGAATTACACTAGGTCACACCCGGCCGTCGGCACACTTACCTTGACTCGACGCACTCGGCGCCGCCGTGCGCTCTAGCATCGAATAGAAAACTAGGCACCCTGAACAATTTCTCGCGATTATTTTCATACATAATACAATATTATGAAGATAATTTTATAATTCACGAGTTTTCTTACATAAACGTGGTAAAAATTTGGTCCTTGCGTAGCAACTGACAATTTTCGACAAGATATCCAAATGCATTTGTTAACATTTGGTAATAAGACGGGAGTATTTAATTGTAGTAAATTATAGACTATGAAGAGCATTTAAATTGTTAAAAAATATGATTTTTAAATTATGCATATAAACAATTCAGAATTTCTTCAGGTACTCATGCACTGTTAAAGAGGTCACTGTCATTTACGTTATATTTACATGTAATACAATAACAACACAATCTAAGTACAATACAATCTTTTTCGAAGGAAGAGGTACTTACTTTATTCGAGTGTATATTTTTATTTGTGTATGTTACGCGATATGTTGCCTAACTATGAATTAATTTTCATTAGTCTTTTTTAAATAAATTGGTTATAGGTTATCATTTCAGGGGGGTCCGAATAAATTTCAAGATAAACTTCTAAAAAATGTTAGGGTAATATTGAAGTATGTAGGTTAACCTTTTTCAAGTTAAAATTTATTGCAATAAGAGCAATTTAATATAATTTTATATATTTTTTAATTATAATGAATACATAAGTTCAGAGTTTAATTACGCAATTTAACCTAGAAAAAAATTAAATATATAAAAAAAAATTGTATAGTGATATATGAAACAATATTTTAAATAGTAATGTCTGCTGTCAGCTGTGTTTACATAAATTTTTATTAAGTAAGCCACGGCATTGGTATAAATTTCGCTATTATCCTAAAAGCAATATCTATGTATTATTTTCCCTAACATGAGACGGGGCCAATGTGTCAATGCATGCGTCGCGTGTTTCTACATACATATTCTACACACATAGAGACATAAAATTAAATACTACGAAGCCTATACTTCGGAAACTAATGAAATACACTTATGCAAACAAGAAAGACATAGATTACAATATAAACGCATATTAAATGGCAAGCATAAACTGTATTTACAGATAAATTTTAAATTAGACCTGCTACTATTGATGTTAGACCATTAAGAACGTTGTAGCTTTTTTACATAAAAGCTAGCATTCCCCGCTGCTCCGCCCGCGTTTAAACGACCGAAAAACAAATTCTTAGGTTCTACCCTAAAACAATAGTTATTAAAAATTTTGTCTATTTGTGTGTGCGCGTTCCCGGAAAAAGTAATGAACCGATTTTTACGAAGTTTTGTGAAGTGATAACTTATCACTCGGTACAATAATATTTATCCTTTTACTTAAGGAAAATCTTTTTTTCCCACGAGGAAACAATAACTGGTCCTATCGAACCGTCCTTAAAAATCTTTCGCTGGCTAAACCCTAAGACATATTAATATCAAAAAAAGTACTAGAAATTTGTAGGTCTTGAAAAGGTTTTGAAAATTAATATTGATGCTCAAAATAAAAATAAAAAAAATTTATTTACTAGGTTTTGTTTTCGAAATTCAGGGTGAATTACTAAAAGAGTAAAAGTAAAGCAAAATCTTTAATTCCTACGGGAAAGCACTATAATATATACTTACATATATATATATATATATATATATATATATATATATATTAATTTAATAAATTAATAAAACGAAAAGCTTTATTGTTAAATTTAATAGTATAAAAAATCCGCATTCGGATAAAGAGTTTAATTAAAAATACTTTAATTTTTATTTTTAATTTAATTAATTATTTTTTATTTTTAAAACATACGATGTCCCGATACTTTTTTGTTTGACATTAGCGAAGTTACGGAAGGAATAAAATGTTTATTTTTGTATCCAATTATAAAAGTTACATAACATAACCACCTTATAAAATGTTCGTATCCAATTATACGATGTGGCAGCCCCGCACGGTTGTCTACCGAGTGTATACCAAACGCGACGCGCGTAGGTATAACTCGATTTCCGACCGTTTGTATGAAGATGGAATACTGTATGTAATATTACCGTGATATAACTAAGAATCTACTTGGAACTTAAAAGTGCATTTTAAACAAGACTACATACCGACTGTTAAATACAACTAAAGTTAGTTTAAATAACTAACTTTAGTTGTATTTAACACTCTAACACAACTAACTACTTTATAAGTTAAGTTAAATATTACAAGTTTAATATGATTTTCTTTTAAAAATAGCCTTATTAAGCCAGATAAAATAAGTGACAAGCACATAATTTGATACTAGTTTAATAGGAATAAAAATGAGCCCTTTGATGCGACGCTACGAACCTTGATATACTCATCCCATGCAGAAGCGGATCCGAGAATAGCTGACACGAAAGAAACCCTTGGCCTCAGCCGTAAAAACATAAAATCACCTGATAAATGGTCTTAGAATTACTTCGCTAAAAAAATGAATATCTTACTTTTGCGGAGAAAAGGAGGTAGCAAAGATTTTTGCCCAGAGTTTTTAATAGTACACCATTTGTACAATAATTATATTAAAGACCGCTTGCACTAAGATCTTAATTTTATTCATGTACTTAAATACGTTTAGCAAAAATCAGATAATATTATTTGATGTTTCTAAATAAAACATTAAATTAAGATTTTAATGCACTGGTCCTAGATATACAATTTTTTGGATGAACTTCCAAAAAGCGCATACCGCCGATGAATCTGAAATTTAGTATAATAACGTATTTTGACCTAATCACGAACAGCATAACGAAAATGGGTACAAACGATATTTAGAATATGAAAAACGAAGGAGAACCTCTTTTAGTTCGGTGTGCATAATCGCGCATTCCTAACCGATTTAGACTATTTTAGCTTTCCCCAGGAAGGGTATATATAGGTTGTAATTGGACGAACCCGAGCGAAGCGAGGGTGAGTCGCTAATATTATACTCGTATAAAAGCAAGAGTAAATTTATTCTTCAAAAGTTCTTGAAGTTCTACCTCTGCCATGACTTTCCCTACTGTAATTGTATTTAAAAAATAGATTTTAAATAATTTCCATTATTTTATAATAATATTTTCATTTAATATTATAGCTAGATAATATAATATGTACTATACTTCTTTGACATAATAATATGATATTGCAGTTTGTAGCTATTTAACAATTGTTTAATTTGTTTAATCATAAATAACAAATCATAAAATAAACTGGCTAAGTATTAATTTATAGGCTCAGTATTAATTTGAAAAAATATAAAAACATTTTACTCGAGAACTTTATATTACTGCTATTACGAAATATCTCTAGATAGAGTACCTTTTAAAACTTACATTAGAACTTCAACTCTTTAAGAAGTTATTGCGAGACTTATTGCTTTATAAACTAATAAAATAACCAAATAATATTTTCACTGTTATGAAATTGACATCCAAAATCTAAACTACATAAAACTAGCTCTTAAGCTATAAATTAAAAAATAAAATAGACAATAGCACGTATTAATTTCTTTACGCACATGGAAATTGGATAATCACCTAATATAACTAACTTTTACGTAGAGGAATAACTTTGAATGTCAACTAGAAAATGCTAGTGGCATACACAAATCAAACAAGTTTTTTGTATTGATCTGCGGGTGATCGAACTTTGCCGCACACTAGACGAGCTATTGCTAACGCTTAATGCAAAACAAGCTTAGAAATAGAATCTTAGCACTTTAAGGGCTAACGCAGACAGTAACGTAGCATTCTAACACGGAATATTAATATGTAATGTATAAAATGTCATAACATAAATTCTTATGATAGATACGCAATAAAAAAAGTAAAAGAAAATAATATATTATGATGATTATATGATAGATAGGCAAATTTTATAATATAATGAAGACCAACAATAATTTTATTTTAACAGAATGTTGCTAATAATACATAAAATTGATAAAAAATTGGTAGTAATATAGCTATTTGAATTCTAATAAATCAATGCGAAAACGAAAGATTTTACTGGCTGACCACATTTAAAAATATTTTTTCTGTTATAAGTAACAGAAAAATTATTTTTAAATGCGGTTTTACTTATAACAGAAAAAATATTTACTTATCATGATTTCTATAGAAATATTATATATATAATATTAGGTGCACAGTTTACGTTCGCTGGAAGCTCATGCCCATTAACCAGTGTAGGCAGCCTTAGGAAGTCAATTACATTTTCAAGCTTATCAAAAAGATTATAAGAATAGTTAGTATCTGCATAATATGTAAATGGAGTGACAAAACAACATTAAATTCAATTACAAACTTTTTATTATCTAAGATTGGCATCTAAATCAAACTTGACACTTCTTACTGATATATCATCAATAGTGAAAATTTTAACTTCTTGATAGCAATAAATACATTATTCTATCAAAAGTTATTGTGAATTGAATAAAAATTATTCTTTTACTGTTTTTTTATTCTTAAAAATTGTTCCACTATAATATTTTTATTAAAAAATAATAGGAAAAGGTTATTAAAGATCTTGGTGTACGTGTTTTTTGTGTTTTCACATGTAATCTGAAAATCTTAAATATTAAAAAAAATAAAGATCAAATATAAACCTAGATACTTGTGAAATAAATTTTCTGAGTATTGCAATGTTGAACTAAGAAAATATTTCTAATGCAATACTTGCAATTAATTGGGTGCTGCCATCGTATATTTAAAAAAAATACATATATGTTGGGATAGTAATACACAGCAACATCTAATTCCATGGTAAGCTACGAGGCTTGTGTTATGGATACCAGATGAAACACTAGAGATATATAACTTTAAATACATATTATAAATTAAAAAAAAATCTTAAAACTAGGTACCTACTCATCTTTTTATCGATTTTACGAGACTATTTCAAAACAAATATTTAATAGTATGAGGTATAGTATTTAAATATTTATGTACCAAGGTTGAGTTTTAGTAAGTACTTTGCTGTAAATGTCAAAAACCTCACTATCATGCGGGTGCGCAGTTATTATCTTCCACCACGTAGCTGAGTAAACCTTAACAGCCTTAATAACAACATACTATGAACAAAAGAATAAACAAGTATAGGTGACGAGATTTCTATTTTAAAATTATCTTGCATTTTGTATATTACAGGACCATACAATGTCTTTATACCTGAAATCATGTTATTTGGTTATTCTTTTTGATATCTTTAGAACGTGTTTTTTTTTAAATATCAAATATAAAATTAATACTATCTTCAATACTAGTTAACTCTAAATATGAGAGTTTAATTATCCACATACAAAAGTTAATAATTATTTCTAGGAGACTTCAGAAATGCAAAATAATAATTCTTCACAGAATTTTGAAAGCAATTCAAACGTCGTTAACCCCTTATAATTGGCTAATGGTTGTAGCACTCAAAAGAGTTCAACGCACGTCCGCAGCCACAACTAGCCTCACGACTCTTATACAATGGCTCTTTTTGTGCAACCTCAGTTTTGGTTATGACATCATCACCTCTGAGCTTATATCATGGTGTATGTACACCATGATATACGCACATAGCTATATAGTATCGCAATACTGCGATCAATATCATTTTTGTTATGCCAACAACACTTAACTGATGGTTGTGAGATAGATTTCCTCCTACGATTAAAGGAATTCATTAAAAAACTTAATGTATATTTCAGTACTCATTGTTATGTGTACATATTCTTGTAGATACGTGGGATGTATATATACTATGTATACAAGTATTTTAGATTATCGTAACTTAAAATTATTTATTAGTTTTGAATGTATTAATGCTGAAGCTGATTATTTTATTTAAGTTTATATACCCGCGTACATAACAATACATACTTCTTAACCTATTAAAATTAAGGAAATTATCACATTAAAGCGAAGTAAAATCACTTTGCTTAGTACTTAATAACAGTTATTGTTAAAAGAGTTAAACAAAACATTTTGACAAAAAGATATGAAGTTATAAGATATTTTCGTTTGATGTTAACAACGCTTTTCCTTCAACTGCAGGCACTACGATCAATGATTACGCTGTAACTTAACCTTCCATTTAAAGCGTTCTAAAGAGGTTTATGATTGATTAAATATAAAAAAACAACTTACTTATTTTGTGTAAGGTACTTGTAGTAAGGACTGGTCTTATGATACCTGTATATAATATAATTTGTAATTAAGTATTGTAAAAATGTTTCTTGACTTTTCTTCAATAGTAAAATTTCTTTTAGAATTTTACTATAATAAACAAAATTTAAAAAATCGTTTATATATTTTAATCTATATTATAGAACAAAAAATAGTACGCCATACAAGAAATATAATGAAACTTTATTTAAATTCTCATAATTGCACAAATAAAATATAATCCCCTATGTACCTACCGAGACAAGATATCAATTATAGAGGTGGGAGTTGCAAAAAATCAAGGAATATTTCGGTGGAAGCTTGATGTCCGGTTACGTAAGTTCATCTAGCTTCAAGGCCGAGGACGTTGCACCCGAATCGCTGATCGCGTCCTGCCGGCCCGAGTTTGGACGAGTCTTTTTTTACTAACTCAATATTTGCAGCCCGCCTACCCACACAGCTCTAGCATTCGACTTAGAAACATTCAAAGATAAATTAGATTACTTTATTATTTTTCATTAATGCTGCTGAGTATTATAATATATTAGGTTCTTCATAAAATGTTAAAGATTGATTCGCGTGTCAGCAATAATGGCACAATGTTTCTGTACTAATGAACTGACACTTGTAGATTCCTTTCCTGAATAAAATACTCGTTGTTGTCCGTGGCACCGCTCGCGTGGTTGGTACGAGTACGTCGTTGAAAAATAAAATATAGTCCTACCCTTTACAAATTTAACTTAAGTCTATTGTTCCGCCACAGTGTGAAGTACAAGTTCAAAAACTTTTATTTGTATTTTTTCCCAATCTCAAGTCGAATGTCTGTACATAGAAAAAAAACGCCAAAAACCGACTCAGGAATTTAAAATTATTTATATGTATTAAAAATTAATATTAATTATATTTAAAATTTCCGAATCTATTGGATTGATTTAAATGAAATTTTGCATGGTGGTGGTACCTTATATCCCCGGTCAACGTTTTAGATACTTTTCATCCCGGAAAATTAAAGAGTTCCCGTGGGATAGTTAAAAATCTATAGTAACTTATCTAGCTTAGTACATAAAAACTACTGCTTAGTACATAAAAACTATCTCTCTACAACAGTGCTGTCGTCCGCGTACCCATAGATACCGGGTATAAGCAGATCGTTGATATGCAGCAGGAACAAGGTTGCAGAGAAAACAGATCCCTGAGGAACTCCTGAGTTGATCTTTAAGGGTTGTGATGAACAACCCTCAACCACAACTTTGAGTGATCGGTCGCTCAGGAAGTCTTTAATCCAGCCCATCAGGCCAGGAGATATACCTTAGGCTGAAAGCTTGCTTATAAGGCTAGCGTGCCAAACCCTGTCAAAGGCCTTAGAGACATCGAGGGAGACGGCAATCGCCTCCTCGCGTACTACCATGGTGTTCGGTAGTTTGTCCCTTTGTCGCCTTTTACGACACCCACGGGAAGATATAGTGTGGCCATATTCTGGTTGCCGTAGCCACACAGCCAGAACAGTTAAAGAAACATATAAATAAATAATATAAATGTTTGTTTGTTTTTTTTAAGAGAAAAGGGGGAGGAGAGGAAAGGAGCGGAGAGGGGATGAGAGGAGAGGAGAGGAGAAGACAGGCGAAGAAGATTTGCGAAAAAGAACTGCAAAAGACAGGCCAAATCTCAACAACAGGCTCCTCTGCGCTCCACTCCCTTTTCTTTTATTTTCCTGCTGTAAAAGATATCTTAAATATCCTAACCCGAGTAATTAGTTATCAGTATACAACATTTAGTTAAAATCGGTTCAGTGCTTTTTTCGTGAAATGCCCACGCACAACAGACATACAGACAAACAGACAATTTTTTTCATAATCATTGTTTTGGGGTCTGTAGGACACAATACATTACAGTCATTGTTTTGAAAAAATATTTCACGTATAAATTTCGCTTAGTTACTGTTTTATTATAAGTATAAATATGTATTAGTTATTTATTTATTTACAAAGTATCACTTACAAAGAATCACTCACTCACGCACTCTCCTCATGTAAACTCAGCGTCACAAAGGTACAACTTCTGAATAACCCATCAGTGATATGCACCCTTTTTTAAATGTAGTCCGAAGTCATATCTCTGAGGGTTTTTTTTTAATTTTTTCGATATCTTATTTCATTTTTCTGACCGAAACTGAGCGAAAAGCGACTGCATTTTTCACATTTTTTCGATTAAAAAAAAGCCTTTGAGTGTTTTTAAATTGTTTTTTGCATGTTGTAGCTCTCATTCAGACGCATCTTTTAACATCCCAAACAACCACGTAGCCCCAAAATACACGACACCAGGGCGATATCGCACTTTCGCTGAAAAGCGGGCCTATACTGAAACGACAAAAAAACATTTTCAGTGTTAAAATATTTACATGAGTATACTTTTTATATAAATTACATACCTATATACATATATCAGATTGCTTATGTGAGCTCGCAATTGATACTTAGTTTTGGATATCACTTAATTTTGATATTTAAACTAATACTGATGTTTATAAATTGATATACTAGGTAGATAGTAAAATAAATAGAAACACCGTCTCTTCTACGTAACTCTGAGACATGACATACAATCTCATTTGGCTATATAAATATCCTGCTATAGTAACAATGAATCCTGAGACTAAAAAAAGATATAGGTATATTATTTAACATATTTGTTGTAGCAGTAGCGAAAGTGTATTTGTTTATTTCTTGTCTCTGTAGAGATCTATCTATGCCTTGATTAACCAATCACAATCATAATAAAATTAGGTGCGCATCTCGCCTACAGTATGAAAAGCTGCTACAACGGGCTCCTTTGTACCCTATCCTTTTAAGTGGTTTATTATGATTTATCAAACTTCTAAAAATAGCTTTATATAAATTAGTTATTAAAATAAATTAAATAATCAGTTATTATTTGTTATTTATGAACGTGTGTGATTCTGCACGTAAAATGGATGGATGACTTGATAATCCAAAAATATCATAGTATTTATTTTTAGAAGATTAGTCATGACAATCAAATACGGAACACAAAAGTTTTTTTTTATTTAAAAATATACAAAATAATCTCAATAGTTAAACTACTTGCTTATCTTTTCTACGGTACCTATTTAATAAATATTCTTAATTCCTATGTGCTTTTCCCCGCTACATTGTACCAACAAGCCCCATAAAGTTAAATCTATATCTTAAATACCCATGGTTAGGAGGAAATATTAAAATAAGCTTAACTTTTTTTTTATTTTAGCTACTGTATAATAAAACTCTTTGTTATCTCCTGTTTACGAAGTAAACAGTTACACTGAATAAATTAGACAATTGTTTGAGTCCTCGCACTAAGCTTTCTTTGTTACTATATTTACTTCACAAATTGTAAAAATTAGTTAATATTAAAATATTGTTAGTAGTAGGTAGTATCTTAATTTGACTTAATATATAAATTAACTCATTAATTCATTATAAAGACAATATAACGATATGAAACAATGGTTTATTCCTGCCCATTAAATCTTGCTGATTACTGTAAACGTAATACACAGTAACAGTGTCGATTTATGTGTTTTTGTCATCGCAATGTGTGCTAGGGTGGATGAAGAACCGTTATGTTTTTTACGTGATGTTATAATGGCCACCCTTTGAGAGCAAAAAAGCCAGGGGTTTCCGCAGGTAAGCAAATCTGATCGAGGACCGCGATTAAGACTGCGATCAAAGTTACATAATATTGTCCTTTGTTATTTTTCATATGTTATAGTTCTGTTACTTAACAGTAAACCTTTATTCTTATCTGATGTATTCCATATTGAAGCATTGTATTTCTAAGCGTGATTACGAAAACGAGTACCATGTGACATCACATGTCATTGGAACACCATCTGGCTCTTTTGTGAACTCGTGCCAATTCAACTGATTCGTATTTAAATAAAATATCCTAATTTTATCAAAAAATAAAAATATAGTAGTTTCATCCATTTACAAATAATATTTCTTATACGGTTATATATTACGGTTAATAAATAGAATCGTTTCACTAATAATAGAATAGGTTCACTTAGAATATAGGGATATTGTTGATTTAAATGCCAAATGTTGAAATCTGAAAACTTTTTACTGGCTAGAACCAAGTCTAAAATTGTATTGTGATTATAATATACGTATCTATTTATTCCTAAATATCAATGTAATATGTATATTATTAAGCAAAACTGTTACCAACTTAATCAATCATACATGAAATGAGAATATAATACATAGTAATAGTTGCATACGAGCTAGTAAGAATAATAAAATCTAAATAAACAGAATAGATTAACAATCGAATTTAAAATTTATGTAAACGTATTAAATAATTAATTTGTTTTATTGAATTTTTTGCATTTTTTTTATATTTTATTTATCTATATTCACATTAAACCGTGTATCTCAGTTAATTTCGCTCTAAATATAATTACGTACTACCTAATACGAGAAAGTAATAAAAGTCAAATAAAATAAAATATTTACAGCTAACTCATCAGTAAATATATTGTGCTTACTTTCTTTTTACATTTAGAACATAAATATTACCAAATAATATGTACGCATATTTTAATATTACATATACACCAACATACATATATTAATAGTGAAATGGGAAATATATACTTAGAATAAAATAATATATCGTTTGACACTTGTACAGTGTACTAGATTGCCTTGCCGAGATAGAAGTGGTCGTGTGACCGTGGCATTGGTCGTCTCGCTCGCACGCAGCAGTTCATTCACCCGCCGAGTACGGAAGAAGCGCAGGCGGCGGTCCGGAGCCCGGCGGCACAGCGTATGATACGGCGGTAGTCGGTACGGGCCGTAGGCAGCGGCGGGAAGGACGTCTCCGACCATGAACTGAGCCACACTTTATCAGTTAACCGGAGCTATCGGTGCGCTAACACCGCTCCATCATGACCTTTTAACGTGTTTCAGACTGAAAGCAACATAGATCTCATGCAAGACTTATATATTTAATAATATTTTTAAGTGACGTGAAGTGTAGTTTTAAGTTTAGTGAAATAATACGGATTATTTACGATCTGGATATTTTTCGGGCGATTCGAGGCTGGATTATTATGAGACAACTGGTAAGTTATTAAACTATGTTTTAATTAAGTACGGAGTATTTTTGATTATTGTATATGGTATTAAAGCTGGCTGCCTTCTTCACGTTAAAAAGACATCAACGCGCGTATCTTTAAGAAAAGGATAAGCATTTTCAGATAACTTAATAGAATAGATAAGGAAATCAACATTAAATTTATACCTAGTTATTATTTAAAAAAAATGGTTTTATATGAATTGGATTTTACATAAAAAGAATATTATTTGAATGACTACTTTTTTTTAGTATATTTTTAATAATAAATTTTAAAGTTTGTAATATTCATTATAAATATAATTTTATAATAATTGTAATATAATATATTTATTCGTATTTTTGTTAGAAAATGTAAATGTATATACTTTTAAAACATAGGTAATAATTCACAGAATAATAAAATACGTAGAGTAAGAAATCGAATTACATTTTGATAATTGTATTAGATAAATCACAAGTTATAACAAAAATTAAAAAAATATATAGTTATAAAATTGTTGTATTCCTTCCAATTTACGTAATATTAACAAATTAAGGTAATAAGTTACATTTAACTTTTTTTTTTGTTTCATTTTTATAATTTCATTTTGATAAATAACTAATTGTCTTCCTGGGTGGGTTTTGGCTATAATTACCATAAACACCCATGTACATAGGCCAAGTACATATACATACAGATTACAGATACACTTGCGCGAGCGCACACTTTGATGGGCAGTTGCAAAAAAACGAACCTTGAACTCAGCAAGTTCAATTTCAAGGCGAACATTCGCACGTGAGGGCTTACGTAATACACCCCACTCACATAATGGCATGTGCGTGCGAGTGTAAACAAACTTTAATTATATATATAGTTAACTTTATAAATAAACTATTATACACTATCAATTTACTTGCTTCAGATTTTAAAAATGTCCTCTTAAGTTTTACTTTAACGGTATCTATTTAATAATTACTTTACTATTTTATTTCATAGCACTATTTACATATAGCTAAATATATTTGTATTTAGAATTGTAATTTAATAATATATTTTATATATGTATTTAGTTCCTTAAGTACGGAAAACTTAAATCTATACACATAATAAAATTGTAACTAAGACGAATCTGTACATTAAATGTTTTTTGGAAAATCTTATTGAAATAAACATTATTATCGATACAGAGGCTGAATCTATAGTTTTTAGAATTTTTGTCTGTCTGTCTGTTACCGTAACACACAAAACCCACTGGACGGATTTTGATGAAATTTGGTATGATGATAGCTGGTTATCCGGGTCAACATATAGGATACTTTTTACCGCGGGTAAATATCTCATTTCTGAGAAAAAATACAAAAACTGCATTGAAGAGTAATCTAATATGTAAAACCTAAGAATTTGGTTTTTGGTCATCTGAACGCGGGCGGAGCCGCGGGCAATGCTAGTTTAGTTATAAAACTCTTATTTTACTAAAGTCCATATGACATAGTAAAAACAAAGTTATTTGCCAAATTAGAGGACTCACAAAAACCTGCTGGTAATCATCTCGAAATAATTGACAGTAGAAAGACGTACGTGATCGTGAAAAATTTGCACGAACACAAACAGCTTGAAGGCTAATACATAAAAATTACGTACACAATACATAAATGGAGAGAAAATATAGTAAATAGAACCAAAAAGCTTCTTTAGGTTTAAGCAAAAGTGAGCTTAATATGGAAAGAGAAAGGATTCAATTTGGCATACACGTTTCCCGCAGTTTCGGCAATGACACTGACTTCGGCCGATGATATAACAGCAAGCTGACAAACCCGTGAAAAGTCGGTCATTGACCCGCGAGCTCGCGGCCGCGGCCGGCCTGACTCCTTTCGCTTATGCGATTTTGTATTTACACTACTCACCATAAAGTTTAATTTCAGTCTCTCTTAATCTCTTCATGTCTATACAGTTAAATCTTCGCTATATGACGCATATCTTTAAATATTCAAAACCACTTTTATAATGTAACTTCACTTTACTGTACAAAAAGCTTCAAAGTTACAAAACTTTAAGCATTTATATCGCGCCTTACATATCTAATTTTAATTATTAATTTAGTAAATATATATAAATGCAAGTTACACGCGTTTTTTACCTTAATACTGGTATGGTATTTTTTAGCATAATACCGTGGAATATCATGAAGATTTTAATAAAAAAATATATTTATAACATAATTTCTGGTTAACATATAACAATATAACCAAGTAACAAGTGCTATTATTTTAAATTCCATTTAAAATAGATTATTATTTATAAACTTAGACGATATTTATACAGATAAAATTAAAGTTTTGTGGAAACAATTTTTATATTGATTAAAAAATATACCAGTGACTATTATTTTCCATAATATTTCCAAATACAATTACATGAGAGATCAATTATTATCTGCTATTTGTATATTATGATAACTAACTTGACATAGATATATATTACTACTAGTCACATTGCATTCATCAAATAAAACAAAAGAAACAGAAACATAACGCAAGCTTTTAAAAACAATAATTATTTGGCACTTCGTAATTGTACAGCTTGTTGTACCGGATAATTAAAAAGTAAATTTTAGTAACTAGCAAATTTTTCCTCTTATTTAAAGAGCTTAATTACTTTCAAGTATTTTTTTCTGATATTTGTGTAACAATTCAACATATTAAATAATAAATGAGACGGTTTACACGGACACAAAACGTAACGTAATTTAATGCTATACTTATAGATTATGGTGCCTCTTTAACTTAAAATGTAAAAAGGAATGACTACTAGGTACATATATATCTATGTATATTATTATAAAATGCAATATCGAAAAGTTGACCGATATGTGACATATTATGAAGAATACATCTTATGTAATGTGTATCTATAATTACTTGTAACTCTACAGTTAACCTATAAGTATTACACATAAAGTGTTGTTAGCGCTTGGATATAAGTCAGTATTTCTAGTTTGATAGTGCGTCAAGAGAAAGAATCGTATAAATACAACTAAAAATCTGGTTACTCGGCAAGTTCACTTACGCTTACGTGGGAGTACCAGGAAGGTCCTTGATGGGTAGAAAGTAAATGCTTCGTAAACATCGCGGGAAGAAGGGACGCGCGGGCAACGCAGCGTGGAACCTGTTCGACCAACGGTACCTCGGCGTGCCCTGCCCCTGCCCCTGGGCGCACTCGCATCTATTATGTAACAAACACTTTTACGCTCCAATACCCTTTTTTTTAAGCCGTGTCACATATGTATATTTACATATTTATAGATAGACACAAAAATTTAGAGCTAACAATTTAAATTCAAAGTGGTCTACTAAACACTGGTAAGCTCAAATACAGTTAGTTCAATGTTAGTTTACTTCAATGCTCCCATACAGAACTTATATAAATACCTGGTATCATCTAAGTGATATATTAATATATATATTATTTTTTCTTAATAAGTTAACGAAACAAAGTCACAGAAAGTGTTTTATATTATAGTACAGCGTCCCACATACATGTATTTCAAATAAAACGCGTATGGAGCGTGATTTCCGGCGGCCGTAATAGCGGTTACCGCACCATAGAAAATCATATACCATACCACATACAATACCGTTCATTCTGTTGTCACCCCGAGTCTATAGAATGTACATTTTACACCGATAATTATGACATTACGCAATAGGAAAATACTTAAGAGGTCTTCTACACGCGATGCATTCGGACCGTGTCATACCCGTACATTGACTTTAGATGACATTCGATGAATGGATACACGTGCTTACGATACAATATAAATATACGGTACATTCTTTCAGAAGACAATGAGCAATGTCACTAGTAATTGTTTTAAGCAATGATATTTAAAATGCGCCCACTGAACACATGAATATTAAAACCCTGCAGAGGCTGACACCCGCTGGGCTCTGATTTCACCCTCCTATTTTATTTTTTATCGACTCTACCTAACGGTAGTGGATCCCATAGGTACCGTATGAAATATCTTTGAATCAATTCATGTGTTGCATGGTTTGATCTTCCTGTTGAATGGTAATATAAAACCATAACGTTTTGAGGAAAAATATAAAATATAATTTCCAGGTAAATATATATTAGTATTTACCATAAAATTCTACAACAAAAACTATACACTATTAAAAACTATTAGGAATTGAATTAAATAAAAATAAATGATAAAATTAATCCAGTTCTATTAGATGAGAAATACACTTACGTATGATCAAGTTACAATTTTATTATTAGATATAAGTATTGATAATACTTGCATTCACTATTGCAACATAAAATTATGTATGTAAACTGTGTACTGCATAAGCTATAAACCTATTTGAAAAGGATATATGACTCAGGTTCCAGAAAAGTCTAAGATACTGTTATTTTCTAGAAAACATTTCTAGCAAACTTTGTTCCTTAGTGGCACAAAATCACATTCAATAAGTTATTATATATGTATGTAGTTTAAATTACTTATAAGATGTCCAACTTGCAATTGGGAAAAATATTTTTATGCACATGAATTTGTTGATTGAAATCATCTCTTGTAACGGTACTTCCTTAACAAAAGCTGCGTTGTTATTTTTCTGGACTTAATCCTCTACCTGCGATATGAGCAAACACTTGCTTCTTACCTTTTGTTATTTTTTGTTAACCATGGATAATTATGAATCCGCTTTGTCACAATGGTATTGAATGATGCGGATCATATTATAGGACATCATAATAAGAACTATTTGTAGCATGAAATCTTTCTTTTTTAAAATAAATATTACATCAAGCATATATAAAATTTAAAAATTAAAGTTGACTTGTGATATCGTATTAATATTAACATACATCAAATTGATCGAATTATATTTAAAAGTAAGTAACAAAGGAAAGTAAACCGTGGTCGGTTGGATCGATGAAAGTAAAGGCCGGTGTAGACGGGTCCCGTTAGCCGGCCGGGCCCGGACTCACGGAATACTAAGCGCTGACATACTGCGCGGCTTTTGACCCTAGCCACATTCTAGACTAGTACTTCACACTTCTAAGCACTGGAATTGTAAATAATTTTAAAATAGCCTTAGTAAATGTTAAAAACCTGCATAATTTGGTTCTCAAAAATAATTTTCAATTTAGCCGTTCTATCTACATACAAATTATTTTAAAATGAAATTTACCTTTACATATTGAAATATAAAACAAAATCATTTTACGATAATTGCGTCATTATGCCACAATATGTATGCACCAAATTCTAGAAACTACTAAAAACATTAAAGTGCCTGCTAGTAAAACCCTTAATGTTTTGTTACAAATTGCCTTGAGACCTTGTACATTTTTTAATGATATTGTTTTTCAACTTTACAGAGAACCTTTGAATTTGCCAAGCAAAAAATGCAATTTGTGCAAATGGCATTTTTTAGCGTGATTCTTTTATAGTCACCAGCCATAAAACAAAGGGTCTTTAGTTAGCACGCCTTTTGTTCTTACCGGTTCTATTATTCTTAAATTATATGACGGCTGTCTATGAAAAATTGCACATTTTTCTAAAAAGTAAAGCGTCATAAAAACAAACAGCCCGAGTAATAACGATTTTACAACTGATTGCGTAAAGACAGATTTGAGAGCCGTCTCGTGATAGCTAGTACTTAAGTTAGGTGCGGATATAGGCAGGCGAGGACAACGACCCTACGCAAAATTCGCTGCATTGGGTTAGGTCTAGTGCATGCGCGTATGTACCGGCGTCAACACGGAAACATCACGAGCAGGAGCGAATTATGCGCCTGCACCCGGCTAGAGCAGGAAAAAGGCATGAATGAGTATTGAAGCCTACCCCAAGAAGGGGGAAATCGAGTTTGCACTGTAGGCTGTGGGCACTGCATCTACAGACATAGACAAACTGCACACTATACAGCTCTGTGAGATCAATAAAGCCTGTTCCCTTCAATGAGTACCAAATACGTTACACGTTTTATATTACCTTTATTTGTGGAAATAAGTGATTAGTTTTTTTTTTTGTATGTAAACAAATTGTGCTAGAATATGTTAGAATGATTCTTTAAAAAAAATTATAACAAGATTTTAATATTTAACCTTTTCAGTACTAAATTTTAAACGAATTTAATTTAGCAAGTAACATAATACAATACAAACCTTAGTATAAAACGTCGCTGATTGGGTCTGTCTGTTTCTCCACTTACTTCTTCTTAACCACGCAACGGATTTTGATATGGTTTTCACTAATAGCACGCAATAAACAAGATAGGTTTAAGCATATATGTATATAATTCGTAAATATTTTATAAAAAATAACGAAGCCTAGACGGTGTTTTGTCTAAAAACCTGTTTGCGCACGATTACATGGCTAATGCTGGCTAAACCTTTAGAGATACATTAAAACAATGTACTAAATAATTGTAGGTCTTAAAAAGGCCTACAGAAAAGTCAGTGATAGCATGTATGTATCTCCTAAGGTACGCTCACAATAACTATTTTTATCTATATAAAACGTACATAGGGACGCACACGAGGGTAAATCGCTAGTTAAAAATATGATAACAGTTAATAATACAAAGGGAACAAGTATACTATAAAAATTATTAATTTACAAATTAAGTACCTAAATAATATAATTGAGAACTATTAAACCGTTTAAATACAATCGAGATGAAGCCTTTAAAACTTGAAATTGCATGCCTAAAGAAAATTGGTGTGATGTCAACGACCGCTGTGCCCAATACTCATACAGTAAACGCATTTGCCGCACACACGAGCGTGGCGCGATTTATTCGCGGACGAGCGAGACGACGCGCGGCGCCGGGCGGCGGGGGCTAGCGCAGTGGGACGACGCAGCCGAGGCCGTTCACCCCGGAAGATTCAATGTTTTGATACCGCTCGAGCCTCCGCCGACGATGGAAAACTGCATTTTCTTTGATGCGCTTCACTTTTCACGCTCTAATTGAGGGCCAATTACAATATTTTACATTTTTAATATGCTACGAATTTAGGCAGTTTATTGATATACATAATATATTTATTTGTTATGAATAATTTTTAAATATAATTTTTACAAAATCTACTGAAATGTAGTGTACTTTAAAATAATTCCTTCTATATATGTATGTATTAAATAAAATATCATGAGATATGCAAAAGAAAAAAGTTCTAACGATCTATTACGATCGTTATATCGATTGGGATTTTAATTTCGTTTTCATACAATGGCAAATTATAGCCAATTACTGTTACTTCATAATATAAGCATTAGAAATAAGATTATTATAAAATATTTCCAATTTGTCTGCCAAAAACTAGACGTAGGGTAGATCATGTCCGTTTAAAATAAGATATTCTTTAATGTAATAAGGCGATGCTTGAATTATGTACTATATGAATTACTAGTTTCTATTTTCCATTTATTTTCAAAAACAATATTCTTCAATAACATTATGTTTTTCAAAAAGCAAAACCGCCTTCATTAGTCAAAATATGTCTCAATTTATTATTAAAAATGAAATATATGCTCAGAACCGATGAAAATATAGAAAAATAATATAGATGGTATTAGTGTAGTATTCAGTTTTCAGCGTTTGTAAACATCTGTCTTAATCGATAGTGACGGGGACTGAGCTTCAGACCTGTCTACAAGGAACCAGACGTAGGGGTAGGTCATGCTCCATAATGGGGTGAAATGGGCCCGTGATGTAACGAGGGGAGTATAATAATTTAGGCCAGTACTTAATTAATCGGTCAAACTGTCACAAAACGTTCAGTTAGCCAAATTATATTTGTTTTACGTACTTCAAGATATACGCTCATGGCCAATGAAACAGTTAAATTAATGTTTTTTTACTACTATGAATTTTTATGTCAGTTAATTGATTACATGGAACAACTTTATTTGAATTATTTTCATAATTCAATTAAGCATATCTTAGCTCTATATATACTTGTATATATATATATATATGAAGGTTGTACGTTGTAATTGTCATCTAATGTAATGTTGCAACCACTACATCTGCAGCTGCCATGTCTATTATTCAGAATTCACAGGGTTTGGGGCTGTTAACAGATTAAAGGCTGTAAATAGTGAAATCAATATTGGATAATGGTGGATGGCAGGGTGCGGTGTGGCTATGTCGGCAGTGGAGGCGAAACGCATTGCCCCTACCATGTTTAAACTTCGACTTTTTATGAAATAAAATATTGCACTATCTCTTTCCTGAAACCTTGATCAGAGCGAGTTCATGTAGGAAAATGGTGCTGTAAATTCGAGAAACAGAGGTATGGGCGCGTAAAGCCTGTGTCGTCGACCCGCGAGAGTGAAAGCTTGTTCCGGGGAGGCGCAGGCGAGCGCTCCCGCCCGCCCTACCATGGCTTTCGCTACCGTTCTCACGCTACCCTTTCGCACGTTGTTTTTAACGTGTTTAATAATAGTTTTGCATTAAATTAATGTTTGTGTGTATGTGAAATGTGCCTATGGTTTCTTTTCATTTATTAAATAATAATGTACTCAAGTCCACAGTTATGAAAGAAATGTTAAAATTAAAACCGCAAATATGTAAATAACTTTTAAGATTTGGAACCATAATTTCTTATCAAGTGTCGCATAATATTTAAAAGGTATGCATATAATTTTTACGGAAGTAAATTAATTATAGAAAGTACATAAGTTCCTAAGTTCACACGCTATTGTCAATAAAGTGCAAGCGCGGATCGGGAGCACGGTCAGGGCGCGCCGCGGCCGCCACACTACGGAAGTAATGAACTTGAATGCAGCGCTCGGTCGCACTGCACCGCGCCGTCCCGCTCTTGTCTAATTGGAGAACACTAGGCGTGAACGTGACGTACTCACTGCACTCGCTGTCAAATTCGTCCGCATTCTCCATCACGGGCCGCTTTCGTCGTCGATGCGTTTATCGGAACGAGACGCGAATATGTGTGTCGATTGCATTCTCGGCGTTGTAAAAGTGCATCTAGGTCGGTCGGCATAGCGCGGCGTCGGCTTAGTGCGACACGCTCCGTAGCTAGACGTGGGGCAGGTCGGCGAGCGTTGCATAATGCGCTCCTCGCGCCGCCAGCGAGCACGCCGCCCGCGGGGGCCCGCTCGCGCGTAGCTGCCGCAGCATCTCGCCTCCGACGCTCCGACATGAGAGCGGAGCGCTGGCTCCCACCTCTCGTGCCCTTGCTGACGCTCCGCATACTGCTGGAGTACCTCAAGTCGCTCGACACCGCTCTAGAATCCTAGACCGTGAGGTCGTCGTCTTCTTTATCCAAAATACACCAAAGACAATTAACAAAGCTTTTTTATAAGGAGTTATACTTTTATTGAAGTTAGTAGAAGATAGCGTTGAATGATGGTTTTCGTAAGTATTGACTGATGTATTTATGGTGCTTAGTTTTCTTTTTTATGCAATCACAATGGAAACAAAAATAGTGACGTCAAAAGTGCTCGTGATGTTTTAAGTGTTAAAACTAAATTGACTCAATATCATACGAAAGTATTGAGTTTTACACACGCTTACACTAAAGTAATAAGATATACTCGTGGATAATTTAATAAATAAACGAAATTATAATAAAAGTTGTTAATCATATAATTATTAATATTTATCAATATTTTATATATTTACGTAAAATTTAGAATACCCGGAAATTATAAAATTTCAGTAATATATTTTTACATACAATATTTTCTAAGTGCACATTTATGCTTATAATAACGTAACTATCTATGCTATGTTATAAATAGTACCTACAGTGTTAAAATTATACCTACAATACAACAAATCAATAGCCACTTCAATTATTATTGACATCATATTTTACACCACTTCTGCGACAAGTTAAATACAATCTTTATCTTGCCGATGTAGCCGATATATCTATTTGCAGTAGAAACATCTACGTATCAAATTATTATTAGACTGCAAGGTTAGGCTCTCATTGCACTCACATACGTAATGGATACTATTTGCAATATCATGGCCATATTTACAGACTTCCCACTATAGAACAAAAATAACACTAAAAACTAATATTTTATTGTATACGTAAAATATAAATAAGTTGCTCGAGTATTTCTTTAAATCGTCGTGTAAATAAAATTACGTTAAAAATATATATTGATTCCTTAAAAACTTTATTCTCAAAAACTCACAAATTAACAAATTAAATAACAAATAAATAACTAATACTAAAGGGTCCTTATTATGAGAAAAACTATATTTTTAATTAACTAAGATCTCATTCACTAATTATGTTAATTTCAAATTATTATTGAGAATATGATAACAGCAAGAGATAAAGATGAGCATACACGCGACATAAAGGGCAAGTTCAAGTGCGGTGCGCCAGCCGCCAAGGTTGCTTCCTACTGCGCGGGCGCCGATGCGCTATGCGCATTCTATTCTGTAACTCGCAGCTGTTATATGCACTTTATTATACAATATTTCCATTTCCTATTTTACGTAACACTTGGCCCACGGTTATATAACTGAGTTATTAAGGTATATGTATGAAATTATTAAAAGCCAGCCGACGCAATGCGAAGCAAATCTAATTCGTTACGTATACTAATTGATGTATAATATTTTTAATCATAATTAGAGTTCATACCTTGTCATATTTACCTATTACATATTAATATCTTAAAGCTTTGTCGACTGGCACTGACTTAGAGAATATCTGGTTAGGTATCTATAGTAAATGAAAACCCCCGTTCAGTTTATTTTTACTTTTTAGTATTTTTTGAAGTCGGTTTACTTTTTTTAAATTACTGGTTTATTTCGTAATTTTTAGATTTAAGTAAAAACTGAAATAGTTTTTGTAATAAGTAGTAATTACAAACATATTTCAATTTTGGTTACACGTTTTAATCCATACCATAAAAACTACTGAACTGATGTTGATGAAATCTAATACTATTCCCTAAGTTGAAATAAGTGTAAGCAAATAAAAAAATAATAATAAGGATCCCATAACTAGGTTCGGAGAAATGCATGGTCAAACATGCATACAAACATACATACATACATACATACACCTATAAAATTTTGTATATTTGTTTAGAAGCCCTAATGGATTATCATATTATGTATTGTCGTTATTCGTGAAAATATTTTGCAGTTCCAATAATACATACATACGTACATACATAACCTCCTTTTTTTAAGTCGGTAAATAAAAAAGAAAGAAATGTGACAGTGCTTCCAACCAAAAAACCATATATAACTTCTTAAATCAATTTTACTATAATAGAATGTCTACTATTATTTTAAATTTCACAATAATTAAAAAGAACTTTTTATTATTTTTTGTATATTATAATGCAAAAGAAAACATAACATTTGCAATCAAAATATATTGATGCGAATAACATTGCAAAAACGCATGTATATTGTATACGGCTATATACCCACTGTAAAAATACAGTAAAAAAAATAAAAAATAAAAATAAACAATATTTTCATTCAATATATATAAAAAAATATTTACAAAACTAATCAATAAAGACATGTAAGTATTTTTCAATTTACTATGAAACTACTATATTTTTCTAATTTTTAATTATAATTTTGAAACTTAAATTAGTAATAGTAAGATAGAATAACTGTAATTTGTATAATATCGCATACTCTTGTATAAAGAATATCGTTTATTAATATAATATTTACTTAATTTATAATAACATAATAATTATTGTTGTTCTAATTTAAAAATCCAGAAAATTATGCTAATCAAATTGTCATATACATATTGGATTTTATATATGTAGGTACTTTATTGTCCTAAGTGGGCACAAGAGATAGTCGCGTGCGATTTAACTTTGCGCAGACGCATGGCAGAACTCGTGTTTGGTCACGTGTGTAACCCTCTTACTTCTGACTTTATCAAGATAATAAAACTAAATGTAACTATTATACGTAGCTAAAGTATTAATTAATTGCAATAGATTTCCTACAAAGGACATGAGTAGTTAATCAGTAAGAGTCGCATTTGATAACTTATAATACAATGTAATATGTACGTATTGATGGAATCTAACTCTCCACTTTAAGCCAAGATTAAAATCTATACATATAATAAAATTGTAACTAAGCCGAATCTGTACATTAAATATTTTTTGGAAAATCTTATTAAAATAGACATTATTATCGATACAGAGTCCGAATCTATAGTTTTTAGAATTTTTGTCTGTCTGTCTGTTACCGCATCACGAGAAAACCACAGTACAGATTTTGATGAAATTTGGTATAATGATAGCTGGATATCCGGGTGAATATATAGGATACTTTTTACCGCGGGAAAATATCTCATTTCTGAGAAAATTACAAAAACTGCATTGTAAGAGTATACTAATATGTAAAACCTAAGAATTTGGTTTTTAGTCATCTGAACGCGGGCGAAGCCGCGGACAATGCTAGTTATAATATAATGTTCTCATTAACGTCAGTCTAATTGGGATTTTCATTTATTTTATATTGTAAAGGCCTAAAAGCCAAAAATTGTTTAATTTAAAGACATAATTTTTTTCAAACTTAGATACAGAATAATATTATGTACTAGCAGAACCCGCGGCCTCGCTCGCACTAAAACTGCAAAAAATCTCTAAAAAGGTAGCTTCATACTTTCATCCCCTATTTAACCCCCTTATAGGATGAATTTCGAAAAATGCCAAAACACGTATTTATTTAATTTTATTGAAGAGCACTAATACCAAGTTTCAAGTAATTCTGATTATAAATATTTTTTGGATTGTATTATAAAATGTTTTCCCGTGAAAATTACATAATATCCCGCGGTAAAAATAGGTAGCCTATGTCACTCTCCAGTCCTCCAACTATCTCCACACAAAAAATCACGCCAATCCGTCACTCCGTTTCGACGTGAAAGAAGGACAAACAAATAAACAAACAAACAAACAAACAAACAAACAAACAAACAAACAAACAAACAAACAAACACACTTTCACATTTATAATATTTGTATGGATTACTGATTGACATACCTCAACGCTTAAACTGCACTATTTAATAGGGCCTGGTAATTTTAATAAAACTTCTAATATAAGAAAGTAGTTCTAATAGCAGCAGATCTGGAAATTATAAGATTATGCCTAAACTGTAAATGTAACATTTTTTTAAGACCAAGTTTGATTTTAATTGATAGAAGTTCAGATAATTCAAAAAAGAAAAGTCGCAAGAAGACACCAAATAGGGTCTAGAATATTTGTTTAGCTTTTATTTTAAATCAAATTAATATGGATTACTAATATTACATTTACAAATTATAATAGCTAGTAATATAGTAAAAGGAGAAAAAAAATCTGTAGGATATGTTAAAATGTTCTTAAAGTGCTATAAAAAGTAACTAATATTTGCAATTGTTTCAGGTACATAATTTGTTAATACACATGCAGCAAATTTAAGCATCAAAATGAGGCTGGTGAGTCGAAAAATTTAAATTAATAAATAATTATGTAACTATTAAAATTATTTTATTTTTTCTTAATCTTTAATTTTTATAAGGACTAGTTAAATTTAATTTGTGGAAATTATAAACAGGCAAACGGGAAGTGCGCAAAGGAAAGTGCGCACTTATAACGAAACTAGGTCAGTAGTAGCGCCGCCCATTTATCGAACTGCTCTGACGACGTCTACTAACTTAGCAAAAATAGACCCTCAAAATAGCCCGAGAAGATTCAATATATGTCAGCCCGTCAAGAAATGCAGACGGGTAAAAAGGGTGGAATGCATTTTGTTTGCATATTTTCGGCTTGGAAAATGACAGTTACGCATTTACAACCTCAAACAAAGTAAAGTTAATTAGTGAATTTATCTTATATTTGGCGCGCTGCACTATGCATACACAAATAGGAAGAAACTTTTTACGTTTGGAAACACTTTTATAAATATTTTTGTTTTATTTAAAAACTAACATTTTTGTCATTCAACAAGAATTTCAAGCATTTTACATTTGTTCTTTTCAGTCAACAAGTGAAGAAATCCCTACAACTACAGTTGGGCGTACACCAAGTCCCGGCGTGGGCGCTGTTGGTGCTGTAGGTGGTACAGAGTCCTACGATGTAACGCGCATGCGTGAAGAAGAATTTGAAAGACTCACAGTATACATAGTTCCCGATGTACCATGCGAACGCGGAGTTCCAAACAGGGCTGAAAGAACTCTTCCGCGTAGTTTGGCTCTCAGACCATCTGCTGTACTATCTACACCTAATACACCGGTAAATAATTGCGATTGTTTATTTAAATTATATATTTTTTGTTATCGTATGTTAAAAAACGTTTTAACCTAATAACTTTATATGATCTACAGACAGAAGGTGTGTGGAGTACAGGAGTTATTCCAAGAGGCACAAGATTTGGTCCTTTTGAAGGAACGCGTACTCCAAATAAACCAAATGACAAAGTATCTTGGCGATATTATTGGAGGGTTAGTAAAATTATACTATAGGTATATAAATGCTTAACTTCGCTTTCTATACCCTATAGATCTTTTGTCAGCGTCAATATGGTTATGGCTTTGATCTATCTTTCCAGAAAGCTAACTAAAATACACTTTTACACGGTTCCTAAATATTACAATTTGGGCTTTTTATACAATTGTCAGAGGCCTGCAAATCTTATATATACATACCTAATTATCCTTCTTTATTTCTCACTAACCTATTCCTCTCTATTTTGGGCCAGGTACAAGAAACTGTCAGACATCATACTTATGGAAATATTAAGGTGAGATTAGGTTTATTTATATCTATGGTGATGGTATTTCTTTACTTTTATGCGATATATGTACCTTTTAAGTTTAGTTTAAGTAAGAGCTCATTTTCATATACTAGACATAACACAGTACTAATAAATTAAAAAAACAAACTCAGTAACGCTAAAGTGATAAGATATAAATCATGAAATTGTTTTAATAAAAACAGCAAACTGAAACTTTTAATTTAGAAAAAAACATTTTACACGGTTATGTTTACCGTCCTAGATAGCAATAATACGAATCATCATCCTTGACTTCCCGCCATAATCGTTGTAAGCATGTATCTATCAGCTGCACGCGTATTGTAAATACTGTAAACACGTGCTACATACTCCATTTAACATGTGTAGAAAGAAACACTTAAGTATATATATATCAGTTAATTCCATATTCACCTACGTTCTTGTAAACATGAAATCATTTTAGTAAATAATGTCCTATAATAATTACAGATATTCAAAGATAGCGACTACTATTACCTTGATGGGTCGGACACGAGCGTTGCAAACTGGATGCGGTATGTGGCGTCAGCATACTCACTCTCCGTAATGAACCTCGTTGCTTGTCAACATCAAGAATATATTTACTTTTACACAATCCGGTAAGTGGGCATATACGATATAGCGTACTTTTAAATTTAATTAAAAGTTATTGTTGTCAATTTATCACTTTCTATTATTTTCAGGGATATTATGCCAAACGAAGAACTTATGGTGTGGTATTGCAAAGATTTTGCAACAAGGCTTGGTTATGACATTGACCCGGAAAGAGCAACATATTCTATTTGTGAGTTCATAATATATTTAATATTTTCTGAAATTCATGATTTATATAGATAGCCTATTAAGAACGACATAATATCTTTTATTTTTAATAATATAATAATAAATAAGACATTATTACCATAATAATATTTACAGGTAAAGAAGAAACCATAAAGAAAGCTTACGGCTTGCCACCTGCACCAGTGCATCCAGAAATCGCTTTTAATCATATGAAATATGTACTTGGTCTCACAAATGCTAAAGAACTTTTAGAGGCAGAAATTCCATGTAGGCGAAGAAAGCGTGAAGCAAGTGACAAATCATTACATGAAAATAATAATGTTCAGTCACGGGATGAACTTAGGAATATGATTAAAAATGAAAGAATAGTTGTAAGATCTGACATTCCTTCAAATATTATTCATCAGAAATCAGATGTTGTTATGAATGAACATCCATCAATGTCACCAAACAATTTAATGCAACCACCATCACCAGTAAAAGCGCATCACAGAGACAATCAGACTTTGATCATACATCAACACAAGGAAAGCACATCACATGTTGTTATTCATCAACTCGACAATCCTAGACTCTACAGTAATCGATCACCTGCTCAAAATATTCACATGAGAGATACCGGTGGACCTTCTCTGATGCCACCAAATATACCAGATAAGCTAGGTAGTAAATCGCCCAGCTTTACTAATTGTGTACCAACACATTACGAACACCAGTTAACACCTAACGATGGTTCAGTGAGATCGGATGAAGGCTACCACAGTAATGGATACCACGATGAATTCACTCCACCAGAAGACTCCAGTGACTCTGATACAGAAAATTATGTGTTAGATTTTTCAATAAAAACCAATGAACCGAAAGAATCTGTTATAGTTCAAAAAGTCGATCAGGATATGCACAGAAATGAATATAGAAAAGTTAAGATAAAAATGCCCAGAGCTTACGCTCTTAACAAAGATATGGACTGTGAAAGTGAAAAGGAGGTAATGATAACCGAAGAAATCATAAATAGTCCACCTCAAAATTTATCGCCACCACGTCGTGACCCTGCTACATCTACTGTTATTGTTCTAGAGTCGTCTCAAAATACAGTGGTTCCAATAACTAAACCATACTATGAAGATGGAACCGTTTCACCAACTCCACAACCGGCATTCATGAGATATTCGCCACCTGATACTAGAATCCTTGAAACCATTTTAACAGGAAATAGAATTGACACAAACAACAATGATCCAAATAGAAGACAACCAAACGCTACTCCACCGCCTTCATCGCCAACAGAAATGGCATATTCCTATAAAAAAAGCCAAAGGTATGGTAATGCCTGTAGTCCTGATTCTAGTTCAAATTTAACACCTTTACCATCCCTACTACCATTACCACAGCAGTTACCAGCACCAAATTCAGTTTCTGTTTACTCTTCATCGCCTCCACATTCAATCCCTCACACAACGGAAATTCGGGAAATTAGAGAGATCAGAGAAATACGGGAAACAAGATATGAAAGTCATTATCCTAACTATTCTTATAGCCTATACTCGCCGCCTAACTCGACAATAATAACGCAGTTGGGCTCCCCACCTAGCACATATTCTCCAGTGTCTTCTTCACATCAGTACGAGAGAGGTCAAAACGGGCAAAGCAATCATCATTTTCCGTCCTCAACTAGCGTTATAACGCTTAAAAATTGTTCCCAATTGAGCCTAATTCAAAATTCTAATGTGAATGGTCAACTTGTACCACAACATAGTAGTATGAGCCCAGATGGTACGTGCAGTTTAATGGTCGCACCAATGAGTCCTAATTCACAATCTTCACGGGGTTATAGAAGTCTACCTTATCCTTTGAAAAAGAAAGACGGAAAAATGCATTACGAATGCAACGTATGTTGTAAAACTTTTGGCCAACTATCGAATTTAAAGGTGCACTTAAGAACGCATTCAGGCGAACGACCTTTCAAATGTAATGTTTGTAATAAATCATTTACACAACTGGCTCATTTGCAAAAACACCACCTAGTACACACAGGTGAAAAACCCCACCAATGTGATATTTGCAAAAAACGGTTTTCGTCTACATCCAATTTAAAGACACATTTACGTCTCCATTCAGGTCAGAAGCCGTACGCTTGCGATTTATGCATGCAGAAATTCACGCAATTTGTACATTTAAAACTTCACAAGCGATTGCACACCAACGATAGGCCTTATGTTTGTCAAGGATGTGACAAAAAATATATTAGTGCGTCAGGTCTTCGTACTCACTGGAAAACCACTAGCTGCAAACCGAACAACATCGAAGAGGTTCTCGCAATCACTAACGCCGCAAACACTGAATGCATAGGTACGTAACATTTGTTAAACACTTTCAACTTAATGATTATTTGCACTGTATCACTATAATTCACAATATTTTTATTAATATCATTAATTACTATATTTCAAATAATATTTTCTTGTTCAAAATGGTATTAAACAATATGAAACCGCGAGAGCAACTGCGCGCGATGCACTTTCTCTCGCTAGGTGAACCGCAACTTTCACTTGCGCTCTCACTGAACGAGGCCGATTTCATTTTCGCGTGCACTTTGCAGGTAATGTCGACAAAGACTGCCACGATAGAGAGGGGCACGAAGCATACGAGGTGCACTCGGCATCGCAAGGAGGGCTGGTGGGAGCCGGTGGGGCGCGTGTGGCGATGTCGCACGGCGAGGCTATGATGGGAGGGCAAGCGCACTCTACCACACCGCATCTGGCCTTAGGTCACGGGCAGCTTTCACCCGGCCCCGGAAGCCAGTACAGGTCATTGCTGCCTACGAACTCCGATCACGAGCAACAACATTATAGCTCTGCGGGCGGAGAGACCAGGCCGAGCGTGATAGAGTCGAGCCAGCCTCTCATCATCGAGTGCACCTGAGGCTGGCACCCTCAGACGCCGCCCTTGTTGCCCACTCTCGTCGGACGCGTATTTCCCCGCCGCATCATGTGATTCCAATCTTGTGATTAAAATAAAGTATTCGTTAAATGTGTTGAGACAATCGAGTGACTAACACATTCAATGCTCTTATTCAGTGGCTATGAGATTATGATACGAACGTTAAGTTGTAAACATGTATAAATATTTAGTTTTAACGCATTATATGTATGAGTACTAAGTACTTACATAGAAAGCATCCAATTTAGTAAGTATTTTAAGCATTGTTGTACTTTGATAAGGTCCTCAGCCTACCCTTACGCTAATGCTCAATTGTTTTTTTTTCAATTCTATTGTAAATAGGATGTTTCAACATCGACTTAAAATAATTTATATTTTTTATTTCTTGTAAATATCGTGTAAATAGATGCGTATACATATTTCATAGGTAATGTATCAGTATCATTGTGAAATGGTAATATTACAGGCAGGAACTATATAATTATTCAATATTTTTTCTACTTGTTTAGATGCAATATATCGTGTTTTACGGGAATTGCTTGAATTTCACCAAAGAAGGTCTTTTCAGCTGTTTATAACATTTTGATTTAATTTCTCATCGGATACAACAGTTTCATCTCAAATTAGGGTAAGTGCCAAAAGCGCGTCGATATTTTTTTTAATTTTTAAGTTATCCTTACAAAATGTTCATAAAGTATTTTAAAATGTTGTTCCTAATGAATTATTGGAGAAAGTACGCGCGTATATGCATCACTTTAATTGTAATGTTATTTAGAGTAGAATGGATGAACTTTGTACATTATCCCTACGCTAGAACAAATGGTGCTTCACATCGTAGAGTAGTAGTCGCTCGAGTCAGTCGCCTACGTACTGACCGACATTTACTACATGTAATTATTCACCGAGTTTACTAGTTACTATTTTATATTCCAAATTTCGATAATTAATTATGATTCTCCTATTCGAAAAGGCTGAGATAAATGTGTAATGTGACGATTGGCGAATGTAAATGTGTAACAATGGTTCACGTTATGCGTAAGTGTATCCTCGATCCGTCGCGTCGCTGACAAGTAAGATGTAACTTACACTTAATGCAGAACCAAGCGATAGCTTTTTGTATATTTCTATTGTTCATAAGATAAGATTTTTACACGCAATCACTTAAAAAATTATTATCTGTATATTTTATACCAAGCATTTACCTACAGAGCTAAATTTTTGTAAAGAATGCCGTTGAACATAATTTTGTCAAATTATTAATATTATAGACAAATATTATACAATAATATGCGAAATATTATGATTTCGACGTTATACCTACAGATTTATATGTATTCATCTCAAAACGTTCTTTAGTTATATTTGTTGCATCGCATTTTTTAAATTTCATCATGTTCAAAAAGGTTCATTTGTTAAATTATATTTGAAATTGTGGTTATTAAAATATAATATATAATTAATTATAATACTGATTCGATTCATGTGTAACATTTATAATAAGTACGTATTATGGTCGATACCAGTGTGATTGCCGTTAAAAAGTTATTTTTAGTGAAAATGAAATGAAACTTCAAACTTCATACTTATTATGTACTTTTTAATAACTAACGTCGAAATCATTTAGATTAAAATATACGGCACTTCCTATAAATACATTTAAATATAAAATGTAACAGTTAATATAAATTATTACAAATAATTGCTATTGCATAATCTTGTTAATGACTTCTCACCATTCCTTGTATTGTTCATGTTTTACTTGGATTTTATAGAAACTTATGTATTTTTGTACTTTGTATTTCAGTTTAAGTATTAAAGGGCATGCAAATTCTATTTCTATATAAACAGAAGGATATTTATATGAGAACCAGAACGCACAAAATTCGCACTGCATAAAAAAATACTTGTCTAATATCTAATCATGATAACTTATATAACTATTCTTCTGTAAAATTGAAAATAGTAAGCAATAAACATTTAGAACTAAATTTAACCAATTTATCCAAGCGCCCTCTGTTATCTTCTGTTGAAATGTAAATAGGTACCGCTCTAAACTTCTGTATCAGTTTAATAAATTTATTAATAATCAGTCATTAAACAAACGTAAACTTTCTAACAATATTGTATAAAATACCTAAGACCTAAGAAGAATAGATCGTTCTTACATTATATAAGTACAATACCTTACGTACGTAGGTATGGCAAAGTAAGCAATATATCACTGTATTTGATAACTTCTGCTACGATATTTATAAATACAAAGAGTTCGTACGCCTTATGACAAGGCCATAATATAGTTATTTAATATGCCAGAAAACTCAATACTCACTGTAAAGGCCTGTAATTTTGTACACCTCGATAACCAATTATTTTACAACACCAAACAAATTAAAACAGAAGTAAAAAAATTAGAATCGTAGTTTTATTATTTATTCCTAAAACCTTAATTAAAAAATTAAGAAATATAAACAATTCAAGAAAACAAGGCATGATATTATAATTTTATTCATTTATTATATAATTAGATTAGACAAGCTTGACATAATATCATCTAATTAGTATAACTTAAAAGACATTGTGTACATGACATATAAAAACACGATGCATTAAAAAATAGACTCTTATCAACGCTGTAAAATTTATAAAACGGTATACTTTTTACCACTGAAGAGTTCCATTATCCACCTCCAGACGCCTTCATCAGATCAGTTCCAAGATACCAAATTCTAGTATTGTCATCCGTTAAACGTATACATACAAAGTTTCATTCCGATATGACAATTAGGAGTAGTCTAAAATTGAGTTCCAAGATTTGTTAATATATTTCTGTTTTAATTGAATAAATTATGATTAATATATTATGTAATTATAATATGTGCAAAACAAATAATAATATAAACATATATATAATACAGATGGTAATTGTATGTATGGACATAATATGTATTCAGCCCTTTTTGACGTTCCACTGCTGGGCACGGGCCTCTTTCAAGACGAGGGGGATCAGGGCATACTCCACCACGCTGGCCAAGTGCGGGTTGGCGGACTTCACATGTCTTTCGAAAACTTGCTTGGTTCTCTCAGACATGCAGGTTTCCTCACGATGTTTTCCTTCACCGTAAAACAAGTGGTAATCATGTTCAAAATGATTCACATATAAAAATATCAGGTGCGAGACCCGAGATTTGAACCCACTTCACTTGGTTACCCAAGCGAGCGTGTTCCCACAGTCTCGCAGAGGGTACTTATGTAAACACTTTCTAGCGTTTTATGACAAAACGACCTCATTTTATTATTAATATAAATGATACGGAAAGCCACTGCAGCTAGAGTTAAGACTGTTGACAATTTTTGATTACATTTATAATTTATCTACATAATTTATTTGGTTAGTTGGCAATTGGTCGAGGTTTAAACCACCAATCGAAGATGGCTGATGGCTCAAGTATTAATAAAATTTATTTATGAATATTATACATTTTATAAAATATAATATAAATATTTTACTACAGTAAATATAAACGACATATTACGCATACATATTGTATGGGTAATTGTCAACCCATACATGCCATATGTGTAACAATAGTTTCGATCGTCCCAAGTTTCTGAATTTTCCATTATATATTTTTAGTAGGTACCTGGCAACCGAGCTTCGCTCTGAATTTTTGACCAAGAGTGCATTTTTTTTTAAAAAACTTGAATAAATACAAAAATAAACAAAAGTAAAAACTTTGTATCCAACCGGCATTCAAACCCGGACACCTGTGATTGTCAATCTTGCGTCTTGGCCGCTTGACCACGATGCTTATGTCCGAGTGTGTGAAATTAGCGACCATATTTTGCATGGTATGGAAAACTCCAATACACGCGTTTTCTCAGACATAAGACTAAATCGATCTACACGAATCGAACGCACAAAATCGATCTTGATGATCGATTTTTCACCCCCGAAAACCCCCATGCATACTAAATTTCAGCGAAATCGTTAGAGCCGTTTCCGAGATCGCCGGTATAAATAAATAAATAAATAATATAAGAATAATAATATAAAAAATATAATATAAGAATTGCTCGTTTAAATATATTAGATTAGATACAACTTTATAACTATAGAACTAAGAGGCAGTGCATTTTTTTAAATGTGTCCTCATATTAGATGACTGTGTAAAGGCTAGCTTGCATCGCGGACATGAGTAGGGTTTCTCTCCTGTGTGAAAGTTCAGATGCGACTTTAAATGATGTTTCTTTGTAAACGATTTGGAACAAACAGAGCATTCGAATGGCTTAACTCCTGTAAAGAAAAATCCAAATTATGCTTGTGATATGACTTCTATTATAGTTAATATATTATGTACAAGAAATGTTAAGAATGAAATCAGTAGAAAAATAATTACTTATTTTTTTAAAAATATTTTATTAATTATATCTCAGGAGCATGAGCTTTGGCATAGTTAAAGTTTACATGGTTTACATTGATGAAATCTAAAAATATTGACTTGTTAATTTTACTCCACCTCTAAAAGCTGCAGCGTGATGTGACATGTGAGACAACCTATAACTTTTATATTTTATACTAATGTATAAAACTGAAGAATTTGTTTGTTTGTTTGCACGTGCTATTTTCTAAAACTACAGATCTGATTTAAACCTTATTATTCAAACTTAATGAATTAACGTAGTTTTTGAGCCGCAGCGATTAGTATTTAATAAAAAACAATTTTCACCTGTATGCAATCTCAAGTGCAGGGTCATATTTGATCGGTCCGCAAAGCGCTTGCCGCAGCGCGAGCACGCGTGCGGGCGCTCGCCGCTGTGCGTGCGGAGGTGTTGCTTCAGCAGCATCTTGCGAGAAAATGCTTTCCCGCATTCCTCACACACGTGCGGCTTCACACCTGTTATACAAACGTAAAAGAGATTTTTGTGATTGTTTAGTTAAGAATACTAATAGTAACTGCGTTTACTTAACTAAAAGTAATGTCGTACGTGACAATTTATTGAGAAATTGTCATTAGAGAAATTTAGTTTTTGATCGATTGGAATGAAGTATTTATGATTCCTATAATAAATTAATGATGGTGGTGATGAAGGTTTTGGAATCATTTATATTTTACAACATATATTTTTGTCGTCTGACTGACAACCGTTGACAATAATAAAATCAGATGACACGAATACTGTGTTAAAGTTCAATTCAATTCTTTTGGTGTTAAAGTTTATGGAAAAAATAAAATCTTTACAGATAACGCATATACGCACGAACTTCATAATATTGTCATTTGTCAATAACTAAAATACTTAAAAAATACAGCAACGTTTAACTAGTTTTTAATTTAATAAACGAATGAGGAGAAAATGTATCTATTCTCTCAATCAAATGTTAATTTAAAAATTAAAGAACACCTTGATTATTACGTCATAATAATTAACTTACAAACCTTTTAATGTTACGAAGATAAATAAAGAAACTTAAACACACACACACACACACAGCTACATTACAGTCATAACGATTTTAACGGTGAACAAGCAAAAAATATTGTATAAAACAGGTTTTAATCGAATTTACCTACTTAACGCATTATTAAAATTAATACGCGTGCGATCGTGAGTATCATTTATTATTTTTGATAACCAACATAAACGGTTAGACCGGTTTTAAAAAAAAAACATTTTTATTTATCGAAATTTTCCTGACACACTACCAAAATACAAGATATGCGTTTTATTTTAAAGTCAGTAGTATTATTACTTTAGGAAACTTCAGACAAAAACGAACTAAAATACATTTGCAATTGAAATACAAAAAAAATATTACTAGGTGTAGAATAAATAATGTACAGACTGAATTATTAAGAGTATAAAGTTATGATTTTGATAATAATAAATTATGTCTTATTCGATTTTGTACAAACAAATACATATATCAATTTTAAATAATACCTGTATGAATTCTCATATGCATGTTGTATGCAACTCTTTGATTAAATGATTTTGGACAGATAGAGCACTTGTACTCCTTACGATTTCTGAAAGAATACCAAACACAATAAAAAAACATACTAAACAATAACAAATTAAATGGATATTATTATTCTTTTCAGTAATATTTATATACTTATGAATTTTCATATGACTACTCAGATATCCCTTGTCGTTGAAATATTTCCCACATACGGGACATGTGGTAGCAAACTCCTTTGTTCCGCGATGAATTGACATGTGGTACTTAAAGTTCCGTAATTGTGAAAATGATTTGTGACACTCTGTACATTTATATCGTGAATGCTGTTTTTCATGTGATTCCGACGATTCGCTATCAGAAAAAATCTAAAAAATAAGATTTCGTTTACCAATTAATATTTGAAAGTATTGAAACATGTTACGGTTACAAAAATTTTATGTAAAAAAAGGTTTATCGTCTTTTTAAATTTGAAAAATGAGATCAGAAGGCTCCAAAAAGCTCTAAATTCTGTCTAATATTTATATAATATATACTCGTATAGTATTTAATGTGTCACTTTCCCTGCACAATAAATTAGATTTCGAATATAAAGGCGGTCGCAATGAAGTGTGCACAAACATAGGTACATAAAATCTGATTGATAATATTTACGATATCACGGGGTCGCTTTCAATAGGATAAAAGGTTGGACTTTACGACCAAGCTAGTTGCGTAAATAGGAAATACGAGTATAAGGCAGAAGTGAAAAATATGATAAAATAAATTATAATCCAATATATCAGTTAAAATACGAGTATATAAGAGTTTATGATACAATGTATTAGTTTTTATTATTAAATAGCAATGAACTCTTAAAATTTGAATTACCTTAAAAAGTTCTGTTGGTTTACTAAGCGCAGGTAAATTATTATTGATATTCTTACGTAAAGGCCTATAGCTATTCGGTATTATTGGTCTCCAAGGGCTCTGCATTACTTCATTTAAGATTGTAATTCTAGAAATAGAATTCTCATGATTTCTTTTTGTTCCCTTATCAATCGTTAAACTTTGTGCATGCGATGTATCTGATAATTTCGTCGGACCAATTATTTTATCCCAGTTCGAAATATTTTGATTTTTTTCCGAAAAATTATGAGCCATCGAGGCCAACAGATAAAAATTATTCGATTGTCTTTGGTTTAATTTAAATGTAGAGATAATCTCAGCCTCTTTTATGTGAGAATTTTTCGTGACTATATAGTTAGTTCCAAGATATCCTGCATTAGCATTCGTTAAGTGACGAGATGTCGGTACACGATAATATTCATTTGTTATTTCCAACGCGTCTTCCACATCACCGTTACTGTTACCGTTTAGACGACATGTCTCAATAAATAAATCTCGACAAAATGATTGCCTTTGTCGGTGATCGTGTAAAGATTTTAGATAGTCGGAGAAACTTTCGTTTAAATAAGTCATATTCCGTGGCATATCCTTGATAAAATGATTATTTTCCCACATTGTATTGTATGAACTTTCATTTAAATCTTCTCTGGTCTTTAAGTCTGCGCACTCTTTATATTCTTTATCGGTTATCACAACATGTGCGCTACTTTGTAAGTCACCTTTATGACACTGTATATTGAAATCATCATCTTTCATGAGGTCGCTAATATTTAACAAATACTTGTGGTCGATAAAAATTTGCATCGCGTTTATGATTTCTAAAAACATCTTCAATTGGCTCCTTTGAATAGTAACTTCGCCATTGTAAATATAATATAGCATTGAAGATACACAATTGCGATCGAACTCTGGTAAAACTATAAAAATTGGCGTTTCTTCTATTGAATATGACAGAAGTGCTTCCTATAAAAAATATTAATAAGTTAATATAAATTCTATAAGCTATTAAATAATGTAATAAGTAATAAAAGCCCACTCCCTGTCTCTGTGAGCTTTTTTCAGAGGCTTGATATAACAAATTTTGACAAGTCTGGATGATAAAAAATCGAAGTCTATTGTATTCGGAAATTGCGGATTCCTGGGCTTCATTACTACTATCTTATGCATTAAGTATAAATATGTATAGTTAATTTAATGAATATTTTAATTTCATTGTTGACCCTAAATACCTACCCCGATACTGATATTGAACTTACGTAAGTTTAATAAAACGTGTAGATTTATGTGTCTATCTGCGACATCGTAGGTAAATCCCGAAGGTTGTTATACTTAATTATTATTGCTTGTTCAGTCAATTTTGATGCAGTTTAATAGAAAAGTGAGGTTGCCAACTCACTTCATTCACTGATTCCATTGGCCATTTTAAAAGTAATTTTCGAAGAGATTGATATTTCATGACCTCTATATTCCATGTTCTATTAGGTGTGTACAGTTACGAGCAATGAAATGTTAACAAGTTTTCTAATTCAAATCAACATCATACTTTATAAAAGAAAATATACGAGCTTTGTTTCAAAATATGTTGGGACAGTAACACACAGAACCATCTAGTTCCATGGTAAGCTACGAGGCTTGTGTTATGGATACTAGATAGTTGATACACTACACATATATAACTTTAAATACATACATATTATAAATATAAACACCCATGACTGGAGTACAAACTTTAGTCATCACACAAATGAATGGCCCCAGCGGGACTCGAACCCGCGACCGCCGGCACAGAAAGTAGGGCCGGGCCACTACAAACTGAGCCAAACGTGTCGTCAAAAATTAAGTAATCGTCAAGTTTTTTCGTAATTAGGTATAAATATTAATAAATTCATTATAAATAACAGGTAATCGAATATTAGTTGGTAATACACTATACACGCTTCACGTTGTATTTATGTACCCATTTGTATATGCATAAAAATGTATACAGCTACTGAAAACGCTTGAAATAATATTTTCACATTTGAATAAATTTTTTTGATGTATACAATAGTTGCAATATCAACATTAATAAATAAATAGACGAATCGTGATTAGGTTAGTAATTACGAGGGAACATAGGATCGAACATACAAACATACATACAGGTTAAACACTAACCTAACCTCCTTTTACATTGCAAGTGACGACAATATGTATGAACTGCACAAGTAACTTTGTAATCCCATATATCGCATATCTATTTGTATAGAATTACAAAGTTACTGATGCAGTTTGTTGTATATCTCGAAAACAGGATTGAAATTGCGTGATGTTTGAATTTTTCCTTGGGTTATAGAGTAAACACGAATTGTGTTCAAAATTTGAAGCTTCTATGTCTGCTAGAAGTACCTTAGAATTTTGATGATCGGTGAGTGAGTGAGTGACGATATTAACGAATTTTGATCTGCAACAGTTCATAAACTACTGGTTCAAATTGAATGTAATTTGGAAATGTACCTAGTTTTATTATGTTCTCTTAGTCACTCAAAATTCAAGCTTCTAGCTTTATCCATAACGAAGTTATGGGGGGGTGGAAAATGCTCTGAATCCCTTCGAGAAAAGGATGGTACTGCCGTGCCCTTTTTTGCTCGACTTGGCGGGGGCACTGCCATGCCCCCCGATAACCTAAATATTTGTTAAATTATTGTTTTTTTTAAATAATAAGAAATACCCTTAGGAAATTGCTGACACTTGCTAAAACTGCACGATGAGTTCTGAATACATGACCGTCGCATTGCAAATATACGTCGCACCATTCTTCGCGAGAGAGCCATTCACACATCTGTCAACAAACAACATGGTATAATTAATCAAAACTTTTTTTTTTTAAATAGAACAAACTCTTCTCATATGAATGAGAATCCTCAACAATACAATAGTCCAGTCAAATAAGGGCTGAAATGAAAATGTTGGCACTCAACTTTGCATTTTTGATATAATGTAGTTTTTATGATACAAAAACAATGTGTTAAGGTTTTAGTGTGCGCAACCCCCGGCAAGGGCTCAAAAAAATAGTCAAAAGTATTCGCAATAAATATAGTCAAAAGTATTAGTTTCGCAATTAATCGAAAACGATAAAAGTTAGACAAAAAAGTTTTAATAAAAATATATCTATATATATAAAAGAAAGTCGTGTTAGTTACTTCGCTTATAACTCAAGAACGGCTGAACCGATTTAGCTGAAAATTGGCAGGGAGGTAGTTTAGAGCCAGGAGAAGGACATAGGATACTTTTTATCCCGTTCGACCGCGTTCCAATTTTTATGATATTTTAATTTTTGGATTTCTCTTAGTCCGGAATAGGTAAGTATTAAAACATATAATTAAAATGTGAGAAAGAAAGATTTTTTCTTTTTATATCTATTTAAAACGTACCTAGCGACGAACCCGAGCGAAGCGAGGGTGAGCCGCTAGTAGAGCATAAAATTTTACATCAAAAATGTTTTATGACTTTTTTACTCCGGTCAAAATTAACCAAGTTAGGGAGGTTTTAAGTTTAAGGGATGAACGTAAATAAAAAAAAACGTAGGTAGTAGAAAAAGAAGCCAATTTTTTTTAATTGCTTAAAAAAATCTAATCTTTAATTTTAGAGATACAATTTTTGTTATTGTAAAAAAAATATAATAATTAGAAATTTTCAAATGGAAATTTCAATACTTAAAAATCTAGCTTCTATACTATATTAAATAACCAAGTCAGGGGGATGTAAAAAGAGATATAGAAGAAATCCAGATTTTTTCAAATATTTTGTTTTTCTGTCTGTTTGTCTGTTTGTACGGGCTAATCTCCGAGATAGATTATAGCTGGTTATCCGGGTCAACATCCTATAGGATACTATAGGATAATACATACATATTATAAATAAAAACACCCATGACTGGAGTACTAACATTGACCATCACACAAATGAATGCCTCCAGCGGGACTCGAACCCGCGACCGCTAGCACAGCAAGTAGGGTCACTACAAACTGAGCCAAAAGTGTCGTCTGATCAAGTAAGATTTACTTACAAGTTACATAACGTAACGTAACCGTACCATCCCGACTTAGTACAACTCTTGTTAAATATGTTAGGAATAAATATGTTAGGACATTAACACACCATCTAGTTCCATGTTAAGCTACGAGGCTTGTGTTATGGATACCAGATAGTTGATACACTACACATATATAACTTTAAATACATAGATATTACAAATATAAACATCCATGACTGGAGTACAAACATTTGTGCTCATCACACAAATGAATTCCCCCAGCGGGACTCGAACCCGCGACCGCTGGCGCAGCAAGTAGTACTACGGTCAAATATCTCATCTCTGAGAAATCTATACTACGCGTTAAAACGTAAGTAGGGACGAACCCGAGCGAAGTGAGGGTGAGTCTCTAGTCTTTATATATATAATTCTTCTGTGAGTGTGTATGTCACTGAACTTCTCTCAAACGACTGGACCGATTTTGATGAAATTTTTTGTGTGTGTTCAAGGGGATCTGAGAATGGTTTAGATTCACAATTTGAATAATAATTTTCATCAAAATGGTCCAGAATGTTTTAGCTTATTAAAAAAAGTTTGAAATTTTCAAATTAAAGACGTGTAGACAGGACAACGTCTGTCGGGTCAGCTAGTATAATATAATACATAATCCACCGATGTGGATATTAATAATTAATGTGAATATTATCGTTAAGAAGATGACGAAGAAAAAGAAAAAATAAGGACTGGAAATTTTACGAGGAATCTAAATACGGCAAAAAATAACTTATGCAAAATTTCATTTAAATCGGTCAAACAGTCTCGGAGATTAGCCCGTACAAACAGACAAACATACAGAGAAATAAAATATTTGAGAAAATCTAGATTTGTTTTATTTCTCTTCTTTATATTATAGGTATGTACTCGTACCTATAGACAATTGATCAGGAATCATCACTTTTCACATTAGGGTGGGTCGCTCATGTATGAAAAAAAAAATAAAGTTTTGTGATTGCATTCTAATAGCGATATTTTATTGTCTTATGAGTAAACAAATAATTATAGGTAAAAAAAAAGTAAAATTAAGTTGAATCTTTAGCCCGCGCATGTGGTTCAAAGTTGAAGAAAATGAAAAAAAAACTAGGTAAATTCAATCCTAATTATTTAATTAAAACCCTACAATTTTTAATATAAAAATCAATATTTGTTAAAGAAAAAGCACAAAAATGAATGAAAACTCAAATGTAACTTAGCTTGACATTATAAAGACATTTTACTTATAGATGCTTCTGTCACTATTTTTACTGAGCGATCGAAATAAATAAAGAAACCAATTGAACCTATGTTTGTTGCTTAGATAATTCCTTATGTTCTTTCTTCCTTTCCGGCATATTTTTGATTTATCAATCACTTCAAGATCTGTACTTATATCGTACAATACAAAAGAAACAAGTGCAGCAGCTGCTCTGTCAGAAATACCATATCGGTCGCAGTTTTTTGACAAATTCAATTCAAATTTTTAATAGTATTTTTACTGTTCTTGTCTTCTTGTGATGTGAATGGTAAAATTAGATCATAAGAAGACACACTATCTTCCGAATCACTCAAAGATGACCCTAATTCTTGCTGTTTTCCTTTCCTATCTCCTGATCAATCAAAGACTTTTGTTCTTCTTTATGGGTTTTATGCTCTCTCGGACAATTACATTGTTCTTAACGTTTACAATCAAATACATATGTAAATGTCAAATAAAACTCTGCAAGAACCCATTTTTCTGATCTTCGGACATTGTTTTTAGAGATATGATAAGATTTTTGTACTTTTAATGATAAGCTTTTATGAGTTGAATTGTTCTTGTGTGCGACACAGTAGGAAGTGATGCTTTTCTTTCGGCAATTTCTAAAAAGGTAATCCTTTCTTTGTATTAGTGCTAATTTTCAGCTGTAGTCTATTCCATTCATAACATTTCATGATATCTTCGTAAATTGGTAACATATTGTCGTTATTGTCATCAATACTTCCGAAAATGGGAGACTGATGAGTTTGTCTTCTTGAAATCTTTTTATTTTTTATATATTAAAAAAACAAACAAATTATTTAGACACGACAGATTTGAGTTAATTTCATGTATATAATATTGTTCTTCTTGCACCAAAGTCAAATTAAAACACTAACGTAACTCAGTGACAAAATAAGCCCACGACCACTAATTACTACCCTCTTTAGGTAACAAAAACTAAGCTTTATGTCAACAATCTCAGCTAATAATCACTTAACATTTCAATTACAATACTTCAGAATAGTTTTTATCTACCACAATATTTTTAAGGGTGTTTATTATTTAAATTTTATAAATTGCAATGCGCGGGCTGTTCCACTGAAAATATTTAAATAATATTTTACAGGCTTGTTATTTATCTAATACGACATTATATTTTTACTATTAGAAAAATAAATTGAGAAAAAAAAATTTGGACCCACCCTTTTACACATGTACGTATTTTATCAAATCGGTTGTAGGTTGATATCGTCTCATATAAATATAATAAACCAATGATGGATTTAACTAGGTATGTATATCTCCAATCTATACTTACATTTAATAAAATTGTAACCAAGCCGAATCTGTACATTAAATATTTTTTGGAAAATCTTATTGAAATAGACATTATTATCGATACAGAGGCCGAATCTATAGTTTTTAGACTTTGTGTCTGTCTGTCACCGCATCAAAGAAAAACCACTGCAGGGATTTTGATGAAATTTGGTATGGTAATAGCTGGTTATCCGGATCAACATATAGGGTACTTTTACTGCGGGGAAATATCTCATTCCTGAGAAAAAATACAAAAACTGTATAGAATTTGTTTTTTTGTCATCTGAACACGGGCAGAACCGCGGGCAATGCTAGTTGTAATATATATTTGGAACATTATTTAATGTTAAAATAAACTGATAATTTTCAGATTCTTGTCAAGTTTATTATTGGAATTTGGATAGATAGAAGATATCTCAACCAAACGCTTTGTAAGAAAAATTAAGTAATCACGTAAAATATCAGTACAACGGTTCTTAGCAGCACCTTACGTGAAAGTCAATAAGCAAATAATCTGTTAAAATAAACTAATATTTAAGACGAGGTATCCAACCAGTATTTGGAACAAGTTAAACAGACTAACATCTATTTAGTAAAAAATCGGAAAAATAATCTTCTAAGTTTAAACTCTAAAATTGTATGGAAGGTAACTACTAGTTACTACCTAACACTTCGTCTTAGATATACCTAAATAAAATGAAATGTTGATTAGCGCCTTCTTGTGAAGAGCTGGAGCGTTATAGCTAATTATTTATTTAAACGTTTCTAATAGTGCAAATTAGGTTTTTAGGGAAAATATGAAAACGTTGCTCGTAAAATTGGTCGATTTCGTACAAATTGAAAATACTACTTTCTATATTATGTTTTTTGTACGAACTGAAAGATCACAAGCAAATATATTGAAATGTAAAGTACCTACTAAGGTATGTCAGCTAGATTCCTAATAAAACATCAAAAATGCAATTAATAATATTAAACTAAGAGCGGTAATTTTTAGTACTGTCCTCGTTGCCTGTTTTATTTGCCTGTATATTTTATATTTGAGAAGTGGCTAGCATGTAGTAGGTTCATACATAGCTACATGCCTAACCCTAATATTTCTCCTATTTTAATAAAATTTACGTCATAAATAAGTATAGATGCTTACAAGTAGGTACTTTTGGTATACCACACACAACCCAACTCCACTCGCGAATGTAGGCGCAAAATTATAAAGTGGAATTTAGTGACTAAAATTCTATACTGCATACCTAACTAATTAAATAAATAGACTCGATGCATATTGCGCTGTTTTATAAATTAAAAATATAACTTAGATGCTTTAAATGAAACTCGGTAACTGTACGATTTTGAAATATGTGTACAATTATCAGCTGGTGGATTACTGCCATAAATACGAATTTATAGTTTATCTTTCTTATGAAAAATATACAAATTAATGATATTTATTTAAAACAAATGTTATTTTTATTTTACTAGTTATCTTATTCTTTGCTTACTAAGTTATTTAATTAAAAAATAATATTGAAACATTGGTAATACATATAAATACCTAAATACGTACATTTCGCATAATAATCACAATGGGAAAAGATACGGAAACTATTAAACCCACTGATATTAATTATTATAATATATTATTTACTAACAACAAACACACACGTATTGCCACGAACTCTTTAACAACAATCACAATATGAGGACAAAATATGAGAAATGTGAAAAAATATATCTTCGCGCTTCACATGTCATGATTGTTCAAGAAAGTAAAATGTTATGCGCAAAGGTTTACTTACAAGTCGCTCTGCTCGGTGCTCCTCCTGAGAACCAACTGCTAACGGACTTTGTCATCAAAGCTTAAAAATATAAGATCTTAATGACACTTGTTTTTTTATTTAATTAAGCGTATTACAAGATTTCCACGTAAGATAAATTTGATAGTGCTGCAGAAAAATAAATATGTACCTACTTATTTAATACTTTCTTAGCTTTACGCGAATAATCTATACTAACATTATAAAGAGGTAAAGTTTGTGAGTTTGTGAGATTATGAGTTTGTGACGTTGTAGGGTGTAATCTTTTAAATTCGTCATAAATACGTTAAAATTTTTTAACAAAACTATGACAAAATTTTGTAAATATCAACTTATATTTTTTGAATTATATTTTTAACTAATGAATAAACAAGATTAGACCATGAATGAATTTAATTTCTTTCTGTAATTACCTTAAAATCATTTTTAACAGAAAAATCTATAAATTTAACTCCAAATTCGATCAAAAAGTAATAAAATATCGATAAATTTGAAAAAATAATAACATATATACATTCTACGGCAAAAGAAATACAAAAGCAGTGGTATACTTCACGTAAATACAAACTTTTATTATTTTTTCACGACTCATCAAATTGCAAATTTGGAATGTTCACGACGACAATGTATAAAAAATAAGCGTCAAATTAAAAACTTAAGGATACCATCTTTTTCGCTTTGTCCCGAAAAATACATTGGTGTAATCAGTTTATATAAATTTGGTTAATGAAGTACACTTCTTCAATGATAACTGAAAAAAATGTAGTTTACAAAGTAAAAATTATCGATTTCTCCAATTTTTTAAATTTTTAAGGCTGTTTTTGTAGGACTACTATACAATGTTTTTATTTTTTCAAAAAAAGAGTTCAAGACGAAAAGAATGAGCCCTATTTGAAAATTGTAGGATTTTTTTTTTAATGTAAACGTACACTTGAAGTTGGAGGTGATTTTCAGCCTCTCGAGACCATAAAACATACTTTTCTCGGAAATGGCTAAACATTTCAATTTCAATTTTTTTATATTTATTATATATATTTGGAAGAATACATTCCCTTAGTTTCATGAAAATCAAAAGATTATTCTAGAAATTAAAAATAAAATTAAATGTGGCATTCGGGGACTGCCGCGGTAAAGCTATTTCATAGCATTTTTTATCAACTTATGCAATTATAATTATTTATTTATTTTATTAGTATTTCACGCCATCTAGTTCCATGGTAAGCTACGAGGCCTGTGTTATGGATACCAGATAGTTGATACACTACACATATATAACTTTAAATACATCTATATATATAAAAGAAAGTCGTGTTAGTTACTTCGCTTATAACTCAAGAACGGCTGAACCGATTTAGCTGAAAATTGGCAGGGAGGTAGTTTAGAGCCAGGAGAAGGACATAGGATACTTTTTATCCCGTTCGACCGCGTTCCAATTTTTATGATATTTTAATTTTTGGATTTCTCTTAGTCCGGAATAGGTAAGTATTAAAACATATAATTAAAATGTGAGAAAGAAAGATTTTTTCTTTTTATATCTATTTAAAACGTACCTAGCGACGAACCCGAGCGAAGCGAGGGTGAGCCGCTAGTACATATTATAAATATAAAAACCCATGACTGGAGTACAAACATTCGACAACACACAAATGAATGCCCCCAGCGGGACTCGAACCCGCGACCGCTGGCACAGAAAATAGGGTCACTACAAACTGAGCCAAGCGTGTCGTCAAACGTGGCTTAAAACATAAATATCAAACTACTATTTTGTTTTGTTGCGCCATCTAGTGACCATATTCTTATAGCTGTGAATAAAAGTAGCGTAATGCAGCTAGTTCGTAGTTTTTATACAAGATGGCACTAGCTCATAAAAAAAAAACTTTCTCACAAACAGCTGATTACGGTAGTTTTCCAATACAACCAATGCCACCTAAAGGCGGGTTGCTGAACTAAAGAGACAAGCGTGATATTTCAAAAAGTCATTAATATTTCTGGTATTTATCGATAGATGGAAAAACTAAAAAGTATCACCGCTGTGCCGGTCGGAGTGGGGGGTGTCAGGTTTTTTTCGTTACGGAATTTCTGGATTCGGTCCCTACGCTCAAAGCCCGCGATAGAAGCTATGCAATAGCTTAAAAAGCCGAGCTTTCTGCAAATATCTCGAAAACTTTGAAGTTATTGTAAAAATATTATTTTTTATAAAAGTTGTAAATATTTACTAGACCTACAACTTTCGTAGAAAACATTTCACCTTTCACATTTTCATCGATAGAACGTCACAGTTAACCGGAAATTGAAAAAAACTATTTTTGACTAGAGAAAATTAGACTACAGAATTAACTAGCGGTTTAACTGAGATTCGTACCTAACAAATTTTGCTACAATAGTCTCCGAGTAAAATAAGTGTGACAGACGGACATGGCGAGATTATACAAGTTTAGTTTTTGCATTTTGGAACCGTAATGAAAATAACTAAGGAGGCGGCATTTTATGAACTTGCATCATATCTACTGAGAAAATATACTGCACGGCCCTAGGTATATAGGTATGTTTATGTATGTGCCTTTATTTCTGTAAAATTATGGCCACATCATTATTTAAATAGTACTACAATAAAAAAAAATTATATGTTTTCATTTCGCGGCAAGTTATGGCGACACAGTCGAAGTGCCCAGGCTTTTTTTAGTATTTAATTTACGCATACCACCTGTATAGATACTAGACACAGGTGGTTATGTGAGACTCGCCGGCTTAAGAGAAACCAGTAGGTACTACCCACTAAAATCTAACCGAACCTCCCCCGTCTTAATGTAGCGTCGCAGGATCGCAATTGCGCGTTCAACCACGACACCGCGATGGTAAATCTGCCGAAGCAGACCACACAACCTATCAATATCTCTTGGCTTCGCGCCCGGCTGCATTGCCGGACGCTTATGAGGCCAGGTGGGGAACACAAATTTGGGAAGAGAATGGCCAGACCTGCCGTAACTAGCTTGTAATTTGTAATGGCAATAGGGGATATGGGTGTTTTTTTTTCAATTTTATACAATAGCTAACATCGTTATATAATTGTAATAATAACACGAATAATTGTAATAATAAGATACGATATAAAAAAATATCAAGTTTAAAAAAAACTAAAATTTAGTAGGTATATATTTTTTTAAAATGTATTTTTTTAATGTAATGTATGTATGTATGTATTTTTTTTATATGTATGTATATGTATAGCGTGACACAGATGATATAAACAGAAAAATAACGACTCAATTTGTAACGATAAAATCGCTAATCGCTGATAAGATAATACTTTGACGTCATATTCCGTCTGACTAATGGCGTGCATTACAACAACTTTGAATTTCCCACCTTTCGCACCTTTCAATAATAATTTTCTTAAAATCAAAAAGAAACTATATATGTAGTCACTAACCAAAAATTGAAGTTAAATTAAAAATAAGCAAATAAGTTATAAATATGATCTGTTAAAATACAATGTTAAAAATTGTTAATTAAGAGTAATTATAATTTAAAATTATAAGTAAGCATGTATACAATAAATAAAGCTTTATTATTATTATGATTCCTTTTGCATTATTTCAATAAATTAATAATTCCACGCAAAATATTATGTTCGATAATTTCGCACGCTTAGATACAAGCATCATGGTCAAGCGGCTAATGCACAAGTTTGACAACCACAAGTGTCTTGGTTCGCCGGTCGGACACAAAGTTTTTAATTTAGTTTTTTTTTGTATTTATTCAAATTCTTAGTTTTTTTTAATGTTTTTTTTTGCCAAAAACTCCGAGCGAAGCTCGGTCGCCCAGGTACTATATATATATATATATATATATATATATATATATATATATATATATATATATATATATATAAAACTTAAATACATATGTACATATTATAAATATAAACACCCATGACTGGAGTACAAACATTCGTGCTCATCACACAAATTGCCCCTAGCGGGACTGGAACCCGCGACCTCTGGCACAGCAAGTAGAGTCACTACAAACTGAGCCAAACGTGTCGTCGTATGCAAATGCAAAAATAATAAATACTTAATTACAAATGAAAAAGCATTACGAAAAAAAGTTGGTTTTAATTGAGACTTAAGTCGAATCATATACATTCTCTGTTTTCCAATTAGAGTACAATGCCGCACTTTGGCGCAAAAACACAAACAACGCGAAAAAACACTACGTGAAGCCGTCGATCCTGCGCCTGATCTAACACGTTAGTTGGTCGTGTCGAGTTAGCGCTAAACCGAAGTTTGAGAGTAACGGCCTGTCCGCACTGCGATATTTCACCGCACGTTTTAATTCTCGCAATTCTGTAACACATTGAATCTTATAGGAGTATCCGCACTAGCGGTTAAAAATTCACGCGGAAAAAAATCTGTGATTTGATGCAAATTGAACGCGATGCGGCGCGGATATATTTCCGCGCGAATGTTTTGTACAGTATATAGAAGTATGGCTATGGCCGCACTGCGAAATAAAATTCGCGCGTTTCGTTCAGGCCCTGTCCGCACTGCGATTTATCACCGCGCGATTTTTATTCTCGCGTATTATATTCCGTGATCGAAATTGTACTTATTACGCACTGCGAATAAAATTTCGTACGATTTTTGTCAGTTTGATGCAGTTCCCGACTGAGACAAACGTCTAAAATGATAAATCTACTATATCTACTGAGACATTTTAGTCATCTAAAATGATGTTTTTCTACATTAAATATCAAGAGTTGCGAAAATACAGTAAAAAGTTTTTCGGATATTACAGAATGACTACAAAATCATTCGATAAACCAATAGCGTCGTTGCACGACTGAGCGAAACGCGCGAATTTTATTTCGTAGTGCGGCCATAGCCATACATATTATATACTGTACAAAACATTCGCGCGGAAATAATCCGCGCCGCATCGCGTTCAATTTGCATCAAATCACAGATTTTTTTTCCGCGCGAATTTTTAACCGCCAGTGCGGATACTCCTATAAGATTCAATGTGTTACAGAATTGCGAGAATAAAAACGTGCGGTGAAATATCGCAGTGCGGACAGGCCGTAAGATTCAATGTGTTACAGAATTGCGGGAATAAAAACGTGCGGTGAAATATCGCAGTGCGGACAGGCCGTAAGATTCAATGTGTTACAGAATTGCGAGAATAAAAACGTGCGGTTAAATATCGTAGTGCGGACAGGCCGTTAAAGGAACAGATTTGTCTGTGCGCACACTTGTGTTCTATAATATCTCCTGGGCAGTTGGCTAGTCTTCGTGAAATTGCCCGCCGTGGCCGAAATCGGTGAGGCCATTCTATTAAAAACATCTTTATGGAACTCGACTGGTAAGGTAGCCTTTGCAAGCCCAGCTCACCTACAGTTTCCAAGTCATACTTAGTCACTAATTTGGAATTTAACACAAAGAATAATAATGGCTAGTAAGCCATAAAAAAAAATGGCTAGTTTTTGTGTGTAAAAAAACACCGAGGGTTTAGTAGCATGAAACATTCAAATATTGTATAATAGAATATTTTTTTTGATGTAACTTATAAATTTATGATTTTCGGATTTTTCCTTTTATTTGTGTTTCTCGCCTTTCATGATCCTGGTCAACGGGAAGTACCCTACGGTTTTGATTACCCTTCAAGTATTAAAATAATATGCATATACATAGGATAAATGGGCATCTTTTGATGGTGATGACTTAGAAGTTTGATTATTCACAGCTCCAAGGGATTACCGACCTGAGTATTTGATATTAATTTCAATGTGATATATTGCAGTTACGCTGTTAATATTTTGAATAATAACAGAACTTATATTACTTTATCCTTTATTTTTATTACTATTTCATTCACTATCAAATTGATTCATTAAATATATTACTATCCATATAATCTAGACCATCATCTTTCACAAACGATAAAAAGTAGGTACCATTATTAGCATCATAATTATATTGATTGCAAATACAATAATAAATACTTTTACCACATCCCCTACATTTACTACAATGTTTAGTCGTTATTTGATTATCAAAATTACATGTAACAAAATCATCTATTGTATAATTTATATTGTGTGATATATCACAATTAAATGAATTAATTACATTTGTATTTAAATAGTTATCTACACTTTCAAATGTACTTAAGTAATTAAATTTTTTCTTTTCTTTTTTAGAGAGCACTTTATCAAGCATGAATACTAAATGATGATGATAACATTGAAATGTTATTTTATCCATACTCTTATTTTTTATATCCATCCAAAGTTTTATGCAACTAAGTGGGGTCTTACTTGAGCCACTAAAGAGTGCAGGATTATTAAGTATTCCTCCAGCAGCCATTACTCCATCACATTTTGTTGATTTATACAGATGATCTGCATCATCTAAAGTCTTAATACCACCATTAGCAATTATGGGTGTATTTATTATGTCACACACTTCTCTAAGTGTGTCTTCATCAATGTCTTCACCATTTTTTTGAATAGGTGTTCTGCCATGAATAGTCATAAAATCAATACCACATTTCTCAAGCTGCTGACACATTACTATTGTTTTTTTCAGCTCCTGTAAGATCCTTATTTTAACTGATACACTAAAAGTGGATGGAAACTTATTCCTTACACTTCTTAGTAAGTCATGAATTAATTCTGGAGTGGATAGCAAGGCACAACCATATCCATCTTTCATTGCCCATCTCTGAGGACAGCCACAGTTTAAATCAACACCATCTGCGTAAGGATATACCAATGTTGAAGCATCTAAGAAATCATCAACATTATTTGCGGCAAATTGGACTATCAGAGGCGTGTCATTGTCTGTCGTCATAAATTCATTAGTCCTGGCTTTAGCATTTTGGCAAAACGAATCAGCTAATATCATCGGAGTAAAACATAAATCAACGCCAAAACTGAAACAAAGTTTTTGTTGACGTGTTACCATTTCATCAATTATGTGGATTGAGGTGAATAATATAAAATAAATTTTACATACTTCTTTACTAAAGTTCTAAACTGTATTTTACTGTATCTAACCATTGGCGCGCACACTTTAACATAAGTATTGTTAAAACGTGCATCATAAAATAGTTCCGATACATTTGTTTTCATTTTCATTATAAAAAGATGTTTGAATATTTTTATTTAATACAAAAAGATCAGTTTGTTTCTCTTAAATGATAAATAAAATCTTTAACCTAAAATGTTTAATGCAGTATATATCTATACTCTTTGGTTTAAACTTTAATGTAATTGTAAACAACATGTAACGAATTACGAAGCACCTAAACGTCAAAATCAGGATAACAGACTGCGTAAGCTGTAAAGACTTAAGATTCAAGATAACTTACCAAAGACTATAGATTCTAGCGATCATTGAAAAAAAGAGATATGGATCGAGATCCCGCTGCAAGATTAATAAGTTCATAGCGTATTTAATCGAAATCATTTTTTTATATATAATAATAAAAGGGACAATAAGTTTTGACGTGGGTGCCTATTCAAATGTGCCCGCTATTATGTTTAATTTACTAAATAATAGTCTACTTTTTGAAACAAAAACGATGCATTTGTTATTACAATGAATTATACTCCACTTCACAGAACCATACGTGGAGATCTTGAAAAATGATAGCTGCCGTTGCGCATTTGGCCCAACTCTTCGCAGTTCGCAGCCAGGTGTAAGCGGGTCATATTTTGGGACGTTTATACGTTCATAACGTATGTTCATCATTTATATATCAAATTAAAGCAATTTTTTTCTGTACATGATAAACTACGTCTGCCTATGTAAAAGTGGCCGCAAAAGTGGTTGTGTCATTAAAAATGTTTTTATTACATTTATACGCTCATGGCGTATATTCATATTTATATATCAAATTAAAGCTAACTTTTTTCTGTGCATGATAAAATACCTCTCACCTATGTAAAAGTGGCCGCAATGGAAAGAATATAATAATATATATTATTTGTCAGACAATAACAACGGTTAATCTACCTTTCAAATTATAATAAGAAATAATTAAATTAATTAATTAAATACTTTTTATTATTTATATCTACAAAACGTCTATGGGATAAATGTTTTTTGTGTGTACCAATTTTTTCTTTTCAAGTACCAGTTTTTAGCGACATCTGTACTAGGTTTAAACTTTACTCGGCCACTAATCACTATCTTTTATCTATACCATAAATCCCTGGAGGAGTGTGCCAACTGTCAAATGCGGACTGTGAAGCTGTCAATGACCAATGAATACAATGTATATAGATCTCGATGGAAGCTGTGAAGTGTGAGCAATGTAAGGGTGTCCATTTTGAAAAAACATCGATGTTTTTTACGATTCGATAAATCAGAACTGTACATCGATGTCTTTAGATGTATCGGGTGAAAACATCGATATTTTTTACGCATTGAGTACTTTTTCAGGGTTTCGTACCCAAAGGGTAAAATCGGAATCCTGTTACTAAGATTTCGCTGTCCGGCTGTCACCAAGTTGTATCTCATGAACCGTGATATTTAGACAGTTGAAATTTTTACAGGTTATATATTTCTGTTGCCGCTATAACATCAAAAACTAGGAAATAGAATTCACGGGACACAGACCAGATATTATATGCTACTTCAACACCATTTTTCATGCAAACCATCAATAATTCAAACATTGTTTTATTAAAAAAAATTTTTTTTATTATAATTAGAAATTTTTTTATAAAAAATTTGAAAATTCTTTATTGTTATTTACGTAAGAACAAAAAAACATCCGCAATAATTTTGCTAAGTCTGCCATGTCCTATTCCCAGTGTTCTTTTGAGAGACTTTGCAAAAACAACAGTTTATTTAAATGTTTGCCTTTCAGTCTGTTTCGTTGTTGATTGACGATTTGTGCCGCTTTAGGCCGCAACGACATGATATTGTCAGTCCACTATTAAATAATAAACTTTTCTTTTATAAATAAAGAAATAGGAAAAAAATTTTTAGGTAAAATTTTAGTGGTCGAACTTGAGTTTTTATGAAATTAATTGGTTATAGTCGATTCGATTTTTTTCTACTAAAAACTGAAAAAACATCGATACATCGAGTATATCGAAAGCATTTCAAAACATCGGATCGATTCGATTTATGGCATTGTAAATATCGATGTTTTCAATGCATCGATGTATATCGATTATCCCTAGAGCAATGACATAGAGAACATTTACATATAATATAAACGTATGTGAGTCTGTGGCGAACGGGACAATTACAGCGAACTATCAACACTTGTTAATTGTTTAATAGAATTTAAGTTTATTACATTATGAATAATAAAAGTGTAGATATTGGTTTTCTAGAAGAAAAAGATAATTGGCTTTTACATCCAAAATTTTTTCCAAGTAAAGTTGGAGGAAAACCAGCATGGTTAGATTTAAAACATATTCCTGCGCCTAGAGAACTAACCTGTAAAGTATGCAGTGATCCTCTTGTGTTTTTATGTCAAGTATGTAGAATAACACCTTGGTCTAACGCTATTCAAATAATATTTGTATATAAATAAACTATTACCATTTAAATAAATTTTTAGGTATATGCGCCTTACGAAGAAAATAACGAGTGTTTTCATCGCACCATATTTGTATTTATTTGTAAAAAAGGTTCTTGCTGCAAAACTAATTCGACAGATAATTTTTTGGTATTACGTTGTCAGTTACGACGTGAAAACGAATACTATTCATTTGAACCATATAAAGAAAATATAAATGAGGTAGAGTCAATTTAAATAAGTTCTAATCAACCGACAGTAAGCTAAATAAATAAACGTTGAATGATTTTTTCAGAAGTTTTCTATGGAGAAATGGTCTAAATTGTGTATTCTTTGTGGTGCAAAGGGCCCATCACATTGCTCAAAATGCAAAAAAGTTTTCTACTGCAGTCGCAAACACCAAATTATGGATTGGCAAAAAGGACATAAAGAACAGTGTCCTGAATTACAAAAGGTTTTTGTTTCAATCTGTCAAATATAATTTTAATTTACCCTTGATGTAATAATTATTATTCTAATAATTTCTTTTACAATTCTTATATATTGAGTTTCTAAAGCAAAAATATTTGTGTAAAATATATGTGTTATCAAAGTATATTAATACAGCAAACTTATTAATTCTTTGGAATTTCAGGAAAATGAGCCTTGTTTATATAATTTTACTACAACAGAGGCTGGAAAAAGTTTATTATTTAAAGAATGGGAATTAATAGTTGATGAAGAAGATGAGGTAAATTTAATAATTAGTTGTTACTAATTTAAAAAGTATAGTGTATTAAAATACAAATATTTTAGGAAGAAGCAAATGATGTAAATCCAAATAAAGAAATGGAAAAATTAAAAAAAATGATACAAGAAAAAAAGGCTGGTACTATGAACAATGTAAGTGAAAGCGAATTAGAAGAATACACGACCACCTTGCCTGAGGACAAAGTTTTCAATAAATTCACAAAGAGGATAGCTAGACACCCGGACCAAGTTTTAAGATATGATAGGGGTGGTACTCCTTTATGGATTACTGGAAATTCACCAAATAGTTTAACCCAAATTCCCAACTGTAAATACTGTGATGGAGAAAGACAATTTGAATTTCAAGTGAGTATATTTTTCATGCTGTAAATATTTATATATATATATGTATATATATATACAGTGTAAACTCTTTATAACGAAACTCAAGGGACTGAGCATTTTTTGTCGTTATAGAGAGTTATCGTTATATGGAGTGAACAAAAAAAACCAAATTAACAAGAATTTTTAATACAAGAATTTTTAATTGTATGTATGTCTTGCGTCATACTGTACGTGTACAAGGCAATTAAGGATAACAAAAGCTAGACCGACCTCCGATGTTTCGGAGCTTCAAAGTCTTTTGTTACCTGATAACATAACATAAACAATAATACCGATAATAAATATTTACTGTCTAAAAATATGAACACATTTCTTCGTAATAGAGAATGGCGTATCGCTATAAAGAGTGTTTCAATATGTGAGTTTTAACGCAATCCAACCAACTTGGGCTCACTCCAACGTTATAGGGAGTTTATCGTTATAAAGGATAACGTTATAAAGAGTTTACACTGTATATATATTTGTAAGCATTTGTAATGGCTGTATGATATACAGTAATTTATCCAAAAAGTAATGTGTGTACTTGTAAATTTCATTTTCATTTTCAAAGAGATTTCTTTTAAACAAAATAAAATAATATCTTATGTCTCAGACAAAATAATTTTAAATTATTCAATATTTTTATTATTTTTATTTTATTGATATATATTCTTCATTGCAGATAATGCCACAATTACTTAACTATATCAATGTTGGTATCGAACTGAACAGTATAGACTGGGGCATACTAGCTATATACACCTGTAAAGAAAGTTGCAACATTGAGCCTGCATATAAAGAAGAGTTTATAATAAAACAAGATTTAACTAATTAGAATGTTTAATAAATAAAATAAAAATATTATACATGATCTTCATTTCTTCAGTCTATATACCATTCTAATTCCTACTATCATCTTTTTTTTTACCATAATCTTCTGATAAATAAGTTAATAAATCATTTAATCCAGTGAATTCTGTTCTTGACTGTGGAGGATTGTTCCTGTGCAGAATTGGCAGTAAATTTCCCATTTTTATTCTAAAATCCTTAAGCTAAAAGAAATTCTTTTTACGTATTTAATACTCTTAAATATATCAAATGTTTATTATGTTTTTATTAACTTACATCTGTAGCACCAGAAAATTTCCATATTCCATAACATATGCATGTGGTTCCACCAATGGCATAAAGAGTACCCCAACCAAGTGCTCTTAAAGCAAGTATAGCACCTGTGTCTGCTAATTCAACACTGCCATGTAGTCCTGTAGTAAAAATCATTCTAAGTAAAACAAAGTCATTAGGAATTCTACTTTTTTATTTTCTTTATGTATTAATCCAAATAACTTTATAAAGAAATTAACAATTTTAACCTTAAATATAAAAAAAAAGAATATCTTACCCTTACTAAAATATTTTGGATCAGTTTTCTTAGCTGCTGATAAAGTGGCACTAAACCCAACAAAAGCTGATATTCCAGCAACAGATGCCAAAAATGCTCCACCTAAAAAATAATTTTATAATTAAACTTTCTAAATATATTTTTTTAATAACTCTTTAAAAGCAGATATTATAGTGACACTTGTTAGGTATATATTAACAAACTTAAGAAAGTAATGTGTACAGTCCATAGAAAGTATAATATTTTATAGCTCATCCTAAAGGATACATTAGTAACTTCTAAAGATTTTATGAGTAAATATGTATTATAGTAGTTGTAAGTACGACACGAAAAGTAATATGAAAATAAAAGTTTAGTGGAAATATGTTAATTAATTTTTTCTTAACATTTATGAATACATAACTTTTATTCGTTCAAGACGTTCTTTGTCAGCCATTGAAAATTGATTTAATACAGATGATTCAGTGACCAAAATAATAACCTCCATTTAGCGCATTGCAAAAGTTACATAAAGTGATCTAAATAATTAAATAATACGAGGGATTACTTGATTTATTTCGGCTGTCAAATATACTAATGCAAATGCTGTCCCTGTCAAGATTCATCTGTCAGTGTCAATTTAGTCCGCTCTGCAGTCGTAGTAAAAATGACATTTGTATGGTCACAGACTATAGATAGAGCTATACTATGTAAAATACTGTGTTCCAAGTTTATTAAAAAAAAATACTAAAGCGCTTCCAAACATAAAATAAACTACAATGTGTTGAGCGTTGCTTTGTTTGAAAAAGCTATATTGTATTTTGCATTGTTTCTAAAATAAAGCCTAGGTTTTACGAATAAGCTTGTTGAAAAAATCTTTATTTGGCGAATACTTTCTCTAATTATTTTTAAACGTAAGTTCAAGATTATTTTGTACTTACATATTTCAATTCAATTTACGTCTTCAGGCAAAGGCAGAAATAATTTGGCACGACTTTAGACACGTTAAAATATGATTATTTATTGAGAATCCTCAGGGAAGATTTCTAGAAAGGAGGGTGCTATACGTATGATCTATTTACATTCAGTCTGAAGTTACGCAATTTATTATTTATTCATTTATTAGGTTTATTTACAATCACTTACAATAATACACACAAATATAAAAAATAGAACTAAAAACTAGGAAGTAAATGTAATGATTACTTACAAATAAACACAGCACGCACAGAAATAAAATTTCTCAAAATATTATACAAAATATATTTAGAAGTAAACAGTGTTTTTTTTTAATTAATCAATGAGTAGGTACACAGTTACATTAATTTAACAATTTTTAACATTATATAAGTCTATCAAAGCATTTATTTAGCAATTTGGTGCATATGTCGACATCTATGCTATAAGAATTTAGAGTTTTACATAACCGTGGGACTGAGAAATTGAAATAAAATTTTAATTATGATATCCTTTTTATATAAACATAGTTTTTGCTTCTATTATGTTCGCATCTTACCTGTGTATTATGTATTGTACCTGGAAGTTAGACCAACTCATAGAGTATATTGCTACATATATAAATGGACCAAGTGAAGGAAGAATTGAGAAGGAGAGGTGCATCCTATGATGGTCTGTCATCCATGGTCCTTACTGTCTGATGGATCAATTATAGATGTAAGGCCGGTTTAAAACTAATTCGTTTAAAACGAAAGAAACTGTTTAAAACCGAAATAAATCATTTTTTCGATTTAAAACGGTTGGTGTTGATGAGTTTGTTTTTTTAATTATAGCTACATTTTCTTGATTTTACCGAGGTGGGGATATAACGGAGTACCTATAAACTGTATAAAGATTTTTTAGGTTATGTGTGATATACCGATATTGATTATTGATATACTTAGCGGGGTTGCTTCTAGTTGGTCCGTCCGACCATTAAGCGTAGGTATTACCTGCCTAAGTTATAAAAAGTATTGATAAGTTAAAAACTCTGTGTTGGTAAATAAACATTTTTTTCATTGTTTTCAAACGATATAAATAATTTGATTCGGCATAAAACCAAACACACTCTCGCTCTCTCGTTGACGTCGTCACTCGTCACTCGTGAACATGACGTCAAGTGACCAGAGATGCGCAAACTAGGTCCTGGAGTGGATTGAACATGGAATAGTTCCTTTCCATAAAGGAACTATGTTCACGAAACATGTTCGCGGAACTATCTAGTTCCGATAGTTCATCCGATCCGATCGTTCCGATTTTAACAGGTTATCACTGTCATCGGTTTCCGAGGACAGCATAACGGGAGATATAGTTTTAATTGACCGACTTCAAAAAAAAGGAGGTTATCAATTCGACACGTATGTATATAATATTATTAGAACTGCAAGATATTAACATAATATGATATATTAGGGCTTCGAAGCAAATATACAAAATTTTATAGGTGTATAGATGTATGTATGTATGTATGTATGTATGTTTGTTTGTTTGTGTGTATGTATGTTTGTCCACGCATTTCGCCGAAACTACTATTCCGACGTGATCATGCCTTTTTATTTGCTTACATTTATTTTAACTTAGCGAATAGTAAGAATTTCATCAAAATCGGTTCATTGGTTTTGAAGATATGGATAAAAAAGTGTATTTTTTGTAATTACTACTTTTTACAAAAACTATTTCAGTTTTTACTTAAAACTAAAAATTACGAAATAAAAAAGGTTTTAATAAAAATTAAACCAACTTCAAAAAACTACGGTGCTTTCGCGCGCAATGTGAATCTAGACGAACGCCACAAAGTACAAAAATATTGTGTCAAAAGTGAAGGAATATTATAATTTAAAAATATATTATTAATGTTTTAAAAGTTCAAAACGAAAATCAGATTTAATCAATGAATTATCGACTTTAACGCACAGTGAAGTTGGCACATTATTAATTGTAATAGCATAGTAAGAGATGACATTGTAATTATTGCGAATACTCGCACACGCACTAGTCACTACAGTAGTTTACACACAGTACCTACGCGATATAATGGCGCTTCCACACAGCAGTGTAGCAGATAACATCACATACCTAACATTTTTTAACATGAAATCATTTTAAATCCACGAAAAAAAGGAGAAGATTCTCAATTCGACACGTATAAATATATTTTTTTATTGTTTGACCTCTTCTTACGTTGGTACTAGGTACCTAATATATCTACACTAAAAATGGAAAATAAAAACTAAAAAAAAACTACTTCAAATAAATAAAAATATTGTAAATGATTGTTTAACTTATGAATTATTTTATTATATATATTGATCTTAATTTTTAATTATTTATTGTAATTATTTTTATTAATTATAAATTCTAATTCATATTAGGTATTGTAAAAATTAAGAAAAAGTTTAAATTAATAAACATTCTTTATGTACATAATAATTAATACAAAATTAGATCTAATACTATTATTATAATATAACTGAATATGGAAGGGTTTTATTAATAATTAATAAATACCTACTTTCTTAAATTGTTTTAATAGCATTTACAGTAAGCGCAAGAAATGAAAGGCTTTTTTATTTTAATTTATTTATTTAATGTATTTAGTTTGTGTTCGGTGTTTGGCACGTGTTTAAGATTCTCGGTGCTTGTGGCAAGCGCCCAGCATGTGGACGCGGCTTAACAGATGTTTACTAAACTCTTGTGAGGAAGCACCTTAAATTTTAATATACAGCTATAGCTCGGGTAGGTTCGGCAGGAGTCGGTTACGTTCAGTTCAGTCAGTCGCTCCGGTGATCGGTCCAATATATTCGTTTACTCGCTCCATCTCACTCCTGCACATGTGGAACTTTATGGAACTGCGAACCTGTTTCAATTGACATCGCGGATTGGAACGATATCGTTCCGGCCTAGGACATAGTTCCGGGAACTATTTCAATCCGGACCTACGCATGTCTACAAGTGACCAAAAATTGCCCACAATGAAGTGTAAAACACAGTTTTTTTATCTTTGTAGGCGAGTTTTCAACCGTTTAAAGCGATTTATTTGGGCTTTAAAACGGCAAAATTTTATTTAAAACGTTTTAATTTTTAAATCGGTTGTTTTACATCTATATGATAAATACACAGCCTAAACGGCTGGTCATTGGTCGTAGAAACTAGAAACGTGAATTTTGGAGGACACATTCCTTACCTATATGCTTTAAATCATTTTAAATAAAACTATCTTTTCGGATTTTTTCGCGGATTTCTTTTGATGCTTAGACTTTTTTATTGCTATAAAGCATTCGAAATATCGAAGACCAAAAGCCTCAATAAATCTGTAAAGATGATGACAGATAGTAGGCATCCGATAAGTATTTTTCGAAATTCATTCCTTAAGTGGGTAAAATAGACGATTAAAGATTGTATCAAACTCTGTCATTCTCATTGTGAAATACACAGAAAGTGGTGTTTAAGATTAAACATAAGAAATATATTTATTACATTTTTTAGAAATTCATCCCTTAATGGGGTAAAAGAGGGTAATTAAGTTTATATGGATAAATAGTTATTTATGATCAGAATTACTTGAAACTTGGCATTAATGCTCTTCAATACAATTGAATAATTAATAATCATGTTTTAGCATTTGTCGAAATTCAATCCCTTAAGAGGGTAACATGGGGAGACAAAAGTTTGTATGTATTATAATATTAGTTTAGAGGTAGTTTGTGAGTTTGTGATGTTGTAGAGGGTAATCTCTGGATCTACTGAACTGATTTAAATGAAATTTGGTAATATGATAGTTTGAGACCCTGGGAAGGACAAAGGATACTATTTTATCCCGTAAATCATCGAAGCGAGGGTGAGTCGCTTGTATGATAAAAAAGATCCAGTCAAGATCCAGATACAATCTTTTTTTTTCTCCCTCAGATACGGTTAGACGACATTCGCGTAAATAACATGAAGCACTCTACAAGGACACTACATTGACATTTAAAATTTAGTATGAACACAAGGCTCCAGGGGCGGATTCCGAATTAATCGCCTTATAAGTAATTGTCATTTTGTCTTTATAAAATGTATAAGATAGATGGTACTAGATGAAATTAAAATAATGCTTTTATTTGGTTCATAGTTGATCTTAGGATCTTATTTTTTTTTATTTTAGGTTATTTTTTATTTTATAAATTCACAATATTAACCATTATTCTTAAGAGGAAGCTCGTTATATCTTAGGGGCCCTGGGCTGCAGCCCAAAAAGTCTATATATATAGATCCGCCCCGGCAATGCTCTTCTTTTTTAAAAAATGTACTTGTTTTGGAGGGTTTATAATGGAAAATATAAATCATGATTGAACTATATTTACTAGGCATCGTTATAAACAAAAATAATTGCAAAATTCATCATTATTTGCCATTTGTATAGCCCTCCAGCATTTAATAGTCACTGATTCACGTCAGTTTCATGGGGGTAAATGAGGTTTACTAAATTGTTATAATTATTATAAGGCAGCATTTAGAAATAACTTTGCATTATTGATTTCATTTTATTTGTCTAGGGTCTTATATTTAAATAGAAAATTTCATTAGTGACAAAAGAAAATCATGTAGCTATTAGCTTACTATCATCTTGTATTTCTGGAAGCTATATAATACATTAAATTTAAAACTTTACATTATGTTTATAAAACAGATACAGTATTAAATACATGTAGTAAATAGCATTAACTAATATTTACAAGTCCTTGAAACAACTATACACTTTATTAAATTAATAATAATTTAACATATTGGATAAATGGACCAGCAACAGTGCTAACACTCGTTTTTTTTTAATTTTTTATTTTCAGTCACTGCATCTTCCAATTTATTTATCCTCTTCATTTTGATAAATGAATTACTGTCACTTTCACTAACATTCTGTCGAACACAGTTCACACTGGAAACATTTTGATTATGTACACCATATTTTTTATCACTTAGGGTTTTACTCTTATTTACTATATAAGTATTATGAATGTCTTTAACTAAGTCAGTGTGCACTTTAATAGGTATAAGATTATCACCTTTCGGTTTGATTTGCATCACAGATCTATTTTCACTGTCACTAGTGAGTCTTATCATTCTCTTTCTCACATGAATTGTGTCAGAAGTGTCAACAAAATTTCGTTTAACTAACATTTCACCAGTCGATGTTTGTTTTACATAAATAATGGGCCCGTCTGCATCTTTCATATCACATTTTTGTATTTTCAAACTTGTTGAACCTTTGTTGTCAGCATCTGCACCATCTTCTTGTTGTTCTTCAGTTTCAACCAAAACACCTGTAAAAAATGCTATATTAAAACAATATTCAATAACTTTTTTTTATTATTCTCAATTAAAAAAAAAATAATCACCACTTTGTCCTACCTACAATGCACAGGGCATTGGTATATCTATACTAATATCATAAAGAGGTAAAGTTTGTGAGTTTGTGACATTGTAGGGGCTAATCTTTGCATCTACTGAACCGATTTAGATGAAATTTTGTAAGATAGTTTGAGACCCTGGGAAGGAAATAGGATACTTTTTATCCCGGAAATCATCCCTTAAGTTGGTAAAAAGGGGGATGAAAGTTTGTATGGGGAATCAAGCTAGGGACAAACCTGAGCGAAGCGAGGGCGAGTCGCTAGTGTATGTACATTATATGTATTTGTAAAAATCTTACTCATTTAAAACATGATCCACTTTTTATATTGGAGTTTATAAAGTTGGGAAGTTCAAAATCTGTCCTTGTATAAACTAGGATTTGGGACTATAGTAATTTGGTTTACACTCTAAATTCTGCTAAGAACACATGTATCTATAAAGTTGCTACTATAGAAAGTTCAAGTTAGTACAATTTATACAAATAAATAAAATTGAAGTGTCTGTTTATAATGTCAAAATCGCAGGTTTTTAGTAAATGCCTATGGAAGTATAATTACACTTATTTTTTTTAATTTTTGTGTCTGTCAGTTTGTTCCGCCTAATCTCTGAAACGGTGGAACAGATTTTAACGGGACTTTCACTGGCAGATAGCTGATGTTATATGGAGTAACTTAGGCTACTTTTATCTTGGAAAAAGCACTAGGGTTCCGCGCAAAGAAATTAAATTCCTTGAAATTGTGGCCAAACGCCGCGTACTTACGGACGCACCTGAGAGAAGCGAGAGTAAGTAACTAATTTTATTATAAAATAAATAATTACCATTTAATGTAGGAAACTTAATATCAGGTAAATGTAAATGCGAGTCTGGATTATATTTGTGCATTAATGTTTTTAGTAACTTAGAAATTTCTTCACGTTTCCGTGTTACAACTATTTCATCAAACCAGTTTGCTAGTTGTTTAATTGGCAGTGTGTAATCAGAAACAGGATCCTGGAAATATAAATATTGTAAATAATAGGACAGAGAAATAGAACATAGTAACATGATAAAAAAAATATATAATTACCTTAAAAAATTGTTCAACATATTGTAATAAATACAATCCACAGTCAGTGAAATTATTTTGTTGTGGTATTTTGGGGCAACTCCCTTTCATATTATCTTTATTAAAAATTTTGCTTTTTGAGATCTGTAAATTTAAAAAAAGATTTCATATGTCTGAAGAATCAAAATAATGAATAGTGAGTATAGTTTGTTTATATACCTTTGCCTGGTATTCACATGTGAGATAGTCACGTAACGTCGCTACAACTCTTGACCTAGACGCACCCGCTAGCGAGTCAAATATTAGTATACATGGCCTGAAATGATTTTATACATAGAATTTGTAAATAGAAAAAGCAATAATTATAACATAAAAACTTTATATTTTAAAATTTTATGACAAAATTTTTGTAGCCTTACTGTTTTATTGGATCATTTTTTTTAATTAAAGGTATTTCTGGTTTTTTCTCTGGTTGTTTTTCTGTTTCTTCCTCATCTGAGTCACATTGCATATCTAAGTCACTGTCCTAAAATTAAAAATTATTTGATGACTTAAATTATTATACAATACACCATGGGATCAAGTAAGTGTAATTTCAAGAGTAAAACATATATTTATGACAATAAATTCTATGATAAGCAAACACTGAACTAAAATTTCTTACCTCTGCTTCAGCTTCATCCCTTTCACTAAGATTGTCCGAATCACAATTTAATGTAAGCTGTTCTTGTTTCGTTAGAGGTGTTATTGTTGTACTACCTATTTGCATTGAAGATCTTCTTTCTAAAATAACAAAAATATTATTACTTATTATTAAAATAAAATTGTTTTTGAATTAAAGTCACAAAAATTAAGTCACTATGTTTATGATTTAGAAATATGAAAACTTATATGAATTTTTATTTTATAAGATTTAATAAAAATTAATAAAAAAACTGATGTTGTTCTACCTTTCTTTTTATTCTCTTGAGGAGTAACAGTTCTATTATCTATCATACTTCTGCATCCATCTAAGCTAGGATAACAAATGATGGCCACAAACCAATGACAATTTTCATTAATAGGAACTACAATAAAGTCTTTCTCAAAAATGTTCACATTCTTTGTCCAAGTTTTAACTCTCGCATGTCGTTTCTGAGCTGGTGTTAAACTACTGTCCCATTCATGAGGATTTGAATTTCTGTTCACTTTACTTGGTTTCGTAGTCAGCCTTTTATAAAAGAAAGTGCTAAAAATGTGAGTCTTTTCTCTCTGAATATGAGTTAAAATATCATGAACTAAATATTTTAAATAAAAGTCAATAATGACATCATTTAAAAATTGATCTTGAGCTAGGCACATGTAATCTTCTGTATTTATAGGAATTCCACCTTTGCCAGGTGGATATATTAAAATTTGACGAATTTCAGCAGGATTAGAACTGAAAAAAAATATATATTTAGGAGCATTTTTGTAAATGAAGTAAGCTAATTTAAGGTATATTAATTACTTATAAGTAAAAACTGGCTTGATGTCTTTAATTTAAAGTTTTGTAGCTTATTCTTTTCATTGTCCTAAAAGCACATTTTATTTGGACAACTATACAGACAACAGACATTTTTTTACATTTACCTTTTTGGTCCAGAAGAAATGGAAGCACTCATTGATTTGGTAGTTAATTTTGAAACATTATTGCTTTCTTTAGGACATGTCCTGACAAGAATTTCATTTGCTTCTTTCACATTTAACTCATCTATTGCCTTATGAAATAATGTTTTTAAGGCAGCTTTTGTTTCATCTGTTATTACTTCAGGTAACAGGGTTATTCTTTTATAAGGATCTTCATCAGACGTAGGATTATAATATAGACCTGTTGATCATTTTCATGTTTAATGTTGATGCACATAACACCACAAAACAAAGAGCGGTATAAAACTATATTATCTTGTTTATAAGTAGCCTAGAATGTGTTTATTCTTGTGGAGAAACTTAATATATTAAAATAAAGTATTCTTTAAAAATAAGTTTTAATCTAAAATACCAATAAACAGCAAAATCAACTATTTACAAAAACAACAGAGATTGATTACTAACCTGATTCCTCCACCATATCTAAAGCTTTTCTTATAAAAATTCCACATTTGTTCATAGTATACAAAAAAATAACAGGAAGGCCTTTACCAAAATGTACTAATATTTTAACTATTTCTTTAAATTGGATTTGAATAGCCACATCTTTTGACTCATTTTTCAATGATGGGGCAACAATTTTTATTCCTTTTACTGATATGTGTACCTAAAAATTGAAAATATATGATTAGAGAATATTATTACATCTATGAATTCTACAGCTGCAGTTTAGAATAGAGGACATTACCCCTGGCGGAGTGGGTGGTATTTCTGGATAGGGCACGTGATAGGGAGTCGAAATGTTAAATAAAAAATTTTCCGGAAACGTACGAGTAAAAAGTTATTGAGACTTAAAGTTACAACATTTCCATACATTATTTTGACATTACTACCATTTAGACACTTGGAAATGTCAAAACGTCACTTTCAATTATCAAAATGATCTCCAGATGATTGTCTTTATTTGTACTTTGCGTGAAATTCGAGTTTTCTAGTCATTTATGGCACTCGCCAGCCGCTACCGCGGCACGCTCGCTCGGCTCGTGCGTTGTGGCAACTGTTCTAACCTAACCAAGATATGACGAATAATAAATAAATAATCTTAAATGTTCTAACCTAACCTAACCAAGATATGACGAATAATAAATAACAATATATTTTACATAAATCAGATAAAAAGTCATAAATGTATTTATGAAGTGAAAATAATATTTTTCTTTTTATTTATTTATTAATATTACCAACAGAAAAAGCAAAAATAATCAAATATAATCTGTTGTCATTTAAGCGGTAATATAAAACAAAGTGACAGTTTTGCTTTTGTCAAAATGTAAGATCATTTTGTTTGTGTTGTGAAAATATTAAATACAATAAAGCATTAATTGTTGTGAAAATATGTATGGTACATAAAAAAGGATGCATACTATTCGTTAAAGGTATGTTTATCTGTTGTAATCACTTATTTAGGTAAAGAAATGTATGGAAATGTGTTAGATATGTTATAATTTTAAGTCTCAATAACTTTTTACTCGTACGTTTCCTCCAAATATTTTTAATATATTTTGAATCTCTGTCACCTCCCCTATCTAAAAATACCACCCACTCCGAATGGTGGTAAAGAAATATATGAAAATGTATGGAAATGTTGTAACTTTAAGTCTCAATAACTTTTTACTCGTACGTTTCCGGATTTTTTTTTTATTTAACATTTCGACTCCCTATCACATCCCCTATCCAGAAATACCACCCACTCCACCAGGGGCAATGTCACCTATTCTAAACTTGTGCCAATTCTACAAACTGCATTAGTTATAAAGTTAATTCTCACCTTTTCTTTTGGTGTATACCTGTATGAACCTATTCTGATAGTCCTACAATTAAGAAATGCTTCAATACCTTGCAGTGCTGGAGAAATTTCATTTCTACTGGCTTCTGGAAAAAGAAATAGTAAAGTTAAAATGTTACATTTAAAGACTAAACTGTACATGAAAATAGTGTGGAACAATCAGTTTTAAACTCAGTTGTGTTGAAAAAGAAATATATGATAAGATAAAAACAACACTACTTATAATAAATAATTTACAATAGCAAGATATTATAATTATTTGTCTTGTTTTTATGCAGAGGCTGAATTAAAAAATATTATACACCCTAAATCACTCTCAAGTTTGGTATCAATTTAGCACCTCAATGTTCAAATCTATCAAGTAGCTTAGACTACAGACATTTAGATTGAAAACATTAATGGTATTTAGATATACATCAGTGCCTAAAATAAATTAATTAAATTTTAATTTAGGTGTCAACCAAAATTTCATAATGTGTATTGGAAATATTTGAAAATATAAAGACGTCTTCATATTAAATAATTTTTATAAAAAATAATCCAAAATTGAATATACATAAGATTTATAGAAACATTTATAAAATTTAAGTCGGCATTGGTCGATCCGCGATCGATAATACTTGCAATGGTAAAGCAGATTTAAAGTATTAAACACTACAATAAACTTCAGAAGTTTGCAAATGTACAAAATCGAAAAATAAATACCTTTAAAAGTACTGTAATTACTGAATTTTGGCATTTTTGACCAATATTTATAACGCATTACACACGAGAACCACCATGACAATTGACAGCGAGCGCATCTGCGCTGTGCATAAAGCATAGATTATAAACGACTACTGAATAGTGTTGTCGAACAGTCGACTGCCGTCACAAACATTGATGTTTTAAAATCGATGTTATAATGTGATAAGTTTTCAATTTTTAAATTGTTAAATGATATATTATTTAATGATTCTAATTTTAAATAATATTATTTTATATTAACATAGTGGAAGAGAATTTTTAAATTTATTTTTTACTAGCAGTACCCGCGGCTTCGCCCGCGTTCAAAGTTTCAAACTACTAAAAAGCAAACTCTTTGGCTTTATACCTAATAATAATTTGATGGCTGTAATGATTTTCATGTGTAAGATTTTAACTCGTGCATCGAGGGTTTCGTACCGCCGAATATTAGGTTGTTTTCAACTGACTTCCTTAAAAAGGAGAAGGTTCTCGATATGGCTGTATGTTGTTTTTTATGTTTGTAACCTCAGAACTCCATCATTTGTTAACCGATTAAGACAATTTTGGTTTTGTTTGAAAGTGTATACTTCCAGATTGGTCCCATTTAAATTTCAAAAAAAAATACCACCCCATATGTTTGGAAAAATAGCTAATGATGAATTTAAACTACTTCTAATTGTCATATTGACTTGAAACTTTGCAAGTGTGTTTATTTCTGTTGATAGTACAGTGTTTGTGTACAATGAAAAGAGAAAAATAAAAACTTTTTAACAAAAAAATAAAAAACTATCTTTTCGGATTATTTCGCGGTTTTATTTTGATTTTTGGTTCCCGACGTTTCGAATGCTTTACAGCATCCATGGTCACGGGAGAGACTGAGGTGTTACATGTCTTGAAGGTATAGTTGTTACAGACAGCCTACCCACAATTAACCTTACAATATTTTTTAACTTTAAACATTTTTATAATTTTAATTAGTTTTACAATTGAATATGGAATATTATTTATTTAATTTTGCTGTTATTCTTATAATTATTACAATTTTAAAAATATTATTATTTTAACAATATTTTAAGATATGAATATCTAATAGGTAAATATATATTTTACGTATCGAAATTAGATTTGCTTTGCATCGGCTGGCACCGACTTCGAAAATATCTGATTAGGTATCTATTCTAAATGAAAACCTCCGTTTAGTTATTTTTTACATTTTAGTGCCTGAAAATCGGTTTTTATTTTTTGTTAAAACGTTTTTTTCTACTCCATATTTCCTAAGTTAGAGGAAGAGAGTGCAATGATATAACTCGCATACAATGTTTACGACTTTAGAATCATGTAACTTGCCTAATATGGCGTTTTTAAGTAGCAGGCTTATTTTAGCCTTAAATTTACAGTCTCCATCCTTTTTAAGTGAAAATATAAAGTGACATTCTTTTTAATACCTTTCTGCCCCCGGCTTCACACGTATGGAGTAAAAAAATGCTCAGTGTTATTTTCCATTGAATTTATATGTTGTCATAACGAATTTGTAATATTATGTGTACATTAATGTAATCACTCTAGATTCACTTAACTTAGTCGCTAAAAAATCGCGAACAGGAAATTAGTATTAAATTACGAACTTCATTGCATACTACATTGGCGGCTATTCTGTCTGGTTCTGCAAAAATACCATAGCATAAGCAATCCTATCAAAAATCTATGCCTCCTATTTGTAACGATTGCTCCTGAGATTTAGTAATGGTCATTGCAAAGCAAACATTATGGGGAATTACAATATATTTCAAAGGCGTAGTCAGAGATTATCAATGGCATTCGAGGCATGAATACTGATTCCCCCCGTGGCCACTATAATGTTTTATGGATAGCTCGCAGTCTAGTCCCGTTACATTGCTTAGGTGGCTTATATAGATGTGCCAGCCTTCAGAAGGAGCTTATCAGAGAAGAGGAAAGGAGGACTGGTGGGTTAAGCGTTAGGGAACTTCACATGATAGTAAACTGTTTCATTCATTTACATCATTGAATCGACAGACATATATTCTACTTCTGATCGTTCAAATACTTAAGCAGGATTTTATTAAAAGCAGTAGCACTGTTGATTTTGGGGCTTAGTGTAGCACGTTCACAAAACCAAGCCACGGCTTTCTTTGTATACCTATTAGAAACATCAGGATACACTAGCTAGGTTTTCTCTCTCGGGCGCTCTAGGTTTGTTATAGTTGTCACCGGCCAGCCGAGAATTTGTTCCTAATTTTGCCTTGGATTCAGAATAATATCCGTTCTCTATGTTATATCTCACTAAACAAGTGAGCACTTTTGGAGAACTTGAACTATGTTACACTATTTAAATATATTTCGTATGTGAAATTTAACTCGGATGAGATTTAGCGGGAGTTTAAACGTAGCGTAAGACGTTTAACCACCTCTACAAGTGCAGTAGCATTTCCAGATGAAGCCACAGCTAATTTAATCCTCCAATTAAGTACTTGTTAATTTGGCCAAACGCAATTTTAATTTAAAAAAAAAGCTTTTTTAATTAATCGCCTATACCATTATGGTACTGCTGATTTTTAAGTCAACTCGACCTTTATTAATTGCATTTTCTGAGAAAATTTACCACAGTAATGTATATTTTTACACTATCAAAAAGTAGAGATTTCAAGTAACAAAAAACCCACTGACTTTTTAAAAAAGCAGATATTTTGACGCGAGAATTTTCGATTGAAAATGTGGGTGCTTGTTCGATATTAACTCAAAATAAGGTGAAAAAAATAAACATTTAAAAAATAGAATAACTTACCATCCATGTTATCAATTCCACCGCCGTCTGAACTGCCGCCTTCAATTTCACTTAGGGAAGGTTCCTTTGTGTTAACCAGTTGTTCTTGCTATATAAATAAAAATTCAAAATTATATTTCTTTTAATATTTATATTCTTCTATGTTTTTATATTCATTACACTGTGCGAAGTGTTACTCAAGTTAAGCAAATACTTACAACATATTGAAAATTATTATTGACAATTATAATAACTAATATCCATTTAGTTTACTTATATATTGAATTATATTATTTGTCCATTTATATTTCATTTTTATACAATATTATATTTTAATCTAATTTTTAATTTTATTCTCTTGCTTATGTACATACATATTACGTTTACTAGATTAAACGGACGTATTGCGATTAGTGCATTACGACTTCGTACTAATAAAGAAAATTCCTTATAATATATAAGTAAAACAAAATATTGTCTTACGGCGATGAAAAACCATCGTAAAGAAACTTGCACGTGTGAGAGGATCTAGCAAGTTTAGGAAAGACATGTGAAGTCCGCCAACCCACAGTTGGCCAGCGCGATGGACTGCGGCCTCATCCCCCGAGTATGGAAGGGAGGTCCGTGCCCAGAAGTGGGACGTTAAAAATGGTTGATTACAAACATACTAAATAAATAATTTGTAAAGGCGATGCTTACATGGTGATTAAATATTGAACTATTTGAGTCTTCCTCGTCGGAACTTAAAGTTAATATGACTGGTTCAGGATCAGGCTGCTTCCCTCTAGGCTTCCGTACTCTCGTTGGTTTTTTGTCTTGAACGACCTATACAATACACATAATAATTATTATTATAAAATATTATACGAACATTTATGTTACTACACATTATTTATGTTTGTTTCAATTCACTTGTCTCTGGATTTATTACCACTCGGAATTAAAAACAAAATCATCCCACCAGGTGCATATAGCATACCAATCTAAAAAATCACGTTTTAAGTATTTCCTTCTTTTTTAAAGTTGGTCATTAACTTAGAGAAGCTGAGCGAGGAGCACTCCAGTAGACAGTACCCAAGAGACACACTGGGAGATGGCCCACTACGGTGAGTTGTGCATAGGAGTGTGCGAATAATTCGAAAACTCGAATTATTCGATTCGACCGATATTCGCACACCTCTAGTCGTGTACCACGCGGGTCGCTCGTGGCACGTCTGCTTCAGCATACAGCCTTCGGAGCGGGGTGGTTGAGTGCGTAAGTGATACTGCGCCGCCCCATTAAAAGAGGGGAGGTTATACTGGGTAGTACTGGTTTCTCTAGCCGATGAGTCCCACATAACCAACCACCTATATGTATACAGGTGATATGCATAAATGCATTTCTCAACATAACGAAAAAGGAATACTCCAGTTAGTCTATTTGTCATGTTTTATATTATAATGATTATTATAAGTCTTATGGTTAAAATAAAGATACTTACATTTTTATTATTTAAATTTTTAACTGTTGTCTTCAATAAATTCAGTTTAATACCATCTGGTGGGCTAAAAAAGGTGTAGACATTAATAAAAATAAATTAAGATACACTATACTAATAATATACTTAGTATATACTATAAGTTATCAAGTTGATAATTATTTTTTTTATTTATTTATTTAATCATTTATTTCAGGCAATATTTACATAAGGATCTTAAATACGTAAACAAAGGCCCATAGCATAATATATACCTTAAAAGTAACATATATATGTATATTAATTATAACTAAATCACACGAAGTGCAGACGTGTGAGCTGTGTCAGCGGGCAAACGACCTACTAGCGAATAAACTAATCTAATCATATTAAGGCTTTTATTGATAAACATACCAAGGGCACGTTAAAATTATTAATCACATAATTCGACTTATTCATACTAAAGCTTAATTTGATATCCATATAATTCTAACTTACATTTGCTTTTCTAATATTAATTTTTCAGGTTCTTTTTTCTTTTGTTCTACCTTTTTACTTGCAAGGACACTTTTTGGTTCTTCAGTAAATACTCTTTTACATCTGTAACGAAAACCTTAATTACAATTGAAATTTTTAGTATAACCAATAAAATAGATAGTCTTTAATTTAAGTATATAAATAAAAATGAAACACCAAAATGTATGTACGCGCATAACCTCGGATCGACTGCACCAAATTGGATAATTCTTTTTTTTTTGTGTTTTTTATTGTAAGGACAAGTTATGCGTAGAAGAAAATTAAAAGATTTTTTTTACTAAAATAAGATATTTTTTTTAACCTCATGATAGGAAAAGTGAGTGAGTGAAATAGTTTTCTGAGTGAAGCGATGGTGAGTCACTAGTAATATATAAACAAGTAAAGTTCTTTAAATTGTAATGATTTTTAAAATATTACAAATACATATAATATTACAGTATGTATTTAAACAGTAATTGTAAAAATAAAATTAATATGATAAATATTTTATAATATATAATATATACATATGATGTAAATACATAGTATATTCCCAAAAGGTTGATAATTAAAAATGACACTATATATATAATAGATTAAGAGTGCATTATTAATATATTTCTTCCATGTTTTGACCTATTTGCAATTCTTGTGCAATGGAAATAAATTAATGCAATTGTATCATAATATTTTTCATCAATTGAAATCAAATCATTATTTTTTCAATATTCCATGATTATTTTTTTTTACATTTTGGCGTATCTAGGGGTAGGTGCGTCACCACCTTATAAAAGTAACTTCCGTCCAGTCGACTTAAATTGATGATATTATATATAATATTAGATCAAGTGTGCAACCGTCGTTTATTTACAGGAATTGAAATTGAAAGGAATACAGAATGCATTTGTGCGCGCGCACATATTCTTGTGCACAATAATATCACCTGTGTAGAGTTGGCTTGTCTCAATGAGATTGGCTACTGCGGCCACATCGGTCGTAAAGACATTGCTTATTCATACAGTTATGCCATGCTATGTGAGGCCTTGAGGGCTCATCTAACCCTAATTATATAACTTCATAAAACTCTGTGATTCTTAAATTTAAATAGACAATCTGTCAAAACTTAAAGAAACACCGACCCACTGACCACCATCATCTTAACAAAAAGACTCTATAACTAAATTTGACTCGCGACTTGAACCCAATACCTCTAGATCTACAGTCGTGCTAGTAAATCACTAGACCACCGAGGCAGTTAATCTATACTAATATTATAAAGAGGTAATGTTTGTGAGTTTGTGACGTCGTAGGGGGTAATCTCTGGATGTACTGAACTGATTTAGATGAAATTTGGTAAGAAGATAGTTAGAGATCCTCGGAAGGGCATAGGATACTTTTATCCCGGAAATTTTATCTCGGAAACCAGGTATTAGTAAGAGTGTTGTGTGTATAGTATACTATATAGTCACCGTTCACATCGGCTGAAGTCGTAGCCGGTGTAGCCGCACAGCTTGCACACGGCCAGCATGCCCTCCACGTAGCGCGGCGGCGGCGAGCGCTGCTCGGGCGACGGCGGGCTGTTGTTTACTGTTACACATATTGAATTTGTCATTTTTAAACCAAATTTTTAAAAAAGGAGGTTAGTTGATGTGTAACATCTTTCCTCTCGTTTTCCTGCAATTCAATCGTGCGTGGTAGTAATTTTGTGAAAAGGGACAGAAGTGTGTAACAGGAAGCCAGGGAAGCGCGCGCTATTTTTATTTAAGCACTCATACGATATGGATATCGAATGAAAAGAAGTTTAAATTCTTACGAACGTTGTTACCGAGGTACACGCAAAGTTTTATTTTTTATTTTGAGATTAATTTCTGTCGCTGCTTAATTAATATTTTTAATTTTGATTTAAAAAAAAACTAATTAATTATGTAATAACTAGTATGATGTGGGGTTGACAGAAAGCTATTCTTCCAGATTTCTCCTATTCATTCTTGATTTTTCTTCCTTATTGTTGCTCTGTTAAAAACTACAGTCCAACTGATACAAGTGTACCCCTTAACCCTATTATTTGTATCACTTATGTATCACCATCGATATTCCCTTATGTATCACTTTCTTATATAAACAAAAATATTTTACATAACAACAATCACTAAAAAGTTTCTAGAACAAAAATTTAAGCATACAGGTTTCTACATTTCCCTTTTACAATTTTGCTCATATCTTCTAAACGGGTTATCCGATTTTCATAAATCCAATTGAAATATTAGTTCTAGTCCTAAACCTATCTTTTGAGACTAAAATTATTGAAATATCTCTACAAACAAAAATTCTTATTTTCAACTGACGTAATTATACAAAAATTCTAACATTCAAAATTATTTAAACTCACTTTAGTCAATCTAATTAGACTACAATAGGAAAACATAATATAGAAGTTAAATAATAAATAGTCTTATTAGACTAAAATTTGCTTGTTTTTTTTTAACCTCCGACGCAAAAACGACGATGTGTTTGACGTGTCTGTGTGTGTCTGTCTGTGGTATCGTAGCTACCGAACGGATGAACCGATTTTGATTTTGTTTTTTTTTTGTTTGAAAGGTGAATTAGTCGGAAGTGTTATTTTCTTCTTTTTAAAATTTTTAATTTAATTTATTTTAATTTTATACTTTGTCTATTGTGAAACAATTTTGTTTTTCTTTTAATAAATACGCAAATAGTGGCGATATTCGTCTACGTTTTCCGTTATAAAATTATTATTTATAAATAACTCGCTGTGGTTTTGATCAGACAAAGAAACATATGTTTTTAACGAAATGTCCAAGTTTGTCCAATTTAAGGTATGTAAGTCAATGTCTGATATTGTAAGTAAAATCTCTCATTTTGGCTATAATTCCCACATGCTCAATGAAACCGAGACGTCCAGTGCAATAGGTAGCTCCAATAAAGTGATAGTAATACTAATAAAAACAAATTTTTAAGAAAATTTTATCATCTTCATAGTCTTAATGCTTAAAGAAACTAAAATTCAATATTTGTTATTTATTAAAAAAAGATACGAACCATTTTCAGGGCACGGCCCTTTTTCTGGAGTTGATATTTCACTATTTGGCGGTTGTGATAATACACTTGGGGAACTTCTACTACTAATATCACCAACTAGCATCTGTAATAAAAAAAAAATGTATTAGAATATTTTTATTATATTTACAACTAGCAGCACCCGCGGCTTCGCCCGCGTTCGAACTACTAAAAAAACAAACTCTTAGACACACCGACAGCAGCGCCACCTACTGGGTCCAATTATGCTTTCAAACCATCCAGGAGTCCATTGAAATATACACACAAAATTTCATCCAAATCGGTACAGTCCTTTAGGAGGAGTAAGGTGACAAATGATTCGTACACAAACATACCAAAGGTGCGAGACCCGGGATTTGAACCCGCTTCACCAGGTTTCCCAAGTGAGTGCGTCACCACTGGGCTACAACTGCCTGCATATTTCACATGCATTGTAAATATAATAATACTAAAATGTAAATACTCCTCATATACTTACTGGATGGTTTTCTAACATCTCCTCAATCCTCGTAGTGGAGCCTACAGATACAAAGTAATCTATTTCACTACTAGTATTTTGCATACACTGTATATTAGTTTCTTCCGTAAAAGGAACATTGACCTGAAACAAATACATATGAAAGGATATATAAAGGTTTTTTTTAAAAGAAGTGTGGTTAATTCTTTAAATTTTTAGCTAATGATTTATTTAAATTGGTAACTCGTATCAGTAAACTACAAAGTATCAAGTAAATCTACACTTCTACACTATACTATTATAAAGAGGATTTGTATTTTTGTATGTTTGTAACGAATAAACTCAAAAACTACTGGATCGATTTAGATGAAATTTGATAAGAAGATAGTTTCAGACCCTGGGAAGGACATAACATGTTTTTTATTCCTGAAATCATCCCTTAAGGGGATGAAAGTCTGTATCGGAAATCAACATAGGGACGAACCCGAGCGAAGCAAGAGTGAGTCGCTAGTATACTACATTTTTGACTGTTGCATTGCATACAATATTTTTTAAACAGTCATTGGTATATTTTCAATAAGCGATAAGTATCATGTTTAGCTAAGGAAAGGCAAGTTAAATTATCTAATTTTCTCTCCACATGTGCACTATATTAGGAGTACCATACTCTTCAAAACATGGTCGTATTTCAAAATGTGAAGTTTTTTTTCGTATAATTCCAAAACTACTACACTATGAGGAGAATTAAAATTTTTAGTATAATACTGTACTGTTGAAAATTTCATAACTTGTATTTGTATTTAAAATTTAAATTAACAAATAACTTTTTGAATCAATGCTTTACAGGAAAGTCCTTATGTGAATTTTTCTTTGCAGTTTTTGAATGATGTGTATACACATTATCCACATTATACCATTTACCGTATTCATTTATTAAAACTTTGATACTTAATTTTGAATAAATGAGGCATAATAGGCATTATCAACAATGCTTAATTTTTGACTAACCATTCTAAGCGATTCTTTATGAAAATCATACCTGCTCTAAGACTTCTTGTAGCGTACAGCTTTCCTTAGGTAATGTAAACGTAATGAGTCTTTGTTCTCCATTTTGTAAAAAAATTAACATTTTAGCAGATTGCGGCTCAGATGTTTGTTCTGACGGCCCGCTGATAGCCTCGTTATTTTCTGTAAATTAAATTTTCTGTAAATTATAAATGTTAAAGTGTGTAATAAAATTTGTATGCAAACATGCTATTTAATATAAAAGTATTTTAATTGTCTTTCAATATGTTACACAAGCATCATTGTTGTACAAACTATGATCATCAAATCCATGGGAATTTTATATTTTTATGGATTTAAAAATATAATCAATATTTTTGTTAAGTTTCATTTTAATAAATGTACGTTGTTACATACTAGCTGTACTGAGACATTGTTCTGTTTAAATTTCAAGATATTACACGACAGACAGACACGTTTGGCTCAGTTGGTAGTGACCCTACTTGCTGTGCCAGCGGTCGCGGGTTCGAGTCCCGTCATTTGTGCGATGAGCACGAATGTTTGTACTCCAGTCATTTATTTAAAGTTATATATGTGTAGTGTATCAACTATCTGGTATCCATAACACAAGCCTCGTAGCTTACCATGGAACTAGATGGCGCTGTGTGTTAATGTCCCATCATTTATTATTATAATTAGGAGTACTTAAAAAAATGTTAGATTAGTCCAGCCATTCTCAAATGATTTACTTGCTAACAAACATCATTTAATTATTATTTATATAACTTAACAGAATACTTTTCTCAGTGAATTCAATGTTTAATTCGTTTCACTTTCATATCACCCATTGTACCTCTTAATTTTTTTACCTCTCTATAGACATTATATACAAAAGATGGATCACACACCTGGTAGATGATTAGATTGTGGTTGTGTTTGCATTGGAGGAACTCTTTGTACAGGTCTTTGTTGTTCTTTACTTCTCACTAACGTTTGACGTCCACTTTCCCTATAACAAAATGAATTGGTTTAATTATCAGCCGTCTCTTAACTAAAAGGTGCCGTTCAACTAGCGGCCTGAATGATATTCAACCATCGATCAAACAGGTAGAGAAATAACTTTGATCAATAACGTTTAATTACTTGCCTAGCCTAGTCATTTACATTAAGTTTATTTAATTTTTTTTCATTTAATATTCGGATTCTTTTCTAAAAGTCCTAGTCGTTTTTAGCATTGTGGTTTCAGCTCTAACCTAATCTACCCTTTTTAACGAGTAAGCCATGCGATAAACTGTTCATATTACTTTACATAAATAAAGAATTCTCGAAATTTAAATAATTCATATATTTTCGTCACACGGTTACCCTGTTCTATAAACGGCCTAAGTTTCTGCCAGCGCGTTCATTAAATATTGTATTAAACGCTACGACTGGACATCATTCAGGCCGATAGGTGAACGGCGCCATTTAGTAAAGAGACTAGGCTATTAATCGAACGGCTAATTAAGCTAGTTGGCTGCGACATATATATTGTATTAACATTATCTGATGTTGTAAGTTTTGCAATTTATTTCATTTTTAAAACAACAACTATTGAGTATTGCTGGGCATTTTCATGAAATAGCATTTGAATGAGCATGACGTGAGCATTTGAATTTAAGGAATTTACCTAGGTAAGATTCTTAAATTGAAATGCTCATACACTACCAGAACCAATATCAGTATGAATGTAAAATTTAATTATAATAACAGGCTTTAGTAAAATTATTTGAATAAAATATCTTTTGAGATTTGCCCTAGCTCACCTTGTTTGCTGTTGCTGTTGTTGTTGATGCTGTTGTTGTGACATTACACGTGACGATTGTATCCGTCTGTATTCCGCTACTGACATTCTTTGACCATTCGACAAGGGAATAAACTGTCTTTCTTCCTCTGGATTTTCCGGTTCCATTAGTAATTGTGGCGGTTGCTGTAAATGCGAGTGGTCGAACGCTATTTGTTGCTGGAAGCCATGTTGAGGGTTGAAGTTGATTTGATGTTGCTGATTTATACTCGGTCCGGGGGTGAGACTGTGGTTTTGCCTTAAAGGTGGGGGTGTTTGGAACTGTTGGGGTGGATTCTGATTTTCTGTGACTGGATTTTTTTGGACTATTACCGCTTTTATACTTTCTTCTAGATCCATTTCACTTGCATTGTTAGGTTGAACAGTAACTTTTTTCACTTGCTGTTGTACTTGCTGTACTTGTTGTGGATGGGGGGATGCGCGTTGAGGTGTCGAGTTGAGGGTCTGTTGAGGTAGTGGTCCGTTCTGGTTCGTCTGCACGGTGTGATGCTGCGTCATTGTAGTCTGCAGTGTTTGCGTCACTATGGTGCCTTGTGGTGTTATTATCCGCGCTGGTTGTTGCCCGTGCGATTGATTTTGTTGATTTATTAAAATCTGTTGCTGAAATTTTAAAGTTTTTTATAACAATTGAAAGTACAAGTTACGAAAATTCATTACATACATGTGAAAAATTCACAGACAATTATTTTAAATCATTCCGCCATTTAACCATGAACTAATTTTTAGAACAACAAATATAGATTATACACATAACAAATGAGCATTGATAAACTTATGTTTTTCAAATCCATACCTGTTGAGTTGTTAGTTTTAATTGATTGAGTTGCTGTATTTGTTGTGGATGATTGATGACATGCTGTGTTAGTTGATGTTGTTGATGCTGCTGTTGTTGTTGTTGCTGCTGCTGTTGTTGCTGCTGCTGTTGTTGTTGTTGCTGCTGCTGCTGTTGATTTTGCTATATATTAGAAAGAGTAAGATCTTAAATGTTATCAAAAGCGATTTACTTTTTAAAATGATGAATAATAATACACATAAATTTCCTTTTACAGTTCCTTATTATATCACTAGAGACTTACCATCTCTTCGCACGGGAACATTCCTAGCTGCCTAACAGTAGCAGATACATCAACTTAACTGACACTTTATTTCCGATTTCGACAAAAATTCTTGTGATTTCTGACTATATACACATTTTTATCGGAATACAAAATGGCCTATACCATTCGGCATTCTATTAGTGAAAAAAAAATCAGAATCCGATCAGTAGTCTCGGAGACTAGCCCTACTATTATAAATTTACAAACTTTACCTATATAATATTAGTATAGATAGTATAAATAGTATAAATAAATATGTTGGGACATTAACACACAGCACCATCTAGTTCCATGGTAAGCTACGAGACCTGTTTTATGGATACCAGATAGTCGATACACTACCCATGATATATAACTTTAAATACATACGTATTATAAATAAAAACACTTATGACTGGAGTACAAACATTCGTGCTCATCACACAAATGAATGCCCCCCGCGACCGTCGGCACAGCGAGTGGGGCCACTACACAATTAGACATGAAGGATAACATACCTGTAGCAGCGGCGTGCGCGGGCGCGGCGGCCGCGCCTGCGCGTGCGCCGCGTGCGGGTTGAGCACGCGCGGCGACGCGGCCCGCGCCCTCGGCGCCGCGCCGCGACCGCCGGTTGGCGTTTGTGGGCTCTGTTACATTCATATTTCTTAATGGTATTATGGCTAAACACGCTCTTATCGACTGTATTACTTCTGATTGTCGTATCGAAAAGAAACTTTTTATATGCAGTTCGGACGACAATACTGATATAATTTTGAATTTTGGTTCCCGACGTTTTGGATGCTTTACAGCAATCATGGTCACGGGAAAGATGGTCTCTCTATCCGCGAACCGAACGGTCCACGTAATATAGTTTTATTATCACATGTTTCATTTATGATTTTGTTACTCTAAATTAAATTTTGTTAAAAATATTGTCTCATTTAAAGTAGTTTCTATGATTATTGTATTGTAAAAGTATCGTATATAATTTCATATGTATTTAATAAAAAGCTGTTATATTAAAATTACAGACAGACGCTTCAATTTTATTTATCTGTATATATAGATTAAAGTTATAATATTATTGTGACAGCGTTGTGTAAATGTGAAGACTGACACTTTGTAATATACGAGTAGTATTCATGAAAATCTAGCATACGCATACTGTTGGTGTTCCTATTCAATAAAAAGATAAGCGTCCCGTACTCAAAGAGTCGAGATTGAGCCCTATTACTATGAATAACTTATTTATCAAAATTAAGGGAAGCTAACAACGACGCAAAAACGGTTTGTTTCTTAAATGATAAATAACACTGGAAAACTGTAGCCACAATTAAAATGAAGACCTCAATGCTTATGCGGATGGATGAGCTTTATCAGCCTTGGATGGTTATTCATCTAATTAAATTTAGTGTGCTCTAAGAGCATTGCCTCTAAATACAAAATAAGAACAAAAGTAAAAACTTTGTATTCGACCGGGATTCGAACCTGGTCACATAAGATTGTCAATCTTGCGCCTTGGTCGCTTGACCACGATGCTTATGCCCTAGCGTGTGAAATTAGCGACTATATTTTGCGTGGAATAATGCGAAAGAAAACTGCATGAAAACTCGAAAACCGTCGTTTTTCCAGACATAAAATTAATCTAGATCGATTTTTCGCCCCCAAAAAGGCCCACATACCAAATTTCAGCAAAATCCTTGGAGCCGTCTCCGAGATCCCCGGTATAAATAAATATACAAGAATTGCTTGTTTAAATATATTAGATAAATTAAAATTTTGGTCATTTTCATCGTACAAAACGTCTATGTGCTTCACCGCATCTGCACACCAAGAGTTTGTGCGTTAAAATGCACTCGTCACAATACAAAGATAGCCCTTTGACTTAGGTGGAAAAACCATAATGAAAACATGCACTGTGACTAATAGTACTCTGGCACTCGCCAAGTCTCGTTTTTTTTTGCGAGAGTGTATAGCCGGATCACAACTCTTGTGACGTTTTTGCATTTAAGCGCTGCCAAATACCATAACATTTATGATTGATATTTGACAGAACTTCGTCTCAGAGGCAATGCTTATTTTTCCAACCGATCAATTTACCAAAAGAGTTTTTATTACAGAGTTATTTAAAAATTAAATTATTATCGACTTTTAAATATCAATTCTATTGGTATAAAATAAATAAATATGTAAATCTTAGAAATAAAACTTCGTTGTTAAAATAGAGAAAAAAAAACTCAACTGTAGAGTACAAAAGATATCGGTCGTTTGAAAAAATAAGCACTAAAGCGACGACATGGAAAGTAGCGCTATTCTACGTTACACTAATTCAGTAAATACACTTTATATTAGACAGTAATAAATGTATATGCGTACTTGTTGAATTTGAGGGTTCAAAAGGCGAGGAGGCACTTGCAGAGGCGGGGCGGGCATCGGCGAGCGCAGGGCGGGGCGGCGCGGGCGCGCGGCGCGCGGCGGCCGCACCAGCGTCACCCCGCCTTGGGTACTCAGCGCCTGGTTGAGCAATTTCGGCGGCGCTTGTCGTGTTGGTGTTCCCTAAAAATACATTTTATATTCAAATACATATTATATAATTATAAAAGAACTAGTATAACCCGCGGCTTCACTCGCGCTAAAACTACAAAAAATACTAAAAAGGTAGGTTCCATACAAACTTTCATCACCTATTTCACCCCCTTATTGGATGAATTTCGAGAAATGCTAACACACGTACTTATTTAATCGAATTGAAGAGCAATAATATCGAATTGAAAAGCAATAATACCAAGCTTCAAGTAAGTCTGATCATAAATTATTTTTTGGGTTGCATTATAATGTGTTTTAACGTAAGAATGAGATAATCTCCCGCGGTAAAAAGTAGCCTATGTCACTTTCCAGCTCTTCAACTATCTTCACACAAAAATCCACTCCAATCCGTCATACCGTTTGATGTGAATGAAGATAAACAAACACACTTTCACATTTTATAATATTAGTATGGATTATAATTCAATAATCATAATTATTATAAAAGTTTTATTATTATTTAAATCATTTCAGAATTAAATTAATCTTAACTAGTAGCATAAATAACTTTCCTTATCACTTTTAAGTTACTAGATTATTATTAGTCTATCTAATTTTCAATAGCATGATTCTGCAGAGTTGTATTTGTTCCATAATAGGCAATCAGATTTGCGTTTGATTGATGACAGTATGAAAAACAAAAATAATAATTAAAGCTCTCACCGCTTGATTGACATAGGCAGTGTGCATCACAATTTGATGTTGTATCTGTTGAGGTTGTATTTGCTGGGATTGTAAGTGCTGATGTTGTTGTTGTTGTAACTGATGTTGTAGTTGTTGTTGTTGCAATTGTTGCAAATGGATCTGCTGTTGGTGTTGCAAGTGCTGCATAAGTTGAGGAGACGCACGAGATAGCTGCTGCTGCTGCTGTTGCGGGGGCTGAAAAAAATAATTATTTTGAATATACCCCCAAGTTCTTTTTTTATTTATATTTATTAATCCTTTATTACACCGAAACGAAAATACAATTTAAAAGAATATATACATTTACTACTATATATTTTAGTGTAAAGGTTGCTTTATCACTTAAAGTGGTCTCTTCCAGGCAACCTATATTATAAAAAAACTCTCTCTTATTTCTTTCTTAAATCTTATTAATATATAATGATTATGTACAACATATCAAATTAGTATAAGCATACAAGCAGTGGTTCAAAAATGATTTTGTATGGTGATCTAGTGAATTATTTATTTGTGGATTAATTATTATAATTCAAAAATATTATGGTATAAATATATATCCATTATCAATAATAATCTTATGAATATTTGTTTCCACAGTGATATAAACTATGAGTATTCATATTAATTAATGGTATGGTATGGTGAAAACTAACAGTTTGTGGAGGTCCATGTTGAGCCGGAGGTGGTGGTTGAGGTGGTGGTGGTTGCGCGGGATGTATCACAGTTGGTTGAGATAGTACATGGGCAGGACTCACCAACTAGTAAAATTAAAAAAAATATGAATAAAATGTGCACTAACGAAAATGACTTAAAATTTATATGTACATATTACAATATGAGTATATTGATTTGTGAATGACAATAGTTATTAATTTATGATTCAGTCAAAATGGTAACTGTTATCTGTCATATAACAAATTGGAAAATAAAATCCTTTATGTAACCAAAATGTATTTCTTGGTCGCACCACCATTTATAACAAGTTTGGCATGAAGAGTTAAAAAAAATGTTGCAAAGTTTTATAATGGACAGAAGAGGTCCTGTTAGTATGCAGCATGTTGTAACAATCTATGTTTAATAAAAGTGGAGATACTTAAGATAGTAGACATCACTTTGTTAAACATATATATCTATGTAAGTCTACTAACTACATTTCATGGCTTTTATGTTTTTACATTGACTAAAAATAAAACAAAAAAATACAGAAAACAATTTTTTATAATATTAATAACATGAATGTCACAATATTTTTAGACCTAATATGTGAAAAAAGCTATATTATTATTTTTATACATATATTATGTTTGCCGATTATTATTATTGCCTCAATATTATTGTACAAAAAAAATGTTTTTTCTTTTAACTTAAAAATACTTAATGTTGTTTTCTATAATTTACAATATACATACATGCAATTTATAAGTTCCTTTAATATTTTATGATTTGCTACTTGCTGTGAAAGTTCTTTGTTAAATAAGACTAAATTAGTTAATAGAGCAATTGAAATTGGGAACTAAGTTCATAATACCATATCAGTTTAATATGTATTAACATAAGCCCTTTATTAACACTTAGATATACAATTTTCAGAGATATAAAATAGATCAAAGCACATAATTTGTATATTGATTTAGAAATTGAAGAAAATTATAAGAAGACCTAATAAAATAGTGTTAAACATAAAATGTAAACATAGAAAAGCAGGTTTAAAGTACAGCAAAAATGGTAGTCCCATGCCAAATTAAATTATGAAACAGAAATTTCTCACTAAAAATGTCTAACATGAGTTGAGCATTTGCAATGTTATTTACAATGCGAGACATTTAATCTAATCAACAAACATACATGTTGTGGACGTTGTGATGCATCAATGATTTGGTGAGCTTGTTGCAGCGCAACTTGTGCATCCATAGGCAAATCAGATGTGTAGTACACCTACAAATAAATTAGTTATAAACAATAATGCCTATCAGCATTGTTCCTTATATAATTTGCACACATTTTACTGCCATTTGAAGATTATTTAACTCTTATGTTCCAGCATACATTAGCCTCTTTTTGAAGATTAACAGGATTGGTTTATAAATCATCAAACTATAGTTTGAAAAATATGCCAATATTATTATTAACTTTTAAAAAATTTGATAGTTCTCAATACTTACCACTGATTTTTTTGTTTATAGGATAATACTATCCATGTGACATTGTATAAATTATAATTTTATTTACAAATAATATTAATTTTGTTTTATGTGCACTAGTAACACATTTTTTTGTTTCCATATTTTTGCTTAAATTTGTGGATTTAAACACTAATGAAAGAAACCCCTTCATAAACACTTTTTAAGTTAAGGTTTTAATAAATATATGATATATAATATCAATATTTGCACCAACAAAAAAAGTACTATATATTTGGTATTACCTGATGTCTATGTAAGGCTTGTTGTTGATGTTGCTGCTGCTGCTGTTGTTGTTGTTGAAAATCTGCTCGTTGTTGTTGAGGAGGTGGTTCATGACGAATGATGTATTGCTGTTGATATTGCAATCCATCACCAACTACTAGCTGAGGTTGAACAGCATCACTTACAATTATATCACTAGGTTGCTCAGCTTGTTGGACTACCACCTTTACAACAAATATATTTTGTGATCAATTATTGAATGTTAATTTAGAAGTTCATGACATTTTATTTTATAACATATCACCCCACCTGTTGTTGTGGATATTGCTGATCATCTTGATTGACTATTATTCCATCGGAACATATTAGATTGGGACAATATCTTTGCAAATCTTCAAGAGTTAATGATTGTCCTTGCCCAACTATTTGGTAGAATTGAGCCATTGCAAGGAATTAACCTGAATGATAAAATAATATATTCCAAATTAAAATAAACAACATAACATGCAATGTATGACAACATTGTTTTTATGTACAAAGAAAGGTTTAGCTGATTTTTAGAATTAGAGCAATATTATCAACATTATTTAAATGTCAATGTAATATAATTTGGAGCCTTTATATATTACGAAATTTTGACTATTGTACTCGACTCATATTGACAAAATTTGTACTTCAATCAGTGATTTATAATTACTAAGAAATATGCATATATCAAAAGTCGAGATGAAAATTAAAGTTTTGAAGTTCAAATGTTTCATTGACAGATATTTTATACACTCGTACACCCTGACCATTACGTACAACAACAGCAGCAATGACTTCGTGGATCAAGCGAGTACCTCAACTATGGCGACGACATTCAACAATCACTTCACAATCACTACCTTTTCCACTCTATAGTAAAACATTTCCTAAACTTTTAGAAAAGACGAAATAACAAAAATGATTCTGTAATCATTTAAAACGAGCGAAACGAAATGGCTTCGATCCTTTTGGTCAAACCTAAATATTCTTTAACTACATATATTACGGTCGATCGAATAAATTTACTGAACTATTCCTTACCAATATTTACTACGGACATTTTAAATGCCATATGTATACAGAAAACACTAAGTTTTAGCATCAAAATGCAAAAATTTCAACTCAAACGCCAAATCAAGAAGCAATTTACATTATGGCGTGTGTGTCACTTTTTTACAAATGTATTTTTTTTGTATTTTATCAATGTTGCCTTTAACATTTTTTAATATATGTAAGAGTAGTTAATTGAAAACTGAAAACTTTATGTTATTAAAATTGTTAATAATTTTCTCTAATAAACAATATTTAAAATACATAAACTGACATTATATGTATAACATATTGAATAAGATTAAGAATTATCAAAATTAAATGTACGACATTATAGACCAGTCACCTAAGCAAAACTAGGGGTCAACCTCGGAATGAGAGACAATAAGCTGGAAACTCATTACACCTTCATTTTGGTGTTGATGTTCTAAAAGTTGACTGAATAGTCACATAAATTCTCGTGTGTATCATAAGTTATTCAAGGTCAAAGTTCATAAAAATCGGGCTTTCGCGATTATCTAGGTTTCTGTAGTTGAAATAATGTTTAAACATTAATTATAAAAATTATAGGTCATAAAAGCGGAAAACTTTGTTCTAAGCATTTTTGTGTCCAAGCATTTTTGAGATAGAGGGCAGAGAGCAGCGCTCAGCTATACAAACTGTAATGCAATGACAACCGTGAATCGCGGTGAATAATATCTTGTATAAAGATATTAAATCATTAAAATATCATTAAAAATACGATTTAAATACGACGAGATTTTATGTGATTTTTGAGACAACTTTTAGAACGCCAAAATTAAAGTGGGTAAGTTTTATTCGGAGGTGAACCCCCTATATAATATGACGACTAGAATTATAATGCAACTACAACTAATAAGCGAATGAAAATTGTACAAATTAGCTAGTTACTAAATTGTTAAAGTGACTTTTTAAAAACATCTAGGAAGTTATGTCTTTGACATTTAATTTTATTTATTTAAAAAAATCGATTTTAATACTTGAGTATCGATATATTGAGTAAAAAGCTGGCACAGTCACACAAACAATTGAATTATTGAATAAAAAAATAAAAATGTAGATTGTAGAATATTTCTTTTAGCAATAAGTTATACTTTAATCTTTATAGTGATCTGTGGAATGTCTGGAATGACTGGGAGATAGACGTATAGACTATAGACTTCATAATTCGAGATTAATTTTTTCCTATTGGCATAATTATTGAAATACTTATTTATATTCTTCGACTAGAAAAGACTTTTAAATTTACGGAAATAATACACCTTTAATGATTAATATTGGGCCTAAACAAATATTTGCTTTGCTTTATTTTATTTGATGACATTTTGTCGCTGTCCATATTCCTAAGATCTGTGCAAATGGATGATACACTGGCTTCTCCAGGTATTTTCATTATTTTTCTAAAATATCTGTTCTTTTCATTTATATTATATTTAATATTATTTATTGTTAAGGAAACAAAATGGGTGATTCAGCGTCTGAAAGTGATTCAAGTTCTCTTGATGGCGGAGCTATGCTTCCTCCCAGCACTGTTTCGCGAGATCAGTTGCAAAAAAGGATTGAATCACTTCAACAACAAAACAGGTATACAGTTATATAATTTATAATAATTTTGTGCATAAACCAACCAGTAAGTTTATGTATAGTTAATTTAAACATAAAAGAAGCCTTTGCTGTTTGCTGTTCCTGTTTGCTTCACTATTGCTATTTGGATATCACTAACAATTATTACTTAAATTATGCTCAATGTAAGGAGCTATAATAAATGTAATAATGTATTTGGAAAATAAGTAGCTATATTAAATATAATAATGTATTTTGTAAAATAATTATAGAGGTTTTATTTCTAAAATGTTGTATTATTTTTAGAGTCTTAAAAGTGGAGCTTGATACCTATAAATTAAGAGTCAAGGCATTACAAGAGGAAAATCGGGCATTGCGACAAGCTTCAGTTTCAATTGTAAGTTATTAAATTTAAAATAAGATTTTAAAGTTTATAGATTTCTACTAAGGCCTCTCGCATAGTAAATATTAATGATTTGTTATATCATTATGTGTTTTATTAAATGCTTTATAATTTATCTATCAATTTGTGTATGTTGCAATATTACTTTGAATGTTTATTTTTCTTTGTTAAAATCAACATAGGTACTTACATTAGCAGCTTAGTAGAGAGTTTCCTGTTAATTTGTCAAGATTTTTTTATATTTTAATTAGATGGCTAAAATGTTAAAATAGTTCTTGCTCACACAATGTTTTTTCACTAACAATAATTAGTTAGTTACTTTTTCTGTCCTCACATTGACTCTTTTATTTTATTATTATTTTATTTTTCATTGTTGTAGCTCACTTTAAAACTCCTTCTTTCCAATATTTTAAAGGTCAATAAATTAAATTAACAGCTAAAATTATAACCAGAATATTATTTTATCGATTGTGGTTCTGGCTCTCTTTCTAATTTGTATAACTAATCATAAACATACTGTACCTAACATAGAAATTTTAATAATCTTTGAAAATCATAATGTTAATCTTAACTTATTACAGTGTAAAATGATAAATATTACATTCTTGTACTTTTGTATCAATATAAAATTTTTAGCAAGCAAAAGCAGAACAAGAGGAAGAGTATATTTCAAATACACTGTTGAAAAAAATTCAAGCTCTAAAGAAAGAAAAGGAAACACTTGCACATCATTATGAAAGAGAGGAGGAGTGCTTAACTAATGATCTTTCCCGTAAATTGAACCAAGTAAGATTTTATATTAAATGGTTAGCATAGTGTTAAGCATAGCGCAACATTAAAAGGTATTTACATATTTGTATAGTGAATGAAATTATTTATTATTTAACAAAATGTGACAATTATGTAAATTTACTATTACTCAAAATCATTTATGCTTTATTTAAATGCAAACAAGAAGTATACTGTGTTATAGTTATGTTAAGTTATGAATTTGGTCTTGTGGCTTATACTTTCGATGGTAGTGGGGATGAAGGTTTTTTTTTCATAACACAAAATATCAGTAGAAACTATTATAGAATTATGTTGTTACAGTTACGTCAAGAAAAATGTCGCTTGGAACAGACTTTAGAACAGGAACAAGAATGTTTGGTGAATAAATTAATGCGTAAGATTGAAAAATTAGAAGCAGAAACTCTTGCAAAGCAAACTAATTTAGAAAGACTTCGTAGAGAGAAGGTAATTTTGCTATACTTTTTTCCAAGTAAAAAAAATAGAATATGTATACTTTTAAATTGATGAACTTGGAGATTTGTGGTTTTATGCAAACAAGCATTTATCATTTTACTTATTTAAATAACCACATGCTATCATATTGATTGTGGAATTTCCCCTTAATTCATATAGATACTAGCGGACCCGACCGACGTTGTCCTGTCTACAATGATAAAAAAACTTTTTTTTAATTTGATCGCAGCGCTAACTGTCGGGACAGACTAAAATTAAAATTCGAATATTATTTAAAATTTGACACTGCGATGGTAGCGCCGTCTGTCGGATCCAATGTAAAACATTCCAAAATCAACAACTACTAATAAATTAAAAATTAATTAAAAAAACATTGTCCAGCGGACAAAATTGTGAATCTAAACCATTCCCAGATCCCCTTGAACACACACAAAAAATTTTATCAAAATCGGTCCAGTCGTTTGAGAGAAGTTCAGTGACATACACACTCACAGAAGAATTATATATATAAAGATTGTAAAAAAAATAGTTTATGAAGTACATACATAGTTTTTGTTTACAATTTAATATTATACAATGTTAATTATCAAATCAATACCATCCTATTGAGTAATATAGTTAAGTAAGGGTCACTGGATATTTGTTGCTATTTTTTTTTTGATAATTATAACTTGATTCATAGGTAGAATTAGAAAATACTTTAGAACAAGAGCAGGAGGCATTGGTAAATAGACTTTGGAAAAGAATGGATAAATTGGAAGCAGAGAAACGTTCTCTTCAAATAAGACTCGACCAGCCTGTCTCCGATCCTGCCAGTCCTAGGTGAAATATTTATATAAAGCTTGCATAGATTATATATTGTTAATTTATGATGTAAGTTTGTATCTAAATTTAACTCAAAACAAGTCATGAGCAAATAGAAAAATAACAAACATATCCATCTTGCACTCAATCAATAATTTAGTAATACTTTTTAAAATAATATTTTACATTGTAAACTGTTTAAGTTGTCTGTTTTACATGAAATGTGTTAAAAATTTCTTGAAACAATTATGTACCTATGTAATGTATACTTATATGATTAATAATGGTCCACATTGCCAGGGACATCAGCAATGGTGATACGGCGTCTAACTTAAGTAACCACATACAAACACTGCGCTCAGAGGTTGTTAAATTAAGGTAATGTATTACTTTTATTTATTGCAATATAATATATTATATAAAACACGTAACTTTGTAATAAAATGAGTAATATAAAGATGGTCTTAATTATATTATGTTACTAGCGACTCACCCTCGTTCCGCTCGGGTTCGTCCCTAGTGGACATTTAGGTTTGTACTTTGTATGTATTTTTTAATGCCGAATTATAAAAAAATTATAATAAAAATGTTTGTCCTAAAAATAAAAATATTTTTTTTGGGGTGGACCACCTTTATCACTTAGGGGTATGAAAAATAGTTTACGTCTTATTCTCAGACCTACTGAATATACACACAAAATTTCATAAGAATCGGTCATGCCGTTTCGGAGGAGTTTTGTTACAAACACTGTGACATGAGAATTTTATATATTAGATATATTTTTTGTACAGGAATCAGTTGGCGGTTTCGCAAAACGAAAACAAAGAGAAAATACAACGCTTTGCATTAGAAGAAAAGCATATTCGAGAAGAAAATCTTCGCTTGCATCGAAAATTACAACAAGAGGTATATTACTATACTTTTTCATTTACCAATAAAAATAAATATTTATTGGTGTCTATGTAGCTTTTATCGCTTTTGATGAGATCCTGTTGGAGTTTTTCAATAGGGTTGGTAATTGCAGATTATGAATGCCACTTAAAAAATATTTACGACTTAATTACAAAAGAATAGCATTTCTCTATTAATTTTAATATAATTTTAATATATTATACATCAAATAAGAGTATCTAAATTATGATTCATTACCACTTGCACAAAACAGGTAGAATGAAATAAATATATATATAATAATGTTATTTATCTTATTTGAAAAATAAAGACTTAACTGCGCTTCTGTAATAATAAAAGATTTATTTCATTATTAGAATTTAAATACAAAAAACATTTTAAAAATTACACTTACAATAAAATATTAACTCACCTGTAATAATAAAAGAAACAACATTTAAAGCCTCTATTTCAATCTAAATAACAATAAACTAATAAATAAACTCTTCGAGGATAATTTTATAATTACTTATTATATCAATTATTTTATTAAATGTCAAAGTGAAAAACTAAAAAAAAGTAAATTTGGAATCAATCAAAAAGTATTTATGTAAATAAATAAACTTAAAAAAAGCACTTGCTTAAGAAGTGGTTTTCTTTACATATATAAATAAATAAATATGTTAGGACATTAACACACCTGACACCACATCATCTAGTTTCGTAGTAAGCTACGAGGCCTGTGTTATGGATGCCAGATAGTTGATACACTACACATATATAACTTTAAATACATACATATGTATTATAAATATAAACACCCATGACTGGAGTACAAATATTCGAGTTCATCACACAAATAAATGCCCCCAGCGGGACTCGAGCCCGCGACCTCTGGTACAGCAAGTAGGTCATTACAAACTGAGCCAAATTTGTCGTTGAAATGTAAGATCTACTACTATTTTATTATACAAATACTAAAATAAATAAATAAAAATCTTTATTGGGCACGTTTTAAAGATTACAATTTACAAAATTATGTTCGATAATGACTACATTAGTTAAAACTGTGTCGTAGTCATTGACGCCCACCTCCAGATTAAAAAAATAAATGATTGTTTCTTATAAAGGTGGAGCGTCGTGAAGCTTTATGCCGGCATTTATCAGAAAGTGAATCGTCTCTAGAAATGGAGGAGGAGAGGCAGTTCAATGAGGCATTGAGTGTAAGTAACATTATTATAGTGAGAATTATTTTCTCAATTTATTTTATTATGTATGTATGCGGCATACCACGCGATATTTACGTCTATTGTAAACTGATGGTCATGACTATTTTAATAAAGAGTGTGGGATGATGTCATGGTTATGTGATTTCTTAATTTTTCTTCATAACTTTGGTTCACATGAGATACACATCTACTCGAGTCTCTGTATGAAAAGACTGACATATGGACATGACAATATTATAAAAGTTCCGTATTGGCCTTTAGGCTACATAAAAATCCAAAAAATTTCGTCGTCGATGTGTCGGTGTGGTGTGCATCATCTAAACGTTCTCGGGCGAAGCGAGAGTGGATCACTAGTTTAGGTAACCAAAACATGTAATTACAAAAACAACGTGTGTACAATAAAGGTTTTTTGTAATAATTGTCATCGTGAACGGGTGGGTGTGGTTCCCAGGCGCGGTCCCGCAGCGTGTCGTCGCCGGGCGGCTCGCGGCCGCTGTCGCCGTACGCCGCGCCCGCCGGCCTGCCGCGCCCCGCGCTGCACTTCAACGCGCAGGTAACGGACACACGACATGTGTATGTCCGTGTTGTTATTTCTATGATTACAATATATAATATCAAAATATTATTATACTGTTTTTATCCGGGGCGGACCGTGTATTTGCGGGCTCTGCGCTAACACTTCTCGAGGGCCTAAACTAATTGTCATTTTGTCTTTAAAAAACCTACTCGCGACTAACCCTCGCTTCGCTTGGGTTCGTCCCTAGTTTGCTTCCCCGTACAAACTTTCATCCCCATTTTCAACTCCTGAGGGATGATTTACGGGATAAAAAGTATCCTACGTCCTTTCCAGGGTCTCAAACTATGTTCTTACCAAATTTCATCTAAATCGGTTCAGTAGATCCACAGATTACCCCCTACGACGTCACAAACCCTCAAACTTTACCTCTATAATATGAGTATAGATAACAGCTGTACATGTGTAGCAGGCACGACGGGCGAGCGAGCGCTTCGTGAAGCCGGCGGTGCCGGGCGCGGCCGCGCTGCTGCCGCGCGCCCCCGCGCCCCCCGCCGCCGCGCCCGCGCCCGCCAGCCCCATGGACACCGAGACCAGGGACTAGACCTACGTGGCCTCATATTACCGAAAGTGATAACCTAGCTTTTGATCATTACTTTCTTATTCTTTGTTACGTTCATGTGAATGTTTGATAGTAAATTTTTTTTGTATTTTTTTGTCACGCGTTTATTTTGATTTTATAGGTTATGACTTTTTGATTTTTTTTAAAAATTAAAGTGTCTTTTTAAGGATTTCACCCAAAATCATAATTATCCCGCGATGAAATCACGAAAAATAATTTTATATAAAATGTCAAACATTCGCGTGAATCATAAGAAAGTATTGTATTTCTATTGTTTCACTTGCTATAAATAATGTAAAAATTTGACGCAAGCTCCAAAGTGGTTTCGATAAACTCATCTATGTTAGGTCGAATAAGTGAAATAGGTTATTACTTTTGGTTGCTAGTACGTAACACACGTGGCCTCGTATATACGATACTCAGACTAACAGAATGAAGACATTCATGATTTCCGCGAACGATTCGGAAGAGGATTTATTAGCGTAAAAAAAATTTGGTTTTCATGCTGTATTGAGGTACTGGAATCGCGAGTTTAGCATTTATTCTATTTTTCATTACTCTCTTTTTCTCTCATTTGCTAGTCTGAGGTATCAACTTACATGTTAAATCTGTGGTTCTCAAACTTTGTTTTCGATTGTAAGACCTCTGGCACATTCGAGTGCTACGAAACTTGCTTCATCTAGTTAACATAATATAGCACGCGAACGAATTATAATTTTGCTTTCGTCTATTCCATATCTTTTTGATCATCTGGTAGTGTGCTGCAGGCTTAATGAGCAGGATTCAAACTTTCTCAATTTTGGGTCAATTTGAACTGTTTGTGTTATGTATTCTAAAGTATAGAATTCGGAATTGCAATATTTTAATACCAAAATCAAAAAAAATACTATATTTTTTAAATTTTGATTTAATTTTAATTTGATTGTTAAATTTAAGAACCCTGCTCAAGTATGGTTTAAGATGAACCACATATCAGATGACTAGCTTGCAGTTTTGAACACTTAGAGTAAATATCCCTACAGGGATAGTGTCTTATACAAACCGTGCATCGTTTCACCATCACATGAGGTGCTCGTTTGTGTTTGAAAAGTCACCGACGAGTTCATATGTACGCTGCCCGTTGACAAAACTGTTTTTTTCCGGTTCGAGCTGTTGACAATGTTGGCCGTATGTATGTGTGTGTAGCGCACCTATCGTGGCACGGTTTTATGAAGCGTTGTCTCTGTAGGTACATTTGCTCTTGTGGTACTGAGACACCGAGTGCTACGCGGGGTCCGCTCTATGCAACCCCTTGTGCTGCTAGATAGTACTATAATTCATTAAATTAACTAATATTAAGATCGCCATTGTTGTCGCAACTAAGACTGTGCATGTTGATTTACTGGAAATAAATTAATTTTATTTTATTTGGGTAATTTTAAATTGTTATGTAGATTTCGATTCGGGAACAAAAAATATTGAAGTTATTTCTGGTATACTTATCTATACTAATATCTGGTACATTTAAGATTTTTTTATATTTTACCTTGAATACAGTGAAACATTAGTATGTTAGGAATATTTGATCGATCCTACTTTAAAAAATAATAATTGATTGTTATATGTATTTCTAGTTTTCCCCAAATTTTATTGTGACGTATACTATATTTAAGTTGTTATCCCGTATGTTTGAAATTATTATTATTTTACTAATTAAACCTGGTTTAAAGGCTGGGAGCTTGCAAGTGAATTTACCATTTAAAAAAGTTATTAAATTTTTTTCCATACTATTAACTTTAAATAATACCATTGTTCACTACTCGACAAGTTTATATATGAAATAAAAGTGGACTCATTTTAAAATAATGTTTGGTGTCGAAGCTTGTAATTGTATGATAGTATTCGATATTTAAAGACGATATATGGAACTGGGTGTGAATAAAATGGTGAAATTGTTTTTATGGTAGCCATGTTTTGGGTTTATTTTTAACTACAGTACTGCATATATATTGTCACAACATAGCATTTTATTAAATTTATATCAAGTTATTCGTGCGCAGTTCTATGTCGGAATTGTGTAAGTTTCTAAAATCATGGTCTGTGACGTCATAGGCCGCCTCGAGATTTGATGATTTAATTATCAAAAGTCTATTGTTACTATGTATGTCCTCGCTGATGTCAACGGTTTAAATAAAAGTAGTTATTATCTTATAACAGCGGCTGTTGGCCTCAAGGCTTTACGTTGCATAAGCTTTGGTGTCCTTACAAATATTATATGTATGTATGTATGTATCGTGCACATCACTCACTGCCTTCTAGACTTGACGCGTTCCTTATATGGGACCTATTTCACCACAGTTTATAACTAACGTTAAAAAGATGTCATTAGTAATATTCGGTTAAGGCACATTTACATGGTCAATGTGCCTTTACAATATGTATTTTATACCAATAAGAAATGTAACTTGATTGTGTGAACCAAGTACGAATATTAAGAATAACTTCATTTTAACAAAGTTGGTTTTATTAAAACGATAGCCACCTTTGTTGCCTTACTAAATATACGCTCTCGAATGCAGCATACTTAAAAGTATCGAAACAAAATATAAGTTTCACTAACATTGGTCCAGTAGTATCAAAGAAATTAACGCACATAAACAAATTCATTTTTAGATATAAAATTTCAAATAAGACGTTGCAGGCGTAAGACATAGTTGTAAGCCACGATATTGTAATATCCTGCTAGTTTGTTAATTCAATTATATTTTTAAGACGTGGTGAGACGGGTCTGATGTGATTTTACTTATAAAGAATTAATTATATGGCTGATATTAAACGCGCAACGTCCATTTTGGACACGAAGGAACGTGGAGATGTCAAATTTGGTGATCCTTATACTAATGTAACTGAGAGATTGGGTTGTATCCAAATATAAACCAATTATGGGCATTTGTGTATGTTCGCTATTAATCATAGATTATGGAATGTCGCAGGTTTTGTCGCTTAAGGTGATATTAACAGCATTTGGATAATATGGATGGCTGCCTTAAGGTCATTAAGGGCTTAAAAAATTGTTTTCTAATAGTTCCGTCGTAGCCCTTTCGTTATTATTATTATCATTATTATATTTTGGCTATTTAATAGTGTGTATACTCCAATGTCTGAAGATAAGACAAGCAGGAGTTATATATTTGCTTATTTATGTGCGGCAGTGGGTATAACGTTATAGACTGTATAAATTGGTACGTGATTAAGGGTTGTAGAAGATTAAAGATTGTAATCTATTATATATCACGATTAGGCATTCTCGTACTACTCTACGTGTTTGTTGAATGTGTATGTTATAAGAATGTTATGGTCAGCTCTCAAGCAAGTTGTTATGTGCAGATACTGAGAGTAGTGCGGACGTCGATTCAATTCAATTATGCAAATTTTCACTTAAACAGTTTATTTTTTTCAATGTTAATAAAAGAAAATATATGCATTAATATTAACTTGTGTTTTATTTATCTACATACATGCTACTGTCGTCGCTGCATAAGTTTTTACTTGACTCCGGCAAAGTCCAATGTAGGGTTATGTTTTTGACCTGATTGTATGTATGTACGTATGTATGTGCGATCCTGTTTCCTCTTAATTACTTAACCGATTTTTGAAGATTCATAGATAGTAAGATTCGTGTTGATAACGCGAGTGTGATATATCTAAGTATATAAGAAAAATCAAAGTGACGGATTTAAGGCGCCAATTTGTGCCTTTAAAAAATAACTTCTATCGAGTATCAAAGATTTAAAAGGCAATCACAAAAAATATACAACTTCTATGTTTAAAAGTAATTTGAAATAAGAAGAAACTAAATAAAACTGGCCAGAACAATAATACAATACTGGCCAGAATAATGAAAAATTATGCGTTTTTAATTTTTATAGTTTTATATATTCGCACAGGTGAAAGATTTAACTAGATATATCATACAACAATGGCTGATCACAAAGAAAAAATATTTCAAATAAATGTCAATAGATGATGTTACATGTATCGATTTGTTCATCTTCTCAGTCGTGCACTCTTGACAGAATGGTCATGTCTCGGTCGAGTCTTGCTCCACCGCTTGTCTCGTGATGCGACACCATGTATATGTTTGGCGGCTTGGGCGTTATCATTTATGCTGGAGTGTGTCACAGATTATATGAGGTCCGTGCACCGTGCTCGAGAGCACCTACGGGATTTTTTCCCCTCGATTTTCCCTTGCACCATCAATCGTTCCATGGCTACGGATGATATGCCCGAAGAACTTGAGGATTCATATTTGCACAGACCGTCAGACGACGATAATCTCTTTTTGATATTCAGTTCAGATCATTCTGAGCATGCGTCGTGTCGTGTTTTTTTTCTATTAAATTTTATTATTAAATATTTATTTTTAATAAATTTCTTTTATTTTATTGTTTTTTAAAAATTGATTCGTTATAATTAAAGTTGCGTTAAATTAACAAAAAATAAATCGAAAGAGATGTATGATTGTTTTAAAAAAATATTCTAAGTGAAACGAAATAAAAAATCAGGTGATATTTAATTCTGTTAATCGAATTTGCGTAACTTTACTGAGATAATGAGTTTGTTGTGTATATTCACAGACGGCGGTTTTTCTTTTTATGAATTGTTTATCACGTTTAAATTTTTTTGTTAATATCACCGTTTTTTTTTATTCGAAAGCAGGATGAATTTTGCAATATTTGCCATACGTTAGTTCGCGCATATTTTTGAAATAAACAGTTTTAATAAGTAACTACTGTGGGATGCCAATTTGATAGGTACACACAACAGTCTATTAAAATATATTTATTTCAACTTTAGCTTTACACAAGAAAACTTATTGTTATGGAACAGTTACCGTAAAGATTACATAATATTTTATAAGTGCGCGAAATGAGAGTCGTGGAGGATCGTTATTATTCTAATGTTTACGCGTTCGGCGCTCGCGGCCAAAGAGTATAGTTATAAAGTAGATGGCGCAACTTTCTTTAGAAAAATTTGCAATGACTTGAGTGTCCCCCCCCTGCTCGCGGCTCTCTGCCTGGTCGAGCCACGCCGTCGCTCAAGCGTTCGCGGGTCCCAGGAGACGGGGGGGCGCGGGCGCCTAAACTATACGGTCGCACCAAAACACGGCCCTACAGCCTACAGGATTGTACATGTTCCGACACGATACCCCGCGATCACCATTGTTTCTAAAAACCCCGCGTTACACAGTTAATTTAACTATTTGCGAATCAATGACATCTATTAATTATCTATTCTAAGAATAGCCCGAATTAGCGCTTCAATTCAATTTTTTGTGTGGGATGAAGCGTACTAGTATAGTATTATGTGATCTATGATACAACGTTAGATATCCTTCATTTACTTGGTAATTATTGTAAATATTGTAAAAATATGCATTATCGCTATTTTTTTCTTAAAATATCCTATGATTGATACAGGTAATCTCAATTGCAATCATGCAAATATGTACTCCTGTATTTAGTAATATTTGGTTTCATAGCCTCAAGGAAACAATAAAAACCTCATTAGTTTTTATATGTCAGTCTGTCCATATGTCAGAGGCACTTTACTCGGAGACTAGGTACCTATTATACAGCTGAAATTTTGAAATAGGTAGAGAAAGTGAAGTAAATAATCTAGTAAACCTGTGGGGTATTTTAGGCATAACCTAAATTTTAGAGTATGGAGTGGGAAATTCTGTAAATATTTAGGTTTTAGAGCTTTCAAAATACTTTTGATGACAATTACTTTAATATCATATTTTATCATCTTTTTATTTAATATATCGATTTCGGCCAAGGCGGCCAATCTCGCTGAGACTAGCCAGATGCACAGGAGATATTATAGTGCACAAGCTTACCTACGCGCAGACACAACGTGCACTCTATACCTTTTACTCTCAAATTCCGATGAGACGATAGTTCGACACGACCAGTAAGAGTTATAGAGAAGCTATTAGTATTTGAAAGCAGATACGTTAGTCCTATAAGTGTTTGAAATATGGGATATTTTAGGAGTTCAGCGACATTCCTAATATTAGGTACATATCTTTAAGAAATGCTATGAAATACAAACTTATTTTTACGGTCGATAAAATGAGTACGTATTGTGCTAACTTAAATATTTTAATTTAGTTTATAACCTTAAAAATTACCTACATGAACAAAACAGAACAAATTTAATATTTGATGGCACGGAACTCTCGGTGCGAAATTCAGACTCACACTTGTCTAATTTTTTATTATTTGTTCATTAGAAATATTTTTTTGCTTATATAATATAACTTAGCATTCTTCGTCATCCATGGTTCGGCACGTCTAATAGGTACAGAAATCATACTTTACACACGGGTCGTAAACTTAAGTAAACCGGAAACAGACAGGACAAGGTGTATTTATCTTGGTCGCTGCTAGGGTTACAGGTAGAGCAATTTGCATAATGCCTCCCACGATCTATTTTTAGCAATATAGCATTTTTATGATGAGTAAACTGAGGAAGGAGCTTATTGTACAACACCGCTTAGGCTTACGATTTATCAGTAAACAAATCATTCTCATGTTTGGTCTTCAAACACGCGAAATATTAGGTATTCTACTATCTATAAATGTTTTTAAAATCCAATTTAAAAAAAGTGATTAATGTATATTTCCTTATTACAGATGCACATTTAAAAAAAATATATAAGTATATATCATTCAATATTTGCCAGTTGACTTATTAAGCGCGCTCAACAGATGAGGCGAGAGGGCATAAAGCATGGATGACAAATAAAAGCATAGAGTCACAGATTAAGGAGTTAGGAGACTACACATATGACATAGAGTTAAATTGCTACGTATAAAAAGTTTTAGGTGCGTTCAATATGGATGCGTTCGCAAACTGTTTGCAATAAAAATCTAGTACCTATGTATTACAAATCTCGTTGTTCTCAAAAGTTAGGAAAATTGCCTTAAATATAAGAATTACTTCCATGTTACGCGAGGGGGTCAAAAATTACGAAAAATGTAGGAAATGTAACCTTCTGGCAACGTACTTGTACACATTACCGGGGGGCGGGGCTGCCAGATAACAGTCGTTGATTTACCCGACCACGGACCAATAAACCTCAAAACACCCGGTTTATCCCGCCAGCGCCAACCATGAGTAGATTACCCGAAAATAGTTTTTTTTAAGTAAGTTATTCATGCTTTATAAAGAATAAAAGAAATACCAATGTTAGAAAAAGAAGTCATTGTAATCAGTTCTTAATTAAATAGCTTTAAATTATTAAATCAAACATTAAAAAAAACTTAATATATTAAATTAATCAGCTAAACTAAAATACCTGCTTTTACCGGGCTCAATGCAAATACCCGTCAAAATGACCCGCTTTTCGGGTATTTTACCCGCCAATTGGCAGCGCTGCAGAACGTATTATCATAGATCATTATAATATAATACTGGTTTTATAATAAAATATTTTATGAAGTAGTAACATCTATGATTTCATGCTTTAACTATTTTAATTTTTAAATAGAAATGTTACCAATTAAAGTAGTTTCGTTATTTTCTACTAGATGACGCTTGGCAAAAGTTTTCAATTTTTATAATATAGTTTTGTGCAAGTTGCAGGTCTTTTAATACAAAAAACTAGTGTACAAAAAACTAGAGTAGATATTAATAGTAGATGTAAATGAAGGCTTTGTCTATCGACGTTATCATCTTGTAGTTTTGGAATGATCATTGGCAAAGTAACACTAAAACTTCGTTCTTTATATTATTTTAAGGACACTTCTTATCTTATTTTTTAACCCCCGACGCAAGAAGAGGGGTGTTATTAGTTTGACGTGTCTGTGTGTTTGTGTATCTGTCTGTGGCATCGTAGAGCTCCTAAATGAATGGACCGATTTTGATGCGTTTTTTTTTGTTTGAAAGCAATCGTGATCGAGATAATTTTTAAATATAAATTATGAAGATCAATTCAGGCATTTCATGATCATTACTCATTTCCTACTTGACAAAAGGTTCTTACAAATTTTCACACATCCGATTGATTTGAAATTTGGTGTACTGTTACTTCGGTGGTATTTCCTAGAGATGCTAATCTTGAGATGATGCTGTAGTATCAAATAGTCTGTGGGATGCTCAATTCCTCAGAAACTTACAGCAGATATTACAGCGTATTTGGGCTTATAGTTTAGTCTCCATGAGAGTTATCTATTAGAATTAGTGAATTAAAAATAAATTTAAAATTTTTAAATAACCCCCGACACGAAAAATACTCTAAAAAGTAAAAAATCAAATTGCTCTCTTGGCCTTTTAACTTCATTAAAAGTACCTACTCGTACCTATTAATATTTTGATGATGAGTAATAAAATAAAATCCAGAATACAGATCAAAAGAAATTGATAATGATAAAGTATTAGCGGTCCCCCGACGCGGAGAACTTCATCAGCAAAATATCTATCCATCATCTATACTTTTAATGAAATTTAAAGGCCCAAGGGGAAATTTGATTTTTTTACTTTTTAGTTTTTTTTTGTTGGAGGTTACTTAAATTTTTTATATGATTTTATCATCATTAAAATTTGTATTAGTTAAAAGTTTCGTGGCGAATGAAATACATTTAAATTTTGTATGATTTTATTACAATTGTTTTTTTTTTAATTTTACAACCTTCTTTACAAATATAAAATCGTTTCGATCAATTCTGTTAGACATACTAGTTAATTACTTTCAAAATTAAATCACTCTTTTTAACATTATTTACAAAAATACATATTTACAAAACACGATCATTCTACAGTATAATAAATAAGGCGGCGAGTCGCTCGTACTCTAGGCTACGCTACGCTAGGTTAGGCTAGGTAAGGCTAGTATCACACTAGACGAGCACGGTGAGGCGCTCGGGCGGCGGGTGGCGCGCGGGCGGAGGCTCGGGCGGCGGCAACGCGCGCTTGGTTAGCTCCTTGTCGCGCGGCGGCGTGTTGTTGCGCGCGTCCGCGTTTTGCGCCTTGTACAGCGAGTGCGCGCGCGGCAGCTCGTCCGCCGGTCGCTCCGCCAGCCGTCCGAGCGCCTCGCCGTGCCGTTCCGGCCGCAGCGGGTTGGCGTAGCGGCGCAGGTTCTCTTCGTTCTGCAAGTTGTTGGATTTCTCCTCGTCGCGGCGCCGCGAGCGCTCGGCGGCGGCGGCGGCCCGGCGCCGGCGCACGTACAGGAAACCCCCCGCCGCACCGCCCAGCAGCAGCAGCGCCGCACCCGCCCCCATCGCCAGCGCAGCCCCGCTGGCCCCGCCCGCTCCGCCCGATGCCTCCGCCGGGGCAGCCCGTGGTGTGGGCGATGCGCCGTGCTCGACGCGCAGCCGAAGCGCGGCCGCCAGTAATGGGTGATGCGCCAAACGTCGGCGAGCCACGAGTTCACTGAGGGCTCGCACGGCGGCCGCGAGAGCACTGGCACCCTCAGCGTCTTCTTCCTCACCTGCCCACTGCGATAGAAGCAAAGAAATGTTCGTATATATTATTGAAAATAAGAAAATGTTTAAAAAAGACACCAACAGGTATAATTACTAATAGTTGTTATTGACAAGAAATACTGACCAAAGCGAGATCAAGTGCATCATCATCGTCAGGTGCTAGATCACAGAGCAGCGTCAGCGGTGGGGCAGGCGGAGCGCGGTCAGCAAGAGCGGCCGCAAGCGCTCGGCGCAGCGCCACGCAGGCGCGCTCGACGTGCGCTCCGCGAGCCAGCCGCTCGCGCGCCAGGCGCAGGGAGGCGCGCGCGCAGCCGGGCGGTGGCGGCGAGCGCGCACCCGGCCAGCACGCGCCCGGTGCTGGCAGCGCGGGCGGTTCCACGCGCCGCCCCGACACGCGGCGGCACTCACCCAGCGGAGAGCACGGCGCTCGGAGACATAAGGCTGGAGCCGCAGGAACGCACACCTACAAAGTATTATTTATTTTAAATACACGTAATATACGTACTTTGATAATAGGGTATTCTATTTTTTACAACACGGAATGGATTTTGCTAAATATGTTGAATTTTGATACCTCATCGGTGCGGCAAGGTAAGGCTGCGGGTGCCAAGCAGTCGGGCAGACCACACCACAAGCGCGTACAAGCAGGCGCCCCGGCCACGCAGCGGCACGCATTGCAGCCCCACCACCACGTTCCATTGTCAGCGCCACACGCGCCAGGCGTGTCACCAGATTCCGCTGCGCCCTCGACTCCGCTGTCGGTGCCTTCGATTGCTTCGCCACTCTCAGCTCCGAGTCCGGCAATCACTGTAATCACCAAAATAGTTGTTAATAAAATTAAGAATGTCTCATTATTGGTAAATGAGATGTTCAAGTGTAATGGCATATAAATACATTCGAGACAGCGTCTAGCGAGTCTTGCCGGAGGAGGTGGACAAACACAACGTGCGACTGAGCCAGTAGTAGTGCAGGTCGCGGAGGAAGGGCAAGGAGGGTCACAAGTCGACGTCGAGCAATCTGTGCCAGTCCACCCAGAGGCACATTCACAAGCCCACCATCCGGAACCCCCTACACAGCGCCCGCCGTTGCGACACGGTGATGATACACAGCCGTCTGCGGCCCGCTCACAGCGAGCACCGCCCCAACCCGCCCGACATGCGCACGCCCAAGTGCCTGCGCCACCACCCACAGCTATACATGATCCTCCATGAAGACAAGTACAAGGTACCCCTCCAGAACCTGTGGTTATTGGTACTATTGCAGTTTGAACTGGACTTGTCACTATCGGTGCCACCTAAAATGAAAATCAACTCATTGTATTCGTTCAATGTTGTATTCTAAAAGGTAAATGATTGAATTCACATTTAAATGCATATAATATTATATAAGTATATATTTACATTGACAGGAGGAGTTATAGGTAAATCGCAAATGGTACCAGCCCAGCCGGGCGGGCAGACACAGTGAGCGGCGGTCGTGACCACAGCGGCCACTGATGAAGTAGGCAGCAGGTCACGTACACAAGTACCACCGTTCACACAGTGGAGTTCACAGCGTAGCTCCGTTCGCATTGTACACGTTTCTCCTAGAAATAATTGAGATAATTATTTTTTGTATTAAATGTAATTTATTTGGTTTTGTAAGATGTCAATATTTACCAGACCAACCCTCCGTACAGATGCACGTAAAGCCCGTTGGACTGGTCACACAGCTACCGTTGTTGTGACAGGGATTGGGAGAGCACTCATCAACTTCTAAAATATAAAAACACAAACTTTAAATTTGAAAAAATTACATAAATTTTATGAAATAAATGCAATTTGATTATTCAAAATAATGATTATAAATGACAAAACTTACGGTCTCTTGCAGCGCGCTGTGTGCAATTCTTGCCGGTCCAGCCGGGAGCGCAGTGGCAGTAGTAGTCGCTCTGCGCCGTGTAGCAGGGCGCGCCATTAGCGCACGGCGAGCCGGCGCAGTGGTCGCGATCATCCTAAACACGTACAACAAATTTGGTCGTTAAATATTCTTGATATCATATATTTTAATTAATAATATAGATTCATCCTCTTACATCAGTAACTCACCCAGCAGTAGCGTCCCGAACAGGAGGTAAGCTAGAAGCAAATTTTTTGTAAGTGTATTAGTGGAAGCGTATTAGTGCCTTAGTATTTTATTCATATATTATAAAGACAAATATTATTTTATGTATAGTAATGAAAATATTAAGAATTAGTAAATGTTATTGTAAGGAATAGGAGGTGAAAGATGATAAAGTTGGTGATAAAACGTCGTGCACCTCGCAATCCGTGCCTGAGAATCCAACAGGACATATACATCGGTAGGCGTCGAGAAGGTCCACACACTCGCCACCATTACGACAAGGTCTAGAAGCGCAGTCGTCCACGTCTCGGGCGCAGGTCCTCCCCGCATAGCCTGCTGCGCACGCACAGTGGAAGTCGTCTACTAAGTCAATACATGTAGCTCCATTTAGACATTGGCCAGTGCAGTCATCAACGTTTAATTCACAGTCACGTCCCGTCCAGCCAGCCAGACACGTGCAAGCGTATCCCCCGGCCGTGTTATTGCATGCCGCCGCATTCACACAGGGTCCAAGTGCACCTTCTGCGGCGCTGTTCTCCGCACACTCGTTAATATCTGTAAATTAAATAAAATTGATTATTTGCTGTAGCATAGAATAGTATGTGAAAATGTATGAATGTTGACATCGATAGTCACCTTCGGAGCAAGTAGGTCCGGCCCAGCCCAAGGCGCATTCGCACTGGAAAGCGTCGAGGCGGTCACGGCAGAGGGCGCCATTGCGGCAGGGTGCGCTGGCGCAGTCGTCCACGTCGGCGTCGCAGCGCGCGCCGGTCCAGCCGCGCTCGCAGGCGCACGCGAAGCCGGCCGGCGCGGCCGCTAGCGAGCACGCGCCGTGCGCGCACGGCTGCGGCGCGCACGGGTTGTCCACGCGCTCGCAGTCCACGCCCGAGAAGCCCTCCGCGCACGTGCACAGGTACTGGTCCGGCGCAGTGTTCTCGCACGTGCCACCGTGTTGGCAAGGCTCATGCGTACCGCAGTAGTTGAGATCTAGTTAAAATTGATTTATTAAAACAGATTTATGACTTTCAACACATTAATTGAATAGATAAATTTAAAAAAGTACCTTGGTCGCAAAGAATCCCTCCCCAATTAGTATCACAAGTACAATCCCAAGAGGAGCCGTTGCAGTAGCCGTGCTTACAGCCAGGATAGGGTTGGCATTGGGAGCAGAGATCTCCTCGCCAGCCTGGACGACAGCTGAAATAAATTGAACATATGATCAGAACACTCTGTAAATATAAAGATAAAATGAAGCTAAGCTGTCTTAACACGTTCGTTGCATTACGAGATATATCAGATCTCATGCAGGACTTTTGTATTGTGCGTTGACTATAATCGTGTTGTTTCACTCCTTGCGGGAGGCTCTAACATGTAAAGTTTTTTAAGTATGAGTAAGACAAATATACATATTTGCTTCCTACTTAAAGGTGAATTCAAGGACATAAAAAAAAATAGAGATGGATTAGGTCCCTAACGCACAGTAGTATAATTATTTTCATTCCTTGCGTTAGGAGACATGTTGATACTCGTGGAATCGTACGCCTCGTAGACGCAAGAGAGGGAGGGTGGGCGGCGCGGACGCTGCGTGATTCGTTTTAGTGTTGTCCTAGCATCGACGTGGGAAGTTGCGCGCACGTTTCGAAAATAACACTACGTGTTTGTATTTTAAAATGTGTTAATAATTATTGATGATAAACAATGAGTCTTTTTAAAAGGAAAAAGTGTAAAAAGTCTATTTATTTTGGTGAGATTTCTAAGAATGAAAAATCTACGCCGAATTATAGTGCTGCATCGTCCAGTAAAATAACAATTTTGGAAAATATTCAAATTTGCTCCCCATTGACTAATAGTGACAGTGATTCTGATTATGAAATATTTGACGTACCTAAAAAAAAATATGAACCTTTCTACGTTGGAGCACACGCAGCTAAGTAAAGAATATATATATATCAGCCCATGTACTGGAAAAAAAATTTGTGTGCTTCAGAATACGATATCCAGTCCAAAGAATAGTAACAATAATACCACATTATTGATGACGAATACTACGCCGACTATACCTACTGATCCTATGACACCTACTCGTTGATTATGGTGTACTGTTTCTCGTAACCATAGTGGTTTTTCTACTCCTAACTCGTTTTTTTTTTTTTTTTTTTTTTTTTTATTGTCGCTCGACAAGATGACTCCATGACGCCTGATGGTAAGCGACAGTGGAATCCAGAATGAGATCCATCGGTTCCGGGACTTGATCTCGATTCCGATCAACCTCACCTTGTCGGCCTGCAAATGTGCTTTTTCACGCTCCGTTTAAACGACCCAGGATTATAGGAAGAGGGAAACACGTGAGACGGTAATGAATTCCATTTCCTAATAGTGCGGCACAGGTAGGAGCTGCCAAACCTTTTGGTACGAGAAGGTATGGGTAGTACCGTGTGAGGATGGAATTTCCGACCAGCACGTGTGGTTTTGGAGAGGAAATCATGCACTCAAATGCTAACAGAAACATCCAACACAAATGCTAAAACTTCCCCTGCCTCATTGAATGATTTATGTACATCAAGCAGGTGCTCGTCTTTGAATAATATTTCGTGTTCGTTACCTTTAGAACTTAATGAGAGCAGCATGCAAAAATTGATTAAAACATTTATACACGAAAGAAAAACCACAGATGAAAAAAAGAGGAAGAAGAAGAACAGTACGTAGAAAACCAAGAAATACAGAAGGACGATCCGGAGACGCAGACTGATGAAGCAACCGATACCGAAATTGAAGAAATCGGTTCAAATGGAAGTGATGATGATTCAAGTGAAAATCTCTCATCAGATATAATATCTGAAGATGAAGATATATCTGAAAATATATCAGAAAGTGAGGGTGGACAGTTTGAGGGTGATAAAGATTGGATTGACATTCCTGACAATGACTGTATTGAGCTTCGATGAGAGCATACTTGATAGCGTGACAAATGTACCTATTCGTAATAAATTGCCCGTCGAGATTTATAGTTTGTTTGTAACCGAGGATATAATTGATAAAATAGTGGAAGAAACTAATAAATACGCAGAAAAATATTTATTAGAAAAAGAAATTAATTCACGATTATTGGTTAAAGAAATCCATTTACAGAAATGAATACATATGCTCTCTCATGGGAAGAGATAGATTTATCTTGCTTCTAAAGTTTTTGCATTTCAGCGATGAAAGAAATGATACTGGGGATAGACTCTACAAAATTCGACAAATACTTAATATGTTAAATAATCGTTTTAGAGATATTTTAACTCCCGGAAAATGTATCGTGATAGACGAATCAATGATTCCCTGGCGTGGGAGACTTATTTTTCGCCAATATACTAAAAATAAATCTCATAAATATGGAGTTAAATTATATAAACTATGTACTCCTGAGGGGTACACTTTTAAAACCATAGTATATACAGGTAAAGAAGGAAATAGCAAAGAAATGAACCATGGGAAAAATGTAGTTATGAAGCTCATAGAGGGTCTAGAAAATGAAGGACGAGTTTTAGTAGCCGACAACTTTTATTCTTCTCTTGATTTAGTAGAGGAACTCTTAGAAAAGAAATTTTTTTACTGTGGCACGCTAAGATCAAATCGAAGAGGGCTGCCCTGGTAAAAAATTGAAAAAAGGCGAAGTTGAAGGAAAAATGCTGCCTAGTGGTGTGAAAGTTATTAAATGGCACGATAAGCGCCAAGTTTCAATGATAACTTCCTGTAAAGCACATAAAGCGTCTCTAGTAGATACAGGTAAGATACATAAGAGAACTAATGAAATGATCAAAAAGCCACTATGCATATTAACTTATAATGATAATAAAAAAGGGGTAGACTACTCAGATCAAATGTCGGCATACTATACTACTTTACGACGAGGTCTAAAGTGGTATCGGAAAGTGATGATGGAATTTTTATTTGGTACTGTACTCATAAACGTATGGATAATATACAATTCAAATACAGACAAGAAAATGTCAAAAAAAGAATTCACAGAATCAATAATCGAAACATTCGGAGGCCGAAAAATTTCCGGAACAGATATGATAAATATACTATTGCACAAATTACTATTTTTAATACAACTCATGTGACAACAAGCGTACATAAAACCTGTACGTTTGTTGTGACATTACATCTAATAGAACGCAGATACACTAGGCTATCACTTTAGCCTAAGAGCGCTCAAAATACCAGACACATACTTGTGCACTTACTGCGTTTTTCTCACCCTTTTTGCAGAGTATCGTGCTGTAGTCTGCCATTTTTTATAGGAAATACATATTAATTTGTTCTAAACTTAACCGTTTAGATTCAAGGGTGTGTGGATCAATCCAATGGCGAGCGTGGTGGTGTCGTAGATTACCGTGGTCAACATAACAAATAGTTCTTCGAAAACAAACGGTTCTTACTCATAAAGATAGCTAAAATCTCTCCAGAAACTTAGGTAATGGTTCAACACAACAACGAAAAAGACAACGCATAAGCTTGGCATCGTTAACTAACTGCAGCACGCTTTGCATGAAACTAAGCATATTATGCACATTAATCATTTGAATTTACTGTACAAAAATCTTCTTGGATACAATTCATGTAAAATTAATTAAAGAGGCTTTATTTCCAACTAATATCTGCCTGCCGTTATTTCGACTTTACGTGGTGTTTTTTGTTTTTTTTTTTAATTTTTTGGTGTTTTTGAGATTGTCTTAGCTTAGTAGCATTTCTGGTGGGCTTTGCTACTTATCTCTAATGCCAGAGTGTTATACTTATGTAAGCATTATACTACACAGGAGGGATTTCACATCCCTCTGGTAAGTTTCTGGTAGCCTAAATATCGGTTATTATAACAAAAACGTTGCTATAGTAAACTTACAAGAGACCTGTGAAATCCACCTTTAATGTGTGAACTATACAGGTGTCCCATGGCAATGTATTATATAGGATGGAACTAAATTCACGTCCTTCTTTGAAATAGGGAATACAGAAGGGATAACTGAACACGTTCTGAATATTTAAATTCGAAATAAAATATATTTAAAAAATTGAGTTTGTTGCTGATAGTCTGTTATTCTGCCCTATGCCGCCATACAAAAGTTGAAAAAGAACTTTCAATTTTGACTTTTAAATATTCAGAACATGTTCAGTTATTGCTTCTGTACTCCCCATTTCAAGAAAGGTCATTAATTTAATAACAAAAATACACATAAGACACTCGAATAACTTTTCACTATTAGAAAAGCTAATAAAATTAGTTTCCATTGCATTTACTTCACTGACGTGGTTGCATGCTGTTTATTTATATAATGCATTTTATTACAGAATTCCCCGAAGGAAGATGTACAGATCATGTTTTCCAACGTGGCAATAAGAAAAGACGTTGTGTGTGTTGTTATAAAAAATTACGACACACTTTAAACAGCACTGACGCTTCTAAAAAAGCTAAAAGAATTGTTACTATTTGCGCGCAATGCAAACAATCAATGTGCTTACCGTGTTTTAATGAAAAACACTTTGCATAGTTTATAAATAAACTTCTTTAATAAAACTTTTTCAATCGACAACTGAGATATTATTTTATTCCCATCACTACTTACTACACATATTGAACTATCTTCGGTTGCGGTACGAGATACAATCGATATCAAATTTTTTTTTGGTATTTGTAATTTATTCTAATGTCATAACTGCGTGCGAACCTAGCAAAATGTAGAGCAATAGGCTCTCTTGACCCACAAAAAATTCAAAATATATGTCATTAGTTTTTTGGAAGATATACATTATTTTCAAAACAGTATTTTTAGGAGACTGATTAGGTATCAAACGCACCAAAGGGTAGGTTAGTTCCGAGATCTTTTAGGTATCCAAAGCACCAGCTGAAAGTTCTTTGAAAATGATGGCGCAGGGAACGTGTTAAGGTATTTTCAAAACTTACAGGCACTCGCCGGGTTTATCGCATCTTCCGTGGGTCGGATGACAGCCTTCTTTGCAAACAGCTGTAAATAAATAATTCTTTTTATTCAGATTGTCGAACGCTATAATGTAGCATAAAGCGTTAACATTGACTATGTCAGGGCCTACGTTTTTCGCAGTTGTCGCCCTGCCAGCCGGGCAGACAGCGCTTGTCGCCGGTGACGGAGCAGGAGTAGTGACCGAACTTGTCGTCACGCGGGCGGCAGAAGGTGGTACAGGTGGTGTTGTAGTAGTTGGGCTGGCACGTAACGCGCACGCGGTACGCCACGGCAGCCGCCGCGCCCGCGTGCCGCAGCGCGTGCCACTCCGCGCCCGGCTCCACGATGCCCGACCACCACGCCTCCTCGATCAGGCCCGTCTCCTCTGTAGTTACAGTTGATACTATACAAAACTGGGTTTATTTTTTTAATAACTATTTAAACGAAAGTCACATACCGGGATCTGTGTAATTGTAGTCATCGTATGCTTGCAAAATGAGTGTGAAGGATCGCTGAAAATATAAAAATATAATATTAACCTGTAATAATTTTACGTAGTTATGTTGCCTATTATGACTTTTCAAGAAGAATTTTAAGACTAAATCAGGTGGGTGATATGCGTGTTTTTTTGTTTTCTTTCTATACAGCAGGTTACATCGTTATATAATTGGAAAAAAATATCCAGCTTAAAAAACGGTACATTTAATAAAAAATAATAATTTAAAAGTATCATACAGATGTAATCAACGAGTGAACGGGTCTAAATTGTTAGTACCAATTGCAAACACCAAACAACAGCGCTCTATTACAATAGACTTTGACGTCACATTCGGTCTGACCAATGGCGTTGCGTTTCAACTACTTTGAAATTCGCACCTATTTTTGCAGTTTGTCAATAATTATTTTCTTAATGAAAAAATAAAAACCGACTTCAAACAAAAGCACTAAAAAGTAAAAAATAACTGATTGGTAGTTTTCATTTACTATACAAACCTAATCAAATATTTTCGAAGTCGGTGTGCTTTGGCTAAGTAATTAAAGCCTACCTATTAAATACATACCTAATCAAATATTTTCGATATCGGTGCCAGCCCATACAAAGCAAAGCACACCGACTTCGAAAATATTTGATTAGGTATGTATAGTAAATGAAAACTACCAATCAGTTAGTTTTTACTTTTTAGTGCTTTTGTTTGAAGTCGGTTTTTATTTTTTTGTTAAAAAGTTTTTATTTTCCCCATTTTTAGTGTAAACAGTAGTAGCAAAGTAAGAATTCTAACGTGTTAGGCTTGTCAAATCAAACAAAATAAGCCCAAACTCAAAGTATCTACTATTAGCCGTTGAAGAGTTCCACCTATCCACCTTCTGGCCTTACCATCAGATCAGGTCAACAATACCGAACCACTGTATTATCAACGGAAATAGAAACACTTGCAAAGTTTCAAGTCAATATGACAATTAGAAGTAGGTTAAATTCATTATTAGCTATTTTTCCACCCTTAGGGGTGGTATTTTTTTTTAATTTAAATGGAACCAATCTGGAAGTACACCCTTTCAAACAAAACAAAAATTGTCCAAATCGGTTAATAAATGACGAAGTTCTGAGGTAACAAACATAAAAAAAAAATACAGTCGAATTGAGAACCTCCTCCTTTTTGAAGTCGGTTGAAAAGATGATTATAAACTATTTATAATATTTCACTTTTATTTAAATCATACGCATATTCACTATTGCTGTAATATGTTTTCGTTTTAACAGGTTCCATTGTAATGAAAGTTGTATGATGACTCCTTTTTATGATGTAAGACTCCATTACTTAAAGAAAAATGGAGTTAAAAATTAAAAAAAACTTACAGTCCATCGGAATGAGAAAGGTAGAGACAGAGTGTAGAGCGGGTCTGCTAGCGTGAAAGAATCCGTTCCTAGGACAGGCGAAGCTGCTCGTCCAAACGAGCAGGCTCCGGGCGCGGCGGCGGACTGGTACTCCTTGAGGCACAGCGCGAAGCGCGTGCGACACGGATGCGCGCAGGATCCACCCGCCCCCACCGCCGCCACCCCCGCCCCTGCTCCGCCCACGTCTGTGGCTGGAGCTGGGGCGAGAGCGGGAGTAAGGGCGGGCGGCGGCGCGGAAGAGCCGCCGCAACACGCGCCCGACGCCAGCTGCAGTCGGTAGTTGGAAAACTCGAGAATCTGCAGCTCGAACACGCCCGCCCCCGCCGCGCACTGTACATCAATCATTGTGGAACATTAATATCTTGACACTTTTATTAATTTCATACAAGATTTACGAAACTACGAAGCATAGAAGGAATCTATACAATTTGAAAAAGTCTACATATTCGTTTTCAAAATTAAAATAATTACTTTTTACAAAATAAATGGTCCACTGACTTGAAAATTAACTAAAAGTAGTAGTTTCCAACCTCAAGCTTTATAATTGGCAAAGAAAGATGTCTCATTGCCGGCTTCTAACCTCTTTGAAGTCAGGCAAATAGTAACTCATAGTAATTACAGCTTTAAGGTTTTGTACGTAAATCAGTGTTAAGAGCTACTCATCGCCAGGAATGCGGTGTAACCATTAAACGTTGAAGTGTATAAAGTAGAAAATGTCGAGTAAACGTGTCGAAATATTACAATGAGATATCGAGTAATTATTACAAAGAAAGTATGAGGGTTTCTGAATATGTAAAAATGAGTTTAATTAAAGGCAGAAACGCCGTGTGAATATAGTGTAGTGTGTGGGGTAAATAATCATTTCGATCGATAATAATGTGTCTTTTGTTCGTCCGACTACCCTCCTCCACAGCGGTCCCTGACAGCGGGCGCTGTTTGCATCGGATTCCTGTATTTTAGTAAAGATATGTATATAATATAAAATAAGTTCTAAATAATAAATAATAAAGGAACAGAACATCATACTTGAAATACATTTTTTTATATTGTTAATATTATGATGTACTAGTATTGCCCGCGGCTCCGCCCGCGTTCAGATGACCAAAAACCAAATTCTTAGGTTTTACATATTAGTATACTCTTATATTGCAGTTTTTCTACTTTTTCTCACAAATGAGATATTTTCCCGCAGTAAAAAGTATTTTATATGTTGACCCGGATAACCAGCTATCACCATACCAAATTTCATCAAAATCCTTCCAGTGGTTTTTCTGTGATGCGGTAACAGACAGAGAGACAGACAAAAATTCTAAAAACTATAAATTCAGCCTCTGTATCGATAATAATGTTTATTTCAATAAGATTTTCAAAAAAATATTTAACGTACAGATTCGGCTTAGTTACAATTTTATTATAGGTAGATATGTATGGATTAGCTATTTTTAAAAGTCTAGAAATATTAGTATCGTAAAATAAAATAACTTTCACATTGGAATTTAGATAGCGCTTTCTTATTTCTATACAAAAACTAAAAACAAAATAATTTCTAAACAAGCAATTATTCGAAACTTGGGGCAGTCCCGTCGCGTTGCAGATGAAGGAGAGGCGTGCTAGGAACGCAGGAGGCGTATGGTTAATGGTACCGTAGGCGTAAAATGTTTTAATATTTTATGGTTATTTACTTAGATTATGCGACTCTTATGGAACATCCAGTTTTAATCATACTTTCTTAGATTTACACAAATATTTGACAATTTAAATAAAACTATCGTATATAAAGGTCGGGAACCAAAAATCAAAATAAATCCGTAATAGAATCCGAATAGACACTATTAAGTTACATATCATCAACGCCATTTTCTATGTATTTTTTAAATCACTTAGTGCTATAAAGAATTTAATAATACAATACTGCCATATTTCTTATGTTCAGGATAGTAGTACCTACTGTAAACTACTGTTTAACTGTTTTCAAATTCTAAATGTTTTAGCGACCCATGCAAAAAGTATATTATTAATTAATATAATATTGCGTATAAACTAAGCTCTAAATGAATCTATACCTATTAAAATGACTTTACTAAAAGCTAGCACGCTAAATCCGCGCAGCTACACTGCGGGTAGCGTGCCGGTATCGTTTATACAAACGAACGCATGCAGTGTCGGGAGCACGATACAATCTGAGCATTTAGTTTCGCGAACACACGCAAGGGTTTTAGCTTCTCAGAATACAAGTACACTTTAAGCTGAATTGACAAGCCGCTAGTGTTGTTAAACGGATTGAAGCCGTCTCATAACCCCACGTAGGACGAAGTGGGTAGATACTCAAGCTTCGCGCCTTTCACAAATAAAAATTAGCTCTTAGTAAATATACTTTAGTAAAAATAATATAAAACTTTTAAATAAGTTTTATATTATTGGTATTAAAGTATATTCTGGTTGTTCCTTAAAATTTAATTTTAGCATTATTATTTTTTTATAAGATTATTTTTGCTATTCACTTTCCTAATAAGACAGAACGAAAGAATATTTCGAATGTATCTACCTATATTTAATATAAAATAAATTGGATTTATAATAGAACTGTAAAATTAGATTTTTAAGGACTGAAATAGTTTCAGCTCATAGGAGAGAGGCGTTTACCCGCAGCGCCCCGCCCGGCGCGCTCACCGCCCACCGCGCGCGACGCGCCTTCTCTCCCCACTTACTTACTACAATGACTTTAGAGGAAAATTGGTAATCGTAGTTATGTTGCACAAATTGAAGTAAAAAGTTAAGTATTTTGAAAATACTAGCATTGACCGCGGCTCCGCCCGCGTTCAGATGACCAAAAACCAAATTCTTAGGTTTATACTCTTATAACATATACCAATTTCATTTCATATCGCACCGCATGATCGGTAAATAGTTTTTTTTTGCCACAAAGGTTTCTCCGTTAATCTCATGTTTGATTTAGTAATATTGCACTTTTTGTTTCAACAATAACATTTACCTATAGTATGTCTAAATAATTTCTGTTTTGTTTGTATGTTTAGTTTTGGGCGATAAACTCTCAAACTAATGAATTAATTTTAATCATTTATTTACTAATAGACGGCTATTGATTATTTTTTTTAGTTGATTATTTAAATAACATAATGAGAACTTTTCTTAATGTTAATTTGTCGCGAAACAGGGATGGGTCAGCGCTAGTTAGTAATATTTTCCAAAACGATTTTCAAAAGAAAGTGCAAAAGTAAGAGTTTCAAAAGTACCTAGGTACATAATTAAGGTAAATAAGTAAATAATTCTAAGTAAATGCTTATTATTTTTTCATATGGCTCAGCTAATATGATTAAAGTCGTAAGCACTTTATTGTGTCCTTTAAACGTTCCACCTTTAAAAAAAATTATGCCAAAAAAAACTGAAAAAGTTGAGGTATAACATAATACTTTCTTAGATTTACGCGAATATTTGACATTTTAAATAAAACTATCTTTTCGGATTTTTTCGCGGATTTATTTGGGTTTTTGGTTACCGACGTTTCGAATGCTTTACAGCATTCATGGTCACGGGAGAGACTGAGGTGTTAGATGTTTCGAAGGAATAGTTGTTACAGACAGCCTACCCACAAATAACAAAATGAAAATTGCACCAATTACCTTACAATATTTTTTAACTTTAAACATTTTTATAATTTTAATTAGTTTTATAATTGAATATGGAATATTATTTCTTTAATTTTTGCTGTTATTATTATAATTATCACAATTTTAAAAATATTAATTAGTAATCTATATTTAGTGTTGCCATTATTATATTTATAACCATAAAGAAAAAATATTAAATATAATATTAATTATTTAAGCTGTATAATTATTCTATGTATAATTTAAAAAGTTAAAATTAATTAAGGATAATAATTTTAATTTTGTTTGCAGTAGCAATAAATAATAATTTAAAAAGAAGACAAATCACTAAGCAACACTATTACTATATACTTTTACAAATGAAAAATGAAAAATATTAATCTGAAATGCTGTCATTTTGATCCACACAGTAAGAACTTACTACATCTACCTTTCTGTTATGTTTAGATTTATTATTTGATTTTATTATATTAATAACAGGATGCTGATTAGATTTATTATTTGATGTTATTAATGTCCAGAGGTTTTCTCGTGATGCGGTCACAGACAGACAGACAGGCAGACAAACATTCTAAAAACTATAGATGCGGCCTCTGTATTGATAATAGTGACTATATCAATAACAATGTTTATTTCAATGAGATTTTCCAAAAAATATTTAATGTACAGATTCGACTCAGAATTTTATTATATGTGTAGATATCTATATACATATAATAAAATTCTAACTAAGTCGAATCTGTAGGTACATTAAATATTTTTTGGAAAATCTTTTTGAAATAAACATTATTATCGATACAGAAGCCGAATCTTTTGTCTGTCTGTCTGTCTATCTGTTATCGCATCACAAAAAAAACCACTGGAGGGATTTTGATGAAATTTGGTATGGTGATAGCTGGTTATCCGGATCAACATATAGAATACTTTTTACCGCGGGAAAATATCTCATTTTTGAGAAAAAATACAAAAACTGCAATGTAAGCGTATACCAATATGTAAAAACCTAAGAATTTTTGGTCATCTGAACGCGGGCGGAGCCGCGGCAATGCTAGTAGATAATATAATTTGCATATATTTCAAACTAGTGATTTACTTATATTCTACGGCTTTATTTAAAGCCACTTAGGCAGTGCTGTAAAGCAACTCAACGGCCAGGACCTTTTTATCGGTATATAAAGAAAATAGACTTATATTTTTCAGAATCGGATCAGTAGTTTCAGGTATTATAGATATAGATTAAGTAGTTAATCTTTTAAAACACCACTTATTTCTTATTGCTGATGACAAATTCTAGTAACTAAATTGTATTGTATTTAATTAAATTGTATTATTGTAAAAATTAATATCCGGGCGATCGAGCTTAGATCGGCTTAAGCGCTCGTTCATAGGTCCATGATTGGTGACAATGCAAGTACCACAAAAGTTCATGAGAGGGCGTTATATGACATTGTCAGCATGAGAATAAAAAGATAAAGGCTCTAATAATTATTAATTAATTAATTATAAAAAACAAATTAATTATAAAAAATTGCGCTTTTTTAGAAAAGTACGCCTTCGAGTGTATAAATTTAAAAAGCAAAAATCTTATCTAAATACAAAATTTGATCCAAATCGTAAGAGCCGTTTCCAAGATACATGAAATAAATTTATACATAAGAATTACTCATTTATTATAATAATATTAACTTGTTTTAGTGTAAATGAAAACTACTTTTGCTCAACGATTTTCAGTAAAAAGTTTTTTTTAATTAACAGAACATTTTATCAAAAATGATTTCTGTCTTCAAATTTAGATAAGCCACATACTTGGTCGAAAGCCTTAGGAAACAGCATTTTCATTTGATTATCGACCGCTTGAGAAAAATCTAGTGTTATTTAGTTACGATTTTACTAAATTCATTAAAAGCTTGAAACCCAAATTCATACTAAATACGATTATTCCCACGCTTTAGAACTCCACAGTAGCTGCGGCTACTTCATAAACTAATAAGCAAATAAATATTATTAAAATGAACAGAACATGTTTTGACATTGGACGTGAATATATTCATAATATATCATAGCAATATTTTACAGCAACAAATTAGAAAGTTTCTTTCGCGAAGCGTCAGCTAATCAGGCAACATTTGTATATTACACTCGTCGATTACCAAACATTTATGGCTTTTAATTACAAATAATACGCGACTAAAACTATATATGATCCATTGATAAAATAAAGGTAAAACGAAATTTCATTTCATGATATTGCAGAAGCGAGCTCATCAAGTAGATTCTAGGTACGAATGTACACCTAAATTGCAGAGAATTTTATTTAATAAAGAATATAAGAAAAGAACTAATAAGATAATTATGAGTTTATTATTTAAAATTGTAAGTCTTGTTTCTGACTAGCATAGTTCAACATCGATGGCCATAGATTCAATTTAATAGTTGTAAAGAGTGTCGTGAATAAAAGAAAAAGTATTTGCAACTATTTAAATATATAAAACATTGATTCGGATTTCTAATTGTGTTTTAGATATTACATAGGTCGGTAAATATTATCTATTTTTTATTATATAAATAAATATTTTGTGAGTTTTTCGGACTTCTTTAAAAGAAATAATTTAATTTGAAATATCCGCTTGAATGATGTATTTTCTCTGGTTCATGTGAGTTAACGCACGGGCTCGACACCTAACAGCAAACTATAAATGATATTATTATAGATATCGGTGGCCCTCATAAAAGACTTCAACGCGTGTCTACCAATGGTATTAAATATATTTTCTTATAGAAATAGTTATTATAATGTTATCTATATTTAGTTACTTTTAAATTGCTTTATACAACTTTATACAACATCAAGAAATATAAACTTTGTCATAAATTAATTTGTGAAATATTTAGTTCGAATAAAAAAAATTATAAACTTCATTGAGCTTAGTAAGAGCTTTTAAAAAAATAAAATTTTACTTTACTTTATTATACTTTATTTAAAGAAAATATTTCGTAATGAGCATTAAAAATTTGTGTGTGTCTTTTTGAACACATTAATACATATGAGGTCGATTAAGGTTATAGGAGCGCACAAAGCAGGCGCTTAGCCGTCGGTTAACAAAGACCGGCGCCATTATAAAACGATTACAAGAATTATGTTTTACAGCTGTTTGAGAAAGCAGCAGATTTGTTTCACATAAAAAAGAATATGAAGTCGAGTGAAATACAAAGAGTTGGTACTACAAATATGCGTGGTAATTATCTGAGAATAATAACAGTTCCTAGTCTCCATAAGTAGACGCTTGTAACGTTTTGTAACGTTTCCAATCCTCACTCATATCACAAATGCGAAAGTATGTAAGCGTGGTTTGTTTTATTTGGTTCGTTGGTTATGGGAACCAAATCAATGAGGTAAAAAAAGCAGCTATTCATAAAAAAAAGAAAATTATTACAACCAAATTCATCAAGTGCATTTCCAAGCCTTGTAATGTAATGCAAAATTAATTAAGACACATCGGCATGCGTCGTATTGAGTTTCTTCGTGATTTACAGGTTCATTATTTCATGTCTATATTGAGTGAAGTTTTTTCAAATAGCAACAATGTCGGTATGCGCCGACCAGTGTCTGCCTGTGTCGACCTGTGCCGGCGAGTGTCGGCGACTGGCAAGTATAGCGAATGGCATGAATATGCATGAGTTGGGTCGCCGCTCGCCTCGTACGTACAGCACATATATGGCCGCGCAGATTTTCCCACGATTAGCGACGCGCGCTCCGGCGGTGACATAAGGATGTCATACCAACAACAAGATCGATAGGCAGAAAATGTAACCGAATATTGATCTATTGTATCAGCAATATTGATTTTATTTTGGAAGTTTTACTTTATTTGTAAAATAAGCTTTTTACTAATTAAAATAATTCATTAGGTACCTACTAGGATAGAGTGATAGTGAGAAACGTCTCATTTACCTTCATTAGTATTGTGGTTATGGATAAGACCAGGGACAAGGATCATAATGAGAGAACACTCAAATCGTACAAATGTCTGTGACGAGAGCCTGTGAACGGATGCGCAAGCGCCGCGGCGCCGCGGAGGAATTCTGCCTTCTATTGTGGCAGGAAATAGCTCAGCCTTTACGATCATTGCCATATCTTTAACTTTGATATAATTTGCAAGTTTTGGCGAAGGTCTAGTAAAAGTATGAAACTTGTTTTTTAATTAGCCATCCGAAAGTATATTAATTTTACTACTAGTAGCCATATAAGTCTTCGCTTTGACTAGACTTTCATAAAGATAAGTATTTAATTAAAATATTATAATAGTAATCGTTACTTATCAATGATAACATAAAACATAATGTGTATGTTCAAAAATAGGGAAAGAAAGCTTCTGGTGGCTATTATCACGCTCGAAGCGATGAGATTATTAAATATGGAAGCAGGATGAGCCGTTCGTGTACCAACATGCTCTCGCCAAAAACTTGTTCTTAAGTTAAACTAAGTTTTGTCGATCAAAAAACGGTAAGTGAGCTATTTAATAGATGTTAATGTATTCAGCGAAGCCCGTGACCGGCGACGAGTCGGCCGCGGCGCGTCAATGACCCTCGGCATTTACCTACATTACATATGTACGTGCTCCTCTCCTTTGCTCGCTTTAATCTGCTAATGTTAATTTAAGTGCTAAACAAATCGCTCGTTAGACACTTTACATTGTACTTAACTGTTTTATGTTACAAATTACATATCTTTATTTAAAAAACATGAAGCACGAGTGATGCGGCTCATTTAGGAGAATTGAATTTTAAAAAATCAATACTTTCTTAGATTTACGCAAATCTTTGACATTTTGAATAAAACTATATTTTCGGATTTTGTTAGCGGATTTATTTTGATTTTTGGTTCCCGACGTTTCGAATGCTCAGTCTTTCCCATGACCATAATCGCGGTGAAGCATTTGAAACGTCGGGGAACAAAAATCAAAATTAATCCGTGAAATAATCCGAAAAGATAGTTTTAATTAAAATGTTAAAATACATATTTCTTCAAGAACTATGTAAGAAATTTCGTAAATATTAATGTCATTATAAAAACAAATAGGCGTAACAATAACTCAAAAGTTACAATAAAATTATGTTCACACGTGAAGTAATAATGATTATATTCGTTAATTATATTTCTTCAAAATTAATGTTTGAACTGTTATAAAATTTATTTTAAGGATTGAAAATGAAAATGCCAAAGTAAATGAATCATTTTCATTCGCAAAGATTATTGAACATATATTGTAGTAAAATATAGAAACAACACAATGGCAAAGGAAGCTGTGGAGATGAACAATTAGGCAGAGTGAAAGCAGCGGAGGCGATGAGTCTCTTCTAAACATTTACTTTTATATTTGTAACTCACTTTTTGCCTCTAATGATAGTAATATCCGTTATTGACAAATGTGCGATCATTTATTCAAATTACTTGCGACAGCTGTTCTGTGATTTTATTACCACTGTTCATTTAAACATAGAAATATTGGACTTTAGGAAATAAATCATGACAAATAGATACTTAGCAGGTTAAAATGTGTGCGCTGGTGGCCTCCTGTTGTATTGCTTTTTGGTAAGCTTCTGGATAATATTTATTAACAGACAGAGAGTTAGATATGTTTGTTTTTATCTACTTTAGAATAATTTATTTGAATAACGCTTTAAATTTTTCTTTCATCAAACATACCGATATATTTTGCTATAATAATATAAAATACATGGTAATTTTAATTTTTTAATTAATAATCACCAAAACATTTAAATTTTAATACGAATACATCTACTCATATTAAGTTCGTATCAAAATTAGATAGTACAGTTATTTTATACTTCATTAATTTTGAACAGCGGAAACGAGATTGATAATACAATAATAAATGGAATAAGAATGAATATTCAAAGGTTTAATAAACTTATGATCACACACAATAAAATTGCAGTGTCTGTTTATAATGTCAAAATAACAGCATTTTACTAAATGCATATGAAATTATACGAAGATGATATACATTACGATAAATATACATATATGTATATATAAAACAATATATTTTTTATATTATTTTATTTTTGGCCCTTTCTGAAAGTTAATTTAATAAAAAATATGATTTCCTGTAGATATTCACTATTGCATTTTCTTTGTTCATGTTCTTTTGAATGTTATAAAATAAATATTCAGATTACACAGTTTGTCTTACATTTAATTATTGCGTGTAAAGAGATGTCAGTGGCATTAATTCTGGTTAATCACTACTCAACAGTAGAGTTGTAACTACTTACGACCGACGATTAGTTATGACTGTAATTTGATTATTGGAAATGCACAGTAGGTACTTATAAACGCTCTAGAGGGCTATTATTTAAAATTCGGTCTTTCCAGAATTAAACTTTAATGTATGTACTGATTAAAATTTCATTGCCAACCGTTTTATTTTCGTATTTTAACTTTCTCACCATGAAATTAAATAGTTATTGCCTTTCTTAATTAATTATGAATATAATGTAAATTCTTCTTTGTTCAATAATAAACTACCACAGAAAGTGTGGAATGTACCTAACTAATATTTACGAAGAGTGTTAAATATTACGAAAAAGACAATGAAAGTTATCATTATTTGTTAATAACAGTTTATTTTGGGAAATTTATAATTTGTAGGTTCATATGACCCCTATATCTACTTTAATTTAATGTAAATTAATTGTACCTAGGTGTTGGAGCACGTTCGCAGTAGCGAGTACTGGGGACGCGTGGACAACGTATCATTGCCGGCAATTAAGCGCATTACGCGGTCACCGGGAGCGTGCGACGCGTCTCCGCGCGTCACCGACTACTACAGATATCGTGGACATCGTTCTAGATGGATAAGTAAACTAAACTGATCCGTTTTTGCAACAATTATATTTACATGATATCTTGTAAGGATATTTTACTGTGATAAAATGAACATGAAATTGATTCATATTATTTGTTCTTGACTTGATCTCTCTCTCTCTCTCTTGGTTTTATTTATTCTGTACACAACTGCACGTATTGTTTTGTATTATATATGATAGATTTATAACATTTAGACAGTAATTTGGTATGTAACAGGTGCTTGATACTTTATTAGATTTACGCGAACATTTGACATTTTAAATAAAACTATCTTTTCGGATTATTTTACGGATTTATTTTGATTTTTGGTTCCCGACATTCCTGTGTCTCCCGTGACCATGATTGCTGTAAAGCATTCGAAACATGGTCACGGGAGAGATTTGAGTCTCTCCCGTGACCATGGATTTTGTTAAGCATTCGAAACATCGGGAACCAAAAATCAAAATAAAACCACGAAATAATCCGAAAAGATTAATTATCGGTAGATATATTTAAAAACTAAATTATGTGCAAGTCCCTAAGTAATTCTTTAGCTTTCGTTTCAAGGTTTAAGCAGTTTTAATTTTTAGTCCAATAATAGTGAGGTATAAATATAAGTAAATTGTATCTAATATTATACGTAATTCTTGAGGAAGTGTAGCTTAACTAATACTTATTTGTATTAAATAATACGTCAAAACAACCTAAACTCTTTTAATTAGACCTTTACGAAAAGATAGAAAATACCTGAATACACACACTTTTCAACTTCTATTTTTTTTATCTAAAATATAAAAAAATAAATTAAATATCCATATCGTAAGTCCTTGAGGAAGCTACCAACTCTACCGAGGCTACTGAAAACAGCGCCAAAGAAACTCAACACTCGATCTTTTGAAAATATATGTTAGCGATACTAGATTGCAAATTACAAGTAATTTTATGATACTAAATTGATAAATAAAATAAATTTTACTGTTATGTACTCATGTTAGTCTGATTAGATTTAGAAATAGATACCTACAAATTTTGCTCACATAGAGCGCAGCTTGCACAGTTGTTATACGATAAGCTTGATTTTCAAACATTCATTCATTATTCATTCAATCTCTACCAACATCCAGCTTTTGAATATAATTTGTTACATTTACTACATGTAGAGTATCTCACTTAATTTTTTGGTAAAGCATCAAAGTGCAGTGCATAGGTGTTTTCAGGAGAAAATGCGACTGAATCCAGCCGATTTTAAATCAGAATCCGATTTTGAGTCAGAGGAATGTTAGGTGATGCTGGTGGTGACGTACTTGCAGGCAGCAGGCGAGGGCGAGGGCGAGCAGCAGCGGCGCGTGCCGCGGGGCGCGCGAGCGCATGGGGTCAGCGAGGCGCGGGGCGCCCGCGGCGCGCTCGCTGGGGCGCTCGCCGCATGCCGCGCACCGCCTCACTGCACTGCACTGTCCGCACTGTGCACACTGTCTGCACTGTCCACTGGCACTGTCGCTGGTCGCGTACTGTCGCGTGGTGTCGCGCTGAATATCACGGAAGAGACGTGCGCTCGCCGCGGGGCTTCGGCCTGGACTGCGCGCCCCGCCAGCGCTGCGGCTCTACCACCGCGCCTCTCCCGGCACTGCGCGACGGACGCACTCCGATGGCCGATTACATTTCACGACTGTAATGCCATTTAAAGATAACTATTAGTTTGTGAGAGCAATTTATAAACGGTGATTTATTTAGTTTTCTTCTTTCTATTATTATATAAAAATATATCGGTAGTATGTAAAGCTTCTAGTTATATACATATCATATTTTGTGAGTTAAGTATATCTTAATTTAAAATATACTTATATAAAGAATGAATTAAATTAACAGATAAATAAAGATTTATGTAAACTGATTTGTGCCTTTTAGATAAAAGGCACAAATCAGTTTACTTGAATGTAGACTTCTTTAAGAAAAGAGCATCGACAGGCAGTAAGGTAGTAAGATTGGTATGCGTTGTGAGACAACCGTCTAATGTAAATTATTTCTCTCTTTGATATATGGTATTGTTGTCATGCAATGTTTTATATCTATTTATTATAAAATAAACAAAAAGGTTTAGCTTCTTTAAATTAATTATTATTTTAAATTAATACGTAATTTAGTCCTACTGTATTATTACAAATTATAATATTTATATAAATTTGGTACAAATATGTAAAGTAAACATTAAACATTAAACAGGATCAGCAAAGGACGGCGCAGCCCTCGCTCCATACAATAGGTGATAATTGTTCACCCGCCGGCCGGCGCCGAGGCACAGCATCTGGCGCAGGGGGTGAGAGCACTAACCAAACATAGTACATATAGTACTTATTATACAGAATTTAAAGTTATCTGCTAGACAGGTCCGAGAGCGCGGGCTTGCTTATATATATAGATATACAATGTTAGCAGTTAGGTGTTTATTGAGTGATGGGTAGAGGCTCGTATCGTATCACGAATGTACGTAGCGTTGACTAACGAACTACTAGAATGCAAAGAATCAGCTGTTTGTAAACTTTGAATTTCAAATTGTTAACGACTCTTTATAATAATTTTTCATTATTTTATCCAGTATTATATCTTTAAAAAGTGTACTAAAATGCATCTTCTAATTGGAAAAGTCTTTTCAATACAGTAAAGAATCAGAGGTTGAGTGTTCGATGCGATCGGACAAAACATATCTGAGATCAGGACAGAGACGAGTTGTATTATCTTGATCTGTACACAAAAAATATTTATAACAGGCGTCTCAGCGACCGGCTCCATTACTACTTGGAGATGCATTCAGGCAGAAAGTTGGTGATATAATATCTCTCAACAGTAACTTTTTGTGTTCCTTTGACTTTTATTAATTGGTATTTCTTTAAGTTAATTAGTTTTAGAGATAATAATAGAATGTACTGAATTGGCTAAAAAATAATAACCATTGCATTTATTTTAATGAAAAAAAATACTGTTACGTGAGTTGCAAAGTACGTGTAAGTAGCAAAGCACAGCAATCATAAATACAGTCTGAATAAAATGTTTTATTATTTTTTAGCCGCCAATTAATGTACTTTGAAGAATAATATTAAGGAATTTGTATAAAAAATATGACGAAGTCGACCATCCCGTGCAGGGAACTCTGGGGTAGCAGCGGCATGCGCTGCACTCGCTCTTATCGTACCAGGATCGCATCGATGCATCCCGCGCCCAATAAAAACGATATTATTATTTCCACACCGGACCGCTTCTTCGACATTCGACGATAATAAATAACTTCCTAAACGAGACAACTTCACAAATTGTCGCCCCATTACGCTTCCTCACCTTAATCCATGAATTTTGAACTCTGTGGCGGCGAGCGACGCGCCGCGCTGTGCGACCGACTGTCCGACGCATGTAATAAAATTGTATCGTAATTTATTGGGAGTAGATAAATAGTGGTGAGATTATAGATACACATTTTGTGTTGGAGCCTGACCGCGGGGATACTTACAGGCAGAGATAACCACATGTTTATTGTAAGCACGCGCTTCTACATTTAATTATTGCATTCAACTTAATATTATAAATTAATTATCCTATTCAGGAATATTTTACTCTTTCTACAGTTCTGCTTTTATAATATTAGATTGCAAAAAAATCGTAAATATAAATCTGTATTGATTGCGAATTATTTATAAAACGGAATGCCAACATTGCAACATAAAAGAGTTTAAAGAATCCTGGAGCAATGGCACTGCACAGGGAAGCGGCGTGTCGCTCCCCGGCGGCGGCGGCACGGGGAGCACACCCGCGGAAATGCACTGCTCCATATTCGGCAACTATTCTCACGCTGACCTGCTCGCCAATTTATTCTGAACCATCCCAATTGTAATGACCATTCTGTATTTTTTAAAACTCAATTGTTGATAACATTGATTAATGAATTATTAACAATTCAAAGTTAAAATTATAATATTTTTGTATTATAGTTATATTATATAGTACCTAGTAGTAGGTAAAATACAAGTCTCGTAGTAATAGGTATTACTGTATATTACATAAGTATTACTACGAGTATGTAAAATTATGGAGAGTAATCAGATGTGTTTCTCGTTCTCACGCAAATAAACGCTAGGTCAATTATAATTCCTGAGCGGAGCTGTGAATTGAGGAGAAGCGACGGGCGGTGAAGGGAAGTGGAGGGCATGCGTGGGAGGGGAGTGAGAGGGGTGGAGGGGTGGAGGGGTGTCGGTTGCTAGACAATTAGCACGATCATGGTATAGTATGAAACTGTTGCCACGAGTGTCAAATGACTTGTCAATTGAACTTCATTTATTACATCGTGTTCAATTTAATAACGGAGAACTTTCATTTCCTTCAACAATATTTTTAGTGGTCACTCTTTTTAAAAAGAACATATCCTTAAGTATAGTGTTGTAACAAAGAATAATAAGTTGACTGTACATGTATCGATCGCTGCCCGCGGAGCTCGCAGCTCTACAAACCAGTTGCGCGGTGGGTTATTATTTGGTTGATGAACGGCAGTAAAGGCATCTCACCAGATAGAACATAACAAGTTGCAGCGATTACTAACACGCCTACTTCTACTTTTGTAGAAGATTGCTATTATAATAATGACGTTAGCCTTATAGAGAAACAAATCATTAAAATTGTTTAAAATTCTTTTACGTGAGTAGAATCTGATAAAAAATATTATAATGTCACTATTTTACATTAATTATAGTGGTTCTATTATGTTTATGATTTTTTGCACAGTGCAACGATGTCAGCACGTGCAGGTCGCCACGTGTCGCTACAGTCGGCGGAGTGCGCGCGCGCAGATTCTCAGGCTCGGGTGCGTGCGCGTGTGAGTGAGCGCAGGAGCACATAAGGTTATGTTATATATGGGATGAGGAGCGCGGGTTTAATTAAAATACCTGCGCAGGCGACTACCAGGACGAGAGCAAGGAGAGGAATAGAATTTTCCTTTAGATACGGCTGATGATATTAATTAAATTATATATTTTGCTTCTATCACAAATTAATTTATGTATATATATTTATTTATGTGTATATATATAAATTATTTACCAGATTGACAATTTATATTTGTAACTAGCAAATCACTTGGGCTATATTTCAAGCAAAACAAATCGGATTACTAGTTCCTGAGATTAGCGCGATCGAACAGACAGACAAACAAACAAACTCTGACTCTTTATAATATTAGCAATGATAATATTGTCAACAATTTTATGTTTCCAGAAGAATATACTTAAGTTCAGAGTATTGATCTTCTAGCCCGTGTTCGGCGCAGGTGCGCTCGCTGGCCTATAGCCCGCAGCGTCGGGCCGCCGTCGTGCTGTTCTTCACGCTGTTTACTCTGCCTCAAGCCTTTCAGCGAGTGCACTTCTTTCCAAAAAGTTTGATAATATTTAATATCATTATCCTGAGATAGACACCATATACCTATTATTTAAAAAAAAAAAACTACATACATCTATTTTCTATTTCTAGAGAAAATTTCATGTGTTCATTTCATAATTACAATATAATATGTTATATCTGTTATTGTCAGGTAGTCATGTCTTTCTATTATATTATTGCAAAGAAACACGAAAGTAAGATAATGTTTCCAAAAAAAAAAAATGTTTCCAAGAATCTGTAGTCTTTCTTAATGAATTGAAAGTTGCATCTAAGCAGTAATAGGCGAACGTCCCGAGTCCCGACCCACAGCCCGCGGCGCCCGAGGACTCGCCACTGTCCGCACGTCGCTCACGACCTGCCTCAGGTGCTAGTCCCTTTTGGTGCTATAAATCAGTTAGCTTTATTCATGAATTACTGCGTAAATTATTAAAACCAACTAAATAATACTTTTATCGAATTATTATATTTAGTAATTAAAGGATATATTTCTTAGCTCCAATGTTGGTAATAATTACTTAGTTATATAAAATTCCAAGACGCATTGAGATGATGTATTCGTAACAATATGACGACGAAACCTAGCGTCGTTCAGTGATGTATGATACACATTGCATTGTGCGCTGTGTCAGACAAATTGAATGGGTGCGCGGTGGTCGCGGGGCGGTGGCGACAAGTGCCCGCTGCACACTCGCGCACGTGTGCGAGTGTGTACGGCCGGGCTGCGTGTGCGCAAGGCAACCTGTACCCTGCACGAACGGACTGCGCACCGCAATCTCGCTTCTTCCTCTGCTTACAGCTCGAGTGAATATAACACGGGTACTTTAAGTTCAAAGGAAAATAATAGGATACAGGACACGCTAATAAAACATCAAATGTATAAATTGACGCGAACAAACTTTTACCAGCAACTACAATCTCATCGTTTTTAAGGATTTAAAATCTAATGTATATAGTTCAGTTCTTGCAATCTCGACTTTTCATTGACTGTTTTCAAATGAAAAAAAAATCACTTGTAGAATTGATGGGCGACGGATTGGATGCTGGGACCTGGGCCTCGAGCGACCGGTTTGCCGCAGCACTGCCCTCCCCCTCCCGTTCCCTCACGCGCACACCCGCTGTGCAATCTCAGCGCGGGAACACTCGCTACACCCCGTTTATTTTTAGATGACTGGTTAAGACAAATCCACGTCAATTCTGCCTGTAAGTACCTCAGGACTACAGCCTAGCTCTAAGACACTAGAGAACCATTTACTCATGTTTATGTTCGTGTCCCGGCTTGGCCGCGAAATATTTATATGAAGGACATTGTCAGTGGACAATTCTGTTCAAATGTCATAGAATTAATTTAAATATTTTATGTAAGTATTAAGAACTAAAAAATAAATTTAAACTAAAATTGTTTTGTTGCTATTCAGAAGTCCTGCTCTCGTTGTGGCGAGATAAGCATTGCGTTCCCTCACGGCGGCGACGCGTGAGCAGACTGCCGACGACCAGCAATGGTTCGCGGTACCCGCGCGGTGTGCAGCGCGCTTCATATCCTGACCTTACATGCTCCTTTGCCGCTGTAATAAAACATCTGCAGCAAATTAATATCATAAGCAAAGCTACATACCTAATATAATATTGAATAAATAGAAAGAAATAGATACCTTCTTAGTTTATCCAGAATTTATTTTCTCATATGAATGACATGCACGAGCACGTACGTCGTCAGAGCGACGGCGATCGACCGCATCATCGGATAAACCGCAAATGTCTATCGAGCTATCGAGTACCTATTGATTATGCTCTATGATGTGATTATTATTATTTATTTAGCATTTAAGTAGTTATATAAAAACCACATTCAAGCTATTAACTACGATACAAAAAGCATTACGTTTTTACTAACTAGTTGTTTGAAATACTTGAAAAACTTAATTTTCGAAATTTTCAGCAAGAGTATACTTTACTCAACTGCACTAACAAACAACGGGAACATCGTCTTTTCTATAATCCCCTCCTCACGGCGGCCGCGGGGCGCTGTGTCCGTGCCGTGGCCGCGTCGTGGTCGCGTCTCTCGTCGTTATAATATTATGATTCACGGATTATCTTAATCGCATTAGTGCACGATCGACCTTATCAAATGCTTAATTACTATGAAACGACTTTAAAAATTATATTTAAGCCCATCAGATCTGATGTCACGGCATCCCGAGCGGCAGTAAGTCGTCTTTTCTGTTCAACATACATTTATGTTTTGTTAATATTCTGTTAAGAATTTAAATCAATAATACATCTTATTTCACATTTGACTTGGAGCTTTCAAAAAGCGAGTTAATTAAAGTAAAATCTTTATTTTTGTATTAATTTCTAAAATTTAGCATTTTTAATATAAATTCTCTAAGAATATGAATTGTGATAATTAAAACCTATAGAGCAAACAGCTCGGTGATTACAGTCTGTTATACATAAATGTATGTACATATATGTGTTTTATGTATGTCACATATATTCTTTATCGAGTTCATACGGTTTAACGGTCTCTGCTCGAGATATTGAATTTTTTAGTTAATTAAAATTCCACGATTTGCGCCGCAGCGTCCGAGCGGATTACATTCGTCCATGTCGTGTGAAATATGAATGGAATAGTATTTAATGAGCAACAACGAGCCACTAACTCGCTGAGACCACTATGTCAGTGGTCAGTCGATCATCAGTAGTCAAGGGGCATTGTCATCTTCGTCGAGTCGTCGCCGGGGAATTGGATAATGGGCGAGATGCCCGCACGTCCCGCGAAACTGACACACTCGAGGTCGTCCAATTGTTACTACTCATAGGATGCGAGCGTCACATCTGAACTCACTTTCTCTGTCGTTTTGTTGCGTTTGTAATTTAATATGTATGTATTAGTGAATTTATGATAAATATATGATATTGTAGGTACTTGTTTTGGCCTGTCTCTGTGCATAATGTAACTGAATCAATTCTAAAAGTCAATTTGTTGTTTGCTTTGTCGCTGTGGGAAAGGACAAACTAACAAGACAAAAAACATTATTTTGCGTTTATGTAGTAAGATTTATTTATGAGTTTCAATATGTTATAGGTGTATTATTAATTTAAATATTGCGTAAATAACTCATACGTTAATAAGAAATGGGATACGTACAGACGAAGAGAGATAACTGGGTATCATAGAGTGATGAGTACTCGTAGATGGGACGTGGCTACCAGTAATTTGTTATTCCAGTCACTGACGTCCAAACACATTAGCTGTTTACTTAGGATGCACTCTGGTATGTCTGCGGCCGAGGCCAGCTCGTTCTAAAGTAAAAACTTTTAAGCCACTTAGGTGTATATAAAGACAATATATTTATTAGGCATATTATATTTTCTCAGATTTTTATGTAGTGTGGTCAAATCACACTTGTTGAGTATGAATTAAACTACAGTTTGACAGTAAGTGTTCGAAACTTTTGTAACTTAAGCCAAGCAAAAATATCAGTCCATTTCAGCTAAAGTCGTTTTAAAATCTTATTGTGATATAAAATATCTGGATATAAAATATAAATATGCAACACGGGAGAGTTCATAACGTTGAAAAGCACAGTGTTGACAGTATTTAAGTAAGGAAAACTTTCAATAAGGTGAGCTGAAGTGGGCACTCCGACGGCAGTCCAATGTTTATACAAACTGTATAAGAGAAACGAGGGTCAAATTAACGTATCCCAAAGTTTGTTGTTAGAAAAAACAGGTCGTTAGAAAAAACAAGAGTGGCCAGGTGTGCGGTGCACAAACACGCGGCGCCGGAGTTTGCCGAGCACTCGGCGGGCAAGCGCGGTCTGTACCCACCCGCCCGAGCTGTTTGTTCTCGGAACACCAAATATTATTGGATGATGATACGCCATTTACGTGTGTCGCGCTGTCGAAGAAATCGACACCGCGCCCGTACTCCCGACAATGCCCCCATCCATGCCCCACGCCCGTGAGAAACTACGCCACCTCCATATTACCTTTTGATTTTGTACACTCAATACGTTATTATGTTTGCGAGCTCTCGAATTACACCGCCAGAACTAAGTTCTATAATGGACGTTTATTTTATTGCTCTATTTATAAATTCATCTACTGAAGTGGAAAAACTATATATGTTTCAGATAGTTTTTGTGATTTATGAGGTTTATAATTAGTAAATACGTAACTTGCATAGAAACGCTGATACTTTTTCTGTACTTCCACTTTACTTTCAATATTCGACAACTAAACTACACTGCAACGGCATCGTTTTCAAAAATATAATCTGTGTGAAACGAGAAACGTTATTAATAATGATAAAACACTACAAGTTTTTACGATCGGCCATAAAATATAATACGAATCGCATTGCGAGTCGGACGGTACTCGCATGAAAATATGCATTGATAAGCAATAACCGCGCAGCTCTGCTCCCGTTCCCAGCGTCCCCGCGTCTCCGCGCGGGCGCGCACACGTTATGTAATAGCTGCGACGACGCGCCGGACATTCGCCGGCCGCCGGACACTCGCGTCCGCAAAAACGCGCATCCTTTCCCATTGAGCCTGCGCTCCGCGATGCGCCAGAGTGCAGCCGGGGATAGCCAGGGACAGACATATGATTTTTTTTATTGCAAGCTTTATAGCCTTTAGGCAAAATTGATATTTAACCAATTTTCGATATTAAAACTAAAATAAATAACCTTAAGTACAAAAAAATCTAAATAGCACGCGTATTAAGAGCGTGAGATCCTATATATTATCTTATTATAATGCAGTGCAAATATTTGGAATAAATTTGTTGCACTCACATTATGTGCTTGTATTATGAGCGTATCGGTTTTAACTCGTTGGAGTAAATTTTTGGTTTTGATGCTGGTCCAAAGTGAAGTGCTTGCTGCCACCGGATTATTCTTATCTTTGTAAAAATCTAAATGTTCCGTAACAGAGTACAGATCTGTTGTATGTCGAAATTTGTCACCAAATAACAGTTTAGATAATAAGCACACCATTTGGTTACACGTTCGAGCGAACAGAATAACTGTTAATATAAATGTTAAAAGCTCAGGAATACATTTACAGTTTATGATATTTGATAAGAGAAGATCGAGTGAAACTTTTTTTAAATCAGTTTAGTCGAGGTACACGCACTGGCAATGCCATGCAATCTCACAACTTTTTCATTGGTTTCATTTTAATAATATGTGACTCAACTGTAAATAAACAGCTTCCTGCAGAACTGCATTTATGACGACTATCGACTGACAAGAAGTAACTCATTCAACTTTTCTATGAACAATGTGTCTTGAGCTTCGAGAGCATTACTTTTTCTTGTATATAAATGTTATAACCCGCTCAGTTATGATAATATTGTTTTTACTTGAGTATTACTACTTACTGCCTTTTGGAATAGGTGCGTGCTTGCACGTGAGATGACATGAAAGTTTACTTTTATATTATCGGTGGTAGGACTCCGTCAAGCCTGAGGAGTCCGACTGGATGGGTACCACCCTCTTATCTATTTCTTCCGCCAAGCAACATTGATTACATTGTTGTGTTCCGGTTTGAAGGACAAGGTAGCCAGCACAATTACAGGCAAGAGGCATATCATCTTAGTCCTCACAGTGACAACGCACCTAAGTGCCTACACTGTAGGTGTTGTGGCCGACACGTACTGCTCTCCATCTGGTGTTCTGTCTGCTCGTTTGTCACTGAAGCCCATAAAAAAATCACTGGATATTTTTTTTTTATTTCGTTTTTTTCTTAGAGTTAGGGTTTAAGACTACTATCCTCTTCACATAATTGACATGACAATCCTAGAAGTGAAATATCGATCGTCTCTGTTTTTAAATATTATTTTAAAATGTAATCATTGAGACCGGTTTCGATGGCAGATGAAGCGATGCATACAGGTGGAGGAAACAATTATTATGAGGCGTGGGTTTTTTGCAGGACAGTGCGGCGCGGCGCGGCGCGGCGGTGGTCCGTCTAATGAGTGTCCCTGCGACGCATTATGCTGCAGCAATCTCGATCTTTGTGTCTCGGGAAAGAGTCGATAGTGCCGGCACAGAGCTGGTCGCTTCGTTCCAAATATATGTAGAACTGATCAGTAGTTTGTAGACGACGGCAGACAGAGCGGCGCGGCAACTATGCTAACTGTGGAGACATTAATGGCATTCCGATTCAAATACTTAGTACTCTAGCATACACTAAAGAAGTAAGAAAAGTAGATTCCTTTACATAGCGTACCTATTTTTCGCTTAACCAAATGAAATTTACATGAACTGATAAAAATATATGTACCTGTAATGTCGCACCATTCGAATAAAAAATCAATCTTAATCATGTTTAGTTAATATAAAAATATTTTTTAAAAGCTTATGCAAATATTAATGTTTCATTCACACAATGAAATAAAAATTATATAATATTTGACACAATAATATAAACCACATGTATGGAATCCTGAAGTTGACTAAAGTAATATTTTTCAAATGCGACAAATATTTGTTAGTTATTTTGCAATAGGTACGGTAGATATTACTGATAGTAAGAGTTATCTGATGGTCTTCAACAGCTGCTCTCTAAACCTTAGTGGCAACTGGCAGTTCATTAAGTTGAAGTCGTGGAAAGCACTAAAAGCTGTGAAATATTATGACGCTTTGATAGAATATGTCTTAAGAACAACGTATAATAAAATGCTGGTCTTATATTTCTCCCAGCTCCGCTACAACATACCTGCTAACGAGCAGATTGGCACTTCAAAGTTGTTGAAATTGCGTGAATGAATTTAAGGTATGCTTTTTCATTTTACTTACTCTACTTCACTTTTGCGAGCTTAATTCCATACAATAATATGAAATGAAACTATTCAAATAGACTTATTACAAGCACTTTTCAATCGTCAACTTAAAGAGCGTCTGTGCAGTCAGTCCGATTCTATATTTTTATAGGTTGGTGGCTGCTTTTTACTTCTTTTATAGTTTAAAGTACTATAATTATTTTTTACTTAAACGGTGTTATGAATGTTGTCGACAATACATTAAGGGCTAGCTTTGCATAGTATCTAATGGTTACCTGCTTTACCAAAGAGAATGCAAACTTTATAAATAAGTGAGCGGGCTTGTCTTTCTTGCCCAATAAGTAAGCTGATAATTCATAATTTTTGGATACGTTTAATGAAGAATTTATCGAGAAATTCTAAGGTTTCAAAAGTATCTACTTTAGGCTTACTTAGAATCATTATAGGGTTTTTCATCAACTTATTTCGTCCAGGTCGAGTTCATGAAAAGTATAGTTATGTAGAGTCCTTACTGCTTTTTCTTGATGATGATATACTCACGTTCTAACACGTAATCTTCGATAGCAGTGTCGAAAACATCGTGTAATTTGCGCGAAACTAGCTATCAGAGCTCAGTGCGATCGGGAGTAATAGCTGCAGAGCACACATACATACTTTACAATCTATTTAGTGTTGTATAAAAACGACGTACATAGTTCTCTGACCGATACGCTATCTTTGAGAAAACGTATATACCTAAATACATTTTTGTTGCAAATAACAAAGATCTTTGCATTGTTGTATAGATAGGAAGAAAAGGAAGGAAGAGTTTACTTTCTTAGATTTACGCGAATATTTGACATTTTAAATAAAACTATCTTTTCGGATTTTGTCGGGGATTTATTTGCATTTTTGTTTCCCGACGTTTCGAATGCTTTACAGCATTCATGGTCACGGGAGAGACTGAGGTGTTACATGTCTCGAAGGCAGTGAGATAGTTTTATTTAAAAAGGAAGAGTTTATTGATTTAATATAAACAAAATTATCAATTTCAAACAATAAATTACTATGGATAAAGAATAGTTTCATGAGATTATTTTTTTAAATCGACATACATATTTCTTTTCATAAACCTCAAAGTAGAATTTAATTGGTGCTAAAACTGAAAAAAAAAGAAAGTAACATAAACTCTTGCAGGTTGCTTCTCAAAACAGAAGCAAACACAAAACTATAATACCAATGACGCGGTTAAACAGTTAGCAATCCTTTCTTTTAATGTTAATTTTTTTTTGTAATTTATAATTTTATTAAATAATAAATATATATTATTTCAGTCCTGGCGAGTTATTTACTCAGTTCTTCTCAACATCGGCGTTTTCTTCCCGAATGATTTGTAATCGTTCAGGTAGGTAAAAATTGTTATAATCTACTGCTGAATAAAAAGTAAAATTTTTTAACTTTTTAAGATGAGAAGGTGCGGACGTTACGATAAAACTTTATACTTATCCATAAGGGTAAAACTGTCTTTAAAAAATTAAACATACATTAATTCAAAAACATACAAAAATTTCAGAATACGAATTATTCCCACGACAATTCGACTAATCCTCGTTATCGCAACAACTCTGCCTCATAGTAACATGTTATAGTTATAATGTGTACGCATTAGAGGTATAATAGAAATATTGTCAGTAGCAAGCCGGGAGCAGTGAGAGCGTCCCCATCTGGCTGAAGTGCGCCATAAAATCACAAAGCCGTCTGTTGAGAGTGGTTGTGAGCAGAGCCCCGCACTTGCCATCTGTGCTAAATTATATTATTTATTTATGATATGCCCCATAACACCATTGTCATTATATTTTTTTGGAAATTCTTGTTATTTCAATTGTAAAGTATAACATTTTTGATTTCAAAGGATTGCTGCATACCGGATGATGTTCCACAGGCTATTTTATTTTATAGATATATAAAGGTTTAACGATCCAATTGTGTAATATTTTACTTGTACTCCTCTACAAAATCGAATTAAGTACATATATAAAATGAAAACATTCTGACAATCAAAATAAAAAATATATGTAAGTTATTAGCCATTTACTCCCGCTTCGATCGGATGCATCCCTAGATCTAATTAGCCTATGTTTTTTTTACTCGAGAACATAGTCTATCTATATTCTAAACGTACGAATCGGTCCAGCCGTTTCAGCGATAAGGAGTAGTACGCGCACAAAAATACATAAATACAAACTCGCTTCGACCTTATGCGTTCCTAGGTGTCTTTTTACCATAGATTTTATTGATTTATTTATTTGAAAACGTTTAAACAACGCGCTTAAACAAGTCTTAACATTTAAACAAGTCTTAAAGGTATTATGATTTTTGATATAATATGTATAGTAATGTTTTAAGGTATAAAGAATAGCTTATCCAAATAATAGTGAAAGAGGTTTTAGAATGGGATCAGTAGTTTTAGAGATTACACACTACATCCAAACTTACAAACTTTATCCATAATCACATTACACCACATTTAATATTACCACAGTAATGTTATGCATAATTACCGTGATATTACTGTACCTACCTACCTGTATATTCATCTATAGTTTTGTCCGTGTGTTGGCATAGATCCTTAAAAATAGTTTCCTCAGAAATCAACCGTTCTCACGTATCTAGTTACAGTAAGCGGGTCGCCGGCGTGACGCGCACGGGACGCCGATGTGACGGCAACGACGCGATCAACACGATTCGATCATGGTAACGGATTACTAAACGTTGCGTTTCCATAACGCTCATACATTAGAGCGGCTTAAAGCCATGTAAATTACATGCACGTCGCACGGCGATTAGGTCCCGTTGAAGAATCATACCCCGTATCATTGGGTTTTAGATGTCTGCTTAGATATGTCTCGCCGATGCTAGAAATGTTTTGATTTGTCTGTTATTTGCACACAACATATATATAAAATTTACTTGAATGTATGAATTATAAAGTAACAGGTAACAATTAAATTAATTACTATTATAACAATCTTTGTATAGACGAAGGGAAGGCTGGATTATTAATTTTATGTTTATAGTCTTCTAAATAACAAAATAATTAATAGAGTTATCTCTTATGTTATACTATTATGTAAATAATATTGGCTTTTGGAAAATTAATAAACATTACTTAAACCCATTTCTGTTTCTCTTACCAAATATATGTACTAAATTATCGAAACTCCCAGGAAACATGGTGAATAATGATATCTTCTAGATGAGCTTATTACAAATCCAATCTACAGGAGTTCACGTGTATAATAATCGGGCCTGCAGACTGCAGACTGTGGTGTGTAGGTACTGTCGGCTGCTCCCTGTGCATGCGCACCGCTTCCTCTACTTAATTAACCAATTACACGCAGTAACTAGAACTCAGATCGTAACTCAATCTTCGCTCCGTTATACTATTTTCTTTACGTCGGCTAAGGAATAAAAACTCTACCTACTACTTGTTGTAGGTATTGGTCGTTCAAAGAATAATAGCTGTCACTATTTTATTTCATATCATCATAAAATATTATTTAATCGATTATATAAACATATTACATTCTTTAAATAAATACATATTAAATAATAATTAATTGTTAAAAAACACTTATATTCCTATGTCATTAATCTATTCAGCTATGTATCGAATCTTTTATTATATCAAAAGAATGCACACTTGTGGTGTTGTGTTATGTAGAAAATGTGTATTTGTCTGTATTTCCTTTAATTTAAATGAACTTTATCTGAGTTCTCATTGGCCTCAGTATGAACAAAAACAAGAAACGCTTAACATGATTCATGACGAATTTTTATGTGGTCGGAGCCGATGTACGAGCGAGTCGAGCAGTTCTAGAACTTGGCTCAGTTTATTTGATAGGCCGTGATTAATAAATGTTTCAGAATAATGGAAAACGTAATACGAGCGGGACCCCGCCTCGGAGGTTCATTTGTTACCGACCTTTAATAAATAACGATACGCCTTTGAGTAATGGCCGGGAATGTTTCGCGATTACGAAGTTGGCGGCGAACAAAGACGGAGCCGCAAGCCAGGTAACGCCGCGACTGCTCCGGCGCACGAAACTCAGAGTCAGACGTTTTAATTAAGGACATGCCGGGCGCAGGGCGGCGGGGACTCGATTATCTCGACTTAATTCGGCGGAAGATAGAACGATGTCGACTGACGTACTTCTTTTTCTTTTTTGTCGCTTCAGCCGGACTGATTATTGCGGCTGTGCAACCGAAATCCTCGCTGTCAGCGCGGCGATTGAAGTCACATACCTGAGTCCACTTTAACGAACCTTAAATAAAATATTTAAATATTCGCCACAAATGAAATACTCGCGCAAGTTTTACCCGCAGTGCTATTCAGATATATTCGCTTCTGCAATTTTGCTTTAAACGCCGTGTCAATTGGCGTTTCGAATCATAGAATATAATCATGATATTACCTCGCTAATTTTAAAGATTGCACATCCGTATTGCCGTAGTAGAGAGCTCGGGTTTATCGTTGAACTTGCTGCGATTTTACTTCTCTGCGAAAACTTGCAATACATCTCTCAGCAGGTGCCCGCCGCTGCATAAAAAGTTCTTTCACACGCCAAAAAACATAAATCTGGTCAAGTTTAATTTAAACGGAGTCTAAGCGTTTCGATGTAGAGTCGATTTCGGTATGGTCGTGTTTACTTGTTCGTTGATGTAAATATAGCAGTTTATTTTGACAAATAGCGGGTGTCTGGGCAGCGGCAGCGAGTCGGTGCCTGTAATGAGGCTAATCCAGCTCGCGGCGAGGTCACACTGAGTTCCCGGGTCTGCTAACGGTATATAATGATTGACTAAACGAATAACCGATGTTTGAGGAATTGCAAGTTATTTAGCGAGTCTCATGTAACACGATGTTACGCTGTAATGTAAGTTAGAACATCGTACGTTTGAAAATAGTTACGAGATTGTATATTACGAGAATATTCTTAGAAAGGTTCATTATCTTACATATGAGTTGGTTCGCATACTTAGTGAGCATTATTTCAGTCGAGAAACTTGACCTTTTTTTGAGACTACATATTTAGCCTGAAAATTACCATTAGTTAATATTTAAATCGGTAGTAGAACGACTATTCTTAGGAAATTAGATGTCTTACTATTCATTTTTTTTTAAATACTGGGTACAATATTTATGATAAAAACATAACCTATTTGTCCTTAGATACTTCAGTATGGTAATCCCAGGCTCATTGATGTTAAAAATAATCTAATTTAGCGCTGTAGTGACATAACGTGAGGAGGCGTCAGGCTGATAGCGCGGCAATAACGCCGCGTTAGTGTGATAGCACACTGACACAGTGGCGCGTGCCTGATAACAATGTACAACGAATAACCTAATTTTTTTTTAATTTTGTTACTAAAACAAAAAATTATAACAGATTACATTTTTTTTATTTTATTTACTTATTTCACAAATACTTTACATAACATACATTATAAATATGTATATATACTTAAATGTTTCAAACAGGGACTCAGTAAATGTCATAGAAAATTATTTGGTAATGTTAAGAAACAAGCGCAGGCACGAAGAGAGGCTCGAACAACGATGTTAACTTGCCGGTTTCTGGTACAGGAACTACAAGAGTGAATAATCTCTCTAAGAAAAAGGAGTTACGTGTTCAAAATTGTTACTACTTTCTTTTTTATTATTAATATTATGTATTTCTCGACTTCATCTGTAAAAGATAAGGATATTTAAGAGATTTATAATATAGATACAAAATGAGAGCGAACCGATAGTTTAAAAGTATCTATGAAAATGTGTGAGTGTAAGTCGCTAGTACATAGGTAAGTTTAAACGGTTAGCATAGATTTCTTCGAAATAAGATACTAAGCCGCAGTGAAAATTATCCTATGTAATATATAAAAAATATCCTATGTAATACAACCCGGATAACCAACTACTATCTTAGCAAATTTCATCAAAATCTGTCCAATGGTTTTCTCGTGATTCGTTCCCAGACAGACAAACAGACAAAAATTCTAAACACTATAGATTCGGCCTCTTATCGATAATAATGTCTAATTAAATAAGACTTCCAAAAAAATATTTTATATACAGATTCGACTTAGAATTTCATTATATTTATAATGTACATTGTATAATGTATACTGTATTGATTAGCGTATTGAGAAACTTAACAGTTAATCTGAACGCAAACCGAAGCAGCGACCGCCGAAGTACATAATATTCTGATCAAATACTCATCACTCTTTAAAAGATTACGATTGTCATTATTGATTCTGGATTTATCGAGAAGACGACAAGCGTCGACATCCTCGCACGTGGAGCCACTAACTGTACTGCTCCGTGCCGGATGTGGCAACCTGTCACTGCGCAGGTGCTAGGATTCTCACGATCAAATTTCAAATAAGCAACGTTATTTATACATCACAATTCTACTAAACTTAGCACTAACGTACAACTTAGTGTTCATTTAAAGATTTTAAAGAGTTTAACTAGAGCGAGCACGCGGTATCTGTGCAATGCATATGTAGCACCTTGTATATGTAGGTAGGTACATAGATAGTTCGCTTTCACCGATTTTTAAATTAAAGAATTGTAATTAAAAACGAAAAACTATCAATTTTTTTAATGTAATTCTGTACATGTTATTTTTAATATTCGATATTTACTTTTAATATTCGAGTAGAACCAATCTAAAACTTTTATTTCCTTTATATGACTGGACAAATAACCGTTCTAATATATATGTATGTATATGTAATAACGGGGCGGAGGGGAAGGTACCAAAAAACTATAGTTAGTTCATTTACCTCATTATTACTCTTCTTAATTAAACGAGTATTCATAAAATGAGCCAGTTTTGCGCGAGGCTGGTGAGCTAGATGTAATCAGGCTAATGCCAGTTATAGCTCTTTTTAATTAAAGCCGACTTTTCTAAGTAAAAAGCAAATGAGATAAAATGATAATCTACCAAAAATACAAGGCAACGACCCTTTAAGTATGCGAGTAATAAAAGTCATTTATATAGAAGCTTAATAGCGTCTACTGTTCATAAAACCTCGATAAATTGATTCGGACACGTCACAATGAGAATGTCGTCGCAACGAGTTCCGCTGAGGATATTTAAGATATCCTAAGCTTAGTTCCTGCTTTTTCCTTAGCTCATATGATTTGTAAAAAGCTATTAAAACCAACATATGTAAATACGCGTTAAAAAATCTGTCTCTTTGTTTGTTTGTCCGTGGTAATACTAAATGGCTGAAACAATTGTGACGATAATGTTATTACTTTTAAGCTAAAAATATTTACGGTTTGATGAGTATTTGAAAAAATGCGAAAATTATTATCTAAATTAGAAGTTTTGCATACGTAGGTATAGTAAGCGTGATACGGACCCGGACGATACATTCAATACAAAGAAGCTTTCTAAGAATACTTTACGACGCGACGTTGACTATTTTCTTTGATTTTGGCGTTTAAAAGTTAAAGGCAGGCAATGCCCGTTTCTTTCTTAGCAAGAAATGGGTTTTGACAAAAATACTCTATGGGTGTTTTGTTGCGATGTAGAGGACAGTAGTTTTACCAAAAGTCTACTTTTACACCACGTAGATTTATTTTATAGTAAAAACAAATAAACTTCTTTATAATTCACGCGAACGAAGTTGCGAGTGAAGCTAGTTATAAATAAAATTAATGTATTCGAAAGATATCTCAAACGTCTTCATATCAGAGTTTCTCAAGGTTCTTGTATGACGTTTTGTTTGTTACGATAGTTGCATAAGAGACGTAACGATGTAATTAACTCATTTTGTCGTTGAATAATTTGATCATGTAGTATTAATTAAGTGTAATATGTAGATAATGCCGGCGTTAGTATCGTAGTATCGGCGCGCGCGCATCCGTATGATAGCAGCTTCCGTCGGTTCCCCGCGGCCTCTGCACTCGCCATCATAACATTCGTTTACGAATATATCTTACTAGCTAACTATAAAAAAGCTTATAGCTAACACTCCCGGCGCTGTCTGCTAGAGAATAAATGATTATTTTACAAACAAAATATATTATTTTATAAAGAAATATACCTACTAAGTAGGTTACGCATTACGTTATGTTTTCTTGTAAGTCTTTTTTTATAAAAAAAATTGATAGATCTTATATGATGTCGAATGTTTATGATATCTTGTATTATACATTAGAAAGTGGTTAATATTTGTCTTAATATAAACAAAAATACCAATCACAGTTCTATCATAAATGCGAAAGCTTGTATGACTGTAGGCTTGTCATTGCTTCACGCTGAAACGGCTGCATGGATTTAGAAGTTTAATACAAAGGTAGATTATGACCTAGGGTCGCACCCGTGACCCGAGCGAAGCGTGGGTAGGTTGTAAGTAATTAACAAACTATAGCGCTTCAAATTACGCCAACTTCAAAGCAAATTAAGCGATTACAAAAGGCATGTTTCCCCAATAAACTTGTAATGAACGGCGAAGTACCAATTAATTGTAATTCAATGATGCAATCAATGGCCGTTTTTATTAGTGTCGAGCAGTAAGTAGCGTCTCTAATCATTATAATAATGTTATTAGCGTAATGAACGACGCATACGCATTCATTAATCGGAACTTGATTAACAAATTGCTACTGGCCCTACCGCCCCCCGCGCCGCCCACCCCCGCCCCCACCCTCGCGCCTCACTGTGCGCCCGACAGCGTCACATCTGATGACTTCATTACGGGATCAATATCTTACTTACGTAGGAAGTAAGCACACTGTTGCCGGTACCTACGATTTCTCTGAACAAGATTTACAAATATTGTAAAGAGCTTCCATTTCATACTTTTGAAATTTCTTGTTGTTGGGGAAATGCTAATTTAATATACTTATTAAATACTTGGTAATGTGTGTTCCTTATTTAAGGAAGGTGTCGTGTCGGTGTGGACTATGCGCACTGCACACTGCACAGTCTCCACGGAGCCTTATTCCCTCGCAACAGCAAGTCATTAATCTCGATGGACGCGGTACATCTTAATGCACATGGCGAATAAATTATTATTTGTCTAATCTAATATGGTCATATTAATGACTAAATATTTGATCAGTTATAATAATACTGATCAAAATATTTCATAACAATAGCTATGAATTATTTTGAATTTATACATGCTTATATATTTTTAAAAGTTTCCTTTTTTCAAGTAATTTCTATAAATACTGTGTTTGCGACTACTGTTTTTCTTTTAATCCTTTGTTTAGCAATTGCACAAGTAATATACACCAATAAAAATGGTAAAGGTTATTATATTAAATGCACTCAACATAATGTAATTCATCCAAATAAAAAAATAACCTAAAATTTATTTACAGAATTCTCTCGCATTAAAAATAAGAGAAAAGAAGTCATTAGGGGCTCAAATAATTTAATCGTTTCTCAGAAGTTAAAACAGTAACGTGTATCTAGATGTGAAGGCTGGCCGCGGCGGGCGAGGCGGGCCAGCCAGCGCGCGCCGACACTTGCTGCTCGGAGCTCGCAACCGCTCGTCGCTATTCGTCCGTCGCGTTTATCAAACAGTCCCTTATTTTCGCTTAATTAGTCCACGATTCTCACGAGTTGTCGCCATCGTCCTGCGAATCCGATTTAGGTATTTTAATGAGCTCCTTGGAAGCCCACCGATCCCCCCGCCCCCCGTCTTCCTCTTTGTCCCCCGTCCCTTCTCCCTAACGGACGGACGTTTTTATCGATCCATGACATAAGGTGTTCAAGATTTATGTGTTGCTGTTTTGGCAAAAAAGCACCAACAGAGATTGGGCATTATACATGATCATCAATCCGTACAAGTCATAAATGTATTTTCTGATTAAAGTAAATACTCGTACTAAGTATCTATTCGCTGTAGTAACCAATATAGACAAACAATTCGTTAGTCATACTGTGCTGCCATAAGCCATTGTTTTATCTTACATGATATAATATTAAAAAGGTGGTCTTTTAAGATTACCGTTATTTTTTATTTTAAAATAGAATCTAAAGTTTAATAGCTTGTAGCAGTTTGAAAGCAAGACTGTGGCTAATTGCCGAGTGTTCGCTAGTCGTCGTTAGTCGTGCGGTTTTACGATTCTTGAAAACGTATAGTTTTTGTCTGGCGCGTCACGGCGCGAGTGACGACGTGTGAACACACCGCGCCGTGACCAATCAGGGGACCTGCTCGGGGCGGCACCATTGATCACCTTACACAGCTACCGGCCTCGAGGCTGCGGCATTCGACTATGAAACTTGATCAACCTCATCGAGCCACTAGATTTAGCGTAGAGATTCATTTACTTGGGTATTTGACTATGTACCCGACTAAAATCTCTAAAGTAAACTATAAATATTACCGTTTTAGGATTTAGATGAGTTGAGGTAAGCGTTCCATTATGTTTAGGTGAAATCATTACTTCAAACTTGCAAAATAAAAGCCCTTTTTCCAAAAATGGATAGCCGTGTAATAGACATAAGCGAGTTTAATACAGTATCGATATCCAACGATGCGCAGGCGCTGCAGCCGCGACCAAGTCGTTTATCCGCATCAGTACGCTCGAGTGAATGGAGTAGCGTGGGCCGTGGCGGACTACATGGTTTTTACGCACACTTAATTACGCTTATTATCCACTCGACTAACCTAATGTTTATCAAAGTAACTCATCACCAGTTATCTTAACTTTCTAACCACTGAATCATTATGTATATATATTTCACCGTTTTTAAAAGATATAGGTAGATTATATTTGAGGTTCTATATTGGATAAAGAATTATTCCCTTAGGAAAGGAATAATTCTTCAATCCAATAGTTAGTGCAAGATCAATAGTTTTGTTCATTTACATTTTAATACGGGCCGATCGAGATAAGATATTATCAGCTTCCGACGTCACAGAGCCTGGATAGGCCTAATGGAGTCGAGTGCGCGATAGCATCGAGGCCACCTTAACCGGAGACGGTTCGTACGGGCCCAATAAATCCTTCTGAAGGCTCTGTCGAAACGAGACTCGCGGTTTGCATCTGTGTTTTAGTACTTTATTATAATTACTCAACAGAACGCGAGATTTCGTATACAGATGTATATTTTTTTGCATGTATAATTTAGTCATCTCTATCTGTGGTAAAATGGCGAAGTGCAACTGAATAACATTATTATTATACTTAAAAGGAAATTACCATTACGCGTCAACGACTGCGTGTCACTTAACAAACCATGACAATTACACGAAGTTCGGTGCGGTCGGTCGGAGGCCAGCTCGCGCTTGGCAGCAGGCACTCTTCCACTGGCTCGCCATGTTTTAATTACGCTTCGCGGGTGGGCGTGACGTCACGGCTCGGCTTTCAAGTTAGCACACTTCTCTTTGTAGCCACCGTCCTTGTTTCTGAAGAACTTTAATTTTCTGTCAATCAACATTTTATGACAAAAGCTGCGGAATCCGCCGTAAATACCGTTTCCGAGCAAAGCTTTTGACATTTAATGAAATATTTGTCAACTGGAATCTGTAGTTAATTACATTAAGTTATATGAGAATTTCTTATCAAAATATTTTTATTTAATCAATTTTAACATACAGTTTATCTAAAGTGATGTTCTTATGCAATTTATACTTGATCATCTTGTTCTAAAAAAATGATTGCATAAGAACATATTTTTTGCACAATATAATAGTTTTTTCTTTCACTCCCTCTGTTGCGTTTTTATACTAATTTAAATCATTGCACTACTGTACTAAGCTTTGCACTTTATATGTTAAAATATGATAAAATCTATACATATAATAAAACAGTAACTCAGTGAAATCTATACATGAAATATTTTTAAAACAATGTCTATAACGTATTGTGTACAGAATATAGACCCCAAAACAATAGTTAAGTATTAAAAATTTTGTCTGTTTGTTTGTCTGATATGTGTGCGCGTTTCATGCAAAAAGTACTGAACCAATTTTAACTAAGTTTTGTGTGGTGATAACTTATTACTCGGTTCAACGTTTAGGATACCTTTCACTACATGAAAATCTTTCTTTCGCACGGGAAAACACAATAACTGGTTCTATTATGTTATCCTTAGAGATTTATTTGGTCTATGTCTATGTCTATCTCTTATGTCTATCTCCTAAGGTATTTTTATATTTTTATCATATAAAAAACCTAAAAAAAAACTACTTCCAGGCATTAAAATAGCTAATATAAATATAATAAAAAATAACTAAACGGGGGTTTTCATTTAGAATACATACCTAATCAGATATTTTCGAAGTCGGTGCTAGCCGATGCAAAGCAAATTTAATATATTTCTATACGTAAAATACATAAGTGTGTACATAGTGCCTGGATGTCGGTTTTTTTAAGTTTTTATTTTTCTATTTTTAGTGGCGACGTAATAAGCACGTAATTTGTAAGAAGAAAGTTTTTTAATAACATATTCCATTAAACAATTTATTTAAAAAATAAATGTATTGTTGATTTTTTAAATACCGCTCGACCGATATCGATAAAATTTATATGGGAACACTCGGGAACTACCTTTGAAACACAATAAAAAATTTCCAAATCGATTCAGGCGTCTTCGAGTAATCAGTGAACATACATAAAAAAACGAATTGAGAACCTCTTCCTAACCTAACCACCTTTTTTGGAGTCGGTTGAAAAGGCAAAGTCGCGACTTACTGATTGACTCATTAACGTTTAGCATAAACCAATGATAAACCTTTAAAAACTGGAAAACTGGAAGGAGCTAAAATAGAGGATGAAAGTTTTTCAGAATCTCTGTCATTTTTAATGTGTAATTCACGAAAATTAGTATTTATATCCATACTTAATATTATAAATGTGAAAGTGTGTTTGTTTGTCCTTATTTTTTATGTATAGAGGTAATTGGAGGACTGGAGAGTGACATTTACTTTTTATTACTTTTTACAACCCATAACAACTCATCTACTAACGGTTAGTATGGAATAGATAGACTATTTACATTATATATATAATCTATCTATTTGATGCTAACCGTTAAAACGTACTTAGGGACGAACCCGAGAGAAGCGAGGGTGAATCGCTTGTATGATATAAATAAAATATAATTATGCAACTTTGTAATAACCGCATATAATTCTCGCCGTATTCAGTTCGCTATCGCAATTGTCAACTTTCTGTGGTTGATAATATTCTGTCTCAATAAATAATTTCTAATCGCAGGCAAATGGGACACCAGTTAAGATCTGTATCAGTAGCAGATATCGAAACGCGGAGGTAAATATCTGGATAGGTTCGCCACAACGTTGGAATAAAGCTAGTACTATTATTATAATATTTTTTTCAATTTTATCTATCTTTTGTAATAAATATATACAATGTACTTAAATGTTCATTAAAATAATCTTATCAAACGAGGCGAGGTCGACATTATTGTATTATATTGTATTATATTACAATAAATCTATCCTAAGAGCTAGATGTAAAATATTGTCCTGGCAACTTAAATATGATGGTATCTCTATTGCAGGTGAGTTTAGCAACATTTAGCCTGTATAAGAACAGAACAGACAAGTGATATGTCTCGAGAGGCTTATCGGCCGCATCGGGCGGCGGGCGGCGCGAGCGCGGCCCTTCGCGGACTGATCTCATTGCGGGTAATGAATTCAGAAATCGCAGGATGCTGCATTGATATAAATTTATTTCATAATGAAACATTCAGTTTACTTAAGCTTTGTACATTTTGAGAGATTTTAAGGAGTTACTAAATACTGGCATTGAGTAGGACTGGAACCACGTTATTCTGAGTGATATGCTTTTCTTATTGATTGCATGTAGATATCTTCCTAATGTTACATACATATATATGACAGTGTCGATGGCTATGTGTTTCTTAATAATATTGGGAAACGTCTCCACCCAAGAATCAAACCTGCAATTTTCATTGTTATATTACCCAAGTGTCAGTAAAGCATGCCTCACTGTCTCACGATCATCGACCACCAGTTAGATATTTTTTTTAAAAGTACTTGTATCTAAATAAAAAACTTGGAAGTTTAACAAAAAAGGTTGCCCAGCTTTTTTCTACATAGCTATAATAAGACAAACAAAGTGGAGCATAAAGCATTTCATTCCAAATAATTGATAGGAAACGTGCGTAGTTGTGAGGTATCGGGCGGGCGCGGAGTCCCCTGGATCCTCCATTGTAGGCTCTAATTGAATTGATGATAGTTGAGTGCGGGAATTCGGCCGCCCGGCCCAGCTCGGCGGACGGACGGACGGACCGCGGAGGTGTTATTAGAGACACAAAGGCAGTTTTTGTGCCGTTCGCATCGCTCGCTTTTAATAAATTCGATTACGCGCTATGCTCGCGGGAGAACCAGGCAGCGGCAGTAGGGCTACCGCTTTCAAACGCAATACATGATTACGTAAATTTATAAAATTCATCTTAAGTGATTTGTTTCTATTGTGGTTATGCAACTAAATGTTCTATAGCTTGATAGCGATTAGGAATTATGTGAAATGATTCTGTAACATGAAGATTATTCTTAACGTATATCTAGTACTCGTAGTATGATGAAAGAGAGTAAATTGAATGCGTCATTTTTACGTTACCTACAATTATACAATTAGTTCTCTTTATATTAGTTCGAGTGAAGGCATGCGGCGAGAATGTTAAATAACAAGAAGTACTTGACGGCCTTTACATTGTTATATCATTTAAAAGAAGCCGAAGAATTAAAAGAATCTCGTTTAATAGTCTTACAATAAAAACGGCCGCCCGATATGGCGCGGGCAAATGAGAGCGCGAGGCGGCGCGCGGGCAATAACGATCTGCATATCATTTTCACACATTTTATATGCACTGTCGAGCAGATTGGTGGCTTGTACAGCTTTGTTCAGTACGTATGATGAAGTTCATTGAATCCTGTCTTTATTAACATTTAATTTTTAATCCAAGACAACAAATAATCTATAACCAATCCTTTCTTTACTGTAAATGTTACTTATTTCTATTTTAATATACTTAAATATTACAGTATCCTAATATATTATTATAGTTTAATAATTCATTACATATAACTACTAAATTGTTAGTACTGGTACTTATATAATGAAAATACTCAGTTATGACAAATAAAAAGAGTGTAAAACGAAGTGCTTCTAGGTATCTCGAGACTTACTCAGAAGGTATTTCACGGTCGAGCGGCTAGATGCAGCCCTGTCGCGGCCGGTTCGCTCGAAGAGAACAAATTTAATTCGAGCGTTTACGAGCGGAGGCCTCCCCGCGGCGGCGGCGGCGGCGGCGGCGGGCCGCGTGGCCGCAGATCATGTCACGCAAAAAGCACTGTTTAATTAACCCCTCCCAGCGACCCATTGTGCGCCGGAATTAAACCCACCTGACGCGGCATTCGGCGGGGAAATGTTTTATTCATGGAAACATGATTTTTAATGTCGCATTATGTAGTTATAATATGAAATGAACGGTCATCATGTTGTAATACATACGTATAATGTAACGAGGGCATCTCATCATATAATAAGTCCGGGAATTGTAACTTCATTATAAGTTTGGATATAATATGTAGGTAGATGTCTCATTAAACTGATAATTTTAATATATTTAATAAATAACAATAATTGTTTTAATTTTATTTAATAGCTTGCATGTTTCATTATTTTAAGCACGAAAATACTAATTAACTTAAATCATTGGAGCTTTTGAAACATATTGATATCAATATGCATTAATTGATAGGTTGACCTCGACAAATGGTTTTCATGGGCTGTTGTAGTGCAGTGGTAAGGTTCTTGCATCGCGTGAGGGCACGCGAGTTCAGGGCGAGTGAGGAGCAGAGGAGAGGGAAGAGAAGGGAGGGGAAGGGTTTGAGGGCGAGTGGAAGGGCGAGGGTCGACGCCCTGCGGCGCAGGTGCCGCGCCCCACTGCTCGCCTCATATAGGCTTCTAGCAAACGATTTTTAAAGTATATTATTAACTTCCTATATCAAGATTTATTGCAAAAATTACTACTATTCAGGTTAGTACTTATTAGCTAAATGCACTCAGATAATCTATATATATATATATACATAATAACATATTATACAAATATATATATATTTTGTATTAAAAATCTAGAAAAATTGTTCTATTTTGTATAATTAATGTCTTAAAATATTCTAATCGATTTCATAACATGTTGTGTAGTGCAGACTGCAGAGCGCGGCCGAGCTTGCGCGCCGCCTACGCAGGCTGCACTTTTTGCCCGCGCGTTCGCCGGCCACCGCTTACGACTTACCAAATTATCAACTTTTCTCCCGGCCGAGGCCGGACTCGCACCAGACGGGAAAAAATTACTCTTTGTTTCATTTTTGTTCCGCGCTTGAACTCGTTTCGATGTTTGATTTATCTCTGTAAAATTTTATGGCTGTTATTATATTATATTTATTCAATGAAAGTATGTTCGTCCGATTTCCGCTCTGTGACTCGCTCGGCTGCAGGAAAGTGCAGTTTTTATTATATAATATATAAATATAACATCAAGGGACATGCAACAGGAGTGACCTAGCGAACTTTAACTCTTTTATATATTACGATAATATATTATGGGAAAGGTTCCACGAATGGGTCAATTTTTTTAGTGTAAGATTTTGAGTGAGATAAATGAAAAAAATCTTTTGTTCCTACTTGTTTCATATTACATAGCACTATTAAATAGCAAATAGCTACGACCTATACTAAATTAATCGGAACTAATAATTCATACATGTATAGATAATGTAAGTTGAAATTCAATAATTAGCCGTATTTAGAAAAAACAATGCGAACTTCAAAAGACTTAATATTTTTTTATAATCAAGTTAATTCAACATATACGTACGTGAGCTGCATTCACTGCGAAGGCAAGCGCGTACATGCCGGAGGTTCAGGTAAGAGGATAGTATTTAATTAATAGAAATCTCTTCAGCAAATTGAAACAGGTTGTGCTCGCCTCATCCCTCACACAAACTGATCTTTGTTCGTTTTCTTAATAACGTATTACGACGTTGGAATGCTCCAACAAATAACATCAATGTTTCTATATAAGAAAAATAATAAGCCTTTTTATTAGTCAGATTAAATTATATGATCGTTTAGATAGAAGCTGGCACTTGATGCGTTAGATGCGACTTTATGTTATATTACGTATATTTTAAAACAGATGCATTCGAAGATTACGTTTGCTTCTAACAAAATTTATTGTAAAGATTTCATTTAGCTGAAGTAGTAATGTAATAAATATATGGTAAACACTTAGTTATTTAAGAGAAATATACAAAAAGAGAAACCAAATAAACAGGAGCATTTTATTAACTCTAATAAATTATTGCAGGAAGTAAGCTCTTTAGTAATGTATTTTTTGATTAATAAAACCTTTTTTTTAACGTTGGGAAATGTATTTAGGCATTGACCTACACATATACAGGTGGTTATGTGGACTCACCGGCAAATGGAGTGCTACCCACTAAAACCCAACGGAACCACCCTCGTCGTGATCGGGCGTCGCAGGATCGCTTGTGCACTCAACCATGACGCCCCGATTCCAGGTCTGACGAAGCAGACGTGACCACTAAGGGGTTGCTCTCACGGTACACTCTGCTGTCAGAGAAGAACCAGGAGCAACCTTCATAGCACACCGCCTACCGAGATGGGCCGCCTCCCAGCACGTTTCTTGGCTTTGCTCCCGGTTAGATTGCCGGACGCTAATGAGCCCTCCCAACACAACAAGGTACATTGAGGGGTTGATAAAAAAATCGTACTACATTAATTCTCACTAAATAAAAACAATTACTGCTTCAGATAAAAATCTAAACATATTGTATATTATAGTATCGCAGATGACATAATACTATAATCGATATTAAGGAAAACAAGCAATTCATGTAAATCAATCGTCGACGTGTCTGACTGTGAGCATGCAGCAGGCAGCGTGCAGTATGCGCCGTGCAGCGTGCAGCATGCGGTGTGGATCGTGCAGGGAGCAGCGTGCAGCGCGGTCTCAGTGGCCGAAGCGATGCTATCGGCTCATATACGAGCCGCATTAATTGCGCACGCACTCGCCGCGCATAAACTTTGGCAGATAAAGCGCTCGTGATGCACAGATACTCTGCTCTGCTCGCATGCGGCCTCTAACTGCGACTAAGTCATGATAAATCAAATGGCAAACAAATTGAACTAGATAAATCTATAATTTAAGATCATCGATTATATTTTATGTGCTATTTTGAATTTCCTTTATTTATATTATTTAGTTTGATCAGGAATTAGAATTTAATTTTATTTATTTAATACATGTCCATGAAGATTTTATTAGTTCTATATTCTCGTAATATTAGATAAATCTTGTGTAACCTATATTACTTTGACTATTTAAATAGCTATTGGTTTCAAATCTTCTCTTAAATATTGAATTTCAATTAAATAAATCAATCTAAATAAAACTACCTTTTCGGATTATTTCGTGGATTTATTTTGATTTTTGGTTCCCGACGTTTCAAATGCTGTACAGCAATCATGGTCACGGGAGAGACTAAGGTTTTAGACATCTCAAAGGCGTTATATACTGGTTACAGACAGTGCCCACCCACAATTTTATGAAAATGATTTCAAAAAAATGGCACCAAAGTACCTTACAATATTTGTTGATTTTAATTGTAATCATATTTTTTATAAGCATTACTTATAATTAAATACATTAATATTATTTATTTCACTAACACTAACACAAAAGCGATTGTTGATACGATTAGTGGGATCACATCCCAGGAAATATGGCGAATTTGTATAGCCAAGCCTTTGTATATATTTATACGCTTACATATACAGAGATTCTATGAAATACATTAAATTGTTTTAAAAACATGCTATTCAATTATGTAGACTCCATTATATAATCAACATATTAAATAATTATAAACGAATGTAATACACAACTGTAATACGCGCTACTCGTAAGTTCTACTACAGTCCAGCACTGTGGCTTCTATAATAGTATCTACTGACTACAAATTGTTCCCTTTCTTGGAGCTTAAAAGTCGTCAGTGTTCAAGTGAGTTTAATACTCTTGTATTTGTTAGTAAAAACCAGGCAGTTTTATGCGCGACAGCAAACGTCGGCACAATAGCGACGTATATCTGGGCATCGCTCCCAAGTCCCGGGGAGATGCAATGACGTTCTGAGGGCACGTGAATATATGGACTTACACTGAGTGTACAGTGTACAGCCATCGCTCCTATACAAGGTCAATGCCATCTTACAGCTAACATTCAATAATAAAGGTACTGATTACTCTCTTAGACTTCGCGAATATTTGACATCTATTTGTCTGTCTATCTATCTATATCTATTTATATATAAATAAAAATGAATCACCGAAATGTATGTATACACATAACTTCCGATCGACTGCAGCAAATTGGGTAATCATTAATCCTTTATTGTGTTTGTATTGTCAGGACAACTTTTGTATAGAAGAAAATGAAAAGATTTTTTTTAATAAAATAAGATTTTTTTAAATCTTATGAAAGTGAGTGAATGAAATAGTTTTTATCCCGGAAATAATCCCTTAAGAGGATGAAATGGGTATGAAAGTTTGTATGGGGAAGCAAGCTATGATCAAATCCGAGCGAAGCAAGGGTGAGTCGCTAGTTTTAAATAAAACTACCTTTTCGGATTATTTCACGGATTTATTTTGATTTTTATTTCCTGTCGTGTCAAATACTTTACATACCTCGCATACATAAAATCATGGTCACGATAGAGAATAATACTTTCTTAAATTTACGCGAATATTTGACATTTTAAATAAAACTATCTTTTCGGATATTTTCGCGGATTTATTTGGATTTTTGATTCCAGACGTTTCGAATACTTTACAGCAATCATTGTCACGGGAGAGACTGAGGTGTTAGATATCTCGAAGGTATAGTTGTTATAGACAGCCTACCCACAATTAACAAAATGAAAATTGCACCAATTACCTTACAATGTTTTTTAACTTTAAACATTTTTATAATTTTAATTAGTTTTATAATTGAATATGGAATATTATTTATTTAATTTTTGCTGTTATTATTATAATTATTACAATTTTAAAAATTTTAATTAGTAATATATATTTAGTGCTGCCAATATTATATTTATAACCATAAAGAAAAATATAATATTAATTATTTAAGCCATATAATTGTTTTATGTGTAATTTAAAAAGTTAAAATTAGTTAAGGATAATAATTTTAATTTAGTTTGCAATAGCAAATTGCAATTTTAAATAATAATTTAAAAAGACAAATTACTAAGAGAAGGAAGATTCTTGCCGCGAAAAAAATCGAATAAATATATCTACTGATTTTTATGTATTATATTTATGATAACGTTTGCAGATTTGTTAATAGTGACATGTTTGTTTATGCTCATTTTATTATTTAAGTTTATTATAATTGTTAAAAAAATGATTCGATGTCGTATGATAGTCTAATAGAGAGATAGTATCTCGAAATGTAACAATTGTGTGTTTGAGACGACGTGTGAACGCGGAGAGATATGCGTCCTCCCACAGCCGACTCCGGCGAGTATCGCAGGCATTAGGCTGATGCTACGTTACCTGATAAGGACTCTCGTAGACTTGAGACTATGCTGATAATATTACTTATTATTAATATTCAAATAATTATTATTTCTTGATTTTTAAATAACATGCTACTCTAGGTGCCTAATAGTGCCCGGGGGAGAAGCCAACTCCTACCGGGCGCGTCCCCAGGTGGCGGATGGGGGAACGCCACCCGCTGATCTCCAGCGGCTGATACCGGAGAAATCCAGCGCGGACCAAATGGCTTGGTAGGGCCGCTCGTCTAGAGAGTGTGAGTGTAGAAGAGAAGTGTGTCGTTGCCGCTCTCCCTGTCCTCTGCAGCCGGATGAAGGTGGCCCACATCGATGTGCGGTGAGGTTTAATGGGGCTGCTCTGGGTACTTCTTTGCCGTAGCAGAGTGGACTGTGGAGCAGCCCCATTGGTTTGGTGGTCTGCCTAATGTTTAGGCAGACCTGCCGCCGCGGGGCGCCGTAATATTTATGCGCAAGCGATCCTGCGGCGTCCCATTAAAGCGGAGGGGAGGGGAACGTCAAGTTTTAGTGGGTAGTACCGGCTCTTCTAGCCGGTGAGGCCCACATCACCACCTGGGGGATCAGGTGGTATGCTTAAATGCATTTCCCGACAATAAAAAAGGTGCCTAATAGTGGCCTATATGTTGCTCAGGATCACAGTCAATTTGTTTACTTCCTTTCACCAAAAATCCGTCCGACCGTTTCAGTGCGAATAAATAAGAGACATACACATTACACAAACATACGTCACACTCCCATACGAATATTCATTTTCCCATACAACACATTAACAACAAAAGTTACAATTGTTCATTCTCCATTCAATTACGTTGGGTTCAATCCTATTTGAATGTCACGCGGCGGACCTGGCCAATACCAAGGTTCACGTAATGAACATACTGATCGTACTGCATTTTGATTGGTTCCGGGCTGGAATGAATGGTGATGTGTTGCTACCGGTACAGGCGCCGCTATAAAATTCGTTTTCTATTTAAAATACGCCCACTCGTCTATTCCTGCTCTAAGAGAACACGCGAACCACATACAACCCTTAACTCGAAGTGAATTCAATAGTGTAAACAGTGTCGCGTCCATATACCAGCTTATAGCAAAAAGTCTGTGCTGGGCTGCCCAACTTAGCTCCGCCGCCATCCACGAAGATACGGCGTTAAACCTCGACCAGGCACCTCGGCCTGGATTGCCACAGTACGACCGGTAAGTGCTTGTTGTTGTCCAGGCCCATTAGGCGTTTCATTTGAATATCGTTGAACCGATCGTTTTATCGGCAGAACATCCTGTTCTGATCCAGAGTGTCGTCACCGGACCCTCGGCAGGTCCGTGTCGCCACATCTTTTGGTGCCGAAACCCGGGAACAAAGGTGCCTAGTTATATCGCTTGCCGTATTTGAATTCGTTAATATAGCTGGTATTTTTTGTCCGTAAAGTAATAAGTATACTACCTACTCTAGTCGAAAGTATTACTCATAATACATAATTTTACAACATTACAAAGCATACTTTTTTGTAATATAAAATATAAAAATAATCTATACCTACTTTCGGCCATTGTCTCATACATCATACTTAATACTGTACCTTAATACGCTCCTTCACTAACCGACATCTTGTTCACCACTTTTGAATATCATTCACATTCAATTGCAACGTTCACATTTTCACTTAACTTCGTTCGTTATTATTAATAATACGTTATAAAATCTGCATACAGTTTAAATAATATAACTACCTATCGCAGATGATTCGTGCACTTTCTTATACGTAGAATGTTAGATAGTTACAGATCAAATATAAACAATCTATACATTTATACGGTGTTTATATAATCTTAATCGGCTGTAGCAATTTAATATTCACTAACTCACAACATAACGAAACTCAATCAACGTATTTACATCTAAATATTTGTTCCTTCGCAAGATATACCTACGTTGCATTGTACTCATACACGCCACCGTCGCGCAGTAAGACGCGCATATGACTAATTAGAGAATTGCAAGTTAAAGACAACTTATACGTAGTTATAACTATTATTCGCTTATAACATTATATTGCTTTATTACAGTTATCTCGTAACCATTATATTTTCTTTTTATTTTACAAAATGTCGTTTAATCCAAAACGTAGTAGCCGTAAACTTAATACTTCTAGTAAACCGAAGATAAAACAGACGGGAACAGAATGCTATACTGTTCATGACTTACCATCTCTCAAAAGGAAACGTACTATTGCATTAAATCGTATGTTAAAAGCATTGGAAATCGGTAAGAAAGCAAAAGGCGATGAGGTTCACTGTGACCTTTTTTTCTCGTACTGCGATCAGGCAAAAAAGTTTGTGTCTGAGTTTGAAGAAGCGCATTTCTTTATACTCGAACTTTTGGACTCGTGTGATGGCAGCGTTGATGATGATGACATACGTGCGCGTTTTGACGATGCATACTTTCAAGTCATGGCTATACTTCGTAGTTTAACGAGAGGTGAATTGAATTTATCTGACACGTCTAATATGTCGGCTGGCACGAGTTCTAACATCAAATCTCCTTTGTCTCATGTACGCTTACCGAAAATCCAATTACCGAGTTTTTCAGGCAATATAAAGAAGTGGCCTGAGTTTATCGATACATTTAACGCTCTTATACATAATTGTAACTCCATAACGGACGTTGAGAAATTTCATTATTTAATCTCTTCGTTAAGCGGCGATCCGTTGTCACTTATTCGTGTGTTTCCCGTAACCGGTGACTATTATTCAGATGCGTATGCCGCGTTAATCGCGCGCTATCAGAATACTCGTGAATTAGCTTATACCTGTTGGAAGGATATTTTAAATGTAAATTTGAAAATTCAAAATATAAACGACTTTCGTCGTAGCTTGGACAGTATTGATGAGAATTTGAGTATTTTAAGAAAGTTAAATTTACCTGTTGAGCAATGGGAATTTATAATCGTTTATCATGTTCTATCGAAATTAGAATCGAAGTTGCGCCGGGATTTCGAAGAAAGTTGTTGTAGTTCTGAATTTCCTAAATATATTAATTTAAAAGAGTTTTTACATTCAAGATGTGAAGCGCTTATACGAGATAATCATTTTTCTGAAGCTACTAAAGCCGCTTTTCATGTTGTAAAGGATTCGATTAGGCCTCCTTCTAATATTGTTAAACGTCGTCCTGTTACTCACACATTAGTCTCTAGTCATTCGGATGATAAACTAAAAACTGGAGAAACGCGGCATGACAACTCCAAGGTTATGCCTAAATGCTCGTTTTGCACAGATGCTACTCATTCAATTGCACATTGTAAGCGATTTCTATCAAAATCGGTAGATGAACGCATGTCTGTTGCAAACGAAAAAAGATGGTGCTTCAACTGCCTTAAATCATCTCATCAATTAAAAGAGTGTAAGTCGATTTTCCGATGCCTTAAATGTAAACATAAACATCACACATTGCTTCACAAAGAGCAATCTACCGATACCCCGTCTCGTTCTGTGTCCTTAATCGCCAAGGCCTCTGGTTACGAATTATGTTCAAAATCTTCACTAAACACAACTGTTCTTCTTGCTACCGCTATAGTGCAGATAGTAGATGAAAAGGGTCGGTATCATTGTTTTCGGGCACTGTTTGATACTGGCAGCCAAAACAATTTAATTACTTGTGACGCAGCTCGAACCTTAAATATTAAACAAGTACCATGCGATGCAAATATTAACGGTTTAGGTGGAGTGTCTGCAGATGTTAGTCACATGGTTCGTTGTTCACTCGCATCAAACAACAAGGTTTTATTCGATGTTGACATGCATGTCATATCAACTATTTGTGGCGATCAGCCTATTGCTAAACTTAATACGAATGGTTGGTCTCACATTCAATCGTTACCCTTGGCAGATCCAGGTTTCGATATACCTGGGCCTATCGATATTTTGCTTGGTGCAGATATATTCGCTGATTCTCTATTGGACCAATGTATGAAAGGTCGGTCTAATCAACCTGTCGCGATGAATTCAGTCTTTGGATGGCTTTTATTAGGTAGAACACACCTCACATCCTCGTCCTTATTACAATATACAGCCAAATCCGACGAGCTGACTTCTATGGTTCAACGCTTCTGGGAGATTGATAATGTTCCTCAAGCATCAATTCTCACACCACTAGATATGGCATGTGAAAAGGCATATGTCACCGACCATTATCGTGATTCAACAGGCAGATACGGAGTTCAGTTACCTTTTAAGGATGGTATAGAGCCAAAGTTTGAGAATTCTCGTAGTCTTGCTTTAAGGCGTTTCAAGGCCATTGAGAACCGTCTCTCCCGCGATCCGACGTTATATAAGCAGTATTCAGAATTCATGGAGGACTATGAGAAGAGTGGCCATATGACGCTTGTCCCCGTGAAGGAGCTCGGTGAAGGTAAATATTATATACCACATCACTGCATTGTTAAACCAGATAGTAGCACCACAAAACTTCGCGTTGTTTTCGATGCATCGGCCCGAGACGCCAGCGGTAGGTCGTTAAACGACACGCTACTGACAGGCCCTAAGCTTCAGAGTGATATAGTGCAGGTTCTTCTCCTTTTTCGTTTACACGTAGTTGTGTTTTTAGCGGATATACGTCAGATGTATAGACAGATTCTTGTAGCTGATAATCATAGAGATTATCAACGGATTCTTTGGAGGTCTAGCCCTGGTGAAGTTTTGTAGGAATACAGGTTAAATACTGTCACCTACGGAGTCTCCTCTGCACCGTTTCTAGCATGTAGAACTCTTAAACAGCTAGCTGAGGATGAAGGCTCTGCATTTCCTCTAGCAAGCCAAATTCTGCATAGCGAGATTTATGTTGACGACATTGTAACCGGTTGTGAGACTCTGGACGAGGCTCTAGAGGCTAAAGCACAAATTATAGAGCTTTTGGAATTAGGGCATTTCCAGTTGAGGAAGTGGGCCAGTAACATACCAGAGTTACTTTCTGATATTCCTCAGGAAGAATGTCTGCTTAGTTCCAAAACATTTACCGGCCATGACTCTTGTAGCCTAAAGGTGCTTGGTTTAAAGTGGGAGCCAACTACCGATACATTTTCCTTTGATGTTAAATCTTCAATCCGACCTTGTACAAAACGAGTTATTCTTAGCGAGATCGCGAAGATCTTCGACCCCTTAGGTTTCCTTGCACCTCTAACCATCAAGGCGAAGTGCCTCTTGCAACGGCTCTGGCTGCTTGGTATCGATTGGGACAGTGATCCACCCGAAGATGTGAATAGCGTGTGGGAAACATTTTGCAATCAGCTGTCTATATTAAAGGACCTGCGTATACCACGGTGTATGACAATTAACAACACTTTAACGTACGAATTACATGGATTTTGTGATAGCTCGGAGCTTGCGTATGGAGCAGTTATTTATATTCGAGTTTCAACTGCAGACGGATTAACACAAACACGATTAGTATGTGCCAAAGCTCGAGTAGCTCCCATTAAGAAAATCTCTTTGCCTCGATTGGAGTTGTGTGCAGCTGTCTTGCTGACAAATTTAGCAAAATTTGTGCTGGATACATACTTATCAAAATTAACGCTCCACGCTATTTATCTATGGTCTGACTCGACCGTCGTCCTATCTTGGCTTCGTTCACACTCCTCTCGATGGACCACGTTCGTAGCTAATCGTGTGGGACATATCCAGGATATTTTCTCTACGGAGGTATGGCATCACGTAGCGTCTTCAGACAATCCTGCGGATATTTGTTCACGTGGGAATCTTCCTTATGATCTATTTCATAACTCATTATGGTGGTCAGGGCCAGTGTGGCTAGTAACACCGTCCGATCAATGGCCAACCAATAGAAAAACTTCTCAATCTTATAGTTCTGAGGACGAAAACATCGTAAGAGCTGAAGAGCGCCGTACAGTTGTTTTGGCTACTTGTTCAGGAGATGAGTATGGCACTCTTATCCTCAATTTAATAAAATTATATTCGTCGTTAGAAAAAATAATGCACATCGTTTCTTATATTCGACGATTTATACATAATACGAAAAATCCACATGATCGTCATAGAGGCTCAATTCTAACTGAAACCGAAAATCATAACTCATTGTTATTTATCGTGAACTTTGTCCAATCTTCGTCATTTGCTGGTGAAATTCAACGGCTTCGAGCAAAGCAACCACTACCAAAACCGTTGCGTAAATTAAATCTGTTTCTGGATGAGGATGGTATTCTCAGGGTGGGCGGTCGGATATCCCGTGCTGGTCTTGAATTCGAACACCGACATCCCGCTCTTTTACCTAGTAACCATGAATTTACTTATAGGGTTATCGAATCCATACACCGTCAACATTGCCATACGGGGCATAATACTACGCACTACTTAATATTGCAACGGTTCTGGATATTGTCAGCTAAACGTGTTATACGACGTTGTCTTTCCCAATGTATTAGATGCTTTAGAACAAAACCTAAATCGTTAGAGCCATACATGAGCGATCTTCCTTCATTTCGTGTTAATCAAGTGAAACCATTTTCTATCGTGGGTGTTGACTTCGGCGGACCTTTCCGTATCAAACAAGGTACACATCGTGGAGCCAAAATAGATAAGGCTTATCTCTGTTTATTTGTATGTTTAGCTACAAAAGCCGTCCATTTGGAAGTCGTATCATCGTTGTCAGCTGATGGATTTTTGGCAACATTGCGTCGTTTTGTTGGACGTCGTGGTCGTTGTAATGTGATCCATGCAGATTGTGGAACAAATTTCATAGGTGTGAGCAATCATCTATCCTTACTAAAGAACGCCTTGCATACGGAACGAATTAAATTTGAATTTAACCCTCCGTCAGCCCCTCACTTTGGTGGTGTGTGGGAAATTCAAATCAAAGCGGCCAAATCTCATCTGTATCGCATTATAGGTAATCAGGTTTTAACTTTCGAAGAACTGTCCACGCTATTTGTTCAAATTGAAGCAGTGCTAAATTCGAGACCTCTTTATGCGTTAAGTACCGATCCAAATGACTTAAATGTTCTAACTCCTGGTCATTTCTTGACTTTAGAACCTCTTACGACCGTCCCAGATGTAGATTATACTAATATAAAACTTCATAGATTAACCCGTTGGCAGTTAATTCAGTCCTTCCTACAGAATTTTTGGATTCGTTGGAAAAACGAATATTTACACTCATTAACCTTACGTGCTAAATGGACAAAGACCTCTAAGCCACTCGATGTAAATGCTGTTGTTTTGATAAGGGATGACAATCGTGCTCCATTGCAATGGTCTTTAGGAAGGGTGACGGAGTTGCATCCCGGTCCGGATGGTATCGTCCGAATAGCAACCGTTAAAACTAAGGAAAGCTTGATTAAACGACCTCTTGTAAAGCTATGCCCTCTTCCTATCGAATCGTAATTCACATGATCTTGAGCTATTGTATACTAAACTAACGTTTTTAACATATATCATATTTTATACTATAACATTATCAGTCGTAGCATATTATTCGTAACACATACATATACAATATACCTTATACTATTATTTCTTTTATACTTAGATTATCGTTTTTTTTTTTTTTATTATTATTTACCTATTAATCTGGAAAATACCAGCTGTATTTTGGTGGGCGGTATGTTCATTCTCCATTCAATTACGTTGGGTTCAATCCTATTTGAATGTCACGCGGCGGACCTGGCCAATACCAAGGTTCACGTAATGAACATACTGATCGTACTGCATTTTGATTGGTTCCGGGCTGGAATGAATGGTGATGTGTTGCTACCGGTACAGGCGCCGCTATAAAATTCGTTTTCTATTTAAAATACGCCCACTCGTCTATTCCTGCTCTAAGAGAACACGCGAACCACATACAACCCTTAACTCGAAGTGAATTCAATAGTGTAAACAGTGTCGCGTCCATATACCAGCTTATAGCAAAAAGTCTGTGCTGGGCTGCCCAACTTAGCTCCGCCGCCATCCACGAAGATACGGCGTTAAACCTCGACCAGGCACCTCGGCCTGGATTGCCACAGTACGACCGGTAAGTGCTTGTTGTTGTCCAGGCCCATTAGGCGTTTCATTTGAATATCGTTGAACCGATCGTTTTATCGGCAGAACATCCTGTTCTGATCCAGAGTGTCGTCACCGGACCCTCGGCAGGTCCGTGTCGCCACAACAATAAATTACATATTTTTTTATTATTATGAAAACATGATGATTGCACTTTTAAATACACGTAATTCGTAATAATGCTACTATATTAGTACAACATTAACATCTAAAAGAACAATATGTACTATAGTTGTCCGATTTTACAAAATAATTTTATGTGTTGTAGACTGAATTCAGGGAGGAATGTTTAACCTTAATATTCGTATATCACAAGAACTCTAAAACTAAAATAATAAATGTTTATTTTTTAAATTTAACACACACTTTCTAAGCAAGGTATTTCCATGGATGGTTGAAGACTATTGTACTTGTTAATTATATTTTTTAATTATTGTTACATGTAAATGTTTTAAATAACATTTTGATAAATTTAATATTCTTGTATGAAGTCTACATTCCCTTTAGTCACATTTGGACAAATGACTGTGGATATTGTCGGGGCTCCGCGCCGCGACGCGACGTCACACAATGGGCAATCGCTTACGCTGTGCACTGTCGCTACTACTGTAGATCAAAACGAATTACACTGCTTAAAAACCTAGGAAATATTTATAGTTATATCTAGAGAGCAGATGAAATCAATTTATTCGAGAAAACATGGATTATGATGTAAATAATATTTAATTTTCATACTTTAAAAATATTTTTCAGCAATAGTAAGTTGCAATAACTAATTCAGCTTTTGAGACGATTGTTGAACTTTTGTTTTACAGTCTTCGTCAAAACTATATAAAGTTTAGTTACAATAAAAATTCGACACCTCTTGTTTTACTGTTTTTAATTCTCTCGTTTTTGATAAGACTCTTTATTTGCTATATGTACTGCAATATTTAATTATTTATTTGTTAATATATGTATATTATTGTTTAGAAATTATTCTAAATCATACTATTTTTTCATTAAATTACCATTTCACGATTGTAATCGTAAGAGTGAAGAGGCCTGTCGATGCACAACGGTGAAACAGTTAATTTACAATAATCGCGAATGTCTAAAAAATAAAGTTTATAAATTTAATATTTCGTGAAGCGGAGCAGTTGAAGCTGACCACAAATTGAGCATCTATCGGTTATCGCAAGCTCGCTCGCCACAAAGAAATGTTTAGTAGTCGCCGAGATGAGTCGGGATGTAACCGCAGCGCTGGGCAGGAGCGTTTTTGCACATCCACAGACAATGGACCATCAGCAAAACGACGCTCTATACATATACGGTACAGTGCGCGTGTGGCAGTCTGTATGTACGCTTGCTAAATATTAAAAGAGTTGTCAAAGATCAATACAATTATTATTTATTGTTTCCTTATTAAAAAATTTTGTTATGTCTAAATGTGAATAGCTTATTCAGGATTATTTAACAATAATTGGCCGTTTTGTTTAATTAGGACTATTAAATTGAGAAATATAAATAATAAATAAATATATCAAAAATTAACTTAGTTTTGGTCGAAAATCTCAAAGTGTCAATAAACTAAAGTACTTGGAAACTGAATGTGCTAAATATTTTTTACTTATTTATCAAGGTTTAAAAGGAAAAAGTTAAGTAAAGTTTTCATCCGACGTTGTCGATGTTATGAAATAATTTCACGGCAGAGCGTAAGAAGCGGATGATCATTGAATTACTAAACTTCCATACCTATAAGGAGATGATGATACAAAGAGGCATAAAGTTTAATCTTTATTTGTAAGATGAACGCTACAGCCTCCACCGACATCGCGGCGCAGACGTGACGCGGGTTCAGGATCGACATATTACATCGATTTTGTTACATTACAGTTAAAAAAAGCTCACATCACCATATTTTTGTCACTTAAAAAAGTTTTCCAATATCCAATTAAGTTTAATAAATGAGTATCTTTTAACTACTTCGAAGAAAGACTTCAATATTTGTCTGTATAAATAATCATTTTAATTATTCGTTCATTACTTCAAGGAGGTACGGGGCAGGTTGTCGATTGTATATTAAAATAGATTTTAAATATCAAAAGTAGCATATTCTTGACAATTACAATAAAAAAATAAAATAAAATGTGACTCAGTCAAATTATAATTTAAAGATACGCTTTGATTTACAAATTGTAATCTAAACGTAAAGTTTCTGCATTGAAGATAACGAATTGTACCTACCCTAACTGAGCTTTCGGACGTCATAAAGCTGGCCATCTTGATTTGCATATTGCCTTTTAATTAATGAGACATAAAAAATCATTTCAAAAGTTGACAGAAAGCATCTGCCTAGGCGCGTGCTGCCTCCACCTGCGCGAGCCCGCGACGCCACGCGCGCTTGCTTAATAGTTAACTAGAATGTGATCTTTAACATTATTATGAAAATGTTATGCTAATTCGCTAATTTATAGTACTATTAGTGGTCATTTCTAATGTTTTATAGCGAGAAAGTGATAGAGTTTACTTTACAACTAATTTATATTTCCTAATTACGTTAAATTTTGTGCTCTCAGATAACCTCGTGAACTTATTTGAAACTGAATGAAACAATTTTATACAGCGTCCGTATTTTAATGAGTCTATCTACATATGTATTATGATGATTGAAATGTTAATTCAAACTATTTGTATGGTAACTAGAAGACAGGCACTCTACATCTTACGGAGGGAAACCTAAGTATATAGAAAATAGTATATTTTATATAGTGAAACTTTATAAAAAACCAGCGCTGCGCTCGGGTTTGCCTCAAGGAGAACAAACACAAACCTATCCCACGATAACGGGTATTTTTCCGGGATAAATAGTAGCCTATGTGTTATTCCAGACTATTATAATCTCTCCCTGTGCCAAATTTCATCCAGATCCGTTCAGACGTTCTGGTGTAAAAGACAATACTATCCATAAATCCGTACTCACAAACTTTCACATTTATAATATTAGTATATATTGGTGTTGTATTTCTAGAATATATAGTAAGAAGAAATGAAAAAATAAATAGATTTTATTTTAGATTGGTAACAAATATTTATTTGCTATGGTTTTATTTAAATATTATGTAATATAAGTAGGTATTTTGAATTTTATTAATTAAAAAAATAAAATAAACTATATTGATGACATTCTCGGTGTGAACGACGTTTATGGATAAAAGACATCAACGCGTGCAACTTAATTCGTTGAAAATTTTATTGTGTATTTTATGAATGTTATTTTAGTTTTATTACAATTCGTTATGTTGGAATTATTGAGTAGCATATTGAATTTAACAGATGACTACACATGTAATAATAATATAACTTTCATATACATAGGTATGTTTGTATGTACCTGGTAGGGCTTCTGTGTTAAATTTTCAAATGTTATTTTTATGTTATCTACTATTAAGCCAAAACATTAATCAGGTTGTCTTCGTCATTCAATCATTAAGATGTAGAACAGCAATAAAATAGAGTTTTCTCCGAAAAATACGAAGAGATTTAAATAATTTAATTCTAAGCAGACAAATACTTTCTTAAATTCAGGCCATTATTTGACATAAGACATTTTAAATAAAACTATCTTTTTGGATTTTTTGCAGAATTGGGAGGTGAGTATAATCAATTATAACTGATTATATATAGCTGGATAAAATAGGATTTAGCGGCTAGCATGTACGGCTGTAGATGCGTAGGTCCTGGGTTCATGTCAGAAATCGGTCAAGAGGACAATAATATGATCGATTGCCATATTAATACAATTGTATCATTATAACTTTACTTAAACTGTATGATAGTAAGCATATCGGTAAAGTTGTCGATGACGATGTCATATTTTCGAAGTGAAAACCAACGCGTATACAAAATCTGTCATCAGAATGAAATAGCTAATGTGAATCTGTAAACGCAGCAGCTCTAGTGTAAATATCAATAAACACTTTGAAGTTATAAAAACGCTATTAGCTTTTTAAAGAATGAGAAATATTTGAATATCCGCAATCAGTGAACACTTATCTGAGATATATCATAAATTTAATATTAGATAAAGTGTTATATTTTTTAGAGCTATAAAATTTTCGATGAACTTTAGAATTTGGCCATCTACGATATCATTGTTTCCGTTCTTTTGTTATATTTTCTATATTTATTTCGAAATACATATATGTTTTTTGTTCCGTTTAATAATAAAGTAGACCAAAGATAAAATAGCATTACTCTCTCGTACTTGACTGTCATCACACTACTACTGTTAGTAAGAACAAGGATGTCGCTACATGGGCTCAAGGATAAAATAATTTGGGCTTATATTTATTTTATTTAGCGTCTATGTAGAAATAATAAATGGAAAGTTGAGTATGCAAAAGTTATTTTTAAATGTTACTTTCAAGTTTCAACCTAACGAGGAATGCGCGCTTGCAATCCTTTCACATCCGTCTACTCGAACAGTTCGTACAATTCAAACGATTTGGATGAAAAATGTATTATCTCGTAGTAAAATATCGAGAGCTGTTCTTTCGCTGATCGCGACCGCTCCATCACACGTGACGGCTGAAGCAGTCCGAGGCAATTTGTTTGACGATTGTTTTAAATTAATTGTTATATGTACTACTTTTGAATCGATGTTTCATCTCGCTAAGGTCGATGAAAAATGTGGCCGTACCTTATTTCATCGATAAATTATTTTATTCTTTCACCCTCCACCCGGTAGATACCAGAACCAAATGCTGTTTTTAACATTTATTTGTATTATTCCTAAAACGACTAATCTTTCACACTGCTCTAGTTCATTTTAATCTAGAATTTTTAAGATATTCAGTTTTTTAAGCTTTTCTAACGCTTAATAGATAATAAATAAACATCTAAGGCACATATACAATATAGTGTAAGTACATATACATATATAAAAACTACCAGGAGGAACTCTATGTTATAAAAGCGTTTCGAATACCTATAGTTTCAGGAATAGAAATTTTCAGAATATTTCTAATGGGATTTATATTATTTAAGAATGTAGATACTTCCGCATTAATGTAAGTTACATTTAATTTGAATTTTATAAATTATCAATCATAGAACACGACATCTTATCTATACTGTTGGTACAAGTATAAAAACACACATGTGTGTGTGATACAAAAACGTCCAGTCACAATAGCGTTAATCCTGCGCGTGAGTGACAGCGAGTGGGAGGGTTTTTATTTAATCAAATTTATATAAGAAGTTTCTCGATATTTTTTTCAAATCTATATTTAAATATAATGAATGCACAAAAACAAAAACTACTTAAAATCTGTTACAGAAATAAATGTTATTCTTAACTACCATATGTATGTACATATGTATATACACAATACAGACTACAACACATGCCCTCGCTATTTAAACTCGGGGCATTTGCGTTTTTAGTAATTTCTATAATAAATAATTATGCACCATGGAAATTATTTAGCGGGATAAAAAAGAGCCTGTACCTTTCTTCAAGCCATAAGCTAACACTATAGTCTGTTGTTTTATTGTTGCAAAAGTTAAGAAACTGACAAACACGTGTTCGAATTTATAGTATTAGTAAGAATAAATCCACTCATGCATACTTTTAAAATAAAGTTGGCATTATATTTATTGACTTTCCTTAATCGAAAAAATCTAATTATTTTTAAATAACAAAACCCTACGCTATAATAAATTACATTTAAAAAGTAAATTCGAAATGCCTCTTAGCTTAATTAATTATTTATCATTCCATCCAAAAACTGGTTTAGACAAATTACGGAAAATCTGAATTATTATTTCAACTGCAACAAATTGACATCCTCGCAGCCGTAAGAAAGAAGGATTAGTCTAATGCACTTAATGATACGTCCGCGATATATCAAAACATTGATAACAAAAACAAAATTAAGAACTCGTCTCAAATGAGCCAGACGGGGCGCGGCTTAGCCAGCGCTTTATATTCAATGCGATATCGGCTTTATTTAAATTAGGTTGCAAATTACAATTATGAAAATATTTATTTTAAATTAGATGAATATATAGCTATATCTTTAAAACAGTGTCGCAACTCAGTGGTAGACGGTGACAGCTTAAATCTGTGAAGCTCGAGACTAGACTAGATGAATATATTATAAAATATCGGCCAAGTGCGAGTCGTCGGATTCGCACACGAAGGTTTCCGTGCCATAATCGTTTTTTTTAATTTGCATGGCAGCCTTTTTGAAATTTGCCATCTTGGTTTTTTATTATTTGTTATTATAGCGGCATTAGAAATACACAGTACAATCTATGAACATTTCACCTTTCTACCTATAGGTAGAAAGGTTCATGAGATACAGCCTTCTGACAGACGGACGGACAGCAGAGGTTTAATAATACGGAACACTAAAAATAAGAAATGAGAATGAATACTTTACTGATACAGCAAGCGAAGCTAATGGGCAACAGGGTAGAGTGCGTGTGACTCGCATTGCCTTTTAAAGCGGATGTCGCGGTTTTGATATTCAATCCGAGCGATTTTTTGAACGACCATGCGTTTGTTGTATAGTACGGCATCTGTGTAATATCTATATATAACGAGTTAAACCTATATTTTTCTAATCAATGATTTACAAAAAAATGCATACGACATTTCTCATTCGACCTTACTGAAGCTCGCACTCATCCGCTAACACATTATCCCCGGGAATGTAATTAGCTAGTTGGTTACATCATTCAGATGTCGAATCTGGTTACTTCCGGTGCGGAAGCGTTCGTACGTACCAGCTACATATAATAATATATGTATATATTTTCAGACAGATGAAGTTGAAGTTCAGAAGTATCTCATGTAGCATAAAAGTAATGTAATGTAATTTAAATAAATGGTTTAACACATATTTATAAAAATATTGGGCTATTTACGATTTTTAACTTACTTGTTTTATACTTTTTACTTCAGTCGATGAATCATTTGTACCTACCGGTAAAACATTAGTTGTATAGAGTTGAGAATTTCGTCATTTATTTATTTTTAAAACCAGTTCCTTTGTATAAAAATAAACATTTAAAATATATCGGATCTCTTTATCAGAAGACAAACGAGCTACATTAAATGGGTCGCGACAAGCGATATTATAGGAATTCACTAATATATGCGAACATTATCACTCGTGTTTGTTTACATTGTTTATGACATAGGAACCAAACTAAGATGAAAAGCTATTATTCCACCGGCAGCAGAGCGATATAAAAAACGTTTCACATACCTACCATATTATTAAGCTATTGACATATTACATACACATTACATATACGTACATATATACATATAGTAATTTAGTACTGTATTGTGTACCTACTAAGATAAACTAAAAATAATATTAATGACCTGCTGACCGATTTCGATACTGCAGCCGATCTTACTGAGACTAGCCTTGTAGCAGGAGATATTACGGCCAACGTTCCAACTCCGGGCTTTTACTTAGAATATCCTACCAAAAAAGCCTAACTAACTTGGCCCCATCCAGGCGTTGCAGATTTACGGGCGTGCATGCTGGACACAAGACCAATGAGGCGCGGATGAAATATAGTCCTGTGGTATCTGCGGAGAAATCTAGCATGAAAATATGACACAGTATTTAATTTTTATATTTATAGCATTAAAAGTAAGCTCTAAGTATTTCTGATTTATTGTCATATGCAATGGACACTGGCCCAGTGCGAGGCGGAGGTTAAAAGAACACAGACGCTTGTCGGGTCTCACCCGCGTCCGGATCGTTCCAATAGCATAAAATATATTAGTTTTAAGATTAATCAGATTCGTTTTAATTTATCCCATTAAAGTGGTTTTACAACAAACAATGCAAATAAAATGTCAATTAAGATAACCGAAGCATTCGTGGAATCTGACTCACTCGCGACGCTCGCTTCTCCACCAATTAAACGTTTCTTATTGAAATTTTTCATCATAAGTGGAAATAGCAAAATACGTAGGTTAGAATATGATCTCATTCAATAAGTGATTTTATTACTTGGAGGCTGAATTAAATTCGTTTTTATAGAAATACCGACAGAAGAAACATTTTCCTATTTTTGCAACCGTAATTTCTAGCTTGAACATAATATATAGGTACTTTCCCTATTAATTTACAAGACGGGCAAAGTAGACTGAAATGAATACAATTTATTTGACTGTAGAAAATATTTGATAAACAAACCAAAAACTTGTTTGGTTACATACATACATACATACATACATGCATACATACATACATACATACATACATACATACATACATACATACATACAATCAGCTTATGACCACTATTACTTAATGGAATATGTATTTACAACTCTATAATATATACTAAATAAAATTACTTTTTTTATTAATTATATTTACTAAATGATAATATTTCTTGAAAATGATTTATAATTTAATGTACTTATAAATTAAACTCCTAAATTGTTACAATTAACTTAAAAGTTACATCGATTTTAACATTGAATGAAAAGTAGAAACTTTTATATGAGGCACTAACTATAAGATTTATAAATATCACGACTGATATGATATTACACAAGAAATATACCGAGTATAGTGTAGTACCCATGTTTTCTGTATTTTATATGCAATTAGAAGATCCTTCATTGAATTTAGATTATTATATAAGCAGATTAGTTTTTCGTTTAATTTATTGAGTTTAACAACATATTTAAATATCCTATATTCGATCTAACTCCAAGCTTTGAATCAGAGAGCAACAAGAGTCGAAGTTTCTAGGAAGTCAAATATTTTAATAGGTCATACTTTATACGGAGCGTCGCGTCGGGGATACGGAAAAATTATACTACTGATTGTATCTCTGCATTCTTGTGCCAGCACTCACGGCTTGGACGACCAAACATTTAATTGGGTTCAGATCCCATTAATATTGTTTTTTTTTCTGATTTTAACATTAGCGACTTACCCTTGCCTCGCTCCTCATCCAAAGGGGTACAAAACAGGTGCCTGGGTGCCTTTGTTTACTTCAGGTACAGTTATAGTCTGTATGTGTAGTAAGTTTCATTCAAATCCGTCCAGCCGTTTCAGCGTGAATAAGTAACAAACCTACACATATATAAATTTTTACTATAATAATAGTAGCCCGATTAATCAATTTGTTTATACATACATAATATATCGTATGCATCACGCGCTCCGATTCATAGAGTAGACACCGCGTGGACAGCAATCAAACTTCCATTGTAAATTATTACGGGTGTAAGTGATTTTGATTGATATTGTAAGAAACAATATTATTATGTACAATGTCAAAAACTGTGCTGAGTAGACAACAAATTATGTCGATTTTCTCTCTATTAACTAATAGTAAGAAATAGACGTGTATAGATTGAAGAAAAATAAAAACTTTTTAACAAAAAAATTAAAACCGACTTCAAAAAAAAGCACTAAAAAGTAAAAAATAACTGATTGGTAGTTTTCATTTACTATACATACCTAATCAAATATTTTCGAAGTCGGTGTGCTTTGCTTTATATGGCCTGGCACCGATTTCGAAAATATTTGATTAGGTATGTATTTAATAGGTAGACTTTAATTACTTAGCCAAAGCACACCGACTTCGAAAATATTTGATTAGGTATGTATAGTAAATGAAAACTACCAATCAGTTATTTTTTACTTTTTAGTGCTTTTTTTTGAAGTCGGTTTTAATTTTTTTGTTAAAAAGTTTTTATTTTTCCCTTTTTAGTGTACACAGTAGTAGCGAAGTAAGAATTCTAACGTGTTAGGCTTGTCAAATCAAACAAAATAAGCCCAAACTCAAAGTATCTACTATTAGCCGTTGAAGAGTTCCACCTATCCACCTTCTGGCCTTACAATCAGATCAGGTCAATAATACCGAACCACTGTACTATCAACGGAAATAGAAACACTTGCAAATTTAAAGTTAATATGACAATTAGAAGTAGGTTAAATTCATCATTAGCTAATTTTCCACCCTTAGGGGTCGTATTTTTTTTTGAAATTTTAATGGGACCAATCTGGAAGTATACCCTTTCAAACAACACAAAAATTGTCCAAATCGGTTAATAAATGACGGAGTTCTGAGGTAACAAACATAAAAAATAAAAAAAAATAAAAAAAAAATACAGTCGAATTGAGAACCTCCTCCTTTTTGAAGTCGGTTGAAAAGTAATAACTTCTACAGTTAACATAATACTATAGTCTGTAACATACACATGTTATAACTCTAATTTATATAAAATAAGTATATAAAATAAGCGGTGTAAATATTTGAACTGTGCACAGTATTTTTAATATTAATTTCAAGCCGACCTTAATAGATTCTGGTCTACGAATAAAGTATTTATAAGAAATTTAGGTTATAAATATAATATGTTGTCGAGCATTGACAGTTGCTAACTTCGCGGGACACGTATCAAATGTGAGTCCGGTCGCGGGCAAAAACGCGAAAAAATCCACGGCCCATTCCCACGGCCCTAATTAGAAGCTGACTCACTGCATAAGGACGGTGCTGCTAGGAGACGCGATCTGTTTAGGTAAATTGGACGAATTGCTTTGAGTCACTATTTGACGAATGTGTCAAGGCTCAGTCTTATGTCATATGTTATTGCTACTGTAAAAACTAAAATCGTCCTACAGATAAAATATCACTCTATAATTAATACTTAATCCCTACACGATCGCGGACACGCCGGCGTGTCAGTTAACAATAGAGTTAACTTTAAGTCCTCTAGCCCTAAGAGATGTCATATTGAATTTATGATGACGACGAAAATGATGACACGATATAATGATGACGTCAACCAGCGGCCGATTAAGACGCTTCTCACGATACCTCATTTGTAAAACTATGATAGGTAGGCTATAAGATATGCATACATACATACCTTACTGAAATCATAGTCTGATATAGTCCGAATATAAATATAAAGTTAAAACTGCTTACATCGATTGGTATTGTAATAAATGAAATGAAATAATCTTTATTCAATTAGACTTATTGCAAGCACTTTTGAACCATCAAATTAATCTTAAAAAACGCAAAACAAAATACTATCATAAGTTATAACTTAATTAAATTAAAAAATTAAAACAAAAACTCCGACCATCTTGTACCGACTTTCATCAAACATAGTTAAGAAAACTCCCGAATTCACCTTTCAAACAAAAAAATAAATAAAATCAAAATCGGTTCATCCGCTTGAGAGCTACGATGCCACAAACAGACACACAGAGACACATGAAATTTATAATACCCCGTCGTTTTTGCGTCGGAGATTAAAAAGTAAAGTGTACATAGGTAAGAACATATACATATAATCTAATTTATTAAGTATAACTTCATTGAAAATTAAAATACATATATACAAACAGAAATTACGTAACATTTGTTAATATTGGAAATTAAAAACACTCAGTAATGTGTGACATCGTAAATATTGAACTTACATCAAACAATTTACAAGCATACCTATAATAAATTGGTTATAGCACATTATATTTTCATCTTAAAAAAGGAAATTAAAACGATGAATACGCTGCATAAAATAAGTACAACACTTAAATTTTAGTACCGAAAGAAAATTTATCTAATATAAATGGTTACTATAAACAAAATTAATTTCGCACCTTTATCACAAATTAAATTATACGCTTGAGACCATCGCTATAACTACTCCTCTCTGATCTCTCTGCCAACAACTCCACAATAGCGCGTGATTGATTCCCGCGACCTGCGCCTGCGCATCATTCGCTCTAACAAACGGCGCAATTAATCACATATCACTTTTATTAACCGTTACTTGCATTCTAGCTCTGGTCGATGAACCATGGATATATCAAACAGATCACCCATTATGACTTTATGATTTAAGCGTTCAATTAATTTCAAATAGATGATACTATAGTGAGAGAATGAATGTAACGAGTAAATAAAAAAATCTTTGATCTCTGTTACAGTGACAGCAAAGAAATTGTTTTAAAATTGCAAACAAAGTGACAGCTAAACAAAAAAATATATCGGATAATGCAAAAAAACGTTTTGGGCAATAAACATTTCATTTTAATATATACGACTCATTACTTAGATCACAAACGGCTTTATGAAACGCTTAACGCGGTGTGTAATAAAATGTAACATGTGCTCCTCGCGGTGATTTACATAAGTTTACATCACGTTACACGCGCACGCGACGCCTCGTCACGCTCATACACTTTGTAGCTAAAACCATGATCGGCGGCTTTTTAGATATTAATGTTCCTATTATTCAAATACAAATATATTACAATTAAATAAATGTAAAAGAGGTTACGTAATGGTGGATCCGTTTCTACCTAGTACGTACATGTTGTTGTTGTAAATATTATAGTACCTGGGCCACTGAGCTTCGCTCGTAGTTTTTGGTCAACAGTACAATTTTCTTTTAAATAAAAACTTGAATAAATACAAAAAAAAAAACACATTTTATTTTTATATCCGACCGGGATTCGAACTCGGACACCTAAGACTGTCAATATTGTGCCTTGGCCACATTGTGAAATTATCGACTATATTTTGCGTGGAATAATGCGAAAGAAAATTGCATAAAAATTCGAAAACACGTGTTTTCCCAGACAAAACTAATGTAGATCGATTTAACGCCCCCGAAACCCCCTGCATCCTAAAGTTCATGAAAATCGTTCGAGCCGTTTCCGAGATTCAGATTATATATATAATATATATACAAGAATTGCGCGTATATAAAGATATAAGATTATTTCTTCAAAAGCAATTTATGCGTTCAATAACAGTCTTATAAGGAAATTGTTTTGCACTACTATACTAATATGCAGCAGATAATCATCAACACGGTTGTGTCAATTATAGGACATTAATCGTGTGGATTTTTACGTTAGAGGTATGATATAATTGTTTTATAAATGATTCATTTTAATACGACATCAGTAAAATGTGAGGTAACAGTAGTCAAATACAAATATAATCTCAGTCGAAACGACAATGAAAAATAGATTACGTATGAAAACTATATCGGAGAGCGTATCGTAAACCTCAATTTACAATAAAGGAAACATCAGTTCGACTTCGACAAGCTCTAAATTCCCTTATCCGTTAGGGAGTACACAGAGCACACTGTACAGTGTATACTGTACCGTGTACACTGTACAGTGTTCACGTCGACGTGCGCGGTGCGCCTAATGCACGGCGCACGAACGCGCGATGCGCCGATACCGTGAGTTATTGCAGATTGTGGCTATCGCACACATCTGGCGTGACTTCTGAATATGCTATTCAATGCGATGGAAACACTGAAATCTGTGTTTCAACTAGAATAAATCCCACTCTATTATCTATTAATGTACTATGACCTTTCTCTTGCTCTGCTCTTACCGGAGGTTTAAAGGTATTTTATGGTAGGCAAAGACTCAGCCATAGTTCACGGCTGCTGTTTATTAAGCACCGGCTATTATATATTTTAATAAAAATTACCTATCACCGAAAAATTAAAATGTAGAGTGCCCTAAATTTTTGATTCATGTACTTAATTATTTATTCCTTTGTTTTATATTCCCAAAGAAGTATAATACTTTCTTAGATTTACGCGAAAAATTGACATTTTAAATAAAAATATCCTTTCGGATTTTTTCGCGGATTTATTTGGACTGGATTTTGGTTCCCGACGTTTCGAATGCTTTACAGCAATCATTGTCACGGGAGAGACTGAGGTGTTAGATGTCTCGAAGGTATAGTTGTTACAGACAGCCTACCCGCATAGTAATAGTGTTGCTTAGTAATTTGTCTTTTTAAATAATAGCAAACAAAATTAAAATTATTATCCTTAATTAATTTTAACTTTTTTAAATTACACATAGAACAATTATATTATATGGCTTAAATAATTAATATTATATTTTATATTTCTCTTTATGGTTATAAATATAATAATGGCAACACTAAATATAGATTACTAATTCATATTTAAAAAAATGTAATAATTATAATAATATCAGCAAAAATTAAATAAATAATATTCCATATTCAAATATAAAACTAATTAAAACTAATAAAAATGTTTAAAGTTAAAAAAATATTGTAAGGTAATTGGTGCAATTTTCATTTTGTTAATTGTGGGTAGGCTGTCTGTAACAACTATACCTTCGAGACATTAAGTACAATACAAACACATTAAGTATAAATAGCTACACAGTTCATTTAAATTATAATATAAATTTCTATAATTATCGAATTGAACAATATCAACTACGGGACGTACCTCGAAAGAGAAGCGTGATCGATTTGTGATACAGCGATTTACATCAATTTAAACTACTTATGACTTCCTATCTTCAAACTGTATTGTCTTTATACTATTATGCTAAATGTTTTTATTGAGTAAATAAATGAAAAGTAATGAGATAAGTACTTAATTCTTTTCTTTTAAGAAGTTCAATATATTGAATATAATAATATATTGAATATAATATTGAATAGAATAATATTATAATATTATTATTGTATTTCATAGCTTAAGTATATATTTATATGCAATAAAAGCTGAACGACCTCATACTAAATACACTTTAATTTTCTATTTACAGGTAGCGTATAAATCTCAGAAACCTGTTTAAATAATATAACGAGATGAACTCGTTCGGTGTTAATTAAAAAATAATCTACTTATAGGCGAAATTTTTATTGATAGCTACCATCAGCGGCCGTTAGACGGCGGCGTGAACACTCCTCCGGCGAATGAATCTAAGCCGAGCTATAAATCTCGATCTGTCAGTTATTTGTGCCGAGATGAGGCTTCGCTATTAAATTGGTAACACTTGCTCGTGTTCCGATTTCGCTTCAACTTTTTTATTTATTGTGTAATTAGATATTATAATTGTCAATAACGACAACACTTTCTAAAACAAAACGTCCTTTCTTCCCACGCTCCTTTTTCTCAGTATATTAAAAATATTATATAGAAATACAAAAGAACCTGTAACAAGATTAAAAATTTTTTTATTTATTTTGAATAAATACAATTCCAACATTAATGTATGTAGAGACATGTAATGGTGGCAATTCACCGTCTAATTCATTAGGTTAATTAAGCTAATGCAGCGCTCACGGCGATCGCTCACGATTATCCAACCAATAAATCGTTTAGGAAAAAAGCTATAAATTGCTGGATTCGCAATGGATGTAATAACATGGTCGAGCTCTGTGAGGGCTATCTTTCCGTAATTACATGTATGTCGCAGCATAGCTACTGGGTTGCGACGATTGTTTAGAAGCAACTGTAAATTTGTATTGAATCCACTTAAGCTAAAATCATAAGTATAATAATGGCTTATTAACGTTAACGTATCTCATTTTCGGATAACAAATATTTTTTTTGTTAAAGTTGAGAGAATCGTCTATTGTATAAAGAAAGATAACTCTAGCCAATAGGCTTAGTAAAAATAATAAAAATTTGACTAAGATTTGAACGAGGTGGCATCTGACCGTGATACGAGCGACGTGGACACTCGTAGAATGATGAATGTTAAGTGTAAAACAAAGTTTCTCGTTATAATGAATGCAATATATTTGGTCGGGGCATGCGGCGTGAGGCGTCGTCAGGTCGGGGTTATCGGGAGTATCTCACAGCCAGCTACAAATTTGAAAGTCCTGTCCGCTCGATATCACTGATCGCTGTTATCTCTAATTAACATCGCATCGACTCCTCTGATCGATAGCTCTTCGCGCTCCTTATGAAAATACACACTAACACTTGGGCGTCGTCACTCGCAAGCTTATTTAAAAGTTTGTGTATCGGAAATGAGATTCCATTTTCGTTTTATTTTTAATAAATTAAAAATTATCTCATTGTAGAACGGCTTAATATATTATTTTTTGCTCGGTACGCAAGCTTTCTCATACCTTAATGTGATTTGTAACTTCAACTACAAGGCAGCTAATTTTGTCAAAGAACTGATTCCCGCCGTCAGAACTCCTCTCAAACAAAATAGCGCCATCGTGTTTTGACTCATTACAATTTTTTTCAAAAAAAAAAACTTTTTATAATGACTTTTGTATCCATTAACGAATTAGTGTGTGAGTTCCCTGAATCCTTCCCCTCCTCCTAGTCGGCCACATATCAAGATAAAATATATGGATATCATAGCATTCTAATATTTACGGGCCCAGCACATGAGCCACAGTCGTGTGCAGCCGACGCTGCGGCGGGCTTTTATAAATACGCTTTAATTGACATCTGTGATTAGAGAACTTTTACGACAAACGTATTATAATTTTAGTCCTGAGGTCAGTAACTAGAAGGGTATACGACAGCGTGATTCCATAAAACCGCGAAGCCTTCCCATCCATCTCCCAGGCTTTGCCAATCTGAGCCGTTTACATTTACTCCCGTGTTGGCTAATGCCAACATATCAACGTCTGGTCGATGTGATTTTACGCGGTAAGTTGTCTCTTGTATATCTATCACTGTCGTTTATTTTATTTTATATAACTTCTATCAATTTAACTTTGCAAAAAGAAGGTCTGCATTTCATGACAGTTCTACCTAAAGGTACTTTTTTTGTTTCAATGAGATCGACATTAAAATTTCTAAGATTAAAATAGACTTACCATGATATGTTATTAGATAACATAATCCAATAAGTGATTTTAATTTTCTAAAGTCATAAATTGTAATATTACCTCATGCTTTTAACACAGCTTTTTTATTACCTCAAAGTATAAATATTTAGCTTTATATTTATATTTTTTGGCTTACACTATTTAAGGGTATAGTGACAGGAGGATGCCAATTTTCTAGAAGACGCCCAAAAAGCAAACATCGAGTGACCGTTCATTAGCACTGAAGTATGGACGTCCGTGGCACACGCAGGACATCAAAGGATTGGATTGATGTAGAATGCGACGCTTCTGACGGCACGACGAATGTGAAGACGTCTGTATCAAGAGTGATGTGACTCGAGCGACAACACAATATATGCTCACAGAGTAATCGAATTGACATTTCCTTAAACGTCCCAAATGTCCGGCAATCCTGTTGATACGCCTTACATCAAGAGATAGTACATGTAATGATACTGATCTTAAGACATTATGAAGTACCGATTTTTTTTCTCTAGCAGACCTACTATTCACAATTTCTCTATTAGAGTAAATGTTTAATATTAATTGAAATGTGATTTAATAATATGTGGAAAAATATATATTTTATTTACTGCAATTGGTTAAGTAGTATAAAAACATACATACTCATAAAAGTTATTTGGCAAATATTCAAATTCACGCATTTGAATTCACATTTCAACATAACATATTGATCAAACTACCCTACAATAACAATATCGGCCTCATTACACTGCACTTATTAATTGAATAGCAATATGGGCTGAATGTACACGCGGTGTTCCCTCGCGGCGCGGCGCATTGGCCGGCGATTAAGGGTTGCTCGAACAAACAACTGATTAGGGTCAGACAGTAGTATGGGGTCGATGCGTATAAAAAAATCTACAATTGCACCACGCTTAAACAACTCTTCATGTCTTCTTAGGGTTCTGTGTTAAGTTTTACAAAAAATATTTGTTACAGTAAAAAAAACTTCTGTATCCTTTTTTTATATTTCTCTTAACTTTTTAGAAAATTCTTAGAAGTATTAGGTATAGTTGTGCGTATTTAAATTTATAGTTACAGTATATTACCTACTTGTTTGTACATTGCTTGGCGAATTTAATGTGGAAGATTTAATATAATATTTTACAAAACAAATATAATGTGAAGACATAGTAAACTTGTAAAATTGAAACTCCGAGAAAATGAAAAAAGATAAGTTATTTTACGAGTTTTCAGTATCCATACTTAATATTTTAGATGTGAAAGTGTGTTTGTTAGTTTGTTTGTTTGTTTGTTTGTCCTTCTTATACGTCGAAACGGAGTGACGGTTTAGCGTGATTTTTTGTATGGAGAGTTGGAAGGCTGGAGAGTGACATAGACTATTTTTTACCGCAGGAGATTATCTAATTTCCACGGGAAAACTCGTTATAATACAATTCAAAAAATATTTACGATCAGAATTACTTGAAACTTGGTATAAATACTCTTCAATAAAATTAAATATATACGTGTTTTAGAATTTTTCGAAATTCATGCTAAAAGGGGGTAAACCAGGGATGATAATTTATATGAAACTACATTTATAGAAATTTTTTTGTAGTATTAGCGCGAGCGAAGCCACGGGTTCTGCTAGTTATTAATAAATTCGTATTACACGTATATATAAAAAATAAAGTTATTACAATTGTTATAAAATATTCGAAATCAATTGTTATATAACTTAAGCTCAGGCCATATTTTAGACTAATTTCAAAAGCGAAGTGAATTAAAAGTTGGAGTGTCCACCTTTTAATGAGGCGAGTATTGTCCACAGCCGCGCCCGCGCACAATGAAACAATGGGCATGCGGGGCGGAGGGTATCTATGGCAAATGTAAAAAACACCCCTCGGATTATTTACGATATCTATTCATTAATAGACTATTGTTCCCATATTTGTATGTTTAAGTAAGCGTGTCTTGATGGGCTTTAATTATAAACTCAATTAACACTAAATTTATTTTGAAATAATATTTTTTTAATACAAAGTTTTAAATACAAAGTTTATATAATACTAGTAGAACCCGCGGCTTCGCTCGCGCTAAAATTACAAAGAAACTAAAAAGGTAGGTTTCATACAAACTTTCATCCCCTATTTTACCCCCTTATGGGATGAATTTCGAAAAATGCTAAAACACGTATTTATTTAATTGTATTGAAGAGCATTATTAATACCAAGTTTCAAGTAATTCTGATCATAAATATTTTTTGGTTGTAATATAACGTGTTTTCTCGTGGGAATGAGATAAACTCTCGCGGTAAAATGTAGCCTATGTCACTCTCCAGCCCCCCAACTATCTCCACAAAAAATCACGCAAATCCCTCACTCTGGTTCAACGTGAAAGAAGGACAAACAAACACACTTTCACATTTATAATATTAGCATGGATATGGATTATGTACATTTATATGTATTATAAGTAGTTTTTATATTTACTCACTAAACGCAACGCTTTATTCTAAATAAACTAAAGTTGAAAGAAGAATAGATGATTACTCAGAAACATTTGCTTGCGGTATTCTGTAGTCAAGTAACAATGCTTTTAAACCGTGATCTAGCGCTCTGATTGGCCATCACCCACTAGCTTTTTATATTAATTTGACAATCGAAAACTATTACCTCCCATAGAAATTTTCCTAACCCCTCTTTAACTCTTTGGAGGTTACCGATATATAATCTATCATCTATACATATAATAAAACTGTAAATATCGAATGTCTGTACATAGAAAATATGCTAGAAACCAGGTCAGAAGGATGTAAGAAGAACAAACCCAGAAACAGAAATAGAACAAACCCAGATTTTTTCAATTTTTTGTTTCTCTGTCTGTTTCTCTGTTTATACGGGCTAGTCTCTGAATTGAATGTTTATTATGATTTAAATGAAATTTTGCGTGGTGGTAGGTACCTTATATCCCCGGTCAACATTTTAGATATTTTTCGTCCCAAAAAATTAGAGTTCCCATGGGATAGTTAAAAAACTATAGTAACTTATACAGCTTAGTACACAAAAACTACTGATTGGATTTTAATGAAATTTTACAATAATATAGTTCATACATCAGAATAACAAATAGGTTTTTATCCCGGGAAAATGTACGGTGCCCGTGCGATAGATCTGTTTTTGGTTTCGTTAGTTATAGAAAAGTCGATAAAATTTTCATTCTCAAGGTTTTGCGATTTTGCCTCGACGGTAATGAATCAAAAAACAAAATAAAATCACTATGAATAACCATAGAAACAGTTTATTTAATATGTCAAATATTGACATAAATCGAAGAAAATTATCATTCGAAGCGAATCAATCAGGTGGAGTAGCTTTATACATAGACAATAAACTTAATCACAATATGTATGTACATTGTACATTACTTATACAGGCTAAGGAGGTGGACCCAGTTGCTAATCAAATTCATTTAGACAAGTTAAGTTTCTACATATTGATCTCTACGGTCCATATAAGAAAAATACGTTTTTTTAAATCTCTGAAACGGCTGGACTGATTTTGTACGGGACGTTCACTGGAAGATAGCTGATGTTATAGGGAGTAACATAGGCTATTTTATTTTAGAAAAAGAATTAGGGTTCCGCTCAAAAAACTTAAAACGTACCTAGGGACGAACCCGAGCGAAGGGAGGGTGAGTCGCTAATATCGAAAATAAAATACTTATGGGTACTTTTCTCAAATTTCACTTTTGTATCAATGACAGCGAATGTAGAATGCGACCGTTTCGAGCTCACCGAGCTTATTTAGAAAACGCATATTGTTCGTACAATCCCTATATTATGTAAGTAAGATTGAGATATTTGTCCTGTAGAAAAGAGATACTCGTGCATTATAATATAGGCCTTAAAATTTCTAAAAGTTATGGGAATTCAAATTATATGACGGTTGTTGCTATATGCGTATTTTAAAAATATTATTGATTTATTTATTACTATTATCGAATAAAGATTTTTATTTTCACAACAAACACTGGCTCCGTTAGGTTTTTGTTTAAAATCTTAATATTACCTATATTCTACATTACTGATAGATGTAAGATGCTAATGATTATAATTAAATAAATGGTTATTTACAGAGTCCGGAGGCGGGTCACGTCTTGCTCCACGAGTCTACACATCGACCCGTCGTCGATAATTACCGTGAAAAATAGTCGATAGTCGATAGTCGCAGTCGACAAATTGGCCGATATTGTCGAGCCGATGCGGAGATAAGACGCTAATTGAAACGTGTTGAGACAATGAATGGCCGTTGTCTTACTGGAACAAAATCTTGGTAAAGTTCACACTGGAATAAATATATAAATAAACCTGTTAACTTTATCGTCTACTATAGACTTATTAATATTATTAAAGGTATATGAAAACATGACTGCATCGTTGGTGTCTAGCTGGCGCGTGTGACGGCGGTTCATGTGATTCTAGGTTCGATTTCCAGCTCGGTCCAAAATAGGTACTGGGTTTTCTTTTTATTGTCTTAATAGAACTCTTTAATAAACTCTTTAATAGAAGCCCAAAGTTAGGAAGCCGACAATGTGCTAACCCGTGCTTTGGCGAGCACGTTGAGCTATCAGTGCTACGTCTATAAAATAATATACCTACATATAATACCTATCTTTTCAGTCGTGACGAGTTGTCATCCCACTGGAATATGAAAGTTACAGGATTTAGATAAGTACGTATTTAATATAAAATTCTACCCCATTTGCATTTTGTAGATGCTTGTTATTGAAAATGAGAAAGTTGTAAAAAACCTTTATTTTTATTTTTATGGAACTTACACGTGTACCGCCTAAAGAATAAGACTTGCTTTTGATTCAAAGTTTTATTTTTTCGGTGATACTCCATATTTCATACCCTAAATAAAATACAGGATAATTTTATTCCGGTAATAATTCCCATAGGATAACAACTATATCGGCGTGGGCGGAGTCGCAGTCATGAATAAATAACTTTCATTGAAATAAAAATCCAAGGGGCAATTTTACGTCAAAGTCCATTATTGTCATCATCGCCGCGACCCGTCATTATTTAAATGAAGCGGTATTTCGATCACTCATCATTTTTAAGCAACTCGAGTGATCATTAGAAACAAATTTGGTTCTATAAAAACTTATAGTTATTTAGCTGGTAATTGAGAGAGAGATATGTTTATATTATCCGCTTTCATTAAAAGAGTATCCAATATTATTATAAATTATAAGACTTAAAATTGTCTGTATTTTGTAAGACTAACTATTTTATTATATAACTTATACTGGTTTATTAAGAAATTTTATTTATGGTATGAAAACCGTGAATAAATCATGACAATGTGGCTCTAGACACAACATATCTACACTTCGGCTACAATATAAATACTCACATAATACTGAAGTATTATTATTCTGCTATATATTATCTTCATAAGAAATCGAATTTTTAACATAAGTTGCTACTCTGCCCTGAGTAGCACAACCATTTTCACAAATCAATTTAAAGTATATTTACGTATACATACGTATATCATATGCATAGGAATCCTTAATCGTGAAACTAACAATACTATCACAAATTTACTTTCTAGATTTATTATGTCGCAGACTAACAATCAGTTCCGATAGTCGATACGTCGATTAAGCCGTCCCCGGTGGCCCGACCGACCCCGAGCCCCGGCCGCCCCCCTGACCACCCGGGGGTCGTCGCTAATAGCCGAGATAATTGCCCTCGCATTGTGTCCGCCTTTAATCTCACCACAGACCTTTGTTATAAACAGAAGGAGATATTTTTAATTGATTGCTTTTGATTTAATCTATTTTGTTGATATCAAAGAGAGTAGAAGGTAAAATATTTGTGTTATTCCTCAGAAATGCCTAAAGTAAAACTGCGTCAAGTAACGGTTATTTTTGTAAAATCTGTTAAATAGAAAGCTCTTTGAAACGTTTTAAACATACTTATGTGTGTAATAACAATATATCATTAAAATACTCCTTTACTATACTATTTTTGATTTTTGAGGGTGGTCTCGTAATTCCCAATAAGAAGAATGAACATGATTAAAAATTTTACAATAGTTTTGTTTTCCACCTTTCAATCCATGACCAATGGCACACGCTGGTGACTGCAGATGCGGAACGGCATCACAACAATGGTCCTTCGAGCCGGAGCGAATGTGGTATTCAAAATGGTTGACAATTTCACTTGAAGTTTCAGATTTCAGAGCATTGTGTGTAGTGGCGCGTAATAAAGTTTAGCCAATGGTAAGGCGCTGGTGAGCCCAACCTCGTGATTGGTGCACTGTTCGCTCGATAGGTATCGATTTCGTGTTTAATTTGCTCATGATATAGTTATCTAAAATTACGTCATCACTTAATAGAATCGAGAACAATTCAAGAGACCACAGCGTGCTGTCTGTTCAACAAGTAGGTAGTTATGTTCTCTGTGGCACTAACTTTACTTTTTGCTCACTTGAAATAATTGTATATAATAATGGCTTATATTGCCACGTACGCTTTTATGACTTGGTGTTAAAATTATAGCTCGAAGAATTATGAATCACTTTTTATTTAATGTTATAAAGTAGAAAAAATAAAATCGCTAAATAATTATAAATCCCTTGAGTATAAAAATTATAATCTAGGGAAAAGCTTTAATAATCGTCAACAATGCGTAACCAGAAGAACCAACGCTCCTTTGAATACAACAATGTTCTCAAATTAACTATATAGTATGTAGTCCGCTATTAAGGATATAAAGAAATTAAACGTGCGTATTAGAGACAATAGTTCCCGCGCCTCTTAATTGCCCCACATCATAACAACGTCACGCCGTCGTCACGCCGTCGTCTCGTCGTCACGGTAGCGAGCGATTTCACAGCGATTTTGTTTTACGACTTGTTTCATTTATGTCTATGTTTCAATTTCCAAATTATACAACAGTTATTAATAATACAGCAGTTGTTTAAGCAAAAATGTTGTTATATTTGTAATATTTTCCATTCGGTATCTAACCTATATCAGAATTTTATGCAAAAGTACTCACTTATGACGAAGTACTGTGGTCACATTTATCTATATCTGTACATACCTGGCTGATTCTACGATTTCGATCCAATTCGGTAAAAATGAGAGAAATTATTAGATTTTCAAAATTTTGATATATTTTGAAAAAATGACTATAAACAACTAAGGAATAACTTTTTTTTTAATTGCACCTATAAATAGCGAAGATATAGGCCTTTGGTTTTTTATTATTATTACTGTAATGATTTTTAGGGTAACGGTTATGACTACGTTGTGACGGTAATGACACAGTGACTACTAGTAATGACATTGCTTGCTATCCAATTTCTTTTAAATAAAACACCATATTTTCCTATTCCTTCATTTATTTTCTGTATATAATTATTAGCTCTACAGGTTTACATAATCATATTATGATATTGCTATAATAAACTCTCGTTAAAATAAAAATAAATTGTAACAACCTCTTTTTTGGAATCAGTTCCTAACAATAGCACATTTATCAACTTGTTTAACAGTCTTCAATCTGAAAAAATTAAACTTATTTATGACTTATTCAGTTTAGCACTTACCGTGTACTTAATTAAGGTTATTACTTTGACTGCTATTAAATCACAGGGTATTTAATCAAATCAGTTTTTATTTAGAGATTTAATCAAAAGGTCCATGTTTACATGTACTATGCAAGAACAAGTATTTCTATTAGATTTTTTGGGAACACTACCCAAAATAGACGATATTTGCAGAATGTTAAATATCCAACTTCACAGTCGTGAGTCTTAAGAAATTTCGCATGCAAATTTGTTAGTGTATCGGTTAGGTACCGCTTCTGCGTAACTAATCCAGTTACTTTTTTAAATTCTTTTTTATCCGCTGCTATTCTGCTGTTACTATCATCTTCGAAAAAGTTTTCAATCTCCTGTTTAATTTGTTTTTCATTATTTTCTTTAGTTTTTTGTTATTTTACCGTAAATGAAGTTATAGTATTAAAAATTTTGTGTTTTTTGAAGTCTTCTTTGACAAATAAATCGCAAAATTTGCGTTTATCATTTTTTGGCATAGTTTTGTATCCAGGTTTTATTTTTCTAGTAACGATTTCACCAAAAATAAGTCTTTTCTTTACCTCTTCTTTTTAACTTTCTTCTATATTCTCAACTAAACCTGGTACTTTCTGTTCTGTCGATGGATTATTTACTTGCGATTTTCTTTGGTCTTTGATGAGTCTATGTAAAGTTCTCTGCATTGCTGCCTTCTTTTTTTGTGTTTCTTCTAAGTCTCTTTTCGGTTCTAACATTCTTTTATGATATACGTCGTTTTTAATGCCATCAGTACAAATATTTGGATTTGTTATTTTATTATTGAAGTGAAATTGCTCGCTTCAAAGATGTGCGCCGATGGTCCTTCTAAAGGATCTACAACTAACTGCTGCGGGTACTGGATCTAGGTCACTGCCAGGGGGAGAATTGTCAATCAATTGCGCTATTGTTCTTTCTTTTTTCTTTTTTTCCAAATAGCGTTTGCAACTCTCTCTCCAATTTCTTCTTTTTTTACGCTGTTCCTTTGGAGTTAAATCTCTAATAGTTTTAAGTATATTTTGCTCTCTTCACTGTAAATATCTTAATCTTTCTTTTTCAATTGAATATTTTTCTGGATCTTCTTTTATGTCTGCGTATTTTAGCCTCTTATAAAGTCGAGCCTGAGCCAATTTTTCCTCACGGGTTTTCTTGGTCTTGACTTGTCATAATTTTACCTTAATGGAGAAAAAAATCTTCAGGCATTAAGCAATAATATTACGTTAAAACCCTGGAAGAAACTTAAGAAAATAGTATAGCGAACAACATTTCAAAACAAAAGCGAGAAAATATATTAAATATATTATAAATGTTCTTCATTGTTCAATTTATGGTGGACTAGTTTTACTCGCAGCTCCGTTCCTATGACATAGAGTACATGACTACGATAAAAGTACTCTTAGCCATATTTTGGACTCAAAACTATCCCTACTTAAAAAACCATGTTAATAAACAAAATATTAGTAGCAATGGTGATTAAAATTTTGAGCTACTGCAGTGTTTTGTTGGATTATACATATTAATCAACCTAACTTTATCTAACTTGCGTATTTTAATAAAAACAAGAAAAATAAAAAATAAATCAAGTCTGGATCATCACCATTACTTTTGTGTCATTACCTTTACACTGTAAAACTGATGGTAATTGATGGTAGTGACTAAGAGGGTAGTGACGTTTTGTGTTATTTTAATTTTTAATTCCGTTATTATAAATGTAAAAAAATATATAAATTTACTCGTAAAAATTGAACTAAGGACGAACATTGTAGACGTATTAAATAAACATAAATAAATTTACTCACCCGAAATATTTTGGTTACGGTAAAGACCACCAAAATGTGACAAACGTGATTTCTTAACATATTTGAATTTCCTCCCCGGCTTACGGAAATGACATTTTTTTCGTGACAAAGATAATTATATGGTTTTAAAAATAACTTAACGTTTTGTATATTTATATAGGATAAAAATGTCAACTTTACAATTGGCTTAACGCAATAAATAAATTATAGGTATATGAAACTGTTATTTCATTGAAATTTAAAATTGTTTTCTTTTGTAGTCACGTTGAGGACACTGAAGGTGGTGACATTTTGGCATTAAAATATTTTTTTTCTTTTTATGGGCTTACTTTTTTACTGTCGTATTTTAGTGTACTAGCTAGATAAGTGTAATTAGGTTGCATTACAGTTATTAAATTGCTCGAAATGTAGATATTTATTTTTTTATACTATAAAACATGCGATTGGCGTGAAATCAGAGAAATACCCACCTATACATATTTAAAAATTTAGTGCGGTAAAATCTCTCAGTTTCATGGGACAATGCATTTGGTTGACCAAATGACTCATCTATATCTATACCTACATAGTATTAAACAAAGTTGATGACTGATGTCTGCCTCTGTCTTTTTCTTCACTTACTTATTCTAAACCACGCAACGAATATTGATACAGTTTTCACTCATAGGATGAGCAGTAAACAAGGAAGGTATGTGTGTGTATATATAATTTGTACTTTGTGCGAGATCGCTGACATCGCTGAGTTATAAAGGTGTTTTGATTAAAAAAAAATGATTTTGTACGCATACATGGCTACGCTGGCTAAACTTAAAAGCTAAAGTTTATATTTATTAGTCATTGTATTAGTTTATAAATATATGCATGTATTTAAATTGTTAACCGGGATAAACTGGTTACATGGTAGATCCTGTAAAGTATAGATAATAGATTAATTTCGTAAAAATAAAAAATATCTACGTAAGATTTATTATATTTCACGAAGTCTGATCAATAACGAATGTTCGATCTACGAATTTTCTGTTCTTTTATTCTTATTTCAGCAATAAGTATATGATTTTTCAAGAAAGTTCCAAGGCTGACCTAAGCCCAGGACCAGGTCTGAACCTTCGACCTGCAGACTGACCACGGAACCGCTAAGAACTGGAAATTCCTCCATTGGCGCGAGTAACGGCGTTCGTGTTCTGCCACTTTTCCAGTCGTGACAATTAGGTAGGTGTGAGCGCTGCGCAGGCGCATGTCATTACATGCATTGCGTCACGCGCTCATTAGCGACCAACAACGAACGACCTGACAAACACTGTTTAGTGCTTAGACATCGCAAATATTTACCTCTTGTAATTAATGTTGTTCAAAGTTGACTGTAATCGTCTTATTGTGAGAAGATATATTGAAAGCTTTAGAGAAATGTTACAAATATCTCATCTTTTAAGTCTTATCTTGTTTATTTAAACCTAACTTTTTAATTCCATTTACATTTTGGTGTGAATGTAATGAATGATTTTTGAGCAGTATCTCACAATACTAATGTTATATATAAATCCATGAAATTTTACTAAAAATACGGTAAAAGGTTGTTTTTTTTTTAATTTTCCATATCCCGATGGCTTATAGGGATAAGTATAGAGATAATTTTACATTATAAACATCTTAATATTTGAGATATAATATTATGGCACTACTCTAAGCACGGCCTTCAATATCACATGATAAAATTTATATTTTTACAATAGGTATATTTCTACGTTTACTTACATTTAATCCATTATTTAGATACTATAAAAACTAATGGAGTCCAGGCAACATTTTATTTTGTATCCTTAATGACCCGCGCATGCTCGGCCCGAGTCATGTGAGATAATTTACAAAGTAGGTACAATTAAAATTTTATCGTCTTATTAAGGAATTCCGACCGCGGGTAAGCTTCATAAACATACATACAAAAAAGGAAAGGCTACTTTTTCTGAGTGTGGGACAAAGCTCTTATATTTTTTCACACGTTTTATACTAAGATATTATCTTTTTATTGTAGATTATTAGGATAGTCTTATTAATATGTAATAGATTTTAATGTATTGATAAAAAGCACACTATTTACAATAATTTATTCATTTAATTGAATACATTGGCATTTTTAAGCGTGTCCTGTTTGAAAACTAGCAAATATTTTAATGTTTATATTATCGCAGTTATTAAATATTCATATTATTACATAGTATATCTTGAAAATAATCACAAACCCTATCTCTTTGTGTACTCATTTATTCTCTATTCTTTTTTTTAACTGAAATATGCAGATGAATGAAAACATCATGAAAATATAAAGATTTGGTTAGATTTGGAATAATATTTATTATTATTCTATTCATAATTTATACATCACCTAAAATTTGATCTAAAAATAAATAAATAAATATGTTGGGACATTAACACACATCACCATCAAGTTCCATGGTAAGCTACGAGACTTGTGTGGATACCAGGTAGTTGATACACTACACATAGTGTATGTATATAGCTTTAAATACATACATATAATAAATATAAACATCCATGACTTGAGTACAAAGTACATTCGTGCTCATCACACAAATGAATGCCCCCAGCCGGACTTGAACCTGCAACCGCTGGCACAGCAAGTAGAGTCGTTACAAACAGAACCCAACGTGTTGTCGAAAAATCTGTGTTTGAATGGGTGTCGTTTCATTTCAAATCGGCGGCACCTTTGACAACAACCAGCAATTTAACAATTTAAAAATATTATCTCTTTGTAAGGAATAATTTGTAAACATTTTCCTTGACAGTACAGCAAATGAAAGCCTAAACTAGAGCGTGGAGCGTACATATTGAGTGACATAAATACATACATACATTAGTGAGTGCCGGTGGACTTGTCAACTTTAACAAGAAATATTCATATTTAAGACATGCTCGTAGTAACTAAGGCTGACTTGATATTTCTAAGAATAGTTCTAATTTAGTAATGAAGATCATCGACCCTGGGCTGAGGTCTGGGCAAGCGGTGTATATTAAGTAAGCTAAATGGTAGCGTGTCGTGATGGCCGATCGTGAACCAGTTATTAAGTGGAGAAAGTGCGGTTTGATGCCGACGTATAATTGGGCTGGCGTTACGACATGAAAGATCGGCTTTATTAGATGCTGGTGGAAGAGACAGCAAGTAGCGAATGCAGATGTGCCTGCAGTATTATTGTAGATTACTTCCAATTGTAATTTATGTTCAAATATATCTTTAATGTAACGCAGTCAGATTTTGTGTTTACGTGCAGTATGTTTGTATGTCAGTACTTCATAATATTTAATTAGCTTAATTATTTTTAATATATTAAAAACATATTCGCTTCGTGAACGTTGACTACGGCTAATTGAATTTAGTCGTCATTTAGTTTTTAGAGCAATAAACATTAAGACATAATTAATAAAATATATACGCTCTATTGTTTTACAGGTTAAAAATGCTAAAAATAATTACATATTTCATGGAGACACTTGAGATTTGAGTATAGCATTCATATTCGATACTTATTCAAAGAAATTAAAATATTTTATGCGTTTCATTAAAAATAGATTTATTGTATTTTTCATAATGGCGTAAGATAATAATTTGATTTTTGACTTATTTCGTTAGATTCCGCCTGACTCTTAACAAAGCGGGTACGTCCCTTATTGTGCTACCTCGCGTTTCTAAACACTTTAATTAATTATCCGCAGCATCCGGTGTAATTGTACGCTACGATCATATAAAAAAGTCTAAACAATCACTCATTTCATATATGAAATGCAAAGCGTTCTTTATCAAACGGTCATTGAATTTGCGATGTTATATTTCGGTGTAACAGTAATTTATATTATAACGAAATTAAGTTGAAATACATTTTTACGCCAATTAACAATAAATAATTACACTTTGTACAATAAGACATCTTCAAATAATAAAGATTATATACACTTTTAATATTTGACATACAAATTAACTTACTAAGAGTACAGACCATGTTTTTAGACAGAAAATGAATTAGAAAGTTCAGTAAAATTCACTTAACATATGACAACGTTTGCTAAATAGTCAAGTTGATTTAGAGTTTTTACATAATTTTTTTAAATTTCTGTAGTATGAGCTACGACTGTCCCACTCCAGAAAGAAATGCCTTTGAAAAGAACTAGCGAAGGAAATTAGGTGAGTTTTTCTAATCCGTACCGTACTTTTTTGATATTAGTTGATATTATCTACAGACAGATTTCAGTTTAATTTACTTATATATGTATTGGTTAGAGACGTCCGTCGCATTTCCAACGCGCCTCTATGAGTCGTTGCGACGTGGCTGTGCCTGTGCGTGTGCACCGAGCGCCGCTAACAAGACACGAATATTATAATCGCCAGTTAGCCGCATTGCTGCAACCAGCCGGATCCATAAATTATCATTTTCCACCCAAAATCGGATGGAAACAGTAGTTGAACGCTTTTGAGTTCTCGTTCCTTGTTAAATGCGCTAGGATCGTTTGCAAAATTTATTGAATATATTAGGCACTGTCAGCGTACAAAATAGCTGAAAACTTATTTATAATACAAAATATTATTGCAAACAAACTGCTTTGTTCGTCTAGTTATTACGAGTAGCAGCTAGCTTATATTGTTGCAGATATTGAGGGCCTGAGTTCGGATAGAAAGTAGACGACACTTCATCCCCGTTCTTTGCAAGTCACATACACACTTGTATTACTTAGATCGCTGCGGACTGGATTATCAGAGTGTAGGAAAAACAGTGAAGCCAAAACCAGTTTAGAGATATGGACGAAAAATACAAAAATATATAATATTTTATAATATTAAGCTGTCGTGAATTATGCACAATGATTACCAGTCATGGTACTACGGAATCTAATTTACCAATTACCAGTAACCAATAATAATAATCGATAATAATAGCAGGCATCATGTCTGTTGCATTATTTTCTATATTCGGTTTTAGATTATAATTTATCAATTATTAAATCATCTAATATCGATTATGTATTATGAAATACGAAATACATAATATGTATAATTCTACCGGACGGTCTGGAATGAAAAGGAAATTCAAAATCGAAATTCCAAATATTTTATTCAGTATTAAATTAAGTTTGTACTGAACGTCATGAGTCTGCTACCATTTCGAAAGAAGAAGCCTTCAGACCTCAGAAGAACTGGCGAAAGGAACCCAGAGGGATTTAAATATATTTTTATCTTACATAGGAATATAAATTAAAGGAATTAAATAAATTTTAATTAAAATTTTAAAAAACCAACAAAAACTTCTGTACCGTTTTTCATAAAAAATGATTAAAACCAGCTTTCAAATAAAAAGAACCGTATCCTAATCGGTTCACCCGTTTAAGAGCTGCGGTACCACAGACAGACACATACACACACACACACACACACACAGAGGTCAAACTTATAACACCCTTCTTTTTGCGTCGGGGGTTAATTAAGAGAAAATATTGTAAATTTTGGGTTTCCCAATCCTCGTTTTGGGCTTAGCCTCCGTCTATCTGTTTGGTTTGTATGTATAAACATTTACCGTGTCTATGTACCTACTCTAAATGTATGAATTTATCATATTTTAAATAAAACTATCTTTCGAATTATTTCGCGGATTTATTTTGATTTTTGGTTCACGACGTTTCGAATGCTTAACAACAATCATGGTCACGGGAGAGACTGAGGTTATAGACGTCTCGAAGGACATCTCATCATATTGTTAATACCTATTGATCGTAACAAAAGCCAAATTATGTCTGTTTCTTTGATCGTAGATCACCAACTTATTTAGGCACTTACACTGGTGGATCGGATCCAGGTGAGGGCTATACTTTATATATCCAGTTAGAGAAGATATCTCAACTGATTTTTACAGGGTACAGGTTTCAGAAGACAGTGACATAGGTTACTTTTATCGTATTTACACGCGAGCGAAGTCACAGGCGTAAGCAAGTTACATATGCAATATATACGCTAGCAATGTTATCCAGCAAATCTAAGCAGTTAAATTACTGTGAGACTATGACCCTTGATGTAAGGGAAATATAAATACAGTGTTTATGACGCACTAGCTCATGCGTGCGGTTTCCGCCGCATTCCATATTGACTCTAGCTCTTAAAAAGTTATCAATTACATCCTTCTCTTTATATGTAAATGTTTTTTTTTCTTGGGTTGTGTGTGCAGCATACATCATAGAGACCTGATAAAGTAAGTTAAAAGTAATTCAATAGAATATTAAAATTTATTTAAGTATTTGAAAATTCTTGAATCCGAAACAATCTAGTTTATCAATATTTACATAAAGCCTACAAGATAACCTAATATACTTTTAAAAACTTTGAAAAGTATAAAGCTCTTCAAAACATTTGAAAAGCTTTTACTTTTACTTTTTGCCCTTCTCTCTTCCCTTTAAATTAAAAGGAAAATATTGATACCAACCGATATTAAAAACAAAATACACATAAAATAAAATATTTAAGCATATACATTTATATCGCGAGATAAAGCTTTCTTAATTTATTCATCGTTATTTCCGCCGAGATACTTACAGAGGTTTCTATGCATTTTGTTCGCTAACTGGCGAGTAGTTTACGGTTAACTAAGTTGGAAATGGCCGCGGACACCTTGTACGGGACACGTAATTATTAGCCGAGGGTTTACGACGCTAGAGCCCTTTTGTACATTTACTTTTAACATTCGATTTGCACTTTACGTCGGCGGAGAAGGTGTCTCGCTGCTTCGTTAATTGGATAGAAATATTTGTAAATCTTTTAGTCTTACTATAGACACTAAATAGCAGTAACGGATATGCAGTTTTAAAAAAAAAAGTCATTGAATATTGGCCATAATGAATATAGCCAGCAATTAAGCAATATGGAATCTATACTAATATTATAAATGTGAAAGTTTAGATGTTTGGATGTTTGTTACTTAATCACACCAGAACGGCTAAACGGACCTTGATGAAATTTAGCATAGAGATAGATTATAGTCTGGAATAGCTCGTAGGTTACTTTTATCCCGGAAAAATGTACGGTTTTCGTGAAATAGATTTTTGTTTTTCTAGAAGCGAACCAGAGCGAAGCGAAGGTGAGTCGCTAGCATTTTATAAAGAGCATTTAGCTTATCTGGATAACTATCGGATCTGTATTATGGAATATGTAGACCATGCTCATTAATTATCCTATTTGATATAAGTATATCAAATGTATTTTAGATTAAATACATTGAAATGGCAATAATATGTTTTGGAAGACAATTTTCGGCACAGATAAGTCAAACTAAACAATCCTTACTAATGTTGTACGTATAAAAGTGGCAGCTATTCGTAGCAATGAAGAGATGTATCGACATGTCGCTTTTTTATTCTTTAAATATAGTACATAATTTCCATAGAATCAATTTTTATTCCCGCACAACAAATTTAAAGGTTCTTAGGACAGCTAAATGTATGAAAATCTAAGATTCGTCGGTAAATGGATAACGTAAACATACGTATTTCCCGTACTCACGTTGCCAATTTTTATGGCAATCGACTGAATGGTGCAGAAGTTGAACGCTGCATCTCTATGTAGTGCATCAGTTTTTACGGCAGCTACAGCAAAATGGGCACAATAAAAATTTCTGTATAAAAAATATTTGTAGTAGATAGTCCTATATAATAAAGGACCTATATTAGTTTTTAAAACTATCCGCCGAAGATATTTCGCTTTTACACAAACATTTTTGTTTATATAGATATATTTATTGGCAATTATTACAAAATTCCGATTATCAGTGAAATAAAAAAATTTATATAAATCCAGCCTTTACCTCGAAAAAGACGCGCTGCGACGGGCAGACTGGCATAAGATATATAATAAGCAAAATCCGGACAAAACTCCATTAGGTTATTTTCCAACACAACTTTGTCCCAATAACTTTGTTTTTGATTTTCAAAAATAATATTTATAATCTAACTAGGTATATCATTTACTAAATCATTTTATACATCAACGGAATTCGCTCTCGCTTCGCTGAACCTCTAGTTACATCTCGCGATTTTTCTTCCAATATGAATTAAAATGTAACCTACACACTAGCTTTTTCAAAAACGTCTAGTGTCCAAAAACTGGGACTTTAATTGGACAAGTGGTTTCCGAGTTGCAGGCATAGACGGACATAGTTTTTGTTTTATAATACGTATTTTAAACGTCAAATTTATATCTAAGAGCAACTTATTCAACCGTAAAAACTTGTTTAAATTAAACCAATGTTTAAATCTGTATCATTAATTATATGATTAATTACAATTAAATCCTTCAAACGGAATCACGTTACAAATAAAATACCTGTTTATGGGATCAAAGTGATTAATATAATATGAACAAAGTAAAATACGGTGGAAGCATTGAAGCGGCGCGGAGCAAATTGGATTCAACGATTTCCTTTATTAGAACTAGCTTTTGCTCGCTACTCTGCCTACGCTTGTTCTTCTATTTAGTTTATAGCCACTATAGTCTATACACTTTGAGAGCCCTCAACTGACTCATCAACTATTATGTTAAGGATAAAGACATATCTAACAGTGAAAGTCCATTTAAATGACAGGTAAAACCGCTGTCGAGAACTAGTAAGTAAACAAACAACTAAAAAGCCATTGAAACAAGTATCGTTAGGCCTTGGGACGTGAACAACAACATGCGTGTGTATTCGAAGAATGGTACTGATATCGCATTGTCTAAGTTAAAATATCTTATCCGTCCATCTGAGATCACAATAAAAATACCGAATGCTTTTAGCTTCGATAGCATCGGCTAAGAGGCGGCTAATTTACAACTGTTGGCCCAACTAATGTATCTATCGGGCACCGCTCTCTCAGACACTCACTCTGTCGGAGACATAGTAATGCACAAGTTTCTTTTATTTTAATCTTCATATTAAACGATTTACTAGCAGGCTGGAGAGCGTTCAGAATGTAATCAATAATGTTATTAGTTCCGTGACTGACACTTCCTCGTAAGATAAAACACTTATGTTATAGAGAGTGCTCTGAATAAGACAATGTAATAGGTGAATTTTGTATTCCAAAGCAAATGAATCATCAATACAAACATTTAAAAAATGGAGTGCGTGAAAATTGTTCTGAAATAGACATCTGTATGATACATCATGTTCTCCTCAACAATTTCAACCACGGCGTCCAATTTCACTTAGACTAGCCAACTACGTAGGAGACATGAAAAGAACCTACGTACGTATACCAGTATACGCGCAGACACCCACCTACCCATGCAATCTCTATTCCTTTTTGCTCTCAAAGTCCGACTTGAGATGATGCACACATCGGCTGTCCACAGACAGTTAAAGCTCAATACCGACGGCTTTATGTGCTTTCCGAGGACGTGTCACTCCGCGAACTTTATAACTCCAGGCTGCTATTTGAGTTCTTGCAGAAATCTCACCAACTAAACTTGACTAGATCCGGGATTCGAGCCCGGGACCTCCGAATCTGCAGCCGTATACGCTAGCCACTATACCACTGAGGCAGTTCAGTTACTAACAATACTTACTTTCTGGCAGTTGAATAAAATATCATTGACAAATTCAATACTATGTTTAAGTTAATTTGAAGAAAGACTAATATAAAATAAATATGTATGCCTATATACCTAATACAAATTTTCCAAAACGGTAATTGAATCCTGGACCAAAACATAAATATTTAGACATATAGAAAAAAATACAAAATCCCTGAGTGCGGGATCGAAGGCCGCAAGAGGCACGGCGTGCGTCCGCAGTAGCCTTGCATTCTACTCTGCTTATTATGCAACGGATACATCATCAATAAAGCTCTGTGATACCAATCTTAACTATTTATAAACTATAACAATAAAATGCCAAATTACACAATGAAAATAAAACTTTGGAAACAGTAATTAGTTTAATGTTGATTATAGAGTGTTACAGCTTAAAAGTTAGAAAGGCAACGAGATTTTGTACACTAGAGTCCGGTTTCAAATTATAGTTTACATTTATTGCGCTATACGTATAGACAATTATATAATATCTTATAAATATTAGGAAAAATCAACGATGTTTTTCACATTGATGAGGTGAGTATGTGAGTCCAATGAACAGTCAATTACAACCGTAATACTTTCTTAGATTTACGCGAATATTTGACATTTTAAATAAAACTATCTTTTCGGATTTTGTCGCGGATTTATTTGGACAACAACTATACATTCAAGACATGTAACACCTCAGTCTCTCCCGTGACCATGGATGCTGTAAAGCATTCGAAACGTCGGGAAACAAAAATCCAAATAAATCCGCGACAAAATCCGAAAAGATAGTTTTATTTAAAATACAACCGTAAATTAAAAATATATTTTGATGCAATAATTATAACTATAGAAAGAACTAAATGCGTGTTATCCTACAGACAGACAATAAGAGTGTCCGTGTGGACGCGCCGCGCCAGTCATCCCTCAATTAAGCGATACAAGCGCAATCAAAACGAAATTAATTGATTCATCTTCACGAATTTATGACTTCAAATCATTACGTGTACGAACGAATTAGTCCGCGCCATAAATACGAGTGTATTCTCGTCCGCTGTTTCAATTTGAGTTACGATTAATATTGGACATATAATTTACTTGTAGGTAATATACAGGATATTCTAAGAATTAATGCTTAAAATTACAGTCCTGATTATTTCACTTTACTAACTTTTATCTCGAAATATTTAAAAATGATTAAATGTGAGTGGACAGCATTTATATTTAATTCAATTCAATCCTTTGTTATTACACCTTTTAGTTCGGTACTAAGACTTCACTCCGTCTTCTTTTGACATAGCATGTATATTGTGAACTAAAAGTACGTGAAAGCTACGAGTATATAGGTAATATTAAACAACAAAAAATTGTATTGATCAATAACTCATTAAACTTTCACGGTTACTGACAATATTATTATGATTTAAAAAGGGATACCTATTTACCAAGTTTAGCACTTAATTTTAAGAGTTCCCCATAATGATATTTCGGCACTCTTACAAGCGCCATGGTTACGGGTTACGGTATATGAAAGACTTTGCGTGTGGATGAAAAACTTTTGGAACAAAGTTCCTTAATGCGGCTTGTGGTAGGAATTGACAGGTTCCCCCCCAACGTGCGTTCACCTTGTCGTGGTGGGGGGGCTCAGTAGTGCCCGGCAATCCACCGGGCGCGAAGCCAAGAAATGCACAGGTGGCCCACTTCGGTGGGCAGTGGAAGGTGGCCCTCTTCGGAGGGCGATGTACCATGCGGGTCGCTCCTGGTACTTTTCTGATAGCAGAGTGGACCTTGGAGCAACCCCATGGTTGTTGTGGTCTGCTTCGGCAGACCTGCCGTCGAGGCGTCGTAGTTGAATGCGTAAGCGATCCTGCGACGCCCCATTAAGACGGGGGAAGGTTTTGTTGGATTTTAGTGGGTAGTACTGGCTTTGTCGGTGAGTCCCACACCTCATGCGTAAATGCATTTCCCAACGTTTAAAAAAAGAAGGAATTGACAGGTAGAAATCGTAACATAACGAAAAGGCGTTACGGAGAGATTTGGAGATTTCAGAAATGGAAACTGTAGCCAGTATGTGTAATACAAACTTAGAAAAGTAATTTAATAAAATTTTATATTTTGATATAAGTATTTATTGATACGTTAAATGAGTGTCAATTATTTACTATTTATATACATTTAAGTTATCAGTACCTCTAAGAGTTTCCATGCTTAAGTAATCCGTGCTTAAGTAATAAATTAATCCGTGGAGTGTGCCAATAAGACACTTTATATCAAAATACATTCGGAATTAATGAAAAGGCGTTAGGAACTTCGTTCCAGACGGGGGTCCCCCGACCATGCTTAAAAATATATATATTTTTATACTATTAAATATGTATGTCTGCCAATAAAAAGTATTGCTCCATACTTCAAATTAACCCGAGTTGTGCCATGAACATGATAAATCAAGTCACAAAATTACAATCGTACCACTATTTCATATGATCACTGTAATATGTCAAAATGAAGCAATTTTAATATTCATAAGTTAGTATTAATACGAAGCAAATCGTGGATCGGAGCGACGTTGCTCAATGCTCATCGGAAGTAATCACTACTAGTAATTTCCTCGGCTGATCTGATCTCAGAGCAACTATAATTACAATAAGAGCTCTACATCCTCTCCAACTGGCCACCTTACTTACACCTGTTGCCCAATTAACACGATTGTGTTAAACCTCATCAATAGTTTATTATTTTTTTATAATTATCATTTAGTCATTAATAATCTTGTGAATAATATATTTTATCTGGTCATGTGCTTTAGGTACATTAGTTCCAGTCGGAATTCTTTAGAGCTATAAAGACGTAACTGTAGGTATATAAGCTATACGTCTGTCCGTTCGTATAAGGTATATGTGGTCATACTTGCACTCCAAAATACTGTCTAATTAGTAAATAAGTTACACGATATAATTATATATAATAAAAAAAAACCTTCTTTTGCTATATGAATCATTCTTACTGACACATCATCATCATTGTTACTACACGACTTACTGATTTTTTTTATCTACATATATAAGGTATAAGTATTTTTTTAAATAATTTATTTCAGAACGATTAATGAATATCACCAACCCAGTTATCGGACGAACAAATTCAATCTATAAGTTAGTTCGAATCAACGAGGAGGCTCGACGCCACACGCCCATAAAAACTTCATGTCTTTCCTGTTCAAATTCTTAATTATGAAATATTCATAAATGTTGCCTGATTATTATTACCAATTTATAATATTTATTAATTGTAATTAAATCTCGTTTTGTGCTTGGATTATTTTAAGGTAGTTATTTGGTCGGATCACATTGTAAAGTCATTGATATAAACTAAAATCGGAATTATTAAAAACAGAATTCGACGATATTGTACATATTTACTACTAAATATTTGTAAGATTTTCTATTAGAGTATGTTCAAAATGGAACAAAGCGTAAATTCGCAGAATACGCCATACTTTACTAAAACCACAGTAATGTAATGCATAAATAAAAAAAAATACCGTACTAAAACCTACAAAAGTATTTGCTATTTTGCGATCTTATCGGTTTTAATGGTTGTTTTAGACTGGTCATTTTTAGTATGTATATTGAAAAGGGGCTGATTTTGAAAAAAGTAAATCAAAATAAATACAATAAATAATAAGATTTTCAATTTTGAATCTAAAAAATTCCATAACCAATTTGTAATGAATAATTTTCATAACACATAATATAAAGTTCGACTCCTTTGCTAACAAAGGAATAGTTATAAAGAAATAGTTTTTATTTCTTCATCTTCTTTACAATAAGTATGACCGAGTCTTTCTGGTAGGTAAGTAACAAGCAAGTGGAACTTTTTATTACTAACAACTGTATGCAGTATATAAGTATACCACAACTAGCTTCATTATTTTATATCATGACTTAATATTCAAAATCATACAACTCCTTATCTAGTTAACGAGAATGCGTCGGAATGGAAATACCCTCGTTAGAACTGACTTCAGATCAATAGCAAACGTTTTTATATCCCAATTAATAAGTAGATTGTGTTGGCGTTGTTTGAGCAAACACAATCATCGCACAAAGAGGCACGGTCAGAGGAGAGGCGGCGCGCAGGAAAGTCATCCATCAAGCAATGTCTTCCGTTGAAGGTATTTCATTAATTTCATTATTTCTCTATTCAAGTCTGTTCGATTGAAATAAAAAGTCTCCAGACACTTCTGTGTGTGAGGCGTGAGCTGTGACGATCGGTCGAGTGCAGTCGCCCGTCTAAACTGTGTATAATTTATACGTACAATATTAACACAAAGATAATTTGACATTTTAAATAAATGAAATCTTTTGAGATTTTTTCGCGGATTTATTTTGATTATTGGTTTCCGAAGTCTCTCCCGTGACCATGATTGCTGTAAAGCGTTCGAAACGTCGGGAACCAAAAATCAAAATAAATTCGCGAAGAAATCCGAAAAGATAGTTTTATTTAAAACATAATTCATTTTATTATCTTGATAGATAAAATCACGCCAGCGGGCGCACGCCTTCCTTCCTTTTTTGCTATTTATTTGAAATTCCATTATATTTAGATACATATTTATTCAAGAAGCCAGTTTTTAAAACGTTTTAAAAAAGATTATAAAACAATCAATTAATACATAGATCTCGATATCGATTTATTGTTATATTTTATGAGTTACCGTACAATTATAAATGTCTGCACCAATTATACAAAAGATCAGCTCGAAGAAAAAAGAAATCAAATTTAATATCGAAAATTGTATAAGTGACCAGCTAATTATTCCGTGCATGACTGACTGCGCCCGCTCCGGAGCTTCTTACTTCGTGTAATCAATGTGTCAGTCGCCTGTTTCAAACTTACTATTATTTTATTAACTTTCAATATTTGACAAACAGCAAGGTAAAGTAGGCAGTATTCGATTGTATTAAGAGTTATAATTAAATTGCTACTAAGTACATGAAAAATAAGAGGATAATTAATACAAAAAATAGTTTATAAACTAACGTTTGCACGCGGCTCCGCCTGCGTATGTAAGGATCATAGCGTGATGTTAGACCTAGAGTCTGTACCTACCTCGTAAAATAAGCTAAAAATAAATCAGAGAGACAAAATATAGACAAAAATAACTAAGCTGCATGAGCAAAAATACTGAAGATTTAAGAAAAAATATTATTTACAAATTAAGTAACTTTTTTGCATCAGACAAATTTATATCCCACCGGGAACTTGAAGTACCCAGACACTACTTAATGCAAAATTCATATCAAACCATTGCTTCAAGACATTAATCCCTCGACGACCGCGGACACGCTGGCGTTACAGTTCACAACAGATTTCTTAGAAATTTAATTAATTTTTTAGAAATTTACCTGGAGGTGTTAAGAGAACAAGCTAATAAACTTTCGCATTTCTATACCTAAGACATATAATGAAATTCTGAGTCGAATCTGTACATTGAATATTTTTTTGAAAATATTATTTAAATAGTCATTATTATCGATACAGAGGTTGAATCTATAGTTTTCAGAAAATTTGTCTGTCTGTCTATGAATGCATCATGAGAAAATCACTAGAGGGATTTTGATGAATTTTGGTATGATAGTGAGTCGCTAGTAATTTAATATAAATACCAGTAAGAACTTATAAATATGTATGTATATCAAGATGAACCTTTATGATTTGAATTAAAGTTTCTTTTAAATAAATCGGTTTTCAATTCTTTCTTAAATTGACATTTTAAGCATCTTTTTCGTTTTAAATTTTATTTCTCGACATTTCGGATAGTTTCAAATAGAAAAATATATATAATTGCTTATTACAAGGTATTGTAAGGTGCTTCGGTATCATTTCTCTTCGTCTACATTATTGTATAGTTATTGCGGGACAAAAATCTCCTGAAAAAAAATCAGGATAAAAACGTGATATATTCGAAAAATAGGTGTATTTAAAATAAAATCAATTTAGTACAAATAATATGTCTATGTGTAATAAAAAGATGTTTTATTACTTTTGTGTCCAAAGTTTAATTTTTAAACTTGCAAGACACTTTGGAATTTTAAGCTGTTAGTTAGAGTATGTATGTATAGAGCTCATACCTATAAAATGAAAACAATATTTAACCGTTAGTTAGTGGACCAAGTTTAAAATCTGTCAAAAGTAACACGGTACAGTGAAGCCAATGTTTGCTCTAACATTGGATTGCGCAGTCGAAGGCTCTCCTACAGACAGTTACATATACATTCTTAATTAGTTAAGTGAAGTGCGATCGTGCGAGGGTCCGCTGTAGATCATTGAGTTAGTTTGCATCATATGTTTGCTTTAGTTTTTGTAGATCATTTATTCTAATGCTGGTTTGAATCTATTTACTGCATTTGTTACAAAATATAATGTTATAGTATATAAGTGCATACAATGCAGTACGTTATCTTGCTAACTAATAAAAGATATTTTCTTAAAAAAATCATTCACCAATTAACGTACATTATATTGAGAAGCATAATATTGATTATTGATGTTTTTTCTGCCTTACTCTCAAATATCTACAGCCAAGTTGTGAGCTTCCAAAACACGTATTATCTATAAACAATAGCGTTTAAGAAAAACAATATAATAAAGACAGCATCAATAGCTGGTCCAGATTCTACTCAACGCGGTCGTTCATCTCGCGACTGATCCGGGAGGCTTTGTTTGACGCCATCAATTACACCCGCATTGACGCCTCGCGTCTAAAGAGGAGCGTGGGCTTGTTTTCATCGCGCAAACTGAGGGCATTTGTCAAAGCTAAGTCAACAGATTATCCATTACCACTCAACAGATGTAATTTAAACTAATTGAGGCTCAAAAGAAAGGCTGGAGGAAGCAACATTAGTCCTAGTCACGAGTCCCTGAAAGCTTTTAAAAGGCAGATTAAGAGCCAAATAGAAACAATCACGGCATGAAACAGATTCATGGCTTGTATGGCGAGTGGGACGACTCTAAGGCTTCCTTTAAGGTTAAGATAAATAGCAGTTATGGATCTTATGTAGGTATTTTATATCATTCTTAAAAATCTGCCTCTTTGTTATTTTAATGGTTATTTTGACTCATAATAAAACGTCACAGATTTTAAATGTAATTCTGTTGCATCAAGTAAAAGCTTAAGTATCAGCTAGCTAAAAATTTTTTTTAAGTTTTCCTAGAGCACAACAATATGCTCTTTATGATGTACAAAGTCATTCAAATTATTAGTTAGCGCCTTTCTCTATCTAATAAGCCAACCTAATGTATCTATTAAATAGCGCGTCTCTTGAATATGCAAATCAAATACTTTAAAAACAAATCCTTCACTTATGTAAATGTGAGCGCACGCAATAGTTTCTTATCTGAATTGGAAGTCGAACACAGTGTTACAGTATTGGGCTACCAGAACAATAGGCGTTCTGCATTCGTTGTAGAATCAAGCCCAGATAAGATAGCAACAACAAGCAGGAGAAAATGTTACTTTAAACTAAACAGCTTTTTTACAATAACCATAATTTTACTGTAATAAAGTTAATAGTTGTCAATATTTAAATAATGTACTGATGTAAATTTTCATACCTGATTAAGTCCAAGTATACGAGAGAAGCTGCATGCCTCCATAGTGGTCGAGTATAACTCGATGACTTTAAACTAAAGCTTATTTTTTTCTATTCTCAGCCGTAAAATGTGTAATTTACAGGTTATAATTTTAATATGTAACAAAAAAATAGTGTTCAAGTATCTTTCAGCTCATAAGTAAGAAGACATGAGATGAAATAAAGTTATTTTAACATCTTCGTTCTTATATAAGAATATCGCAAAAAGGTAATATATTAGAAATACATTTATTTATTTGTTTGTGTGTTTATTTGTTTATTTATTACTACATAAATTGTTCATGTCACGTATGTGGAAATAGCTAATAAAAATTATTACATTCTTATCTTAAATATAAGCTCTTTTAAAGCATTAATAAGTCATAAACGTCTAAATTAGATACTTGTCTTTTAAAATGAGCTATAATAGAATGTCAGTTTGTTGTTCACATGTTTATGCCGGAACGCGGGTGCGGAGCAGCGCTAGTGCCTAAGTCTCTACAGCAGCATATAATTACCGTCCGAGGGCACTCGCTCGCTACATTCCCGATACTTTAATGACTAATAGTTATCTCGATGAAACCTTGCATGAAATGTGATGGAAGTTAATTCTTTTAATTGATAGGTTAATCGGAATCGATGATCGTTTGGCACTCTGACGATGTGACTGCGAGGAGCGAGCGTCACAGTGTTGTAGCGGTGGCTACTGGCCAGAAGTATAATATTTGATGATTTGTATTCAAGTTAATAGTTTTTATACCTATATGTATACGTTGAAGTTGTTGTACATTGAAACAAAACCATGGTCTATACATATACCTAATAAAATTGTAACTAAGCCGAATCTGTACATTAAATATTTTTTGGAAAATCATATTGAAATAAACATTATTATCGATACACAGGCCGAATCTATAGATTTCGAATTTTTGTCTGACTGTCTGTCTGATACCGCATCACAGAAAAGCCACTGGAGGGATTTAAATTAATTTGGTATGTTGATAACTAGTTATCATATTATAGAAAATATCTTATTTCTGAGAAAAAATGCAAAAACAGAAGTATGTAAGAGTATACTAATCTGTAAAACCTAAGAATTTGGTTTATGGTCATTTGAACGCGGGCGGAGCCGCACAAATAAATAATTATAATATATTATAGCCTCTGTATGAATTATTCCTACACACATATTATGTATGTACATGTAGGTATATTATGGTTAAACGATAACTTAATATTTATGTCATAACAATATAAAAAAGTATATATTATCATCTAAAGATTAAATGTAGGTGCACGCATATTTTCCCACAATTTCGCTACACTATATAGGACACAAACAGACAGCATGAATTAAATCCTTAGCTGTTTAACAATATATTGTAGAGTGTTAAACAAAAGATCTTCTAGAACATCAGTAATCATTAATTAATTCAATTGAGTCCATCGTAAAACTAGACTAAATCGATAACGTAAAAATATTACACATTAATGCCGAGGCCGATAGCGGACCATTTGAATACAATGTTATTGGCGTTTCCACCATAAATGGTATAAATAATTCATACGGCGATATCCTCTCACCGCAAAAAGATGCCCAGCCGGGAATCGAAGCCGAGATGTTTTATTAATATGACACTACGATACATGCGCTATTTCAAATACTGATCCTTTGTTAGATTAGTCGGTAGCGTGATTCAGGGCGATTGCGCGCTGCCCCGGCCTGCGACGGCGGCTGCCGACAACACAATGTGAATAATATGCAAAATATCTAGTATTTATGTCTGTTTACTTAACAATAATGTGATAAAGCGGGCGTCTAACAAAATAACTGTGGGCCCATTAACTTGAATACTGTACTTACACATAGTATAGATATTATAGCAGCTAACAAACAAAATGCTAAAACGTTTTTTTTTTCGATAAAGTATGAGAATTGAGATTTCAAAAAGTTACTTTTGCGGTTATAGCCTGTGCCTGCTGCGTAAAACTTAAAAGGTTTTCGTGATAGATTGTAAGTAGTTGAATGGTTATTTATTCTTGTGAAATATTATAGTCTGCCATTTTCTATCCTGCCAATGTTGCGACAAATAGAGCCGTGGTATTAAAATACTAAGAAATGTTGTTATTTAATGTCATTTTATATACCAGTATGACGTGTATAATTAGCCGCTATAGATAATGGCAGTTTGATGTATTTATTACATTTTTTACTATTATTTTGAACGTCTTTATTAGCCAACTAGCGACTTACCCTCGCTCCGCTCGGGTTCGTCCCTGGTTATGTTTAACGTTTAGTATAGATTTCTCAGAGATGAGATATTTTCCCGCAGTAAAAAGTATCCTATATGTTGACTCGAATAAGCACCTATCATTATGATGACCAAATTTCATTAACCTGTCCAGTGGTTTTTTCGTGATGCGTTCCCAGACAGACAGTCAGACAAAAATTCTAAAAACTACAGATTCGGTATAGATGAATATGGTATATAACTATATATCTCATTAATTTTAATTTATTTAGTTATTTTTTAATAACAATATTTTACAGTTGTACAATGTACATCTAAGTTGATAGGCTGATTAGAAAAAAAGGTTATTTTTATGTCCTCAATGTAATACTATAAATGCAAAAGTAAAGAACAGTAATATCTACTAGTTATTATTATTAATAATTATTAATTTCCTTAATATTATTTGTTTATTATTACAATCAATAAAAACTGCTGTTTTCATATATATCTGTTGAATTACTTCATACAAAGTCAACAAGTCGTATCATGTTTGTCTTTGATTTTCGACGAAGCTTTTATTCCACGTCCATCAATCAGTCAATCAGAACAGATGTTATCTAATCTCGATCGATCTCAAGAAAAGTTATTAGAAACGTAAAGAGCTTCTTACTGACATGTAAAAAACAATATTCAACATTAAGAGTACTGACATTATGCTTAGTTTATATTATTTTGCTAACTATACACTCGTATGTACATTGTACACACTAAAATACATATGTAGGTAGGTATATAATATGTGGCGTACGATATTGCCTCTAACCTAACGACTGTTACTAGGATACATCGAAAGCTAGAAATTATATGAAATATAATATTACTGTTCATAATAGAAATAATAAAACCAATAAGCAGGCCCCGTTAAGGACCATTAAACATCGACACTCCAATCGTAATGAATGATTGATGTATTATATAAATAATGGAAGGTTTGTTAGTAAAATAGCAAAGTAAATTAAGTAAGTTTAATCTGAAAAATCTATTTTAATTACTTGTTATTGCCATGTATCTATGAGGAAGCAAACTATCGTAAACACACAACGCATGTGCAATTCAAAGATATTTATAAAGTTGGAATTTATAATGTTTTTAATAAAAATGCTGCAGGTCGGCGCCTGCGCGGCGTCATCACAAGGCGTTTCCTGTCTCATGCCAATAAATTGATGATGAAAATCAAATCAATGTATGAGGAAAATAAAACCGATAATAATGTTTTTTCTCGATATCGACAGTCGAGTTTTTACAAGCCACAGATATACATTCTGGATCTAGTTCTTCCACAAGTAGCTCATTTATCTTTACTGGTTGGTTGCCTACATATATCTTTTACCCAAGTGCCTTAGAAAGAGGGTACTGTATTTTGGATGTTCGTACTAATGCTTTAGCGTCTAGTTACTAGCCAGAATGATGTGTGATAAAATATAAAAATTAAATTAAAATTAAATATTAATTAAAAAATATTTAAATAGAAAACAAATCAGAAGTGGAATTGTTTTTATATTAAAGAAGATTAGAATTTTGAATAAGTTTTATATGCACAAAAAACTTTAATTTCATTTTTGGATAGATAGATATTTTACTACAAACCACGTAACACTTATTGTATGTGGCCAGGTTACATAAAATAGAAATGAATAAAAAAATATAAAGGAACAGATGTTATATGAGTTACACCTATGTACATGTTCTCATCTGCATATCTAAAACTAAAGCCATTCGATCTCTGGACATAAACTCGGCGCCCCGCGGATAGCTCAGAGTCACGTGACCGGTAATGAGATGCTCCGTTATTCAATTAACCGATGCGCACGCGCAGACCCTTTGTAGCGACTAGACTTCAGTCTCGACCATCTCACATGCGCATAAACAGTTAACCTTCTGCATTGGGAACGATAAAATTATAATTAAACGTTTTAGTAAAACATATTTAACTTTTAATTATGTTTTTTTTTATTGTGATAGCTAGTTTAATATACTATACTCATAAAATTCTTCACTAATTTACCTAATTAATAACATTAATTAGGCTTATTCCTTAGTGCCCTCCAGATATTTAGAGTTAAAACAGACGAAAGATACTGCTCATACACAATTAGTAATAAAATGAGACCAACAATAATTGATAAAACTTTGGTTTTTAATTTAAAAATGGCATTGAAATTATTTGAAGAATTTTCAGTAAACTTTCTCTAATAAATGAATCTTTCTCAAAATATTAATATTTATTACCTATAATAATAGCATTTGATAAAAAGAAATATAATACATATATTATAATCGGTAGCTTATTAGTTATACTATAGCTTTTCTCTGTAACGGAACACCTGTTGCCCATCGTGTCATTTTCCTTATGTCACTTTGAGGTGTCATTTGAAGTTTTATTTTTTTATATTTCTTAAATTTGGTTGCCTACAATTAACTAAGACAATTGAAAATATTCTAAAATAAAATCTAACTTTTAGGCAACAGGGTTTGAAATTGTTTTTATTAATCTTAATAAAATAACAGTAATTTTTACCGAGAATAATTTCGTCAGACACTTGATCGTTCAAACTCTTACCTTCTAAACTGACTCATCTTGTGTGAATCAAACTTGATAAAAAACTAATTTGCTTCCACTTTTAAGATATACTTGATGTGTTTATCTATAATATTTTCTAAATACTATTCCACAATATTTTGCTATTTGCATCGCTTTATCAATATTATTGAACTTGAGTGTAAACTAAATATCTTGAATATATGTAGTTGTTGCAAATAAAAACAAATTGTAGAATAAGATGACAATTAACGGAATCAGAAGACTACTGGAACAACATTTGAATTATTAAAATTTAAAATGTTATAATGAAATATAACAATCGTGAGCTGAAACTGTTAAATATATAATTAATACAAACAATAGTACGTAGAACATGAAAATATCTACACAAGAAGCCCTTATCCAAGCGGAATAATATAGAGCCTATGGCCTAGGACCTTCCTAAATATTACGCCTACGTTCAAACACAAACCTCTTTATAACTACCAGGTAAGTCATAATGATTTAATAGCAACACTATATATATATATATATATATATATATATATATATATATATATAACATTACCCACGAGGAGCCGCCTCGAGAGGCCACAAAATATCTCTCCCCATACAGTAATATCATAAATGAAACGTCAAAACCGAAACCGTTAATAGCCTACATCAATTACAGGATCGTAGCAGGGAATTAGTTGTTCAGATATTAGCTATTAGTAACAGGTCGTGACGATGCCGCCTCTACTTCATGCTATAGAGCACTCGTACACAAATCGTGACACCATCGTGTAAACTGTAAACCGTTCCTATTTATTTATTGTGGGCACTTCCTGAGTATGTTATATCGTTAAGCATGAACGCTATCTTCAATTTCTATTATAAATATAAATATTTAATTGGTAGGTATAATGTAAATAAGTACATATATGTAAATGAATTTACGTACTGTTACTATAAAAATAATACTATATTGAATCTTTATCAATACTTAATTTTTTTCTTTAGTTCGGTTAGGTTTCTTAATAGGCGGTTATTTAATTAGTGGCACTTGTAACTTTACTATCCTTTTTTGCGAGTCTAGCTACTACTAAGCTATATACTAGCAATTGACTGCAGCTCTTTCTATGTAGTTTAAAAATAACGAATTTTCATTTTTTTTTAGTTTGTTTTGGCCCTTCAAGAATTGAATTTCCGAAAAATTCTTTTAGTGGATAGTGACAAGGAATCTACCACTACCTGACAAATTTTAAGTTTTGTAGCATTTATACTTTCTGAGATTTCGTTTTTACGTTAGAGGTTTTAGTTTTTATATAATAATATAATTTAAACACTGGTAACAATATAATAATTATATATTATTACTATAATAAGTTATAAATACTTCAATTGTATTGTATAGTCATTAAGTACATATAAATTATTAAGTATAGCTTCCCATACCTCTTAAGAGATAAACAGAGTCCCCAGACACGGACACGCTCTCCCGTCACATGCATACTCGTATGTATGCAAATGAAAACATGTAGAGTGGATAACGCACCCGCGACTGTTCTTGCACACTCAGAACAGCAAGCACTACATCCTGTTCCTGTATAAGTGTTAAATAAAGAAATAACTTTTATGTCCAACCTTTACTTTTAAACAAAATTGTTTTTTTGTTTTTTTTTTTATTCGACACTTCTTTACTTGCATTCGACAAATTAAAATATTAGAACAAAAAAATAGTAATAAAAACGCGACAAAAATCCGAAACGATATTTTAAATATAAAATTGCCAAATATTTTCCTAAATCTAAGAATTTATTGTGTAATCCTTACTTACTTGATATTATAATTACGAAAAAAATATATACTGTCAAATTGAGAACCTTTTTGAAGAAGTCGGTTGAAAATGAAATAAATATCTTTGTTAATTTGTCATTTTTTATACATCACCGATTATAGGATCAATATGTTTTTACATACAGTTACTCGTACTTTATGGGCTTTACTGTGACTTTGGCTATTTTTAACCGACTTCCAAAAAACAAAGAGGTTCTCAATTTGTCGGAAGCTTTTTTTTTATGTATGTTCATCGATTACTCGAAGACGCCTGAACCGATTTGGAAATTTTTTATTTTGTTTGAAAGGGTATACTTTCCAGGTGGTCCCATATAAATTTTATTGAAATCGGTCGCGCGGTTTTAAAAAAATCAACAATAAATATTTTTTTAAACAAATTGTTTAATCGAATATGTTATTAAAAACTTTCTTCCTACAAATTACCGGCTTATTACGTCTACACTAAAAATATAAAAATAAAAACAGTTAGAAAAAAAAACCGACTATCCAGGCACTATAATGTAAAAAATAACTAAACGGGGGTTTTCATTTAGAATAGATACCTAATCAGATATTTTCGAAGTCGGTGCCAGCGGACAATATTTTAAGATATAAATATCTAATAGGTAAATATGTATTTTACGTATCAAAATATATTAGATTTCCTATGCGTCGGCTGGCTGGCTGGTCATATCTTGGTTTTTAAACCACTTTCCACATGCTTTTCTTATCTTTAAGTAAAACGTTTAACATATAAAGTCACAATAATTTGGTTCATTGAATCTGTATTATGTTAATAAAGGCATTGCATACTTATTGCTACTTACTCAGGGATAGCGCTGTATGCGCGCTGGTGCCCGGCAACGCGCCCGCTGCCGCCGCGATGTATTCAGAGATAAAACCGCATGAATAAATAATTACCTATTACTATCTCTATTCGCGATTTCATGATAGGTGGAAAATTATGAACTGACCTCTTGTTTCGCTGTTTCTGGACAATTTATTGTACTATCTCGTATTTGTTAAATTAAATCTGTCTTCAGGGTAGCTACTCATAATTTGTAGAGTGACTTGCAAGAAGAAGTAAAATCATCCGATTTTATTTCAAGAAAAACCTTGAATTAAAGAAAACTTATACATTAAAGGTACGCATGCATTCTATAGGTTTTATATATCTATACTATACATATATATTATAATAAAATTCTAACAGAGTCTAATTTAGCGAATCAAAACTAATTTAGCGGTACTCATAATACGTTCACTGCTCCTATTGAAAGTGGTTCTTATGCTATTTCGTTTTTTTGGAATTTGTGAACTATTGACTTTCCTGTTACGTCGTTTTGGCATTTTGTAAAGGACCACACTGTGACTCGTTTTATGAAAAAAAACGATTTTTGATTTTTTTCTAGATACATTCATCTGGTTCTTATACCGCGAATTGATAAGAATTATTCATAAAGAAATACAGAATAATATGTCGTACACGTAAAGTAGAGAATCAACATCAATGATTCAAATATTAATATATTAACTCTCACTATAGTTTAATAAATAGGCTATGTTAGTACACAGTAATAGCCATATCTCGTGCCGGCCGCCATTACCGACAATTAGCCGCGTGCTTTAGCGCCGATGTTCCAACAGTCTTGCGTAAACTCAACACCACTCCGCCGCAGACTCGCGGGCACAGGTGTGACACTTGCATAGGGACTGACTGACTGACTCTGTCATTTGACTGTACTCAAAAATGTACTATGCCAAATTTACTCAACCATAAAAATGTAATTCTGTGGTAATAGTTTAGACAACAAAAAAAACTATGAATTTTTATATTTGTCTTCATGGACGGCCAGCAGTAATTGAACACTAAATATTTGCTAGATTGATTTGATGCTGTGTTATGCTGTTAGCATTTTAGGCGGTAACACTGCTAGCTCAACTAAAAGCTAGCAGTTTTCTAATTTTCTGTCAAAATATAAGAGCATCAGATTTTAGCTTTCAGCACTAAATTAACACTAAATGGGCACTAATTTATGCACTTAGTTATAAGTGATTGTGCTCACTATGTCGTGCTAGCTTTACATACTATACGTCTTTGATTGTAAGTAAAACATAAATGTAAAATCTTCTTATATTTAAATATCTCGTGTCACGGCGTTGGTTGCACTCCTCCGAAACGGCTTGACCTATTTTAATGACTTTTTTCTGTATATTTGGTAGGTATGAGAATAGATCGTAAAGTATTTTTCACCCTCCTACCCGCACGCCCCATTTTTTAATCGCGATTTTAATAATATCCAAATTAGTTAATATTATACATATAAATACCTACATAGGAACAAACCCGAGTGAAGCGAAAGTCTAAAAAGTCATTGTTATGACAGGTTATTTCTCATCCATATCCCCGTGAGACGTATAGGGAGTAATGTTAATACATTTTTAATTAATAAAATTTAGTAATATGAAATATTGCAAACATTTACAATAATTTAGTTCAGCATAGTAAGAGTTCCATGTGATTTATACGTTATATTTAACTAGTGCACCAATTAAATATACCGTATAATTTGTACTGCACTATTGAGCGTGGAATAAAAACCATAGAAGCATGGGCATTTAATGAAATTATAGCCAAATCGTACCCTCCGGAGCATCGACGCTCGCACACTAATCACCGGTCACCGTAACTGACAATTAGCGATGTTATGGATCTTATGCCCTCGGCGATAAAGGTCACACTAGTTTATCTAAGTATACTTATACAACAATGGATTTCGGTAGTCAATTAACTGATTGATTGTATGTTTGTTTATTTGGCTTTTTGGGAATAATCCCAAATTATTAATAATATAAAAATCTCTTTTTAGTACTAAAAATGTATTTATAAACACTCATATATAAATTATAATGTATGTATGAATTCTGAAATGAAATTGCTGGACACGCATTAATTATATATATGCAATTAAATGAGCAAAAGTTTCGATATTTGTAATGAGTCGTAAATAAATCACTATACAATATATGCACAGGTACACTATACTCTAATATTTTGCAGAGGAAAATTTGTATCTTTGTATGTTTGAAATGAATAAGCTCAAAAACTACTGGACCGATTTAGGTGAAATTTCGTAAAAAGATAGTTTGAGACCCTGGAAAGCACATAGCATATTTTTTATTCCGGAAATCACCCCTTGACGGGGTAAAAATGGGGATGAATATTTGTTTGGGAGTCGCTAGTATAATATAAGAATATAATTATATAGTATAATATAAGAATATAAATATAATTGTTTTAATAAAATGTAATACCATAAAGCTCCTTTTAGTAAAATATAACGTTTTTTTATTAACATTAAAATATTAGAATCTTTAAGATCTCATGGGTAAAATAAAATTCAGAGCAAGTAGTGATCTATAACTAGTCTTGCGTCCGTGTCCGTCAAGCGGCGGGCTATAATTTAGCAATTACGCCGACCATCACGCTACTGCTGTATTGTGTGTATGGAAATGCATATCGTGCGGGGTGATTGGAAGTATTATCTGAGAAGTGTCTAATCTTTGGAAATCAGTCAGTACCATATACATACGTTCATAAAAACTATCTAAGTCACTCTTTTATCTAGTAAATAACCAATAAGCTTACTTAACGAGAAATATAATAATAGACTAACATAAGAATAACACAAAACTTGTTACTGTGAGTGTAGTAACAGTTGGCACATTTGAAGAAGAAAAATTAATTGGCTTAAACTATTCAAACTTTATGGTTATAGTAATAATGGTTGAGGTGAAATCTGGCCAAAACACAAACACTTATACATATTAAGTCAAGATACTAATATATAATGAAGTAAACATTATCTGAGTCATATATTTCTGTCAATTGCATGTTCATATTTTACTGTCCATTTGTATTAATTATAATATTTATAAAAATCTACTTTCTCTATTCTATTCTAAAACTCGTGAAAAAGGTATTTCTAGATCTAAATAGAAGTAATATTTTTCATTTCTGTTTTTCATCTATTTTACAAAAAAGTGTAATATATGTATGTATGTATGTACATATATAAACATAAACAAAATATTCACTTCATTTTTCGAATACTTTTATAATACATAAGGCAAATATGAGTTAGAAAACTTACATAACAACAATCTACCCTCGAGCTGGTCATAAATATTTTGATGAACTTTTAACGCAGCCTCATCAATTAATGTACGAGGAGAAATCATATCAATCACAATTCGTGTGAAATTCGCTGGCATAAATCAGAGCAGTGCCCGCGAGGCGCGCGCGCGGCTTCGCGGGTCGCGCATCAAACGCATCATTTAGACAGACCTAGATAGAGGCATTAATTGGCAGGTAGCGCTCATTCACTCGTCACGCTACCGCACCAGTGTGTTCCTATTGGCTCTTTATAAATTCATCTTATTGTGAATAAATAAATTTATATAATAAAATTTCATATTTCATATAAGGAACTTGGAGATGACGTGACCGTTCATAGCTGTGATTAACAGCTCAAAAAAATTTACATACGTCATATAGGTATGATTGCGAAGTACTCATTGACAAAAGTTAATTTTTGTCACTAATAAAAAAAAATTACGGAAAATATATTTCAAAACACATTATTTACTTTTTCTCTGCTTAGGCGACGTTTTATAATGATATAATAATAGGTATTTTTTTTTATATTTTTTTTTATGTTTTTCATAAATATCAATTGCTAGAAGATAAATTATTGTAAATTTATTAATTATTGTAAGTAAATATTATACGTATAGCACCACCCAATAAAATTTATTTAAACTAACTTCTTTTACTTCCTGATAAGTCCCACAAGAAATGTTATGCGTGTCATATTCATTCATAATCATTACGAGTATAATATTGTTATTTAGTAAGCGTTTTGGGATTTGCCGATCTATTGTAGATTTTTAAAATATAATATTAGTTAAAGAGCAAAACGAAACGTTCCCATTAAAGTTCATATTTAATAGCATAATTGCCGGTTACCCGCACATTAATAATAATTGACGACGCTTCGTTTTGAATTTCTTTCATACGGAATGACTGATTATCCAAACACAGTCCGACTCAACAATTCTAGATATTCATATTTTTTGTTATAAAGTTTCACATACAATGCGAGCAACAAATATATAAATATGTTGTGACATTAACACACAGCACCATCTAGTTCCATGGTAAGCTACGAGGCTTGTGTTATGGATACCAGATAGTTGATACACTACACATATATAACTTGAAATACATATATATTATAAATCTAAACATCTATGACAGGTGTACAAACATTCGTGCTCATCACACAAATGAAAATCCACAGAACTCACTCGAACAGACTCGAACCCGCGACCGCGCACAGCAAGTAGGGTCACTACAAACTGAGCTAAACATGTTGTCAAAATAGAAAAAGGAATATTGCAAAGAGGAAAAAAATACAATTCACAATTACCTACACATAAGAGAAATAAATTTAATTAAAATATGTAAAAAAGAAAATAAAAGTAAAAAGATCCCATAAGTCCATTTGGTTGAAATATTGCTGAGTTTCCGGTTGAAAGTTCTTCTAAGAATGTATGGGTTTGGGAGGGAGGGTGTAGGCAAAGGGGGGTGTGCGGGGGTGGTGGCGTGGTGGCGGTATGGTCTATTAGCGCGCATGACTTGCGAGCCTCCTAATCTGATTACACCTTTGTTTGCTCGTCACCAAATTATCAGAATAACTCTTTATACAAATAATTGTTATAAATAATTGCTCAATCACGGGCTGTCCGTCCGACGTCTGTGGACCCGGAGCCATTATAAAGCTTTTGTGGTAATTGTATTTATATTTTATATTTCTTTTAGCGCGTTTAAATTATTATACGAAAGATACTCGTAACTTACAATACAAAAAAAGAAGTTTTAAATAATATTTGTAAACAATGTACATTCCGATACCGGGAATCGAACCCGATCCTCCTGGGTGAGAGCCAGGTATCCTAGCCACTAGACCATATCGGATATACGTCGTAGAAGAAAACGCAGGGATGTAGATACTGTAATTTTCACACCACTATTAATAACGCGAAAGTTTATATGTGTGTTTAATGTGTAATGTGTATGTTGTTACTGCCTCCGTGGTGTAGTGGCTAGCATGTACGGCTGCACACCCGGAGGTCCTGGGTTCGAGTCCCGGGTCGGGCCAAGTTTAGTTATTGAGTCTTTCTGTATAAGTAAGCCTCAGTAACAGCCCGGAGTTGGGATGTTGGCGGTGTTTCACGCCCGTGCCTCGGAGAGCACGTAAAGCCGTCGGTCCTGCGCCTTTACTCTCACTGGTCGTGTCGAGCAGTCGTCCCACCGGAATTTGAGAGTGATAGGAATAGAGAGTGCACTTGTGTCTGCGCGTACACTTGTGCACTATATCTCCTGCGCAGTTGGCTAGTCTCAATGAGATTGGCCGCCGTGGCCGGAATCGGTCGGGAGAACATCATCGTATGTTTGTTACTCCTTCACACTGAAACGGTTGAATGGCTGAAAAGTACACAAAATGACCTGGATTAATAGGTACATAGGCTTCTGTAAGTACAAAATTTTTCCAAAAGGTGGCGCTACCGGTAAATTATATTGTAAATGTAAGCACAGTCGCTAGTAATTTATATTCTTCTATCAATCTCTGATTATTGATAATTTATTTTGTATATCATTTCGATTACATATTTATAGTAAAACACCTTTCAAATCATATCAAAACTCAAAAGAGCTTGAATACCTGCTAAGGAACCGACTGGTTCTTGATAAGAAAGGAAAATTATTTAAACTATTTTGCCTCATGTATCTAACTTATATTGTAATAACAACTTGTAGGTATTTAGTGTGGTAGAGTCGGAAAATTCTAATTATTCAATAATGTAAACAAATGTCCCCATAGTTTACATAAGAAACCCGATGCTCGTCGTTAACGGCAACACAAAACTAATGGCGGCCACATACGGAGCTGTCGCACCACACATATCCGGGGCAGGAGACAAAAGTAACAAGGACACAAATCACGCAGTACATATTGTAACATTAGACAGTATAATCGTAACGTGTTAAAATTACTTCGATAGTTTTACTATAGTATCATAGAGTTAGTTATTGACGAGATATAGGCAGCCCATAGGTGGTAGCCCAGTGGTAACACGCTCGCTTGACAAACCGAGTTAAGCGGGTTCAAATCCCGGGTCTCGAACCTATATGTCTTGGCTGATCCCCCTCACATTAAACATTGGGCCCGTGCCCAGCAGTGGGACGTTAAAAAGGGCTGAATACATCACATTAAAGAGGAATTTTTAAAAATATCATATTATTGGTACATAATAACCATTATTCTTATATTTAAAAATATCCATGGTTTTGTTTATGTTAATTATATTTTAAGTATTCTGTATTAGGAGTAGAATGCTCGTATATGAGTGTTACAAATAAACTGAAAGTGAACGGTCATAGTTCAAGAACGCAAAACCACAGGCTACGAGCTTCGAGCCGTGGAAGAAATTCTCACGGATGCCGAACATACCGGATGATTTGCTGATAAAAAATAATACTGAGAAAATATTTATTTAGAAATAATATCTGAGATATTGATTTACAAAACTGAAGGAACAGTAGATCAGCTTCTCACAGCTGGACAAATATTTTTTGTCTCTCTACGATCATCATCGAGACTAAGAATTATTACTAAATAAGAAAGATCACGTAAAACGACTTCAAAATATCCTTAAAAATATTATTATTTCACCCATACATAAAAATATGTTTTCTTGAAATTCACGAGAACCACTCATAAAGCCAATCAATAAAATCAATTCACAAATAGCGTAATGATATAATGATACAATAACGATGATGATATTATCCTCTTAAACTTTGTCTCGTAACTTATAAAGAAAATATACACCCAAATTTGGTACTTCGTCTATATAAAAAGTCGGATAATGAATCCAACTGTGCGGTACGCGGACACAGAGCGGTTCCTCTTTGCTCATATAATAAACTTCCTAAGAATTACATCATGAGAATTTCTACCCAATAAATTCAATAGCTTCCTCTTGACTCTACCCGGGACTCGAACTCGCTGTCTCATGATCTGAATTACACAAGTTAGCTATTAAATCAATGAAGCAGTCATTTATAATATTAAGAAATATAGCAATACAAATACAATAGTACTAAAACAAAAACAAAAATCAAACTACACCGACCGCAGCATAAACTCAGCAGAGCTGTAACAACATTTTGACATGCGCTCTTATCATTCATCTGAACCACTTTTGATGGCCATTCGCTATATTTATTTTAATAGTCCAAGACACGATATTTTTTTAGTGACAGTAACAATTCAAATTTAAATTTCAAGTTATCGAGGTGTGTTATGTATTTATTGAGGCTTGTGGTTGGATTTTTTTTTATTTATTATTTTCAAGAAAGTGCAAACTAAATTAAAAATTTTTACATTACAAACGTTAAAAATATATGCGGTAAAATTTATACTGTAATACTGGAAATATTTGCTTAATTACTAATCAGCGATCTCCTCCTGGACTATAATATTAATTCACGCTTCTGGTAATTAACAGATATAAAAAAAAATATTTTCTTACGTTGTCACATCGATTTGAAAATCAAAGAGGGCATTGCAATTTTCTCTTCTTTTTAGGATTCCATGGATCCGTATGTGACAGTCATTTTCCTGGGAGATTAGTGGAACTGTATTGCAGAAATTTCGTATGTGAAGTTATCATGTGAACTGCTAGACAATATATTCAAATGAGAAAACATTAGCGGCACTCTATACCTACCTGAGGGTAGAAAAAAATAATTAAATCCACATAAGTATATGGGGTATTGCTTAACCAATAGTTGCTGAGTTACCTATATGTTTTTAAGGTAGTAAGAATTATAGTTTTTCTTTAACATTTTAAGTTGCTTAATATAAAAAACCTTAGTAAATGCAAGGATACCAAAATCTCTTAACTACAAGAAAAATAGAAATCTAAATTCAATAATATTTTAATTACAAAGGTATAAATATATTATGTTCCCACGCTTAATTTCAGACTACATGGTAAGACAAGAAACGAGGAGCATGGTTGCGACCGCGCGTCCGGCGCAGACCCGCGGCTCAGCGCACAAATCAAATAAATATTGAAGCAAAGCAAAACTCATTTAAACACTTGAAAATATTACAATATACATTTTCGGTAACATTTCTCGACTGCCGTAATTAATCGTGACTTAACCGAAGTTATATTTACAACAAATCAAAAATAAACTCTGACACTCTAGCTATAAAGTCAAAAATTGTTCGTTTTAGTACACTTATGAATTTTGCACTCTATATGTGAATGATAAAGTCGAAAATAGATTGTGCTGTAAATGATTTAGTATATAAGAAAAATGCCAGCCGTCAAAACAATGTGGCAAGAGTTGCCGTGTTCGTCCGAAATCGACCCCCGCTGAGAGTGTTAGGGAGGTTTCACACTGTTACACTATTGCGATTATGGACCAGCCGGTACGTGTGGACAGACATTATGTTATTACAGACTTCAAAAATATAATTTTCACTATACACAGTGATAGGAGTCAAGACAAGCACAGAAAACACTGGATATATACATACACTTTGAACGAGATTAATATTTATACGATCAATATAAATTAAAAAAATATACCAAAATATCCCAAGCAGAATTCTAGCTCTCGATTGTAGCTATATTTCTATTGTTATCTAATTAAACTAAATAAATAAAACTTGGGGAATACAACGATATTATAGTTTATTTTAGAAAGAAATTTTATTTTGATATTTAGTATCAAAAAAGCGACAAGGAAGAGAAGATCATTTGCTAAATGTTGTTTACGGAGCATGACTACTCTTATAAAACTTTGTCTAGCAACTGTATAAAAAGAAGTCCGAATGTGTCCGTATGAAGCATTAGTTAGTTAGGACGATTTTGATTTGTTTTAAAATATTCTGCATATATATTATATTAAATATATAATTTAAACAAATGTAAAAAGTATATGAATTGTTCTATTTTATTTGTCACAAAATTGTATTAACTGTGTTTAATTGTATATATTTTTCTTTTTCTTTTAGATATTAATATTGTACTAATTTAATAGCATATTATAATTACCTGTAATTAAAAGTTCAATCATCATGTTTCATAAAAAAAAAATGTTGTTTAAAAAAAATAATATATGTAATTTATTATTGTAACTTTTGTTGGTAATTCTAAAAATAAATAAATAAATAAATAAAGTCTGGACAGTGGGAAGTGTATACGCCACATTAATACTTCGCAACGTTTGACGTTGATAGAGATCTCACTGAGTACTGACTAATGAAGAATTAAAAAGTAACAAGATAAAATACAGCATAGGAGCCTATAATCTACACATATTAATAACAAGTGCGTCAGCTTGTAATTTTGTAATAAATGATACTGGATAAACAGAACATTCTGTATCGAATATAACCTAAACAATCTAAGTTAAAATCCGACTATTTCCGCCGGTTTTAATAGGATCTATACAGGCGATACAATCCTTAATTCTGAGTCATCTTTATATTTGCCGTGCCAGGTTGGACAAAATCTGACGTGAAAAATGTTGATTTCTTTTATCTTTTGCTAAATATGATGATAGTAAGTTTTTAATAAAAATAAAATCATAAATTATATTAAAAGTTAATGAAATATAAATACTATTGTTACAGGTTTTTATATAACTTAAGTACAGCAAATATATAATTACAGGTGATTGTAATAGGACCGTAAGTATTTATTGTATACTAATCGCCTAATTTTTATACAAAATAAAATAGACTAGGTTATAAATAATTACAAGTAAACAATTTAAACTACGAATATTGCAGGAAACGTAAGTCTCTGGAGTAGAAACCCAATCAAGTGCAATTACTAACCCGCCAAACGACGATACGAGTGACGTGAAGCGTGTCAAAGACAGGTGCGCAGGCGCAAGCGACGTGACTCTGCCTTGCATTTCAATTTAAACTAAAAGTAGAACTGACTTAAATGTTTAATTGATTATCAAAAGGAGTGTGATATAATTTGAAAAATACATATATTCATGGCATATATTCTTAATAATGTAACTCCAAAACTGTCTGTTCTCTCTGTTTCGACTGTTTGAAAACTTTCTTTGTCGACGAGATATACTGCAAGGAGATTTCAATCCCATAGATTGACAGTAAAGTATACAACTTTTTGTTCATATTCATTTGAAAATTGTTATATGGCTCACGACGAGCGACAACCTTCTCTTATCTCGATACACTTTACTGAAAAGCAGATATTTTTTTATAAATTTTCACTTGCTAAATGTAACAGAAAATATATTAATATTTCTTTCTGGTATCCATAACACTAGCCTTGTAGCTTACCATGAAACTAGATGGTGATGTGTTAATGACCCAACTTATTTTTATTAAACAATTTTGCTCTGATATATGCCATAGGCGAATATAACGAGTGCGATAAGAGAATATTATTATGAATGTGCAGAAACCATAAGCTCCACTAGAAACACAACGTGTAGCCGCGCATACATTACACAGTACACATGTAACATATACAGTGACGTGAGAAATTAACTTGAAAGAGCATTTCCGTTACTACTAGTTGGATAAATGGGATAACTGTGTGAAGGTTTCTATTGTATATACGTATGTATGTATGTATATTAAATAGCTAGGATTAACCCGCGGCTCCGCTCACGTGTTCATTTCTGTGTAGGTACTATTTTCTGTACTTATTAGTTTAAACAAGTAAAAAATCCCAGTATCGAGTTCAGAAATACACATTTTTGTTTCAGTTTCGACAAACCCATCAGAAATGGACGGAAATTTTACAAATATACCTACACAAATTATTTGCGGAAATTTCGCGTAATGTACAAAAATTGTACAACCGAGCCGAGTACATATTTTTTTTAAAGTTAGTGAAAAAAATCGGAGATTCTATCGTTGCTTCTATCGTTATCTCCACTTTTGCTCGTAAAGGCTCTGGCACAAAAATGTAATGAATGGCAAGTGTCTAAATGCTCCCACACACCTATCACACAGTCTCACGTTAATGCAACCTTCAAAACAAACGATCCGGATCATTTCAAAATAATTATTCCTATTTTATAAGCTCTGAACGTTTTATTGGTCACATAAATAGTAAACTAGTGAACGCTACATTCCCAAACAGTCGCTCGTTTCTGATGATATAATTAGATACATGCTGAGCACTAGCTCTTGTACGTGACTTTCTTTGAATAATAAATAATAAATAAATTGGGACATTAACACACAGCACCATATAGTTCCATCGTAAGGTGGCTTGTGTTATGGATACCAGACACCTGATACACCACATATATATAAATTCATACATATTATAAATATAAGCACCCATGACTGGAGTACAAATATTCGTGTTCATCACACAAAGTAATGCCCCCAGCGAGACTCGAACCCGCGTCCACTGGCACGGCAAGTAGGATCACTACAAACTGAGCCAAATGTGTCGTCAAATTTCATCAGAAAGGACCACTTATTTCTATGTTTTTATATTATTATCAGCCTGTCTTACTTAGGTACGTTTTTACTGTTAGCATGGAATAGGTAGACTATATATACTTGGTATAGAAAAATAGGTAAGTATTTTAAAAAATTAAAAAATATATCCCTTACTTGAGAAATGATTGATTACCCTTACAAACTTCCACCCCCTTTTTCACCCCACCCAGGCATGATTTCCGGGATAAAAACTATCCTATGTCCTTCACAGGATCTCATACTATTTCCATAGCAAAATTTCATCTAAATCGGTTCAGCAGTTTAAGCGTGAAAAGGTAACAGACAGACAGAGTTACTTTCGCATTTATAATATTAGTACAGATTGGTAAAACGTTAGTATACGTAAGTAAGTAAAATAAAATTATTTATTTACTAAATACGTTTGGAAGTAAATGCAAACTTTTACTACACAGGTGATTATCATTTAACTATTTAGTTTGAATAACTCGATAAGTCTCCGCGCGTAATGCCAACGACAAAAACTAGTTCAAAATGATAAGTACGAGCTCGACACGAAGTATGTAATATAGTATTTGCAATCTGGTTTCCAGTCATTTATTGGATATTAGCAATTCATTTACAAGGTATTTTTTGCGATATCTCGAGCTCGTAATAATCGATATAACGAACACCGCACAGCTTCCACTGCGACTGATTTATTGCGCTGTCCGTTGGAAATCTTGTATTTTAATGTCTTTGGAGTGAGACTTTCGGTTCTCAGTCATATTGCTAAAGTTCTCTATACGTGATATTATGCTTCTCAACTTATAAATATATTTAGGAAATTATATTAGTGTCACGCAAGTAAAGCATATGTTCGTAAGTCATGTATATGGCATACAAACACTTACCTCATATAGAGAGATTTTTCTCAAGTAGGTACGACAAGGCTAGTATACCTGAAAATTTATTGCAAAAAAAAAGTAAATTTTACTACTACAAGTTACTATACTACTGGGCTGTTTTAGTGCTGTATCCTATAATGATATGTTACGCGAGTGTGCGACAAGCCATACGTATATTTGCAATCAGCAAGGACGAATATTTAATATATCCATTTATCTGGGGAAATAGAATATATATATAAATTAAAGCTGTTTAATCTGTGAGAAAAAATAAGTTTCACTCTTATATAGAAATGCTAATCTTATAAAAATATACATAGAAATCTAAATCGGTATCCATTACTAGTAGACTATATCTAACAATCCGCTATTGATCCATCCCTTAAAGTCAAATAAACTATGTGATGTCCCACATGAATTGATGCAAAATAAACAGTATTCTATATCACTCTCGGGCCCATAAGTAATCTTAATGCAAATATCGCCGATCAGTTTCTCGATAGCTGCGTAAAAGTAGGATAAAACAACAAACACACTTTTGCATTTGTAATATTTATTAATCAGTAAGGATTACATACTCGTATTTGATACACAAGACGTTTACCCGTAGCTCTGTTTGCGATAATTTTATTTATATATCCTATGGATCCTGTACCATCCTGCCCTCAGATCATCCCATTAAAAGTAGAATTTTCGGAAACTCATCCTTAGTCTTCGCCTATATTTATATAAGAAACCTTGTGCAAAATTTCACGTTCCTAATGCCTGTCATTCAGACTGTATGCTATATGTATAGATAAAGATAATGTCCACTCAAATAATATGCATCTTCTATTGTGACAGTTATGGGCAAGTTGCTGCTAACAAAGCAGTTCCGCATGTGCGGGCGAGGGGTGGGGAGGGAAAAAGAGGGGGAGGGGGGAGTCTGCAATGCGTGCGGATTCCTACCAATCTTCACATATTACACAAAACAGATTCATTTTAAGCATTATATTGCGGGTCACTACAATGTATCTCACGTCTAGCCGCAGCAAGCCAGATATGGAATGATACAGTCTAAACAACAGTAGGTATAAAGACGTTTGTGTCACTGTCCTTATATAGAGGCCATAAGCTTACTTCTATATACAAATGCTTATATTCATCATACATATATTATATAAGACATTTACTGCCTCGGTGGTGTAGAGGCTAGCATGTACGGCTGCACACCCGGAGGTCCTGGGTTCGAGCCCCGGGTCGGGCCAAGTTTAGTTATTGAGTCTTTCTGTATATTAAGCCTCAGTAACAGCCCGGAGTTGGGAAGTTGGAGGTGTTTCACCCCCGTGCCTCGGAGAGCACGTAAAGCCGTCGGTCCTGCGCCTTAACTCTCACTGGTCGTGTCGAGTGGTCGTTCCACCGGAGTATGAGAGTGATAGGAATAGAGAGTGCACTTGTGTCTGCGCGTACACTTGTGCACTATAATATCTCCTGCGCAGTTGGCTAATCTCAATGAGATTGGCCGCCGTAGCCGGAATCGGCTAGGAGAACATCATTATCATCATTATCATTATATTATAATATAAGTTACAACAACATCTCCATTAACTAAATATCAACTTTAAAAACCAATCACCAGTTTTAAAATATTTATTATATTCAATATCCACAATCATAAAATTTAGAAATGATATCTATACAAATAAAAAATTCAATTGCCTGTTTTTAATATAAAAGTAGCATTATTAAGTGCATATAAAAGTATATACTGTTTTAGTCTGTCTATCCATTTGTTCCGGCTGAACTCCAAAACGGCTGGGTTGATTTTGACGAGACTTTTCACATCTTTCATTTTTGAGAAAGAATTAGGGTTCCGCGCAAAAATTTTAAAACCCATGAAAGCGAGGGTAAGTCGCTAGTATGTAATATGAAAAAAAAAATTGTGGCCTTAATCAGAAACAACGTACAATACAGTAAAAATCTATTTCTATCCAAAGCTACTATTTAATTTCCATCACAGACTATACAGAGATACATAATTTGTGTTTCTCGGAAGCCAGGTTCACGCAGTTGTAGTTGGAAGGTCGCTAGCCAACTAGTGCCAGCTAATGAATGTAAAGTATCGCGACGTGACACGGACGGTTCCACTTGCTATCGGCCTGCGCCCTCACTCCTCAGTGTGAGGGCATAGGCCGCGTCTGAACACCACTATATTACGAAATCTAATTAAAGACTTAAAACTCTACTACCGACTTTAGTTTACTATACCATAATGTAATATTATATGTATGTATATATTTTTAAATTGTAATAATGGGGAAGAATTTTGCCTATTTCTCCCGAACGATGTTTATTATTTGTACTTTTTTACAAATAAATTATAGAGTTTCATACAAACTTTCGTCTCTCATTTTACCCCCCTTATGGGATTGAATTTCGAAAAATGCTAAAACACGTATTTATTTAATAATTGTATTGACGAGCCTTAATACCAAGTTTCAAATAATTCTGATCATAAATAATTCTTTGTCCATATAAACTTTATTACCCCCTTTTGCCCCTTTAAGGGATGAATTTCGAAACAAAAATCTTTTCTCTATATCTATTAGGATGCCTACATCATATGAGGAATACGTTCTCCAAATTTCACGTTTCTACGACCAGCGGGATACCGTTTAGGCTGTGTGTTGATCCATCAGTCAGTTATGATGAGATGCACCTCTTCTTCTCAATTCTTCCTTCAGCTGGTCTAACTTCCAGGTACAATACATTGCACAGGAAAGGTGCGGATTTAATAGAAGCAAAAAACAAGCTATAAAAGAGATATCACAATAAATTGCTTAACCTCAGACTGAATGTAAATAGGCCATACGTGTGGCGCCCTCCTTTCGAGCAATCTTCCCCGTTATCAAAGTTGTTTAAAATTAAAATTAACAAATATTAGAAAGTACTTCGGTGCCATTTTTGAATTTTTGAAAATTATTATATAATTTTGTGGGTAGGTGCTGCCTGTAACAACGATAAAATGTCTAAAACCTTAGTCTCTCCCGTGACCAAGGTTGGTGTAAAGCATTTAAAACGTCGGGAACAAAAATCAAAATAAATCCGCGAAAAAAACGGAAAGGATATTTTTTTTAATTTTATATTCCTTAACAAAATCAGACCTGTAGTTAACCATGTTCATATAATAACAATCGTAAAAATCCGATAAGAATCCGATAAGATGAATGATACTGGATGCTGAAGATCATAATGCTAGAATACTTTACAATTATGATTGCAAGTCCGTCTTGATTAGCATATTCTAGTATTTTTAAAGATAATTTATTACTTAATCTTAATAAACCAAGTGGTGGTTGGTGGTACGATAGATTGCTTTTGTCTTAGAAATGTTAGAGCCTATTAAGTATACGCTAGATAAAGAAATTAATTCTGGGTCGAATCTGTACATTAAATATTTTCTGGAAAATCTTATTGAAATAGTCATTATAATCTACATTGAGGCTGAATCTATAGTTTTTAGAATTTTTGTCTGTCTGCCTATCGGTCTGTCTGGGAGCGCATCACGAGAAAGCTACTGGGCAGAATTTTATGAAATTTGGTATGATGATAGCTGGTTATCCGGGTCAACAAATAGGATATTTTTACTGCGGGAAAATATCTCATCTCTGAGAGAACTAAAAGTTAAAACGTATAGGGACGAAATAATTTTTAAAATCAATAACTGTTACATATTGTGTACATAATAAAAATCTCATAATAATTATAGTAGAAATGTCTATTTGTCTGTAATATGTTTGTCTCTATACTTGTATCTGGGTTTTTTCACGCAAAAGTTACTGGACCGATTTTAACAAAATTTTGTGTAGCGATCATTTATATTACTCGGGTCAAAAGGTCTGAATACAATATAAAATATTATATACTACATAGTGTACTCTGTACAAGATTGTATAGTTTTAATATTTATTATTATTTTATATATAGCTATATTTTTTCTAGAACAAACAATATATATCTAGAGCGCAGTCAAAAAATAAAACATCAATACAGATACTGTAAATCATTTTATAGGAGTAAGTATCGTAACACAGTACTTTCATCGTAAAGCTTAACTCAAAACGATGCAGTTCGGGCAAAAGCCAACATAAATCAACGCAAGCTCAAGAACACCAGCGATACATCAAAACTATAAAATATTACTTGTCATACAAACGCAAGCGCCCCGCTCTACGCGCCGCCGCACCACCTTGCAGCCTTCTTCACATTTATTTTTGTAAATGTTTCATTTTGCAAAACTATATTGGCTCGCACTTTTGTTCTGAATATCCGTAAAATCTGTAAAATAAACTATAGGGTTAGGTTATATAAGGTTCGATTTTCTTTAAGTCCTAAATTATAGGTTGATTTACAAAGTCCTGTTGTGTTAGTTAAAATATACTATACTAACGGATCACCTCCCTTCGCTCGGGTGCGTCTCCAGAAAAACAAATCTCTCCCGCGGGAACCGTACTTTTTTTTGATGTATGAGCTGTATTATTGTAAAGTTTCATTAAAATCTATTCAGTAGTTTTTGCGTGAAAGAGTAACAAACATCCACACATCTATACATCAAGATATCCATACATCCTCATAAACTTTCGCACTTGTAATATTAGTATAAATTTTAAAACCATTATTATGAAATAAAAGTATTAACGTTAGTTAGTGGGAACGCGACAGATTTTGATTAAATAACGCACTTCTCATATCGAACGTATATATAAACTAGCGACTCGCTTGGGGGCGCCCTTAGGTTAGCCTATCTGTGTACTAAATGACATTCAAATCCTACCAGCTGTTTTAGCATGAATGAGCTACCGACCAATCTCATCGTCTTCTTCATTCTACGTGACATTGGCGAAATAATCTATGCTCAACTGGCACGCTTTGAAGCCATTAACAAGAAAATTATTTGAATTGAGCAGGAGTAACAAACATACCCACATAGATTTCGCATATAGTAGTCCGAAATAGAGTCCCTCACAATATTATAAATATTATAAACAATTATAAACAATTATATAATAAACAATTTTTATTGTACTATGAAAGCCGTCTACAGCCTACATCGTAGAGATACGGCCTTCGACTCTATCTCGAGGGTGTTATTTAGAGCTATTTCCGCAGATGGCCACACAAACACGTCAGCTAGCGCAAAGACGTCTATAACACGGACGAGGCGCGCGTGTTGGTTCGCGCCGACTGAGGAGTAAGTGCCAGCCCACAGCTGCGCCTTCAAATAAATATAAAATAAAAGATACACTATATTGGTATTTTAAAAGATGGGTCGTCAGTAAACAAACACTAAATGTCTATATTTTATTGAACATGCATTTGCAGTTCTTCTTGCAAACATGGGAATTTGGCGTATTATTAGAAACACCTCAATAATATTGATCAATGACATAACCATGTAACATCCGCGCTGTTATCAGTCCTAACTATCTAGTAACTCGCTATGTATATTTATACATACTTTAAAAATTAATATTAATAATTTATTCCTTTTTTTTATAAAATATGTATTAAAATATTGAAGCCAAAAATATATAAAGCTCTATATAATTTAATGACTTACTAGACTACAACAACTTCATAAGCTTCCAATACAATATTTAGAGCTGTAGTAAAAAAGCTCAGTGCACATGAGCTTATTATTAAAGAACGGTAAGCTTCTCGAGCGGAACCACAAAGTGGTGGGTCATTACAGACGGTGGCTTCTTTGAGTCGCCGGCATAAGGAAGCTTGCCCACCTGTTATATTGTAGACTTTGACAATAGGCATGGAGTAACATGGAGTTCTTACAATGGATTCCAATATCTCAAATCAAATTATTTATTTATTTGTTTTAGGGATATTTATTTATTTGTTTTAGGGAAACAAACAGTACAAAATTATATACATAATAAATAATAATAGATAACACATAAACCAATGAAGTTTCCACATATTAAAAAATACAAATGAGAAGCAGACCACAATGAAAATAAAAAAATAAAATAAAAAGCTTAACGTAAAATACTGATTAATATTATTATTATTATATACTTATTATTATATAAACACTAAACACTGAACTAAAAATTTACAAAAAGAAACACTGATTAACATTAATAATAAAAATAAGGAAACACATAAAATACATAAAACACAAAATCATCAATTAAAAAATAAGTTATTAATACTATTTTTACTATTTTTGTATTTTTCATTATTAAAAAATGGTATGATGGGATAGAATACTGGGATCACATCCCCATGGGCCCAGTACATATTTATATATCGATGTGAAATTATTCTAACAATAGGCAGTATAAAAAAGTGTTGCTACATAATGGAAATTAGTGACTCTTTAACTGAAATTACTAAAGTAAAAAAATAAGTATTATTCTTTAAAGATAAAATAATACTGACTTCAAAGTGCTTTAAGTTAATCGCTGGGTGACCACATATAGTACGTAAAGCGTGCTTTATCAAATCATGAACACGATAAATAAAGATTATAATTACAATGGAAGGAAGGGCTCCCAGGCCGGGTAACCGCAGAGGCCACAAAATAGCCACTATTAACGTATGCGCAGAATTTTACACGACACACCTATAGCGTAACCTGAATACTATAACAAAACTGGGATAGGCTGCGGCACTGGCCACGTTTAAACGACTATAACTATTTCTGTTGATCCAATCCATCACCCGCTGGGCTAATCTGAACATTGCCTGAAAATTTCAAAATGGTTTTCGGCCATTTTGAAGTCCATAGGGAACAAACAATATATATGAAATTATCTAGTTGTTGTAACCAAAACCGATTCTGCATTCCCATTCTCTCCCGGTGGCAGTAACTAGTAACGCTTAAACGAAGGGTTAAAATGAATTAACGTTAAAAATTCGTTACAGATAGTGCACAATTCAATGACGAATCGCGAATGACAGTACATTCCTGAACAGACGCTCGCCAGATGCCGTCGCTAATGACACAAATAAAAGTGAGCACATTTTTCCCAACAGTTTCCTGTCCTTTTTCGTGGACTTCATGTTCATGTTCAAATAAAATGCGAGATTCTACAAAATTATATCCGATTAATTATAATATACATACTTTTTAAATAAAACTATCTTTTTGAATTTTTTGGCGGATTTATTTGGATTTTTGGTTCCCGACGTCTCGAATGCTTTACAGTGATCATGGTCACGGGAGGGACTGAGGTGTTAGATGTCTCGAAGGTATAGTTGTTACAGACAGCCTACCCACAATTAACAAAATGAAAATTGCACAAATTACCTTACAATATTTTCTAACTTTAAACATTTTTATAATTTTTATTAGTTTTATAATTGAGTATGGTATATTATTTATTTAATTTTTGCTGTTATTATTATAATAATTACAATTTTAAAATATTAATTATTAATCTATATTTAGTGTTGCCATTATTATATTTATAACCATAAAGAAAAAATATAAAATATAATCTAAATTATTTAAGCCATATAATTGTTCTATGTGTAATTTAAAAAAGTTAAAATTAATTAAGGATAATAATTTTAATTTTGTTTGCTATTATTTAAAAAGACAAATTACTAAGCAACACTATTACTATATACCTACTTTTACAAATGAAAAATGAAAAATATTAATCTGAAATGCTGTCATTTTAATCTACACAGTAAGAACTTACTACATCTACCTGTCTGTTATGTTTAGATTTATTATTTGATTTTATTATATTAATGACAGGATCCCATGACGATGGTAGTACCCAGTCATCTTCCCTATTAAAAGTAAGAAAGTAGCCTGTGTCACTCTCCAGCCCTCCAACTATCTCCACACAAAAAAACACGCCAATCCGTGACTCTGTTTCGACGTGAATAAAGGACAAACAAACACACAAACAAACAAACACACTTTCACATTTATAATATGTATTAGTAAGTATATGGAAGTATGTATAGGGATTAGTAATTAGTAAATTAGTATGGATCTAGATTCTAGAGACTTTATACAAGAGTATAGTGCTGAAGCACGTGCAGAGTAACACGGTTCTTTTACTTAATATTTGAATAACGTTTGTGTTGTTATAATGTGTATAGAGTATGAAACAAAGAAACGCGACCAAAAAGAACGAAATCGCGGTGGGGTGCTGTTGGGAGGCGCGGGAGGGGGGCCGAGAGGAGCAGGCAGGGGAGAGGAGGGGAGAGGTTCGACCAACGCACACAATAACCGCGTAATCGGTAATGAAACCTGCCATTCCATAGAAACACTTGCTTTCAAAACTCGCAGTAGGAACTAAATTGCTACTTTATTAACGTAAAGTTGTACCCGTGAAGTTACTTTGCTACATTCATCTAGAAACATCATAGGCTTTCGACAGATTTCAGTTGTGCGATATGTTTATTTACCACAAACTTTTAAGTTACGAAATTGATAAATTATGTATTTGATTCCATAAAAATCAATAATATTTATTTATCAAATTGTAAACTTTATAAATATTTTTGTTTACTATAATTAGTTTCATTCCGCCATATCCGCCAACACGCACTTGGCCAGCGCGGTGGACTGATTCCGCTCGCATTGAAGGAAGCTCCGTGCCCAGCTGTGGGACGTTAAAAAGGGCTGAAAATTACTTTTATTGTGCGCGCCAGGTAACGTAATATTATAGTACCATCATTTTTAAGGTACATTCAATAATAAAAAAGGTAAAGCTAACAATTAGGTTATAATATGTATGGGTAGCACTTTACTTCGCAAAAGAAACAATCTCACGATTATTTAATTTGAGCGCTATTTAAATTTATCGGTCAAAATATATCATTTTGTATGCACATATTAATAAAATCAAAGTGATACAAGCTAGATCCCAAAATGTGAGGCACGTAACGCGTAAGGACCAGTATTCCACGAAGGCGCGCCGCCGCCCGCCGCCGCCCGCCGCCCCTCACGTACCTACTCTAAAATGTGAAATGATGGGTTTCCAATTAATTTAGTCAGCTGTCGATGCTATCGCGTCTGTTACTTGCCTCATTTATTTGCGCTCGGACTCGACCGTTTGGTGTTGGCCCTGTACGATATTTTATTTAATATTAGTATTTAGTATGCTATTATTAGTATGTATACAAAACATTAATTTAAATTTATTGTATTTATAAATGAGAAATACCGCCTTAAAATTATATTACAATGTATTCTGTGATTTTTCTAGGATTAAGAGAATATTTTTAACGTAATAAAGGCAGTGGTAGCCCAGTGGTAACGTGCTCGCTTGGAAAACCGAGTGAAGTGGATTCAAATCCCGGGTCTCGATCTCTGATATTTTCATGTGCGAATCATTTCTAACATGATTACCACTTGCCTTACGGTAAAAGAAAACATTGTTAGGAAACCCGCATGTCTGAGAGAACCTAGCAAGTTTTCAAAAGACATGTGAAGTCCGCCAACCCGCACTCGGCCAGCGCGGTGGACTATGGCCTGATCCCCCTCGTATCGAAGGGAGGCCCGTACCCAGCAGTGAGACGTTAAAAAAAGCTGAATAATAAATAACGTTAGGTACCTATAATTATTCACTAAATAAAAAAATCTATCAAGCAAAAACTCACTTTCGAATTTATAATATTATATTAACAAATGTAATATCCATTCGATTCAATACATATTATTGAAAATGATTCCTACATTCAGATATGCCTCGAGTGCGGTTCCTAAGAAATTTTACCATCTTATAATATTATACAATTCAACAACGCGGACGTTTATTGAACAATTAATGCCTCATACTTTATATAAATAAAGGCATAAATTCAAGCGCAAAATGTTTTCTGAATATGAATAGATATTATGTATATCAACAATACATTTTTTTTATAATTTCAATTTCGTTGACAGAATAAGCTAATTACAATTTTCAGCTAGAAACGGGACTCGAACCTAGCACATCCAGATCTGCATCATTGCATTCTGGCTACAACACCACAACGAGTCAGTTCAACAATCATATAGAGAACAGAGACTTTCATGGCTTTATCTTATATACTTTTTAATATTTAAGTATCTATTAAAACCTCTTATCAAATCGATTCATTAGTTTTAACTGTTACCACAGTAACTACTTGTAAATAATTGTTTTTTTTTTTCAAAAACTAATGAAACTACGTGCAGCCTACGGGAAATATTTTTCGTGCTCATAATAAAACTAAGACTTTTTCTTTACTCATGATGTTATATAAGAAAAATATTAAGTTATTCATTTAATAAAGAGCATGAGAGACGAGTGTGTAACACACCGGCATCCAGTTTAGAGATTAGGCAGAGTGCGGAGCAGCGCGGGCCCGCGGCGGACGGGACACCGCGACCGCGACGTTAGCATTGATTAAAAATCTACTATAGCTTAAGTAATTTTACTTATGCTACGTATACTTGCCAATTTTAGTTATTTTTGTAATGTCTTGTCTAAAATCAAATGCGATTTGTAATTCGAAGTTTTTTTCAAGTTTTCATTTTGTTTGTATTTGTATACTCCAATTAACACGTACGAAATCTGCTCAAAATTCGTTTATTAATCGAGCATGTTATAATTATAATGATAAATTTAGTAACATAGATTTATTTAATTATAAAGATGTTTACATTATTAAGAAAGTGTTTTTAAAGTCTTTAAAATCTCTATCATAACCTTAAGTCATTTTTAAAATTGCCTATTCATATTATGTTTTTTTTATTATTGTTTTATTATGTTCTGTTAGAGTTTAAGTTTTGCTTTTTGTGTTTTATTTTTATTTTATAATTTGTTTATTATTTTTTATTATTTTTTTGTAATTCTAACTTAGTCATTTTTATTGTTGTCCTTTGTAGTGTTTTTTGCAGTAACTTTTGTTAAAATTTTATTATATTGTTTTAATGTTTAAATTAATTATGTTAACTCTAGCTGTGACATATTTATAGGTGGAAACTTTGCTGTTGTGTGGACTTTTTAGTTTTTAATTATTTTTAAGAATTATGTCACTGTTTGTTTCCCAAAAATTAATAAATAAATAAATAAATAAATACTAACGACTGTACTTGAGTGGTAGCTACATCGCGAAGTTTACTGAAATACATCAGAGTCGCTGCAGCGTGAACAAATAACAAACACATTCATTCCATAAGCCATAAAACAAGAAATTATAATGAGTCAAAGCGATATATATTTAAAAATAAATATTATCTTAACGAAAAATCGCAATCAAATAAAATATCGTGTAGCATACTCGTATTCGCAAGAAATGTAGTAAAAGAATAAGTAAATTTACAGCGGATCCAGAATAAAACAAAAATGTATGTAATTTATATCTTGCGCGTAAAATCTTATATTTAAGTATTCCAATGACAATTTTATCTATTCGATATAAATATAGTAACGCTGTCAATAAAAAAATAATGAAAGGGTTTAATTGGCACAGACCGCGCCCCGCGCCCATTGCCCGCGGCCGTCGACGCTACTGCTGTCCGCTACTCAACAGGGCTTGGATATTCACTCAATTACTACCTATATTATGGAATTATTATTTAAAAGGGAAATAGCTCTTTTATATTTCTATCATCAAATTTTTTATCAAAAATTAATACTCGTATTATCATGTATAATTATTTAGTTTCTTCTTACCCTCACTTCGGTGCACACGGTTACGTACACGCCTGGTGCCAAATGGTAGGCTATGTGTTGCTCTAGGTATTAAATTGAAATCGAAATCTATTCAGTCGTTTCAGCGTGACAAAAGAAACAAACATACACACATACATACGTTCGTAATTATAATAGTAGTCAGATTAAAAGCCTGATTTATATATATGTATTTCACATTCAATTCCGTAGACAAAGCCGAGTTTAAGTGTAAATTGCGGTCTAGTTAACAGTGAACAATCGTACCTACACGCTCACGCTCAATCACAATCTCTAAGTAGTGTACGGTGGAGTTGTAATACTTAGTAAAAATATGAAATTACTTGAAGATTTATCCTTTTCACTCAAAAACGTGGATTCAGATCGATGTAACTTAGTTTGTTGACCGAAAAATTAATAATTTTCTTCTTTATATCCATTAAATAAAATAGTTTCCAAGGGACCTTTGAATCTGATACAAAAATAAAAACTTTTTAACAAAAAAATAAAAACCGACTTCAAACAAAAGCACTAAAAAGTGAAAAATAACTGATTGGTAGTTTTCATTTACTATACATACCTAATCAAATATTTTCGAAGTCGGTGTGCTTTGCTTTATATGGGCTGGCATCGATTTCGAAAATATTTGATTAGGTATGTATTTAATAGGTAGGCTTTAATTACTTAGCCAAAGCACACCGACTTCGAAAATATTTGATTAGGTATGTATAGTAAATGAAAACTACCAATCAGTTATTTTTCACTTTTTAGTGCTTTTGTTTGAAGTCGGTTTTTATTTTTTTGTTAAAAAGTTTTTATTTTTCCCTTTTTAGTGTAGACAGTAGTAGCAAAGTAAGGATTCTAACGTGTTAGGCTTGTCAAATCAAACAAAATAAGCCCAAACTCAAAGTATCTACTATTAGCCGTTAAAGAGTTCCACCTATCCACCTTCTGGCCTTGCCATCAGATCAGGTCAACAACACCGAACCACTGTACTATCAACGAAAATAGAAATACTTGCAAAGTTTCAAGTCAATATGACAATTAGAAGTAGGTTAAATTCATTATTAGTTGTTTTTCCACCCTTAGGGGTGGTATTTTTTTTTGAAATTTAAATGGGACCAATCTGGAAGTATACCCTTTCAAACAAAACAAAAATTGTCCAAATCGGTTAATAAATGACGGAGTTCTGAGGTAGCAAACATAAAAAAAAAAAAAAAAAAAAAAAACATACAGTCGAATTGAGAACCTCCTCCTTTTTGAAGTCGGTTGATTATGTTTAATTCGCTATAAAATTAGTTATTTATGGAACAAGTTTTTATTGGTAACGTCATATTTCGATTAAGCTCAAAAGTATTTCCAAGTGATCAGCACTAAGGAGCCATTGTGTGCGGCGGACATAATGGGCCGTGTCTAAGCAGAGTTATCTATAATTGAGATCGCCGGAACGTCCGCGTCCGCTGTAAAACTTAATGTATACTATATTTTGTTACATATTGAGCACCGTCTTGAGAAGTCCCGCCTTTCGTAAAGTACCTACCAACCATTTGTTTTGTTTGTTGCAATCACTGTAATTACCTAACCTCAGCTCGTGCGCGTGTCTAAGTGAGCTATAGGCAAAGTATTAAAAATATGGAATATTTTACTATTGAATCAGTAAGTTCTTTTATTTTATTTGATTTTTCATTTTTTTTTAATCGAGGATGTTTTCGTGGAATACATCGTTTAAATATCACTACATAGTATAAGACAAAGTCGCTTTCTCTGTCCCTATATCCCTATGTATGCTTAAATCTTTAAAACTACGCATCGGATTTTCATGCGGTTTTTTTAATAGATAGAGTGATTCAAGAAAAAGGTTTAAATATATAATTTGTTAAGTTTTAGTATACATTGGCTAAAATATAACAATATTTGTTGGAGGTGTCGGAAAAAATAAGACGTCTGGGAGCTTTCAACGAAAACGCTGCCTAAACCCTTTGAGATATAACAAAATAATGTATGGTGGAATTGTTTATCTTATATAGGTCTACAGAAAAGTCCGCAATGGCATAAGTCTATCTCTTAAGGATAACATACTATATCCATTTTAATTTAAAACGTACCTATTTATAAATTTGCCTTACCTTACCTTTTTTATAAATTTCCTTTCAAGTTACATGAAAAATCATAAGAAATCATTGATATTATTAATGCCATCTTAATATTTACTATTTGCAGAATATAACAAATAACACGGTTGTAGGAAGTCACCCTACAAAAGAGAAGAGAAGCTAGCGCGCCAACAACTGACTCGTCCCACTAAAGGTCAACTAAACAATTCATATTTGGATTTTCGTCTTCAACTTTCACAAGGCACTCTAAGTAAACGCTGTAATAATAAAAACACATAAATGTTCCATCGCTTCGTATAAACAAGTCGAGTGTCCCACTGAGACGTCGCACCGAACACCTTTATGTGAAATAAGTTGTTGGATAACATAAGTTATTGTTACTTCAGTAAGTAATCGAACTCAAGTTGTTATTAAAATCTATTTTATGCATTGCTTCGATAAAATGTTTGTACGAATTAAAATAATACTCACAAGTCACGTGTCATAACGTCTACGTGACAGGCACAGGAGTAGTTCGAGACAACTTGTTCAGTACTTATATTTGTTGGAGAGAAATTTATTGTAATATTGGAAATTTAAAAGATTGCAAAAAAAACAAGATTTTGTAGCTTTTTGCGCCTTTATTTTAGATGACACGATTTGACGACACGTTTGGCTCAGCTTCTAATGATCCTACTTTCTGTGCCAGCTGTCCCGGGTTCGAGTCCCGCTGGGAGTATTTATTTGAGTGATAGGCACGAACTTTGTATTCCAGGGTGATATTTATAATATGTGTGTATTTAAAGTTACTATTTGGCATCCATAACACAAGCCTACCATGGAACTAGATGTGTGATATTGCACTAACACATTAATTTATTATTTTAAAAACATAGAAATATGTATAAGTTGTATAAAGTTATTGATTCTTCAGTGACTAGAAAAAACTGTAAACAATGTTTATTGTTAATTACAATATTACATATAATATGTATCTAATTGTCATACCTTAACTATCACTTAAACGTACTAACTGGAAGCTCTGCATTATTATTACGGGGATTCCCAAGAAAAGTAAGTTGAAAACATCCGGAGAGGTTTTATTTCACAATTAGATTACAGCATAAAAAGCGAGCACAAAGACTCGCTAGGACCTATAATAACGTTTTTGTCGCCGCCCAGTAGCCGTCACGCTCGCGGCCGACGCGTCGTCTCGCCGAATCGTCTTTTAAGGAGTTGTATTACATGCTCGTAAAAGGAATCAAATTAAATTATCGACAAAAACTAAAGTAAAAAGATAAGGAATGATAATTAAGTTTCGGTTTCCAGTTATACTCCTTCAATTTCACGTATAACATTTAATAACAACGTAGTCGATTTGATTTTCAAAGCATCTTCCTCCGTCTAGTTGCAATACGCTAAAACTTAAATATTAAATTATATATTTAATAATTTTTTTAAATCTTTTTCTCAGTCATTTTCAATAGCTGAAAAGCAAAAAGAAAGCCGAACCCCCTGCTACGGCCATGTCCTCAGATGAAATGACGACCATCCGACACATAAATTTCTAAATATTCCTGACCATCCGCGAGGAAGAAGACAGCCACGTGCCACCTGATGGTCAAATATGCAGAGATCCAGAGAGACAACCTGAGTAGACAGACAAGCCAGAGTAGAATTCTCTGGCGCACTCATACAAGGAGACCCGACCCAAGCTAAACTGGGAAGAGGAGTGTACAAAGAAGACGGACTTACAAAATGTAGAGAAAAACATACAGTTTTTAAAGAAAAATAGTTAAAGTTTTGGTTAAGGTTTTACTAAACTGAATATGGACAAGACCACCGGAAGTCTGTCGTTAAATATAAAAGTATACACTTATATCATTTTAATATTGCACTGAAACAGACGAAACGCTTAAATAAAGCGTTTAAATTACGTGGTAACTGATCATTACTGCGTATAAGAAATTATGTCTTCCAAGAAAAGTCCAATGCACTGAGCGCCGCACTCGCTATGCAAGGTTGAGCAAAATCATAGGCTACGCTCTCCTGTTAATATTGAGAACTTATTACGAGATGCTCTTACATTTTTGTTTATTTTTCATAAAGTTCAATAAATCCTTACTAATAAGTAATATTTTCATATTTATAATCAGGCTACTATTAAAAATATAAAAATTATGCAATGTGTGTGTATGTTTGTTACTTCTTTACAAAAGTCCCGACAGATATCGATTAAATTTAGTTCACAGACAGATTGTAATATAGAGTTAGCTGCTGTTAGTAATAGCCAAGAGGTGGCGCTACTATCTATACTAATATTATAAAGAGGAACGCTTTGAATAGGCTCCAAAATTACAGAACCGATTTTGATGAAATTTGGTAAGAAGATAGTTTGAGACCCTGGAAATAACATAGGATAGTTTTTATCTCGGAAACCATCCGTTGAAGGGGTGAAAATGGGGAAGAAATTTTCTATGGGGAATCAATCTAGGGACGAACCCGAACAAAGCGAGGTTGAGTCGCTAGTATTCAATAATATAAATTTAAGACACACTCGTTCGAAGCGAAAATAAGTTACTAGTATTAAGCAAAATACATGTTTTGGTTGTACCATTCATTATACCTGTACGTTATAGAGATTAAAGGCACGGACTTTTCCGCCTGGATGGAATAGATGGATGGAAAGTAACTCATGTCAGTCGGAGGGCTATCCCTATAAACTATTTGTGTGCAAAAATGATGTCGATCTGTTTTTCTTTTGCTTTATTAAATAAGAAAAAATAAACAAATTCACATTTACAACATCAGATTGAGTTTAAGCAAGCTTATATTTTCTCCACGTAATAAACCATTTACACACAGACAGATTAATATATTTTTGTAATGTTCTTTTTAAAATATTATCGTCATAAAATTTAAATAATTTATTATTTAAAGAGCTGATTGAAACATACTTTTATTTGAGTAACACAACTCATTATAATATACAACATAAAAATTGGTTAAAAAATATATAACAAATACCATAGATTTTATTTCATTGCATTCAAAACCATAACAATTCTTAAAGTCAATTTCATTTGAATTCAATAAAAAATATGATAATGTGAGTCACGTCTTTAATAAACATGTCGCTCCTGGGTTACAAAACTTTGGAAAAATCCATAAAGGGTAAATGGAAATTTAACCTTTAAGTCCCCTTACCATATGGCACTAAATCCCACAAAGGTAGTACAAGGGGGACATAAAGCTAGTATCAACAGCGAACGTAACGCACTTATCGCTGCCATTGAAAACGCTCTGAGCCAGGACGAGTTCTCTCAATTAGAGAGTATCTTTAATCTAATTAAACCTAAAGCCTATCAAGTGGTTTCCGGCCTTTTTCTGGCTTGTAAATCTCCATGTTTCTACTTTTATATTCTTTTTGTTGTACATCATCTTGATAAAAGCGTTGAATTCTTTTATTTCCTCACTGATAAACCACACACAGCCCATACCGCTGGCTCTAGATACAAGAAATTTAAACAACGCAGACTAAAGGAGAGCACTTCGGGTGTTATAACACTTGCCGAAAACGTTGAAATAAAAGAATAGATAATTGATATATGTATTACACATAAATAAACTACATAGCACATAATATACTTAAGTAACCATTATTAATATTTACATTGTACAATGGGAAATACATGCATATTTTTCAATATTTCAATATACAACGCTAATATCACTCTCTCCGAAGAGAGAGAGTGCATAATCTGCCAATGACCTGACAAATCAACCCTTTCGCATTTCTAATAGGTACTAGTAAGGCGTATCACTCGTCACATAAATATTCAATTTTATTATAATTTAGATAACAACATTAACTATAAAACGAAATTTTATAAGTTGATAATCATTCATAAAGTAATTTTTGTGGATATTATAAATGCCTCGGCAGAATGGAATTACTTCTAAGTTATTTACGATACAAATGAGATTAGTTTAATTTGATTGAAAAGTAGAGAGCTGTGCAGTCACATCGAATAGTAGACGTTTTATGAATGTTTTTAATTTATTTCATCATCTTTTCCAAACTTGAAATAATTGAATGGAGCGCGACCCGCGGCGTCCGTCACGTATCGTGTTAACGACACTATTTAACACATCCTACGATTAAAGTTATAAATTCAAAATATAATAATAAAGTTGATACGCGATGGAAAATATTTAAAATAGTCAAAAATATAATTAATATATAATAACATGTAGCACTTATAGTAATTTATGAAAGCGACGCAGCGCTCCCTGCCCGCCGGTGTCGCAAGGCCGCGTGGGCGCGGGCAAGTATCCTACTAAATTAAATTTAACTTCAAACACGTCAAATCAACAACTTATCGAAAACGTTTCGACTTTAACCACTTACCTTTTTTAAAATTGATGACAAATCGTTACAGTCATTAAAAATAAACTCATTTTTATTTATTTATTAATCAAACTGAATTTTAAACGTAAATAATTCGCTACGATTCATCTAAGTACTCTATGTCTCTTCATTGACAAAATTTGAATGTAATTGTATAAATATACAAAATTTGTTTTTCAAAAGACACAATACCCACGAGCTTTTACTTTTATAGAAGCGAATGTTATGAATGTTGAAATCTTTACTTTTGGCAACATCCATGCCCATAGTAGGGACGAACGTTTAAGGTTTCCACACAGCAGATAGTAGATCTGATAAGCTGTTCTCATGATTTGTGGCCGAGCTTTAGTAATTCGGCAAGAGCGTTCGCACGTCGCCCGGAGCCTGCGGCCCGCCATCCGTCAAATCGACGCGTCTCATATTATCTCTGACGCATAAATTTGCATTGTTTCGCAATATTCAATAGCTGAGAAACTTGTGTCATTTTGGCAACACGTTAGATCGTACAGATAAACCAGTATAATATTAAGCACATAATATTTCATTTACGAGTACATTAATTTGAAGACTTAGTCCTCTGTATAACATATAAAAGTATTCCTAGAGTCAAGGGTAATGACTTGTGGTAATATGTATACTATTAATGGCTTTACTGTTATCTGAATTTTAATCTAGCTCGTCATTTACAATCTTTCATTTATCTACGCTATTACGGTTAAAACGTGTAATAAAACAACAGTAAGCTCGTTTTGATGCCCGAGGACAGGCGTAAAACGGTAACATTAGCGGCTGTGAGTAAACAGATGGAATCTCAGCGGGCACAGTGGCGAGCCCTGGGGTACCCTGCTAACTCGCCAGCATTACCCGGCCTCTAGCCTTCGGGCCTTTTGTAATCACCTCCAGAGCAACAATAAAGCAGACTACAAAACGTGAATAGCTATAAGAGATACATTGTATCTTATTTATCACAGAACCGCTACCGGAGCTTTGAGCGAACACGGAGTGGAAGACGCACATATAAATATTCATTGATCCAGAATGTTATTAATGTTTTGTTGATGCCGTCGAGTGAAGGATTTTATTAAAGTCATTACGAAGGTAATGAAAGATGTCCCGCGGCCGCGACACGTTATGAAGACGTTGTTCGAGCTAATGAGATAATAAAATTGTTCGTGGGAAGTCCGTAAGTCATTACGTGTGTATGCATTTTTTTAATAAAAGTATAACAGATTGCGGAGGCTTTACGACACACCATTATTGCTTTAAGCGTGGCTAAAAATATTTCTTTAATCATCATTTCATATTGTTATTAAACGCGTATGTTGTGTCGCTCCAGAAAATTACATATCTCAGACTGACGCGGCCGGTCTCGTGATAAGTGTTTGGTTAACAAATTATTTTAATTTTAAATCCATAACTTTAATCGTTTGACGATTCTTTTGCTCCGATTATCGGAAAATAAATAAATATTTTTATGTGATTATAAATATTACTATCATCCTCGCTACGTGTTCATCAATACGAAGCGTATTATTACGGAATTTAAAAAATAACATAAACTACTTTTTATAGCAAGATTTTTTATAGCAAGAGCTGGTCTCGATTTTATGTACAGAAATAAGCAATAACATAAACTATAGGTAAATATGTTTGTATATATTAATGTTACAACATTTATAGTATAGTAATTATTAGTCATAGTTGCTCAATTGATTATTGTTAATTATAGTATCTCGATTAATTATTATTCATTATTTATAGATCATATTGATTCTTCATATTTTGTGAGTTATAATTTTATATTTTATAATATTAAGTTGATGTTGATTATTTATATTTTATTATTTATAATTTTATAATATTAATACAAATATGAGTTTGTTATATTTTAAATATTAATATTTTAAACGTATTGTCATCCACCGCGGGGTAATGTGTAATCTGTAGAAAATAGATGTCGCCATATTACATCATTTTGTAGGGCATTCTGTAGAAGTAATTAAATAAAGTAGGAATTGCTGAAGCTCAGTAGTTTTACTTAGAAAATCATTAGTAACATAACATTATGTTATCTTATTATTTATTATTATTAGAGAAATTTTTGCATTTTGCTTGAGCAAATACCGTCATTTATTTATATCGTCATATTTATTTGTAATAATTGATATAAAATGAGTTCATTATTTCCACTGTATCGTGTAATAGTTGCTTATTGTAATATAAAGAATACAAATATACATATGTAGTTATATCGTATAAATTAAAAAAACCTACTAAAGGTTAACAAAATTACTTCTAATTTGCAAAATTGATACTCAAATCTAGGTCTGTAACAAGTCACGACAGTAATCACGCCGCGAGTTAATGCTTGGAACATTCAAAATTAATTTACAATCGAAAATTGAGAGCAATTTGATGACGAAACTACCTGTTGTAATGATAGGTGAGTGGCAGCTAGCGGGGCGCGGGTTCGATCCCACGCAAACTTGTCCGATAGGTGACAATTTCAAGTGATTTGTTTATCTTCTAATATGCAAATGATTTCAGCTTTAAAATGCCATTTGAATTCATATTATATTGATATATTACGCTGACTATGGCAGATACAGTCTGTATGACGCGGGTACGGTCGCAATTTGCTGTTTCGCAACTGAGTATTATAATGCGTATAATGATGTTTGTGCCTGTTACAAAACTGGTGACCACCACCATACACGCGGGATCTGGCGTATCCGGAATTCCTTACATCGTTTCGATTGTCGTTTATTTTTCTGCATTCACACTGGTGGTAGGAGGAGTGACTATAGTGACTCATTGTTTTTAATGAAACAGTATGAATGGTTGGATAAAAATAAATTTTATGTTGGCACGATTTTTCACAGTCAGTTTAAGTAATTGCCGTATGGAGGATCGAAGAACGCCCACAACCTCCAGCGTAACGATACAGATAATGTGCGTAAGGACAACTAGATCACAATTAATTACTATAATTTAGCTACTTCCATCGTCTTTATACGTTTATCTTTCTTCGGTCCACATACACCAGAGTTTTATAAGGCCAAACCATTTCGTTAAACCAAGCTTTCGCTATCTAATATGCTAAGCTAAATGTTGTTTGGTTGTGGTGTACATCTTAATCAATTTAAAAATATATATAGATTCATTGAAATCCGACAAGTAAACAGACAGACATCGTTTCTAAAAATAATTTTTAATACCATTTCTTTTTTTTTTTACACTATTCAGAATTAGTGCTTGACTACGTTCCACCTGATGGTAAGTGGTAACGCAGTCGTAGATGGTGAGTCGCACTAATTCAGTAGCCACCTATTCACTCTTGCCTTGAAGACACCTATATTATAATCGGACGGAAACACCGACGCAGGCAGGTTGTTCCAATCCTTAGCCGTACGTATAATAAATGACGTAGCGAAACGCTTCGTGCGGACGGGTGGAATGTCCACGACATAAGGATGGAGACCAGCCGTTCGTCGGGTTGTCCGATGATGGAAAGGGGATGGGGGTATACCATCTCATACAAATACCTACTCGTAGGTATAATATAATGATAAAGTACATATGCGACTAGTAATGCAATCCCGGTAACAGCCTCGTAACTCGTACAGCACGGGCGGTTTCAAATGTATAATTTCCACAAATCATCGTCCGTCTGTCCGTTCGAGGCGAGCCTTCAGCCTATTTGCACTGGCTTGTGAGAACCATAAATGAAATTGAATTTTGAAACTATAACCACATTATTATTGAGTATAATTGATGCGAGAACATGTCCCAGTTTGCAACACATTCATGGTGAAATTCGTTTAATTTCAAACCTAGACAGATATTACATACGTAAATATTGCGCTAATCAAACTTTAACGTGTAATTTAATTTATTAATAACTTTGTTACAAATTTCACAAGATCTTATATAAAGTCATTCTAGAATAGCATATACCTAATGTGTGTTACGCAATATCTTTACTCATTTTGAATCGCTTTTCATAATATTTTTGAACTTATACTTCTTTTCGCACGTTTGGAAAAAAATATGGGAGTAAAATTTTTACGATTTACGCGCACACTGACAGCCAATAAACAACATGATGAAGTTGGCTGAAAGCGAGATGATGAAGTCAGCTGCATTCCTTTTACAAACAGTAGTGACATACGGGATGAAATCTTTATTATTATTATATTATTATTATTTTTGTTCTGTTACGCCAAAGAAGTATAACTACTTACGTTTGTACATAAGTACACACACATACATGTTTTATTTATATAAATAAATTAGCACACTGAAGTGGAAGTGTCTCCAGGCGTAATGATAGCCAATGTATCTGACACGTGTTAGAGTGAAGATCACTCTTAGGCAAACATAGTAAAGGACACCCTGCGTCAAGGTGGACCGACGATTTGAAAAAGGTGGCAAGCACGGGATGGAGGCGGTCCAAGATCAGGATGGTTAACGTTCTATGTCTGTATATTTCGTCTAGCAGTGGACGGCGATAAGCTGTAAAAAATGAATAAAATTAATTTTATCTACATTTATCTAGAATTAAACAGATTAAATAGTTATAAAATACTCAAGAGCCTCCTACAGCTATAATAACTTTTAATTGAGATTAAATTCAGTGTAACTTTTTTGTTAAAAAGTAATTATAATGTTTACTAGCGTTTGTCTGCAGCTTCGCCCACGCTATTTATTTATGTTTCATTAGGGTTTCAAGCCACCCATCCCCTGAATTTTAAAAAGCCCTTCCTTTATGCTCGCCTTCATTACAAAAGAAATCTTTATGCAAAATTTCACGTTCCTAGACATAGGTAGGTAGGTTTTAGGTAAGTGTCAATCCCTTTATTTATTCACCCTTTTATATATAGAAATGTACTTTTTCTTAACACCTCCAGATAAATTTCTAAGAAATCTATTGTTAACTGTAACACGGTAATGTAATGCATAATTACCGTGACTGTAACGCCGGCGTGTCCGCGGTCGTGGAGGGATTATTAATATATTTTTGACATAATTTAAATACTTTTGCAGTGTATAATGTGAGTAATGAGCAGAATTCATATACCTACTCTACTTATGTAAGGCAAGAATGGAGATACAAGATAAATAAAATACAAAATTCCTAAAACTCGTAAACGACCGTTGGAGTTTGTTTGTTACAAAATGAAGTTACGATATTTGGTAAATGCGAGTCGTGCACTGAATTTCTAATTGATGCTTTCCACCGAGATAAGTGAGCTATTGTCGAAGACATCAACGCGCGTGTGGCATACCAATACTGCAGGGACGTGCTGCCGCTGCCCCCTGACCCCGTCCGTGCATCCTGCGATGAGCCACTTAGCATTAAGAACATGGCTCAGCTTCGAGACATGAAAATTCATTTAATTTCTAAAATAATTATTTTAATTGAAAATATCATTCTAATTTACAAACGGTAACGTAATTTTGCGAATCAATTTTGTAATGTTATTTTACAAAGAATTTCATGCATCACCTCAAAATATGTGCACAGGTAATTCAGGTAATAATTTGCCTTTGTAAAATTTTATAAATGATATTTAATTAACTTTACAATCCTTAATAAAACTATCTTTTCGAATTTTTTCACAGATTTATTTTGTTTTTTTGGTTCCCGACTTTTCGAAAGCTTTAGCGCAATCATGATCACGGAGAAGAGTATATTAGTTAGATAATTTCATTTAAAATGTCAAATAAATGCGTAAATCTAAGAAAATATTTACAATACTACTAAGAACACAACATTTATTATATTATATAATAATTTACTCTCAGTAGTCTAGTATTTTTATGATAAAACCAGTAAATTAATCGTGTAATTGTAATAACTGTCCTTTTTAAGTACTTATGAATAATTTACACACTAAGCAATATTCTTTGCAGCGTACCTCTCACATACTCATAAGTCACTCTTGACACCCAGCTGTGGGCAGTGACAGCGGTAGTTCGAAATACCTCAAGCAGCGGGCCGACGCACTCCCACCCCAACCCGCAGGGCGGTACCTGCTTCTACTACACATATTTTAATAAATATGACTATTTTTAATTTATACTTATTCTATATAAACAATAAATAAATAGCCACTCTACAAAAAATAATTTTTAGAATGTTTTTATATAAATTTAAGACAATATCTATCAGACATATTTATATGCTTAGAATTTTCTAATAACTATAACTTAATTGTTTAAATATTAATATGTGATATAATTAAAAATATAAGTTTTATTTCAATTAACTCGTTTAATAACAAGATCGCACAAACGTGTCTAAAAGCAAAAGTTGGTATAATTACTGATAGTCGTTAGAACTTAATTTTATTACGGAGATAGCTCTTTAAGCGTAATATAAAAAATTTGTGCTAATCCAAAAAAAACGCTGTCCCTTTTTAAGAACAAACCCGCAATCTCAGTGACAAAACACAGAATCAGTCAAGTTGTGTATGATACGTTTGTATAATGTAACTTAATCGAACTGGTTTAATATACAATGTGTTGGTTAGATAAACCTCGCTTCACGAAACAACGATTAGATACTTTTCGTCCCGGCCGGCAGTATCGTGAATCCCGAGAAATATCAACCTTGCAAAAAGTAATTCATGTACCCTTACAAATATATTTAACTTAATACAAAAAAAGTTACAGTCTTCACTAAACATTTTGTACTTAAAAATAAACACAACAAAGTATGAAAAAATATTAATAAATAAAGAGATAATTTTTTGACGTTACGAAGATAAAGTTATAGCTCACATTTGCTTCTTTTTATGATAAATTGACCTGCTGTGATTTTATGGGATATAACAAGTATAAAATAAATAAAATTGAATCTGTGATCTCTGCTGAGTATTTGTTATCCTGACTGACTTTCTAATCTTATTCTTTTTATTGTGTTGTTTTTTAAAGTTAAATATAAGCTACATTTAGATACATATTATTTTGTGTGATAGATGACGGAATTGCCATCTGTAATACAGGCTCATCGTAGTACAGTCAGCAGTAACATATTGAAGTAAGCACCATATAATTCTGTAATTAGCTTAGTCTGGGCTTATTATTAAGGTACATAACATATGGTAATAAAGTTTTTTTTTATTATTATTTAATTTAAAACCTTCAGCACTTTGACTGCATCCAGAAGTCGAAAAACCCGTCAATCTTGCCAAAGTATTATAAGTATTCATCGATAAAAATAACGAGCATCGTTGTCGACAAAAACGTAAACCATCTCTGAGAACCAACTCATTTAACGCTCCTATCCAAATTTGACGATTACGTGCTTACAAAACAGCTTTCAAAAGTCAGCGTAAAATTATCCTTATATATTTATATAAAAGAATTTAAAATAGCTTGACAAACTATTCGCGTTAACATGTTATCTCTACCATGTATTGCTGTAGTAAAATTATAATAGTTTACTACTGTCATTAACGAATTTAACATGCTCATAATATTTTTATTTTACATGACATATAGAGCACTATTATTTTTCTATAGAAATATAACAAGATATGACCAAGTGAAGTCTGATCTTATTGTCTAATGTCTAAACACTACGTATACGTATAAGGTCACCAAAGTTAGCATTAAGAGACAACTAAAAATGCAAAGCTTAAGAAATAGTTACTTACTGATATCCTAATGTTAAAATTTAATTTGATAAATATGTTACACTGAATATTTTAATTTATATTGTTTGTCAATCTTTCAAGCAGCAAAGGAGTAACGGAACGTGGTGATTTTCTGCTCAGAAACAGATTATGAGAAAATAACATAGACTACTTTTTATTCCGGTACATAAAGTGGTACTCGTGATATAAAAGCAGTAAAAATGTCTCGGCATGGAAGGTTAGTGAGGCTTAATTAAATATAAGTAAAATAAACAAACGCGTCGTGAGCCTTGTTAAAAACTTTACGCTGACGCTTGCGAGTATCGAGCACGTTATTTTAAAAAGTAAAGAGAGAAGTCGTTGACCGCGTTAATTGATGTTAATGGGTTAATTTTTACGAGTTCCCGAGAAATTGACCGTCCGTCGTATTGTTGTCACTCAGTGCTATCACGCGCGCCTCATGACGGTCGCGTCGGTCGCATCGCGGCTTTTGTGTCTACATGGGAAAGCTACTAAATAAAAAAAAACAATTATTTTTTATTTAAGAAACTTAATCGTATTATCTGGCTTGGAAAGATTGGGAGCTAGACATTACCCCACTTGGTTCTAATGCGGGTGCAATGTGCGGAGAGGGCATGAAACTTGAAAGAAATCTCAATTTTTTTAATGTATGATAATAAAAATAAATTGTACCTATATAAATTGTATTATTAACAAAAGATATTTTTTTTACGAGCGACTCACCCTTGGATTCACTCCTAGGTACGTTTTAATAGTTAGTATAGATTCCCCAGAGATGAAGTATTTTCCCGCGGTAAAAAGTATCTTATATGTTGACCCGGATAAACAGCTATCATCACACCAAATTTTATCAAAATCTGTCTAGTGGTTTTCTCGTGGTGCGTTTCCAGACAGATAGATAGACATAAATTCTAAAAACTATAGATTCGGCTTCTGTATTGATAATAATCCGACTCAGTTAAAAATTTATTATATGTATAGATGATATTTTTAGTGTAAGTATATCATGTTATTCAAATCCTAATACAACTAAAATAAAATTAGTGTAAGATATAGTATATCTAAGAAAGTGAAGGTAAAAATTATTTTTATTCATATAATTCAAACAGGTATATATATTATAAAAATATAGTTTAAAACGCAAAAAATCTACAAATCAAAACCTGAATGAATCGAGTTAAATGTTAAATCAGATGTGTAATTTTAAATTAAATATTGATTTTTAACAAGTTTTAAAAATAAAATATTTTTTGCACTAAAATGCCCGTCGATGTAACAGCAATTAAATCGTTATATCGATTAACTCGAACGTTCGCAATTACCGATACATACATAAAATATCGTAAAACGATCGTAATAATTAAGCCATAATATTGGTTTCCGTGCAAAGTGATAAAGAGATAAACGTTTTCCCACGCAACGTATCTCGTCATCTCTTTGACTGCCTCCTCTTACATTAGGATTATTATTATCAAGATGATTTTACTTAAGTTTCCTCGAATTTAGACCCAATAATTTCATAATAAAACCGAATTTTCGACATCCTATACTTAAAGTTAAGGATGTCATTTACCTATATTAATTTTTACTAACTAGCGACTCACCCTTGCTCCGCTCGGGTTCGTCCCTAGATATGTTTGGATGGTTACAATAAATTTCTGAGAAATGAGATATTTTACCGCAGTAAAAAGTATCGTATATGTCGACCCGGATAACCAGCTATTAAACCACACCTTTTAAATCCGTCAAATCGTTTTGACGTGAAAGAAGGACAAACAAACACACTTTCACATTTATAATATTAGTATGGATATGTATTATGTTGATCCATCCAACAATTATAAAAGGTACGATGTAAAATGTTTATAAAGCTTAATTTTATCAACGACACTTGGATATTATCATCAAAGAAGTAAAATCAAAAATCAAAAATATCTTAATTTAACTTGAATTTTAGTCCTAATACATATTGATTTAAAAAAAAACAAGAAAACATTTTTGTATATATTATTTTTTGTCATCATACTAATATAAAATTTATACCTCCTTTATAAAGTTCTTTTTGAAAGCAATAGTAGCCGTGGTAACGCGTGTAACGGTGTGAAACCAAGGAAAATGGGTTCGAATCCCGAATCCCGCTATTCTGATACTTTCATGCGCAAATTATTTTCAACTTAATCACCATTTCGCCTTAGGCTGAAAGAAAGCATCGTGACGACACCTGTGAAATGACAGTATAAACTTAAATTCCCTTTAATCATATACAAGCTACTTTATCGATATTATTTTGATACTAGTATTTAAAGTTATATATGTGTCGTGTATCAACTATCTGGTATCCATAACACAGGCCTCGTAGCTTACCATGGAACTAGATGGTGCTGTGTGTAAATGTCTTAACATATTTATTTATTTATTTACTTATAACCAATTTATCCAGAAAGCTTCCACAATAAATAATTTTATAATCTAAATGAAACACTGCTTCTAATAAAGGGCGCGATATCGAATGTGAAGTGTAACTGTCGGCGCACTGTCCTTTATTAAACACATAATAAAGATACGCCTAAAACACCTAAAGTGGCTAAAACATACATTAGATTCGGTAGAGTAAGTAACATTTTTAGTATTCTCTAGTAAAATGTAAACAATGTTCTTTCTGAAGTGTTCTAGTTTCAAGAAATTAGACGGTAATCTGGTAGCCAAAATGGTCAAAATAGTACCACTTTTATTTCCATACATAGGTATTAAATAATTTAAAACTAATACTTTTTAATAAACTATATATGTGTACAAGTAATATTATGCTCTTACTTAATAAAAGAATAACAAACTGAAACTCAACACGTAATAATTAAACCCTATGCCCCAAAAAATTGAAGCATCGAAACTTTGTCCTATCTTGTAATCTTGAATGTGGGCTTAGTATTTATCGCCTAGCTTTTCATTTATGTTATATTCTATCTCTATATCTATAGATATGACGCCAAAGTGCCTTACAAAATTAGTTATTTAAAACAGAACCCTCCGTTTTCCTTGCGCCATATAGTCTTGGCACGTTGTATCGATAGATCCAGGTGTCCGGATAAGAGGGACATTGAAAAACTTTCATGTTCACATTAAGCTTGTTTGGACGTTACCGTCACTTAGCGGCGTTCAATCGTTATTAATCGTTCACGTTACACGTAACGCAATCGCGTCCGCGTCGGATCCGATCACAAGACTTGGAAAACCGCTTTACAAATTAACTGATGCCCTTTATTTGTCTGTCTGACCTGTACCTGTGTGGTCCACAAACTACACAACAGACATTATTTTTTATATTATATAATAGTATTTATATCAAAAGCCAAGTATTAAGAGATAGTATGTACTAAATTTTATAAGCATTACTACTTTACCCTGGGAAATGGCCTTTTGGCTTTCTTTATCGGTTCCTAAAGAATTATTTTATATAGATAAATTAGGTTAATTAATTATTTATTATATAAAGGAAAATTTATAAAAATGAAGATGTTTAATTAGGTAACCAATTTACAAATAAATTATTTTAATATGGCATTCAATATGTAAATATTTTCCATCATAACCAGATGGGCAATTAAGACGTTACTCCGGATCTTCGACTATCAACTCGTGGGTTTCAAGAAACCACGAGTCACCATCAACAGATGCGCTATTTCATTTTACAACATACACGAGCTTAATAAAGCACAAAACAAGATTTAGTGCAAGGTGTGACGTGTAGCTAATTACAGGCGCGGGCGCTGCCGGTGGTCCGGCGCGTAATTGACAACCACCTTCAAACCAGATCGACAGCTTCCCTGTACCGGAGGCCGGCCGAGGTGAGGAGGAAATATTTATGGATTACTTTCTAAGCTTGTGAGATCGTTAGCTTTGCTTTTTTAAAAACAATAACAGTATGGTATACATGGATATACGTGCCAATTAGAATGTTGAACTTAATAACTGACTACCTCCATATGACCGGCCCTTTATGGAATGAATTTTATAGAGCTCACCTTCGTTACTAAGGAACTCTAGTGCGAAATCTAATACATACTTCAAAAGACAAACCTTTTTCCTTGATATATGAATATAAGGGTTTATTAGGTAAAATTTAAAATTCAAAAGAATTCTAAAAAGATTGTGGTTAAATTGTTCAAGCTAGAACTTATTAACGCTAGAAGCTTGTAATAGTAGTAATATAATTTCAGCAAAATGTATGTTAGTTTCAAGAGTGACTCCAATTTGTAAACTCTAACATGTAAGTTGGGGCTTCATTGTTAATGCAAAATACAATAAGTAAAATCTCTAGATAAAGCCACGGAAATATTACATATAACATTACCATGATAAAGCTGACCACATGTCCAGACCCCGCATCCAAGTCCCCATACCGCTGCTGCGACGCAACAGACGCGGCTCCCGCACAGTAAATCCATGGAATGCTAAAACTTCGCCTCACTAAGATTTCACATACAAATGAGTTAATTTTCATTTAATTGATTATTTTTAATTTACGGCGTGTTTTTTCTTATTTATTCGAAAAATATATCATTTAGTGACATCTTTATTATCGAATTGATCGCATCTATACATTTTATAATAAAAATACAAGGCTATTAATTTGCAAATTTATTTATTAATTAATCAAGTTAATCGATTATCAAAATGTAAAATAACGAACCAATCGAAGAATATTAGTTAGAAATTAGAATAAAAATAATTGGACCAAATCCATTTCAATTTAATTATAAGTAACAGTCGTTATTAAGTTGTGTTCACAATCCTTAATCTAGTTATATGTGAAAGTGTGTTTGCTTGTGTAACTTTCTTTCATTTTTTCTTTCTTTCTGGACGCTGTAACAAACCAATGGACTTGATTTTTACATAGAGTTAGCATAAAGGGTACTTTGGGTCTCAGGACTTGAAGTGATACTGAACTAATCTTTTGTTGACCGTATGAGCGTTTAGTATGTCTACAGGTCATTAGCATCTGGGTGGTTCTGGAGCTCGAATCTGACGATAAGGGGTTTTTAGAACATACCCTTGAGTAAAGACAGACTTAAAATAAAAGAACAGTATTGATATTGAGATCTAAATGAAGCAAGGGTGGACCACTAGTGTTATGAGATTTTCCAAAATATTGCACATTTAAGCAGCTACAGTAATTAGGTATATATTATAATAAATTAATAATGAAATATAATATATCAGCTATAATACCATACTGAAACCACCCACATAATGAAACATAATCTTTATATCACCATTCGCACAAGGTGATGTTAAAAGACTATCCATTTTTTTGATTAATTTATTTATTCATTGATTGCTATATTGCTTAATTTTATCTAATCTTTCATATAATTTCTAATGCTAATTAAACTTGCTAATTAAACTAAGTGCTAATTAAACTAAGTGACGAAATTATTTCATTCAGTCTGAAGACTGAACTGTCAGTAGAGTGAACTCTACTCTGTAACACAAGTTTTCCTATCTATAGAGTATTAAACGGCTAACTATCGTTTCGGAGTATTATAATATGTATTACCATAAACAAATAAATAATATTATTTATTTAAGTATTTAAGCAATATTATTGTTTTATACCTATGTAATTTAAAAAACTAAAATATTAAGCAACACTATTGCTACCTTTATAGACAAAAAAATATTATTCAGGATTACTGTTATTTCGATTCACACAGTATGAACTAACTACATGTAATGGTCTGTTATGTTTACCTCAGTCTCTCCCGTGACCATGATCGTTGTAAAGCATTTGACACGTCGGAAACCAAAATTCAAAATATATCCGCAAAAAACTCCGAAAAGGTGGTTTTATTTAAAATATCAAATACTCGCGTAAATCTATGAAAGTACCACCTTTTGTAAGTTCGATAAGCTTATTAGGTAATATCATAGGAGTCTAAAAATTTATTTGTAATTGTAATTTATGGCTAAAATGTCTTTTTGACAGTTGAGTATAAGCGTGAATGCATGGGCAGGGTGCACGGCGTGCCGGCGGTTATGAGCGTCAGTAAATCTAAACTACAATAACTCTAGTAGCTTCCAAGTTTTCCCAACAAAGAAACTTTACACATGTATCCTAACAAGCTCTCGCATTTGCACTCCCGGTTGTGAAGAAACATCACAATATGGTGCAATTTGTTCATGGCTTTAAAATTTATGCGTAGATCTTTTGTTGAATTTATTTTAGTGCCTTTTTTGTTTAATTTAACTACTGCCTGCGGCTTCACTCGCGCTGCTGTTACTTTTAGTTCACATGCACTAAACATGACGACAGAGCGTTGACTTTAAATTGTGACCTTTTATATCCTTATAGCTTAAGCTCAACTCTCAACCGATTATAATGATTTATTATTTCTTCTTATTTGTTTTTTAAATTATTATTTTAATTTACTTTTACTACCTGCAAATTTTAAAAAAAGCGTTACATTCCAAGGGTTATGTTATTCTCGAGTTACGTCAAACAAATAAACAGACAGAGGTAAAGACGGATAGATAAAAATTCCATTACTGATTTGACTAAAAATATATCATGAAAATTTCATTATGTTATAATTTTATATTAGAGAATGTTTGAAATCGCACTTTATATTTTTCTGTCCGTCTCTTTAAAAGATCTACCTTATATGATATACTCGTAGAAACTCTCTAACAGGGACTCGAACCAGGATCTCTGAATCTCCACCCGAACTTGTTATCGACTAGACCAACGAGGCAACCACTATAAATTATAACTAAAATTCTGTACGTTCATAAAATATGTTGGTACATTTGCTTTACTAATTAGCTTGATTACCTTCTACAACGCATAAACATCTCCCACGTTTCTACACTATTAGATTTATTATATAGGAAGTGTTATAACAACAGTTGTTACATATCAACAATTTCTTATTTTAAACTAGGCTTATTCCATAACTCTATATTCGCATTTCTCACTACATACAGCCCCGAAACAGACAAACAAATATCGAAACAGATTCAATATTCTGAAAACTTCTAGTTTTTCATGTTATATCAAATAATATTATAAAAAATTCTAACATCCAATCTAACTCTACTTTACAGTACACAACGCGACGGTTCAACGCTACATTCATTAGATAATAATTCTTGAACGCCTTTAGGAGCCCTTACGTTGTGAAAGAGGTGCGAACACATAAATCGGGGAATACCCGACTGTGTTTGACGGTAAGAAAGAGAGATGGCTTCTGGTCTACAAGCCATAGCAAATCCGCTAAGCGATAGCAAATCAAAATATTACTGTCGTAATATGATAATCGTCGAGGAAAAGGAAATAATAATAATAAACAGCTATAAATAATCATTTTCCTGTAGTCTTTACGGAAGCACTGTGTCGGGCATCTATGACACTGAGACTTATTATATGTATGTCTCATACATAAATAATATATATCCGTACCAGCAACGTCTACACTGGTGTACCTCACACAGGAATTAAACCTGCTACCTTCGAATACTAATATTCTTTAATCTATTTTACTACTACTATACATATGTATGTAGCCTAACGGTTCAGAACATTTACGAAACGGAAGTCATTTGGCTTATTTTATCAGATCGAAATTAAAACAAAATTAATTGTTATGTTCAGTTCTTAAGTATTTTTATTACCAAAAATTGCTGGTAATCTATTATATTATATACTGAGTCTGTCTTGAGAACGATTGCACGGCTTTTAACGGGACTCGTACAGGCTGTGAACTCCTGTAGCGGTTTATTTAGTGGTAGCTTTTGTGTGAAAAATATTTGGATGAGATGTCTACTAAAGAACGCTATTACTAAAATTCAAGCAACAAAAAGGGCTAACCCTAGTGCCAATGAAGCATTAACTTTCTTCCAGCAGTTAATTTACCATATTTGATGTATGAGCAGTTCAATATTTAACATGTATAATATCAATAAACCATATCTAATTAGCCGCTCGGCAAAGTACCGCTACGGCCGCGGCACTCGCGCCATTTACATGAGAATCCGAAGCGCGTCGACAAGTGGCCACAGCGCTTATTCAAATTCAGATTTATTCTATTGAAGCTTGCATCGGAGTCGCTTCTAAGATATAGTTGCTTATAAAGATATATGAAGACAGCCGCAGCAGGTCACAGATACCAACACCAGTGAATGGAAGCGTGTTATCGCATTTGTGGAATAATTCAAAGCTTTTATGTACTATTATTATTAATTTAAAGGAACTTTTAAGTAATGAGTAACATGAGCTTAGTTGTACCAGTATGACTACGATATACGATTATGGTATTGGTCTTATAAGAAGAATCGAAGATAATTTGTATATTAGTTGAGAGTTCATAATTTTTTTGTGACATGTAAAAACTTATTTTTAGACCTAACTCTTCTCGCGTTGAATGCTATACGTCAATCATTTGTCGACATCACGAGTACCAACTTTACAGCGTTAAAAAACAATTTATGTACTCACAAACTTTCAAATTTAGAATTAGTGTGAAAACAAAATAATTTTACGAGAGTATATATTATATGTATGTGCATATATCTTGCATATTCTAAACCATTCTTCAACATAGGTAATACAACGTAAAATGCTCAATACGTATCTAACCAAATATTAATATGAGTAGAGTTATAAGAAAATTCGACTAAATGAAAATAAAATATGAAATTATTAGAACTTCATGATTTTTTAAACATAAATATACTCAGTATTATTATAAAAATGACCTTTTGCGCCATCTATCTATAATCTAAATCTAACTAATAGTCACTTACTTGATGTCGTACTAAAGTTATGTTGTGAAATAGTAATATTTTCTATGGGCAATAAAACCATCCATTGCCCCTATCGAGCATCGAACCTGGAATTACAGACGACACGATACCGATACACGCCGCCGATAACAATGTGATTACGTACTACCGCTCTCTTATTCAAAGCGCAAGCTGTGTACACACATGCTACTTATTTCAAGCTTTTACTTGTAGATATTTTATAAACATATGTATGTATACCATCAGGCAGAATAAAGTTTACAGTGCTGCTATCTCTACATGCCTTCTTTGTTTCTTCTATCGTCATAATTTTCTTTTTTAATTTGGACCAAAAACACTTGATCCTCAATCGTCCTCGGAAATTTCCGCAACTTATTGACTCGCTCTTATACTTATAAATATTTCTTACTAGCATTGCCCGCGGCTCCACTCCCGTTCAGATGACCAAAAACCAAATTATTAGATTTTACATATTTATACTCTTACATTGCAGTTTTTGTATTTTTTCTCAGAAATGAGACATTTTCTCGCAGTAAAAAGTATCCTATATATTGTGACCTGGATAACCAGCTATCGCTATACCAAATTTCATCAAAATCTGTCTAGTGGTTTTTCTGTGATGCGGTAACAGACAGAAGACAGACAAAAATTCTAAAAACTATAGATTCGGCCTCTGTATCGATAATAATGTCAATTTCAATAAGATTTTCCAAAAAATATTTAATTTACAGATTCGGCTTAGTTACAATTTTATTATATGTATAGATTAGAATAAAATATTAATTAATAAATATTCTGAATTTAAAGGTATACTTATTGGTAATCCTATTTTATTAAATTTACATATCGTAAAATAAATGTCGCTGTGGTGTGCGCCGCACAGTAGTTTAAGTACTTTTGGTCCATATCGACAAACATTCATCGCTTTCAAATAAACAAGCATCAATAAAGCCCGCCATTAAACCGACGACCGCTGTCAAAACATGCGTTTCCCAGTTTTCACTGGATGGTATCGACGCACGCGCAGCATATCTGCCGATCTATCGATCAGTGATGTATAGCTAAGTGCGGCGGCCTGGGAATGGCAAGTGTTTTGTGTACTGTCGACAGCGTCGTGACTGCACCTCGATATCGGACGGCAAACTAATGGCTCTGCTTTATAAACTAACACCTGGAAATGTACTATCGTTCCGTTTACTCAGACACAGACTTGCATCTGGACTTCTCCAAATTATAAAAGAGAGAGTTGTTTAGAGACAGTCGGAACCAATTATAACTATTTCATCTAGAGCTTACCCATTTAAAGCTGATTAAACAGCACATCAGCAATATGTATATGAAACCTTGGACTTAGATGTTTATATGACTTATTTTTATCAATTTCCTTATTCTTAGTTTTACAGTAGTAAAATATCTTTAGTAAAGAAACAATAATTTTACAGTGTTTTACAATTAAATTATATAAAAATTATCTTATTGTATTTTGTTGGTACAAATCATATAGAGTAAAGCCCAAGTATATATTATATAAACTGCAATAACTTTACTCTTAAAATATTTAAAAAGCGTATTTTATCTAAAAATCAGTGAAGTGTACACAAAGACGTCCAGAGTGTCAGGACACGGCCATCAGGCAGCCATAGATCTTGGTGCCCGTATTTGGTCCCTATTTGGTTCTAGTTAGTGGTATCTCGTCGTAAATCGCGCTAACGGTCAAAGCGGGCGGCGCGTGAATGGGCTGCTTATTGTCACTCGTGTGGTGTGCGGGCGTCGGGTGGCTACTGGCCAGCTGGCCGAAATTACGAACAAGTCGGCTGAAAGAAATATTTTCTAACTATCTTTTTTTTGGTATTAAATGTATATTTGTGATGGAACTGACATAACTGTACTTTACTTCCATATAATTATTTTTCTTCGGGAAATTACGTATCTCAGGTGTTCATCTATACAGATATATAAAATTGAAGTGTCTGTTTGTAATGTCAAAATAACAACTTTTTACTAAATGCATATGGAATTTTATACGGTGTTTATAAGAAAAACACAATTTTTATATTTTTTGTCTGTCTTATTAAATAAAACTATTTTTTTTGGATTTATCGCGGATTTATTTTGATTTTTGGTTCCCGACGTTTCGAATGCTTTACAGCATCCATGGTCACGGGAGAGACTGAGGTGTTACATGTCTTGAAGGTATAGTTGTTACAGACAGCCTACCCACAATTAACAAAATGAAAATTGCACCAATTACATTACAATATTTTTTAACCTTAAACATTTTTATAATTTTAATTATAATTGAATATGGAATATTATTTATTTAATTTTTGCTATTATTTTTATAATTATTACAATGCTAAAAATATTAATTAGTAATCTATATTTAGTGTTGCCATTATTATATTTATAACCATAAAGAAAAATATAAAATATAGTATTAATTATTTAAGCCATATATTTGTTCTATGTGTAATTTAAAAAAGTTAAAATTAATTAAGGATAATAATTTTAATTTTAATAACAGGATCCCATGACGATTAATATAATAAAATCAAATAATAAATATAAACATAACAGACAGGTAGATGTAGTAAGTTCATACTGTGTAGATCAAAATGACAGCTTATCAGATTAATATTTTTCATTTTTAAAAGTATATAGTAATAGTGTTGCTTAGTAAGTTGTTTTTAAATAATAGCAAACTAAATTAAAATTATTATCCTTAGTTAATTTTAACTTTTTAAATTACACATAGAACAATTATATGGCTTAAGTAATTAATACTATATTTTATAAGCACACCGACTTCGAAAATATTTGATTAGGTATGTATAGTAAATGAAAACTACCAATCAGTTATTTTTTACTTTTTAGTGATTTTGTTTCAAGTCCGTTTTTATTTTTTTGTTAAAAAGTTTTTATTTAGAATCGATTTCTGCTCAAACCATGTATTTTTCAGTCCTGATTTAGATCACAAATGTCCACACAATATATACTTACATAAAATTAAATGTCTGTGTGGGATTGCAAAATTCTGAGTTTATTTGGTTTGGTGGCATATTACTAAAATGAAAATCCACACACCTAATAATGTATGTCTCGGAATGAAATGTTTAAGAGCGAGAGTGAAGTAGTCTACTTTTTATAGCGGTAACATACGAGCAGAGCCGCGGGCGGAAGATAGTTTATATATAAAGGTACATTACATTTATATAAAAATAAACAACGAATAATATATAACTCTCATGTAAAATACAACATCTTTAATGTTCACTTGCTTTTGGAACATTCGCCAATGAACCGCTATAACACAAACGTGCCTTTACAATCTTTAGATTGACAATGCTATACGAGGCGTATTAGCGCGGCGATGGTGACACGACGCCAGACTGACACTCGTTATAGCAAAACTACACACATTTATTTCTAACTAGCACTGCCCGCGGCTCCACCCGCGTTCAGATGACCAAAAACCAAATTCTTAGGTTTTACATATTAGTATACTCTTACAATGCAGTTTTTGTATTTTTTCTTAAAAATGAGATATTTTCCCGCGGTAAAAGGTATCCTATATGTTGACCCGAATAACCAGCTATCATCATACCAAATTTCATTAAAATCTGTCCAGTGGTTTTCTCGTGATGCGGTAAGAGACAGACAGGTAGACAGACAGACAAAAATTCAAAAAACTATAGATTCGGACTCCGTATCGATAATAATATCTATTTCAATTAGATTTTCCAAAAAATATTTAATGTACAGATTCGACTTAGTTAGAATTTTATTATATGTATAGATACATTTAATACGCATTACACATACATTCTGCTCGTATTCACAGTTCAATATTACACAGATATTGTAGTTGTAACTTTATTAAATAAACTGGTATTAAATAAACCTTCTAATGAAAGAAATATTAAAATTCATCTAAAAATGATTAAAAAATCTATAATCACGTAATGTTAACATATCTTTTACGTATTATAACGTCATATATGGATAAAGTAATGGCTTAACTAAGATGCCATACAGTAGCCTCTGTGTTGCTCGAGCTATTTATTGTAAGCTAGTACAACTTGTTGGAACAACAAACATACGCACATATAAACTTTCACAATAGTAGTTCAATATAATTGCACATTGCAAAAAGTTTGAGAAATGCGCCTGAGTAAAAGAAAAGCGTGTTACTAATATTAAAAAAAGATAATGTATGTTAGTTGATTTCCTTCGCGGCATCGGAATGGCTTTCATAGAGATACACAGTATGGACTTGTAAGTGGACTGTTGATACTTTTTATTTCAGCACGTCCCTAAATCGTGAAATATTAGTACATTATAGTAAATATTTTAAATAAAACTATCTTATGGGACTTACGGGAGAGACGTAAGATTTCTCCTGTGACCATGCCTGCTGTAAAGCATTCGAAACGTGGAAAGCCAAAAACCAAAACAATCCGCGAAAAAATCCGATAATACAGTTTTATTAAAAGTGTAAAATATTCACGTAAATCTAAAAAAGTACTATAGTAAATATGTTCTGAAGTTCCTGATATTAGCGAAGAAAAACCATTCTAATACAAGCTAAATACATAATATTAATAGTCACTTAACTAAATATACTACGAGTTAAAAGCTTTCGCCACTAATCGAAGAACCTAGTTACTGAAATTATCAGAGCTTTTTGTAATATATATTTATATAAGGAAAGTACAGCATTGGCCTACTAATGTAACATATAAAACGATCTGTTTGTTCGCTGAGCAAAAACCATTTTATCAATTTAGCCTTCTCTAGACAAATAATCGTTTACATTTAAGCTACAACATCGTTGTTATAGATTATTTAATAAAGTACTATGAAATATATTAGGAAAATTAAATAAAGTCAAATTATCTGAATTTATAGACATTTAAATTTTTATAAGAAAAAAATATATTTTTCTTCAAAATTATTACTGGAAAAATATCAAAAATTATGGGCACGTATGGTCTCTACACTCTCTCTCCAACTCTACCTTTGTAAAGTTAGAGAGAGAGTGGCTTGTATTTTCCACCATACTCCACTCCACTGCAGATCCTCTATTGAAAGCTTATGTCAACCACCTTAGAGGCATCAATACTCGCCTTTTTCATATAAAGTTAGTTAAACATTAACTCTATCGAATAATTTGAACATAATGTGAACTTATAGCCCTATAATTTTTGAAGTGAATAATTATAAATATTTTAAGCACCTGGATGTCTGTATCTACGAAGTGCCAATGTATACCACAGGGTTAGGTATGTACGTACAGATTGACATGGAACTAGACAGTGAACGCTAAAACGGCATGTTTATCGGCTTTCAAAAGCATAGTACCGATGTAAATTATCTGAAGAACGTAAATAGCTACTACTTGAGCTATAAACTGCCGCACTCCAGCTATAATGTTACGAAGTCAGTATTTTGCCATAAAATATATTATTGATGCTTTGGGAGAAAAGCTTAGTGGGAAATTCGATAGAACGTAACAGCTTACAGATTTTGACAGATGAAATATTACCTCCCATTCAATACTGATTATTATTATGACACACTCATTGAATACTATTACCTCGAACTAAAGTAATATTAATAATATAATAATTGTTGTCAGTCTGAAGTGAGTTTAAATTCCGGGTCTCGTATTTCAGAGATGTTTGTGTCCGAATACCAAGTTTTAGTTATCGCTTATATACGGTGAAGATAATATGTAATGAACTATAGCCAAATTATTTTGTGGAATTCTAATATTGCAAAGTCTACTTCTCACCAAAACATCATAAGTATCATAATACGCTATTTCCGATTCTAGTAAGTACATGGATAAAAAAAAATCAAATCTTGAGAAAATATGACCGCATATAAGTTATATCAATATTAAGTGTATAAATAGTTCATATAAAAACTAAAAGTATATTGAATCGACCGTGACAGGACTCGAACCTGCAGTCTTCGGATCCGAAGTCCGACGCCTCATCCATTAGGTCACGCGGTCCTTGCATGTCTTTAGAAATACGTACTAGTGCTGTCCAACTAAATACGTTATTTAGGACGTAAATCGATAGTTTACACAAATTAAAATGAGTCTCTTTATTTACTTTCACAGCATTAAGTTTGTGAAAAACTAGAAAAATTTCAAAAAGTATTAGATGAATTACGTCGTACGAAAATAAACCTTTATAATTAAAGCTCTTCCGTTTTTACTACAAAGAAAAGCTATTTCTCTATAAACTGATGACTTTTCATATAATGGTAATTCTTGTTATATCAACTAACACTAAAAATAGGTTTCAGAATAAAATTAAAAATATTTATTGACATTTTATATTATAAAGTGTTGGACTTCGGATCCGAAGAGTGCAAGTTCTAGTCCTGAAACGGTCGACTTTGCATATTTTTATATGTACACGAGGAAGTCAGTGCCTTCATATATACCTACCTACATATCCAATTATTTAAATTAAATTATTATTAGTATTTTACCACTTTTAAGCAAAAAAATAATACAAAGCAAAAATCATAAAATTAAAGCCTTCTATTTATCATAAAACTACAAAATCGACCGTAATAAATTATGAAAAGATTAAAGTTATATGAACATTGAATTAGGTGTAATCATAAAAAAATATAATCAAATAAGTATACTGTTTCGTTTGACTGGGAGACTTTAATTATGCAAAACATTTTTACTTCAGAACGACTATACTAATATTTTGATCCGATGAATATCTGACGTAAAGAAAATTCAGTTTCATTGTAATCCAGACATACTCGACCTATCCTCTCTACGTGATCACAAAGCAAGACCGAGTCCATATTCAGTGGTTGTTGACAATCAAAATTATTACAGCGGCCGAAACTATAGACATCTACCAACCTTAATAATAATCATAACTCTTAATAAATTGCAAAATCACCTATTATTTTATAAATAAAGTGACAAATCTAGCTCAATCTGCAGCTACTGGTTCTTGCGAATATCCTTTCAATACTTAACACCTCTACCAGCCTCCCGCGGCGTCTCCGCTCGCAATGCTAATGAGTTAGCGCGGACTCACAGCAGGCGTTGCTTTAAAGGACACTATATTTTGAATAACTGCAATCCTTACCAATTTCAATAATATTATTATAAATGCCAAAGTTTGTTTGTTGGTTTGTTCTTAAACGCAGCTACTGAGCGACGGATCGTCACTGATTTTTGCAAATACAACTTAAGCTACTCTTCCCGGCTTTTTACGCCAGTACATTAAGTGAATGCCGTGAAATAACACCCTACTGTAAAAATTTATTGTAGTTCACTTTAATAATTCCTTAGGGTTGAACATAGAAAACGCAAGAACCTCATCCCAAATCTCCTGAACCTCAACCTCATTTCTTATACTTTCATAGCAATTTAATGTAGTGATCAGAATTAATTCTTTTCAATATCTTTGTATGGGACTGGACTTATGTATTCGAATAATATTGTGTATTATTATAGTTTTATCTTTGATATAATAACTACTTATTATGAACATTTTTTCTACATATTTCTTATATTACCATCAACACTACATATCTAGATTATAAAAATGCGCACTGCGTGGCGATTCCTTCATCACTGTGCCTGGTCTGGCCTGCCTTGGCATATATTATGTATATATGTGGATAATATTTGAACCTAATATAATAGACGGTACCAGTAATGATTTATTTAGTAGCTACGCTGTGACATTCACAAAAAAATTAAACTGTTTACAGTATCGCTAGAGGTTTCTATATGTTTATCTCATGCTTACTATATTGTGAAATAAAATGAATTGAATATTGAGAGGTGTGATACCAAAGTGCCAGAGGCTGTGAGACATTAAAATAGCTAAATTACTATGAATATCCTTTAAAAATATTTATAATATTATTATTTTATGATATTGCTTGTAACTTTGGATAGTATATCAAGTCAATGTAGGAGCTTTCAGTTTTTGCGTGCAGCCGTCGCGGTCGCACTTGTCGTATAAGGAAATACTTTGAAATGTAAACTTCAAGCTAGAAACTTAGAAATTGTATTTAACTTATAAGGTGTTTTTAAGGGATTTATAAAATGACTGATTATTTCGCTGAATTTTTATAGATATATCTCTAAGGAAAACATTTTTTATGGCAGAATTTTGAAGTCGGCTTCATTAATTTACATAACTAAATGCACTATTTCGGTTGGGTCGCGAAAGTCATAAAAAGTTTACCTAAAATTAAGTAAATAGGTACTTTTATAGAAGATGCCTATCTCTTGGTCTCGAAGACCACGTTGCTGTACATCAGATATCACTTAATACACGATTAGTATTCCGCCCGCGCCGCTCGGCTGCGCGAGAGCAGTCACGCAAAATACATCCCAAATTTTTATGAGCTGTTTGACTTACGATCTGCGTACATTAACATATAATAGATAGAAGATAGAACTGAAGTAATTGTGGTTTTTTCCGCTTTATATTGAGTTAGTAAACAGTTTTTATGAAGCTTTGGAACTTCAATAACGATGCTTTTTCATTAAATGTAAAATTTCATTTTACCGTTCTAATTGTACTAATATCGTTGAGCTACTCGTAACAGTACTACTCGTAACATGAAAAAATTGAAGGCGAGCTATGCAAAGAATAATGATATACCAAAAAAACGTTATAATTGCAAAAATCAAAAAAATATAAGCTTTTCCTCTCGTAGATTAAAGCCTTAAATATATAAAATTATACTGCCTCAGTGATTCAGTGGCCTGCATATAAGGCTGCACATCCAGAGGTTCGAGTCCCGGGTCGGGCCAAATTTAGTTATTGAGTCTTTCTATTTAGTAAGCCTCAGTAACAGCCCGGAGTTGGGAAGTTGGCGGAGTTTTACCCTCGTGTCTCGGAGAGCACGTAAAAGCCGTCGGTCCTGCGCCTTAACTCTCACTGGTCGTGTCGAGCAGTCGTCCCACCGGAGTATGAGAGTGACAGGAATAGAGAGTGCACGGTGTGTCTGCGCGTTGTGTGCACTATAATATCTCCTGCGCGGTTGGCTATTCTCAATGAGATTGGCCGCCGTGGCCGAAATCGGTCGGAAGGACAGAATTATACAAAATTCTTTTTTTAATCAATTTATGCAACTTCCTCTCTTTTGCATCTAATATCTTTTTCTCCGTAGAATACTTGAGCAACAAAAATTCCAAAATTTATTCATTTCATTTAACTCTATTTATTTATATTTCCTAAAGACAAATCTTAACAGAACAGACTAGGTTCTCTGGTTTTCCGTGCATTTCTCTTTATGTATTATATATAATAAAAGAAATGCGCGGTCTACCTCATAGTGCGCAATACTTCACGTAGTCAGAATACTTCCGCTTCATGAAATATCAATATTATGAAACTATATTATATCACAATAAAAAGAATAGACCTTAATTACTTATTTATCTTCAAAATACGTTTATAAAAATCCATACAGTAGGTCGCCTTTGATATTTACGCATGTCCCGTCAAATGCCAAAAAATACTATTTTTTATAGCAAACGATTTTTCACTACTCTTCTTCTCTACCTAATACGGAATAAGAATCTGGATTAGAAGACACTGCTATCGCCATACGAGTCAAATTTTGCAATCATCAAAAATCGAGTTCCCCGGGAATAAAGTAAAGCCATTCATTTAAGTTATCTGCAGTATACAAAGTTCTTAATTGGCTCTATTCCATAAAATAATTCCGATGTGTCATGCAGTGATCAATGATCGATGTGTATAAAATGCAAAGTACAGTCGGCGCCGCGGCGAGCTGCCAGCGAGTTCTTCCACTCTCAGTATTTCCTAGGACAGTCCGCCGTTAGATGCGCTATGCGTTGAGATATGTACTGCGATCAAACCTCTATGCATAATTCAATATTTTTATAAACTAAGGGAAAGAGCACTTTAAATGAATATAATAAAACCCAAGAATGGAATCATTCTAAAAGATTAGGGGAAAAGTTGACTCGAATGCACTTTTAAATAAAATGCACTTGTAAATGAATGCACTTGTATGAAACGATTTTTCCGATTTTCATATATAATATCATGAAAACTGTTTTCATAAAATGCTTTAATTTTCTCAGTAATTTTAAAGTTAAACAATATTACTATTTTTATGATTATTTTATAATTGAATACTCTTTCTTATATCTATTTCATTTTTTTTTGTAATCTTAAATACATAGGTATTTATTTGCAGTTATTAAATTAATAAAAGAAATAATTTACTATATTCCGAAAAGAACATCCTAGCGTTTATTTATGAGTTCTAGTGAAATCGTTTTAGTCAAGAGTAAAATATCGCAATACAATTATTCGCCTCGAATGGGAATCAAACCTGCAACCTTAGGCGTAACATGCATACATAACGAAGGTCATTATTATAATTTTATTACAAATTAAAATCAAAAAACGACAATAAAGAAGATTTATTACATATAATTCATCTTACCAAAGTAAATTGGGGCCACATCGTGACGGATCGGTTTCTGAACTTACCTATCTCTAGTTAAAAATATAAGAAAAGTGGACTAAGATTATGACAGCAATTAATTCGAGTCCGTTTTACGACCGACCGGTCGATATTCCCAGGGCAGTTATTGTTTAATTTGTCACGTGAGCTCGTTAGCTTTATGGCTGCTCTAATTCTGCTCCGTACTTGCCCAACTGTTGAGATAAAGGCCCGTGCACACCGCACTCGTCTATGCTGTTGTAAAAGTTGTGAGATATAAAGCTAAGGAATTTGGTAAGGGAATAAATTATAACAAATTATTATCACTATTAACAACTCGATTACGAAAATCTTGACAAACTATTATTGTAATATAAGGTATATTTTATTTTTATATAAATATTACTTTATTGCTAATATAGTCAACTAATACAGCTGCTCAAAAATAAAATAAATAATATCAATAAGGTAACTGGGAGCTGATCGACGTGCTGGGTTTGATTTGATTTAAAGTTTATTTTCTTCTTTCTAGAGCATTTAAATAAATGCTTATATTTAAAAATGTTTTTTTTTCAATTATTTTATATAGAGATAGAGATTAAATCACAATATATAATACGTAATATATTGTATAAGTTTTGTATACAAATTTTATTTTAAACAAAATAACAATATTTAAAACTATTAATATTTATATTAATTAACCATTAGAAAATATTCTTAAAAAATCTTTAAGCATTTAAATTATACGCGAGGCATGCGTGTATGCACAGTGTGCGGTCGCCCTAGCCCGGCGTAGTTCAACTCGCCCAAACTCTATCATTACCGGTCATAGAAAGTAGCGTCCAGCGGTTGATATGATAACTGTAATTAATATAATTTGCCGAACCTTGCCGCGGACCGCAACTTGCGAAACTATCTGCTATGTACTCATTCTAAGTACCCACTTACTCTACCTACACGCTATGTTCATTTTTCTCAATATTGAAGTATTTTTTTAAATCTCAATTTATATTATTCAACACTAGTCTAGAAAAACACTAATGGAAATCTATTAGTTCCCACGGGAACCGTTCATTTTTCCGGGATGAAAAGTAACCTGTTGTTTGACCGGCAATATAAGGTATCAGAATGTTAAAGTTTACTAAATTAGGTGCATAAGTTGTTGTGTAATATATATGCATAACGTACTATAGTTTTTTGACTTTCCCACGGGAACTCTTCAATTTTCTGGGATGAAAAGTATCTAAAATGTAGACCGGTGATATAAGGTACGACCATGCAAAATTTCATTTAAATCAGTCCAATAGATTCGGATATTAGCCCGTACAAACAGACAAACAGACAGAGAAACAAAAAAAATTGAAAAAAATCTGGATTTGTTCTATTTGTCTTCTTACATCCCCCTGACTCGGTTTTTAGCATTTTTTCAACCGACTTCAAAAAGGAGGAGGTTCTCAATTCGACTGTATGTTTTTTTTTTTTTTTATGTTTGTTACCTCAGAACTCCGTCATTTATTAACCGATTTGGACAATTTTTGTTTTGTTTGAAAGGGTATACTTCCAGATTGGTCCCATTTAAATTTCAAAAAAAAATACCACCCCTAAGGGTGGAAAAACAACTAATAATGAATTTAACCTACTTCTAATTGTCATATTGACTTGAAACTTTGCAAGTATTTCTATTTTCGTTGATAGTACAGTGGTTCGGTGTTGTTGACCTGATCTGATGGCAAGGCCAGAAGGTGGATAGGTGGAACTCTTCAACGGCTAATAGTAGTTTGGGCTTATTTTGTTTGATTTGACAAGCCTAACACGTTAGAATCCTTACTTTGCTACTACTGTCTACACTAAAAAGGGAAAAATAAAACTTTTTAACAAAAAAATAAAAACCGACTTCAAACAAAAGCACTAAAAAGTGAAAAATAACTGATTGGTAGTTTTCATTTACTATACATACCTAATCAAATATTTTCGAAGTCGGTGTGCTTTGGCTAAGTAATTAAAGCCTACCTATTAAATACATACCTAATCAAATATTTTCGAAATCGGTGCCAGCCCATACAAAGCAAAGCACACCGACTTCGAAAATATTTGATTAGGTATGTATAGTAAATGAAAAATACCAATCAGTTATTTTTCACTTTTTAGTACTTTTGTTTGAAGTCGGTTTTTATTTTTTTGTTAAAAAGTTTTTATTGCTATGTACAGACATTCGGCCTCTACTGTTTTATTATAGTATAGATTACGTCAAACCTGTATTTAGATAAAAATTCTTAAGTTTCTAGATTGTCTTGAATTATTTATTCATTTTCGTTTATATAAAATAAAGTTTAAAAATAAATTATTATCAGTTATACCATATTTAGAGTTCCATACCCAAAGTATGCCAACGGAACCCTATTACTAAGCCTCCGCTGTTCGTCTGTCCGTCTGTCAGCGGGAGGTATCTCATGAAACGTAATAGGTAGAGAGTCGAAATTTTCAGAGTATGTATTTCTTTTGCTGCTATAACAACACATAATAAAAATACAAGAAATATTTTTCCAAGGTTCGAAATCGATCATCCATAAAAGTCATATTAAAAAAAAAGTACATCGTATATGTACTTTTTTTTATTATGGTACGGTACCCTTCGTGTGCAAATTTGACTCACGCTTGACCGATTTTTTAAGAAGATTCAAACAATTTGTTTATAACAAAATACTAATGTATAATTTATTACTTTATCTTTTTCGAAAAAAAAAATGTATCATAATTATAGAATAGTATATAAAAATAGTCAAAAAGTCAGAATATTCGACCGTGACAGGACTCGAACCTGCAGTCTTCGAATCCGAAGTCCGACGCCTTATCCATTAGGCCACACGGTCCATTCTATCACGAACAAATATTTGCAATACGTCTCAGTGCCAACCCATAGGATTGATGCACTAACGTTTTGCTTTTGTATAAATATTCATAAGAACCAACGTGTTTTATTCGTAGCAGTCTTTTTAAGTATTCTATATAAGTTAGAAGTTACTGTAATCGATTCAATAAATGTCTTTTTAGTAATAGAAATATATACATATAATAAAATTGTAACTAAGTCGAATCTGTACATTAAAATTATAAGCATTGTTATAGAAAAAAAACAACCTCATATTATATTAAAATGAAGTATTTATGAAGTAGATACTATATTCATAGCTTTAATGAATAAATGAACTTTAACTTTACATACATTTCATTACATCGTGTTAATGAGTAGGTACTAGATACCTATTTATTTTTTTCGTTTTGATTTTTAATCCTTTGTGAAACCATAACAAAAGCTCGATTACAATATCGAGCTTTTATCTTACTGTCGTAGGAGAACTTTCGTTGGACTTTCCATGGATTCTCTGCACCATTAAAATTGGAAGCCATTCATCGTCTACTCTTTAATCGGCGGTAACTTTTCATTCCCATATAAAAGAACACGGTGATTAATTATTATTATAGTGTAAATTCTCATGAAATAACAGTTACGAAACTCATGTATTTGTAGTTTCTATTCGCCATACAATAAGCTATAGGTATGACGTAAAGCTATCCGAGCGTAGGGCGCTGCCCGCGGGATGTGCGCTGCGCTAGGAAGCTTGATGCGTGTTTTATGATCGAGATAGCATCTCTGGGCATTTAATGTTAATACGGGTCCCAGATCTCGATAAATTGCTTCTCGTTTTATTGCCATAATTCGATGCAACACTACTGACTTGACCAGACTTTGCTTAATTATAAATAATGAAATATTTTGTCAGATTACTCGTAGTTTTAGAAACTAATTTAAGAGTTGCCAAGTCACTGGTATAAAATCTGCATAGTGATGTATAGATTTTAAAACCGAAAAGGACATATAGTTTCTAATATTTTCTTTTGTAATATTAATTTTACAAATACAAAATGTTAATAATATGAAAAAAGTAAAATATATATATGTATAATAAAAAAATATGTAAGTTCCTTACGAATTAAAATACTAAAGAGTGTATGTTGGATTGCTTTCTGTATTGCTAAAAGTGCTGAAAAGTGATGTAAAGTAAAAAGTTGGAATATTAGAATGTTGCAACAAATCACAAAAGGCGATTAAATAAGCGTAGACGGGTCGCTAATAATAGTTACTATAAAATATAAGAATTTGTAAAAAAATGTCGAATTAAATGTCCAGACAACTATTTTTATATATGTATATGCATAGTATAATAAAGATCCTTGTGTAGATTGGGTTCACTTGTGAATACAGCATTAGTGTTCATCCTGATGTTAATATTTCTTAACGGACTTCCACCGCAGCTCATCTCGATCAAGAAGGCATCTCTCTACTATAGAGCTATTAGGTACAAGCAAACACGTTAATTTACAAACTATTAAAAACTATTTTAAAGGTCCATACATATAATATGACGTTATATAAAACTAGCATTTGCCTGCGTAGTTTAAAAATAATGGATTTCCATACAAAATTCTAACCCCTTCATTATTTTTTTAGGGGTTGAATTAAAAAAAAATGAAATTCAAATACAAATCTAACCATACTCTCTATATTCTATAAGAAATCTACCTGCGTTATGTTTGTATGATTTATACTATCTGAGTTCAGTGAATTGCATTTGAAGCCTAGCGACTTTCTCATGACTCGGATCGGATATTTAGTTTAAAATATGTATTATAAAGTAATATTTTGGACTTCCTGTTTGTCTACAGTTCTGCGTAATAGCATAATCATGAACCTTGCATAGTCCATTATGTATTGTTATTTCGTGCGGATATAATGAGCCTATAAATAAATAGATTAGTACTTAAAGCTCGTTGTTCACGGGGTAAATGGGATTAGTGCGATGAGTGAGTCAGCGTCGCGTGTGAATTCTGTTATCTCTGAGTTTAACTTCACATATGTATTGAAAAGAACAATTATTTAATTTTCGCATTACTACGTATAGGTAAACAAGTTACTAATCCTTGCTTTGTTCGCGCGTGTCCGTGGGTGCTAAACAGTAGCATATTTTATATTAATAATAACACAAACAATGTATACATATACATAATAAATTTGTTACTAAGTCGAATCTGTACATTCAATATTTCTTGGAAAATCTAATTGAAATAGACATTATTATCGATACAGAGACCGAATCTATAGTTTTTAGAATTTTCGTCTGTCCGTCCGTCCGTCCGTCCGTCCGTCCGTCTGTCCGTCTGTCTGTCTGTCTGTCTGTGTGAGGGATTTTGATGAAATTTGGTATGGTGATAGAGGGTTTCCGGGTCAACATATAGGATACTTTTTACCGCGGGAAAATATTTCTTTTCTGAGAAAAAATGCAAAAACTGCAATGTAAGAGTATAATAATATGTAAAACCTAAGAATTTGGTTTTTTTGGGAATCTGAACGCGGGCGGAGCCGCGGGCAATGCTAGTCTGACATATTTCGATATGCACATGAAAATATCAGAGATGACTCGAGATTTGAACTCGCTTCACTTGGTTTACCAAACGAGCGCGGTACGACTTGGCTACCACTGTCTAAATTGCTTATTTTGCTTTTATTTCTCCCAAATACATGTCTCCATACAGCTCCTCAAACGACAACATTGACCCTAACATCAGATTTAGATATTATGTAAACTGTATAGCAGATACTAAAAACTATCAGTTAAAAATACGACTGCTACCTAACGTTTAACTATGAATAATAATATAATAGTGTTTATGCGACAGTTAAAGCAAACCGTTAACGTCTTCACAGACACAAAACACATCATTGTGTTTACGAGCTACGTTATAATAGATAAATAGACAAACAGACACTGAAGTGCGCGTGGGAGGAGCTCTCGAGGAGCGCGCTCTAGGGGCTGTTAATTGAACAACAGCTTTTAATTCTAACTTGAATAATATTAGTAGTAGATGCTTAGAGAATATAAGATTTTTTATATGTATTATAATCCAAGTAAAAAAATAATTTAACAAAAAATGAAAAACGGACTTTATGGTTTTCGTGTGCATAATACTTATGTATAAAATATTAAATGTTTAAAAAAAGCTTTTTTGGTAATATATTACGTCTTTTATTTCAATAATTATAAGACCATATAGTTTTCCATCATCTTCAACAAAAATATCTCTTGTCACTTTCCCACGACCACTATACCTTAAGCCACGTACTTTATCTATGCTAAAACCACGTCGATCTGTTACCCACTGTGTGTCTGTGTGTCACACGTGTGTGGATGGGAAACAAATAAAAAAGCAGCAACACGCCATCGCATATGGAGTAATACAGTAAGTATTCAGTAATCGATACAAAGATTCAATATATAATCGGAGAAACAGATTGAGTTGTGTGTGTTTACATAGAGCTAATTTAGCTATATATAATTTAGCGCTGGCCGGATAGCGATATAGGCTGGTTTTTATTGCAATATATTTAATGTCTCTCAATGCATACCAACATATGTATACTAAATGCAAAAAAATAATTCACTACAAGTCATAAACCATGCAACTTTTTTATATATGCATATTTTGAAGTCGCAAAATATTTTCCTATTACCCACGTATCTACACTCATTTACGTACGCCAAGCATACTTATTATATCACCTACCTTCTTGGAAGTCGGTTAATTACTCTGCTACAACAAATTCCTGCTCAAAAAGTATGTATGAGTCGAAAGAGTATTGCTTGTAAGTTATATTGTCAATGCCGAAGTATAACTTACATAGTAGTTCAATTTTGTTAAGACAAGCACATTTTGTGTTTTACCAGAGATATCTCGATGATCTTGGTAGCCTCACGTCGCCGAGCCTCCCACGCGGCGGAAGTTGACCGAGCTTGAGCAAACGAGAACATACTACCAATCATATTTATCGATGACAAATTTGTTTTAAACTAAGTTTTAACTGCGGCATTACTTGTGATTTTGATAACTACTAACAAAATACCCCATACATGTTTTATGTAAGCAATATTTTTTGATTATTTTGTGAAATAAAGGCAGAGGTGTACTTTGGAATTGAGACATTAATGATGTTACAACCTTAACTTCGGAAAATACAAAAGTTTATTATAACAAAATTGTTATTATAATATATGTAGGTATGTGTATTATAAGCAAAGAGACATAAATATCTTTCTTTTTAAATTCTTATTTCTTAATCGATAATTTTCTAATATTTGTTTAATGAAACTCGAATGTACAAGAAATATTGACTTAATCCATTCGTTTGCTTTATAGATGGCTTCTAATAAATCGAGGCAAAAAAAACTACCTCGACTGAGCCAATATCACAATCGATGCTTACCACATTTTTCTTTGCTTTACTCTGTCTATATTATGATCAAGTGTACAAGAACAATTTACCTATTATTTAGTTTTAGAATAAACAGAGCTACTTAAAAGTTTAAATACAGAGTTTTCTTAAGCAAAATATTTCTAATATACGTGATTATGTATGTTTAAGAAAATGTTTGCTTGCTTGGTTTGTCTTTCACGCAACAACGAAGTAAGAGATTGGCGTGATATTGAGATAATCAGATTTCAAATAAGCTTTTGCTTTTTAAGTATATGTAGGCATTTTACGCAATATCTCCGCGTCCTGTCACAATGTAAATAAATACAATAAAATAAATTGGTTGGGACGTTAACACACAACACCATCTAGTTCCATGGTAAGCTACGAGGCCTGTGTTATGGATACGAGATAGTTGATACACTACACATATATAACTTTTTAAATACATACATATTATAAATGTAAACAACCATGACTGAAGTACATTCTTGGTCATCTCACAAAAGAATACCCTCAACGAGACTCGGACCCGCGACCGCTGGCACAGCAAGTTGGGTCACTACAAACTGCGCCAAACGTGTCGTCAAACAATTTAAAAAAAATATTTTAGGTTGTATCTATCTCAACGGTGGGTGCCTTATTTTAAACAACATTTCGCTTCTTAATTGTGGGTATAGCTTCTACTTCTACGGTCTAGCAGTAGTTAATAATATTTATGAATTTTAATGTAAAAAACTAATGTTAATACTCCAAAAAAAATACGTTTTACCCATTTTATTATACAGAACTCAAAAATAATTCCTCATAACCCAAAAATTTTAAGCCTCGGATTATAAAGATAGGCAATCAATAAAGAACTAGACAGCTTGACAAATAATCGAAGCAATTAAAAATATTGACTCTCCCAGCCTGACCAGCAGCGTCGTCGAACATAAAACATCGATAAGTGGGTGTGACAAAATACAATGATAAAGTGGCTTTATCTCGGGCGTGCCGCGGAAACAACGACTAATTGCGGCGAGATTTACGACCTCTCGCCTCACACTGCCTCCCTTTGCCACTCGTGCATGTGCCTGCGCCTCCTCCAGCCTCCTCGCGGCTCCTCATGAGTACTTGTAGCAGCCGATCGTAATTATGAAAATACCTACAAATAAGATAAATAATCCCGTTAGTGTCACCAAACATGCAGGTTTTTATGGGAAGTTAGCATGGAATCATATAAAATATTGTTCTAATAATAACATTACTAATGCTGAAAATAATAATATCTCTTAAACTCTCTGGCCTTTGAACTGAAAATAATTATATCAGGTTAGTTTTTTTGTGCCTATTTTCAAACAATCTAAAATATATATATTTGCAGACGACCAGTGGGAGTTGAGGCGCAGAACCAACGGCTTTATGTGCTCTCCGAGACACGGGGGTGAAACAACGCCATCTTCCCAACTCCGGGCTATTACTGAGAATATCTTAACAGAAAAACAATAATTAAACTTGTCCCTACCCGGAACTCGAACTCAAAACCTCCGATCTGCAGCCATACATGCCAGCAACTAGACCACCGAGGTATTAAGGAATGTATATACTACAAGTTAAAAGTTAGATTGAGTTAAAAAGGTTGATGACCCTTAGCAGTCCCGTCTTATTACTGAAAACCATTGTCACCGTCCACATCATACTCTATAACGTATAATAATTTATGATTGTTGGATAGTTTTATTTTTTATTATTAACACCTCTGTGTCACCGATAACTTCATATATTTAAATACGAAATGACGACAACGTCCCTCGCGGGGCCGCCGTTCGCCGTCCGCTGCCCGAGCTGTCGCTATCGACATTATCTATAGATTTTAAAATTGAATAAAAATTCCCGTGTAACGTATAGTTTAACGCCTCCGTCAGTAAGTGGCCGATAAAATACATCAATGTGTGATATTCGTTATTTATTTATATGGTTCTGGCATTTGTCCTCGACTCTACTGTAATATTTTACAAAAGAGAATGTAACGCAATATAGAAAAACATTATTCTTTTAGTTCAAATAACAAGTATCTTTGTTTATGACACCAAGAACATGTTCTAAACGATTAAATAACTAGTGACGTAAAAAGAATCACGCTTCTCTCGAGTGTGTCCCTAAAATACCTTTGCGTTTTGATATAATTCAGCGTGAAATTACACACATTTAAAATCAATTATAATAATAGTACAATAATAATGTATTTTTTAGCAAACGATGAACGACACCTTTTGGCAAATTTTATTACTAACAAGAGGGTACCTGTTACAGCTCCATGTCATAGTAACATACGTACACACATGCAAACATATGCTATTTTTAATTAAAATATTAAAAATTAAAAAGTTTTTTCAAAATTAATTCAGATCTTTTATTGGTAGACTTCAGTTTTACTTTTGGGTGAGCTCGAACTGTTGAAGTTAACTGCTAACTTGTTAATTGCCACTATGCAATAAAGACTGAAAACTCATTGAGAACGTAAATATACAGGTTATACTAAAAATCAATCAATTGCAACAGATTTTAATGTCAACATAAAAAAATTGCATAACAACCTCATAGTCATAACTATTTTCAACATCTATTACATCGATGTAGAAATTCACGATCCTGAGAACTTCATTACATACAAGCTCCCCGCCCGGCGTCATCGGACCGTTATCTTAATTGATCTCCGCCACGCCTCGGGCTCTTAATCTACCCGACAATTAAACCGTCCCTCGCGCGAAGTCGGGACTTCCGTAACGTTACCAAACTGAGTTATAAATTCGCTATCGACGCAAATGTAATGAGAAACCCGCCATGAAATATGAGTACTGCCTTCTACTAAAACTATAAGTCAAATTATTACGATTTACATAAATTAATTGTATTTGTATAAGTACTTACTTTAGGTAAGATGTCTATCGCACGTTCAGACGGGGCAAATGAAATTCTACATATTACTATTTCTCTTAGAAAGTTTTGATGGAACAATCTTGTCTGCCATGATACCTGTCCTGAAAAGAAAAATAAATGAAATGAAGGATAAATATTAAAAAAAAACTTATTTAAATAATTACTTAATGTCTAATATAATTTACAATTATTCCTTTGTAAGTTCAGTCCCTACTAAAATTAGTATGACCATACTCATTGTGAATGTTCTAAGGACCAAATACGTCGTCCATCACACACAGATATGAGTAGGCTGATACATCCTATTATACTATCCAAAGCCAATATCACGTCTGATTTATGATTTACACTGGAAAGGAACTATAACATGGTTTACTGGTCACTAGTTATTCATTGTACAATATGCAATAAATATCAATAAGCCTTTACACTATGACATTGGCAGGTATTATTTTCAAAAAGTTGAAATGCGAGAGCTTGGTATGCAGAAGCGTGTCGTTGTAATATTAAAATGAGCTTAATATATTATTAGATAGCCACTTAACATTAAAGTCTAAACGAATGGCTTTTGTTAACATAAATAAATAATCGTTAAGGCATTTAGGTTATTTTTTAAACATAATATTTCCGCAAACCAGCCAATACAATTAGGATAAAGTATCATCTATCATACGTTTACTTAATCTCAACTTTTTTTTAATAAAAAAACCCTAAAGAAGTCGACTTATTTCAAAATTAATTTCATGTCTACTCTCATTTAATAGCAATACATATTTTAAACGTACCTTCTTATTCATGAACCGAACAGGTCGCTATTATACTAACATAAGTTTAAAGTAAGTTCTATCTAACAGAAGCACAACTCGATAGCTGAATGAGAATGCATATCATATTTGTCACCCTCAAACACTCCACTAAATAAGACGCGTACGTTCGAAAAAATTAACGTAAATGAAACGCACTTGTGTATCGAGTATCGACAATCTGCTTAATAAGTATCATCTATCATATACGTATACAGCTGTTCCCAAATGTGCACATGACATCACGATAGATTTTCCGTTAGATAATTTTACCATTTTTTTTAAATATTTATAACTGTTTATCAGAAACTTTAGTAAAATTTCATTGTTCTGTGATATATTCGTTAGAGAAACATGTCATAGCATTCATTATTAGACATTGACTAGCTAACACTATGTATTTTAAGTTTTATGTCTGTATGATACGTTTTACGGTTAGTATAGATTACTCAGAGATGAGATATTTTCCCGCAGTAAAAAGTACCCTACACATTGACCCGGATAACCAGCTATCATCATACCAAATTTCAACAAAATCTGTACAGTGGTTTTCTCGTGATGCGTTCCTAAACAGACAGACACACAAAAATTCTAAGTATCGATAATAATAACTATTTCAATGATATTTTCCAAAAAATATTTAATGTACAGATTCAACTCAGTTAGAATTTTATTACATGTATAGATTTTAAAGTATTTAATACATTTATTAGGCGTGTAAATATTTAACAAAAAATATTGTTTCTAGATGTTAATATGAAAATGTAGATTGTAGAAGTACTTTTAAAACAGCCTGTATGTAGCCGAGATGTATAGTGGTACAAGGAAACGTTCACACAGAGGTCGTAAGGTCGATCCTGGGCAAGCATTTGAATTTTACCAATGCCTAATTTGTATTTTCAATTAACCTTATGTTTTGGTACTAAGGAAAACATACATGAATGACATACAAACACACATTTTAAAACATATACTTCAGTTAATACCGTTAACTAAGTAGCAATTACAATTTGCCTTAGAGAAGTAATAGAAAGAAGCCCAATAAAATTTATACGCTCCTATTTACGTTAAAGATCATCACACAACACGCGAAGTCAAAATATTAGTAGGAGGGAAAAATAAAATTTTAGTTCTAAATATAGTTCACTTTGTGAAATCATCATTTGATTTTTGAGTACTTTTCAGTTTTATAAACGGTAACGATATTGAATCTTCTGTTGTAAGGTAAAAAGGTAATACTTTCTTACATTTACGCGAATATTTGACATTTTAAATAAAACTATCTTTTCGGATTATTTCACGGATTTATTTGGATTTTTGGTTCCCGACGTTTCGAATGCTTTACAGCAATCATGGTCACGGGAGAGACTGAGGTGTTAGATGTCTCAAAGGTGTAGTTCTTACAGACAACCTGCCCACAAATAACAAAATGAAAAATTGCACCAAGTACTTTACAATATTTCATAACTTTAAAATGTTATTTTAATTTTAATTAGTTTTATAATTGAATATGGAATTTATTTAATTTTTGCTGTTATCATCATAATTATTACAATTTTAAAAATATTAATTAGTGATCTATATTTAGTGTTGCCATTATTATATTTATAATCATAAAGAAAAATATAAAATGTAATATATTTTTTAAGCCATATAATTGTTCTATGTGTAATTCAAAAAAGTTAAAATTAATTACGAATAATAATTTTAATTTAGTTTGCTATAATTTAAAAAGGCAATTTACTAAGCAACACTATTACTATATACTTTTACAAGTGAAAAATGAAAAATATTAATCTGAAATGCTATCATTTTGATTTACACAGTAAGAACTTACTATATCTACCTGTCTGTTATGTTTAGATTTCCAGGGTAAACCGATATTGCCCTAGAATGATTCGAGAAGCCATAGAGATTAAAAAACATAAAAATTTCAATAGGGAAGATGGCTGGCAATACTACTATCGTCATGAGATCCTGTTATTAATATAATAAAATCAAATAATAAATCAGTGCAATTTTTCATTTTGTTAATTGTGGGTGTAACAACTATACCATCGAGACATCTAACACCTTAGTCTCTCCCGTGACCATGATTGCTATAATGCATTCGAAACGTCGGGAACCAAAAATCAAAATAAATCCGAAAAATAATCCGAAAAGATAGTTTTATTTAAAAAGTCAAAAAGGTTTTAGAATCATTCATAATCTAATCTGATATACATAATAATATATTGATTGTCCTCCGCAAACAGATAAATAAACTTACTAATTTGACACCTGCCCACTAGTCTCTACGTATAAAATTAACTTTATTTAATAACCTATTCAAGTTACACAATTGTAGAGTAAGCACAGCATCAATTTTAATCAAAAAGTGTCCCTTGCTGTAAGTATCTCTTCAACGCGGGGCAAAGGTAAACTGTTCATAAATAATTGATTATCATCCCATACCCGTTTAAATCAATTTCCATTACATTAGATTTTTAATGAGTACTTTCTATGCAATACGTGATTTATAGTAAATAAATACACCATAAAAATCATAAAATTATATTGAGAACGATTCATTCCATGGTGTTAAATGGCGATATATAGCGGGTTCGAGGCCGGGTTAAGCTGCAAGAGGTTTGTTTGTATTTGTAATAATATACTGTGGAAGGCGAATAGAGGAGACCCTAATCGCTACAGGTCAGCCAATGAACGCTATGAGGTTTCCGATTGCCTATTTATTCAATTTCATTACATTTTATTTGTAAACTAACCTTAATGATTAGTTTTCGATTTATATTCAATAACTTAAACGCTATAGGCTCGTGACGAAACACAAATATTTGTCTAAATTATAAAGATATGCTAAGCATAGAGATGTAAGAAGTATGACTGACTGTTGAGTTAAAAAACGTATTGTTAATTGTACTTCATAGATTAATTTGTTGTAATATCTTCCTGATTTTGCACGTGGTTGTATACACCATGTAATTTTATTTATACTGCCTAGTACCTAGTGTATTGTGTCATTTACGATATTACCAGTGAGTCTCTGTAGAACGTAATTTTAAAATTAAATAATCTCTCACACGCTACTTAATTGTTTATTTTTTACTGCGCTCCGTGATAAACAAGCAGACAGAAGAGACTAACTGATAGAAAGCGGTGCCTGTCACCCATTACATCTACAATTCATGACTTACTTAATATTTAATTTGTTACATAAAAGTAACAAATGAAAAATGCAGAACGGCAGATGCGTTGTCACTGTGAGTACTAAAATGATATGCGTTATCCTTCAGACCGAAACACAACAATGTAATCATTGTTGCGGGAGAAATAGATAAAGGGGTGGTACCCATCCAGTCGGACTCCTCACGCTTGACAAAGTTCTACCACTGGTTAATATACTAATGTAATACTAATGTAAACAATGACCTACGTCACTCTCTGATCTGAACTACCTGTATGCAAAAATCGCAATTTACTACATCTATATAAATAACTAGCCCCGCTCGGGTTCGTCTCTACGTTTTAACGTATAGATTTCTCAGAGATCCAAACAACCAGCTAGCGTCATACCAAATTTCATCAAAATCTGTCCAGTGGTTTTCTCGTGATGCGTTCCCAGACAGACAAAAATCCTAAAAACTATACATTCGGCCTCTGTATCGATGATAATGACTATTTCAATAAAATTTTCCAAAAAATATTTAAAATACAGATTCGACTCAGTTTGAATTTTATTATGCACACAAAAAAATCTCTAAAAAGGTAGTTTCATACAAACTTTCATTCTCTATTTTACCCCCTTATAGGATGAACTTCGAAAAATGCTAAAACACGTATTTATTTAACTTTATTGAAAGCATTAATACCAAGTGTCAACTATCTCCACACGAAAAAATCACGTCAATCCGTCACTCTGCTTCGACGTGAAAGAAGGACAAACAAACAAACGAACAAACACACTTTCACATCTATAATATTAGTATGGTTTGCCAAAATATTCGTAATAGTCTAAATGACGTTAGAAAAGTTGCTCGGAAAAATCGGGTAAAACTGATACAAAAAACTTTTGGTATGAACTCAGAGATTGGACACAAATGTTTTGAAATTAAGACAGGATAACGTCTGCACGGTCTATCTTCTTCTATCAAGCCATTCTCTACCAAATTGGGGTAAGGCTCCTTCATATATTTACATCTTGTGTGGTTTTGTGCTTCCTACCAAGTCGTAATGTTTGTAGGGTCAGCTATTTTATAATATAAAGTGAAAATAGTGAACTTAAATTGTTTACTTTGATCGTCGAAACAACAGCGTTACTGCAGCGCACCGTTAGACGTGACCCGGGACCTGCCGGCGACGGAGACGCCGTCGCGTGCCCTCGCCGGAGCACTGATACGCTAATGGCCGGTACTGATTAAACGGAACTAAATCGTGCCGACCGCTGACATATGGACACACAGACACAGGGACACACGGATACACAGTAAGTAGCAAAAATTATATGAAAATGTAAATGTCCTCGTGACTGCCAAAAATCATTAAATATTGTTTGTTATAGATATTTTTAAATTAAAATATACTTTATTCAACTGTGGTTAAATTGTGCATTTTTTATATTTAAATTAAATGTCAGTATTAGAAGGTACTATCTAACTGTGATGACCTTACAGAAGTCATAATAATAAGAAATAATAATGTTTTTAATTTTTAAAGTGTTAGTTAACGATGTAATCGCAAGTGACGCTACATAAAAGCTCACATAACATTTTATTTATCAGCACTCGCTATCATGTTGCTTTTATTAACATATAATTCAAATTCACTTACACGCATTTTAACATTTTATACTGTCACCTCTAGTTCGTTATCCACGCTCATTTATAAAAAATATCTAAGTATTTAATTATTATAAAACGATTATATTTTAATTCTTGGTACTTACAGAGTCATCATAACAAAACACAAACATTGTTTCATCCGATTCGCGAGATACATTAACTTTAGTAATAAACAATGTGTCGATCGTGCGATAGTGTCCACAGATCCACTCTCCGCCTTCTTATCGTCATCTCTTTCAAAACCCAACAAAGGAACCCAAATCGATTTTGTTTAGAAACATTTCATATTGGCACTCGAACAACGAACAATAAAATATTAGACAGTGCCTTTTTAATGCTTATCTGTGATTTGTATCGATCACCAAATTACAAGACGAAATCTAAATCCACGGTGCCGTATTGTAGAGCTTATGTCGATGAGATGAGGGTCGAGAAGAGCCGGATGCTGGGATGTAATTACCAGCCGCTGTAGCAACAATGGTCAATCTCTCGCAACCCGTGACCCGCCGCGAAACTGTTACACGGACAACTCCGAGTATATCGGAATCCGAGCGGAAAGACGAAATTATCTACAGACTGGCGCTGCGTTTTATTACCATTCGTTTTTTAATAGTTAATTATTATCTTAATAGAATTGTAATAGCAATTTATATGTATACGTTTTATAATTAACTATATTATAGTAACATTTTATTTTATACTATCTGGTCCTCGCCGTCCCACGCCATAGTTCTTCAGATTCCGTTACAAGACAGCTGATTATTTCAACGTGCAACTGTGACATACAGCAATTTAATATGCATATAAATATTTGAAAGCTTTTGTAGTATCTTAAATATTGAAAATTCGTATATTATCGTGTTATCGTCATTGAATTAAACAAAAATTGCCAATCCGTATCGTATAATAGTTTCAATAATAAATATTTATTAAATATCTAATTGTAAAAATTTTAGACGATTTTTAAAATAAATTTTAACATGAATACGAACAAAATATTCATTTATAAAAATTATATGCGGAATACGTCCGCAGTCAGTCTACAGTCTACACCCGTACTGTAAACACGTATCCTTCTAAAGACTACGCATATATATTAAAAAGTTGATCCAAGTCAATTACAATTACTTCACATGTGTGGTGTGAGATAGATAAATAAAAAATAATGTAAGCATATAAGTTACAATCCCGTTTGAACAGTTACACCACTAGCTGTGATTGAGGGAGTGTACCTCAGTGTATCTCAGAGTAGCTCAGCTCGGGGCGGCTCTGCGCCTCCTGCGTTCTGTCCGCGGGGGGTCGAGGTCGGGTGAAACCATCTATCAGATATCTGGCGGATAAACAATTAAATAATTTCTATTTATTTGTAATTAAAGAAAACATCGACTCTGCATTTTAGGGTAGCGATAAATAACATCCAAACATACAATTTGTTGCTATATAAATAAAAACTGAGTAGAAAAATGTAAACCGACTACAAGATAGTAAAAATAAAAGAGATAACAAAACGGGGTTTTTCATTAACAATAGTTATCTAATTACGTTTTTTAGTATCGATGGCAGCCCGCAAAGCCAAGAGAGAGAAGATAATTTTAAATGTAAATACAAGTCGGTGACTTCAATTATAATTAAAATATTATACATGCCTCTGTGATGTAATCATATTTAAACATATTTGCTATGTATTGCTTCCTCTTCGTTGTACATTACGTTTACTCGCTTTTTTATTTGTCTTTACGAAACATTATTTATGTTAATTTAAACTACTACAAAATTATATTTATATTACTCATTACGCACGTACAAATTTTATGTAAGTAAATAATATCTTAGTCATCACGCCATCAAGATTATCGAAGAGTTGTATATATTTTAAATTTAAAAAGAAGCCTCAATGGTTTAAAATAGGTTACCTTGTTCTTACAAATATTCGTAGAGCACGAACATTCTCGATTTCCTCGCTCGAGATGTACTATAATGTAGAGACGATACATCTCCAACAACATTGTCAATGTAAATCGACCAGAAGACAAATACCCCGACGTATCGGACGTGGGAAGTCTCCCTGCAGTCACATTAAGGTAACAGACTACGTCATTACTTCTAACATTTGTGTAAGGTGCTACATGTATATTTGAATATCTTTAAACAATGGCTATTGATTTTGATAAGTCAAAATAGAAATATATTTTATTTAAAATAGAAGTTGTCCTTTTGGAATTGTTATCTGTTTACAGCAGTACTTGTGTAAGCAATGCTACACACTATCCACAAGTAATATAATAATGGCAAATTGTGGTGTGTTCGTAACCGTCCTTCTGGCGCGTAGTAAATGATCCTATTAATTACCGACGTCATTTTGTATCATACAGATATTAGTTTGTTTCAAAAGTTACCTGAGCTGTTTTTAGAACAAAGCTAGTCAATCCATCCCGTTTAGCATAAAGAAAACCTGCATGACAACAAGTTGCTATTTCTACCTGAGCTCCAACGATTACTGACAACTACAAACAAACAAATAAGGCAGCATAATATACAGGGTCATTTTTAATTTACTCAAAACCGTTTAAGAATATACTATTCTGTAAGAAAAAAAATAATATTACTTAAACTTTACAAAAATTAAAAGTATTTTTATTGCACTTTCATAACGGTAGTAGTCCAGCATTAGCAAAAGAAAGCGCTTGGCCGGTGGAGTGGGAGGGGTGAAGGGGTGTAGTAGGTGGTGCTTACTCATTTACACTTGACCAGATGCCGTTTAGAAGGTGCAGTAAAAATATTTTTATTTTTGTATTGAAATAAAAAATTTAGAAATATATTTTTTTCATACAGGTGTTGTTGTTATAATGTAAATAGTATATCCCCAAAAGGTTTTCGGTAAATTAAAAATGACCCTGTATATGTATAATAGCACTACTTTATAAATACAAACGTTTTATTTTTGTATACATTACTACTTCTTCACGCCTAAACGGCTGGACAGATTTAGATAAAATTTTGTGTATAGACAAACTATGAACCTAGAGTAACGCATAGGCTATTACAACTACTACAAAGTATATGTATATGTCGCATAAAGCGAAATGAGGATAACTCGCTTATATACATTAAATTATAGCTATATCTTATACTAGCGACTCGCCCTCGCTCCGCTCGGGTTCGTCCCTAAGAACGTTTTAACGATTAGTATAGATTTCTCAAAGATGAATTATTTTCCCGCAGTAAAAAGTATCCTATATGTTGACCCGGATAACCAGATGTCATCATATCAAATTTTATCCAAATCTGTTCAGTGGTTTTCTCGTGATGCGTTCCCAAACAGACAGATAGACATACAAAAAATCTAAAAACTATAGATTCGGTCTCTTTATCGGTAATAATGACTATTTCAATAAGGTTTTCCAAAAAAAAATATTTAATGTACAGATTCGACTCAATAAAAATTTTTTTACAGGTTATATATAGATGAAATATTAAAAGGTCTCTATGTAAGCAAATATCGTATCGAATGACAATGTCACATAATAAGCTGATGTACAGATAGCAGCAGCAGGCTACGCAGGCGCAGGCTAATGAGTGCCGTCCGTCGTAACGGGACGCATCGCAATTAAGCGGAGAGTGGATGGCGATACATCGATGTGCCGATACCGACGTCACGGTGCTTGTGCCAATTTAGCGTTATCGAGTGTACGTGAGAGGTTCATTTAGATAAGCCTAGGGAGCTCAATGAAGATGAACAGCTATTTGAGGAAGTGGCATCGGTGTCTTATCTTGCAACACACTTGTACGAATATGTTGTTTCCTGTGCCTTCTAATTAAAAAGGCTGCAAATTTTTATTTTTTATTACGGGTTCTTTATCTTTTTCCTGTAATATTGTGGGCTGATTTTTCTGGCTAAATATAGTTGAAGGTGGAATTTATAAATTAAAAAAATATTACGCAAGAAGTTCAAAAAACCGATTTACAAATAAGGCGAGACCAGTACTTTTCACTAGTATCATAATTTTATATAACAGATGCCATCTCTAAAAATGTTATCGTTCTACATAACAAAGTCCTTAGTTTCCTAAGGGGGCAATGAAAGCGTGACTCATAAACAGCTAATGAGTTAATTATGCACGTAATGTAATTATTGCAATGGACAGTCGCCTCGATATATGTTGGTATTTAAACTTCGCATCTCTTGCTTATGTATAACTATAAAACCCTATATATATCGTTACTACCTACGTATATATATATATATATATATATATATATATATATATATATATATATATATATATATATGTAGGTATATAATAAAATTCACGCTTCTCTACCTGAGATGATGAGGATGGAGGATATGTGAGGAGAAAGCGGGGATGAGAGATATAGTCTCTATTGGTATTCTGTGAAACTACTACCGTAAGTACTTTACTTTTATCCATATATCATGACTGTGCCTCTTGAAGGTTGCAGTGGCATAATATTAATCAATATCTAACTCCAAAAACCCATTGTAAAAGCTATATAGTAGCAATACATATTTCCTATAGATTATTTCGTGGCAACAATTTTTAAATTTACCATAAAATCACATAAAAAATACGTAGATACCGAAAGTAAGATTATCGCGATCTTGAGAAAAGATCAATAAGGGCGTCAAAACAAATAAATCTTTTTAAAAGCGTTTTCGCGAACAAAAGATATAGCGCCGTTAAACAAAGCTACCATAAATGTCTTAATATAGGCTCAGGCCTTTAGGATTCAGCTCCGGGATAGATCGATCATGGGAGAGCCCTCACAAATCACTTACTCGCTCACTTGTCATTGACTTACATTGTCCGTAGAGTCACCATCGTTGTCGCTAAGATATTAAAAAAAACTTGATGAATTTTGAAACCCGTTGCAATACTGACATATTCATAGTATAACTTTATTTCTGACGGGATAGATAATTACTTTATAGCCCCACAACTACTTGTGGGACTATATAGTTATTATCTATAATAACTGTGATAAGTACGGAAATAAATATGAAAATAAACTTACTCTTACTCGTAAAATAGGAGGCAAGAGATCGGTTTAAATAGAACGAGGAAAGAGTAGACATATAATTGATATTTAACAAATATTATTCAAATTTCAGCCACAGCTGTAATAGGTTAAAACTATTTCGTCCCAAGTTGCGCAAACCCTTGGCCACGCTTCCAGCGACGTATTACAGACAGTTCGTATGCGCCGCGCGTGTCCGCTCGCAGTCCCCTCACGTACTTAATTGTGCTCTCGCGTCGATTCCGAAATCACAAACATATGAATTCGCACTTCACCACGCCACATCACCATATTTCGCTTTAAACGATCGCAATCGCTTCAAATGAGTGCTTTTATGACTTTCCGATTTATAAAGAAAGGCAAAACCTCATATTTAAAAGTAATTGCATTCATAAATTTAGCAAAAAAGTAAAAAAATGGCTCATATATTGAATTAAAGACTTGATATTTGTCTTAAAAAGGTAATCAGACATTTACGTAGAGTAAAATAAGAAAGTGTGATATTGATTGATTGCTGCCATCTACTTACTCTCACAATGAGGATAACTCGCCTGTGTATGGTCTGTCCCGCGCATAACTAATACGCTTTCAATGCAACAGGTATCACACCTTGTAGGTTCTTTATGAGAAAAAAGGCGCAATTGCTTACTAAATGGTTAATAAATAATACTTAGTATAAATAAATACTTTCCTAGTGAAGAAATAGCTTTTTGAATGTATCGAATAATATGGAAAAACAATATACATTACTAAATATATAGACTATTGTTCTAAAAATAATATAAATTAGACCATCGTCCATGTCTGTGAAGCGGAAGGCATGTAATTAGCACCTCGCCGCAACACTTGTCGAAATCTCTCTCGTCACTCGAGGCACGATTTTCCTGGCTGCGTTATATTTTGCGGACAGATTTATCTTATTACTGCTTTTATGTAAATGTTTGCCTATTCACAGCATTCTGCTCCTTCAAAATTAAATACGCGTTCGCCATGATTGGCGGCGGCGGGTCACGTCCACTTCACTTAGACGCGAATAAATCGCACTGAGTGAAATATATTGAGAGGAAAGCTAGGGAAAATGGATACACCAGCGCTTCCTAACCTTCATCTTATACTATTTTATGTACACATTAAGACAATATTTATAACTACTAATATATGTGCTATACGACTATACTTTGCTTGCGAAATTCCATAACAAAATTTGAAATTAAAAATTGGAACCTTGTAAGATACTGCCCATAAAAATAGCGTACTGAACTACGGGCATTTTCATTATGATACCTAAATGAAACCGCAGGATAGTAGGTTAAGTAGGTTAGTAAGCAAATTAGTGAAATATAAAAACTGAGGGTACCTTGCGCAAAAATAGTATTAAATAGAAAAGTGTTATGAAATATAAATCACATATTACGCGACCATTCAGCAAATTATTTTATTATGATCAATATAATATGAAATCATATATAAATATATTTTTATATGATTTATATATGATTATTTATTTAAACACAATGAACTTTTGATCCGTAACTAATGGCTTAAACAACTTACAAATATGTACAAATAAGAATTCACTCTGTAAAATCATTTACATACTCAATTTTAAGGATAATAGGAAAGTAGGTAGGTTAGGTTAAAGGGAAATGTACTGCCACCATGTAGATTTCCGAGCCATCTAATCTGATCTATCATATTATTTATCTAAATACTTCTATACATACTTATAATAAAATTCTGAGTCAAATCTGTACATTTAATATTTTTTTGGAAAATCTTATGGAAATGGTCATTATTATCGATACAGAGGCTGAATCTATAGTTTTAGAATTTTTATCTATCTGTCTGTCCGGGAACGCATCACGAAAAAACCACTGGACAGATTATGATGAAATTTGGTATGATGTTAGCTGGTTATCCGGGTCAACATATAGGATACTTTTTACTGCAGGAAAATATCTTATCTCTGAGAAATCTATACTAACCGTTAAAACGTCTAGGACGTCTGGGGACGAACCCGAGATACGTGCGAGGATGAATCGTAAGTCAACTTATAAAAGTTAAGCTAAGATATTTTTTTAAGAATTAATTCTAAAATCATTTTGAGGTACGATTGTTCACTTTAAGAAACATTGCCATGAGGATCGAATTATGATGAACAGCAAAAATATAGACTTTAATGATTGATAGACTGGGAATGGACATGCAAATGCTTGTTATTTATTAGCCTTTTCAATCTGCGTCGTGCCGTTGTTAGGTCACACAAAAACGGCTATAATTCTTTCACATTGCCCAACTTTTGATCGTAGATATTGAGTCATGAATACAAAATCAACTGAAAAATAAGAAATATCAGATTCCAGGAAAACATATCATACCAAATTTATGAAACAGAAATATCAGAAAAAACAACGTAGGTTTGTACTTATGTACGCACGTAAGAAGTTATACCTACTTCTTCGGCGTAATAGAACAAAAATAGCTAAAGATTTCATCCCGTATGTCACAACTCTCTGTTTGTAAAAGAAATGCTAAATTATATAATTATTATATAATGTATATAAATAATAATATAATTTTACAAAAAAATTATAAGTACCTACAACCATTTCTATTTATCACCGAACACTTTGCTCACGACTCCTGGATTTATTTACCGTAAGTGGCAGTTGTTATTCGGGGCGCATTAAATGCCACTAACGTATTACTTTATGGTCGGGTGCCTTCTATGAATAATGGTAGGAGAAGAATATGATACCAATGTATTGTTTGTGGTGAATTGAATCTATCTAAAAATATAAAATAAGTTCTAGCGAGTCACCCTCGCTTCATCCCTAAGTACGTTTTAATGTTAATACGGAATAGATAGCCTATATATTAGTATATATATATATATATATATATATATATATATATATATATATATATATACATACATATAAAGGTATGATTAGTTTTATATCCCTTACTTTAGAAATTATTGGTTCTCCATACTAAATTTCATCCCCCATTTCACTCCCTAAGGGATGATTTCCAAGATAAGAACTCTTATGTCCTTCCCAGGGTCTCAAACTATCCTCTTACCAAATTTCATCTAAATCGGTTCAGTAAATTTTTAGCTTATACATTACAAAAAAAAAACATTTTTCTCACTTTATAATATTATTAGTATTCATATACTCGTACATCTACATATATATTTTAACTATCGAAATTTCAAACGACAGTAACGGAAGTATTTTTTATCTAATCTGTCTTATATTTTGCAGAATAAAGAATGCGAATTTGCAGTTGAGACTGTAAAGTGTATAGGTAGGTACATGATATCTGTCTAACGCTATTGTACAATAACCTACGTGCTTAGTTAGAATATCGCAAAAACCATTTATATAATTATCATAATGCATTTCTCGATAGCACAAAGTATGTTTTCATGACAATCGTTCTCAGAAGATCTTACATTACAAAAATGCATACAGAACTTTTAATAAGCTCTCCAAATTACAAAGCGCAGGGCATTACGCGCGGCGTCACGTTTCAGCTATTGTTCGCATCGTTTCAGCGCGCGCCAATGGCCCAACGCCACGCCCCCACTGTCCCCCGCGCCCCCGCCGGGCCCCCCGCCGGGCCCCGCCCCCATCACGTCAGCTCCTACTCCTCACGACCTTATCATCAGATATTTATCTACTTCCTTGATGCACAACTACACCATTACATATAAATCCTAATGAAGATAACTCTCTAGTTAACTGCAAATGGGAACAATGTAGCTTTCTGAAAGCTGTATCTACCTACTTTGTAATTTGTTATTTGCTTCTATAAATTCAAGGACAAACACAAAAACATGATTTGACGACACGTTTGGCTCAGTTTGTAGTGACCCTACTTGCTGTGCCAGCGGTCGCGGGTTCAAGTCCCGCTGGGGGCATTCATTTGTGTGATGAGCACGAATGTTTGTATTCTAGTCATGGGTGTTTATATTTATAATATGTATGCATTTAAAGTTATACATGTGTAGTGTATCTACTATCTGGTATCCATAACACAAGCCTCGTAGCTTTCCATTCTTTTTTTATCGTCGGGAAATGTATTTACGCATACCACCTGATCCCCCAGGTGGTGATGTGGGGCCACCTGGGGACGCGCCCGGTAGAAGTTGGCTTTTCCCCCGGGCTCGTAGCTTTCCATGGAACTAGATGGTGCAGTGTGTTAATGTCCCAACATATTTATTTATTTATGTATACACAAACACTTTATTCTTAAATAACTTTTTACATTTAGCAGCAAAGCTCAAGCTGAAAACATGAATAATGTGCCTTAAATGTAACAATTCTTGAAACGTTCACGATTCCTCCCTACAATAAATAGCATCAAACATCTGGCTAAAGATCAGTCTATAAATATGGAAGTGTTCTCCATCGAGGACGTAACGCCTTCCACTGTAACACCTCGCGCAAACACGGCGCTGCGCCCGCGCGGTGCGCACCCATCTACTGTACGATTTATGGAGATAGCTTATTATAATAAATGCTAGCCTCGGCCACGTCATTGCTTATAAAATTCATTTAATTTCACACTGGGTTGTATTTAGAATAAACGTTAGCAAAACTAGGTGTTTTTTTTAAATAGTTTTTTTTATAATAGTTTACACCTACGAATGATAGTACAAAGTAGAAATGTATGAAAATATTTAATTTTAGGGGTTAAATTCTGGTTTAAGTTCATCTGTCTACTTACCAGTTATAGTCATAGGCCGGTGGACAGCTGCAAAGTTTTACAAACCCTCCAATAGGTAAACATAAGCTCTAAAAAGCGAAACAAGCGTGAGGGATAACTTGTACGGCTCCACCGTTTGTTTGAGGACAGGACTAATAAACCCCAAATTATTTTTATACACTACATAAATGATCTACAAACACTACACACATATGAAACTACTTAAACTAACATTGTACTGTACAATTAATGACCTTTTTAACGCAAAATCGGAGACGAGCTAAATGGTTGTGTCATTTAATATGTAACACATCAGTTGCCGTCAATGTTTACAGAGGAGGCGGCAGCTTAGAACTAGTGCGGATAATTGGCCAATTACATTCTATCGGGTTCAATGCGCCAGAGCTCAGCTTCAGTGTCTCAGATTCATTTCTGCTGATCTCGCGAGATGAGAGCAATGACCAGACGGATGCTGCAAAAAACTCACGGCCGGCCTCGTCAATGAAACCAATCGGAATTAGAAAATGAACCGTATAATTAAATTATGGCGATCACGTTCGTTTTTTGTGCGTCAATTCGTTTAATTGAACTTCACGTCACAGCACAAAGTAGTTTTTTATTATTTGGAATCCAACGAATATTAATTAGAAATGGAGAGGACTTTTTATCGTAAATGCAGCTCTACGTGTTTCCTTCATTCCTTCCATCGGTTTTACGAATTTTCTTCCTTTGGTTTGTTATGTAGCAATTATAGCATTTTTGTGTTATTGTTTCACATTGTTATCAAGCAAATAAGCAAATTTTATCAATTCATAGCATCAATTCGTAAGTTCGCGATAAGAAGAGATCGTAGTGACTCGCCACCTTCCTACTTATGTAAATATTAATTTACGCTGGCTTTTAACAAATATATGCACATATTTTTATAAACATTGCCAACAATATGCTTCAAGAGTATCTACATAAAATTTTAAGGCGCCATCTATTGGTAGATGACTTCAAAGATTCCCATTTTTTATTCTGATTTAATTTTATACTCACTTTTAATAATACTAATTATAAAAACTAAAACGTAAAAGAGTATTTTAATTTGATCGTATACAACATAATAACCGTCTTTAGCGATTATAATCACAAATCATACTACTCTATCCTAATTAAACCCAAGTACAGAAGTAATAAATCACAATTAATAATTAAACGATTCTCTAAGACGTACCTAATGAGTACAGGAGTCGTAGCAATCATAGCTTATCATAGCGCAGATCACTCCGACTGCGAGTTAGAGTTTGATTTGTAGACTACGTTGCGTCTGCGAGTGGGTGAGTGGTTTGTTTGAAGCACTTTAATGATATCAAGTCAGTAATTGCTTTACGGTTTAATTCATATCAATATTATCATTACCTAAGATTAAGATATATGTACCTGGGGTAGAAGTAATAGAACATGCCTACATGTAAGTGATCTATCGATTATGTTATTTTTTTTAATTAAAGTTGAATAAAAATTTATGTGTATTTAAATTTCTCAAGAAATTTTTACTTGAGAAAAAAATAGATTTATTTTACTCTACCGACTCAACCTCGCTTCCCTGAGGGTTTACCCCTAGACAAAAAACTATCCCACAGAAACCATACATTTTTGTGATCTGTCTCTGTACCAAATTTCATCTAGTTCCGTACAGCCGTTCTGGCGTGAAATAGTAACAAACATCCAACCATGCAACCTCACAAACTTTCGAATTTATAATATTAGTATGGATCATCAAAAACATTACCTAATTGTTTTATTTCTAGCAAGCTCATTTTACCTGACTGCACATCGATTCTTTGAATTTGACCGATATTTTTGTTCGGTTATACTGCGATAACTACTGAACCAATCGGAATAATACTCCTACCATAAGATGCAGCGTTGCAAAAGGTATATGATATATGCGGGCGGAGCCGCAGGAAAACGATAGTTTAAAATAAAAAACACTTCGAAATTGCGTTTAAGTATAACTACGCACAAATAACTTTAATAGTTGATGATAAACTTACTATTTAGTTGATTGAACTAAACTTTTGTACAATAAACCTCTACTGAGTGCCGTTTCACAATTTTAAAGTAGGAAAGGAGAGAAATACGATGCTTGTACTTGCCACGGATTGGTCCCACTCGCGCCCGCGACGGTATCGCCCGGCCCGCAGTCGCACGCAGTAAATTAACTAAGATAAATCAGTACACTTTCGAACACTTATATAGCCTATTAGTGCGTGCACGGCTTAATAGATACAAGAGCCTACGACGCTGCTCCTGCGACAAATTGCGTATTAAATTTATAAAATAAAATTATCTCGCGCACTTCGCAATAACTTTGCCAGAAATGTCCCTTCAGAGAACCTCGGGATTCCTTACTATAGAACATCTTGCCAAAGGCTATAGATCACGCAGATTCTCATACGGTATATAATATGTTTTATATTAAGTATAAATAAAAACTTCAGTTAAAATAAGGAAAAATATTGGAATGACTATTAGATGACCTAAAATATCAACTAAATATATTTGCAATAATTTTGAAGCCAGTAGGTACATTCTTTTTTTTAAAAACATGTGGAAAATGTAACAAAATGTGAAACAAACCAAACTTAAGCGACTTTACTATTTATAAGCGTAATAAACTACTCATAAAATGCAAACAGCGCCATCTATGAAAACGCAGGAAATGCTTATTACTTAATGGCTAATTTTTTTTATCATACTTACGGTGATATAAGTATATATTATTTCATTTTCCTTTACTTAGAGTATATTTTTAAATTAAAATATAGCTTTTATTTGAATTAATTTCCCTTGATGAATTGCACTGAAATCTGAATACAAAACTCACAATTACTTGGGGTAATATTTTATCAAGAAGCATAATTTTAGAGAAAAAAATGTGAATAGCTGCTGGCTTATTAATATGATCGGTGACCAACGATCAATGCTGGTACTACAACGCTATATCGGCGACGCATCGGCAATAAATCGCGCGGACAAACGAGCGCGCCTCACGCCACGCCCGACCTTTACACTCTTTGTTATTACACAACTGGATCGTAACTTAATATTTAATATCTGAAGTAAATGATGAAAATAACTTCTTCGACTCCTGCAGCAACCGCTCCGGTCGGTGGTCACGAGTCGATGTTGCCATCACGAATATCTAAGTTAAAGAATAGCGCGAGATAAATTACTTATAAACAGTTTCATTTATATTATCAAGAATGACGGGTGAAAATTTAATACTTTTAATATAAAATGTATTTGTAATGTATTTTGTAAAAAGTAAATTTTAGAAAATTCATGTCATTCATGACTCATAAGTTTTCATTAACAATGAAAACTGTTCACGCATTAGGTACGATAATAAGTAGCTTATATTTATTACAATGTTATTTAAAACTTCAGACAGAAACTTTATTTTTATGTCTATGTATTTGTAGATTTTGACATTATTTTATTCCCGCTGAAGCTAGCAATGTTCTCCCGATCGTTACAACCGTATTATTTACAAGCAAAGTAACGTCTTTATGAGTAATTATTTCGTTCAGCTATCGCATCCCATACAATATTAAGTATTATACCCCTAGCAAACACCTGTAGATCATCACAGCCCAACTTAGAATCAACATATAGGTATATGCAGTAGATCATTAGCAATACCACAGTTCACTTATCCATAGTGTCCTCTAACAAAGGCGACTAGACAGCGTAAACTTGCGGGGCGGGAGGGAGCTGCAAGTGAAGCGCACCCGACTGTCATACTTAGTCTTATATGACAGTTGGGAACCAGCTTTAGCTTTTTAGAAGTACATATAACTGTAACTTGCCACGAGATGACAAACAACTACACATTACTACAGCGCTTTAACATCGAAACCATTCGCCATGAAAATTGGTATTTTTGGCAACCCTTGCATTTGAGTGTTTTCTTTAAAATCTATAGATAATCGTCTACTGTATGGAGTTTTATGCTGTGGTGGTATCAACAGTTACCCACCGTACCGGACGGCACGGTGCGGTGCGACACGACGCTCGGGTCGTGACGGCGCGCGGTCGCTCGTCACGCGCGCCTGCGCTGTAATGTATGAGGCTTTTCATTTTGCTCCCTGCCCCAACACGCTGTGGGATGACCATGTCACTTTCAAATCACATTTTAATATTTATTTTTTATTCACTAGTTGAGGAAACTAAAATATCCCGTATTTTGTAATTACTATAATTCTACTAACAGAGCTATGACAGCAGGAAATTGATACTGGAGCAGTTTCTTCAATTACCAAGAAGTTAAGGATTAAAAAGACTTTATAGTAGATATATATTATATTTATTGATGTAAATGTTAAATGTTAAACCAAACGAGTTAAATGAACTAACGTGCCTTCCTAATATAGTATTTTTAAGATAACAAATTAAACTAGTTGCGATGCATTATATTATCATTGCACAATACACGCATGCAACAGTTTATTGTTCGTTTCGATAATTTCTTCTTCTTTTTCTATCCAACTATTATTTAAAAAAAAACATATTTATTGGTTCCCTTTATCTGTTAAAGATCAACACCGCACTGCTCATTATGTAATAATATAATTCTCACATTAGTCTAACATCCCTTACAAGGCGACAACACACGATTTCAACACGCCTAAATCCCAGCATAAAAAACTTATCGACAGGCGATCAATTCCGCCGGCGCGGGCGCAGCACAAACGAGCGCCATTTGTCTCCGCATCGTTAGCTCCAACAAATTCTAATCAGATTACATGACATTCCCAAAAATAAATATATGTACAGTAAATTGGGACGTCACCAAGTCCGTCGAACACAATCGCTAGATTTATACGAGCGCGACGCCGCGACTCGAACACCTGCCGTTACCTTTAATGAGTACTATTTTATACCTATCATTAACGATAAAGGAGACTATAAACTTTCCTAATCATCGAAGGTCCGGAGTTCGATTCTCATCGCGTTAAGACTGATGAATACGTTACATCGTGATTTGATATAAGCCCTTGTAATGATGTGATGAATATAGTTAATTTATTTACAAGTGTACCTGAGCTTTGTGCATGAACATCGGTAGCTGTTTGAGGCAGTGGCCTGTTCAGCCATATATCATGTATTTAGAAGGTGGTAATTATATTGAATGCTTCTGTGTATTTTAGAACTATATTTTATTGATTTTTGGAAACACCTTTCACGTGAAGGTAAAAAATACATGTTTACATTATGACATCGTCGCCATAGTAGGTATTTTACTTGCGCAGACATCAGAGTTATTTAAAGTCGGACGAATTCATAAGCGATTTTAAAAACAACATATTATATTTATTATAATAATTTTAGAAAATATTAATTACATATGGTAACAAATATTACTTGTTGATTTTGTGTTAATTAAAAAGCATTTGTCAAGATCTCGTTTGTCCACAATTTCGCAAGCATCATGGTATTTATATTTGAAATTACAACAGAGCATATTCGCCGGCAATCTGTCACGGATGCCCGCTGTCCTCGCCCCTCCCCCTCCTCTCCTGCATCCAGCTGCACCATCACCCCCGGTAGAGATGCGCGATGAGTCTTAACTTTGCTCTATTTAAGATCTACTCGAAGCCCGCAATACACGATTGTGCGCTATTTCCAATACTTCTGTTGCCTGCGCTTTGTGCAAGTACTCGAGTTACGGCTGCGAGTAAAGCGAGATTTTGTAATGAATTATGCCTCTGTAACTACAGACCGGGGGATTTTCTTGTTGTTCATATTTCTGTTGTATCATATAAATATCTCTAATAATAACATCGTCTTATAATTGTTTACTCGAAGATATACATACGTTTTAGTCATTTTTACAAAAGATTTATTTTAAACATAAAACGCTGATTATCATCTTTTCATACGAGAGTGCTGAGTATAAATTAAACTGACATGTTTGATTGTGAATTTAAAAGTCACTAGTTAAGTAATGGTCTCGTATAATTATCTATAATTTATTGAAATGTCATTAATTCAGATCGTACTTTCTATGATATACAAAATTAAAAGTAAAGGCGAATAAGGTAATCTGCTTCTGTAGAAGTCTGTTCTGGGATCGCTAAGAAGCCCCAAATCTAGCGATCCTGGGGCTTACACAAAATGTTATTCTACAATTGTTGAAGAATAATGTATAAAAATATATGGGAATAAAAATGGGAAAAAGCAACGGTTACGATACATATTAAACGATATACCTATTTGACGTGATACAAAACTAGATACGAGTAGAAACACTTTCTTATACCAATTATACTACGTCACAACAAAATATAATAATATTATCAACATTTAAATATAAGGCCACGTTTTATAGAGAAAATCTTACTCAAATCCGAACCCACTATCTATAAATCAATATTGATAGGAACAAGCCGGACTAAATCCTGATTGTAAGTAACTGTAGACGCGGCGTTTCAAAGCAGTTTAAGGACTAAGCATCGAGATAGGGGTCCAATAAAAATACCAATCAAATCGTAACGACTTATTTGTCGCGTGGGCGAATCCACGTTCTCCCTCCTCCCTGCGCCCTCTAACCTCATTAGGGTTGCCAGGTGACTTGCTGTTACTTAAATGTTAACTGTTTAAATACGTTAAATTTTAATAAATAAAACCAATACCAAGTAAGAGCTTGTACAGAAATAAAAATACTATGTTTTATTTAATTGCAGATTTATATCTTGCGTGTTATTGTCTAAAAATTTCAGATTGAAAGCTTAGACGCAGTTTGTTCGAGCTGCGAACCCTACTTCAATCAACTGTGGATCAGATTAGCATACTGATGCCGAGGCCCGGGGCTATGTAAATGTAATGCGTCGTATCTTCACTAAAAGTTTCAATTACACTTGGACGTCCCTTAATTATGTCCACTAAATTTATTGTCCATAGAAAAGCTGTTAAATTAGAAATTATAAATAAACAATAGTACAGTAAATATATGTAGGTTTATGTACATATGTTCATAGTAACTAGTGAATCAAACCGTGCACTAAATTACTTATTACATGTATTTTATTAATAGATAGATATATAATATGAATTTTGTTTTTTGTTTCTTTGAACGCGCTAATCTAAGAACAATCCTATTTGCATTACCTATACATCTTTTTGCATTTTACTAGCATTGCCTGCGGCTTCGCTCGCGTTCAAATGACCAAAACCCAAATTCTTAGGTTTTACATATACATAGTATACTCTTACATTGCAGTTTTTGTATTTTTTCTCAGAAATGAGACATTTTCCTGCGGTAAAAAGTATTCTATATGTTGACCCGGATAACCAGCTATCACCATACCAAATTTCAACAAAATCCCTCTCCAGTGGTTTTTCTGTGATGCGCTAACAGACAGACAGACAAAAATGTTAAAACTATAGATTCGGCCTATGTATCAATAATAATGTTTATTTCAATAAGATTTTCCAAAATATATTTAATGTACAGATTCGACTTAGTTACAATTTTATTATATGTATAGATTTTTTGAAGGCGGTCATCTCGCATCTCGCATCACGGTACGATTATTAAGAGCGTAGCAATTACAGATAAATGGATTCTAGCAATACAGCTCTGAAGATACATATTATACCTATTGTTTTCTTTTAATATTTGATCAGAATGCGCTTTCTTTTGAACCAGTCAGATTTGAATATAAATATATTATTTGCTAATAATATGTTTTGTTTTTTCAATGTTAATTGCAAGAAAATATTACGCTGAATTAAGGCTTTTAAGGCACATGGTTTTATTTAACCTTTAGAAACAACAAAATATATATAACATGGTAGAAGATTTGGTATTCCATAAGAAATAAACCTGGTATTATTTTATAGTGTAAATATTCAGCCCGATACCGATCAGAAGTCGAATGTAGTTTTATGGTTGTAGAGCGGTTTTGATGGGTGTTTAAGTGTTATTTTGCATACACAAGATTCTTGCTCGTGAGATACGAACGTTGCATTTACTTTTTATTAGTGTTTATTATCTCTGAAGCTCTACTTCAATAAATGTATGGATTCAAAAAATCTATACATATAAAAAATTGTAACTAAGTCGAATCTGTACATTAGTTATTTTTTGAAAAATCTTATTGAAATAAACATTATTATCGATACAGAGGCCGAATCTATACCTAGTTCTTAGAATTTTTGTCTGTCTGTCTGTCTGTATATCTGCCTGTTACCGCATCACAGAAAAGCCACTGGAGGATTTTGATGATATTTGGTACAGTGATAACTGGTTATACGGATCAACATATAGGATACTTTTTACCGCGGGAAAATATTTCATTTCTGAGAAAAAAATACAAAAACTGCAAAATAAGAGTAAAGTAATAAGTAAAACCTAAGAATTTGGTTTTTTAGATCTATGAATGCGGGCGGAGCCGCGGGCTATGCTAGTATATTATAATTTTAATTACCTGCTCTCCTTATATTTTAAATTTGGCTATTATTTAGGTCAAATTCGTCATATTTTCAGATTGAAATATCTTACATAATTTTTTTTAATTATAAGTAGGTAGGTATAGGTATTTTATATTAATAAATAAAATTTACGACATTACTACAACGGTTTGCTGGTATTCAATAGAATTTATTAACTAGCAGTATAGATTATTTGATGTACCGTAACTATATCCTTAAACATAGTTTCAATATAAATATCTTAAGGGCCCTACCGCCCTTCAAATTATACAACGAGAAGTAAATAAAGCCATTCCCCGATAACACGCTGACTCTACGAGTGGAGAGATGGCCCAATTATGTGAAAGCTTAAAAGTTTTGATAATTAACATAATTACCGGGGCTCATATATTATTCCGGGCGCGGCCCACCACTGCGCCTGCGCCTGCGCACGATGAGAACTAACCATTTTCCAAACAAGTAAACAGAGATAAGAGTTTTTATTGCTCCTTCTTAAGATCTGATGCACGCTTCCTTCTTATACGAATTAATATTAAACAATCGCTTCAACGTTATTTAAATTAACTTTTTAAGTGAAGACCTCCGTTGAATGGGAGATAGTTGAACAGTATCTCGGTCACGTAATGTATTACTGAGATATCATACTGTGAACAAAGAATAATGTGAATGATGTAAATAATGAATGTCAGCTACGTATACATTACACCAGTAGATGCACCCAGATGCGAACTACATATATTATTAAACTAGCATTGCCCGCGGCTCCGCCCGCGTTCAGATGATCAAAAACCAAATTCTTAGGTTTTACATATTAGTATACTCTTACATTGCAGTTTTTGTATTTATTCTCAGAAATGAGATATTTTCCCGCGGTAAAAAGTATCCTTTATGTTGACCCGAATAACCAGCTATCATCATACCAAATTTCATCAAAATCCCTCCAGTGGTTTTGCCGTGATGCAGTAACAGATAGACAGACAGACAGACAAAAATTCTAAAAACTATAGATTCGGCCTCTGTATCGATAATAATGTCTATTTCAATAAGATTTTCCAAAAAATATTTAATGTACAGAATCGACTTACTTACAATTTTATTATAGGTATGTATAGATGACAGAAAAGAAATCAATATACAAACTACGAGTATAACGGATAACATAGGATATATTAGTCTGAATGCATGTAAAAGTAAATGTATGTATGTACCATGAACGAATTAACCACGTATTTTTCGCCCTGGAAGAAGCCAGTAGTAATCATTAGTTTATTCACGAAGCAAATAAAGTACCTACAGTTTTATAAGCTCGTATCTCCTCATTACCATTACTTCATTAACAGTAAACCTTATTTGTATGGGCAAGCTACATCGCGGGTCAGCGGAGCTCGCGTGTGACATGAAAACGTATGCACTATCTCTACATCGGCCGCTTGTTACTAACGTTTCACACCTAACGAACATCGTGACCGACGGAAACGACGAGTTATTGCCAGATTATCAGACTACTTTATAAGAAACAATCTTTGCCTGGCCGTTAATCACGCAAATGCTATTAGGGCAGGCTTCATCGCATCGCTATATATCTAGGGATTATATTAAGATTATATGAATCAGGCGTTATGTAATTACTGAAATGCTAGTAAATTGCATAAGACCTAAGTTACGTTCATAAAATATGTTTTATTAATAAAAATAGCGTTCATAATTCTTACAGCAACTGTTTTCTAAATATACTTATTTTGAATTTGATGAGTAGTACTCTGAACACTGGTCAAGTCCGCAGTGGCAGTCGCACCCTTGTACAGATCAAGCTATGACTTAAGGTTTTACAAGATTTCAATAAAGATATTGATCTTTTCATGAAACACAGTCAAAATAGTTTGAAACAACCTTTAACTTATACCTAACCAATGCAAGCAGTTCTTGATGAATAGAAAATAAAGTAAATTCTAATTTTAATGAAATAATATTTCAAGCCTTTTCAACATCCTCGCCGAGCACGGACCTACCCTCAATGGTAGAGAGAATATACGCCATAGCCCAGCACACTGGCAACTATGGGTTAGCAGACTTCACGTTTTTCGTAAATTATTTTTTTTATACTACTTTACTGTAAGGTTAGGAGTAAGGTGTTAGGATTGCTTTACATGTTAATATAACGATGTTCGAGACTCAGGATTCAAACCCACTTCACTTGATTTTCCTAGCGCGGACATTAACCGTATGTATATAATGAGCCACCTTATATACTACTCCCATACGTTAATGATACTAGTTTATGAGAATTAACAATAAACCGTTTAAGACATAAAAGAAAATCAGGCACACTTACAAATTTACGTTATGTTAATGATACTATTAATATAAAAATTGATTTCTATTTTCTTGCTAATTAAGCTCATGTGCCTGTCCGCGGAGGAGACATGTAAAGCCTTTAAGAGTATAAACATCTCGAGCTCAGCAAATGGATTTGAACTTGTGACCCGAGCGGTGAAATAGCTTTGTCTCCGGTCTGCAGCGAGTATGCGGTTAGTTTGAAATGTAGGTAATTGTTATCGAATGCTTTTCATTTTAAATAAAATTGCAACTAAGTAAGCGCTACTTAGTTACAATCTTAATTAAATGTAAAAAGAGATTAAAATAAAAACTTAAAAAAAAACGACTTCCAGACACTAAAATGTAAAAAATAACTAAACAGGGGTTTTTGGGATTTAGAATAGATACCTAATCAGATATTTTCGAATTCGGTGCCAGCCGACGCATAGGAAATCTAATATACGTAAAATACATATTTACCTATTAGATATTCATATCTTAAAATATTGTCTGTAACTTTAGAGTTAGAGAGAGAAAATGAAGCAAATTCGATAATTCTAATATACACAAATTTAATTAACAATTTGAACTTGCAGAAACTTTGATGCTAACTTCAGGCTGCCAATTAGACTGGGCGCTAATAATTATTAGTACAGCCCCGAACACGTCTAAAATCTAAATAATATAGTGTAGAACCGTTGCGTGCGCGCAAGTTGCTGGCGAGAGGTAGAAACGTATCGTGGCAAGTAACTCGGTAGTGTCGGACGTAAATAAAAGAGTTACGGCACAGTTCAAAATCTAAATTACTGCATTGGTCACGACTTCTCGCCATCGATAACTAACGGTAGCGTAAATCGATACGCTCCACACTACATAATCGAATATAATCGAATTTACGAGTGAAGCGTTAGATGCGATTTCACGCTGGATGCTCCATTAAATACAATAACATCTAATGAATATACAGATTAACTTACGAGGGGATTGCGGCAATTGATCGCACATGTGTGTTGTGTACAGACCGAATGTCGAATTATACTTTTTATTATTACGTCGATTTGTTAGTTGTTAGCTTAGTAACTTTTTTATGTTCGACACAGAAAATGTCCCATCTTCTTTTCGCTTTTAAATGATTGGAAAATATCTTTATGACCCATACAGATATTTACTCTCCATATGGACTGCATATAAATACATATATGTAAAAATAGTAAGTAGATCTACGAGAAAATTTAAATTATTGAATCTTGATCCTTATAGATAAAATTGTTTATTCATCAGCACTAGGATTTTTCATGAACACCTACAATTAAAAAACAACAATTATTATTAGTTAGATAATTATTAGAAGCACACTTAGCAGTTACAATAAAAATAACGTGATATCTAGTAACTACCCTTGTGTAATCCATCACTCCCTACCCCTAGTCCCTATATTTCCCGCCAAATCTAGCCGTATGGCATAGATAAAATAGATTAAAAACAATTTAATCCCATTTTTGTCAAACCACAGACAATAGACACTTGCGCAGCTGACGTTAAAAAAACCTGCCCCGAAGTACATTGTAAAGGACCCTCGCAAAATGGCGCGATCAAAACACAATGGTTTTTTGAAAGTGATATATTAATTCGCGTCCGCGACAAGTGGGCGCTCACTTGTTGCTCATCGACAAATGTTTGCAAAGTGTTTGAGGGCAGCAGTTAATAGAAATGTATTAGATGGGTTATACCACAGACAATATAACCTATAATGTCTGTGGGTTAAACGCATTAGATTGATTACCGCACTTTCCCATAGCGAGGGGAGATCTGTACAATAAATGTTATTTTCATTATCAGAATAGACTTTTTTATGATTATTATTAGCTCTTGTATGATTTTTTCATTTTCTGTAGGAGTAGGTATATTATTATATTACAATAATTGACTGTTATTTTTTATATTTTACAGATAAAATAAAATTCAGAATTAATAACAATATGCCGTATGGGCGTTAAATAAAAAATAATGAAACGTTCTAAAAATATTTTTCATTTCTACATGTCAGGTGATAAAGTTGTCAGAATTTTCATTCGAATTCATTAGATTTACAAACGTAAAATTTAAAAAATATTTAATATATATGTGCATATGTATTTATAAAAGCCAATTTTTACGAGATTAAAGATTAATTAGTGCCATCTAGTGCAAATAGAATAAATTAAAACGAACAAGAACAGCCAAGGAAGACTGGGGATATTTAAAAAAAAATTAAAGGAAATCTAGCGTTTTGTTCCAAAACAAATGGAACATCTTTACAATTAATTATCTTACATAGATTTCAAATAAAAATGCGCTCGCAATGATATAGTAAACAGAGAAGAATCGATCCCCAAGCGTCCGGAGCGGAGCGTGGTTGACCCGCGAGCCGCGGCCCGCGACCTCCGTGTGAACAATGAGTGACTCAGCGAAGTCGGCGCACGAACACAATACCGCGGATATTACGGACACCATTATCCGTAAAATGAATCATTTTACAAACCTAAGTTTTGCCGCGCACCGAAAAAGCACCGTGGCACAATATCGCACCGCAGTATTATATGTATGTACCTATGTTACAAAAAGACGATCAACCACTGCACCGTAAACAAGTTGTATTTTTTTTTTACTTTTCTCCGTTACGGTGGCTTTGCCGCTAAGAACGCGCACAACTTTTTGTTGCAATACTGCGGTGCAACATAATGCCGCAGCCATCTTTCGTTACAAAGCGAAATCTATTTTTCGCTTAAGTACCTATGTAATTACCTACTGCTTAGACTAACAAAAACTCAAACAATTTTCATTTCTTTCATTAAAGGATTCGAGAGGTTTATAATGAGAGAGACAAAGAGACGAACATGTGGTTTAAAAAAAATGATTGATTTTAAAAAGTATTTCCAAAGGCAAAAGAACATTCGAATTCTATGCAAAGCCAATGTATTAATTAAATAGTTTATCTCTTCCTTCTTTTATTTCTATTCTTACTCGAATCCATTCCACCCTAGTCCCTACACTTACCATAACGTGGCGAATGGCCAATGATAACCCGACGCGCTCGACCCGCGCCCACTTCATTAACTTAGCGTGAATTATATTTGTACCTACTATGCAAATATTTAAGGGTCTCTGCACACTGAAGTCAGTCCGGAGACACAACGCGGTGTTTATTTTAAGTTGGTCATCTTCGAACTTGCCAAGGACGCCAATGTACGACCGTTTACAAACAAATATTTTTAAAACTGTATTCAATGCAATTCTTTCATCAGCTGGACCTTATAATTGCATTAAAGGATAAAAAGTATTATAAAAAATCAACACATGCAAGTCACAAGATCCGTTAACATATTATGTAGCCTGCATCAGCGTAGTCCGCAGAATGACTTTCCTCTCTAATAAGCACTATAAATGAGAAATTTTATTGTTTGTTCATATGAAAAGAAATCAAAAGAAATAATAAAATAAACTAATAAAACCAAGTTTTCGTTTTCAAAAGGTTGACTCGCAATACAGTAGGTACCTACAGCCAAATCAAACAATATTACGTAATGTTAACACTTAAACAAAAGAAGTCCAAAATTAAAAATATGTATATTATTACATAAAACATAGGTATATAGGTACACGAAATTGATTCCATAAGATATACACGTGCTGCACAAATATTTTTAATGACGCAAAAGATCAGCTAAAATCAGCTTCCGTGTGTAGACAGCTTAAGTTCCACTTCAATCAGCACATCTAGCACTTACCCCGCGGTCCGCTGTCCGCGCCAGTTCCTCCCGTATCAGATGGCTCGGTGTAATGAAGCGGCACGACCGGACAAGTGGACACTAAATCGTAAACTAGATATAGATATTTGAAACACTTCAGTCCTTTGTCACTGGTGTGCATTTAAATTCACCTTTTGACCGACTTCAAAAAAGGTCTGCAATGCTATGCAATATTTTTTCGAGTTTTACTTATTAAATAGACTCATTCTTATAGATTAGACCAAAGAGCTTAGATTTTCAAAATAATCGATGCCTTCGGTACATTTATATCACTTAAGTCTAATATTATGTGGGATCACGTTCACGAAAATTTATTTTCCTAGTTTTAAGTGATAAGAAATCAATTTTATTTATAAATACCATTACTTTTATTTCGGCCAATTTGTAGTAATATTATAAATGCGAAAGTTTGTAAGGATGTCAGGATGTATGGATGTCTGGATGTATAGATGTATGGATGTTTGTTACTCTTTCACGCAAAAACTGCTGAATGGATTTTTGTGAAACTTCACAATAATATAGCTTATACATCAGAATAACACATACATAACTTATTTTTTACGGGTAAATGTACAGCTCTCGCGGAATAGATTTGTTTGTTTTTCTACAGTCGAACCCGATCAAAGCAAAGGGGAAGCGCTAGTTTACAAAAAAACAAAAGATTGCCCAATCGGACTAGAGCCGGTCAATAAATAGTACCTACCTAATCTTAGCCGGCTTGTGAAGGAACCCTTAATAGTGGTAAATGTGACAAGTGGATGTATTAAAGACAGTTTAGCAGGAAAGGCCAGCATGTTTCAAGTCATACTTCTGGGTGAAGTTTATAATTATTTGCTCTTTTAATATTATACTGTGATTTTTTAAATTATAAAATCAACATTTAATCAAGACAAAGTTAAAGCTAACTTTAAATAACAAACAGGTTTTCTTTAACTATCTATGTATTGTGTAATGCTTTTGGAACAAATGACACTAAATTATCAACGTGAGCTAGTGAATGTGTGTGTTTCTCTTCACGCTGTAACCGCTCCACAGATTTCAATTAAATACATAGTAATACCTATGTATGTCGCAGCCAACTAGCTTAATCAGCCATTTAATAAGCAGCCTAGCCTTTTTATTGAACGGCTCCGTTTAATGAATAGGACTTATATATGCTGGACCACCCCATACCTTATTTTTGATTAACGTATCGACTACGCCAGCTGTCGGCCAACGCGGGAAAAAACTAGTAAAAAAATTATGGCGGAAAACATGTTACTGAATAAAATTCAGGGAACTAAATGCTGAAAGCATCTAACATCCCCCACTCCCTAGAAACCGAAGCAGAGACGAAAATAAATCGACGCGTGTACAATCTATTTTCATTGATTTAATAGACATGTAGGATTACATATACATATTTTATTTCATCATAAAACTATATTATATGTATTAATTTACTCAGCTAAGTGTTCTAAAGTGATCAGTGAACAAACAACAAATATATAGGGAGGAGGGCCGGTGACGTCACCCCCCCCCCCTCCCCACTCCCTTCGCACCCGCCACCCCCTCCCCTTACATCCTCGTGTTAGCTACAATTAATTAACACAACATACAGTTATTTCACGCGGAGTACACTCGGATTGGAGTAGAACTATAATAAAAACATTTTTCAGATATCATAAATGTGACATTTAACAAGAGATTCTTCAACTAAAACCTATATAAATAAGTACGAAACGAGCCTAATTTTTGGTAATCTCAGCATCTCCGAGCGCCTCCGCGCGCGAAGCAGCAATCATCCAAAACATTGTTATATTTATTTTGTATTACTGAAAACATTATCCTATACACATATAACCAGTGGCAAGACCAACTAAGAACAACGAAAGGCATGAAGCCGCTTTGTACAATCATCTTTGGCTAACACCTTGAAGCATAAAATATATCTTCATATAAACATTTAAAAACTGAGTACAAAATAACATACATCCATTTGCATTTCACAACGTATATGTATAGACATTTGAAATTATAACTCACTTAAAATCGCTTACTCTTTAATATATCGAACATTTTCTAGAATATACTATTTTTAATTAAAAATAATAAATATTTATTCCGTTATTAAAAAAGCAATTATGGTAACAATTTGTGCTATTCTTCTCTAGGGAACTATATGCCCTATGTAATATATATCATATAAATTAAAGTCATGGTTTCCTAGAAAATGTGCGACGCCATCTTAAATATAACATTCGGACTCTCGCATTGCAATATTATCAATTATGTTGGCGTGTGCCCATCGCGGGACAGATTCGAACCAGTACATATATCTGAGTACAAATACAACTAGAAATAAACGAAAGAAATACAGTGTGATATGTCATTACCTTCAGACAGTGTGTTGTGATGGCATCGGAATATATTAATGCTACCTTTACACGAGGCTATATTGTAAATATGTATATATGTGTAATGAAAATGATATCATGACTGTAATATGTTCGAACCTGCGAACCGTTGATTTTATATATTATTTATTTGAGTTACCGTTCCATATTTGTTGTAAAAACGCGTGTAAAGGTAGTATGTATACAATATCAAATGTAAAATATAACATATATTTAAAACAATTTGTAAACTTAACAAGCATAAAATTGGCTTATAATTTCTATCTTGTTTGTAAAAAAAACACATTCGGCTATAAAATACGTAAATACAAACAGAATATGTCAAATCTTATGGCACGAAAATATACAATTAGCATCAACTAAAACTTCTAAACCACTCCATTGGTGGGTCACAACATTAAGTACTAACAATACTTTAAACCTCACTGGAGTCTCTATTCCTTCCTCTGTGCGGTCACCGGTGACGCGCGGATGATTCGATTCAGAGAAATTTAATCGATTATCGATTATAGTATAATCTGATAGATCGATTTAATCTCAAATCTTTTTTTTAAGTAACCAGACTCGCATTAACATTTCAAACGTTCAATATGATACATTTCATTGTTAAATTAAAATACCTCAGAGGCTTAAACTATTTCTTATAAAAAAAATAGATGTACATATAATAAAAAGCATATGTCCAGAAAGCTTCAAGTACAATATAATCTCAAGAGACGATACAAATAATAAAACAACGTCAAAGTATGTTCGCTATAAACAGTAGTGTAGAGGAAATGTCCTGAGGTCAAGTATTTGTTTGGCACAATCTCTACAAAGTTACTCAAAAATCTTCTCCGCTGTTCGTAAAACAACATTATATTAATAAACAAATACCTACATATATATGAACTTGAACAACAATTGTATTTGATATAGAATCAGAAAAAATCTTTATATAGAATTTTATTGTTAATTAAAATTAATTCAACAATTTTTTTTGGCTAAATTGCTAAAAAATGACAATATAACTTTTAAACAACCCATTGTTTTATTAAAAACGCACATAAACATTATAAAAAGTTTAAATGTATATGGAAGAGGTAAGCTTTGAACAAATAATTGTAAATTTTGTATCGTGGAAGAAATTAATTTGTTGTTATTCTACATCGATCAAAAAAGTACTCGAAACACAATCAACGACAAAAAGTGTCCTCCCCGAATGAGCGCTTATTTGAACATTTGAGCGCGCTATTAATTTAATTTTATTTGTGAGAACAACTTTAAGCATTGCATTTAAGGTTCAATTTACATTGTTGTATATTTATTTCAACTACAATAATTACCTAAAGACAATTGGCGACAGTATTAAGAGAACTTTAGCATGGGATAGTGTACCCAGTACTTTTTTGATTAATGGTATTCTAACATACGACATGCCGCCGGCGCCGGTCCGACAGACTCCTGAATAGATTTAAAACACAGGAATATTTTAAAAACAACCGCCCCACCATTGCGCGTGTCGTCCATTTTCACACAAACGATGTGATCAAAATTACTTCAAATTTCTCTAGATAGTGATGAGCATTATTTCCAATAACATATCTTTATTTTTGTATTATTTCTTAACTTTGATGAAATTGCACAAAAAATTTAAACATTTTTCTAATGCAAAAAGCGTAAAACTTTTTCAATATAACGACTTGCTAAATCAGCATTTCCTATACAAATAATTAGAGAATACATATACTTCATTTTCACAAATAATGGTTCCAGCGACATTCTAAATGACAAATAAATATAGCGCCATTGTCATAATATAAAATCATCAATCTTAAATAATAAATACATTAATTTTGGTAAAATTTCGCCTAAAACAAAACATATCTTTAAAAAAAATAGTAAACAGCTTTATAGATTCATAATCTTAATTAAGAAAAATCATTTATAACAATTTCCAAAACGTACAAACCAATGTCTTGTAAAAAATAGACAAAAAATATTGTATAATAGTAAAAAATTATAAAAAACGGACCGACTTTTATTCGGACGCTACAGTAGTTATTATGAATAAATTATGCAATTCATATTCAAATATTATACAGATCATCGTAAAACCGCTCCACTTAACCCGCTACTAATACTTGTTAATACAAAAATAATGTAAAAAATATAAAAGAAATAAATATGTACAATGTCAAAAAAAGAATGAAAAAATTACGTAAAAAATGTATCGACGAGTTTAATGCATCGGGAACTCAACCATCGAACCGAAGGAATGAGATGATCCTACATCCACAATATTACGACTTTTGTTAAGAATCTTAAATAAAAAAAAACTACATACATAAATTGACAAAATCTACAAGTTTGATTAATATGAAAATTTGGACTAAAATGTCGAAATTTAAGCAAGTATAAATGTCGCAGGCCTGTTGAATAATTTATCTTTTTGCAAACTGCCCCATACGTTTGCAGAAGCACGCTAGGGTTTGTAAAATGCCAAAGGCAAGTTATAAAACGTTAGATTGTAAAATACACTATTATGAATGAAGGGTTTTTGGGTTCAAGAAAAAACCTAACTACCTTAGTCCCATAAGCTTGAATTAACTTAGTGGAATTCCCAATCTAACACCGCGTATTAATTGTTTAATAAAATAGCTAATGAATTTGTAAAACAAATTGATTCTACAACCATGAATCTATTTTTAAATCTCTATCATATTCTGGCAAAATAAATGGAGTGAAGAGGCATTTTACAATTTCCCTAATGTATTTTACAAACCAGCGACCGTTGGCATATAGACTGTACCGTTTGTATAATGACAAATTATGCAATATGCCTGCAGGTTACGCACTTACGACTCGACACACGTAGAATGTACATATTATGTCGCACCAAACCAGTCGTCTCTACATAGGTCCGTTAATTCACACGAACGCAACATAACTCCGAAACCTGATGCAACTGGATAGTCATGTGTATATTTGTAAATTGATTATTTTTTATATATATTATTATTTTAAAATAATGTTAAGATTTTTAATACTCATGAACACAGTTAATCAGTAATTTTAAATCAGGTAACAATGTCATTTCAAAGAATCGTTGTTATTTTTAACAATAAAATAATCAATATACAAAAATATCCGCAAAACAATTTCGATATACATATTATGTTTATCTCAGCGACGCACAGACACACGAACACGCACACAATTTACAACGATCATAAATTATGTAGACGCTTAAATAAATAGTGGTCATCTTGAAACTGGTGCCATTATTACTCTATACTATGCCCCGCCCGCGGCTCTGCTCGCTTCGAACTTTACTTAACGATGTACGAACGAATATTTTGTTAATTCTTCTAAAATTTTTTACTCTGTTTTATTCAATGCACAAATCCTAACTCACACCTCAAATTCGATATTATAACAATATCGATATCGGTCGCCTAATTTTGTCAATTTGGTAAATATGAGGTACATATATACGATAATATATAACTTAAACTATTCTATTAGTAGCGCGAGCACGCTCCGTGTGCGAACAGACAGACAGAACTTGTGACGTCAGCGTTATCACAGATTACAACAATTTCCCAACTTTTAAAGAAAGCAAGTGACGGGAAGGCCTCACAAAACTACATCCCCATCCCTGCCACGAAACACTTAATAAGATCTAAACGCTAAATAGTAGGAAATATGAATATACGGACACTAGTTGTTACCCTACGAACGAGATCGGGAGCGTGGGACGTCGTCCAAACCGACTTAGGCTACCTCGTACACCTACTCTATAGATGATATAGAATCTAAATGACTCTACAAACACATCGAAATCTGTCGAACAAAACAAAACACACGGCACAAAATCACATGAGCAAGTATCCTTACGGAGACAAAGCTTCATACAACCGCACCATCATAAATACTCAACTGCCATCGTATAGAAACCTATTAATTTTAACCGAAATGCTAGTTGTCAAAGGAGGCTTACAAGGCATTAGGGTTGACAAATATAACTGTATTTGCCAAAAGTGTGTATAATGCTTTAATTTTATATTGAAATCCTTTTTGACAACTCTTGCATATAACAGTATTACAGGAAAAATCATCAAATCAGGAATACTTTGTATGTATATGTATGTGGGACTAATGTCCGTTCGGATCTCACGTAGGATAAGTAGATAATTGGTGTATGTATGTATTGCAATATTGTAAAAAAAAATTATTTTAAAAGATCAACTGATGAGTTGCGGCTTATCTCAACAGAACTGCCGAGCCGGTGGTACATTCCTGACGGAATTAAATATTGACATTTAACGGTAAACAATATAAAAGTGATAACTCAAACTTGCTTGTAAGTATATTTGAATAATGTATATTTTGATTTGATTTATACTATGATGGTAGTCTATTTACCATCGCGCGGTTGTAAGAAGCTTGGTCGATGTCAGTATGGAGGGACATTCGCGGAGGCGAGCGCGGCAGAACGCGGAGACGGGCATATATCTATAAAACGTTGTATGCGTACAGAGATTTATAATTTATACTCATTTATAATTATAATATACACTAACAACTACATAAAGCATGTGCTTAACCGGTTTTCTCGACGTACATATATTTTGCTCAAAATATTAACTTTCGCCATACCCCGACTATCGTACAGAGCGACAGCAGACTAGTCGAATCGATTATGCACTTAATAAAATCGATTTTAATAAATATATTATTATTTAAACAAGTCCATAAAGATTTCTTATGCTAAATAAACGTATGTGTAGCGCTCGTCGAACTGTCAAAGCGACTCGTACGATAATCGATGCATATAATAAGAATTAGCAACTATAGCATACTCTTCATTATCTTATACTATAAACTTTGGTATCGGATCGTTAACTATAAATAATACTAGAATCAGAACAAGCCAACTCGGGTCAAGTCAAAAAACGAACACCAAATCATATACGATTTGAAACATCGAAACCATAGAAAATATAAAATTAATTAAAAAAAATTGAATGAAATGTCAAAAGATATACACACAATAATGAATATAATCTCACAATCGATTAAAGAATAATCGATAACCATGCAACATGGACTTTGTTCAACATTTGTACTCTTAGTACCACAAATAAATAGGCGCGCAACGTCACGTTACGAGGAAACTTGGCATAGTAGAAAACCGTCGCGGCAATATCCGACAACGACGCCTATCCTAGTTATTCACCGGCCACGTTGTTTGTCAACAAAATGGCCGCCATAATCCTTAACATTACCATATATCCGATAAACTAAATCGTTTATAATTAATCACTTTAGTTATCTAGTACAAGTTATATCCATTAGGCAGTTTCAGTTTGACAGATCAATATACATAGCGTCGTCGGACATCGCCACGGACGGACACATAAATAGATTCATCCAATGAATACTGTAGGATGCGACGCGACCGAGCGACTGAGTATCGACATCACAACGCGGACTAGAAAGCGGGAGTTCTTAACCGAAGGGCGCGGGCGCCGTCTGCGACTTCGATACATTCGCGATTGTACAAATAATCGATTTTCATGTTTAAAAATAATCGATGTGAAATTCTTTAATAAAAAAGTCTGCAGCATCCATTAAATCGCAACAATAACTTGTAATATTAAATGTACAAGCACCGCGCGAGCCGCGGACGCGCGCGCGCCGATAGGAACCGACTACTGAACTATACGAAACACCGACACGACGAGTTAAAATCTAACATCTCAAACTTACATATTAAAGCACCTTAAACAAGGTTGTATCGCGGTTAAAAAACCTAAACTAGTGACTGTGACTATACTGTTAACGTTACTGGTACTGGTACTAATTACTGGTACTGCTGGTCGCACTGCGGCGCGCGCACGCAGTGCCAGCGGGGTTCACGAGCGACGGTCTCTACCGCCTTCATTACTTTATATACAACAATCGATAATTGCTCTCACCACATCTACACTCCCCGTTCACATCCTTCTAAGGGCTTCATTTTTTTTTTTGACTTTTTCAATTTTATTTATCGGAACGTTTGTCTGTATGTTTGTGTAATCAGATCGACACGGAGTGAAAAACGAAGCAGATCTATATTTGGCAACTTTCCTTGCGAGATGCACTATGGGGTTTGAATACCGCTCGGTATGGTGTTTTGTAATAGGACATTTAACTTTGAAAGTACTCTTCTCTTATAACTCTATGTAGTACTGTGACGTCATAAAGACACTATCTCTATCACTATGTTAAAATTTGATTTTAAAACCCATCAAATACCCCATTACAAATGATGTCATATAGTTGTTACACGTCTAACGCTATGTGAGGAAAGAGCAAGAGTTAATGGGTAAAGAACAACACTAGTATTTGTAAACAAACTGCAATAAAATATACATTTGAAATAGAAAATAACACATTCTACTTCATTTGTGAACATAATTAAAATATTTTTTCAATAAAATAACATTAAATATATTTTACAAGCAACTCTTTTTTTTAAATTCTGTTTTTAACGATAATATAACTTTTTTTCTATAACATTTACAAACACCAGTGTTAGCTCCCCGTAAGCTACACAACATACGTACAGCGTGTACAAAATAATAATACTTGTGTATTCAATACTATGAATAAAATAAATCAATTAAGCCGAAACATTACATATCACTATTTAATACTTAGAATTTATTAGCTAAAAAATAAAATAAAAAGGTTATATTCCTATAAAAAAGAACGACTAGAATTATCAAATGCTTTGAAATATATCGACGATATTTTGTTCGCTAAAGGCAGAGTAACAATAAAGTATTAATATTGCATCAACCCCGACAACTCTACAGCTGGTCGTAAAGACCTATTTGCAAAACAAATTTCCCATTTACTAAAACATACTCACTGGTATATTCGAGTCGATTACCGAATGGATCCAAGTTCCATAACAGAAGATGCTTATTACCGCGGTAATAAGTATGAAGTGTTGGGTAATAATAGGTAGTAATAAATTCCAGATATTAAATAGCTTGCGACTGGGCCGCCGGCGCTCAGGGCTGCGGCGGCGCCGGGTTGAAGTCCTTGTTCACGAACGAGAAGCCCTTGAACTCCTCCTGCGGGGTATACCGTAGCGTGGTTAGCGGTGTGCTGCGCCGTACACGACGTCTATACCGTAAGAACTACTACACGTATAGTAAGTATTGCTATATTTCAGCGGTGATACAAAAATTATATAGAAAAAAAAATGGCTTTCCATTCCATTTTCGCCTCTAACAACCTTATTTAGACTATTACGAATATTTAAAAAAAAATACCAAATTAGTCCAGCCATTCTCGTAATTCAGATTTATATAACTACGAAATAGCACCACAGCGTCTTAACTTCAGAACCATTCGCCATAAAAATTGATATTTTTAACAACCCTTGCATTACCATTAAAATCTAAAGTGTGAGTACCTACAGTACATACAGTAGTATATATATTTCACTAGTTATCACATAGGTAGCATCAAATGCTAACTACATAATTCGTTGGCTCACTATTACAAGGTTCTATGTTAATTTTAATGAAGTTTAGTAATTTTTACATATAACTTCGTTAGTTTGTTATCGTAAAAAAAAACAACATAGAACTATGTAAAATTGAATATTTCGTACTTTAAGTGCTGCTATCTACTGGTTTGTTTTTGGAAAACTGTAGCTAATGACACATAGAACCTTGCAGCATTAATAACTCAATAAGTACTAAAACTGTAACATAGGACCTTGTAATAGTGAGCCGACGAATTATGTATATATGAAGACCCACACGAGTGGGCGGTGTACCTGGTTGATGGCGCGCAGCACGTCGGGCGGCACAGGCGTGAGGCACGGCTCCTCCTTCGTGAACTCCGCGTCGAAGTTGGCCGCCTCGCGCTTGCTCTTCTGCACCCACACACACACCCACACCGACACCGACACCGACACAGATAATGCAGTACTTTGAGGTAAAGTTTCACGGGATTGATTTAGATAGTTAAGGATTCATGACATTTAAGTTGTTTTTGAAAATAAATCGACGTTAGGCAGTGTCGTTTATAAGGATAAACCCGTGGACGTTTTGAATTTCATTTTGGACGTCATGATATTTGTAAAAATAAATGTCTTGCAGTTTTTAATTTTCAATATAATATGTTATACCGCACCGACCTTTTTAGATTTTTTTTAAATTTATTAATTGATGAATTGAATTTAATGAATGAATTAATTGATTAATAAATTTAAGAGAGTGAATAAGTGAATAAGAAATAATTTATAATATCATAACACGTCTACGAGTAGACGTTTTATTCCATCCAGTAAAATATACGGCATCATTTATTTACTCGCTAATAAATAAACGATGCCGTATATTTCAGTGCACAGAATAAAGCACAGTAAAGGTGAGAGTACAGTTAGCGTGCGCATACGCACCACCTTGGGGCGGAAGGGCGGGCGCACGCGGCGCGCTGCCAGCGCGTCCCAGTCCACGTCGCGGAAGAAGGCGTGCGCGCGGATGCCGGCCGCGCCGCCCGCCACGCCCAGCCGCCGCGCTGGCGCCTTCGTCATGAACCCTACACACATCATACAGAGGCACACTTTGCTAATTTGTACGTACAGGTATCCTCTGAAACTACTGTATCGATTCTGCAAATTCTTTCACTAATAGAAACGTTATCTATACATATAATAAAATTGTAACTAAGTCGAATCTGTACATTAGATATTTTTTGGAAAACCTAATTGAAATAGACATTATTATCGATACACAGTCCGAATCTATAGTTTTTAGAATTATTGTCTGTCTGTCTGTCTGTCAGTGTATTACCGCATCACGAAGAAACCACTGAACAGACATTGATGAAATTTAGTATGTTGATAGCTGGTTATCCGGGTCAACATATAGGATACTTTTTACCGCGGGAAAATATCTAATTTCTGAGAAAAAATACAAAAACTGCATTGTAAGAGTATACTAATATGTAAACCTAAGAATTTGGTTTTTGGTCATTTGAACGCGGGCGGAGCCGCGGGCAATGCTAGTTACTATATAAATGTTTGACCGTTGAATTACTTTATCGGGTACTGTTAAGCAGGTTCAGAAGGGAAGTTCAGAAGGAAGGTCAGATGTTTCGTCATGTGACATTAGCTACAAAGGACCAAAACTGGTCGACGTAGCTAGGGCCGACCTCGGCACCACACCCAACAAAATAATAATAATAATGTGACATTCGATACCGACAGCATACTGGTTTGCAACAAACAATACGCGACTAAATTTTGTTAACCACATCAATTATTCGATAACCCTACACAATCAAAAAATCATCAGTATAAAAGATAGTACTTGAGATACGAAAATGGGTTCCTTATAAAATAATAATAATTAAATGAACCTAAATAGTACCATAGTCTCTGCTTAATATATCTATAACGATGCTACATGTAAAGTAATTTTCGAACAGTAGTTCCGGGTCATAATATGATTTGTAAAACTTTATAAATTAATGTGCAAGTTGTTCTTTATTTCTTCAAACTGTGACGACTCCGGTGATTTGACTAAAATTCAAAGTGGAAATAACTTACACCTATATTAACACATAAACTCTTACTTTTGACCTTAACAAAATATACGTGATTTAAAAAAATATACGCTTAATAAACCAATCGTTAATTCAAAGTAAATTAATAATTTAAACGATAGAAAAATTTATACATCTAAAGAATATTCACTATGCTTTAACATGAAAGGAGATTTAAAAATGTATTAAAATTGTAGTACATAAATAGCAGAAACAAATAAAAAGCCATAATAATTGAAGTCAATAAAATGAGATTAATGAATGTGCGTAAGGAGTGAGTACCCTTGAGTATGGAGACGGCGTCCTTGGAGAGCCAGACGGGGTAGAGCACGTCGTCGTGCAGGATGGACTCGAACAGGTCGTCCTCGTTGTCGGCCTCGAAGGGCGGCTGCCCCGCCAGCATCTCGTACAGCAGCACGCCCAGCGCCCACCAGTCCACCGACGGCCCGTACTCCAGCTCCTGCAGGATCTGCGGCGACAACGCACACTTTGTCTCTCTCTACTCTGCTATTACATTCATTGGCAGCACATAAATGTATGTATGTATGTATGTAAATTTTGGATATTGTAGGCAGTGTTGGTTACTTCTCGTCTTACGGTACATGATAACTTTGTGAGAAAAACTGCATATCTAAGAGAATCAAACTAATTTTTGGAGGACATATGAAGTCCGACAAACCGCATTTAGTCAATATAGTGGACTATGGCCTGGTCGATCTCGTAACCTACAATGCGAGGGATGCCGATACCCTAAAAATATTAAAAAGGGCTGAATTATTTATTATTATGGTTTGATAGTTTAAAATAACTAAAAGTGCGTCTCCAGTGTTGTTATGTATTAAATATTTTTTTAATAAAAAGTAATCCTCACCTCAGGAGCGATATAGTCTGGAGTGCCGCAGAACGTAGTCGTAGTGGCACCGTCTGAAACACACCGTTTTAGATCAATTTCCATACTTAATGTCATACACTTAAGGATAAATATTGGCGTGTGATCAGCTCTCATAATCTCAAAGTCATCGGGCAACTCTGTATCACAACTGAATAAAATCAGTCGCTCCACAGCCCCCCTCCAAGCGCTTTTTTCATCATTACACTTTAATATACTCATTTATTTTATTTATATATTTATTCGAGTGAAATGCAACTTACTGGTTTTTTACGAAATCTCAGAAAATAAAAATGTAACAAACTTAAAACTTGTCAGAATAATCCCTTATAGAAAGAGACTTAGAGAGGATTTTTTTGAAAATTCAATTCCTGAAAGGGCCAGAAAGAATTGTAAGTTTGCATCAAAGCGGTTAAAATTGTAAACAATCTTTTTGAATAAAATCGACGACTATTCTTATTCAAAGTTTCAGTCACTACATTCTCCCGAGATGATATAATACTGACCGACGATGCCCTCCTTGCACATGCCGAAGTCGGCGAGCTTGCAGTGGCCGTCGCCGTCCAGCAGGATGTTGTCGAGCTTGAGGTCGCGGTAGACGACGCCGTGCGCGTGCAGGAACTGCAGCGCGAGCGTGACCTCGGCGGCGTAGAAGCGCGCGCGCGGCTCGTCGAACTTGCGCGCGCGCTGGATCTGGAACATGAGGTCGCCGCCGTCCACGTACTCCATCACGAAGAACAGGCGCTCCGGCGTCTGGAAGGCGCAGTGCAGCGCCGTCAGGAACGGGTGGCGCGCAGCCAGCGCCAGCACGCGCCGCTCCGTCAGCGTGCACTCCACGTCGTCGTCCTGGATGATTGCGTCCTTCTTCAGCACCTTCACCGCGTACACCTGCACCGGTGCAATCATATGTTACTATGATAGCTCGAACCGCACGGCGACATTTTAAGAAAAAATAAAAAATTCTAACGCTCAAAACATTTATCATAGTTCAAAGACAAAGAAAAAAATAATTACATAAAATTATACTTAATTAAATAAAAATATACACCATTATGCCATTAATTGTTAGTTCTAATTATTATAATAACATATTTCAATATATTTTTTTGAATGTCCATACCAAAGACCAAACACTACCTCCACCTTCTAACCACCACACATTACCTCATCCGTGCCCTTCTTCTCTGCGAGCATGACCTTCCCGAAGGAGCCCTTGCCCAGCACCTTGATGAAGTGGAAGTCCTCGAGCGACACCTTGTGTCCGGCGCCGTCGTCGCCACCTGCGGCCGCGGCGGTCACACCGACCAATATTAGATAAATCCACCGACACCGATATCGTAATAACCCTATCACCAGAGTAACCACTACCTTGTGACAGACTTCAAAAAAAAGAAGGTAAATAATTAATCTGCCCGGTTTTTTCCTTTCAATCAAAAAAGTAAATTATATTTAATAAAAAAGAAGCCTTAAGGGTGGAAAAACCAATCCACCCTTAAGTTTCCTACCATTTTTAAAATGATTTTGAAGTCGAAGGATTTTTTTTTGTTAAAAAAATATAATAAATATTTTTTTATACATTTTATGTGTTAGCTTATCGGTTTTCAATTTTCATTACAACAAAAATTTGAACTATTATATCAAAATAATTAATACATATTTTGAAACAATATGCATCGTTTCATTAATAGTTGTAATAAATATTTTCATATTTAGTTATGTAAAAAATAAAAAAAACAAATAAAATAGAAATCATAAAAAACGTGTTTATGTGTTTCATTGAAAAAAAACATCTCAAAATTAAAATAAAAAAAAACATAAATAAACCTTGGCAACCGAATATGTCCTGCAGGTCGTCCCAGTGCGAGCGCCGCGGCGCGCCACCTGGCGGGCACATGCGTCACAGACAGACAGATACTGTGTGTTTGCTAGCGGTTAGCTGACAACATCTATGCTTAATGTTTAGAGCATTATAGCTTTAATATGTTCATTGCTTTTATATTATTATGTGTCATTTTTTGTAAGAAAATTCGTGAAAGAAATTTATATCGTTAAAACAAAACAGATGTCAGATGACATAACGTGCTGAAGATAAAATACAATTTGCAATGCAATTCATGCTTTCTTGTATTATTTGAATAAACTTACTTTTATAATTGACTAACAATGTTTACGATCCCTGTATCGACTTAACAGACCCTTAGCAATTTTAACCCATGATTGCTAACAAACACACAACAAAACAAACAAATAGACAAATAAACAATAAAACAAGCAACAGCCCGACACCGAAGCTAAACTGAACAAAAACCTTCGTAGCACGCGAACATGTCCTGCAGCTCGGCCCACTGCGCGCCCCCCACTCCCCCCACTCCCCCCACATCGAGCTCGATCACTACAATACGTATACAAAATGTATTCATTGTGTGGAAAATATTTCTTTTTCTTTTAGAAAATTGTAAAATATTGAACTACCCTCCTAAAAACATGGGTAAGCGTGAAAAATATTGGTCTCCCAATGTGAATTTGGAAAATATTGGTTTACTCTCGTATTATGTCCTATTAAAAATTAACATATGTACATAATAAGACATTATCTATGTACATAATATGTACTACAAGTATGATTGGCTTTAATTTTTAAAAGGTACTTTGTTATCTTAGCGGATTTTTTTCTATTTTATTTAAAAAAAAACGCGCTCAAATGTTTAAATGAGCGCTCATTCGGTGAGGAAATTTTATGTCCTTGATTGTGTATCTGGTACTTTTTTGATCGATGACGATGTGTTCTTTCTTTGCTATATTAATAACTGTGTTATTTTTGTCATAGTCACTCAATTGTATTGATCAAAACCTAAATAAATTAAAGACAAGGCCCTAGCATAATGTGTTTGTTCGTTCAGAAACTAGTGAATGGTTATCTTTGAGAATAATTTTTTTAACATAAGTTACCGGTATGATGAGATTTTTTTTTTAATGAGGAAAAATCGTCTCTTCTGAGAACTTGCGTAATACTGCAAATGAGAAGAGTTTTAAGGGGCGCTAGTGGGTCATTAGTAAATGAGCAGATGCATATAGGATGTTGTGACCGAGCTATACTGTGGTTTTCAGCAAAGAGCAGTACAATAAAATTACTTAGATTATCATTAAAAACTTGGCAATTATTTTACATTTTCTGTTGGCGATACCAACTTTTGGACTCAAATGAATGATCTCCTTTAGATAAGGAAGGGTTTTTGAAGTATGTATATAATATTAAGGTATCAACATACATTTGTCCTCGTGTTTGTCGTCCTTGCCGTCGTCGGCCGCCAGGTCTCCCGGGATTTCCGACAGCGGCGTGTTCAAGTACTGCGGAAGTTCAATACAATTATAATTAAATTAATTATAACAGAAAACATTACAGTGATAAAGATCTCGAAAAACTTGGAAAATCACATGAAATTAAGTGTTCAAGTTCGCATCTCGCACCTGACATTTTTATTTACCATATTCTAATTGATTACCACTTAATAAGGAAACCATCATGAGAAAATGGCGTATGAAGTCCCCCTACTCGCACCTGGCCAGCGTGGAGGACTCTGGCTTAGGTAGGGGAGGCCCACTCCCAGCAGTTTTGAAATTTTCGCTCCGATATTCTCATAATAAACAAAAATTATTTCAAAATTTAACTCATAAGATCCCAAAAGAGAATGGCAAAGCTTATTGCAAAAAAATATTGTATTATAAACTTATTAGAAATATGTATAATCAATGTAGTTAATTTATAATTGTCAAGTATCCAATTATAATAATAGAAAATAAAGCATCTAGTATATGTTGTATGACTCGATCGCACTGTAGACATAGAGCATGCAGGCCGACCTTGGAGGCGCGCGGGCGCGGGTTCTTGTCGGGCGAGATGCCCATCTCGTTGAGGATCTCCGCCATCATCTTGGTGTTGATGCCGCAGTTGTTGGCCACGTTCTTCTGGCACCGCTTGTGCACGTTCATCGAGCACACTGAGGATACACAACAATCAACTTTAAACAAACAAATAATAAAGTCTAATAAAAACTTAAAAAAGAAACGACTTCAAGGCACTAAAATGTAAAAAATAACTAACCGGAGGTTTTCATTTACAATAGATACCTAATCAGATATTTTCGAAGTCAAATCAAATATATTTCGATACGTAAAATACATATTGACCTATTAGATATTCATATCTTAAAATATTGTCGGCTCACACCGACTCCGAAAATATCTGATTAGGTATCTATTCGAAATAAAAACCCCCGTTTAGTTGTTTTTTATATTTTAGTGCCTGGAAGTCGGTTAAAATTATTTTTTTAAGTTTTTATTTTATCATTTTTGTGTAGACGTAATAAGCAGGTAATTTGTTAGAAGAAAGTTTTTAATAACATATTCGATTAAACAATTTATTTAAAAAATATATTTATTGTTGATATTTTAAAAAAACCGCTCGACCGATTACGATAAAATTTATATGGAACCACCTGGAAGTATACACTTTGAAACAAAAAAAAATCCAAATCGGTTCAGGCGTCTTCGAGAAATCGGTGAACATACATAAAAAAAAAGATTCCGACGAATTGAGAACCTCCTCCTTTTTTGGGAAGTCATTTAAAAAAAGATACATAGTGTATCTAGTGTGGAATTAGTAATATAACTTTAAGCTTTTTAATTGTTAGCAGCTGTAGCTCTGACCATACTAGGTTCTTCTATATTCAATAGTAGGCAAACCAAGTGAGAGTTATTGGTACAAATTGTCAATAGGGAGTATACGTATTTTTTTAGTTTTTATACAATAGCTAACATTGTTATATAATTGTAAAAAAACCAGCTCCAAACAAACTAAAATTTAGTATAAAAAATTAAAATGTCATACGGATACGGGTACTTTAAACGCCCGCCATTTCGCGCGCTCGGCGTGACGTCACAGTATATCATACACAGAAAAATGACAACTTATGCTTAAGCAATTTGAAGTGACAAAATCGCTAATCGCTCTGTTATGATATACTCTGACGTCATTTTCGGTCTAACCAATGGCGTGCGTTTCGGCTACTTAGAATTTTCCACCTATATTTGCACTTTTTGATAATTATTTTCTTAATCAAAAACAAATTACATTAAATAATATTAATATAGGCTTAATTCAAAAGCAATAGAGATTATAACAAAAAATATTTCACCTTTTTTAAAATCACACGCATATTTCTTATTAGTTTAGTGCTACGATGTGATTGTGTGTACGCACACACCGCATGTGAATGAGTGTTTTCGTATGTATGAAATAAATGTAGCGGTGGTGTGTGCTATATGCACTCGTAAACACATTCTCTATGTGTACGTGTGTATGTGTAACAGGAAGGAAGGGTCGCTGCTCACCCTCGCACTGCAGGCCCTGCTTGATGAGGCCGTAGAGCAGCGAGCCGCAGTGGTCGCAGAAGGTGAAGCGCTTGTAGGAGTGCACCACGAAGCGGTGCGGCACGTTCACGTTGAAGCGCTGGCCGCCCGACACGCCCACGCCGCTGTGTTGCTGCGCCGCGACCCACGCACACACACACGTTTATTATTATTATATATATATATACATAAATTCAAACGACTTGATTTCCGTCCGTATGGATCTTCTAGTCACACATTTTATTGCTTTATTTCAAACTGTTTAGACAGCACACGCTAATACAACAAAACAACAGCAACTCAAGTGCCACTTATCTTCCAATTTCAACCTTTTTAATCACAATATAAAATAACCTATAAGACTCGACAGTAATGTAACTTCCTATTACTGATAGAATTTTCAAAATCGGATCAGTAGTTTGGGTAATTACAAGCTACAAACAAACTTTACATCTTTATAATATTAGTGTAGATAACAGTTGGAAGAATCCCCTGGTGTGATAGGATTATCACTTAAAACCATTAGCAACATCAGGATTTTCGTTTTTATATGAATTGCAAGCACAAATTATCTTTATAGGAGGTAAATATTGCAACTACTTCAGTTAAACTAATCGGGTCAATGTCACTGTGGCTATAACTCACATTTGACACTTAATATATTTTTCAGACGAATCATTCATGAATAAACGCCATAAACGTTGTCCTTTCCGAATTTCGATATATTGGTTTGTAATCTTGGAACTTATACATAAATCCTATAAAAAAAGCAAGTACAGTTTTTTCCTAATATAAATTCTACAATTTTTTTGACTTTTCCAATTTTTCCCCTCCAAAAACCTTACTATAATAAATATAAAAAAATACTACTGTAATATAAATTATCTTTTTTCTACCAGTGTGAGGCACATTTTCATTTTGTAATTAATATGGTCCGACGGTGGTTTTTAGAAACTTTTTTTAGAAAAGTTGTCCTGCAAATTAGGAAAAACCTAAGGTGCATTTTTCTACACATTTTTTTGCAATGATAATAAATAAATGTATCAAAATTGGGACACAATGACATTCCTTGAGTATATTACCTATATTTATGAAATAATAATACAAATATGGCAAGACGAGTGTATACGTTTTATATCAGTGACGACTCACCTCTTCCTTCATCCCGGGGCACTTGGTAACCACGGAGGAGTGGCAGCGCTTGTGCACCACGCACGTGCACACTGAAACACAAACAATAAGTTAATATTTAGAATACCCTTCATGTATAATTTACATATAAGTAAAAATCAATCTGACACGCACACCGAGGATTCAGTAACATGATGGAACTAAGGTTTAAGACGCCTTGGTCTCTCCCGTGACCATGATTGCTGTAAAGCATTCGAAACGTCGGGAACTGATTATTTCATATCAATTTCAACTTGGTACCTCTACGGATTTTTGAGGAAAAGGGTTTTGACAGACAGACGGACGGACAACGAAGTGATCCTATAAGGGTTCCTTTTTTCCTCTTAAGCTACGGAACCCTAAAATGAATAAAAATTGATACGTAATTTATCAAATATGGCGTCTGGCATTTTATACATGTCAATGTACTTGAAACAATTAATTGTGTAAAAAAATTTGTAAATAAGTGCAGCACAGCAAATGAAGTAATATGTAAAGGATACACACCTTGACACTGGTATCCCTGCTTTCCGATGCCCCTGCACAGAAAAATATTAAATTTAGATAGATTACATACCTTTATAAAAAAAATATCATATAACAATTTTTAGATAAAATAAATAATTTATTGCTTTATGCGCTCTATACACATGTAACTTCTCAACTTACCCTAGACCTAGTAAATATTCCACTCTTTGGTTTCTTAATAAAACTCCAAAATTCCTTCATATTAATTTAAATGTAACATAACTATACCTACAGTAACAGGTGAGTCATAAGATGATCAAAATTTTGTCTTTGAGCTGTTTCTACTCATACTTAACATTTCACAGTACCTACAGCTTCTAGAAAGCGAGGCTCCACACTTACCATATAATCTCGCGACAGTGGCGGTAAACAAGCTATAGGGCGAAGATGACTATAAACCTGTGCTCTTTGGACTGATCCAACGTCAGGATCTCACACAATCGAGTTCCCATAAACCAAAGCTATACGGCGGTACAGAAGGGCGGTGACTCACCATATGAACTCCCGGCAGTGGCTGCAGAAGGTGGGCTGCCGCAGGAAGGTGGCCATGAACTTGTGCCCGTTGACCTGGTGCACGCGGCGGCGCATGGCCCCACGGCGCCGCGCGAACCCCGCGCCCTCCTTGAACTCGCGGCCGCGCGCCGCGCGCGTGCCGCCCGGCGCCGCGTGCCCCGCCCCGCTCACTGACATCACACACACGACTGCTTACACCAACGGTCACAGAGGTTCCATCCGACCCCCCCCCCCCCCCAACGTGCGTTCACCTTGTCGTGGTGGGGGGGGGGGGGCTCAGTAGTGCCCGGCAACCCAACCGGGCGCGAAGCAAAGAGACGCACAGGGAGGTGGCCCACTTCGGTTGGCGGTGGGAGGTGGCCCCCTTCGGAGGGCGGTGTAGCATGCGGGTTGCTCGTGGTACTTCTCTGATAGCAGAGTGGACCTTGGAGCAACCCCGTGGTTGTCGTGGTCTGCTTCGGCAGACTTGCCGTCGGGACGTCGTAGTTGAATGCGTAAGCGATCCTGCGACGCCCCATTAAGACGGGGGAAGGCTTTGTTGGGTTTTAGTGAGTAGTACTGGCTTTGCCGATGAGTCCCACACCTCGTGCGTAAATGCATTTCCCAACGTTAAAAAAAAAAAGGGGTTCCGTTCGAGAGTTAAATAAAAGGTTTTCAGACATGAAGCCTGATTTTAATGCAATTATAAATATGTGAAAAAATTTCATTGGTCACATTATTAATTGGGTTATATTAATATTTTTCATTTATGATTTGTTTTTTTCAAGTCAAACAAGAATATATCGTAACTACATAACAATCAGTTTATTTATTATCATAATGGGCATCCGTTAAAAAAAATATGATCAATAAGAGTCCTGGGCACAAAAAAAATTGGGAACTGCTGGCTTGGTATGGTATGGTATGTTCGGGCTGTTTTCCGCAACTCGACGACTATGCGCCTATTTTGCGTGTGTAACCGCTGGTTTGGGCCACATCCCATTATATAACATCTTGACCGATTTCAACCACGGCGACCAATCTCACTGAGACTAGCCAAATGCGCAGGAGATATTATAGAGCACTTTCTATTTCTGTCAATCTTATACTCCGATAGGACAATAATTCGACACGACCGGTGAGACATCAAGCGCAAAACTCAGAACTAACTGACTTTACGTGTTCTCTGAAGCACGGTAGAAAACCCAATAGCTAACTTCACCCGATCCGGGGATTCGAACCCAGGATCTCTGATCTGTAGATATAAGCAGTATAACTTACATACTTGCACTACAAAAGGAATCAGACGCGCGGTACCAACTCAGGAGCAAAAGGCCAACATTTGTATTATTGTTAGTACTATACATAAGTGAGCATAAAATGAAGAGCTCAACTATTAAGTCTTGTGATGGAAAAGAAACTATATTATCCTTTTAATTGAAACTTATGATGGTATTAGGATGTAAGTCCAGTCCAGCCATTTTTGAATAATTCATAATTAATCAAGTAATAGATAGTGACATATCATTTTGCATTTTAGACAAAGGCTACACTTTATGCTTCTGGGATAAATTCAAACATACCAAGTACCTAACATGAGTATACTCGTAGATTATTCACTACCCATTAGCTTAGCTGTTTTATATTAGTTTTTATAAAATTCACATTTACCAACTGCCACCTGTGAGGTGTACAAGTATATATATGGGAAAGCATAGAATGTGGTACTGGTCTGGTCAGAACTGTGGTAACTGGTCACATCAAAATTTAGTTGCAATTTAAAATGACAATATTAGAATTGATATTTAATATCACTTTTTATAATTTTAACAATTAATTAGCCTTATTATATTTATCATGTTTCTGCAGGAAAAAAACTTCATTCTCCCTGAGTCAACTTGCAACCAATACATAAATCAACAAGCATATTTTAATTTATCAATACAAAAATATATAATGACTCATTATGAGACCAAAATAGATTGAAGTTAAACTTCACTAATAAATATGAAAATGACCTTAAGTTATACTATTTCTCAATATACTGACGCATTCCAGTATATCGCTGGATTTTTTTATAAAATTGTCATTTAAATAAATACCTTGAGAGTTCCATTGCAGATCAATCTTCAGATGCAACTTTCCTTGAGGTTCTAAATCCACCTGAAAATATATCATGTCAATGTCAAATATTATAAGCGTAAGGTGATAGTAAGACAATATTTAAAAATAGTAATAAGTAATTAAATAAACTAAAAGTTTAAAATACAAACTCATTGTCTTAATATTATATAAGTTAAAAAAAAATTGCTTTAAAAAATGCACACAAACAAAACAAAATAGTCAAAGGAACCGGCCTTATCAAAAATGATTATTAAAGACACACTTCAGAATTATTCTAAATAATAGTACATCAATAACTACAAGGAGAAGGAAAAAGTCAATGCCTCGAGCCTATTTCACAGTAGATTTAATATGAAAATACACAATTCTATGTAAACCTATAAAACTTTTTTTCAGTACATTGAATAGATTTTATTTAATTCTTAGTAATATTGTATTTTATTATGCAACAATAAGGTTTGAACAAAATAAAATATAAATATAAAGGTGTAAATGTAAAAAAATAACAATTCATTCATTCAGTCACAACAGGAAAATACTTTCACTTATGAATGTGCATGAAATTCCAAGCACATAAGAAAACATTATTCAGATGAGATGAGTCACTGTGATGCAAACAGGATGCTGGGCTATGACAAATTCAATCTTGCGACTGTTTATATTTCATATCTTACTTTAATACATATATTTCATTAATGTATTCTTAATGAATATCTCACATATACGATATAACTTTTTTTCCAAGATAATGGCAATCTACTGCTTCAATTTTCCTTAAGGTACTCAAGCTTATCAATCAAAACAAACAACACAATATATAAGATATAATAATCATTATAAAATATTGAGTGCTCCAAAGACTACAGATTAGATAAGCAAATCTTGAAATTATTTATATTATCTTAGTAGAATGAAAGTAGTTGACATCTCATTTTGTGATAATGAAACTTACCCAAAAATCTGTAGCATCTTTATCACGATGAATCAGATCTTCGAAAGGAATAGTGCAGTTTGCAACAAAGTCATCAGGAGGAATTGCAGCATCATGGAACACAGTGATGCCCAAACTATAAAGTTTAAATAAAATTGAAAAATAGTTCCATAAATATTAGTGATTATATAAAGATGATAGAGGGAAGAGGAAGAACATACCTGGTGACATTGTGCACTTCGTGTGTAAAAGATTCATTCCACACAGGGTCGAATGTTTTGGGTTTGGTGCTCGACTTATCTAGATGATGCTCGTCGGCGTCGATCGAGACGTACGGGTCTATCGGCTGGTCATCTGCAAGGTATCGCTTATTTACAAATAATACCAACACCCATTTTGGTAAACATCCAACGCCTATTTTAAGCGCAAATCTATGCATACGAAACTAGTACTACTAAAAATGAAGTCAGATATTTAAATAATGGAATATTGTAGGGTGTTGTATTGGTATCGGGGCTCACCTGGCTTCCCGAAGGTCATGTTATGCCGTTTCTGAAAGTCGGTCGGCCGGAGGCCCGTCGCCTCGCACACCCGCACGCGCACCGTCCCGCTGAACATGGCGCCGCCGACCACCGAGCCGTATCACCAAGATCGCGCCGCCACACTATCACTTCCACTTTTTAAAACCACCAAAAATCATTGAAGATGCTTCATAATTGAGATAGAAATAGAGACTTGACAGCGACGAGTTCGGCCATGGATAGATTTATTTTGTCTATGCTCACTAATTGACTCCTATTGGATATTGGATTCTTATAGAAATGTTTCTTGCCTATGGTAGGAATAAACTATGTTCCGTTTATTTAACCCCGATTATTTATGCTTAAAATTGTGATCAACATGAATAAGAAAATACTTCGCCTACGGTAGTAAATAAAAAGAATAAGCTATAAAACCCTGTAACCTCACTAAGATTATATCTAACTGCATGGGTAATATTATTATAATGCAGGATAGAGGTCCAAGATCTCAACGTGCATCACAGCATCGGGGTAAAAATACCACCCCAATGAAAAAAAATGACCAATTCATATGGAAATAAATACAATTTCCTAGAGGAAAAAGTTTATAATGTATTTTGTCTAGTTTTTAATAAATATGTTGATGATGATGTTCTCCCGACCGATTTCGGCCACGGTGGCCAATCTCATTGAGACTAGCCAACTGCGCAGGAGATATTATAGTGCACAAGGGTACGCGCAGACACAAGTGCACTCTCTATTCTTGTCATTCTCATATTCCGGTGGGAAGACTGCTCGACACGACCAGTGAGAGTTAAGGCGCAGGACCGACGGCTTTACGAGCTCTCCGAGGCACGGGGGTGAAACACCGCCAACTTCCCAACGCCGGGCAGTTACTGAGGCTTACTTATACAGAAAGGCTCAATAACTAAACTTGGCCCGACCCGGGACTCGAACCCAGGACCTCCGGGTATGCAGCCGTACATGCTAGCCACTACACCACGAGGCAGTTAATAAATATGTTTATATATAAAATAAATATGTTATGACCACCATGATGAATAAACACTGGGCTACCACTGCCTGCGGCCCTTATTACACTCTTTTAAATCCAGCTGAACACATACAGGCACTAATCTGTACCTACTAATATTATAAAGAGGCAGTTTGTTTGTTTGAATGTGATAATCTCAGGAACTACTACACCGATTTTAAAAATTCTTTTTGCATTAGATAGCCCGTTTATTGAGGAAGACTATAGAGAATATTATATCACGTCGGAAAAATGTACCTACGGATAAATTTGTTTTTATCTAGGGACGAACCCGAAGCGAAGCGAGGGTGAGTCTAGCGGCTCAATCTCGTTTTGCTTCGGATTCGATCGCAGTAAATAATAAATCAAGTTCAAATAAAACATAATTATTATACTCGTAGAAAAAAATTACATTCGTGTTCGATTCGAAATTTCGAAAAATAGTTTTATATTTTTATGTGAAAATTATTTCCGCTCGATTATAGCGGTGAAGGAAAACATTGTGAGGAAACTTGCAATCTGCATGTATACGAGAAGGTAACTAGTTTTCGAAAGATATATGAAATCCGTATCTGCACTTGGTAACATGGTGGATGAAGGAGTTAATTTCCGATAATACTTTTGATTCTGGATAAAATTTCTGAAATTTCTTTTACAGAAAGAAAGATATATTATTTCTAATGAAAATTGGCTGGTTTTTATTTCGGTAGATTTAGTTTTCTCATGTGGGATAATTCGCCATAATGCTTTGTGCTAGACGTAAAGTATGGTTATAAAATATACTTGAATATATATATATATATATATATATATATATACATATATATATGTATATAAGAATTTATATGTACATACATAGGTATAGAAAAGTAGGTAAGTACTTTAAAAAATAAAGAAAATTGTATCGCTTAGTTAAGAAATGATTGATTCGCCATACAAGCCACCACCCTCCTTTTCACCCTTAAGGGATGATTTTTGGGATAAGAACTATTTTATATCCTTTCCAGGGTTTCAAACTATTTTTATACCAGATTTCATCTAAATCGGTTTAGCGAAATAGGCGTGAAAACGTAACAGACAGACAGACAGAGTTACTTTCGCATATATATATTAGTATAGCATTTATATATTAATATATGGCATGATCCTTTTCAAAGTTCAAATTTTAAAAAGTGAGGAAGGTCTATACCCAGCTCTGGGACATTAAAAATATAATGAATGAGCTAGCTAATTTAAGCGCGTTACGATAGCTTGAAACATACTGACATTCGCTGTGATCGTATAACAGAACGTAACTATCATTGAATGTGAATTTGGCAGTTTTAATTTGTTTGACTTTGACATGAAACTTTTGTTTTCCAATTTCCGATTACAAACAATGCTTTCTATTTACAAGTAAATAAAAATGGGATTTTTAACTATCTTGAAGAAACTCCGACAAAAAGAAAAAGAAATGCGTATTCTTATGTTGTATCCTTTTAAAAATAACATTTTTATGCAAAAATATAGTTCGTACTGCAGTGTACTAATGACTCATAATTTTAACATTTTGTATATAAAAGTTTTTATTTTCTGTCGATTTTATCCAAATATATAGTTTCTTTAACAGCAATTAAACAGGGGCTTAGACAATGCCGGTAAAACAACAATTTTGAAACGTTTCAATGGAGAGCCAATAGATACAATCTCACCAACACTCGGTTTCAACATTAAAACGTTAGAACATCGAGGATATAAGCTAAATATATGGGATGTTGGTGGGCAAAAGTCATTGAGGTAAATAAAATCAACAACAATTATTTAAAAGATATATCTTATTTACATTACGGTCATAGAAATTTCAACCATCTGTTTTAAAAACTTTTACAAACATTATATCAAAAAGTACTAACTGAGAATTTAATAGCTTAAACGTTTTCTCCATGACCTAAATTATACCTACAGATATTTACCTAAAATTCTTTGAATTATTTTGTGTTTTACATTTGTAAATATTTAAAGTTTATTTTAAAAACTATTTGCAGGTCATATTGGAAGAACTATTTTGAAAGCACAGATGGTGTAGCATGGGTAGTTGATAGTGCTGATGCAAGAAGGCTGGCAGACTGTGCTAAGGAGTTACACTCTCTGTTAAGGGAGGAGAGGTTAGCCGGGGCCACATTGTTGGTCTTAGCTAATAAATCTGATTTACCAGGAGCCTTAACTTCACAGGAGATAAAAGAGGTAAACATATTTTTATAAATGCTTATATAAAATTGATTAGTGATTTGTTTATATTATAATTACATTTTAGGTTTTTTCCCTTACCCAATTTTATTTAAATATGCCATTTTTTGGTATTTATTTAAACTGTAAACCAATGAGTATAATCAGTGAAACTGCTTAAAGTATGTTATGACAATGTGTCTCATGGGACTGTCAGGTCCATAAACTATCTTTTATGTACACACTAGAGACACACCCTCACTTTTCTTCAGGTTCATCCCTAGACACAAGCAAATCTAATCCACTGGAACCATACATTTTTCCAGGATAAAAGTAACTTAAATACTATTCCAGACTAAGATCCATTTAGGCTTTCTGGTGTGAAAGAGTAACAAACATCCATCAATCCATCCTCACAAACTTTTACATTTATAATATATTGTTTACTAATATTTAATGGATATGGATTTTTATAGCAATAATATAAGGGAAGGATAATTCCTTTTTGATGCGAAACATCTATAGGCGCGCCTTAGCAGTAAAACTGAGTGGTGTTATTTTGGGTTATTATGTGTGATGGGTATAATAGTCACATGCGATCATGCCTTTTCTACACCACCACTCTCGACTTCCTTTTGTGTGTATATTAGATACGCTCCATTGTAAAAAAATATTTTCTATTTTACTATTATTATAATTAAAATAATATGAAAAATAAATTGATTTCATGATCATAACTCTATTTTTATAATTTAATATAGATGTTTCACATCTGTCGGGCGTCCCGTGACGGCCAACTTTTTCTTTAACTTCTAAGCTGCAGATCCGGTGGTCCTGAGTTCAAGTCCCGGGTCAAGTATTTCTATTAAGAAAGTCTCAGTAACAGTCCAGAGTTGGAAAAATGGCCGTGCTTCACATCGTGCCTCGGAGAGCACGTAAAGCCCTCCTCAGTTTATCTCCGCACCTTATCTCTCACCGCTAATGTCGAACTAGTCCCACCGTAGTATGAGCGTGACCAATGGCTAGAATCAGTGAGATTGACAGCCGCGACCGAAATCGGTCAGGTGGACATGAATTCTTTTTTATTGATTTTTTTGATTTTTTTTACAACTTTACATGACTACTTTTTTTCAGGCTCTAGATTTGGACAGCATCAAGACTCACCACTGGCGTATAATTCGCTGCTCAGCTGTCACTGGGGAGAATCTGCTTGAAGGCATGGACTGGATGTTGGACGACATCGCTTCCAGGATATTCACTTTGGATTGAACATTTACATTGTCTAATTTAGAAATTATGCATTATGAAGGTTTCATTCTAGTATTACATTGCTAGTTTTTATTAAACTATTAGCTATTGCACTGTAAAATCAATTTGTTAATTAATACTTAGATTTTGGCGCTTAATATAATCGATATTCTTCTAAAACACATGTAATTATTTAAATCGTATGTTTTTTTTAATGTAATTCCCTTTCCCCATTGAGTTTTAGAAAGTGTGAGCTAGCTCATATTATTTTTGAAAGATGAATCTGCTGCAACTAAAATAATTGCCTAAAAGTAAACTATATCATAAATTTTAGTTATTTGATAAATTCAAAATATTTTATTAAGCATTAAATTATTATAATTTTTGAAGTATACTTCTTTTGGTGCGTTATGAAAATGAATGATGAGAGTGAATTTTTTACAATTCGACAAATTTACACTACAATATGAAGTTAGTCGTTATTGGTTACAGTGTGAAAGTAGTCGTTAAATCTCCCATTAGTATAGTGTGATGACTATATTCAAGATACATATATATTCTTTTATTTCTATATACACAACACGTTTGGTTCTCGTTACTGTACGATTACCTAAATGCCGCCATTTTTAAATGGCGATTTATTATTTCCATAGTGACCTATATGAGATAGGCATCAAATGAAAGGGCTTGATTAGCGCAATATGCAAAGTGACGTCATTGTAAATCTCAATGTAAAATATGGCGGACTCCCAAAGATGACAGACTGTTTTTTTATGCACCCCCTTGATATGGATATCAAATGAAAGGGCACATTGCTGAGAAGAATCTGAAAAAAAGTCAAAAATATAAAAAGTTAAAACATTAAAAAAAACTTTTATTTAAATGCTCTAAAAAACAAAGTATAACTTCTTACGTGCGTTCTTACACACACATTTTTTTTACTGAACCTCATGACAACCATTTTTGATAGGTTGTGTGGGTTCCCATGTGCCTACCAACAATATGCTGTGTCAGTCCAGGTCGTAGCATATCTATATACTCAATTTCAACCATCCATCCAGACCTTTCAAAGTGCCACACACATATAAACTTTCACATTTGTAATAGTTTTTTATTTTTAGCCTATGAAAAAACGGACCAAAATATATAAATTTCTTCAGTGGAAATACGCCGAATTTGTTCTAATCCAGTTCAAGAAATTAATTAGAAACAATGTAACTATGTACTATTAATAAAATCTAAAAAAGTACCTAGTAGGATCAATGAAAATTGTTTTTTTTAATAATATGTATCCTTTATCTACATGTATATAATATAAATCTACTAAGTAAACCAAATGTTAAAATACTTAACAATGAGGTACTATTAATGATTTTCAAATAATGAAAAATAAATTCATGGCAATGTTGTTTGTACTAAATAATCTTTATGTTTAATCTGGAGTAATATACATACTATGTACATGTATATGCACCAGAGCAGTTACTACTTTCCACTCATTATGATGTGTGACATCAACTGATGGCAATATGATGATAATTTTAATTTTAAATAAAATCTTAATATGTATGTAATACTGTTGAAAATCTCTGAATTAAAATTTGTAATGAAATAATCAAACACTCTTTCCATTAAAAGTATTTATTTTTTATATTTACTGAGTCCAAAGTAAAAATTTAGCCTTACATTTCCAACCATATATCTCACATAAACTTTGTACTGTGTTGTTAACTGATGCTGACAATATGTCAATCAATACATTTCACAAACAGTTTATTTATTTAACAGAACAAACTATAAGACGTTAAAGTATTAGCCTTAGACTAATCCGTACAGAATATTGTGTTGCCAGATTTTATAAAGCTTTATAAGTTTTTTTTACTGAGCTTTAATAAAAAAAATATTTCTCATAATTTTTTACAAATTTAATGATCTGGAAACACTAGGCCCTGAGGTCACATATGACAACTTGAGATTGAAATTCAAAATTTTTTTATTCATTACAAATATACAAATATCTCTAATGCTACGAGTAATTGGTGTTTAATTTACAGCATATCTGTTACAATATTAACTATAATAATTGGGTAAATGTTTTTAGGTCATTTGTGATTATACTAGGTTGAACTCTCACGGTCAATATTAAACATAATAAGATTACAATTATTTTTTATAACATTTGATTGAATATAAATATTCACAGCATATAATATGCTTAAATAAAAAAATAAAATATATTAACTCAAATGAAATGATTTTGAACAAAACGTAAACTAAACTTAATATAGGTTTAGAAAGTTATAAATAAATGAAACATAAAAACAAAATGTTACCTTAACCTTGGATCTGTTGATCATATTTAAATTTCAACTAGTGATTAATATACATGTTTATTATGTTTTATACCAGAATATTTTTCTTCAAGTAAGCAGATAAGTGGAGCACAACCACTCTTTGGATCTTAGACGTATGTATTGTCTCGTCAGAGCTCACTCTAAAATAACCACACAGTTTACATACTACAAACATTAATAATACAATAGTGAATGCTGAAAAATAAGTGTTGTATATAAATTGTATACTTTTATCATTAAATGAGATACCATCTCATCACAGAATCTGTAAAGCATCATATATTTTGGAAGAATTCTTGCCTTATTCACTATGACACTTTAAATTCATCAAATAATATATTTAAAAATTCTTACAAACTGCTTGTCTACGAGTAGAAGTGCTGGATTTGGACATTTTATTCGTACACTGATATATGGACAATTTGATAATCAATAGTTTGCAAGTTTTCTGTGAATGGATCCTGGAAAAGCAATTGCAGAATACTAGTAAATATCATGATTGTAGAAATATAATTTAGTCATTAATCATATAAAAACTTACAGCGCTATAAGTAACAATTTCTTTGCACTTAAATTGACATAGGTCCAATATATAGCTATTCGAGCAGACATTTTTATAGATTTATAAGAATTTGTTATAGTTTTTAACTGGAAAGTTCTACATATTATGCATGTTTCTCTTAAGCCTTTTATCTAACAGAACTATAAATTCTGTTTGTGTTTTATTAAACACTAGCATTGCCCGCGGCTCCGCCCGCGTTCAGATGACCAAAAACTAAATTCTTAGGTGTTACATATTAGTATACTCTTACATTGCAGTTTTTGTATTTTTCCTCAGAAATAAGATATTTTCCCGCGGTAAAAAGTATCCTAGGATCGCGCGCTACATCGCCCGGTTTATATAGCTTGAGCAGGCGGTCGAGCGATGCGGGGCAGAGGGGATGGACTCGCCGTAGGCATCTCAATGCTCGCCAAGCATTAAAAATGTTTCGCTACTAATTACTTCTAACAACGATATCTCAAAAACTATTCATCTGATTGATTTAGTGTAAAGAGCAATTTTAATCTGCATTAAATGACTAAGCTAACTAAAATATTCATTTGGATAAGGATTAATACCGAACTAAAGAAAATAACTTTGAAAATAACGTAATGTTTTTAATTAAAAATGTTAACATAAAAGTGGTTATTGTAAGTCAACCGTAAGAGATAGAGATATGCTATCGCGGACTTTTTTGTAGCATTTTTATAGATTTTGAATTCTCTAGTACATTACTTAACTGTATCTTTGCTAGTTTACGCGGCGTTCGCGTGGAAAGTTCCCATTTGGCGAGATTTTTTGCGACCTCTTCAACATTTGTCGCCGTATTTCAGCTAATTTACATAAAAGCATAATAAATTATATACCTAAACCTTCCTCAAGAATTACTCTTTCTATTGTTGAAAACCGTATAAAAATCCGTTCAGTAGTTTTCGAGTTTATCGCGTTCAGACAGACAGGAGGACAGACAGGAGGACAGAAAGACGCGGCCGGGGGACTTATTTTTATAATAAGTATAGATACGTTTTTAATATTTTATTTTCTTAGTTATATAACATATAAACTGTTTAGCAAAACAAATTATTTTGAAAGTTTCAGAGTCTAAGGGTGTGTTCAGCTAAATAGGCATTGCCTTTGACTATTTTAGTTATTATTATTGTTATTGCCTTTCAAAATATTAATCAAGCAGAGATCTTACGCTCATCCATTTCGGCACTCTCCATGTCATAGTGAATAAAGGTAATATTTTCGAATGCACTTAGCTATTATTATTTTAAAGAGCATTACTTCGATTTGTTAATTTCTCTCTTGTACAATATTATATTTAGTCTTGCTACGTGTCTGCAGATGCAAGTGAAAACAAGACCTTCCAATGTAACTTTATAGTTTCAAAAGTATGTAAAATTATTTATCTCAATTTAATATATATATATAATATAATTTTGGAGAAAATTTCGTTTTAAACGAAGCTCGCCATAGATGGAGCCAATAGCCCGTAATTTAAGGAAATAATTAGCGATTTTTTTATTAAAATAAGTAATATATATTCCGGATATTTCAATCACTATTGCTATTTACCTAAAAAATATTTTAGAATATCAATAATGTTCTATGTTTTAGTTATTCAAGTATGTGCTATTTTATAATGTACACTAGTGGAACCTTAAGCGACTTCTCACTACAGATTTCAAAATGTCAATATTTATATTATCAAAGGTATACAACATTTATATAGAATTAAAATATTTATCGAAAGCATGAATTGCCTTAATTAAATATAATAATTTCCATTCAATCTGTTATAGTCTTATATACAATTACAAGTTTCACTGCATTTTATTTTAATTGCTGTTTTATCTTTTATATATTATACAAGTATATGTTTATGGATGTTTATGGATGATATGGAGATATAAATTGTCACCAGAAACTGCACATGGCTTTGCCTACATTAAACTAACGAGTGAACCAAATATAGTAATACAAACAGAATTTGGATTTTCTGTTTTTATGAGAAAGAGTAAGCATAACTTGAAACATGTCATCAATATCTTTTATGTCACAAAAATTTGTTTTTAGTATCATTATTATTTTAATTAGCATAATGTGCAATTCAAAAGAATGGAGGCAAAGCCAGATGTTTCTATTTTTGTTATATATAGTTTTAACATTACTTCAATCCAAGGTTTTCTTCACTCAAGTGTCATACCTGACTGCTCAGAACCTGTTAGGTATGATTCAAATTGTTTTCTTCAGCATTTTCTTTGACGGAGGGTTCATTGTCAGGATCAGCTTGATTGGTTTTATTCTCGGCTGTCTGTTCTGTGCTTGTGTCGATTGTGTCCATCTTACTTTCTTCAGATTCTGTAACTTTAAGAAAAATGGATTGGTTTGGCTTTTTTTTTTATTTCTAAACTTTATAGCCATCACACTTTTGATATGTATAGTATAGTAATATGACTCGAGGCTGTTGGATGTAGATATTTTGTAGATATTTGAACTAAAAAAGTAATTAACTAGTATAATGAAAAAATCTTTATTGGAATTGTTTCAATTTGTTTTAGATTTTTTTTCAGAAGTCTTTATTGTAAAAAATAAGGAAATAATACAAAATTGGCCAAGCTCTCATTAGATACATATTATTGTAAGACCTCAGTTAAATATAAATATTTAAAAACCTGTCTACCTTTGTTGTCCTCCATAGGTTCATCATGTCTCTCCTCTCCCTCACTCTCTTCCCTCTCCTTCTCGTCCACATCTATAGCAAATTTGTCCCGCTTCCTTCGCTCATTGCCATTGGCCAAGTCTGCACTGCCATGGTTCTCCTGTTCATTCTCTTTGGCTGGCCGGACTCGCAGACATCTCTGTTCTATTCTTTGCAATTCTTCTTGTAGCTCTTCTCGCTTCTTTGTCATGCATTCTGTAAATTTTATTGTGTTACAGCTTTAAAAGTTGTTCCTTTTCATTGAAACATGTGTTTCTTGGACTTTAAATTGTATGCATGAGTGTGTTAAAGAAATTTTAGACAATAATATTAGGGATCTCAGTACTTAGTTGGAGGTCAATGTAAGGAACATGTAAAGAATAATTTTAGCCAATAAGAGATTTCATGAGAAGCAAATATAGCTCAGATGGCAACTAAAATTATCTGAATTTAAATAGCATTTTGAACTTATATATCGGTACTGTTATTCATGGCTAGTGGAAATTCTACAAGGGTAAGTCAAAGTGAATCTTATCATTTCCATTGTCCACATTTCCTTAAAAAACAAAAAGAAAACAATAATTTGCAAGTTGATTATTTTAATGTATATGACCTTAAAATTTTATTATAATCATAATTTAAGATATAAAAACAGACATATACTGTCACAAATTACTCACTGCGATACCAAGGACCATATTTAGCTGTAAATTACATAATTTAAAATGAATAGATGACATTATATTTAACACACTAAATGTAAGTTTCTACTTCAAAATAATTTTTACATTATTAGATACTCACTCTCATGGAATTTTCTACTGGAGTCAAGCTTTTCTTCAGCCTTTTCTGACATCTTCTTTGGAATCCAGTACAAATGCGGCTTTGCTTTTGTGAGTATGAAGTTGCCGAGGCACTGCTGTGAGGCTTCCCACTTTTCAAACTCCTGAACTCGAGCCATTTTTGCTTCCAATGCTTTAATAGTGGCTTTCTTATGTTCTCTCTCTGCGAATAGTGTTTTTCGCTCTTTCTGTTCCCTTTCTTTTTCCAATCTTGCTTGTTCTTCTATTTTCCTTTCTACTTGAGCCTTTTTATCTTCCTATCAAAAAGTTATTTAGTTTAATAATAAACCTTTAATGTCTGCCATAAGCAGTGACAATTTTTTTAAGAATAAGCTACCTATATACATACTTTAGTTTGTAACACAATTTCCTCTTGCTTAAACTTTTGTAATGTTCCAAGTAAAGAACTAAATATTCTTCTATTCCTAGTCCTAGCCTGCTCGTCATCACCCTGGGCACGAAGGACTGCAGCCCTAGTTGGTAGTTCTCTGGACACTGCTGATGACATACGAGTCTTTTTTGTCGGATTATCTTCTTCTCCATCACTATCTTGAACTCTTGCTGATAATCTTTAAGTAATATTAAAATTTACTGAATATCAATTACTCATGCAAATTGTATAAAATTATATTTTAATCATAAATGTAACAATCAAAACCTCAATTAAAGTATATTTTTTTAAGTATATGTTTCCATTCAGAATAGACATCAATTGTCACCACGATTAGTTACTAACTAGTACAAATCAATAATAATAGATAATTACACTTGGTATCAAAGAACTACTTTATTCTAAGTAACTGGTGTGAATTATAATAAACTTGGATATATTTACTGAACTCACCTGCTAAAAACAGTTTTAGTTTCGTGTTTGCGTTTTAATTGATCATCGTTTTTATAATTATTGGCTACGTCTTGATATGAATTTCGGCCACCTACGCGATTGCCACCTCTTGTATAATCTCCAGTTGCATTAAACCTGTAATTTCACACGTATTGTAGAATATATTCATGCATTAAAACAAATTAAAGGTTTGAAAGAAATCACTAACCTATCAGTAAACCGTCCGGATGATTGTACAATTTTCTTAATATTTTCATCTATTTTATACAAACTGCTTTTTTCACTCTCAAGTTGTTCACGCAACGTACTAAAAGATATAGCTATTTCGGTACCCATATTAATAAAAATATATTTATACAATATTTAGCATTTCAATCGTTTTACGATCACAAGTTTTGATGAATTTATAACAAGTAACAACCACAGATTAAACAAAATATTTACATTTTCAAACGTTTCATTACACGTGAGTCCGTTATATCGTTATAGGTTATATCATCTTATTTATGTTATTAATTTAGTACATAATTGAGTATAAATAATTTTCTGATTAATAATTTATTGTTAAACATTATTTTAAATATATAAAGTTCATGTCCTCAATTATACCAGTTTATATTGCAATGAAATTTATTTTATATTGCTATTGAGTACTAGATGGCGTATATTAATGCAGAAACTTATAAATTAAACTTTTTATCATGAATTAACTACTTATTTTTAATCAATATTATTATGTACATATATGTTAATTGTGCTGTCTTTTATTGTAGGTTCAAAGTTTACTCGCTTTTTATGGCTCGCGAGTCGTGGGATATTTATTGGAAAGATCTACAAAAATAAGAGAGATGCTTAAGATTTTTTTATTAGCCCATGTAAAATGAATTATAGTCATTAACTTATTAAGAACTAGTAGATACCTACACAACACAACAGCTTACACATTTTACATAACACACCACCCAAACCCTATGTTCTTAACGTGAAGGAGCCACGCGCACGTTAGAGGTAATATAGAATTTAATTTAAAAGTTTAATATGTGAGTTGATCTATAGTTAGATACCAGGCCTGCCCAGTGCCCATACCCCGTCAGTCAACTGCCAAAGTTTTAATTAAATAGTTATCGTATCTAAAAAAAATTGCTTCATCATTTAGCCAGAGTTCATAAATTTTTATGAGCTATTATTTAAAAATATTATTTATTAATTGATCAATACATTTTCTATCATTTTCTTAAAATATCAATCTTCAATTATATACTTATTCATTTTAAGGCAAAGACGTACAATTGCATCTGTCATTCGATTTCCAATATTTTCCGAGACAATGTGTTCTAGTGTGATTATGATTAATACAAAAAGGTAAAACTCAAAATGTACCTTCAAATAGGTACATTTTTACGTTCTAAGTCCTAACATTTACAAACCCTAGAGGTCTTTTTGAAACAGAACCCCAAAGCAAACTATTCAAAGTTACATTACCCAGTACACTCTTTAGCAGATGATTTATAATAAGGACACTGGGCACATTACGTTATGATATGAATGTGGTCGGTTTTCCTAAAAAAAATAACCAAAAAATATTTTTTATAAAAGATAAATACAAAAAGTTGTGATATTTATTACAATTTACGGTAATTTTTGGAACACGCCATCAAATCAATGCGCGTTTTATATGTCATAAATGCGTAGAGAATTTGGAAAAAAACTGTCATTATTAACACAAGTGAGTGATAACAAGTTGCCGTAACCCAGATCATATAATACTTTATTAGCCGTAACTTAAGTTATAACCAAAAAGCATACTCTCTTTTCCCCTGTGACCATGCTTGCAAAATAAATCCGCAAAAAATTTGTTCTTTATAATTTAAAATGTCAAAAAGTATTTAAGATTTCTTATTACTACATAGTATAAAACAAAGTCGCTTTCTCTGTCATTATATCCCTATGTATGCTTAAATCTGTAAAACTACGCAACGGATTTTGATGCGGTTTTTTTTAATAGATAGAGTGATTCAAGAGGAAAGTTTTAGTATATAATTTGTTAAGTTTTTGTATACATTGGCTAAAATATGACGATATTTGTTGGAGGTGTCGGAAAAAATAAGACGTCTGGGAGCTTTCTACGAAAACGCTGCCTAAACCCTTTGAGATATAACAGAATAATGTATGGTGGAATTGTGTATCTTATATAGGTCTACAGAAAAGTCCGCGATGGCATATGTTCATTTTTCATCTATCTCTTAAGGATAAAATGCTATATCCATTTTAATTTAAAACGAAGGTACCTATATTATAATATAATTTAAGGATTTTAGGAGCATATGGTAGAATACATAAATGTTAACTAACTTATTATTAACAAGTTCGATGCACACTGAGGCTGCATCCAATAAGTACGAAATTACATAATCCAAGCAAATCCACGAGAGAGCTGTTTTGTTAATAAATACATAAGCGCATATATATATAACGGTTATTTAGTACAGTTTACGACGGGCGTTTTGATAGGCGGGCGGGCGGCGACGTGTCGCATAGTGCGCCCACGCAGGATACACTGTCGTCAGTCGTCACCTACTGACGTTGAGATCTATTGCCTGTCCATCTTAATTCGTACTAATACCACAGGCATGTAGTATACGACCAATATGTGACACTGTATGTAAATGATAAGAAAATGGTTTTAAAAAAATATTTTGGACGTGGTTACCTACTCGTAGGTAATAAAAATTATTTTAAATGCTTCTTGAACATAGACCCTACAATCTATATACTTCTTTGAGGAAAAAAATTGCTTGAATTGCTCTTAGCTTTGGTTTGTTTAGTTTACATCGTGATAAAAAAAAACATAAAATATAAATAAGCAATAAATACATTACTTCTATATCTCCTTAAAATAAAATACTTAGTAACAAAGTCAAATATAGATATGAAATATTTCTTTAAAACTATGACATGGAATATAAACCGTAAAACAATCATTGTTAACATGTTTCCCTGTTTGTCTTTGTGTTTGTTAGTCTGTATGTCTGTGTGCATTTCACGCATAGATACTGAAGCGTTTTTAACTAAATTTTGTGTAGTGATAACTTATTTATTTTTCAGATCAACATTTAATATACCTTTTACTACAAGAATATCTGTAATTCCCATGGCAGTTCTCCAACTCGGCTAAACTAGTTATTCTGACGCAATAATTGGTTTGGCTGAGTTGTTAGAAAAATATCAATATCACTTGTGCTCTCCATATTTCTCTACGCTTCGAAGACATGCACCCTACGAGAGAGTGTGAAGAAGAGAATAAACGAATGCTAGGAATACCATGGACCGCATTCGGGACAACATAACATCTCAATCCTCAGAAAAGTCGGCATCAAGCAGCGTCTATCTTCCACTGTTCAGGCTCATATTCTATAAAGGCATAATTTTGACTAATTGAAGCGTCCTATGTACGCAACTTGAGTAGTTCTGCCATTTCCACCGTGACCCCCATAGTAGACGCCGTCGCCCTGACATGGGACGGAGCCAACGTATGTAGTGTCCCACAATAGGGCTTGTCCCCATTACCCAAGGAACCAGAGACAAACCATGAAGTAGATAAAATGCATTAAGTAAATTAAATTAAAATAGCAAAAAGTGAAACTAAATATTTGATAATAAATAATGATTCATAGACTAAACCCATATCAGTACTTATTACCTCCTTTTTATTTTGTAAAAGATTGGGATCTCTATTAGGTTATACCACAACTTTTTGCCAAATATAGAAGAATCCCTTAAAATGGTCCAATGATACATTTTCTTATCTAAAATAGGGAAATGAATAAAAAAAACTGCTAATTTAATAATGAAATTTTTGGTCGTGTCTCAAGCTGTGATGTTCATAATCTTAAAAACATAAATTGCCGTCCACGGAGAAGAAAATGATTACTGATATTACCATAGTTTTAGTGTTATCCCATATTTGAAGTCTACGGTGCCTAATACATGTACCCAATTTTTTTCGTGAATATCCAGCCATTATTCAAAAAGTTATAGAATAATGCAATCATTTTCGCTTTCAAACATACAAGGCTTCTTGAAAAAATATACCTATAATATGAAGTTAGTGAAACCGTTTATTCATTAAAGACACAACAAAAACTTTTTTCTTCAAAAACTTTCTCGAAAAACAAATCGGCGAAATAATTGTGAACGCTATTGTCATTTTGTTCTCGTAAAAATCCGCTTAGACTCGGCGACTAACATGTTCTTAGTAAATAGCGCAATACTCACAATCTGTTTATTAGTAAATAAAACCAACAACAAAGTTTTAGTAACTTTTTAAATTCTAAATATCTTCAGCTCGGATAACCTTAGGGTAACATACGAGTATATTAAAACATTATAAAAGTTAAAAAATTAGCTATCATTGAGCTTTTTTTTTTATCTGTCTACATTTATTGCTTAGAAAGTTAAAGTCAAAAATATGTTTTTTATTTATCCTGAAAAATGGTGTTTTTGCAGTTATCATTTTATTCTCCGGGGGCGGCGAAATATCCATTTAAAAAAGAAAACTATCTTTTCGGATATTTTCGAAGATTTATTTTGATTCTTCGGTCATTTCGAATTCTTTACAGTAATCATGGTCTCGGCAGAGACTAAGTTTGTAGAGGTCTCAATATCTGTTACTTATATACATAATGTATGGAAATAGAGTAATTTGACGTTTGCCTGCACACAGAAAACAACACGTTACATACTCGTAGCTCGGACATGTTACACTATAAACTTCTCAATTTCAAACTACCCATAATATCTATTTGCTTAAGAGAAAAATTCAACAATTCTCTTCACTCAACCTAGGACCTCATGATCACCCGGGGGAGAAGCCAACTCCTACCGGGCGCGTCCCCAGGTGGCGGATGGGGGCATGCCACCCGCTTAGAGGGGCGGGTGGTACCGGAGAAATCCGGCGCGGACCAAATGGCTTGGATGGGGCCGCTCGTCTAGGCCTCGAGCCGAAGACGTGGCGGCCACCGATGGTGGGACCGCTTGGTCCCACAACCGGATGATGGGTGCCGGTTGCGGGACTGTGGTCGCAGGCCCGCATTCGGCGGAGGGGTAGGCCGCGGCGGGAGAGGAGTGCCGGTATTTCGGTGCGCCGTTCTCCCTACCTTCCGCGGCCTAGACGGGGCCGCCACCGTTTGATGGCGGACGCGGTGGGGCTGCAGGGGAAGAGGAGTGTCGGTGTTTCGTTGCCGCTCTCCCTGTCCTCTGCAGCCGATTGGAGGTGGCCCACTTCGGTGGGCGGTGTTTTGGTTTTATGGGGCTGCTCCGGGTACCTCTCTGACGTAGCAGAGTTGACTGTGGAGCAGCCCCATTGGTTTGGTGGTCTGCCTAGTATTTAGGCAGACCTGCCGCCGGGGCGCCGTAGTAGTTATGCGCAAGCGATCCTGCGGCGTCCCACTAAGGCGGGGGGAAGGGACGTCGGGTTTTAGTGGGTAGTACCGGCTCTTCTAGCCGGTGAGCCCCACATCACCACCTGGGGGATCAGGTGGTATGCGTAAATGCATTTCCCGACGATAAAAAAAAAAAAAAAGGACCTCATGATCAACGGCAACGTATGCTTGCCACTAAAACACACGAGATATTAACAATTTACGTACATAGATACGAGCTAAGCTTTATATTAAAACAGTGATCGTTCAGGAGTGACAGGGCGATTTGTTTTCATGTAAAAAGTTGACAGTAATTCCCGGTTTGCATTCAAGCGTATTTCCTTCACAACGTACATGTATAAAAATGATTTTTAGAAGATCTATATTAATGTAAGTGAAAAAATGTGAAAGATCATCTTAATAGTTGCAAATACGAATTAAAATAGTAACAATCGAAAAAAAGGTGGAAAGTACTAAAATGGAAGGTCGAAAAAAAAGAAAAAATTATAGATACCTATAGAAAATAGAATGTTAGGGGAAATTGCGAGTTTTATGTTATATCTCGTGTTTCGTCTCTAGTATATCTTGTTTGGCCTGTGCCAGTGTGCATAATACTCTATGAACATTTTCATAGTTCATACAACTGTAATAGAGTTACAGGTTTTTTTTTGTTTGTATGTATGTCGTGTCTTGTGTGATAATGCTTTTTATACGACGAAAGTTATTCTTTATAATTATGAATTATCGACATATATTTAAGACTTAAAATTTATCGCCAGTTCAGAAGACTCAAGGTTGAGCAGAAGATTCGAGCATAAACTAGTACAGTATATTTTAGATAGCTCTAGTAATAGCCGTAGTATGCAATGAAAAAATCCATTAGCTGTAATGCGGTGTGGGTGACGGTGTGTCCGTGGGGGAGACGGGGGAGAGGGGGAGTACTGTCGGTGTCGGCTATATCTGCGCGGCGCTCGAGCGTTCACGCGTGCATGAAAAATGGCTGACACGACGCTTGTATTCGCTTACACAAGTGTTATATTTAAATAACAAACAGTTTTGCTCAATGGCATTGTCTATTGTGTGGTGACAGTGGGTTCGATTACGTTTTTTTACATTATATTTTTTTAAATAAACTTTTACAAGCACTTACCTACCTGTAGATAAAGATGACCGACCGATAGTTATCTCGAAAAAAAAGAATTTATTTTACATAAAATTAAAATATTAAATTACAAATATATACGTATCGTACCTAATCTCATATTAGAAATAAAGTAATTTCTAAAAGTTGCATTAAAGATCACTAGACTAACCAATCTACGTTAACTATTGTACCACGCGAGAGGAAACGCGAGCAACAACTAATTTATTATAAAACTGTGTTTAAGAGTATGAGATTAATACTGCGCGAGTATACCCTCTTACAGAGTGTTTGTGTTGCTTCAGGCATTCTTCCCGACACCCCTACTTCCCCTCCCTACCTCCCTCCACCGTCACGCCGTGTACTGTAATTGATGCGGCGGATGGCCCGCTGCCGATGCGGTTGCGACCAACCGGATATTAATAGAGAGACAAATTTAAACGTGTAATAATATCCTTAATACGACACGTATCAGCTTGTTTGCTTTATGTCGTCAGATATTAGTTTCGGGTTTTTCTTGGCATTCACATATCTTTATTATAAATTAATATTTACCAATTGACCCGTAGGTATTATCTGTAATATATGTTAAGTTACACTAATTATATCTATGTACATATATGTAGGTGCATTACCATAAATAAAAATAAAATATTTGAGGTAAATTTTAACCTTATTAATTTTAACACTGATTACGCTATAGTTTGCGTTACTTACCATACCTACCTTATTTATTTACATGAACATACATATTATGTACCTATGTTTATTTTCTATTTTACATAGATACCTAATATTACGGTACCTCACGGTAATGTCTATATCTAAAGTTTTCTTGATAAAAGATTGATTTACCTACTTTCTTTTATTGTAATTTTGTTAATGTCTTACTTAATTTACAGCTATGTTCGAAACAAAAGACTTCTCTCCATATTATGACAGTATTAATTTTGATTTGTTGTGTGGGACATTAAAAACAGAGAGTACGATTAATCAAGCTGTCAAGTTACGATCAAAGCGGCCACGCCGCCGCCATTAGGTACTCGCGTTTCCCGCTAAAATTCCGCTATCTTGTTTGTTTTTCACGAAACAGCGTGTCGTTTAACGTTTAGTTATGGTATTATTTGAAATTAAAGTTTTAAAGATATTGAGTTTTATTATTTATTTTTATGTAATAAATCGACTAAATTAACTAACTACGAGTATACTGTATACGTAATATAAAACGAAGGCGCTTTCTGCGGACAGACGTAAAACAGACAGCTGTTTCTCCACTTTTATTTGTCATCCATGTTCTCCACTTACTTCTTCTAAACCATGGAACAGATTATATATATACACTTGTGTACATACAGATACAGTATAATTTGTAATATTTTGTAAAAAATGACTGAGCCTAGACGGTGTATTTAAAAAAAAACTGTTTTTGTACAGCGTACTATTAGGTACCTACTAGTTAAAACTGGCTAAACCTTTAAAGATACATAAAAAACTTACTAGAAAATCGTAGATCTTAAAAAGGCCTACAGAAAAGACAATGAAAACATTTGTCTATATCCTAATGTACGCTCACAATATATAACTATTTCCATCTATATAAAACGTGCCTTAATAATCAAGGTATCTCTCTTAAAAATAATAATTACTTTAGCCAATATAATAATATCAAAATGGTATAATGACATTTACCTATATAAATAGTTGTTCCATTTTCCTGCTCAACTTTACCGCCATCTTATTTATTATTTCGTCACGCAAAATGGCATCCAGCAAATAAAACGTTTATCTCATTAATAGCACAAATAACTTGTTTCTTATATTTGTGGAGAAATTGAAGCGAGACGAAAGCGCGGAACTAAACGACATTCTGTTAAGAGTTTGGAACGAAACGTGTTTAAATTAAACGACTCGAAATTTATAATGTCATGCTGAAGTGAATTTGGTAAATGAATAATAAAATTAGTTCAATAGATTTAAATGTATAAATAAACTTTATTTTCGTATATTGTGGTTGTATGCACCTAAATACTTATGTATCATATAATCTCAATTGATTCGATAAAAAAATTAAATATTTGTTAAGTACATATATGTATGTATTTATTCTTTTGAATATAATAAACAGTTCCATTTATTGAGCGAGCTTATATCAAGATCATATATGGTCCTAGCTTCAAATCCAAATTGGGCCAAACTTATTGCGTTTTCATTTTTAGTTAAGATATTTTTATGTACTAAGGAATTTCAGGATGGGAAGATGGTAATTTTACATCCTAGAAGTCAGAAGAGCATGTGAAGATTAACCGCTCCGATTGTATTTGTATTCACACTCTTGATGACATAGAATAACCATCTTCCATGTAGATGGCTAGTCTATGTGAGAGTGGCCGTAATTTTGTGTAGAGGACATTATGGTGTAATTAATGGAAAAACGAATTTGTTTCAAATAGAATGATGTGTGATTTGTTTCGAATAAAATGACGTGTTTTATGAACACTATATATTTCGTTAGAAATATATGGATATTGTTCTCATATAATATTTATTTTATACTTACCCGGTGCAGCCTGAGATACCTATACCTACGTGCATTAATCCAAATTCACATGTGTAGATATACATAAGTATATTATACATATAATAAGCAAATCGTAGTTGTGCCATATTGAAGACTAACGACTTACTATCAGTTCCGCCGAAATTAGTCCAGCCGTTTCGGATATTAGCCGGAACAAACAGACAGACAAATTTTTAAAAATTATCTTAAACTAAGTACCATAATATATAATTTCATATGCATTCAGTAAAAAGCTATTATTTTGACATTACAAACAGACATTTTAATTTTATTTATCTGTACAGATTTTATGTCAACCAAAAAATTCAAAAGTTGTAAAACACTAAGTACTTAACATTAAACATAAGTGCGTCGCTACACTAGGTTAACAACCGCAACGGCGTGTCCGCCGTGCGAGCGGCCGGAGGGAGCGCGGCCGCCAACAAGGTGCGCGCTCGCAATGGCCCGCAGCGAGACGCATCGCGCCACGACTCGCAATTAACGCAATTGATGTACTGACACACTCTAATTGATATTAATTTTATGTCCAATCATATTTGGCTCGAGTTGTAATATTATTGAGGAAAATTTGTTGTAAATTTCATGTAACTGATTTATGTCAATTATTAAGATTATCTTTAGGATATTTAACAACTTTATAAATAAATATATTTTAATTTAATATTTTGCTATATTGATCAATAATATTTTGAATGGAGAGACCATTCAAAATTTTATTAAAGAGTCATAAAGTTTTACTAAGAAATTTAGAGTCCAATTCATTACATCTGGAGGTAATTTTAACATAATATGTACGTACAAGTTCCGTTTCCTTTCGATGTTGCGAATAACTTAATATAATGAGAATTGCTTAATAATATTTACCCATTTATTGGACGGTTTACTGCGAAATCGGCTTTTAATGGCGCAAGCACAAAATTTAAATAATTTGCTAAATGACAGAGAAGTTCTGAGTAAGACACGGTGTTGGAGATGAAAGTGCGTTTCGGCGAAGCGTCGCGGCCCGCCGCGCCTCAGTGGAGCGTTGCGGCTCGCCTAGTGTGCCGCTAGCTTTATAATTAAATAAGTATCAGATGAAATACGTATTTTTAGGACTCAATAGTAAGTACTTTAAAGTTTAAACATTTGCTACATAAATAGAAAATAATGTATTGTATAGACATTATTTTATACTAATAAATAAATACTGTGCTTTATATGTGTATTTAAAGGTACTTAAAGTTGACGTGACTACGATATCTATCAAATGCACCATTTAAATAGCTCTTACCTATCTAATACCCTTATTTTATGCTTTTTCTATACAGAATGGTCTAGTTATGTCGGCAAAGAAAAAATTTAGCGAGAAGTTAAATCATATTTAAAAAAAAATATTTTTTCTGTTTTTCAATGTTGTACCATATATATATATAGAACTTTCAAGTTAGAGGCTCTTAGTACCTATTTTTCTAGCTATAGAAATACTGTAAAAAATGTTGCACTAGCAGATATCCAATTCACATGTAAAATCCTGGCTAGTTGCACTGCACTTGGTGGCTACAATGCAAATATTTAGAATTTAGATTAATAGCGTGTTAGCAATCAGTGGGCGGACGGCGGGCGTCGCTGCGCCTCTGAGTTATAGCTTGTCACTTAAACAGTAGATCATCATGCGATATACGAGTATGATTGATATCGATTGATAAATTGTTATTTTATAAGTAGAGAATAAATGATTATATAATCGATTACGATATCATGCTGAAAGAAGAATAAGAAATCTATATATATATATATATATATATATATATATATATATATATATATATATATATATATATATATATCTCACATATTAATAAAATTCTGAGTCGAATCTGTACATTAAATATTTTTTGGAAAATCTTATTGAAATAGTCATTATTATCGATACAGAGGCCGAATCTATAGTTTTTAGAATTTTTGTCTGTCTGTTTGGGAACGCGTCACGAGAAAACCGCTGGATAGATTTTGATGAAATTTGATATGATGATAGATGATAGATTGATAGATGATAGGTTATCCGGGTCCAACATATATGATACTTTTTATTGCGGGAAAATATCTCATGTCTGAGAAATCTATACTAAACGTTCACAAAATTAGTGATTACCTGTCAATTTTGTAATTGCTTCTCTTTCCTTGTTGTTTTAATTTTTTTAATTAGATACAACACATATGTACCTATATAGAGTAGAAAATATTAATATTTTGTAGTAAAATTAAATTTATGTATGTATAAAAATATTCGTACATTTAAAGTTAGTAGAAAAATACTATCAATATTATAATTGTATCTTGTATCTACCTATATTTTCACGATTTGATATCATACGGTACCTAGATATTTTGCTATTAAAGTTAATATATTCTGTTAAAGTATAATGGTACGTGTTAATTAAAAAAGTATGAAACAAATATTTTTGTTTTAAAACTTACGTTTTAATTTGCTTGAAAACATACATTGGCTTGAAAATATACCACACAAAAAAAATACTTTTTATCTGTAATGGTACGAATTATTAATACATTTAACATTTGAAATGGTCAGCAATAGATCATCTGGAGATATTATCAGATGCAAAGATTAGGGCTGCTTCAAGAATTGCTCAACGTTCTCATAACCGATGTTATCGACGTAAATTATTATGGAGGAACTTATGGGTGACCGCAATTCTACATCACTATTAATTAAATCTACATAGCTAAAATCTAGAGGACATTCTTATATTAAAAAGCCTGACATAATTTTATCAAGAATTTAATAATTTTCCATTCAGAAATTATTCAGTTTATAATAGCAACAAGACTGTTGAAATAATTAACATTTGTAATAATTAAGTTCACTGTACGTTGCTAAGGTAAAATTCAGAAGTTTCGTTAGCATATTGGTAAGTTGAAGTATGTAACCTTACCTACCTACATATCTATTAAGTACCTATTTCAAATGCATTAATAGCTTATATACATATTATATTGTTGCGTTATTTATTTTCTTTAATATAGGTAAGCAGTAATTTATATTATTTCAAACTTTTAGAAGACAGTTTTGTAGAAAATGATATTATATTTTTATTTATTAAAGTTTACACATAAATGTATGATGTCAAAAACTATTTTTTACTCCACCTTCAGTCAGTATGCAGTAGCAGCCCAACAGCTGATGTTACAAAGCGACAAAGCGATCGCTATCCGCCTTATAAATAACCCTCTCATCTCTGGCGGGCGTCACGCTCCACCGCCCGCCTTACGTGACGCCTATACACAATACATAAAATGTAATTTACACTTCATTTCTATGGTGATAGGGTGCATTTTAAAGAATCTGTACTTTAAATATAGGAAAACTTTACAGCACACTAAGTCGAACCTTAAAAATTAAATAATATGGTTGAATTTATCTGGACAGATATTCTGTCAAAAATAACACATAGAAAATCAAGTTTCAAATTAATTTCAAGCTTATACAATTGTGTTATAGATGACTTTCAATTGCTCTAAAATGAAAGGGCTGAAGACAACGGAAGCGTTAGATGGTATCTGAGTTTTAATTAGTTTGCTTAATTAAGAAATTCGAGTCATTCGAAGCGATAATTGGATCATTTGTCTGGGAATCACGACTTTCTGTGCGCTTGCGCGTTATTTTAATAGTTTCAATTTCAGTCTCGTTGAGAGGATAATTTTTCATCTATTTTCATATAATGTAGGTATACATTTAATTATTATTATTGTTTTGGCAGGCGTTTGCAGTCCAGCGGTAGGTTGTTCGAAAACGATGTGAAATGAATTTAAGGAAACCCTCTGATATTTAAATGTACGATTCATATTTATTATACTACTCACCTTACAAAACCTTAAAACCTTACACCTTACTCGCCCTTTTAAAACATCATGAGAAAACTTGCACATCTGAGAGAAACTGCCAACCAGCATTTAGCGGGTATACGTAAAGTCTATTAAATATTTTGGGCACTCTACACAGTAGGTACTTAATAAGTACCTACTTAGAGATTAATTTTATATGTATCCGACATAATAACATGAATCTATTTGTACCACATGTAAAGTTGAACGCGAGGCTTCCGTCTGGTGTCAAAGTGACAGCGGTGTCGATGTCAAAAGCTCGCCGCGCCCGCCACTAGAGCGTGCGACGATGTCAAACATCGATATACTTTGTAGTAGCACTACTTCATAAATGAATATTTGCGTTATGTAATACCTATATTATCGTACATTTTAAAACAATTTTATTTATACAGTCATAATAAAGCTACTAAGCAATTTATGCAGTGAAAACTGAAAGCCTAGCAGCGGTGACTCGCTTGCTTGAAAAACTATGTGCGACGAGTTCAAACCCGTATTTGTACCTCTGATAATTTCGTGTGCGAATTATTTTCAACATGATTACCACTTGCTTAACAATGAAGGAAAATTTCGTATGATCGAATATCTGAGAGAATCTAAGTAGTGTTCGGAAGACATTTCACAAAGCATAGACTTGGGAACTCCGCCAACCTGCCAGCAACATGAACTTAGAGTCTTATTACCATCGCATTGTAAGGAGGTCCATCTCAAGCAAAAAAGCAGAGTGGTACCTACTAACTTTCGCTATCGATTTAGACATTCAAATCACTACAGTAAATAAGAATTAAATATATATCTTCTGATTTTTCATCGATAACGTCCCATCCCTTTGATTCTACTAGTGTTGCGACACATGCGAATGATTAGCTGTAGGTATGAGGCGCCGTCTCGTATTGTTGTCGGTTTGTCTTAAGTATTTTATGTACGTCCTCCTCTAACTGATTGCGATAGATGTCATTTCGGACAGGGTTTTGAATATCATCTTTATTGCGTACAGGCTGTTTTATTCTGAAAATTTTATTAAATAAGTATTAATTATTTATGCGGCTTCGTCTTTGATAGAGGTGTTAAATTAATCTCATTAAAGGTTTAATTGTTTACAATTGGTAAATATGTTATATATCTATCTAAAACACACATAGGTAGGTACGTGAAATCACCGTTGAGTATTATTAACTGCTGTTCAAAAGATGAATTCATATTAAAACTACTTACTTTACAAGGAGGAGAAGTTGACGGCGACGTAGGCTTAATAATTTAAACGGAAGTTTAAATTCAATCTAACGATTTATATTTTGTAGAAGTAAGCAACCCTAAAAAGATTTTCTTGGAAAATTTGAAAGATGTTGAATGAAAGTAATAACTAAATTTGTTATTTTTTTTATTTATTTTATTTGTTTCTCCCACGTGTACAGTTAGTATCAAAAGTAGCTAAACAATTCATAATCAGATCTATGCCAGAAAAAAATGGCTATTTTCAGTTTTATCAGACAATAATACTTATATTTTATAATAATACTTATATTTTCAACCGACTTCAAAAAGGAGGAGGTTCTCAATTCGACTGTATTTTTTTTTTTATGTTTGTTACCTCAGTACTTCGTCATTTATTAACCGATTTGGTCAATTTTTGTTTTGTTTGAAAGGGTATACTTCCAGATTGGTCCCATTTAAATTTCAAAAGAAAATACCACCCCTAAGGGTGGAAAAATAGCTAATAATGAATTCAACCTACTTCTAATTGTCATATTGACTTGAAACTTTACAAATGTTTCTATTTCCGTTGATAGTACCTACAGTGGTTCGGTATTGTTGACCTGATCTGATGGTAAGGCCAGAAGGTGGATAGGTGGAGCTCTTCAACGGCTAATAGTAGATACTTTGAGTTTGGGCTTATTTTGTTTGATTCGACAAGCCTAACACGTTAGAATTCTTACTTTGCTACTACTGTCTACACTAAAAAGGGAAAAATAAAAACTTTTTAACAAAAAAATAAAAACCGACTTCAAAGAAAAGCACTAAAAAGTAAAAAATAACTGATTGGTAGTTTTCATTTACTATACATACCTAATCAAATATTTTCGAAGTCGGTGTGCTTTGGCTAAGTAATTAAAGCCTACCTATTAAATACATACCTAATCAAATATTTTCGAAATCGGTGCCAGCCCATACAAAGCAAAGCACACCGACTTCGAAAATATTTGATTAGGTATGTATAGTAAATGAAAACTACCAATCAGTTATTTTTTACTTTTTAGTGCTTTTCTTTGAAGTCGGTTTTTATTTTTTTGTTAAAAAGTTTTTATCAGTTTATCTACATCAGTGGGAGGTAAGGCACAAGTTTAATGTAGAATTTCGTCATTTATCGATTAAATCTTATGCAAATAAAAATAAACCGACACTCGAACGGAAACAAAATATTAATAACCGTCTCGTTTGTAAGAATTATAACGCAAGTATTCGTGATCGAGATGCAAGAGCTAGGGTCGCGGGCGCGGATTGAACTACGTATGGAGAAAGGTATTTACGTAATAAGTACACAGTAAGTACTTCAAAATATAGAAAAAATATTAAATAAAAAGTTATATTTATACTAACTTACATATATAGATTTTTTTTATTACGTTAGTATATTTACTTTATGAAGTTAAAAAATAAATAATTGTTTTATCGTCATTAAAGCTTACCGTAATATTTGGACTAATTTTAAATACATAAAATATTTTTAACTCGTCATTATGTTGAAATTGCTGAAAAGCTGTAATCTATACTAATATTATAAAGAGGCAAAGTTTTTTTGAATCTCAGGAACTGCTAATCCGATTTGAAAAATTACTTTTGCATTAGATAGCCCATTTATTGAGGAAGAGGGAAGTCTCAAATAAATTTAAAAGAAATTGTAATCACATTTGTAGTGATTTAATATCGATATACTTTTTTATATAAAAAATCGTTAATTAATCCCTCAACGACCGCGGACACGCCGGTGTTACAGTTAACAATAGATTTCTTAGAAATTTAAGTATTTCTTAGAAATTAACCTGGAGTTGATAATGTTCAAAAAATACGTATCTGTACGTCCTCATGCTACTACCTAAGAGATCGGAGCAGTCATCATAAAGGTCAACAAATCGGACAGACTTCCATACCTTATTGTAAAACTATACCTATACATAATTATACAAATATATCTATAGGTACGAACCCGTGAAGCGAGGGGGAGTCGCTGTATAACATAAAGCCAAAGAGTTTTTTTTTGTAGATTGAACGCGAGTGAAGCCGCGGGTTCTGCTAGTCTTGTATAATTGTTGTATGCTATTGTTTCTGATTTAATCTATATTCTGATATATATAGTGCTAGAAAATCTCACAATTCTTAAAGGTCTTGAAAATGGTGTTTCCACAGAATGATATCAAATACAATTTGTAATGATGTTATTAAATGAGACAACCTTGAAGTTGCAAATTCCTGTTTATTACTGACTTAATCTAGATTAAGTCAGTATACCTACTAGTTATACCGTGAGCCACATTACACATTTTTCCTTCTGTTTTTGGTAAATTTCTTACTTCTAAAGTCTTAATCGGTAAGTAGAGAGTAACAAGATTAAAGATCCTTTCGATAATGTGACCTATATTAAAGTCGATCAACTTAGACAAAGAATTTCGTATGATGTATCTCCCCTAAAATCCCACCAGAGTGTCACCGACCATTTATTTACACAAATCTCTATTTTCTGTATCCGGCGCTCGCAGCCCTGCGAGGTAGGTAGCCGCACCAAATGCGCATTGTGTGCGGAGCGTGACTTATGCCCAATTGTTGCAGCAGAGCTCGATACCGCGATATCTTCCTTTACGACCGATTATACTGGACTTTGCGGAATATTCCGCCGTCACTGGCGCGTAGAGTTATAGTTTCATTTCGTTTTCATTTTGATGCCTATTTTTATGATTGTTTAATTCACGAAGTACCTACCTAATACACCGTTTATGTACGTAAACCTTTAGTATAGGTATTTCGTATTTTGAAACCAAACCAATTTCAAAACAAATAAGCCTTCATTTATTAGTTCTATATAGTTTATTCTACCCTCATAATTTTAAAGACATTTTGATAAAACTCAAAATATCCATAAAATTATTTTGGTATCTACTATTTATATGTACCTATTGATTTTCAAGGTTCATTATGGTTGTAGCTTAACTGGCGTGTACTATTTTAAAACTTTATAGGTAACTAGCGACTCTAGGCCTGTAGCTTTGAGAGCATCTGTTTTTTATTATCTCCTAAAGTTCAAACTATATACATACGAACAAATTCAATAAAAAAATTTAAGAATTTTTGTCTGTCTGTCTGTTACCACATCACGGAAAAACCACTGGAGGGATTTTGATGAAATTTGGTATGATGATAGCTGGTTATCCGGGTCAACATACTCGTATAGGATACTTTTTACCGCGGGAAAATATCTCATTACTGAAAAAAATACAAAGACTAATGTAAGAGTATACTAATATGTAAAACCTAAGAATTTGGTTTTTGGTCATTTGAACGCGGGCGGAGCCGCGAGCTATGCTAGTAATAAATATATTTCTTATTTTTTATCTTAAAGCTAAATACCGCTTTGTATGTATATTTCACATTAAGAATGACAGAGTTTCATACAAACTTTGACCCCCTTTTTCACCCCCTAAGGGGTGGAATTTTTGGAAAATTCTTTCCTATCAGACGCCTACGTCATCCAAAGTACACACCCTCCAAGTTTCAAGTCTCTACGATCACCGGCTTAGGCTGTGCATTGATCCGTCCCTCAGTCAGTCATTCAGGACAAAGCATTTTATATTTATAGAAGAAAGAAAATTGCGAGTAGGTCGGTAGTTAGGTACCTACATAGATACATACATACATACGTATGTACCTAAATGTATTAAAACATTTTTTTCACAAGCAATGATTGCTGGAAGATAAATTTGATAATTTTACACTAAGCGTTTGGTGTCATTTTATTTTTGCGTTTCAACTCTATGTATGTATCAGCTTAAAGAATAAATATAAATATTTCTATTAATAGATAAACACATTGCAGCTAAAGATAGAGTTATATTGAATGTCCTCAAATTTGCATGACATGAAAAACATAAGCAAAAACTCGGAACTATTATAATTACTTTCATGTTTATCCTTCAGTGTTCCAAATCAAGTCGGTGCGTTTGAGCCGGGAGCGAGATACGCATCATTTGTAGCGCAGTAATTTGTTGTGCGCCGGCGCAGGCGGCACCACAAAGAACTTTTTGCAAAAAATGACATATTCACAATAATTAACGTGGATTTTGAGACGTTTTACGCGTATCTGACATATTTGGGGTAATTAAAGTCAGCGGCCTGTGTTGTTTTTCCAATGCTACTGAAATTCAGATATAGGCACTTATTTCAACATGTCTGCAGTTTAGTAAAAAATAAGGTTGAAAAGAAGATTCATACGGTATCTATACTAATATTATAAAGAGGCAGAGTTTGTTTGCTTGAACGCGCTAACCTCAGGAACTACTAATTCGATTTGAAAAAATCTTTTTGCAATTAATGGGCCGTTTATTAAGGAAGGGTATATCTAGGTATACATATAATAAAATTGTATCTAAGTCGAATCTGTACATTAAATATTTTTTGGAAAATCTTATTGAAATAGACATTATTATCGATACAGAGTCCGAATCTATAGTTTTTAGAATTTTTGTCTGTCTGTCTGTCTTTCTGTCCGTCTTTCTGTCTGTCTGTCTGTTTGTTACCGCATCACGAGAAAACCACTAGACAGATTCTGATGGAATTTGGTATGATGATAGCTGGTTATCCGAGTCAACATATAGGATACTTTTTACCGCGGGAAAATATCTCATTTCTGAGAAAAAATACAAAAACTTCATTGTAAGAGTATACTAATATGTAAAGCCTAAGAATTTGGTTTTTAGTCATCTGAACGCGAGCGGAGACATAATAAAGCGGTTGAGACATAATAAAGCGAGGGCAAAAATGAGGAAGGAGGAGTAGATACTTTAAATGTGGTAATCTAATAATATTGAGTGAAAATAAATATATAGTATTAGGTAGGTATAGTATGTAAATATCAGCGTTGATTTTACTACAAGTAATTGAAATATAATGTAAGAGTAGGTATAACATTTAAATTCAATCAAAAGTTTCAATCTGAATTCAAACTAATACCTCAGCTAGCTCATAAACCTAACATTAACTGTTAACAAAATTAACAAACGTAAAATATCAATTACAAGGCGTACATAACACTATATAACTCTACTTTTCCCTTCATCAATACTGCCCGAGCGCAGCCGACCGAATGGGAAAACAGACACAGCAGAAACGAATATCAAATTGCAAAATAAACTCTAAACTACAATAAATAAAGTTAAAAATTTGTTATTAAATATAGAGACGCATCAGCACGCTTGAAATAGATGGCGTGACAGAAAAGGAGAGCGTTTGAAATGGGGCGCGGTGATTGGCTGTGACGCGCCAATGGCGGCGGGGGGCGGGGCGAGCGCGCGGGCGGCCGGCGTCGCGGCGCGCGCGCACATGTCTCCCTCGCGCGGCGCACGGCGCACGTGTGGCTCTACCTAGAGTACATGTTGCTATAGGTTGCGGATCTACGAGTGGTGCTAGGGAGAATTCTTGGACTTCGTGATTTTAATGCTCGGGTTGCGGAATTATTCTAAGATTCTTTGAGAGGTCGTGACTTAATCGGGTAGGATAGTTAAGTGTGCTTTAGTTGAGTTTCCAAAGAAATTAAGCTATACGGCAGAGACGAAAACTAGACAGGTCGTGTTTTAAATAGGATTGTGGTTGCGGTCTGAACATTAGTCGATTTCGAAATAATAGAATCCAGTTAGTAGGATTATTCCAAGAATAATAAAACCAATTTTAATAAGATTCTGAATTTTGCAATTAAATTGCATCTTTCAAAGGAACAAGGAAAGGAATCTTGGAGTTAGTATACCAGAACCGTGGTATTGGCCCACGGCAGAGAGTGGGTAGTGCGTTGTGGCATGTGAGTGTGGTCGTGATGATGCTGGGCGGCATGGACGGCAAGGAGTACGGGGCGCTGCACGCTGCTGCCGCCGCCGCGGGATACGCCATGGAAGCTGGTAAGTACGCTACAATTTCCTTTATCATCATTAGGACAATAAGCCTAACGGAATTTATGTCTTCTGTTGAACGTAGCCTTTTCCTATAGGTAGGTACCATCCTACTGAGTCGAGCTCTCAGCTCTACGCATCCAACAATGCTGTTGGATGTTGTTATAACAACGAAAAAATGTGTTATTATTTTATATTTTAGGAAATTACTACTAAAATCTAGCTAGCACTAAAGCGCAAACATAAATAGATAACTCTCTAATCCTTTCACTATCTAAGTCTGGTGGAATAACAATTCGACACGACCAGCAGAGCAGCAGAGATCATGCGCAGGACCGCCGACATAGAGGTGTACACTGTATAGGTACTATACAGTGTACCTACCTGGCATAGGTAGCACCGTCAACTTCCCAATTCCAGACCTAAGGTTTTTTTAACAGGATACTATATTTGACCTTACCTGGGATCTCAGGACCACGGATATGCAGCGGTAGGTACATGCTAGCCACTTTACCAAAAATGGAGTAAAGAGATATTAATAATAAATATAAGAACGAAAGATAAAGCAGTTTCATCAGTACCTAAGATAGAACGATTTTACTAAATAATAAACTATAATTAATAATTAATAAACTAAATAATAATTGAATAATCTAGTATAATATAATAAAATAATTATTTATATTGTAGTCATTATTACATAGATCAATTGATCATCGATTTAATTTTTAGTAGCGTAGGATTTTTACGGATAGATGTAAATGTTAGGTTGTTTACTTAAGTCCAGGAAATACATTAAATTCATCAATTCCTATAATTTTTAGGCAACCATATAAACTTCTCTGTTCTCTTAGAGTAGGGGAGCCCAAGAGGGGATTTTGGGATTTACTCAAGGGCGGCAGATTAACGGGGGGATAGTATTGATTATAAAGTTTATGTACGATTTTAGCCTCTTCGGCTTATGCAAATCGACAGATTATTAAATTGCACACTTTTCAAGATATAATTAGCCCACCATACCTTAATCTGACGGTTTCAAGTATTGCTTTCTACCTTATTAAAAATATTTTTAAATGCTTTGATCGGCTGCCCTAGACGCGCACCCTTATATAGAGGACTTATATTATGTTGGAGGTACTCAACCGAGTGCAAGGTATCCCTACTAATGTTAATCTGCCGCGCTTGAGAAAATCCCAGAATCCCCAATTGGGCCCCCTACTATTATGATGTCATCATCGAGGTAGTTTTCTGATGTTCGTGATATATAGAATGCCCAAAAGTAACGCAAGGTGGTGTAATTTTGATAGAAACTACAGGTTTTTAATGATTTTTTTTTATTGAATCAAAGTGCCGCGTACAAACATAACTACAGTTTAGAATATCAATATCTGAAATTGTACATATAGTATATTCTTCCATCTTTCACGATTTTGCTTAAGCACACGTGTTCTTATGTAGAAATTACCAACTACTCTTTTGAATAAATGTGGCTAAATTTTGTTGATACAACGCTCAATTTACTCCGTCAAAACGTGGGTGATCGCGGCGCAAACATTGGATATTAAATAAAATCTTAAGAAAAAAGCTCGATAGCATAAATCATATTATTTATCTCATAATTTTAGGTCACTCTATAATTTGTTTTTTATGACTTGATCCGAAAGTGATATGGTAGTTAAGTGATGTTATATTTTACCTTTTACATAATTCTTAAGCAGACTCTATTCCAGAAGCATGAAAATAAATAGTTTTTAGTTCCCTAAAAACAAAAATATTTCATCAGTTAAGTATTGTATATTTATAAAGTTAAGTATTGTATAATTATTATTTATATGTACCTATATCTATACTTAATATAATAAAGAGGTAAAGTTTGTGAGTTTGTGACATTGTAAAAGGTTATCTCTGGACCTACCGAACCGATTTCGATGAAATTTCGTAAGAAGATAGTTTGAGACCCTGGGAAGGGCATAGGATACTTTTTATCTCAGAAATCACGTGTTAAGGGAGTAAAATAGGGGTGAAAGTTTGTATTGTGAAGCAAGCTAGGGACGAACCCGAGAGAAGCGAGGGTGAATCGCTAATATCTAATAAGAATAAAATGTACTTATAGAGCTATTATTGGATTAAACAAAATATTGTTTAATTTTTCCGTGACGTTAATCTTAACAGAAATTTATCATTTTTAAGGATTTAAATTTTAAATGAACATATATATATATATGCATATTACCTACAAATACAGTCCCAAAATAAACCTGTGCCACAGATCATATAATACTAAACTAGATATGATTGAATTTTATTTTTGTTTAAATTTAATTAATAATTCTTTAAAATTAGAATAAGCACTTTTCTAATTATTATTTTTTGTATTTTGAATTTTAGGTAAACATTAAAAACAAATCAATACATATTACGCCATCTGTTGAAATATTATTTAACTAGTTATTACTTTGTTCATAATGTTAACCCATGCGGCCATGCCTGTGCTAAACTTCTTTAAAATAATGCTAGCAGCGTAGCCGAAAAATGATAATAAATAAACATAACATTTTATTTATAATACTAGCATTACCCGCGGCTCCGCCCGCGTTCAGATGACCAAAAACCAAATTCTTAGGTTTTGCATATTAGTATACTTTTACATTGCAGTTTTTGTAACTTTTATCTAAAATAAGATATTTTTCCGCGGTAAAAAGTATCCTATAGGTATGTTGACCCGGATAACCAACTATCATCATACTAAATTTCATCGAAATCCCTCCAGTGGGTTTTCCGTGATGCGGTAACAGACAAATAGACAGACAGACAGACAAAAATTCTAAAAACTATAGATTCGGCCTCTGTATCGATAATAAAGTCTATTTCAATAAGATTTTCCAAAAAATATTCAATGTACAGATTCGGCTTAGTTACGATTTTATTATATGTACCTATAGATTAGTAAGTAGGGACTTATTAGAGTAGCATCGATATATATCTTTTGTTTAAGTGTGTTGATTTCAAGAAAAAATCAAAATGTAGTTCTGAATAAGTCACATGTTTTAAGAAATTAAATTAAAAATGCGTGATGCGTGACAAGCACGAACGACGAAACGAACAAGCAAGCTGACAATGCAAAGCAACATACATAAAAAAATGAAAAGAAATATAAATAAAAATCGCACGTTCTATTTTGCACCCCGTTTATTTTTTTGAAAAAATCTTTAAGGTACCTACTTAGGTACCGACTCCAAAAATCTACGATTTGATTAGGTATAGGTATGTAAGTATAGACGGGATTAAAATATTTCATTGTATGTGTAATGTCAAAATAACAGCTTTTTACTAAATACAAATGAAAGTACATATATAATAAAAAAACAATTTTAAAAATATTTGTCTGTCTGTTTGTTTCGGCTGAACTCCAAAACGGCTGGACCGATTTCGACTGGACTTTCACTGGCAGATAGCTGACGTTATAAGGCGTAACGTAGGCTGCTTTTATTTAAGAAAAAGGTTTAGGGTTCCGCGCAAAAAAATAAAAACCCAGGAAATTGCGAACAAAATCCGCGTATCTAGGGACGTAAAGTCACTGGCATAGCTATAATAATTTATTTAAATGGACCACACAGCAATCTTAGCAAATCGCGCTTCTTATTCATAAGACAATACTTTTATTAGTAAATTAATTTTGATTAGTAAATTAAATTAATTTTATCAACTAAGTACTATCTGCCCGCGGGTCATCTGTCTCCATCGACGACAAGCCATAAATAATTATAACACGATAATATCTATAGGTATACAGCGTGCACTAAGCAATACATACATACATACATAGTTTATTGTAGATGTTAATTATTTAATATTGTTAGTCAATATTATAATTGTAAAAGTAAATTTATTACTTTGGTTTTCACTTTACACTGACGCTTGGACCAGAAAGGATTATGCCCTATTAAAGACTAGCTGGTATCTTTTTGCGATGCTTTACTTGAAACCTTTTTTTTAGTCAATTTATTCGACTTCAATGAAAGTTATTATGTTTTCTGATGATAACATATTTTTATCGAAATAAAAAATAGCCTGTAGCACTCGACAGTAATATAGCTTCCTATTAGAGCTAGAATTTTCAGAATGGGATCAATAGTTTTAGAGATTAGCCCCTTACATATAAACTTACAAACTTTATTTTATAATATTAGTGTAGATATTTTAGTACAGCAGTGATACTTAATGTTTAAAAGCTTTACGTAAATTGGCTTTCACTTTGATCCTTATAAGCGACTTTATCGATTAGTAGCATAGTATCGACTTTATCGGTTCGTGGTATAGTAGGTAGTATAGGATTTTCTTTAAGATATTTAATATTTAAGCTATGTATAAATTAAAATAATTGACTATACCATATAAAAAATCATAAAAAGTCAGAAAAACGTGTAAGCTCTATTCGTTTTTTAAGAATATTAAAAACCACGTATCGGCTTCGTATTATGGACGAATTATCTACCTATAACAATATTATAAATGTGAAAGTTTACATGTAGAACGGCTAAGCGGCTATTGACGAAATTTGACACAGAGATAGATAATCTATAAAATAAGTATAGAATAGAACATAAGCTACTTTTTATCCCGGATTTTTTTTGTCTGTTTGTCTGTCTCTCTGTGACCGCATCACGGAAAAACCACTGGAGGGAGATTGATGAAATTTGGTATGATGATAGCTGGTTGGGTTTTGGGATAGATTTGTTTTTGTTAACATAATATTTGATAGTTGAAAAGTTGTGTGACAGTTAAATGTTATGTATAATGTTTACTTTCTAACAAGTAAAAAACACGTGTAAAATATACCTATTACAGTTTTATCGGCCTTGGGCCAGCCGATAAGAGGGTCGCGGGTCTCGCTCGGGTCGCAACGGGTCGCAACGGGTCGCCACTAAACGTCCATGTTTAGTCAACCATTAAATGACTCCAAAGATGTCAATCTCATAGTTAATATAATGTAAACATACATAAATAACCAATAAATTTTATTGTTTTGTTGTTGAATATAATAAAACATAATATGTAGGTAGGTACCTAGTGATAATGTGAACATTACTATGTATTTTTAGAACAACTGTTTAGTTTCTCGTGAATTTGTCAGTAAAAATATAATCTGAGCCAGTGCGTGCTAGCCAGCCAGTTGCTACTTTATTAATTTGCAATTCTGACCGCTATAACTTAAAAACTAAACTTATAAAAACTTAAAAATGCGAGCCGATGCAAAGCAAATCTAATATATTTCAATACGTAAAATATGTATAATATTTACCTATTAGATATTCATATCTTAAAATATTGTCCGCTGGCACCGACTTCGAAAATATCTGATTAGGTATCTATTCTAAATGAACACCTCCGTTTAGTTATCCCTTTGAGTGTAGATGAAGAAAACATAGCTAAATTAAATTAACAAATAGGTATTTTACATTCTAGCGGCTCACCCTCGCTTCGTTCGGGTTCGTCTCTAGAAAAACAAAAACGGTCCCTCGAGAACCGTATATGTTTCCGGGATAAAAAGTAGCCTATGTGTTATTCCAGACCATAATCTATCTCTGTGCCAAAATTTCATCCAGATCCGTTCAGCCGTTCTGGCGTGAAAGAGTAACAAACATCCATACATACTCACAAACTTTCACATTTATAATATTTATACAAACAAATACATAAATATGATAGATTTGTTCAAAAATGTAAACCAAATTCATAGCACTAAAATGGAAGGAATAACTCAATGAGATTTTCATTTTTAAAGAGCAATATTTCATTTGCAATATAAGATACCTACCTTATAAGGTATTTCTGGAGTTGGTGCTACTCGACTACTATACTCTAATATATACTCGAATACTTTGACATATAAATAAAATTACTTCTTATTTTTGTTTAAATCGGCTAAAAATAATGTAGGCTCAACAAAATCTAGAATAGATTCTAGAAGCTTAGATAATATCGTTATCGCTTTAATGAAACTAAGTAATCAATGTCTTGATGTCAACATATTGTCTTAAGCACTAAAGAGAAGTGTAATTAATACCTGTTCAACATGCGCAAGCGCATACGCAGCGTTGCACCGAGCGACGTGGTTTATCATGGTTCAAAGGGCGCCACGGGTTATCGAGAGCCGATAATTTACTTCACTACCACTGTTTAAAGTTGCCATTAAAACGCGCTTAATGAGAGCTGTAGAAAAATACCTAATTCGGCTATTATTTTTAATTTTGTTTTGAATCTGATACTGCTTAATTACAATCGAAATAACCTAACGTATGCACAGATAGCAGACTTTTAATTAGCGAGCACATTAATCAAGGATTTTTCTCTGCGAAGTCGTTTAAACTGAGTGAGTTTTGAAACTACACAATGAACACTTTGTTGCCTTTCTAAAAAATCTTATTATCTATACTAGCATTGCCCGCGGCTCCGACCGCGTTTAGATGACCAAAAACGAAATTCTTAGGTTTTACATATTAGTATACTCTTATATTACAGTTATCGTATTTTTTTTCAGAAATGAGATATTTTCCCGCGGTAAAAAGTATCCTATATGGATAACCAGCTATCACCATACCAATTTTGATCAAAATCCGTCCAGTGGATTTTCTGTGATGCGGTAACAGACAGACAGACAGACAGAAAGACAGACAGACAAAAATTCTAAAAACTATAGATTCGCCCTTTGTATCGATAATAATGTTTATTTCAATAAGATTTTCCAAAAAATATCTAATGTACAGATTCGGCTTAGTTACAATTTTATTATATGTATAGATAACTATCAGTTACTTTTTAAATAAAATATAATTAGTTCCTTTATAATAGGATAAGATAAGATAAATCAGTATTTATTCTTATTATTTTAAAACCACATAGATATCCACATTTCAGAAAACCACCTCAATAACATCAGTCAATCCTGACTTGTGATTTTGGGAAACACACGCAATACTGTGTTATAGTCGGTTTTTATTTGAAAGTATTTAACTACATATATATTTGAAATATACATTTTTGAAAAATGGTCGACAGATCAAATTCTTTAACAACCCACTGTGTATGAAATACAGTGCGAGTAACAAAAACTATTTTTCTATGTTTATATACGTACAATATATATACATATATATATATATATATATATATATATATATATATATATATATGTATACAATATGTACATTCGTTAAACCCATTCCATCATTTAATTTAGGAATTATTATGATTATTCATTGTTAAGAAGCTTTTTTTCAACTGATTTACCACTTTTTAACAAATTTTTTATACAGTTTTCCCAGCAGATAATAATGACGTAAGAGCCCAGTGTTGATAAGCTTGAAAAACTATAAAACTCTAATGATTAAAACTATACAATTATCGTACAAGCCTTTCGTTAATTAAAAAATATATTATAATGTTTATAAATAAATATTTGGTTCTTCATGTGTTTGAGATAAAAGACAATTTCAATATATGAAAGCGCTTAATACAACTTCTCGCGAAGTACACAGAGTCGATTTCGAGTTCATACTCATCAAAGTTGAAGATAGTGATATCCACAAGCACAGTGTAGGACCAGACGGTGCCAGCCACGGTTACGTGACAGTAACCCTAAGTAAATAAATATTTGTTTGTAAAATTCTTTTAGAAACTACTTTCTTTTCTTACCGCACCTTCTGACCATCTCGACGTTATGAAACATCGCACTTCCTGTCGTTTCCAACTTAATAAGCATCATTTCATTTGCTGTATATTTCTCGAAAAATATATAACTGTTTTTACTATTGTAAATATTAGCTGTTCGCATGAAGAACAAGATGTATTTCAAACTTTTAGTAAAATAATTAGATCAACATCAATAAACAAAATATTACCGCTATTCATATAACCGAAATTTATATGATTCCGAAATTCAGATTATATATATATATAATCTGAATTTCGGAAACGGCTCCAACGATTTTCATGAAATTTAGTATACAGGGGGTTTCGGGGGCGATAAATCGATCTAGATTAGTCTTATGTCGCATACAAAGTTTTTACTTTTGTTTTTTTTAATATTTATTCAAGTTTTTAGTTAAAAAAAAAGAAAATTGTACATTAGCTCAAAAACTCCGAGCGAAGCTCGGTAGCCCAGGTACCTACTTATTCATAATATGCGCATGCATCTACCGAAATTTAAATAAAACATTCTTAAATTCACCTGAGTGTATACGGAGTGCAGTAGGTAGGTACTCAATAGGTTTGTTATGACAATTGAAAAAAAGAGCATATTTCATTCGCAAATATCGTATACAGCTCTCTAATGAATATTTCGAAATATCGACGAGAAGTCACGTCAAGTGGCATTCGAAGGCTACAGGGCCGGCGTGTTTGCGGCGAGCTCTTTGTTTGCCCGAGACGGAGACAAACACAACGCGGCTACTGGAACTAAAAAATATCTTATAACAACAATATGTACTTAGCCTAATAGAGGCTTTTATATTTAAAGGGAGCTTTAATTTTGGGTGTCGGTGGAAATTATAGCATAGACACGTGGAGCATTGACCAAAGTATTAAATTGGACAACGTTTTGAAATACGAGTATAAGTAAATAAATAAATAATAAACAAATAAATATGTTGTAATCTAGTTCCATGGTAAGCTACGAGGTTTGTGTTATGGATAACAAATAGCTGACACACTACACATATATAACTTTAAATGCATACATATTATAAATATAAACACTCATGACTGGAGTACAAACATTCTTGCTCATCACAGAAATGAATGGCCCCAACGGGACTCGAACCCGCAACCGCTGGCATAGCAAGGGTAGGGTCACTACAAACTGAGCCAAACATGTCATACTGAGCCAAAAAATTGAACGCTTAGATGTCATACTGGATATAAATATTTCATTATGTACTAAAATTAAAAGGTACGTTACTACTTTAACCATTTTCAAGATATGCAGGTTTAAACCGACAAACAATCACACAAAGGAGAGTAAGAGTTAAGAAGAGTTCCTGTGAAAAATAGGCATCTAAAATCAATCGATAAACATTTAAAAATTAACTGTAACTGTAAATTCAATAGACTACTTAATTTTTTTTCTGTATTTCTAAATAATAAACTTGTAACAAGACACGAACGCCAGATAAGTACAAGAGCAAACACCGAATAATGTTACAATTTCCTTTCAATTAGATCTATTTACCTTATTTGGAGAAGCTTTATTTTCGTTTTATCTGAATAATTATAAACCTTAATGGTATAGAAATAAGATATATTAATTATTTATTTAGGGTTACAGCTGCAGTCGATCAAACAAAAGCGTCGCCGATTTGTAAACTTGTGTGTCTACTAATCGTATTTAGACTTACAGATTTTGTTATAAAATGGGTAAAAATGCCACTGTTGTCTGGTTTCAGGGTTAGGTCGCAAAACAGTATGTCTCCTATATATGGGGTACAGATAAATACCTATGTTATAAAATCTAATTGAAAAAAAAATCTAATGATTCAACGACACGTTTGGCTCAGTTTGTAGTAACTCTACTTGCTGTGCCAGAGGTCGTGGGATCGAGTCCCGCTGGGAGCATTCATTTGTGTGATGAGCACGAATGTTTGTACTCCAGTCATGGGTGTTTATATTTATAATATGTATGTATTTAAAGTTATATATGTGTAGTGTATCAACTATCTCGTATCCATAACACAGGCCTCGTAGCTTACCATGGAACTATGTAGATGGTGCTGTGTGTCAACGTCCCAACAAATTTATTTATTAGGTATTTATAATGTAAAAAACGTAATGTATGAAATCAAAATTCAAGAAATCTGACCTAGTAGCTTTCACTATTACTGCACCAGACGATCTTCCCAACTCCATTCTGTTTTTCCAATATTCTCATAAAACGAAGGCAAAATAAAAAGGGCTAGCGCGTTTAAACACTCTTCATATATTATTTTCGTTTTGTAGCGCCATCAACTACACGGCATGTCACTTTGGGCGACGCATCCGAGTTTGTTTTCCAAAGTCCGTGCAAACGCTACCGAAATTGAATTATTATCGACAAACAGAGTTTGCACTGACGAGACTGCCCGTGCAATATTTGTTCAAGTTAAAATTATTATCAGAAATATTCCTTTAAATATAATTAAATAATATAACTTTAATGGAAGTGGAGATGCGCTGTTGCGATACGTCTTTGGGATATATAAATTAATAAAGATATTTGAAATGAAACTAATATTTTGTTTTCAACCGACTTCAAAAAGGAGGAGGTTCTCAATTCGACTGTATTTGTTTTTCTTTTTTTTTATGTTTGTTACCTCAGAACTCCGTCATTTATTAACCGATTTGGACAATTTTTGTGTTGTTTGAAAGTGTATACTTCCAGATTGGTCCCATGTAAATTTCAAAAAAAAATACTACCCCTAAGGGTGGAAAAATAGCTAATGATGAACTTAACCTACTTCTAATTGTCATATTGACTTGAAACTTTGCAAGTGTTTCTATTTCCGTTGTTAGTACTGTGGTTCGGTATTGTTGACCTGATCTGATGGTAAAGCCAGAAGGTGGATAGGTGGAACTCTTCAACGGCTAATAGTAGATACTTTGAGTTTGGGCTTATTTATGATGATGTCAAAGACGAACCTTGAAAGCTTTATTCAGGCAACTTTAATTTTAATATTAATTCAGATAATTGCTCTTTTGTCGCTTATGAGATCTATAGCGGTACTCCTCTAAAGTACCTTCAAACCGTTTGATTTCAAATTAGTTTTTGCATAATTAATGGATAAACAAGCGTAACGTATACAGGAGGTACGATGTCCTTATCCGAAGCTTTCATGAGGAGCAAGGCACAGTGAAGTGCGCGAGAGTGGACGCCGGTGTTTACTCACGCATTAGCGTTGAGTCAACGTAACGACAAACAGCTACCGATCAACTGCTGGGTTTGTTTTTGTAGCACTACTACGTGCCTGTGTCTCTACCTTTATTTGATTATATTTGAAGTATAAAATATATTTAAATATATTTTCTTCGAAATGACCGACTTTTTTGTACTAAATTTATTTTAACTACCTTGATAAAATAAAAACTTTTTAACAAAAAAATGAAAACCGACTTCAAACAAAAGCACTAAAAAGTAAAAAATAACTGATTGGTAGTTTTCATTTACTATACATACCTAATCAAATATTTTCGAAGTCGGTGTGCTTTGCTTTGTATGGGCTGGCACCGATTTCGAAAATATTTGATTAGGTATGTATTTAATAGGTAGGCTTTAATTACTTAGCCAAAGCACACCGACTTCGAAAATATTTGATTAGGTATGTATAGTAAATGAAAACTACCAATCAGTTATTTTTTACTTTTTAGTGCTTTTGTTTGAAGTCGGTTTTCATTTTTTTGTTAAAAAGTTTTTATTTTTCCCTTTTTAGTGTAGACAGTAGTAGAAAAGTAAGGATTCTAACGTGTTAGGCTTGTCAAATCAAACAAAATAAGCCCAAACTCAAAGTATCTACTATTAGCCGTTGAAGAGTTCCACCTATCCACCTTCTGGCCTTGGCATCAGATCAGGTCAACAACACCGAACCACTGTACTATCAACGGAAATAGAAATACTTGCAAAGTTTCAAGTCAATATGACAATTAGAAGTAGGTTAAATTCATCATTAGTTGTTTTTCCACCCTTAGGGGTGGTATTTTTTTTTTGAAATTTAAATGGGACCAATCTGGAAGTATACCCTTTCAAACGACACAAAAATTGTCCAAATCGGTTAATAAATGACGGAGTTCTGAGGTAACAAACATAAAAAAAAAAAAACATACAGTCGAATTGAGAACCTCCTCCTTTTTGAAGTCGGTTGATTAAGGCTTAATAAAATCTTTAAAAGTACCTTATTGAAATAGGAATATTTCTTAAAACTCCGTCTTCTCAACCATTTATTTTAGAAACCTTGTCACTTATTAATTAACCTACACTCCCCCAATAACGTACATTTCAGAACGTCATTCGAGATATGTGAGAATCCCTCAAATATTTATGTCAAAGGTCCACGTGTAAATAATTTACTTTACATCTATTTATAGCGCGACAAATCAAAATGGCTTGTTCTCTGCACCCACCACTGTAATGGATAACAAATTGTCGACTCGACTAACTGCCGTGTCCCTTCTCTCCCTTAGGCAAGTTACTTTTTACACCCGATATAGTTGAAAGATTAAAAATAACAAAAAATTGACATTATACTGTACTCTCAAGCCCGACACATACTTATATTAATTTGTACACTGCTAAAAACACTAATAGGGATTAAAAAAAGTAATAACTACAGGCAGTGGTAGCGGTGTGGTAACGCCTCGCATGGAATACCAAGTGAAGCGGGTTCAAATCGCGGGTCTGGCATATCGAATATTCTCATATGTTATTCATTTTCACATGATTACCATTTGCCTTATGGTGAAGGAAAACCTATTGGATAGATAGAACTATAGCTAATAATCCCGATATTTCGTTTAAAAAAATATCTAAATAACCTACTTTTCAAAATAGTCTTCAGGTAAAAATAGAAATTAGAAATGTTAATGAGTTGATTTTATGTCATGAATAATTAATTATTCCTAAAAATAATCTTTTTTTTAACTGAAAAGGTAAGTAGCAAATCTATATAATTAAATTTAGAGAAATTCGCCTACGAATGTTATCGATGACAGCTTCAGATGTCACAATATAAAACGTTACATATTAATTAGGTATTATACGAATATACACGATTACATCTTATTAAATAGTTAGATAAAAAAAAACAATCTTTGTTCATGTCAAAGGTCCTTGGACGATCTGAGCAACTGCGACTAGAAAGGCCTTGATATGAAAAAAAAACAAACAAATGAGAGCCAGGGAGCGTGTAGATTCGACACGTTCCCTGGCTCTCAATGTTAGCAAAACAAATTTGGCACGCTCCACACGAGTAAAGCCGTTATCGGTCGCGGAATCGAGCAAAAAACTAGTTTATCTTAAAAAAGGTTAAGGTTCATTCTAAAACGTCAGTTAGCGGCGGATCCCAATGACGTATCTATCTGTGGTTTTCTTTACTAGTGGTACAAGTTTTATATAACTTGTATGGATCTTATGTCAAATTTGTATTTCTAGTAAGGATAACTTGAAATAGATAGGTTCTGGAGAACTGCCGTAATAGATGCCTCGTGTGTCATCTCCTTTAGTTACCTACTCGATCTAGAGTATATATGCCATATGACTTTGTTTACTATTGATCATGATTCTTACACAAGGACATACCCTTAATTATCATTGATACATACAAAATTGAATTGAAGTCAACACAGCATAATATATTATTTACCTCAGCCTTTTCCAGTCCTTTGTGGATTAGACAAAACACCTTTTTTATTTGTTATGCATACGAGCACAGATCATATACTATACTGTTAAGGCTGTTGAAATGTTAAACATTCAAGTAGAGCGATTAGGTTCAAGGTGTGAATGAGTCAAGAGATATATCACTCTTAGCTCAACTTCGCGCCTTTATTATCTGTTACACAAGATGGCGATTCTTATTTGTAAAATTGGTACCTATTTACAATTAGTATGTTTTACTGAGAATGTGTATAGAATTAGTAATTATTATCCTGTAATTTTGATATATTTTTTTAATTTATTTTAGTTGCCTTCAAATTCTACATTACTAATGGAGATAAATAATGTAAGAATAAATCGTTCCAATAACAGCATGAAATGATCATTTATTTTTCAAAATTTTCAATAATCTTCGCCAGAACTATTAAAATAAATTGAAGAAGATGGAGGCACGTGCCACAACCAATAATTAGCGCGACATGAGTTATGGTACAACACTAGTGGGGTTAATAAGGGCAGCTGTCGCTAAAAGACAACCCTGCTCTCTCCTGTCGGCATTTCTTAACCACTAGACGTTTGAAATTACAATATTAATAGATCATAAGTTATATCTGTTTGTTTGTTGTTTCAATGACTAGTTTGAAACGATTTTAATAACAGTTTACCATTACAGAAGAACAATATTGTTATTTCCTTCAATCAAAATAACAAATTAATTGCATTTGTTATTTTTCAAAATTTGGTGATAACATAATACCTATTAGAAAAACTAGCGACTAAGCCTCGCTCCGCTCGGGTTCGTCCCTAGTTACGTTTTAACGTTTAGTATAAATTTCCCAGAGATGAAATATTTTCTCGCAGTAAAATGTATCCTATATGTTGACCCCGACAACTAGTTATCACCATACTAAATTTCATCAAAATCCATTTATTGGTTTTGTAGTGATATGTTCCCAGACAGACAAAAATTCTGAAAACTATAGATTCGGCCTCTGTATCGATAACAATGAATTGAAATAGTTTCAATAAAATTTTCCAAAAAATATTTAATGTACAGATTCGGCTCAGTTAGAATTTAATTAAATGTTGAAATTGTCATAATTCTTTACCAAACCACACAAACATCTTACCAGCCAAACACTTGCTTGAAAGACTGCTGGTCAAGGTAAGTCATGATTCATTGTTACGCCAGATTTTACGTCACAAGCCTTATAACTATTTACGTAGAACTTAAAGTAGAGAAATAAAATTGTGTACTGGGATGGATGCACCCTTTTTGATAGAGTTTAAGACTGAGAATACCGTGGCAGGTTGCTCAGACCACACATGGCGACAGGCCGCCGACAAACGTGCCCGCTAAGCAAACACCGCTACTACGAGATGGGTATTTTACTTTGATTGTCACTACGCTCGAATGCTGCATTCTTAAATATTTTATGGAAATCTTTATCTTAGCACTATATTATTATTAAACTAATTACATTTATTAAATTAACAATAAGTTTGTGTGCTTGTTGAGAAATGAGAACAGCTTATGTCGTCAATGTCACGTAGAATGGAGAAGAGATGACGGAGAGAAATAAATAAAAAATACCAAATTTGACTACATATAATTTTAATACAACAGGAATAACAAAATAATAAATAATAATATGTTGGGACATTAACACACAACAACATCTTGTTCCATGGTAAGCTACGAGGCTTGTGTTATGGATACCAGATAGTTGATACAGTACATATACATAACTTTAAATACATACATATTATAAATATAAACACCATGACTAGAGTACAAACATCGTGCTCATCACACAAATGAATGCCCCCAGCGGGACTCGAACCCGCGATCGCTGGCACAGCAAGTAGAGTCACTACAAACTGAGCCAAACGTGTCGTCGAAAATACATTACAAAATATAAACAAATTACGACAGAAGCTTATTAAAGTATAATATATAAAGTTCCATTAAGGATTTTTCTGTACTGTACATATATAATAAATACGGTTTGATTTTACATCAGTCATATTATGCCAAATAACATTTTTATGGCTGAAAATAGAAGAAGGGAATTAGAGTTTTTATGTATATGTATAAATTATTTGATTTTTTATTTAAATTAACGTATTTATTATAATTAACAATATAAAATATAAAAATAAATTAATTAATAATTTCACACACTAATATAGTATTTAAGGTTAATATTGTTTTATTACTAATAAATATGGATGAAATATCTTGAATTAAAATTATTATTATTATTATTATTTTTTCTGTTAGCTTATTTGTCATACGCAATAATGCAAGGTGTGTGCTCATTCGGTGTTGTTTTTCTTTTGGAAACTGACGTATGTATGTAGACTATGTTTTATGAACTAGCGAGTGAAAGTTCTGATATTAGGCTCAACTCAGCTTTTTTGAAGACTAGGCACGACAAACAGAATCTTAATGGTTGCTTGGCTATTAATTTGTGTAAAAAAGTTGTGTAGGTATGTAACACACTACACTATAAGTACTTACATAACATATTAATGTTATTTATATTTGTCAACTAGCATTGCCCGCGGCTCCGCCCGCGTTCAAATGACCAAAACCAAATTCTTAGGTTTTACATATTAGTATACTCTTACAACGTAGTTTTTGTATTTTTTCTTAGAAATGAGCCATTTTCCCGTGGTAAAAAGGATCCTATATGTTGACCCGGATAACTAGCTATCATCATACCAAATTTCATTAAAATCTGTCCAGTGGTTTTCTCGTGATGCGGTGACAGACAGACAGACAGACAAAAATTATAAAAACTACAGATTCGGACTCTGTATCGATAATAATGTCTATTTTAATAAGAATTCCCAAAAAATAATTAATGTACAGATTCGACTTAGTTACAATTTTATTATATGTATAGATATTTGTCAATGAGACAATTCACTTATACGGATATTTGTACAAAAATTTGAAAATATTTTAAAATATGGTCAAGAATGGCGGAAGCCAAAACTATAGTAAATCATAATAATTATAAGGCCGGCAATCGACCAACCTATATTACCAGTAAGAGCATGTTTGTGCCCACTTGGTTTGTGTGTCAGGTACTTACCCTTAATTAGCCCTGAAGCCTTGTCCAATGTCCCTACAATAATTTATCTGGTAGTAATTTGCTCACATTTGCTTTTGCCTCTTTGAAGGAGTGATTTTGAATATCTTTGTGTAATATATATATATATATATATATATATATATATATATATATATATATATATATATATATATATATATATATATTATAAAGGACGAATAATTATTTTTATTCGTCCTATTAAAGGACGAATATAGACACTCTGAAAAAATACACAAACTACGATTTTTCTTCACACTCTTTTATAGCCGTCTTTAGTATTTATAAGCATTTAAAACTAATTTTTTAGGTGCATATTAATAACCCTTCTTTATCTATATAACATTTTATTATATATATATATATATATATATATATATATATATATATATATATATGTGTGAGTGTGTGTGTGTAGATACTACATAAACTCTTTGGAGAAGATAATATGTTTAGTTTTCCATTATCACAAGCTTTTTTCCTTTTTTTATGCATAGGCAGTTTTTGTACTGTTGGTCGTTTCTGTGATAAAATTATAACAGGTTCAATTAGGTGGAATGTTAAATTAAAAAAAATATGAAATTCGATTCGCAATTGGCAAAGATCATGTAACATACACACCAGAGTTAGATAAATCTCCTTTTTTTAAGTCAGCCAAAAATTATATTGCAAAGTAATAATAGTCGATGATTTCTTCTTAATCACTCGGCTGTACAAATTTTCATTTTTTGTTGTACCTATAGATAGTAATCTGAATTAAAAACACTTAGCTACAGAAATCCTATATTTTATTAATAATATCTACTTGTGACAAATAATTCCTTAAAAAATTAATCTTATTACATGTAATTAAAGATAAAATAAAACGAATTTCTCCTTACATAAAATGCTAACTCCCAGATAAGTATTTTCTCATATTAAACCGAATCGCTTTATTTTAAATATCTGCACAGATTAACGGATAACAAGATAATATGATTAACAAAATTTTATACGAGACCCTATCGATTAATTCGATAAAATCGTGATTGTGTCCTTTTTTGCATATTTATTTAATTCGATTCCCGGTTCAGGTAATCTTTTAAAAAAAATTAAATGGAGTTAATATTATTTTTTTAAATTAAGAAATGTTTCCTTAGAGTAAATATTGTCAACTTCAATATTTCAGGTAAGTATTTTCTTCCATGTCCCATCTATTTTCCACCCTATATATTGAGTATAAGTACCCTACCTATTAAAATAAATTTATGAAGATTCAAGAATGCATAAAATATTTTTTTAAATACTCTCATTAAGTGAAAAATTTATACTCGTACTAGAAGCGATATTCATTTTGTTTTTTTCTTCTTATCTACGTCACATGAGAACGTTGGTGAAGAGATTATATGTAATACATTTTTCACTGCACAGATAATTATTAGATTATATACTTAATGCTTATTCAATATATTTGCATTAGACCAACAACTGAAGGTAGGAAGTGAAAATCCAGTGAGGCACTTTCAAACTCGGGTCTCGCACTTTTGATATCTTCTATACGAATAATTGTCAACATGATTACCACTTGCATAAAATTTAAGTAATAGTATAAAAAAATGTTTTAAAAGACAAAAAAAATTGAAAGTGAGTGCATTTTACAAGACTTCCGCGATACCATTCAGACAAAGAGAGACAATAGCATTCCCAAGGAGGGTTGACGTCAGGCAGGCGGCCGGTCGGAAAACTTTTGCCAAATCCTTTCAGCAGTACAGAAGATGTACTGCGCCGACCCCAAGTGATTGGGAAATGGGTAGGGAGAAGAAGAAGATTACCACTTGCATAACGTGAAGAAACACATCTTGAAGAGGGACAAAGATTTGTGAAATATAGTACCTAACCCACACTTGTCCAGCGTGGTGGACTATTGCCTGATCTCTCTTGTATGAAGAGAAGATTTATTACTATTGCCTGATCTCTCTTGTGTGAAGAGAAGGTGTGTCCAGCACTGTGACGTTAAAAAGGGTTAAATTATTACTTTTATTGCTATAAAGCCAACTACATAGAAAAATTTAGTTTAACCTTCCACGTTTTACGCACTGCCATAGAATTCAAGAGTCCAATAAGTGTTGAAAGCTAATAATCCTTATAGTTTTATCAATATAAACGTTTATAATTATTTGATATCGGCGCCCACCGGTCGTAGATGTAATGCACACAGTGGATTGGTCGCAGGGCTCGTTAGCCCACTCGTAAACCGACGCCCGCTAACGAGCACGGAATTGATTTCCTTTAAATAACTGTAAATTAAATGATTTAAACTCAGATTTTTCTATTGTATAAAGAGTAAATAATAATAATAATAATGTAGGTTATAATTTAGATATAGTGTAGAGCCTTAGTAGTTTAAGCATAATTGGACCCAGTTATACAAAAAACAGCCATGTGCATAAAAGTACCAACAGAGTTATAAGCATTTTGTTATAAAAATAAACAATACTTATATAAATATTGTTCAATTTTAAAATAACCAGAATAACAAAACATAACCCAAGTGCAACTATCGACAGAAAAATGCTTATAACTCTGTTGGTACTTTTACGCACATGGCTGTTTTTTGCATAACTGGGTCCAGTTATACCGTTTGACCCGAGAAGTGTTACTTTCTTCTTTAAAATATCAACCACCCGCAAAGTACCCGCACCCGCGCTTTCTATGGAGGGAGAGAAAAACTTTGTTCAGTACTAGACGTCCAATCTCTTGCTGCCCTCTATCTTTTTCTCCTTAAGCCCGAGTTACCCTCTTGGTAACGCAATCAAACACACCATTAGGTACTAACGACTTCAATTACTACTTGTAATCATCAGTGAGCACAGTTTATATAATACTAAAGTCCAAACCCGAGATTATAAATAATTGGGGTTGTTATTATGCTTAGGCTTAGTAAGCTCTTAAGGCACTAACAGAGCTAGACATGCTGCTTAACGGATGAAATTATTTTATTTCATAAAAAATACTATCTATGTCACGGGAACTGTACATTTTTCCAAGATAAAAAGAAGACTATGTGTTATTCTGATGTATGAGCTATAATATTGTAAACTTTCATTAAAATCCATTTAGTAGTTTTTGCGTGAAAGTGTAACAAACATCAATACATCCTCACAAACGCATTTATAATATTAGTAGGATTCGAAGTTTATTATACAAATCTTTCTTAACTGATAGGTAAGTGTTATATGCAGTTAACTGCCTCGGTGGTGTAGTGGCTATCATGTACGGCTGCACATCCGGAGGTCCTGGGTTCGAGTCCCGGGTCGGGCCAAGTTTAGTTATTGAGTCTTTCTGTATAGTAAGTCTCAGTAACCACCCGGAGTTGGGAAGTTGGCGGTGTTTCACCCCCGTGCCTCGGAGAGCACGTAAAGCCGTCGGTCCTGCGCCTTAACTCTCACCGGTCGTGTCGAGTGGTCGTCCCACCGGAGTATGAGAGTGATAGGAATAGAGAGTGCACTTGTGTCTGCGCGTACACTTGTGCACTATAATATCTCCTGCGCAGTTGGCTAATCTCAATGAGATTGGCCGCCGTGGCCGGAATCGGCTAGGAGAACATCATCATCATCATCATATGCAGTTAAACATAGTTTATAGTAGGTTTTTAATGTTCGTAAAACTAAAATATTATATCGCCTAAGTATCCTAATTGAAAATGTCATTTATACAGTCCTACAATAATAAATTGCGAAGCCACGCCAAGTGTTTTCGTTTACTTTTATTCTGTAAACTAGCATTGCCCGCGGCTCCGCCCGCGTCAGATGTCCAATAACCAAATTTTTAGGTTTTACATATCAGTACACTCTTACATTGCAATTTTTGTATTTTTTCTCAGAAATGAGACATTTTCCTGCGGTAAAAAGTATCCTATATGTTGACCCAGATAATCAGCTATCACCATACCAAATTTCATCAAAATCCCTCCAGTGGTTTTTCTGTGATGCGGTAACAGACAGACAGATAGACAGACAGACAGACAGACAGACAGACAGACAAAAATTCTAAAAACTATAGATTCGGCCTCTGTATCGATAATAATGACTATTTCAATAAGATTTTCCAAAAAATATTTAATGTACAGATTTGACTCAGTTAGAGTTTTATTATAGTAGGGGAGCCCAAGAGGGGATTTTCTGTAGTTACTCGAGCGCGGCAGATTAATATACAGGGGGATACCTTGTACCCGGTTAAGTACCTCCACAAAACATGAGGCCCATATATAAGGCCGCCCGTGAAGGATACAGGATCAGATTAGTAAAAAAAAATTGACCACCAGAAATTCTCGAGCGCGTCAGATTAAGGTAGGGTGAGTTAATTACATCCTAAAAAGTGTATATTCCACTAATCTGACAATTTGAGAGTGACGTAAAAAAAGGGGAGGGCAACAAAGTTGTAAAAAAAACGTCATCTCGACATTCTCGAGCGTAGCTAAATTTTTTTTTATTTTGAAGGAAATAATGCAAGAATAATGAAAAATATATAATCTGACGATTTCCGCAAGCCGAAATAACAAAAATTCGTCGATAAAGTTAAATGCGTGCAGCTGCGTGATGCCTACATTTCCTTCTCCACGTTTCTATTCCTCTCTCACTCTTTCTCTATCTATTACTCTCTCACTCCGTCCCCACTCTGGTTTCTGCCGCCATGACACCATCACAGCTGATCATAAAGAGTCTAGGGGTGTGCGAACACCGTTCGAATCGAATCGAATATCAATATTCGATTCGAAATTCGAAAAATTTCGAATAATTCGTAAAATTTTCGAATAATTCGCGAATTAATGAAATATCTCTGGATCTTCAATTGTATCAATTTAAATTCCTTCAAATCGTGTGTCAAAATAGTCTACTTACGAATAATATACTTTTCGTTTAAAAATAAATTACCCAGAGAAAACAATTGGACCGATAGATTTTGAGAAATTTTGAATAATCTCAAAAAAAATAAGAATTTTTTTTTTGAAAGTGGTTTTTTTGGAATAACTTTTAATCGGCTTTATCAATTAACTTCAAAAACTAATCCACCCTTAAGCTAGAAAAACCACGCCGATCGTCGCTAATCCGGTCAAAATCGGTTGATTCGTTCGAGAGATATCGTGAACGAAAGAAAACCGAAAAAAAGTGTTTTTTCGGGATTACTCCGAAATTTTTGGTTCGATCAATTAAAACCTGAAAATAACTTATGAAGATGATAAAACTGCGTCGAATGCCGTCAACCGCGTGAAAATTGCTTGATCTATTCAAAAGTTATTGCGGTTTGAAAATTCCAAAAATAGTGTTCTATGAAACTTCTGTCAGACTTTCGAGCTGGGAGAGCTCAAATGCATAGAAATATTATTTCTTTGAACTCTGCGAGCTCAAAATATCACATAAATTATATTTTGAGCTCAAAAATGCCATAAGTACAATTTTAAGCGCACAGGAATGGAATTAGCGGGAAGTTGCAGGTATGGCCTTTAAGGTGAACCGTTTTTCTAATTTTTTTTTGTCAGATCAGGCGAATCCCTCTAGATTATCGTCAGATTATGAGACAGTACGTTTAGAACATAAAGATGAACCATATATATCTTAATCTGACGCGCTTGAGTATTTCAAAATGGCGATTTTTTTTTGCACATTATGAAAATGGCCGCGAGTTTGCGTCCCATCAAAATTAACACTCCCTTAGAAAATCTGACGCGCTCGATTAAATTTTTTTTTTTTCATTTTCAACCCTTAAATACAACCACCCGCATCATGCAAACGATCAGATTAACATACGTACATTTTTAAAAATACGTAGGGCATTTATGCTATCAATATCTGACGCGCTCGAGGATGTCTATGCAACAGTTTTTTTTTACATATTTAAAAATCTATAGCCGCTTCCCCCATCGATGTAAAGGTATATATCATATAACATTTTTTTTTTCTTATCATCTAAGCTTTGCATCCCAATAGGTCTCTACGACGCTCGAGTAAATCCCCATTTAGCTTCGTGGGCTCCCCTACCATTATATGTATAGATGACTACACGGCATTTGTCATGTAATGACAGAGGTTTAAAACGGGATGTGCTGAGAGAATCAGTTATTTGTAGTAATAAGACTAATAACATGCTAAATGCGAGCGTTATTTATTCACTGTGATAGCTAGGGATGGACGTGATTATATTTTGAACATGTTCTAAGTTATGTTCTAAGACGACTTATAACATATTCTAATCAAAAATAAATGAATTTATGCATTATCTACATATAAGTACATTTAAAGAGGTACAAACTGCATTATATTACGTGATAATTATTTTTAATTCCTTACGGCCTGATCTCATTCCATAGGTTCCTTGGGACTGACCGTTTCATACAAACATTTAACCTCATTCCTGATATTGAGTATGTAAGTTAAAAAAAGGGTCAAATATTTTAACTATCCTACTAGTGCCGTATGAAACATTGGAAAAATATATATTATATACGATACCGTACAAAGATTTTAGACGAAACTTGGTACATGGAGACTTTGTAGTTTGTATGTTGAATAGTTCAACTTTAATGTTATTCTATCTCTTGAATTTGAGTTTAAGCATTTTAATAGTGAACTTATCAAAAGATGGCGCTACCAAGCAACTTAGAATCTCTATACAATTTTACCTTAACCCTCGAAGAATGAAGTGGTGTAACGGAAAGGCAGAATATTAGGTGTGATATAAGGATCAAGGATGGCAAAAATATATTTATGGACGCTATTAGTTTCAGATTTGTATATTTTTTCAATTGAACCTCATCGATAAAAAATCCCGCCATCATTGAAAATGAAATCGACTCAATCGGTTTCTTTGAGAGCTAATTGGTCTGCGAGTGGGACGGCACTATGCCGAGTCGCTCGCGTGAGACAAGGACTGCAGAAGACGGGAAATATCTCTCTCCGCGTCTAATTTACGACGCGCCTTTGACGTTACACCGTTGACAGTTACTTGTGTTTTCGCCGAAAGTACCACTCATTAATTTTCCTATATTTGAAATATATTGCAGTTCTCGACCGAAACTATCCGTTTGAACGAGAACAAAGACGGCAATGGTTGGTTAGAATTCGTGAAATATGGATAATTTGGATCGTTTACTTTCGCGCTTTCTTTGAGGTATAAATAATGTTTGGATTGTTGATGCTACTATGAAATATCGAGTCGTATTATAAATAAATCTATTTCTTCAGATATTCCTTAATTTCACGATTTTATTTAGATTTTGTGTTCGTGTAGTTTTAAATGTTTTACAGCAAACATGGTCACGGGAGAGACCAAAGAGTACGTTGGAAACAAGAAATCCCAAAAAAAAAATGTTAAATTTAAATTTTAAATATTCGCGTAAATCTAAGAAAGCATTATTAACTTTATACATATCTGTTACAGGAATCGTTTCATAAAAACCTTTAAAATACTAATATTCTATTTGAAATTTAAGTGAAACTTAAATTGAACCGAATGCAGTATAGACGAAAATATAGTTTTAGATATGTAAATAATTAGTAATCGAATCTCTTTTTATTTAGGTAGGTACCTATTAGATACAAGTTACGTCTTTCAAATAATTTAAACTACATATAGTTTAAAAATTAAATATATAAAATACTTATTTATTAAACCAACAATTAGACTATTTGAAGTCAAATTGTTAAAGAGTTAGCAAGAGATATTTGTTTCTGCATGTATGTATGTAGTTTTTTAATCACTTAAACAAACTGAAAGGCTAAAAATCCTTTATTATTTATATATTTAATGAAAAAAACCCAATTAAATCACAATGTAGAGTAGCTACTTGTAAAAAAATATTTGCAGCCAAAAAGTCTGAGATAAAATTTTTTTACTCATATTTTACATCAGTAGATAATACAGATAAGTATTAAGTAGTATATTACATAAGATCTTCCTAAGATTATTATTACACAGAAATAGTGTACCTACTAATTGATCACAATGAGACAGTGTTTTTATTTTTCAGACTAGGTTTTGGTCCAGAGATTGAGTCTACATACAAGCGAACAAAAAACTTCTCTTTGTGTGTATAAACTATTTAATAAATTATATTTAGTAAAGTTTCTATTGTTTTTATGTAATAAATTTCTTGATCTCCTACATTACCTCGTCCCAGCTGTCACTAAGTATTACAACAGTGCGAAATCAGAAAACTCGTATATAATTTTTCTTATTAAAATGCTTTGTTCTGCAAGAAATAGTTTTGTTGAATCTAATAAATTTCTAAAAGAATGTCATATTTTTATTTGATGATGTTGACGGTGAGATTGAAATATTTAAATTGACATTAGTTTTTATTTTGGCAAAAAATGTTTTGATAAAATAGCAAATAATAAATGAAATATAATAATAAATATTAAATGTATATTAAAAAAAACATGTACCAACGAGTTAAATAAAAATATTATTTCATTAGCGTATCCCCGCGGCTCCGCCCACGTAGTTCTGTTGCTAGTGCTAGTAGCGTATTTAGTACCTACTTATTTAGTAGTATACATACTTTTATAGAATAGCCTATGTACTACTGTGATGTATAAGTTAAAGTTATATTCTTATAAAATTTTCTCAAAATCTGAGTAGTGGCTCTTTGTGAAACATCCACCCGATAACTAATAATGTGTTTAACATTTATATCGATCCTCAAAAGCTGTAGTGTCTATATTGGATTAAACATGGAAAAAAAAGTGTGCGTGTGTGTGCAATTCACACATCCGTAACCTACGAGTGGATGAGATGAATATAGAGTATCAGGAGTAGGATAATTATAAGGTTTATTTTTATTACAATATTTTTACCAAGTTTAAAAGTTATTCTATATTTTATTTTACATTACAAATTATTCAAAAATTAATTTTATTATTTTTTCACTTCCTGTGTTATGTATTCTATCTCAAATAACAACGGTTACCATGGCAACTCTATATTGTATTTGTATTCTATCTCATTCTCTCGCAGGCTTAATCCTACATATTTTTGTGCTTATCTCTTTTTAGTGTTGCATTTCCGAGTTTGAAGTTACAACGATTCTAAAGTAGTTTCACTTCAAAAAATCATTTTATATCAACTTTCTTTATGGATTAATGTAATATTTTTTATACAGCAATATTTTAAACTTCTAATCATTATTACAAAACTTTAAAATTCAACATTCTTAGGACATACTCGTACATAATGTAATAAAAATAATTGTACAAGAACTGTTCAAGTTAGCAAAATGTAGCGCGGAGGCGGAGTGAACGGATTGGTTCCGCGGTAACCCGCATCTATTACTAAAATGGTAACGTTTTCAACTAATTGATTACTCCTGTTAGATATATAATTCAACAATCAAGAGTTGCTCTTCTAAAACGATTAAAATAGCACCCGTTAAATTCCTCGGTGGCTCTTTGAGTCAAAGCAGAACTGCTTGACAACTTTTTATCGGTTATCTTCCTCATGCACCGACCACGATGACTTTAGTACCTACTAATAATATTAATTAACTAGCGACTCACCCCCGCTTCGCTCGGGTTCGTCTCTAGGTTGATTCCCCATACAAACTATCATCCCCATTTTCATCCTCTTAAGGGATGATTTCCGGGATAAAAAGTATTCTCTGTCCTTTCCAGGGTCTTAAACTATCTTCTTACAAAATTTCATCTAAATCGGTTCAGTAGATCCAGAGATTACACCCTACAACGTCACAAACCCATAAACTCACAAAGTTTACCACTTTATAATATTAGTAGCTCAATTTTTTTTTCTTTCATAAGAACCTTCTCCTGACAATAACAAACACAACAAAAAAAAAAGTTAAATCGGTCCAGCCGTTCACGCGTGATGGCGTGACCAAGGCAAATAGGATTTTTTACGAGTTAAAAGTTCTTTTAATAATTACAGTTTTAAAAAATCAGAAATACCAACAGATTGTATAGGACTACTCTAAGGTAATCAAATTGCTAAACCTCGAATCACCCACTTTACCCGATTGCCCCAGAAGGAGTTAATGGTTTTCAAATATACAAGTGCATGTTTATTTGTTTGATACACAATATAACCTAAACTGTATACTTAGTTTAAATTGTAAGGATTACATAGGTCATAGAGTACCTCGATGGGTCATTTCTTTTATGTTACTAAATATTCGTTATTTAGGATATCAACATTTATATTCATAATACGTATGTTTTTTCAAATATTTCACCACTTGTCACGATAAAACTAAAAAAAGATCATCAAAGCCCCATATAAAAACTTGCTCTTTGTATTGACTGTTTGAAATATTAGCTCTACAGGAGTTAAAACGCGATCTTTATTTCGGTCCACCGCTCCACGCCTCTTCCCGTCCGTTTTTGGCGACTTGCGTATGAAAATTATTTTAATATTTTAGGATTCAATTGGTGTAGGAGAAAATCTTAAGTTTATTAGTTCTTCTATTCTTTGTATTTTAGAGCCTAGTCGTTTTTGAGTCCATTCGTATTGATTGTATTACACAAACAAAAGCTTCGGTAGTTATGAGTTTTAAAAGAATTTAACTTTAAAAAGCGCACGATTTTTTTTTTCACTAAATCGTTGCCGGACTGAGTTGTGAAATATTGAAAACGCCCCAATTAATTCTTAAAAAAATTGTACAATATTGGAAATATATATGTTAATGTCTCTAATATTGATTGATATTGCGCTACTATTTCGTTTACCGGAATTAAAATATCCTACGCAACTCTCTTATTAGTTTTTACTTATTACAGACAGTCGCTCCTTATTTATGTAAAAATAACACGAAAAAAAAATACCTATAATTATTTTTCTTAAAAGTTATAGGTACCAACTTCTCCACTCTCCAACACTATTTCATATTTAGAGGTGCTTCATTTATATTCATAAAAAAATTAAGTTGATAATATACGAAGTTTATGTTTGATAATTTTATAATGCAACCAACTGATCTAGAGTTAGAAATATTTTTACTACTATGTAATACTTCCACACGGTCACACCACCCGCGCGCGGCCCCCCGCGAGTCGGCGGCTTTCATCTCAAAGGGCTGCATGAGTTCATGGAAGCTGCGGAAACGCACGTGTAGGGGCGTGGCTCGTTTACCCCCCACTCACAGCGGTGCACTGTTGCTAAATTACGGACGGTTTTTGTAAATATTCGCAACTAGATATGAGACAAGTTTGACGGCACGTTTGGCTCAGTTTATAGTAACCCTACTTGCTATGCTAGCGGTCGCGGGTTCGAGTCCCGCTGGGGGCATTCATTTGTGTCATGAGCACGAATGTTTGTACTTCAGTAGTGGATGTTTATAAGTATTTATAATATGTGTGTATTTAAAGTTATATATGTGTAGTGTATCAACTAGATGTTGCTCTGTGTTAATGTTTCAACATATTTATTTATGTTTATTCTAAATTCTCTCATACTTACAGAAAACTAAAAAAGCCTGATATCGTAGGTTGCTATTTGGTAACGAAGAATTCCTTATTCAACTATCCATCTCCTGGCTCTATCATCACATCAGCTTGATGTTCAATCAAAATATTGTATTATCATCCGGATTTCACATACCTATCTACTTACTCAATATGAAATCGATAAGATAATTAATTATAAGTTAATAAAATTTTACTTACTTTCGATTAAGTACCGAGTACATAGCTAGAATGTACGTAATACAAACATATTTTTATATGAACATTTATGGTATATAATATATATGTACACAAAAGTAAATAAAAAGAAAGAAAGATATAAAAAATAGTCTAAAAAAAGAAGTTGCAAAACTTTACTCAGAATTGTTAAACTAAAGGAACTTCACGGCTTCTTTTCATCTGTTAGCGCCAGTGAAAGCAGGCGCAGGGCGGGCGGGGCGCAGGGCGGGGCGCGGTGCGCGCGTGACCACATGTGGACATCTCTTGATAAATCGTTCATGTCTCACTTTGTGTGATCGATTACAATTTTCAATAAAATTTAATAGCTATCTTCATATACAAGAGGTTCTCGCAATATATATTTAGGTTTATAGTTATAGAGATATCTTTATAGCTAGTCAAGCTATAAAGATAATCGGATGAATAATAAATGTATTATTCGACCGACTATTATCGGTTTGTACGAATATTTATCACTTTCTTGTTTTCCAATGTAAAATAAGTGGTTTTTAGGTACATGCGTTTCTATATGCAAAATTAAATCACCTTAACCTACCAAACTGAAAACTTATTCTTTTAAATCTCAACGATTTTTAAGTTCAAGAATTTTTAAAGTTGAAAAAATATTTTTAGGTGCAGGAGTTTCTGTATTCAAAATAAAAGTACCTTAACCTACCGAGCTGAGCCGAGCTACTCACACTGCTACTTATTTATTAGTCTATTCGACCTTCCTTATAATTTATATATATATATATATATATATATATATATATATATATATATGTATATATATATATTATAAAGGACAAATAATTATTTTTATTCGTCCTTATTAAAGGACGAATATAGACACTCTGAAAAAATGCACAAACTACGATTTTTCTTCACACTCTTTTATAGCCGTCTTTAGTATTTATATTAATAACCCTTCTTTATCTATATAACATTTTTTTTAAAAAGCTTAGGCTCTCTAACATGACGCTATGTCTTTTAGACACTGTGCAAATACACAAAAACAACTACGTGAGGAGCGTTGCAGGTAAAAACTAGTTACAAAATAAAATGCGACATAAAGTGGCAGATATTCTCATATATTATCTCAAAGTATCAATCCCACTAACGTCAAGAAGGACATCTCTATGACATCGTGATGGGTTTGTGTCACAGCTGTCACACTGACACATTGGAATGTAGAGTTGGCTCTACTAATAACAAGATGCAAGACAAAACACAGTCATTCCCTAACTTTACTTAGATTTCAATTTGAAATGTTTAAATGATTAATTGTAAATAATAACTTCAATATCTACTAAATATATTATCATCCTCTCACTTGACCATGATTGCTGTAAAGCATTCGATAATTCGGGGACCAAAAATCAAAATCCACGCCAAAATCCGAAAAGGTAGTTTTATTTAAAATGTCGTATATTCGCGTAAATCTAAGAAAGTATTACGTAACTTAAATATTTTAATTTTTAGTTGATACTAGCTCTCACGCGGGGCTCTACTTGCGTTAAAAATTAAAAAAAAAACCACTATTATTCCTCATTATAGTGTAGGTACTGGCGACTCACCCTCGCCCTGCTCCGGTTTGTCCCTAGGTACGTTTTAACGGATTTAGTAGTATTTAGTATAGATTTCTCAGAGATTGGATATTTTCCCGCAGTAAAAAGTATCCTATATCTATAGATTCGTCCTTGGTAATTTTCAATAAGATTTTCCTAAAAATATTTAATTTAGACATTCGATTCAGTTAAAATTTTATTATATGTATAGATTTTAATGTAGGTAGTTGTAGAATCTGTTCACAAGGGATCGTAGGAGAGAACACTATTCTTATTTTAACCGACTTTCAAACAGGAGGAGGTTTTCAACTTCCCCTATCTTCTAAGGACGATTCGTAATTATTATTCTAGATCAAATATAATTACCATAACAACAAATAATTTATAACATAATTTACATGATACAATCGTAATCTCTATATAATCATTAATTAATTATAAGGGGGTTAAATTATAGGTAAATTATCTTAATTATGTTAAGTGATTATGCTGAAATGGCAAAAACTCAGACCGCAAATCATTATTCTAGAAATTTCGGCCACATGTTGATGACGTCACCGCGGCGCGGCGTCCGAGTGACACCCGACGCCGACCTCTGATGCGACATTTTGGCCAATTTTACAGCTATAAGAATCCCCGCACATTGCAGACATTCTTTAAATCGATTATTTCATTGGATTCAAAATCGGTTTGAAAATGTAAGATATTATTAGTAGATTCATAATTGATATAATATACAGTTTTTTTTTCGTACTTTATATTATACTTATAAGTTCTAACAGATTTAACTAAGAACCGAATAGTCTCCAGTGTGCGGCTTAAGTTACTTTGCAATTTTCACCGGCCCGATTGTTATCCTATTTAGAAATGATTTTTATTAAGATTGTTTTAGAACCAAAAAGCTAATTCATTTAAGTATTAACATCATATTTCCACACCTGTTGACACTTTACTGACAGGGATAATTAAAATCTAACAATTTTAATGAATTTGTGACATTAATTCATTTATATTATACCATATAACATAACAAATGAAGTATATCTCTATAGGTTAAAATCTTAATAGTTTAGAAAATGAAACTTGTAAGTTTAAATCACTTTTAATGATGACTTAAGTCGTAAGTTAACTCGAACTGTCCATCTATTCCGGACGCGTCTCCTCGCAAGTCGCAATAAGACAATGCGGTATTTTGTGGGAGCGGCAACTAATTTGCTCTCCGCTGATATATTGTCAGTCGTCCTTTTGGAGAAACACTTAAGCAGTTAGTATCGATTTTAGATATATTTGGCATCATCGGTTTTATTTCGGATGTACACTTAGCTTCAGATTAGTTTAAAAATGAATTCTTTTGGAAAAATATATGAGAATGGCTGTATGGCTAATAATAAATGACGACACGTTTGGCTCAGTTTGCAGTGACCCTACTTGCTGTGCCAGCGGTCGCGGATTCGAGTCCCGTTGAGGAATAAATTAGAAAGGACCGGTCTAGAGTACTAGGAGTGGCACCACTAGGAGTCATGTTTTATCATCGATCAAAAAAGTACTAGATATACAATCAGCGACAAAAAAATGTCCTCACCGCAAGAGCGCTCATTTGGGTATATAAATAAAACTTTAAGCGCATTTAAGGTTCAATTTACATTTTTGTATACTTATTTTAACTAGAATAATTGCCTAAACAAAATTGGTGACAGTTTTAAGAGAACTTTTGCATGAGATTGTGTAACTAGTATTTTTTTGATCGATGTGTTCTATCGTAAGTTTAGTTTAAATTAAAAAAAAAACTATACAGAAATAAAGAGATTCTTCTCGTCGCCATATACAATTGGCGTAAAGTTAGCTTCGATTTTATTAAACCTCATTATGCAATTTTATTCTTTAGATTAATTGCTATTTTTAATCTCCGCTACAAAAAAGGGGTGTTATAAGTTTAATGTGTATCTTCGTACCTGTGAGACAGTAGCATTGTATCTGCCTGGAATCTGCAATATACTCAACTCCTTTCTAAAATACTGGAGAGATATTTATTGTTATTAGGCTCATTAAAATGATGTCAATGAGTAAGTTATTGTGTTGGATTTTGATTTAATTTCATGTATCTTTTGTCTGTAGACCCCAATGCAGGGGCGATGGGGAACCATGGCATGGGCGCGGGCGCGCAGCAGTACGGCGAGGTAAACCAGCTGGGCGGCGTGTTCGTCAACGGCCGCCCGCTCCCCAACGCCGTGAGGTTACGTATCGTGGAACTGGCACAGCTTGGGATTAGGTGATTATTCTCTATATTTTTCACTCGACCGCGCCAGAAGTAGGGTTATGTTTTTCGAATGTGTGTATGTATGTTTGTATGTATGTATATTTCTTTGGCACGCTCTGTAGCCTAAACGGCTTGATGGATTTTAGTTTAAGATGTGTCGTTAGATTCGTCTTAATTGTGAGAGTGACACTGAGTACCTATGTCAACCTTATAAAAATTAAAATGGCCTATTTTTGGTGTCATATTACCTACTTATATCTTCAAAAAAAATCCTCAAAACCTATCGAATGGGGTATCAAAATAAAGGTTTTTATAAATAGCTTACAAAAATATATACAACTTGAAATAGAAATAAGTTATAAATGCTAAAAAACAACAAATAAAAAAATATTAACATGAAAACAAGTTGACGAAGGAATATAGTACTGTGCAGTCGGAGACATACACATACGCAAGCTTTTATAAAACATCTAGGTACATAATTTGTTGGCTTACTATTACAAGGTTCTATGTTAATTTTAATGAAGTTCAGTAATTTTTACATAGAACTTCGTTATTTTGCTATCGTAAAAAAAACAACATAGAACTATGTAAAATTGAATATTTTGTAGTTAAAGTGCCGCTATCTAGTGGTTTGTTTTTGCAAAACCGTAGCTAATGACACATAGAACCTTGTAGCATTAATAACTAAATAAGTTCTAAAATTGTAACATAGAACCTTGTAATTGTGAGCCAACGAATTATGTCTCCGACTGCATAATACTGTGTTCCTACGTCAACTTGTTTTCATCTTTTTGTAGCTAATAGGTACGTTGTGGAAAAAAAGTCAAATAAATCCAATCCACGCATTTTATCCTCTAGATATGTACTTCTGAACAAAATTGTAAGATTTATTAGTCGAAACGTGATGCTTTGCAAAAAGTGGTAGCATCATGTTCAACAAATATGTCGTATTGATTTCTTGGTCAAAAAAATGACGTTGAAAAAAATATACTAAATTCTAAATTGTACCAGGCCATGTGACATCAGCCGGCAACTGCGGGTCTCGCACGGGTGTGTTTCTAAGATCCTCGCGCGCTACCACGAGACCGGCTCCATCCTGCCGGGTGCCATCGGGGGCTCCAAGCCACGCGTCACCACCCCTAAGGTATATTCATTAATATTATTTTATTATTATTATTTATATATTTAATATATTGATACTATTGAAATTTTTTCTCTTGTCGTTATAACAATTCTAAAAACATTACTTACTGGTTACAAAGAAAATAGATAAAGCAATGCTGCTGAAAATAGGTATATCACGTGAAAATTCTTGACTTTTTTTAATAATCGTGTGATACGGAAGGCATAAATATTTTATGTTATCGTTTTAGATTTAACTTAATATACAGTTTTAATATAAAATTGTTTAACAATAAATTTAGCTACTTTTATAAACATTCATTTTTTATATTTAAGAGGGAAATTTAAGAATTTCTTAGTACAGTAGTGAAAGATTATATGTTTTACTGTAGTATAGTACTGTATTAAAAATAATTGTAAAAAAAAGGTTAAATATCTTCTAATGATTCATTTGTTTTCACAGGTCGTCTCCTATATAAAACAATTGAAAGCTAAAGACCCGGGAATATTCGCTTGGGAGATCCGGGATAGGCTGCTAGCTGATGGAGTCTGTGACAAGTACAACGTGCCGTCAGTGTCGAGCATCAGTCGGATCCTGCGCAACAAGTTGGGCGGCACGCTGTACCCGGTCCCGCCGCTCTACACCGTCCCGCCACAGCGGTGCTGGCCTCTACACCAGCCTTATGACTACTATGTGTATTTGCAAGTAAGTTAATGAACTCCCAACTCGCACTGTGGTGGACTATGGTCCAGATCTGCCTCGTGTTGAAATCCCATGCCCAGGTGAGGAATATTAATAATAGCTGAAATCATACTGAAAAGCTTTGGGAATAAAAATAGACATCAAATCTGTAGACTAAAGATTACATAAATACAATATAAAATGCAAAAAAAACAGGCAAATTATACAATACCAAACTATGTATATATATATATATTACAACTTTGTTGGTAGGTATGTGTAGCATGTACAATGTACATATACTGTAAAGTTTATTTATTTCATACGTATTTTTTCTTGTTTCCCCGCATAACAATTGATAGTAATGCTAATGATAAATTGAAATATGATACAATTTGTAAGTAAACCTTTACAAATTGAGAATTTTATGATACTGTACAATACTAACCACTTGTGATTAAAGCGTCAAATATTTACTAGGTAGGTACATTTACTGACCCCATCTGCTATGGCCAGTCTGTGAAAGAAATCACTTCTATGCCTCTAAATTTTTTCATTTTATTCCACAAAAGAAGACAAAAACAAAGTTAACTTAATTCTGCTGTCCGCCAGGGTCGCCAGCACGCGGCGAGCGCGCAGCACGCGCTGCCGCCGCACCCGCCGCCGGCGCCGCACCACGCGCACGCGCACGCGCTCTGACCTCCGCACCCACAGCTCACGCGGCACGAGAGCAACGTGACCTAAGCGTGACATGATCTAGACTTTGCGGAAATAATTGATGAACAGTTTCATGTGAAAATCTTAGCGACCGAGTATCACGCAATCGCTTAGAGCGACGTGGTCTTTTTTGTGAAAACGTTGAAAAATAGCTTGATGTGAAAATTTTAGTGACAGATTATTTATTAAAAAATAAACGCGTTTGTAAAACTCATTATGAAATATATACATACAGACGAATCTAGGACTTCCTCCTATTTGGAAGTCGGTTGAGAAACTGGCCTTGTACACGAAGTGCATTGATTGGCAATATTTTATGAGTTACGAGTGATTTTGTAACATCTGAACGATTTACACTTTATTCTCAGCTTACAATATTTATTTTTTACTAATGGCCATAAAAGGTGACACAATCGTAGGTACCGCGCATGTAAACACCTGTCAATTAGCTTTATATTTGCATAGATAGATGTATTATTAAAATATTTGCAAAACTGTATATAAATGAAATATTGTGGAAGTAAAGAAAAAAATAGTGATGTATTCGATAAACTTAATTTTCTATCAATGAAAATAGTGTTGTGTTCACCGTGGTTGAGACTGTTACTGTTTTTAGGATAACGATATATTATGATGAGTGGTTCAGTTATTTTTATTATGTAGGCGTAAATGATTATAATCATAGTAAATATTGATTTTTACAAGACAAATCAATTTGATTTGCTTTGATTTGCTCTTAAATTATGCAGATATTCTAAAGCTGTAACACTCAAAAGGTAGTAAAGATTACGAAAAAGATATCGATATTATAATCGATAGTAATTTCAGTCACTATTCTAAACTCTAGACGAATGTTTAAATTACAATTAGTTACACATATTATTATTTAATTTTATATAGAATTATTATTTAAATCGTATGTATTGTTTTTTTTTAGATTTTAAAGGATATTTGTTTTTACTTGGAAGTATTAAAAGCATTTTGATGTAATATCTATATAGTGCAGAAAGTGAAATTTCTGTTCCAAACTCGTTTAAAGGCAAGTTAAAGTTTAATCAATTATTTCGCTATGTTTACTATAGTGAAGTGGCAGGGTGACCGTATTTAGGTACTCAATTTATTCATCGATAATATCAAATGTTCACTAAACATGTTGTTAATAAATAAGTGATTTTTAAATGAAGTATTAAATGTCTGTACATAAAATGTAAAATGTAAGATAATATTTAAATAATTTAATTAAATAACTATGTAGCATATCCATGGTTATGTCAAATAGAATCTTTTGAAAATAGGCAAATATAAAAGGTGTTTCACGACGTGGAAACGCATGGCTTAACTTTAAAGAGGGGTGCAATGATGTAAATAATTAATTATGAATAAATAAGCTATATTTAAGGAACATATGGGTACTTACATTAGATTTATAAAATATAGGTACTTATATATGAAACTTATCTTATTTTTCATATGTATATTAAATTCAAACATCGGTGTCTCTATCTGTATATACCTACCCCATTATAAAAATGGCAAAACGATACTTTAATCTATAAAATAAACAGGTTTTATCTATAATGTTGTGTATTATTATCATTTAAATATTTCGAGAGCGACAAATATTATTTTTAGAATCAAAAACATTGAAATGGAATGGCTAATTGATTTTAAAACGTCCCCTGGCATAATAGCCCGCCGCCTTCGCCTCAAGTTTACAACACAAAACAATAACGCGACTGCATCGAAATATCGGAACGGACACGAATTACCAATTAAATCCTTGCTTTGTTTCGAATTTAATACCACCTAATCTGAAATTTTACTGTATTAATAATTTTTATGACCGCCCGTGCAAAAAGCGCGGGAGCAAAAAACAAAATGGCTGTTAAAATGACATTTGACGCCGCACCGGCCGGCAAGGATAAAAAATAAAAAGCGCAGCGGCGAGTTGAGTCTGAAATAGCTAAATAATAATAATAATAAACAAATAATAGGAGGAATGAGGGAATCTAATTTTTGAAGTGAAAACTTCTATAGGCAGGTTTGAATGAGGAATAATTTATGTAAGTCATCATCGACATGGTCACGTGACGTGTTAACGCTAACACTCAGAGTGCCGATAAATGTCAAAACCAGATAAATACAAACAGTTTTAATTTACAAATTTTAATTGAAGATCAAACAATTAATTTGAATATCCAAAAAAACAGCTGTTTGTTTATAGGTTTATTTTTTCACTTCTGTCGGCAGTCCTCGTAAATGCTTTTTAAAAATAATTCCTGAGATCTTAGTGGAAGTCACACTCACACGACGAAAGAAAACATTGATGAATATCTAAGCGTTTGAATAGTTTATATAGATAGTTAGATACATTGAAATGATTAAAACTATTTCTCATTTTAATATTCTTCATATAAAAATAGCCAATAAAATTCATCAATTGTGAAGCTTTGAAAATGTACCTAAGTAGTTTCTTAATTAATTCAACGAAATTGATTTCTGAGGTTTTAAATAAAACTATCTTTTCGGATTTTTTCGCGAATTTATTTTGATTTTTGGTTCCCGACGTTTCGAATGCTTTACAGCAATCATGGTCACGGGAGAGACTGAGGTGTTAGATGTCTCTAAGGTATTATATAGTTGTTACAGACAGCCTACCCACAATTAACAAAATGAATTCAAAAAATTGAAAAATAGCACTAAAGTACCTTACAATATTTTAACTTTTAACTTTAAACATTTTTATATAATTTTAATTAGCTTTATAATTGAATATAGAATATTATTAATTTAATTTGAGCTGTTATTATTATAATTATTACAATTTTAAAAAATATTTATTAATCTACATTTTTAGTGTTGCCATTATTATATTTATAACCATAAAGAAAAAAAGAAAAAAGAAAAAACCATTTTTTTTAACAGCTCAAATTAAATAAATAATATTCGATATTCAATTATAAAGCTAATTAAAATTATATAAAAATGAAGCATTAAATTCTATCAAAGTATACCCCGAGATTCTTCAAGGCGTGTGTCGTGTAGGTATGTATATAATTTTGTCGATTAAAAATCACTGTAGATATAAACGTCATAGGTTTTTTATAGCTATATGACATTTACAAATATTTTTTCTAACTACATAAATTATAGCAATGTCATAATTAAATTAAATAAAAAAAGAACCATCTTGGAAATTATCACTCATCTTCATAGTCGTTAGTCCATTCATGAAAAAAGTGGTGACAGTTGAAGTTAACCGGTGAGTTTGGGCGGGGGCGGGGGCGGGGGCGCCTCGGGTTACAGAGCGGCGTCCTGTGCTCTACGCCCGTTGAAAGGTCAAGGAAAAAAATTAGGACCACTTATAAGTTAACGTGACGTGATTAAATTTTTGTGTGTATATACATTATAAATATATATTAAGGTATTTATATTAATTCATTACAAATCTACAGTGATATTATAAAGCGGTCGGTTTTTTCTTTGTTTGAACGCGCTAATGTCTGGAGCTATAATAATAATATTAAATTTTAAGTAAAGCTAAGAAAAAAATATTGTGTATGCAATTTTGCCACTCCCGTTCAAAGAATAAGGCTTAAATTAAAAAATAAACCAGTTTGACCTGAGTTTAAATAAATCAATTCCAACAAGGAGACGTGTAACAGTAGTAGATATTTGGGTATAAATATCGCAAACAATATTCTAAAAAATCTTATGACACGATATAATGACGATAAGATTTTATGAATCTTCGCATATTGTAGACAATTATTCTCCTGGTAGTGGCAGTGCAGGGTGCAAGGGAGCGGCGGTCAGTCGACACTCAGGTTACAAAGTGCCGCCTGCGCCCACTCACACAATGTGACCGTCAAGGGTCCCTTAGCGTAATCGATGGTCCCAAAAACTATTTATTATTATTTATACCTATTTAGTTGTTCTCAAAATAGATTATTTAATTATTTGATTTCATCTATACATATAATAGAATTGTAACTAAGCCGTATCTGTACACTAAATATTTTTTGGAAAATCTTATTGAAATAGACATTATTATCGATACAAAGGGCGAATCTATAGTTTTTAGAATTTTTGTCTGTCTGTCTTTCTGTCTGTCTGTTACCGCATCACAGAAAATCCACTGGACGGATTTTGATGAAAATTGGTAGGTATGGTGATAGCTGATTATCCGGGTCAACATTTAGGATACTTTTTAACGTGGGAAAATATATCATCTCTGAGAAATCTATTTTATATTCTAATGGAACGAAACCAAGTAGAGCGAGGGTGAGTCGCTAGTTTGTAACTAAATCTACAGAGGTCGTGAATTTCAAAAGATCTGAAATAAAAAAGTTGTATTAACATTTTATAGTTTACATAAAAGTATTATGTATATTTTTTTGAATAATTTTATTGTAAGTTTGATTTTATTTCATTTTTTTACATAATTTTATAATATAACGACAATAGTTATACGTAGATTTTGTTATTTATTTATAAATTTGTTTCACGCTTTTTACGCATAGTGCTGCCATCTGTCGACAAATAAAATTAACAAATTACAACTTCGATACAAACCTCACAGTATAATCTACTGTACACAAGATGTCGCTATTATAAATAATGTACCTTAAAATATAAACAAAAGTCTGACAAACATTTTAATTATTTCTTAATAAAAAAAGTAATAGTAATATATAAATTCAAAATAGAAGACGGATGTAGTTATCTATTAATGCGGTTAAAACAGTCAATAAACTCAAATAATCAACTTTAATACGCCAAACGTTTCGCATCAATTGAAAACAATATAGAGATAATGAGATTTGAAAGCCTTTTTGCGCGCGGCACTCTGCTGGTGTCGTGTGAACAACAGTTAAGGGACAGTCGACCAACAACGTGAACACACAGTATATAGTAGTTAAAGCGTACTACTTTGCTTGTATATTTTATTTTGCTGTAAAACTAAATTTAATGTCCTACTAAATTATTGTAGAACGATGATCATGTTGGATTGTCTGTAGCCTTAGCTGGTTCATGAATTTGGATATATTTGTGATTAGATTCAACTTAATTCTGAAAGTGACATCTGATCACACTAACAGTTGTTATTATTTAAAATATAAGGTTCTTGTAGAGTGTATATAAGCGCTATCGCTCTCATAATAAAGGCGGAAATTGCTTGTCCAATTATTTTGTTTTTTAGATGAACCGATTCCGAATTTGATTGTTATGGGTATAACCTGAAAGAGAACATAGACATAATAGGTATATTTTTTCGTTTTTATTTGTAAAAAATATTATATAGCAATATTTTTTTACCAAACTAGCGACTCACCCTCGCTCCGCTCGGTTTGGTATGTGTAAGCGATAAGTATGGGTTTCTCTGGAATAAGATTTTCCCGTAGTAAAAAGTATCCTATATGTTGACCCGGCTAACCAGCTTTCATCATACCAAATTTTATCAAAATCTGTCCAGTGTTTTTTCGTGATGCGGTCCCATACAGACAGACAAACAGATAGACACACAAAAATTCTACAAACTATGATTCGGTCTCTGTATCGACAATAATGACTATTTCAATAAGATTTTCCAAAAAAATATTTAATGTACCTACAGATTCGACACAATTAGAATTTTATTATATGTAGGTATAGATAATTGAAATTGTATATTATTCAACACACAATATGTTTGGAAAGTACAGATTTTTTAAAATAAAACAAAAAATTCTAGAACCCATTCTGTATTGTTATATAGTTAAAAGATAAAACCAACTTTGGTCGTAGAAAGTAAAAAAAATATAACCAAATAATTTTAGCCCGATAAAGTTTTATATACAGCACATGTAGTTTTTTTATACTAAATAAAATTTTAAACCGGCTTCGTAGTCGCTATACCGACATAAAGGGTAGATTAAAAAAGTTAATAAAAACCCGAAAAACGATGTGAAGTGGCGTTACTATCATCAAATTGCTAATTTTAAAGTCTAAATACTGTTGCCATATCAACTACTTCATTAGATACATTTTGTTAACCATAGTCTATACTACCTTTAGTACGTCCTATCTAAAAACGGTATCATTTTCACTGTAGTAGGTAGCAAACTGATTTTTTACAGATTATGCAACATCTTCGTCAGAAATTATCAATAAACATATTATGGACTTCACACAAAAAACAAGTTTCATTATACCTATATATTTTTTCGTTACATCGAAAAAAATGGCAAATTATATGTATATCTATACGTATGACAAAATTGTAACCAAACCGAATCTGTACATTAAATATTTTTTGGAAATTTTTACTGAAGTAGACTTTATTATCGATATAGAGGCCGAATCTATAGTTTTTAGAATTTTTGTTTGTCTATCTGTCTGTCTGTTACCGCATCACGGGAAAACCACTGAATAGATTTTGACAAATATATATATATATATATATATATATATATATATATATATATATATATATATATACTTTTTACTGCGGGAAAATATCTCACTTCTGAGATATCTCTACTAAACGTTAAAACGTAAGTAGGGACGAACCCGAGCGGAGCGCGGGTGAGTCGCTAGATATAAGATAAATTTTATACTTTTAGACGAAATTTTGCTAAAATTGTTAAGATTTTGTTAATTTTAATCAAACTATTAACACGCGAGTAGTTAGTAGAGAGCAAAAACATATAGAGCTGAAAATGAAATAAAGCTATTGATATGGTTTGGTATGTAAACCATTACCTATATAGTCACATAACCACTAACAAATGTACTATCAGAAAACTACTGATAGGTTCTTAGGTACATACATACATACATATAAAGTAAATCTTCAGCATAACATAATATGAATTACATACATAGAGCTGTACTATGTACAGTAGAGTCATTCTTTTATATATTCGAGTATACTTTTTAATCCACATTCATTTACCATACATATGTCATAAACCATTCATGGATTAGATGTCATATTCCCCTTAAGTGTCTTGCACACGGTCCCAATGCTTGCTTATTATCAATTATTATCATCGATAGCACAATCACAGAGGAGCGTGTTGTCGCGACGCGAGCCCGGTTATCTTCAAAAAGTCTTGTAATAAAAATTTAACGAGATTGTATTATTTTAAGGTATCTATCTACCTTCTCTGGAGTGAGAGGAGAGCATCTGAGTCTTTTCTCTAAAAAACTTAAAAAAAATTGATAGTACGATGTATCGATTTCATACAGAAGTAAAAGTCACCTCCAAAGGCCCAAAGACTCGATAGAATTTCAGCCAACATATAATATGTACTTGGTAATAATCTGTAATCATACAGTATTCACTATCCACTCAGCGATAGGGCTTAATATTATTAATTTATATATATGGGGCATTTCACGTGAATTTTTATAGAAAATTTACTGTTTTTTTCTTGATTTCTTAATCAGACTCCAGAATTATTTTTCTAGTGTTAAACCGGAAATAAATATTTTAAATAAAAGTTTTAATAACTTCAACCATTTTAATTTGCTTTTTTTTTTACTGAAAAAGTAAGCTTAATATTACATTTTATCATAAGAATTATAGAAAGAGATCTTAATTACTTTAGGAGATAAATCAATTAGAGTACGTACATGTCGCACTGAGCGAGGTACTCGCACCTGGCGCTTGTTAAAGCCGGCTGGTTGATGTGAAGACATTAAAACGTTCATTATATTTCAATAATATTGATTATGCATTATTTCCCTACCTATTTGTGTCATTATAAGGTTATTTAATATCTTAATTTAAACTAAAAAAGCTAAAGCTGGGCTGAATCTTTCGGTCTATTAGTAAACCCCAAAAAATCGCAATCTATAATTATTGGTAGCAGCAGACTACGAAGTAGGATTGACTGGACCTTAGTACCTGATATCCTGTACTCTGGAATCCCTATACATTACTCGGATAAGGTGAGAAATTTAGGTCTCATCATTGATTGTAACATGTCTTGGGCTCCTCATATTAACGAACTAAGTAAACGTATGCATTTTTCCTTTCATTCTCTCAAGCGTCTCCAATACTTTCTCCCATTCAAAACCAAAATAATGCTAGCGCAATCCATCCTATTACCCATTCTCGACTACGCCGACGTCTGCTTCCTGGATGTGACAGAGGAGCTACTTAATAAACTGGAGCGTCTTCAGAATCTCGCCATACGTTTTATCTTTGGCTTGCGGAAATATGACCACATCTCTGACTTCCGTGCTCAACTTAAGTGGCTCCCCATCCGTCTTCGCCGTAATATGCACACCCTATCATTCCTTTATAATATCCTTAAAAATCAAAATTTCCCTCCTTACCTTCGTTCCCGTTTTAACTTTCTACCAATCCCTACACGTTCCAGAAGATCTTGCAGTACTTCTATGCTCGACATTCCTAGGAGCAATACTAAATTCCAACAAAATTCTTTTTCTGTCCATGTCGCAGTACTATGGAACCAACTGCCCAAAACCATCCATGAGAGCCCATCTATTCATGTTTTTAAATGTAAATTAAAAAATTATTTACTATCACAAATGTAGACAGTATCAATCAGTACCTTTCTCTATTTTCATATTTTATATATTAACTATGTATATGTATATATGTTTGTATGTATAAGTAGTCTTTACATTAGGTATTATATATGTATAGTATTATATATTTTTGTATATAATATATGTATATATGTATGTATTTATGTATGTATATATGTATGTATGTATGTATGTATGTATGTATAAGTGGTTATTATTACCTTTATTTTTAGTATATATTTAGTTTTTTTTTTTGCACTATATTGCTCGCTGACATCTTCTTCCACAACCAGGGTTGACTGGAAGAGATCTCTTTTAGAGATAAGTCCACCTTTGTGAACTATGTTTACTTTGTTATTTTTTTTTCCTGTATCATATTTTAAGTGCAATAAAGAATATAATAAAATACATTATTTTGAACAAAAATATGTGTAGACAGCAAGATCAAAAGAAAACGTCATTTATCGTGATATTTTCCCATATTGTGACAACGAGAACTTTGTATTATTATATGCATAGCAAAAAACTTTACAACAAAATTGATAATAGGGGAGCCCAAAAGGGAATTTTGTGCGTTACTCGAGCACGTCGGAAAATCATATGTGAAAAAGCTTGCACCCTGTAATGTACCTCTACCATATATAGCTTGCACCCTGTAATGTACCTCTACCATATATGAACCCTTAATATAGGGGGGGTGCGTTGAGGGCAGCCAGTCAGATTAGTAAAAAAAAATCGATCCTCAGAAAAACTCGAGCGCGTCAGATTAAGACAAGATAAGTACATACAGAAAAGTGTATTTTCAAATAATCTAACAATTTGAGCGTAGCTAAGGAAATGGGCGAGTCACAAAGTTGTTAAAAAAACGTCACTTATAAATACTCGAGCGTGATTGATATATTTTGTTATTTTGAAGGAAATCCTATCAGGATTACGAAAAACATATAATCTGACGATTTTTATAGGGCGATGTAGCTAAAACCATCCATTAAAGAAGAAGCGTACAAATGCTGAGAACTGTGTGTTTCTCACTCCGCGCCTCTCTTTCCTTCTCACTCTTTCTCTATCTTTCACTCTCTCACACCGTCCCCACACTACCGTCTGCCGCCATGATGCCATCGCAGCTGATCACAATGACGTGTTCGTTTTTAAAGATGTAAACCATCTTATTAATACCGATTTTTCTCAAGATTAGGTAATATTAATATATTCGTCTGGCAATATTATAATATTGTAACTAATACATACTTTACTTCAATAATAGTGATATTTATCTCAGGTGTGTCACTCACTACTGTATTCCTGTTCAGTATTAATATTAATTTTCTTTATATGTGTACATAGTTTTTTTACATACAGTATTTTTTTTCAAATTGTCAGCTATGCAATATCCCCCCATATAATTGTCAGATTATCATTTAGGACGACTAGGACATCAACTTGAACCGTCTGTATAAAAATCTGACAGCTCGAATAACTTTTTTTTCTATCCCTTTTTACGGCCACCCCTAATTAATTGTCAGATTAATATCTTTCGGCTACCAGAAAGACAAAGCGCGTATAATACACTATGAATGTCTGACGCGCTCGAGTATTTCCTTGTGACTGCTGTTTTACATTTTTGAAAATTTGTACACATTACCAGACATCCAGGTATAAACATGTAAATTAAAGTAGTCAATTATCTACTTTAATTGCCTTTTTTTATTTTTTTATTACTCGTGTATCGTTTTCCGGAACGAACCAAGTATCAAAATGTAGATAATTATATATTTAATGACATAGGTGTCACACGAAAACATCTCCAGACTAGAGATTTTTAGTAAAACATAGCCTGGAGCAAATTTTTGGTGAAAGTCCCCTTTGGTCGTGTTTGTTAATATGTTTTATGGTTTAAAAAACATATTTCGCCAGGAAAAAGAATGAACGGTCCACCAAATACATAAACCGAGATCTTAAACTATATATCAGTGCTTCTATGGAAACTCGTTCCACTCTTCGGAGTTTCTAAATAGAATTTAGTCATCTAGAACTTTTATTACCTTAATTTTGCCAATTCGGTTTTAGTCTATCATAAAAGTCACGTCTACATTTTATTGTCGCCGGAAATAAGTTAGCCTTAGTACATTAATATTTATTTCCGCCGGATGTATAGTATTATTAGCCAAATTATATAAATTATAAGTGAAAGCAACTGGAGAAATCCTCTCTTATACGTCGTACTACAAACGAATAATCTGTAGAAACTAAGAAAAAATATAATTGACATTATGTTACATGTACTTGTTATTTATGTATCTATATACTTCCTCCTTAGACAATATCACTTTCAATAATCAATATTAAGAAAAATATATAAAAAATGGATAATCAAAGAACTTATATATAAACTTAAAGTTAAGTAATAGTAAGCACTATGTTGTTAATAACCATAATTCAAAGACCTAATATTAATAAACTTTAATAAATTTCATCGCAATAATGAAATTATTTCAGAAATTAATAATATACTACCTCACTCTTTTACGTACTATTTTTCTAAGAAAACCGATTGTCGAAATAATCTGAAGAATGATACGTATATATTTTATTGAGTTGTAATCTATACATATAACTGAGTCGAATCTGTACATAAAATATTTTTTGAAAATCTTATTGAAATAGACATTATTATATATCGATACAGATGCCGAATCTATAGTTTTTAGAATTTTTGTCTGTCAGGGAACGCATCACGAGAAAATCACTGGACAAATTTAGATGAAATTCGGTATGATGATAGCTGGTTATCCGGGTCAACGTATAGGATACTTTTTATTGCTGGATTCGGGAAAATATCTCAACTCTGAGAAATCTATACTAAACGTTAAAACGGTCCTAGGTAGGAACCGGAGCAGAGTTAGGGTGAGTTGCTAGTATAATAGATAAAGTTTAGATGATTTCAATAACGTCGCTACAACCTAACTTGTAAATCATATGTGATTAGTGTTGCGACATCGGTACCTCGGTGGTGTAGTGGCTAGCATGTACGGCTGCACACCCGGAGGTCCTGGGTTCGAGTCCCGGGTCGGGCGAAGTTTAGTTATTGAGTCTTTCTGTATAGTAAGCCTCAGTAACAGCCTGGAGTTGGGAAGTTGGCGGTGTTTCACCCCTGTGCCTCGGAGAGCACGTAAAGCCGTCGGGCCTGCGCCTTAACTCTCACTGGTCGTGTCGAGCAGTCGTCCCACCAGAGTATGAGAGTGACAGGAATAGAGAGTGCACGTTGTGTCTGCGCGTACACTTGTGCACTATAATATCTCCTGCGCAGTTGGCTAGTCTCAATGAGATTGGCCGCCGTGGCCGGAATCGGCTAGGAGAACATCATCATCACTTTATTCTTTCACATAATTGGCGAGCTCGTACCGTATAAGCAATAAACATTCACTTCGAACATTACCTACCTACTCTTGTTAAATTAATGCTTTATATAATCTACTGTAATCCATGTTAGTTATATCTTTTATGGATATTACGGGTGGCTTTTTGATTTATGGCAGTTTTCAGCGCTCGTGGTAACTGATATCTACTGTTTGTTGAATCATAGGTATGATTTCTGCAATTGGATGTTAGAACTATCTATTTTGCAAAATATAGAGTTCCAACCCACAGGACAGAGGCGGACTTCTTGATATCTTGCTGCCACACACCGGTAGAGTGTAGTGTGGCGTCAATATTATATTAGACCTCCACCCCCGATATCTATTCCCCTATATACTTTCTATCCCACCCTCGAAGAAAGCTTGGGTAATCACGAGTGAATTATATCATATGGGAAGTGTAATAGATACAGTTCACCTAATTTCCCAAATATTTCAACGTAATGAGAATGAGCATTGATAGATTTTCTCTAAATCAAATAAATGGTTTAACACCATAGGTACATCCTAAGCATGTAATGTGTCATAACCAATAGGTTCACCACACCACAGACAACTTACGTATATATATTTATAGGCCAGGCTAGAATGTTAAGTTCAAATAAATATATTATTTTTCCCAAAAGTAATGGGAAAACTTATGGCATAGTTTTTATGAAATTATACTATTTACATACATTTAAAACATAAAAAAAACAGTAACTCTTTGAAAGTCACATTCTTCAAACTAATGAGTACCTAATCCGTATCTGTTCCCCAGCTACAATATCATTTACATATTTATTATATACGTCGTATGTGTTCTTTTTTATTGACTTTTAATTATAAATAAATAAATATATATATATATATAAATATATATAAAAATTCTTACTGAGTCGAATCTTTACATTAAATATTTTTTGGAAAATCTTATTGAAATAGTCGTTATTGCCGATACAGTCGAATCAATAGTTTTTAGAATTTTTGTCTGTCTGTCTGACTGGAAGCGCATCACGAGAAAACCACTGGACAGATTTTGATGAGTATGATGATAGCTGGCTATCCGGGTCAACATATAGAATACTTTTTACTGTAGGAGAATATCTAATTCCTGAGAAATCTATACTAAACGTTAAATATAAATATATAGTATAAGTAGATACTTATAATGGAATAGTGCCTGTATGTCAAATAAAACTAAGCACGCAGAGACCACGCTCAGCGGGAAAACAGAGTGTAGCAAGTATTTTATGTGTTATTGGGATCTTCTATCAAGAACCAAAAGATGCCAACCACTAGTTTGATGACATTGAAAGGGCATATTTTAGAGTGGACAGGACCGACGACTTAAAAAAGGTGCCATCTAGCGGTTGGTTCTTTTTGGGAGAAGCCTTCATGCAGTAGCAAATGACAATAGGCTGAATTGTGACTGCTAAAAATAACTGATCACTTGTTTAGTATTTTATACCTATATATTAAAAATAAAATATTTTTTATTTCTCGCTAAAAACAACATTGCATACTTTTGTTCTTGGGTGTTTGGTTTGTGGTGTCGTACAACAGAAGTGGACTCTCGACCTTGACCAAATACATATTACCATATTGCAAAGCTACGTAATGTATCAGTAAAGACATAGTTGTTTATATCTTATCTATATCCCATAGTTTGAATATTTACGATAAGAAACAACCCTACATCTGTCTCAGATAGTGCACTACTGTGCGGCTTCTCGCTACTGTCATCTTAATGCATTGAGATTTGATAAACGACTGGTTACATCGATAGATATTGATTTTATTTCTTACAAGATTTTCCTATATTGGGGTGTTTGTTTGTGATGATAGAGAGAGAGAGAGAGAGAGATAATATTGTTACAACCAGTCTCATATCATGATAAAATTATCTATTAAAAATCAAAATAGGCAATAAAATATTACGTATTATACGTAAATATATACGTATATAGTATTACGTTTCCATGATCATTCCCATGGCGTGTTCCTTTTTGGGTTCGGCCTTCCTGATATTTGATCGCCACTTGTTGCTATCTTGAATCAATAAATCTTGATTTCTTTGGGGGTGGTTCTAATTCAAGTAGTTAAATAAGTATAAAATAACATATTATACGTCTCTTATATCAAAATAATAGCATTCGTAATTTTTTTGCATAACTATGGTTCCTGTGTTTTATATTTAAATGATTCTTTTTCCTTAAATGTAAACATCGCGAAAAGCTATAGGTATATGAGAATTATAGTCGATCAACCACTTTAACACATGACATCTGATGAATGCATTTAAAGTAACCTCTTGGGCGACGTTAGTCATCCAAGTCAACCAGAGTTACTGAAGCCAGGTCCACTCTACACTCACCATATCCATTCCATAGACCCTCACGAAACAGTAATAATTATAATCAATCTACTTCATCTAGTCCAAATAATGAATAAAAATGGTTAATAAGTTTCCTGCAAGAGAAATAATAGACGTAAAGGTTATGTATTAAGACATGATAGGATATATGTACGTATTGTTATATAATATATATATATAATGTAGGATGAAGACCCAAAACTAAATGGAAAGATTTAGTGTCAAAGGACATGAAGAAATGCAGGCTTTCTAAAGACGATGTCTCCGATAGAGCGAAGTGGAGAAGAAAAATAAGGAAGGCTGACCCCACCACCATGTGGGATACATAGCCAAGAAGATATATATATATATATATATATATATATATATATATATATATAGGATGCAATTTACCTGTACAGGCAAAACTGCGCTGACTTGTCATCTTATGACGCAACTTTGACTTTTGGTTTTCCATGAAATATAGCTACAATTACAGCAATAAGTAGTAAAACTGCTTATTTTAACTTTTTTTAAAATGCAAAAACCCAAGGATTCTACGTACAAATTTAAATTTGTAATAATCTATTTGTTAATAGAGTCAGCATTGATAAATAAATTATAATGCCTAGACTGATCGATAAATGGGTTATTTTTTTTTATTTTTACAATTCCAGTCACGGGTCGCGTACGTTTGAAGAATTCAATGCAAAATGTTACGCGTGAGTTATTTAATATCTTTTTTGGTTTGTTGTGATGAACTTGCAGTTGTAGTTCAAAATAGTTTTTTTTTAATACTAATAATACAAAAATGTTTATGAGTTAAAGATAAAGTAAGAGATATACTCTGAAATGATGAGTACAGTTATTATTTTGATACAATCATCGTGTCTTACTATTATATTTGTATTCAGCCCTTTTTTAACGTCCCACTGCTGGGCACGGGCCTCCCTTCAATACGGGGGGGGGGGGGGGGGGGGGGGCATGAATGAATTTTAGTCGAAAATAAATATTAGATAAAATTTAAATAAAATGTAAAGAGATAACAATTTTCGATAGGTATATTTATTTATTTTTCATAGAAAATGGAAAACCCATTGCCCTTGAACGCTTGTGGCTATTGAGAACATTCAATATGACCGCACACTGATGACACAATTTGATATTATTGTTTATATTATTTTTGAATATCTAAATAATGTGACCTATAATAATACAGGGAAATTAGTTATTAGGGAATTATGTAGACAGGTATGTATATATATAAATTAGTTGCCTCGGTGGTGTAGTGGGTAGCATGTACGGCCGCACATCCGGAGGTCCTGAGTTCGAGTCCCGGGTCGGGCCAAGTTTAGTTATTGAATCTTTCTGTTTAGTAAGCCTCAGTAACAGCGAGGAGTTGGGAAGTTGGCGGTGTTTCACCCTCGTGCCTCGGAGAGCACATAAAGCCGTCGGTCCTTTTTTTTTTACGTTGGGAAATGCATTTACGCACGACGTGTGGGACTCACCGGCGTAATATAGCCAGTACTACCCACTAAAACCCAACAAAACCTTCCCCCGTCTTAATGGGGCGTCGCAGGATCGCTTACGCATTCAACTACGGCGCCCCGACGGCAGGTCTGCCAAAGCAGACCACCACAACCACGGGGTTGCTCCAAGGTCCACTCTGCTATCAGAGAAGTACCAGGAGCAACCCGCAAGGTACACCGCCCCCCGAAGAGGGCCACCTCCCACCGCCCACCGAAGTGGGCAACCTCCCTGTGCGTTTCTTAGCTTCGCTACTACTACTGAGCCCCCCACCACGACAAGGTGAACGCACGTTGGGGGGAAAAGCCGTCGGTCCTGCGCCTTAACTCTGACTGGTTGTGTGGAATACTCGTCCCACCGGATTATAAGAATGACAGGAATAGAGAGTGCACTAGTGTCTGCGCGTGCACTTGTGCACTATAACATCTCCTGCGCAGTTGGCTAGTCTCGATGAGATTGGTCGCTGTGGCCGGAATCGGTCGGGATAACATTATGTATATAAATATTATTACGTTAGAGATCATCTCGAAAGCGAATGGTTAAAGACAATAGCTTAGCCGATTTTAATGACATATTTTACAATAACGATACGGTTTTTTGCGAATAACGATAATTATTCGCAAAAATACAGTTTATGCTACATTGGCAACCAATATAGGTAAAATTGGGAACTTATTTCCAAAAAAAATATTTTATAATTTTACTTGGCATCGTTATCCTGGTCACTCCGTATTTCACTCTCCATGCACGCGCATTTAGTGTAAATCTACAAAGTGCCAAGTAAAGTAAGAAAATCAAGCTGACGTTGGAATAGCTCAGAGATTCAGTGCTTAACAAGCTTAATCTATTTTAATCTCTGTATTTTTTTTAGTTTAAGACATTGATGTACAAAACCAAGATACACAGTCAGCATCTCAAAAGTATCCTCAAAAAAAAAGAGCTCTTTTCAAACACCCTCAAATTGCGTGAGCTACAAAGCGGACGTAGATGTATTCAATTTTAAAGTGTTCGTTACAAAGACGAAAAATGGTTCTAAAGTTTCTAAATGTAATATTTTCTAGGTTTGTTAAGCTGAATACGAAATGTTAGCTGAGTCATCATGGGATCATCAATCATACATAGGATTTTCTAACTAAATAATTACTAATCAATTGCTAAAACACCGATTTTATTGATCTATCTATTTTCACAAAGAAAAAGTTACTGCTATCTGGACGATAAGATAGCAGTAAACTCACGGAATCGACAACAATTAAATCGAATTATACATTACAATTTGTTGCTGAAAAATATGTAAGAAAAATTGAAAAAAAAAAGCCATATTTTATAAAAGATCTGGAGACATGCAGTTTCTTAACAAGACGATAGCATGGATTTTGTTACTTGTCGCATATGACATCAAAACCCCCAGAGAGCCAGCAACAAAATAAACACTAAAATAATCTGCCAGTGTCCATACTATCTTAACACGCAGCTTTTATTGATAAGACGATGTCGTGGATTTAGTTGCTGTTGTGTAAAACGCATGTCTTGTCTAGATCGATCGGGTCACATCATCATCATCGAACAACATGCTATTGTACACGGAAACTCTTAGTAAGATTTGTGAATAATACAACCTAAAGTAAGTCAGGACAATGTTTTGACCGCCATTGATGGAATGATCCTAATTGTCCGATTGCTTTATCTGAACATTACATGCATAATTAAATTCGAGATAGGTGCGAGTTATAAATTCTAGTTCAAAATCAATTTTGCATTACACCTTTCATTGGTCTTACAGCGCGTACAGTGTCGCGTGTAGCGTGGCGATAATTTTCATTTAATCGGTGAGTTTTATAAATCTTTATTGCATACTAAAATATTATATAAAAATTACATATTAATAGTATAAATCAATCCTTGGACGTGAGACGAAATGTTATATAGTACAGGTCTGTTTAGCGCCAGAAGTAGTCATTTTATACTAGAGAAAATATTTATACATATTAATATAATCTGAATCTAATATAATCTAATGTTATTGAATTATTGATAAATTCTTAACTTAATATAATAATAACATATTAACAAATAAAAACTTCACAAAAAATAATTTTACGCATAATTATATACAAGACATAAATACTTTGAGCAAATTATAGCATTAAATAACTAATGCTCATATGTGCCTTAGGCATAATAAATATTATTAGCATTATTAGTATATTTTTTTAAATCGTATCATATAACTAACATTTATTAAACAAAGTATTAACATTAATAATTTTTGGAAAATGTTAGTGTATCGAATTTGCCTTTATTATCGATACACAGGCTGAATCAATAGTTTTGAAATTTTTTGTCTGTCTATCTGTCTATCTATCTGGGAATGCATCACGGGAAAACCACAGGACAGATTTTGATGAAATTTAGCATGATGATAGCTGGTTATCCGGGTCAACATATAGGATACTTTTTACTGCGGGAAAATCTCTCATTTCTGAGAAATCTATACCTACTAAACGTTAAAACGTAACTCGGGACGAACATGAGCGGACTGGAGGGTGAGTCGCTAGTGTTATAATAATAATTGATATTTTGAGTTTTTTTTATAATGAAGCCTTCTAAATTAAGATGTTATGATAAGTTGTATAATTAGTCTTTATTTAGAACTTACCTCTTCATCTAAGTTACATCACTTCCTCGTCATATGGATAAACGTTTTGGCATGCAGTGCGCGTGCGCATGCTCCGCTTTGATGTCATAGTGATGACCTTTAAAAATATAGTATCGGCGATTTTACTAAATGTTACTGCTGTTTTTTGGAATTATTAATATTTATTTCCATAGAAATTTTGTCGATATACCAAATCGTACATTAATATAGTGAGATCATTTAAAAAATGAGACAATTATGAAGTTACCTTTCAAAACACGTACTCCTATAATTAAAGGTTTTAATAATTAAAAGGGGAAGCGCAGCTTTAAACGTAAAATCTATAGTATACATTGAATTATCATGAATATAATATATATCTATTTGAGTAAATCGGTCATGTTTTACCCTAATATCGATTAGTATGCTCAATTGAGATGTACTTATAAAAAAATCCTGATTTACTTATTTTATTTCCTTTGTTATATACAATAAACAAACTATACATCCCTATAAAAATGTGTGAATATGACCGAATTTTAATTGATTATCGATATGTAGGGATGTGCCTTAACGTTTACTTTCAAAATCCATAAAACCTGTGACCGATAACATTCCACTAGTTTTATTGCCTTCAGAATATTAAATTCAACTATTCTTTTAAAACAAATGCGTTCACATTCTTCAGTGACATGTAAGGTACTTTTCACATGAGTCAATTCTTGTAAATGCTAGCAATACCATCTATTTTTGGGTGTTTTATAAAGTTTTTTTTATATTTTCAAAATTCATTTATTAAAAAAATTACGATATACGTTGTCTATGTACGAGTAACTTATTTATTTTTAATTTAATTAATTTATTAATAATAATAATATAATACGTCAGTGGTCACCTATCTAGAGGGTAAATATGAGTGCAACTACGAGTACTTCTAGTATAATCTAGTTGAAAAAGTATTAAGAATAGTGTTGCAACGACAACAATAGTAAAATAAATAATCATAAAAGTAGAGTTATATATTGTACATTTTTATACTGTTCAAGAGCTTAGTACACGTTGTTATTTGCTTAGATTGATTTACGATACTTAGTTCTTTTGTTAGTGTAGAAATATACATATATCAGGAGATACGAATTAAAATGTCCAACGGGCTGAGACAAGATTCTACAATCACAATCGATAACGTTAATAGAAAACTAATTGCATTGAGCATGATATATCTAAGCGTTATGTGAAATAGTCATAATATGCCATTTCTATGATATTTCTCTCCCTCGTATTAAAGGTAGGCTCCACGGACGAGATAACTTCCAGCAGTGGAACGTTAAAAAGAGCAGAATAAAATATATTTTTTTACTTTTCTATTTACATAAACATTTCTAGAACCAGAAATTAATAAAGTCACTATAATTTGCTCGTGCAGGGATTTGAACCGGCGATTTCCGTCACAGCAGAGAGCGTCGTGTGTACTATATGTATATGTATATTCACTATATAGTGTTATCGCGCCGCAACAATTGTCTGTGATATGTGCACGAAATTACTTAGACTGGTTAGTTTTGTTCTGAATTATATCAACACCGTATAGTAAATATAGTATTGCTGAAGATAACCTGTTTCCTCTCTGTACACTGTATCGAGTAGTTGTAGAAGTGTCATGCGCGCAAATTATTATTATAAATATATATATATATATATATATATATATATATATATATATAATAAAAATATGGTGGGACATTAACACATAGCACCATCTAGTTCCATGGTAAGCTACGAGGCTCGTGTTATAGATACCAGATAGTTAATACATTATACATATATATAACTTTAAATACATACATATTATAAGCGCATGACTATTTAAATTATAATTACTTACTTATATAAATAAAAAATATAATAACTTGGAGATTATGATCACGACCATCAAAGAAAATAATAATTAAACTTTTTCAATATAAAGCTGAGACTGAGACTCTTATGAGGTATTCGGTCTTTTAACGTGGGTTTACATGCTAAACTTATATTTTTGATTTCGAAAAATTTCTTCCTGCAGGCATCGAACCTATGACCTTTATACTTATAACTATAAAAACATTTCTATTTTGTTTTTTAAATTTAGCGATTATCAATCCCGCATAATATATTAATCTATATTTAGTTTTAGTTTTTTTACTCTGGGAATCCCTCCGATAAAAAAATTAGACTTAGGTATGTTTTAACTTGATATTAGTAATAATAATAAATTCTTTATTGTACACCAAAAATAAATATTAAAAAAAAACAACACAAAGAAAAGATGCACAGCAGGCGGCTAAAAAGAAATCCACCTATTTTCCAAGTTCTAGATTAAACAGAGGAAAACAAAATGCATTTGGTGATGATGATTGATTTGTTATATTTAAAACATATTCAAATACAAATTTATAAGTCTTTATCACAAAATGTTTTTGATAAGCCATGTTTTATTTATTCTACAGTTATCTGATGTAGTTTATAAGTAAAGTTACGAGTACCTACCCATCAATTTATTTACCTACTAGCGACTCACTCTCCCTTCGCTTGGGTTCGTCCCTAGGTAAGTTTTAATAATAATACGTTTACAATGTACATACTCAGGTTTTTTTTTTATTAGAAATGGGCTTACTCTTGACCTTCATGTTTGCTCGAAAGCATAGATAAGGTCTACGATCTAGCGAGTTTGCACAGGAAAACAAAAACAGGTATGGAAAAGTAGGTAAGTATTATAAAAATAAAATAAAAAATATATCCCTCTTGAGAAATTATTGATTCCCCATTCAATCTTCCACCACCCTTTTCACACCCTTATATATGATATGTATGAAAAATATCCTATGTTATTCGCAGGGTCTCAAACTATTTCCATACCAAATTTCATCTAAATCGGTTCAGCGGTTAAGCGTGAAAAAATGACGGACAGACAGAGACACAGAAGTTAGTTTTATTATAGGTATAGTATAGATAAGAATAGGTATTGCGAGTGTATCATATACTATTGCAGATTTTTCTGTTGGCCTTTTCAATTACTAATTTCAATTACTAAGGAGAATTTTGATAAAATTTGGTATGATGATAGGTGGTTATCCGGATCAACGTATAGGATATTTTTTACTACAGAAAAATATCTCATCTCTGAGAAATCTACACTAAACGTTAAAACGTCACTAGGATGAACGCGAGCGGAGCGAGTGTGAGTCTCGCTAGTTACAATATATAAATACTTTTATCGTATTATAGAAAAAAATAAAAAAAATAACTATTGATTTTTAAAAGGGAAATAAGCATCATTCGCGTTTTATAGATAGTATTTTGACTTCAAAAATATTTCTAAAATAATATTTCAAATTATACAATCGATAAAATTTCTTTTGAAAGTTATTTTTTTGAACACCATCTTTTATATTTTGGTACTTACAATGCAATATGTGATGTACCTATTAGTTTCTTTACTTTGCTTCTTATTACATTTTTAATCGCTCTTTGAAAATGACGTGCACGGTGACGGGAAATTGGGATGGCGATTATATAGAGCAAGATCACGCTACAGTTATTGACTTCAAAAATGACAATCTATCCTTGGATGGATTTTAATGTATCTAATGCTTAATTGAACGTTATCTTCATTTACGACTTAGCCAATGCATATAAAAAATTTCGCTAATGCCGATGCCATGTTTAATGTACACTTAGTATATGACGTAATCAACACTCATAATCGAACGCAAAACAGCTGAGTAGTAAGTACCGAACTAGCGGAGTCCGAAGCACTCCCGCGCGCGTCGCCGCCGAGACATCACGTTCGCGCCATTTTTGACATTGACACTTGTTTTGACAGTTTCCACGATCTTTATTACGTGCCAGTGTTGACAAAATTAATAAAATAAAGTTGTTAACTTTTTGTAATATTTTTGTGAGTGACAGAAATTAATTCGGTGAGTGATTATTTTTTTAATTGTCTATATTAAAAAGAAAATATATTAAAGGATCTTTAGAGTAAATAATAAATACATAATTATACAATATTATGTAAAAAAAAATATTAGGCAAAATAATTAAAACAAATACGTACGTGGCTGTTTGTATTTACTATTGGTTGAGTTCTTTAGTGTCCTTGCGAAATAATATGGAGTTATTATTTTAATGTTTGCTTTTACGATCGCGTCTATTATTTTGACTTGCAACCATTGTTTGCTACTGCTGATATGAAATTTACATGGTTTCATAAAAATTTAAATAACAAATAAATTTACAAATTTATCTTTGTAGTAAATTATATTAGATTTGAAGAAATGTTACATTTTACTTATACAATAAACACTTTATATTTATATTAATTATTTATTTTTAATGAGGTGATTAAATCAAAATGGATAAAACAAGTTAAACAAACAAAACATATGAATAGAACAATACTTACGTAAATTTTCGTAAGCGCATGCGCACATGACCTTTGTTGAATAACTCTGGCGTGTAACATCGTACCTACTAAAATTATAAAGATATATGTATTTGGATAGTCTTATTTGGCCTAAATTTCCTATTTTAGTTTAAGTAAGAAGTCTATTTCTAAATATAAATAATAAAATCATAACAGAGTCCGACGTAGTGTTGAAATCTGTACTGATTTTTCGGAAGCCTTAAGAAGAGTTTTCAGTATTTTGTGACTGCTTATACTCTATTCAACTGAAAACAACTATAAAGATTGCTATAAGATTTTTAATCAATCCATTTTTAAAATGCCAGGTCTACCTTAGATTCATTTCATTGGTTGTGAACGTGGTATAATCAAAAATAATATATGTAACTAAATTTTGTTTATCATCTTAAGTTAAACAAGAATTGCAGACTGCTATACGTGCAAGCAATATAAAATATCACCAGATCAACAAACCATATTTTAACTGCTCTAACCTTGAAATAAATATAATAAAAATCGTCTACCTTTTACCTGTGAATATGTATTAATGAAAGTATCTTTTCGGATTTTTTCGCGGATTTATTTTGATTTTTAACCGACTTCCAAAAAGGATAAGGTTCCCAATTCGTCGGAATCTTTTTTTGGTTCCCGACATTTCCAAAGCATTACAGCAAGTATGGTCACAGGAGATACTAAGGTACAGCCTACAATATTTTAAGATATGAATATATGAGGTAAATATGTATTTTACGTATCGAAATATATTAGATTTGCTTTGCATCGGCTGGCACCGACTTCGAAAATATCTGATTAGGTATCTATTATAAATGAAAACCTCAGTTTAGTTATTTTTTAAATTTTAGTGCCTGGAAGTCGGTTTCTATTTTTTTTAAGTGTTTTATATCAAATATACGGAACCTTAAAAATACCACAAACGGATACTACATAAATATAATTATCTTTTAAACAAAAAAATATAATGCTGCGGTTGTTTTTAACAATAATTTTAGAGTACTAAAAATGGGTTTTCCAAGCAAAGTGCGGTTACACAATATATATAACACTGCGTAACATACGAGCTTGATTTTGCATGTTGCGAGATCATCAAAAGTAGGTTATGATAATGTAACTTAAATGAGTAATATTTAAGTATTTAATAAACCAATATTGTACTAGTATGTACTAGTCGTACATTATGTAATGTACGACTACAAATCTGGAGGTCCTAGGTTCGAATCCCGGGTTGGGCCACATTTAGTTATTAAGTCTTTCTATAAAAAAAGTTCCAGTAACAGCCCGGAGATTGGATGTTGGTGATGTTTCACCTCCATCATTCGTGCCTCGGGGACGAGAACTCGTATAGCCTAGGTTAGTACTGCGCCTGATCTCTCATAGGTCGCGTCGAATTCTTGTAATTGGAACAGAGAGTACTTTTTTCTGCGCCAATTGCTAATATCTATTAAGCATGTTTAAACGAAGTATTTTTTAAAAAAAAGGACATTTCTAAAAATTTAAGGCACAACAAGCAGTTAGTCAGAGTCACTTTTGCAGTTAAAATATTTGTATGAGTAAAAATTCGAAGTTTAATAAGAATATGAAATATTGCCACTACGAGAAATAGGTTTATAAAAAGTAATTCTCGATGCGACCTTTTACGGTATTTCGCTTTGGTGCTAAATTTAACTTATCACATACATTCGATAGTGTGCGAGTTCTGTTACTATCAATAAAGCGCAATTCATATGATACACATATATAGCTGTGATTTAGTAATAACTAGTGAAAAACAAAAACAAATCTATCTCACGGGAATCGAACATTTTTGCGAGATAAAAAGTAGCCTATGTGTTATTCTGATGTATTAGCTATATTATTTCATCGATTTTTTCAATGTACGAGGATTGTAAATATTTTGTAACCTACTCGAAACACCGCGTCTTCTAAAATTAAGAGCAACCGTACTGTATCTGTCTGTAAATCATTTATTCACGACGAAAACATATTATATTAGATGATTATTATCTATATATATTTGATAATATGATTACAGTTGATTTAATATGTAATAACATATGTACAAAACAAATAAGTTATTGGTATAAATGAAATTAAAAAAATAATTTTTTCCACGAACAGCAACACATATAATTTAATGTGTAACGATAGCCAGATCGAGTGAGCTAACGGATATTATTCAACTGTCTACTGTCTGTGGGTCTATCCGCTTATTGTATGACCCTTCCTTTACAATTATTTCAAAACAACATTTCAAAATTAAATTTAGCTAAAGTACTAAACTACTAAACGTTTACCATCATGGCATCCTCACACTAGATAGATATAAAATTATTCTATTATCACATCATTTGACACAGAGACTTACATATTTTGAAATCGATACGATGTTTAAAGTAAATTAAAATGGAATTCGAAAAAAGTTAGTTCTTAATTAGGTACATGATTAATTCTCTTTTATTAAATTATCGTCGATATGGACTCAAATGTGCGACGATACAGACGAATTTATACTGTAAAAAGTAAAAACTTGTTTTGGATCCTATTTCATAGTAAACATAACAAATATATGTATATTGCATAGCTATTATCTTAACAGCAAATTAGTACATGCTTTTCAAAAAATCACGTACGTTTGACTTTGTGACTGCGCTATGGCGTTCTCAAACGCTACAAGATAGTTGATAAAATTTCTACCTACAAATATAATAAAATGAAAAAACACATGAATAATGCTAATAAAAAAGTTTACTTTTAGATAATGATATTGTGTATTTTCTTTTAAATATATATATAAATGTGTTTGAGTAGCGTTAGAACACAACTAATTTTAAGTTTCCTGAGTATGCATATTTCCAAATTATTAAAAACTTTACTTTTCCCTTCTATAGAGCTTCTGCTTTATATCTTATTTATACTTATTCTAACTCATATTTCTCGATGAATTGGAAATAGATAATGAATGTTACTTTACAACCACATTAACAGTGTTTTGGAAAATTTTGTATTTAACGTACAAAACATCGATTCAATTTCATTATATAGATACTAGCCGACCCGAGAGACGTTTTCCTGTCAAAAATTCGATATATTTGTTTGTGACCTTTTAAGTTCATACAAAAAAATCTTATAGAAAAGGCAGTTTCTCGGCAATTATGATATTCCGGCAACTTTTCCAATTTTTTCCGTAAAAACATCGATCGAAAAAGTACTAGATACACAATCAGCGTAAAAAATGTCCTCACCGAATGAGCGCTCACTTGAACATTTGAGCGCGTTTTGATTTTTTTGTTAAATGTTATAACGTTAAAACATCTTTAAGTATTGCATTTAAGGTTCAACTTACGTTGTTATATATTTATTTCACCTATAATAATTCCCTAAATACAATTGGTGACAGTTTTAAGAGAACTTTTGCATGCGATTGTGCATCTAGTCGGTACTTTTTGATCGATGCCTAAAAACCTTATGCGAATTAAAACCTCCAAATGAAGTGCTTCCTGACGAACACGATTCCAATTTATTAATATAAATAATATATAAGAATAGAATACAAGAAGATGTATTATTATAAACCAACCCTATAAAACACCCAGCCCACTTCGTACATCGTATGTAATGAAACATAATGGAAGATATCCGTTAACACTGCAAACTGCAAATCTGTTCCACTTCGGACGACGACTTTATTGTTTTAAATTACATCAAACAAGCCGGACTCGTCCACAATCTATATTAATAATGATATAGATTGGCCGTGTTTTGTTGGTCGTTTAGAAATACGAACATTAGATTATAGATACAAGAGGTCTGTCCCACTTGTATATAGGTACGAGGTATCCGGAGATGCAAGAAAGCCAAAATAAAACATAATCTATATATATAAAAATGAATACCTACTTGCCTTGGTCACGACATCACGCGTGAACGGCTGGACCGATTTAACTATTTTTTTTGTTGTGTTTGTTATGGTCAGGAGAAGGTTCTTATGAAAGAAAAAAATTAAAAAATTGCGCGGAAAATTATAAAATTTAAGAATACTTATTTAAGAATACTTCACAATCATATTAAAATTTATATGGCTAACGCTGGCTAACAACTATTTATATCTATTTAAAACGTACTTAGCGATAAACCCGAGCGAAGCGAGTGTGAGCCGCTAGTTAATAATACAAATGTCTTTGTCGCGTATTCGATAAACGAATGAATAAAAAACCTAATCAGCCGAGTTAGTCATAACTAGTGGCTTTATAAAAAGACCAGCGCCACCTTTCAGCAAAACTTATAACTAATAATAGCCTATGGCCCTATGTGTTACACCAATCGATCTGTGTACATTTCATCCAAACCAGTCCAGCCGTTTTGACAATCGATCCCACACATGGCAAACGCCTGTTTTATTGTGGTCTGACCCCTGGGACTGTATAACTAAGAATATATTAGAGGTCCGCGATTTAAAAGACAAAATTACAGGGTCTTGTGGGGAATGTTGAGCAGGATTTATACATACACATATTAGTTCATACCAAATTATTTTACAACTTAGATATCGTCCATAAATAACTGAAGATTAATTATGACTTAATATCATGGACCAAAAATAGTAATTAATACTTTTTAGATTTACGCGAATATTTGACATTTTCCAATGAAACTATCTATTCGGATTTGTTTATTTTATATTTCGGTTCCCGACCTTTTGAATGCTTTAGAGCAAACATAGTATAACGAATTAATTTTTTTTATAGAATTTCTGATGGCAGAAGTTGTCATAATCGTACAAATGTTAACTTTTATAAGTGACATAAAAACCTCATATAAACAGGCAAAGACAAAACAAAGCAATACCTTTTTGTCCGCTGTTTGTAAGCCAAATTTCTTTTTTTTATGAAATGATTATGGACGAATATCGATCACTAGACGGACACTACTTTATAATTAACCATTATATTAAAATGTAGAAATAAATTCATATAATTCGTTGTTTTATTTTTAGTTTATCCTTCGTTTACGGATGCTTGTGATTTGCATCGCATAGCTTATAGGGAGGACTAGAGAGTGCTTCAGGGTACTTTTTATTCTGATGGCATCAAGAATTTCCCGTAGTACGCCATGCCATACATTACACACACTTGTTATATATGTACGCATACATTAAACATACATAATACTTTGTTTAGATTTACGCGAATTTTTGACGTTTTAAATGAAACTTTCTTACCGGACTTTAATAATAATCATATTTTCTGTCTAAACGTATTGTCAATAACGAATATATAATAACTTTTAAGATGTCTAACACCCTTAACACCCTAGTTTCTCCAATGATCATGTTAGCTTTAAAGCATTCGAAACGTCCGGAACAAAAACGTAAAATAAAACCTCGACATAATCCCAAAAGATAGTATAATTTTAAATATACATGTTTTTTAAAAAGTATACGCCATACAAACTACACCAAGTCATATTTTAAGTGTAAATAAGGGAAGAACCTGTCCTATTATTAAACGTGTTTTCCTCATTCATTATAACGATTTACCTCTTCAGCGTTTGTCATTGTTATAACATTCAAAATTATTAGGTAACATATGAATATTCAAATGACATCCGTTGAAATGGTCGAGTTACAAATGACATCACGTAACACGTGTGATACACCTGTATTTATTAATATTTTAACTAAAAAGTCACATGAACTACCAAATCATAAAAAAAATTAAAATGTATGTATGTAGGTACATGTTATTCATTAAAATATTTCGCTCAGCACCTACCTAGTGGAAATTAGCCAATAATCATGTATACGTATAATACTAGCGACTCACCCTCACTTCGTTCGGGTTCGTCCCTAACTTGCTTCCCAATGCAAACTTTCATCCCCATTTTCACTCTGTTAAGGGATGATTTCCGGGATAAAAAGTATCCTATGTCCTTCCCAGGGTCTCAAACTATATTGATAAACTATATTACTATTGATCCAATGGTTTAGTCGTGGAAACGTAACAGACAGACAGAGTTACTTTCGCATTTATATCGATATAATCACAAATGGCAAAAATACCATACAACTAAAACTGTACGTAATATCTGATTTCAAAGTCGGTCAAAAAACATAGACAAACAGACGGTTATCAATATATTATAAAGCCCAAAATGCCTAAGTTCGTTACCCTTTACCACGAGCCAGGCCAAGCGCGCTAGGGCTCCTAGGTAGCTATGGCAGGATGAGATACCGGTTTGCAGAACTAGTTTGACCGATGCACTGTTTCCTCCTGCATTGTGCAACGCTTGCGCGTAGATATTTGAATGTTAGCAATCTCGTTCTAACCTAATTTACATTTAAATAAAGAAGTTTACTGGCTAATATTTTATGTAACGTTAAAGCGATTTCTTAGAATCATGCTACCTACTTAATACTTAAGAAACTGCTTATATACTCGTAATTATAACTATTGTTCGTCCAGTGGTCGAAATGCGACCATGATCATTCTTGAAAATTTGAAGAAAACATACACAAATAGAATTATAATTTACATATGTTTTTATTGATATGTTTTCATTGAAGACTAGCGATTCATCCTGGCTTCGCTCGGGTGCGTTTTATATAGATATAAACAATTATTGCGAGTGTACCTTATGAGAAAGACATGCTACTTCAGATTTTACTGTAGGTTTGATGTTAAATTAAAATTTGTAAATTAAATAAAACTGTTTACAATTAACTGGTTTTGACATTTATCGGCTCTGTTGTGTTAGCGTTAACATATTCGTTCAATTTGCACAAAATTTCTTTCGTTTGGCTCCTTGATGGTTTTCGTGTAGTCAATTTAGTTATAGTAGGAGCCATTTCACTAATAATAATAATATAATAGTTCAAATGTGGCCGAAATAGTGAGTAAGATAAACAAAAAATTAGTTATACGAGTGTTATCATATCGATTCCTTAAAGGTAAATAAATACAAAAAAGGAAAAGGTAGTTGGCACGTTGTACTAAATACCTGTATTTAGGAAATAGATATTTCGATATTTTATCGATTTGTTTATCTCCGACCGTGTTGTAATGCGGCCTTCGAACTTCTCAAGTTGCGTACAATTGTACGGTATTTTAAGACATTTAAGGCTATGTACACGATGGTAATTTTTATCTTTTAATTCAATGACATTATTCAAAAACTTATAAGTTTTTGTTGTAAAATAATAGCACTTACGTAATAAAAAAACGTGTGTGTGTAGTTATGTACGCACTTAAAAAGTTATACTTCTTTGGCGTAACAGAACAAAAATAGCTAAAGATTTCATCCCGTATGTCACAACTCTCTGTTTGTAAAAGGAATGCAGCTAACTTCATCATGTCGCTTTTTGGCTGTCAGTGTGCGCGCGCATCGTCAATGTTTTACTCTCATAATTTTTCCCAAACATACCAAAGAAGTATAACTTCAAAAATGCCATAAATCTTGACATTTAATCAGTTCCAGTGCATATTTATTTTTACATTTATTACAGTTTACTTGCTCTTGCAAAGAGAATATAACTGATAGAGCACGCTTGTTTTGCCTTAACAATAGTATCTACAACAAGTTAAAACTAGATTTGTGTAAATAAACCTTTATTACAATCTTTCACTTCTTGCTTGTTAAATGTATATTTCATCGTGCTTATTAAATGTACATTTCATAATTTACTATGAAGCAAATCGAATCGAAAATATATTACCATTCTTAAAACAAGCAAAGTTACAAGAAAGAATTTCTATATAATCAGATGAAAAATAAAAGCCTTTATAATTCCGAAATTTCCTCTTTAAGTTTTAGAGTTTGAACATTTACTTTTTGTAAGTTCGAACTCTAAACACGAGCTCGAAAATACCTTGGCCGTGGCCGCAGAATTCAAAAGAACTAAACAGTAAACTAAACATTATAAATAATATTTTTTTGTAAAACTAAAATCTATACATGTAATAAAGTTCTAAGTCGAATCTGTATATAAAAATGTTTTGGAAAATCTTATTGAAATAGTCATTATGATCGATACAGAGTCCGAATCTATATTGTTTACAATTTTTGTCTGTTTGTCTGTCTGTCTGGGAACGCATCACGACAAAATTAGTAAACGGATTTTAATGAAATTTGATATGATGATAGCTGGTTATCCGGGTCAACATATAGGTTACTTTTCACTGTGGGAAAATATCTCATCTCTAAAAAATCTATACTAACCTTAAAACGTAGGGACAAAACCAAGCGGAGCGAAGGTGAGTCGCTAGTGAGATATAAAATGTTTATTCACAATTCTAAAACTTTTTGAGATTTAAAGTGTTATTAATATTAATAAGCAATAAATTACAATTACTTGAAAAAATATATTAAACTTGCGGAGAGAAAGGACTAAGATAATAAATACTGATTCTATTATACATATATTTGCAATTTTTCCCTCCCTGACTACAAAACGACCTTTAATTTATGTACAATATTATTATTTAAAAACTCACAATGGATGTTTAAGTTACTTTAAAATTAAACATTTTAATGTATTTCCTGGTTAATACAACTTGGAATTTTGTATATAAGTATGTACATATATACAATTTAATTTTTTTTATATACAATTATTATATATAAAAAATATCTAGTATAAGAATCAAAATATTAAGCTACCCAATACATTCAACTGTTATTTAATCTATGTTAGACTGCCATAATTTGATATTCTGTTACTTAACGTTGCAAGTGACCGAGAAAGGTAGAGTTCAAAAAAGCAGTTTATCCACATTCTTGGCATCTGTTTTTGAAATAAAAATAATTAAATCTCTACAATATATTTGAATTGTCTGTTTTTGTGACATCCGCACAGACATAGGTTATATTGTCTGTGGACATCCGCTAAAGAATAGTATTAAATTGTGATACATTACGATTTTATATGATACAGTGGCAGCCTAGTGGTGACACGCCCGCTTAGGAATTCAAATGAAGCGGGTTTAAATCTAGGGTCTCGCTTCTGATATTCTCATGTGCAAATCATTCTCAACATGATTACCACTTGTCTTACGGTGAAGGAAAGCATCGTGAGGAAACCTGCATGTCTGAGAGAACCTAACAAGTATTCGAAAGGCGCCGCTTGTCCCGCTAATCTATACATAATATAATAAAATTCTGATTGAATCGAATCTGTATATTAATTGTTTTTATTTTTTTGGAAATCTTATAGAGATAGTCATTATACAGAGGCCGAATCTACAGTTTTTAGAATTTTTATCTGTCTGGGAACGCATTACGAGAACTCCACTAGACAGATATGGGTTATCAGGGTCAATATATAGGATAATTTTTTATCTCAACTCTGAAAAATCTATACTAACCGTTAGAACGTACCTAGGGACAAAAACGAGAGGACCGTGTACTTATATAAGCTTTTTCATTCAAAAACTTTATTTAAAATTATCTATTTAATATTGTGTCTAGCACATTCACTTTTAGTGTATTATTTATGTGTACACCGAAGGAATATTAACTAATAAGGCATGAGACCTGCATTTACAGCTATTTAGCACCTTGTCACTTTGACGGTCGCGGTCAACGCGGTGCGAATTTTTAAATTTCACTAAATATATGTCAAAACATGCCACTAGAAAGTAAATATTGTGTCCCTGGTTTTACTTGTCGTATGTTCACAAAAGTCCAATCATGCCCACGATGGTACAGCGTTATGAATCTGATTGGCGGTAGCGGATTTGATTCTCACACACGACAAATGTCTTTCTTGACCAGTTTCGTCTTAAATATTCATTTAATATCAAAATTCAAAGAAATATTTATTAAACCACTGACCCAAATAGAATTTTGTTACGTTATACATCTCTTATGTGTAAATAAATTAAGGTTATCTAGCAACAATAATAAAAGTTAATGCATTTATAATATAGTAATAAATAATAAACTAATACTTTGTCAATATATAATATCATCAAACTCTACCAGATCAAGCTTTGGCAAAAAAAATCGTCCCATTAATTTCTTAAATAGGTCCTATATGTTATTCAGACAAAAAACATTCAAGTTGTTTCTCTTAGTCAATATTGTATTCAGCCCTTTTTAAATTCCCACAGCTGGGCACGGGCCTACCTTCAATACAAGGGGGATCAGGCCATAGTCTTTCAAAAACTTACTAAGTTTTCTCAGACATGCAGGTTTCCTCGCAATGTTTTCCTTCACAGTAAGGCAAGTGGTTTGAAATAATTAGCACATGAAAATATCAGAGGTGCAAGACCCGGGATTTGAACCCGCTTCACGCGTTTTCCCAAGTAAGCGTGTAACCACTGCCTTGTCAATATTATTTAAAAAAAATATACTGCTTTGACATTGTCATAATGGTGCTACCAGACGTAGGAAAACATCCGCATAATATTGCCTAATACCGACACTCGCAGTTTACCAAATACCAGCGCTGCGGAAATTTAGACGTAAACAGAAAGTCCATCTTTACACAAAACAATTTTTTGGATAATTTCGCGGTTTCATTTTGAATTACATCTATGATTTCGAATTACAGCTATGATTTACAGCAAAGTTTGCTGTAAATTATCAAAAATAGTTGTATTTAAAATGTCAAAAATTCGTGTAAATCTAATAAAGTAGATATTATTTGCCCAACTTTTCCGTAATTACATATTTTTATACTCGTTACTATGAAGCCTGGTTTTTATTCTAAGGATTTAGTTTTAGAAATAGTAAGAATAAGAAACTTAAATTTATTAATTTTTTATTTGTATTATATTTCTACAGGATTATCTAAATTTTATACTATTCGTTTATTAATATATTTAATAATTAATGATTTTAGTTTATTATCAATTTATAATACATATGATGAAGATTATATTATATTAAAAAAGAAAAATTATTTTGTTATTTATAAGTTGAATTTTTGCCCAACATAGCAAGCTATTCAACCAATTTAAAAAATATTTAAACATGTTTTAAATTCCATTTAATATATAGTTTAACAGCAAAACTGCGTTAAAATGTGTCTAGTTATTTTGGAGTTGAGAGGTTAAAGAAATAAACACAAAAAAATTCAAATAAAAACAGATTAAGTTTTAAATATATCCCAAATAAATATATATTGATATCGATAAAATTAACAATAATTCTTTATTGTTTTAAAAAAAAAATACTCGTGTGGAAAAAACTTTTTAGGCTTATTTACATATTTTAGGCGGTACAAAAGATATTTTTTTTTGCCATTCTATAAATAGATTTCTAAAAATATAGTTCTGTTGACGATTTATCTACCATTCTGGTAACTGCGGTAGAGTAAAGCGCCACGTTTTCGATGACTGTATGTTAATGATCCTTTCAAAGTTAATTTAAAATTTAGTTTACACAATCTAATACTTTCTTAGATTTAGCAAAATACTTAACATTTTAAATAAAACTATCTTTTCGGATTTTTTCTCGGATTTAGTTTGTTGTTTTGTTCCCGACGTTTCGAATACTTTACAGCAATCATGGTCACGGGAGAGACATCATGGTCAGGGAACCAAAAACCAAGATAAATCCGCGTATATAAATCCGAAACGGTCTATTTCAGAAGACGAGAGAACTCGCCGTTAGAATAAACTAGAACCATGTAATTCTACAAAAGCAACTTATTTTTAACAATACCATAATCAGAGCTAAACACATTTTATAGCTCAATTTAAATAATTGCTTCATACACTGATATGAATCTCTCGTTATACTTGAAAAATTATACAAAAACTAACACCCTTGTCCGTTATTGCAACAGACTGACATTTTTCTGTTTTTTCCCCTCTACTTGTGCTATAAGGCATTGCTCCTAGATAAATTTCATGATTCTAGATCAACGGATATACCCTATACTTGATTCCTTTGCCAATGCTAAAATATGCGGCATAAACGGCCGTATCTTTTGATTGTGTAGAAAAAATCTGGGTGTTTGAGAAACTGATGACTAAATGTTCTAGAAGGATTAGGATAAGTAAGATTGCGGGGTACATGCAGCGGCCCGCCCCGGCCTGCGCCCGCGCAGCTCAATTTCGCTGCGGATGACATCCATTGTCTCATTGTCAGTCAATTATTTACAGCGAAATTTACTATTCTCGATTTTAAACTTACATTTGTAAAACTTTAAGGTCTTTTTGAATAAGGTAAGAAAAGTAGAAAATCTTCAGCAGTACAAGACTTTTTTTTTAAATGCCTATCAAAAATCTTGTTTCTATTTATTTTCAACATCTACTAGAAACCGACATACATACATGTAAAGTTAAGCTTAAGCAGAAATTATAAAAATTATACAAATTATATTGATTCTATACGACAATTCTTTACGAAGTTAAATTTTAGAACAAATTTCGTTTAATTATCTTCAGTTCAATACAGTGCTATATGTCAAAACCATTTGATAATCATTTTGTACAACAATACTTTTATGAGTAAGTCATTTGAATAACAATAATAGTTTTGTATTACAATTTTGTTTAAACGTACGATTTTTTTCGATTGTCGGTAAGAAAAATATGCCGCGTATTTCTACTTGCGTGTCTAATTAGCTTTAAATGTATACAAAACTCTATGAAAGCGTGTATATTCTTTAAAATTCTAAATATTCTATATTCTATAATATGAATAATTGATTAGTAATTTTCAAGAAGGAACTGAAATACCTACACTATATAAGTGATGTTAGCCTCTGCTCGGGCTATTCGCCCTTATAAATTAAGTTGAAAAGGCTTCAAAAAACCATTTACTGCTGCTTGCTGCTTACATACATCAAACCTAAAACAATCATTATAATTTTTCGTCGTTTGTCAGACTTTTTGTATTTATCTTCTTAACAGCTGAAATTATATCGTCTTCACTTGAGAACGAAGCCGCCTGCTAATGTTGGTTTCAACGAAAACCTTGGAATATAAATTTTTTAAAAAGAAATACGGTCCTTTAAAATTCTTCTAAAGACTAAGAAACTTTCTTTCCGAACAGGTGATAGATGTAACAACGTTTAATAAATAAGTGTAGTATTTCTATCCTGCTAAAGGCAATAACAATGATGGTAATGATAATGTTTTTTGGCCTTGACTGTCTGACGGAATGTCTCGTTGATAGTGTACCTGCACTATACCGCTACAGTTCAGTAGTATAGTATCATATGACATGTGGTTCAAGTTTTAAAAACTGTTCTTCTTGTGGTTGAGTGACATATTTAGTCTCGTTTAATAAACTCTAACTATACGCATGCCTCGTTGACACAGTGGATATCTGTAGGTCCAGGATTCGAGTCGGACCAAGTAAAAATAAGTTTTCTGCGAAGATATTCAGCATATGGAAGCAGCCCAAAATTAGAAAATTGACGGTATTTCAACCCCGGGGACCTCGAAAAACACCGGATTTAAAAGCTTCATTTTAACTTTAATTATTCTTTATTATAAATACTACACTAATCAACTGGATCGGCTAAAAATTCAAAATCGATTAAAATAATATATTTATCAATGGACTGAATTATATACGAAAAACTTGACAAGAAAAAACAATTGTAGCATTATGTAGAATAAAAACGGATTTATTATAAGCCGATTATTATCGATCGCCATACGCAATTACGTGTCTTCCTGTGGACGCATGCAGTGCATCCTTGACACTGTGCGGCCGTTAGTGCTGTAACACGTCATTATAAATATCGATACTCTCGGTGTTTTAACTTTTCCTAAATTGTACGTCCTTCAGTGACCTTTAATATATAGTAATAAAACGGAAAACGCTTAATGTAAATCACGCCTCTCAGTTATCAAGTGCACAGCTTGCTAGTAGTGAAAGAATTAGCAAAATCGACAAAAACTTTATCTACTTATAATATATTATTCAGCCCTTTTTAACCGATATCCAAAAAGGAGGAGGTTCTCAATGTGTCGGTGTATGTTCACCGATTACTCGAAGAAACCTGAACCGATTTGAATTTTTTTTGTTTCAAAGGGTGGTTCCCAGGTGGTCCCATATAAATTTTATCAAAATTGATCAAGTGGTTTTTAAAAAATCTACAATAAATATTTTTTTAAATAAATTGTTTAATCGAATATGTTATTAAAAAACTTTTTTCTTACAAATTACTTGCTTATTACGTCTGTCTATAGTAAAAAAGGAATGCCAGCTGACAATATTTTAAGATATGAATAACTAATAGGTAAATATGTATTTTACGTATCGAAAGATATTAGAATTGCTTTGCATCGGCTGGCACCGACTTCGAAAATATCTGATTAGGTATCTATTTTAAATAAAAATCCCCGTTTAGTTATTTTTTACATTTTAGTGCCTGGAAGTCGGTGCTTTTTTTAAATTTTTATTAACGTCCCACTGCTGGGCACGGGCCTCCCTTCAATATGAGGAGGATCAGGCTATAGTCCACCACGCTTTTTTTTTTTTTTCGCTGGGGAAACCCATCATGGGGACCCTGCCGGCTGTCATAACGGGCAAGGTACTGTGAGACTCCTACTCACTAAAACCCACAGCGGAACCCGTCGCCGCAGTGCAATGGGGCGTTGCAGGATCGCTTGCGCACACACTACAACACCCCTATAGTCCACCACGCTAGCCAAGTGCGGGTTGGTGAACTTCACATGTCTTCACGATGTTTTCCTTCACCGTCAGACAAATGGTAATCATGTTAGAAAAAAATCACACATGAAAATATCAGAGGTGCGGTACCTGGGACTTGAACCCGCTTTATTCGGTTTCCCACGCAAGCGCGTTACCATTTGTAATATTACTTTATGTTTACCTTAATTTATTGTAAATACGTCTTATCAATCATGACGCGCCACAAATACATATATTGGGTTCGTTCATATTATATTTGTTATGTTGCTTATATTATATCGGTAATATGTCGTGTGCGAAGACCATGACCATACCACAATAATGCGGATCTTAATTTTAATCTCCGCAGAGTAGTTGTGGCTATAATAGAGTTATATAAGGATAAGTTACCTTCTGCTTTTTAAAGGCCTCTTAGTACCCACTATGTTTGTGATTAAAAATTTTGATTATAAATTAAAGATAATAAGATTATAAATACAATAGATACCAATTAGGTATCCAGACGGTCGTCTATTCAATTCGGTTAGTATATTTATACTAAGGGTATCGGCTCTAGTGATCTACACATATTATATCCATTGTTCTTATTATATCATATCCTGCGCTCGCGCACTTTATGCGTTAAAGTTTATTGCTTTATGCAAAAATGGACAGACTAATCTAAAATTCTTAACTACTTTCTGTTGATGTACATTGTACATTCACACAGCACAGCTAATTTCAGAACAATGGTTTCATAATGTGACACTATTTGAGAAAAGGAAATTGAGTAAGAGTTCCATATAAATCTATGCCTAGATAGAAAGCCCTGGATACTCATTTCACTTTTTGCACTTCAATGCATTTTATGCATAAAACCTTAGCTAAAAAATCCATCTTCGACGATATGCCAACCTAAAAATTCCTACTAAAGTAATACAAAGTTAAACTTTAACTAGAGCTTTTTTTAATGTTTTATCATACTTATTATTTTTATATCATGTTCACCATAGATAATAGATATACATGTACTAATATAGCATGTGGGGAAACTCAAGCATGTCGTACAGTCAAGGTGAACCGGATCGCACTTACTCGTACTTGAAAAAACTTTAATTGCAAGAGAATGGCATCAAGTTATAAGGCAAAGGTTCTTATTCTATACATATTAAACACAATGCTGTGAGTAATTTTGTGTGTAGTGCACAAAAAATTTAGGTTTTTATCAAAACCTTTCAATTTTAAATGAATATTGATTCTCGTACAAAATCCATACTAATATTATAAATGTGAAAGTGTGTGTTTGTTTGTCCTTCTTTCACGTCAAAACAGAGTGACAGATTGGCATCATTTTTTGTATGGAGATAGTTGGAGGGCTGGAGAATGACATGGGCTACTTTTGTCCGCGGGAGATTATCTCATTCCCACGGGAAAACACGTTGTAATACAATCCAAATTACTTGGAACTTATTAAATAAAACTATCTTTTCGGATTATTTCGCGGATTTATTTTGATTTTTGGTTCCCGACGTTTCGAATGAAAATTGCACCAATTACATTACAATGTGCAATTTTCATTTTGTTAATTGTGGGTAGGCTGTCTGTAACAACTATACATTCAAGACATGTAACACCTCAGTCTCTCCCGTGACCATGGATGCTGTAAAGCATTCGAAACGTCGGGAACCAAAAATCAAAATAAATCCGCGAAATAATCCGAAAAAATAGTTTTATTTAATAATGTCAAACAATCGCGTAAATCTAAGAAAGTATTACTTGGAACTTGGTATTAGTGCTCTTCAATACAATTAAACAAATACGTGTTTTAGCATTTTTCGAAATTCATCCCATAAGAGGATAAAGTAGGGGATGAAAGTTTATATGAAACCTACCTTTTTAGAGATTTATTTTGTATTTTTAGCGCGAGCGAAGCCGCGGGTTCTGCTAGTATTAACATAAATCTGCATACACTTACAACATTATTGCTGATTTAAAAAGTTATGACGCTGAAATGAAATTTTGCAATTTTTTCGAATTATATATACTAAATTGCGTAATTCTTTTTTTGTGTTTTTTCATTGGAATTTTATTTCTTTTAATAATATTTGCAGTTGTCAATTTGTTTGTTTTAACAATTTTATATAACAGGTACTCCTGAGAAATTACCTTCTAAATTTTAGAGAAACTAATTTATATTTTTTTCCAAAAAAGACACACACAACTATTACACTATTATAATTTTATAATAGGTACATATTATTATCTATACATATAATAAAATTGTAACTAAAGTCGAATCTGTACATTAAATATTTTTTGGAAAATCTAATTGAAATAGACATTATTATCGATACAGAATCCGAATCTTTAGTTTTTAGAATTTTTGTCTCTCTGTCTGTCTGTTACCGCATCCCGAGGAAACCACTGGATAGATTTTGATGAAATTTGATATGATGATAGCTGGTTATCCAGGTCAAGATATAGGATACTTTTTACCGCGGGAAAATATCTCATTTCTGAGAAAAATACAAAACTGCATTGTAAGAGTGCACTAATATGTAAAACCTAAGAATTTAGTTTTTGGTAATCTGAACGCGGGCGGAACCGCGGGCAATGCTAAATATAAATAAATGAAATTTCTTATCTCATATAATAAGATCAACAGATTTGTTCGCGATGCATTTCGTAACAATATCTAGGAAACCCCAAGGCAAGTGCAACTACGGCTCTTGCGCAAGCTCCCGCCTGAACAGTGAAAGCCGATGTCGCAAAACTTAACCTTTAAACAAAAACCACTCTTAATTTCTCATACTTATGATCTACTATATTTTAAGCCATATAAATATAAAAACGACATAATTGAGGCTATTGGTTTTTACTTATTTATAATATGTATTTATTTAAAATTATTTCAGTGTAATGTATCAACATCTGGTATCCATAACACAGGCCTCGTAGCTGACCATGGAACTAGATGGTGCTGTGTCTTAATATCCCAACATATTTATTTATTTATTTTCCAATTTCTTCCTTAATTGTACTTTGGGCTTGGAAAAAATTACGTTCTACGAAAACCACCATTAGAAAAAAACAAAAAATATTTACACATGACGTCATATTGTATTATGCCACGTGGTCAGAATATGTGCCATAAGTTATATTAGCAATATCGATTGTAGGAAGCTAACTTGTGATCAAAACAGATAAAAATAAACCATTGTCAATTTAACATGAATAACGCAAATTACAAAAGAAAAAATCATTTGAGTTCTGTTTGTTGATATTTATTCTTATTTATTCCAGAGATGAACCACATGGACCACATGGACCACATGGACCACGGAGACCACACGGACCACGGGGACCACGACTGCCACAGCGGCCACGCCATGGTGGTACGTCGCATTAGTACTTTGTTTTTACACGTTTCGAATTTGTATCTTATCTGATATTGTTTTAGATACTTAGATTGTTTTTTGGAATTTTGCTTGTAAAACAATAATTATTTTTTACCTAACGTGCATGAAGTGTTTGTTTTTAAATAATTTTACATATTTTAATTGTACGCACTTTATGATTAATAAATTTAGATAAAAATCGTTGGCAAACCTAATAAAATCTGTACTAATATTACAAACGTGGATGGTGGATGGATGGATGTTTGTTACTCAATCATGCCAGAACAGCTGAACGGATCTATGACTAGAAAACAAGAAAATTGGAATTTCACGCAAAGTATAATTACAAAAACGACAAAACATGATATCACAATAAGATTTTAAAAAAATCATAAAAAAAACTACTTATGCATTTCCTTTTTTTATTAAAAACCCGGAACCTCTGCTATTATAAGTGCTTTATGTTAATTTAAAATTCGGTAATAGATCTGACTCATCATCTGGAGATCAGTTTGACAATTGAAAGTGACATTTTGACATTTCCAAGTGTCTAAATGGCAGCATGTCAAAATAATGTATGGAAATGTTTGTAACTTTAAGTCTCAATAACATTTGACTCTATTGTTTTCTCAAAATATTTTTTATATATTTGGACTCTCTATCACCTCCCATATCCAAAAATACCACCCACTTCTCCAGGAGCCGCGTCCCATTTTTTTTAACGTTGGAAAATGCATTTACGCACGAGGTGTGGGACTCACCGGCAAAGCCAGTACTACGCACTAAAACCCAACAATGCCTTCCCCCGTCTTAATGGGGCGTCGCAGGATCGCATTCAACTACGACGCCCCGACGGCAGGTCTGCCGAAGCAGACCACAACAACCACGGGGTTGCTCCAAGGTCCACTCTGCTATCAGAGAAGTACCAGGAGCAACCCGCATGGTACACCGCCCACCGAAGAGGGCCACCACCCTGTGCGTTTCTTGGCTTCGTAGTCGGCTGGATTGCCGGGCACTACTGAGCCCCCCCACCACGACAAGGTGAACGCACGTTAGGGGGGCGCGTCCCATATACTAAACTGCAGCTAACTTTAAAATACCTTAAACACCGGATGTGTAAATAAAATATTTTTATTAGACACATTAAACATGTACAGGAATAAGTAGGTGATAATGAAGCGTTATCAGCGACCGCAGAAACCAAGATACCCAACAAGTATTCCCACCGACCATGTCATACGATAAACATATTCGACTGATTATAGTCAAAGGTCACGCTAAGAACGAAATTGAATACATACATAAATTATTGAAAGTCGCTCTTTTTAATTGATTTGTTATTTAAAACTAGAGGCTCCCCTGGCTTCGCTTGGGTTAGCATCTAGAAAAACAGAAACAAATCTATCCCACGGAAACTGTACATTTTTCTAGGATAGTAATTTATGTGCTATTCCAGAACCTATTTATCTCTATGCAAAATTTCATCCAGATCCGTTCAGCCGTTCTGGCATGATTGAGTAACTAACATCCAAACATCCATCTAAACTTTCACATTTATAATATAAATTAGATTTAAAAACATCGTAAGATTTAATTTTACTAAACTTTACGTCAGAATCTACGCACCTCCCAAATATTAGTTACATTAGTGACATTTATGGAGATCGTTTCAGTAAAACTACGACGAAACCGTCGGAAAACATATCTTCACATTTTTAATATTATTAAGTAGTAGAAATTATAAATATTAATTATAAATGAATAGACGTTAACGAAAAAATATATTCTTGTATTATAAGTATGTATTGCAAATATATGCAAAATATGTGGTGTCAGTAGATTACACGGCGGGTTGCAGGCGACAGCTACGAGTACACACTCGTACGTGTCGGCCCGCACTTCCTTCGCATTGTTTTTGGTGGCTAGATAATACAATACAACACTGTGCTACAAATAACGTTAAGAATTTAACTTTATATAACACAAGCGCCCCGAATTTATCCCTCATAAATCAAGGTTAATCCTCTTGGAATGGCATGCATGACACCGGCCACCGGTTTGATTCTCAGCTGCTGACTTAATATTGTCTTCGTGCCAGACCGACACCGGCACCGGCTTCGAAAATATCTGATTAGGTATCTATTCTAAATGAAAACCCCCGTATAGTTATTTTTTACATTTTAGTGCCTGGAAGTCGGTTTTTTTTTAGTTTTTATTTTTATATTTTTAGTGTAGACGTCATAAGCAGGTAATTTGTAGCAAGAAAGTTTTTAATAACATATTCGATTAAACAATTTGTTAAAAAAAAATATTTATTGTTGATTTTTTTTTTAAAAACCGCTCAACCGATTTCGATAAAATTTATATGGGACCACCTGGAAAGTATACCCTTTCAAACAAAACAAAAATTTTCCAAATCGGTTCTGGCGTCTTCGAATAATCGGTGAACATACATAAAAAAAAGATTCCGACGAATTGAGAACCTCCTCGTTTTTGGAAGTCGGTTAAAAACACACTGTAATTAGTTATATTAGAAACATCGCCCCCTGAGTTGGCTGTTTGGCAGTACAATCAAACACACATGGTCTCTACATTGAAAAAGTTTTGGAATACAGTAATTATTTCATCTATCCCAATAACGAAGAACCGTTATACTTTTTTTTTAAAGTACATTAAATAATTTCTAAAATCTGTGAAAATACATATCGAAAAAAAAATAACTCATCCTGTACTCCATTCAACATAAGTACATTCTAAAAGAGTCCAAAGATCGCTCCTGAATGCTCTTAGATCGTCCAAACGTACTAGGATATCTCCATCTAAATTCAGGAAAAGAGATCGAAGCAAAAATAAAATATACATTCTATACTTTCAGTTCCACGCTAACGTAAACCAAGAGATCCTGTTCAGTGGTTGGGAAACCACCAACGCGTTGGAGCTGTTTGGTTCAGCAGTCGCCATCTTCCTCGCTGGAGCTCTGTACGAGGGTCTGAAGTACTACCGGGAGGCGCTGCACGTGAGGGCCACCACTGCCACGGGGGATTCCCAAGTTAATATTGCAAAGAATGAATGCGGCGCAAAAGGAACCTGTGGTGGGGCTAATGTAGTTAAGTAAGTTACATTTATTTTGATATGGCTGTGAGCTACTTTCTTTTACTAATTGACAAATTAATTTAATCAATAATAAGCAACTGGTTTAGTAGTTCCTTAATTCTTATATGAAAATACCCATTGAAAGTGATAATAATAAAAAAAGTAATTTTTGACGACCATCCGTCATAGTACGGGGTAAGGTAGTTAGTATCTGTCTCTATACCGAAGGACATTTGATTGTTTCAATGTACATACAAAATATGTTTTGTGAATCTTTGAAGCTCAAGGAAGACTTACCTGAGAGCTTAGCGTTATTTTTTTATTTATAAAATATTAATTTGGACAGTAATGATGTTTGATAAAACCTATTTTCATTGCAGTCGATGCACAACACTTAAATGACACTTAATCACATTTAAATGGCACTGTACGAAATAAAAAAAATTACTAGCTATTTGAAATTTAGGTGAGGTGATTTTCCTTAACATTGGTTTTACCGAGTCGTTAACTTCAGATACGATCAGAGATTTAAACATTGGTGCCTTGGTGATTTATTTTATTATTACAAAAAAATATTACAAAAATAAAAATACCCGACTGCGTAAAAAGCGAATTAAAAAGATGAAAACAAGTTGACGAAGGAACAGCATTATGCAGTCGGAGACATACGTACATATATGGATGTTTTATAATAGCTGCGTGTGTGTGTCCCCGATTTTTTTATTTGTTGTTTTTTTGCATATCTCATTCCATATTACATTTAACCATATAAGTTATATATTTTTGTAAGCCATTTATTAAACCCTTTATTTTGATACCACACTCGATAGGTTTTGAGAAAAAAAAATGTTTGACATGATGATGATAAATTTTACGATTTGAATATACCCATTGTCACTTACCACAATTACGAGAAATCTAACGACACCACTCAAGCTAAAAACCATCAAGCCTTTTAGACTACAGAGCGTACCAAAGAAATACACATACATACATACATATACTCGAAAAACAGGACTCTTCTTCTGCAACAAGGTGTACGCATGTATAATAGAATTCCATAATCCGTTTTGTTTGCACGAATGTAGTACTCCAGTCATGGGTGTTTATATTGATAATATGTACGTATTTAAAGTTATATATATGTGTAGTGTATCAACTATCTGGTATCTATAATACGAGCCTCGTAGCTTACCATGGAACTAGATGGTGCTGTGTGTTAATATCCCAACATATTTATTTATTATTTATTTTGAGCTTGACAGTTAAACAATTTAAGTAGTAAAATTAATTTAGTAAAATTGAAAATGTATTTGATTTGATTTGCAATAGTATGATAAAAGGACGTGTTCGCAAATGTTATATTAGTGAGTTAAGTGTACAGATAGATAATAGGTATACCATAAAGTTTTCTCCCAAGCAAAACCACATTCCGAGTTTAAGCTTACATATAAAATATCTCTGTGCAAAAAATCACGTCGTACTATTGTGGGCCGCCGCGCTGTCGCTGAGAGAAGGAAGGAAAACTGACAAATCATAACAAACTCTTGCATTAATTACAACATTACTTGTAGTGTAATGAATAAATATACCACTTTTCGTGATAAAATTATGAATGTTTTGTCTTTATTATAACTTTTTTGTTTGTTTTGTTTATTGTTATGATGATATTTAATTTTTTTTTTAAATATTAATAATTATTTTATTACAAATATTTAAATTAAAGCTTATCCCCTAAAATATTTCATTAATTTTATATTAAATTAAAATATTCCTAAAAAAAAAAGACTAGATATATTTGAAAACGATTAACATTTCATTTCCAATTATTAATTATTAAAAATAATTATTCAACATTATTTTTATAATTTCAAAATTTTAAACATTTAATATTTTAAAAAATTAATTAAGCTTCACTTTGCTCGGGTGCGTTCCTAGCCTTGAATAGTTTAGGAACACATAAAATACAAACGTCCAAAGAAAATAAACTAAAACTTTTTTTGGGTCAGATATTTTCGTAAGCGTATACAAAATAACCCACCCGACTTTCATCAGAGTCAGACCAATAGTTTAGGAGTGTTTAGGAAGTGGTTTTAAAAGCTCCGCTCCTAAGGGTCCTGGCGTTGTGTTAGGTACTATGGGAATATAATAATACTATAGGGAAAAAATAAAATCTTAAAATAAACCGACTTCCAGGCACTACAATGAAAAAAATAACTAAACGGAGGTTTTCATTTAGAATAGATACCTAATCAGATATTTTCGAAATCGGTGCCAGCGGACAATATTTTAAGATATCAATATCTAATAGTTAAATATAATTGATTAGGTATGAACTCTAATATAGGTAAATTATTATACATTAATTTGTGATGTATTTTACGTATCTAAATATATTAGAAGAAGATTTGTATCGGCTGATATTTTATTCATTAAATTATTTTATAGTATATTGTAAGCCTTTTTTCTTTTTGTTTTGTTCATACGACGACACGTTTGGCTCAGTGTGTAGTGACCCTACTTGCTGTGCCAAAGGTCGCGGGTTCGAGTCCCGCTGGGGGCATTCATTTTGTGATGAGCACGAATGTTTGTACTCCAGTCATAGGTGTTTATATTTATAATATGTATGTAAAGTTTTTATATCTGTAGTGTATCAACTATCTGGTATCCATAACACAAGCCTCGTAGCTTATCATGGAACTAGATGGTGCTGTGTGTTAATGTCCCAACATATTTATTTACATATTCATACCGTTATGTCAAACACTAATAGTTCACTCCTTTGTTCCAGATACACGATGTGTTCGTCCGCGCACTTCATCCAGACTTTCTTGCACGTCATACAGTCCACGGCTTCCTACATCCTCATGTTAGTGTTCATGACGTACAACGTGTGGCTCTGCCTCGCGCTCGTGCTGGGGATGGCTCTCGGGTACTTCTTCTTCGGGTGGAGGAAGAGCTCCGTCGTAGACACCACGGAACATTGCCAATAAATTGTTTTTGTACCGCCTGAAATTCATATTCGTCTTTATAATCATTGAGTAATCTTGATACTTGTTAAGTTTTCACAGAAAGATTTTAAGTTCTTAGTAGAATTTGGTCAACTGACTGTAGTGTAGATATCGGTGAGTGCTCTTTACAGATAAAATGAAAAGAAGAATATTTCTTTAGAGGCGTTACATGCATATTTAGGACTATTTTTTATAATTTTATATTGTTAGCACTTGTTCATGACTTCAAGTGATATCACAATGAAATTACATATGAAATTTAATTAAAATATCGAAAGCCGCCTTTCTCCATGATGTGTGTACGATAAACGGACAGTCACGAGCAATGCCATATTATATATAAATTATAAATGCCAACTAAATAAGATAAATCGTATGGATTATGGACATTTAATATAGGCTCAGAGTTATTATTGATATTAATTATTATGTGAAGATGGCATAAATATGGAACGATGCCGCTAGATGTCGCTTCTGTTACTCGTTAGAATTAATGTAATATTCATTTTTTATTTAACCTACATATATATTTATATAATATATAGTTAGTGTAATAATAAATAAAATCTAGATTTGTCTTTTTTTATCACACAATATCTCAAATCTAGCTTTTATTTATTATAAAATATTTTATTTTTAATTACTTGAAATATTGATACAGTAATGGCGGCGCCATCTAGTTTATTCTTTCACATATTAATATATCTCTTGCTATTGTTAAATTATATTTAAAATTGTTATTGCTCTCCTTCTAAACACTATAAGAAGTTAATGTATATAGTGATTAAAAGCAGGGCTGGGTTCTTTCTTGATTTCTGAATTAGAAATTTGTTATACATATCAATTTCATAATAATTCTAATTAACTTTGTAAAAATGATAACTGTACAACTTTCACAATACATTCCCTTTAATAAATATAGTACCGTATTACGATGTTATATATTTTATGTACTACAGTAATTATTATATTTTAATTGGCTATAGCTAACGCCATCTAGCGTCGAGTAGTTTTAAGTGATAAATATTGACAAAATTAACCAACAGCTGGCAATTTTAGATTTAAATACTTTTATAACCATGGATGTACATATATAATTATTTTGCTAATTTCTATAATAAATCTTAGATATTTTCCCAAAAATTGGCTTTAGAAAAAAAATGAATAAAACATGAATAAAAAATTAAATATAAACATTATGTTTTTAAAAAAATGATTATATTTTAATTTCGATTTATCCATGTGGCAACATCATTAAGACAGAGAACCGAGAAGATAATATAACAAAAATAAACTATATTAAATCATAACATTATCTTGCCTTTTAAGTTATTTACTACAATATAAATTAATAATTTAGAAATATTAAATTTAAAAAGTAAAAATATGATAAAAAGTTTTGATAAATCATAGTAGATACGATAAAAAAGAAATTAAAACATGCTATAAAATGTTGGGTAATGCACTCAACCACGACGCCCCGACGGCGGGCCTGTCGAAGCAGACCACACAACCATGGGGATGCTCCAACATTCCACTCTGCTATCAGAGTAGTACCAGTAGCAATCCGCTTGGCTTCGCGCCCGGCTAGATTGCCGGACGCTAATGAGCCACCCACCACGACAAATGTACATCGGAGGGGAAATTATAGATGAAGGCAAAAAAGAAATCTAAATGATACCGCTAGCTTACGAAGTTTAAATAGCTTACGAAGTTCGTTTTAAAAAAAAATCCTTAAGCATTGTGATATTTAAGTTTAACTTAGTGATCTTATATTATATATACATAAAATTTGGTATTTTTTTATTTAGATATATATTAAAACTAACTATGATTATTATTAAATGTAAAATTGAACATTCATTTAGTTTTAATTTTCTCTTTAGACTTCAATCAGTAGCTTACGCTAATTAATAATAATGCTATGAATTGTAATGTTCCTACGAGCATCTCTCATCTGATGACGATTCATCAGCAGAGATCATACACTTACCACAGATTTTATTTCAGAATAGTAACCAATTGTTATCTATACAATTATAATAAAATTCTAATTCCTAACTGATTGGAATCTGTACATAAAATATTTTTTGGATTTTCCAAAAAATATATATTTAAATATATCCTCCTGTTTAAAAGAAATACTTTTACAGATGTACGTCCTAATCTATACGTATAATAAAATTCTAAGTCGAATTTGTACATTAAATTTTTTAGAAAATCTTATTGAAATATTCATTATTATCGATACAGAAACCGAATCTATAGTTTTTAGAATTTTTGTCTGTCTGTCAATGGCCGCATCACGAGAAAACCACTGGACAGATTTTGATGAAACTTGGTATGATGATAGCTGGTTATCCAGGTCAATAAGTTGCATATTATAGTATACTTTTTACTGCGGGGAAATATGTCATCCCTGAGAAATCTATACTACACGTTAAAACGTAATTAGGGAAGAACCCGAGCGGAGCGAGGGTGAGCCTTTAGTAATGTATAAAGGAAAAGAGCAGTATATTGAAACACTATCAAATGAAAACATACATATATATGTAATACGTGTGAATTTTCATCAAGTTTTAATAAATTAGTAGGATCTTTTCTTTTAACGTGTAAATAGAAATTTAGGATTTTAATATTCTAAACAATCGATCCCAATATTTATTTATGATATGGGGGATATTGTTCTTATTAATTTAATAGGCATTTAATACCCGTTCATTTTTATTTATACGGTATATGTAGTTGAATAGATAATGACTAATTTGAATAAAGCAAAACAATTCTTCGATTTATGTGACTGACCTATTTGTATAATCAGAATGTGAACGTAAAACACACCCTGACACAATTACTTACCACTTAGCTAAATTAAAGGAAGTCGTCCTCATAATAGATACCTATACACATATAATAAAAGACTATACGTCTTCAATCTCATAACATAATTTTAATTGAAATTAAAACTTAAGGAAAATGTATGGTAGAGATAGAATAAATTTTTTAAAATACCTATAATTTTTATTAAGTAAACATTGGAAGATATATGACTACATACAGAAGTAGGAAAAAGTAGTATCTAGATATAAATTGCATCCAAATATTTTTTTTATTTTTTTGATAAACTTAAGCCTTTCTTGTTATCTTACTAATATCTATATCTTAATATAATATCTTATAATAATATCTTACTATGACTTTAACACCTCCAGGTAAATTTCTAAGAAATATATTGTTAACTGTAACGCCGGCGTGTCCGCGGTCGTGGAGGTATTAACATTAATATTCTTAACAAATATTGCACTAACTTATAAAGAAGTTTAAAATTATGGAAAATTAATTAAATTCTTCACAGGGAAATATAGGCAATCCTAAAATTAAACTGTTTGTAGGTTGAAATACTTTAAAAAATTAAATACTAACCCACCTTTCCCTTTTCATCATCTATGTCTTGTGTCCAATTAGGTATTTCTTAATATTGTAATTTTAAGAATATGTAGGTATTACGAGTATATAAATATGTAAAACAAAGAATCACTTCGAATTATTCCCTTATTAGAAAATGACTTTAACAGTATATGAGTTTCTAAGATTATTTTTCTAATGTTTTCAAATTTTCATGTTCTCATTATTAAAAACATATATCGAACCTTTTTAAATGAATATTCTATTTCTCTCGTTCGAAAACAATTTCGTGCCAATAAGAATAAAGGTAGTACTCTTATTGGCACGATATTGTTTTCGAACGAAACTCACGTCATGTTATGTCAGTGGAATGAAATGTGACGGGTGGTTCATGTTTTGCCTTTTGTATATTACTTGTTGATTTTATTACTTAAATCTAATGACGAATGAGTTAAAACAATCTTATTAACGTAGTGAATTATGCTATAGTGTTATTAGTGGATGCTGTACTGGACCCGTCGTTTTCCATCTCCGGGTGATTGATCAGGTAACGGTATTTGTTTTTGGGGACGTCAAATATAAGTTTCGTGCTACCTATTTTATTATGTATAATTCATATTGTGTGACTTTTAGTACCAGCTTAAAGTTTACAAACTTTGTTTTTAATATATTTTGTATACACTAAATAAGAGTCAGGTTCTTTATAGCAATTCATGCAGAGTTCAGTCTATAAAGAAATACAGCATCAACACGGATGCACGTTGCTCGCACATTCGTCATAAAAATTAAAAAAACCCACACTCAAAACCAAATATATAATATAGTAATTACCTCCAGTTGCATTTCAACTTATGTATTTTGAAATGCAATGCAGTAAATACTAATTATAAATGTTTTATAGTTCATAAATTTAGTACCCTCTGATATATATTCAGTAGAATATGAGTAATACCCTCTAAACAAATTATAACAAAAAAGTTCATAATATGATTAGATTTCTTAAATATAAATTATAGGACTTTATTTAATGACACCATAAAATAGCTTCATAATTACTAGTAGCAAAATTATAATTCACTAAACACCCAAGGAGAATAGATTCTTCTATTACTCTGCCAAATTAATATAAAACTTTTCATAAATATGGTCCCAGAATAAAAATTGCTGTCCGGGCAATAGTTCATTTCTCAAAGATTTGCCTAAGATAAAGCAATTAATATTACGTAGAATTACATTCCCATCACTCATATGTGGAACAACTGGTTGCCATATTTCAGAAATGTACTTCGTAGTTAAAGGTGTGGGATCCCTGAAAAGATTTTATAAGAAAATGTGTTTATTATGAACAACTTACTTTTTTTTTTAAATTATTTGTTTTATTACATATAAGACTTCTCTTGATCAAAGGACATGAGCGTAATTGGGCCTAAACATCACATGAACCAGATACATGAATATACTTTTTTAGTTTAATTATCAATAATAGTACAATATTTGGATTTTTTAACATCTCTATTAGATATTTTTCAATAATTTAATTTAAAAGTAACATTCTCTGATTGAAATTATAACTAATCAATGATATTTCTGATAATTTGATCATTTTATTCCTTTAAAAAAGCAAATTTTACTTCTTTTTTTATAAGTTAAGGTTAAATGTAGTTATCACAACTTGCTCTTACCCCAATTTTATAAAATTTGTCCATAATGCTATAATTTTCTCAACAATCAAAGCATCATAGCCATCTAAATTTTTACTAGAAGTGATGTATCTGAATACATCGCCATGTGCAGCACCATGAATTTTCTCATTCATATTTCTGCTTAACGTTCCCTTATATAAAAATTTCATTAAAAACACTGGAGTTTTCTTTGAATGATAACTTGCAGATTTGATTAATGGGTATTCCAAAAATATATCATTTACATAATCAATATAGCTTTGTATTATACTTTCCTTTAGTTCCAGTTCATTAAAATAGAAATGTTTTACCAGCTCAGCTATTTTATATTTCATTTGGTCACTGTCGTAAGACAAATCTGATGGAAGCAGATCAACAAAAGTGTCAGGTGCTGTCTTAAACCGATGAATATTTTCAGAAATTACTGCCACTTGTTCAGTGTTTGTGTATACAATTAGTGTTGGTACATGATGGTAACTACCACTTTTTATGATATTCCTGGGGTCTGTATTTAATAAACTGTGTGTTGAATGATAGGCTTTCTCTATACAGGGCAATAATTTTCTGGACACATTAGTTAGTTTTCTAACCGGAAGCTCTTGGTAAAAATATTTTAGATATTTGGAATCATCAATGCTCTTATATCCTAAATAGTTAGCAACATGTAAAGCATCTGCATGTGGGTCATGAGTAATGGACGATGGCGATAAAGCCGATCCTGATTCCATAATCACTTTATGAATAAGATCCTTTGTTAAACCGGACAATAACAACATCTCTGTGGAAGCTGCACCCGCTCCTGTACCATAAGCTGTAATATCTGACGCATTGCCACCAAACCTAGCGATGTTTCGCTGTATCCAATATAGAGCAGCTACTTGGTCCTTCAGACCAGCATTTCCAGGCACTTCTTCCAAATCCAAACATAAAAATCCAAGGATACCGAGTCGATAGTTGAAAGTTACTATTACAAATCCTTGATCGAGTAACCTTTCGGGACCTTTGTACGCGCCCCACCTGCAAAATAAATTGATTAAACTAATATTGAGTTACATTCATGCTTTTTCGAATAAATGTATTCAAATATTATGTTAGCTGGAGGAAATTATATGGGGACGGGGTAAAGGTGCACGACCGCACCTGGCTTTATGAGTTAGCCCGTAAACGCGTGTGCAGACACCAGCGTGAGACCAACCAGCTCCACCAACCCTCTTCGTCACAGCAAAATCAATACGTCTGCCACAATTGTAATCGCAGCTGTAACTGCCGTATCGGTCTGTTCAGCCATGAGCGCAAATTCAAGCCACATTCAATCATCTTTTGTAGATGGTACTTAGGTCTACTACTTCTGCGAAAAGATATTTATCGGTTTATCCTTCTGCCTTTTATGCAGTAACGGACGGTCGTTATTTTTTTTCATAAACTAGACAACGAGAGAGTGACATAAACTACTTTATACTTATTTTAATCTTTCTAACTAATACGTACATCGTTTCGATTCCCTCGTGAGCAAAATAATTGTTAGGTAAACGTTTACTTTGCATTTGACGTGGAATTCAGACCGTGTGGTATAAGTCTGCTACCCAACACGCGTTGTTGTATGTACATAATATATTTAACAAAGAAAAATATGACAATATTATCGTGCGACGTAAGGTTTTGGCAAGCGGCGGCCTGCAGTGGACACGATGACAGCTAATTAAGGCACGATCGCGATACCACCCACGGAGATCACTTTATCCGCAAGCCTTTTGGACGAGTATTTAGTTATGTAGTAATATTTTATATTTTCGTTTATCTTCATTGTGTAGTTTGTAAATAAATGTACTTTGTTTATGAAGTAAATTATTTATATTGTCTTTCTAACGTTAAAGTTATTTTAGATTTTAGAATATTTTCCATCATCATCAACGACCGCGGACACGTTGACGTTACAGTTAACAATAGATTTCTTAGAAATTAAATTAATTTGGCAGTGGTAGCCCAGTAGGCAATGGTAGCCCAGTGGTAACGCGCTCGCTTGGGAAACCGAGTGATGCGGGTTCAAATCCTGGGTCTCGCACCTCTGATATTTTCATGTGCGAATCATTTTCTAACATGATTACCACTTGCCTTACGGTGAAGGAAAACATCGTGAGGAAACCTGCATGTCTGAGAGAACCTAGCAAGTTTTCGAAAGACATGTGAAGTCCGCCAACCCGCACTTGGCCAGCGTGGTGGACTATGGCCTGATCCCCCTCATATCGAAGGGAGGCCCGTGCACAGCAGTGGGACGTTAAAAAAAAGGGGGCTGAATACATACATTCTTCTTTACTTTTACCGATTCTAGCCTGTAATCTAAATTATGTCTATTCAAAAATGTTCGTCGATCCGTAACTCTGTAATGTGCGGTACGGACAAACCAAAACACATAATTTAGCATTTATAATAGAGATTATATTAATACTAAAATAGATAAAACGAGATAGAGAGTCTAATCATAATAACGGTTCATCTTACCCTTTCTGATACCCTCCGTCGTGGAAGTGCACAATCACCGGCGTGGACGCTGCACCTGCTGGTGCAAACACATTGAGCACCAAACAGTTCTCTTCTCCTGAGCCGTCTGGCTGCGGACACTTGATCTTGTGGATGGCTTCGAAAATCCCGGTCCAAGCTTTAGGCGGTTTTGGTGCCTTTAATTATTATTATTAATTTAGATAAATATCTTTGTGACTTCACCTTTATAACATATTTTTTTACATTACTCTTTCTCTTATTTAAACATTGTAATTTATAGCTTTCTTTATTCGGATAATTAACATCTATATTTGTACATAGAATAAATATTATTTACACTTTCAATATCTATATTCTGTATAGATATTAGGTTATAAGTATATATTATATATACAAAAACATATCTATCCCACAGAAACTGCACATTTTTCAGGGATAAAAAGTAATCTATGGTTATTCTGATGTATGAGCTGTATTTGGTATAGTTTCATTATAATTCATTCAGTAATTTTTGCGTCAAAGGGTAACAAACATCCAGACATCCATACATCCTCAAAAACTTTCGCATTTATAATATTAGTAGGATATAAAGCAAAGTCGGGTTAGTTCCACCATTTATATACTCAAGAACGGCTAGAGCGATTTTCATGATCTTCGATTTGTTCGAATTGTCTCCGCCCCGAATAGCAGAAAACACGAGAAAAATTCACGAAAAAATAGTTTTTAGAATTTATATGGCTATCACGGGCTAATAAATGTTTATATCTATTTAAAACGTACCTAGGCAAGAACCCGAGCAAAGTGAGGGTGAGCCCCTAGTATTTAATATTGACTTAGTGCCTATTCGACTCAAGGAAATAAACATCGTAACAAATTATAAAGGTGAATATTCGATACTCCCTATTAGGCACGTTTATACATACTGTACTATGCCATTAATAAATAAGCCCTGCATTTAATGGGTTTTTACCACAAAATACTCTTTCCGTACATATTCAAAGTAAAATAAGCTTTCACAATCAATTAGCGCCCCATCGCATTTCGCGTCACACCGCGCCGTCGACCTGATGTTAAATTGTGTATGTTATCATTAATCTCTTCACCGGAAATTGCTCTCTATGACAAAAATAATAACTACAATAATTTATGGTACATCATCGTATTATCGACTTACGTGATAAATGAAAAAATTCAATTTTTTGAGATAAAAATCTATATACATATGTTTTGAATGGATATTGAATTTTTCAACTTTAGAAAGTTACTGTAGGTGCCATTGATAAAAAAAAACTGTCTCATACATATTGGCCGGTTAATATGTAACAGGATTGGAAAAAGATTTATTCAAATTTTAAGGCATTTTTGAATGACGACTTCTATTGCAATCTTTCCTTAAGTAATTCTCACACATTTAACGTTAACGCGTAGTAGATTACCATAAAAGATATAATATTTATATTCCCATGGTTATATCACTGGTTTTGAGTTATCTATACAGATAAAGAAAATTAAAGTGTATGTTTGTAATATCAAAATAACTTTTTACTAAATGCATATAAAATTGAACTGGTAATGTTAAGAAAACACAATTTTTAAAATTTTTGTGTCTGTTACGGCTAATTCCGAAACAGCTGGACTGATTTTAACGGGACTTTTGCCCGATTTCACCAACAACCCATAAGCTACCACCTACGCATGGGATCCCTAGCTTAAAAGTCCCCTAAACTAGCCCGTAAATTAAATTTCGTTTTACGATCGTCTTTAAGCCCATATTTCGAGCACCTAAATTTAGAGGGTCTTTTAATATTTAGGTGACCCCTAACTGTCGGTGAAACAGAAACTGTCCCCTAACAGCCCCCTAACCATGCTTAGGGGATCCCTTAAACTTAGGTGACGTTGGTGAAATCGGGCATTTCACTGGCAGATAACTGATGTTATAAGTATGTAGAGTAACTTAGACTACTTTCATTTTAGAAAAAGAAATAGGGTTCCGCTCAAAAAAAAAATTAAAAGTGTCTAGGAACGCACCATAATGAGAGTGAACTTGATAAGTCTTGTTCTAATTTTTATTATTTATATTTTTTTTATTATATAAATAATAAATTTATTATTAATATTTATTTATATAACGGTGTCTTTTTGGTGTTTTTGGCATAAGTCATTATACAAAAGGTCACTAGGGTTCGAAGCAAACTTAGAGTTAAAGTCGTATGAATAGTTACAAAAACAGCTAAAAAGTAATAATGCTTTCCAATATCACTAATCCATCGTGTAACGATCTAACAACACCGCAAATTAGATTCGTATCAACAAATGAAGCTGACCTTAAACCTATCGTGTCCTGTGGGCGGGCGGGCGTAGGGCAGCCCGAGGTACGCGTAGTGAGGTGGTCGGGGCGCGTAGTACCCCCTCACTGTACCCTGCGTCGTCACCACGTCCCGGTGCGACGGCGGGTTTGCACTGCAGACGAGCGTAGGCAACAGGTGGATGACCACTACCATGCCCCGGTACTCAATCATTGAAACTTACCTTCAAGTTTTAGTGTACAGTGAACTCGATCTGAACACGCTTTGATTTACGTAAGTATAACTCCCCTAATAATTTTAAGTTTGTACTTACGCCATGTTATTAAACATACATTAAATAATCAAAACATCCATGGACATGTTTATTTCATACGCTCGGAAGCGTCGCAATATAACGTCCTTCGGTGTGTTCCTTCGTTATTTTAATCTTTTGAATAGTTATTATGATGGGAACTGAATGGTTTAATGGTTCTTTTTTGTGTATGGTAAAAGTAAATTGAGGTTAATTAATAGAAATAGAAACACTGAATTATTGCGATTATGTTATTTTAATATTAGCTTCCATTTATAATGATATTATTAAGTACATGGCATATATTATATAAATAATACATATATTAATATACTAATTTATATGGTACATGCATACCATTTAGCAAGCTTTACTTATTTTTCTAATTGGTGCAAAACAATCATTTTTGTTCTATATAAAACATTTTATGCGGAAATCTACTAAAAATATTAGGCTCGCTAATGTAATGTAAGTCGATGGTTTTAGTTCGAGGCCAATATTGTGCTCAACAAAGTGTTTCTCATATATGTCATTCCATAGCTTCATCCGTTCAGCGTGGAAACCTTTCTGCATGTCGAACTCATTGCCTATAGATAACCATTCTTCTCCAGCTGTCATATTTTTCCATTCGATGGCATCTGTTGATGGATTTCTGGAATAAGCACAGAGTTTATAGTGCTACCATTTTAACATCAATAAGTTAAGGAGGTTATAACTTTGACGTCGTATGTCGTCTATCTGTATGTTTTATATATGTTGTATTTTCAATTTGGCTTTTTTTTATTTCAAATAAGCTTAAAATTATTAATAAGGTATAGGTATGTTATAATAATTGGCTTTAAATAATAATAAATTATAATAGTAGGTGAAACGAGAACAACAGCACAAGTAATGGTGCTAATTTTATGTTTATATATAACAAATCTGAAGAACGTTTGTAGACATACAATGAATAAGGTCTAGTCAATAAGTAGGTTCGGACTAACGAAAGATATTAGAAAAATGAAAGCACAGTTTTGTGTCCTCATAAATCTTTATGTTTGCGACTATGGGCGAAAGCCGCAGTAACAATCGTATTGAAAAATTGTACAAAACCGAAATATCTCTCGGAGAACACGTAGGACAAAAAAATTAAAAACTTAGCCAAATTTTTCTTAAATCTAATACTTTCTTAGATTTACGCGAATATTTGACATTTTAAATAAAACTATCTTTTCGGATTTTGTCGCGGATTTATTTGGATTTTTGTTTCCCCAAAACAAAAATCCAAATAAATCCGCGACAAAATCCGAAAAGATAGTTTTCTTAAATCATATGAATAATATATTAGTCACAGCGCTTGTGCTCTCACCGCACACTGAAAATAAAAGAAATAACACTGTACATGTGCAATCATTTGTGTATTATAATATCTACCACGTAAACAGTAAATCTTAATGAATTTAGACGCCATGGCCGATCACTTATTAAGTCAGAGGCACAATAATTAAAACGAAATGCCTTAACTATAACGTCAAGAATAAAAGGTTTTTACAAAACTTACCCAGTTTTAATGAAATTGACCCATATGTTTGTTATTTTAGTTTTCATGCTGTCTTCATTTTCAGTGTACGAAGTACCTTCATCATTGGTATCTATCTTGCTAAATACAAGGTTAATAAAAGCACCTCGTCCAGCACCCGAATCTGCCTCTCGACTATAGGAAAACTCGTAAAAGAAAACAGTAGATCCACCTTTTATGAGGAGTCTAGCGCCTCGTATTCCAGGATAAATATATTTACTATCACTAAGACACTGCGAAAGTTTTATCCTATTATCTATTGTTATGTCATTTTCTCCAAAGTATTGATTTTTCACTTGGTTTCCAACTTTATCACGTTCCTCATCATTGTCAAATTTCAGGTCACTTGGTAGCAATAAGTATGTGTTGAGATTAAGATGCGATAAACTTTCCTCTGTTTGCTGAAAAGCTTCTTCCATAGCCGCTTCGTTCGCTGATCCTGACATATAGGGTATTTTTAATGCTTGATTCTCTAGAAGGGCCCAAGGTGAGTGATTGAGGAATCCTGCCTCAGATTCAATACATGGCCGAAAATCAATATCCTTCGCCGCTCTTATGAGCTGTTCGATGTCTGCCTGTTCAATTGAGTTAATACTGGAACCAGCGGTATGTAACTTATCCACTAATTTCTCTGCAGTACGTAATGGATTTCTGTCTAATGCCCACGGAGAGAGCGTAAAACCGCTTTCTACTATCGCCTTTGAAATAAAGCTTCTTGAACCATTATATAGTAATAAATACTCTACCATAGCGCCGGCAGCGCCTGATCCACTGATTACAATATTAGAAGCATTTCCCCCAAAGTTCTTAATATTGTCAAAGGTCCATTTTAAAGCTAGAGTCAAATCTTTAAGGCCAGCGTTGCCCGGAGCAGTTCTGTTTTGAAGACACAAAAATCCCAATGGTCCCAATCTGTAGTTAGGTAAGACAACAATTAAATCTCTAGATACTAAGTTTTTGGGGATATACTTCTGCGGATCACCGCTCCCATTACTGAAATTACTATCGTGTATATAGAAAAGGACGCCAGACGACTCAGCGCTTTGAGGTTTAAAAACGCTTAAAGTTAAACACTCAGGAGTCCCAATATACGCATTTTCAGTGTTAATTTGAGGGCATCGAGAAGTGTGCTCGGTTTTCTCTTGTATTGCTACCCAAGGTACTGGTTTCGAAGAATTCTGTAAACATAGAAAAAATTTAAAAACATATTCTAATAATAAAATTAATTAAAAAAAAACAAACAATACTTGAAATCGTCCTTCAGCGCTAAAGCGCCCATATGGGATATCAAAAAACTGTACAACTCCATTGTTTTCGTATCCACGCACAGGCCCGTGTTCAGTGACAACAACGTTCTTTAAATCCTCTTCGGGGACACCATTCTTTTGAAGGCTACGTGAGTTATTGTGATCGTTGGTGGTTTCATTAGCAGTTTCAACAGTTCCCACGATGTCGGTGCAAGAGACGCCAATCACAAACAAGAGCAACTCCCACATTTTATTGTTGGAAACTGATATGAAATGTTACTGTAATGTTAAAATCACCGTCATAGGGACGAGTCCCTCTGTTAATATTGTCCTGAAAACTGGTTCATATAAAAAAGCACTCGATGTTATACTGATAGAAGATCGATCACACAGTATTATCGAATAGAAAAGTTTTTATTTATGGATCAAATATATTTTATTATATTCTTCTTGCTAGAACTCTTTATTATTCTATGCATTTTACGTGGTAATAGTTGTTAAGAAATAATAATCTATATGGCAATTAAAATTATAATCCTGGAAATAGAGATATCACGTGATTGAGTCGTCCCTTTATTTGAAACTTACTATAAGGACTTGATGAATTTTTACATAATTGGGATGGGACACATAGTGGGATTATTATTTAATGCTTAGATTTACATGTGGCATACATATACACTCTATACTCCGGAGAAATTCTAGCGGAATATTAACTTGAATTTCGTCTGTCCTAGTATAAACTATACGAACTGTAGGACAATTGATTTTTTTCCACATCTCTTACATTTACTAGTTTTCGTCTAGTAGTCGAGATTCGACCATAATCATTATTGAAAATTTGAGAGAAACACATTTAAATAGTATTTTCATATTTATATAAAAAAAAAACTATTGATCTCATATCAAAAGCAATATAACATAATATCTAAAGCAATAGCTATTAAACAAAGAAAAGAAAATCTCCTGACAGAGGTGAAAAAGGCACTGAACTGATTTTTCTTTGCCTATTTATAATTATATTATATACTCGTAATTTTTGCTAGTTGGTTTTATAAAAAGATGAAAATGTAATGTGTGTATTTTAATTAAATTTTTATCATGAAAAAAAATCTACAGTTTCCTACCTACAGCGGGGGTTTTTGTATCTAAATAATTAAAAAAAATTAAATACCTTTCCTTTCCTTATTAAAAAGTAGCTGATTTTATGTCTTTAAAACCACAATCTATAAGGAAATGTTCCTCATATTCGAATCTGACATTTCGGGAGACAAGCGGGTAGAAGCAGATATAAAAAAATGCATTCAACTCAATATGGGGTAAATATTTTGAAACCATATATACTTATCAATTTTATTCATCATCTCACTTCGTCCCTAGATAGATAGCTTCCCAATGCAAACTTCCATCCCCATTTTCACCCCATTAAGGGATGATTTCTGGGATAGAAAGTGTCCTATGTCCTTGCCAGGGTCTCAAACTACATTCTTACCAAATTTCATCTAAATCGGTTTAGTAGATCCAGAGATTAACCCCTACAACGTCACAAACTCACAATATTTACCTCTTTATAATATTAATATAGACGGGTCATGGAGCATCTATACTGGTATGGTATTATGTCATCTATGCTATAAACGAACACTTGAGTTTTGTATATTTATAATAAGTTTTTTTTATTCAAAGTCAAATCATTCAATTTTATCAAAAAAATTTAGTCAAAGTAGTTTTGTATCGGCAGTACCAGCTTAATTTACTATCGGCAATAAGCATCGTTATCAATTATTATCACCCCACTCGAGGTAGATAAAAACAGCTTTTGTCTGTTTAGTTTTTCGGTTTTGTCGATTTTATAATATGCAATGTTGTAAACCATAGCTACCAGAATAACTTTTAGTATCTACGCGATACAACCATACCTGTAGGTACGCAGAGACAGCTCAAATATTTATTTATATTAATTATTATTTAAACTAAATATCTTATGATATGCACAAGGATGAAGAATTTAAAAATATTGCATGACTTCATCATACGTCCAATAACAGAAACATTTTGCAAAACCTCCTTGAATAACATAATTTTGTATTTTTAATTTTTATTTATCTGTAATTATATAATAAAATATGAAAAAAATAATTCAGGTTTTAAAATAACATATTTATAAGCCGTTAAATTAATTATATTATTTCGTTACAGGTAAAAATTACAAATTTTACATGCACGGAATTGGAAAAGGTAAGTTCTAACGGACAGATGATTGAAGTGAGACTACACTTGCTAGGCGCTTGTTATTTATTTTTTCAATTTTTACTATATATACTATATTAAAATTAACTGCTCTTATTTATGATACAAAATTTACGTAATACTTTTACTCAAGATCTTATCTTTTCATAATAATATTTGTCATACACATCCTCCCACATCTGAGCTTCCTTTTTATAAGGGAATTCAATAAAATCTAATTCGATATTAATATCCAACACCTTAATGTCATGAAAATTTACTGGTTCCCACGTAATCTGCTTACTTGCACCTGAAGGATTCCTGAAAATTATAAGATTTATAATTCTTTAATCGTACATTTTTTTACATATTGTTTACTTTATGTCTTATCTTTTTTATATTATATACATATATATATTAATGGTCTCTGGCGTCTCTCCGCTGTCCCGCTCGCACAGTCTACTCCTTTCTAATTTTCATCCCCAAAGGACGAACTAAAACTTTGAATATCCTCATTTTTAATGAGAAAGATTATTTTCAATTTTGGCTACTGTTACTTTTAATATGACGAATTTTCATACAAATTTCATATCCTTCTTGGGATTGAATATACTAAAATTCTTTCTTAATGGATACCTATGCCATATGAGAAATCTACCTGCCCATTTTCATGTTTGTAGCATTTATATCTTCTGAGAGTTCGTGATTAAGCAGCGTGTGAGTTGCATTTCGCTTTACATAGATAATAACTTACAAATGCTTTACGAAATTAGACCAAAGAGTAATTAAATGGCCTTGCACAATTCCATCGTCACCGTCTAAGTCTCTTCCTTTCTCTGGAAACAAATAAGCCAGTTCGTCAGAGTGTGCCGCACCGAACTTGGGTACGTCGAGCTCCTCGTCTACACCAACATTTCCCAAATAAGAAAATTGGTAGTAATATACTGGACTACCTGAAGACGCGTGACAGCGTAAACTTCTATGAATATGGCTCAAAAAATAAGCATCTCTGAAAAACCATGAATGTATATATTACTTAGATAGTGATTATAAAAATAATATAAACAAGTAATCAATTCGACATACTTGTGATAGGAGAAGACTGATGACATCGTCATATTATCTTCGAAATACATTTCATTAACTTTTTTCACTATCTGAGGCATCGCCCTCTTGCTAGTTTGTAATTCTATAGGAAGCAAAAAAGTCATTTCTTTTGACATTTTTCTTACAACATTTGCATCTTTCAACACAGAAGAAAATATATATGCTTCATTGCTAGTATATCCCATCATAATAGGAACTCTGGTCACCTTCCCCTTCGTTATCAAGTCTAATGGCGATGCAGACATAAGCATTTCTTCATTTTTTAAAGGATTTTCCATACATATACCAAATGGCATATAAGGTAGGTTCAGTTCTTCAGCTATAGCCGCTAGATTTGCTAATCCCGCTTTAGCGAATGTAGTCACAAGTCTACTCTCATTGAATTGCATTCTTAAAAACTTTGCTCGATCTTCTGCGTCGTAGTTGAATGCCCATGGAGCCAGCACAGTTCCACTCTGTAAAATTACTCCATGAAATAACCCCTTTGCCATGTGTGTTACCAACAACGACTCTGCCATGGCGGCTCCGAAACTTTGTCCTGCTACTACGACTTTATTAGGGTTCCCATTAAAGGCGACGATATTATCTCTGACCCATCTCAAAGCCATTACCACGTCTTTCAGTCCTGCATTGCCTGGGATTTTGTCTTCACTTGAACATAGAAAACCGATTGGTCCTAACCTATTTTAATAGTGAATATTTAATTACTAATTAACCAATAAGTATGTTAAAACAAGTTTTTCTAATAAATATATAAAAGCTCACAAGTTGATTTTTAACGAAGTTGCGAAAGATATTTTATGGATAGATTAGAATTTAAGCAGATTTAGCGTTGTATTTACAATTTTTTTCGTATGTTGACAGCAAACAGTCACAGGAGAAACATACACTATGTCATCCATTACACAAGTCAACAAAAAAAATATTTTTCTTTGAGTCTGTTATTTAGTGAATATTTTCTGATTGTATACATCGAAAAAGAAGCAGAAACTCTATTTATAATAAATAAAGTTTGCTTTTGTACCTTTACACAATGTAAAACGAATATTATAGTGTTTTAGCAGTTTTTTTAGGAGCCGTTGCATAGAAGATACAGGAGAGGGGCAGGGGGGGCTGTAGGTGTGTAGCGGGAGTGACAAACTGTCAACGGCAGTGTGCGCGTGCGCTTTGCAAAGGAATAACGTATTTTATGTGTCGGGAGGCCTAAAATGTCTTCCAAAAAGTGCAAAAATCCCGTGGACTCTTTTTGTTATATTTGCGGCGAATTCATTAAAGTGAGAGACAAAAAAATTTGTTTGTCGTCAAATACAAGACTTTGTGAAGCCTATGAAGCTTATTTTAATTTACCCGTGCGAAGTCAAGATAAAGTATGGGCACCTCATTTCTCATGTAGTAACTGCAAAAATACTTTAGAGGGTAAGAAAATACATCATACTTTTCATTAAAGTTTATATATATAACTATACCTATTCTGACACACATTAAATGTGTCATTCGTTATTAAATAATGTCAATTTTTTTTCAGCCTGGTACCGTGGAGAAAAAAAAAGTATGAAGTTTGCTGTACCAAGAATATGGAGGGAACCAACTGACCATATCCATGTATGTAAAAATGCCAAAAAGATTGAATACCCAAACCTACCATCAACGTCTGCTCCAGTACCCCACAGTGAAAACTTCCCTGTGCCTTCGAACCCAAAGCGGAAGGCAGAAGAGCAGTTACCGCTATCACAAATATCTAGTAATAGCGGAGACAGCGAGTTCGTGATCACATCACCATCTGTTGAACCACATCTAATTAATTCAGAAGAGTTTGATGACTTAGTAAGAGATTTAAATCTACCTAAACTTAAAGCAGAAATATTAGCTTCACGACTAAAACAATGGAATTTGCTCAAGAGCGATGTTAAAATAAGTGACCAAAGAACACGTCATAAAACATTTTCTGGATTCTTTACAAAAGAAGACTTTGTTATTGCAATGATGTGAAAGGTTTGTTTGAAGCAATCGGAATCCCTTGCATTCCCTGTGAATGGCGTCTTTTCATCGACAGCTCTACAAAAACCTTAAAGGCAGTTCTTCTTCACAATGGAAATAAATTTCCATCTCTTCCCCTTGCTCATTCTGTAATGCTTAAAGAAAATTACGAGAGCGTTAAAATGTTGCTACAAGTTTTAAAATATGAAGAGTACGCCTGGCCAGTGATAGGAGATTTCAAAATGGTTGGATTTCTGATGGGAATGCAAGGCGGGTACACTAAATATCCGTGTTACATTTGTTTATGGGACAGTAGAGCCGATGCACTTCACTACCAGTAGCACTCATGGCCACAGCGGAGCGAGTTTCAAATAGGACAACATAATGTCAAAAATGAACCGATTGTGAAGCCCGATCATATTTTAATGCCTCCATTGCACATTAAATTAGGTCTGATGAAGCAGTTCGTAAAGGCTCTGCGTCAAGACTCTGAGGCCTTTCAATATTTAAAATCATTTTTCCCGAAATTGTCAGAGGCTAAATTAAAGCTGGTATTTTAGTTGGTCCACAAATAAAGAAAATAATGACCAGTGAACAATTCCTACAGCTCCTCAGTACCCACGAAAAACAAGCGTGGCTCAGCCTTAAAGCAGTGATTAATGGCTTTCTTGGCAACAGAAGGGCAAAGAATTACACGGAGCTTATTACTGATATGCTTCACAACTTCAAAGTTATGGGTTGCAGAATGTCATTGAAAGTCCACATGATACATGCTCATTTGGATAACTTTAAAGACAACTTAGGTGCATATTCGGAAGAGCAAGGGGAACGTTTCCACCAAGATGTAATGAACTTTGAAAAGCGTTATCAAGGACAATATAATGAAAACATGATGGGTGACTACATTTGGGGGCTCATACGAAAAAGTTCCAACTTACACAGAAGAAATACCAAGTCTGTTCACTTTTTAAAGTCTTATTTGTATTATTTTTTGTATTTGTGGGTTTATATATGCCGTCTTGTATAATTAAAGTCAATAAAAAAATGTGAATTCAAAACTGTTTTCCTTTTACATGTAATAATTGAAATTAAAAAATAGAGCTCTTTCATAAAAAATAAATTTCGTTGTAGTAACTACAAAAGCAAACTTTAATAGATAAAAATATTTTTTCTTTAATTAGTTAGGCAAAAGTAATCAAAATCAGAGGTACAGAACGCAGACTCAAAATTCGTGTTGACCCGTGTTATTTATTCAATTCGTTCAATTTTCACTTGAGTGCTATATATCAATATTTTTCTTTACATGAGAGTAAAAAAATTTTACCTGTGTCGAACAGTCACTACTATGAGTCCCTCTTTAGCCAATTTCGTGGGATTATACATGCCAGTACCTCCCGCGACCCAGACTAAGACTGGTAATGCTTCTCCACCGGGGGCACTAACATCTAATTGTAAACATTCCTCTATAGGAGAACTTGGCAAGCAATGCGCCTCACTGGACGCCCGCACTTCCTTCCAAGTGGGTGCTATACCGCCTCGCTACAACCGTTTTTTAACTTTAAATACATATTATAAATATAAGCACCCGTGACTACAGTATAAACATTTGTGCTCATCACACAAATAAATGCCCCCAGCGGGACTCGAAGCCGCGAGCGCTGGCACAGTAAATACAGTAACTACAAACTTTTCTGAACTTTTGTAATTATTTCTAGTAAAATGTACATTTTATGTAAGAGTAAAAAAAATAATCGAATTTCCGTTACGTTCTAATGTTATTTTTATTAAAATCTATCAGTAGAAATCACATAAGTAATAGTCTACACTAATATTATAATGAGATAAAGTTTGTACGTAGTGGGTTTCTACGTATCTCTGAAACTGCTGATTCGATTTTGAAATTTTTCTCACTCATACTCATAGGAAGCTATATTACCTACTGCCTAGTACTATAAGCTATACTCTATTCCAATAAAAATGTGTTTACTGTCAAAAATCATAATAAGTTTAATTGAAGTGGGACAAAAATTGTGTTCAGTTGCTTTGTACAATACTAACCGAGCGATAGAGGGTGAGTTGCTAGTTAAAAATAAACAGAATTATTGAATATTGTATTTTCATATCTATATAAATAAAAATGAATGTTGCTAAGCGCAAAACTCGAGAAAGGCTCGGCCAATTCAGCTATTTTTTTTCGTATGTTCCTTAAGGTACACTGAAGTTTTAATAAAGAGGAAAAATATAAAATAAGGTATATATAGGTATTAGGTATATATAAAACAAAGTCGTGTTAGTTACACCATTTATAACTCAGGAACGGCCGGACCAATTTTTATGATATTTGATTTTTTGGATTTCTCTTAGTCCGAAATAGGATAATAAGTATAAAAACACCAGAAAAGTTAACAAAAAAAAAAATATGGCTAACGCTGGCTAATAACTATTTATATCTATTTAAAAGGTACCTAGCGATAAGTATTTCAAAATAATTGCTCTAACTAAGAGGATGAATAAATGTTACGAGTGTTTTAAAATAAATAACTTGATTTGAATGAAAATAAATAAACTAGAAGTAACAAAAGGTGCACGTTTCTTTAACAACGAGTGCGGTATGATTCCGGGATCGATAAACATAAAAGTGCCAAGACGAAAAACAAACAAATCGATGATGCAAAAATGAGTTCACTGACTGCCTTAGTGTCTTTAAATTTAAAGTTTTAGCATGGTTTTTTTTTAAAAAACTTACCCTAAACCTTCCAGTGGGACCGGTTATTGAAGTGTATGGGATTCCCCCGTAGAAAATGTAACCATCTCTCGGCATACCCCGTATTTTACCTTGGACCAGATTGATCACATTCTGAACACTTGTTTGTGTATACCATGTTATTATGATCAATGCAATTTTAATCATTATTTATGAGACAGTATAAAAAAAATATATATTTGTTTTTTTTTATTTAACTAATTTTGTATGAAAAATGCTTTATCTCCTAACTAAAAATTTTAACTAAAAAAAGTTATAAATGTCGACGTTGATTGATACAAAAATTATAGCGCGTATCAACTGCGAACAATCAATGTCGACTCATTGATATTACCGCAATGCATTACGTTTAAATATTTTTTTAGTACCAAATTAATGTTGTGTGGACTCACAAATTGTTGTAATATAATTATTGTAATACTTTCTTAGATTTAGCACATTAGACCTACTTAGGAACCATGAAGTCAACTGTTTAAGTTAAAAATTTAAGTCTTAATTTACCGAACGTAAATTTTTCACTTTACACCAACATTTTACTACTTTTCTGGGACATCCTGTATAAGCAACTTTGCTTCAATAACAAAAGTATTTTAATATTTGATAGTTAACGGATGGAAGTCTATCCGCAGTATTGTATTAAACAATGTCCTGCAGTTTAGCTGTAAAATAGTTACAAAACTTAATATCTATAAGAAAAATATAAAACAGAATATCCATCGTAATCCAATGAAAGTCGTCCATCGAGATATTACATTTCCGTGTATCCAACAATATGGGCACAATGAACTCACTACCGATACTTACAATTACGTGTCAATGTGATTGAAATCCGCAAATTAATTAACTTCCTATTTACACGACCAACACCATAACCTATACCACCATAACTATAACTATAAATTTTATAGTTGCATGGTTTTGGTACAAAAACACCAGTTCGAATTTATACTTCGGTGGTCGTTACTTCGATATTCGCTGAAGTTCAACAAATTATAGAATTAACACATTAAATAATATGCCGGATTTTATATATTATTAAAGAAAACTTTATTTTTTGTTGCTGTTTTATGAATTTGATAAACCAGGCACCTTGAATTTGGTAACTAAGTAGAAAATATAAATAAAATAGATATATCTGTGAAAATATGGCTTTTTTTACATATCTATCCTGCTATTAATAAAGAAAAAAAAAGTTTTTGTATGTTTGTATGTAATGAATAAACTTAATATCCGCTAAACCGATTTGGATTGTATAATGATAATTTGGGACCCTGGGAAGGACATAGAATAGTTTTTATCCTGGCAATCATATGTTAAGGGGTTGAAAAGGGGGACGAAAGTTTATATGGGGAATCAATAATTTCTTAAGTTAGGGATAAGTCATCATACATAGGCATATACTGATATATATATATATATATATATATATATATATATATATATATATATATATATATATATATATATATATATATATATATATATATATATCTGGGCATATGGGTTGACGACACCCTGACATGGAAAGAGCATATTGCGGCTACTTACACAAAACTTCGTAAATTGATTTTCGTGTTTAAGAAACTAAGACCTTTAATGGATTTCCCATTGTTAAAAAATGTATATTATGCTCTTGCACAATCAATATTATCTTATGGTATTACAGCTTGGGGAGGGACTGGAAAAACTAAATTACTTCGTCTTGAAAGGGCTCAAAGAACAATTCTTAAAACCATGACATTTAAATCCATGCTGTATCCTACCGATGAGCTATATAAAGTCACACGGGTATTATCGGTTAGGAAACTATTTATTCTACATACTATACTACGCAAACATTCACAAACACCATACAAGGACTATACAATTCACAATAAACGTAGATCTGATATAGTTTGTGAAACCCATCGTAGTCGATTGGCTTTGTGTCGACGACACTATTATTATTTTTCTTCGAATATATATAATAGAATAAATAAAATTATCAATATATTTCCTAAGACACTACATGTTTGCAAAAGTGCAACTATCGCTTGGTTACAGGATCTTACCTATGAAGATACTGAAAATCTACTTACTTAAGTGGCAGTCACAACTCTCATACACACACACACACACGCACGCACGCACGCACGCACGCACGCACGCACGCACGCACGCACGCACGCACGCACGCACGCACGCACGCACGCACGCACGCACGCACGCACGCACGCACGCACACACACACACACACACACACACACACACACACACACACACACACACACACACACACTATATATATATTATACTATATATATTATTGTATTTAATTCTAGAATTTATGTCTGCAAAACTATACTACCTTTTATAACTACTTCTATGTAAGCTATTGGAACTAGTATTAATATTAATTAAATGTCTTGGAGGTGGGCGTTATTGACTACAACACAGTTTTTAACTAATGTAGTCCATATCGTACAATGTTCTGATTTTGTAAATTTGTTCCAAATAAAGATTTTTTTTTTTTTTTTTTATACTTACCGTTAAAACGAACCTAGGCTCCAACCCGAGCGAAGCGAGGGTGAATCGCTAGTTATTGAATAAAATAGAAATTTATGTTAAAAAGTGGTTAAATCTCACGAAGTTTGACTTGTCCGCCTTTACGTAGTCTTAGTAGAGGATATACTTCCGCACCTTTCAGACTCGAAACCCTAATAATTACAGTCAGCGTTCATTTAAAAAATCCACTAATGATGGATTCGCATTATTTTTTCTTAGTAGATAATTGGAGGGCTGGAGAGTGACATAGGCTAATTTTTACCGCGGAAATTATCTAATTCCCACGGGAAAACACGTTATAATACAATCCAAAAAAATATTTATGATCAGAATTACTTGAAACTCGGTATTAATGCTCTTCAATAAAATTAAATAAATACGCGTTTTAGCATTTTTCGAAATTCATCCTATAAGGGGGTAAAATAGAGAATGAAATTTTGTATGAAACTATGTACCTTTTTAGAGATTTTGTAACTTTAGCGCGGGCGAAGCCGCGGGTTCTGCTAGTCTTATAATAATGTCAGATCTTTATGTGTATATATTGCTGACGGTAAACGAAATAATTGACAACAAAATACGATAAAATCTATAATGTACAATCGCTGTAACCTTATAAGTAAGTACCTAACATACAAACAAACAAAATAATTTTGTAATTTCTCCTTATCTTAATAATACGGTCGGCCTCTCGCCACTTCCACAATAATTTATACGTCTTTATCCTATACAATAAAAATATAACCTTAATTTAACAATTGAGTGTTCAATTTTTACAAATATTATGATACTTTGTACTAATTAAGATTTCCACTGCATTATAGAATATGTATCACAAATGTTCTATTCTACATATGTATTATAAATTCAATACATTCTTAATAGGTTCTGAGATAAAGAAAATGTACTCGTATACAAAATTAATTTTAAAATACATGTGGTCGATTTGTTAAAATTTGATATCAGTCGAGTCCATATTTCGATAAACTAAAAATATCACAAATCTAAACATATCAATTTGAAATACATGTTCCTGCTTTGTTGGCATTTGCAATATACTTACTCCTACTTGTTTTCTCTGTATGCGTATTGGAAAACTTTAGTTTACATATTTATTGTACATAATATAATATTTTGTTTATATATGACCAATTAAAAAGTATTTTTACGTTAACAATCAACGTCACATTGATTCATAGATCTTCTTATTGCTCATTCAGTTCTTTCCATTAGAGACACGCATCATACTTATTTTTCATCAACAACATACGAAGTCATATATTCCATGTCTAAAGTACATAGATTTACAATAGTTTTTCCCTCTCAAAACACGAGGTATGTAATTTAAAAAAAAAAACATAAAAATGATATTCAGTAACTTCAAGAAATGACCTGATTATTGTGGACGGCTGAGACTTAACATAAACTTATCAGATTAGAAATAATTAAAATAAATTATTTATAACTGCTCACAAAACTCCCGTCAAATTCGTTTCTATCATTTAGAGTCACTGCGATCTCTTTATAGAGCTATCTTAGCTATGGAATATTAAATAGTAACACAATCACTCTTCACAACCGCACAAGTACTACACGTCACAAATAAAATTTAACTGGTCCCAGTCTGTAATCTATCGAAGAACTGAACCATCTCTTGCTGCTCCTTTGTTTGTTTTTTGAAACTAATTAAACCGGGCGTTTCAATACTTTGATACTGGACCGGCAGGTGCTCGTTTGCAGCAGGCCAAGTCTGCCGATGTCCTTCGTCGCAAGTGGGGTTGCTGGAATAAATTGATTATTTTTAGAAATTATACGTTTTCGAATTATACAATATTACATAAAGGTAATAGTTATTATTCTCTGCTAAAATCATTGAAAAGTATACTCTTGTAAACGTAATGACCATCACACCTGTACTTCATTATTGTAAAATTTATTTATCTTGACGCGCTTTTCCCGTAAATGATGCATAAAAAACGTAATGAAATATATCTTCGTATTGTATAGCAGAGCTCAACACAGGCTAAATTCTTGCTTAATTAAAGCTAAATGTTAATTATAAAGTCATTAATTAAAAAAAAACTCACTTGCAACATATAAAATTTTTGACAAACGTAGTCATCTGATCCACCATATATTGATCTTTATGCGTTCGAGGCGAGAACCCTTTAGTGCCTTCCATGGCGTTTGCTCTAAAGATAAATGTTTCATCTTCTATATGGCTCGCGCCCTTAAACTGCAATCCTTTAGACTTTTTAATTACACTGAAGTCCGCCTCATAGGAATATTGGTACAAAAATACTGGAGCGCCTTCCATTAATGCCCTCGTCCCTGTTAATTTGATGGCGGGGTAAACATAATATGTGTCCGAACAACTTTGTATGTATTTTTCCATTGTCGGTTCTTCATCGAAATATCTACTTTCTACTTTTTGAGCTGCATCAACTGCAACTTTGAGTGGTAACTTATAAATTAAATTTGGTGATAGAATTAAAAGTGGATTCTCTTTCAGACTACCCAATATGTCAATTTTTTCAAAGTTAGGTCTAAATATTTCACATTCTGCGTTTGTAAAACCAATCAAAAGTGGAATATTCTTTCCAAAACCTTTGGATAGGAGTGTTTCGGGATCATCGTCTAATATTGTAGTAAATCCTGGAACTGGGGTCTCAACGACTGGAAAAAAAGCTACAAGTCCAAATTTTTCTTGAATTTGTTTATTTACTTCCATTATTTTTTCAATAGGCATTGCTATTAATTGCTGATGAATATCTTCAGGATCTGTGGCGTTAATTCCAACGCTAGACAAGAATAGATCTGCCACAAACTTTGCATATGCCGGAGAAGTTGTGAAGTAACTACGAATTCCAGTGCCACTCATCAATATTACTCTAAAACAGGAAACACTTTTAATGAACTATCAATAAGTAGGAGTAAAAGTTAAAAGACAATTAAGTCACAGGTCATAGTCTGCAAGTAGTATATCGTTAATCATAATCAAATCATAATAAATATTATTCACAATGACCTGTTTACCTTTTAAAAAGTCCTTCAGTCGCAAGCGACATTGATAAAATATGGGCCAAAGACGCTCCAGCACTTTGCCCTCCCAGCGTTACATTGTCGGGGTCTCCGCCGAAAGACTTCGCATTGGCCTGCACCCATTTCAGAAGTGTCACTATGTCTCTTAGTCCATTGTTGCCCGGAATACTTGTGGAGTTGAGGGAGAGAAAGCCGAAGACATTTAGCCTGAAAATGAAATACACAATTCTATCAAATATCAATTCTATTAAAATATTTTCAGGCTGTGTTTTAATTTAGACGCAAACTAAACGGAAATAAATCGCATTGATTGGCGGTTAAATTAATGGTTTATAATAATTAAAATAACATTTTTGATATATTTTCTTCTTTTAAACCAAATATAAAGTAATATAAGAATCACAAGAAAGCCCTACATTTGTTTTTTTCTCAATACATAGTAGGTACTATAATATTAATTAACTAGCGACTCACCCTCGCTCCGCTCGGGTTCGTACCTGGTTAAGTTTTTAACGTTTAGCTCAGAGTTGAGATATTTTCCCGCAGTAAAAAGTACTATATATGTTGACCTGGATAACCAGCTATAATCATACCAAATTTCATTAAAATCTGTCTAGTGTTTTTTTCATGATGCGTTCACAGACAGTCAGACAAAAATTCTAAAAACTATAGATTCGGCCTCTGTATCGCTAATAATGTCTATTTCATACAGATTCGGCTTAGTTACAATTTTATTATATGTAAACTTAATTTAAAAAGATACATACATTAAGAAAGTATAATATGTAAAACGTATTTAAATAAAATAATACTTCGCGAATGCTCACTCGTGCGACCGCCGCGCCATGCCGCCAGGTGCGGTGCTAATCAGATATTTTAATTTGACGCGGATGGCACACCTGCATGAAAGTAAAATACCTATATGAAATAAGAGTGTTTCCGTGTGGCGTCATTTTCAACCGACTTCAAAAAGGCGGAGGTTCTCAATTCGACTGTATTTTTTTTTTGTTTTTTTTTTATGTTTGTTACCTCAGAACTTCGTCATTTATTAACCGATTTGGACAATTTTTTTTTTGTTTGAAAGGGTATACTTCCAGATTGGTCCCGTTTAAATTTCAAAAAAAATACCACCCCTTAGGGTGGAAAAATAGCTAATAATGAATTTAACCTACTTCTAATTGTCATATTGACTTGAAACTTTGTAAGTGTTTCTATTTCCGTTGATAGTACAGAGGTTCGGTATTGTTGACCTGATCTGATGGTAAGGCCAGAAGGCGGATAGGTGGAACTCTTCAACGATAAATAGTAGATACTTCGAGTTTGGGCTTATTTTGTTTGGTTTGACAAGCCTAACACTTTAGAATTCTTACTTTGCTACTACTGTCTACACTAAAAAGGGAAAAATAAAAACTTTTTAACAAAAAAATAAAAACCGACTTCAAACAAAAGCATTAAAAAGTAAAAAATAACTGATTGGTAGTTTTCATTTACTATACATACCTAATCAAATATTTTCGAAGTCGGTGTGCTTTGCTTTGTATGGGCTGGCACCGATTTCAAAAATATTTGATTAGGTATGTATTTAATAGGTAGGCTTTAATTACTTAGCCAAAGCACACCGACTTCGAAAATATTTGATTAGGTATGTATAGTAAATGAAAACTACCAATCAGTTATTTTTCACTTTTTAGTGCTTTTGTTTGAAGTCGGTTTTTATTTTTTTGTTAAAAAGTTTTTTGGAAACTACATTACATTATGCATTATTAATTTTGAAAACGTACTAAAAAATCTTCATATCAATTGAATCAAATCAAATGAAAATATTTTATTCAGCATTAAATTATTACAATTTTTTACTGAACGTCATGAGTCTACTACCAGTTCGGAAAGAAGAAGCCTCAGACCTGAGAAGAACTGACGAAAGAAACTCAGCGGGACTAATATTATTTCATTATCTTTTCTTTATAAAGTTCAATATGCTGATGATTATAAGTAAAATGAATGATCATATCGATAAATCGTTTTTTTTAAATACAGATAAAATGCTAGTGGTCTGCCTCGACTTTGTCTATAAAAATAGTAAACAATAATAGTTCATTGCATGACGATTTGTGTAGTATTTAGTTGTTATTCATCATGGTGTTAAAAAAATAATTAGGGTAAAAGCTAGAGTATTTTTCTATAAAAAATATAATAAAATTCTAACCGAGTCAAATCTGTACATTAAATATTTTTTGGAAAATCTTTTTGAAATATTCATTATTATCGATACAAAATCCGAATCTATAGTTTTTAGAATTTTTGTCTGTCTGTCTGGGAACGCTTCACGAGAAAAACAGATTTTGATGTTTGATATTATGATAAATGGTTATCAGGGTCAACTTAGGTGTAGGATACGTTTTACTATGGGAAAATATCGCATCTCTGAGAAATGTATACTAAACGTTAAAAGTCGCTAGTTCTTTTATATTTCAACACTAGGGTTTTACTCTTGAGAGCAGGGACCTCATTTCAACATGTTTTATTGTTTTTATTACACGCGTACGATTCCGGTTTAGGTTTATTACTATCTCGTTACCTAGTTAATGTGCCCACTATAAATAGTCTCGCATATATAACTTATTATAATTAATATAAATAATTCATATTACGTAAGCATTATTTTATTTTTACCTAATATCTTGATTACATATATCTGACGCACATATCGATTGTTTACAATAATTTATGTTGTCTAATTACGTTTGCAGCAGTCAGGAGGTCGAAAAAAAACCGAATAATTAATAATTATTTATTAATTTTACATTAATACAATAATTATATATCTTAAAACTAACGACGTCTTTACTCGAAGTATGAATAAAGAGTGATTGGAAAAGTATTACAATTAATAAAATTACTAAATTAAAACAATGCGGCATTACAAAACTAATTCGAGGAACTCTGCGGTGGTCGCCTGGGAAACGTACATTTATTTGATATGTCAGCATATTCGTGGGATTAGGGTTCCGTAACTCCTCCACCCCTAGAGAGGCAACTATTTGAGAATGTTGAGTGAAAAAGTTGCCGGGATACTTGTGTCCTTAAGATTCTCTGGGTTATCTCCATTTTCTAAAATTTCTTCCTTTTTTGCAGTAGTTTTCTTATACTTTCTATAGTGTAATAAAATGATAAGTGCACCTGCACTGAATAATATTGCGTATACTGGTATGGTTGTATGATATACTGTAATATCCTTTTCGCGTTCAATTTGTAGCGGTGATTGTATCATAATTTTGTCCTTGAGTCTATGGAGTCCTTGGATATTTATAGATGATATATTAATAGTTGTATCTAGGTGCGCAATTTCATCGGGTATCTTCATCAATTTTAAGGGCTGTCCTCTTACTTCGTTGTTGTCATTAATTAACGTAAATTCTTCGGATATGATTTTGCATCCTAGGGGAATAGTTATTAGGTAGCTGCCTTTTAATGAAGTGAATTCCTGTTTACCGCATGATATTTGTATCGTTTGATGCTGGGGGAACGATATAATGTAGTGCATATCGTCTAGTTTCTCCATTGATTCTCGTAGAAGATTGACTGTAGTTAAGTGACAAGATTCCTTCAAAATCTGTTTAACAATTAGCTCGTGGATACAATCTGAATTTGAACGAATCTGATGATTGAGTTCCGTTTCACAGAGATACCAGCTGCTATGTCTCGGGCATTCGGCCTCTATGTACACGAATGAATTCTCGTTAGTTGCAATGAAAGGAGAGGATGGGATGAGAGCCTGTGATTTTTTATTAGGTACTACTGCTAATCTATATAATAAAAAATTATCCTTAGAAATAATAGGAAATCGGAATATAAAAACTATTTGCTTATTAGCATAATAAGAAGCTGGTTGGATTATATTATAATATTCTCTTAATTCTAAATTTAAAATACTTTTTTTTCCGTAGATATTCAAGAGCTTTTTCTATTGTTAGTGGTCGGATACAACGAATGCGGGACCCTAATGGTTCCTTAAGACCACGAAAATAGGCCTGCATAGTTACTTTTTTATATAAATCGCGTTTTGCTTCGATAGTGGTGGATAGTGTCTCATGCAGTGTAACGTACGTCATTAACGTGCTAAACAAATTTTGACAATGGTCATAGAATTCTTGAGGGCTTCTATTACCCTGTGTGGCTAAGGAGAGATCATTGTATAGGGCGGATTCATCCCTTTGATCGGAAAAGTTATTAATTAAAAGTGTTTTAATTCCTAGCCAACTGTCGGGTATTCCGTTTGAATTAATTTTGCTTGCTGCTGTGCCTGTTATTTTATTTAAAATTCCATTTAATAGGCAAATGTTAGAAAATTCACTACCTGGTAAGTCGCTTAGATATTGGATCGCTAAATGGTCACAAATTTGGATAAATCTAGTTAAAATATTTGGGTTCCCGTCGAATTCCGGGACAAGGCGGAGGGCCTTAAATATGATATCCGGATCGTGAGACATATTAACTAAATTAATTAAATTAGAAGGACTACAATCTAAATTTGAATTTATAATTTCTTCCGAATTAATATTTCTTATGCTATCTATACCTGACGGGCCTACCTAGATTGAGGCTCTCGGATCCTAGATGCTTTAGGATGGAAAATTTTGGTAGCTTATGGATAGGCTTAGGTCTAGAAAGGAGCAACACGAGAACAATTCTTATGTACTCACATAAACTGCATTATCTGGTCTCTTTTCAGTTGAATCGATTGTTGGATTCCACTCCCGGCTGCCACAGGTCCGTAGATTCTGGATTCTCGAACGGTGCTTGGTAGTCACCCGGGCGGCACGCGACGTGATAATTATCGAGTAATTAATTTAGACCGATCGCGAACCGGCCCGCGAAAATCCTACCGACTGCGCCAATTACATTTGCAGCAGTCAGGAGGTCGAAAAAAAACCGAATAATTAATAATTATTTATTAATTTTACATTAATACAATAATTATATATCTTAAAACTAACGACGTCTTTACTCGAAGTATGAATAAAGAGTGATTGGAAAAGTATTACAATTAATAAAATTACTAAATTAAAACAATGCGGCATTATAAAACTAATTCGAGGAACTCTGCGGTGGTCGCCTGGGAAACGTACATTTATTTGATATGTCAGCATATTCGTGGGATTAGGGTTCCGTAACTGTCTTGACCCACTTCATTATCCCCGTTTATCATATTATTATGGATAAAAAAACTTTTTCTTAGGAAATATTTGTCTAATCCTAAATTCCAGAAAAACTTTAAATACGAGGTCTTCAATTGTACATCATTTTTAGTTTTTCACAAAACTAACATACACATTCGTAAAAATAAAAATTGCATCATTTACTGTTTTTAAGGAGGTCAATTTTAAAATATTTAAACTAGTTGGAAAAATATTATTAATGAAATATCTATATGCACATAATTAATATTACTGTCAAAATCAATTACTTTAAATTGCGTTCAATGCGGAACTACATTAATTTATAAGGCAAGGCTTCGAACTAGATATATGTATAAACGCAATAGTACTAAACACTTCCTCCTTATAATAAGACTCAATATAATATGTACTTATGAATAAATTTATTGTCTTTATAGGTGGTAAGCACATGGTTTAAAATAAGATGGAAAGCATGAAAAATATGGTATCTGAGATGTTTAAATTGAATCGCGTTGTTTATTTCAAGCTCAAAGCTTACCTCAGTACATTCAAAAAACTGAAATAAATAGGCAACTCACCTATAATTAAAAGTGATAACAATGATATCTCTGTTAATAAGGTATTCAGGGCCATGAAGTCCAATCCCACCAGAACCGAAGGCGAAACCTCCTCCATGGATGAAGACGAGGATGGGCAGACCAGGACCACTCCGTTCCTTCTCATTGAGTCCGGTTTCGTACGGCGGCCTAAGATGTCTCGCATGTCTCCATGTGTTATACTCGGGTAGAGCGTGCAAGGGTACGTGGATATTTGCATATATGCATGCCTCGTCCATGTTGGAAGATGCTAGCAACGGCCCATATAAAGTGTCGTGTTGAGGACAAATCGGTCCTTCGGTAGACGCATCGTAACAATCATCCCATGGTTCATTTGGTTCTAATTCCTGAAATAAGAAAATTGCTCTTAAACTGAGATTTTTGTATTTCTTCCCCGATGAAACCTAATCAGAAATCTGTAGAATTGAATTAATTATGAACAATATAAGCGCGCAGCTATAGTGCTATAAAGTCATGTGTTATGGTGCCTTCTATATTATTACATTCTAATGTATAAAATAAATGCATTACTCACACGAAATCTGCGGTCGCCAACAGGCTGCTTCGCATACGGCACACCCAAAAAACTCGCAAAGACAGTACTATTTTCAGCCGTACCAGTAACTCCGCATACCCAACCATCTTGTAGGCGCACGCGCACCTTCGATGGTGCACATTGTACTGAAAATTAACATTTAAACGATTAAAGTTTTCTTTCTAGTATATATGGATAAAGAAATAATATTCTTTATTTGAAGATATATTTAGAATTCATACGATAAAAATAATATTTTATTAATCATACTAATATACGATCGACATCGACAAACTTATCATAACAGGTTTAGCAATTAAATACTATTAGATAATTAGATGACGGACATAAAACATACTATTCTATATATATATATTAAAGTAGTACAGGTGTTGAATTTATACTAAACTTTTTTATTTAATAATAGAGGAGGGGACTAGGAATGGTTTATTATATGCACATTGAAGGTATTGAAGGATTTCAATGAGCTCTTTCGTTTTCGTTTCCAACTACATAGGATTTGGACGTAAGACGACGAGCCTTAGACAAAGAAATTAGAAATATTTTTATTTTTGAATGACCTGTACGTTACTTAAATATTATGATTTTTAAAAAGATATAATCGAGTTTTCACTAGTTTTGCATTAAATAAATTAATATACAAAAATATTTTTATTTTATTAAGCTTTTATATCATACTAGCGCCTCACAATTGCTTCGCTTCGGCACGCCCCTAGACAAAAACAAATCTATCCTACGAGAACCGTACATGTTTCCGGGATGATAGATAGCCTATAGCTTTCCTAAATAAACGGGCTATATAATGCAAAAAGAGTTTTTCCAGTCAGAATAGTAGTTCCTGAGATTAACTCGTTCAAACAAACATACAAACAAACAAACTCTGCCTCTTTATAATATTAGTATAGATAAGTTGTGTAATAAATGAGTTTGATTTAATTTGAACTTTATTTTTTTTAGATATTAATTCCAATTCTTCTCAACAAAACCTTTTCATTTGATATATACATATCATGGGGTGATTAAAAAAACTTAGTCCGCCATATTGGATTTAGATTGTTGACACTTATCTAACCATGATTTGTTATCCAAACTAAACGTGTATGCAAAATTACAGCTTGTGTTGAGGATAACTGATTTTAAATTCAGTTGTAATATTTCACCCAAACAAATATTCATACAAACATTGCAAGTTAAATAAAAGTTTGTACAATGATGGCAGTTTTTCTAAGAGGATATTTAGGGCCGCTCCACACTATAGTGCCGATCACAGTCCGTTCTCGGTCCGATATCGGAGTGGTAAAGTATTTTTATATAAAAAACGTTGCTGGAGTGTGACTGTACCGGAACTTGATTCTTACTGATAGTGTGAATACACTTATTGTTTCTTGTATAAAAATACTTTACCAGACCGAGGACGAACCGTGATCGGCACTATAGTGTGGGACAGACCTTAAACTACTTTAACTTGCGCGTAGACAGACGTAGCGGTTCGTAGCTCCCGCTACGGGATCAAGATGCAGACTGCGTGCGGTGGTCGACCTCCTAATAAGGAAGTGCAAGTGCATTTTTTTACTTTAAACAATACACCTAAGTAGGTCACCCGTTAACGTTATAAAGAGGATGCATGTAATAATCAGTTTAAATTCAATTACAGACTAATTTTGTTTTATACATTCAATCACTTGTTATTTAAATGCTTACATGTGTTGTCTCCTCTTCAAATGAAATCCAAATTAACTTTTACCAATAATTTTATTTATTCTAAGTACATTACTCATACGCCATATTTTATCAAAGTCCCCTACTACAACCAAAATGCGCGGGAAAACCATCTCCGTTCCCGCGTCTTTTTTTTATATTAAAAGCCTATCATTAAATTCCTTATTAATGTAATGCTTAACAATACTTTTCTTTAAATTATTGAATTATATAAAATAACATTTTCTTTCTCTTTTTTTTAAAACCTTACACATGTTATGTATAAATGTATACTCTTCTTCTTTATTCGTGAATATCATATTTTACTTGTATTCCACGTTCTTTTTTTTTTCATTTAAAATAAAAGTATCTTTTCAGATTTTTTCGCTAGCCCAGTCGAATTAGCTCAAAAAAGGGGCAAACCTTGCAAAATTTAACAGCAATTTTCCTTCGGAATTCTTTGAGTGGGGTCACTGGAAGTCGAAATTTAGATTCTCGGGGTACCAAACCCGTTGCGTCATCCGCCATCCAGAATTTAAGGGTTGATTTTTGTTTATTGAATGACTCGTTTATTTTCAATTTTACACGAAAAACAGTTCAAATATATCCGAAGGTAAATTGCTGTTAAAATTTTTTGCAATGTCAAATTTTAATTCGACTGGGCTATGCGAATTTATTTTGATTTTTGGTTTAGACAACTTGCCTTACAACAATCATGGTCACGGAAGAGACTTCTTTCTTTCCTTTTCATTCATCGGCTCATTCATCTGATGAGATCGTACTATCTTATCTATTTTAATGGCAATCAAGTTTTCTTAATTATCATAATAATTAGGTAACTCCCATTATTATAATATTATTATATCGTATTCAAAAATGTACACATACATATTTATATACACTTTAACCTTATGCACTATTTAATATATTAAACTTTATCTGCTCTTTATTATCTTTCGAGTGAAAACAAAAAATGAACCGAAGACCTAAGCTAAATATACATATGTAGGTATTATTTATATTATTATACGATCATTACACGTGGCAAATAAAAGATTAAATACCTACGTGTACGATTAAACCTATGTGATCTACGTGTACGTAAAATATATAAGAAACTTGTAATCGAATTATATATTATGTATGTATATTCTAATAGATATTATAAAGAGGTAAAGTTTGGATGTAGGAGGTAAATTCCTAAACTAGTGAACTGATTGTCTATGAGTAACATTACTTCTACTGGCTACTTTTACCCTGCATACCGCATATAATTTCATGTTCATTTAGCAGAAAGACAGACAGACAAAATGTTTAAAAATTGTATTTTTCTTATAAGCACCGCTTATAATTTCATATGCATATATAAAAGCTGTTATTTTACAAACAGACACTTGAATTTTAGTAATCTGTATAGATTGATAAATCTCGAGGAGTTCCTAAGTTTGTGACAGTTACGAATTAATTAATGAAAAGTTGTAAGTATACCAAGTTTATGTAGGAAACTAGCGGCTCACACTCGCTACGCTCGGGTTCGCATCTAAAAAAGCACAAAGAGATCTATCCCATTCATTTTTCCGGGATGAAAAGTAACCTGTTATTTGACTGGCAATATACGGTATCAGCATGCCAAATTTTACTAAATTAGGTGCATAAGTGGTTGTGTACTAAGCTGTATAACTTACTATAGTTTTTTAACTATCCCACGGGAACTCTTTAATTTTCCGGGATGAAAAGTATCTAAGATATTGCCCGGGGATATAAGGTACCACCATGAAAAATTTCATTTAAATCGGTCCAATAGATTCGGAGATTAGCCCGTGCAAACAGACTGAGAAACAAAAAATTTAAAAAAAAACTGGATTTGTTCTATTTGTCTTCTTACATCCGGTTTTTAGCATTTTTTTTTATGTACAGACATTTGACCTCTACAGTTTTATTATAGTTTAGATTAGAATATTGTACTAAGAAGAAAAGTTAATGACTTGGGGGTGAGTTCTGGGAAAAAGCAACGAGGTTACATTATACACAGTATACATTGAATATTTTTTATTACATTTCTTTTGAGAAAAGGCTTAAGATGGGTAAATTTTATAATGCTCAAATTTTTGAAAGACGTGAAGTCCACCAACCCGCACTTGGCCAGCGTGGTGGACTATGGCCTGATCCCCCTCGTATGAAAGGCTCGTGCCCAGCAGTGGGACGTCAGAAAGGGCTGAATACATATACATACTAAATGTAAACTCATGTATAGCCACATAATAAAACTTGTTTTTGTTTAATTATAAATTGAGGTACAAAGTGTATTAATTTACACGATTATCACTATTCCGCTAATTAATTGCAAACTTTGTTCTAAAGTAATTGGAAAATTTAATAGGTAAAGATAAAATCAGCTGCATAATTTTCTCTTCACAAAGATTCGCGCTTGTAATAATATATTTTACTTTTTTTAATCTAAATTATGTACTCAAAAATGGCACTACGAAAATAAACACGTATGTATACTAAGTGGTAAAATACCTTGTTCATGATGTTTCAATTACTAAACGAATTGTGTTATTTGTACAGTAATAACATTAAATACTTTTACCACAGTATCCTACAATCTGATGACAATAAATTTATAAACCACATTTATATACTTTGGAATATTATTCCATTGTAATAATAATAAAGATCATTTTATTTCAACACATAAATTACACAAAATCAAACAATAATGTTTTAGCACTAAACTTCTGGGTTGGCGATTTGTAATAAAACACTTTACCACTTGCACTAATTATTTTACTTTCACGATCCAACACTCACTTTAATTTGCAATCTCTTTTTCTTTTTCCTAATTTCACAAATGTTTATTAAGAACTGAGCAATATTAGGACAGTGTCACATTTTTATAACTACCCGAGACAATCAATTGCCAATTAAAATAGTTCAATAAGAATCAACAAAATCACTTTATTTAATTAAATTAGCTTAATATTTTTTTAATCTTTACAAAATAATATTTATTATATATTAATGGAATATATACCCGATATTCATTTGTTCATTAACATTATTATAGGCCAACAGAATGTTGCCATCAATGCCATCGTATTTATATAAATCAAATTAAATAAAAACCGACTTCAAACAAAAGCACTAAAAAGTAAAAAATAACTGATTGGTAGTTTTCATTTACTATACATACCTAATCAAATATTTTCGAAGTCGGTGTGCTTTGCTTTGTATGGGCTGGCACCAATTTCGAAAATATTTGATTAGGTATGTATTTAATAGGTAGGCTTTAATTACTTAGCAAAGTAAGGATTCTAACGTGTTAGGCTTGTCAAATCAAACAAAATAAGCCCAAACTCAAAGTATCTACTATTAGCCGTTGAAGAGTTCCACCTATCCACCTTCTGGCCTTGCCATCAGATCAGGTCAACAACACCGAACCACTGTACTATCAACGGAAATAGAAATACTTGCAAAGTTTCAAGTCAATATGACAATTAGAAGTAGGTTAAATTCATCATTAGTTGTTTTTCCACCCTTAGGGGTGGTATTTTTTTTTGAAATTTAAATGGGACCAATCTGGAAGTATACCCTTTCAAACAAAACCAAAATTGTCCAAATCGGTTAATAAATGACGGAGTTCTGAGGTAACAAACATAAAAAAAAAAAAAAAAAAAAAAAAAACACACAGTCGAATTGAGAACCTCCTCCTTTTTGAAGTCGGTTGAAAATAATTATTATTTGACACATTATTATTGCCTCTTAAATTCATTTATTTTAATTTATTAAAATTAAAAGAAGAAGAATAAATTAAAAGATATAAAATATTATGACTATGCTAACCATTGTCTAAAATGTCATTCATTGGTTCATCGATATATGTATTTTATCGATTACGTTCAAGCACTAGAAATATTGTATTGTGTATCAGTGTTTATAATAATGTAATAAAATCTTTGTGTGCGTTATGCGTCACTTGGTTGAACTAGTTTCCATACATTTGTATTTTATGTCAGGTCCAGTCTCTAATTCGTTCATGGTTTCAACATACTAGGTCTATATATTTTGCCACTATCTAATAAATCTAATATTATAAATGCGAAAGTAACTCTGTCTGTGTGAATGTCTGTCTGTTACGTTTTATGTACTCATTCTGATAAAAAAAATATAGTATTATAAATTTAGATGCACTTTCCCAATATATCTATGTTGCATAGGCGCTTATTGCGAACATTGTGTTGCAAAAGACCGCGATTCGTACTTTACCCCAGCATAATATACTCAAGTTAAATCTTATTTTAATTTTAAGGTTGTACTAAAATCTTTGTATGTAAATAATTTTGTGAAGTTATGAAGAACTAGCGATTTACCCCCACTTCGCTCGGGTGCATGCGTAGGTACGTTTAAAAATTTTTGAGCGAAACCCTAATTCTTTTTCTAAAATAAAAGTAGCCTAAGTTACTCCTTATAACATCAGCTATCTGCTAGTGAAAGTCCCGTCAAAATCGATCCAGTCGTTGGGAGATTACTCAGACAAACAGACAAAAAAATAAAAATTGTCTTTTTTTATAAGTATCTTACCTATATAATTTTATATGCATTTACCTGTCTATATAATTACTCGTAATCAAAAGTTGTATGATTAATTTAGATTCTAATCAAAACTATAATTAGAAATTGAAACGCAATAATCTTAGATGGAGGCAGATAATATCTAAGAAGCTTTACGGCCTGTCCGCACTGCGATATTTTACCGCACGTTTTTATTCTCGCAATTCTGTAACACATTGAATCTTATAGGAGTATCCGCACTGGCGGTTAAAAATTCACGCGGAAAAAAAAAACTGTGATTTGATGCAAATTGAACGCGATGCGGCGCGGATATATTTCCGCGCGAATGTTTTGTACAGTATATAGAAGCATGGCTGTTTATTTTCATAATAATAAATAAAATCTTTAGAAATGCATACACCAAATAAAAATAATTACTTCGATACTATTGACGACACGTTTGGATCAGTGTGTAGTGATCCTACTTGCTGTGCCAGCGGTCGCGGGTTCGAGTCCCGCTGGGGGCATTCATTGTGTGATGAGCACGAATGTTTGTACTCCAGTCATGGGTGCTTATATTTATAATAGGTATGTATTTAAAGTTTATATATGTGTAGTGTATCAACTATCTGGTATCCGTAACACAAGCCTCGTAGCTTACCATGGAACTAGACGGTGTTGTGTGTTAATGTCCCAACATATTAATTTATTTTAATTAATTTAATTTGATATATTGTACCTTAAATTATTTTTTATTTAACCACTAACTTGTTGTACAATTTTCAACCGACTTCAAAAAGGAGGAGGTTCTCAATTCGACTGTATGTTTTTTTTTTTTTTTTTTTTTTTTTTATGTTTGTTACCTCAGAACTCCGTCATTTATTAACCGATTTGGACAATTTTTGTTTTGTTTGAAAGAGTATACTTCCAGATTGGTCCCATTTAAATTTCAAAAAAAATACCACCCCTAAGGGTGGAAAAACAACTAATAATGAATTTAACCTACTTCTAATTGTCATATTGACTTGAAACTTTGCAAGTATTTCTATTTTCGTTGATAGTACAGTGGTTCGGTGTTGTTGACCTGATCTGATGGCAAGGCCAGAAGGTGGATAGGTGGAACTCTTTAACGGCTAATAGTAGATACTTTGAGTTTGGGCTTATTTTGTTTGATTTGACAAGCCTAACACGTTAGAATCCTTACTTTGCTACTACTGTCTACACTAAAAAGGGAAAAATAAAAACTTTTTAACAAAAAAATAAAAACCGACTTCAAACAAAAGCACTAAAAAGTGAAAAATAACTGATTGGTAGTTTTCATTTACTATACATACCTAATCAAATATTTTCGAAGTCGGTGTGCTTTGGCTAAGTAATTAAAGCCTACCTATTAAATACATACCTAATCAAATATTTTCGAAATCGATGCCAGCCCATACAAAGCAAAGCACACCGACTTCGAAAATATTTGATTAGGTATGTATAGTAAATGAAAACTACCAATCAGTTATTTTTCACTTTTTAGTGCTTTTGTTTGAAGTCGGTTTTTATTTTTTTGTTAAAAAGTTTTTATCTACATTTATAATTCCACTAGCGACTCACCCTCGCTTAGCTCTGGTTCGTCTCTAGCTACATTTTAATGGTTAGTATGGAATAGACTATATATTATATTATGATATATACCCCATAACCTTCCTCAATAAACCTACCTACGGCAAAAAGAATTTTTCAAATTGGATTAGTACCTAGTTCCTGATATTAGCGCGTTCAAACAAACAAACTCTGCCTCTTTACAATATTAATAACATAAATGACAAATGAAATTCAAACCGAAAATAAAAAGTTTCCATATAAGTTCCTACATATTATGTCGTATCCTTAAGTTTTAGCGAGTACAGTCTTACACAAAAAATCTCATTAAGTATAAATATATAAAAGTATAAATAACATTTTTTCTTAGTTAACTTTATAAGACCTATCTTGGTAATTTTAATTTATCGTGGTTACATAAATATTTTAAACTTAGTTTACAACAAGTATTTCCTGTAATTGTTCAAGCTTACGATTTAATATTTAATTTACATATATTTCAACGTTAACGTCTTATGGAGCTATTCAATGTAATTATATTTGAAACTCGTGTGGGTTTTTTCTATTTAAAAAATCATTATTGTATCTAACATAACACAAAAATTACACTTCCCTACTTTTTTAAAACTCGGTAAAAAATACATTTTTCGGTTATTTTGTAGAATTCTAGCATACGATTCTTTAAAAATCAGTTAAAGTTTCTATAAGAAAATGTGAAATTTGATAAATATGAAATGAAGAAGGTACCTCGGAAAGTACTCGTAAAAAGACTATGAAAATGTTTAAATATAATATTTTTTAAATTCCTAATAATAATTGACGTTATTTTTAATTTTTAATCGTACAGTATTTTGTTATTAAAATTATAATAATTTAGATGTAAAATTTAAAGTAAGACTGCTGAGCGTTTAAGTCAGTCTAGATTGCATCTTTAATGTAGGGCATCGAGTTTTGTTTTAGTCCTTTAGTGGCGAAGATATACCTGGGAATGGGACCTGTTAGTAGACATACTCTTTTTGTTTTGTCTGTAAATCTACATTATTTTAAACGACTGAATCTTCTTAAAAACTATACGATAATAAAGCACTTATCTTAAAATTTATGTTAAACTAGCGACTCGCCCTCGCTCCGCTCGGGTTTGTCCCTTGTAACGTTTTAGCGTTTAGTATATTTAGTATAGATTTCTTAGATATGACATATTTTCCAGCAGTAAAAAGTATCCTATATGTTGACCCGGATAACTAGCTATCATCATGCCAAATTTTCATCCAAATTTGTCTAGTGATTTTCTCGTAATGCGGTCACAAGCAGACAGACAGACACACAGACAAAAACTCTAAAAACTATACATTCGATCTCCGTATCGATAATATTTCAATAAGATTTTCCAAAAATTATTTAATGTATACAAATTTGAACCAATTAGAATTTTATTATATTCAGTATAGATAACACAGTTTTTAATTACAAATTAAACTGATTTTGAACACTTTAAAATCTAAATATTGAAAATAATAAGAAGTAATATGTGATAACTTTTTTTTGCATAAACTATCGTTGATTAGAACAAACTTTTTACCTCCTGCGCCGGTATAACGATAATACTTTCCAATCAATACTTATGACAGACGATCACATTATAAAAGTAAAACCACTTAAATATACACAAAATGTTGTTCATCCGTTATTTTGAATATTTTGTTATAGTAATTAAGATCGCGACACTCACCGTGTGTAGCGAGCGCGGCGAGGAGTATCGCTAGTGCCCGCGACATGGTCAACGATCGCCCACGCACTGTCGCCTCTCGCAGGCTCCGCACCCTTATAAACCACTACAACGACTAAAGCAGTCGACACACGCTATCATGCCTACCCGCGACTGTCGCTCAGTGATCCACACTCGTATACATTAAAAAAAGTCTGCAAATGATTATTATTGTTATCAATTCAATTATCTTTTGAATAAACTATAAAATATAATATTAACACATGATGCGAACTGATTGTAGTGTAATAAATTATATTCGTGTCGATGTAACGGTAGGGAGTATATCTGCCTACTTCTTTATTGTTTACTACCGATCCACCCTCGCTTCGCTCGGGCTCGTCCCTAGCCCCTAGCTTGCTTCCCCATACAAACTTTCACCCCTATTTTTACTCCGTTAAGGGATGATTTCCGGGATGAAAGCTATCTTCTTACCAAATTTCATCTAAATCGGTTAAGTAGTTTCGGTGCCTATTAGATAGAAACATACAAAAAACAAAATTTTCTTCTTTATAATATTACTATAGATATTATACATAATTTCAAATGAAAACCATACAGATGCATGTACCATACCACCATAGTGACTACACGTGGTTATGTTTAAAGCACTTAACAATACGATAATAATACTAACGACACACAAACCAATTTCGTAATAATTATCTTCGTCTATGACTTTGCATGTTTATTTAATAAGAAAAAGATTGAGTGGTAAATCTGCACATTTTTATAGTCTATATTGTAGAAGCCAAATTATTAAAGGAGTTTTCTTTTTCTATTAATCAAGCTTTGATTAACGTGATTTGTCAAATGTTACGGTTAAATTAGTTACAAGTACTACATATATACGTTAAATTTCTACAAAAAAATATTCAAAATTAAAAATGGTTTTGCTAAGACTAGGCTAAATAAGTAATAAGAACATTTGTATGTCCAAATCCGCAAATTTTATTTTATTTATAAGTTTGTTTGTCCATTTTAAAATGTCATCCTGTAAAACTGGTGTTTGGCAGTAAATTAATTGTATTATTTTAAGAAATAAATGATTGTTACACTTTATTACTAAAATCTAAAGAATATATACTATAGGTACCTACGTGATAATATTTGCATTCACAAGATGAAGCTCATTTATGTCGCTACATCGGTCAATCGTACAAATATATAATTGTAATCGTTTAACTTTTAACATAAAATGATATTTTTATTTTTATGACATGGAGACTAATAGACAAGCAAAATAATACCTTCTTAGATTTACGCGAATATTTAACATCTATACAATACATACCTACATACATACATATAATAAAATTCTAACTGAGTCGAATCTGTATATTAAATATTTTTTGGAAAATCTTATTGAAATAGTCATTATTATCGATACAGAGGCCTAATCTATGGTTTTTTAGAATTTTTGTCTATCTGTCCGTTACTTGAGAACGCATCACGAGTAAACCAGTGGACAGATTTTAATGAAATTTGGTATTATGATAGCTAGTTGTCCGAGTCTACATATAGGACTTTTACTGCGGGAAAATATCTCATCTCTGAGAAATCTACACTAAGCGTTAAAACTACTTAGAAGTAGTTAGAAGAAGTTAGAACGTTAGAACCCGAGCGGAGCGAGAGTTAGTCACTAGTTTTAAATAAAACTATTTTTACGGGTTTTTTCGCTGAAATATTTTGAATTTTGGTTTCCGATGTTCTTGAATGCTTCACATCAATCATGATCAAAGAAGAGACAAAGTTTTTAGAGGTCTCAAAGGTCATTACATATACGTGTTACAGACAGCGACTATCCACAAAATTTATACAATGCGAAAAACCCGAAAAGATAGTTTTATTTAAAAGACGAACAAAAGATTTAAAAAAATGCCATTTATTTGCTAGTAAATAAATAAACAAGTAAATAACGAAATAAAAATATTTTTACACTATTTCCAACACACACTATCGTACAAACAAGAGCTGAGCCTGTATCTATAACATGCATTCTTAATTCTTATATCTATTTACTAATTAATTTAGTACAAATTAATAGACCATTCTTATCAAGATTTGGATAAAAATCGGATTACTAACCTACATACATGTCAACTTATTTGGATTCACAAACCATAAAAATGATTCACTTTTTATATTAAGTTGATACGTTTTTGTTATATTGTTATATGTATTTTTTTCGCTGTTATTTCGCGTCAGACAGACAGGGGGAAGTGAATACGTGGTCATTGTTTAATTTTTTGTCTCAATTCGGATCATATACATACAATTCGACAGCTCGTTTGGCTCAGTTGGTAGTAACCCTGCTTACTGTGCCAGCGGTCACGGGTTCGAGTTCCGCTGCGGGCATTCATTTGTGTGATGAGCACGAATGTTTGTACTTCAGTCATGGGCTAGTCAGTTATTATTATTAATTGTTGCTTACTCATATTTGCCAGTAGGTACGTAACTTTGTTACAACAAGACGCAAAACTACCCAAAAAAATAAAAAAACCGACTGCGTATAAAATGAACTAAAAAGAAGTGAACAACTTGGTAAATATTTAACATACATGTTTTATTCTTGCTGTAAGTCTTACTACGTGCATGTACATACATATGTAGGTACATACACATCTCTGACAGCATATAGTGTGTTCTCATCTTTTTAGTTTTCTTTTTCGCATTCAATCATATTATATACATATAATAAAATTGTAACTAAGTCGAATCTATACATTAAATATTTTTTGGAAAATCTTATTGAAATAAACGTTATTATCGATACAGAGGCCGAATCTATAGTTTTTGGAATTTTTGTCTGTCTGTCTGTCTATGTGTCACCGCTTCACAGAAAAACCACTGGAGGGATTTTGATAAAACTCAGCATGGTAATAGCTGGTTATCCGGGTCAACATATAGGATACTATTTACTTAACTAGCTAAAAAATTGTAGAATGTCAACTTCGCGAAGCCCCTATGACCCCGCCTATTTAATAGATATGCCTTTTGCCAGTACGTCAAACATTACGCTTGTGTTTTGCGATATGCGTGTTTCTCTGCAAATTCAATATAATTTTTACGTTTCTTATAATCTACTAGCATTGCCCGCGGCTTCGCCCGCGTTCAGATGACCAAAAACCAAACTCTTAGGTTTTACATATTAGTATACTCTTACATTACAGTTTTTGTATTTTTTCTCAGAAATGAGATATTTTCCCGCGGTAAAAAGTATCCTATATGTTGACCCAGATAACCATATATCATTACACCAAATTTCATCAAAATCTGTCCAGTGGTTTTCTCGTGATGCGGTAGCAGACAGACAGACAGACAAAAATTCTAAAAACTATAGATTCGGACTCTGTATCGATAATAATGTCTATTTCAATGAGATTTTCCAAAAAATATTTAATGTACCTACAGATTCGACTTAGTTACAATTTTATTATATGTGTAGATTTTGCTGTCCCTTATCTATCAAAAATAATTAAAGCTGAGTGATACAGTAACTGTACGAATAATTTATTATTATTAATACAATTATTGTACGACTAATACTATTTTTATTAGTCCGGCTATTGATTATTAAAAATATATTTTTTATATTTTTATCTAACAATAAAGGTAAGATAAAAAGTATGGGTATTTACAAATCTAGGACCGCCATCTTTAACTTACAGCTTTTGAAAGAGACACAAAATAAATATTTATCTTGATCTCGTTCTTTCAAAAAATGGAGCGTATCGTCAAAAAAAATACTGATCCCTATAATTTTCGAGTCCAAACTGTCACCAAATCTTAGATAACATAAAGCAATTATGATATTGGGGATTCTGGGATTGAAATAAAAAAAATACTAAAGAGAAGGCTAGGGCGGAAGCTAGGCGCAGCGAAGCTCCCGCCCTAGCCTTCTCTTTTCGCCTTCTCAACCTACGTTATCCATGCCGGGCCTGTCACATAATCGAAAATTAAAACATATAAATAAATAATCTTTTATCCAAGATGCTCTAAATTTAAAATAAAAAAACGAAATAAAGAAGTTGGAAAAATAATTATATATTAGTTGTAACATAACTGGATTATAATAACATCGAATAATTAAATAATTTATTGTATGATATATACATACACTCGAAGTTAAAACTTTACTATAAGAAAATCTCCAAAGTGACTTTAAGAAACTGTATCACAGGATATTCAAAAATTAGTTTATTGTTATTCTTTCATAAAAATATAAATTCAAAAATACTATTTATATTTTTTTTTTTATTTTTTTTTTTGTGGTATTCAAAGATACTCAGTTATAATTTGTCTAGATCTAGTTTAATAAAGAGCAGATCAAAGATTAGTAACAATATTATTGAATTCGCTGAGCGTCTCTTTCGTCGAAGGTAATAAAATTTTATGGCCAACACGAGTCTCTTTAAATATCCTCGGAGTGCAAACATGCATTTGTTTTATCAAGACATTATCTTTAAATCATGCAATTCATTCTGACGCTTCCGTGCCTATTGTCCAAATTGAAACTTCAAAGATGAAAAAAGGCGAAGAAGTAATGGCGAAGGTTTGTACTCCAGTTATGGGTGTTTATATTTATAATATGTATTTATTTAAAGTTATATATGTGTAGTGTGTCAACTATCTGGTATCCATAACACAAGCCTCGTAGCTTACCATGGAACTAGATGGTGTTGTGTGTTAATGTCCCAACGTATGTTCTTGCCACAAGTATCGACGCTGCTGTTAATATGTTAAAAATTTGTATCTTTTTGGATTTTTCACGGATTATTTAGATTTTTGGTAACCGACGTTTCGAATGCTTTACGGCATTTATGGTCACGGGATAGACGCCAAAGAGGCTTAAATTTTAGCAGCCTATTCCTATAATGTAACCGTCAAGAAACGAATTCTAAAAGAGTGAATAGCGTATTTTTTTATGGGAAACAATATGTATAGAGCAACATATCTATACTAAAATCATAAAGAGGTAATGTTCGTGAATTGTGAGTTTGTGACGTTGTAGGGGGTAATCTCTGAATCTACTGAGTCGATTTAGATGAAATATGGTAAGAAGATAGTTTGAGACCCTGGGAAGGACATAGAATACTTTTTATCCCGGAAATCATCCCTTAAGAGGGTGAAAAGGGGGATGAAAATTTGTACGGAAAATCAACCTAGGGACGAACCCGAGCGAAGCGAGGGTGAGTCGCTAGTAAATAAATAAATTTATTTAGAGGCAATTGGTTGACCTGATTTGACTACTGATAATTTCCTCTGATCCATTATATGTATAGTACATGGTATCCAAATAAATCAAACCATATTAGGGTTAAATAAGTATCTATCATCATGTAGGTATTTGTCGTAGAGACTTGCGCTTGCCACCACTTTCTACTAATTTTGTTACCCAAAATTTAGCACAATGTTAAATCAAATCATTTAAGATTAGTCAACGAGATACATCGAGCCATACTTCTATATATGTATAAACTAGCAGAACCCGCGGCATCGCTCGCGTTAAGACTTGAAAAATGATGGCTTTGGATTGATGGCTGTACTGATCTAATGTGTGATTTCAAATGTATGATTTTGACTCGCGCATCGAGGGTTCCGTACCGCCGAATATTGTTTTTTTATATTTGTAATAAGTTGTAATTTACATTTTAAAATTTATTTATTGCCAAAATTTAAAAAATAAAATCATTATTTGCTACTACTTTTGCTCTTTCTTTAAATTTTACTAGATAAAAGGAAAATGAGTTATTTTTATTGATTTTTCAACCGACTTCAAAAAGGAGGAGGTTCTCAATTCGACTGTATGTTTTTTTTTTTTTATGTTTGTTACCTCAGAACTCCGTCATTTATTAACCGATTTGGACAATTTTTGTTTTGTTTGAAAGGGTATACTTCCAGATTGGTCCCATTTAAATTTCAAAAAAAAATACCACCCCTAAGGGTGGAAAAACAACTAATAATGAATTTAACCTACTTCTAATTGTCATATTGACTTGAAACTTTGCAAGTATTTCTATTTTCGTTGATAGTACAGTGGTTCGGTGTTGTTGACCTGAGCTGATGGCAAGGCCAGAAGGTGGATAGGTGGAACTCTTCAACGGCTAATAGTAGATACTTTGAGTTTGGGCTTATTTTGTTTGATTTGACAAGCCTAACACGTTAGAATCCTTACTTTGCTACTACTGTCTACACTAAAAAGGGAAAAATAAAAACTTTTTAACAAAAAAATAAAAACCGACTTCAAACAAAAGCACTAAAAAGTGAAAAATAACTGATTGGTAGTTTTCATTTACTATACATACCTAATCAAATATTTTCGAAGTCGGTGTGCTTTGGCTAAGTAATTAAAGCCTACCTATTAAATACATACCTAATCAAATATTTTCGAAATCGGTGCCAGCCGATATAAAGCAAAGCACACCGACTTCGAAAATATTTGATTAGGTATGTATAGTAAATGAAAACTACCAATCAGTTATTTTTCACTTTTTAGTGCTTTTGTTTGAAGTCGGTTTTTATTTTTTTGTTATTTTTTATTATTTATGTACCTTCTTACGAAGACAATATTTTAATATACATTTATTTATACTTACATAATTTGCATATTAAAACGGTGTATATTATAACAAAACTGCGGCCGAATTCAGTGAGTACATAATCGGTAATCGCATGCATAATCAGTGCAGTGTTTTGTCGGAGTCCTGACCCAAACCTGTGACCCGTCTATCACTTGTATCCATACGGAATTATGCATCATTCAGTCAAGAGTGATCTTTAATGTACGATCAGGTTTCGTTGGTATTTATTTATCCACAGCTTACAATTTTGTATTAAATGATTTCGTTTTCTTTGTATCGACAAAGATAATTAACCCTTTTTTTTAATGTTGGGAAATACTTTCACGCATAGCACCTACAGGTGGCTGTTTGGCACTCGCCAGCTAAGAAAGCCAGTACTATCCACTAAAACCCAATAGAACCTCTTAATAGGGCGTCGGCGTTATTTTGTTTGATTAGCCAATATTTTATTAAAATACTTTCTTCTCACTTTGCTATTACGAGTACTATGTCTACACTAAAAAGTTTCCATTTGCAAGCTACTTGATCTTGGACTAAATAGATTTTCACACTCATGGAAATATATTAAGCAGTGTTTGTTTGACTTGATTCTTTAATTATAATGAGAAAATACATAATGTACATACATACATTATTAGACATGATTATATTTCACCTTTATTAGTTAGATTAACTTCCTATCTATACTAATTCCAATAAAGCCGTGCTCGTTCCTACGACACGCAAAAGCCATGCTAATATGAAAGTTTAAAGTTTTAAGATAAAAAAAATTGCTAAAATTGTAATGTTATTATGAAAGTATGCTGGCTTTAAAATCAATTCCAATTTTCACCAAAATATGTTGAGACGTTACGTAATTATATTATATTACAAAAAGCCATTAACAACGTAAAGATGTGGCTAAAAATGTGCTGATATTTTTAGACATCATTTCTCAAATTCTTTTTTGCAACCAGTTATTAACTTAAAAAATATTAAATAGTAGAGAGTGACGATGATTGGTGACATAGCGCCATAGTACATATATTAAATTTTGCTTTGCAGATCCCTTGAGCTTCTGTAACTGGCACAAAACAAAAATAAAAGATAAAGTTATCTCTACTCAGGGTCGCTTTTATATTCATAATAACTGTAATGTCAACTTTTGATATATCTATGCAAATTGTAAGAATTAATTATTCCGGATTTATTAATGCATTTCGATTTCGTTTAACTGGTCTTACACGTGTAGCTATATTTATTAATTACTAGCGACTCATCCTCGCTCCGCTCAGGTTCGTCCCTAGTTACATTTTAACGTTTAATATATATTTCTCAGAGATGAAATATTTCCTCGCTGTTAACTGTATCCTATATGTTGACCAGCTGTCATCATACTAAATTTCATCAAAATCTGTCCAGTGGTTTTCTCGTAATACGTTCTCAGACAGACAGACAAAAATTCTAAAACTATAGATCTCTAGGCTCCGTATTAATAATGACTATTTCAATAAGATTTTCCAAAAAATATTTAATGTACAAATTCGACTCAGAATTTTATTATAAGTATAGATTAGGACGTAAAAGTATTTCTTCTAAACAGAGGGTATGTTAAAATATATATTTTTTCGTAAAATAAAATTGTACTGTGTCGTGATATGATTTTACTCATCACTGTATAGATACTTTGGTCCAGTTATTTGTCTAGAGTAGTCTAGGTCACGGCTAGTGTTTACTGCAATAATATCGGACACGTGTACGTCTCTCGTGTCTTCTACACTTTATATGAAAATTAGCATTTTCATGTGAAAAATCTCTAACCGTCCTTCGATGATAACCATTTTAATAATACGTTAGAGCTTCTCAAACTTATATTTATAGACGAAGAACACAAAATGGGCATTAAAAATGTTATTTTTGAAGAACGGACATAAATATTTTCAAATTATTAAATATTTACGTACAAAATATATATGGATCTGAAAAATATGTCGGACTGACTTGTACGGTTGCAGTTCAAGATGTCTTCCTGTTCCATCCGTAATTCCTAGTTTTAAGGTTTCAGAACTCTTGATCTCGCTATGGTTGTGTCGGACTATGAAAAGAAAGTAATGGGAACGAATGTATTTTCGCATACACTAGTCCAGTAACACTGGATCATAGTTACTCTTTTCGTTTACAACTTTGGTCGTTGTAAACGAAAAGTGTAAGCTTATAATAAGATAACATCAGTGCGTGACATTTTGAATAAAACTATCTGTTCGGATTATTTCGCAGATTTATTTTGATTTTTGGTTCCCGACGTTTCGAATGCTTTACAACAATCATGGTCACGAAAGACACGGATCACTTAGTCTCTCCCGTGACCATGATTGATGTAAATTACTAAACCAAAAATCAAAATAAATCCGCGAAAAAATCCGTTAGGATACTTTTATTTAAAACTAGCAGAACCCGCGGCATCGCTCGCGTTAAAACTACAAAAAAACCTTAAAAAGTAGCTTCCTTACAAACTTTCATCCCCTATTTTATTTGATCAATTTCAAAAAACGCTAAAACACGTATTTATTAAATTGTGTTGAAGAGCATTAATATACTAAGTTTCAAGCAATTCTGATCGTAAATAATTTTTGGGTTGTACTATTACGTGTTTTCCCGTGGGAATGATATGACCCCCCGCGCTAAAATGTAGCCTATGTTACTTTCCAGCCCTCCAACTATATCCACACAAAAAATCACCCCAATCCGTCACTCCATTTCGACGTGAAAAAAGAACAGACAAACAAACACACTTTCACATCTATATATATAAAAGAAAGTCGTGTTAGTTACTTCGCTTATAACTCAAGAACGGCTGAACCGATTTAGCTGAAAATTGGCAGGGAGGTAGTTTAGAGCCAGGAGAAGGACATAGGATACTTTTTATCCCGTTCGACCGCGTTCCAATTTTTATGATATTTTAATTTTTGGATTTCTCTTAGTCCGGAATAGGTAAGTATTAAAACATATAATTAAAATGTGAGAAAGAAAGATTTTTTCTTTTTATATCTATTTAAAACGTACCTAGCGACGAACCCGAGCGAAGCGAGGGTGAGCCGCTAGTTTATAATATTAGTATGGATGTCAAATATTCGCGTAAATCTAAGAAAGTATCGCTGTGTGAATTATTCTACCAGAACGTGATAAAAAAGCCCGATGACTAGCTCCAATGTTTTCAACGTGCCGCATCGCGTCACGAACTGGCCACTCAGCATCCAACCTTTGGAAAGCCGCCCTTGACCGGACAAAACCACTACAACACTTTATTTGCTATAATAATTATTAATTATATTGAGTTAGTAACTAAATAGTACATATATCTATTGTGCTATCCTAGAAAAAGTGTATTTGGACATCATCTGGAAATAAAATAAGCTATTTTAAACTTGACATAATTATTGTAGGAATTATCGTACTATTTATATTGTTGAAGCATAAAAGTTGCGTTCGTTTTGATAACTTGAACACGTTTTTAAATTAAAACCTTTATTAAGCATATAAACTGCATATTTTGTAACTTTATTTAAACAATTTTAGTTTCTAGATGGCGTATTACATGTGATAATAACACTTATGAACAAATCATTTTAACTTCATAGCGACATGCATTTCATTACGAGGGGGATCAGGCCATACATAGTCCACCACGCTGGCCAAGTGCGGGTTAGAGACTTTAAATGTATTTCGCTAACTTGCTAAGTACTCTCAGATATGTTCTTCTTTCATACCGTGGTATGTGCATGTTTTCCGACAAATATTAATCATTTTGTAAATTATGAAAATATCAAAGGTGCGAGACGCGGGATTTCATATTATTATAGTATATCTTACCTCTGCCGGAAGCAACAGGTCTTCCAGAATTTATGTCTTTCCCACTGCAGAATGTCTCTGAAGGCCTTTCCTAGTTAGGTTATAAAAGCACAAATGTTATAATTACATTGTTTCATTAAATCCTTCTTCTCCGAGAAACTTTTTCATTATATAATAGATATGTTTACATATTATATAAATGTTATTGATTTAACTTTCTCAATTGTTTTATCTCCCAATGCATCGCTGAGGTAAACATGTCACATGTTGTAGACGCAAGGCCAGGGTCACGCACACGCACGCGTCACCGTAACTTATTTACATAACGCGTATCGATGATAATAATAATTAATGGATTTTTGATTTTATTTTAGTCAAGGTAATTAACTGCAACTATTGATTTCCATTTATTTCTGGAAATTGTTTTCTGATTGTATAAAATACTAGCATTGCCCGCGGCTCCGCCCGCGTTCAGATGAGCAAAAACCAAATACTTTTACACTGAGGGCACGCGGGATCTGTGACGAGCAACACCTGGCCGGAGAGCTGCAACATGTCAAGCAAGTTCTGCGAGACAACAAGCTGCAAGTGCCGCGCCTACGTCACAGGGACCGAGTGAAACCAGCCACAGTCGAGCGCGTCCCTGCAGTCCTACCTTACATGAGAGGCGTCACTGACAAGATTGGCTACATTCTAAAGCGAGCTTCAATTAAAACTTACTTCAAGCCGCCAAAGAAAATTAGTCAGTTTCTACCACCTGTCAAGTGCCACATCCCTCTACAAGATGCAGGAGTTTACAAGCTTGATTGTGATTGTGGGCTCTCTTACATCGGACAAACAAAGAGATCCATTAGAACCCGGGTCAAAGAACACATAGCTGATGTGAAGCACCGTCGCAATACAACATCTGCTGTATGCAAACATAGTCAGGACCGCCCAAGCCATTATATTCGCTTCGATAGACCTCAAATCCTGGCGAAAGAAAACCGATATCGCCCTAGAATGATTCGAGAAGCCATAGAAATTAAAAAACATCCTAATTTCAATAGGGAAGATGGCTGGGTACTACCATCGTCATGGGATCCTGTTATTGATATAATAAAATCTAATAATAAATCTAAACATAACAGACAGGTAGATGTAGTAAGTTCTTACTGTGTAGATCAAAATGATAGCATTTCTGATTAATAATATTTTTTTCACTTTTTTCATTTGTAAATGTATGTAGTAATGTGTTGCTTAATAATTTGTTTTTTAAATAATAGCAAATTTAAATTTAAATTATTATTTTTAATTAATCTTTACTTTTTCAAATTACACATAGATCAATTATTGTGGCTTAAATAATTAATACTATATTTTATATTTTTCTTATGGTTATAAATATAATAATGGCAACACTAAATATAGATTACTAATTAATATTTTTAAAATTGTAATAATTATAAAAATAATAGCAAAAATTAAATAAATAATTTTCCATATTACTTTTTATCCCGTTCGACCGCGTTCCAATTTTTATGATATTTTAATTTTTGGATTTCTCTTAGTCCGGAATAGGTAAGTATTAAAACATATAATTAAAATGTGAGAAAGAAAGATTTTTTCTTTTTATATCTATTTAAATGAGCCGCTAGTCTATATATATAAAAGAAAGTCGTGTTAGTTACTTCGCTTATATGAAAATTGGCAGGGAGGTAGTTTAGAGCCAGGAGAAGGACATAGGATATCCAATTTTTATGATATTTTAATTTTTAGTCCGGAATAGGTAAGTATTAAAACATATAATTAAAATGTGAGAAAGAAAGATTTTTTCTTTTTATATCTATTTAAAACGTACCTAGCGACGAACCCGAGCGAAGCGAGGGTGAGCCGCTAGTTCAATTATAATTAAAATTATAAAAATGTTTAAAGTTAAAATATTGTAATGTGATTGGTGCAATTTTCATTTTGTTAATTGTGGGTAGGCTGTCTGTAACAACTATATCTTTAAGACATGTAACACCTCAGTCTCTCCCGTGACCATGGATGCTGTAAAGCATTCGAAACGTCGGGAAACAAAACTACAAATAAATCCGCGACAAAATCCGAAAAGATAGTTTTATTTAAAAAGAAAGTATTATATAAAAATTGTGTTTTTTTTTTAAGATAAGTTGCTTATAAAAAATAAAAAACCCGACTGAATAAAGGTAACTAAAAAGATGGAAACAAGTTCACAATGGAAGTATTATGCAGTCGGAGACATATGTACACGTTTCATCTTTGCCGTAAGATGTACATACTCGTATGTATGTCTCTGACTGCATAATACTATATTCCATCGTGAACTTGTTTTTTTTTCTTTTTAGTTAGCTTTTATGCAGTCGGGTTTTTTATTTTTATAATAAGTATATGTATTTATTTACAGCTTTTTAAGTATTTTTATACTTAAAAAGCTGTAGATAAATACATATAATACATAAAAAAGTAGGAAAATTAGCGAGAATGGTTGTTAACCAACTTTTAATCATTATATAAAACCTAAATTGTTATTTAAAATGAAAAATAATGAAAGAAACCTAAAAATTATTTTTAAACGCCTATTCAACGATACCCCACTTGACATAGTTCGTTGATTTTCATTTTTTTTCCTTTTCACATTATGGAATCTAGCAGCCCCCATATTTAATTTTTTTATATCACCTATCCAAGAAAATTCGGACTTATGACACGAATCTAACGATACCTTAATTAAAGAAACCCATCGAGTGGTTTCGATGATATGAGGGAATAAAGAATATTACAAAAAACATACAAAAATAGGCGCGAAAAACATAACCCTTTCCTTGCAGTCGGGTAATAAACAAACAAACAAACAAACTCTGCCTCTTTACAATATTAGTATAGAGTGCAATTTGCCTGCAAATTATTTATATTATATGGAAAATATTTATTTAGATTTCTTTACTTAATTAAGTATCATAAAATATTGTCACTCCAATTTATATATAACTCATCTCCAATAGTAAATCTTCAGACCTGACCCCAGCTTGATCCCCTGGTCCACATTTGTACACTTATAGATAACACAGCGAGTTAGCAACATTAGCCATGCGTAACGCACGCATTTTGCTTAGTAAATAAACATTATCTGCCACTGACCTATCGAGAAGAATTTATATTAAGTAAAGTAGTAACTGGCAGGCCTAATTGCGCGTGCGCAGGACGCGAGGAAAATTATAGACTCTTTGTTGATCAAAATAATTAACATTAAAATTGTACAATTTCGATATAATAAAAATTGTATTGTATATATATTTACCTCTTACTAATATAACTAATTACCAATTTACTAATTTCAGCAAAAAAATAAAGATGTTTCTTTGAACTTAACGCTACAACGGTTTAATCAGTCAAGTTGAAATTTACATTTACGTAACCTATCGTAATCATAAAAAAACCGGCCAAGTGCGAGTGGGACTCGCGCACGAAAGGTTTCGTACCATTATCTATAAAAACAGAAAACTGTTGTATGGGAGCCCCACTTAAATATTTGTTTTATTTTAATTTAATTATTTATTTTTAAAGTGAATAATATATATAATATTCTGTGAATATTTCAAGCGTCTACCTGTTGCCGTTATCAAAATCAGCAAAAAAATCACGTTTGTAGTAAGGGAGCCCCCTTAAATATTCTGTTATTTAGTATTTTTTGTTATAGCGGCAACAGAAATACATCATCTGTGAAAATTTCAACTGGTGAAAGACGGACAGACAGACGAACGGACAGCAAAGTCTTAGTAATAGTGTCCCGTTTTACCTTTTAGGTACGGAACCCTAAAAAATATGCTTTTTCAAGGTTCATTAAGTGATTTGTGAAGCAAAATAACAAAAAAATAAAAACGGACTTCAAACAAAAGCACTAAAAAGTAAAAAATAACTGATTGGTAGTTTTTATTTACTATACATACCTAATCAAATATTTTCGAAGTCGGTGTGCTTTGGCTAAGTAATTAAAGCCTACCTATTAAATACATACCTAATCAAATATTTCCGAAATCGGTGCCAGCCCATATAAAGCAAATCAATGTCAAATCAAACATAAAAACTTTTTAACAAAAAAATAAAAACCGACTTCAAACAAAAGCACTAAAAAGTAAAAAATAACTGATGGGTAGTTTTCATTTACTATACATACCTAATCAAATATTTTCGAAGTCGGTGTGTTTTGCTTCGAGCCACCCGTTTTTTTCCACCCTTAGGGGTGGTTTTTTTTTGAAATTTAAATGGGACCAATCTGGAAGTATACACTTTCAAACAACACAAAAATTGTCCAAATCGGTTAATAAATGACGGAGTTCTGAGGTAACAAACATAAAAAAAAATACAGTCAAATTGAGAACTTCCTCCTTTTTGAAGTCGGTTGATAAAAAAGAAGAGTAACTATGTCAATCAAATAATTGGAGAATGAAATGATAGGTGAGGATAATATACCTAGTTAAAAGTTAAATTTTTTATCTGATAATGTAAGTACAGAAATATAGATTCTTATTGTTACAACATATATTTTATTATACAATACATATATAAGTATTTTAATATAAGACTAAAAAATATATATTTCCATCTACAGCAGTCAGGCCGAAAGTAATTTAATTTAATGATGTTATCATACCTTGTTACTTCGCATAATGATCACGCTAGATGTATAAAAGTCATTGGGACAAACCAAACTTAACAAATGCAGGATATAGTTAGGCTAATGAATATAATGAATAGTTTACACACCGCTATTTACTCTGTATAGTAAATAAACGTAGTAACACTAATACTATAAATAAAAGATGGATTTTTACACAAAGTTGTATAATGTGTATTATTATTATCAAATTATTCTGTTAAAATATTGCGCAGTTTTTTTAAATTTTAATTGCCAATTTTTATGGATGATTCTAGTGTTATTTAGGTACTATTTCATTTAGGAAAGTGTTATTTAGGTGTTATTTAGGTACTATTCATATAGGAAGTTATGATATGTTTTACTTTTTTAAGAATCATTTTTTTCCAGAGAAACCTATTTGCCGGATAGTAGTTGAGTTTCTCGTCGGCTCTTCTCAGCAGAACTGCTTTCCGAGCTTGTGGTAGCTTCCACACAGACTGACTACACTGATGCTTAAATTAAATTAACTAAAGTCTAATTGTATGTATGTATTCAGCCCTTTTTAACGTCTCACTGCTGGGCGCGGGCTTCCCTTCAATACGAGGGGGATCAGGCCATAGTCCACGGCGCTGGCCAAGTGCGGGTTGGCGGACTTCATATGTCTTTCGAAAACTTGCTAATTTCTCTAAGACATACAGGTTTCCTCACGATGTTTTCCTTCACCGCTAAGACAAGTGGTAATCATGTTGGAAATGATTCGCAATGAAAATATCAGAAGTGGGAGACCCGGGTTTTGAACTCACTTCAATCGGTTTCCCAAGCGAGCGTGTTACCACTGGGCTACCACTGCCTTCAAGTCTAATTGGATAAAGTTAATTTCATTCGTTTCATTTAATAACGGTTTGACCAATTCCTTCGTGACAATAATTTTAGGTGAAACTGATAAAGGTTTTAAAAATGTTGTCTGATCTGGCTAAGATCAGGGTAAGGGACCACTCATTATGCGATTGTTGCTTGGATGAAGGTTCAGCTTCCCACATCCTTTTCAATTGCCCCAAACTCCTTCATCCCCTTTATGATGTTCTTCCTTTAAAAGTCCCCCGTCCCTTTAATGGTTAATGTTTGTGTTTAGTCCCCTATGTCGATTTTTTATATAATTTAATATAATAAAATTAAGCTTTAGAACTAACACCTCTCCAAGTGAAACCACTAACAAGTTATTTTTGCATAGTATAATTTAATTAATGTTTTGTGTACGTTTTTTTTGTTTTTTAGTTGGACGTATTATATTAAAACCATTTTATTCAATACTGTTAATCCAGACTTTTTGTGGAATAATTCAAAATATCACCGGTCAATCTCGTACGTGATTCCTCTTTCAACGTGACATTGGCGAAATAATTTGTGGAATTAACATGCATTACGCAAACGACGATAATATATCTATGTATGTTGAATATTAATATTTGTTATATGCGTTTAGGTTGATTTGTCACTGCCTTTTTCTTCGATAGTTAAAAGAAATAAAAAATACATGTGCTCTGTATGATTTTAATTTTTCAACTCACCCTCGCCTCCGTCGGGTTCGTCCCTAAGTTGCTTCCCCATACAAACTTTCATCACCATTTTCTCTCCCTTAAGGGATGATTTCCGGGATAGAACTATCCTACATCCTTCCCATGGTATCAAACTATCTTCTTACCTTTCATCTAAGTCGGTTCAGTAATTTCGGAGCCTATTCGATACAAACAAACTAACAAATCATTCCTCTTTATAATATTACGAGTAGTATAGATGAGAGTGGATAAAGATGTGTCAACTCGATTTACTAACTCGAGTTAACTCAAGTTGGGCTTAGCTCGAATTAACTCTCTCTGACTCGAATTTGGATTGGCGTGGTAAATGAATGAATCAAGCGAGTACGGGTATCGGTGTCGTCCGTACTCCGGCCATAGCATATCAACCGATTGACAGGGTTATAATATAATAATATAAATTAATAAATATAAAAAAATATATAAATAATTATAATTGTCCCAGTAAATATTTATTAGGTACTAACCTGTACCATTTTTTTAATATTGTTGCGAAGCCGAGTCATTAAATTGGTAGACACAAAACAAATCATTCACTACATTTTTCATACAGTTAACTCGAGTTTAATTCAAGTTACGTGAATTTCAACTCGAGTTAAATCGAGTCACATTTTTTCCGACTGAGTGGACGGCGCGTAGCAAAATGTTTACAGTAAAGATTATGTATATGTTTCTTTCGAAGCATTTTATACTCAACATATATTCATTATATTATTTTCATATTTCATTATATACTATAAACATGAACGAATTAACCACTGGACTAGACATATAAGCGGACGTACCTTTATCGGTCTTCTCAGTAACCAGGAGATTTTAGGCTTGGTCGTTTGTTTTTTGCGTCAGTCTCAAGCACTTATTTGTCAACAAAACATCTCCCAAAAATGACTAAATGTTCTGTTAAATGATGTAAAAACTATAACGGCGGAAGCAGCAGTATTTCTTTTCACTTGTAAATACATTATTTTATTACATTTATTGTTACTTATCACACAATTTAATTAAATGTAAAATAAAATGTCATATTATCCAACTATGTTAAATATAGTCGATATTTATATGTATTGTTGACATCTGACAACCATCATAAAATCCCTGGATTATACCATTCAGAACAAATGACTAAACTGTCGAGTGAGTCCATTTGACATCGACTAGTGCTTGACAATGTCGAAAAATATATCGATATTTGACGAAATTACTAAACGAATTGTGTTATTTGTACAGTACAATAACATAAAATACTTTTACCACAGTATCTTATAATCTGATGACAATAAATTTATAAAAATATTTTCTAAATCAAATAAAAATATAAATGCAAAAATTATAATTAGTATGTGTACTTAATTTTTTATTTTATTCCACATTTATATACTTTGGAATATTATTCCATTGTAATAATAATAAAGATCATTTTTCTTTTTCCTAATTTCACAAATGCTTATTAAGAACTGAGCAATATTAGTACAGTGCCACATTTTTATAACTACCCGAGATAATCAATTGCCAATTAAAATAGTTCAATAACAGAATCAACCAAATCACTTTATTTAATTAAATTAGCTTAATATTTTTTTAATCTTTACAAAATAATATTTATTATATATTAATGCAATATATACCCGATATTCATTTGTTCATTAACATTATTATAGGCCAACAAAATGTTGCCATCAATGCCATCGTTTTTATATAAATCAAATTAAAAAATAATTATTATTTGACACATTATTATTGCCTCTTTAATTCATTTATTTTAATTTATTAAAATTAAAAGAAGAAGAATAAATTATAAGATGTAAAATATGATGACTATGCTAACCAATGTCTAAAATGTCATTAATTGGTTCATCGATATATGTATTTTATCGATTACGTTCAAGCACTAGAAATATTGTATTGTGTATCAGTGTTTATAACAATGTAATAAAATCTTTGTGTGCGTTATGCGTCACTTGGTTGAACTAGTTTTCATACATTTGTATTTTATGTCAGGTCCAGTCTCTAATTCGTCCATGACTATAAACAAAACAAACTTGATAACAACTATTACAAGTGTAATTTAATTGGTGCAATTTTCATTTTGTTAATTGTGGGTAGGCTGTCTGTAACAACTATACCTCCAAGACATGTAACACCTCAGTCTCTCCCGTGACCATGGATGCTGTAAAGCATTCGAAACGTCGGGAAACAAAAATGCAAATAAATCCGCGACAAAATCCGAAAAGATAGTTTTATTTAAAATGTCAAATATTCGCGTAAATCTAAGAAAGTATTAACTATTACAAGCTGTAATGTGCATATTGATAAAAATTACTTGCCCATGTCAATACAACAAACAAGTATATACTATACACACTACATCCAGCACTTATTTTCTTGTGTTTTATGATCTGTATATTTATTTTATAATGCTTACAAAAGGCAATCACCCGTAGCGTTACTTCCCATATTATTACGACGGCGGGTTATCACCGGTCCCGCCACGTGTGTACTCGAGTTAAAGGCTCAGCTCACATAAAGATCGGTTTTGACGGTTTTCTCTATCAACATAGAGAAGGAAAGTTTAAAAATAATGACGTACATATGTACATAGGATATCTGACGCTATCCCAAGTATTATATATACGCAGGCAGAGAGAGTGCTAATGTCTATTAAAGAGGAATTCTGCATGCCTCCTCCCACTTCTTCCAATGAAATTTATAACATCTAAACATTTTTTTGATATTATTTAAGTATATTTATTCTATGTCTCCAAAAGTCCTTAGAAGTATGCCTCTACGTAGCTCTTCTCTCACCCCTGCGTACATTAGGTATTACACAATATACATAGGTAGGGGAGAACGGGGCCAAAAGATCCCATATTTAAACAACCTCAAGTGTTTTTTTTTTGAAAATTTATAAAAAAAATTATGCTAGCTTATAATTTATGCACAAACTCTCTGAAAAACTTTTGGGTGTACCTTTTTGAATGGTTTATATGAAATATGTTAAACGTGTAATACTCGTATTTGCGTTGATACGGTGTGACTACAATCCACAGCAGAGTTGAATGACCTTATCGTTGAATTAAAATCTTAAATATGTGCGTACGTTATTTCGAATTCGATTCAATATTATTATTATTTTATTACGTGTGAGGACGAAATACACAATTTATCGAGACCAACACATGGGATTTTTTTATTAGATAACGATAACCCTCTGATGCTTGATACTAGAAATAGTTTTGGAAATTACACTAGAAATGTTTAATATCTGTGTTTTGGACTGTTACTATGTTGTACCGTGGTACCTAAGAGTAGTCTCGTGATGCCTTTCTTTCGCCAGTTCTTCTCAGGTCTGAGGCTTCTTCTTTCCGAACTAGTGGTAGACTCATGACGTTCAGTAAAAAAATGTAATAATTTAATGCTGAAAAAAATATTTTGAATTTGGATGCAGGAACTTTTATTTTAACTTCCGTTAAAAACATACTTCATATAATTTAGAATTCATTAATATTCGGTTATATGTATGTATATTTTTAACTTTTATATAACTTTTGTAAGTGTAATAGTAGGGGAGCCCAAGAGGGGATTTTCTGTAGTTACTCGAGCGCGGCAGATTAACATAAAAGAGGTTACCTTGCACTCTATTGAGTACTTTCACCATAATATAAGTCTTCTATATAAAGGGGCGCGTCTAGGGAAGCCGATTAAAATATTTAAAAAATGTTTTGATAAGGTAGAAATACTTGAAACCGTCAGATTAAGGTGTGGTAGGCTAGTCACATCCTGAAAAGTGTCCAATTCAATAATCTGCCGATTTGCACAAGCCGAAGAGGCAAAAATCGACTATAAAGTTTATGATGATTTTTAAATATTTTAATCGGCTTCTCTAGACGCGCCCCTCTATATAGAAGACTTATATTATGGTGAAAGTACTCAATAGAGTGCAAGGTAACCTCTTTTATGTTAATCTGCCGCGCTCGAGTAACTACAGAAAATCCCCTCTTGGGCTCCCCTACTATAAAACATTATTTCCAGAGTTTAGTTTGACCAATTCTTTAGTTTACACATGGAGAGTTTATTGTGTAGTAAAGTGTAGTATCTAGAACAAATACTAATAAATATTCTATATCATTGCGGATGAAAACGAGGCTGAATGTTCAAATGTTTACGATATGTTATTATTAATAAGATTTTATTAATCATGAGAGGTCGGTCTTTTGTTCAACAAATCTAAACCAATGTGTTATCTCCAAAACAAAGTATCATTTTGATCGAAGGCATGACACGCGGAGGTCAAGGCAGCGGGTGGCACGTGTATGCCACAACAATACGATACTCTTTATGTCTTCCGCGAACATTTGTAGTAAAACTTGAAATCCTTCTTTTTATTTAATATCACGTCCTATTGACGGTTGAAGTCCACATTTTTGGGAATTATAATTACTTTTTTATGTTAAAGCGAAAAATAAATAATCTTATATGGCAATAAGCTTTGATATTACGTAGATTATGAATTTTGTTTTCATTCGCCCTCGAAATGCAAAATTTACAAAATCCTGAAGAAATAAGTATATCCCGTCCCAGCGATTACTAGTTACTAGAGCTTTACCGAATATCAACCAGATCCTAAATTGGAGGTGGCGCGATCTGACTGCGTGAGAAACTTTTACAAATTTAATAATGTATTTATTATTAAAGTTTTTTTTATGTTATAATCATTCTGCATCAAGGCCGCATATGTACCGAATTGAAAGCTTATCTGTTCCGTAGACTCTGAAAAATGTTGCCTGTAATAAACGAGTTGATAGACGGACAAATAAATATAATAAGAGTAAGGGTGGGGTTTTATACATCATGGTTATTGTGGTCTAACTGGGCAATCCAGCCGTCGGGGAGTCGTGGTTATATGCGTAAGTGATCCTGCAACGCCCCATTAAGACGGGGGAGGTTCCGTAAGGTTTAAGTGGGTAGTACTGGTTTTCCTAGCTGGTGAGTCCCACATAGCCAGGCTACTTATTACAGATGTATGCAAGTTGTGTACGACATACATAGATAGATCCATTTTCTAACGTTAAAAAAAAGATGTTTTACATCGGATGTACAGAATACCAAGAACAAAGCACAAGTGAAATTTGTCTTAACATAGAGATAAGTTAGGGTGATGGCGACCTATCATAGGGAAAGTGCTGGGTCTTATTATAATAATGTTTTACATAAATTAATACTTATAAAATTTAATAAAAATACATCAAATAGATATTATATTATACATAAATTGCATCTCTTACAAATCGCTGACCAATCGAAATCCAATTTGAATCACGAAGTGGATTTTATTAACCCCCGACGCAATAACGACGGAGTATTATAAGTTTGACGTGTCTGTATGTGTATCTGTCTGTGGTATCGTAGCTCCCGAACGGATGAACCTATTTTGATTTTGTTTTTATTTTGAAAATTGAATTAGTCAGGAATATTCTTAGCTATGGTCTTAGGTAATCAGTCCAAGATGGTCGGGGTTTTTTTTTTTTTTTTATTTAGTTATTATTTTAAATTAGATATATTTATAATATTGTTTTTAGAGATGTACCGACTAGTGGCCGACTAGTCGGTAAAGCCGACTATCCGGCCATATTTATAGTCGGCGACTAGTCCGCCCATTACTTTCATCTCATTCTCATTCATATCATTATTCTAAAAAAGGGGGATTATTATTATTATTATTGAAAAATATTATTTTCATTAAATTTCATTACGTATTACGTATTTTTGTATGTACTGGGTAGGCACTGTCTGCAACAACTATATAATGCATTTGAGACGTCTAAACCTTAGTCTCTCATATGACCATGATTGCTGTAAAGCATTCGAAACATTGGGAACAAAAAATTAAAATATTTCCGCGAAAAAATCCGAAAAGGTACTTTTATTAAAAACTACCGATTTACTCTCGCTTCGCTCGAGTTCATTCATGTGTTTTAATTTTTTTGTGCAGAACCCTGATTCTTTTTCTAAAGTAAAAGTAGCCTAAGTTACTCTTTATGCATATACATCGGCTGTCTAGCACTGAAAGACCCGTCAAAATCGGTCTAGCAGATTAGCCGTTTAGAGATTAGCTGGAACAAAGAAACGTACAGACCGACAGACAAAATTTTTAAAAATTGTTTTATTTTTATTAGTAGCGTACATAATTTCATATGCATTTAGTAAAAAACTGTTATTTTAACATTAAAAACAGATGTTTTAATTTTATTTATCTGTATAATAGATATTAAATATTCGCGTAAATCTAAGAAAGTACTGACATTACTTGATTTCAATTATGTAGGTACTTTTACTATAATACAAACTGTCCTAGCTATACAATTAACTGTTTTATTTAAAAAAAAATACTATTATCAAAATGCAAAGTAAACACAAAATCTGTTCGTATATGTACGCACGCGCGACGCGTGTAAGGATGCGAAGCGCGGCAAACATTGCGGAAAGCAATGATCGGTTAGGCCGACTAGTCAGCCGATTAGTCGGCCTTTTTCCAACCGGTTAGTCGGCTAGTCGCCAAAAGTCACTGTCGGCCCATCTCTATATGTTTTATGAAGAGACCTAAAGACGCTTTAGAAATAACATTTATACTAAGTTTCTTATAAGTTCCTTGAAAATTTTAGTAGCGCACCCATTTCCAAGAGACAGAAAGTAAAACTTAAAAACTTATATTTCTTCACGCACTTTGACGACACGTGGACTTGCTGTGCCAGCGGTCGTGGGTTCGAGTCCCGCTGGGTGCCCCCATGTGCCTCTTCATTTGTGAGATTCGCACGAATGTTTGTACACAGATTACTTCGCTAATGTTGCGTAAAGTGGAAAAGACACAAATAGAAGCGTTGCTTGAGTGGCGGCAACTAACGCCACGCTTTCATAGAAACGCCAAAGAAATAATGTGAACATTTTTTTATGTCAAAACGAGCAACATTCATCCGCCTTGTAACCAACCTACATAATACATTTATGTGATAGATATGTATCGACATGTCACATAGAAATATGTATTATGTTCGACATTTATGTTCTACTTATGAAACATCGGTTTTACGCAATAAATCGGAACATAAACATATTGTTAATAATTCTAATGACCAATCTGACGTCATTCAGTAACTTTGTCATATCAAAATAAAAAGCTAAGCGTAATTTGTCGCAATTTATCATCGTCGTGGCCATTGTGACATATATTGGGTTATTGACTTATCGCTTGAGTGACGTTGGTCAACCGATTGTAACAACATGTAGAGAGGAACACGTGTGAGGGGAGGTTATTGATCTTGCCGCCTAAACGTTTTATTTTCGATTATCTTCAAGCTGTTCAGATATGTTCTCAAGTTTACTAGATTGAAAAGTATAATCTGAAAACATTTAAGAGATATTGAATTAAACTTTCTTAGATTTATGATTTTGGTTCTCGACGTTTGCTGTAAAGCATTCGAAACGTCAGGAATCAAAAATCAAAATAAATCCGCGAAATAATCCGAAAAGATAGTTTTATGTAAGATATTAAATTATTATTTTATTTCTATTTTTTTTTTCATACAAAAATCATACAAAATATAATTTAATAGTTATAGTGTTATATCCGAATTACAGCAAATGGTACACGAGTGAAGGAGGGCGTCAGACGTGTAGGCCAATTAACAGGTTTTTATGATCGGAATGATAGGTAAAATTCTTCGAAATTATTGTTAATCTTTTTTAATATTAATGATATTTTCCTACATGAAAATAGCTTAAAGATATTTTTAACCGCGACGACGAGATGACACATGTGTTTGGGGTGTTTGTTTGTGTCTGAGGTGTGTTTTTGAGGTGTTTGTTTGTGTCTGTTTCCATTGTTCTCGGAAATAGCTTTGCCGATTTTGAAACGGTTGTATAATGTATAAGTCTCATTCCTGAGCATGCTCTTAGTTAAGTTTTATAATGTTACAGATGGTCAGGGGACGCTACAGTATACACAAGTTTCTCTAAAACGATTATTGAAGTTATACTTCTTTTGGCACGTTTGGAAAAAAAAATTTACACAGCCAAAAAACGACATGATGAAGTTAGCTGCATTCCTTTTACAAACAGAGTTGTGACATACGGGATGAAATCTTTAGCTATTTTTCTTTAGTTACGCCAAAGAAGTACAACTTGCGCACACACACACGTTTTTTAGTTGATTCACATCCTGTTTGCACGTCCCATAATTTTTTCCAAACGTGCCAAAAGAAGTATAAATTAAAAAAATTGTTTACTTTGTATTGAACAAAATTACTTTTTTTAACAGTAACTGTTTTCCGCAGCTTTGTATGCATTTTAAGAGATAAAGTGTTAATTCAAATCTCTTGTTAACGGCTTCAAAAATAAAAGTGTCATTTAAATAGAATTATCTATTGTAATTAAATTAACAGATAAAAAAATTATGATAGTTTGACATTTGTTTTTCATTGTTGATGAAACGTATTTAATGCAAATCGACATTACGGTAATATTACATTACCGTGTCGACATGCTTTTTAACCAAATCTTATATTTACACGAAATTTTTATATTAAGATAATTTAAGATTTGTTATTTTTCTTACCTTATTACTTCTTAAACATTAATAAAATGGCTTACATAATATCCAAAGTTAAGATTACTGCAACATACGTAATATAAAATTTTCGAGGCCTTACAGATAAAAAGAAGTCAGTAAATCAGAAATTTACAATCGTTTATTTCTATTGAAATGAATATTCAAGGCTTTGCTAGTCTATGTCTAATATATCATAAATAATAGGTAAATTTAGATTACGTTTTTTTTATTTTATTGCATATCATTATAGTTAGTAATTTTCCACTAACAGAAATACGAGGTCGTATAGCAAATTACACGTGGGGACGCTTTTTGTTTATATGTACCTCGTTTTACACGTGTAAAATCCGAGTTAGGTACTTATTCAAATTCAAAATATTTTATTCAGCATTAAATTATTACAATTTTTTACTGAACGTCATGAGTCTACTACAAGTTCGGAAAGAAGAAGCCTCAGACCTGAGAAGAACTGGCGAAAGAAACTCAGCGGGACTATACTTATAATATACTTATATGCATGCATACAATCTATTTTTGGAACTATAACAAAACCTGTACAAATTATCACAAAAATAAAAGCGCGACCGTGTAGAAAATCAATAAAAATATATATTACAATATATATAACAAAGGAATAGAGTATTTATTATGCAGTCGGAGACATGTACGTTTCATCCTTGACGCAAGATGTATGCACATAATATGTATGTCGGTTAAAAAGGCGAATCCTCTATTTCTAGGATTCCGTAACAGAAAAACCCTTTATCTTAAGCACTTTTTATATTTTTCTCTTAGACCCTTTTTAAAGCGTCTCATTCGGCACGAACTGATTAATGCGCTATAGAGTATTCCCAGTTGAGTTTTTAAATTTGGCAACAAGCAAGGTTTTACAAGTGAAGAAAAATAAACTGATTTTATATAAGACGTAAATAATTTATTTTTAAATAACAAACATGACCCATATAACTTTAAATATTTTTTGTACGGCTTATCTATCTCTTTAAACAATTATTATAAAATTCAAGCGAGTATTAATCTGTTGCGAGATAGATAAATAAAACTTTCTGGTATCTCTCCCCATTCTCTGCTGTACCTATTATATAGACATAGGCAAAATAAACCTCAATAAAATGATTGACAACACGATTTAAATAATAATTACTCAGAGTTATAAAGATGGGAACATCACATTGTTTAATGTTGACCCTCGCAATAAAGTGCCTATGTATATATCTATGTATGTATGTAGATATGTATGTATTCAGCCCTTTTTTAACGTCCCACTGCTGAGCACGGGCCTTGCTTCAATACGAAGGGGATCAGGCCATAATCCACGCTGGCCAAGTGCGGATTGGCAGACTTCACATCTCTTGCTCAAACTTGTAGGTTTCCTCACGATATTTTCCTTCACCGTAAGACTAGTGATAATATGTTAAACATGATTCGCACATGAAAATTTCAAAGGTGCGAGACCAGGGATCTGAAAACGCTACACTCCGTTTCCCAAGCGAGCCCTTTATCACTGGGCTACCACTGCCCAAGTGCTATAAGTGCATATATACATAATTGACGTAAATCTGGCCAAATGTATCGAACACTCGACGAAAACCCACGAGCCCGTGTTACCGTCGCGACGCGATAAGCTATCTGGTATTGTATTGCAGATTACAATCTAATGGACGAATACTTTTAAAATATCTTTAATCTTATTTAAACAGTATTATATTATAAAGCAGAGATTTTTCTAACAAGCGTTTTTGCCTGTACGCCGCGCGTTGCTTCGAATCTGAAAATTAAAATTATGATTTACTCAGGCTACTCGATGGTATAGTATATGTATACTGGAGTATATGTATAAATACTCAC